>CM074723.1:40341028-43238528 GCA_037306005.1 Rhinophrynus dorsalis | reverse complement strand
GTTTAATGCAAGAGGCCACTGAAAATGTTATTTTGCAGGGCTGCGGAGTAATAGGGATCACCTAAACCGTCCTACTGATTTAACCCTTCGAGTGATGGGGGTATTCAACGACTTGTTTAGCAATGCATTAGATATGCCCCTGGCACTTAAAGGATTAAATGGGCTTTTTCCCCAATATAAGTATTCCTTGCATTCAAAACTTCTCTAGCATACAAGGGGTTAAACCACCCCTTTTACCTATGTAAAGCTGCACAGCAGATGAATCACAGCAAGGGACAATCTTGTGTTATCATAGGGATAAACCTGCCCTCTCCTTCAAGGGACACAAGACTTTCCTTATGCTCACAGACAGAAGATTGTCCCTCGCTGTGAGCTCTCTGGTCTGATGATCGGATTCCACATCTGCTGGGAGGCAGCTTACATGAAGTAAAAGGGGCAGGAGGGGGAAATTTTATAATTCAATTACTCTGGAATTACACATTGTAGAGAATGATAATGCTCTACATGGCCCATAATCTATAAAGAATAATTGGAGCTGCATTTATTTTGAAACATTACTATCCCTTTAAGTGATGGCTGCATGCGCGATCAGCCGTCCTTACAGGGTTAATAATCTTTTATTAAAAGTATATTTTTTTATCACAGCTGTTAATAACAGCATCAACTAGTGTTCAAAAGGCATTTTTTTTTCTTTTTTATAATCCAACAAAGGCTCTCTTAAAGACATATTGAAACCATATATTGCAAGTTTTATCTTGCGGAGTAATGCAAGGGTACACCCACTGCTGGTAGACGTTTTATTCCAAAGTTATTGCAGGTTAAACATGCAATGTTTGAGTGTAGTACTTACTTCCATGGCCTTTAATTTTACAGTGGTGCTATTGCTACAGTATCCTATGCAGTTTTATGGTCAACTGACCAAACTGTCTATAGTATAAAGTGGCAACAGCGCACCATAACATTTCAGGACGTGGAAACACTGTGCCCAAAAGAATGGAAGTATGGACTGCAATAACTTTACAATAAAACATCTTTCATCAGTGGGAGTAATCTTGTTTTACTTAGAGGGGTATTCCCTGCAATATATATATTTTTCATTATTATACACTACTATCTTTTTAACCTTTGGAGTGCCAGAGGGGTACGGAACTCAAAAGGTTAATATTTAAATCAAAGTCCTCCAGAACCAGTGATGTGAAACTGAAAAGAGTAATGGTACTCACACGCTATTATAAGTGCTGTAGGTGGAACAATTAATCAGCCCTGTAGAGCAAGTGGCTAACAAGAGGTGGGGGAGTGCAAAGCATTGGGTAGCAATGCTTTGCACACCCCTCTGGTCTTTAAAGGGTTAAACCTCTTCACCCTATTTCTCCTGGTAGCGAGTTTTAGGCCACTGTTGCTCTACTTTAACCACAAACTGCTGAGATCGGCTCACAGATGGACACTCAGTGAGATGGAAAGCTACATATTGACAATGCGTTTGAATAGTACCGCTTGCTCTCTTGTCACTGAGCCAGCGTATGCAGGTTGCGGACAAAGTTTCAGGTGAGTGCATTACCTAATACGCCCTGCTCCACTGTTAGCAAAGCAATGACTCTATTGTATGTCTCCCATTTCTCCCCCCACCCATTTTCTTTTCAGAATGCAGTGTGGAGACTGTGGTAGAGATGCACTAAGGAGTGCTAAAGAGGTGATAAAGATAAGATGACTTCTTCAGAGATATCACTTCTCCATTTCCTATGTTATTCTATGGAGCCAAGGCACTACGATATCTCCAGCTTTGGAGTGCATAGGCTCCACATGAACTGGAGAAGTGATATCACTAGAAAAGTCATCTCTGCTTTATCACTCCTTAGTGCATAACCCTCCTTGAGTCTCAGACTACGACTCTCTATAGTAAGGGATACGCACAACACCACCTGCTGCCCAGGAATAGAAAATTGCTGTTTAATATAAATAAGGTATCAGCTGTAATAATGTTTGAATGAAAACACTGCTAGATTTAAGAGCACCCTTGTTTTACTCTGCGGATAAAGTCAATGTATATATTTTTTTCATGAAAAAAGTTTACTGCTCCTTTAAAAATTTGTGAAATGTTCTCCTGGGAGATAAAACCCCGCTGGTTCCTTGTTCTGTATCTTACCCTTGGTCCTGTTGCTCCGTCACGTCCTGGAGATCCCGCTGCTCCTGTAACACCCTGCAACATACACAGCAAAGAATGTTTATACACTGCAAACGTGCCTGTGCACTGAGTCTGAATGAGGCCTTTCAGTACTAGAGAAGCAATGCATTGCACAGGCCTCTGGTATTCAAAGGGTTAAATGGATAGTAATACTTTGTTATAAAAATCTCTAAAATTGTAGATATTAATAAAATACTTAGAATAAGCTACTTCACATGTCTCAAAACATCATAGTTTTTGTGTTTGTAGCATTTAAACTTCCCCCCATTTCCCAATAGTCAGCACTGTAGCTGACAGCTGCAGAATCCGGTCATTTGACAAGATGAGGCTCTTCAGCAGAGCTGAAATCACAACGTTTATAAAGAAGTACTTCACTGGAACGGTCTACAAAGTGTACCTGGTTTGCATGTCCACTTTGTAGACCGTTTTAATGAAGTATTTCTTCATAAACGTTGTGATTTTGGCTCTGCTGAAGAGCCTCATCTTGTCAAATGACGGGATTCTGTAGCTGTCAGCTAGAGCGCTGACATATGAGAAATGGGAGGGGGGGAGTTTAAATGCTACAAACAAAGTATTACTATACCTTTAATCTAACTATGAAATGAGAGGATAACTGGTACACAAGCCCAGGCAGGTATTCCATCCTGCGGGTGCAGCTGCCTTGTCTCTCCCACCAGCAGTAAAAGCATCATACACTGAGCTCCAAGTCACCTATTGGACGAGCAGACATTCCCAGCAAGGCATACCTGGGGCTTGTGTCTAAAGAAAAAGTGGAGTAAAACCAATTGCACTATGGGGACAAATAAAAATATTCCCATTGATACAAAGGGAACTTTTAACTGGTTGAATAACAGAGAGGTCACCAAACCAATGTGTTGGAGTTGCCTCTAACATTCAAGGGGTTAAAAAACTAATTGAACTCAATGGGAATTAGAGGGGATGTTTAGTTGTTCTCTATGGTGCAAAATGGTTTGGCCCGTAATTGTTCTACTTTTGTCTTTGTACATAATCCCCAGGAATCTGCCGGCTACCTCTCTGGCACTCAGAGGGTTAATGGAAGCAAATCACACGTGGCCTTATGTATATTAGGAGCAGTCCTGTCACAAACCAACTGGACCACAGATAAATATCAATTCTCTTTGATTTAAATGGTGCTTTTAACCCATTGAATGCTAAAGAGGTCTCTAATGCATTGGGAGAATGTTAAAAACCTTTGAAATCAATGGAAATGTGGGTATAATTATTATTTGTATTCTACAGTGTGCAATTGCTCCATTTTGCGTTTATACATATGGCCATAAGTCCTTCTAAAATCAAAGTATTTGCAGTGTGGTTGGTCAACCTGAGGTCCTCCAGCTGTTAAAGGGATATTAATACTTCAAAGGTAAAAAAATATGTAGTAGAGTTTATCCCCCTGAGTAAAACAAGGGTACTTCCAATGCTGAGAGGTTTTTTTATTCAAAAGTTATTGCAGCTTAAACTTGAATTTACTAGGTGCAATATCACAGTGGCCTGAAATTGTACAGTGGAGCTGTTGCTGGAAGTTTATGGTCAACTGACCAGAGCTGTCCACAGGATGGTGTAGCAACAGTGCCACTGTACAATTTCAGGCCACTGTGATAGTGCACCTAAAAAAATTCAAGTTTGAGCTGTAACAACTTTTGAATAAAACACCTTTCAGCAGTGGGAGTACCCTTGCTTTACTCAGGGGGATAAACACTACAATATATATTTTTTTAACATTTTAAGTATTACTATACCTTTAAGGACTACAATTTCCATCATCCCCAGCCAGCCGTTGATGATGGGAATTGTAGTCCTTAACAGCTTGAGAGTCTCAAGTTGCTCATCCCTGGTCTAGCATCTATAGAAGCAATACAGTATTAATTCACTTTGACAGAACACTCAGCAGGTCTGTTCACAGGAGACCTGGACTTCATTGTGCTGCTCAGTGGATCAGCAGGAGAGTCAAAGATGAGTCTGACCCAGTTCCATGGGATAGACTAAACTGTGACATCTGAAATCATGCACATTGCACTGTAGGGGACAAATATAATGTAAGTATGCAGGAACAAGCATTTAGCATTTCCAGTAATTTGAATTCCATTTCATTCAAGGCTGAAATTCCTATTAAAACCAATAAACACAACTCTCAGAAAATCACTGTGAAATGTCAGTAATGTAATGTGCAGACTGGAGATCTCCTATGAATCGCCTGCTAAACCTCTAATGAACAATCAGACAAAACTGGTCTCATCAGTAACAAACTAACCCGACCGAAGTGCAGTGATTGAAAACATTCTTCCTTTTATTTCAAACACAATATCAAAAGTACATATATACATACAAGGGACTGTTGAGATATAAAGGAAAGAGGCATACCTAGCGGGAAAAGACATGGGGGAGATCCACTAAGCAGTGATAAAGAGGTGATAAAGTAGAGATAACTTCTCCAGTGATATCACTTCTCCAGTTCCTATGTTATTCTATACAGCCAATGCACTAAGATCTCCAAAGCTGGAGAAATCTTATTGCATAGGCTCCATAGAATAACATACAAATTGGAGACGTGTTATCACTGAAGAAGTCATTGTCATTTTATCACATCGTGTCTTAGTGTGTCGACTCCATGGTGAGTAGGCGATGGTGCCAACAGAACACATTTTGCATAACCAGATGTGAAATGCGTTGATTTGTTGGCTCTAGCGCCTGTTCACCATGTCTTCTCCTGGTCTGTAGGCCTCCTTTATATTGCAACAATCCCTTGCATGTATATATGTACTTTCTATATTGCATCCTATATAATAATTCGCTAAATCGTGTGTAACGCCGCGACATGCGCAGTAGACACTGCTGCGCGTGTGGCAGTCATGCGCAGAGAGACTACCCGCACCGCGGCTGATACAGAGCTGGGCGCTCTGAAGGAGCGTCCAGCTCTGTATCAGTCGTGGCGCGGGCAGTCTCCACTGCGCATGACTGGCCTGCGACCGGGTGGCAGTGGCACTGTGGCCCATGTAACGGGCTGTTCAACTAGTCTGAAATAAAAGGAAGAATGTTTTTAATAACTGCACTTCTGGTGGGTTAGCTTGTTACTGGTGTGACCAATTTGTCACATTGTCCATTGGATAAATATAATATACCCATTGATATTAATTGTGTTGTGCTAAAGAGGTCTCCAACACATTACAAAGCAATGCATGAAGAACTCTTTATCATTTGATGGGTTAAAAGCACCAATGGAATCAATGGGTTGTTTGGGAATTTTTCTTTGCTATCTATGGTGAAGTCAGCTTTTATCAGCCTCACTGAATATTCAGGTAGGATCGGCCACACCTTTATCTTAACACTAGAATCTCTTATTTCTTTTCTAGTAACTAACAGAATGCTGAGCTTCCCAAGTGATTGGTTGAGGAGCCAGCAATTGGGGAGCCCCTACAGACCACCCTGATGAATGTAAGTATAAATAAAGATGTTTCAGGTGTCTGTAATTTTTATACAATCAATAGGGAAGTTCAGTCTGAAAACTTTACCACTCCAGCACTAAGGACCAGAGAGGTGTGAAACTCATTTCCTTGCAATCATTTGCGTACCCTCCCCTCCCCTCGGTCCTTAAATGGCAGAATAAGGGCATTCATCATGCCCAGAGTTTATTCAAATTTGAAGGGGTTTCATTGAGTCACGGTTAAAGGCACCTGTTCAGTGGTGAAGTTTGAGAACTACTGGAGACATGTAAAAGCCATTTGCATGACTGGGAACTCTTTGAATCCAACCTGGTGCCTCCGGATTTTGTACGTAATTACCGGTTCTCCAGGACGTAGGCTGATTCTCAGGCCTCATTAGCTTCACATCTCGCTCCATGTAGAAATGCATTGCATACCCCTCTGGGCCTTAAGGGGTTAACGTTTAATAAATCCTTCAATGTGGTAAAGTTGTCACTGTTGAACTGCCAAGTGATCCGCTATTGATTTCTTTCCCACACAATCATGACACTACAATCAGTAGCATTACCTGCTGTCCTGGAAAACCAATGTCTCCTTTGTCTCCTTTTGCTCCTATTTGACCCTATAAAAAAGTAAAATAAACAGTTCAACACTGACATAATGTCTTCATTCTCAGTCATTGGTGTATGTATTATTCAGGAAATCAGCCACAGTTGGTCAGCCTGGGAACAGTGCTTATGTCAGATTGACCAGCTTGTGACCCACCAGCTGCCATTGGACTACATCTTCCAAAATGATTAGCTGGCTGAGGATGATGGTGACAGGTATGTGAGATGCGCAGGGAAGTGACAGATTTGTGAGATGTGAAGGGAAGTGAGAGGTATGTGAGACGTGCAGGGAAGTGAGAGGTTTGTGAGACGTGCAGGGAAGTGACAGGTTTGTGAGACGTACAGGGAAGTGAGAGGTATGTGAGATGTGCAGGGAAGTGATAGGTTTGTGAGAAGTGCAGGGAAGTGAGAGGTATGTGAGAAGTGCAGGGAAGTGAGAGGTATGTGAGAAGTGCAGGGAAGTGAGAGGTATGTGAGATGTGCAGGGAAGTGATAGGTTTGTGAGACGTGCAGGGAAGTGAGAGGTATGTGAGATGTGCAGGGAAGTGATAGGTTTGTGAGAAGTGCAGGGAAGTGAGAGGTATGTGAGACGTGCAGGGAAGTGAGAGGTATGTGAGAAGTGCAGGGAAGTGAGAGGTATGTGAGAAGTGCAGGGAAGTGAGAGGCATGTGAGACGTGCAGGGAAGTGAGAGGTATGTGAGATGTGCAGGGAAGTGACAGGTATGTGAGAAGTGCAGGGAAGTGAGAGGTATGTGAGAAGTGCAGGGAAGTGAGAGGTATGTGAGAAGTTCAGGGAAGTCAGGGGTATGTGAGAAGTGCAGGGACGTGACAGGTTTGTGAGAAGTGCAGGGAAGTGAGAGGTATGTGAGAAGTGCAGGGAAGTGAGAGGTATGTGAGACGTGCAGGGACATGAGAAGTTTGTGAGAAGTGCAGGGAAGTGAGAGGTTTGTGAGACGTGCAGGGAAGTGACAGGTTTGTGAGAAGTGCAGGGAAGTGAGAGGTATGTGAGAAGTGCAGGGAAGTGACAGGTATGTGAGAAGTGCAGGGAAGTAAGAGGTATTTGAAAAGTGCAGTGAAGTGAGAGGTATGTGAGACGTGCAGGGAAGTGACAGGTATGTGAGAAGTGCAGGGAAGTAAGAGGTATTTGAAAAGTGCAGTGAAGTGAGAGGTATGTGAGATGTGCAGGGAAGTGACAGGTATGTGAGACGTGCAGGGAAGTGACAGGTTTGTGAGAAGTGCAGGGAAGTGAGAGGTATGTGAGAAGTGCAGGGAAGTGACAGGTATGTGAGAAGTGCAGGGAAGTAAGATGTATGTGAAAAGTGCAGTGAAGTGAGAGGTTTGTGAGACGTGCAGGGAAGTGAGAGGTTTGTGAGGAGTGTAGGGAAGTGACAGGTATGTGAGAAGTGCAGGGAAGTGAGAGGTATGTGAGACGTGCAGGGAAGTGAGAGGTATGTGAGAAGTTCAGGGAAGTGAGAGGTATGTGAGAAGTGCAGGGAAGTGAGAGGTATGTGAGAAGTGCAGGGAAGTGACAGGTTTGTGAGAAGTGCAGGGAAGTGACAGGTATGTGAGAAGTGCAGGGAAGTGAGAGGTATGTGAGACGTGCAGGGACATGAGAAGTTTGTGAGAAGTGCAGGGAAGTGAGAGGTTTGTGAGACGTGCAGGGACGTGAGAGGTTTGTGAGGAGTGCAGGGAAGTGAGAGGTATGTGAGACGTGCAGGGAAGTGAGAGGTATGTGAGAAGTGCAGGGAAGTGACAAGTATGTGAGAAATGCAGGGAAGTGAGAGGTATGTGAGACGTGCAGGGAAGTGAGAGGTATGTGAGAAGTGCAGAGAAGTGACAAGTATGTGAGAAGTGCAGGGAAGTGAGAGGTATGTGAGAAGTGCAGGGAAGTGACAGGTATGTGAGATGTGCAGGGAAGTGACAGGTATGTGAGAAGTGCAGGGAAGTGAGAGGTATGTGAGATGTGCAGGGAAGTGACAGGTATGTGAGATGTGCAGGGAAGTGAGAGGTATGTGAGATGTGCAGGGAAGTGACAGGTATGTGAGATGTGCAGGGAAGTGAGAGGTATGTGATAAGTGCAGGGAAGTGACAGGTTTGTGAGAAGTGCAGGGAAGTGACAAGTATGTGAGAAATGCAGAGAAGTGAGAGGTATGTGAGAAGTGCAGGGAAGTGAGAGGTATGTGAGAAGTGCAGGGAAGTGACAGGTTTGTGAGAAGTGCAGGGAAGTGACAAGTATGTGAGAAATGCAGAGAAGTGAGAGGTATGTGAGAAGTGCAGGGAAGTGACAGGTTTGTGAGAAGTGCAGGGAAGTGACAGGTATGTGAGAAGTGCAGGGAAGTGACAGGTTTGTGAGAAGTGCAGGGAAGTGAGAGGTATGTGAGAAGTGCAGGGAAGTGACAGGTTTGTGAGATGTGCAGGGAAGTGACAGGTTTGTGAGATGTGCAGGGAAGTGACAGGTATGTGAGATGTGCAGGGAAGTGAGAGGTATGTGAGATGTGCAGGGAAGTGACAGGTATGTGAGATGTGCAGGGAAGTGAGAGGTTTGCGGGTGAAAGGACAGTTATAGAGTTGCTGTGACATTTAGGCAGAGAAGAGAACACAAGTGCTGTATTAATAACTAATACAACTGTAAGCACATTCTACTTTGAATTACTGTGATAATAAATGTCAGTGTTCAACCCTACATACACAGAGATTGGAATTAAAAAAGACATGTTGCAAATGATGGATTAAAGGCAACTTTGTGATTCAGGCATCATTGTAACAATGGCATTGAACTTACAGGTGGACCTTGAATTGAATGCCCACTTGGCCCTTGTGGTCCAGTTGGTCCTTGAGGCCCTGGTGAACCAATTTGACCTCGTGGTCCCTCAGGTCCCTTTAAAATAAAATGATAATTAGAATCATCAATATTGCACTAAATGCAGGGGATCTAAGCATGAAGGACTTAGCATTTATTAGAGAGTAAAACTTTGCGAATTCCCAGAAATTACAAATTTGGTTGATTATTAACAAAATCTTTGTTCTGTACATATTTTGGCTTCCAAATTGAATGCTGTTGTTCTTATTGAAACATTGTTTTGATACATTGTTCTAGGCCAAAGGAAGACAATTGCTGAGCCTCCAGATGTCAGGGATGACAACTCCCATAATAGTCATCCAGCCAGTCACCAAAACTGGAGTTCCATCAATTGACTACTGCTATCCTCGGTCTAGTCAACAAACTCTGATTGTCTGAAAGCAATTTCCTTGTGCATTCACTATTCTCCAGTTCATCAAAATCCATCTAATTTTTGGCACTCATTTATGAATAAGCAATACCAGATAGATTCGCCATCCACATCCTTCAGCTTAAAAGGATATGTTTCAGTGAGTGAGTAGGAAAGTAACATTAGTTACCAGTGTAGTCAACCTGCAACCTGACAGCTGATGTTGCACTGCAACACCACAAGATGATTTTCAGCTGAGCCATGCTAGGCTAATTGCCTTTTATTTCTTTACCAGGCATTATATTAGACCAGCAGGTCAATACACCATTACAGTAATGGATGGAGCAAAGCACTGCAGGTCTCATGTATGATGCACTGCACTGCTGAAACCATCTTCTGTTCTCATGTAGTGTTGTATTGTCCTGCTACCCTCCCATATCTTGAATGCTGCTCTATAGTGCTGGTATGGTATTTTGCTGCACAGGCCTCTCTTTCTTATGTCTGTCTCCCTTACTGATCTGCCTGCCTCTATCCTGTGTGCTTTATGTCCTAGCACACACGTGCACACACACACACATTTTAAACACACAAATACATACACACATCACAACACACAAATATATACTCAGAGGCATATCCAAACACAGATTTACACTGAAACACACAAATATATTTACAGCGACAAATGTGCAAATACACACACACGCACACACACATTAAGTTGGGAGTAATTCATCATGGCGACCAAATGAAGATGGGAACTGTAGTCCATCCACAGCTGGAAGGTTACAAATTGTGTATCTCTCTTTCCAACATCCTAAGAAGTGTTCCATAATCTCTCTATAGAACAGGGACTCCCTCCTCTAAAAAAGACTGTATACAGCGTGGAGTGAATTAGGAGTGTTACTTTATATAAAATAGACAGATGAGGTTCCTCTTCTGCTATCACATCACCAAGACTTGAAGCTAAAGGCAGAAACACTATTGTGCAGAATGACATTCAAATAACTGGAATCACAAGAATGGAAAAAAGGTGCATTGAACTAGGGTGAGAAAAAAGTTAGGAGGGTTGTTATTGCAACAGCTGTTGTGCAGTCAGTTTGGTTAAAGGGCTTGCGGGAAACCACAATATGTCCTGCACTTCCTGAATCTCACCAAAGAGGTCACTAGAGGATCAAAATTCAGTTGAAGCATCCCAGAGATGTCCAGTATTCTGCACTTGCTAAAGTGATACAGTTCTACACCTTAATTAACGGCTGCAACCAATTCTTGGGGATCTTGGTTGTGTGGATTGGGGTATGGGGACCGGCACAGTAAACCCATATACAGATCATGCTACAGGCATTTGAAAAATCAACTCTTTTCCCTAATATATAACTGAACAATAAACCCCTTGAGGACCAGAGGGTAGGCAGTGCATTGCAAATGAATGTGTTGTTGCACAGCCCTTTCTCAAGGGGTTAATTGTGTTTATTTTCCACTTTTAGATGCATGTACCAAGTATTGTTGTTCCGTTGTTATCTTCATCATTTAACCCACTGGAAGACAGAGATGTCTCCAAAGCTTTGCGAAACAATGTATTGGAGACATTTGTAGCACCCAGAGGGCTAAATGTGCTCAGGGATAATACCATGTAGAGTCAGATATATCAACATTTTACAGGACTTACAGAGAAATTTCCCTTAGCTTTGTTGAAGCAGGAAAGCATTTCTCGCCAACACTGGTCTCCCAGCGAGATCAGCGGGAAGATCAATAGTTGGAGGTGGGGGGGGCATCAGGAGGGGTCCTGATGCCAACCACAACAAAGGTCTGACAAATAATTTAATAGAAAAAAAAGTAACCGTGTGCGCCACAATGAGGTCCAGTGCATTGCTTTGCTTTGGCACACAAAGGGTTATTTATTTTTTTCATAATTTTTTTTTTTTATTCAGACCTCATGGGGGAGGGGGCGCATCAGGAGAGGTCTTGAATACCCCCCATGAAGTCTGAACACAAAATTCTGAAAAAGGAAATAACCCTGTGTGTGTCACGGGGGGAGGGAGTCCAATGCACTGTTTTACACAATACATATATATATATATATATATATATATATATATATATATATATATATATATATATAGATTAAAAAAATGATATGGAGTAAATCCCATATCTCAAACCTTTACGGTCTGAGAGATATTGAGTGGTAAAGTTCCCCCTCCCTTCGCTTCTCCTTACATCACTAGACCTGCTTTCATGTTGCCTGACAGAAAGCTCTCTTCAAAAAGATCCAGAGAGTTCATTGTCTGAGACATAAAAGTGTAAAAAAATAGAAGATGGAAAAAAATTCTAAAGAGTACAGACACTGTGAGTTTACATATTATGTACTTAATTCAAAATAAGGGGTTACTAATACTTTAATGGAAATGTTTTAAAGTAACCATAAGAAATGGAAATGGATAAACAAAGCTCAAGACTTACCGATGGTCCAGACTCCCCTCGTTCTCCCTTTGGCCCTCTCATACCTGATCCACCCTGGAAGAGATACAATGTGAATGTATTGTGTTTGTACCATATCAGGACACTGTGAGTGCAACCCCTTGATTGCCAGAGGGGTATGCAACACATTGCAAAGCAAAGCAAAGAAATGTGTTGCATACCCCTCTGGCACTCAGGGGGTTAATAATAATATGCCAAGGGTGCATGCAAGTGAAACATCAATGAATATGACTGTGGATACCAAACTAGCCGAATAGCCACTGTTGAACTACATGTCCCATCATCCTAAGCATTAGATGTCTTTGGATGATGGTAGCTGTAGTCCAATATTAGCTGGAGGGCATCAGTGAGTCAACTATAGAACTATATTATAAGAGTTAATTAGCATTCTTGCTCCTTTGCTACATAGATCAATGATTCCCAAACTGGGGGGGAGGATGGCATAAAGCCTGGTTTCAGCACCAAACGGTCACCACTAGGTTAAATAATGGTGCTTTATACGCATTTCCCAATCTTCTTAAAGAGGATTTTTCACCTTAATTCAAATGTGCATATTTGAAAACGGCATTAAAAACTGCCTATATGTCATGTTAACCAAAAGTCCAGCAGATGTACAGTTTATGAGATATTCACACTTTTATTTCTGGAATAAGTGAAAGTGAAATTGTCCTGGTACTGCACAAAGCTTCATTAGCATATGAAACATCATTATAATGCTTCATTAGCATATGCAATGTCATTGCCTGTCTTAATTACCATATGAAACATCACTGGTACCACATGGGTACTGCAATGAACATACAGTAGCATATGTAAGAAATTTGATTATCTCCTTAAAGCGGAACTACCACCCAGTAATAAGATAGCATCACTTCATTTCCCATCTCGAGACTAGCTGCTCAGTATCACTAGTTGCCAGAATTCTTACCAGATTAAAGAGAAATCTCTATTCTTCATGGGCTGACAGCAAGACGGAGCGCGGGCATCTTGTCTTAGTGACGTCCACGCACCTGCACTGACAGTCCCAGCCGGGTCTAGGAGGAGTTGCTAGGAGCCATTTGGCTCCAGCTGGGGCTGACAGCGCAGGCGCGTGGACGTCACTAGGACAAGATGTCTGCACTCCGTCTTGCTGTCAGTCCATGAAGAATAGGGATTTCTCTTTAATCCGGTAAGAATTCTGGCGACTAGCGCTACTGAGCAGCTAGTCACCAGATAGGCAATGAGGTGATGCTATCTTATTATTGGGTGATAGTTCTGCTTTAACTGTACATTTGCTGGACTTAAGCAGTTTTTAATGATTTTCAAATGTGCAAACTTGAATTAAAGCGGAACTACCACCCCTTACAAACATGGCCCCAAATAATTACCCATCTGGAGACTAGCTGCTCAGTAGCTCTAGTCGCAAGAATTATTATCTGGTTAATGAGAATTATACACTGCTCCCGGACTGACAGGCAGAAAACAGCGCAGACATCTTTCCATAGTGACGTCTGTGCTCCTGCGCTGTCAGTCCCAATCTGTTCTAGGAGGCGTTGCTAGGAGCCGTTTGGCTCCAAAAGGGACTGACAGTGCAGGCGAGCAGACGTTACTATGGAAAGATGTCTGCGCTGTTACCTGCCTGTCAGTCCAGGAGCAGTGTATAATTCTCATTAACGTGGTAATAATTCTGGCGACTAGCGCTACTGAGCAGCTAGTCGCCAGATGGGTAATTATTTGGGGCCATGTTTGTAAGGGGTGGTAGTTCCGTTTTAAGCATGGGTGAGTTAATCAGTGGATCATTCATTCTGATTGGCCCACCTGTGCTAGTTGCCAGAATTATTACCTGGTTAATGAAAATGATACACGGCTCCCAGACTGACAGGCAGGAAACAGCACAGACATCTTTCCATAGTGGGAAGAGGTCTGCGCTCCTTCCTGCCTATCAGTCCGGGAGCAGTGTATAGTTCTCATTAACGCGGTAATAATTCTGGCGACTAGTGCTACTGAGCAGCTAGTCACCAGATGGGTAATTATTTGGGGCCATGTTTGTAAGGGGTGGTATTTCCACTTTAAGGTGAAAGTTCCACTTTAAGTCACGACACATCTGTTTTTTAGTCTTGACCTAAAATGAAGCTGACTCCTTTGAGTCAGAAAAACAATGTAATTCAAAGAAATATATTTAGAAATATGTGATGCATTAAAAACCAAAGCAGTGTGCAACATATTACAAAGAAAGGTGTTGCATACCCCGGTCCTTAAGTGTTTAAGCCTGGTACCATAACACAAAAATGTGTCACACCCCTATATTACACAAATTAAAAAACACACACACACATGGATTAGCAAGTGATGACTATATCATTTTCTTAAAATGGACCTGTCACTTTTTCTTACATATTTGAATTTTTCTTACATATTTGAAAACTTAATTCAGATGACCCATGTGTCATATTATCTAAAATTCTAGAAGATGGATACTTTAGACAATATTCATTTTTTTATTTCTGGGAAAAGTGAAAGTCTCCTTGTGCAGCACATGGCTTAATTAGCATAAGAAATGTCACTGATAGCATATGGCAAATCACTGAAAAATATATCTTCATTAGCATATGAAACACCACTGAACATTTTAATTAGCATAAGAAGTGTTACTATTACAACACGGGTACAGCAATTGGCATGCATTACCATTCTGTATGAAGTATGATATCTCTTTAACTGTACTTTTGCTGGTCTTTTTGGCCAACATGACACATAGGTAGTTTTTGATTAAGTTTTCAAATATGCACATTTGATTCAAGGTGACAGGTCCACTTTAAAATTAAAGCCAGTTGTTTTACTGTAAATATAGACAATGAATGCTATTCCACTTCTCCAGGGCAGCTTGCATAACTGAAACCAATTATGATTAACCCCTTCTATTACTCTAAATGGGGCTTTCATTGCCTGCAATGCCTGCGAGGTCTCCAGTGCATTTCAAAGTGTATATGATATTAGTTTCTTTTGTGGCTGAAACCTAAAGTGAGTTCAAATCCAATTGGCTGTGCTGCTTTTTTCTCTCTAGGCTGCCCTCCACTGTGGTCCAGCCTGTTATTTTCCTTGGCTGTGCAGTACATAGGATGTGAGGATTTCCAGCCATAACAGTCTTCCCTTAGGTGCTAAGCTGGCCAGCAGCAGTGGAGTGAACAAGCCTGGTAGGTGATGTGCTTAGAACTAGAGAAAGGGCTTCTTGTAAAATCACATTGAAATGTTTACATTATTTTTATTGTGTGTCCTGGAATGTGAATGCCATTAAAATATTACTTGTAGAAATAGGGGGCTGGAGAATAACAGAGTTACAAAGAGCAGAGATCAATCACTGCACTCATATTACCCAAAAAGTGTAGCTCAGAGTTAAAGCTTAGCCATGATTAAAACTTTTAAAGGGGGAAAAAATAAGTACAGTAATTAAACATAAATATATTGCAGGTTTTATCCCCCTGAGCAGGGCTGTCCAAGCTCAGTCCTCAAGGGCCACCAATGTAAGGAAATCCCTAATTAAAGCGGAACTACCACCCCTTACAAACATGGCCCCAACTAATTACCCATCTGGCGACCAGCTTCTTAGTAGCGCTAGTTGCAAGAATTATTATCTGGTTAATGAGAATTATACACTGCTCCTGGACTGACAGGCAGGAAACAGCACAGACATCTTATTACTGCGTTAATGAGAATTATACACTGCTCCTGCACTGACAGGCAGGAAAGAGCGCAGACATCTTTCCATAGTGATGTCTGCACTCCTGCGCTGTCAGTCCCAGTCTGCTCTAGGAGGCGTTGCTAGGAGCCATTCGGCTCCAAAAGGGACTGACAGCGCAGGCGCACAGACGTCACTATGGAAAGATGTCTGCGCTGTTTCCTGTCTGTCAGTCCAGGAGCAGTGTATCATTCTCATTAATGTGGTAATAATTCTGGCGACTAGTGCTACTGAGCAGCTAGTCGCCAGATGGGTAATTATTTGGGGCCATGATTAAAACTTTTAAAGGGGGAAAAAATAAGTACAGTAATTAAACATAAATATATTGCAGGTTTTATCCCCCTGAGCAGGGCTGTCCAAGCTCAGTCCTCAAGGGCCACCAATGTAAGGAAATCCCTAATTAAAGCGGAACTACCACCCCTTACAAACATGGCCCCAACTAATTACCCATCTGGCGACCAGCTTCTTAGTAGCGCTAGTTGCAAGAATTATTATCTGGTTAATGAGAATTATACACTGCTCCTGGACTGACAGGCAGGAAACAGCACAGACATCTTATTACTGCGTTAATGAGAATTATACACTGCTCCTGCACTGACAGGCAGGAAAGAGCGCAGACATCTTTCCATAGTGATGTCTGCACTCCTGCGCTGTCAGTCCCAGTCGGCTCTAGGAGGCGTTGCTAGGAGCCATTCGGCTCCAAAAGGGACTGACAGCGCAGGCGCACAGACGTCACTATGGAAAGATGTCTGCGCTGTTTCCTGTCTGTCAGTCCAGGAGCAGTGTATCATTCTCATTAATGTGGTAATAATTCTGGCGACTAGTGCTACTGAGCAGCTAGTCGCCAGATGGGTAATTATTTGGGGCCATGTTTGTAAGGGTTGGTAGTTCCACTTTAAGCACAGGTGAGTTAATCAGTGGATCATTCATTCTGATTGGCCCACCTGTGCTTAATCAGGGAAATCCTTACATCCTGGCCTGTTGGTGGCCTTTGAGGACTGAACCTGGACAGCCTTGCCCCTGAGTAAAACTAGGGTACTCCCACTGCAGAAAGGTGTTTTATTCAAAAGTTATTAAAGCTCAAACTTACATTTTTTAGGTCCAGTATCACAGTGGCCTGATATTGCACCATGGCCAGAAATTTAACAGTGGTGCTTTTGCTACACTATCCTTTATCGTCAACTGACCAGTGCTGTCCATAGGATAGTGTAGTCACCGCGCCACAGTTCAATTTCAGGCTACTGTGTTACAGCACCGCCCACTTCTCCTCTCTTTCTCACCCTGTTCTGTCCACTTCCCACCAACGTACCGCCCACTTTATCACACAAGGCAGATCAGCCCCACCCCCTTTATGATGTAAATCACGTCATTTACAACCCCCTGGTCGCAGTACATGAGTCCTTTCTGGGGGCTCAAGAGGATGATGTTATCAGGTATGTACGTAGCTGAAAAACTTATTTTAGATAGGTCTCCGATGCATTGCAAAGTATCCATTGGCGTGATGCAAGAAATGTTCACATCTGATAAAGGCATTTTTGTGCGCAGATAGATTTTGCATGTTCTAATCCAGGAAGCTGAATACTGAATGCTTCTTGAATTGCGCATAAAAAATTCAATTTTATGACAACAGTGCACAGACGTATAAATTCATTCACAATACCACTTCCTGCATTAGGCGCATTCGCTATTCCACTCACACAGATTCGTTAATCCTGGCCACACCCACAAAAAAAATAAATACGCACAGCTGTTCACGAATCTTGATTTTTTTAATGTGCAATTCAACAAATTCATGCGCAAACCTATTCCCTAATGGTTTTCACAAGGGAAATATAGATTGCGCATGTTTCTTGCATCACGCCACAAGTGACTAATATCATTAGCAGGAGCCAACATGGCTTTGTGAAAGACAGGTCTTGTCAAACTAACTTGATCGCATGTTATGAAAAAGTGAGTAATAATATAGATGAGGGAGCGGCAGTTGATGTGATCTATTTGGACTTTGCCAAGGCATTTGATACGGTTCCACACAAGAGGTTACTGTACAAATTGAATGAAATAGGCCTAGGGGAAAATGTTTGTGTGTGGATTAGAAATTGGCTGAACAATAGAATGTAGTAGTAAATGGCAAGTTCTTCAATTCGATAAACGTGATAAGTGGAGTACCTCAGGGATCTGTCCTGGGTCCTCTTCTTTTTAATTTGTTTATTAATGACCTCCCAGAGGGCATAGGAAGCCATGTATCAGTGTTTGCCGATGACACAAAATTAAGTAAGGTAATAAGGTCTGAACTGGATGTGTCTTCATTACAAGAGGATTTGGACAAACTGAGTAACTGGGCAGGCAAATGGCAAATGAGATTCAATATAGACAAGTGTAAAGTTATGCATTTTGGGTATAATAATAAAAATGCAACATATAGTTTAAATAGTGTTTCTCTGAGGAAATCTACTAATGAAAAGGATTTGGGAGTAATGGTAGACAATAGACTTAGCAGTAGCATGCGATGCCAGCTGGCAGCTGCAAAGGCCAATAAGATATTGGCATGTATTAAAAGGGGTATTGACTCAAGGGAGGAAGATATTATTCTGCCTCTTTACAGGTCCATGGTAAGACCCCACCTAGAATATGCTGTTCAATTCTGGGCACCCTTTCTGAAAAAGGACATTATGGAACTAGAGAAAGTGCAGAGGAGGGCTACAAAACTAGTAAGGGGAATGGAAAGTTTTAATTAACCTTGTACACACTAGAAAAACAGCGTCTTAGAGGGGATATGATAACACTATATAAATATGTTCAGGGCCCATACAAAGGGCTCTCCAAAGACCTGTTCATTAACAGAAAAGTACACAGGACAAGGGGCCACCCGCTTAGACTTGAGGAAAGGATATTTAATCTACAACAGCGGAAGGGCTTCTTTACAGTAAGGACAATAAAGGTATGGAATTCACTGCCTGAGGAGGTGGTGCTATTGAATACGTTAGATGCATTTAAAAAGGGTCTGGATACTTATTTAAAAGAGCATGTCATAGAGGGCTATGTATGTTAGTATTGGGATTAATATTTAGTTAGGGCTTGTTGATCCAAGGAGAAATCTGATTGCCATTTGGAAACAAGAAGGATTCTTTCCCCCCACTCAGGGTAGAATTTGAAATTGCCATATTGTGGGGGAAGGTTGCCTTCTTTTGGATCAACGATGGTAAACAGGAATAGGAAAAGGGTTGAACTAGATGGACGTAAGTCTTTTTTCAACCTAAATTACTATGTTACTATGTTACTTTAAGTGCCAGAGGGGTACATTGCTTTGCAATGCGTTGCATACCCCTCTGGCACTCAAAAGGTTAAAAACAGTACTTCTGATCACCCTCCGGCACTCAGAGAGTTAAAAACAGTACTTATGATCACAGCTAAAATACCAGATTTCAGGGGTTAGGCTTAACAAGTGTTTTTGCTCCAATATGAATTATATACTTGCATTTGTTTCTTTTATATTGACCTTTTGAGTGTCAGAGGGGCTTCGCATTGCGTTGGATAGCCCTCTGGCACTCAAAGGGTTAAATGTACATTGAAGTTCCGACTAGGAATCTTGGCCCATGTTTATAAAAGTGGAATTATTCTGGAGTAAACCGACTGCATCACAGGGGACAAATAAAAATGTTCTAAATTCCCATGCACTTGAATAGAGCTTTTTAACACCATGAATGCTAGAGAGGTCTCCAGTGCATTACTAAGCACTGGAGACCTCGCTGCAGACTAATTTGTGTTAGGGTGACAAGTCCACTTTAACCCATTGATTGCTAGAGAGGTCTCTAACACACATGGGGTTAAAGGCGACATATATTCAGGACCATTTTTTTAATTATTCACTAAAGAGGTGATAAAATGGAGATGACTTCTCCAGTGATATCACTTCTCCAGTTCCGATGTTATTCTATGGCGCCTATGCACTAAGATCTCCAAAACCTAAGAAATGTTAGTGCATTGGCTCCATAGAATAACACAGCCTATTCACTACGATCTCCAGTGATATCACTTCTCCAGTTCCTATGTTATTCTGTAGAGCTTATGCACTAAGATCTCCAGCGATATCACTTCTCCAGTTCCTATGTTATTCTATACAGACAATCACTAAGATCTCCAGTCATATCACTCCTCCAGTTCCTATGTTATTCTATACAGACAATGCACTAAGATCTCCAGTGATATCACTTCTCCAGTTCCAATGTTATTCTATGGTGTCTATGCACTAAGATCTCCAAAACCTAAGAAATGTTAGTGCATTGGCTCCATAGAATAACACAGCCTATTCACTACGATCTCCAGTTATATCACTTCTCCAGTTCCTATGTTATTCTGTAGAGCTTATGCACTAAGATCTCCAGTGATATCACTTCTCCAGTTCCTATGTTATTCTATACAGACAATCACTAAGATCTCCAGTCATATCACTCCTCCAGTTCCTATGTTATTCTATACAGACAATGCACTAAGATCTCCAGTGATATCACTTCTCCAGTTCCTATGTTATTATATACAGCCAATGCACTAAGATCTCCAGTGATTTCACTCCTCCAGTTCCTGTGTTATTCTACAGAGCCAATGCACTAAGATCTCCAGTGATATCACTTCTCCAGTTCCTATGTTATTCTATACAGCCAATGCACTAAGATCTCCAGTGATATAACTCCTCCAGTTTCTATGTTATTATATACAGCCAATGCACTAAGATCTCCAGTGATTTCACTCCTCCAGTTCCTATGTTATTATATACAGCCAATGCACTAAGATCTCCAGTGATATCACTTCTCCAGTTCCTATGTTATTCTATACAGCCAATGCACTAAGATCTCCAGTGATATCACTTCTCCAGTTCCTATGTTATTCTATACAGACAATGCACTACGATCTCCAGTGATATCACTTCTCCAGTTCCTATGTTATTATATACAGACAGTGCACTAAGATCTCCAGTGATATCACTTCTCCAGTTCCTATGTTATTCTATACATCCAATGCACTAAGATCTCCAGTGTTATCACTTCTCCAGTTCCGATGTTATTCTATACATCCAATGCACTAAGATCTCCAGTGATATCACTTCTCCAGTTCCTATGTTATTCTATACATCCAATGCACTAAGATCTCCAGTGTTATCACTTCTCCAGTTCCGATGTTATTCTATACATCCAATGCACTAAGATCTCCAGTGATATCACTTCTCCAGTTCCGATGTTATTCTATACATCCAATGCACTAAGATCTCCAGTGTTATCACTTCTCCAATTCCGATGTTATTCTATACAGACAATGCACTAAGATCTCCAAAACTTAAGAAATGTTAGTGCATTGGCTCCATAGAATAACACAGCCTATTCACTACGATCTCCAGTGATTTCATTTCTCCAGGTCCTATGTTATTCTATACATCCAATGCACTAAGATCTCCAGTGATATAACTTCTCCAGTGCCTATGTTATTCTATACATCCAATGCACTAAGATCTCCAGTGATATCACTTCTCCACTTCCTATGTTATTCTATACAGACAATCACTAAGATCTCCAGTCATATCACTCCTCCAGTTCCTATGTTATTCTATACAGACAATGCACTAAGATCTCCAGTGATATCACTTCTCCAGTTCCTATGTTATTATATACAGCCAATACACTAAGATCTCCAGTGATTTCACTCCTCCAGTTCCTGTGTTATTCTACAGAGCCAATGCACTAAGATCTCCAGTGATATCACTTCTCCAGTTCCTATGTTATTCTATACAGCCAATGCACTAAGATCTCCAGTGATATAACTCCTCCAGTTCCTATGTTATTATATACAGCCAATGCACTAAGATCTCCAGTCATATCACTCCTCCAGTTCCTATGTTATTATATACAGCCAATGCACTAAGATCTCCAGTGATATCACTTCTCCAGTTCCTATGTTATTCTATACAGCCAATGCACTAAGATCTCCAGTGATATCACTTCTCCAGTTCCTATGTTATTCTATACAGACAATGCACTACGATCTCCAGTGATATCACTTCTCCAGTTCCTATGTTATTATATACAGACAATGCACTAAGATCTCCAGTGATATCACTTCTCCAGTTCCTATGTTATTCTATACATCCAATGCACTAAGATCTCCAGTGTTATCACTTCTCCAGTTCCGATGTTATTCTATACATCCAATGCACTAAGATCTCCAGTGATATCACTTCTCCAGTTCCTATGTTATTCTATACATCCAATGCACTAAGATCTCCAGTGTTATCACTTCTCCAGTTCCGATGTTATTCTATACATCCAATGCACTAAGATCTCCAGTGATATCACTTCTCCAGTTCCGATGTTATTCTATACATCCAATGCACTAAGATCTCCAGTGTTATCACTTCTCCAATTCCGATGTTATTCTATACAGACAATGCACTAAGATCTCCAAAACTTAAGAAATGTTAGTGCATTGGCTCCATAGAATAACACAGCCTATTCACTACGATCTCCAGTGATTTCATTTCTCCAGGTCCTATGTTATTCTATACATCCAATGCACTAAGATCTCCAGTGATATAACTTCTCCAGTGCCTATGTTATTCTATACATCCAATGCACTAAGATCTCCAGTGATATCACTCCTCCAGTTCCTATGTTATTCTATACAGACAATGCACTAAGATCTCCAGTGATATCACTCCTCCAGTTCCTATGTTATTCTATACAGCCAATGCACTAAGATCTCCAGTGGTATCACTCCTCCAGTTCCTATGTTATTATATACAGCTTATGCACTAAGATCCCTAAAGTCTGAGAGGTCCTAGTCCCTTGGTTCCATAAAATAACACAGGAACTGGAGAAGTGATCTCACTGGAGAAGTGATCTCACTTGAGAAGTCATATCCACTTTATCACCTCTTTATCATGCCTTAGTGCGTTTCCCCCCTCGAATGCTAAAGTGTTTTCTAACACATTGCAAAGTAATGTGTTGGATACCTCTGTAGCATTTAAGGGTTAAACATGATTTTCAAGTAAATACACGCAAGATGATGGAATGAGACCTAATGACTAGGAGAGGAACACACATGGGGGTAAGTGCTGGTCTGTGAGATAGCAGATCATTTTATAGCTGCAGCAAAATCAGACAAGTCTGAGCAATGCAAGAGGCTGCATGTAAGAGCAAATGAACTGTAGTTTCTTACCGGCGGTCCTGGAGGCCCAGGGATTCCTTTGTTGTCTTGTGTGCAGGAGCAGGAATTTGGAAGGGGTGGGCAGGTTGCTTGGTCTCTCTAGAAAGAAAATCGGATAGTAGCTCTGTTAGAAATACAAATAAAGATACAATATAATTATTATGTTACACTAGCTGTACCCAGCATAACATACGCAGTTATAGCATATTTTAAAGGTTATAAATGAATAACTCATTTTATTTGACCCTGAGTGAATGAGTGTGTTTGACCCTGAGTGAATGAGTGTATGACCCTGAGTGTGTGTGACCCTGAGTGAATGAGTGCGTGTGTGTGTGACCCTGAGTGAATGAGAGTGTGTGTGTGTGTGTGTGTGTGACTCTGAGTGAATAAGTGAGTGTGTGTGACCCTGAGTGAATGAGTGTGTGTGTGTGTGTGTGACCCTGAGTGAATGAGTGTATGACCCGGAGTGTGTGTGACCCTGAGTGAATGAGTGCATGTGCGTGACCCTGAGTGACTGAGTGTGTGTGTGTGTGTGTGACCCTGAGTGAATAAATGAGCGTGTGTGTGACCCTGAGTGAATAAATGAGCGTGTGTGTGACCCTGAGTGAATGAGTGTATGACCCTAAGTGAATGAGTGTATGACCCTGAGTGTGTGTGACCCTGAGTGAATGAGTGTATGACCCTGAGCGTGCGTGACCCTGAGTGAATGAGTGTGTGCGTGTGACCTTGAGTGAATGAGTGTATGACCCTGAGTGTGTGTGACTCTGAGTGAATGAGAGAGAGTGTGTGTGTGTGTGTGTGTGTGTGTGTGTGTGTGTGTGTGTGCAACCCTAAGTGAGTGTGTGTGTAACACACTCTGTGCTCAACTGGTGGTTGACCCCTACTGCACTTTCAAATGTTAAGAGGACTTTACTCCACTGCAAGTAATGATTTTAAAAACAGAGGTTTATGTGTTTGACCCTGAGTGAATGAGTGTATGACCTGAGTGAATGAGTGTATGACCCTGAGTGAATGAGTGTATGACCCTGAGTGTGTGTGACCCTGAGTGAATGCTATGCTATACGTTTGGGTTTCAAGCAGTGTTTTGCGTGTGCTGACTACATGTCCCAGAATGCTGTGCTATACACTTGGATTTCAAGCAGTGATTGCGTGTGCTGATTGCCCAATGCTCGAGGCCGGCGAACAGAGCGCTATTATTGGCAGGGTATGTTTCCTAAGTGGCCAATCAACACACTGGGAACGGAAACATACCTAACTGTTTTATTTATATAGAAGATTTTTCTGTGACATTCAAATGGAGAGGAAAGTCAGTGACATACAGTTCTCCATAGACTGAGGTGATAGAATCTGCTGAGTCACTTTCTGTTAGAACTAACAGGACGTAAACGCACACTAAATTCGCTTCCTGATTATTAGAAATGTTACAAGTTTTGAATAAAACAACTGACAGGGCACTATGATTGGCTGGGTATGTTTCCTAGGTGGCCAATCAGCACACGGGGAATGGAAACGTACCTAAGCATTTTATATATGTACTAGTTGAAAAGCCCATGTACACGGGCCACAGTGCCACCCAGAAACCTCGACTGGTGGCCGGATCCTGTTGGCCGCACTACAGTCATGCCCAGTACTGACTGTCCGAATGCGCCACGGCCCCAATCCAATATCAGCCGTGGTGTGGGCAGTCTCTACTGCACATGACTGCAGCGCGTGCAGTCGTCTCTACTGAGCATGACGGCTTCTGACAAACATACTTAGTGAATCATTAAATAGGATAGATTTGCCTTTATTTATAAAGTGCCAATATATTACTTGGGTCAGTACAAAAATTGTGTGTATGTGTGTGTGTGTATGCCTATGTGGGTATGAGTGTGTGTGTGTATATGTATGTATCTATGGATGCGCGTGTGTGTGTGTATGTGTGTGTGTGTATATGTATGTGTCTGTGGATGCATATGTGTGTGTGTATAGGTGTGTATGTGTATAGGTGTGTATGTGTATAGGTGTGTATCTGTATAGGTGTGTATGCGTGTGAGTGTGTGTGCCTGTGTGGGTATGAGTGTGTGTGTGTGTGTGTATGTGTATAGGTAGGTGTGTGTGTGTGCTTCAAGCTGGCGGATCCCATTACAATCTATGGGGCGAACACACACATACAAATTTTTGCTTATGCGTAGGTTTTTTTTGCCTGACTGGCCTATTTATGCAACGACAAATCATTGATGAATACCCGAAGGTATCCATCAATGATCACAGTGAAGAGCAGCATATTTGATACACTGCTTTTACTGCAGTTTCATGAATCCCGGCCTATATGTGTAGTTCTGTACCATTGGACATGTGGAAAGATGAATAGTGGAACAAGGCTGGGGTGTCAGTGTACATTTGGCTCTGTCATTACAGTGGATGTGTGGAAGACTTAAATATTATAAACAGAGAAATCTGGTTTTGCTTAAAATCTCTCTTGTAAGAAGTACCATAATCTAGTACCCTCCAAAAACATAAATACCACTTCCTGGTAAATTTTAGCATTTACTGTGTGATTACTTCCTGGAAGTTCTAACTGGCAAGAAATGACTTGGCACTTTATCACATTCTATGGAGAATTGTAAGTCATTGACTTTCCTCTCTACTAGAATGTAACAGAATAACTAATTGGAATTTAACCAACAGAGGACACTTAATGTAAAATATCATGGGTCCATACTGTAATAACGTTGGAAATATACATATCTCATCAGTGGAAGTACCCTTATTTTAATCAACAGGAAAAGCCCTTCAATATATATCTATGTTTTCATAAAAAATGTTTACTGTTCCTTTAATAGCACACTCCGGGATGCTCCGCCCATTAGATCAGGGGTGTCCAAGTTCAGTCCTTGAGAACTACTAACAGGAGAGGATGTAAGAATGTCATTGTTTGAGCACAAGTGGGCCAATCAAAATGAATGAGCCACTGATTAACTCTCCTGTGCTTAATAAGGGAAATCCTTACATCCTGGCCTGTTGGTGGCCCTTGAAGATCAAACTTGGACACACCTGCATTAAATCATATTAGAACTCTTGCATATAAGAAAGAAACACACATCAGTATAGTCCTCACCATTGCTGGAAGCTCACAGCACTTATCTCTACTGGCCCATGATGATGTACAAACGATATCAAACATCTGCAGCTGGAACTGAAATAAACACAGAGAAATACATAGGTTATGGTATGGAAGGCATATGAAAAATAGGAACCCATACTGTATATGGAA
Organism: Rhinophrynus dorsalis; assembly: GCA_037306005.1. NCBI lineage: Eukaryota > Metazoa > Chordata > Amphibia > Anura > Rhinophrynidae > Rhinophrynus > Rhinophrynus dorsalis. The sequence goes on along the minus strand of CM074723.1, from coordinate 43,212,446 downwards.
ATTCATCTCTAAAAAGATGAAGAAAAGTTTTGTTATGTAAAAACCATTCCCTGTACAATAAAGCATTTAATTACCAGCCCTCATCATGTTGCCTTTGTTGGCGCTTATTGGAATGTGGCCACAGAGGTTATCCTGTAGAATTCCTGCTTCACTTAGTGTGGGATATCATCATTATTTGACAAAGTGTAAAAGACCCAGGGTCCTAGACCTTCTGCTTTGGGCTTGAGTTGAGAGCCACATACTCATGGACTGGGTTCCGGACTGTTGCCAGCTGAAGAAGGGGTCAGTTTTCTGACCTCCCCCCAAGCAGCTGACTGGAGATGGTTTGGGGCTACACAGTGGACCCCCAGGCTTTTTATTACATCTACACCCATAGGAACATGCTTAGTAAAACATAAAAACTTCCTTTTAACACTTATCAGTGAATAAATTATTCATACGCGAAGTCGCCAGTCAACATTTATAGTATTTTTATCTTCTTATGTAACTCTCAATAACATTCATTTTCAATAGATGAACATTTTTCTGTGAGTGGGCTGTTCGGTAAACCAATAATCCTTAGTAGACAAGCATGACAACACACAAAGCAAGACTTCCTTCCCATTCCGTGTACAATGAAGCCTTTAATTACCAGCCCTCGTCATGTTGCCTTTGTTGGCGCTTATTGGAATGTGGCCACAGAGGTTATTCTGTAGAATTCCTGCTTCACTTAGTGTGGGATATCATCATTATTTGACAAGGTGTAAAAGACACAGGGTCCTTTTTGTTCTTAACGTATATTTTCAGTCATAAATTTTCTTTTTTATTCATAATGTGGAAGTCAGCTTTGTGACAATAACATCCTCTCTATAATACAGTGAGTATAACCAGGAAAGTCCAATTTTTTAAATTAATTTTATAATCAGTCAACGTAGGTGGATCTGTTGCTATTGCTTTCTATGGAGAACTACAGCTTATAAAGAAAAGCATGTTATTGGGACCTTGTTTGAACTGTGTTCCTTTATTATACTCATCAAGAAGAGACCACCAGTATATTTTTTTTATTAAAAAAAAACAAACAAAAACAAAACAAAACATTGTTATCCTTTCAAAAAGAAGGACATGAATAGTGGAAGAGTATTAAATAAAAACTTAAAGGGTCTAACATTTAAAAAAAAAAAAAGTTGAATGGCTGGTTGGGCATGATGATGACCATGTTGTCCCCACCAGCAGGAGATTTAATGACTGGCTACATCTGGCCTAAAGCTCTGTGATCAGATTGCTCTTCCCATGGATAAAAGAGAGAGCTGTACATGACCTCTTGTATTGGGAGCATCAGTTTGGTACTCAGAGGTGATAAGCAGGCCAGGATTTGAGGATTTCCCTAAGTGATCATAATTAGGGCAATTAAAATGAAAAAGTCACTAATTAATTCACCAGTGCCTAACCAAGGATATCCTTAAAGGGTACATATCATGTTTTACTGTGGAAGCAAATTATATATATCACAGGCCTGCACTGTGCTGCCTCAAAGCAGCACAATCAGTCATTTGGGGAGTTAGAGTACTGACACCCTTGGCTGGAAAACAACCCAGAAGTATTTGGTGTGCAGTCACAAGCTTCCCTGGTTGTGCATGCAGCCTCTTTAGGTATTCTGTGTTGGACTTCCAAGCCAGAGACAGAGGGTCTATGGGGATTGCATTGTGCATGTTGAGACTTCAGTCTCTCTCATGAGGGCAGTGATGGATCCCCAATGGTCTCTTTAAACACATCTTTTTTCCTCCATTTGTCCACCAAGCCTCAGACAGGGCAATGTGCTGGAGAACTCTCCAACTGACTGATAGTCACATTTATGTCAATGGGCATTTGTGGAATTAGCAGTTGTTCATTAAGGTGCTATTAGATTGCCCTAGGTTTAACATTTGTGGAGAAGAACAGAGTTCTGAATAGACAGCCCCAGGTCTTCCTTGTTGATCCAGTGAAAAGAAAATGAACGACAAGACTGAAGACTTGTAGTTATATCTCTTGTCCATCACAGTGGAGTCCTCCTAGACCTTCTGCTTTGGGCTTGAGTTGAGAGCCACATACTCATGGACTGGGTTCCGGACTGTTGCCAGCTGAAGAAGGGGTCAGTTTTCTGACCTCCCTCCAAGCAGCTGACTGGAGACGGTTTGGGGCTACACAGTGGACCACAGGCTTTTTATTACATCTGCACCCATAGGAACATACTTAGTAAAATATAAAAACTTCCCTTTAACACTTATCAATTAATAAAATATACATATTGCTTTACGGGAAGTCGCCAGTCAACATTTATAGTATTTTTATCTTCTTATGTAACTCTCAGTAACATTCATTTTCAATAGAGGAACATTTTTCTGTGAGTGGGCTGTTCGGTAAACCAATAATCTTTAGTAGACAAGCACGACACCACACAAAGCAAGACTTCCTTCCCATTCTGTGTACAATGAAGCCTTTAATTACCAGCCCTCGTCATGTCGCCTTTGTTGGCGCTTATTGGAATGTGGCCACAGAGGTTATTCTGTAGAATTCCTGCTTCATTTAGTGTGGGATATCATCATTATTTGACAAAGTCTAAAAGACACAGGGTCCTTTTTGTTCTTAACGTAGATCTTCAATAATCAATTTTCTTTTTATTCATGATGTTGAAGTCAATAACATTCACACTGTAATACAGTTAAAACAAAATCTAATAATATAGATGTATTGTCCAACACAAGAACTTGCACTGCTGGAATGTTATGAGTGGGATTTACAGTCAAAGGGATATTGTCCTGATACGTTTACTAGCTACATACTGAGACTGGTGTGTTAGTAAGAACGGCAGCAATTCTGGGGCAAGCCATTTTCACCATAAAGGACAAATGCAAATTTTCCTCTATTTAAAAGGTTCTTTTATCACCTTGAATTCTGGAAAGGTATTCACAATGCCTTGCAGACCTCACTTGCATTCATTGGGCTAAAATCTCCATTTAAAATCACCTGGACGTCTGTGGATTCTTTTTTGTCACCTATTGTGCAGCTGATTTGCCCCAGAAAGCATCCAATTCTCTTATAATGCTACTAGTTACAAAGTCCGTATACACAGGCTGATCCAGAGTGGGGAGCTCCGAATGGCTCACAGCCTGTCTGTGCTTCTGGCTCTGGGGCAGCAGTGGAGTTGCTGGGTGACAGTTTGTCACCCAGCCGCCTCTGCTGCTGCCCCGGTGCTGGGAGCACAGACAGGCTGTCAGCCTTCCAAAGCTCTCTGTTCCGGATCAGTTCGTCCTGCGAGTCCCCACTGCGCATGTGCGGTTATGCACACAGTGAGCGACTCATTCTAGGACTTTATGTTATAGGACTAGTTGAACAGCCTGTGTACACGGGCCACAGTGCCAGACAGCAACGGCCGTGGTGCAGTCACGCACAGTAGAGACTGCCTGCGCCGTGGCTGATAACGGAGCGGGGCACTCCGAATTCAAACCGTAGTCCTTCCGTTATCAGCCATGGCGTGGGCAGACTGTACTGCGCATGACTGCAGCATGCGCAGCCATCTGTACTGCGCATGACAGGTTCTGACAAACATACATTAGCGAATTATTATACAGGATTATCTTTGTAAATTAAAGGGACACTAACACCTAAAAATTAACTGGGGTTATATACACTTAAATACCCTGTACTCATGCTAGCATATGTAAAAAGTCTTTATTTGTATTCTATGCCCTAAAATGTAGTCTTAAACATGCTCTGTCGGGGGCAACCATTCATACTTTGCGCTCGACCCCCTGACACTGATGTGCAAAAAAATAACTAGGGAGTTATGAATAAAGGTGTGATATAGAGGTGATAGGCGATATCTATTCCAGTGAGATCAGGGGGGGAAATACACTAACATGTGATAAAGTGGTGATAAAGAGGAGATAACTTCTCCAGTGATATCACTTCTCCATTTCCTGTGTTATTCTACGGTGCCAATGCACTAAGATTCCTCAGGTTGGAGAAATCTTAGTGCGTTGGTTCCAAAGAATAACATAGGAACTGGAGAAGTGATATCACTGGAGAAGATATATCTTCTTTATTACACCTTTGTTGCAAAAGAGCGTGTGACCACCTTGCGCATTAACCATGTCGTCATGATAAAAATGGCGACCCGAGAATCTCGCACTGCATGAAAGCAGATTCTTAGGTCGTGTTATGAAACGTCTCAAACTACAATACCTTGATCCCAATGATGATGAGAGTTGCGTGCCCCTCAGGGTTAACACAGTTTTACATTTACATGGTAGTATAGATCTAGCGATACCCTGATCCAAATGTAGATGAGTGCTGCTCTGGGCTCTCTCTCCCTTTCTCTGTGTGCTCCACTATGTCTGACTGCACGCAGAGAGAGAGAGTGAGGAGAGCCCTGAGAAGCACTGGATGTGATGGTGTATTGCAGGGATAATGGCGTAGGTGCCACACATTTTAGACAAATCTACTTTTTATTGGGCATTTAGTGCCGGCTTCTCTATCTCTGAATGATCTCTCTGTTATTTATATGGGGCATTCTAGGGCAGTATCATGAGTGCAGTTTCCATGCCCCTTCTTCCTGCGCTCCAAATAGAGCTGCCTGTATATTTAGTGCTTCTCCTGTATATCTAGCGCCGATTAGCACCGAATGGACCCTGTTTTTTAACCCTTTAGGACCTGAGGAGGTATGTAATGCAGTGAGGTCTGCAATGCCCATGTTCTCACACATCTCAACACATCCCCTCCCCTTTCATGTGGATGTCAGAGCAGGGAGCGATAGCCCGGAGCAGCGCTCATCATCATCATTAGGGTATTGCTAGACTGCAACGTTTCATAACTCGACCTGAGAATTTAGCTCCTTCATGCTGTGCCCCATTTTTATCATTGCGACATGGTTAACGCACGATGTGGACGCATGCGATGTGGTCACGCACTCTTTTGCTTGAAACCTTTTAAAAGTGAACCTAGTGAACATTGCTTTACAATTCTTCACTCACCCCTCTATTGTTTAAAGGGTTAAAGGTAGGTTATACAATTCCATTTATTAGGTGTTAGTGTTCCTTTAATTGCTCAGAGTACTTGTGATTCTGGGCTAATACAGTGGACTTACTGGTGCAGAGTTGTCTTTCGGTCCTCTTGACCTGACCATTCTTCCCAGGACTTCCAGACCATCAACGGTGATATTGCCAGCAGGGCTTATTGGCTTCTCTGCTACTGTTTTGCAGTCAATAATCAGTTTTGAAACGGCCTTGTTAATAACTATATGCAACTATATAAGGAAACAAAAATGGGAAAACAATTCAATTAAGTGGAATGGCACAACCATAGTAGTTCTGATGAACCTTTTGTTGGTCCTTATAACCAGTCACGCCCTCAAGGATGGAGCTTTAGACCTGTAAGAACCGGTCTTTAAAGGGCTAGTAATGTTTCAAAATTTAGACAGCTCCGATTATTCTTTATAGTTTTTGGGCCATGAATGTTTTATCATTCTCTGCGATGTGCATATCCAGAATAATTGAATCATAAAGTGTCCAACTCCCACCCTATGTAAAACTGCATAGCAAGACCGCCCGGATGCATCACAGCAAGGAACAATCTTCTATTAGCACAGGGATAAACCTGCCCTCCTTGTTTAAGGGGGTTAGTGTTTTCCTTATGATCACAGCCTGAAGATTGTTCCTTGATGAGAGCTGTCTGGTCATGTGACCAGATTCCACAGCTGAGAGGAGGCGGCTTAATATAGGTAAAAGGGGAGTTGGACACTTTATAATTCAATTACTCTGGAACTACACATCATAGTGAATGATTATACCACTCTACATGGCCCAAAAACTGTAAAGAATAATTGGAGCTGTTAAAGGGATAATAATGTTTCACAATAAAAGCAGCTCAAATTGATCTTCTTACTATTTGGGCCATGGGGAGTGTTATTTCAATACTGTCCGAGTTGTAGTTCAAGAGTAATTGAATGATAAAGTATCCCACTTTTACTGATGTAACACTGCTCACCTCAGAGCAGCAGGACTGTCTGGGTAGATCTCAGAGAGGGACATTCTTCAGTGAGCATAAGGAAAAACCTGTCAAGGGGGCAGGGTTACCCTTGTGCTCACAGTAAGAAGATTGTCCCTTGCTGTGAGCCGTCTGGTCCCAGGACCAGATTCCACATCTGAGGGGAGGTGGCTTACACTAGGTAAAAGGCAGAGCTTGAGTTCTGCAAGAACGCGTGTGAACAGCGTTCCTGTACTTTTCCCACTAGCATGAGTTCTCAGATCTGTAGCTGCTGAGCTCACTCGTCATCTCTTTAGTATTGCAGAGCTCTGGCAGATGATGTCATTACTGAAGAGAAGACCGCGCGGGTGCTCCAGCAGCTACAGCCCTGTGCCAAAGGAGGCACAGACCTCTCCTGCCCGGGAGGTAAGAAATGGACAACGGGGGTGAGGCAATGTGAGAGCAACATGGAGCTGATGTGAGTCAATGTGAGGTCAATGTGGTGATGAAGGGGGACAAGTTGGAGCTGATGGGGGGCAATGTGGGGATGATGGGGGCAATGTGGAGATGATGGGGACAATGTAGGGATTATGGGGAAAATGTGATGGCAATATGGAGCTGATGGGGGCAATATGGAGCTGATGGAGGAAATGTGGGGGCAATGTGGAGATGATGGGGGCAATGTGTAGATGATGGGGACTATGTGAAGATTATAGGGACAATGTGAGGGGAATATGGAGTGGATGGGGGCAATATGGAGCAGATGGGGAAATGTGAGGGCAAAATGAAGATGATGGGGGCAACTTGGAGCTGATGGGTGCAAGTTGGAGCTGATGTGGGGAAATGTGAGGGCAATATCGAGATGATGGAAGCAAAGTGGAGATGATGGGGGGCAAGTTGGAGCTGATAGTGGACAATGTGGAGATGAAGGGGGAAATGTGGAGATGATGGGGGCAAGCTGGAGCTGATGGGGCAATGTGGAGATGATGGAGGGAAATGTGTGTGCATGCAACAGTGATAGAGACAAAGACACATCCAACTGACATACACACATATAGACACAGAAACTCCCACACACTTGCACTGACATACATAGAGTGATACACACACACACACACACAAACACATGTTTAGAGAGACACACTTGACGTGAGCCAAACTTATTTATTTTGGCAGAGGGGGGGGATCTTGGGCGAGTTCCCACACTTTTTTTTCCAGGACTTGACCCCTGGTAAAAGGGTTGATGGGAGCGGGATACTTTATCATGCAATTACTCTTGAACTACAACTCTGACAGTGTTGAAATAACACTCTCCACGGCCCAAATACAGTGAAGATTAATTGGAGCTGCTTTTTTTTGTGAAACATTGCTATCCCTTTAATTTAACCTCTTCACTACTAGAGCAGTCTCCAACACAACCAAACGATTAAGATATTTTGGCGGAATGGCCCATTTGACAACTAAGTGGTTTAACAAATCATTCTTTATGTCAGATTCTATTAAGTGCAAAGCAGACAGAATTGGCATTTGGTTGAGATCCCTCCAGTTACTAATAAGAAACATTGGGTGGATTCAGACCAGTTACTTGCCAGGCACAATTTGGCTCATTGTGATATAAATAGGAAACTGATGTATAGCATTTAAGAATTTAACTTTACTGATTCTTCTCTTTTTTAAAGGTCCTCTGAAATCTCTCAGGAGAAAAAAAAACAGAACCTAGGCAGAGACCACACACCTACACACACACACCCAGGCCCGGACTGGCCATCGGGCACACCGGGCATTTGCCCGGTGGGCCGGTCCGGTGACCCAGTCTCCGTAGTAATACAGAGCGCTGGGAGATGACATCATCTCCCAGCGCTCTGCATTACTGCGAACCCCGCGCGGGAGATGCAGCTCTGTGCCGAAGGAGGCACAGATCACACTAATGGTACGCCGCGTCGCCGCTAGATCACCAGGGGTTTAAGGTAGGGGATCAAGGGGCATTGCGGAGATGAAGGGGCGTTGTGGAAGGGGCATTGTGGAGATGAAGGGAGCATTGTAGAGATGAAGGGGGCATTGTGGAAGGGGCAATGTGGAGATGAAGGGGGCATTGTGGAAGGTGCATTGTGGAGATGAAGGGGGCATTGTGGAAGGGGCGATGTGGAGATGAAGGGGGCATTGTGGAGTGGAAGGGGGCATTGTGGAGTAGAAGGGGGCATTGTGGAAGGGGCATTGTGGAGATGAAGGGGGCATTGTGGAAGGGGCATTGTGGAGATGAAGGGGGCATTGTGGAAGGGGGCATTGTGGAGATGAAGGGGGCATTGTGGAGTAGAAGGGTGCATTGTGGAAGGGGCATTGTGGAGATGAAGGGGGCATTGTGGAAGGGGCATTGTGGAGATGAAGGGGGCATTGTGGAGTGGAAGGGGGCATTGTGGAAGGGGCATTGTGGAGATGAAGGGGGCATTGTGGAGTGGAAGGGTGCATTGTGGAAGGGGCATTGTGGAGATGAAGGGGGCATTGTGGAGATGAAGGGGGCATTGTGGAAGGGGCAATGTGGAGATGAAGGGGGCATTGTGGAGTGGAAGGGGGCATTGTGGAAGGGGCATTGTGGAGATGAAGGGGGTATTGTGGAGTGGAAGGGGGCATTGTGGAGATGAAGGGGGCATTGTGGAAGGGGCATTGTGGAGATGAAGGGGGCATTGTGGAGATGAAGGGGGCATTGTGGAAGGGGCAATGTGGAGATGAAGGGGGCATTGTGGAGTGGAAGGGTGCATTGTGGAAGGGGCATTGTGGAGATGAAGGGGGCATTGTGGAAGGGGCATTGTGGAGATGAAGGGGCATTGTGGAGTGGAAGGGGGCATTGTGGAAGGGGCATTGTGGAGATGAAGGGAGCATTGTGGAAGGGGCATTGTGGAGATGAAGGGGGCATTGTGGAAGGGGCATTGTGGAGATGAAGGGGGCATTGTGGAAGGGGCAATGTGGAGATGAAGGGGGCATTGTGGAGTGGAAGGGGGCATTGTGGAAGGGGCATTGTGGAGATGAAGGGGGCATTGTGGAGATGAAGGGGGCATTGTGGAAGGGGCAATGTGGAGATGAAGGGGGCATTGTGGAGTGGAAGGGTGCATTGTGGAAGGGGCATTGTGGAGATGAAGGGGGCATTGTGGAAGGGGCATTGTGGAGATGAAGAGGCAATGTGGAGATGAAGGGGACCTTGTGGAAGGGGCAATGTGGAGATGAAGGGGGCATTGTGGAGTGGGGCATTGTGGAGGTGAACAGTGTGGGGAGGAGGATGGGGTGGGCAGAGTGTGGAGGTGAATATGTGGGCAGGGGCAGGGGATTGTGTCGGAGGGGGGTGGGGACATCAAAATGCACCTTCGCCCTGTGTATACATAAATCCTTGCACCGGCCCTGGGTCCGGGCGTTTAAAAAAAAAAAAAAAAGAGCGAACGCGCCCCCCCCCCCCCCCCCATGGGCTGCTCAAAAAATAAAAATGGGCTGCTCCGCTTTAAATGCCCGGGCCTATTTTTTGTCCCAGTCCGGGCCTGCACACACCTACACCTACACACACATACATACACACACTTACACACACATCTACACACACACACACATAGATGCACACACCTACACACCTGCACACACCTACACACACACACCTACACACATCTACACACACATCTACACGACCATACCTACACACATATACACGCACACACCTACACACACATCTGCACACACACACACCTACATGCACACACTTACACACACAAACACACACACACACCTACCTGCACACATACACACACACACACTTAGTCAATGGTAATACATCAAGTTCCTTGCAGGGCAATACAGTACATCCAGTACATAGATCTCTGTGCTTTGGATGTATTGTAGTGCCCTGTGAGGACCTTGAAGTATTACCATTGGTTAAAACTAAAAGGTCCTTGCAGGGATTTGCTGGAAGCAGGCGGCAGATGGAAGAGAGCCGTCCACTGTTGAATGATTAAAGCCGTCTCCATTTCGGAGGGGGTGAGTTAAAGGGATAGTAATGTTTCATAATAAAAGCAGCTCTAATTAATCATCATAGTATTTGGACTTTGGAGAGTGTTATTTCAATTTTGTCAGAGTTGTAGTTCAAGAGTAATTCAATGACAAAGTATCCCCGTCCCGCCCCTTTTACTGATGTAACACTGTTCAGCCAGAGCAGAAGGGAGGTCCCCAGGTAGATTACAGAGAGGGACAATCTTCAATTAAGATAAAGGAAAACAACTGAAAAACTTGTCAAGGGGGGCAGGGCTTTCATTGTTCTCATAGGAAGAAGATTGTCCCCTGCTGTTATCTGTCTGGTCTTACAACCAGATTCCACATCTGAGGAGTGGGGCTTACACTAGGTAAAAGGGGTGGGAGGGGGACAGTTTATCATTCAATTACTGTTGAACTACAACTCTCACAGTAATGAAATAACACTCTCTACGGCCTAATTGCTATGAAGATTAATTGGAGCTGCTGTTTTTGTGAAACACTACTATCACTTTAAGCAGAAAGTAGATTTGCTTACTTGGAAGAGATAGGGAGGCAGGGAATGAATTGGCAAATAAAAGCTCAATTTTTTTTGTACTTGCGTATAATACGTACCCCCCACGTCACGTAAGGTGAGGTGGTGAAAAATTATATGTATTATAAGCAAGATTTTACGGTATGATTTTCTTTAACCCTTTGAGGACTAGCGTGGTGAGCAAAGCATTGGGGATCAATGCGTTTCACATCCCACTGGTCCTCAAAAGGTTAATGAATGTACTGCTTTGACATTCATTTTGGATCGACTTTCAGTTTTAACCCTTTGAGTAAACTAAAGGTCTAAAACACTTTGCTTCCCAATGAGTAGCACTCAGTAATAATTCATACATAACAGCTGACAACAGTGACAAGGAGACAAGCACATTGGACCAACACAACTAACTTATAACTAACCTTGTGGAAGCTGCCATAAAATATTTTCTTGACCTCGGGTCCTTCAAAAGTGATTGTCTGAAAATCTCCTTTGTAGTCGTAGTTAAAATAAGTGAGGGATTTACCGCCATCTGTTGAGAAAACAATGTTAAATATAAACAGAGGGAATGTAAGAATCCGCTGCACGACTCATTTTCTGCACTGGGACATTGGCTTCCTACTTACGTGCACTTATGGGTATCAACTAGATGGGAGTCCAGCACGCAGCCTGTGGCCCCACGGTGTGGCCCTTTTAAGATTTTTTTTTTTTTTACAAAAAAAAAAATAAAAATATTTTTTTAATCTAATTTGCCTTCACACATGTGAACTAAGATGCAGCTCTGGATTTACAACTCAGGTGCCCATAGGCAAAGCACTCTAGGTACCCTGAGCTCTGCCCATGACCACACCCCCACTGCTCACATGACCCTACTCCCAGTCCCCAGCCACTGCTTCCTGGCACAGAAAATACACTTGCATACCTCCAAAGTGTCCCTATTTAGGAGGGACAGTCCCTCTTTGAGACCAAAATCCCTCTGTCCCTCTTTCCCACCCTGATGTCCCTCTATTTAGGAGATCAGACTGTGTGGTGTGTGTATATACATGTATCATATTGCTCCATAGCAATAAAACTCACATTAATGTTTGTTTAACAGTTTGAGTGCCAGAGAGGAATTCAACACATTACAAAGAAATGCATTGCATACCCCTCTGACACCCAAAGGTTTAAACTTCAGTATATGTGCTGTGTAAGTGAAATTCTTTGTTCTTGCGCTAAATCATTTATTCAGTTACACAAACAGGTGTCGGTAGGTCATGCAATAGCGTAGAAATTTTCAGTAATGCCCTGCCCATCATCCACGCCCAGCAACACCACCTAAACAAAACTTGGCCTATCACACGCAAGAACAAAAAAATATTTCACCCCGCACTAACATAGGAAAAGTAACCTCCAGGTCAATTTCGATTGAGTTAAATAGTTTTTAACCCCTTAAATGCTTGCGAGGTCTCCATCTCATTGCAAAGCAATGTGTTGCAGACATCTCTAGCATTTTAACAGGTTAAACATGATTTTCAAGCAAATACATATATTTTATTTCTGGGATAATGAGCTTTCAAGGGCTTAAAAGTAGCATTTAAATCAATGGGTATTTTTGTAATTTTCATTTGTCTCCTATGGTACAGTTGATTCGTTCTAAAACTGCCCCCATTTTCCACATATCATGCTCAGTGTCCATAAGAATACAAGCAACAAAACGTTGCTTCTAATTGGTCTGGAGGACTCCCTAGCACTCAAAAGGGTTAATTTTTAGAATTCTGGAGCAGCTGTTTTAAACCAGTATTGCTCCAGTGGTGCATTGATTTCTACCACCCAAAACTTTAACCCTTTGAGTGCCAGAGGTGTACCCACTTTGCATTCCTCTCTGGCACTCAAAGGTTTAATGAACATTATAAATGTAACATAAAGCTAATACAGAAGGTAAATGCAGGCGGAATGATGGAAGAGCACAGGATACGACAGGTTAGGAATTAACATTAAAATATATCTCTCTACAAGCACCTATATACACAAATGATAGGGATAGTAACATTTAATATGCAAAAAATATATATTGTAGGGTTTATCCTCCTGACTAAAACAAGGGTACTGCTGAGACGTGTTCTATTCAAAAGTTATTCCGGTTCAAACTTGATTTTTTTTAGGTGCAGTATCTCAATGGCCTGAAATTGTACAGTGGTGCTGTTGCTAAACCATCCTATGCACAGCTCTGGTCATTTGACCATAAATCTCCATAGGATGGTGTAGCAACAGCTCCACTGTGACATTTCAGGTAATTGCAATACTGCACCTAAAAAAAATTTAGGTTTGAGCCAGAACAACTTTTGAATAAAACACCTCTTAGCAGTGGGAGTATCATTATTTTAGTGAAGATGATAAACCCTACTATATATATATATATAATTTTTTTTGCATATTAAATATTACTATCCCTTTAAAGCAACACTGTTTAAAAGTATATTGTCCAGGAGGCCAACAGCAAGAGGAGGGGTACCAGTTGGTGATGGACAGAAGCCAGAGGGGCTTTTTAACTTGGACTCCTATTCATCAACTTGTGGGAGAGCTACTATGTCCTCTGAGCACTGATGAGGGAGGAATCGTGTCTAGCAGTGATCAGTGGTACTCGTAAGTCTACAATTTTCCCTGAAGGCTGAGTGTTTGGCCTCATTCCTGGACCATTTATTTCCTAAAAAAGGGGTTGCCTTGGATGTGGGCCTAAGTGCTGCTCACTACTCTCACTCTCTTCAAGTGGTGCTCACTACAGTAAACAAAAGGTGTGGACCAGAGGGCCCCCTGGACCTTGGTGAGTGAACCTTTTGCATCTTCATTAATCCATCCCTGGATACCCATGAGTGCTGCATAAAGGACACCTAGCTAGGTACGTCATTATGTTAAATTGAGACTACTGTTTGGTTCCTTTTTAATGCCCCCATGCTTTTCCATAATGTTCAGTAAGCAAATTTAGCTTCTTTGAACATGAATTGAAGTTGCTGCTAACAGTTTGAGTAAGAAAAATATAATAGGTTTGATCTGCAATAACCTCTGAATGAGGGGACACCTGTAATAATTAGAAAGAGACTTATCACACCCACACAATCACAAGCTCACACACACACTTCCCCTCTCATGCATTCTCATGCACATATACACATTCACAATCTCTCTCTCACACACACAAAAACCTATGCAAACACACACATTCTGCCTCACACATAAAAAAAAATATATATATCTATATATATCTATATATATATACAATTACACACATGCACAGACACATAAACTTAGATATACACACAAACACACACATACACATATATTTTTCCATTACAAAATGTACTACTAGTTTAATTTAAGGGAACAGATTAACTTAAAAAACTGATAACATTTAGAAATGACATGTACTTCAAGAACAAGACGGAAAGTGTAGTCAGACTTGCAAACGTAAACCCCATAGTACTTAGAAAAAGTCATAAAATGCAGTAGTTCGTGGGTTGGAAACCTCTGTCTCTTCAGATGTCGGAGACAACAACTCCCATCATCTCATCATCCCCATGATAATGTAGCCTCTAACAGCTGTGAAGCCTCAGGCTGCCCTCCCCTGCCCTAGTTCATGTATATAAAATACTGAATACGTACTGTCAAGAATGACTCCAACCAGAGGTTCAAACTCTTTGTTTAAGATTTCCCAAAAAGCGAATGGTTCTTTGGGAGTGTCAGGGAGTATTCTTAAAAGGAAAGAGATGGTGTAGTCTGAAGGGAGGCCTTCTGGGTGGATATATCTGTAAGAAAGAACAACAAAATATGTTACATATTTATTATTAATGTATATTGTATTAATTGGATAGGCCAGGTGGCACGTTATTGTACTAGTATTGATAAGGGTATCACTATGTGCATAATGATTTTGGGGGGGGGAGGGACATTTTAATTTGAGTGAGAGTTCCGCTTTAAGTACATTCAAACTTGTTACCTATCTTCACTTTTAATTTAAAAGCAAATTTATTGAAGGATCAGTAACATTTTTTATGAAAATATGTATATTTTTGGATTTTCCCTGCTGAGTAGAACAAGTTGATTCACACTGCTGAAAGACTATTTTTACTCAAACGTTATTACATCTCATACTTAACTTTTTTTTAAAATAACAAACTGTTTGCAGCAATGACATCTAGGCTGGGATTCATCAAGTTGAGAATGGATTAATACGAAGGAAATTCAGAGGATTTCTCTGCGCATTAAACCTTCAGCAACTTTTGGATTGTATCTGTCCATCGCTTATTCTTCAGTAAGTGATGGCCAGATAGATCCGCAAATGTGATCCGCTAGCTTCAAGCTGGCGGATCTCATTTGAATGCATGGGACAAACTCAAGCATACACATTTTGGCTTATGCGTATATGTATATTTTCCCCATGACTTACCATTTTATGCAATTTTCCCTGCTTCACATACGCAAAGCGGGGAAACACGCAAAATCATCCATCAATGATCGTGGCAAAAATCAGCATATTTGATACACTGATCTTCCCGCAGTTTGGTGAATACCTACCCTAGTGTCTAAAGGGCAATTTCATATTTTTAATGCACTCTATGAGAAAGTTTGAGTTATAAGCTATAGTTTTACATGGTCAGTGATAGAAACAGCACTATATGGTAGCTGAAAAAGTTGTTTTTATATAAAAGAAACAAGATTGAGTTGTAGAATGAAAAACTCACTAGAAAAAGCTCTATAACGTATTTCAGTAAAAAAAGTTTTCTGCTTCTTTAAATTTACCCCCTAGTTTGCAAGGTACTTACTTGGTAGGTTGAGACAACAGGGCATCCTTATGTATTCTGTAGCATGGGAAGTTGTTGAATGTGCCGGGCTCCATAGAGATGCCGTCCAATCCTGAGTACTCCTTTTCTACCAGGCCGAACATTTCCATCATTTTAAATCCTGTTAATGGAATAGTGATAATAACAAATTTAGCATAACAAATTAAATACCATGACCTGACATTAACCTGTTATTTATATTAAACTATAAAGCAGAGATAGGGAATTTCTGGGCCTCCAGCAATTGGAAAACGCCAACCACCTCCAACCAGCCAATCAGATTCTACATGATCACCAGCAGTGCAGCATAGAACCCACCTACATCCCTTCCAGCACAGGCTTTTTTTCCCCCGGAATGCTAGAGAGGTCTCCAATGCATTGCAAAGCAATGTGTTGGAAGCCTCTCTAGCATTCAAGGGGTTAAAATATAATTTAAAACTATGGGGTTTTGATGTGTCCCCTATGGTACAGATGTTTTTTCCAGAACTGGTCTTTTTTACTTTCTGCATATGGGCCTATATATACACCATACATAGTGCCCAACAGCTGGAAGGTCAAACATTGTCTGTCCAGTTATATTTGTTAGGGTTCTTCAGGGGAGATTCACTAAGCGGTGATAAAGAGGTGATAACTTCTCCAGTGATATCACTTCTCCAATTACTATGTTATTCTATAGAACCTATGCACTAAGATCTCCAGTGATATCACTTCTCCAGTTCTTATGTTATTCTATACAGACAATGCACTAAGATCTCCAGTGATATCACTTCTCCAGTTCCTATGGTATTATATACAGACAATGCACTAAGATCTCCAGTGATATCACTCCTCCAGTTCCTATGTTATTCTATACAGCCAATGCACTAAGATCTCCAGTGATATCACTTCTCCAGTTCCTATGTTATTCTATAGAGCTTGTGCACTAAGATCTCCAGTGATATCACTTCTTCAGTTCCTATGTTATTATATACAGCCAATGCACTAAGATCTCCAGTGATATCACTTCTCCAGTTCTTATGTTATTCTATACAGACAATACACTAAGATCTCCAGTGATATCACTTCTCCAGTTCCTATGTTATTCTATAGAACCAATGCACTAAGATCTCCAGTGATATCACTCCTCCAGTTCCTATGTTATTATATACAGCCAATGCACTAAGATCTCCAGTGATATCACTTCTCCAGTTCCTATGTTATTCTATACAGCCTATGCACTAAGATCTCCAGTGATATCACTCCTCCAGTTCCTATGTTATTATATACAGCCAATGCACTAAGATCTCCAGTGATATCACTCCTCCAGTTCCTGTGTTATTCTATACAGCCAATGCACTAAGATCTCCAGTGATATCACTTCTCCAGTTCTTATGTTATTCTATACAGACAATACACTAAGATCTCCAGTGATATCACTTCTCCAGTTCCTATGTTATTCTATAGAACCAATGCACTAAGATCTCCAGTGATATCACTCCTCCAGTTCCTATGTTATTATATACAGCCAATGCACTAAGATCGCCAGTGATATCACTTCTCCAGTTCCTATGTTATTATATACAGCCAATGCACTAAGATCTCCAGTGATATCACTCCTCCAGTTCCTATGTTATTCTATACAGCCAATGCACTAAGATCTCCAGTGATATCACTTCTCCAGTTCCTATGTTATTCTATACAGCCAATGCACTAAGATCTCCAGTGATATCACTTCTCCAGTTCCTATGTTATTCTATACAGCCAATGCACTAAGATCTCCAGTGATATCACTTCTCCAGTTCCTATGTTATTCTATACAGCCAATGCACTAAGATCTCCAGTGATATCACTTCTCCAGTTCCTATGTTATTCTATAGAGCTTGTGCACTAAGATCTCCAGTGATATCACTTCTTCAGTTCCTATGTTATTATATACAGCCAATGCACTAAGATCTCCAGTGATATCACTTCTCCAGTTCTTATGTTATTCTATACAGACAATACACTAAGATCTCCAGTGATATCACTTCTCCAGTTCCTATGTTATTCTATAGAACCAATGCACTAAGATCTCCAGTGATATCACTCCTCCAGTTCCTATGTTATTATATACAGCCAATGCACTAAGATCTCCAGTGATATCACTTCTCCAGTTCCTATGTTATTCTATACAGCCAATGCACTAAGATCTACAGTGATATCACTCCTCCAGTTCCTATGTTATTCTATACAGCCAATGCACTAAGATCTCCAGTGATATCACTTCTCCAGTTCCTATGTTATTCTATAGAGCTTGTGCACTAAGATCTCCAGTGATATCACTTCTTCAGTTCCTATGTTATTATATACAGCCAATGCACTAAGATCTCCAGTGATATCACTTCTCCAGTTCTTATGTTATTCTATACAGACAATACACTAAGATCTCCAGTGATATCACTTCTCCAGTTCCTATGTTATTCTATAGAACCAATGCACTAAGATCTCCAGTGATATCACTCCTCCAGTTCCTATGTTATTCTATACAGCCTATGCATTAAGATCTCCAGTGATATCACTCCTCCAGTTCCTATGTTATTCTATACAGCCTATGCATTAAGATCTCCAGTGATATCACTTCTCCAGTTCCTATGTTATTCTATACAGCCTATGCACTAAGATCTCCAGTGATATCACTTCTCCAGTTCCTATGTTATTCTATACAGCCTATGCACTAAGATCTCCAGTGATATCACTTCTCCAGTTCCTGTGTTATTCTATAGAGCCTATGTACTAAGATCTCCAGTGAAATCACTTCTCCAGTTACTGTGTTATTCTGTAGAGCCTATGTACTAAGATCTCAAATGTTAAAGAAATCTTAATGCATATGCTCCATAGAATAACATAGGAATTGGAGAAGTGATAAACTGGAGAAATCATCTCCACCGTATCACTTCTTTATCATCGCTTAGTGAATCTCCCCCTCCTTTTCATTAATGTTTAAAGGGAAAGTAAGAATTATTATGACCTATATATATTTTAGGGCTTTAACTGCTGACTAAAACAATGGTAATTCCACTTCTGGGAGATGGTTTATGCAAAGTTATAAAGTGGAGGTCACTTCTCCAGTTCCTATGCTATTCTATGCGGTTCACTTTTATATGACACATTAACACATTAACCATGTCACCTGCATAAAAATCGCGACATGAGAATCTTGCACTGCAAGACAGCGTGAGATTTTCATGTAGCCTACAGAATGGTCGCACATCGAATAATTATAGAGCCGGTGATTCTGTTCACCTCCCAGCCACTCTATAACATTTGAGTATATTTGTATATTGACCCCCGATCTAATATGTGCATCCAACAAGTACTGTAAGGGTTATAGGAGCCTTAACATTTTTTTTTTTAATCTTCTGCAGCAGTCTTTTAGAACCCGCTCATGGTTTTCTCTCCCCTTCACTGCTTGTAAAATGACAGGGAGGAGTGTAGCAGCGAAGGGGAGAGAGAGAGGCAGGAGTGGCTTCTAAAAGACTGCTGAAGAAGTTAAAAAAAAAGACCAAAACTGTTAAGGCTTCTATAACCCTTAAACTTCCACTCGCCACTACCCAATGGCGAGTGAAAATTTAGCCCTGGCGAGTAGAAATTCAGCCCTGGTGGGTATGTTTTGGCTCGCAGTGGCGAGTAACTTTTCAGGTCTGGCTAGTACCAAAGGACTTAAAATTTTAAGCCCTGTCTTACAGTATTCAGTGGATGCACATATTAGATCGGGGACGGTATACACATATACTCAAATGTTATATAGTGGCTGGGAAGTGAACAGAATCACCGGCTCTATAATTATTCTATGGGAGACCATTCTGTAGGCGACATGAAAATCTCAAGCTGTCTTGCAGTGCGAGATTCTCACATCGCCATTTTTATGCAGGCGACATGGTTAACGTGTTAAGTGGTCACACGATCTTTTGAGTGCTACCTTTTAAAAGGATACCAGTCTATGCAGCCTATGCACTAAGATCTCCAGAGTGCATCTGTACCCCTTGCGTTGTTCATTTCAGGGGTAGTAAAAGTGGTGTATAGATAATATATATATATATATATAGGATCATGTACAGAAAGGAAAAGATGACCAATTCTGGAAAAACCAACTGTACCATAGGGGAAAATCAAAATCCCATAGTTTTAAATGATGTTTTAACACCCTGAATGTTATAGACTTCTCCAATGCATTACTTTGCAATGAGATGAAGACATCTCTAGCATTCAAGGGGTTAAAAAGTATATGACGGAAGGTATATAGCCAAGGGGTACTATGTTACAATGCTGTGGTCATGTCCCAAACTGTCCCTGAATGTCTTAACCGCCCTCTCAACTTTGACCCCGGCCCCCTCCTTCTGTCTAAATTCAATTCAGTTTGTACCGCCTTCAACTAGAGACCGATTTATCTTATTGGACCAAAAGCCGATAGACCAGGATTAGTCAATTGTCAGACCACTGACTATTGTAGGTTGCAACTCCCCTCATAGTCCCCAGTGATTGGTGGTCCAACTTCTGTTGCTGTAGAGCCTTAGCAGAAAGCTGGATACATCTCTCTTGCAACAGCTCCCCCGACAGAGTCGTACAAAAATATAGGAATCTTATGAAACTGATAACTTAAAGGGATAGTAATACTTAAAATGTAAAAAAAATATATGTTGTAGGGGTTATCCCTCTGAGTAAAACAAGAGTACTCCCACTGCTGAAAAGTGTTTCATTCAAAAGTTATTAATTTTCAATGTTGAATTTTTTAGGTGCAATATCACATTGGCCTGAAATTGTACAGTGGCGCTGTTGCTACACCATCCTATGGAGATTTATGGTCCCGGGACCAGAGCTGTCCATAGGATCGTGTAGCAACAGCGCCACTGTACAATTTCAGGCCACTGTGATATTGCACCTAAAAAATTCAACTTTGAAAATTAATTACTTTTGAATGAAACACCTTTCAGCAGTGGGAGTACTCTTGTTTTACTCAGGGGGATAAACCCTACAACATATTTTTTTACATTTTAAGTATTACTATCCCTTTAACCACCAATACACATGAGAACTCTGGAACTTTTCCAGTGGGATGCTTGGATTGTCTTTAACTGTGACACCCAACTGTGCCCAAGGCCCTCTCAATATCCGTATACACAAGCACATTCTGTAGTCTATTGCGCTCTGCCTTGATCTCTTTATTATACCATGTTATGGTGTCTGCCTTCCCTTCTCCCTTTCCCTTTCCCTTCCTCCTTTCTTTTTTCTGTATCACCACCCACACTTATATTTCAATAACATTTACAGATGGTAGAGTGTATATATAGTACAAACAGTGTACAGATGGTAGAGTGTACATATAGTACAAACAGTGTACAGATGGTACAGTATACATATAGTACAAACAGTGTACAGAGGGTACAGTGTACATATAGTACAAAGAGTGTTCAGTTAGTATAAATAGTGTACAGATGTACAGTGCACATATATTACAAACAGTGTACAGATGGTACAGTGTACATATAGTACAAACAGTGTACAGATGTTACAGTGTACATACAATACAAATAGTGTACAGATGGTACAGTGTACATATAGTACAAACAGTGTTCAGTTATTATAAACAGTGTACAGATGGTACAGTGTACATATAGTACAAAGAGTGTTCAGATGGTACAGTGTACATATAGTACAAACAGTGTACAGATGTTACAGTGTACAT
Organism: Rhinophrynus dorsalis; assembly: GCA_037306005.1. Classification (NCBI taxonomy): domain Eukaryota; kingdom Metazoa; phylum Chordata; class Amphibia; order Anura; family Rhinophrynidae; genus Rhinophrynus; species Rhinophrynus dorsalis. The sequence continues at coordinate 43,191,415 of CM074723.1, read as the reverse complement.
ACAATACAAATAGTGTACAGATGGTACAGTGTACATATAGTACAAAGAGTGTTCAGTTAGTATAAATAGTGTACAGATGTACAGTGCACATATATTACAAACAGTGTACAGATGGTACAGTGTACATATAGTACAAACAGTGTACAGATGTTACAGTGTACATACAATACAAATAGTGTACAGATGGTACAGTGTACATATAGTACAAACAGTGTTCAGTTATTATAAACAGTGTACAGATGGTACAGTGTACATATAGTACAAAGAGTGTTCAGATGGTATAAACAGTGTACAGATAGTACAGTGCACATATAGTACAAACAGTGTTCAGTTAGTACAAATTGTGTACAGATGGTACAGTTTAAATATAGTACAAACAGTGTACAGATGGTATAGTGCATGTATAGTACAGTGTACAGATGGTACAGTGCACGTATAGTACAAACAGTGTACAGATGGTACAGTGCACATATAGTACAAACAGTGTTCAATTGTGTACACATGGTACAGTGATCAGTTAATACAAATAGTGTACAGATTGTACAGTGTACATATAGCACAAACAGTGTTCAGTTAGTACAAACAGTGTACAGATGGTACAGTGTACATATAGTACAAACAGTGTTCAGTTAGTTCAAATAGTGTACAGATGGTACAGTGTACATATAGTAGAAACTGTGTTCAGTTCGTATAAACAGTGTACATATGGTTCATATAGTACAAACAGTGTACAGATGGTACAGTGTACATATAGTACAAACTGTGTTCAGTTAGTATAAACAGTGTACAGATGGTTCATATAGTACAAACAGTGTACAGATGGTACAGTGTATATATAGTGCAAACAGTGTACATATGATACAGTGTACATATAGTATAAACAGTGTACAGATGGTACAGTGCACATATAGTACAAACAGTGTATAGTACAGAGTAGAATACCCTTGGATAATTAACCTGAAAAATCTCTGCAAAATATATTTTTATTTTAACCCTTTGCGTGTTAGAGGGGTAAGCAACAAAATGCTTTGTGATGCGTTGTGCACCCCTCTGACACCAGAGAACTATCTAATGCACTGTGTGGTAATGCATTGGATACCTCTATGGCACTCAAAAGGTTAAAAACCCAGTGCTGTTCAAGCAGACCAACAGGGAACAGATATGGGTTTATGTACATAGAGATGTAGCATTTTAACGTTTAAAAATATTGATTGTAAAATACTAATTAATCTAATACAGGGGTAGATCTCCCATCATCCCCAGCCAGTCAAAATGGGTGTTGTTACAATTAATTTACTATAGCTTACCTGGAATGGAGTATACAACTTTTATATTACAAAGAAAAGTACACACAGCAACCTGTAATCTCTGTGATCTACTGTAATTCAATTTCAAGAGACATAACTACCGCACGAAAATATAGATTTGAAATTGTGTTTTGATATCTACCTGATACACTGTTGCCTTGAATCATAGCCCATGGACAAGCTGGGAGGAGAACAAAAAATAAATGTATTAGCATGTGAAAGGTGACAGGGCCAAATGCACAAAAAAGAGAGGAGTATTTCTGGAGCAAATGAACTGCACAATAGGAGAGAAATAATAATTTTCAAAACTCCCATTGATTTAAACCCTTTGAGTGCCAGGCAAGTTACTCTGTCACCTAAAATCAACTTTGGTGATTTTGAAACACATTTCAAAATCATCTATCTGTTGTATTAGCCGTTTTTATTTTAAAACACTAGTTTATGAGTTATTTAGATTTAAAGGTTAAGCTAATTAAGGCATGTCATGCAAGCACTTCCTATATTATCCTTACATTTCCTCCGTCACTCACAGGCACTTTCCTTTCAGTGCTGTGGGGGGTGGGTAATGCATTGCTGGAAGGGGTTAGTGTGTGGGAGAGGCAATGTAGGGATGAGACATGATGTCAGTTCTAGTGGAGGAGTGTGTTGCATTGCTCAGCAGTGTCAGTGAGTGGAGGAGGTAATGTAGGGATAAGACAAAAAGTCAGTGCTAGGTGAGGTTGGCAGTGCATTGTTGAGCAGTGTCAGTGAGTGGAGGAGGTAATGTAGGGATAAGACAGGAAGTCATTGCTAGGGGAGGTGGGCAATGCATTGCTGAGCAGTGTCAGTGAGTGGAGGAGGTAATGTAGGGATAAGACAGGAAGTCAGTGCTAGGGGAGGTGTGCAGTGCATTGCTGAGCAGTGTCAGTGAGTGGTGGAGGAAATGTAGGGATAAGACAGGAAGTCAGTGCTGGGGAGGTGGGAAGTGCATTCATACCTGGGGACTCTCTGGATTTTCCCTGAGACTCAGGTTTTTGCAGTGAATTACCAGGTTTCCAGGGACAGAGGCTGATTTTCTGGTGATGGGTAGTTTCTTACGAAACTCTGCCCACTTTTACTACTTCCCAGTCTGTTCATCCCACTTTCTGCCCTTTTCTTCTCCCCACCCACTTTATTACACAGTCTGTTAAGCCCCACCCCTTTGCAACACATCATTTTATCTTCTCACCGGCATCCCATGAGTCTCCTCCAGGCACTCTAGAAGGCAAAGTTACCAGGTATGAGTGCACTGCTGAGCAGTGTCAGTGAGTGAGGAGGTAATGTAGGGATAAGACAGGAAGTCAGTGTTGGGGAAAGTGGGCAATGCATTGCTGAGCAGTGTCAGTGAGTGAGGAGGTCATGTAGAGATGAGACAGGAAGTCAATGCTGGGGGAAGTGGGTAATGCATTGCTGAGCAGTGTCTGTGAGTGGTGGAGGTAATGTAGAGATGAGACAGGAAGTCAGTGCTAGGGGAAGTGGGCAATGCATTGCTGAGCAGTGTCAGTGAGTGAGGAGGTCATGTAGAGATGAAACAGGAAGTCAGTGCTGGGGGAAGTGGGTAATGCATTGATGAGCAGTGTCAATGAGTGGGGGAGATAATGTAGAGATGAAATAGGACATGTCTCCATGGAATGCCTTAATCACCATAATCCATTAATTTACATAACTCAAAAACAAGCCTTCTATATATAAATGGGTAATACAACATATGGGGGATTTTGAAACCTCTTTCAGTCACCCAAGTAGTTTCTAGGTGATGGGGCTTTTAACCCCTGAATGCAAAAAAGATCTCCAAAAACTTTTGAAGCGATGTACTGGAAACCTCTTTGGAATTCAGGAGGTAACAATCCTTGTTAAATCTATGACAAATGTTATTTCTTCTCTATGGTACACTCATCATTTGTTCATAACACACAAAGTGAATACTTATGCAGTACTTGGTTCCGTTAACCCTTTTGGGTTTTTGGCACCAAAGTGGTTAAAGACATCTATGGCCCTTTTAACTTTTGTTTAAAATGGAACTCCCACGTTAATATAACAAAAGGTAGGAAGCTAAATACCCCCACAGTGAACAAGAAAACGTTTGACAAAGAGTCCAAAAATATGTACATCTTGTAAAATCCGACCGGTTTTGTGAGCAGCAAGCGAGATCAGACCGCAGCCATCTTGTTTATTCCGTCCTTTTGCGCATACTTGCATTGTCCCTGGGCCTGTCACTCTTCAAGGATGTGCCTGTCTACAGCCCTTTTTTCTTTTCTTAGTGCCCACCTTAGTGCACGATCGAGACTCGCACATGGGCACTAAAACAATGATGTAACGCTCCCATGACAAAGGACGGCTCAGTCAGACAGTGGGAGGAACAAGGAAGCCGTCCGGCTCCATTAGGAACGTGAACAGTAAGGGACAAACACCATCAGGTACCAAAGTATTTTACTATTTATTCTTTTTAAAAATTATTTATTAAAAAAAATAAAAATGCAAAGCTCTAATGACCAAGGAAAGAGACATTACTATAGACTTATTCATGTTGGGGTGGTAGTTCCGCTTTAATGCTAACCTGCACTCCTACATTGCACCTTATGTATAAAGCAAAGTGGATTAATTCTGGGGCAAACCAACTGCACCATAGCGGACAACTAAAAATTCCCTAAGCTTCCATACAGGGCAGATCGGGAGAGTTTCCAAACTTCTAAAAAAACAGATTAAGCAGCTCTAGGAATCCATGATCAGAAAAATCTCCATCAGAGTGGCAAGTGTCCGGATCTGTCTAAAAAGGTGTGCACTACGAGCAAAGGCTCTCCCAAATCCACACTCTACCAAACATGTGGGTGACATGGCTCAGTTGGTTAATGCACCAGCTGTAGAATCTGTACAAGCTGCAAGGTCACAGGTTCTAGTCCTGGCAAGGTCAGCTCAGCTTTTCACCCCTCTGAGGTATATACAGTGAGTCCAGGACATACTTGAAAATGAGAGGCAATCTCAGTGTATTCTTCCTGCTAAAATACTTTCAAAAAAATGTTTTTATATATATATACACACTTATTACTAGAACCATACACTTAGACAAAGTCTGGTAAGTAAAAGCATCAAACATTTATTAGAAAAAAATATGTAAAAACAATTTGAAACCGAATAACTCACCACCTCAAACAAACTGGATACAGACTACCTACTCATCAACGCGTTTTGCGTGAACTCCGCTTAATCAACGCATTTCGCGTGAACTAATACGTTGATGAGGAGGTAGTCTGGATCCAGTTTGTCTGACGCTGTGAATAATTCAGATTAAAATTGTTTTTTCATATTTGTTCTAATAAATGTTTGATGATTTTACTTACCGGACTTTGTCTAATTGTATGGTGCTAGTGATCAGTGTATTTTAGCAGGTATGCAGTAGAGAAAGGAAAGAGGAAAATTCCAGTTGATTTAAAAGGGACTATTAACTCTTTGAATACAGAGGAGTCAGTCTCCAGTGCACTAGTGTGCAATGTCTTGGAGACCTATCCAGCATTAAAAGCCCCATTTAGATCAAGTAGAATTTCCATTAGACCTCTATGGTGGTGCCATTAGTTTGTTCAGAATTTCTCCTCTTTCTTTCTTCCTATGTGCCTTTGAGTGATAGAGAGTGTATGGGAAAGTGTGTGTGTGTGGGGGGGTGCATATTTACTCTGCTGGCCCTCAAATGGTTAAGGTTTGATGAACAAAAGTTTCATAAACCCAGACACAATATATAAGAAACCCAGCTTTTTTTGGCTTCAGAACTGCAGTAGGTGATAAAAACTGGAAAAATACTGCAGCTGTAAATGTGTCACCTTTTAGATTTCAAAAGTATTTAAAATGTCTAATGTGAAAGTTATAAACATGATTTTATTGCATTTCCATCTCTCTAGTGGGGCCTATAGGCTAAAATAGCGAACGTATTTAGAAATGATCACGTTTCTTCAACCCGAGGCTTCTTGACAATTCTTTTCATCTACACTGCAAGTTCACACAAGCGCTGTATAATAGCTACATATTAACCCTTTACAGAGGCAACAGAATGTGGTGAGTCACCAGGACATGAAGGAGGACTAGGGTACATTCAGTGACTCCACACAAAATAGCTACTTATTTGGGTATGAAAAGGCCAGTTTATTTCTAAAAATTGACATGTTATCTTAAGACGTGTATACATATTTACCCCTTTAACTATCCCCTTCATACATTTGTGTTGAACATAAAACACACAAATATTAATAACGCCCCTTGCATGGACAAATAGCCCGGGCTCATGCTTAGCACTTATATTAACTAAACTCTCTTCCATCTGCTTTAACCAATTTACCCTGCTTGGGCCAGCCCCAACTAGCTCAAACAGGTAATGTCACCTCCAGCGAAAAAGTCTGGGGCACCTTCCCTATGGTTTTTCTTCCTAAGGGACCAGAATCAGTTCAACTCCCCAACCAGCAGGTAAGGATCACACCTCCTAATCACGCATCTTGCCAGGGAAGGCGGACGCTTGCTTCCCTCGGTCACTTCCTGCCTCTCTCCTCCTTTAACCCTACACTAGCCCCACCCTAACCTACCTATCTCTAACCCTCCGCTTCTTCATGTCTCCCCTACTTTCTATTTTATCTGGGGAGCTACTTAACTGTGGACAACATAGTGTAGTGTTTCATGAGAACCGTGATATGCAGGAGTAGGAGTGTACAAATAGTGCAGTTTGCACCATGATAGTGGGAGAGGCTTAAGTGGTGTGGGCTGGATGAGGAAATGGAGCAGTTGGTGATTGGGCAGAATGGAGAAGGAAGTAGATGGGATGGGCAGGAAGTGGACAGAAGCCACAGAGGAACTCTAAGAGCTAGCGAGAGAGGTTCAGCCACTTGACATCTAGTACTGTACACTGAAAACTGGAGGAGTTCTACAGAGATTCCTCTAGTAAGCACCAGGGCCTTGACCCCACTAGATATATCATTCACATACCTGGGAGCTTTCAATTGTTGCCTTCCCAGAGGAGAGTCCTCTGGTGGGGGTGAAAAAAATGGTGCGAATCTTGTCAAAAAGGGGAGGGACTTGACGCAAGTTGGGGGCAGGGCTTAAAAGTGTGACACAGAGCTTAAAAGAAGGCTGGGGAAGGAGGAACACAGGAGAAAAGAGCAGGAGTGGGCAGAGTTTCAATGTAAACTCCCCACATCCGGAGGAATCAGCCTGTGCCCTGGAGACCCTGTAAAGCAGTGTCAAAACCGGAGTCTCTGGGGCAAATCCGGAGAGTTCCCAGGCATGATCCTTTATGTCAGGGGGTGTGCTGCCCTATGTTGCCAGCTCTTGTTGGGCACAGGTTGCCCCTGCTCTAAGCTGCTGTGTTATTGTTAACCCTTTAAGGATAAGAGGGGTGGGCAATGCATCGTGAAGCAATGTGTTGCCCATCCCTCTGGTCCTTAATCCTTTGAGTGCCAGAGGGGCTGCAATTTGTTGGATACCTCTCTGGCACTCAAAGGGTTACAGGGATAATATAATTACTGTTGTTAGAAAACAAAAACCTTACACAGCAAATTGATAATAAAGGTTTTTTTTTAAAAAAAAATACAGTATATATAGGTCCTGGTACTTTATATCATATTTTTTATATTTGAAACAAGTACCATAGTAACATCCTATATAACAATTTGCTAGGATGTTTGTCACGATGCAGTCATGCGAAGTAGAAACTGGCTGCATTCAGTCTCTACTGCACATGATTGCATCGCGTGAGTGAGGCAACACAAGACTGCATCTCGTAGAGCAGTGAGGTAGCGGCCTCTTAACCCTTTGAGTGCCAGAGGGGGTACGCAATGCATTTAGGATAATATAAGTCTGGAAAAGAGATGCCGGTACTATGTACCCCTGAGTATTCCCATCAAAACTGCTTCAAATTGCAGGCCTTTTGCCTCAGTTAAAGCAGGGTACTCACATTTTTGGGGATGCTTCATTATTAAGTTATCACAGCTGAACCCAAGCAACAAAATGATTTTCTTTTCCTATGTCTGGAGAAAGTCTGTAGTTCTCCATGGAGATCAACATCACCAACTAATGGCGACTTTTTATAAGCTGAATTTTGATTTAAAAATACACATATAACAAGTCTGAGCTGTGATAGGTTTTGAATGAAGCACCTTACAGCAGGGGCAGTAGCCTTATTTCACTGTAAAAGAAAAGCATTCTAATTTGTATTTTCTTCATAAAACAACTTACTATCACTTTATAGGGTAGGGACCTTATTACATAAAATAATTTTGGCGATTTTGTAAGATCTTTTAAAATCACCTAGATGTTGTATTAGCCACTTTCTACTTGTCCAAAAGAAACTTACTAACACTGCCCAACAATGTATTGCCCACCTCCTCTGGTACTGAAAGGATTCAGTGTCAGCAAGCGTGTGTGGGTGAGTAATGTCAGGCTAACAGGAAGTAACTGCACAGAATGTCTTCATTAGCATAATCTAGGGCCATATGTTCAAAAGAAAAGTGGAGGCGTTCTGGGGCAAAGCATTTCCACTACAGAGGAGAACAAACAATTCACTGGAGACATCTCTACACTCAAGGGGTTAAAATCCCAATTTAAATTGATGGCAATTTTTAGCTCTTCCCTATAGTGCAAGTGGTTTGCCCCAGAACTCCTTCACTTTTCTTTTTAACATATGGCCCTAGAATATGTTAATGAAACATGCTGTGCAGTTGCTTCCTGTTTTAACCTTACATTACTCCCCACCCCCACACACACTATCTGACACTTATGGCGCGATGCAAGAAACATGCGCAATCTCTATTTCCCATGTGAAAACCATAAGGGAATAGGTTTGCGCGTGATTTTGTTGAATTGTGCATGAAAAAAATCAAGATTAGCGAACAGCTGCACATATGGGCGTGGCCAGGATTAATGAATCTGTGTGAGTGGAATAGTGAATGCGCCTAATGCAGGAAGTGGTATTGCAAATTAATTTATACGTCTGTGTAGTGTTGTCAGAATTTTTTATGCGCAATTCAAGAAGTGTTCGGTATTCAGCTTCCTGGATTAGAACATGCGGAAAATCTATCTGCGCGCAAAAATGCCTTTATCAGGTGTGAACATTTCTTGCATCGCGCCATTAATCCTTCCAGTACTAGAGAAGGTGGGCAAAGCATTGCTGAGTAGCAGGCCCAGACTAGCCATCAGGCATACCGGGCATTTGCCGGGTGGGCCGGTCCGGGCGTTTAAAAAAAATTAATCATTAAACGAGTTTGGGCCGTCTTTCACTTTCTGAATGACAGACACCTCGTTACAAGTTTCCTGGTGGGCGGGCAAACAACGTGCGGCCGTGCGGTGCACCGCACATGATTATAAGCTCCGGCCATGATCACCGTTGGCCGACAGCCCAACCCTACGAGTGCTCCCCCCATGGGCTGCTCAAAAAATAAAAATGGGCTGCTCAGCCTTACATGCCCGGGCCTATTTTTTGTCACAGTCCGGGCCTGCTGAGCAGTATTGTAAGCTGGGAGGGAACATAGGACAAAGACGGGAAAGACTGTATGGAAAGTCTTAATTAGCATAATTTATAACTAAATAACTCACAAACTAATGTTCTCAATTAAAAGTTGATAATACAACATAGAGGTGATTTTGAAAGCTCTTTCTAAATAACCAGAATTGTTTTAAGGTGACAGGTTCCCATTAAAGGAATTCAAAATCTAGTCTCCTGAAATCTTTATCACATTCCTATAGTGAATTGCGGTACATTGTACCAGATTTATGCAATCTATATAATATAAAGTACACACACATCCCTTCCAACAGAAGGAGTATGAGATCTGTCCATAAATCATTCTGTATTCACTCATGAACATGAACGGAAATTTGGCACTAACTTGCTGTGGCGGTCTCACACACAAAGGTAATCAGCTCATCTTCTATCTTCTTGAAAGCATCAAAGTCATCAACGAAGAATACGTGTCTTTCGCTGGGCTTGCTGCCAATGTTAGAGAGCTCTGCGTAGTCTGCATCAGCCACACCAATAGCGAAAATGCTGTAACCTGCAGATTAGAGAAAATGATCATCGGATACATTACTTTAAATACTAATATACAGTATAGAACAGTCTCAGTTCACCTGATTTGAACTTAAATGCTTGAGTGTTCTCAAACACATTTCTTTGCAATGAAGACCTCTTATCTTGCAGCCAAGCGGTTAAAGAAATAGTCATGTTTTAACCCTTTGAGTGCCAAAGGGTAAGCAACGCATTTGCAATGGCACTCAAAGGGTTAATAGGTATGGTTTAGTGACTACCAGTGGACAATGGAGCAAGACTGGCTTGTCAGTGTGTATATATAATATTCTGATAATAATAATAATGTTTCTACTTTAATCCTTTTACTTGGGTTTATAATATATCACATCAGAAGACTGAATAATTACTGATTCTGCTATTTTATAAAAAGGCTTTTTCATTTTTGATGCAGAAACTTCAGATTTTAATTAAAATCACTTTCAATGAATCTTACTCTAATCCCTTTCTACAGATGTACATCTAAAATACCATCAACTAAGTTATTTGTACCTAGAACTGTGATTAAATGTAATATAATTCTGCAGGTGTAAATTATACTTTTAGATAACATATTAATCCCTTAACCCCCTAAAGACCGGCCACGCACGCACTGTGCTGTCACATAAGGACCAGGGAACATTTTTTGTTTTCACTATCCGATTCCAGACTCCCCGAACAGCACGTTTAACTGAAAACAAGCCATGACGGTCCTGGACCGTCATGGGTCCTTAAGGGGTTAAGGATGGCACTATTTTGTACCTCAAAGATTATGTCAAATATCATGTTTCTTCTTATGTGTTAAATCAGGAATCAACTTTTATAGTTTAGTGCACCCATGCAAACTGTATTTTTTCAGGATAAAATAAGCTGCATTTGCTGTTCCATGTTGTTATTATATACATAAACATGTAATTAGTATGCTAGTCCTCCTGTTCATGGAAATAACATATATGTTTGTCAGTTATGGGGTTAAATGTATATGGTGCACATGATTTACCAAATGACCAATAATTTTATTTGTTACTAGTTGAACAGCCTGTTACACAGGTCACAGTGCCACTGCCACCCGGTCGTGGGCCAGTCACGCGCAGTAGAGACTGCCCACGCCACGACTGATACAGAGCTGGACACTCCTTCAGAGCGTCCAGCTCTGTATCAGCCGCGGCGCGGGCAATCTCTACTGTGCATGACTGCAGCACGCGCAGCAGTGTCTACTGCGCATGTCGCGGTGTTACACACAATTTAGCGAATTATTATATATAGGATTCTTATATTTATTATTATTTTGCATTTTATTTTTGTGAGGGTTACAGGCTGTAGCAACAGCCTGCCCCTTCAGTTTGGGCCATTCACATGAGTGTGCCTCTACTAGCCAGACCCTGTGATCGCATTGCTGCTGGAAACCAATTTACTCAGTTCCCAGCAGTAAGAAGGCTTTTTCTGACAGTGCTTCCAGTGCACTTTCTCTTTGAGATTCAGTGGATCACAATAAGTTAATTTTAAAACAAACTTGGATGGAGCCGATTAAAGACAAGCCAGCTCCTACCTCATGCACATGAACTGGGATGCTATCACTACTGCCAACACTTGCCAGTAGTTTAAAGTGGTTGGTGATGATGGGAGTTGTAGTCCCCAACAGCTAGAGGTGCAATAATTGACTCCACTTACCTAGATCAGCATACTTAGGGAACTCTCCGTTTCTGACTAGTAGGTATTGCTGGGGCAGAAACTGATTCTCAGTGGGTTGTCTTGTAACTCTGCCCACTCTTCTGCCAGATCCAGTCACTTCTGCCCTGGTCTTCCTATTCTCTGTCCATTTTAAGGACAAACTATGCCTGGATATTTTAGGGATTTAAACTGTGCTGTCCTACACTGCAGCGGGGGATACTTCCATCAGTAGTCCTTAGCAAGTCACCCATTTTGCCCTACTGTTAAAATGGTCCTAAATTATATGTTTCAGTGCCTCAAATGTTCTCTCTCTCTCTTTGAAGAAATCCTATATAATAAAACACTTGAATGTTTGTCCGATGCAGTCATGCGCAGTAGAGACTGCCAGAACACACAGAAAGCTGGGAGCACTGCTGGGAGCATTCTATGCGTTCAGGCAGTCTCAATAAGCATACCTGGGAACTCTCCGGATTTGCCCCGGAGACTCCAGTTTTGACAGAGCTTTACCGGGTCTCCGGGGCAGAAGTTGATTCCTCAGGATATGGAGAGTTTCTATTGAAACTCTGCCCACATCTGCTCTTTCCCCCTGTGTTCCTGCTTCCCCAGCCTTCTGGGTGGCACCTTTAAGCCCTGCCCCCTCAACTTGCATCAAACCCCGCCCCTTTTTGAAGCAAATCGTGTCATTATTGTCACCCACTGCTGCACCAGAGGACTCCCCTTCGGGTAGACCTCAACTGGAAGTTCCCAGGTATGTCAATAAGGCATGACTGCATTGCGTGTTCGCCAGTGAGTCGGTGGCAGTACGCAGAGCAGGATCGGCCTCTTAACATCACCCGGACCTTGGCTCGTGTACACGGGCTTTTACACTAGTGAGTTTAATAATCCTCTTACCTTCAAGTTGCATCTCCTTGGCAATTTTATTTACTTCATCTTGAGAACGTCCATCAGTTATCACCACCAGAACCCTTGGCACACCCTTCCTCATACCATCATTAATGGTAAATATGTCATCTCGAACATGCTTGATTGCCTTGCCTTTAAAATGAATAATAATTATATTAATAATAATAATAATTATACAAAAAGATAATACAAATGATTAAACCCTCAAAAAAAAACCTAAACAATAAAAAAAGCCAGCATCCTATAATATAAAAGGCCAGATGTCCGATGCAATCATGTGCAGTAGAGACCGCCTGAACGCACAGAATGCTGGGAGCACGGAATGCTGGGAGCATGGAATGCTGGGAGCACGGAATGCTGGGAGCACAGAATGCTGGGAGCATACTGTACATTTGGGCAGTCTCTACAGCGCATGAGGCAGCAGTACGCAGAGCAGGACCGGCCTCTTAACCCTTTGAGTGCTAGAGGGCTACGCAACGCATTGCAAAGCAATGCGTTGCGTACCCCTCTGACACTCAAAGGGTTAAAATCACCCAGACCTTGGCCAGTGTACACAGGCTTTTTACACTAGTCCATTAATAAAGGGATTCCCTTTGTAACAATACAAGAAGGAACAACAGCTTAGATTCCATTGCAGGTGATAAATCATGTCACTGGCTTGAAGTTTATGGGGGGGTTATATAAAACCATTGATAAAGTTATCACATACAATGCAGTGTGGATCACTGATAGCAGTTATCTCAAGATAGTAGTAGTTAGTAGTAGCTATCTCAAGATAAATTAACAAATCATGGAACTGTAGAAGAAGGACTTTGAGTAGATCTTTGCACAACAGCCAGATGCCCTCTACCCACTGAGCTGAACATTTCTATTTTTACCTCCATCGTGTTGAGTTAAGACAATGGGGGTGATGCATGAAGATGTGATAAAGAGGTGATAAAGCGTAGATGACTTCTCCAATAACATCACTTCTCCATTTCCTGTGTTATTATATGGAGCCAATGTAGTTAGTTTTCTCCATCTTTGGAGATAGTGCATAGGCTCTATAGAATAACATAGGAATAGGAGAAGTGATATCACTGGAGAAGTTATCTCTGCTGTATCACCTCTTTATCGCCACTTAATGCATAACCCTCAATGACATTACTGCACTAAGAAGAATCTAAGTGATCTTGGTGCGAACCAACTGCACCGTAGGGAACAAATAAAAAATCCCCATAATTATTGTTGATTTAAATGGTGCTTTTAACCCTTGGGTGCTAGAGAGGTCTCCAACACATTGCGTGGAGAGCTTGCTAGCATTCAACGGGTTTTTCAGTTCCCTTTAAGTCAAAGGCAATTTTATTTGTTCCTTATGGCACTGTTGGATTGCTCCAGAATTACTCCAGTCCTTAGTACATCAGCCTCAGTACATTAGTATTCATACCCTGCTGTTTACTGATAGTTCTATGTGTTATGAACCCCTTAAAGGGATAGTACTACATCGATTTAATGACATTTAATACTGTACCTAGTAAAAAAAAAATAAAAAATAGCGCCGTGTCCAATCTCTCAAACCTTTATGGTTTGAAATCTATCAGCTTACAAAGTCCCCCCTTACCTCGACTTGCACTGACGTCAGCTTTCTATTTTACAGAAGGAGATCCCAGTCCGCAGACCATCCCGTGGCTCTTCAGCAGAGACGAAATCATGCTAGTTAGGAAGAAATACTTAATCTGAACGGTCTACAACGTGTGCTTGGTTTGCAAGTACACTTTGTAAAATGTTCAAATGAAGTATTTTTTTATAACTAGCGCAATTTCGGCTCTGCTGAAGAGCCACAGGACGGTCTGCGGAATGGGATCTCCTTCTGTAAGATAGAAAGCTGACGTCAGTGCAAGGGGAGGGAAGGGGGGACTTTGTAAGCTGATATCTCTCAAACCATAAAGGTCTGAGAGAGAGATCAGCAGGGCAGGTACAGTATTAAATGTGATTAAATTGATGTATTACTCTCACTTTAAGGACCAAGGATGTACATATACATCATGGCTGCACACCGTTCGGGGCCTCTGTTTCCAATAAATGCTCAGTGGTCCTTAAGTGCTGGCCACGCTGCTGTTCCTTAAGGAGTTAAAGGAAAACTAACATGTCATATGATCTGGTGTTGTACACAGTTAAAGCCCTTTGAGTGCCAGAGGGGTATGTAATGTATTGCTTTGCTCCGTGCTGGCATTTGTAAAAATGCTCTATTTGTTTCCATGAGGTTTAAATTCTAGTCTTATGTCCTGTGGGACTCCTATTTCTGATCTCTTTCCAGGGCCCCCCATTCTCTAGAAATCTTGATATGGTGTTTTAACCCTGTGTGTGCCAGAGAAGTATCTCACGTATTGCTTTACAATGCATGGGATACCTCTCTGGCACTCAAAGGGTTAAGAAGTAACTGTTCTGCACTGTCTTAGCAACTGTCATGTCCGCCTCCTTGTTCATGACATCTAGAACTGACTGAACTCTTATCTCTTGAACAAAGGCACAAGGTCGAACTTAACTGGGGCCATTAGGTGTTTTCTGGTCTTAGTATAGTAAGTTGAGAATTATTATTAGGTGTTTGTGTGTGTGTCATTATATTATAAAAACTTTCCCTAAAAACTGACCAATGTAAACAATTCTAAGCACAATAAAAGCAAATATAGAAACATAGAATTTGACAGCAGATAAGAACCATTCGGCCCATCTAGTCTGCCCTTTTTCTACTGTAAAAACCTCAAACCTTATCTGGTCCTTGGTCTTGTCTTATGTTCAGGACAGCCTTATGCCTATCCCATGCATGTTTACATTCCCTCACTGTATTAACCTCTACCACTTCTTCTAGATTTATTTTAAAAAATTGTGAAGAGCCATCTCCCACCCTTGTTCTATTGACCTTTAACCCTTTTAGTGCCTGTAAAGGCTACACAGCACATTGCAAAGCAGTGAGTTGCATACTCCTCTGGCATCTTATATGGCTCTCTTGCTATATACAATGAAGATACTACCGCTGCTGGAATATGTTTTCCTACAAAAGATATTCTACCCCAAATGTGTTTTTTTTCTTCTATTTTTCTTTTACTTTAAACTTTTGAATGCCAGAGTTTTAGCCAATGCTGCAATGCAGTGGATATCCCTCCGAAACTCAGGTCATCAAGTCGGGCTTTTCCTATAACTTCTATGGAGAGCCATAGTCTATGACTTAAACTGTCCCACAAAATACATTAGAAAAAAAAAATGTCTAATTGACACTAGTTGGCTCTGCTGCTGGCAGTTTGATAAAAAAAATTATACGTTTGAACTGTGAGTTTGAGAGATAAGACTTATATCGTTCTACATGTTTTTTTTAATGCCTACAAAATAAAATAAAGATAAAACGAAGTATTACTATCCCTTTAAGAAACATAGGAAAGGCGCAAGAGTACATTTTCTACTTGTGATTGCATCATCTTACAAAGAAGCTAAAGGGGACATGGTTTCATTTAATACATATTTATTTACATAGCTGCAAGGAATTTTGTCATGCTTGTCTACCCTACGAACACTTATCACATCTAGCAATGTGTGAGGAAATGGAGATAACCCTTTCCATGTTTCATACCTGTTTTCGTGTTTCCTCCTTTGTATGAAATTCGCTGAATTGCTTCCAGCATTGACTCCTTGTTATTGTAAGAGTTTAATTTAAATTCTGTCCTGGCATCATCGCTGAACTGAGCAACTCCAACCTGAATAGAAGGAAAAATATATTACCTTTGAGGTAATGAGGAAGATGTACTAAGAAGACCAGAACCGGTTGCACCAAATGAGACATAAAAATTACCAGATTTAAATGGAGTTCTTACTTTTCCAACCCTTTGAGTGCCAGAGGGGTACGCAACGCATTGCTTTGCAATGCGTTGCGTACCCCTCTGGCACTCAAAGGGTTAAATGTTAAGTGGTCTTCAATGCAGAGTGGGATTTTCAGGACACCCTTAAATTCCCATATTTCATTTCTCAGGGATGTAAGGAAGATGACATATATGCATATCTGGGCACTTATCTGCCAGCAGTCCCTGGAGAGACAGGTATGGGGGGAAGTGGGCGTGTCCACAAAATATGAATTATGTCACATTGTGGGTGGGGATTCATAGAAATGGGTGGGGCTGGGATGAGGGAAGGTGGGGGATTGTCCCAAAAATGTGTGGAATGAGGAAGGGAGTAGGTGGGACAAGACGGTATGTGGGTGGGTTATAAAATGGATGGGGTTTTCACGGATCTTGCTTACCCAGTGAATCACCCTATGTCCCCGAAGAACAATAAATTAAAGGAGCAGTAAACTTTTTTTTTATGAAAACACATATTTTACAGAGTGTTTCCTGCTGAATAAAACAATGTCACTCCCATCACTGTCAGATGCTTTATTCAAAATTTATAGCAGTTTAAATAATCAGGAAGTGAATTTACTGTGTTTACTTCCTGGTAGTTCTAACTGACAGGAAGTGACAGGCAGTTTCTATCACATTCTATGGAGAATTGTATGTCTCTGACTTTTCTGACTTTCCTCTTCATTAGAATCTAACAGGAAATCTAATTAGAATTTGGCCACTAGAGGGCACTGCTAATGTAAAAAAAACATGGGTTTAAACTGTAATAACTCTGGAAATATAAATCTCTCTACAGTGGGAGTACCCTTATTTTACTCAATACGAAAATCCCTACAATATATATTTTTTCATAAAAAAAGTTTACTGCTCCTTTAAGTCATGAAGCCGAATTCACCAGAGCAGATCCAAAGAGTTCCCAAGTACGGATATATGAATAGTTGCTCTTAGGGCCCACAGTCAGAATGTCAAAAGCAAGCGACATGTGAATTATTTACAGTACATAAACATTTTATATAATTGCCTAGCTGCCTACTCATGCTCCAGTAAGTCAATAGTAGACAGTTACTGCATATTTATTTACATTATAGTTGTATTATGCACATTGCGGTGTACCAGTAATATGCAAATTGAGATATAAAATCTGCTAATATAATATTCTGGTAGCATCTGTTGTGTTTAAAGTATTGAAGACAAAAAAAAATCTGAAATACTCACTAAAAATGAGCTCTGCACATAGTTCTATCACAGGGG
Source organism: Rhinophrynus dorsalis (assembly GCA_037306005.1). Classification (NCBI taxonomy): domain Eukaryota; kingdom Metazoa; phylum Chordata; class Amphibia; order Anura; family Rhinophrynidae; genus Rhinophrynus; species Rhinophrynus dorsalis. The sequence continues at coordinate 43,174,364 of CM074723.1, read as the reverse complement.
AAAAATGTCCATTGAGTTACCAGGCTAACCCCAAAAGGGAGGCCCAATTCTGGAATGCCATGCAAATTTCTCCCCCACCAATGGCCATCATCTAACCGCAGATGTTTTGCCATTTTGGGGCCTCATCAGTGAGTTGCTGCCAGTGTCCCTAGGCACTCAGAGCATGGGGTCCACATCTGGATTACCCTTCAGCCTTAGAAAGAGCACTTTTTTGGCTGTGTCTTAAGCATTCCCAGGTTTAAAGGGAAATTATCTTGTTTTACTTAGTGTTCACCTATGGATATAGTAAAAAGTCTTGCTTGCCCAAAAACAGCTACTGTCATACTGTTTGGGTGTGTGTGTTAAAAATACTAACCCCCCCCCCCCAGGCGGGACAGAGGCTGGAGACAACCCGATAGCTTGTGTTTCACAGCCACAAATTTCACCTAGTTGCACACCCAGCTATACTCTGCTAGGGTGAGGTTTTCAAACCCAACCAGAGAGGTCTATGTGGACTGTGTGTTTAGCCCCAAATGACTCTGAACTGGAAGTCTCACAGCTCAGAGTCTATCGCTGAATTAGCTGGAGAACACGGAGTTTAACCCTTTGATTGCCAGATACTTTGCAATGCAATGTGTTGCATACCCCTTTGGAACTCAAAGGTTTAACCTTTGAGAACCAGCCACTGCCTCATCTCCAGGTCTTCTCCCAGTGAGGCACACTTGCTGACAGAAGACCTATCACATGTCAGATTCTCTTTATACCAAATTATTTTGTATATTGATTTTTTCCTTCCAATGTCCACTGTCCATCTGATTTTTATGTTGGTAAAGTAAAAATTGCCAGATATTTTTTAATATAAAGCAAAATTGAGGAATGCTATTCATGCTGCATTGGACAGTCACATGAGGGAATAAAAATCAATCATGTCCCATGAATGAGAACCAATCAGGGCCAGATTTGCATCCCAGATGCCCCTAGGCAAGGCATTCAAGGTGCCCTTAGATCAACCCATGGCCACACCCCTATTACTTACATGAACCCAACCTCTGTCCCATCCACTGTTTCCTGTCACAGAAAATACCTTTGAAATATAAAACGTAAGGACATTGAGATTATTCTGACCACACCCACAATTCAGAATGTGGGTGTGTGCAGGACAACTGTGGCACTGCCCCTCAAATGTTTAAGCTCTAGGCAGTTGTCTACTGAGAAATCTGTCCCTGGAACCAACCATACCTGGGTACCATCAGGTCCAACCTCATCCAATGCTCCAGCTGTGCTGTATAAGAAATTAATGACCTTGTTAAAGTTATCATCTCCGATACTCCAAGAGCCATCCACAAGGAATACTAGATCCGCTTTGGCTGCCTTGCAGACTGCAATATTGAGGAAATATAACAAAATGATTAGTAATTGTCAATTCATTTGCTGTAATTAACAATGTGGATGCTAGTAAGGTCTCTCACGCATTTCTATACAATGTATTAGGTCCTCATTCAGCAGGAAACGCTCTGTAAAATGTGTTTTCATAAAAAAATAGTACCATGTGCATTATGCGCCCTGATCAATCAAGCAAAAAGCTGAGCAGAGGTCAAAAATATGACCACAGTGGCTCTGTGGCTGATTCCACAAAAAGTCCTGCTGGTCAATCGCCTCATCATACACACTCATCTCCCATAGACTTCAAGGGGGCTATTTACTTAAATTGGACTTTAAAAACTCAGAAAAAAACAAATTGCAATTTTATGGAAAGCATGGAGGATTCATATTATGCTATATCCTTCTCCACTGCTACCCTCAGCAGCAAAGAAAAAACTGTTTTGTTAAGAAAAAACAAAGTAAAACTTCAGCATTATCATAATCCTCCCCTTGACCAATCCCAGTCCACCATTCCCTTAAAACTGTGATGTAATCTGTAGCTCCTTCTCTTTCTTTGATGCTCCCTCAGGATCAGGTCATGTATTAACTATGTCTCCTGCAGAATATATTGTGTTTTACTGTTTTGTGCTTACTGTCATTTTATTGTGATATCCTTTTACTATCTCTTTTACCTCAGATAGTGGGTTCTACAGTTATGTACTTTAATTAAACTTTTAATTTGGACACTGTTTTTTTTTTCTTTAGTTGCTGCTGCATTTGTCATATTTAATTATGAGAAAATAATTTTGCTCCTAAAAAAATTCTCATTGCTTCTACAAAATTCATATTGGCATTGCTTCTAAAAATGAAAATAAAAAAATCATCGCTAATACCAATTTGCATAACAATGCTAATATACATTCATGAGCACATTTATTTAAAAAAAACAGTTTGTAATGAAATTTATTGTCATTTAAAGCTACATGCATTACTATGCAAATTCTTTGAATGCAATCACATTTTTTTTAAAGACGCAAGTCAATTTTTCTTTGCAACTGGAGCTAAAAGCATTAAGAAAATAAGAACATTACCAGTTAGCCCTGTAATTTTCAGGTGTAAGTTTATTAACGTTTTGAATGCCAGAGCAGCGTGTTCTATACCCCTCTGGCACTCAAAGGGTTAAATAGAACCCTGAGTAGTCAATTCAATAAACGGAACGTGTGCAACTCTGGAGTAGATCAACTCCACCATAAGGGACCAATGAAAATGTAATCTCCATTGATTTAATTGATTTGCATTAAAATGCGTTGGAACTCTCTGGCACTAAAAGGGTTAAATAGGGGATTTATTTTTTAACCCCATGAATGCTAGCATTTAATTCTTTATGAAAGTAGGCAAAGGAGATTCCTGTATACAAACGTGTTATACTATACAGTGTCTAAATAACAAGGTACTGATGAAGCTTCAGCTCTAGGCCCAAAGAAAGCAGCAGGCCCATTCTCATGAGTAGTTTGTTAACCACAGTGGACCACTACTTGGCATACAAGACGAGCCACAATTTTAATGTTTAATATTGGCTGAAACTTTAAATAAAAAAAATGAAATGAACATTTAAACAAGCCACGCTAGTGCTGTATTTTCCCATGGTCTACACCAGTGGTTCTCAGTCAGGGTGCAGTGGCATTTTGCTGTTCCTTTGATATCAGTGTAATGTGGTAAAACTTTCCTACACAAAAAATGGTTCTAAAAGATACATTCTGAGGTTCAGATGTATACTTCTGGAAATCTTTATGCATAATTTGTTTATTTTTCTCATTCTGATTGAGAGACCTAAGAATAAATATATATTTATGCATTTGTACCTACTTTGCACTCAGTAAATGGTCTATAACATGTTAGGGTTGCCCTAAACCTTCCAGATCAGGGGAGTTATGCACTAAGACGTGATAAAGAGGTGACAAAGTGGAGATGTCTTTGCCAGGGATATCACTTCTCCAGTTACTATGTTATTCCATTGAATAATATAGGAATTGGAGAAATTATATCACTGGAGAAGTCATCTCCACTTTTAGGGCTGCTCTCAGCATTTCAGACCAGGGTGGGGAGGTAAAGAGGTAACAATGTGGAGATGACTACACCAGTGATATCACTTCTCCAGGTCCTATGTTATTTTATATAAAAGAATCACCAAGATTCCTCCAGTTGGAGACATCTTAGTGTATAGGTTCCATAGAATAACACAGGACTTGGAGAAGTGATAGCAATGGAGAAGTAATCTCTACTTTATCACTGCTTTATCACACCTTAATGCATAATCCCTCAGGTGTTAGTACTGCCCTGATTATTTCATACTGCGCATGACTGCATCGTGTGCTCTGCCAGTGAGGTGGCAGTACTCAGAGCAGCACTAGTCTCTTTACCTCACTGGACCTTGGCCCATGTACACGGGCTTTTACACTAGTGATTAATATTATACATCTGCACATTTTTTTTATAAATGATTGTAGCTGATATTCTGTTTTCTCTACTTCATTGAAAAATAACCCCCAACAGGTGTGTTTCACAACATTCCTATGTCCGAAGTCCTGATTGTTCCATACCTTCTTTTGCCACAGGGATGGTAGGGGGTGGAGGTGTGGTTGGAGGAGTTGTTGGTGCTGATGTTGGAAGAGGTACTGAAAAAAATAAAAAAAACAGTTATTATTAGTTGATACATTTCATTTGCATTGATTTCAGGCAGGCAGACAAGATTTAAATCCCTACTCTGAGAGTCATTTGATTCAAAAAAGAAGGATGACTTCAGGACCTTAATGCACAGCAAGGAGGTTAGAAGAGAGGCCTAAAATGGCAGAAATGCTCAAATGCAACAAATTATTTAATAAAGCAGGAGGGAAAGATTTTCCACAATAAGAGGGATATTAAAAGAACAAGATGTGTAAAATGTGAAATATCAGCAAATACAACTTTACGGAAAGGGTGATAGAGTCATAGAATAGCCTCACAGTGATATATATATATATATATATATATATATATATATATATATATATAAAAATATAAATAAAATTAAATGGGTTTGAGCTATTTGCATAGATAGGGAAATTGGCAGACTAGATGGGTCAGTTAGGTCATACCTACACTCTCCCCAAAAACTGAACATGGCCACATAATTCTCAGACATCTGTCATGGCTCCCGATTCAGCAGAGCATCAATTACAAAGTCCTTCTTCTGACCTTTAATGCTCTCCACAATGCTACCCCTCCTTACATCTCTTCCCTCATCTCCTCTTATGTTCCTGGCCACCTCCTTCGCTCAGCACACAACACACTTCTTGTCGCACCATCCACACTCTCTGCCCTCTCCCGTCTCAAACCTTTCTTGCTTTCTGATCCATACCTATGGAACTCCATACTCCTCTCCCTACGGCTTGAAAAATCCGCCCCTGTTTAAGTCTACCCTGTTATCTTATCTCCTGGAGCACTAGGACCATGCACTGCCTTTGGCCAAACTCAGGACTTGTAATCTCAGCACTTGACACCCTCTTACCCCATTGTATGTCTCCTTTTACCCATTTAGACTGTAAGCTCCTTGGGGCAGGGACCTCTCTCCCATTGTTTCTATGAATGTCGCACTTATTTCATCCCCTCTTATTTATTGTAACATATGTCTGTTGTAAGGCACTGCGTACACTGTGTGGCACCATATAACTAAAGATATACATACATACATACATACAAATAATATGCTTCAAATTGGTTAACACTTTTATACACATACATATCTTATTTCTTCCAGTTAATCTTCTATTACAGTGTAGAACACTTTATAAGTGCAAGAATGCTTCATGTTACGCTGTACAATGACTTACTTGTGCTTTCCACAATGCTCACTCCAGGTCCTTCTGCCTCTTGAAGCTGTGCATATACAGTAATCCTGTACTTAGTATTTGGGAAAAGCTCATAGAAACATTGTCTGGATGTTCCTCCACCCACTGAAGACTCTTGCTTTGATCCATCTGGAATTATATAATATGCAGATCAATATAATGTCCGTCACTTTATCACTTTACACTTAATCACATATTGGGCAGGATTCCAGTACATGTTATAAATTGCAGTTACGCTTAATTCCATATTGGGCTGGATTTCTATTACAGGTGACATATTGTATAATTTTTCTATCTCATAGATTTTTAATTCTATTGTAAAATATTCTGTTGTGGTTGATAATCATATCACTGTTTTTTTTTATTTCACAGATTCCTTTTGAATTCTATTGAAAACTGTTCAATTGCAGGTGATAATTGCATCGCTGTTTTTGTATCTCATATATTTCTTTTGATATTGAATTCTATTTGAAAAGTTTTAAAAAAGCCTTTGATAAAAGAATCACATACTGTGGTATCTTGAACAGTATTTGTTTTTGAATTCATCAGTGATAAATGACATAGGGGGAGATTTATACAAGTGGAGTTAACCCTTTGAGTGCCAGAGGGGTACGCAACGCATTGCAAAGCAATGCGTTGCGTACCCCTCTGGCACTCAAAGGGTTAAGCAAAAAGAAGCAGCTCTAATCTATTCTTAAGCATTTCAGGCATTAATATCAGAATACTAACACCATATTTATAAAAATGCCCCTCTTTTATAAATCAGACCTGTTGTTATCTCCAGTTGCAATGATGTAAGGACAATACTTTAAAAAGTACTATGTGTTTTTTATATATCTCCCACATGGAGCCTTTTGCATAAAAGTGTAGTGGTACAATTCTGGGGCGAACCAAATTCACCATAGGGGACACATAACGATTCCACAACTGTCATTACTTTAAAATGGGCTTTTCAACTCTTTGAATGCTGTAGATGTATCTGTGCAATGCAAAGCAAAGAATTAGAGGCATCTCTAGCATTCAAGGGTTAACATTTCTGTTTAGATACACTGAAATTTCTATTTGCCCCCCTAAAGTGAAGTTGGTATGTCCCAGAATTATACTATTCCACTTTTAAAATGTCGTACAGAAAATAGCGAGCAACATGAAGGTGCATTCACCATATTGACGTGATTACAGGGGAAACATGAGAATCTCATCCTGCATGAAAAGACAAAGATAAATAAGGAACCCCAGCAACTGAGTAGCCCATACTAAATGATAATATTAGTTAACCCTTTGAGTGCCAGAGTGGTACGCAATGCATTGCAAAGTAATGCGTTGCGTACCCCTCTGGCACTCAAGGGGTTAATGTTCAGGTGGGATAATGAATTACAGTAGTTTTTTTTGCTTTTGTGTACATCCTGAAATATGTTATGATGACAATGTTTCAGATAATGTATCTGCCAATATTCCAGATGTTGCATTGGGACAGTGAAAAACCCCAGTCAGCATTAATTCCAGATAAGGAAGAATATGTCAGGATTGGAGCCAATGAAGATGTTGGAGTTAGATTGGCCGGCTTGTTTTTCATTAAAATGGATAGACTTCAAAAGACAAGCGCTGTAATTCATTGGCAGTATTAGTAGTAGTTCTTTTGTTGTGAGACTTTTTATTTATAGAAAAAGTCTACTTATGTGCTTCCCAAGCAAGAGCAGCTATCAGGTGGAAGAGATCTACGGATGAAGACAGGGATGCATGGCGAGACCTGGCAGATCAGCGGGACAGCGGAACAGTGGTTTGAAATGAGATTCATAGTTCTCTCCCACCAATAATGCTTTGGAGATTTTTAGTCTTGCAATTTAGTATCATGTGGTATTTGACCTGCGCAGTCACAATCACTATATCGCTAGAAACAAATATTATGACAAGCACCCTATGGAGATTTTTAGTCTCGCAATTTAGTGTCACGTGGTATTTGACCTGCGCAGTCACAATCACTATAGCACTAGAAACAAATATTGTGACAAGCACCCTATGGAGACTTTTAGTCTTGCAATTTAGTGTCACGTGGTATTTGACCTGTGCAGTTACAATCACTATATCGCTAGAAACAAATATTGTGACAAGCATCCTCCGAATATGAACAAGATAAAGAGGGTTATTCACTAAGGCGTGATAAAGAGGTGATAAAGTGGAGATAACTTCTCCAGTTCCTATGTTATTCTATGGAACCTATGCACTATGATGGCCAAAACTTAAGAAATGTTAGTGAACTGGCTCCACAGAATAACATAAGAACTTGTGAGGTGATATCACTGGAGAAGTCATCTCTACTTTATCACCTCTTTATCATGCCTTAGTGAATAACCTCTTATGTGTCATATTCTGAGGCATGGTGGCCACTCAATGGTGCTACAAGTCATGTTTTCAACTCCCATGTGCCATTGCAGAGAGGAAATATCCATATCAGGCTGGTCCTTCCCACACACAGTCCGGTGCCGGAATGTCAGGCAAATCCCCTCTGCATGAGAGAATCACCACAACCATTGATGCACGTTTCAGCCTACGTAGTCCTAGTCGGTGTGGTGCAGCTGATTCCCTCTATTCGCATGGAGGGCAAGGGCCCATGCCTGACATGCCCTTCTAACATCGGGAGATCTAGAAACTAATTTTCTAACGAGCACCCATTCAGAACGAACAAGATAAAGTGTTTCGTTCTGAGGCTTGTAGTGCACTTCCACAGATACCGCAATGGAGATATTAGTCTGACAGTTCAGTGTCACGTGGTACCTGACCTGCTTAGTCACTATCACTGTATCACTATAGTGTCACACAATTAATTTGTAAAGGGAGTTTTATCAGATGTTTCCGCTAAAGTAACAGTCAACCTCCATTTTGAATTTACATATTTTTCAAGCGAATAATATGTAATGTCAGATTACCTCTACTTTATATATATCAAATACTTGAATACTTTTTAACCCTTTGAGTGCCTTAGAACTACCAAACACAGTGCTTTGGATACATCTCTGGCACTCAAAGGGTTAAACACATATTTTTCAATAAACCTTTCAGTGCAAAGCAATGCTTTGCGTACCCCTCCGGCACTGAAAGAGTTAAGTATAATTTTGATTTCTTTGCACTTTATATTGTAGGTTTAAAGTTTAAACTTTTCCATATGCCTATTCTGGCTCAGCTGCATACTATGTAACTGTTATTCTTGACTCCGTTTTTTTGTTTTTCAGCTGAATATACAGACGAATCTATTGCCATAGGAATAGCAGTCCTGTGCCGAGTGAAGCAAGCTACTGTTTCATGATTGGATTAGCCAAATTTAACTAGAGATTTCGTAGCCAACACTAACAGAATTGAAATATGGTGAAGTATATGTGTTTTAACTCCTTGGATGCTAAAAAGGCTTCCAGATGAATTGGAGACCTCTCTAGCATCTGTATCAAGCTGGCTGGTTGTCGATGACTGGGTTGTTATTACTACTGAAGAAGTGGCATAGTCAGGAGCCATGAAATGCGTACAGCAAGACTGATTCCCATTGAGGTTCCTAGTGTGGGCTACATATTGGACCTCTATTTGTGGTGAAACACTGGGAACAACATTAAAAGATAAAATCTTCCATAATCTTTGGAGCCAGTGGAGAAGTCACCAGCCTGGAGTGACACCCTTAAAATCCAGTGCAAGTCTACATATCTGAAAGGCAGGTTAAACCTCTCTAACATGTGAGTAAACCCAGTGGGGGGAAGGGAACATAGTACATAGCTTTATTGATAATAGTATACTCAGAGGTGTTGTGGTTGCGCTTTTGCTTTTTCTACATTTTCAGATGAGTGGGTTGTAGTCTCCAACAGCTGGAGGGAGATGCACTAAGGTGTGATACGGATATGATAAATTGGAGATGACTTCTCCTTTGTAATAAACTCTCCAAGTCCTATGTTGTTCTATGGAGTCTATGCACTAAGAGATCTCCAACTTGAGAGACCTTAGTGCATAGGCTCCATAGAATAACATGGGAACTGTAGAGTTTATAACACTGGAGAAGTCATCTCCACTTTATCACCTCTTTTTCACACCTTAGTGCATAACCCCCCAGAGATCCAAATGTTGTCTCCCCAGAATGTGACCATACTGGACTATGATTCAAGGAATGGTCACCAGTCCTTTGAATACCAGAGAAGTAACCAATGCATTGAAATGCTTTGTATACCTCGTTGGCACTCAAACACTTACTGATGGCAAATTTCGATATCATCCAGAAGCATTCTACTAGGCCGCTTGTGTCCTCTAGACCTAGGGTGGGCAAGCTGAGGCTCTTCAGCTATGAAAGACTACAATTCCCATCATTCCCAGCCAGGCACAGGATGAGGGGAATTGTTATCTTCATTATTAAGAACTCTGAAAATGAGTTAACCCTAAGATCTTTGAAATATTATCCTTTAAAATTCCCCATAGTGTAGGTTCTAGGTAATACCCCCTACTTTCACTAACCCAGAGGTCTGTCCTCAAGGAAACTTTAACATGCCACAACTGAGAGGTATCACTGTTTGGTGTACAAATGTGTATTGTGTCACAAATCTTGTATAAGCAGCATTGTTCCTGATTTCACAATACTATAAAATACGCTGTCCTCATAAATCTTCGATAACAGCAATCACTGATAAGAAATCCTACCCCATCTCAACTCCAAAACAACTCTTTTTATCATTAAATGGATCAGGGTAATGGATCTCTTATTACTAACATCTTTAATAGTGGAAAATGCTTGGGGCAGTGAATATGGGTGGATATAAACAGCCTTGATGAAAATCTGCTTCCATTTTAACCTTAATCTGAATATTGGTTTGTAAAAGAAAAAAAAAACAAAAAACCCTCTATAATATGCCCAAAGTTCATGTTGTTCCGGTGAATCCATATCCTGGCAGAACTCCTGCTGATATTTAGAAGTATTAACCACTTAAGGACCGGGAAAATCAGAGGTGGATTTGACTTACGGACCGGAGCAATTCTGACCTTTTTGACTATGTCTTTGTTCAACAGTGTTTTCCCTCTTAGGCTTTTATTCCACCCCCATAAATGATATACTGTTTTTTTACAAACAAATAGGGCTTTCCTTTGATACCCCACTTATATGGATAACCCACCATTTACTTTATTAAAGGAAAAGGTTAAAAAAAATGTAAAAAACCGACCATTTTTGTTTTTTCTCTTGGGATCAATTGGGCGCAAAGGGTTAAATTTTTATGGAGACTGCATGAAAGGTATGACCAGTCAGTCATACCTACAAAATGCGCAGTTTAAAGTGGCCACTGTCCCCCCTGGGTGAAAATCCCCATGTCCCTTTTTCCCACCATATTTTCCCACTTTTTTGTTCATTACATTTGGCGGTGTATATAACTGTATTACATGGCTCCACAACAATCACACTTCCAATTTTGTTTCTTGAAATGTTTTTTAAAAAATTAAATATTTTATTTGTAAAAAAAAAAAAAAAGTGTGGTGTTTTTATTTAAAAAAAAAAAAAAAAGTGTATTTAACAGGTCAGAAATTGACCTGCATCTAGCCATCCTCCTGCACCAGCAGTGAAGGGGTTAACATCCCCAGCTGCTGTATTTTTTATTTCCACTAGGTGTCTCCTCTCTGCTTCTCTGTCCCTTACTTTGATGTAAGGGATGCATTGGCAGAGAGGAGACACTAGAGGCAGTAAGTAGCACTGCCTCATTCATTGATTTAGAATGCCGGTACATGTGATCGCTGATGCAGCGATCACATGACCGGGCACAACCGACAGAGTCTCAGCCTGGAATGAATGGTAGCAGCGTGCACGGCGGTGCGCTGCTACCATTTAACACTTGACGTACCAGGACCGTCACTGGTCCATAAAGCAAATTTACCCTTGACGGTCCTGGTAAGTCAAGGGTCGCTAAGGGGTTAAGTTCTTGTCTGAGTCCAATAAACAGCATTTTTTTATGTTCATATCCTGTATCCCAGTCTCTGCTCAGAGCAGTAAGTAGACAAGGGCTTCACCCAGACCCTGCAAGAATTGGTGTGGCATCTGGGGTGCTAAGGTTAAATCTTAAGATTTGTAAGGTGAATATAGTTATTTGATTGGCTAACTAAACAGATTTGGGATGCAAGCTTTCAAGACCTCTTAGGTCTCTTCCTCAGGCATGTTATACATATATGAAAACATGTCTCTTATGTACAAGTACACATTGCATTGTTTAGAATGGGAATCAGATAAGAAAGCTCAGTCGAGACCCAGGTTCTTTGATCAGTCTTGGTAGAGGAGAGTGCTGTAAATTGCAGTCTTCCTCTGAGGGGTCCATGGTATTTACGATCAGTGGCACTGTTGTTAAGTGTAATCCACAATGTGATAATGTGACAGGAATTCTCTGTCTGTATTCAAACCATACTTCAAATTTTTAAACTGCAGCATTAATTTAACCTCCCATATTTTTCTGTCTCTCTCTGAGTGTGAAACAGTCCCATCAGCCCAGTCATTTTAATGTCCCTGACAGTGTGTCCAAGTTGGCAAAAATGTTCTCCCACTGGTGTCTCTGTCTTTTTGTTGTTAACACTGGATCTGTGGGAATTAAACCTTTTATGTAGTGCTTGTCCAGTTTCATCCATATAAAGAGCTGTTGGGCATTTAGCACACACGATGGGGTGTATTACACTGGATGATTTGTAGGTGAAGGTACCATTGAGTTTTGTAAGTTCAAACTGCTGTAACCAGGGTTTTTGTAAAGTGAGATTGGTTTCTGATTTTGCTTAGCCTTTCATGTGGATAAAAAAAATATAAAGACTGCTTTTGGTTTGACAGAATCATCTTAACCTTTTACCCCTGTGAGTATCAGAGGAGTACGCAATGCATTGCGAAAAAATGCGTGTTGTACCCCTCCGGCAATCAGAGAGTTAAGTAAATTATATTTGTAGAATATGTAAATATATATGTCAGTGCTAAATATTAAAGAATGACCAGTACACAGTGAAAAAAAAAAAAAAATATATATATATATATTTATTAAAAGGATAGAAATGTTTCATAATAAAAGCAGCTCTAAGTACTCTTCATAGTATTTCCCTCCACTTTTACTGATATAACACCTCTCACCTCAGAGCAGCAGGGAAGTGTCCAGGTAGATTGCAGAGAGGGACAATCTTCAATTAAGATAAGGGAAAAAGCTGAAAAACCTGTCAAGGGGGGGCAGGGTTTTCATTGGTCTAACAGTAAGAAGATTGTCCCTTGCTGTTATCCGTCTGGTCAAGCAACCAGATTACACTAGGTAAAAGGGGCGAGAGGGGATACTTTATCATTCAGTTCCTCTTGAACTACAACTCTGACAGTAATGAAATAACACTCTTCATGGCCCAAATGCTATGAAGATTAATTGGAGCTGCTGTTTTTGTGAAACATTACTATCCCTTCAAATTACGGATTTCTCAACTGGATAACTTGAAAATCAAGAGAATTTAATTATATCAAAAAGACCAGAATATCTCCTATTATATAGAAGGCCAGATGTATGTTTGTCAGATGCAGTCATGTACATCAGAGACTGCCCGAACGGACAAAGCACTCCATTTTCCCAGCCGCTCTCCCAGCCCTGTGTGCCCGGTGTCCGTCCCGGTGTGTGAGGGAGCCGAGGCCCCGGTGGAGTGGTGTCTAGCTAAGCCCGGAGGTGTGAGGTGTGTTCACGAACCCCCTGCTCTGGGTCAAGGCACGCTCCCACAAGCACACCAGAGAATGATGAGGTAGAGGTGCACTCCCCTTCCTGGTACCTTACTCACTGCTTTTACTGAGGTGGCAGGTGCAGGGACTGGCGGGTGCACGGCTATCTTAATCCTTTGCGTACCCCTCTGGCACTCAAAGGGTTAACCCATTCAGTGCTATTCACTTTGGCTCGTGTATACGGGCTTTTACACTAGTTATATATAAAACATAAACTCTCATACTATTCTTTCAACTCTAGGCAATCCAGTGTTCCAACCTTTAATACAAATGTATTCAGTCTGGTAATACTGTCAGAGGACAGAGAATAGATCAAAATTACACCGGGTCTGTTGCAAGTGAGAATGTCAACCCACACACTAAATAAATGGCGCTTCAAGGGCCCCCACAAAGCTCCACCCAAAGAGTATATAAACATGATTTGCAAAGCGACCAATCATAAAAATATTTACATATTCTCCTCTTTTTTTATACTTAGGTGAAAGAATTTCTATTTCTTTTAGCAGCTTTCTAAATCACTATTAGCACATTATTATTCGGTAGGTTGTAATCCTAGTAATTTTCCATTTTCTAAATTACATTTGTTTCCAACATCCCATTCGGCTAGCTCACTCATTGCTCAGTGATACATCATAAATGAGGCACCAGCAGTTACAAGGGCTAGAAACTATGATATCTGAGCCAGTGACTCCATGGCAAATATGAACCAGGGTGTTTCCACTACTAAAGTGCTAGAGTTGTCCTTGGCTCCTTTTTAACAAAGTTTAATATTGTAGATATTCAAAAAATAAATGAAGTGATGTAAGTCCGGTTTCTCAAATAAGAACAATTTGAGAGATATAAGCTTCTAAAGTTCCCCCTCCCTCCCCTTTCACAGACGTCAGTGCTCTAGCTGACAGCATGAGATCCTGGTCCTGGGACCGGCCAGAGGATCTTCAGCAGAGCCGATACAGCGCTATCTAGAAAGAGATACTTCACTGGAATGGTCTAGAAAGTGTGCCTGGTTTGCAAGCACACTCACATTGGAGAACTGACATGGGAGCCAGCATCGGATATCGATCCGTAGGTGTTGGAAATTGGTGCAGTGGTAAGGACGATCCTGGGATCTCTGCTTATCGGTCTTGTGAGTACTCTGGTGACCCCGCGCTGACGGGAGAGACTATGTTTGTAGAGTTGGATTGCCTCATTGTGACCATATACCAGCACGATTTGGATCTAGGGTTATTGTGGCTACATTTATTAGTGTTCCAGTGGAAGGAGGACTATCGAGAGAGATACATAATGTATTTTACCCATTGATATCCTGTGAGTGGCATTTGATATGTATGCGCATGAAAAGATTTTTTGAAGAATAAACGTTGCTTTTAGATGGTCTTCATTGCACTCTTTTTATTACAGAGATTGGAGCTACTATTTGAGTGTAGGAGAAGGCCACATAGAGAGCTGCAAGAGGACAATCGACTAGGCACCAACAGAAGATTTGGAATATAAGAAAAGTGCATATTGTGAAGTATCAAGACTTGGTTTCAGAATTAATATGGGGGATTTATAGGGATTGGTGTGTGGACACTTGTGGACATATATCAATAGAGACTATACCTAGATCTATGTTTTTGATGATTAGTTTTGTAGTCTTTCTTATATTGTATCATTACGTGAGTTTGGGGCAGGTTATTTAGTATCCTCTGTCATAAACTCTTTATTTCGCAATTTCTTTAGCGCCACTTGTCTTGTTTTGTTCCAATGAAGTATTTATTTCTAGATCATGCTATACTGGCTCTGCTGAAGAGCCTCTGGACGGTCCTGGGACCAGGATCTCCTTCTTTCATCTAGAGCGCTGACGTCTGTGACAGGGGCGGGAGGGGGGAATTTTAGAACTGTATATTTCTTAAACTATACATGTTTGAGAGACTGGACTTACATCACTTCATTTCTTTTTCTAGTATCTACAATATTAAATGTTGGTAAAAGCAACCGTTACTATCCCTTTAATCCCCTACCCCTGGTACCCACAGGGAAGTACCTTTTTCATTCTTCTTGGTCTTTAGATCCTTACTCTTGAATTATTTGGTTATAGAATTAACCATTTGAGTGCCAGAGGGCACTGAAAGAGAAGACATGTGCTTACCCACCGCTGGCTCTTAAGGAGTTAACGCTACAAGACTGGTATTGATGGTTATAACCTATGAAAAAGCAGATAATGGACAGTACATACCCCTCAGTGATTCTATGATGACTCTGTAGGAAGAAGCGTGTCGTTGCAGCTGCCACTGCGCACACATGCTTGTCATTCGGATTTGATACGCACTTAAGTTTGTCACAGCCAGGTGCACTGTCAATGGAGAACACAGTGTTAAATATTTACTTTGACTTTTCCATGATTAGCAAGAACTAGAGGTCTAGATTTATTCAACCCATTTAGTTCCATAGGGGTACGCCACGCATTGTAAGGCAATGCATTGTGTACGCCTCTGGCACTCAAAGGGTTAACCCCCTCTCCCCGGATGCCTAGAAAGAACTCTACTGCATTGTTTTGCAATGCTCTGTAGAGCTCTCTAGAATCCAAGGGGTTAAACTGCTGGAATTCATTAGGTGGATGTTTTACTTCATGACCAGATTGTGGTATAGTATTTTTGAAGGGTAACTGACATGATAAAATAAAAATATAAATTTCTTAAAGTGGAAGTAGCACCTCCTAATAATAACCTCCCACTTGCCTTACTATAACCAGAAGATCCTAATGACAACGCTGAATTTCTTCCTTGCTCCTTGATTCAGGAGATGACATCATGAATCAGCCCTTGATGTCATATCATTGGAGGCGGAGATAATAGTTGCTGGCACGCAGGACAGAAACTCCACCACTGGGCAAGGTTGGTAATTTTAACCCCTTAAGGACGAGCAAAGCAATGTGTTGAACATTCCCCTCTGGTCCTAAAGGGTGAAGAAGGCTTTTGTACTCTGCCTGCTTTAGTTTGAAAAAACTGCCGACAACTGTCATGTCCGCCTCCGTGGACATGACGTGCAGGACTGATTAATTCATAGGGGATATTAGGATTTTCTTGCCATAGTAAGATGATTGATGGCTTATATTAGGTGGTGTACTGGTGTTACTTCCCCTTTACATCTCAGTCTTTAAATAGAGTAATCACTGCTAGTCCCACCTCTGTCAGTAGCAGCATTACAGACTTATAACCATCAGTGCTCACATTGTCCCCATGGCTTCTTCTCCCCCAGAGCTGGTGATCTACACTACAGTGAGGCAGCTGATGATTTCTGTTGGCTACTGTGATGCCACACCCGCCTATACAGCCATTCACAGCTTCAGCTCTTTTAGAGATTCCATACTAAACAGGTGCTGGAACTAGTTTCTTATCAAGTCTAAGCTACCTACACCTTAAATTCTCCTCCAAACACCACTTCAGCCAAAGCTTGTTTTTGGGGTGTTTCTTTCCTCTGTGACTTTCATTATTTATAAATAGGGTTGCCACCTTTTTTTAAAAAAAAAATACCGGCCATGGCATTCCCTCCATAGACTTAAAGGGATAGTATTACTTCAAAATTACTATCCCTCATATTGTAGCCCTTAATAAACTGAGTTAAATGACACCAGCGGCATCTCTCAATCCTTTATGGTTTAAGAGATAGCCGCTTTCAAAGTTTCCTCTCCCCTGATGTCAGCGTTCTGCTGCCAGCAGGGAAATCCGGTCTCTGAATCAAGCGGAGGCTCTTCAGCAGAGCCGATATCTCGTTATGGAAGGAAAAATGATTAATTGAAACAGTCTTCTACGTGTGCACACGTAGAAGACTGTTTCAATTAATCATTTTTCCTTCCATAACGACATATCTGCTCTGTTTAAGAGCCTCCGCCTGTCCCGGGACCGGATTCCCCTGCTATCTCTTAAACCATAAAAGCGGCTATCTCTTAAACCATAAAGGTTTGAGAGATGCCGCTGGTGTCATTTAACTCAGTTTATTAAGGGCTACAATATGAGGGATAGTAATTTTGAAGTAATACTATTCCTTTAACATTGGACAGAAGCCAATTTTTTTACCGGCCTTCCGGTAAAATACCGGCTGGGTGGCAACCCTATTTATAAAACAGGGAGCAGAGGAAATGGTGTATCTTAACTCCATTACTCAGCACATGCTATAGGGATGATGTTCAGGAATAGGGCCCATTAACCCCTTAATGACCACCTGTTCCGGCATGGGGCAGCTGTTTAGGAGTATTTTGTTTTTTAGTGCAGTGAATTCTGTGATCATCCTGTAGCAATTCCAGAATTACATGACATACCAGGACTGTCACCAGTCCTTAACTGCCGTGATGATTCTGGCATGTCATTGGCCCCTAAGGGGTTAAAGTCTTATTGACAGTGGAGTGTGGGTGTCGATATGCACTAAAATGATCATACACTCTAGTGCAGCTCCTGACACTGGAAACTGGAGTTGTGGTGATGATTCCCACTTCCCCCAAGGCCGACCTGAACACAGAGGATTGTGAGTTGATAAGACTGCTATTTCCAGAGCAAGACAGAGTCCCTGTTTTCAATTTGTCCAACAGTGGTGATGCCCAGATGCCACCCAGTCTCACCTGCACATTTCATTCATCATGCTTGGTTTTGATAATCAGTTGGAGGTTTATAAGAAGACTAGCACCAAAAAATGAAGTGGAGTTATGAACAATTAAAGGACAACTATCATTTGATAGTGCCCCATCACAGATCTGCTCCCTGAGAGCGGTCCTGGTGATGAAGCAGGGGCTGCATTGTGAGCTCCGTGGAACCAACAGTGGGACACAATGGGGATATTAAAATTGATCCCATATGCTCCCTTGGGAAGTGACTGAAATGAATCACACAAACATGTCTTGTGTTATGCATGCTCTCATAGGCCCTACCTATAAGACCTTCAAAGCTCTACACAGCAGGTCAATGGGGACTGTTCATGTAATCCATTAGCTTGTGGCTGAGAGCCACAGACTTCTGCATTCCAGCTGAGACCATCAGTCTTCTGACCCCCACTGAACGGCTGATAGGAGACATTTTGGAGCTTCACAGTGCAGTCTCTGGCTTTTTACTAAGTGTACTTCTAAATGAGGATGCTAGGAGGGCACCCATGTGAAGTACTGAGATTTTTTTTTTTAAATTGTTGTGTTAATTGACATTTTTCTCATATCTCTGTGTTCTATGACTCTTAAAGGGATAGTAATGTTTCATAATAAAAGCAGCTCTAATTAATCATCATAGTATTTGGACTTTGGAGGGTGTTATTTCAATTCTATCAGAGTTGTAGTTCAATGACAAAGTATCCCCTCCCACCCCTTTTACTGATGTAACACTGTTCAGCTTAGTGCAGCAGGGAGGTGCCCAGGTAGACTGAAGAGAGGGACAATCTTCAATTAAGATAAGGGAAAAACCTGAAAAACTTGTCAAGGGGGGCAGGGCTTTCCTTGTTCTCATAGGAAGAAGATTGTCCCCTGCTGTTATCTGTCTGGTCTATGGACTGCATTCCACATCTGAGAAGAGATGGCTTACACTAGGTAAAAGGGGCGGGAGGGGAAACTTTGCTTGTGAATATCTCTCAAACCATAAGGGTTTGAGAGATAAGACATATCGTTCTTCATGTTTTTTTTAATGCCTACAAAATAAAATAAAGATAAAAAGAAATATTACTATCCCTTTAAATATTAGAACTGATTGGTGGTTGAAAGACTAGTCTTTCTATGTTTTTATGAAATATTATAGTATATTTTAGTAGCTATCACATAAAACATTTTTGCTGTGCAATTTTGCTGAAAGTTGGAAATTGATGGAAAATCTCTTACATGTTTTGCCTATTCCTGTTAATGCATCACTAGACCCAGTTGAGTACGAAGCATAAACTTTCAAGCTGTACTCTGTTCCACTGAACAGATTGAGGATCAACATGGTGTTAATATCATCTCCCACAAAGGTCTCCAGTGCAGGTCCAGGAACTGTAAGAAAACGGGAAAATGTTTATGTTGGTTTTGAACAGAGGTGGCAAGACGCCTAATTTTATAGATCTCAACACACATAAAAATATATTTGTAGTTGCTATAAATGTAACCCTTGAATGCTATGGAGGCAACACTTTGCAAAACATCTAGCGTTCATGAGACACCACTCTGGCAGGGCTCAAAATTTCCATTCGCTACTAGCCAAATTCAGCCCTGGTGGGTATGCTACGGCTTGCAGTGGCGAGTAACTTTTCGGGTCTGGCTAGTAGCAAAGGACTTCAAATTTTAAGCCCTGATCTGGCACTCAAAGAGTTAAAACATACCATATTATTAAACTTGGACTATCTAGATTTGCAAATACTAAACACTGTATATACATTGAGATTTATATTTTGGCTATAATGTAAAATTTTCCTATCCAAAAGCACACTCAACCAATAAAAGCTTGATGTAAGGATCTTAATATAGATACAGTAACTTTAGGAAATTAAACAGTGGTTAAGATTGTTTCTTACATTTTAGAGGAATCAGACCTAGCTAGGTTTATGAAGTGATAGCTTCCTATTCCATAATGCACCTTCCAGTCCAAAGTCAACTTTAAGTCACGCCAAAACAGTGCAAGCTTTCAGGATCTCCTTGTATGAACACAGCTGGTTCTTTCCGTAGCATGGCTATGTCTGTCACAGTCTGATAAATATGTGTGTATGTGTGCAAATACGCAGACCGTTAAAAATATGACCTGCTCGTAAGGTTTGAGGACAAACTTTAAGAACCTATTTTTATTAGGTATTTAGTGAGAGCTTGCATATTCTGAAGAATTAGACAATGGGGTGGCAAACAATAAAACTGGTAGTGATAATTACAATTGCTGTGATAGACAAAAACAAGAGGTATTGAGGTCACTACTCAGAAGAGCTTACACAAACTAGGGGTTCCAATCATACCTTCAAGTGGAGCAGTGGATTGCCTAGGTTGTAAAGAATGAAACACACAAAAGAAGGGTTTGCATCAGTCAATGTAACTTGAAACCCACAAATTATTGAAGGTATATATATATATCCCAGGTGCACTCTAAGACCAACAATATAATGAAAAACTCAAGTGTGGGGTCCAAAGGTATAAGAAACCCAAAAGACCACCCACAACAGATACCTAAATAGATCGAGGCACACTAAAGGTATCACAAAATATACAAAGACTTTATTAAATCCAAAACGCATAGGCTAAACAGATTAAAAGCAATTGAAAACATCACAGGTGGGCCATGATATTGTGACAACATGCGTTGGGTTTTGGGATGACAGGCGAGTCTTGATTGGACTATTCCCCTATGTTACTACTTGATTCACAGTGGAATGAGTAAACTGTTTCTTTTTTTCAATGTTTGACTCATTTTGTATTGTCTATATTTTTTCACTTTGATATTTAGCACTCAGTGTACCCTTTGCTTCTTATACTTTTTTGACATATGGGCACGTTTATCGATATCATGGCCCGCCTGTGATGTTTTTAATTGCTTTTAATCTATTTAGCCTATGCATTTTGAATTTAATAAAGTCTTTGTATATACTGTGATACCTTCACTGTGTCTCAATTTATTTAAGTCTCTGTTGCAGGTGGTCTTTTGAGTTTCTTATACCGTTGAACCCCCCACTTGCATTTTTCATTAGGTTGTAAAGAATGGCAGATTGCTTTGGTTGGGGGAAGCTTTGGGATTCAACTGATAGGAGTTGTAGATTGGTTGGCTTTGGGGGAGCTATACATTGTATGGGTTTGAGAGAGCGGTAGATTGGTTTCAGGGAAGGACAATATTTTTTTGCATTTGAGGGAGTGGCAGATTGCTTGGGTTGGGGAGTGGTATATTATTTCTGTAGATTAGGATAGATTGTTTGGGTGTGGGATAGAAGTCACGTCAAGGTCACACCAATCACTGCATTGCTCTTTAGCAATGCACTCTAGCTGCACACTCCAACTATGATAGGTAGAATTAGATTCTGCTGGGTACCTCATGGGTAGATCTAAGGTGCTCTAAAGGTGGATTTCTTACATTGTGAACAGTGAACGATTTCTTGAGTTGGGGGAAATGGAAATATTGCCTGGACTGGGGAAAATATTCGCTGCTTCATTTGAGGTTGTGATAAATTGTTTGAATTTGGGGCAGTTTAATGACTTTGGTTGGAGTGGTAGGTTTCTTGGTTTATAGAGAAAGGGATAAGTCCAACACACCTGGAAATGCATTTGAATTTGTTTTGTCCAAATGCAGCACACTATGTGGAAGAACCCCTCTTCCTAAGGACAGGCAATAGCACCATCTCAAAATTACCACCGTAAAAAATGCCCGACTAGCTCCAGTGCAAGAAGGACTTCCCAGTAAATTGGAATTTTCCATTTTCTTACCATCCCAGGTGTCTTTCAATGTGATATGTACCAAAAACACATAGTGATGGCAGTTTAACCTCTGCTGCCGAAAGGACTTTTGTGACCAAAAAATGCTTCCTCTTTGGAAAGAACATACAGCCAGTAGTGTTTTCAGAGTGTACTGATATTTTTCTTAGTGGCTGCCCTACATATCTGGTCCACAAACTGTCTGCTGTTTCCACTCAAGTTGCTGCCATAGTCTGTGTAGAATGAGCCTAGAGGAGAAGAAGGAGGCTTCGTCCTAGATGCTTCATTCACTAAAAAAATAGACTGATAAAGTAAGGAATCAATCTCTTGCCTCTTTCATTAAGGTGATGAAATTCTATTGTGCATCCTTCTAGAATGCTGGGAACCAAGTGGACTGATATGACTAGATTCCAGGCACGAGAAAAGATGCAAAGCTTGCCCCATACTGGAACAAGATCTTAAAGGGATAGTAATGTTTCAAAATAAAAGCAGCTCCAGTTACTCTTCATCGAATTTGGGCCATGGAGAGTGTTATTTCAATACTGTCAGAGTTGTAGTTCAAGAACAATTGAATAATAAAGTATTCCGCTTCTGCCCCTTTTGCTGATGTAACACTGCTCACCTCAGAACAGAAAGGTGGTGTCCAGATGGCTTGAAGAGAGGGGCAATCTTCAATTAGCATAAGGGAAAACCCTGAAAAACTTGTCAAGGGGGGCAGGGTTTTCATTGTTCTTACAGTAAGAAGATTGTCCCTTGCTGTGAGCTATCTGGTCTGTGGACCAGATTCCACATCGGAGGGGAGGTGGCTTACACTAGGTAAAAGGGGTGGGAGATGGATACTTTATCATTCAATTGCTCTTGAACTACAACTTTGACAGTATTGAAATACACTCTCTATGGCCTAAATACTATGAAGATTAATTGGAGCTGCTTTTATTTGAAACATTACTATCCCTTTAAAGGCCTCTGATTTCTGAACAATGAAGGCGTAGCACCTGACATCCTTTTGCCAAGGGTTGGAAAATTCCCCTTGCATTTGAGAAAAATCTATCCCTTCTGGACCCAAATAAAGCTAAATCATTGTCTTGGTTCCAATGGTCATGAAAACGTTGCTTGAGAAACCAAGGAAAGATACACTTCTATGTGAGATGCTTTTTGACGCCTGAAACCTTTTTGATAAAGGTCTCCAATTCTAGTCCAAAGAGAGCACTTCCTTTGAAGGGCATTGAACATAAGAGGCTCTTTTGAGGAAGCATCAATCATCCATGATATATGCCAAATAGCCCTGTGACCTGTCACAGCTAGGGCCAATGAACATGCATATATCCATACGAATTCAAGAGGAACATCACACAGGAAATCCACAGCTAATTTGTCCTCTGGTAATTTTCCCAAGAATTTTTCTCTGGAAACTTTATACGTGATATTTTATTGTAGCCCTGACAGTCATATGCTGAGATCATGCAACTGAGACCTCTGCTATGCCAGGTCAAAAGCTAGATGTAGAGGCTTAGAAGGCTTTCTTGGCTGCTGATTCTGATCAAAGGTGAAACTATCTTGTAGAGAGATGGTAGAAAGCCTAATAAGACTTGCTACAGAGGTGTCTATTTTAGGAATCTCCCAATTATTTGAATATTTAGCTCTATAGTCCATTCATCCATAAGTATGGAGACTAGGACCTCATGAACTGAAAAGCCTTTTGATTGTCTTGATCAGCCTTTACAATGACCTCTGAGGAATTATTAATGTCCATAACAGACCTTACACCAGAGACAAATCTGTCTACTTCTTCATCGATGAAGAGATATCATAGAATAAGTATTTTAAACTAGTGACTTGTGAACTCTGGTCCCCAGGCTCTCATCCACAGGTACATCTGAATCTATATCAGTATGTGTATCAAATCTAGTATTGTTGTGTTGTGAGTTGGCTCTTTCACCAACTGCAAAAAGGATACCCGTAGCAAAGAATCCAGGATGCCCCTACAGCTTTCATGACATATCCTATATAATAATTTGCTAAATAGTTTGTAACAATGCAATGATGTGCAGTAGAGACTGCTGCGTGTGCTGCAGTCATGCACAGTAGAGAATGCGGGTGACGAGGCTGATATAGAGCGGGGTACTCCAAAGTCAGACCTCCGGTCTGACTTAGGAGCGTCCAGCTCTGTATCAGCCTCTTGACTGCACCGTGACTGGCTGGCACTGTGGCCCATGTACACGGGCTCTTCAACTAGTTTGACATTTTTGCTATTTCATCCATCAATGTTTTATCTAATTGATCAAACATCTGCTGGAGCTCTGAAAGGGACCAGAACATATAGTCCTACATAGGGCTGGAGATGTCTGTAGCTGTCTGTAGCCATGGCAGACCACACAGAATTTGCCTTTGTAAGCATAAGGGAAAGGCTTGTCACAAGAGGCGCAGGACAAATGCTCGTTTTAAGGGATGCCTTCTTGGAGCCTGTGTCCACTACTTCTACATCAGGATCAGAAATCATAAGTAAAAAGAGCAAAGGAGGCAAGGGAACAATGCACTCTCAGTGCGAGCAAATTCAGTCACTCTAGTCTTACAATTTCCCCATAATTTACATGGAGGAGAGGGCAGAGGCAGGGAACAGAGCAGTCAAATGAGGTCAGACAGCTGTGTCCTGTAAGAAATCTGGCATCTCCGCTTCCTCAGTTTGCAGACTCAGATCCTACTATAACCAATGAGAAGAACCACCTCTAGCACAACAGAGTTGCATTTACCTGTCTTTTCCTCTTTAAATAAGAAGGCTGTCAGACATCAGAACATAGACATCCCTGGATGTCCTTAAAAGCCCATTGGTGCCTAATATGGTTCCCTCAGCAAGCCCAGGCTGTTTGTGAACACACGCACCACGCCCATCTTCCACCATCAGAAAGAGAGAGGAGAAGTAGAAGAGACACCACTTGGT
The DNA here is from genome assembly GCA_037306005.1 of Rhinophrynus dorsalis. Taxonomy (NCBI): domain Eukaryota; kingdom Metazoa; phylum Chordata; class Amphibia; order Anura; family Rhinophrynidae; genus Rhinophrynus; species Rhinophrynus dorsalis. The sequence goes on along the minus strand of CM074723.1, from coordinate 43,150,107 downwards.
GGGGTGTGCACATAGCAGAGGAAGCCCCTTTCAAACCACTTTACCTACCCCAACCTTAACACTGGCAGGGAACAAAACAAGGACAAAAAAAACCCAAACAGGCTTAGCTTTCTCCCTGCCATAGGACAGGGAAATGCACTGGCCTCTGGGAGGTTGGAGGGTTTATGGTGGTAAATTTAAGTCTATGCATTTTGCTGTGCTGAGGAGGAGAAGAAGCCCTCTCTCATAGTGTGTTGTTTGGAATGGCAAGGAAAGTTAGACATGTTTGGATTAGGAAAGGGGAAGCTTACTTTTGTAGGGGAAAGTGTTTGGTTTGGGGAAAAGAATAACTACTTGAATCTGGAGATCTGATAGATTGTTTGGATTAGATTATATTTGGATTAGGGGGAGCATTTAACTATTTGGACTGGGTGGATTTGTAGGTTTCTTGGATTGGGACAGCTGTAGATTATCTGAATTTAAGGGACAGTAACACTTGCAAATTACTAATCCCCATATTGTAGCTTTGTTAAAAAGAAACTTATTGCCCCCAGTGTCACCTCTCAAACCCTTATGGTCTGAGAGATGATAGCGCTCAAAGTTCCCCCCTCCCTCCCCCTTCCCTGACTGAACGCTGACTGCAGGGGAAGCTGTCGTAAGACAGTCTTATGTGCATCAGGCGGCTCTGCAGCTGAGCCGAGATCACGTTTATAAAAAATAATTCTTTCACTGAAATGGTCTTCTACGTGTGCTTGGTTTGTGCTTGGTTTGCAAGCACACGTAGAAAACCGTTTTAGTGAAAGATTTCTTTGTTATAAACGTGATCTCGGCAATGCTGCAGAGCCGCCTGATGCAAGTAATACTGGATATCCCTGCAGTCAGCATTCAGTCAGGGCAGGGGGAGGGGGGAACTTTGAGCGCTATCATCTCTCAAACCATAAGGGAGAAATGACACTGAGGGCAATAAGTTTCTTTTTAACAAAGCTACAATATGGGGATTAGTAACTTGCAATTATTTCTATCCCTTTAGTAGATCAGCTTTGGTTAGAGACAATTTACACTGATTTGAGGCGGATCCTGACACTGTACTGTAGACAGATTGTTTAGCGCTGTGCATCAGGATTCCATCTTACTACTGGAACGTGATACAATGCCTCTTCCATCTGCACTCTGTTCACAAATTTCTAGGTGGGGGGAGGCTTTGGGGAAACACTAAATACTGTAAACTTTAAAACAAATTAACAAACAAATATCTGCATCTCAAAAATCTGTCCACGTGAAATACTGTATTTAGAAACTGTAATATTTCTATAATGTTATAAGAATGTTTTTATAGGTCATCAGAACAATGGTATATTCTGGTTTACACTTCGAGGCAGCTGTGAGCTGTCTTTTTATTTTCCCTATGTTTCATTTACCCATCAGTTCCCATTATATTAGCCTTTAATCTGACACTAGAGCCAGTCCAGAGCCAGTCCAACAACAGGTTCTCAGTTTCCTCATCTCAGACTTTCTTATGACATGTAATAAAGGAATGTGTATTTTCTCTCCAGGAACACATTAGAATAATGGTTTAACAGTGGGTATATGCCAATATACAGAGACCGGTTCCAAAACAGAATACAATAAATCAGTATTAGGCAATCGGTTGCTCTCTGGACAATATCCGGCTGTTAGCTGGCTTAGAAAGATTGAACCTGTAATCCAACAAAAGCAAAAGTCACTGACTGCTCACCTCTGTGTCCAGTGGCCTTGGATCCAAGGAAAAGGGCTTCTTATTATATCATACTAGTGTAAGGGCCAAGGGCTGAGTAATGTCAACCCTTTGAATGCCAGAGGGGTATGCAATGCATTGCTTTGCAATTTGTTGCGTACCCCTCCAGCACTCAAAGGGTTCAGAGGCTGCTACCTCACTGCTCCATGCAGTGCAGTCTTGCGTCGCCTCACTCACGAGATGAAATCATGCGCAGTAGAGACTGTCCTAATGCACGCAGTCTCTACTGCGCATTACTGCATCATGACAAACATCCCAGCGAATTATTATATAAGAGGACAGAAACATAGGGCCATTTGCAGGAGGCTAAAGAGTTGCAGTTCTGGAGCAAATGAACTGCACCATAGGAGGAAAAAAAAAATCACACAAATTCCCACTTAGTATAATGTGACTTTTAACCCCTTAAATGTGAAGCAATGTGCTGAAACCTCTCTAGAATTCAAGGTGTTAAATGTTACTTGAATCAAAGGGCATTTTTATTTATGCCCTATAGAGGGCAGATGGTTTGCTCCAGAATCACACCTCATTATCTTCCTCTATTAGACCTGGCGGATAAGAGCCTATTGGCCATTCAGTCTCTCTCTCTCTATTTTTAACATGTTTATAAATGACCTAGAAATAGATATAGAAAGCAAATTATCAATATTTGCAGATTGCACTAACTTTTGCAGGGTAATTAATTCAGAACAGGATAATTGCTCTCTACAGATGGATTCATATAAAATGGCAGATTGGGCAAACAAATGGAATATGAAGTTTAATGTGGGGAAGTGTAAAGTCATGCATTTGGGAGGAAACAATCCCAAGGCTACTTATTAACTTAATGGAATCATTTTAGGGGACTCATTGCTAGAGAAAGACCTCGGTATCCTTGTCAACTACAAACTTGGAAACAGTGACCAGCGTCAAACAGCAGTAGCAAAGGCAAACCAAATCCTGTCTTGCATAAAAAGAGGTATCGAAGCAAGAGTGGATTATTTTGCCATTTTACAAATCGTTGGTAAGACCTCACCTTGAGTATGCAGTGCTGTTTTGGGCACCAGTTCTGCAAAATGATATACTAGAACTAGAGAGGGTACAACGAAGAGCAACAAAATGAATTAAGGGAATGGAGGACTTGTCATTTGAGGAACGACTAGACAAACTTGGTTTATTTACTATAGAGAAAAGAAGACTAAGAGGAGACCTTATCACATTGTACAAATATATGAGAGGTCCATACAAGGATCTCTGCGGTGAGCTATTTATTCCAAGGCCTGATCAGATGACCAGGGGACACCCCTTGAGATTAGAGGAAAGGAGGTTTAGACTTCAGCAGAGGAAGGGTTTTTTTACAGTGAGGTCTGTTAAATTGTGGAATTCTTTGACCAAGGAGGTGGCTATGGCAGATACAATGGATACATTCAAGAGAAGATTAGATAGATTTATTTCCAAAGGGAACATACAGAGTTATACTGTTTATTAGTGGGCAGATCAGGAAGGACTGATAAAGAATAACTTATTTGGTAGCAGAAAAGCTATACAATTACTGGGGTATGAGGAGAAGGTTGAACTTGATGGACTTGTGTCTTTATTCAACCTAATTTACTATGTAAAATAGTTCAGACTAAGCCAATGCTTACTCAGGAGTTCTAGGGCTAGATCTATTGCAGGTGCTAAATGTTACCACCCGTTTTATCAAACATTTTCCTATTGAAGTCTATGGGGAAAAGTGGAGATAAAAGCAGAGATAACATTAGCACCTGTAATAGAATCTAGTCCCTACTGTTTTAACTTCTACCACTCCTGCTGGGACGCTATTCTGTGTTTCTATCACCCTTTTAGCAAAGTCATTTTTTCTAACATCTCCTCTTATTTCTCCACCCTTCCAACTTTCAATCATTTTAAAGTGTCTTAAAGCAACTTACCATTCACCGGCTTGTACACAATTTTGTAACCCATTGTTGGTGATGGTGGAGGGTCCCATGTTATCCTCAGTCTGTTGTACCATTCATCAGACACACGTAAGTTTCTTGGGGCAATTAATGGCACTGTGGAAGGCAAGCAGCAGTTCATTACACATGCACAGTTATGACATCTGCCATAAACCCTATGAGGATCAGAGGGATGTGCAGAACATTGCTTTACAGTGCATTGTGCACCCCTCTGATCTTTAAATGGTTAAAGGAACAATAATGTTTTCTTAGGAAGAAGTAATGTTTTTCAAGTCTTTTCCTACTGGCTAAAGTAAATGTACTTCTTCTTCTGGGAGATGGCCCATTCAGAAGATATTACAACCCAAGTAGTTTTTTTTTATCATACTTTTGTGTGCAATCTGGTCATCAGGTGGCACCAGCAATAGAAAAATTCAGTTATTTGTTCAGGTCACCTGCTTTGGGATTAATCTTGTTTTACTCATAAAGAGAAGCTGTAGAATGTATACTTTTTTCTAAATAAAGAAATACTAGTCTTTTAGCATTGAGTATACAAATATGATTATGTGGAAATCAGGCTCTCAAATTGATTTTCTACACTATGCCTTCCTGACACCAATTTACTAAGCTACGTATTCCTAAAACTCTCCCCTTAATGCCACCTGCACCTGGATAAGGGCAATAGGGTAATCTGTGGGTGTTTCTGGGCTTCCTCTTTGCCTTGTTAAAGGGGAAATATCACTCCAAATAAAATGCCCCCCCAATAATTAGCCATCTAGTGATAAGCGTACCAACGGGACTATTATCCAGCCAAATTACCGTGTTAGTCAGAAATTCTACTTCTGCCGAGACTGCCGGCCAGGCAACAGGGCAGACATCTTTGCTTACAGACATCTGCTCTCCTGCACTGTCAGTCCTTGTCTCCTCTAGGGGGCGTTGCATGGTACTTAAAGATACCAGAAGTAACTGATGGAGCAGGAGTGATGATGCCTCTAATGCACTGTTGCCTGGCCTTCAGTCTTGGCAGAAGTAGGATTTCTGACTGAAGTGGTAATTAAGCTGGAGCAATAGTGCCAAAGCCAGAAATTTTACTGTGGTTCCTTCCTTAACTCTTTGAATGCCAGAAGGGTATGCCGCGCATTACTTCGTAATGCTTAGAACACCCCTCTTGCACTCAAAGGGTTAAAGCAGCAGCCTCTAGAGGTATAGTCACTGACCAAAAAAAATGTAATTATAGATATGTACATCTATCATTCTATCTATCTTTATATCTATCTATATATATATATATATATATCTATACAGAGAGACAGAGTGAGTCTTAGAATAAACATTTTCAAATGCTCACACAGCAGGACTTCAGAATCATATGACCATAATAAGTATAGTTGTCAATGTTTTGGTCATTAACACAGACCTTCCTCAGGGCCAAACTTTCTACTCTACAGTTACGCAATCAGCAACAGCACCCAGGGAAGTTGTGAGTGCTTCCCAATACATATAGACTCATAATAAAACTGTACTGTCCCTTTAACATATCCTGTTGATAGTATTCTTAGATACATCACCAACTTACATGTTCTTCCAGATGCTGACACACTGTTTCCTTCCCCATTGAAGTAAACAGGTGTGACGGTAACTTTATATTCCGTATCTGACAGAAGAGGCTGGAGGGTGATTTCATTCAGCCTGCCAGGTACGAATTTCTAGAGAAAACATGATTAAAATTTACATCATATTACATTATCACTTTATCATATATTTACCTCCTTTTGTAACAATTATTTAGACATCTGTTTGTGAATATGTAAAAACTCTTGTATTTCATGCCTATTGCTAGCACTTCAACAGAGGCAATCATACAGACATCTAGAACTCTGTGGGCCATATGTGTCACTATTAAAGTTATAGTAATAATTTCAATAAACATTCTTTAATATTATTCTTAAATAAATCAAACTCTCCAAGTGTTCTTTTAATAAATTGTTGTCACGGTTACCCAAGAATGAACAAGGAGTCAGTACAGTTAATGAAACACCACCTGTATTGAATATATATATATATACTAGTTGAACAGCCCGTTACACGGGCCACAGTGCCTCTGGCAGCCGGTAACGGGGCAGTCACACGCAGTGGAGACTGCCCGCGCCTCGGCTGATACAGAGCTGGACGCTCCTTCGGAGCGCCCAGCTCTGTATCAGCCGCGGCACAGGCAGTCTCTACTGCGCATGACTGCCGCACGCGCAGCAGTGTCTACTGCGCATGTCGGGTGTTACACACAACTTAGCGAATTATTATATAGGATATGGCATTCTCTCCATAGACTTAACATTGGACAGAAGCCAATTTTTTACCGACCTGCCGATAAAATACCGGCTGGGTGGCAACCCTAATTGAATAGGAACACATAATCAAGAGCAATACCAGGTGATCCCTTAAGGATATGTGGACATCCTAACTGTAAGCAAGCGGTTCCTACCAGAAATAGGAGACTGCTCTAGAATGGTCTCATTTGGAGATAACTGTGTACTGGCACCCGAACTGGGGTTAGGACCCAGCCAATACTTATAGGAGCAGCACGCAACAGGCAGTGAAGCGCCAATGCCGGGGTTAGGACCCAGCCAAGTTCCTCCAATGGAACAGGTGGCGACCACTGGAGTATCAGACTGACTAGGCCTACAGACAGACTCAGAGAAGGTACTGAGCAGGAGCCACAGGAAACACCAAGAGGGTAGTGGATGAGCAAGGGGTCAGTACTGGAGCGGGTAGTCAGCCAGAGACACTGGTCAGGGTCAAGCGGCTAGTCAGACAAGCCAGAGGTCAGTAGCAGAGCGGGTAGTCAGCCAGAGCCACAGGTCAGAACCAAGCAGGTAGTCAGACAAGCCAGGGGTCAGTACCGGAGCGGGTAGCCAGCCAGAGCCACATGTCAGAACCAAGCGGGTAGTCAGAAAAGCCACAACACTGAAACACTGGGAAGCACAGATGGACAAGCCAAGGGTCATACACTGGAACCAAAATCACTGACTGCACTGGAACACCACATAAGGGCAACTAAAGTGGTGTCCAGGCAGTCATATAATATATATATATATATATATATATATATATATATATATATATATATATATACACCCCCACAGCCAGAAGGAGGTGGGGCACAAAATCGGAACTATCCCTTTAAGAGTGGAGCACAACGTCACTGGAAGAATTCCCCCGTAACCCGCGCCCGCACAGATGCTGCCTGGATATTGAAGGACCAGCGTCGTAGAGAGCAGCCAGCCCCTGTAACTAGCCGCCGACAGGGCCGGATTTGCCATTAGGCAAAGTAGGCACCTGCCTACAGGCGCACGCCACCGAGGGGCGCCTGGCATTGTTATTAAAAAAAAAAAAAAGTAGCCACCTCGCTGGAGCTGGCGCTGCACCCCACCCCCGTTCCCTATTTCCTACCTCCCTGGCAGGACATGTCTGTGCCTCCTTGGCACAGTCCTGTAGGTGGTGAGCTCCTTTGTCGCATCTCCAGATGACAGATCTCCTACCAGGGAGGTAGGAAACAGACCATGTCAGGGCAACATGGAGATGGTGGGGGCAAGTTGGAGCTGAAGGGGGCAATGTGACGGCAACATGGACATGGTAGGGGCAATGTGGAGCTAATGGGGGGCAAGTTGCAGCCTATGGAGGTCAATATGGAGATGGTGGGGGCAATGTGTAACTGATGGGGGCAAGTTTGAGCTGATGGGCTTGGGGGCAATGTGAGGGGGTATGGCGATGATGGGGCAATGTGAGGGGCAATTTTGAGATGATGGGGGCAAAGTGAGGGGCAATTTTGAGATGATGGGGGCAAGTTGGAGCTGATGGGGGGCAAGGTGAGGGGCAATATGGAGCTGATGAGGGGCAATATGGGGCTGATGAGCATTGTGGAGGTGTCCAGCGGAGTTGGCAAATCGGGAGGGCGGGGCGCTTCACAGTTCTGTGCCTACAGGCTCCTGAGATGTAAATCCGGCCCTGGCCGCCTAAGAGGAGCACTGAGGCGCCCGGAGAACGCTGCCAGAAGGTAAGCGCCCAGCGCTGACAGTTGTATACTTTTGATTAATCTCCTTGTAAAGTTCCTGCCTCCCGTCCCTTTCATTGATGTCAGCGCTCTAGCTGACAAATTTGCATTCTGGTCCACAGACCGGACGGCTCCCCTGCAGAGTCAAAATTACATTGTATAGAAAGAGAATATTCATGCAAACGGTCTACAAAGTGTGCCTGCCTTAAACCAGGCACACTTTGTAGACCATTCATATGAAAATTCTCTTTCTCTGCAATATTATTTCGGCTCTGCAGACGAGCCGTCCAGTCTGCGGACCAGAATGCAAATTTGTCAGCTAGAGCGCTGACATCAATGAAAGGGACGGGAGGCAGGAACTTTACAAGGAGATTATTCAAAAAGTATACAACTTAGAAAGTTTGACTTATTTATTTATTTAAGAAGAACGATATTAAAGAATGTTTATTGAAAGTATTACTGTCACTTTAAGAGTAGGTTACAAATGCAGTTGTTTGTGATTTGCATATTATTAAACAAACAACTGAGAAAAAAAGTAAAATTACATTTTGCAATAGATGAAAAGTGAATTCTCAGAAAATGCAGTAGACATTTCTATCCTATATAATAATTCGCTAAATGTGTGTTTGTCAGAAGCCGTCATGCGCAGTAGAGACAGCTGCACGCGCTGCAGTCATGCTCACTACAGACTGTCCGCGCTGCGGATGATAACGGAGCGGGGCTCTGAATGCAGACCGTAGTCCTCTCTGCGTTCCGTATCAGCCGCGGAGCGGGCAGTCTCTACTGTGCATGACTGCACTGCGCCCGTTGCTGGGTGGCACTGCGGCCCGTGTACATGGGCTCTTCAACTAGTCTTATATATTGATATAAATGGTGAACATACAGAATGATGTAGTGAACAAAAATTAAAGGGATAGTAATGTTTCATAATAAAAGCAGCTCTAATTAATCATCATAGTATTTGGACTTTGGAGAGTGTTATTTCAATTCTGTCAGAGTTGTAATTCAAGAGTAATTCAATGACAAAGTATCCCCCTCCCGCCCCTTTTACTGATGCTCAGCCAGATCAGAAGGGAGGTGCCCAGGTAGACTGCAGAGAGGGACAATCTTCAGTTAAGATAAGGGAAAAACCTGAAAAGCTTGTCAAGGGGGGCAGGGATTCCATTGTTCTCATAGGAAGAAGATTGTCCCCTGCTGTTATCTGTCTGGTCTATGGACTGGATTCCACATCTGAGAAGAGATGGCTTACACTAGGTAAAAGGGGCGGGAGGGGAAACTTTGCTTGTGAATATCTCTCAAACCATAAAGGTTTGAGAGATAAGACTTATATCGTTCTTCATGTTTTTTTAATGCCTACAAAATAAAATAACGTTAAAACGAAGTATTACTATCCCTTTAACAATAGCCAAAGCAGCCATATTCACAATATTTTACTGAGCAGTGCCTTTTTAGTGACACGTTGATATATATGCCGTTGTACATTTCCCAGTAGCAAATTGGGTTATATCTTCAAATTGCCACAGACCAGAGATATGTGTACTGCATCACAATGAGTTGCGCAGCCTTATTGTCCTTAAAGGAATAATATTTCTTTATAAGAACAGTACATATAGGCATTTCACAGTCGCTATTAAAGAACTTTCTGTTCCATTAATTTGTGAATATTTAGTGACACATTTATCCAATCGGATATTGGTGAGGAGGTATCTGTTCATTTTGCAACTTACCACTTCTTCAGCACGATCCCCGTCAGCAGCAACGTAGCTTACTTTATATTGACGTATGTTGCCGTCTAACATTTGCCAGGATACGTGAAGACTAGATGTGGTTTCATGATCTATCAAAAGATTTCTTATTCCTAAGAGGACAACTGCAAAAAAAGAAATGTGTTACTGTATTATATATAATTATATATATGTGTGTATATTTGTGTATGTACGTGTATGTGTGTCTGAGTGTGTGTGTTTCTGTATGTAAGTGCTAGGCTCTCTACTCTTTTGGGTGAAAGAAGTAAGCAGATCTGTCTGATTCAGTAGATGACTGCTAAATGAATATTGACCTACTAAGGTTTGATTCCTTGTGTTTATCCAACCATTGAATCAAATGGTTTAATTATTTGAATGCAAGAGAGGTCAGCAATGTGTTGGGTTACCTTTCTTGCAACCAGAAGAAGAGGTTCTCTTCCCCTGGATGGTACCTTGGGCTGGAGATGACTCTTATTTTATTTGTAAAAATGAGAAGCCCAGAGGAACATTTAGCCATCCCAGGTTGGATGCAAGAAAATGAGCTCCTTTCTTTGGAAAGACAATAATGACAAATGGGAGAAACTACGGGAAGGACAGAAATCCAGGTGCCAATTTCGTCAAGATTCAGTTATTTTCTCACACTGGCTGAATGTTGTTCTGCTCACATGTTGCGCTAACAATTTGTGTAAAAAAAAAGTCTTCATCCATTTCTTTAAATACACCTGTTACCCTAAATGTTCCAAATGGACTGGAAGAGCAAGGAGATTCCAATACACTGTATGGTAGTGGGTGAATGAGGGGACTGCTGTCATTGTTTCACAATTCTAAACAGTCTTTGTTGGAAGAAATTACCTGTGGTGGTGGGTTTCACTGTAGTTGGAACAGTTGTAGTTCTTGTCACTGCATGAGAAAAGAAGGTGTATGAATAACTGAGTGAGAAAATATTTACATTTAATTAGTCAGTGGCTAATGACCTCTGGCAGTTAGTTATTCTTGTACATTGTGGCTTTTGTAACTATCTCAAGTCACTTGCCCACAGGCACTAAGCCAAGATGCCACCGACTGTACAAACGTGGCCAAACATTTTGGGACACCTCAATTTTTGCTAGTTTTAGTTATTGCCATATAACTTGACAAAAACATTAGAAAAACATGTCAACATTGGGTATTTCTAAAATCAAGACAAATATTATAATCTATTTAGCAGGTTTTCTTTAGAAAGTCCATCTTATGGCAAGAAAAACAGTATATAATATACTAGTGTAAAAGCCCGTGTACATTGGCCAAGGGCCGGGTGATGTTAAGAGGGTGGTCCTGCTCTGTGTCCTGCCGCCGACGCAGTCATGCACTGTAGATACTGCCCGAAAGCACAGAATGCTCCCAGCACAGAACTCCCAGCATTCTGTGCTCCCGGCATTCCGTGCTCCCAGCATTCCTACACCTCCCAGCATTCTGTGCATTTGGGCAGTCTCTACTGAGCATGACGGCTTCTGACAAACATCCTAGCAAATTATTATATAGGATGTGGGTACATTCAATGAGAAGAGGAAAATTACAGCTAAACACAAACACAGTAGAAGTGTTTAAGGACCGGGCGATCGGCGCCGCACCGCGAGTTAAGGACCGTAGAGCATTTTTTTTTCTCTTTCCGGTTCCGGACTCCCCGAACGGCGTGCAGCCGCGGGGGCAGCCTGGAACTCCATGACGGTCATAGTACGTCAGGGGTCGTTCAGTCAGATCGACCCTTGACGTACTATGACCGTCAAGGGTAGTTAAGGGGTTAAACAGCCATTGTCCTTCTGTTTTAACACTTCTGTGTTTGTGTTTAGCTGTAATTTTCTTCTTACTCATTTAACCCCTTCACGTCCGTTGACGTACCCGGACCATCACGCTGGTCCGGCACTTAAGGACCAGTGAGGGTCCTGGTACGTCATAGAGTTCAGGGCTCTCGGCGCGGCTGAACGCCGCTCCGGAAGCCCTGAACTGGAAGTAAAGATAAAAAAAAAAAAAAACCCTGTGCGCGCGCCGGTCGTTAAGGGGTTAATGTACCCACATATATTATAGACTGTTTTTCTTGCCAAAAGAAATAGATTATAATATTTGTCTTCATTTTAGAAATACCCAATATTGACATGTTTTTCTAATGTTTTTGTCAAGTTATATGGCAATAACTAAAAGTAGCAAAAATTGAGGTGTCCCAAAACGTTTGGCCACGTATGTAGTTGTTGTTGGACTAAAGTTCCCAATCGACACGGCCATTGTCGTATGTGTATTTTTGTTTTTTTCATCTCTGTTAGAAAGCCAGACTGGTGATTTGGGGGTCACAACATTGACCTATGTGATAGCCTTGGCAGTCTCTGCAAAGCAATTGAGTTATGATTCCAGTGGCAGCTACCATAGACTAATATGGGGACTGTTTAGTCTCAGCTGTTTTTGTCTAAGGGAGCTACTCTTCTGAAAGTAACATTTATGCTTTAACCCTTTGAGTTCCAGAGGGGTGCTCAACACATTGCTTTGCGTAACCCTCTGGCACTCAAAGGGTTAAGTCACAGACTTCATTTGTGAAGTGTTTCCTCCCTCTCTGCCAAATGTGCGGAGTCAGATTTCTGGCCACCAAAAAGGAACTGTTTTGGGATTCCCTAGAGAAAACTCTGCCTTTCTACTAATGCTACTGCCATAGGAAGAGACATTGTAAAAACATGGTGGTTGTCCTTTAAGTTGACACGTTTAAGAATCTAGATGTATCCTATTTTACACTGGACATTTCTTTTCTATAGAACCCCTTGGATACTAGGTGTGTCCAATGTATACTGGAGCAATGCACTGCAAATGTCCCTAGAATCCATGAAGTGAAAATTGATGCATGAAAGAGAGTTTGAAAATGGTGCATAAATAATAATGTACATATATAAAAGGAATAGAAGCAATTACTGAGCAAATCCACTGCATATTTGAAGACAACTATGAATTCATATTGCTCTGAATGGGACTGTTAAAGCCTTGGTGTTAGAGAGGTCTTCAAACATTGCAAAACAATGAAGGTGGAGTCCTTTATAGCATTCAAGGCGTTAAAAGTCCCATCCAAATCAATAAGCGTTTTGTTTTATTTATACAATTATGGTGCAATTGATTTTTAGAAAAATTACTCTGCAATGGGTTTTTCAACACATGGATCATATTATAGAAAATATGGAAAAAATGTTAACCCTTTGAGTGCCAGAGGGATTCACAATACATTGACCCCTCTGGCACTCAAAGGGTCAAAATTATATATAAAAATATATATACAGAAGCAAAGCACAGGAAAAGCATGCTCAGAAGTCCATAGTTCACATAAATCACACAGGTGTTTATTAAATCGGCGTTTCGGCCACCCTCAATGGCCTTTATCAAGATTACACGTGTAATCTTGATAAAGGCCATTGAGGGTGGCCGAAACGTTGATTTAATAAACAGCTGTGTGATTTATGTGAACTATGGACTTCTGAGCGTGCTTTTCCTGTGCTTTGCTTCTGTATTTCTACTATTTCTTGGACGAGCACCCAGACCATAAAGAGGACTTTTGAACAGTGAGTGCTGCCATTTTCCCCCATATCTAAATATATATATTTATATATTTTTTTTTCCAGATTGATTAGGATAAGTGGATGGAAAGAAAAGAAACATAACTATTTTCCTTACATGTTGTCGCCAAAGCAGCCAAAGCATCACTTTCAGTTTCATCACTAAATATGGCGGAGAGAAAGACCTCGTATTCTGTACTGTGCGTTAAGCCATCAATGAGGTAGGAGGTGACATCACCGTTCAGGACAATCTACAGAACGAGTCACATTTATTAGTATTCTCCGCGCAAGAGCCACTGCTTCACTTTCTATTGGTTATAACATTGCACGAAAGGGGAATTGTATTTCTTAAAGGAGCAAAGGCAAGAATGATAGCGGATGTTAGGATTCCATGGACATAGCAAGGTGAGTGGGTTATGTATGGAGAGGTGTTACTTCTCTGTTAAAGTGGAATTGTCACATTCCAATTTCCCCCAAAATGTGTTTGTCCCCCCAACTAGCTTAAAACCCCTCATGAAATGTAAATTATTGTTCCCCCTAGGATTAAAAATGTCTCAAGTAGTAACGCTTAATGATTGAAGCTAAATATATATTTGATTCACCAATATGTATTTAGCCTCTATGTATTAAGCATTGCAGTGTGATGGAGTGACGATAGTAGCATCACTCCATCACATTGAAGTGCTTAAAGGGACAGTAATGTCCCATAAAAAGGTTTTATAGTTTTGTGGAAGAGAAGAAAATAAGCTGCATGGCAGAAAACCTATCTCTCAAACCACTATGGTTTGAGATATATAGGCGTTGAAAGTTCCCCCCTCCCTCCCCTTCTCCTAATGTCAGCTGTAAAGCTGACAGCAGGATATTCGAGTCATACAATTTGAGGAGGCTCTGCAGCAGTTATTGCAAAATAATTACTTCATTGGAAAGGTCTACAAAGTGTGCTTGCAAACCAGTCACACTTTGTAGACCTTTCCAGTGAAGCAACTCTTTTGCAATAACATGATTTCGGCTCTGCTGCAGAGCTGCAGGCTAATCCCGGGACCGGGATCTCCTGCTGTCAGCTAGACGCTGACATCAGGAGAAGGGGAGGGAGGGGGAGATAGAATTTGTGCCATTCAGCTTATTTTCTTCTCCTCAACAAAACTATAAAAAGTTTTTATGGGATATTACTGTCCCTTTAAGCACTGTAATGTGATGGAGTGACCCTACTATCATCACTCCATCACACTGCAACGCTTAATACATTGTTCATTTCTGTGTATGTTGCATAGTCCATATCCTACAGTAGCACACTTCATACTAAACCTTGGTAAATTCATTGTGTATTCAATATGTGAGACTGAAACTTCCTTGTGTGAAGGAGAGCTTGTTGTTCCATTATATGTGCACATCAAGTGCCTGTGTATGAAGGGAAGCGTGAATGCGCTCCCAAGGAGAGCTAGGAGGGAGCTGGAAGGAGAACTTAAAGGGATAGTGATACTTGCAAATTACTAATCCACATATTGTAGCTTTGTTAAAAAGAAACTTATTGCCCCCAGTGTCATCTCTCAACCCTTATGGTTTGAGAGATGATAGCGCTCAAAGTTCCCCCCTCCCTCCCCCTTCCCTGACTGAACGCTGACTGCAGGGGAAGCTGTCGTACGACAGTCTTATGTGCATCAGGCGGCTCTGCAACTGAGCCGAGATCGCGTTTATAAAAAAGAATTCTTTCTGAAATGGTCTTCTACGTGTGCTTGGTTGTGCTTGGTTTGCAGGCACATGTAGAAGACCGTTTTAGTGAAAGATTTCTTTTTTATAAACGCGATCTCGGCGATGCTGCAGAGCCGCCTGATGCAAGTAATACCGGATATCCCTGCAGTTAGTGTTCAGTCAGGGAAGGGGGAGGGAAGGGGGGAACTTTGAGCTCTATCATCTCTCAAACCATAATTGTTTGAGAGATGATACTGGGGGTAAAAAGTTTCTTTTTAACAAAGCTACAATCTGGGGATTAGTAATTTGCAAGTATTACTATCCCTTTAAGGACAGGGAGCATCCTACAAAGCTATGTGGTGCATCTTGGGCCACAGAAAGAGGAACAAAATTTAAAAGCTAACATCTAATAAGGTACGGTGATTTTAATGTACAACATATAGACTATTTTTGGAGATGTATGAAATAACATTAAATGTCTTGAGGGTGCAAGTTCCCCTTTAATAATATCTGTGTCACAGGAAACTTTGTACAATGTTACCTCTTGGGCTTCCCCACCACTTAGTGGCGTCCATGCCAGTCGGTACATCACGATATCCGGAGCAAAGACTTTCCAGTAAGCCCTGAAGCTGTGAGTGGTTATGTCTCTGACTTCCAGGCTCTGCGGGGATGGCACTTTTTCTGGGGGAGAATGAAGCATTTGACTCCATTAGATCATTTTGCACATTTCCATAAAACATTCATTCTAAAACTGTGCTGTGTGGGACCCCAGACTCCCCCCAAAGTAGTTCCAGTAATTAAAGACAATGAAACACCACAATTTCCTTCATTTGATAAATAATTACCCTAATAATTTACCATTTATTTACCAATATCAACCAGCATTCAAACACACGTGATACTGATACTAGGTTAACCCTTTGAATGCCAGAGGGGTGTCCAACGCATTGCTTTGCAATGCTTTGTATATCCCTCAGGCACTCAAACGGTTAAATGAACATTAACATCTGAAAATGATCTGCGGGTAATTCACCCTTAAAGTGGAACTACCACCATTGTTAAAGGGATAGTAATACTTTATTATTACTATCCCCATATTGTACATATTTGTAAAATAAGTTAATAGACCCCAGGTTTATCTCTCAAATCTTTATGGTTTAAGAGATAACCGAAGGCAAAGTTCCCCCCTCCCTCCCCCTTCCCTGAAGTCAGTGTTGTGCTGACAGCAGGGGTATCTGGTCTGACTTTCATCATGTGGCTCTGCAGCAGAGCCGAGATCACGTTACTGACAAAGAATTATTTCACTGAAATGGTCTTATACATGTGATTGCAAACCAAGCACAAACCAAGCACATGTAGAAGACAGTTTCAGTGAAATAATTCTTTTCACTAATGGGATCTTGGCTCAGCTGCAGAGCCGCAAGCCTGTTGTACGACAGACTTCCCCTGCAGTCAGTACAAAGCTGACTTCAGGGAAAGGGGAGGGGAGGGGGGGACTTTGGCTTTGATTATCTCTCAAACCATAAAGGTTTGAGAGATGAACCTGGGGGCTATTAAATTATTTTGCAAATATCTGCAATATGGTGGATAGTAATAATAAAGTATTACTATCCCTTTTAAGTCGCTCTGCTATAATTAGACAGGTGGCGACTAGCTTAATAATCATTATATTACCTCTCAGAACAACACGATTGTATAGAAATCCTTAATCTTCCGCTGTCAGTCCCTGTCTCCCTTCAGAAGCACTGCACTTTCCTAAAAGGCACCGGAAGGGACTGATGGTGCAGGAGCGCAAACTGCACTAACCTTGCCATCAGACCCGGAAGATGAAGGATTTCTGTAGAATCGTGTCATTCTGAGAGGTAAGATAACTATTATTAAGCTAGTTGCCACCTGCCTAATTATTGCAGGGTGACTTTATCTATGGTGGTAGTTTCACTTTAAATGCCCTGCAATCCATACCAGCATCTGTATGCACTAAAGTAGGATAAAGAGGTGATAAAGCAGAGATGTCGTCTACAATGATATCAATTCTCCAGTTCCTATGTTATTCTATGAAGCCTATGCACTAAGATCTCCAAAGTTGGAGATATGTTTGTGCACAGGCTCCACAGAATAACATAGGAATTGGAGGAGTGATATCACTGGATTAGTCATCTTAGTCATCTCCGCTTTATCACCTCTTTATCACACCTTAGTATATACTTCTCCTTATCTATTTTCTGAGGTGTAAAATCTAGTCTTACATGTGCTCTCTGGGGGCTCCCATCTCTGCCTTTTCCAGGACTCCAAGACTTCCATATACTAAGCAATTATATAGGTGTCTGACAATTGCTAATGTTTTACTGTCTGTAAATGGGCTGATATACTGTAACAAAGCCTTTATGAATGTAAGAGCAATGCATTCCAATCTCAGTACATTAATTGTCTCTCATTAAAAACACTACAAACACAATTAATCAAATTGTATCTGTATGGGATAACATACACATGCATTATAAATGCAAGCTGGAAATTAGATTTTAGGAACTCAACATTAAAGGGATAGTAATACTTCGTTTTAACTTTATTTTATTTTGTAGGCATTAAAAAAACATTAAGAATGATATAAGTCTTATCTCTCAAACCTTTATGGTTTATGAGATATTCACAAGCAAAGTTCCCCTCCCCGCCCCTTTTTCCTAGTGTAAGCCATCTCTTCTCAAATGTGAGTCTGGTTGTAAGACCAGACAGATAACAGCAGGGGACAATTTTCTTTGTATGAAAACAATGAAAGCCCTTCCCCCCTTGACAAGTTTTTCAGCTTTTTCCATTATCTTAATTGAAGATTGTCCCTCTCTGCAGTCTACCTGGGCACCTCCCTTCTGATCTGGTTGAACAGAGAAGGGAAACTTTGCTTGTGAATATCTCTTAAACCATAAAGGTTTCAGAGATAAGACTTATATCATTCTTCATGTTTTTTTAATGCCTACAAAATAAAATAAAGTTAAAACGAAGTATTACTATCCCTTTAACGCTGCAAAGCCTTGCAAAGCAATGCGTTTCGTACCCCCTCTGGCACTCAAAGGGTTAAACAACTCATTTTTACAAATTCTTGCTGGAAATGCTCACATTTTATAAGCTGATTTCATTTCAGGGGCTTCTGTTACTTTAATCTCTTGAATGAGGTTTTCAAAACATTGTGAAGCAATGAATTGGAGGCCTTTCTAACACTGAAGGTGTTAACCCTTTGAGTGCAAGAGGAGGATGCAAAGCATTGCAGAGCAAAGCGTTGCATACCTCCATGGCACTCAAAGGGTTAAACTGTGTCATTGCTGGAGTCCATAGAGATCTTGCAAGAAACTACAAGGTTCCACAATAGCTAAAAGTATGTCACATGCTTTTGTAAGTTAACCCTTTGAGTGCCCGAGGGGTACACAACGGATTGCGATGCTATGATGATATATTTGCTAACATGCAAAAACATTTATTAAGTTTAAATATTTTGCCAGTTTCATAAACCTTTAAAAAAATCTGCTTTTTTTTGTTTAACCCCTTGAGTGCCAGAGGGGTACGCAACGCATTGCAGAGCAATGTGTTGCGTGCCCCTCTGGCACTCAAAGGGTCAAGCATGCAATTGTAAATAAATTCCAATTTGTAAGTTTTATTTTTCTTGTTTAAATTTGTGTATAAATGTATAACTGTACTGTAAACGCTCTCTACTACATACTTTTTAAAGGGACACTAATCTCCCATAAAAATTCTTCTTGTTTTGTAGAGGTTAAAAAAATGAATTATTTGCAGCAAATCCTATCTCTCAAACCGCTATGTGTTGAGACATATTCACATTTAAAGTTCCCCCCTCCCTCCCCTTCTCCTGATGTCAGTGCTGTAGCTGACAGCAGGAGATCCCACTCCGGGGACCAGCTGGCGGCTCTGCAGCAGAGCCAAAATTGCGTAATTTCAAAAGAATTACTTCATTGGAAAGGTCTACAAAGTGTGCCTGGTTTGCAAGCACACTTTGTAGACAGTTCCAATGAAGGAATTCTTTTTAAATAAGGTGATTTCGGCTCTGCTGTAGAGCCTCCTCAAGTCGGCCGACTCGACTCTCCTGCTATCAGCTGTAAAGCTGTAAAGGGTAACTTTCAATGTGAATATCTCTCAAACCACTGCTGTTTGAGAGATAGGATTAGTACCACGTAATTTATTTTTTAACCTCTACGAAACAAAAAGTTTTTATTAATGGAACATTAATGTCCCTTTAATGAGAGAACACTGAATGTTCTCTTTCTGGTAAAACACATTCTAAATAAATAAATAAATCCCTATTAATATGGTTTTCAATTTGTCAACTAGACCCTCTAGGATGGGACTACAAATAACCTAGCTTTCTCAAAGCAACTGCAGCCTGTCTCAATTTGGGGCCCCACTGAGTTCTTCATACAGATCCGAGGGCCCTAAAATATCCATTACCATTCCAAAACTATTAAGGCTCATTTTATTTATTTATTTATTAAACTGTTAGCAACAGCGCCACCTGGTGTCCAGACAATTTTTCTGTTGCATTCTGTGGGAGAGATGAGCCACTGGTTAGGTTTCCCCAACAACATGTGAAAATAACAGCTTCACCTTTGTTTGACAGTTGGCTGTGTTAACGTTTGAATGTGGCATTTCCAAGCCCTGTTTTCTCCAAAGAAAAGTCCTTACAATATATATTTTTCCAGAATAAAACTTTAACCCCTTCCCTTCCACTGACGTGCCAGGACCGTCACGGCTGTCCAGCACTTAAGGACCAGTGACGGTCCTGGCACGTCACGTACTTGCAGGAGCGGAGCGATCTCTTTCAGTCCCCCGTTTGGTGTGCCTGCACACATGATCAAAGTTTTCAATCTGGTCCTTAAAGGACCACACTCCCGGGGACCGCTGGTCCTTAAGGGATTAATAGAGTTATTACTATCCCTTTAAAGTTTAGCTCTTCTTTACATTTTTTTAAACATGTAACGCTATATTTAGTACTTACAGTGTTGTATTTAAAACGCTATTCAAGATGAAAGGATCCCCTTCTGCCCCTTTCCCTTCTCTCTGTTTGGTCCGGATGGAACACAGTGAGGGACAATCTTTAGTAAGCAAAAGGGAAAATCCTGCCCTCCTTCGTTAAGGGGGACTAGATTTTCCTTATAGTTACTGTGTGAAGATTGTCCCTCGCTGCATCCGTCCGTTCCCACAGCCCGATTACAGATCTAATGGTAGGCGGCCAGAAGGGGTGGGAGGGGGATCCTTTCATCTTGAATAGCATTAAACTACAACACTGTAAGTAACTAAATTTAGCTCTAAATGTTTTTCTTTTTTTTTTAATTTAAAGAAGACTCGGAGCTAAACTTTAAGAGAGGTATTACTATCCCTTTAAGCAAGCAATTGTATATAAATTCCAATTTGTAAGTTTTATTTTTCTTGTTTCTATTTGTGTATAAATGTAGATCTGTACTATAAATGCTCTCTAGAACATACTTGATAATGAGAGAAATCTGAATGTATTCTTGTTGATAAAACACATCCTATATAATAATTCGCTAACGATGTTTGTCCGAAGCCATCATGCGCAGTAGAGACGGCTGTGGGCGCTGTACTGACTGCTGGAACATGCCGCGGTTGATATGGAGCAGGGAGCTCCGAATTCAGACCGGAGTCCTCTCTGCGCACCATCCTGGGACAAAGCGGTCAATTATCAAGTAAAAAACGCAAATGCTGATTTCCGAGTACATTGCCCTCTAGTTTTGCACTGTGTGTAAGACTTACTTGTGGTAAAAGTGCCTGTGAGTGGCTCTGATTCACCTTCATCAAAAACAGAGAAAATAGCTACAGTATATTCCGTGAGCGAAGATAAATCCTTCAGATTGTAGGTGGAAATTCGATCAACTGTCACCTGCCAAGTATATGAATTCCAGATGTTAGATCCCGTGAATTAGTCTACAGAAATCTGGGCAAAAGCTATGCAAGCACCTTGTATATATAACTCAGTGGATTCTAGAGAGAGTTTTTAATGCAGGTCTTTGTCAAGACTGTGTTATAGCTATATTGCAGCATACTCTGGCAATGAAACAATTAACCCTTTGAGTGCCAGAGGGGTACACAACGCATTGCCTTGCACTCAAAGGGTTAAAGGTGACAAGTATAGCTTGCTTTACAGAGATGTAAAATCTGCTTATACTTTGTAATATCAATTTTTGGTAAAATAAATTGTTTTTGAAAAAGAATTAACCTTCATGATACGGTGGAACGGTGTGGCATTTTATACAAATTTCCTGCATAGTATGCTAATTAATTATGTTCAAGGTAAAATTTGTTGCTCGCTGTGGTACTAATGTGTGTGTGTCACTTTATGCATATTTTCTGCATAATATGCTAATTACGTACGTTCAAGGTCAAACCTTTTGCTCGCTGTGGTACCAATTTGTGTGTGGCCCTTTATGGAAATTTCCTGCATAGTAAGGTAATTACTTGTGTTCAAGGTCAAAATTATTGGTCGATTTGGTACTAAAGTGTGTGGTCTCTGCCTACATTCATTCATACAACAACTTGTGGTAATATTGCATACAGAAACTAATTAGCATACAGTGCCACATTGTTTCAAAAACAAATATTTATTTATATAAAAATATATAGTTTTATTTCTTTTTAAAGTAACTTTAACCATTTGAGTGCCAACGAAGTATCCAGTGCATTGCTTTGGGTACCTCTCTGGTTCTCAAAGGGATAGTAATAGTTAAAATGTAAAAATCCTATGGACAACTCTGGTCCCGGGACCATAAATCTCCATAGGATGGTGTAGCAACAGCGCCACTGTACAATTTCAGGCCACTGTGATATGGCACCTAAAAAAATTCAACTTTGTAAATTAATAACTTTTGAATGAAACACCTTTCAGCAGTGGGAGTACTCTTGTTTTACTCAGGGGGATAAACCCTACAACATATTTTTTTTACATTTTAACTATTACTATCCCTTTAAAGGGTTAAAATTAACTAAACATCTTATGGTGACATGATAAGATTCCTATGTAGAAATGGGTGAAAAATATAGCCATAGAAGTGAATCAGGACTGTTACTGAGTTCCTCCTGTAACAATGATTCCAGTGCGAATGTGTGGTGTGAGCATGCGTGGCTGAGGTATATGTGCTTGTACACAAGCTAGTGAGATGACAATTGCATGATGACATGTTCGTGCATCACGCCAGAAGGTGAAGCCCATTGAAATCACTTTCCAGTATAGGAACCTTCCTACCTTTTCTTTCCTGCAGGAGCTTCCATGTAAAGGAGAAACTGCTCTCCTTTTGTAGGGAAGTTCATGCAGTAAGGAAATGTTAGTTTTTCCTCATCCCTAGCCCACCGTTAAGAGAATGGCTATTTGAAATTCTAAATATAAAGGCAATTTCAGAGTCACTTTTTAAAGACGGAATCTTTAAAAAAAAATAAACATTACTTTTTTAAATGTATGGTATTAACACTAGGAGGGAGATTCACTAAGCTGTGATAAAGAGGTGATAAAGAGGAGATGACTTCTCCAGTGATATCACTTCTCCAGTTCCTATGTTATTCTATAGAGCATATGCACTAAGATCTCCAAAGTTGGAGAAATCTCAGAGTATAGGCTCCATAGAATAACATAGAAACTGGAGAAGTCTTCTCCATTTTTTTTAACTACTTTTCACTTCTTTATCACCGCTTAGTGAATTTCCCCCATTGAGTGCCAGAGAGGTATCGATATATATGAGTTTTACATTGTGGACCTCTCTAGCATACAAGTGGTTAAACTGAATAGAGAGATTTTAGAAAATATCAATTCAAAGTCTCAAATGACTACATTTACTGGCTGTAATATTTGCCAGGAATGGCTCAGTCCTGTACACTGTGATCCTAATCTTTGGCAAACCAGTTTGCTTATCTCTACGTACGACTAAGCAGCTTATTTATCAAAGGTCAAATAGCTAAAAATGAAAGGGAGTAAGATAGTATTTTGGGGTTTTAATCATTAGCATATAGTGGACATTTTGCACTTGGTCATTTAAAGTGGACCTGTCACTGCAAGAGTTTAGTTTAGTTTAACAGATTTTTCAAATATGCATTGTACTTAATATTTTTCTGTAAATAAATAGATTCTGAGAAATTCGTTATCATTTTTTGTGTCACAGGGTGGCACTTTATGCTAATTCCATGCACAGTATGTTATTTAGTTGTGCTTGAGGCCAAACTTACCTCTTGATCTGCTATTAGAAATGCCCCAGTGTGTGGGCTCTACCTAAATTCATTATTATCACAGTGTGTTGGCTCTGCCTAAATTCATTCTTATCACAGTGTGTGGGCTCTGCCTAAATTCATTCTTATCACAGTGTGTGTGGACTCTGTCTGTATTCATTCATACTACAGTGTGTAGACTCTGCCTAAATTAATTCATATCACAGTGTGTGGACTCTGTCTGTATTCATTCATACTACAGTATGTGGACTCTGCCTAGATTCATTCATATCACAGTGTGTGGGCTCTGCCTAAATTCATTCTTATCACAGCGTGTGGGCTCTACCTAAATTCATTCTTATCACAGTGTGTGGGCTCTGCCTAAATTAATTCATATCACAGTGTGTGGACTCTGCCTAGATTAATTCATATCACAGCGTGTGTGCTCTGCCCGTATTCATTCATAGTACAGTGTGTGGGCTTTGCCTAAATTCATTCATATCACTGTGTGTTGCCTCTGCCTAGATTCATTCATAGTACAGTGTGTATGCTCTGCTTAAATTCATTCATATCACAGTGTGTCGGCTCTGCCTAGATTCATTCATAGCACAGTGTATGTGTGCTCTGCCTGTGTTCATTCATAATACAGTGTGTGGGCTCTGCATAGGTTCATTCATTCACAGCACAGTATGTGGTAATATTTGCTCAGCAAGAAACTATCTAGCACAAAGGGCCATATGTTCAAAGAAGTAGCGAAATAGCTTTTGTCGTTTGTAATGACTTTTCAAAGTGCAGTGTCTTTGGGATTATTAATATTTTCAGTGTCGGTTGTGATTGGAAATATGTTGTTTGTCCTGACTGAAATTGTTGTGTGTAACGACAAAAAATGTCTTAACTAATGACAAAAATGTCTTTAAAAATGTCTTAACTAACAATAAAAATGTCTTTAAAAATGTCCTAACTAAAGACAAAAATTCACACATTCAGAACACGTCCCCTCCAATTTTTAACGTACAAATTTTGTCTTTTTTTTTTTTTGTCATTAGTTATGACAAATTTTCTTTTCCTCTATACAAAACTGGGGAATAGTTTAACCCCGCCCTTGCCCCGCCCCTTTGCCCATCAATTCTGGAGTTGTGTCGTACACAACGGACATTACTAGTTTTTTGTCGTATACTCTATAGAAAATATGTTGATTATGCACACAATTACTTATTTTTGTTTTTCATATGACAATTTTTTGTCCCTTTGAACATATGGCCGAAAGTAACATACTGTGGAATCATTTCTCAAAAAATATTTATAATACAAATAAATAGCTAGCATAATACATAGACGGGCCTTTCTTTTGTTTAAGATGAGCTAAACTTATTTTAGGTGATGGGCCCACTTTAGCAATGAGCCATCACTGGGAAAGGTCATGGGAAAACCCAGTTACCGTAAACCAATGGATGTGAAAGTGTACACACATATGCCCTTATCGAGCATAGAGAGGCTGATGTACTGAGCACATTCCAGGTAGTTTTATAAGTTATTGGGGGTAAAAAAGAGACCACACATTGTACAGAACAAAGCAGCTTATCTGAATGTCTCCACCCACAGTCTCTACCTGTCACGGTTTTTGATGAACACTCAGACCAGACCGGTAAGGTTAAAATGACTTTATTGTGTAAAGTGCATACAAGGAATAAGGCTGCAGGCCATCAATACGAAACAACAAATACACAGCAAGTCAATGAGGCAATGACTGGAATCAGAATGACTGAGATAGGATACTGAGAACTGGAGGTACCTAAGGCAGGCAACCTCCCCCTAGTGGACTAGGGTAAATCAGGCTACTCGACCCGGGGCTGACAGTAAACCTGGAAGTGGTACGGGCTGACAGCAGGACTGAAGGTGACAGGTAGTCCTGGAGGTGGTAATTGGCACAAAACCCAGTAGGCAACGAGGCAACACTGACCAAGGGACAGGGGTCCCAGGATGACTGAGGCCACCACTTATAGATGGTAAACCTTAGAACGCTAGGGGTGGATCGAAGGCAGGCAACTGGAAGGCCACAAGTGTCCCCTCACACAACAGAATGCCATAACACAATTGCTGGCTCTTAAGTCCAAAGGCTACTGTGACAAGGAATGAAGCTCAGTGTCTCCACACACTACCGAGTGTGATGTAACGCAAGTGCTGGCCGTATCCCAAGCACTGCAACGGCGAAGGAGCACAGACTAAGCCTAGACAATCTAGGCACTGAACGGGTTAACTGGAGACGCCCAGAGATATACAGAAACTCCCACAGGGAGTGAGCCCAGCAATAGTGCAGAGGAAGACACACAGAGAGATCTGAGTAACTCAGTCAGCACTTGATAGCACTGTAGCGGTCCTTCACCTGTGCACACCGCCAAGGACGATTAGAGTAAGTAGTTATAGCATGAATGCAAAGCCTATGGTAGACAAGATAAGAATAGCACCACGCGGCGCACAACAAGCAAGGCAACTGGGAATCCGCTGCTTGTAATGCTGGTCAGACTAGGACAACGGAGGAATACAGCCATGCACGGATGGCAATGGAACGAATGCTCAGCCAGGGATGATACAAGCGTAATGGAAGCACCGCCAGGTCAGGAGCAACGGAACAGGCTCAAAAGCCAGACAGGTCAGCAACAGAGTGGGTTCTCAGCCAGATCAATCGGTAATGGAGCGGGTTCTCAGCCAGATCAGTTCAGCAACGGAGCGGGTTCTCAGCCAGATCAGTCTGTAATGGAGCGGGTTCTCAGCCAGATCAGTTCAGCAATGGAGCGGGTTCTCAGCCAGATCAGTTCAGCAACGGAGCAGGTTCTCAGCCAGATCAGTTTAGCAATGGAGCGGGTTCTCAGCCAGGGATGATACAAGCGTAACGGAAGCACCGCCAGGTCAGGAGCAACGGAACAGGCTCAAAAGCCAGTAAGTTCAGCAACAGAGTGGGTTCTCAGCCAGATCAGTCGGTAACGGAGCAAGTTCTCAGCCAGATCAGTTCAGCAACGGAGCGGGTTCTCAGCCAGATCAGTCGGTAATGGAGCGGGTTCTCAGCCAGATCAGTTCAGCAACGGAGCAGGTTCTCAGCCAGATCAGTTCAGCAATGAAGCGGGTTCTCAGCCAGATCAGTTCAGCAATGGAGCGGGTTCTCAGCCAGATCAGTTCAGCAACGGAGCAGGTTCTCAGCCAGATCAGTTTAGCAATGGAGCGGGTTCTCAGCCAGGGATGATACAAGCGTAACGGAAGCACCGTCAGGTCAGGAGCAACGGAGCAGGCTCAAAAGCCAGTAAGTTCAGCAACAGAGTGGGTTCTCAGCCAGATCAGTCGGTAACGGAGCAAGTTCTCAGCCAGATCAGTTCAGCAACGGAGCGGGTTCTCAGCCAGATCAGTCGGTAATGGAGCGGGTTCTCAGCCAGATCAGTTCAGCAACGGAGCAGGTTCTCAGCCAGATCAGTTTAGCAATGGAGCGGGTTCTCAGCCAGGGATGATACAAGCGTAACGGAAGCACCGCCAGGTCAGGAGCAACGGAACAGGCTCAAAAGCCAGTAAGTTCAGCAACAGAGTGGGTTCTCAGCCAGATCAGTCGGTAACGGAGCAAGTTCTCAGCCAGATCAGTTCAGCAACGGAGCGGGTTCTCAGCCAGATCAGTCGGTAATGGAGCGGGTTCTCAGCCAGATCAGTTCAGCAACGGAGCAGGTTCTCAGCCAGATCAGTTCAGCAATGAAGCGGGTTCTCAGCCAGATCAGTTCAGCAATGGAGCGGGTTCTCAGCCAGATCAGTTCAGCAACGGAGCAGGTTCTCAGCCAGATCAGTTTAGCAATGGAGCGGGTTCTCAGCCAGGGATGATACAAGCGTAACGGAAGCACCGCCAGGTCAGGAGCAACGGAGCAGGCTCAAAAGCCAGTAAGTTCAGCAACAGAGTGGGTTCTCAGCCAGATCAGTCGGTAACGGAGCAAGTTCTCAGCCAGATCAGTTCAGCAACGGAGCGGGTTCTCAGCCAGATCAGTCGGTAATGGAGCGGGTTCTCAGCCAGATCAGTTCAGCAACGGAGCAGGTTCTCAGCCAGATCAGTTCAGCAATGAAGCGGGTTCTCAGCCAGATCAGTTCAGCAATGAAGCGGGTTCTCAGCCAGATCAATTGGTAACAGCATAAACACAGGAAGCACAGGAACATCGTCAGGCAGGCCAGGTCATACACGATAACAGCAACTAGTAACAAATGTCAGGAACAGATACACCACGAAAGGGCGCCTTAGCATAGACATGACAGGGTATATAAAGGCAAGCCCTGGGTGGAGAAAGAAAATCAGGCCAATAAGAGGACGGCATTGGAATTAGGCAGAATGACAATGTTTCCATCAGAGCAGGAACACGGGCACCGTGATACTACCAGGGACTTCACAAGAACACCAGGGGCTTAGGCCAATTTAATGCATTATTAGTGCACTGTGTAGCTCAACTGATCCATAACTTGAAGGGAGATTGACACGATTATATGACCCAAGCTGGCAACAAGACCTGACACTTGAAAGGGATAGTAATACTTAAAATATAATATATATCTATATATATAAAAGAAGACTTCTGTGTGCCTGGCAAACACACCCAGGGGTGGTATTAAGGAAGTGTTAGTGTTCCCATTGGGTGATTCAATCATGCAGGGAGTTGGCCCGCCCCCACTATGCAGCCCGCCCACCACTATCAAAGTCAGAAAAAAACAATATGGCCGCCACTTGCTCCTACAGCACAGACAAACACACACATGCCCCACTCACACACACACACCACCACACACACATATGCCCCACTCACACAGCACCAAACAGACATGCTCCCACTTACACACACAGCACCACATACACACACAAGGCCAGAAATAAATATGGCTGACACACACACACACACACACACACAGTCACTCACCCTGACTCCCAGTGGCCTCAGCAGGACCTGTAGTGCAGCACCAGGGGAACAAAATGGCACTCAAAGGGTTAAGGTAGGCCCTCTGCTGAATTATTTCTTCACTGTCATCATTTGCCATGCAAGACACAGGACAGACAGCCATCAGGTACAGACTTAACCCACTGAGTGCCACAGGGTTGTGTATCAAGTTTTACCCCTCAGGGAGTGTGTTCAACCCCCTCACACTGTAAACTTGCATTTCCCTCCCACTTCTCCTCCTTCCCCAGCCTATTACTAACACTTTTACACATTTATGTTAAGCCCCGCCCCCTACTCGTGATTAAGCCCTGCCCACTGTTAACCCAGATTGCCCCATTTGTCTCTCCACATCAGCACCACATCAGTCCCCTCTAGGGACTACACAAGTAAATGTTCCCAGGTATGAACACACTTCCCACTGCTATTTAACTCTCACATGCCTCTCTATATCTTAACCATTTCAGTGCCAGAGGGCTACACAACTCATGAGTGCATGTGTTTCTGCTCATATATGTTGCGTGTGTCTGTGTGTGTGTGTGTGTGTGTGTGTGTACATCTCTGTTACATATGTGTGTCCATGTGTGCATCTCCAGTGTGTCTGTGTGTACATGTCTTTTGCATGTCTCTGCTGCTCACTGTGTGTATGTGCATACCTCCCAACATTTCACATGGCCAAAGAGGGACACTGTAGTTTTAGGTGATATTATTGGGGCGTGGCTGGTGGGCGGGGCAATAGTAAGAATTTTTAGGTTATTTCTTGACCTAGTACTGGCTATTTATGTAACTGAATAAATGATTTAGTGCAAGACCAAAGTATTTTATTTGCACAGACTAATGTATAAACACATATACTGACGTTTATTGCTTTATTGCTGTAGAGCAAACGAATACACACCACACAGTCAGGGCTGGTGCAAGGATTTTTGCCACCCTAGGCAAAACCTAATTTTGCTGCCCATTTCGCTCCGCCCCTTGTGCCCCATCCCTTTATACCCCTCCTACTTATACCCAACCTCTTTTCATGATTGTCCTCTCTCTTCCCCCTGGGCCAGTCTGCCCCTGGTCTGGAGATGTCTGTAAGAGATGCCCCCCACCAGCTCCAACTTGCCCCTTATCAGCTTCATTTTGGCCCACCAGCTCCACTTTGCCCCTATCAGCTCCACTTTGTCCCCCATCAACTCCAACTTGCCGCCTCAGCTCCAACTTGCCCTCATCAGCTCCACTTTGAGCCCCACCAGCTCCAATTGCCCCCACCAGTTCCAATTGCCCCCATCCGCTCCAACTTGCCCCCATCCGCTCTAACTTGCCCCCACCAGCTCCACTTTGTCCCCCCTTCAAGCTCCACTTTGCCCCCCCTCAGCTTCACTTTGCCCCCCTCAGCTTCACTTTGCCCTTCCTCAGCTCCACTTTACCCCCTCAGCTCCAACTTGCCCCCATCAGCTCCACTTTGACCTTCATCCGCTCCAACTTACCCCCATCAGCTCCACTTTGCCCCCACCAGCTCCAACTTGCCCCCACCAGCTCCACTATGCCCCCTCAGCTCCAGCTTTCCCCTATCAGCTCCAACTTGCCCCCATCAGCTCCACTTTGCCCCCCATCTGCTTCAACTTGCCCCCAGCAGCTCCACTATACCCCCTCAGCTCCAACTTGCCCCCCATTACATACCTGTAGCTCCCGCGCAGTCTTTTCTTCAGTAATGCAGAGCGCGGCGGGAGATCATGACTCCCAGCGCGCTCTGCATTACTAAAGATCCGACCCAATGAGGGAGCACTGTAGCAACACAGACCTGACTGTGTTGTGGTTCCCAGTGTGGTGTGTGCGGGCGCAGCTCTTCTCCACTGCATGCCCGCGCACCCAGTACGTGTGCGCCCTAGGCCGGCGCCTACCTCGCCTATAGGTGGAGCCGGCCCTGCACACAGTCTGACCTCCTAAAAAGAGGGACAACAGGGTGGGAAAGAGGGACAGAGGGATTTGGCCCTCAAAGAGGGACTGTCCCTCCTAAAGAGGGACACTTGGGATGTATGGTATGTGTATGCCTGTGTGTTGCATATATCTGTGTTTTTCAGTGTGTCTTCATTTCACACACGTGCGCCCAACGGTCATGACATGACGGGCAACGCCGTCCCACATTGCTAGTCTCTATATATATTGTAAGGTTTATCCTCAATATCTCAGTGGTCTGAAATTGTACAGTGGCGCTGTTGCTACACCACCTTATGGCGGCTTATGGTCAACTGACCAGAGCTGACCACAGGATTGTGTAGCAACAGCGCCACTGTACTATTTCAGGCGATTGAGATATTGCATCTAAAAAACATTCAAGTTTGATCTGCAGTAACTTTTTATTAAAACATCTCTCAACAGTGGGAGTATCCTTGTTTTACTCAGGAGGGTAAACCCTACAGTATATTTTTTTCATTGTAAGTATTACTATCACTTGAAGAACACGACCTGGAACTTTAGAACCCAAAAGAGTACAGTACAACAGCCCTGATGAGAAGGAATAAATGAGTAACCCAAACTAAGCGTAATGAACTTACATCATTTGTGTCTGACCCTCCAGTTTTCACATACATC
This sequence comes from Rhinophrynus dorsalis, assembly GCA_037306005.1. Taxonomy (NCBI): domain Eukaryota; kingdom Metazoa; phylum Chordata; class Amphibia; order Anura; family Rhinophrynidae; genus Rhinophrynus; species Rhinophrynus dorsalis. The sequence goes on along the minus strand of CM074723.1, from coordinate 43,119,659 downwards.
AGCCTGTAGCCGTTGACTCGTTTGTGTGAGTGATCCCAGGACACTGTGGCAGTGCTGTGTCCTATATTTGAGAACTGGATGTTTCTGGGTGGGGTTAAAGGCACTGCAAAATGATAAAATAAAACAACTTTGATTATGTAAGAATAATAAATAGTAACTGTACACTTACTATAGTGTTACTGGCCAGAAAATCCTAATGGCCCCTATGAATTTTGTCCTTTTGCCTGTTTTCAAGAGCTAAGATCTACAATCATTCATGGCTGTTCATAACTGTTTCTAACAGTTTATCTCAAAATGAAGCAGACAAAATGCACGTTCTGACTAAATTCTTAGAAACCTGTGACATGCCAGGACCGTCACACCAGTCCGGACGTTAAGGACCGGCAACAGTCCTGTCACATTATGGAATTCTGGGATGGCAGCACCACTGCACGCCAGTCTGTCATACCTGAATTCATAGCGATGAAAAAAAAATGCTCCGAGGTCCTTAACGGGTGCCCCCTGCTGGATCAGGAGGTCCATAAGGACCAAAAGGTGTACAATACATTGCATACTATTGCATTGCACATCTTTTCTTAAAAAGTTATGACTATTGTGTGTTAAAAGGAGCAGTAAACCTTTTTTAGGAAATCCTATCTGTTACATAGCTTTTCCTGCTGAGTAAAACAAGGTCACTCCCATCACTGTCAGTTGTTTTATTCAAATAACCAGGAAGTGAATTTACTGTGTGTTTACTTCCTGATTGTTCTGACTGTGAGGAAGTGACTCAGCAGTTTCTATAACATTCTATGGAGAACTGTAAGTCACTGACTTTCCTCTCCATCAGAATGTAACAGGATAACTAATTGGAATTTGACCACTAGAGGGTACTGCTAATGAAAAAAAACACGTGTAAACTGTAATAACTGTGGAAATATGCATTTTTCAGCAGTGGGAGTACCCTTGTTTTACCTAACAGGAAAATACCTACAAGATATACTTTTCCATAACAAAAGTTTGCTGCTCCTTTAAGGTCCCATGGTCATGTCTACCTCCATGAACTTGATATTCAGTAACTCATTGAATATGCCATCTCTTGAACAAAGGCACATGGACAACATTCACGGGGGCTATTCAAATTTTCTGGCCATGGTAAGGTAAGTGAGGAGTTAGTATTACAATGAGTTACTTCTCTTTTACATTTTTATGTATGCAGACTTGAATTCAAGGTGACTGATCTACTTTAAACAATGGAACTATACGTAAAATGATAAAGTGAGGTGACCATTGAGAAGTACAGAACATACATGTTGTTTCCTGTGCTGTTAGTGGGTCACTGGCTTCTTCTCCAAACATGGCGTAAACTGTGACTGTGTATTCAGTGATTGGAGTCAGTCCATCCAACTCAACATCTGTGACTGAACCATCAACCTTCATCTGCAATACAAAGCAGAGAGATTATCCCACAAGAAAACCTGCTGATGTCTACTTACTGTATATATCCAGTGCAAGAACATTCACAAATATTGTATATAGCCAGTACTAAATAATTAGCCTTTAATGGGAATATAAATAAATAAAAGAGATATAAAGCTAGATCCATAGCTAGAAAGATAGATCGATCGATAGCTAGACAGACAGACAGCATAAGAGCAGACAGATGGGCAGACAGATAGATCTCCATCATTTCCAATTTTTTTGTTGTTGCTAGCATTCAAAGTATTAAAAATCCATTTAAATCAATTAGATTTTTGGTACAATTAAGTTTGTCTTATTTGTTTTTAAACATAAGGCCATGAAATAGGGTAAATACTGATTATTCTATGGCATGTCACTATTGAAGAAGATGGATATAAACAGATGTACACAAAGAAACCAAAAAGACATTGGGGGTTATTCACTAAGGTGTGATAAAGAGGTAATAAGGTGGAGAGGACCTTCAGCAATATCATTTCTCCAGTTCCTATGTTATTCCATGGTGCCTATGCACTAACGTCTTTCAAACTGGAGCAATCTTAGTGCATAGGCTCCATGGAATAACATAGGAACTGGAGACGTGATATCACCATAGCTGGGAACTTTAAAAATGTAGTCACACGGAGAGCTTTGGGATGTTAATCCTTACAGAAGAAACAAAAAAGTAGATTGCATTAACCTTTTAAGTGTCAGAGGCGTACCCCTCTAGCACTCAAAGGATTAAGTGGAGAAGAAAAAAAAAGAACACACTTACCAGCCAACATGGCTGGACTAGTGAGGTGCTCATGTTTTCTGCTCCACTTCTACTCCTGCTGCTCGTGCGACCCGGATAAGCAACATAATTACGTTGCACTCTTCCTATTGACCTCTACCACTGTCCAATCATTGGCTGGCTGAGGTTGCTTTTCTGTAGATGCGCTTCTTCAACCTCACTCTACAGGATCTATTCTGTTTCTAACAATAATGTATACACTGCAAAGGAGCAGCAGATGCTTCTGTTACCCAGAAAACTTGATATTTCATTCAGAGACAATTACCTAAATCCTGAGTCTCTGAGTGAAACCCGGCAAGTTCCCAGGTATGGAAATCACTTCAGAAGTTATCTCCACTTTATCGCTTTTTATCACCTCTTAATCATACCTCTGTGAATCTCCCCCAAGATGTTGAAGATCAAATACAACATAGGCCGGGATTAATCAAACTGAGGGAAAAGCAGTGTATCAAATACGCTGTTCTTCACCACGATTATTGATGGATACGTCCGGATATTCAATGATTTTGCGTGTTTCCCTGCTTTGCTTTCGCGAAATGTAAATTGCCCAGTCTGGGGAAAAACTCATGCATACGCATAAACGAAAATGTGTATGAGTGTGTTCGCCCCATGCATTCAAATGGGATCTACCAGCTTGAAGCTAGCGGATCACAATTGCGGATTTTGAAGAATAAGCGATGGTCAAATACAATGTGGAAGTTGCTGAATGGGCAAATGGTTAATGTGCAAAGAAATCCTCTGATTTTCCTGCGCATTAAGCCATTTGCACCTTGATGAATCCCAGCCATAGTGAGTATGAGTAATTGGCAGTCCAATCTAAGTACTAAAATAGGGGTGGTCACACTTTTTTACTCAAGTTCCGGATCAAGAATAGAACAGGGAGCTGAGGGCCACATACTACTAAATAATGTCAAGCATTGAAGATTAGCATATACATTAGAGTTTATACCGACTAGTATATGCAATCTATAGCTATGCTGATAAGTTCAGTATATTCTTCTAAAGTAATTGACCTTCTAAGCATTAAACATCTGCCTAATTGCTAAGGTTCAGGTAAGATTTATGGTGTGTGTGGGGGCATGAATTATGGCAGTGTTTCTCAACCAGGGTGCCATGGCACTTTGGTGTGCCACATATAACCACTTAGGGTGCCCCATTTTATCTGTGACAAAAATGTGAATGTAGTCTTACAACTGTATAATTAAGGAAATTACTATGCACAATGTTTATTTTAATAACGCTATATTTATGGATTTGTAACCTTCATTACACACTTGACAAATGACATAAAATGATAGGGGTGCCCCTAAAATTGCAGAATGCATATTCAGGGTGCCTGGAGCCCCACTGTACTATCAAATCGATACGTTAAACTGTTCTCATAAATAAAAGACACGAGACAACCAGAAGAGTGTAGTAAGGCTGCAGTCCTCTATAAAATCTTATTAGAGTAGGCCTATTAATAAATAAACTATTGTTAATGCATTAATGTATTAACCCCTTAAGGATGGCTGATCGCCCATGTGGCATCACTTAAGGACTACAGACCATTTTTTTTTTTTTTTTTGCTGCTTCCGGTTCCCTGAACGGCAGAGCCCTGAATTCCATGACGGTCCTGGCACATCATGGGTCCTTAACGCAAATCTACCAATAAGGTGCCAGGACCGTCAAGGGTCGTTATGGGGTTAATAAAGAATAAATAACTATAATATGACAGTTGATTACAATGCAGTTAGGATGTTGACCCACGGAGATATCTGATTGTTTTTTTACCGATTTGGGGCATTATTGGAAACAGATTCAATTTTATTTTATTTTATTTTTTTTGCCTTCCTCTAAATCAACAAAAACAAGGGTGATACAGACTGGACTTTTTAGCATGTCCCTTTTTCCATCCTCTTCAACTGTGTCAGAATGTTACTATGACTTCTCACACATCCAAGGGGCTCATTAATGACTTGCAGAGGAGTATAAAACATAATTAAGGCCACGTCGATTAATTTACTTAAGACAATGGTATTTTACATTCGTATCAATGCAAATAGTTACCTCTTTCTCATCAGCTGTCAGTCCCTCTGTGAGAGGTGCATAGAGAATCATGTAACCACTAGCTCCAGCCACTCCAACCCACTTAGCTCTCATACTCTTGTGGGTCACATCGTACAGCTCAAGGTCAGAAGCCATTGGCAAGGCCACTGGAAGGGAAGATGAAGAAAATTATGTTGGGCATATGTCTCTTATCTCAATTTCTGTGGGTATTTAGCCAGTGGGTATCTGTAGGCAAATTCTACCTACTGTAGGGTATTGTATAAAGGCTAAATAGCCCCATTATGCATGAAAAATAGAGTAAAATAATTGTTGCTCTTTTTCACACTATTAATTAATGAATATACCCCTAACTAGTTGTGGATTTGCAGATTTCCACTGGCTGGAGAGGTGAAACACAGGAGAGAGGCGATTGTGTGTAGATTCAAGGTGACAGAGGGGGTCCCAAGGAGAGTCAACAGTTCTATCACATGGATGAAAGAAACCGAAAGACGTGGCCAGTAGTGTATTTTCCCCCTATATTTTGGATTTGTTTTTACAGTGCTCTTTCCTCTGGTGGAACACAAACATTTCCCACCTAAAGGGTTAATCAAATCTAAAACTGTTCTCAGATGTCGCCTTTAAAGGGATAGTAATGTTTCACCTAAACAGCACTTCCATTTAATCTTCATAGTATTTGGGCCATGGAGAGTGTTTTTTCAATACTGCCAGAGTTTTAGTTCAAGACTAATTGAATGACAAAGTATCCCCCTCCCACCCCCTTTACTGATGTAACACTGCTCACCTCAGAGCAGCAAGAATGTATGGATGGATCACAGAGAGGGACAATCTTCAGTGAGCATAAGGAAAAACCTGAAAAGCCTGTCAAGGGGGCAGGGTTTTCCTTATGTTTACAGTAAGAAGATTGTCCCTTTCTGTGAGCTGTCTGGTCGAGAGACCAGATTCCACATCTAAGGTGAGCAGTGTTACACTAGGAAAAAGGGACGGGAGGGGATACTTTATCATTCAATTACTCTTGAACTACAACTCTGACAGTATTGAAATAATACTCTCCATGGCCCAAATACTATGGAGATTAATAATACTATGAAGATTATGATCCCTTTCAATGTTTTCTTATCTTGAATCATTACTGTACATTCCAAGTTAATGCAGTAAGGAGTGATAAAGAGGTGATAAAGAGGAGATGACTTGTCCAGTGATATCACTTCCTACGTTATACTATGGAGTCAATGAACTAAGATTTCTTCAGCTTTAGAGATCGTAGTGCATAGGCTATATAGAATAACATAGGAACTGGAGAGGTGATATCACTGGAGAAGTCAACTGCGCTTTATCAACTCTTTATCACTCCTTAGTGCATAACCCCCAATGAGTCCAAACTCCAAATGTCCAAGTAATCCAAAGGATCAATTTGCAGACCTAAACACAAGATGAACATCCCTTTTTTTAAATATCCAGTTTGCAAGCTCGGCATACTGCACTGGGAGGAAGAGTTCTTGTATTTCCATAGTCCCCTTGCATCACTGATACATTGTGTATGAACAGTGAAGTAAAAAAAAAACTAATTCCATCTTCTGATTTGTGTGTTGGTTGTCATTATCACAAGAAGAGCCCTGTTGCCAGTTTTTAGTCCATGAGGAATTGACACTTACATGTGGTTTCAGCTCCTCGTAAACCTTCACTTGCTGTGTTGACATAAACAGCAAAAACAGCTATCTGATATTCTGTGAGGGACATCAGGTTCTTCAGCACTGTGGTGGAGACACTGCCATCAACTACAACCTACATCAAAACAAAGACACAGCATGAGATCGGTACACTTGTCATCTCAGTGTGTGACTTCAAGTAAAAGGCCCTATGCACAAAGTAAAGTAGAGTAATTTTAGGACACATCATGGGGGAGAAATAAAATTCCCCAAATTCATATAGTTTCAAATGCAACTTTTAAAGCGGAACTACCACCCCACAAAATCTTTAGCTTAACTAAGTCCCCATCTGGCGACTAGCTGCTTAGTAGAGCTAGTTTCTAGAATTATTATTTAATAGATTTATGCTCTCTTCTATGGCTGACAGTAGCACGGAGCGCGAACATCTTGCCACTGTGACGTCCGTGCGCCTGTGCTGTCAGTCACAGCCAGAGCCGGCCGTCTCCTAACAACATCTTCTAGAGCCAGCTGGGACTGACAGCGCAGGCGCGCGGACATCACAGTGGCAAGATGTTTGCGCTCCGTGCTACTGTCAGCCATAGAAGAGAGCATAAATCTATTAAATAAGGTAATAATTCTGGCGACTAGCACTACTAAGCAGCTAGTCACCAGATGGGGACTTAGTTAAGCTAAAGATTTTGTGGGGTGGTAGTTCCACTTTAACCCTCTGAATGCCAAAACTGTATCCCATGCATTGCAGTGCATTGGATACCTCTTTGTCATTCAACGGGTTAAACCGCTGAATGCTAAAACTGGCATAAAACCAAAAATCATATTCTTGCAAATAGAAATGCAAATGCAAAAATAATGTCTTGGACTGCCCTTGAAATGCATTGCATACCCCTCTGGCACTCAAAGGCACAGTGTGACACTCTATGCTAATTAGGTTCTGTACTGGACTAATAATTATCCATCTGGCGACTAGCTGCTCAGTAGTGCTAGTCGCCAGAATTATTACCGCGTTATTGAGAATTCCCACTGTTCCTGGGACTGACAGCCAGGAAACATGCAGACATATTTGCATAGTGACATCTGCGTGCCTGCACTTCACTACCACATTACCATTACCAGAAGGGGTGGTAGTTCTGCTTTAACATGATTTGCAGGTGGCATCTAGTTATAAAAGTTAATTGAAAAATGATTTATTTTACAGGAAAATGGCATGTACAAAATACTGGCATTACTTAATTATCTGTAAAACAATGTAAACTGGTCTTACAGTGATAGGTCCACTTTAATATCATATATGCAAAATGAATCTACAATTTTCTCTTGTTGGCAGCAAAGAGTAATCTGCAAGGTTACCTAGGGGGCAATGTATATAACTGGAGTTATAAAGTGTCTGTAAAATTCAGAGGCGTAACTAGAACGGTCCGTGTCCTGGTGCAAGAAGTGCCATGGCCCCCCCCAACCCCCGAACACATTGGCCCCCGGGCCCTCCACAATGCCTCCATTTCCTACCTCCCAATCCCTGGTGGTCCAGTGGAGTGGCAGGAGAGACGGGCTGGTGCGACGTGCTCCCGCGCGGTCCTCTTCTGTAATGCAGAGCGCTGGGAGATGATGTCATCTCCCAGTGCTCTGCATTACTAGCACGCCGGAGGGAGATTGCGGCGCCAGGAGGAGGGGGTCGCAGGGGGCAGCCGGCTCATGGTTGCGACCCCTGCGACCCCTATAGTTACGCCAGTGGTAAAATTGTCTCAAAGCGACATAAGTATATGTATTAACATTTAGTGACATTTTCTCTAAGTGCTAACTCCTGTTAGTTGACTTTTTTGAAAAGTGGAGTAGAAATGGTCTTGGCCAAATAAGAATTGTGTCCCAATTTATTTATAAAGAAATCTACTAATTGCACCAAAAATAAAGGCAGTTTTAGGGATTAAATCATCACGCCAGGTATAACCTGTTCTTCATGGAAGTATATAATATAGCTATGTGTGCGAAAATATATTCGCAGGTGTGGATTTTCTCAGTCTATTCTCAGATAGACATATTTATAAACAAGTATGACCCGGCGTTGTGAATTTTAGCTACAATTCTTAAGTATCCACTAAGAAGGATTATTATACTTCCCCCACTTAGTGACTTGTAAATTATTTTATTTACTCAAAATAACATTGTAATACATAGATCGAAATTCATCAAGCCACAAATGGCTCAATGTGCAAGGAAAGTAAAGAATTTCCATGTGCATTAGCTATTTGTCTATTCTGGATATCACTTACTCATCAATGATTGATGGCCAGATAAATCTGAAAATTCCATCTGCCAGCTCCATTGTAGTCAGTGTGGGTGAACACATGCTAACACTGATGCTGTTTGTGTATGTATTGCCAGAATGGTGTAATTTACGCCATTTCCATCATATTTCCCTGCCTTGCATATCGATCATTGAGGAATCCCTGAAGATAATCATCAAAGATTGGGGTAAGATGTGGTGAAGAACACTGCTTTTCCCACGGTTTTGTGAATTTTGGCCTTAAAGGAACAGTAAACGTTATTTTATGAAAAGCTAAATGCCATAGGACTTTTCCTCCTGAGTTAACCCCTCAAGGACCAGCGGTCCCGGGGTGTGTGGTCCTTTAAGGACCAGATAGGGAAGTTCAACGTGCCGCCTCCCGTGACTGATGACGTGTGCCGGCACGCCGAACGAGGGAGTTAAAGACATCACTCCAGTCTTGGAGCAATCAACTTCAGTCCCCGATATTACTCACCACGCTCCTGCAAGAGCGCGGTGAGTAAAAAGTATGTGACGTACCAGGATCGTCACTGGTCCTTAAATGCCAGACCAGCATGACAGTCTGGGTACGTCAATGGTCCTTAAGGGGTTAAACAAGGGAACTACCACTTATGTCAGTTGTTTTATTTAAACCTTATAACTGTTCAAACTGTCAGCAAGTGAAAATAGCTTCATTGCTTGTGGAAGTTCAAACTGACTGGAAATAATAAAATGCCTACTATAAGATCCTTGTCAGTGACTCACCTCTCCTATAGAGTAGAGCAGAATAACTGTTTGAAATGTGGCCACTAGAAGGAATTTCATAGAAAAGTTTACTGTTCCTTTAATGTCTTTAAGTAGTAAAGAGGAAGTCAGAGACGCTCAACTAGGAACGAGCCTGAAATAGAAATTTGTAGGCTCTCTAGGAATGGTATCCTACCCAGAGTGCAGTCTATTTTAGCCCACTAGTGCCTTTCACAGAGAGGAAATATCCTAAACATACCATACTGGTCCTGCCAAAACTGCAGTTCAGCAGCGAAGTACCAAGCAGTTCTTTGAACACGAGAAACAGCCAACCCCAATTGTACGTTTCGACCTTGTTGGACCTCATCAGTGAGGTGTAGCTGATTTCTCTAGGCACTGTAAGCAAGGGGTCCAATGCTGGATTCCCCTATTACCCTTGTGGTGAATAATCCCAAAGATAATTTGCATATGTAAAGTGGAAGTCAGAGACGCTCAACTAGAAATACGCTGGCCATAGAATTTAGCAGGCTCTTTAGGCGTGGTGTCCTACCCAGGGTGCAGTCTCTTTTAGCCCACTAGTGCCTTTTACAGATAGGAAATATCCTAAAGCATATCATATTGTTCCTGCTAAAAGAGACTGCACCCTGGGTAGGACACCAGTCCTAGAGAGCCTGCATATTTCTATTGAAAGCTTGTTCCTAGTTGAGGGTCTCTGATTCCCACTTTAAGTAATAAAGGACATGAAAAAGGCCATTAAAGAATGCAGAATTACAAATAAAGTCTAGGTATGATATTCTAAACTGATTTCTGATCTCTTTCAGAGAGAAGTTTCTAGAATATACAATCAGAATTTCACTCTTGGGATTGCCCCAGGAGGAGGGAGGAGAGAGTAAGGAAGAATTTGTGTTTGTCTTTTTTAATTTGGATGTCTGTATGTTTGATTGGGTGTATGTATGTATGTGTATGTCTGTCTGACTGTCTGACTGTCTGTCTGACTGTGTATCTGTGCTTATGCTTGTGTATGTTCCTTGATGTATTCGTTTGTGTGTCTGTGGTATGTTAATGTGTGTGTTATGCTGGTGGTGTTGGCTGAGAGCCAACTCGTTCACAAACTCAAGGTATAGAATAGCCATTGTATTATATGACTATATGGCGGGCCACACATTTGAATACATAGCATCCTGTATGACCCGATTCAGATGGTGGCCTTTGTTCCCTCACACTCTTTCCACTGGTCATTTCAAATGACAGGCTGCTCACTAGATAGCAGCTGATATTCAATCAGCTGAAAAAGGCATAAAATAGGATGATATACTCAGGAAGAACACAATTGTTTTTTTGATGTAATATTACCTCTTCTGGTTGTCCTCCTTTAGTTGGATAATACACTACTCTGTACTTTTCCACATTTCCCGGTGCATGGGTCCAGCTCACACGAAACCCTCTGGCTGTTACCTCTGATGTGACGAGTTCAGAGGGAGATCCCATTGTGGTAACCACTGTGGTTCCTGAGGGTAGAACAATATTAAAGTATTGTTCATCTTATTAAAGTGGACTTCATTAATATATCACTTCATTAATATATCATGTTAGTCAAAAGACCAGCAGATGTCTAATTTAGGAGACATTGATACTTTTATTCCTGCATAGTGAGATATCTGATTGTTATGCCATATGCTAATGAATGTTAATGAAGCCATTTGTGTAGCACATACTTTCACTAGCATATTAAACTGCACTAAGAAAGACTTTCATTTTGACTTTTTCAGAAGTATCAGTATTTCCTAAAATGGTACTCTGATAGTATTTTGGCATAAATAACACACGCATGCAGTTTTGAATTTAAATTTAAAGCATAGAAGCTTAAATTCAGGATGACAGGTTTATAATTTAAATAGGTGATAAAGAATCTACCACTTGCCTAGTGAGATCAGTTCTCCAATTCCAGTTGTATATAATAATTATTATTCCAACAAAAGCAGTATTACAAGAACATAAACATGAGTAGGTACATAAACACAGAAAAATAGCTTCAATAATCAAAATCCATATAATAGGAAATTTATACCAAATTCCAGATTCAATAGTATAATAAATCTCATACATTCACATGAGATACTGCAATTATCCATTTATATTGACACTAGCGTAAGAACCAGTGTACACGGGCGTATCTGTTTATGTAATGGCAGAGTTTGGGCAGTGTCTACAGCGCATGACTGCCTGCGTTTGGGCAGTCTCTACTGTGCATGAATGCATTGGACACTCAGGCAGTCTCTACTGCGCATGACTGCATCAGACAAACATACACCTGGCCTTTTATATTATAGGATATGAGGAGGGGAAGGTAGAAAGGTCTAAGTAGGGTGAAGAGGGAGAAAAAGGATAAAAAGGTAAAGAGAGTAGGGAAATCTCCAGTTCTTATGTTATTCTGTGGAGCCTATGCACTAATAGATCTTAGTGCATCCGCTCCATAGAATACAATATGGATTGGAGAAATTATCTCACTGGAGAACGTATCTCCTCTTTACAAGCTATTTATCACCCCTTAGTGCATTTATCCCCTGATCTACCAAATAAGCTATTCTAGAAAAGACCATCTAGTGCAGGTGTAGTCATTATCAAGATTTACAGGTGCTCTTAGACTACAACTACCATACATCATCCTCAGCCAGCCAATGGCTGGCTGAGGATGATGAGAATTATAGTGCAACAACAGCTGGAGGATCTTAGGTTGCTCACTCCTGATCTAGAGACAAAGCCATCTTAGGTATCTTACAGAACATAGAAATGTTTTTCACCTTCCGCAGGGGTAGGTACAGGGATGGATTTAGTGCTCAGGTGCCCTTAGCCCTGCCCATGGCCCTACTCAAGTCTCAATGGCCCCTCCCTAACCACATCCACTATTGCCTTGCATGGAAAATACCCTTAGCCTATAAATATCTCTTTTATCAACTTGTAAGCACAGGGGTTTATAACCTGGTTAATAGTCTTCCCTATAAGCAACATTTAAGCTGGTGAATAAATAATTTACTATAGGACCATTGTGCATGGGTGATATCAAGGACGAGATGATGCGTTGGTGATGTTGCTTATACAGAAACATATTCTGCTGGCCTTTTCACATGGGCGAGTATAGCCTTGTGTCTATGCATTAAGGTGCTCTCACAGGAACACAGTAAAGCTGCAGCATGGTTTAGTCCACCTAGTAGTCTACACAATCTTTCCACAAACAGCAATAGAGGTTGTGATACTCAATTCAACCTCCAATGAATGGCAATCCTTGTGTGGGGCTAATGCCTACATGACCTGGGCATCAGTTACATCCCCACTATGAAGAAATTGCTAGGGAAATGCAGGAGAAGGTGACATCGGGACATGCTGCATTTCTGTTACCCATGGGCAAGGGCTCTTGACCATAACCAGGTATCTGTGCAGGTGCATGAGGATTGCACTTTCCATGACCACAACCATGCCAAGTGGGAAATCCAACATTGGGTAGGGAACCTGTAGATCTGCAGCTTTTGTCTGCATCTTACATCATCCCCTGCCAGTGCTTGGCCTCAACATCAATATCTCTTGATTTATTGCCATGGAATGATACTTTTGCCAAGAATATTTAAAGAAATTATTACTTGATGCATGAAGCTTCATTACAATATTATAGACAATGTTACTAGATGTAGTCTCTGTTACCTGAGGAATTTTTACGTGTTCACACACCTCTCTATCCTCAAAAACCCTTAATGACTACATCGACTTCCTAATAGTGCCATTTGTTTTCTAGCATTTGTCTGCTGTGTAATTTCCTTTAGTGAAGAAAAGAAAGCACATGGCAGCTCTATGAACATGTGATGTGGGATAATGATCCAAAAAATACAAGAATACAATGCAGGACTTTTGCATGAATGTGACTGAGAAGGTGCAGGTACTAAGGCAGTGTGCCGGCTCTTATAATCAAAGGAATAGAAGGATGGTGAAATATTACTCTCCTGAAAAAAATTGCAATTACTAGGGATGTGTGAAATATTCTGCTGCAGGAACAAAAAAGGCTTCTTCTGCTGATATTTTACCTGCTCTTTGGGCTGGAGTGAATGAATGTAAGTGACTATGGTCCATGTATGCACAATAACTGGTGTGTGTGCATTATAACATCATCAAGAGAACGTTGGAACTGTTGTGCTGGAATATCAGAACTCACTTAGGAAAGTCCGAACTCTTGTAGTTCACTTATACCACTATCTTAGTTGCGTGGAACTTACAAGGAAAGGAGGAATATATTCCCCTTACCGTGGAAATTCCCTCAAGGACAAAATCAGATCCTCCGCATATTCTTAGTAACGTCTCATAGATGCAGATCAAAATTTAAAGTGATAGTAATGTTTCAAAATAAAAGCAGCTCCAATTAATCTTCATAGTATTTGGGCCATGAAGAGTGTTATTTCAATACTGTCAGAGTTGTAGTTCAGGAGTAATTGAATGATAAAGTATCCCCCTCCCGCCCCTTTTACCTAGCGTAAGCCGCCTCCCCTCAGGAGTGGAATCTGGTCTTAAGACCAGACAGATCACAGCAAGGGACAATATTCTTACTGTGAGAACAATGAAAACCCTGCCCCTCTTGATACGTTTTTCCCTTATGCTAACTGAAGATTGTCCCTCTCTGCAAGCCATCTGGATACCACCTTTATATTCTGAGGTGAGCAGTGTTACACTAGGTAAAAGGGGCGGGAGGGGGATACTTTATCATTCAATTACTCTTGAACTACAACTCTGACAGTAATGAAATAACACTCTCCATGGCCAAATACTATGATGATTAATTGGATCTGCTTTTATTTTGAAACATTACTATCCCTTTAAGTGATTTATTCAAGCAATTAAAATTATAGTAAATACAGTTTTTGGATGAACATCATAAGACAACCTAGGGCAAAGAATCACCTTATGTGTTTTTCGTGATGCACATGCTTAACCCTTTGCATGCCACACCATGCATTGCACACTCCTCTTGTACCCAAAGCATTAATCACAGGTCAATAATTAAGCATTTATACAATGCCAAATGCATAATGTGATGCTTTGCCTTAACTTGTCTCAGTCTGCTCATCCAAAAACTGTACTTTCAATTAATTTAATAGCTCATATAAACCTCTGAATTTTAATCTATATTTGTGAATCATTTTAGTCTTTATAGGAGAGTAGCAATTTATCTTCTTTGTATTCTTTTTCATAGTTGCCAACATTTCAACTAAAAAATTCTAGGGACACACTTCCCCTGGGGAGTCACATGACAGAGTCGTCTGCAGCAGAGCTGTCCAAGTTCAGTCCTCAAGGGCCACCAACAGTGAAAGAATTAAAGGGTTACCAATGTCTTTTATATTGTAGATAATCAAAAAATAAATTGATTGATGCCAGTCCGATCTCTCAAACCTTTATGGTTAGAGAGATATATGGTGATAAAGATCCCCCCTCCCTCCCCTTTCACTGATGTCAGCCTCTAGCTGACCGAAGAAGATCCTGGTCCTGGGACCGGCAGACGGCTCTTCAGCAGAGCCGAAATACTGCAATCTAAAGAGAAATACTTCACTGGAACGGTCTACAAAGTGTGCCTGGTTTGCAAGCACACTTTGTAGACTGTTCCAATTAAATATTTCTTTTTAGATTGTGGTATGTCGGCTCTGCTGAAGAGTCGCCTTGAGTTGCACGACTCAAATCTCCTTCTGACAGCTTTACAACTGACATCAGTGAAAGGAGAGGAAGGAGAGAACTTTATCTCTGTATATCTCTCAAACCATAACGGTATGTGTAGATGCATGGGATGATAATATTATTCAACTTCATATAAATCCTTGGTTAGGCCTCATCTGTAGTATGGGGTGCAGTTTTGGGCACCAGTTCTTAAAGGGTCAGTAATGCCCATATTTAATTATTTAATAAAGTATTTGGAGAAAGTGCCATCTCTCAAACCCTTACGGTGTGAGAGATATTCTCCACTAAAGTTCTCCCTTCCCTCCCCTTCTACTGACGTCAGTGCTCTGCTGACAGCAGAAGATCCCGGTCCTGGGCCTAGGGTGACCATGTGTCCCGGAACGTCCGGGACTGTCCCTTAATTGGGTTCTATGTCCCGCGTCCCGGATCATCCCCCACCGGGACAATAAAGAGTCCCGAAATGAAGGTAGCCGCCCGCCCGCATCATCACGCGCCCCTGCGGGCCGTGATGACATACATTTCAATGATCACTTGATAAACAGTTCTGCCAGCGACTCTAGCCCAACCACACTGTGATAAGGCAGTGTCAAAATATGTTCCCTTTAACAGAGCTGGCCTTCTGCGCATGACTTTTACCACCCACCTGAACCATAGAGCCACCGACACTGAACAGGGCTAAAACGGTTACTTCCTGTCTCTCTTTCCACCCCTGGTACTTTATGAGTATGGTGTAGTTAGTTTCTATGGTTGTCTTGGTGCTGAGCACTCTGGTATACCCCCGCCCTCCTCGCCGGTCTTCCCAGTTTGCGCTGCTAGAGGTCCGAGTCTTGTAGCAAGATGGCGGAGCTGGGTTCGGGGTGACCAGACAACAAGAAGAGGCAACTGCTGCTCCGCATTTCCGCTAACGGGTGACAGGACCAGACGTACAGAGCTCTAGTGTTTCATCACATCCCCTAACGTACACATCAGCCACCAGAAAATTGCTATGGGCCGCGAATCCCAAATATACATGTGATATATAATTACATATAGTTGGAAAGCTTTGTCATACGATTTAGATACATATACCTATATACACGATATAGTTAGTATACGCATATAAAGCTTGCTGTGTACAGCCTTCCTAGTCATTCATATTCTCCTTAACTAACTTGTGTTTTGTGGTAAACTGTTGTTCATTAAAGCACTGTGTAGGTACAGTAGTAAAGAGCAATGATATAAGTATCACAGGCGTATAACACGGCAATGTTAGGGTGACCACATGTCCCGGAATAGCAGAACGGAAATGTGGTCACCCTAGTCCTGGGACCAGCCGGCAGGCTCTGCAGCAGAGCCAAAATCACGTTATTTAAAAAGAATTACTTCATTGGAATGGTCTACAAAGTGTGCCTGGTTTGTAAGCATGCTTTGTAGACCGTTCCAATTAAATATTTATTTTTAGATTGTGGTATGTAGGCTCTGCTGAAGAGCCACCTTGACAGCTGACATCAGTGAAAGGGGAGGAAGAAGAGAACTTTATCACCGTATATCTCTCAAACCATAACGGATTGAGAGATCGGACTGGCATCAATGGATTTATTTTTTGAATATCTACAGTATTACTTTTTATTAATAAAAGACATTACTAACCCATTAAGGATTTCCTTGTTTAAGCACAGGAGGGCTAATCAGAATGAATGATCCATTGATAACTCTCCTGTGCTTAATCAGGGAAATCCTTCCATCCTGGCCTGTTGGCGGCCCTTGAGGACTGAACTTGGACAGTAAGGTGTAGTGCAATGCCAACAGAAATCCTGTACAACAAACTGCAACTGTACAGCAGAACAGATGTTACCCACACCAAATACTGCATAAAATCACCAACTGGCAATATTATTAACACATTTTGGGAGGCTCATTGCCTATATACCTTTTAATATCAAGTATGCTTTGCACACAGAATATAAGATTAAAATGTAAGCAGGTACAGCAGGATCCAGGGACAGGGAACCGAAACCAGCGATTGTCACTGGAAATCTGAGACAGCTGTCAAGTAAGTATTTTATCCGTTACTCTTCATCGCTCACTCACCTTTAATTTCAGTCTCTTGCTCCTCCACTCGTGTGCACACTGTTTTTGTAAGACCTTCCACTATATTTTGCATGATGTTAAAATCGGCCACATTGTACACATGAGTACTGTCCGGTTCCGAGGCAATTTCCTTGAGTTCATTCAAGTCCGCGTTTTTCACACCTTAACACACAAGAAATGGTCAAAACAGAAACAATTAGAAAAAGCCAGCACCTAAAATTGTCGAATGAATGTAAAAAAAATATTATACATTTAATTAAATTATGTAATTGCTCAAATACAATAATAATAATTCAAAAAAATTATATTTTTTTATTTATATTATATGGTCTAAGTCATATTAGTATTATTATTATTATACCCTATCAGGAGGACTTCCCTCATTAGGAGTCCTGGTTAGATAGATAGACAGACAGACAGGCAGACCGATGGATGGATGGATGGATGGTTGGATGGATGGATGGATGGATGGATGGACAGATAGATAGATAGATAGACAGACAGATAGATAGATGATAGACAGACAGGAATAGATAATAGATAGATAGATAGATTAGATAGATAGATAGATAGATAGATAGATAGATAGATAGATAGATAGATAGATAGACAGACAGACAGATGGATAGACGGATAGACAGACAGGAATAGATAATAGATAACTAGACAGACAGACACATAGATAGATGGACAGACAGATGGACGGACAGACAGACAGCCTGAGAGACAAACTTCTGAGCATTACTGAAATCTATGGACTACTAACCCTTTGCCGGATACCTCTCCGGCACTCAAAGGGTTAATATATTAGTTGATATTATATAAAATCAGTTACGTCTTTCTAATTAATGGAAAGATAACGATCACTGTATTTTTTATATGGAATTTATTTGAATGTGTCAATTGCTTTATAAACAATTTTAAGGATTTTAAATGGCAGTTTAAGTAATATTTTATAATCATTCATTCAGAATTCACATTATAATTTAATAGTTTATTATTCACACTTTCTTGTGGGGTGAAAGACAACAGCAGTCTTACAATGAGAGAATACCTTTTTTAAGCAGAGTAATTTCCACATATAGATATAACTGATTGATATATAAAGGACCTAGGTAAGTCTATATATTAAACAAATTAAGAGACACTTATTCCTAGGGTTTAGTTCTACTTTAACCCTTGGATGACCAGTGGGGTATGAAAGGCACTGTGCTGATCAACGAAAGGTTATAGATAGCGAGGACAAATAATCAGGACTACAGATGCACAGATTTGATAAATGTGTGGAATTCTTCATAGCATACCAATGGCAAAAAGTTCAATTCCAGCATCCTTCAAACTCTTGGCAGGAGGAATAACATCATCTTGGGACTTTCCATCAGTGACCAAAATACCAATCTTTGGAAGGTCAGGCCGTGCTCCAGCTTCTGGCTTAAAACTGTTTTCCAGAATGTATGTCAACGCAAGCCCTAGAAAAGACAGTGTGTTATACAGGAGAATGTATAATGAGCCTTTTTTAAAGAGTATGTAGATAATGATGTGCACTATTGGTGATGGGGGTGTTGTAGATTTTAGCATTATATATTCTTATTTAATAAAATATGACCATTATGTACTAGTGGAGTGATGCATTAAGGTGTGATGTACATATGTCCTATTGAATTTTATTACTAAGCCAATCAGATAAGCTCCTCTTCACCTCAATCAATGACAAATATCTTTGGGTATTTACATTATCATCTTTCCCTCTTTTGAATATGTGAAGCAGGGAAATATGATAAAATATGTTGAAAATGCAGCCATTCCAACAATATGCACGTAAATGTTTACTAGATATGTGCATGTCCGCCCCATAGCTTTTTATGGGATCCACCAGCCAAAAGCTGGCAGATGGAAATGGTGGATCTATCTGGTACTCACTGATGAATAAGCAAGTGTCACATACAATCCATTCTGCTCAGCATTACTACAGGACAGTACCTGCTAATATACTTCCTTTTGGTCAGCGCTATTACAGATCAACACCTGATAAAGTATTTCCTTTTACTCGGTGCTATTACTGGACAATACCTAATAAATCATTTTCTTTTGCTCAGTTGTAGTATAGAACAATACCTTATAATGTATTTCCTGTTACTCAGAGCTGGTAAAGGACACTACCTGATAACATATGTGCTTTTGGTTCTTTTACTCAGCGCTATTGCAGTATAGTACCTGATAACGTATTTCCTTTTACTCAAAGCTATTGCAGTATAGTACCTGATAACGTATTTCCTTTTGCTCAGCGCTATTGCAATATAGTACCTGATAACGTATTTCCTTTTACTCAGCGCTATTGCAGTATAGTACATGATAACGTATTTCCTTTTGCTCAGAGCTATTACAGTATAGTACCTGATAACATATTTCCTTTTACTCAGCGCTATTGTAGTATAGTACCTGATAACGTATTTCCTTTTGCTCATCGTTATTATAGGACAATGCCTGATTTCTTTTGCTCACTATTATTACAGTATAGCACCTGATAACACATTTCCTTTTGCTCAGCACTATTACAGGGCAGTACCTGATAACATTTCATTTTGCTCAGCACTATTACAGGATGGTACCTGATAATAATGTTTCCTTTTGCTCAGTACTATTACGTGACAGTACCTGATAACATTTCCCTTTGCTCACCGCTATTACCGGACAGTACATAACAAAGTACTTTCTTTTACTCAGCTCAATTACAGGACTGTACCTGATAAAGTGTTTTCTTTTTCTCAGCTCAATTACAGTACAGTACCTGATAACGTATTTCCTTTTGCTCAGCGCCATTACAGGACAGTACCTGATAACTTATTTCGTTTGCTCAGCACCATTACAGGACAGTACCTGATAACTTATTTCCTTTTGCTCAGCGCCATTACAGGACAGTACCTGATAACTTATTTCCTTTTGCTCAGCACCATTACAGGACAGTACCTGATAACTTATTTCCTTTTGCTCAGCGCCATTACAGGACAGTACCTGATAACATATTTCCTTTGCTCAGTGCCGTTACAGGACAGTACCTGAAAACATATTTCCTTTTGGTCAGTGCGATTGCAGAACAGTACCTGTTAATGTATTTCCTCCTTTGTAGGGCAGATTTCTGACAGCATCAATCACAGCATCCTTCGTACTATAAGCATTCAAGTGCCACTCTATCCGCGGATCACCACTGTACTGTGCAAGACCTGGCCATAGACAATGGAAATATTTATAGTGTCATTCAAACATACATTTTCTTTAACTTCATATTTTTTGAGCTTTTGAACAGATAAAAAAAGTTGCAAAGGTAATAACAGAAGGAAAATAGAATAGCACTCATCTGTCGGGGAAATATAATTACAATTTGTAGCTGACATATTTTACAAAAAAAAGGACCTGTAAACTTCTTTTTATTAAACATATTTTCTAGCTATTTTCCTGCTTAGTAAAACAAGACTTCTCCCACTGCTGGCTGATTTTTCACTCAAGAGTTACTCAGAGTTTTTTTTAATCAATCTGTATGAACACGATCAGCTGCTGTCCAAAGAGGAAATACTTTTTAAAATGTATGTCATGGGAGAGTATGAATCATACATCAAGTGATAGCAACAGCGCCGCCTGGGGACCACAACATAAAATTGACGTTTAATAATTAAACAAAAAATGAGCTTTAATAACTATTGAAACAATATTTCCCAACATTTGGAGTACCCTTGCTTTACACATCAAGAAAATAATTTAAAAAAAAATTCTTTAAAAATCCTTTCAACGGTAGTTTTATTTCATGAATAAAAGTCTTCCATGAGGATTTTTTATTCTTACACTTTGTATTTTAAAAAATTATTTTGTTTCTTTCCTTTAGTACGAGACAAAAAAGTTAAATTCTTCTAATTATTTTTAAAGTGACATATTTTTATGAAAAATATCTATTTTGTAGAACTTCTCCTTCTCTCACTTCTGGGAGATGTCTAAATCAGACATTATAGTTAAACAGATCATTGCATAGTAGTTTTGGTTGAAAAAGAGACTTGCATCCATCAGGTTCAACCCTTTTCCAATTCTTGTTTACCGTCATTGATCCAAAAGAAGGCAGAAAAAAAAATTCAGCAATTTCAAAATCTGCTTTGGATGGGAGAAAAAATTCCTTCTTTACTCCAAATGGCAATCAGATGTCTCCTTGGATCAACACGCATTAAATAAATATTAATCCCAATGCCCACTATGTTCTGCTCTTTTAAAAAAAGTATCCAGGCCCCTTTTAAAGGCATCTAATGTATTCGATAGCACCACTTCTTCAGGCATGAATTCCATACCTTTACTGTCCTTACCGTAAAGAATCCCTCTAAAAGTAGAAATTGCTTTTAGGGAGAGGATGGTCGCAGTGTGTTTGACATTTCCAGTTTATTGGGTGATGTTGCTATTGCTTTCTTCAGTGACTGTTCAGAACATCTCACAAAAAATACAAGTGCATGGTGATATTATATACACTATACAATTTTATGGGTCTGCAGAAGATAGAAGTTGGATTATTATCCCAAAGTAATTCTGGAAATGTTCATGAAGGAAGGAAGGAAAGTAGCTGGTAACTATTGATTACGATTGGTGATAATTATCGGACGTATATTCAGTTGACAAGTGCAATTTCCCTCTCTGTGGATATTTCATTTTATGTCCTTCATTCTTTCAGATTCTGAACAAAAATGTTTTGATTGATAGATGCAATTTATTCTTATATGTTTAGAAAAATATAACATTTGCCACTTGCATTTGTTATGATTGGAATATATGTCACTAATTAATGTTAACTTTAAAAGATGAATTTTGCTTCAAACCCTGTGCAATGCTCTTTAAAATAAAATGTAAAAAAATTGCTTTGATATGGAAGGAATATTTGATTAATACTGTATTTATATATAAAATTAAAATTTAAAGAACTAAAAACCACTCACCTATTCTTGTTTTATCAGAGGAGACGTCAAAAGCAGACACAAGGTTCTCCAAGAAAAGTCGTACATATCGAAAATTGAGCCTTCCGATACTCCACGACCCATCGACCAAAATCACAATATCTGCTACTGCTGGTGTTTTACATGAAAACTGAGCTTCTAAACATTAAAAATAAAGGATTTTATGTTAATATTAATGAGAACATTATTAATAGTTATTCAAACATATAACAACAAAGTCAAATGAGATGCAACTTTATACAATATGATCATAAGATAGCTGGTGTGCAGATGGAATGTCCAGAGAACCAATGGGATGCAGGAATAATCTACTTGGCAAATTTTGAAAAACTGAAATACAACTGCATCCTTAAACCAGGTTTATCCAGTTTTTGGTTATTTGGCTGGAGGCCTAACAATTGACTACTGCTGCTTTAAACCCTTTGATGCTTAACAATGCAAGGATTTAAAATCAAGTATTGCTGGTGTCTGTGCATAGAAAAGAGATAAACATTTATAATATTACAGATTAAATATCAGCAGAACAAAGTCAATGAAGGACTTTTTCTTTTTATAATGTATTGTTTATGAGATTAGTCCAAGAAAAAAGTAACTAAAATGAGACATTATTATACTCCCTAAATATCTGAAAAAAAAATCAAGTTAAGTAAATCATTTCTAACATTACAACATATGTTCAGAATTTAGTGTACATTTCAATTTTGCAAATATATACATAATTGTTATATAAAACACTTAAGCAGAAAATAGACAGGTTTATTATATGAATCATAATAGTTTAAATAAGAATATTCCCAGAGAACGGATTGGGTGATGAAGAAATTTTGAATACTGAAATTTGAGCACATTCAAAGGTCTTTGATTTTAGTTGCTTCTCTCAGATGAATTTAACTGAAATTGCAGTCTTCCCTAAAATGGAACAAATAAAAGTGAGATGTTAAGCAAAGACAAATAGACAAAGAAAAATGCTCAATGTATGGTACATTTCATGATATATTTGTTGATCTTTAGTTCTACATTTAAAGGAGAAGTGGTGCACATGGTTAGCACCAGAATTACTCCACTTTTCCTCAGTGAATTGTATTGTACGTCTAAACAAGGAATTATGTTTGATCATTCATAAATATCCCAAGGGTATTTATGATTAAGCACATATGAGTAGAGGTGGGGTGAAGAGCATCAGTTACACATCTCTCCCTGCAGCTTTATAAATGTCGTCTTTAGGAAACAAATGCTCGTCTAACATAAAATTGGCTGGAATACCTTTGGATTATTCTGCAGATTTTGGTAAAAAAAATCTGCAAAATTACAGTTCCCATAAAGCACAGGGACAAGAAGTTAGGATGTCATCAAAATTCTGGAATGTCAGAGAGGTTCATAGAGAGCCTTCAATAAGGATCATATGCAAAGATGAACTTGAGTAATTTGGGGGCAAACCAACTTCCCCATAGGGAACACTTGAAAATTATCATGGATTTAATGAGGGCTTTTAATCACTTGAACACTAGAGAGGTATCCACAGTATGGTTTCTCAGTGCATTGGAGAACTCTCAAGCAATCAAGGGGGTTTAACAGTCCCATTTAACCCTTTGACTGCTAGAGGGGTTACGCAACGAATTGCAGAGCAATTCGTTGTGTACCCCTCTGGCACTCAAAGGGTTAAATTAATGTGCATTTTAGGAACTTGTATGTGTCCCATTGATGCAGTAGGTTTGCTCCAAAATGACGGCAATTCTATTTAATACATCAGCCTCAATGTTTTTCTTTAACCCTATTTTACTGACTTTAATGGATATTTTCATAGCTAATAACATACACAGGTTTCAAATCCAAAATACTAACTTGCATGTTAATAGAGCATTACAATTTTATTATGAATCAAACAATGGTTCTCTCAATTCCATAAGATGCTTAGTTTAAATATTATAGCACAACCTGTTTTATTTTTTATAATGAATTCTTAACCCTTTGAATGCCATAGGGGTACGCAACACATTGCAAAGCAATGTGTTGTGTAAGCCCTATGGCATTCAAAGGGTTAACAGTACCATCTAGTGTCCAGCCAGTTTTGCTATTGAAGATCTGAGTTGTAGCTTACGTCTCTCTACAGAATGTGATATAACAGCTTTACCACTTTGTGGCAAAATGAACTGTAATGATTTTTAACAACCTTCCAGCAGTGGGAGTATAAATACTGCTAAATAAACCAGAAAAAGTATCACCATATATAAACTGGACATAACAGCAATATATACAGAGCTACACAGGAACAGGCGTCTGGTTCAGGGGTAGTGGTCAAACCCACAAATTATCATGGTGCGTTTGACAAGTACAGCTAAGGCTTCCCTCAAAATGTATCTTGCTTGTCATTTGCCTACATTCCCAAATGGGTAATTCAGCCATAGCAACATCCGTTCACTGCAGTGTCACAGCAACTCTCTTCATGCAAGTGTTCATTGGCTTAAAGTGATAGTAATAAAAAAACAGCAGCCCCAATTCATCTTCATAGTATTTCAGCCATATAGAGTGTTATTTAATTACTGTGAGCATTGTAGTTCAAGAGTAATTGAATGATAAAGTTTCCTCCTCCCGTCTCTTTTACCTAGTGTAAGCCCCCCACTCCTCAGATGTGGAATCCAGTCCAAAGACCAGACAGCTCACATCAAGGGACAATATTCTTACTGTGAGAACAATGAAAACCCTGCCCCCCTTGACAGGTTTTTCAGCTTTTTCCCTTATCTTAATTGAAGATTGTCCCTCTCTGCAATCTACCTGGACACTCCCTGCTGCTCTAAGCTGAGTAGTGTTACATCAGTAAAAGGGGCGGGAGGGGGATACTTTATCATTCAATTACTCTTGAACTACAACTCTAACAGAATTGAAATAACACTCTCCATGGCCTAAATACTATGAAGATTAATTATAGCTACTTTTATTATGAAACATTACTATCCCTTTAAATAACTAGAATGTAAACAAGTCAATTAATACACTTTGAAGTGGGAGTGCAGCCACTGGTAGTTGATTTTTTTAAATAAATTTGGTCATTTTTTAGGCTCTACCTTTTTTATTACATAGTGAGTCTTATGCATAACAAATAAGAAATTCTGGAGCCAACCAACTGCATCAATAAAATCTCCCCAAATTCCTATTGCTTTAACCCCTTAGTGACCGGCCGCGGCCGGCACTTAACAACGGGGTTTTTTTTTTCGGCATTCTGCCGAATTACTTCCTGGATGTACATGTACGTCCTCTGTCACTAAGTGGCAGTTTCTGTGGGACGTACATATACGTCCATTGTCGGCATGGGGTTAAATGGGATTTTTAACCCCTAGAATGCAATGTGTTGGAGGCTCCTCTAGCATTTAATGAGTTAAATGTCCTATATAAATCAACTGTTGTTTTTGCATCCCCCCACTTTGGTGCATTTGGCTTGCTCCAGAATTGCTTTTCTTTTGTGCATAAGGCCCAGTGCATGAGCAATTGCACTTCTATTCCCAAACTGAACTGAATTAAAAAATGGCATCATGGGAATGTAAGGAGAAACCAAAGTGATGTCAGAAAACATATGTGCATACTAGTGACATCACTAGTGAATATTGCATATTCAATAATGTTGGACCAATGATAGAATAAAATCAGAGCTATCCATTCCTGTAGAGAAATTATACTGATGACATCCTCATTAATATAAAATAATGCCAACAACATTTTATTATCGCATAATCAACATTTTATTATCGCATAAAGATTTAACCACAAGAACAATTAGCCTTTTGAGGGCAAGAGGGGCGAGTGACACGTTCCTCTGCATACTCCTCAGATTCTGAATCCATACCAGGAGGCTCTCAGGATCTGACCCAGAGAGTCAGGATGGTGTGTGGGGGGGTGTTTATATTTAACCATTTGAATGCCATAGGGGTACACAACGCATTGCCAAGCAATGCAATGCATACCCCTCTGGCACTCAAAGGGTAAATTTCCAGGTCTCTGGGACAGAGGCTGATTCTCAGGGCTTGGTGAGTTTCCTTATAACTCAGACCACTTCACTGCTAGTCCTGGCAAGTCTCCACCCTGTTCTTCTGAAAATCAGCCCATTTTAAGGTCAATCCCTGCCTCCCTTCCTCCCAATCCCACCCCAATCAAGTCTCGTCCACTTTATCATGTGAATTGCATCATTTAAGAAGAAGGGAGAGATGGACGCACACTCTGGATGAAGTGACTTTATAGCTCACACATACACAGATCCGGGTGCAGACCATCCACAGGCATCCCACCAACAAGATATAACAGAATAATATTAATAGGAGACCACACTCAAGGCAACGTGCAATCAATAATTTAGTACACACTGAACTTTATTGATGAGAACTACACATGCAATGTTTTGGGGAGCTGAATACCTTGCTGGACTGTGCACCATTCCTCCACCCAATTATCTTCCATGCACCACAGTGGAGAAATAAACAATCCATCAATTCCCATTTATTGAATTGTGGCTTTTAATCCTTTGAATCCTGCCGAAGTCTTCAAAGCATTGCATTCAAGTGGTTAAAAGCCCCATGTTAGTATCTGACAGGCTGGGCACAGCAGGTTGGAGGGAGAGCAGTGTGGAATGTTAGTATCTGAAAAGCAGGGAGTGGCAGGTTGGAAGGAGAGCAGTGTGGAATGCTAGTGTCTGAAAAGCAGGGAGTGGCAGGTTGGAAGGAGAGCAGTGTGGAATGCTAGTGTCTGAAAAGCAGGGAGTGGCAGGTGGGAAGGTGGAATGTTGATACTGGTCTTACATGCCAGACAGTACTACCTAATTTGTGTAACCTGGCAAATAAATAAAGCTAATTGTCTCATAAACTATTATTTTAACCTTTGAATGCCAGAGATCATAATCAGTGCACAAAACAACACATTCTCTTTGCTGCTTTGTATTTAAATGGACACATTACATAACAGCGAATTCATAATCTATTATGTTGTATTAACCCTTTGATCACCAGAGAGGTATATGACCTCTCTGGCACTCAAAATGGTTAAATCCACCAGGATGCCTAAAAACCTAAAATACTTGTTTCATATTAACCATTTGAGGACAAGAGGGGAGATCCAAGCAAAATATGTTGCACACATACCTATGATCCTCAAAGGGTTAAAGAAATATTTCTAATAATATAAGTTGGTCTTAATGGATCAATAATAAAAAAAAACATGTTATAGGGCTATCCTAATGAAAAAAATAAGGGTACTTCTACTGGGTGATATTTCATTCAAAAGTTATTACACCTCAAATTGTTATTTCTTTTTAAGCAACAGTGCCATCTGGTGTCCAAAAGGCATATGGTTTTTTCATCAAGCATTCTGAGGGAGAGATTTAGCCCCAACTGTAGCCATAGACTCACACAGAGACATCCAAGTCTTGTTCGAGAATTGCTCATCCTTTGCATTTGCATTGCATTGTGTTTGCAGTTATTCTGGAGTAAACCAACTACACTATAGGGGACACATACAAATTACACTGTCCATTTAACCCCTTGAATGCTACAGAGGTCTCCAATGCATTGAGAAGCAATTCATTGGAGATCCCGCTAGCATTCAAGGGGTTAAACAGCTCTATTCAAATGCCTGGGAATCTAGGAATTTTTATTTGTTGCCTATGGTGCAGTTGGTTTACTCCAGAGTAACTCTAGTTTTCTTTAATAAATCTCCCCGTTCTTTGTATAACCTACACAGCATAATATCACAATGGAAATTATCAAGCTTTTTGTATGTAAAAGTGTAATATAACCGACTACCAGGGCCCGGATTTCCCATTAGGCAAAGCAGACAACAGCCTTGAGGTCCAAGTTTTGAGGGGAGATGCTTCAGCTGTGCTGAGGTGGAGTCATGTGACGAGTGGGATTGTGGCCATGGGCATCTAGATTGCCTTGCCTGGGGGTGCTTGAGATGTAAATCCAGTCTTGCTGACTACAGATATACATTAATTATGATTCAATTACACTACACAGGTGTGCTTATGGGTGGATATGTCAGTAGGAAATTCTTCTGCAAGAAACAGATTTGTGACATACATGGGCCTCACTAAAATACATGGTGATAAATGATATACTGGCAGAGATGAAGCAGAAAGTGTTTCCCAAAAAGTTCAACAAGAGAAGCAATAAAATCCATAGTATTAAATAAAAGTATACATTTCCAAAAATAAAAGAAAAAAAACTACTGGAGTGACATCAATAAATGTGTTGGCTGCTGGCCTGGCACCAGTAGAATGAGAGGTGGTGCCATTTATGCCTCATATATTTCACATTTTTAGGGCCATACAATAATGATATTAAAGTTCAGCCAACTTGTCTTTAACCCCTGAAATGGATAGTAATACTTAAAATGTAAAAAATATATGCTGTAAGGTTTATGTCCCCATATAAAATAAGGTTACTCCCACTGGTGAGAGATATTTTATTAAAAAATTATAAAAGCTCAAACTTGAATTTTGTAGGTGCAATATCACAGTGGCCTGAAAATTTACAGTGGTACTGTTGCTACACTATCCTCTGGAGATTTATGGTCTACAGACCAGAGCAATCCATAGGATGGTGTAGCAACAGCACCACTGTAAATTTTCAGGCCACTGTGATATTCCACCTAAAAAATTCAAGTTTGAGCTGTTATAATTTCTTAATAAAATATCTATCAGCAGTGGGAGTACCCTTTTTTTACTCAGGGGGATAAACCCTACAACATATATTTTTTTACATTTTAAGTATTACTATACCTTTAAAGACCAGCAGCCCTGGTGGGAAGTCTCGCTAAGGACCAGGTAGGGGATGTTCGGCACACTGGCACATGTGACTGATCACGTGTGATGGCACACTGAACGGGGGTCTGATAGTGACCACACCGGTCTTGCAGGAGTGCTGTGAGTAAAAAATGCGTGATGTGCCAGCACCATCACAGGTCCTTTAGGCAAGAACAGCAGTGATGATCCTGACACGTTACTGGTCCTTAACGGGTTAAGAGGGACATTCTAAACCCCTCTTAAAATGGAAACAATATTTCTTTCACCCCTTTGCTACTAGAGTCACCTGGGTGCTGTAGTCCAACAACAGATGGAACTTAATCCTGGATTAAGAGGTGCCACAATATCATTATACTACTCATAATGATTTCCAATGAAACGCATTGGAAACAGCTGCATGTATGAAAGTCTTATTGCTGGACTGTGCGCTCTTCCTCCACCCAATTCTCATCCATGCACCACAGTGGACAAATAAACACTCCATCATTTCCCATTTATTGAAATGTGGCTTTTACCACCTTTAACCCCTTAAGGAGCATCACGTGCATGAGCGGCTGGCACTTAAGGACCACAGGGAATTTTTTTTTTTTGTTGTTGATCCAATTCAGGTCTCCCTGAGCCGCGATGGGGAGCCCTGAATTCCATGACATGCCAGGACCATCACTGGTCCTTGAGTGCCAGACAGCCATGGCGGTCCTGGCACAGCACTGGACGTTAAGGGGTTAACCCTGGAGAGGTCTCCAAAGCATTGCATTCCAGCTGTTAAAAGCCCCATTTAAATCTGAGTGGATTTTTAATGGATCACTATGGTGCAGCTGATTTGTTCCAGATTTGTCCCTTGTTTCTTTTCACATTTGGCTCTACAGCTCCTCTCATTATGAGGATGATGGGAGTTGTAGTCCAACAACAGATGGGGCTGAGCAAGTTGCGCACTCAGAGACAAATTTATATCTGAGCCTCCCCTAGACAGAGGCACACACGGAGGCCTTAGTCCCACCCACAGGATCAAATGTGCTGATTTTTGCTGTTGAACATTAGTGGATATATCTGAGTAGTCATCAATGATCAATCATATTTTCCTGCCTTGCTTATGTGATGCAGTGAAATATGGTGAGAATCTGGTGATCACTGATTAATATCTTTGGTTATTCATCAATTATTGATTGGATTTTCTTGCCTTGAATATATGAAGCAGGGAAATAAAATGAAAATATGTCAGTCATTGATGGATATCTTCGGGTATTCATCAATGATCAATTTTATTTCAATGCCTTGTATAAGCGAGGCAGGGAAATACCGTGAAAATCTGGCATAAATGCTGCTATTCCAGTGATACACACAAATGTACATGTGTATGTGTATGTTTAATCCCATCCTATATAACAGTTCGCTAGGATGTTTGTCAGAAGTAGTCATGTGCAGTAGAGACTGCCTGAACGCACAGAATGCTGGGAGCACGGAATGCTGGGAGTTCTGTGCTGGGAGCATTCTGTGCTTTCAGGAAGTCTCTATAGTGCATGACTCTGTCGGTGGCAGGACACAGAGCAGGACTGTCCTCTTAACCCTTTGAGTGCCAGAGGCGCAATGTGTTCTGTACCCCTCTGGCACTCAAAGGGTTAACATCACCCGGACATTGGCCCATGTACAAGGGCTTTACACTAGTTGCCTATAAAGGGATTCACTAGCTTGAAGCTGGCAGATGAAATTTGGGAATCTAACTGGCCATCGCTTACTGAAAAATTAGCAATTCACTGAATTGGCAAATGGCTGACGCACAAGGAAGTCTTCTGATATCCTTGTACAATGAGCCATTCACAGCTTGATACATTTCAGCATATGCCTGTAACATACAAGTACAAAGAAAGCTCTTAAACCCATGTCTTCTAGAAAGGTTTCCAGAGCATTGCTTTGTAATGCATCGGAGGACTTTCCAGTATTCAAGAACATAAATAATGGTCTGTACAAGGTTATATAAATTGGTAAATACACTCTCCACCTAAACTCAGAATGATGGCGTGGCCAGCACGGCTGACGAGCCCATTAAAATTCGGAACATTAGGCAGTTGCTTAACTCCCTTGAGTGCCAGAAAGGTATCCAGCGCATTGCACTCAAAGGATAAAAGGGAAATCTCTACCGTAGGGATTACACTAACTGTATCACATCACATTACTCAGGCTTCCAGTGAAATACGCTGACATATGAAATATGCTGACATAACTTTGAGATTCATATCAAAATCTCCCCTGCAGCAAATGATCTGCTGGGAAGGCATGTATAAACTGCTCCTGTAGACATGTGCCTGGGACCGACACTAATTAAACTGCTCCGGTAGCTTCTTCCTAAGGAAAGGTAACTGTTTCAATGCCAGAATAATGTGCACGACATTTAGAGGGTTGATAAAACCCATTCCATGTAAGATTAAAAAAAAAAGTGCACATATCTATTTATCTTTTAATGCCAGGAATAGACTTGCACCAGGTTAATGGAGAACTAAAAATTAACCCTTTGAGTGCCGGAGTGATATGTAATGCATTGCAAAGCAATATATTACGTACCCCTCTGGCACTCAAAGAGTTAATAATACCTGCCCCTCCCCACACACACATACAGTATGATAGCCAAAAAAATAGCCCCTTTGAATGTTGCCCATGTGCTTTGTTCAGGAGATAACAGCTTTATTTAGACAACAATGTCATGTGCACAGAAGTGGACATGGTGGTCGAGGTTAAAGGACATTAAACTCTGCTCACTGCACATGTTAATCTTAAAGCGGAACCATCGATGAAAATAAAGTGCCCTCCAAATCATTATGCATATAGCGATAGGCTGCGGCATATCCATACTAGTATTACCCTGAATAAGTCCGGCGTTATTGATAAATCCAACTTGTTCCCAGAAGCACAGGTAGGCATCAGCGCAGACATCTTGACAAAGAGACATCTGTGCGCCTGCGCTGTCCGTCCCGGTCTCCCCTAGGATTGGTGAGGGGGAGTTACATTGTACCTTAAGGTACAGACAGGGATGGACTGTGCAGGCAAGATGACTGGCTGTGCATCTGGGAACGAGTTGGATTTATCAATAATGCCGGACTTATTCAGGGTAAAACTAGTATGGATATGCATACTGCTATGTGCTTAATGATTTAGGGGCACTTTATATTCAGTGATAGTTCAGCTGTAACCCTTTAATGATCAGTGTACCTAAGTAGGTTAATTTACTATACCTGCTTCAGTTTGAAAAAAAAAAACTGCCAGCAGCAGTCATGTCCGCCTCCATAGATATGATATCAGGACTGAATGAAGATGTTATCTCTTGAACAATGGCACAGGGGAAAGATTCATATGGGCCATAAGGGTTTTCTGCCTATAGTAATGTAGGTGAGTGGGTTATTATTAGCGAGTTTTAGTTCTACTTTAATGCCTATGTTGATTGCATGTTAAAATTGTGAATTTTTTCTCATGCATTAACAGTCTGAGTGTCAAAGGGGTGTGTTAAAGGGACACTAACACTTTGAAATGAAACACCCCCATTTACCTTAACCTCTTGAGGTTGCCTACACATCTGGCACTCAAAGGGATAATCAGAGCAGAAAATCTTGCTGTGTACATCGGCTCCTCAGAATTAATATTTGATTAGTACTGGGTATCATGTCCACAGAGGCAGACATGATTATCTGTTGCCTGACTCCAAGGCTCCAAATCCCTCCCACTGAAGTCTTTCTTCTTTCCTACGAAAACATAAATGGGAGGAGTTTGGGGTCCTGAAAATGGGCAGCAAAGATCCATGTCTATAATCCATGGAAATAAATTCCAGTACTGAATACACATTGTCATGTGGAAGTGATCCACATATAATTTTAGAACCCTTTGAGTGACAGGGCAATGTGTTACATGCCTTCTGGGTTAATATCAGCCATTAGGATTTTCTGCCCAGATTAGAGGAACAATCCGAAACTTTAAATATTTATAATGTATATTTGTGTTATAGGCTTTTTCTTGAGAAGCACATCAAGGGTAGTCCAACTACCGAGAGACATTTCACTCAAAAATTATGACAGCTCAATTTATTTTTGTTAATCAACAGAGCCACCTAGTGTTCATTATGCATTTTTTTTATATAATCCACTAAATGGGAGGGTATGAGTCACTATAGTAAGTGACTGGAATACCGCCACCTGGTGACCACAATAGAAAAATGCAGCTGGAATACCTTTGTTTACTCAGCTGGAAATATCCTGAAATTCTGTATTTGATTCTTCATAAAGTGTACTGCTGGTTTAATCCTTTGAGTGCCAGAGGGGTCTGAAACACATTGCAAATGGTTATCATGTTGGTAGATTGGACAAGACAGTTTTTGATTTGGTGATGGAGAAAAAAGCTTGCCACCTACAGGCTAGTAGTTTTTTTTTTTTTTGGGGGGGGGGCATATAAAGGCCAATGTTGCATTGGGTATCAGTGCATTCCTTAACCCTTTCTGTGCTGGGGAGGTATCCAAAGGATTGTGCTGAAATGCGTTGGATACCGAGGTGGCATTCTATAAACAGGGGACCCTAACTATACAGTAGACAAGCTTTTTTAATTCCTACAATTTTCTGTTCTCGTTATCAGGTGGTGATATTCCAGTCACTTACTGTAATCAATGACAAGAGCTCTTATTAGGTTTAGTGGTAACCCTCATTTTCTTCTTACCGAACTGTATACCTGGGAACTTTCAAAAACTAACACTAAATTTGCAAAAAATATTTTTTGCAGGGTTTAGCCTCCAGACTACAACAAGGGCACTGAGAGGTGGTCTATTCAAAAATGATTCTGGCTCAAACTTGAATTTTTTTAGGTGCAGTATCACAGTGTCCTGAAATGTTACAGTGGTGCTGTTGCTACACCATCCTATGATGGTTTATGGTCAGCTGACCAGAGCAGTCCATTGGATGGTGTAGAAACAGCACCACTGTAAAATTTCAGGCCATTGAGATAATGCACCTAAGAAATTCAAGTTTGCAATAACTTTTAATAAAACACCTCTCAGCAATGGGAGTACTCTTGTTTTACTCGGGAGGATAAACCCTACAACATATATTTATTTGCATAGTAAGTGTTACTATCCCTGTAAAATGTCAATCCTTAGCTCTCTGTTTTTCTCTCTCTCTCTCTCTCCCCCCCACAACAGATTATGAATGATATGTCTCTGCAGAGGTGCTCCGGTCAGTAATCAGGGTACCTATACCGTGTTATACCTCAGATCTCACTACTTAACCCATTAATGACCCTTGACGGTCCTGGCTTGATGTGCCAGGACCATCATGGAATTTAGGGCTCTGCTCGCGGCTACATTCTGTTCAGGGACCAGATACCAAAAAAAAAATTGTCCTTGGTCCTTAAGTGATGGGCGCATGTGCGATCAGCCATCCTTAAGGTTAAATACACATAGGGTTGACTCCTTTTCTTCAAAATTTACCAGCCATAGTATTCCCTCCATAGATTTAACACTGGACAGAAGCCAATTTTTTACCGGCCTGCCAGTAAAATACCGACTGGGTGGCAACCCTAAATACACACAATGCAAGTAGGTCTTCTCTATCTGCACCAATTTAGCAGCTAAAGAAGCAGTTAATCTGTGCAGATCATGTAGTGGGTAAAACTGGACTCTCTCCTGCTGACAAACTGGCCCTTTACCCTCAGACCCTGAGATTTTGTTCAGACCCTAAGAGTTCCTTGGTATGTCTATCTGTGAGAAAAGGAACCACATGTACGTATTGTGCCACCAGAATAGGCTCACTCCTTCCTGACCATTTAACTACAGGATTAAATCACCTCCTTTACGTACATCTGGGACTGGTGTGAAGCCAAAGAGGCCCATTGGACGTGGAGGCCCCTGACAAAAGCTGGGTAAGCCCATGCATTAAAAATGCCCCTGTTGGCTATGTCACCCGTGCTGAAAGGTATACGGCTGGGCAGTGTTGGCTCTTATAAACTGATCCTTTACTATGTTCACACAGGAATGCACTAAATATGCAGCAAGTAAGATATGGATGGGAGTCCATGGAGCAGATGATGACCTTTCACACGAACTACATTGCAACCTCCAATGAATGACTGACTAATGTGTGCAAATAATGCTGACATGGGCCAGCCATTGCCATGATCCCCCCATGTGACAGGATTGCTGGAGGAATGCAGGAGAAAAGTGAGTGGAAGAAATTGCAAGCGATGGGAATGTAGCGGGGGCTGCTACATTAGTATCATCCAGATATTAAAGGGATAGTAGTGCATAAAATGTAAAAAAAATATATTTTGTAGTGTTTATATCCCTGAGTAAAACAAGGGTACTCCTACTGTTGTAAGGTGTTTTATTCAAAAGCTATTACAGTTCAAACTTGAATTTTTCATGTGCAGTAATTCAGTGGCCTGAAATTGTGCAGTGGCACTGTTGCTACACCATCCTATGGACAGCTCTGGTCAGTTGACCATAAACATCCATAGGATGGTGTAGAAACAGCTTCACTGTACAATTTCAGGCCACTGAGACACTGCACCTGAAAAATTCAAGTCTGAACTGTAATAACGTTTGACTAAAACACCTGTCAGCAGTAGGAGTACCCTTGTTTTACCCAGGGTGGATAACCCCTACAACATATTTTATTTTACATTTTAAATATTACTGTCCCTTTAAGATCTGACACCTCATAATAATAATCCTCCACTTACCTTACAATTGCCTTTAACCCTTTGCGTGCCAGAGGGGTATGCAATGCATTGCATACCCCTTTGTCACTCAAATGGTTGAATACTAATGACCCCTATGAGTTTTGCCCTTGTGTCTTGTTCACACATCAGTCAGTTCTGGATGTTATGTCCATGTGGGCAGCCATGACAGCTGCTGGCAGTTTTTGCAAACTAAAGCAGGCAGAGTGCATGACAGTACACAACCCTTTAAGGAGCAGAGAGGTGCACAATGTATTGGGAAGCACACCCCCTCCATTCCTTAAACTGTTAAGATTACCATGTGCACTGAGTCTGGGGTCCTGTGGTCCTGCTACAAACTGTCATGTCTGCCTCCATGGACACGACATCCAGAACTGTTTGAACAGGTTATCTCTTGAACAAAGCTGCAATGGCAAAATTCACAGGGGTCATTAGGATTTTCTGGCCCTAGAAATGTATGGATTATTATTAAGAGGTTTTTATTATTAAGTTCTCCTTTAAAAGCTAAATATTGTCCAAGACAGGGTCTCAGTTTTCCCACAGAAACACAGATAAGGATAATTAGCAGTCTTGTGATCCGTTATATTGGCACTGGTGGGATGATTTCAAGGATTATATCAGTCAAAGATCAAAGTAAGTTTCGAACCCTGACGCTTTTAACCTGTTGTATACTAGAGAAGATGGTCTCAAATGCATTGAGAAGAAATACACTGGATAACTCTCCAGCACTCATTGGATTAACCCTTTGATTGCCAGTGGGGTACGCAACACAATGCTTTGCACACGAAGTTATGTCCTATCTAATGTAACTGTTCTTGGACCTATCTAATGCGTTGGAGACCTTACTAGCTTTCAAGAGGATAAAAATCAATTAAGATTATAAGATCCGAAACAAAGTATCATTAAAGGGATAGTATTACTTCAAAATTACTATCCCTCATATTGTAGGCCTTAATAAACTGAGTTAAATGACACCAGCGGCATCTCTCAAACCTTTATGGTTTAAGAGATAGCCACTTTTAAAGTTTCCTCTCCCCTGATGTCAGCGTTCTGCTGCCAGCAGGAGAATCCGGTCTCTGAATCAAGCGGAGGGTCTTCAGCACAGCCGATATCTCGTTATGGAAGGAAAAATGATTAATTGGAACAGTCTTCTACGTGTGCTTGGTAAACAAACACACAAAGAAGACTGTTTCAATGAATCATTTTTCCTTCCATAACGAGATATCTGCTCTGTTTAAGAGCCTCCACCTGTCCCGGGACCGGATTACCCTGCTGGCAGCAGAACGCTGACAGCAGGGGAGAGGAAACTTTAAAAGTGGCTATCTCTTACACCATAAAGGTCTGAGAGATGCCGCTGGTGTCATTTAACTCAGTTTATTAAGGCCTACAATATGAGGGATAGTAATTTTGAAGTAATACTATCCCTTTAAATGACCATTACTGTATGCTGGTAAGGTCAGGATGGCTGAGAAAAGTAGTTCCCATGTGACTAATGTCTGAGCAGCCCTAATTTATCCTAAAACTTACAAGAACAAATAAGCTCTAAAAGGGCAATTATCATGTTATGCTAATTTTGCTCCTAGGGGAAAAGACCTAATACAAAGCCCTGGGGTGCGCTATGCAGTCCCCAAACTGCTCTTATCAGCCATTTTGGGGTTCTGAAAACCGCCCCCCCCACCACCACCTTAGCTGGAATGTAAAATGGAAGTATGTGGCTCTCAACAGCAAACTCCTGGATTGTATGTGCATTTCCCATAGACCCCTTAACCCTTTGAGTGCCAGAGGGATACGGAATGCATTGCTTTGCAATGCATTCTGTACCCTTCTGGCACTTAAAGGGTTAATTCCAGCCTTTCAAGCTCAATATGAGGTCCTCCATTGTGCAGAAGAGGACACTGCACTTCTCAATCTAGTATCAAAGTACAGAGAAAGGACTGTTGGCAGGGCCGGCCCAAGACATTGTGATGCCCGGGTCCAAGGATGAAATGCTGCCCCCCAAACCACGCCCACCAGAACACACCACATCCATAATTATATTAACCTCTCTCCTGTTGGGAAAACCACATAGAACTGAAATGTTTCATGAGAAGGGTGGGGGGATAAATATGAATAATAAATGTTGGTTATAGCAAGAGAACGAGAGGTGTAACAGGTTCAGCACCCAGCGTAGCGGTCACACTGGAAAACCGTGGACCGATAGGCTGGGGAGATTACACTTCATATAAGCAGTTCCTCAAATAGTAAGGTTACCAGATTTTTTAAATGAAATCCGAGGACATTTTTTTCTCCAGACGCAGTCCACACCCTGTCCACAACCACACGCTGTACACACACTTCCCACACTCTTTCCAACCTCACCACACACTGCCCACACCCTGTACACCCTCATACCCTGTTCACCCTTCACACACTGTCCACCCTGCCCCCCTCCACACTGCCCACACGTTCCACCCTGCCCACCTACACACTGCCCACATTGTCCACTTCCACTCACTGCCCACCCTGTCTTCCTCCAAACACTGCCCACCTCCACATTGTCCAAGTCCACAATTCCCACATTGTCCACCTCAACACTAACCCCCACATTGTCCATACTGTCAAACTCCACATTGTCCACCTCCATACTGCTCAACTCAACACTGTCCACCTCCCCACACACTGTCCATCGTCCACATTGCCCACCCTGTCCTCCTCCACACCTTGTCCTCCTCCACACTCTGCCCACCTCCACATTGCCCACACTGTCCATCTCGCAGTGCAAATAAGCATACAACATGAAAGAAAGATTATACTAGACGGGAGGTGCATCTAATGCCATCCGTACGCGTATCTTACTGTCAGGCACAGCAGCTGCAGATGTGCATGCGGTTCTTTGCTCTACCTCTTCAACTGAGCCCCCATAGATGTTCGTCTGGCCCTGCGCTGCATATTTAGTTGTAAAGTAGATCTGGGGACACATTCTAGCTGGGGAC
The DNA here is from genome assembly GCA_037306005.1 of Rhinophrynus dorsalis. NCBI lineage: Eukaryota > Metazoa > Chordata > Amphibia > Anura > Rhinophrynidae > Rhinophrynus > Rhinophrynus dorsalis. The sequence continues at coordinate 43,081,499 of CM074723.1, read as the reverse complement.
AGTGCCCTCAATCCGGGGACGACTGGTCACCCTATCAAATAGTAAACTGTTCCGGCAGAGACTGGGCAGACTTTTATGAAGCAGCCACAGTCAAAAGAGAATTCATATTGCTTAGCGCTGGGCCGTCTGTCCTCTTCTCTGTGTGCTCCATTCTACACGCAGAGAAGGGGAGGGAGAGCCGGGTGAGCGCTAAGCAATATGAATTCTGTTTTGACTGTGCTGCTTCATCAAGGTCTGCCCAATGTCTGCCGGAACCGTGCTCCCGGACGCACCGCGCATGAAATATCATGCCTGGGAGCGGCAAGTTGCCGCCCCTGTCAGAGTGCCGCCTGGGTCCATGGACCCACCGGGACCCATGTAAGGGCCGACTCTGATTGGAGGGCTCTTTTAGACCCCACTTGTGCCTCCTCCTCCCCACCGGTCCACCAGAGATCACAAAATAGCCCCAGTTTCATCACCAGGTCCATTCCCAAGACAACAGTTGCTGTTTAAACCCTTGGATGCTCTAGAGATCTCCAAATCATTGCAACGTGAATTCAGTTTTAGCTTATAGTTTTGCAATGTTTTTTGTCACTGTTATATTTTGTGGACAACTGTAGCCTGTGACTCACCTCTACCATAAAATGGAAAACAATAACTATCTGAACACCATGTGAATTGTAGGTTAACTTCATGGACACTAGAGGGCACTGTTAAAGTTCAACTGTTATGATTCTGCAATGATTTAATTTCCCAACAGTGGGAGTACCCTTGTGTTGCTTGTCCAACAGTTTTGTTAATTAAAAAAATATTTACTCCTTTATGAAAAAAAAAAATAAAAAAAAAAAATAGTACAATGAATGCCTTGCTTAATGTTTGGTAGTTAGAATATAGAGGGTGAACCATTTGCATCATAATTATCAATTAGAAAAGCACGTTCGCAATGCCCGCACACCTCTTTCAGTGCCAGAGTGCCACAATGCATTGTGTACCCCTCTGGCACTGAAAGGTTTAAAAGGTTAATCATCACCGTTGATTTAAATGAGGCAATTAACCCCTGAATGTTAGAGAGGTCTCAATTTGTTGGATACCACTCTAATGTTCAAGGGGTTAACAACATAATTTATATCAATCGGACATTTTATTTGCTCACTGTTGGTTTGCCCCAGAATTGTTCATCTTGAACAATATTTATCCTGTATAATAATTCACTAAGGATGTTTGTCAGAAGCAGTCATATGCAGTAGAGACGGCTGCGCGTGCTGCAGTCCTGCGCAGTACTGACTGCCTGTGCCGCAGCTGATACGGAGCGTTGTGCTCCGAATTCAGAACGGGGTCCTCTCTGCGCACCTCTTAGTCCCATAAAGGTGTGCAGAGAGGACCACGGTCTGAATTCGGAGAGCCCCGCTCCGTATCTGCTGCGGTGCAAGCAGTCAGTACTGCACATGACTGCAGTGCCGCCAGTGTTGGTCCGTGTACACAGGCTTTAAAACTAGTAATTACATGTATAATATGTTTCTCGTTCACTGTCCGCCCCACCCCAGGTTGGGAGGTGGTGCGATTGGCTGCAGGCAGTGAATCAGGGGTGGTCATTTTCACTTTTTTTTTTGTTCATATGCTGATCTCTTTCCACTTGGATTCACTTATATTGTTTGGATTTCCCGAGCGGAGACGGGAGATTCTCTCCTCCTGCATTATCTTCAGCTGACCAATCCACTTGTAAGTAGCCATTTGGCATTTAATTTACATTTATCATATTGTACTGGCCATATTGCACTATTGGGTGCCTTCTCCTTCCTAGTGATTATTTTCACATCCGTATACCTCCCAACATTTCAAATGGCCAAAGAGGGGCACTTAGGGTTTAGGGGGTGTGACTGGGGCATTACCAAGAATTTTTAGGTTATGTCATGACCTATTGACATCTCTTTGAGTATCTGAAAAACTGATTTAGAGGAAGACCAAGTTATTTTATTTACACAGACTAATTTATAATCACATATACTGAACTTTATACAAACAATAATGTGAGTTTTATTGCATTGGAGCAATGTGATACACTTATACACACACCACACAGTCTGATCTCCTGAAAAGGGGGACATCAGGGTGATACACTTATATATACACCACACAGTCTGATCTCCTAAACACAGGGACATCAGGGTGATACACTTATATACACACCACACAGTCTGATCGCCTAAACACAGGGACATCAGGGTGATACACTTATATACACACACCACAGTCTGATCTCCTAAACACAGTGACACCAGGGTGATACACTTATATACACCCCACACAGTCTGATCTCCTAAACACAGGGACACAAGGGTGATACACTTATATACACACTACACAGTCTGATCTCCTAAACACAGGGACACCAGGGTGATACACTTCTATACACACCACACAGTCTGATCTCCTAAACACAGGGACACCGGGGTGATACACTTATATACACACACCACAGTCTGATCTCCTAAACAGAGGGACACAGGGTGATACACTTATATACACACCACACAGTCTGATCTCCTAAACACAGACACCAGGGTGATACACTTATATACACACCACACAGTCTGATCTCCTAAACACAGGGACACCAGGGTGATGCACTTATATACACCGCACACAGTCTGATCTCCTAAACACAGGGATATCAGGGTGATACACTTATATACACACCACACAGTCTGATCTCCTAATCACAGGGACACCAGGGTGATACACTTATATACACACCACACAGTCTGATCTCCTAAACACAGGGACACCAGGGTAATACATTTATATACACACCACACAGTCTGATCTCCTAAACACGGGGACACCAGGGTGATACACTTATATACACACCACACAGTCTAATCTCCTAAACACAGGGACACCAGGGTTATACACTTATATATACACCACACAGTCTAATCTCCTAAACACAGGGACACCAGGGTGATACACTTATATACACACCACACAGTCTGATCTCCTAAACACAGGGACACCAGGGTGATACACTTCTATACACACCACACAGTCTGATCTCCTAAACACAGGGACACCGGGGTGATACACTTATATACACACACCACAGTCTGATCTCCTAAACAGAGGGACACAGGGTGATACACTTATATACACACCACACAGTCTGATCTCCTAAACACAGACACCAGGGTGATACACTTATATACACACCACACAGTCTGATCTCCTAAACACAGGGACACCAGGGTGATGCACTTATATACACCGCACACAGTCTGATCTCCTAAACACAGGGATATCAGGGTGATACACTTATATACACACCACACAGTCTGATCTCCTAATCACAGGGACACCAGGGTGATACACTTATATACACACCACACAGTCTGATCTCCTAAACACAGGGACACCAGGGTAATACATTTATATACACACCACACAGTCTGATCTCCTAAACACGGGGACACCAGGGTGATACACTTATATACACACCACACAGTCTAATCTCCTAAACACAGGGACACCAGGGTTATACACTTATATATACACCACACAGTCTAATCTCCTAAACACAGGGACACCAGGGTGATACACTTATATACACACCACACAGTCTGATCTCCTAAACACAGGGACACCAGGGTGATACACTTAAATACACACCACACAGTCTGATCTCCTAAACACAGGGGCACCAGGGTGATACACTTATATACAGACATCACACAGTCTGATCTCCTAAACACAAGGGCATCAGGGTGATACACTTATATACACACCACACAGTCTGATCTCCTAAACACAAGGGCACCAGGGTGATACACTTAAATACACACCACACAGTCTGATCTCCTAAACACAAGGGCACCAGGGTGATACACTTATATACACACCACACAGTCTGATCTCCTAAACACAGGGACACCAGGGTGATACACTTATATACACACCACACAGACCGATCTCCTAAACACAGGGACACCAGGGTGATACACTTATATACACACCACACATTCTGATCTCCTAAACACAGGGACACCGGGTGATACACTTATATACACACCACACAGTCTGATCTCCTAAACACAGGGACACCAGGGTGATACACTTATATACACACCACACAGTCTGATCTCCTAAACACAGGGACACCAGGATGATACAGTTCTATACACACCACACAGTCTGATCTCCTAAACACGGGGACACCAGGGTGATACACTTATATACACACCACACAGTCTGATCTCCTAAACACGGGGACACCAGGGTGATACACTTCTATACACACCACACAGTCTGATCTCCTAAATACAGGGACACCAGGGTGAGGAAGAGGGACAGAGGGATTTGGGTCACAAAGAGCGTCTGTCCCTCCTAAAGCGTGGCACTTGGGAAGTCTGCATCAGTGGGCGGGGGGATCTCTAAAGTGCACTGTGCGCCCAATTGAATGGGCATCAACATGCACCATTTGCTAGTTTTATTATATATATATCATATAAATCCCAGGTCAACTCAATCAACTTGTCAAACTCACTGAATTCTAGGAATATTAGTGAATACATTCGAGCGCCAGACTGCACCTGTGTTGCTCATCAGCCAGCGGAGAGGCAGACAAATGAGAGTGCCACATGGCATTTTATTCTTTCTTTCCTGCCAGTGATTAAAAGCTGTCTTCTGATGTGGAATTCAATATTTTTCTTGTAACGAATTTCCATATTTTAAAGCACACTTTCCCTGCAACGTGGAAGTTAGGATTTGGAATATTTTCATACCTCATTGCACTTGAAAAGCCATTTACACTCAGATCACTTTTATTACTGAATAAATTCAACCGTTGCAGCTTATTTCTATTAACTTGGAAAGGACCTTACAGGACTGTTTATCTAGCTCTTTTTCCGCAAGTGCTTAGAGAGAAATCAACATTTTTGCTCAGTGCTATACATAGAATATTCAAAATAATATTTTTCTTATATAACATTGCCAAAACACACAGTGTGGTATACAGAATGCTGCTCCTTTGCTGACCCGAATATCCTCAGAACCAAATATTATACAGAAGCGCACGTACACAGACTTAAAAGACTAGAAATGTTTCACAATAAATAATAATTTTCCTAGTATTTGGGCCATGGAGAGTGTTATTTCAATACTGTCAGAGTTGTAGTTCAAGAGTAATTGCATGATAAAGTATGCCCCTTCCTGCCCCTTTAACTGATGTAACACTGCTCACCTCAGAACAGCAAGACTGTCCGGATGGACCGCAGAGAGGTACAATCTTCAATTAGCATAAGGAAAAACCTGTCAAGGGGGCAGGGTTTTCCTTATGTTCACAGTAAGAAGATTGTCCCTTGCTGTGAGCTGTCTGGTCTATGGACCAGATTCCACATCTGAGGGGAGGTGGCTTACACTAGGTAAAAGGGTGGGAGGAGGATACTTTATCATTCAATTACTCTTGAACTACAACTCTGACAGTATTGAAATAACTCTCTCCATGGTCCAAATACTATGAAGATTAATTGGGGCTGCTGTTTTTGTGAAACATTGCTACCCCTTTAAACTTTTGAGTGCCAGAGGAACTTGAATGTAAATGGTTCATCTGCATACCTGGGAACTCTCCGGTTTTGCCCCGGAGACTCCGGATTTCAAACTGAATTACCGGGTCTCCGGGACAGTGTGTGAATCACCGGGTACCCACTTGTGCTCCATCTTGCCCGGTTCCTCCCACTCCCCGCCCTCTTACCTTTATTTTGCAGGTGGTTTTTTGTCTCGCCCCCCCCCCCGCGGCTAAGCCCCGCCCCTTTTGTGACGCGAATCGAGTCATTTTCAGCACTGACCGGGTTACCCTCCGGGTATCCCTGCATGAAAAGTTCCCAGGTATGTTCATCTGTTATGGGTTAACCTTTTGTTTCCTGATCAGTGAGGAGCCCAATACAACTGAAAATCAAAATTAAACTGGGATATATACATTTAAAGATCTAGTAATGCTTTGTTTTTACATTAATGCAATGCAAAGTATTAAAGTGTGTGAGTAGTGTCAGACATACTGTTTAACCCAGTGGTTCTCAAGATTTTTTGCTCAAGGAACTCCTAACACGCAGTCTGGCACTTTCGGGCACCCCTATCATTTTATGTCAGTTGTCAGAGGTGTAATGAAGGTTACAAGTACATAGATATAGAGTTGTTGTTAGACCTCACAACTAAAATAAACATATTGTGCTTTGTAATATCTTAAAATATACAGCTGGAAGTCTACATTCACATTTATGTTAAAGCAACATAGATACAATGGGCACCCTAAGTGGGTTCCGTGGCACACCAAAGTGTCACGGCACCCTGGTTGAGACACACTGGTTTAACCCTTTGAGTGCAAAAGGGCTACCCCTCTGGCACTCAGAGGGTTAAAGAAGAAGTAGCACTTCCTGATAATAGCCTTCCTTACTATGGCCAGAAAATCCTGATGGTCCCTATCATTTTTGCTCTTGTGTCTTTGTTCAAGAGAGAATGTCTTTAATCATTGGTGGATGGGATGTCCATGGAGTGGACATTGTAGATGCCAGACGGATCAGACAAACTCTGCTCATGCATTATACACACCTCTGGTCCTTAAAGGGATAGTAATACTTAAGACGTACAAAAGTATAAGCTGTAGGGTTTATGTCCACGAATAAAACAAGGGTACGCCCACTGCTGAGAGATATTTTATTTAAAAATTATAACAGCTCAAACTTGAATTTTTTAGGTGCAATATTACAGTGGCCTGAAATTGTACAGTGGAGCTGTTGCTACACCATCCTATGGAGATTTATGGTCTACAGACCAGAGCAGTCCATAGGATGGTGTTGCAACAGCGCCACTGTACATTTTCAGGCCACTGTGAAATTGCACCTAAAAAATTCAAGTTTGAGCTGTTATAATTTTTTAATAAAATATCTCTCAGCAGTGGGAGTACCCTTGTTTTAGAGAGGTATAAACTCTACAACATATTTTTTTACATTTTAAGTATTACTATCCCTTTAAAGGGTTAAATGGGTGTGTAAACTCTACCTGCTTCAAACTGCAAATACCTGTGATGTTCATCTTCATGACATGATATATTATCCGGGATTGACTGAAGATGCTCTCTCTTGAAGACAGGCATCAGCATACCTGGGAACTTTTAGTTGAGGGCTACCCGGAGGGTAGTCCTCTGTTCAGCAAGGGGTAACAAAAATGACGCTAATCGCGTCAAAAAGGGGCGGGGCTTAACTCGAGTGTTGGGGGGATTTAACCCTTTGAATGCCAGAGTGGTACGGAATGCATTGCAAAGCAATGCATTCGTATCACTCTGGCACTCAGAGGGTTAAATGCGTCACACACAAGGCTGGGGACGGAGGCACAACGGGAAAAAAAGCAGATGTGGCAGAGTTTCAATAGAAACTCTCCACATCCGGAGGAATCTGCCTCTACCCCGGAGACCCGGTAAAGCTCTGTCAGAACCGGAGTCTCCGGGGCAAATCTGGAGAGTTCCCAGGTATGGGCATCAGGGTAAATTATATAGGCACCATTAGGATGGTTATTAGGAGATTCTACATATGACTCCTTCTTGCTAGGTTTCTGAGTAATTTATTTTTAAAATCCCCCTTCCCTCCCCTTTCTCTCCTGAAAACTAGCTAAATGGTCAGCTGACCCATTACCCATCCAGTGCATTACTCACACAGAAACATTTGTCTCTGTGTGAGTAGTTTTAATGTATCCTGCGCACAGACTGAAGGGGATAGAAATGTTTTAAAATAAATGCAGTTCCGATTTTTCTTTATAGTTTTTGGGCCATGTAGAGAGTTATTCTAATTTTGTACTGTAGTTCCGGGGTAATGGAATCATAAAGTGTCCCCCTCCCTCCCCTTTTACCTATGTAAAACTGCACAGCAAGAAAGAATTCCCCACAAGCCCTAAGAAGGGGAATCATGTCAGGGCTGTGGGGGGGTCAAAGAAAGCTTGTAAGGGGTATCTGCCCCTTTAATGTTTAAGAAGGGGTGGGGCATGGGAACCAATATAAGGGGGACACTTGGAGCATCACTTCCTTTTCAGAAGTGAATACCAAAAGTATCGGATCGGCTTACTTGTGCTGTCTTCCATGGCGTCATCTGCTTTTCTGTTGGCTGAAGTCCGGCGGTGGTGATTGGCTGGGGTAGCAGCTTTCTTGGAGGATGGATTCTACTGGCGTGTCTTCGGCAGGGGTGGCCGCCTGGCTTACGGGGAGCATCCGGACGCAGCCACCTGTTCGACTGAGCCTTGGGACGGACAGTGGAACATCCCTCAGCCTAGCCCAGCCGGCTTTTGGAAGCAGCGGGTCCCCTTTTCTGGCTCCAGTTTCCTGATGCAGGTGTCTGTTGCAGCTCTGCAGCCCTCCAGATGGACTGGGGTTCTGGGGTCCTTTCCTCCTTTCTGTCTCCCTGGGTCCTGTTGCCTCTTTTCTGTTCTCCTATTTTGCCTGCCTCAGCTCCTGGTGGCTCTGTTCGGCTGCTTTTGTCTTCCTTGTTTGTTTGCTGGTTTCCCTGTTCTCTCTCTTGTTCTGCTGCCCCTCCCCCCTCACTTTCATTTTGCCCCTGTTCCTGGCTGCTCTGTCTGCTCTCTTCTTTCTCCCCCCCCCCCCGTTTTTTCCTTCTTGGTAGGTCCTGTGGGCTTTCTTCTCTTAATGTTTGGGTCTGTTTGTCCTGCTGTGGGTGCTGGGTGTGCTGAGGGTGATACTCTGGGACCCTGTCCTGGTGATGTGTGGTTGCAGGGCTCTACCTGCTGTGTTGAGTATATATATAAAAAAAAAAAAAAAAAAGGTCAAAACAAATGACTGACTAACTATGTATCTGTGTGTGTGTATATATATCTGGAAACTATATATATATGTGTGTGTATATGTAGATGACAAAATGTATATTTGTGTGTGTTTATATTCTAGGTAAAAATATGTGTGTGTTGATATATGAGAACATGCATATGTGTGTGTGTGTATATATATGAGAACTTATATTTGTGTGTGTGTATATATATGAGAACATATGTGTGTGTGTATATATATGAGAACTTATATTTGTGTGTGTGTATATGAGAACATGTATGTATATGAGTATGTGTATATATCTGTGAACATATGTATGTGTGTGTGTGTGTATGTATATGTGCACATATGTATATGTGTGTGTGTATTTATATGTGTACATGTATATGTGTGTGTGTGTGTATGTATATGTGAACATGTATATGTGTGTGTATGTATATGGGAACATGTATTTGTGTGTGTGTATGTCTATGTGAACTTATATATATTTGTGGGCATATATATGAGACAATATGTGGGTGTGCATATTTATATGACTAAATATGTATGTGTGTGTACATATGGTACGAAATATTTGGTGTGTGTGTATATATATGTATATGTGTGTATATATATGTATGTATGACCAATATGTGTATGTGTGTGTGTATATGTATATATTTGGAACAATATATATGTGTTTGTGTATATCTCATGAAATTAGAAGGCATAATAACGGCAAACGGGCATTGATGGTGACGGTGGCCTGCAAGGGCCTGGCTATAAAAAAAAAAAAAAAAATTCAATAAAGGCATAGATACTTATTTTAAAAATAAAATAATATTTAGACAGGGTGTGGGGGCCTTGGGTGCCCCTGGTGGGTTTTTTGTTTTTCTTTTTCCTTTGTCCTAGGTGCTGTTTCCTGTTCTGTGGACTGTACTGGCGAGTGGGGTTTTTTGGAGCCCCTGGTTTTGGTCCCCCTTTTTCTTTTCCAGGGTTTACCTGTGTGTCGGATTTCTTCTGCTGGAGCTGATTCTGGTGGCATGGATGGGTGCCTCTGCTGAGCTGGCTGCTACGCAGTCTGTACCTCCCATTGTGTGGTGGCAGGTATGGGATTGCCTGGGGCAGTGATTCTCTACCTGGGGTGCCGTGGCACCTTGTGTTGGTTTCCCTTTTCTTTTCAGGGTTCACCTGGGTAGCGGAGTGCTTCAGCTGGTGAGGATCCTGGTGTGGCACTGATGGGTGCCTCTGAGGAGATGGAAGTTACGCAGTCCGTGCCTCCCGTTGTGATAACAGGTACGGGATTGCCTGGGGCCGTGATTCTCGGCCAGGGTGCATGGCACTGTGGAGTGCCGTGGGGATCAGCTTGGGGTGCCCCATGTTCTCTATGTCGATGTTGACACACTATGTGTATATTTAATTGTGTTTATGTTGTGCGCAACATGTTTAGTTTGTTTTTCTGGTTGTGCAATGTAAAAATACTGTATAATTATGTATTATTCCCTTCAGTATGTGTTTGTTATATTACATTAACAGTTTGGCTGCAGTCCCTGGTGTTGGGGGTCTGGGTTAGTCTAGGTTTGGCATGTTGGGAGCTCTCGGGGACCAGGGAGCGCAGGGGTGATCCCCCCCTCTTGCTCCTGGTGGTGGTGGTGGGTGTTTCTGGGGCTGGTCTTGTTTCTACTGGGGCGCCCGTTGCAGGGGCTGGTGTGGTTATTCCTTCAGCTGCTTCCCAGTTATTGGGGTTAGGGGCTGCGGCTGGGTGTTCACTCTTTTGGGGGGGTTCCCATGGCAGCCGTTGGACTGCCTATTTTTGCTGGGCCAGTCCTTTGGGGCTACATTTGAGGGTTGAGGTTCGGGAGAAGTTTTGAAGGTTGTCATGGTTTGACTGATTTCGTCACACGCTATGCTGTTGATTACTGCTGCCTTTCCTTCCCTGGTGGGCTGAGTCGGCTGGGGTTGACCAGACTGCCTTGATCTCTCTGTTGACATGGTTGCGCACCTGCTTGTTTCTCAGCCAATCCCTTCCAGGCTGTTTCACGCAGCTGGCTCCCTTCCTCCTTGCCCTTATGTTTGCTTCGGTGCGAGGGCATTTTCCTGCATCTGATTATCTGTGCATGACCTGCCTTCCTCTGATGTCCCTTCTGACTCCTGGCTTATTCTTGCTGTTGCTGATCTCTGTATTCCTGATCCTGGCTTGTCTGCGTACCTGCATAGGTTCCTGACCCCGGCTTGTCTTTTGGTCTATGCTCCTGGATTGCGGTTTTGCTTTGGTTGTTTCACTAAGGGGTTTTTTGCACTTTGCATTTGTCTGGTTCCTGGCCTTCCAGAGGAGCAAATTTGTGGATATTTATTCTTGGCTTTCCTTGGAAGAGGCTCCTCCGGACCGGGATATTCAGACTGCTGCTGGGACGAAGGCGGTGAAGTTGTGGTGGTATTGGAGGATACCCAAAGTTTTCAGGGATTGCTTTTGGGCGTTTTTTCAATTCTTGCTAGCGTGTTAGGTGGGCGTTTTCTGCTGCGTGCTCCTCCTTGTTCTGTTACTAGGCCATGATTTGGCACGCCTGCTGGATTTCTGGGGCTCGAATAGGGTGTTGGATTTGTGTACAGTGGCGGCGTGTTCTTTGCGGTTTGGGTCCTTGTTTGGGCTGGAATGGGTTGGCCTCTTTGGCCTGTGACTTGGGGTCTTCCGGTTTGATGAGGGACCTGGTTTTTCCTGGAAGTCTTTCCAATTGTCATCGCTTTTACTTTGTGGGTTGTCAGGATGCAGAATGGTAAGGTTGTTTTTTGTACTCTGACGCTATGGGGGTGGTGCTGGCGGTTCATAACTTGTTTTCCTCTTCTGTCCCTGTTCTGTCTGCTTTGTTGTTCGGTGCCATCTGTCTGAGTCCTGATATATCTTTTTGGGAGCGGCGTGTGCCTGGGTTCTGTATGTGGCTGCTGATGCACTTTCTCGATTCCTGGTCGTGGAGTTTGTTAGGCATGTCTGGGGGCGACGGCTGTGGGGTACTCCTTGTCCTGACCACTGGTGGGATCTTGGTGGTCTACAGTTGTATCCGTGGGAGGTATTCATTGGCTCCAGCCTCTTTGGCAAGGTGTGCGGTTGCTTGGGATGAGTGGATCAGTTGGAGGCTGTGGTGGGGGATGCTGTGAGGATTGATGGGGTGTTGTGGTTGGTACTGGAATTGGTTTAGTCGGGGTGTATTCCCGGCAGCTATTGGGGGGCCGGGTGTCTGGGTTGGCTTTTGGGTTGTTGCGGGGGGACAGATTGTTCATAGGAATTTGGGGTGCGCAAGTCTTTGCGGTCTTGACTGGTGGTGGTGCAGTCTGATACTCGGCGCCTGGTTTAGTTCTCACTCTTGCAACAGTTATCTTCCAGGTGTTTGCTCGGCTCATTCTGGTCAGTGTTTGGGGTGGCTTTTTGTTTTGCTTTTTTGTGGCTCTGCATCTGGGGGAGTTGTTTAGTTCTTTTCAATTCAGTCCCGGTGTGTGTTTCTGGATTTTGTGCGTTTGCTTCTGGTTCTCTCTCGTTTCGTATCTGCTGCTTCGAGAGGGATGTCTATGGTTCTGGGGTTTGGGTGACTGTTTTCGGTGGCGGGTTTGGATATCATTGGGGCTGCTATGAAGGCGGATATGACTGGTTTGGGTACTGAGTCTGTTTGCTGTATCGGTCGGTGGGAGTCCGCACGGCTTTCTCTTATGTTAGGCCGGACAGGATGGTTGGGTGTCGAGTTGTAGTTTCTGTTGCTATACTGTGTTTTTTGTTTTCTGTTCAGGTCACGGCCTTGTTGCTGCTGGATTGTTGGCCACTTTCGTTATTTGGGTGTGATGGAGAGCGGCGGATTGTGGTGGTGGGTGCTGCTGTCTTTCAACCCTTTGTTTTTTCGTTGGTGTCCTGGTTTGTCTATCTGGGTCCGCAGTGGTCTCGCTTTCTTCCTGAGGTTGGTTGGTACGTTTAGTGGTCCCCCTTGGGTTCTTGTGGTGCACTTGTGGGGGTAATGACCTTGGCTCTGGCCTAGCTTGGCTTTTGGTGCGGCCATTCATGGGAAATTTTTCTGTTCTCCTTTGCCATTTCCCTAGGCTGGTGTTCCGTGGCCAGTGATTATTCCACGCCAGCGCTGGGTTGGTGACAGGGATCGCAGGGCATTGGAAGTACGGGATTTGTCTGACTCGACGCGTGTTGAGTGTGTCATTCACAATTGGGGGTTGTCTGTGCAACATTCTGTTTTTGTGGATTCGTCTTTTCCTTGTTTAGGTCAGATGGGGTGGCTCACTGCGGTTGGGCTACATTTTCTTTTTTCTTTTCGTTTCACTTTGGACATTTTTGGGGGGGTTTGGAGCAGGCCATAGCTTTCTATGGGGGGAAGGGCCTGGCTGCATAGGATGTACGCATCAGGCCCTGTGGCGCTTTTGGCCCTTGCCAGTAGGAAAAATGGTACATCATGTTTGGAATGCATGGTTAACAGGTGGATGTCAGGCCAGCGGCCTTGGGCATTAAGCACCCGGACCACGGTCGCGGGTTGTGGTCACCGCCCCTCATTGAGCTGCACAGACCAGCTAATGGGGTGTGGTGGAATGGAGGAAAAGATGGGTTGAGCCTTTTGGGGCTCAGTAGGGTGGGCATAAGTTTATGCCTAGCATTTGGCAAGGGCTTAAAGTTGTGGTGGTTATTAAATTTTAAGTTAATAAAGCTGTGGCCTGGTTTTACATCCAAACAAGTTGTGTGTGTCTTTATTTGATCTATACCACATGCCCTAGACAAGAATTCCCCACAAGCCCTAAGAAGGGGAATCATGTCAGGGCTGTGGGGGGGTCAAAGAAAGCTTGTAAGGGGTATCTGCCCTTTTAATGTTTAAGAAGGGGTGGGGCATGGGAACCAATATAAGGGGGACACTTGGAGCATCACTTCCTTTTCAGAAGTGAATACCAAAAGTATCGGCCCTCCCTCCCTCCCTGTATTTGGGTTTTATTGTTAGTTTGGGGTTTGTTTTCTGGTGGGTTTTGGGTCATGAAAGTACCTGGGTTTACTTTATTTGTCACAGCTTTTGGCGCTTTTGGCCCTTGCCAATAGGAAAAATGGTACATCATGTTTGGAATGCATGGTTAACAGGTGGATGTCAGGCCAGCGGCTTTGGGCATTAAGCACCCGGACCACGGTCGCGGGTTGTGGTCACCGCCCCTCATTGAGCTGCACAGACCAGCTAATGGGGTGTGGTGGAATGGAGGAAAAGATGGGTTGAGCCTTTTGGGGCTCAGTAGGGTGGGCATAAGTTTATGCCTAGCATTTGGCAAGGGCTTAAAGTTGTGGTGGTTTTTAAATTTTAAGTTAATAAAGCTGTGGCCTGGTTTTACATCCAAACAAGTTGTGTGTGTCTTTATTTGATCTATACCACATGCCCTAGACACGTGCCGATGGATCGCAGCAAGGGACAATCTTCTGTTAGTGTAAGGAAAAACCTGTCAAGGGTTTTCCTTATGCTCATAGCCAGAAGATTGCTTGCTGTGAGTCGAATGGTCAAGCGACCAGATTCCATATCTAAAAAGAAGTGGCTTACAATAGGTAAAAGGTTGGGAGAACTACATTTTATAATAAAATTACTCTGGAACTACACATCATACAGAACGATAATAATGCTCTACATGGCCCAAACTATAAAAAATAATTGGAGCTGCATTTATTTTGAAACATTACTATCCTTTGATGCTCATTCACTAAAGCTCATTCTTTGCAAAGGAGGCATTAAAACTACTTATGCAGAGACAAGTGTTTCTGTGTGAGTGATTCTCTGAGCAGGTTCCCATGACAACATCACATCCGCCAGGCCTTTTGTAAAATAACTTGATTTAATTCTAGATAAGTACATAAAATGAAACTTGCTTGTAATTACCATATGCTGGCTATTGTATGCAATCACTGACTGTATACTTTTGTTTGTGAAAACCTGTAATGAGCAACAGGGTCTAATTAAGTTAATTTATTGGGATTAATACACACCTCTCTTCTACTTAGAAAGGCTGTTATCTTATCACTGAGAGTATACAAACAATACTGCCCTATCACTTTTGAGACTCTCATCAAGATTGATTATGCTAATTGGGTCAGGGAGTCCTATACAAAGTATGAATGAATACCTTCACGGGGCATAAATAAAGAGGATCCATCAACCTTTAAACCTCTCCTACTGTGTCAAGTCCACACAGACCAAGAAGAATCCAAACCCACGACTACACATCCAACCTGGGAAGATGGAGTAATGAGGCTCAAGCCTCAGTATCCAAAAATCACCGCTGATGGATAAAATCTATCATCAAGAAGAAGACGAAGAGAGAGTTTTAATCCTCTCCCATTCCCAGTGAGAGCATCCATTTGAAGCGATATGCATGATTATTCCTCACCATTAATTATTCCACCCCTCTGGTGGAAACTGATTGTTCCAGCAGCCTAAGATATTGGAGAGAGGTGATGTTCTAGACATGTAAGTAAGTAATAATGCAGCTTTATTTGACCAGGTCTAAGAAGAAAGCTCTGCCGAGATTTTATTCCCAAGCTACTAAACCAAAAATCTGCAAAACCATTAACCTTTAAGTAAATGAAAAAGTTATAGGATGTTTAAATAGACGCATTTAATCAGACTATAAGCTCTATAGTTAACAAGTTCACTTTAATACTAGATTTTAGGCTTCAGATGCCAGTAAGAGAACATATACAGGTGATGCAGGACGCACTGCTGGGTAGAACTAGTTCATGTGTAGCCCTTCTAAATGGAATTTTAGAAAGTATCCTTCATAAAAGGGGAGGTCTTGTTACCTTAAAGGAGAACGAAACCTTTTTTTACATAAAAATATATCCTTTCAGGCTTTTCCTGCTGAGTAAAACATCAGTAATCCACCTACTGAGAGACTTTTATTTCAAAAGTTGTTGAATCTCAGATATTGCACTGTGGTCACCAAGTGGTGTTGTTACTACCACTTACCATGGAAAGCCTTAGTCAATGACTCAAACACCTATATATATTTCATTATAATCAGGGGAAGACTGGCAACTTGTGGCCTGGAGGGTAACTACGATCAAGTCACCCAATTTTACTGTTGTTCCAGCCCACTGTCCCAGCCCAATCCCTTTTGTTAATTTTAAAATTGCCATTAACCCTTGAGTGCCAGAAAGGTATGCCACGCATTGCGAAGCAATGCGTGGCATACCCCTCTGTCACTCAAAGGGTTAGTTTTGTGAAGTAAGGCAAGCAATACCACGAAGCTTACACATACCTCCCAACATTTCAAATTGCCAAAGAGGGATACTTGTGTTTTAAGGGGTGTTGCTGTGGGTGTGGCTGGTGGGCTGGGCATTACCAAGAATTTTTAGGCTATTTCATGACCTACTGATACCTCCTTGTGTAACCTAATAAATGACTTCTAGCAAGACTGACGTATTTTATTTACACAGACTAATTTATAAACCCATGGAATGAAGATTAATATGAGTTTTATTGCTGTGGAGCAATGTGATACACTTATATACACACCACACAGTCTGATCTCCTAAAAAGAGGGACATCAGGGTGGGAAAGAGGGACAGAGGGATTTGGGTCTAAAAGACGGACTGTCCCTCCTAAAGAGGGACACTTGGGAGGAATGCTTACAACTGAAATGGGGTTACACTGGTGCAACTACAGAGCTTACAATTTAAGTAAAGCTGCACTAGTGATACTATAGAGCTTACAAGAGAAATGGATTATGCTACTAGTGTAGCTGTATTTGGATTGCAGCTCCATTTCAATAGTAAGCTCTGTGGTATCTCTAGTATTTGCAGCAACAAATGGGAGTGGCCAACCAGCCCAGACACAAGACCGGCCCAGGGGGCAATTGCCCCCCTGCCCCCCAGGCCAGCCCTTCCCTGATTATAATAAAAAAAAACATTGTTGTAATAATGTTCAAAAAATATCCCAGAAATGTGTATGCCCTTGTTTTACTCAACTGTAGGAAACCTGTAACTGATGTTTTCTCATTTCTCCTGTTATGCACGGTGTACAGGGCATTTAATTTTTTTTTTCCTTCCTGTGAATTTACCTTCCCTTAAGGAACGCTTTGATTTATGGCAGCACACCAGCACACATGACCGATGACGTGTACCGGAGCACTGAACGGGGGTCTGAGAGAGAGAGGCTGCTCCGGTCTTGGAGCGATCAATTACTAAACCTCACAGTCAGCCTGGGGGCTAACTCTGCTGTTCTGCCTGCCAAAACAGCATCATAGCTTTCTCTTACATTACAAACAAAAAGAGCTACATTTCTCACATAATATACTTATTCATATTCATGCTTCTATAGTACAACTCACCCATTGATAACAGTGGACTTTGTGCTGGACTGCGGCACTTACACTTAATGTTTTATTATGTACAAAATATTTATTCATGTGGTTTTCCTGATGAACAATATACGTCCTCCCACTGCTAGCAAATGTTTCATTCAAAATCCATACTTGTTTTTATGAATAGGTCAACTTTTTTTTATGAGAAAACGCTATATAGCTTTTCAAGCTGGGAAATGTCTTTACAAAATGTAAAAAAATGTATTTATTTATTTATTATTTTTTTAAATGAATAGTGTCATCTGGTGTTCAGATAGGTCACCTACAGTTCTCTCGGTGTCAATTATTCTATTGCATTGTATAGGAGAAGCGAGTCACTGACTACAATTTTCCATTGAATATCAAAATTTAAGACAGTGAATTTATTGAGGTTGATGGCCACCTCTCCTCTATTCAGAAAGGTTCTTATCTCTGGGAATTTACAAATAATACTGAACTATCACTTTCATTTGACACACTTATCAAAAATGCTACTGGGGTCAGAGAGTCCTGTACAAACCATGAATGGATAACAACCCAGGGCATATTTAAGACTAAATGTAAGATTTCAGATGGCAGATACAGAATTGTTGCAGATGCTTGCATGGATATGGTTACTAGACCTCCTCTTTAAAGGAACCCATAAAAAAAAGTGTGATATCATATCTCCGGCTCTTTAACAGACAATAAAACTGTATCACTTTTGAGACACATATCAAGATTTCTATTGTAAAAAGACCTGGAAAAAGTAGAAATGCAAACCCTAGAGAGCATGTAAAAGAATTAATTGTAGGCCTCCGAAAACAAAGAAATAATTTATATAGAGGTTAACATGGAGTATAAGGTAGGCATTCACCTGTATAACTTTAAGTAGTGCTCATTTAATAATCTGTTGTTAAAAGCACACACTGCAGTTTAATATGAAAAATGGAACGGTTTGACCTCATGACTACCTCTTTGTAAGTACCCGAGTGTACGTGGATGCATAATAGGCATCTGACCAGCATCCTGCCAGTACTATGGAACACATATGTGGCATATGAATGTGCACAGGATCTCTGAATTGTGGTATGAAGTAGAGGAAAAGGAATCAACAATGGATGCGCAATGAGTGTTTATATTAGCATCCTCTCAATAGAGTGCATCCTTAGATCCTAACTAGTGATGAGCGAGCATGCTCGGCCGAAGCTCGGTTCGGCTCGAGCATCGCTCTGCTCGGCACATGGCGGTACTCGTACGAGTACCGCATGTGCTCGCCCGCCATGTTCAGGTCTCCTTCCTGCACGTTTCGCGGCTGCTGCGCAGCCAATAAACGTGCGGGGAGGCTCTGACATCAGTGTAATGCCAGCAGCCATGTTGGCTGCTGGCATTACACTGATTGGCTGGCCAGAACCCGTGATCGGGTGCTGTATAGCACCTGACCAGCGAGTTCGGCTCAGTCTTAGCCAGGGAGAGATGAGGATAGGAAGGGAAAGTCAGTGTAGGGAGAAGAAAAGTGTTGGAACACCATATAAAGACCCAAAAGTCCTTTTTAGGACTGTTGTGTGTGGGGGCAGCAGTTATATTTTGTTTGGGGGGGCACAAATTTAAAAAAAAAACGTCACATATTCCGTTCACTGTGCCTAGCCGCAGATTAGCAGCACATTCTGTTTAGTGTGCAAAGTTGCAGATTAGCAGCACATTCTGTTTAGTGTGCAAAGTTGCAGATTAGCAGCACATTCTGTTTAGTGTGCAAAGTTGCAGATTAGCAGCACATTCTGTTTAGTGTGCAAAGTTGCAGATTAGCAGCACATTCTGTTTAGTGTGCAAAGTTTAAAAAACAAACGTCACATATTCCGTTCACTGTGCCTAGCCGCAGATTAGCAGCACATTCTGTTTAGTGTGCAAAGTTGCAGATTAGCAGCACATTCTGTTTAGTGTGCAAAGTTTAAAAAATAAACGTCACATATTCCGTTCACTGTGCCTAGCCGCAGATTAGCGGCACATTCTGTTTAGTGTGCAAAGTTGCAGATTAGCAGCACATTCTGTTTAGTGTGCAAAGTTTAAAAAATAAACGTCACATATTCCGTTCACTGTGCCTAGCCGCAGATTAGCAGCACATTCTGTTTAGAGTGCAAAGTTGCAGATTAGCAGCACATTCTGTTTAGTGTGCAAAGTTTAAAAACTAAACGTCACATATTCCGTTCACTGTGCCTAGCCGCAGATTAGCAGCACATTCTGTTTAGTGTGCAAAGTTTAAAAAATAAACGTCACATATTCCGTTCACTGTGCCTAGCCGCAGATTAGCAGCACATTCTGTTTAGTGTGCAAAGTTGCAGATTAGCAGCACATTCTGTTTAGTGTGCAAAGTTTAAAAAATAAACGTCACATATTCCGTTCACTGTGCCTAGCCGCAGATTAGCAGCACATTCCGTTTAGTGTGCAAAGTTGCAGATTAGCAGCACATTCTGTTTAGTGTGCAAAGTTTAAAAAATAAACGTCACATATTCCGTTCACTGTGCCTAGCCGCAGATTAGCAGCACATTCTGTTTAGTGTGCAAAGTTTAAAAAATAAACGTCACATATTCCGTTCACTGTGCCTAGCCGCAGATTAGCAGCACATTCTGTTTAGTGTGCAAAGTTTAAAAAATAAACGTCACATATTCCGTTCACTGTGCCTAGCCGCAGATTAGCAGCACATTCTGTTTAGTGTGCAAAGTTGCAGATTAGCAGCACATTCTGTTTAGTGTGCAAAGTTTAAAAAATAAACGTCACATATTCCGTTCACTGTGCCTAGCCGCAGATTAGCAGCACATTCTGTTTAGTGTGCAAAGTTGCAGATTAGCAGCACATTCTGTTTAGTGTGCAAAGTTGCAGATTAGCAGCACATTCTGTTTAGTGTGCAAAGTTGCAGATTAGCAGCACATTCTGTTTAGTGTGCAAAGTTGCAGATTAGCAGCACATTCTGTTTAGTGTGCAAAGTTTAAAAAATAAACGTCACATATTCCGTTCACTGTGCCTAGCCGCAGATTAGCAGCACATTCTGTTTAGTGTGCAAAGTTGCAGATTAGCAGCACATTCTGTTTAGTGTGCAAAGTTTAAAAAATAAACGTCACATATTCCGTTCACTGTGCCTAGCCGCAGATTAGCAGCACATTCTGTTTAGTGTGCAAAGTTGCAGATTAGCAGCACATTCTGTTTAGTGTGCAAAGTTGCAGATTAGCAGCACATTCTGTTTAGTGTGCAAAGTTGCAGATTAGCAGCACATTCTGTTTAGTGTGCAAAGTTGCAGATTAGCAGCACATTCTGTTTAGTGTGCAAAGTTTAAAAAATAAACGTCACATATTCCGTTCACTGTGCCTAGCCGCAGATTAGCAGCACATTCTGTTTAGTGTGCAAAGTTGCAGATTAGCAGCACATTCTGTTTAGTGTGCAAAGTTTAAAAAATAAACGTCACATATTCCGTTCACTGTGCCTAGCCGCAGATTAGCGGCACATTCTGTTTAGTGTGCAAAGTTGCAGATTAGCAGCACATTCTGTTTAGTGTGCAAAGTTTAAAAAATAAACGTCACATATTCCGTTCACTGTGCCTAGCCGCAGATTAGCAGCACATTCTGTTTAGAGTGCAAAGTTGCAGATTAGCAGCACATTCTGTTTAGTGTGCAAAGTTTAAAAAATAAACGTCACATATTCCGTTCACTGTGCCTAGCCGCAGATTAGCAGCACATTCTGTTTAGTGTGCAAAGTTTAAAAAATAAACGTCACATATTCCGTTCACTGTGCCTAGCCGCAGATTAGCAGCACATTCTGTTTAGTGTGCAAAGTTGCAGATTAGCAGCACATTCTGTTTAGTGTGCAAAGTTTAAAAAATAAACGTCACATATTCCGTTCACTGTGCCTAGCCGCAGATTAGCAGCACATTCTGTTTAGTGTGCAAAGTTGCAGATTAGCAGCACATTCTGTTTAGTGTGCAAAGTTTAAAAAATAAACGTCACATATTCCGTTCACTGTGCCTAGCCGCAGATTAGCAGCACATTCTGTTTAGTGTGCAAAGTTTAAAAAATAAACGTCACATATTCCGTTCACTGTGCCTAGCCGCAGATTAGCAGCACATTCTGTTTAGTGTGCAAAGTTTAAAAAATAAACGTCACATATTCCGTTCACTGTGCCTAGCCGCAGATTAGCAGCACATTCTGTTTAGTGTGCAAAGTTGCAGATTAGCAGCACATTCTGTTTAGTGTGCAAAGTTTAAAAAATAAACGTCACATATTCCGTTCACTGTGCCTAGCCGCAGATTAGCAGCACATTCTGTTTAGTGTGCAAAGTTGCAGATTAGCCGCACATTCTGTTTAGTGTGCAAAGTTTAAAAAATAAACGTCACATATTCCGTTCACTGTGCCTAGCCGCAGATTAGCAGCACATTCTGTTTAGTGTGCAAAGTTTAAAAAATAAACGTCACATATTCCGTTCACTGTGCCTAGCCGCAGATTAGCAGCACATTCTGTTTAGTGTGCAAAGTTGCAGATTAGCAGCACATTCTGTTTAGTGTGCAAAGTTTAAAAAATAAACGTCACATATTCCGTTCACTGTGCCTAGCCGCAGATTAGCAGCACATTCTGTTTAGTGTGCAAAGTTTAAAAAATAAACGTCACATATTCCGTTCACTGTGCCTAGCCGCAGATTAGCAGCACATTCTGTTTAGTGTGCAAAGTTTAAAAAATAAACGTCACATATTCCGTTCACTGTGCCTAGCCGCAGATTAGCAGCACATTCTGTTTAGTGTGCAAAGTTTAAAAAATAAACGTCACATATTCCGTTCACTGTCCCTAGCCGCAGATTAGCAGCACATTCTGTTTAGTGTGCAAAGTTGCAGATTAGCAGCACATTCTGTTTAGTGTGCAAAGTTTAAAAAATAAACATCACATATTCCGTTCACTGTGCCTAGCCGCAGATTAGCAGCACATTCTGTTTAGTGTGCAAAGTTTAAAAAATAAACGTCACATATTCCGTTCACTGTGCCTAGCCGCAGATTAGCAGCACATTCTGTTTAGTGTGCAAAGTTTAAAAAATAAACGTCACATATTCCGTTCACTGTGCCTAGCCGCAGATTAGCAGCACATTCTGTTTAGTGTGCAAAGTTTAAAAAATAAACGTCACATATTCCGTTCACTGTGCCTAGCCGCAGATTAGCAGCACATTCTGTTTAGTGTGCAAAGTTTAAAAAATAAACGTCCCATATTCCGTTCACTGTGCCTAGCCGCAGATTAGCAGCACATTTTCCGAGTAATATGAAGAAGGCGGGTAAAAAGGGACGGGGAAGTGGACGTGATCCTGATAGTTCAGGGCGCGGGTCAGGACGCGTAGAAACTGTGCCTGGTGCCAGAGCACAAGAAAGAAAGACATCCACCATACCTAGCTTCATGTCTCAGTTTACAGGGCGTCGCAGGACATCACTCTCGAGGTCAGACTACTGCGAACAGGTGGTCGGTTGGATTTCAGCTGATACTGCTTCCAGTCGGTTAAGCACCACCCTGTCTTCCACCAAGTCCACTCTCAGTAGCCAAGAGTCTGGTCAACACAATCCTCACCCTGATCATCCTTCCTCCCACCATAGAGGGTCTGGCCAAAGAAGTGATCCCACACTGGGATATAGTGAGGAGCTCGTCTCATCACCAATCCTTCATTTGAACCTCTCTCCAAGCACACTTGCAGAGGAACATGAGATCTTGTGCCCTGATTCACAACCTCTAGAGGGTACCCAATCACAAGAAGATGACAGAGGGGAACAGCATTTAAGGTCAAAGGAAGTGGATGATGATGAGACACAGTTGCCATCAAATCAACCACTATTACTGTCTCAAGACCTTGATGAGGAGGATGATACACAGTTGTCAATGACTGAGTATGTGGTGGGATCAAGAAATGAGGAGGATGATCAGAGTGAGGAAGTGGAGGAGGACTTGGTGGACGATGAGGTCACTGACCCCACCTGGGAAGGTGGAGAGCCGAGCGATGACAGCAGTCCTGAGGGTGAGCCATCTGCAGCACCGCAACAGGCTGGAAGAGGCAGTGGTGTGGCTAAAGAAAGAAGGCGGACCGCACCAAACCGGCCCGCAAATGTTCCACGGAGCACCCCCTTGCGTAAATCTCCCTTGCCAAGGGCTAGGTGTTCCGCGGTATGGCGTTTTTTTAAGGAAAGTGCGGACGACAAAAGAATTGTAGTTTGCAACCTGTGCCACACCAGAATGAGCCGAGGCATGAACACTAGCAACCTCACCACCACCAGCATGATCCAACACATGGCATCCAAGCACCGTAATAAGTGGGAGGAACGCTCGGATCGCCAATCTGTGTCTGCAGGCCACACCACTGCCTCCTCTTCCCCTGTTTTCGGTGCCGGCCAATCACCTGTCGAAGGCGCAGGCCCGCATACCTCCCGCCCTGCACCTGTACCATCTGAAGCACCATCAGCGACCACATCCACTTCCCTGTCCCAGCGCAGCGTCCAAATGTCGTTACCCCAGGCATTTGAGCGCAAGCGAAAATACCCAGCCACCCACCCACAGGCCATAGCACTAACCTCACACCTTTCCAAATTACTGGCCATCGAAATGCTGCCATTTAGGCTTGTGGAGACTGAGTCCTTCCGCAGCCTGATGGCAGCAGCAGTCCCTCGGTACGCAGTCCCCAGCCGCCACTACTTTTCCCGGTGTGCCATCCCCACCTTACACTACCATGTGTCCCGTAACATCACCCGTGCCCTGACCAACGCAGTTACTGGGAAGGTCCACTTAACGACTGACACATGGACAAGTGCTTGTGGCCAGGGACGCTACATTTCCCTGACGGCACACTGGGTGAATGTCGTGGAGGCTGGGAGCGACTCGGACCCTGGGATGGCACAGGTGCTACCCACGCCGAGGATTGCGGGCCCTACCTCCATCAGGGTTTCCGCCAGCACCTACGTTATTGGCTCTTCCTCCTCCTCCTCCGTTTCCACCTTCGAATTCTCTGCGTGCAGCGCCACTCACCCATCAGCCGGTAGCTGGAAGCAGTGTAGCACTGCAGTGGGGAAGCGTCAACAGGCCGTGCTGAAGCTGATCTGCCTTGGGGACAAACAGCACACGGCCTCAGAGCTGTTGCAGGGGATTAGTCACCAGACCGAGCAGTGGCTCTCGCCACTCAACCTGCAACCAGGCATGGTTGTGTGTGATAATGGGCGTAACTTGGTGGCGGCTTTGGAGCTTGGCAAGCTCACACACGTACCATGCCTAGCGCATGTATTTAATTTAGTGGTTCAGCGATTTCTAAAAACCTACCCCAATTTGCATGATCTCTTGACCAAGGTGCGCCGCGTGTGTGCACATTTCCGTAAGTCATCAACAGCTTCAGCCGGCCTGTTGAAGCTGCAGCAGCGCTTACAATTGCCAGCTCACCGGCTGCTGTGTGACGTGAGCACGCGCTGGAACTCCACCTTCCACATGTTGGCCCGGCTTTGTGAGCAGCAGAGGGCAGTAGTGGAGTACCAGCTGTTACACGGTCGTCGCCTCTCCGTTCAACTTCCTCTAATCAGAAGTGAGGAGTGGGAATGGATGTCAGACCTCTGTGAGGTTTTACGCAATTTTGAGGAATCGACACAGATGGTGAGCGGCGATAACGC
This sequence comes from Rhinophrynus dorsalis, assembly GCA_037306005.1. Classification (NCBI taxonomy): domain Eukaryota; kingdom Metazoa; phylum Chordata; class Amphibia; order Anura; family Rhinophrynidae; genus Rhinophrynus; species Rhinophrynus dorsalis. The sequence continues at coordinate 43,056,738 of CM074723.1, read as the reverse complement.
TATTATCAGTGTAACCATCCCACTTCTGTGTCTACTGAAACGCTCGCTGCTCACAATTAAAACCGACGCTTTGCATGTGGAAGAGGTGGAAATGCGGGAGGAAGAGCTTACACAAGGTGATAGCCAGAGCACCCTCACTTCGTCTTCTCAGCGACAATTGGAGGAGGCGGAGGAGGAGGAGGAGGAGGAGGAAGACACGGTTGCCTCCGCTACAGAGGGTAGCCATGGAACTTTAGTTCCATCTCTTCAGCGTGGGTGGGCAGAAGAGGAGGAAGAGGATGAGGAGATTGAGAGTCATCCTCCTGGTGAGGACAGCGAAATCTTGCCTGTTGGTACTCTGGCACACATGGCTGACTTTATGTTAGGCTGCCTTTCCCGTGACCCACGCGTTATACGCATTTTAGACAACACGGATTACTGGGTGTTCACCCTTCTGGACCCCCGCTACAAAGAGAATTTCTCATCTCTCATTCCTCCGGTGGAGAGGACAAGCAAAATGGTGCAATACCAGAAGGTTCTTGTCGAAAAATTGCTCCAAAATTTTCCATCTGACAACGCTGGCGGCAGAGTACGTGCTACCTTGGCCAACCGAGAAGGGGAGAAAAGGGGAGCACACAGCAGTTCCGACAAAGGCAGGGCAACACTCTCCAAGGCGTGGGACACCTTCATGACACCCCGCCAGCACCCTCACCCTGATGCGCAGCCTAGTGTCACAAGGAGGGAAAAGTTTTGGAAGATGGTGAAGGAGTACGTAGCAGACCGTGTCAGCGTCCACAATGATCCCTCTGTGCCTTACAACTACTGGGTGTCCAAGCTGGACACGTGGTATGAACTGGCACTCTACGCCTTGGAGGTGCTGGCCTGCCCTGCCGCCAGCGTTCTGTCTGAGCGGGTATTTAGTGCTGCTGGTGGCATCATAACCGATAAGCGTATCCGCCTTTCCACCGAAAATGCTGATAGGTTGACACTTATAAAAATGAACAAGGCCTGGATTTCCCCTGACTTCTCCACTCCACTGGAGGAAAGCCCCGGGGGAACATAAAGTCACTTTAGATATGTTATTTACAATGATGGGAATACTCTGTATTCCCATTCACCCCTTCCACCCAAAAAACGGGTATATGGTTGACTCTTAATCTTCTCATCCTCCTCCTCCTCTTCCATATACCCGGTGATATAATTTTTATATAGGGCCAGCTCACCAGCGGGCCCTGTGATATAATTTTTATATAGGGCCAGCTCACCAGCGGGCCCTGTGATATAATTTTTATATAGGGCCAGCTCACCAGCGGGCCCTGTTTGACAATTTTTGTATAGGTCAGCTCACCAGCGGGCCTTCTTATATAATGTTTTATTGGGTCAGCTCTCTAGCGGGCCCTCTCATATAATGTTTTATAGCGTCAGCTCACTAGCGGGCCTTCGCATATAATGTTTAGGATGGTCAGCTCCGCAGCAGACCCTCACCCATAATGTTTTAGAGGGTCACCAGCAGGCCATTAATCCTAGTTTTTCAAGGGTGTGTATGATGCCCTCCTTTATGTGTAATAAAGGGTGTATTGGAGTGACATTGCAGTCTAATTTTTGGCAGCCCTTTCACTTAGTGCATAGGCTTTATGAGTGTTGGACCACTACCTGAACTATTGTACCACAATGTGAATGAGGCCCTCCATTTTGTGATATACAGGTTGTATCGGAGTGCCTCAGGTCCTCCCATTGAATTAAATAGGGCTGGGGTGTTCGACAGAGCAGAAGGTAGTTCTTGGCTTCATCCACTAAGTCACTTCGTCACTTTTACTGAATGGATCAGACCCCACTGTTCCGACTATAAATTTTGGACTTAACAAGGGCAAACGGACATGTTGTAAAACCTGTGGTAGCTGCGGCCTCCGTTCCTGAATGCTGTACCTTACCCGGGCCATAACCACGTTGAACACCTGCTTTACTCTGCGCACGTTTCCCTCTTAATCATGGCCCCAGTTCCGAAAAATCGATGAAATTTTTTGCAGAATTTGCAGATGATATACAAGTAAATATACAGCAAACACTGTTTGGTAACAATTTTTCGCCTAAAGTCGTTTTTATCTTCCTTTTTGTGTGTTTTACGGTCAGTCTGTAAAAATGGCGTACTACGGGCGAAACATCGTTCCCAGCAGCGACGTTGGAGTCCAAGATGCATCCAGACATCCTCCCTATGCTGTCCCTGAACCATTTCTGTGGTGTTTCCATCATTTTCTGCCCTTTTCCTATGGACCAGGCACCCTCCCCTCATCAGAGCAGGGGGTGCCTGGTGTAATGCTCGAGTCCTCCCATTGACTTCAATGGGGCTCGGGTGCTCGGCCGAGCACTCGAGCCTCCGGGGGCGCTCGGCCAGAGCACCCGAACACCCGAGCATTGGGGTGCTCGATCATCACTAATCCTAACCCCAGGAGACCGATGTGATATTCAATACCAATATACCGCTTGGCAACACAAGGAATTGACAATACTGAATTACAGAGGAGAGGACATGTACTCCAAATTGCCTAGGGACATTAACATGTACATGAACATGATCATCAATCTAACATATATTTAATCTCTGGCAATATTCCTATACCGGAACAATTTGCTGAACCGAAATCATTGAAATCAATGATAATGTATCCTCCCCCACAAACACGTGGAGTTTTCCCCATGTATTATCACTATGGTAATTATAAAAGGGATGTCACTTTGTTTGTATGTGGAGAAAGAAATAAAGCAGCTGAATTTGTATGTTAGCTAGTGTAGGCAAACAGGCAAAGGGAGGGAGCTGGAGTTTCTGTATAGGAGTGTTGGTTGTAGCCAGTTGTTCTTTAGGAGTGGGTGTGAAGGAAGGAAGCAGAGTTTAAAAACAAAACAAAACCTTTTTGTCTAATAAGTGAAGAACAGGCAGGTGAGCCAAGTCCCTACCTGAGCTGGCTGAGCTTGAGACACTACTGAGGCTGAGTGAGTGAATGATACTTCTGAGACAGACATAAATACATCAAACACATAAGACGAACAGGTACAAATTAACATCCTGTGTGTACTTAAATACACATCTGCAATAAAAATACTTTATCCTTTATTGTAACCTGCTAATTCTGAATTTAACGGGTCTATCCTCTTCCTGCACTGTACTGTAAAATGTAACTGCACAGTTAAATTAGGAGAGAAAGAGAAATCTGCTGCTGCAGTTTTGACACTAATTATGTGTAGGGACAAAAAAGCAAAGGGGAGTAGCTGGAGTTGTTTGCAATAACAAAAACTGTGGATGTCATTTCAAAGACAGAAAACTTTTTGACTGATAAGTGACAGAAACAAGCAGGAGATCCTTCATTTGAGCTGCAGCCGAGACTGACGGTGACAGATACCAGAGATAGTGACATACAGCATATATTATTTTTACATGGAGAAAACATCATACTACATTCTATCCTCTCTACTGTGTACTTCACAGGAAAAAAAACACAACTGTCATGTCCACCCACTCCACCTACTCCTTTCCCCTTCCTCAAACATGCTAGGGGTGGAGTTCAGGGGAAAGGAATAGGAGGATTGCATGGACATGCTGGTGGTGGAAGTAAATTTGTAATACAAAAAATTACTGTGTCCATGGTTGCTGCAGCTTGTGCAGTAAATTATTGTGATCACTCTCCTCCTGAGGAGTCTGTGAAAGTTGCATGAAAATTTCCACCACCAGTAACAGCAGTTCTAAACCTTTTAAAAATGTTAAAGATGAAAAGTCTCATTCTAGTGTCGTTGCCATAGTAGGGGTTATTTAGCAGTGAGATCAACTGCTGTGTTAGACAGTGACAGTAACACCCCACTGCAAAGTAGTAATCAATATTTTATAAATCCCCCTAAGGGGAAAAGTTGAAAGAACCTTCTTCAAACTTCAAAAAAACTACAAAAATATGAATGTTGTGGGGAGGAGGCTGTTGATGCCACTAATGCTGCTTCTGCTAATTACCAAACTATCGATGATGATGTCAATTTAGAATATGTCCTTTCATCATTCTTCCCAACTCCTGATGAAGGTAGAGAGTGAGAATGATGATGCCATGGCCAAAGGCTAAATCTTCTACCACTAAAAAGGAGCAATATGCTTGTTTATAAACTCCTTGAGATCAACTGGAAAAGTCTAACTGGAAACAATGCATTGCATACCCCTCTGGCACTCAAAGGGTTATGTGTTGGTGGCACAGTCTGGCATTTTATGTTAATTCATTTCAGTGCTGGGACAATATTATCACACAGTGTTTTAAAGGGATAGTAATGCTTGCAAATTACTAATCCCCATATTGTAGCTTTGTTAAAAAGAAACTTATTGCCCCCAGAGTCATCTCTCAAACCCTTATGGTTTGAGAGATGATAGCGCTCAAAGTTCCCCTCTCCCTTCCCCTTCCCTGACTGAATGCTGACTGCAGGGATATCCGTCATTACTTGCATCAGGCGGCTCTGCAGCATTGCCGAGATCGCGTTTATAAAAAAGAAATCTTTCACTAAAACGGTCTTCTACGTGTGCTTGCAAACCAAGAGCAAACCAAGCACACGTAGAAGACCGTTTCAGTGAAAGAATTCTTTTTTATAAATGCGATCTCGGCTCAGCTGCAGAGCCGCCTGATGCACATAAGACTGTCATACGACAGCTTCCCCTGCAGTCAGCTTTCAGCCAGGGAAGGGAGGGGGAACTTTGAGTGCTATCATCTCTCAAACCATAAGGGTTTGAGAGATGACACTGGGGGCAATAAGTTTCTTTTTAACAAAGCTACAATATGGGGATTAGTAATTTGCAAAGTATTACTATCCCTTTAAGATTCTGTCTGGGCAAGGATCACACTCTGGGGGCATTTCTAAAAGCACAGAGAGTGATAAGTATTTCTTTGACCAGAACTAATCTGGGAAATTTTTATTTAGCCACTATGGTGCAGATGGTTTGAACCAAAGTTGGTCTATTTTTTTTTTTTTTATTAGATCCTTGATTATATTGCAGTTGTTTTATGTTTTCACTAGTTTTATCTAACTGATTCCCATTGAAGTCTTTGGACAAATTTGTATATAAAACTCTTGATAAATGTATCAGCTGTAATAGAACCCAGCCTCACTGTCTTTTTTGGGATGTTTATACAGGAAATGTCTATGAAGGATAACATCAAAGTTCTTCTGTTATCCCAGAACTAGTGAAGTCTTCACATGTGACTCTGCTGCTTTCCAAAGCCAACACTCCCACAAGCACCTGCGGTGTATTTAAACTCAAAGACAAAGGAAAATAGAACTTTATCTTTGATCTTGCTGTCCTGTAATCACACACTTGAACTGCATCAGACAATGCGATTCACAGCAGAATTTTACTTGTAATACATTTTATTAATACTTATACATTTTGAGTTTTTTCAGCAACTGTTATATTTAAAGGTGGTTGGAGGCTTCTATCATATTGCATTAATGTCAATGCAAATATTTACCAAATAATTAGTATTTTATTGGAGATACACAACCATTTTTTGAATGGAGGGAGGATGCCCAGGAATGGATTTAAATCTGAGACCCACTGAATCAAGGCACCCACGGTGTCTCTCACCCAGTGGCGTAACTATAGGAGTCGCATTTGCAACCGATCCCGTCACTCCAGGGGCCCGGCCGCCCCCTGCGACCCCTCCACCTGGCGCCCGCAATCTCCCTCCGGTGGTCTAGTAATGCAGAACGCTGGGAGATGATGTCATCTCCCAGCGCTCTGCATTACTAAGAGGACCGCGCGGGAGCTCCAGGGAGGTAGGAGATGGGGTCATTGTGAAGATTGAGGGGCATTATGGAGGGGGTCAGTGTGGTCGAGGGGGGCCAATGTGGTGGGCAGGCCCATGGCACTTCTTGCACCAGGGCCTGGAGGCTTCTAGTTACGCCTCTGCTCTCACCCTTACCCTTTGCCATAATCCCACCCTCACAGGACTCCCCCTTCAATGTAAATTTATGCTCTTAAAAAGTTAATGGGGGAGATAAGTGGTGATAAAGAGGTGATAAAGTGGTGATGACTTCTCCAGTTCCTATGTTATTCTATGGAGCCTATTCACTAAAGTGTCTTCAACTCTGGAGATCTTAGTGAATAGGCTCCATAGAAGAAAATAGGAATTGGAGAAGTGATAAAACTGGAGAAGTCTTCACACTTCATCACCTCTTTATCACCACTTAGTGAATCTCCCCCAAGCTCTGTGATGACCTAGGGTATTGGTACAATGAAAGGTTTCACAAACTGCATTCAACTTGTAAACTAACTATAAAGAGAGCTAAGCATTAACACACATTAACAAAACTAGGCCAAAATGTAAAAAATCAAACTTTGGAAATGGCTGGCATCTCCTAAGGAATTTCAGAGCCAAAATGTGTTGTTTGAAATTCAAAGGTGTAAAATGATGGGTACTAGTGGATGGTAGGAGCCAATGAGGCACAAAAGTCACTTATAGTCTATAAACAAGAGGCACACTAGTATACATATCATTATTCAAACACATACGCACACTCACACCTCTGTTCAAATTTGTCCCACCCGCATGCAAACACATAGACCAATACATACAAACACTCACACAGATAGACAAACACACACCTTTGCTTCTTCAAAACTACCAGCTCTAAGTACAGCCATATAAAGCAGCATTTAAAGCTGTTCAGTAAAAATATTGTGATTTGTTTTCTACAAAAGACTAGAAATAGACCTATTTTCTGGGGACCATTACTGAAACACTGGATACATTATGGTAACCCAATAGTTTTATAGAACTCTTCAAAATGTTAGTGCAAACTATGTCTCTTTTTATCCAAGCAGGGGGGGTTCTTGGTACTCAGCCACATGTCTGATAAACCACTCTTGGTTCTTCTATAAACAAGTTCCACCTTAGATGTTGGGCAGAGCCACTCTGTTCCAGATACACATGATGTGACCTTTGCATGATCGCGTTTGACATTTTGAAAAAAAAAAGCATGAACACCTCTTTGAAACATTGTTAGGATGATGTGCTAAAAAATAACTGAATCAATAATGGAATCAACAAACCAACAGCACCATAGGGGAAAAAATGAAAGTTCTCTAAATCTCAGTTGGTTTAAAAATAAGCTTTTTAACCCGTTGAATTCTTCAGAGGTGTCCAAACAAATCAATTTGTTGGAAACCCCTGTTGCATTCAAGGGGAAAGGCCCATTTGAAACTAGGGTGACCACATTTCCATTCTGCCATTCCGGGACATGTGGTCACCCTAGTTACCCTAGTCCCGTGGCTGAGGCTTCCGCCAGAGTGGACCATCTTTCTGAGGCTGACATAGTAAGAGTTCCCAGTGGGAGCCTCAGAAAGATGGTCAGCGCCGGTGGGACCCTCAGCCACGGGTCTCACTTGCATACCTGCTCCACCCCAGCTGTTTAGCACGCACCAGTCCAGCCAGCCAATAAAATGTATTTGCTATATGGTCCTCATTGGCTGACTCAGCAAATGCATTTCATTGGCTGGCTGAACTGGTGTGTGTTGCTCAATTCCGGGACTCTTTGTTGTCCCGGCAGGGGGTGACCCGAGACGCGGGACACAGACCCCCAATAAGGAACAGTCCTGGGCATTCTGGGACGTGTGGTCACCATATTTGAAACTCAGTGAGGATTTTCATTCAACCGTGTGATGCAGCTGGCTTGCCTCAAAATTGTGCCAGTTCTTCCAAAACATCAGCCTCAGTGTATTAATTGTGTTAACGCTTTGAATGAAAACACCTGAGATAAGTGTTGACTTCTGGGAATATACTTAAAATTAGGTCAGTTCATTAATTTACCATTTACTGCACTGAACAGCATCTCTGTATAAAATAAATTAGGACGATACCTGTTACAGGGATTTGGTTGTCGTTTTTATCTTCCTTACGGATCTTACTTGAATCTGTTGCTTTTCTTTTTTTCTCCAAATCTCTTACTAAAAATAAAAATAATCATGAGATTATTTTTAACACCTCTTAAATACATCAGTTTAATTTACATGTTTACATGGTTTTCAGATGCTTAAATTGGAACTGTCAACCTAAGAAGTTTCATTTGCCTACATGTTGTACTAGTCATAGTAATAGCAATTGTTTTTGAGACATTAACCTTTATGTCTTGGTAGCACTTTAAACTAATTCCAAGCACCGAATTCTAAGGCCTCATCTAGAATGTGGAGTAAAGTTTTGGGCACCAGTTCTTAAAAAGACATTACTGAGGTGGAAAAAGTGCAGAGATGTGCAACAAAACTGATAAAGGGATTTGAGGACCTGAGTTATAAAGAGAGACTACCCAATCTGGGTTTATATACATTAGAGAAGACACATCTAAGCGATGGTATGATTACCATTTACACATATATTCAAGGCCCCATCTCACCTAACCCAGGCCCCCCTTTCATTCTCTCCTGTAATGCAACACCCACTCACACAAGCAACATCCACAACCTTATAACTGTACCACGTCACCTAACCTCACCCCCTCTTTAGTTTTGGCTTCTGGAACGCCCGCTCTGTGTGTAACAAACTAACAGCTGTTCATGAGCTGTTTATTTCTCACTCCCTAAACCTCCTTGCCATCACTGAAGCTTGGCTCACTTCATCATACACTGCCTCCACTGCTGCACTCTCACATGGTGGCCTTCAATTTATCCATACACCTAGGCCTGGCAACAGACAGGGGGGTAGAGTAGGCATCCTGCTGTCCCTTAACCATATGTTTCAGGTAATACCCACTGTTCCCTCTCTCTCCTTCCCTACCTTCGAAGCTCACACACTTCTCCTCTTCTCTCCCTTCCCTCTGCGTGCTGCTGTCATATACAGACCACCTGGTCTCACTGCACAATTCCTTGATCACTTCACTTCCTGGCTCCCTCACTTCATGTCCTCTGACGTCCCCACTCTTATCCTGGGTGACTTCAACATGCCTGCTGACAACCATAACACCCCCCCTGCCATCAAGCTCCTTTCCTTAACAACCTCCTTTGGCCTACCACAATGGACCTGCTCTCCCACACACAGTGTCGGTCACTCTCTTGACTTGGTCTTCACTAACCTCTGCTCAGTCTCTAATTTTTCTAATGCTCCCTATCTCCTCTCTGACCACCACCTCCTCACTGGAAACCTCATCATACCACATAAATCCATCCCCTCCACCATGATCAAGAACATGCGGAGAAATCTGCACACTCTTGACCTGCAACAATTTTCCACTTCTCTGCAACCTCTTCTCAACCCCACCCTCACAATTGCTTGCCCAGAACAAACTACTGTCCTCTACAACACTCTGACAACAGCCCTTGACACAGCTTCACCTGCAACTCTACGCCACCCCACACAACCCCACTACAACCCTGGCACACAAGATTGCCGAAAGGCACTGGAGGAAATTGTGCTCCTCAGCTGACTTCATACATTACAAATGAATTCTCCGTTCTTATAGCTCTGCCCTCTCCCTGGCCAAACAGTCATACTTCTCCTCTCTAATCTCCAATCTTTTCTCCAACCAAAAACACCTTTTTTCAACCTTCAAGTCACTTCTACGCCCACTAATGCAAACCACTTCCCCTAACTTCTCCTCCCAAGATCTCGCCACCCACTTCAAGGACATGATGGACTCCATCAGACATGACATCTCATCACTTCAACCCCTACCCATCCAGCCTAGCCCCGCCACCTCACCTGCACACACACTAAGCTCCTTCTAACCCGTCAGTGAGGATGAAGTTTCCCTTCTCCTCACTCGCTCAAATCTAACCATATGCCCTCTTGACCCAATCCCATCTCTCCTCCTCCAAGAACTTTCACCTCTACTAACGCCACCCCTTACTCATTTATTCAACCTCTCTCTGTCAGCCGGCACCTTCCCATCCTCCTTCAAACATGCACTAATCACACCCATTGTAAAGAAACCCTCCCTGGACCCAAACTCACTATCAAACTACCAGCCCATTTCCCTACTTCCGTTCGCCTCCAAACTCCTTGAGCGTCTCACATATAACCAGCTCACTAAATTCCTCTGCTCCCATTCCCTTCTTGATCCCTTGCAATCTGGCTTCCGTCACCCCACTGAGACTGCTCTCAGTAATGTGGCCAACGACTTGCTCTCCACAAAGTCAAAAGGCCACTACTCCCTACTCATTCTCCTGGACCTGTCTGCTGCCTTTGGCACAGTTGATCACTCACTCCTCCTCCAAGCTCTCCACTCTCTAGGTCTCTGTGACACTGCCCTCTCTTGGTTTTCATCATATCTCTGCAACCACTCCTTCAGTGTGTACTACTCTGGCTCCACTTCCCCACCCCTCCCACTGTCTGTCGGAGTGCCTCAGGGCTCAGTCCTGAGCCCCTTGCTCTTATCAATCTACACTGCATCTCTTGGCAAACAAATAAACTCCTTTTGGTTTCACCACCATATCTATGCTGATGACACTCAAATCTATCTTTACACCTCTCCCATTCTCTTCTGTCCCAGGTATCTGACTGTCTGTCTGCTGTGTCTTCCTGGATGTCCTCCTGTCAACTCAAACTTAACCTTGGCAAAACTGAACTAATTATCTTCCCTGGCTCTCCTACCAGCCTTACCCCAGATATTACCCTCACTGTCAACAACACTATCATCACACCAACCCCTACAGCATACTGCCTGGGGATCACACTTGACTCCACCCTATCCTTTATCCCTCACATCCAGTCAATTTCCAAATCAAGCTGCCTCCACCTCCGCAACAACTCTAGAATCTGACCCTTCCTCACCCAAGACACTACTAAAAGTCTAATCCAAACACACATCATGTCCCGTCTTGACTACTGTAACTGTGACTACTGTAACTGTTACTAACTGACCTTCCTCTCACCTGACTAACCCCACTACAGTTCATAATGAACTCTGCAGCACGACTAATCTACCTCACTCATCGCTTCTCCAACGCCAATCCCCTTTGCCAATCCCTACACTGGCTCCCATTAGCATACAGAATTAAATTCAAAATTCTGGTGCTAACTTATAGAGCCCTTACTAACACCACACCCCCCTGTTTCTCATCTGTCATTTCCAAATACACTCCCACTCGCAATCTCCATTCTGCACATGACCTTCTCCTCTCCACATCTCTCATTACATCCTCCCACTCCTGCCTACAGGACTTCTCCAGTGCTGCACCTGAACTCTGGAATTCCCTCCCCCGCTACATCAGAGTCTCCCCCAGCCTTCAGATCTTCAGACGCTCCCTGAAATCTCACCTCTTCGGGGAAGCATATCAACTACCTCCATAAATACTATCACCAAGGACCAACCCTTCCCTGGACCACCGCACTCAATAACACTTCTCTCTCCCACTCACTGACTAGCAGCTTATGTGGCAGGAAAAACTTACATCCAACAGCAGTTACACCTTATGTATCCTACCCACCTTCCTCTAGACTGTAAGCTCTCACAAGCAGGGCCCTCTGATCATTCTGTTCTTCACATATGATTTGTACTATTTAATATATCTGTATGTCTACTGCCTATTGTAAAGCGCTGCGGAATAAGCTGGTGCTATATAAATAAAGATTGATTATAATAATCACTTGTCAAGATGAGGTTTTGTTGCTGAGTTTATCCATAATATGTTAACACTTGACTGCCCCATATGCCAATGGAGAAATGCTACACCACTTACCACTTTTTAGCAGAAAGCTTAAGAAAAAAAAAGGAACGTAAGAAAGGAATACACCAAATAGCCCATAAACTTTCCCACTGCCCTCCCTTTGTCTTAAAATATTTATAATAAAGTACAGCGCCGAATCTTCTTTAGTCAATTTGTATCATGTAGCAACATCTCTCTATACTAACAGGCTTGTAGTTCAACTATAATTGAATCTGAAAGGATCCCCCTCCTGCCCTTTCTGGCTGCCGCCCCTTAGAAGTGGAATCTAGTCATGGGACCAGACAGTGCGCAGCGAGGGACAATCTTCACTGACTAGTTATAAGTAAGACCCTGCCCCCTTGACGAAGGAGGGCAGAATTTTCCTTATGCCCCCCTTGTCCCTCGTCAAGCTCCATCTGGACCAGACTGAGAAGAAGCGTGATGCAGGGAAAGGGGCTGGAGGGGGATCCTTTCAGATTCAATTGCGGTTAAACTACAAGCCTCTTAGTACTGAAATATTTCACTATGTGCTACAAATAGAATATAGATGACTTGAAGCTGCACTTTATTATAAGTATTACTATCCCTTTAAGCAGGGTACAAAGGACAATTTTCAGCGTAAGTAGCGTAGTCATTTAGAATTATACAGGAGTAGGGTTAAAAAAAAATCTGTTCTATGTTGTAGTGAGAAATTGTATTTGTACATTCTCCTCCTAGGGAGAAACTCTTCAACTAACTTCACAGCCCATGAATGAAGACTGCATGCTTCCCCCAAATTACTCCTGAGATGTGTGTGTGTCAATGTCAACCATGACTACCTACTTCTAAACTCTCCTTGAACCGGTTTGCTTTCATCATCTTCATTAAATGCAATGATCTGTGCAATATAACTGCGGTCAGGATCAAGCCTCTGAATTATGGCTTTGGTAGCAGTGTTTTGAAGATTCAGTTGGTTGGTTTTCCCACCTGAAAATTAGAAGATACTCAGTAAGATGTCACTCATCGTCAAAGTATAATTAAAACATAGAAGCTGAATATTCATAATGACTGTAGTTCTTCACAAAGGAAAACACAGGAAGGTCAATATCAAGATCAAAATCAGATTTCAGTCAAAAGAAAAATGAATCTGCCCCAAGTTCCATTTTGAAGCCCATATTTCCTGTAATGTATAACAGAAGCCAAAGAATGTGTTTCTGATTGGGGGACCCAAACAATCTCCTTTTTACTGCAGCTCCCAACTTCAATCTCTGATTTTAACTTAAAGGGATAGTAATGTTTCATAATAATAGCAGCTCTAATTAATCTTCATAGTATTTGGGCCTTGGACAGTGTTATTTCAATCCTGTCAGAGTTGTAGTTCAAGAGTAATTGAATGATAAAGTATCCCCCTCCCGCTGCTTCTACTGATGTAACACTGCTCAGCTTAGAGCAGCAGAGAGTGTCCAGGTGGATTGCAGAGGGGGACACTCTTCAGTTAAGATAAGGGAAAAAGCTGAAAAACCTGTCAAGGGGGCAGGGTTTTCATTGTTCTCACAGTAAGAATATTGACCCTTGATGTGAGCTGTCTGGTCTATGGACTGGATTCCACATCTGAGGAGTGAGGGCTTACGCTAGGTAAAAGGGGCGGGAGGGGGAAACTTTATCATTGAATTACTCTTGAGCTACAACGCTCACAGTAATGAAATTACACTCTCTATGGCTCAAATACTATGAAGATTAATTGGAGCTGCTGTTTTTATGAAACATTACTATCACTTTAAAGGGATAGTAATGTTTCACAAAAACAGCAGTTCCAATTAATCTTCATAGTATTTGGGCTATGGATAGCGTTATATCAATACTGTCAGAGTTGTAGTTCAAGAGTAATTGAACGATAAAGTATCCCCCTCCTGCCCCTTTTATCTAGTGTAAGCCCCCATTCCTCAGATGTGGAATCTGGTCTCTTGACCAGACAGATCACAGCAGAGGACAATCTTCTTACTGTGAGCATAAGGAAAACCATGCCCCCCTTGACAGGTTTTTCCTTATGTTCACTGAAGATTATCCCTCTCTGCAATCCATCCGGACAGTCTTGCCGCTCTGAGGTGAGCAGTATTATATCAGTAAAATGGGCAGGAAGGGGATACTTTATCATTCAATTACTCTTGAACTACAACTCTGGCAGTACTGAAATAACACTCTCCATGGCACAAATACTATGAAGATTAATTGGAGCTGCTTTTATTCTGAAACATTACTATCCCTTTAACAATTAATTTTAATGTTTCTTACATTCATTCTTGGTTTAAAATATTTAGTGCTCTGTGTTCAAAAGAAAAGCAGAGTCATTCTGGGGCTAACTACTGCACAACAGAGGGCAGAAAAAAAAAGTTCCCGAAACTGACATTGAGTTCATTGGTGATTTTAACCCTTTGAATGCTAGCGAGATCTCCAAAGCATAGCTAAGCAATGTGTTGGAGATCTCTTTACCATGCAAAGGTTTAAAAACTCTATTTAATGGGGCTTTATAGTTCTCCTCTATAGTAAATCTTGATTGCCCCAGAATAGCCCCAATTTTTCTTTTAAACACAGAGTATAGAACAGGTAATTATACAGGTTTATACAGGGTTAATAAGGGGTGGGAAACCTACAGCCCCAGTTGATTTTGTACTGTAACTCCCATCATTTCCTGTAACTCCCATCATTTCCTGTAACTCCCATCATTTCCTGTTACTCCCATCATTCCCTGTAACTCCCATCATTTCTTGTAACTCCCATCATTCCCTGTAACTCCCATCATTCCCAGGCATGCATCAATTTAATTTGAATATTATGCAGTTAATTTGCTTATTACAGACCTGTTGTGCATTACCGTTACCCTAAGATGAAAACCCACCATCTGCCTACCAAACCCCTTTTATTATAAGAATGAAATATTTTAATTCTTCTATTTTTATTCAATTTAATTTCCCAGTAATGATCTTATATTACATCAGCTGAAAGGAAAAACATTTTCTTTCTAAGCATTCCTCATAGAATGTGATTGACGTAATGCAATAGGTCTTGCCGACAGAATGGCATTTCCCTCCCTCAGTTTCTGTCTATGTTCCTACTCTAAATCATGCATAAGTAATATGCCCTTTGGGCCTGGAATGCTTCTGACAAGCACTGATTCTCCTTATTATGAAGGAAAATGAGACTGATTTCAATTCTAAATGACTAATGTCTGGGCCTAGTGCTTTCTCCACTTCTCTTTATATTTATTATATGGAATTTATTAACTGTACTTGGTTCACAGTCTTTAGAGAGGAACTCTACCTATGTGACTCTTAAAGAAGTCTTGTAATGTTCCCAAAACCTTCCCCAGTGGGAGTCCCCATCTTTAAATGATTTGTGTGATGATTCCTCCCAAATAATTTATTCTACCTCTCTGATTGAAACTGATAGTCTTTATCAGAACTTCCTGTTTTACCTACTAATACACAGGAAGTTCTGATAGACTAACTTATTTGGCAGCAGGATAGCTATATAATTCTCATGACTCTGGAATACAGTCCAAATAGTTTTTATTTACACATATGTTACAACTACTGGCAATTCTATTTAGAATGCACTTTGTGGGGAAGCTTGAGTTTGACTATGGCACCACATTGTGATATAAACAGCACCACCTGGTGATCACTATAAAAAATTGCAGTTTAAGTACAGACAAATCTTAGCTGTAATAACTTTGAATTAAATATCTTTCAACAGTGGGAGATCCTAGTTTTACTTGGCATAAAAAGCCCTAGGTAACCTTTGTCTCACCAGCTATTGATAACTACAGTTCCTATCATCTCCAACCATACATAAGCTGATTTGGAATGATGGGTGTTGCACTTTCCTACAGCTGGAGAGCCAAAGATTGTCTTTATAACATGCTTCAGCATCCAAGGGATTAAAGGGATAGTAAGTCTTAATATATAAAAATATAAGTATTGTAAGATATATCTTGCTGAGTAAAAAGGTATTGTTGCTCAAACTTGCATTTTTGGGTGCAGTTTTTCAGTGTCCTGAAATTGTACAGTGGCGCTGTTGGTACACCATCCTATGGATGTTTATGGTCAACTGATCAGAGCTGTCCATAGGGTGGTGTAGCAACAGCGCCACTGTAACGTTTAGATACTGCACCTAGAATTTTTCAAGTTTGAGCTGCATTATTATTATTATATTATCCTATATATAATAATAAATAGTATTTATATACCTCCTTCCTCCCAGTGAGACTCAAAGCGCTTTAATTCTAGGAATTAACCAAATCGGCAGCTGAAATAATAGATGTTATTATTTCCCAATTAATGGTACTCATGTATCGACCTCGGAAGGATGAAAGGTTGAGTTGACCCTGCGGGGATTTGAACCTGCAACCTTGCGGTTGGAATAGGCTCCATAGTCAGGGACCTTACCACTGAGCTATCTCACCAGCTATTCAATAAAACGTGTGTAACACCGCAGTCACGCGCATTAGAGACTGCCCATGCCACAGCTGATACAGAGCTGGATGCTTCTCCGGAGCATCCAGCTCTGTATCAGCCGTGGCGCAGGCAATCTCTACTGCGCATGACTGCCCCGCTACCAGCTGGCAGTGACACTGTGGCCCGTGTAACGGGCTCTTCAACTAGTTCATTATAAAACGCCAACTAATTCCGAAGCGATGTACAACTGGGAATAGACATACAGAGGTATTAAATAGTACAATCAGATGTGGAGAACAGGAGGATCAGAGGGCCCTGCTTGATAGCTTTTGAATAAAACCCCTCAGCAGTGGAAGTATCCTTGTTTCTTGGGAGGAGAAATACTACAAAATGTTAAGTGTAAAGATTCCATTTATGCAATAAGAAGCAAAGATCTTTATTTACCAGACTTTGGTGTGATAAGAAGCTTATATCCTTTAATTTTATCCTTTGAATGTTTCCATGAAATCTGCACACTGTCTTGAGATACAACATGATATCTCATTCTTGTTGGCGGTGTCACTGTGAAAGTAGAAAGATATAACAGTTCATAAAAATAAAGTAGACTATAATCAGTATGTATCTTTAAAGGGATAGTAATACTTAAAATGTAAAAAAAAATATGTTGTAGGGTTTATCCCCCTGAGTAAAACAAGAGTACTCCCACTGCTGAAAGGTGTTTCATTCAAAAGATATTAATTTTCAAAGTTGATTTTTTTAGGTGCAATATCACAGTGGCCTGAAATTGTACAGTGGCGCTGTTGCTACATGATCCTATGGACAGCTCTGGTCCCGGGACCATATCTCTCCATAGGATGGTGTAGCAACAGCGCCACTGTACAATTTCAGGCCACTGTGATATTGCACCTAAAAAATTCAACTTTGAAAATTAATAACTTTTGAATGAAACACCTTACAGTAGTGGGAGTACTCTTGTTTTACTCAGGGGGATAAACCCTACAACATATTTTTTTTAAATTTTAAGTATTACTATCCCTTTAATTGACACACATTAGAAACGTGTTATAAATTAATCCCCCACAACCCAAATTTTAGAATTGGTTATTTTTAATGTCACCCACAGTGTTGAAATGAAAACAAAACTAGATTATTTTCCCGCATGACATACCACTTATAGACACTCTTAGAACTACAATAACACAAGACATTTCATGTTAGAGGTTAGAACATTAGCAAGCAACATTAATAACATATACGGTTTGGATTTGTATGAGATTTTATTCATCTTTATTTGCGGTATAACTACATCTCACACAAAAATTATTTTAAAAATATTGGCTAAACAAGGATTTAGTTTATATGAAAAAATCTAATTTATATTCAGGATTAAAGATGTGATCACTCACTGGTATTACTGTCATTGGACTAGTTTTACTTTGACTTGTATTAATGATTAATGGTGTGATCTACATAAGTAACATTTTTTGGCTCTATGAAACGTTGCACTGGGCAAGCTGTAACAGGAATTAGAGCCATGTTATCTTTCACTTAACACTTTTTATGAGGTAGTTGAGGCAAAACAGTAGCTGAAGGTTCTCGCTTCAACTTTATACACAGATAAGAAGGATTGCTTTAAAAAAAGCAATCAGTTCCTAATAAGCTTAAGGCACTGTATCTGTATGGCTTGTGCATTAATTCACATAGTTTACACTCTACAATTGTATGAAAGTAGAAATCTACAAACTCTAGAGAAAAGACGACTAAGAGGAGACCTTATCACATTGTACAAGTATATGAAAGGTCAATACAAGGATCTCTGCGGTGAGTTATTTATTCCAAGGCCTGATTAGGTGACCAGGGGACACCCCTTGAAATTAGAGGAAAGGAGGTTTAAACTTCAGCAGAGGAAGGGTTTTTTTACGGTAAGGTCTGTTAAATTGTGGAGTTCATTGCCCAAGCAGGTGGTTATGGCAGATACAATGGATACATTTAAGAGAAGATTAGATACATTTCTTTCAAAAGGGAACATACAAGTTACACTGTTTATTAGTAGGCAGATCAGGAAGGACTGATAAAGACTAACTTATTTGGTAGCAGGAAAGCTATAAAATTACTGGGGTATGAGGTGAAGGTTGAACTTGATGGACTTGTGTCTTTTTTCAACCTAATTTACTATGTTACTATGTTACAAACACTTTGGTTCACAGAAAATAAATAATGGACATGCAAAAATGAAGTTGCTTTAGGACACTGTATATTGAAATATTCAAATAAATATAAGTAAGAGTCCATACCATGTTAACGTGGGGGGAAACTATTTTGTAGACTCCACTTGCTGTTATTTTCAGGCACAGCAGAGTATAGAATTCCAGCAAGGAAGTAAGGACAGCAAATTATGTTCCCTACCCTTCCGAGACCATAACAGCAAATTAATATATTGTGTTATAACTTGATATGAGCATTTTTATAAATTAGCAACTTGAATGTTAGCGTTAGTGATCTAAGATATATTTTTTTAGTTATTTGATTAAAACCTTTTTGTTCTCAAAAACCTTTTTTTCCCCAAAATACATCTTAAAATAAATATTTAATATTTCATTAATCAGAGACAATTATAATGGTATTTTAATATTCAGTACTTTTTCAAAAGATTTTCTAATTATTGGAAGAATTTAAATAGAAAATCTTTGGAACTGTTGCCACAGTATATCAATTACAAGAAACAAAACCATCACCAGATAGACAGACCATAACCCATTACTAATACACAACCATTCACCTGTGTGAACAAAGAAAGACATTTATAAAGTATGTTCAGTAATAGAGATGTCTTCATAGCAAAGAAAAAATGTGCCAGCAGTTTGACATAACTAGTATGATTTTCTTTAATTTCTTTTTTTACTTGTTTTATTTAGTTTTATTTTACTAATTCTAGTCTGTTAATTTTGACCAGTGGTAGTCAATCTTTGTAACTCCACCTAAGGGAAATCATGGGATTTGTTGCATCCAATAGCTTAATATCCAAGCATTAACCCTTTGAGTGCCAGAGGGGTACACAATGCATTGCAAAGCAATGCGTTGCGTACCCCTCTGACACTCCAAGGGTTAATTTCATAGAACAGATCTCATTTTTCTTCTATGGGGCAGTTCACATTGGTGACTCTCACGGGAACAATCATTTTCATTGGCTACCTTAAAGGGATAGTAATGTTTCATAATAAAAGCAGCTCTAATTAATCATCATAGTATTTGGACTTTGGAGAGTGTTATTTCAATTCTGTCAGAGTTGTAGTTCAAGACTAATTCAGTGACAAAGTATCCCCCCCGCCCGTTTTACTGATGTAACACTGCTCAGCCAGATCAGAAGGGAGGTGTCCAGGTAGACTGCAGAGAAGGGCAATCTTCAATTAAGATAAGGGAAAAACCTGAAAGACTTGTCAATGGGGGCAGGGCTTTCATTGTTTTCATAGGAAGAAGATTGTCCCCTTCTGTTATCTCTCTGGTCTATGGACTGCATTCCACATCTGAGAAGAGATGGATTACACTAGGTAAAAGGGGCAGGAGTCGAAACTTTGCTTGTGAATATCTTATATCATTCTTCAAGTTTTTTTTAATGCCTACAAAATAAAATAAAGATAAAACAAAGTATTACTATCCCTTTAAGTTGCTGCAAAGTCACCCATGTAAATTAGGCCTTAGAACATTTGTAATTGGGATAATAAATTCCATCATCCCAAGAAACCATTGGCTGGTTGAGGATGATAAGAGTTTCTGTCTCCAACAGCTAGAGGTACAACAACTGACTATTCTGGTCTAAGACTGATGACATTTGTTTACTACACACAGTCTTTTTTCCAATTACAGTTCATGATATATTTGCTTCAGATGTCTATATTTATTGGCATGGTAACTAAGATTACATTTAATAGATTTTAAAAAATGGTCAACTCCTTGCATATGAGAAATGTTTCCAACTAATTGTGAAGTAATGCTTTGGAAGTTTCTCAAGCTAACTGTTTGTAAGGAATATAATTGATTTTACGATTTTCCCCATAACAGTTTTTGATTGTATTTAATCTAGTTATGTAAAAACTGATAACTTGGCACATGTAACAACAAACATCTAAGACATAAATGTAAAGAGGAATACAATGATAAGTGGTAGATCATTCCTTTGAATCACCAACCTGCGCAGTATCCTTATATCTGTGGGCACTTATAGTCTGTGGAGCAAAATCTAGTTTCTTGTGTTAAAAATAATAAAAATAAATGTGAAAAATACAATTCTTTAAAAAAAAGTAAATATGTATGACTGTTCAAAATAAAGCAAGACATTACTAATGTTTTTTTAGGAAGCTATTAGCATTCACATGGATTTCAAAGAACGCAGATTATATTTCGTGCAGACAAGATTAAAATACATTGTTGAAATATCCTGATAATTCCACAGTGTGGTCCCGTTTGATGATAGCCATTTTGGTTCATTAGTTTTCCAGTCAGAAGAATGGTATGCGTGATCATGTCCCAGCTTGAAATGTAAGTGTTTCCCATGGTCTTCAATTCACCTTCCAGAAGGTATTTAGCATACAATGTAGCAGAAACATGCAAGTCATACTGATTAGGAATATTATAAATATGCATTTATAGATAATATTAAAATTAATATAGAATGGATGAATGAATATGTTTATTTATATAGCGCTACAAGTGTACACAGCGCTTTACAATTTAAGGGTTTAAACCCTTAAAGGGTAGTAATACTTTATTATTACTATCCCCCATATTGTAGATATTTGCAAAATAATTTAATAGGCCCCAGGTTCATCTCTCAAACCTTTATGGTTTGAGAGATAATCAAAGGCAAGGTTCCCCCCTCCCTCCCCATTCCTAGAATTCAGCGTTGTGCTGACTGCAGGGGTATCCGATCTGACTTTCATCAGGTGACTCTGCAGCAGAGCTGCGATCGTGTAAGTAATAAAGAATTATTTCACTGAAACAGTCTTCTACATGTGCTTGCAAACCAAACACACATAGAAGACTGTTTCAGTGAAATAATTATTTTTCACTAAGGGGATCTCGTTAGAGCCGCCTGATGAAAGTCAGACCGAATATTCCTGCAGTCAGTACAACGATGACTTCAGGGAAGGGTTATCTCTTAAACCATAAAGGTTTGAGAGATGAACCTGGGGGCTAGTAAATGATTTTGCAATTATCTACAATATGGGGGATAGTAATAATAAAGTATTACTATCCCTTTAATATAGATTATGGTGCTGGCAAGCAAGGTTGGATTTAATTCTCAGGCACTTTTGGTGAAGGCACCTAAGGCACCCTGTAGCTATATATGACATCGCTTACTCTTTTCTGGTACAGAAAAGAGTGTGAAATGCAAACAATAAATAACTCATATCCCCTTAGATGCTAAGGAGGTCTCCAACCGGGATATAAACCAAGCAGGCGGTATGTAAACTGATACATGAACTGGCCATATTAAACTGTAAATTGTACTATGTATCACTATATAAATTGACCTTGATATCTGGAGTGGCTGTTTGGTTCATGACAGTTGGGATTGTGCTAGCCACACCCCAAAACTCAGCTGTGTGGGTGTAACCAGGACATCTGGAGCATTCTTAAAACTTGGTACTTCGAGTTGGCTACTCTGCCTTGTGGGAAATCCAGGCCTGCAGGTATCAAGTCAGACATGAAATGTGAACCTCAATCATTGCCATACAATGACTGCTTATTGAAGGAACTGTTATGAAAATACATTTCATTCTGAAAATCAGTCAAAACTGTGCATATTTACATTTTTCACAATTTAAAGCTAATATTGATCTGTGTATAATAGTCAATATATAATACTTGATTTTGAGGAGTGTAAACGACGCTAAAGCTGATGTACTGTATTGAACTGGTGTAATTCTCGGGCCTCCCAGTCTTCCCAGTTTCAGTTAAATTAAAGTACCCCCCAAATCAATATTCACATAGCGATACACATATCAATACTTTTATGATCCTGAATAAGTGTGGCATTATTGAGAAATCCATCTTGTTCGGTCACCAGCAGGCATCTTGCTGTAGAGGCATCTGTGCTCCTGCAGAGTCAGTCCCTTCCTGTACCTTAAGGTACAATGCAACTCCCTCTCGCCAATCCTAGAGGAGATCGGGACGGACAGGCAGGCATCTTCCTGTAGAGACATCTGTGCACCTGCTCAGTCAGTCCCTTCCTGTACCTTAAGGTACAGTGCAACTCCCCTCACCAATCCTAGTGGAGACTGGGAAGGACAGGCAGGCATCTTCCTGTAGAGACATCTGTGCACCCGCACAGTCAGTCCCTTCCTGTACCTTAAGGTACAATGCAACTCCCACTCACCAATCCTAGAGGAGATCGGGACGGACAGGCAGGCCTCTTCCTGTAGAGACATCTGTGCACCCTTACAGTCAGTCCCTTCCTGTACCTTAAGATACAATGCAACTCCCACTCACCAATCCTAGAGGAGACCGGAACAGACAAGCAGGCAGGCATCTTCCTGTAGAGACCTCTGTGCACCTGCACAGTCTGTCCCTGTCTGTACCTTAAGGTACAATGCAACTCCCACTCACCAATCCTAGAGGAGATCGGGACGGACAGGCAGGCATCTTCCTGTAGAGACATCTGCGCACCTGCTCAGTCAGTCCCTTCCTGTACCTTAAGGTACAGTGCAACTCCCACTCACCAATCCTAGAGGAGACAGGGACAGACAGGCAGGCATCTTCCTGTAGAGACATCTGTGCTCCTGCAGATTCAGTCCCTTCCTGTACCTTAAGGTACAGTGCAACTCCCACTCACCAATCCTAGAGGAGACAGGGACAGGCAGGCAGGCATCTTCCTGTAGAGACATCTGTGCTCCTGCAGATTCAGTCCCTTCCTGTACCTTAAGGTACAATGCACTCCTCCTCACCAATCCTAGAGGAGACCAGGACAGACAGTGCAGACTCACAGATGTCTCTTCAGCAGCATGTCTGTGCTGATGCCTGCCTGTGAGTCTCAGATCAAGATGCATTCTCAATAATGCCGGTCTAATTCAGGATAACACAAGTATTCATATGCGTATCGCTACATGTAAATAATGATTTTGGGGGAACTTTAATTTGAAGGAAAGTTCTGCTTTAACCTCCCATTTAAATTAATGGGAGTTTGAAAAGTCTTTATTTCTCCTGCCCTGCAGTTGGTTTGCCCAAGGATTACTTCAATTCTTTCTAGTGCATCAGCCTCCCAGTCTCATCAAGATCATTGTTAGCCAGACCTCCTGTCTGATGATTAACAGAAAACTAAACAGAAATCAGTCAACTCATTTATATTTATACCTTCAAAAGCGAAACAAGCCTTCACAATACCAAAATGTGAGGTTCCCTCAATCAGCCTTCTTAAAGGGATAGTAATGTTTCACAATAAAAGCAGCTCCAATTAATCTTCATAGTATTTGGGCCATGGAGAGTGTTATTTCAATACTGTCAGAGTTGTAGTTCAAGAGTAATTGAAAGTATCCCCCTCCCGCCCCTTTTACTGATGTAACACTGCTCACCTCAGAGCAGCAAGACTGTCCGGATGGATCGCAGAGAGGGACAATCTTCAGTGAGCACAAGGAAAAACCTGAAAAACCTGTCAAGAGAGCAGGGTTTTCTTATGCTCACAGTAAGAAGATTGTCCCCTGCTGTGACCTGTCCGGTCCAGAGAGCAGATTCCACATCTGAGGGGAGGCGGCTTACACTAGGTAAAAGGGGCGGGAGGGGGATACATTATCATTCAATTACTCTTGTACTACAACTCTGATAGTATTGAAATAACACTCTTCACGGCCCAAATCCTATGAAGATTAATTGGAGCTGCTGTTTTTGTGAAACATTACTATCCCTTTAATTACGATTAATGAACCAATGTTTACCAAACTGTAATCAGGCCTGGTTATCTAGAAAATCTGAACTATTGCTGTCCCTGTGGGACTAATGCTAAGAAGCACTCTAAACACAGTCACAGAAAAAATCTTGACTATAAATAAAAACACAGAAAATCTCATAATACATTAACCCATTGAGTGCCAGAGGAGGTGCACAAAGCATTAGATCACCAAGCACTGCATACCCTTCTGGCACAAAAAGGGTAAAAGCATGGGTAGGCAACATTTGAGAGTCCAGCTGATGGATACTACAACTTCCATCACTAGCCGTTGGCTGTTTGGGGCTGCTGGGATTTATAGTCTCCATCAAACATAGTGCCAAAGATTGCTAACAGCTTTATTAAACTTTTGATTGCCATGGGGGTCAAGCAACACATTGTGGAATAATGCATTGCTTACCCCACTGCCACTCAACGTGTTATTATAGTATACAGGAAGATATGGAACTCACAGAAATGTAAGGATAAAAACACAAGATTAATGTATACCCATCACTTTGATTTTTTTTACATATTTGAAAACTTCTTTCAAAACTGCCTATGTGTCATGTTAACTAAAATTCCAGACGATGTCTAGTTCAGGAAATATTCACACTTTCATTTCAGGGAAAATGAAAGTGACAGTCTCCTGGTACTGCACAGAACTTCATTAGCATATGAAATGTCACTGAAAAGTTTCATTAGCACTTGACACATCACTGAAAAGGCTTCATTAGCATACAAAACATCACTGAAAATCTTAATTAGCATTTGAAATGTACTGGTACCGCAATTAGCACACAACAGCATGTGGTAACAAGCACGAATATCTGTTAATATGCTGGCCTTTTGGCTAACATGACATATAGGCAGTTTTTAATGCAGTTAAACTTTAATTAAGGTGAAAGGTCTATAAGTCAACAAAGACACTTCAGATGAACTTCATACAAAGCAACTTGTCTTATGATAACTGCTTCACATATATATGTATGTCTGTTATACACAGTATCCATGTACAGTTTGGAAATAACATTGTCATTACATAAAATGTGACTTCCTGAAGCAATAACACATATGAGAGATAGAAAGAGAAATCATTCAGCATTAGTAACACAATATACATCAATAGCAGTAATAAAACAAAACAGAGGCTGGTGTAATAAACAATAGTGGAGAAATTATGGAGCAAACCATCTGCACCATAGGGTACAAATCAGCCTATCACCAAATTCTCACTGATTTAAATGGGGTATTAACCCCTTGGATGCTAGAGAGGTCTCCAACTTATTGCTGAAGTCTCTCAAGGAGGTAACATTCCCATTTAAATCAATGCAGATTATGAATTGACTCTGATGGTGCAGCTGGTTTACCTCCGAGTTTTTCTATTTTATTTTAGTACGTCAGTCTGAGAAGCCTTTGTTTTATATTCTAATCATCAGATAAACTTTATCACAGGGGCGGTCAAGTTCCAGCATTAAGAACACACACATAAGCTAGTTTTGAGAGATTCCCTTAATCAGGATTGCATTGTCCCTAGAATTCAGTTTGTTGGTCATTGAGCTACCCCTGCTTCAATTCGTTGATGGTTTGGCTTGCAGAGCTACTTAGGCAAAGCAGATCCTAGGAATCAGCCATTGCCAGGCACCCCTCTAATACTCACATGGGGTGACCACATTTACATTCTCCATTCAGGGACACTGCGGAGATGAGAGCAGCAGAGTACTTGTAGTGTAGCTATGCGGGAAGTGTCACTATACATCACTGGACATCAGTGTGCAACCTGTTCTTTCTCTGGTGCACCACAGAGTTCTAAACACTTGGGGGAGAACTGCCCATTGACCCCTGCCTGACGTCAGTGTTCTAGCTGACAGGTTTGGAATCCGGTCTGCAGACCGGCCAGCGGCTCTGCAGCAGAGCAGAGATCGCGTTAATACAAAAGAAATCCTTCACTAAAAAGTTCTTCTACGTGTGCTTGGTTTGACGCTGACGTCAGGCAGGGGAGAACTTTGTAAGCTGTTTTCTCTCAAACCATAAGGGTCTGAGAGATGCCGTTGGTGACATTTTTATTCTTTATTTAAGTGCTACTAAATAGGGATAAGTAATTTTTAAGTATTACTATCCCTTTAAGGACCAGGAGGGATGTCAAAAGCATCTGATTTTTAAGGGAGTAATAGAAATACCTACTTGTAACCCTTTATTGGCCTCTAAAATAACTTATATTTATCTTTTTATTTATAGATCGTGAACATATATACGGGTCCATACGTACAATAAAAAAAGACGAGAAATCCTGGGGTAAACATATTGCACCACTGGAAACAAAGTAATCCTTTGAGTGCCAGAGGGGTATGCAACGCATTGCTGAGCAATGTGTTGTGTACCTTTCTGGCACTCAAAGGGTTAAAAAATTCTCCAGTTACCATTGAATTAAAGCAACGATCTGGAAACGTCTTTACCATTCAAGGGGTTAAAATCACCATTTGAATCAATGGAAACGTTAATATCTTCCCTGTGATGCAGTTTGTCTCCTCCTTGTACATATCTCTAAGTTTGGCCTGGATTACTTTGCATCTGTGTTTATCTTCAAATTCCCCAGACACTCCTATAGGAATCTGTGATAACGTTTATCACCTGCAATGAAATCTAAGCCATTGTAAGACAATAAAAATGACTGGGATAACTGTATTTCAGTTTTGTAGATTTGGTTTATTTAATGTAAATATTTAATGTATATGATGCCTAATATATAAATATATAAAAGAATAACTAACACCTAATAATAAACTCCCATTTACCTTAGTATGGGCAGAAAAATCATAATGACCCCTATGAATTTTTGCCTGGTGACTCTGTTTAAAACAACTTTTTTCAGTCCTGAATGTCATGACCATGGAGGCGGACATGACAGTTACTGGCAGACCACAGGACCTCAAACTCTGCTCACTGCACATGGTAATCTTAACTCTTTAAGTTGTGTACAACACATCTCTTCATATTGTGGTATGTACCTCCTTTGGTCCGTAACCCAATGAGTGCTTCGCAGTGCGTTGGATACCCCTCTGGCACTCAAAGTGTTAAAGTAAGCTCATGCTTTCTGCCTCCTTCGTATTAAATAAATTGCCGGCAACTATCATGTCTGCCTCTGTGAGCCTCACATTTAGGTTGATCAATGAGGTTATCTTTAGAGCAAAGGCACCAGGACAAAATTAGTAGGGGTCATTAGGATTTTCTGCCCATAGTAATGTAATGTGGGGGGTATGATATACCTTGGGGGTTAATATTAGGAAGCATTAGCTTTCCTTTAACAGATACAGTACATTTGCCATCTGCACACCAGGTATGTAAGAGCCGAAAATAGTTGCATTTCTAATGTTAATTACCTTGACTTTGAACATGGCTGGAGAGGAAGATTGTCACCGCTAGAAATGACAGGAAGATGACTGTCTGCACGTTTTGTTCCATCTTCATGGCTTTCAGTGGAGTTCAGTCACTGAGTCTGCAAATATTAAGTAAACACATAAATTTACAGAAAATAAATATACTAGGGTGATTTTATCAGTACATCAACACAGATAATTTTCTGCACTTAGTCGCTGGCATATAAATCATGAGCATATCTGGGAACTTCTCCCGCTTGAAGGCAAGGAGAGGGCTCATGTGCTGCGACCGGAGGTAAATAAATGACGCGATTTGTGTCAAAAAGAGGTGGGGCTTAATTGGTTAACTGGGGCTTATGGATGTGGCACTTGGGAAGTGGGTGGGAAGAGGGCAGAACAGGGTGGAAAGGGAGAGAAATGGGTGGGAAGTGGGTGGAACAGGGTGAGAAGTTGGCAGGAAGTGGGAAGAACAGGGTGAGAAGGAGGAGAAGTGGGCAGGAAGTGGGAAGAACAGGGTGAGAAGGAGGAGAAGTGAGTGGGAAGAAAAGGGTGAGAAGGAGGAAAAGTGGGCAGGAAGTGGGAGGAACAGGGTGGTAAGGAGGAAAAGTGGGCAGGAAGTGGGAGGAACAGGGTGGAAAGAAGGAAAAGTGGGCAGGAAGTGGGAGGAACAGGGTGGAAAGAAGGAAAAGTGGGCAGGAAGTGGGAGGAACAGGGTGGGAAGAAGGAAAAGTGGGCAGAGTTTCACAGGAAACTCAACAGCAGTACCAAAGAATCAGCTTCTGTTCCTGGAGACCCGGTTATTAACTTTAAAAAAGGATTCTCCAGGGCAGATGTGGAGAGTTCTCAGGTATGATCATGAAGCTGTACTACTAGAGTCATATCTGGGAACCATGTTGTCCCCAGTCACCAGAACAAAAAGAAGGGCGTGGGGTGCGAATATTCAAATTATTCTTTTTTTTTCATAATGTGGGTGTGGCTAAAAACTGTGTGGATGGCATTGGTAGGGTGAAAGGTGGGGGTTGGAATGAAAATGGGGGAGGAAGTGGATGGCTTTAACCTGAGAACTCAATAGCTCTGAGAATCATCCTGAGAATCTCATTAGCTTAGAAAACCAGTGTCTCTGGGGCAGATTTGGAGAGCTCACAGGTATGTCTAGTAAATGATCACTTGAATGCTTACCAGGGCACATAAATCCACCATTGTTAAAGGGATAGTAATACTTCATTTTATCTTTATTTTATTTTGTAGACATTAAAAGAACATGAAGAACGATATAAGTCTTATCTCTCAAACCTTTATGGTTTGAGAGATATTCACAAGCAAAATTTCCCCTCCCGCCCCTTTTACCTAGGGTAAGCCATCTCTTCTCAGATGTGGAATCCAGTCCATAGACCAGACAGATAACAGAAGGGGACAATCTTCTTCCTATGAGAACAATGAAAGCCCTGCCCCCAAGGGGACAAGCTTTTCAGGTTTTTCCCTTATCTTAACTGAAGATTGTCCCTCTCTGCAGTCTACCTGGGCACCTCCCTTCTGCTCTGGCTGAGCAGTGTTACATCAGTAAAAGGGGTGGGAGGGGGATACTTTATCATTCAATTACTCTTGTACTACAACTCTGACAGAATTGATATAACACTCTCCATGGCCCAAATACTATGATGATTAATTAGAGCTGCTTTTATTATGAAACATTACTATCCCTTTAAATAAAAGGGAAGTCTAATCAGCCTCCTTAGTTGTAGTTGGTTTCCACTAAGAATTGCTCCTGCTTTCCTTAAATCAACCTCATGAAAATTTGTAAAGTACATAATGTGCAAAATCTAGAAGAATTTCCATTTATTCTGATGCTTTTTTGTCTTTTATAAACATTTAAAAACAACATTTAACCGAGCAGGAATTCTCCTTAATTCTAATAACACTATTCTTAAATGCATAAAGTGGACCAATAACCTTGAACTTCCTTTACATAACTGAAAGCGTCATTCAAAACTATCTGTGTCATGTTAGCCAATAGTCCAGCAGACGTATAGGTTAGGAGATTTTAACACATTTATGAAGTGAAAGTGAAATCTTCCTGTTACAGCACAGAGCTTCATTAGCATATGGAACGTCACTGAAAATGCTTCATTAGCATTAGAAATGTCACTGAAAAGCTTAAATAGTATATGAAACATCCATGGCACCGCATGGGTATTGCAATTAGCATACATTAGCATATGGTAACAAGTGTGACTATCTCCTTAACTCTACACAGGCTAGTCTTTTGTATAACAGGACACATATACAGCTTTTAATGCAGTTTTCAAATATGCAAACTTTAATTAAGGTGAACGTTTCACTTTAAATCTGCGATATACTTTTTAGGTTTAGTTTCTATGGGTGGCTGTTCAGTTCCCAGCACTGTACCTCATTCTGCCGGAGATCCCAGTGCTAAGGGTGTGACTGAGGGCTGGCCAATATTACATGGGCTTTTAGATCAATGAGAGGTTTGGAGAACTGTTTTTGTTCCCGTCTGTGAAGTTGGCTTACGCCATAATTGCTCCGATCTTTCCATGCATACCGTCAAAAATGTAATTGAAAGTAAGCTGCGTAGGCGCTTGAAATGCAATAACCTCTGTCTAACACCAGGGATTCCTACTACAGTGTGGCTTAGACACACAAAAAAGGCTTGGCGTCCTTTGTTGAAGTAATGGATGCAGATGTATGTGTATTTGTATGAGGACACTTACCTGGATGATCAGTGATGCACATTACTTTGGACTACACTTACAATTGTATCTAGTAAGTGGAGTGCAATACTTTACCCTTTGAGTTCAATGCATTGTATACCCATCTGGAACTTAAAGGGTTAATGCATTTTTAACACAATAAAAGGTATCTGTGGATTTTCCTACTGCGTAAAACAAGGATGCTCTCATTTCTGAGAGATGTTTTATTCCAAAATTATTACAGTACAGATTTATTTTATATATATATATATATATATATATATATATATATATATTAACAGTGCCACCTATTGTCCAGGCAGTTCCCCTGCAGTTCACCTGGTGTCCTGACACTAAGAATGAGATGTTCAGAAAGTGTTAGTAACTGAAACTGTCTGTAATCAGAATAAAAAAGTTCTTACTCCATGGTCCGTCAATTCTCAGATGTTTCCGTCATGTTTTGCATCCAATTCGGCCATCTCCGTCAAACGGAAAAAGCCGTCTTAAAAGACGGTGTGGTTTATTCTACCATCATATTGTAAGGTATTTAAAAAAATATATATAGTCATTTCAATGTGACTTTTTTGTCTGATTAACATCATTTTTCCCAAAAAAATAAAAATGGTCTAAACTGTTAGCAAGAGTGAGAAGCAATTTGTCATTTCAAAGACAAAAAAAGTCTGACTCTTTGAAAATTTTCACTTCAAAGACAAAATCAAAGACAATTTTTAACATCAGAATTTTTAAAGACAATGATCATCAAGATCATTTTTTAGACAGATGTCTAAATGTGACAGATTTACTTCTGAAAATATTGTTCTTCTTTTACCACCAACTTATGATCTGACAATTTTTTCATTATCACGACTTTTTGAACATCTCGTCTATTGAGAGGTAAGCCTCAGACTACAATTCTCTTTGAATGTTATAATTACAGTGATAGTTTGAACTGTTATAACTCTTGAATAAGACAACTGACAGCAGTGGGAGTGATCTTCTTTTACTCAGTAGGAAAAGTCCTACAATATATGCTTTTTATTTCATAGTCAATCTTTGCTAACCCTTTAAATAAGAGAGCAGTAGGTAAAGACAAATAGTGGGGCAGGAGAACCTCATAGGTCTACTGAATCAAGCTAATGATCTTTACCCATAATGCACGTCTCCGGTTCTCTTTGTGTGGTTAATATTTAGCTTCACACATCGGAGTCAAGAACCAATGTCACAGTGATGTATTTCGGTTTGTAAAACTTTATTTGTATAACATCATTTATGTATACAGAGCTTCACAGAGGCGTTAAGCACATCCATATATAAATAGTAGAGAATAAGTGCTTCAGCCAAAACCAAACATTTGGGCAGAAAAAAATATCCCTGCCACCAGACACTGTAACTGACAATCTAGGTTGAAGTTGGAGGACTTACAAAGGCCGAGGTACTAAGGAGACCTCTAACAGATAAAGTGTACAATGGGAATAAATAAAAATTCCCACTGATTTAAATGGGACTTTTAACTAGTTGACTGAAAGAGAGGTCCCTAATGTATTGTGTCACAATGGTTTGGAGACCTTTCTAGAATTAAAAAGGGTTAAAAATCCTCATTTATATCAAATGGACTTTGGAAACTGCTTATTTGTTACAGACAATAACAAACAAAAAACGGTATTCTTTTGTGGAAGCCCCATGAGCCTTTTACACCTTTTACTGTAGCTACATTTGCATACCTGGGACCTTCATTCTCTTCAGCTCCTGGAAAAGGCTCATTTGCTGTGATTGGGGGGATGTAAATTATGCAATTTATGTCCTAAAGGGGGTGGGACTTAATTGGGTGGGCATAACTTATTGTTCTTGAGTCATTAAGTGGGTGGGAAGTGGACAGTACAGGGTGGGAAGTGGGTAGAACAGGGTGAGAAGTGGGTAGAACAGGATGGGAAGGAGGAAAAGTGGGTGGAAAGTGGGAGGAACGGGGTGCAAAGAAGTAGAAGTGGGTGGGAAGTGGGTTGAATAGGATGGGAAGAAGGAAAAGTGATTGTGAACTGGGAGGAACAGGGTGAGAAGGAGAAGAAGTGGGCAGGAAGTAGAAGGAACAGGGTTGGAAGGAAGAAAAGTAGGTGGGAAGTGGGAGGAACTGAGTGGGAAGGAGGAGACTTGGGTGGGAAGTGGGAGGAACAGAGTGAGAAGGAGAAGTGGGAAGGAAGTAGTAGAAGGAACAGGGTGGGAAGGAGGAGACATGGGTGGGAAGTGAGAGGAACAGGGTGAGAAGGAGGAGAAGTGGGCGGGAAGTGGGAGGAACAGGGTTGGAAGGAAGAAAAGTAGGTGGTAAGTGGGAGTAAGAGGGTAGGAATGAGGGAAAATGGGTGGGAAGTGGGAGGAACTGAGTTGGAAGGGGGAGATTTGGGTGGGAAGTGGGAGGCACAGAGCGAGAAGGAGAAGTGGGAAGGAAGTAGTAGAAGGAACAGGGTGAGAAGGAGGAGACATGGGTGGGAAGTAGGAGGAACAGGGTGAGAAAGAGGAGAAGTGGCTGGGAAGTAGGAGGAACAGGGTGGAAAAGAGGAGAAGTGGGAGGAAAGTGAGAGCAACAGAGAGAGAAAGAGGAGAAGTGTGCAGAGTGTCAACGGAAACTCACTACCGCCGGAGAATCAGTCTATGTCCCCAGAGACCCAGTAATTAACTCTAAAAACCTGAGTCTCAGGGTAAAAAGTCTAATGCAATACAATCTACAAGCAGGCAGTCAGTGTATTAGTTATAATAAAAACATCTTCACTTTATTGCAAAGAACATGTAAAAAGATGTACCTGCTGACAACAATAAACATAGGAGCACACAGGGAAGGCTAGTGGAGTGGTGATATCACAAGTACTGGTCCGCCCCCTTCACCTCCACAACTGGTGAGTTGAATTCCTTGGTACCTTAAGGCACCGTAAGGAACAGACAGTGCAGGCGCAGAGAGTGCCTACAGCAAGATCCCTGCCACTGCTGCCCGCCTAAAAACTTCTATTTCTCACTAATACCCGACTTACGCAGCAAAATAAAAGTACGTATATGCATATCGCTATGGTAATAAGGATTTGGGGCTCAATTTAACCCCTTCCCGACAATGGACGTGCATGTACGTCCCGCAAAAACTGTCACTTAGTAACAGAGGACATATATGTACGTCCCAGAAGTCCGGGTACCCGCGCGGGTGCACGCCGTTTGGGGACTCCGGAATAATTTAAAAAAAAAATCTTAGCTGGGCATTAAGTGACGGCTGCGTGTGCGCTTGGCTGGTCACTAAGGCGTTAAGTTTGATGATAGTTCCGCATCAAAGTGAGAAACGCGTTGACCCATATATATACATCGGTAGTTGTGATATCGCCACTCCTCTACACTTCCCTCTGTGCTCCTACATTTATTTTTGTCAGCAGGTATGTTTTTTTTACATGGATTGAAAGCTTGAAAAAGAGGGTCTATGGAAGCCGGGAGTACAACCAGAAAGGTTTGTGCCCAAGAGCCACATATTTCTGGGTTGATTTCCAGCTGAGGGGGTCAGTTTTCTGATCCCACAAATGGATGATAATAACAGTTTTGGGGCTGCACAGCACAATCCTGTACTTTTTACTATCTGTTGTCAAAGGAGAAGACTTAGTAAAATGATAATTGCCCTTTAATTTTTTTTTTTATCAAAAGAGCTTAGTCTACCTAGGGGTCCTTCATACCACATTCAGATGTAGATATATTTTCTATTATTTGCATTTGATCTCTTTAGTAACCTACAGCTAGTGGTTTCAGTTTATATTATGATAAAGACAACTGACCCTTATGAGCCATTCAAGTTTATTGAAGCCTCTTCTTTGTAGAAGTCCTTTGGCATTCAAAGGGTTAAAAACTATTTATTCCTAACGTATACTTCCAATTTAAAGGAGCAGTAAACTTTTTTATGAAAATACATATTTTATAGAGCATTTCCTGCTGAATAAAACAAGGTCACTCCCACTGCTGTCAGATGTTTTATTCAAAATTTATAGCAGTTTAACCCCTTAAAGACCCTTGACGGTCATAGTATGTCAAGGGTCGATTTGACTGAACAACCGATAACGTACTATGACCGTCATGGAATTCCGGGCTCCCCCGCGGCTGCACGCGGTTCGGGGAGTCCGGAATGCAACGGAGCAATAAAAAAAAATGCTCCGTGGTCATTCAGTCGCGCCAATTCCCCGGTCGTTAGGGGGTTAAATAATCATGAAGTGAATATACTGTGTTTACTTCCTGATAGTTCTAACTGACAGGAAGTGAATTTACTGTGTTTACTTCCTGATAGTTCTAACTGACAGGAAGTGACAGGCAGTTTCTATCACATTCTATGAAGAACTGTATGTCTCTGACTTTTCTGACTTTCTTCTCCATTAGAATCTTACAGGAAATCTAATTAGATTTTGACCACTAGAGGGCACTGCTAATGTAAAAAAAAACATGGCTTTAAACTGTAATAACTCTGGAAATATAAATCTCTTGGCAGTGGGGAGTACCCTTATTTTTCTCAATAGGAAAATCCCTACAATATATATTTTTTCATAAAAAAAGTTTACTGCTCCTTTAAAAGGTTTATGGAAGTATTCTGCCCAACTTAAAGAGACCCTAAAAGTGTTCCAACATTTGAGGCATCTTTTAACAATTTCATGTAGACCTCATCAATTCTGTAAATATACCTTCTAAACCTTCCCATAACCATGAGAATTGGATGGTGAAGAAAAGCCAGTGTGGAGTGAAGGGAGAGGTTCCCAATCCACCTCTCTTGTTGTACATCCACATGACTGCAAATGAACAAAAGGCTGCTAAATGGAACATGTGTTCAAAAGCGATCTGTCCTTCAACTTGGCTCTACATTGTTGGTGATGAACTAATCTCAGCCCCACAGGAGGATCAGTGAGAAAGGAGGAAAGGATTTCAAGCATTCAACCTCAAAGCTGTTGAGCAGATTCTTCCTAAATATGTAGCTTCAGGCATAAACACCTTTTGGAGAGGAATGTCTGAAAGCAGATGCATCCCCTCCCATAGTGCACTCAACAAGTTTTGTACTAGCTAAGCAGAGACGAGATTTGGGTAAAGAAACAAATTCCAACCTTTGCTATCCCTTCTTGAAGATTAGGAGATAAAGGTCCTAAATACAGGTTAGAATCAGTTAACATGATTAAGAACCTACATTTCCCAATCAATAACAAAGTCTTTAGTAGGTAAAGCTATTGGACAAATAACCTGTCTTTATTACAGCAAGCCTTCAGATCTTTACACACTCCCTGAAAACTCAACTTTTCAGGGAAGCATAGCTCCCAAGTGTCCCTCTTTAGGAGGGACAGTCCCTCTTTGAGACCCAAATCCCTCTGTCCCACCCCGGTGTCCCTCTTTTTAGGAGATCAGACTGTGCGGTGCGTATATAAGCAGGGCTTAAAATTGGAAGTCCTTCGCTACTAGCCAGACATGAAAAGTTACTCGCCACTGCAAGCCAAAACAGGGCTGAATTTCTACTCACCAGGGCTAAATTTTCACTCGCCATTGGCTAGTGGCGAGTGGAAATTTTGAGCCCTGATATAAGTGTATCACATTGCTCCACAGTAATAACACTCACATTAATGTTTGTTTAAATGTCAGTTTATTAGTCTGTATAAATAAAATACTATGGTGTTGTTCTAAATCATGTATTCAGTTACGTAAAGTGGTGTTAACAGATCATGAAATCACTTAAAATTTGTTGGCAATGCCTGCCCACCAGCCACGCCCCCACTTAAAACAAGTGTCCCTCTTTGGCCATTCAAAATGTTGGAAGGCATGCCATTCCCAGCCTGTCAGTCCTCTCCAGGGGCAACAAACTAGAAATTCCCAGTATGCACCTCTTCCCTCATCGCCAGTCAGCCATTGGGAGTTGGGAGTAGTAGTCGGTAACGGCTGTAGAGCCAAAGGTTGCCTACCCATGTACCATGCTGGAAGTTTTTACAGTGTAGTGAACAGGATTCATAAAATAACCCAGAAAGATTTTAGCTGGTGATATTTATCTCATTTTACTGCATATCCCCCAATGTGATACATTTTCAACAACTTAACATGTCTTTCATAGAATTGGGTGCACCAGATAATGGCCTGGATTCTGATCCAGTTGATAATTTTATCAATGGTTTTCACATTTCTCCATAGACTTCAATGGGAATCTGTTAGTTTAAACCAGCTGATAGTAACACTTCTCAACTGAGATGTAATCTAGGCCGGTATTTGCATC
This sequence comes from Rhinophrynus dorsalis, assembly GCA_037306005.1. NCBI lineage: Eukaryota > Metazoa > Chordata > Amphibia > Anura > Rhinophrynidae > Rhinophrynus > Rhinophrynus dorsalis. Next base: position 43,020,420 of record CM074723.1, on the reverse strand, counting down.
ATATCAAGCGGTACAACATTTACAAGCATACATTTTTCTATTTTTTTCAATTCATTGGGAAAATGAAATTAAGGTAAAAACAAAGACATTCTTCTCCATAACACCTATACCACATGTGAAAATATCCCATTCAAATGGCCAAAGAGTGACACATTTGTTTTAGGTGGTGTTGCTGGGGGCATGACCGGTACGAGGGGTAGTACAGATAATTTTTAGGTTACTTCATGACCTGTTGACACCTCTTTGTGTAACTTAATAAACAATTTAGACCACACAGACTAATTTATAAACACAGATACTGAAACGTATACAAATATTAACGTGAGTTCTCTAGCATTCAACTGAGTAAAAGTCCGGTTTAACCCTTTGTGTGGCAGGGAGGTATTGAATACCTCTCTGTCACGCACTCAAAGGGTTAAATCAATGGGATTACTTTATTCCTTATTGTGCACTTGGTTTACCCCACAAAATTCCTCCACTTTTTCTTTATCCCTGAAGTCTGAATTAACCCTTTGAGAGTCAGAGAGGTATCAGAGGCATTGCAACGCAATGTGATGGATACTTCTCTGGCATTCAAGGGGTTAATAAGCACAGCAGGCGCAATTTGGGGAAAAAAAACAACTGCACTCTAAGAAACAAAATGAAAATTCACATGAATGTTTGTGTGCCAGAGAGGGCTACAACACATTGCAGTATAAAGCGTTGGGAAACTCTGACACTCAAAGGGTTAAACAGGGCTCTTGACCCCCATGAATGTATTTTGAAGCAATGCAGTGGCCTCTGTAGCATTAAGGGGGTTAAACGCTCCATTTAAATCAGTGATAAATCTGGAAATGTGTTATTTGTCCCATAGAGTGAAGTTGGGTGCCAGAGGGATATGCAATGCATTGCTAAGAAATGCGTTGTGTAACCCTCCTGCACTCAAACAGAAATGCATTGCGAAGTAAGCTCATACAGCCAGTAAGGTCCAAATGTTTTGTCTGAGAATTGCTCCACTCTTCCCTTGTTATCCTTATTTGGGTTAGCAACTTTATTTTTCTGTAATGCATTGCACATGTTCTGGTTCTTAGAGGGTTAAAGAGATAGTAACACTTAATATATATATAAATATTATTCAGTTGATATTCCTGAGCATAAAAAGGGTACCACCTTTGCTGAAAGGTGTTTTACTCAAAAGTTATTGCAGTTCAAAGTTAATTTTTTTTTAGGTGCGATATCTCCATGGCCTGAAATTGTACAGTGGGTGCTGTTTCTACACCATCCAATGGCCATAAACCTCCATAGGATGGTGTAGCAATAGCGCCATTGTAACATTTAAGGCCATTGAGATATTGCACCTAAAAAATTCACGTTTGAGCTGCCATAACTTTTGAAAAATCACACCTCAGCAGAGGGAATACCCTTGTTTTACTCAGGAGGATAAACCTTACAATATAAATGTTAATATATATTAAGTGTTACTATCCCTTTAACTATTAATTTGTATGCTCATTATACACATAGACATGACAGAATTGTTTTCTTAAAGTAAAAATTACACCTTGTAACTCATAGGTGATTTTGAAAGAGCTATACTTATGTTAACCATTTTTTTATTTAAACTATAGTTTATGAGATATTTAGTATTATTTATGTGTCGGGTTTTGCACGTTAGACAGTACTGGCCGACATGCCAGCCAGATATTAACATTCCACACTGCTCCCCATCCCAACTGCCACTCCCTCCTGGCCATTATTAGATCATTCGCATAAACGGTCAGATAAATAAAGCTAATTATCCCATAAACTATTGTATAAAATAAACATTGGTTAACGTGCATATATGTGGTTTTAAAAGCTCTTTCAAAACAGCCTAATTTTTACAAAGTGATAGTTTTAGTTTAACCCTTTGAGTGCTTCGCAATGTGTTGCGTATGCCTCTGGCACTCAAAGGGTTAAGTTGTAGATCTGTAAGAATCATGACTTTTATGCAAAAGTGAATTGATAACATGAACTTAGTAATTTGCATTTCACTCATCTGAATTGCTGTGTTATTTCAAAGAGAAGGTTTTTTTCAATCACTTTTTATTTATCTGACATTTTTTATGTATATTTGGAGACATTTTAGGACAAGATTCTCTGTCGCACCTAAATGAAACTCTGATTTGTTTTAGCGCACTCAGTGTATGGGGTGGTTTGTTTCCTAATGTATTCAGCATGTTCAAAAATTATATTTAACCCCTTAAGGACCGGTGCGCGCACGTGCGGCCGACACTTGCGGCATTATTTTTTATTAGTGCTTCCGGTTCAGGACTTCCGGAGCGGCGTGCAGCCGCGACGGGAGCCCTGAACTCCATGCCATGCCAGGACCATCATTGGTCCTTAAGTGCCAGACCACCGTGACGGTCCTGGCACGGCAATGGTCCTTAAGCGGTTAATAAAAGTGATTTCTAGAAAACGGTTTGAATAAAACTCTGATCTTTCAATGGTTTAATTCAGTTCAGTGTTTTATGTAAATAACTAGTTGAACAGTCCATTACACGGGCCACAGTGTCACAGCCACCCGGTCGCGGGGCAGTCACGCGCAGTAGAGACTGCCCGCACCATGGCTGATACAGAGCTGGATGCTCCTTCGGATCGCCCAGCTCTGTATCAGCCGTGGCGCGGGCAGTCTCTACTGCGCATGACTGCAGCACGCGCAGCAGTGTCTACTGCGCATGTCGGGCGTTACACACGATTTAGCGAATTGTTATATAGGATGGGAAATCTGGCAACAAGAGCGCAGTGCATTGGATACCCCTGTATCACTCAAAAGGTTAAATAGGACTTTTAAACACAGAGTGTTCAATGTCTTGAATTATGTCTCTGTGTTATTTTCCTGATTTTGTCCCAATATTGGCACCTTGCAAACTTTATAACAGTATGATTTGACCTTATAAAGTGTATAAATGAAAAAAGATCAGGTTACTAAACAACCTTTGCTTGGCTATGGTCACAGGCTACTTGTTTGTAGCAGGGAAGATATATTCAAAAAAGATGATCCATATGTATGAAAAGTGGTGCAATTTCAGTGCAAACCAACTGCACTGTGCGAGACAAACACAGCTTTGCATTCATTTAAAGGGCAATTATTATGTTTTACTAAGTTTGCTTGTATAGGCGCAGACATGGGAAAATGACCACTGTCAGGCATCCAGGGCTGATAGTCTAAAAAGAACATTACCAGGTCTCCTTATTCCCTATGTTGTAATTTCTTCCTGGATACATGCAATGGTATATTGACTTGCTGGTGGCATATAATGGTGTATTGCCGTGCTGGTGGCATATAATGGTACATTGCTCTGCTGGTGGCATATAATGGTGTATTGCCATGCTGGTGACATATAATGGTGTATTGCTCTGCTGGTGACATATAATGGTGTATTGCTCTGCTGGTGGCATGTAACAGTGTATTGCCTAGCTGGTGTCATTAGTAGTATAGCACTGCTAGGGGCACATAATGTTATATTTCCCTGCTGGTAACATGAAATCGAGTGTTGCTATGCTGGTGTAATGAAAATATGTATTGCCCTTCTGGGGACATGTAGTGAAGCATTGCTCTGCTGTTAGTATGTAATGGTGTATTGGTCTACTGGTGGAATGTAAAGGTGTTTTGCCCTGCCAGTGCCATGTTATGGTATATTGTTCTGCTGATGCCATGCATTGGTGTACTGTCCAGCTCGTGCCATTTAATGAAGTGCTGCTCTACTGGTGGAATGTAAGGGTGTATTGCACTGCTAGTGCCATGTAATTGTGTTTTACCCTGCTAGTAATATGTAAGAGTGTATTGCTCTGCTGGTTGCGTGTAAGGGTGTATTGCACTGCTAGTGACATGTGTACACAGAAAGAAATAGGTTGTTGATGCACCTACCATTACTTGTATAAGCAAAGAGAAAAGAAAACTTACCTGTCCAATCATTAGTATTAATAATTGCTGAGATCTAAATATCCTGATGAACTAATGACGGTGCAGCTTAGACGATCCCAATCATTTGCCTCTGATGAACTCCAGTCTGTAGTGGGATCGTCCCAGACAGCAGAGGAACTGTGGTATCCCAGCTCTCTGGCTGCTCCTTCCCTCACACTGCCTGTGCTGATAGCAAGAGGGGAAAGAGGGAGAGAAGGCAGCCAATTAAAGAGAGGAAGGTGGATAATGAACACTCTGGGCTAAACACCGACATTCAAATCTCCTTGAAAACCCCTCCTTCCACTGCTCTGAATGAGGTGCACTGAACAAGTAAAGAGCTTAGTGAGAGGCTGGGAAGCCCATCTCCTACGGCATAATTATATTGAGGCTGATGTACTAAGTCAAACTGGAGAAATTCTAGAAAAAATCAACTATCCAATAAATAGAAGGCAAAATAATGGGACTTTGAAGCCATTGAATGGTAGAGAGGTCGCCTGGTCTCCTGTGCATTGGTCACTTCTGTAGCACTCACGTGCCTAACCCTCTGAGTGCCAGAGTGCCATCTAAAGCATTGAAATGCAATGAGTTGGTTACCTCCCTGGCACTCAAACGGTTAATAACAATAAGAAATGTAGGCATTTTTATTTGCCCCCTATGATTTAGTTGGAGAAATTCTGGGGCAAATTAGCTACACCATAATTGATTTAAGTAGGCCTTTTAACCCCTTGAATGCTACAGAGGTCTCTAACGCATTGCTTCGCAATGCGTTGGAGACCTCTCTAGCATTCAAAGGGTTAAACTCCTCATTTCACTGTAAGGGCATTGTAGGGAATTTGAATTGTTCCCAATAGTGCAATCTGACTGCCACAGGGTCTCTCCAGTTTGGCCTCTTTGTCGTTCGCAGTGAATGTGACCTCACAGTAGGATGGATTCCTTTCTGGGATTCAATGAGTTAAAAGGTCAGTTCAAATCAGTGGTGAATTTGAAATCATTATTTGCATCCCATATTCCCCCGCATATACACAATAGTGACATTGATTTGCCACAGAATTATTCTATTTCCTATTACTATATCAGCCACTGAATGTCTGTGAAGGAATAACTGGGCAGTGTGGAACTGATTACAGATAGTATCACTAGCACTGGCTACACTGTATTCTCATTGGACTGTTTATTTGTCCTCAGTGGAAGAGTTGAGTGTCCCAGGCTAAATACAACTCCTCTTTAAACGGATAGTAATGTTTCATAATAAAAGCAGCTCTAATTAATCATCATAGTATTTGGACTTTGGAGAGTGTTATTTCAGTTCTGTCAGAGTTGTAGTTCACGAGTAGTGATGATCGAGCACCCAGATGCTCGGGTGTTCGGGTGCTCTGGCCGAGCGCCCCCGGAGGCTCGAGTGCTCGGCCGAGCACCCGAGCCCCATTGAAGTCAATGGGAGGACTCGAGCATTACACCAGGCACCCCCTGCTCTGATGAGGGGAGGGTGCCTGGTCCATAGGAAAAGGGCAGAAAATGATGGAAACACCACAGAAATGGTTCAGGGACAGCATAGGGAGGATGTCTGGATGCACATTGCCCCTTCCTCAATGCCCCCTTCATCTCCACACTGCCCCTTCATCTCCACGATGCCCCTTCCACACTGCCCCCTCATCTCCACACTGCCCCTTCCACAATGCCACCTTCTCCACACTGCCCCTTCCATCTCCACACTGCCGCTTCCACACTGCCCCTTCCATCTCCACAATGCCCCCTTCATCTCCATCTCCACGATGCCCCTTCCACAATGCCCCTTCCACAATGCCCCCTTCATCTCCGCAATGCCCCTTCCACAATGCCCCCTTCATCTCCGCAATGCCCCCATCTCCACTTCACCTCCACATTGCACCTTCATCTTCACATTTCCCCTGGTGGTCTAGCGGTGTACTTGACAGATCTGTGCCTCCTTCGGCACAGATCTCTTTGACTGAAGCTCCCGGCGCCGCTGTAGTAATGCAGAGGCTGGGAGATGATGTCATCTCCCAGCGCTCTGTATTACTAGAGCGGCGAGATGAGTGAGAGATCAGGTAAGCTGCGGGCGAGGGGGTTGAATCTCCCGGCCAAATGAGGGGGGCCCGGAAAGCCTCATTCAAGTTGAATGAGGCTTTCCGGGCCCCCCTCATTTGGCCGGGCCCTAGGCAGGCGCCTTGTGCGGGGAGGAGACCCGAACATGGCGGGCGAGCACATGCGGTACTCGTACGAGTACCGCCATGTGCCGAGCAGAGCGATGCTCGAGCCGAACCGAGCTTCGGCCGAGCATGCTCGCTCATCACTATTCACGAGTAATTCAATGACAAAGTATCCCCCTCCCGCCCCTTTTACTGATGTAACACTGTTCAGCCAGATCAGAAGGGAGGTGCCCAGGTAGACTGCACAGAGAGAAACAATCTTCAATTAAGATAAGGGAAAACCCTGAAAAACTTGTCAAGGGGGGCAGGACTTTCATTGTTCTCATAGGAAGAAGATTGTCCCCTTCTGTTATCTGTCTGGTCTATGGACTGCATTCCACATCTGAGAAGAGATTGTTTACAGTAGGTAAAAGGGGCGGGAGGGGAAACTTTGCTTGTGAATATCTCTCAAACCATAAAGGTTTGAGAGATAAGACTTATATCATTCTTCATGTTTTTTTTAATGCCTACAAAATAAAATAAAGGTGAAACGAAGTATTACTATCCCTTTAAGTAAGCTGACCAGATCTCACCTTTAACCGTGGACACATAGGAAATAGGTTATTTCAGTACTTCACTGAAATGAAAGCAGCCCTGCAGTATGCATTTTTCAGATGTGTCCCCGGATAAAGGTGAGGTCTGGTCCCCCTACCATACTATGCACATGTACACAATGCACAGTAACACACACTAGGCTGACCAGACCTCACCTGTAACCGGGAACACACAGGAAACAGGCATTGTTCAGTATTTCACTGAAATCAGTGCAGTCCTGCAGTATGCATTTCTCCTATGTGTCCCCGGTTAAAGGTGAGGTCTGGTCACCTTATCTATAAGGGCTGTATGTTCAAAGGAATAGTGTATGAGTTCTGGAACAAACCAACAACATTATAGGAGACAACTAAAAATTCCCTCCAAAATCCCATCAATTTAAATGGGGATTTTAACCCCTTGAATGCCAGCGATGCAATGCAAATTTATGCAAATGCTTTGCCCTAGAACGCCTCCACTCCCCCTTTGAACATACAGCACTTAGTCCCATCCAGGGGCGTAGGGACCGGGGGGATGGGGGGGACGCATCCCCCCCAGGAAATCATGTGGGTGACAGATAATGTAGATATCCCCCCAGGCACTAGGCGCACCGGCCCGGGGGTGCACAGGCACTGAGTGACCGGCAGGAGGTAAGCGCACTGCACAATGCTCCCTCCTGACGGTCACCTCCTTGTAGCTTGGCGAGCACAGCGCACCTCGGATAGAGGAGTTTATATATCCATTACCCCGGTCTGACAGGAAGCTGATTGCTGAGTGCGTGAAGCTCCTGTACAGCGGCCCGCTTGACCACGCTACAAAGAAGGTACAGAGGGGCTCACGCAGGGGGGCTGGGGGGTAAAGAGACACACAGGGGGGCTGGGGGACACAAAGTGACACTTGGGGGGCTGGGGGGGCAAAGTATCACACGGGGGGCTGTTGGGGGGCAAAGAGACACATAGAGGGCTGTTGAGGGGCAAAGAGACACGGGGGGGCTGCTATTCCCCCCAGATTTGTGGGGGTTCCTACACCTCTGGTCCCATCAGACTCTTCATTTTTTTTTGCATCAATCATTTCTTATAATTTTAACCTCTTAAAGACATGAGGGATGACCACGCATTGTAAAGCAATACTGTGTACACCCATCTGCCCCTTAACTCTTTGAGTGCAAAGAGCTGTCCATCCCATGGATACCGCTTGCACTCGATGGGATAAGGGGTTTAAGGACCAGAAGGATACACAGTGTATTGGAAATCCCTCTAAGGACTGGCCATATGTGCACACAGCCGGCACTTAAGGACCACAGAGCATTTTTTTCTTATCCTATCCAATTCAGGGCTCCCCAAATGCTGTGCAGTTGCACGGGGAGCCCCGAAAGCCCCGTGATGGGCCAGGACCGTCATGGTCCTTTAGGGAAGTACTTAAGGGGTTAAAGTGTTACGAGCACACCCCACTGGTTGTTAAGGGCTTAAAGGGACACAGTCACCGTACACCAACTTTGGTGAGTTTGAAAGAGCATTAAAAATCACCTATATATCCTATTAGCCATTTTAAAAATACAATACTCACTTTGGAGTTATTTGGACTTACAGATTATGCTAATCAAGACATGCCATGCAAGTACGTTCACTCCGAGCAGTACATTATCTCTCCCATACACTGACACCTGTGCACTTCCTGTGAGTAGAGTGGTGATGTAGAGTTAAGACAGGAAGTTAATGAATTAGCATAATCTACGGATCTATAGAACTCAAAACTAATTTTCTAAACATAAAATGACTAATACAAGATATAGGTGATTTTGAAAACTCCTTCAGAATCACATGATTTGTTTTTAAGTGATACTGCCCCTTTAAAGGGATAGTAATGTTTCAAAATAAATGCAGCTCCAATTATTCTTTATTGTGTTTGGGCCATGTAGAACATTATCATCATTCTCTATGATGTGTAGTTTCAGAGAAATTGAATCATAAAGTGTCCCTCCCTCCCGCCACTTTTACCTAGTGTAGAGATGCACAGCAAGACTGTCGGGATGAATCGTAGCAAGGGACAATCTTCTGGGAGCATAAGAAAAAAAAGGGGGTCAGGGTTTTCCTTATGATCACAGTAAGAAGATTGTCCCTCACTGTGAGCTGTCCGGTCAAGCGACCACATACCTCCCAAGTGTCCGTCTTTTAGACCCAAATCCCTCTGTCCCTCTTTCCCACCCTAATGTCCCTCTTTTTAGGAAATCAGATTGTGTGATGTGTATATAAGTGTATCATACTGCTCTACAGCAATAAAACTCACATTGTTTGTTTAACCCCTTCACGTCCGGTGACGTACCCGGACCTTCACGCTGGTCCGGCACTTAAGGACCAGTGACGGTCCTGGTACGTCACTTACTATTACTCACCGCGCTCCTGCAGGAGCGCGGTGAGTAATACCGGGGACTGAATTTGATCGCTCCAAGACCGGAGTGATCTCTTTCAGTCCCTCAGTTCGGCGTGCTGCCCCACGTGATCAGTCACGTGGGGCGGCACGCCGAAATTCTCTATCGGGTCTTAAAGGACCACACACCCTGCGACCGCTGGTCGTTAAGGGGTTAAATGTCACTATATGTGTTTATAAATTATTCTGTGTAAATACAACACTTTAGTCTTGTTCTAAATCATGTATTAGGTTACACATGGAGGTGTCAATAGATCATGAAGTAGCCTAAAAATTCTCGGTAATGCCCCACCCACCAGCCACGCCACCACCAACACCCCCCAAAACATAAGTGTCCCTCTTTGGCAGTTTGAAATGTTGGAAGGTATGCGACCAGATTCCACATCTGATGGGAGGCGGCTTACACTAAGTAAAAGGGTAGGCTGACCAGATCTCACCTTTAACCGGGGACACATAAGAAATAGCCATTGTTCAGTACTTCACTGAAATCAAAGCAGTCCTGCAGTATGCATTTTTCCTATGCGTCCCCGGTTAAAGGTGAAGTCTGGTCAGCCTATAAAAGGGGCGGGAGGGGGATACTTTATCATTCAATTACTCTTGAACTACACATAGTAGAGAATGATGATAACACTCTACTTGGCCCAAAAACTATAAAGAATAATTGGAGCTGCATTTATTTTGAAACATTACTATCCCTTTAAGAACACGAAAGGTATGTAAAGCATTGTTTCACGATGTGCGGTGAAATACTTTGGTCCTTAAAGAGTTATTTTTAGTGTTGTACCACTTAAGTGAACATCAAGCATGCTGAATTCAGGCAGAGGACATTGCACACCACTAGGGGACTCATGGGGTTAACAGGTTCCCTTGGGAAAACCGATTGTGAGTTTTGTGCAAACAGAGAAGAGAAGTGGTCTGCAGGGTAAAAGGTTCAAAGGTTTAATAAACAATGAAACACGCCCAGCACAAGGCCTTTTTGGTTCAGTGCAATCTCATGCAGAATTACTAAAGATGTGATTCCAGGAACAGCTATTCATTGTACTGAGAGCTTCTAATCAGGGTATTTATGTATAAAATAATAACCTCTTGCTGCTGTAAATGTGAACTAATGAACTGGAGACTTTTCTAGCATTCAAGGGGTTAAAAATGTGTAAAATCAAAACTATAGAACGACTGTCACAGCAAAATAATAGCCAAAATGAGATGATTCAGAGAGTGTTAAAAAAATGTAGAAAATCAAGATTAGAGAATTTGCTGTACAAAACAAGAAAAAAAAAAATCTGCATAATCAAAATTCAATGTTTTGGAGACCTTGGTAGCGTTCAAGGAGTTACAAATGTAGCAAATCAAGGGTACGGAAGGGCATTAACCCCTTAAGGACTCATGATGGTCTTGGTCCGTCATGGAATTCTGGGCTCCCCGCGCGGCTGCACACCATTCGAGGAGTCCGGAATCAGATTTGCAAAAAAAAAAAAAGGTCCCGGGTCCTTACGTGACCACTGCGTCATGCGTGGCCGGTCCTTAAGGGGTTAAAGGGTTAAAACAACAAAAATATCAGAAAAATTTAAAAAAATGAATTATCAAAAAGTATATTTTCAGTAAATCCTAACAGCACTTTCTCTTGCCTTGTTCTTTTTTTTTTTTTTTAACCCTTTGAGTGCCAGTGGGGTACTTTGCAATGCATTGCGTGCCCCTCTTGCACTCAAAGGGTTAATTTTACCTGGGTTTTTTTAAGGGTATGTTAGGAAATTTAGGTGATAGATTCTACAATAAAAGTAACTAAAAAATAATGCAAGATTGGTAAAAGATTTAAACATACCCCAAGTGGTCATTCATTTATTACATTAGTCTATTAACCCCTTGAATGCTATTGCTCAGTTTCAAATGTAAGGAATGGATTTTATTCCCATATGTTCCAGAGTTTTGCTAGTTGTCACTTTAACCCTGTGGATGCAAGAAACATCTCTAAGGTATTGCTTTACAATCTACTGGAGTCCTCGCTGGCATCCTAGAGGTTAATTTTTCTGAAATATAGGTGCAGACCAATTTCAGCTTCTAATTCATTGAGATTATTAGTAACCATCTACATATGCCTCTTCATGCACAGACCTCTGTGGTTTTACTAAATAAAGAGGGTACCCCTGCTGAACTGCAAGTTCAAATTCAATTAACAGGTGAGGGTACTTTAACGTTGTTTATGTCTGACATCTAGTGGTAATTTTCTTCACTGCAATCTATGTGAAAAAAAAATTAGTCTTGGAACTTGCAGAACACATGAGTGCAAAAGAGTTATCAAATGAATTGCAACACAAAGGAGGAGGTGCACTAACATGTGATACAGATGTGATACCATGGCGTTAATGTCTCCAGTGATATCGCTTCTCCAAGTCCTATGTTATTCTATGGCACCAATGACCTAAAATTTCTGTGCATACACGTATGCTTTCTCTGCATACGCTCCATAGAATAACATAGGAACTGAAGTAGTGATATCACTGGACAAGTTGTCTCCGCTTTATTATCTCTTTATCACACTTTACTGCATAATCTCCAATGTGTTGGATATATCTCTAGCACTCAAAAGGTTAAGATAGAAGGATGTGCAATAGATTGATAAACTTTTGAGAAGAGACTTCTAGAGAGGAGTGGAAATAGTCACAATGCCAAACGTAGTGCCAGTGCAGGGGTACATTTTGTAAATTTCCCAAAAGAAAAGTAATGCCAAAGGGAAATATAGGGTAGGTTCTAGGTTCCCAAAAGATCTGGGATTTGGGTCAAGCTAAAGCATTAACAGGGTACCGTGCCATCTAAATAGAACCATTATATGACCCAAGCTGACAACATGGAGCTTTAAACATGAGACCTGGTCGGAGATGCACTAAGGTGTGATGAAGAGGTGATGTGAAATCACTCCTATCTAATACTATGGAACTGATGCACTAAGAATTACCTTTAGGAGATATTAGGGGTCCATACCTCCCAAGTGTCCCTCTTTGACACCAAAATCAACCTGTCCCTCTTTCCCACCCTGGTGTGGTGTATATAATTGTATCACATTGCTCCACAGCAATAATATTCACATTAATGTTTATATAAACTTCAGTATCTGTGTTTTTACATTAGTCTGTGTAAAAAAATGCTGTGGTTTTTCTGTAAATAATTTATTTAGTTACACGAAGAGGTGTCATTTGTTCAAGAAATAACCTAAAAATTCTCAGTAATGTCCCGCCCACCAGCCTCGCTCTCAGTAAAACCAGCTAAAACACAAGTGTCCCTCTTTGACAATTTGAAATGTTGGGAGGTATGCTAGGATTTCTGTAGCCTGAGGGATCTTAGTACAGAGGTGTCCAAGTTCAGTCCTCAAGAGCTACCAGCAGTCCAGGATTTATCCAACACATGGCTGAAGATTCACTAAGCGGTGCTAAAGAGGTGATAAAGTGGAGATGACTTCTCCAGTTTATCACTTCTCCAATTCCTGTGTTATTCTATAGAGCATATGCACTAAGATTTCTTCAACTTGGTAGATCTTAGTGAATAGGCTCCATAGAATAACATAGGAACTGGAGAAGTGATATCAATGGAAACGTCTTCTCCACTTTATCACCTCTTTATCACTGCTTAGTAAATCTCCCCCATTATGTTACAATGCATTGGATGCCTCCTTGACACACAAAGGGGTAAGGATTTCACTGTCTGAACACATGTAGGCCAATCAGAATGAATGAGCCACTGATTAACTCACCTGTGCTTAATCAGGGAAATCCTAACATCCTGGCCTGTTAGTGGCCCTTGAAGATGGAATTTGGACAGCCTTGTCTTAGCGTATAGGCTCCATAGAATAACATAGGGCAGTGATTCTCAACGTTAGTCCTCGGGGCACACCAACAGTGCATGTTTCCTGGTTATTCCTGCTTAATCACAGGTGAGTAATTAGTGGCTCAGTCATTTTGATTGATTCACCTGTGATTAATTAGGGATATCTTGAAAGCATGACCTGTTGGTGAGCCCCGAGGACTGGAGCTGAGAAACACTGACATAGGAACTGGAGAAGTGATATCACTGGAGAAGTCATCTCCACTTTATCACCTCTTTATCACTCCTTAGTACATCTCCCCCTGGTGCTTTAACTGCTTCAGTTAGCACCTATTAGAACCTCTCCCTGGGGAGATGAACTCAGGTGAGAGAAAGCACTAGGGGCTAGATTCTATTACAGGTGCTAATTTTATCACTGCTTTTATCTCCAGATTTCCCCATAGACTTCAATAGGAAAAGGTTTGATAAAAACGAATGTTAACATTTAGCACCTGTAATAGTATCTAGCCCTGGGTGAGATGAACCTCTCCAGTTCCTATGTTATTCTTTGGAGCCTTTTCACTATTTTTTTCTCTTCACTTGTAAGGAAAGGACACGTAAAATCTTTATTTAGGAAAAAAAGGGGGGCATGTGGGGGATACTGAACTTAAACCCATTGAGTACCAAAGAGGTATCTGCACATTGCAAATGAATGTGGTGGATATCTCTCTGGCGCTCAGACTATTAAGCCTAACTCTCAAGGAAAAAAACAACAAAGAGAATCTGTTTATGATACTCAAAGCTCCATACAGAAATGTAATTGAAAATAATAAAAATATTTAAATTCATATCAATCAATAGTACATTTATGAATATGCTCAAAAAATGTGATGAATCAAACCATCCCCAAATCACAGCAATGTAAATGATCCCATCCCACACCCACAATTAGCCCTTTAACCCCTTAAGGACTGGCTGGCACACACGGTGCATTCACTTAACCCCTTAACGATTGGCGGCGCGGCACGGTCACTTAACCCCTCAGTGACAGCTGCGTGCATACACGGCTGTCACCTTAACGCCCACCAAACATTTTAGGAAATGATTCTGGAGTCCCCGAACGGCGTGCAGCCGCATGTAGACCCGGACTTCCGGGACTTACCAGGTACGTCCTCTGTCACTAAGTGACAGTTCTTCCGAGACGTACCTGGTAAGTCCATTGTCGGGATGGGGTTAAGGACCACTGAGCATTTTTTTTTTTTTAATTTCCGGTTCCGAACTCCCCGAACGGCGTGCAGCCGCGGGGGGAGCCTGGAATTCCATGACGATCATAGTACATCATGGGTCGTTAACTCAGATCGACCCATGACATACTATGACCATCAAGGGTTGTTAAGGGGTTAAGGACAAGGGACCATTTTTTTTTTTTTGGATGCTGATTCCGGACTCCCGGGAGCCCGGAATTCCATTACGGTCCAGGACCGTTATGGGTCCTTAAGGGGTTAAGTGCCAGAAAGGTATCCAACGCATTGCAACACAACTGCAACCCAATGCACTCTATGTCTCTATGGCAATCAAGGGGTTAAATAGCAATGCTGTATTTAAAAAAAGCAATTAAAAAAAACAGAGGACCCAACAACAAGGTGCAATGTTGTACTTTTTCATTGGATTTCGGGGGTCAGGTGTATTAATGTGATTTGTTTTTGGATATTTTGAGTCTACATTTTTTGAATATATTGATTAACCCTTTAAGTGCCAGAGAGGGATGCCACGCATTGCAAAGCAATGCGTTGCATACCTATCTGCCACTTAAAGGGTTAATGTATTATTGATTGATGCAAATTCAGACATTTTTAGGGTTTTTGATTAAATTTATAAGTGGTTCTCTTTATTTTCGTTTTGCTTGAGAGCTGCAGTTCCTTTTACCTGCAGATCACCTCTTACTAGTTGTAAGTACGATATAGCTCCAAGAAATACATAAGAAACGTGCCGTTCTTCTTCAGTAGGTTTGAACTTTTACACTATTCACCCCTCGAAAAGGCTCAAGCATACCTCCCAACATTTCACATTGCCAAAGGACATTTTCGTTTTAGGTGGTGTTTCTGAGGAGTGTGGCTGTTGGGCGGGACATTACTGAACATTTTTAGGTTATTTTGTGACCTATTGACACCCCCTTGTGTAACTGAATAAATAATTTAGAGCAAGACCAATGTATTTTACTAATTTATAAACATATGTACTGAAGTTTAACCAAACATTAATGTGAGTTTTATTGCTGTGGAGCAATGTGATACGCTTATATACACATCACACAGTTTGATCTCCTAAACACAGAGACACCAGGGTGATACACTTATATACACACCACACAGTCTGATCTACTAAACACAGGGACACCAGGGTGATACACTTATATACATACCACACAGTCTGATCTACTAAACACAGGGACACCAGGGTGATACACCTATATACACACCACACAGTCTGATCTCCTAAACACAGTGACACCAGAGTGATACACTTATATACACACCACACAGTCTGATCTCCTAAACACAGGGACACCAGGGTGATACACTTATATACATACCACACAGTCTGATCTCCTAAACACAGGGACACCAGGGTGATACACTTATATACACACCACACAGTCCGATCTCCTAAACACAGGGACACCAGGGTGATACATTTATATACACACCACACAGTCCGATCTCCTAAACACAGGGACACCAGGGTGATACACTTATATATACACCACACAGTCTGATCTCCTAAACACAGGGACACCATGGTGATACACTTATATACACACTGCACAGTCTGATCTCCTAAACACAGTGACACCAGGGTGATACACTTATATACATACCACACAGTCTGATCTACTAAACACAGGGACATCAGGGTGATACACTTCTATACACACCACACAGTCTGATCTCCTAAACACAGAGACACCAGGGTGATACACCTATATACACACCACACAGTCTGATCTCCTAAACACAGTGACACCAGAGTGATACACTTATATACACACCACACAGTCTGATCTACTAAACACAGGGACACCAGGGTGATACACTTATATATACACCACACAATCTGATCTCCTAAACACAGGGACACCAGGGTCATACACTTATATACACACCACACAGTCTGATCTCCTAAACACAGGGACACCAGGGTGATACACTTCTATATACATCACCCAGTCTGATCTCCTAAACACAGGGACACCAGGGTGATACACTTATATACACACCACACAGTCTGATCTCCTAAACACAGGGACACCAGGGTGATACACTTATATATACACCACACAGTCTGGTCTCCTAAACACAGGAACATCAGGGTGATACACTTATATACATACCACACAGTCTGATCTCCTAAACACAGGGACACCAGGGTGATACACTTATATACACACCACACAGTCTGATCTCCTAAACACAGGAACACCAGGGTGATACACTTCTGTACACACCACATAGTCTGATCTAAACACAGGGACACCAGGGTGATACACTTCTGTACACACCACACAGTCTGATCTCCTAAACACAGGGACACCAGGGTGATACACTTATATATACACCACACAGTCTGGTCTCCTAAACACAGGAACATCAGGGTGATACACTTATATACATACCACACAGTCTGATCTCCTAAACACAGCGACACCAGGGTAGGGTGACCACATTTCCGTTCTGTTATTCCGGGACATGTGGTCACCCTAAATTTGAGTGGCATCCGGTCCCCTGCGGCTGGCTGGCACTGAGTTCCCTCCTACCCGCCCGCATCATCACGCGCCCCTGCGGGCCGTGATGACATACATACAGAGAGGAGGAAGAGGGCAGAGGCACCGGAAGAGAAGCGCTTGCTGCCAGAGTCCAGCAGCAAGCGCTTCTCTTTCGGTGCCTCTGCCCTCTTCCTCCTCTCTGTATGTATGTCATCACGGCCCGCAGGGGCGCGTGATGATGCGGGCGGGCGGGCGGCTACCTTCATTTCGGGACTCTTTATTGTCCCGGTGGGGGATGATCCGGGACGCGGGACATAGAACCCAATTAAGGGACAGTCCCGGACGTTCCGGGACACGTGGTCACCCTACACCAGGGTGATACACTTATATACACACACCACACAGTCTGATCTCCTAAACACAGGGACACCAGGGTGATGATACACTTATATACACACCACACAGTCTGATCTCCTAAACACAGGGACACCAGGGTGATACACTTCTATACACATCACACAGTCTGATCTCCTAAACACAGGGACACCAGGGTGATACACTTCTATACACACCACACAGTCTGATCTCCTAAACACAGGGACACCAGGGTGATACACTTATATACACACACACACACCACATAGTCTGATCTCCTAAACACAGGGACACCAGGGTGATACGCTTATATACACACCACACAGTCCGATCTCCTAAACACAGGGACACCAGGGTGATACACTTCTATACACACCACACAGTCTGATCTCCTAAACACAGGGACACCAGGGTGAAACACTTCTATACACACCATACAGTCCGATCTCCTAAACACAGGGACACCAGGGTGATACCCTTATATACACACCATACAGTCTGATCTCCTAAACACAAGGACACCAGGGTGATACCCTTATATACACACCACACAGTCTGATCTCCTAAACACAGTGACATCAGGGTGATACCCTTATATCCACACCACACAGTCTGATCTCCTAAACACTGGGACACCAGGGTGATACACTTATATACACACCACACAGTCTGATATCCTAAACACAGGGACACCAGGGTGATACACTTATATACACACCACACAGTCTGATCTCCTGAACACAGGGACACCAGGGTGATACACTTCTATACACACCACACAGTCTGATCTCCTAAACACAGGGACACCAGGGTGATACATTTATATACACACCTCACAGTCTGATCTCCTAAACACAGGACACCAGGGTGATACATTTATATACGCACCACACAGTCTGATATCCTAAACACAGGGACACCAGGGTGATACACTTATATACACACCACACAGTCTGATATCCTAAACACAGGGACACCAGGGTGATACACTTATATACACACCACACAGTCTGATCTGCTAAACACAGGGACACCAGAGAGATACACTTATATACACACCAGACAATCTAATCTCTTAAAATGAGGGACACCAGGGTGGGATAGAGGGACAGAGGGATTTGGGTCTCAAAAAGGGACTGTCTCTCCTAAAGAAGGTCACTTGGGAGGTATGCTTCAAGGGCAAATTTAGCTGCTGTTGTTATCCTCCCAAAAGTAAAGGGTTACACCAGACTGGTGTTTCTCAGTGTTAATAATCAGGGTACACAAACAGGTCAGCTTTTGAAGATATCCCAGCTTAATCATATCAGAGTAATCAGTGGCTCATTCATCTTATTTGAGTTGTCTGTGCTTAACCCCTTAAGGACCGGCAGTGCACACATGGTGTGGTCACTTAAGGACCAGGGACCTTTTTTTTTTCCAGAATCGGATTCTGGACTCCCCGAACGGCGTGCAGCCGCATGGGGAGCCCGGAATTCCATGACGGTCCAGGACCGTCATGGGTCCTTAAGGAGTTAAGGAGGAATATCCTTAAAACCTGACTTGTGGTGTTGTTTCCTGATGGACAAAATTACTGTTCTATACAAGTGATGGGCAACCTGAGTCCCTCAAGCTGTTAAGGATTATAATTCCCATCATCCCCAGTCAGCCGTTGGCTGACTGGGGATGATGGGAATTGTAGTTCTTAACAGCTGAAGGATCTTAGGTTGTCCAACCCTAGATGGGCCTTTTGGATCTTATCTGCTATCAAATACAACAAGACAAAGATAAGACAAAGGATAGATATTTTGTTCTAAATCATCTGTACCACATGGACAAATAACTATCCCTATTGACTTAAATTAAGTTGTAGTACACTTATAGGGATAGTATTGCTTATATTTAAGCAAATTTGATATTGTAAAGAATAAAAATATGAATAAAATGAGATATGACCCATCTCTCAAACTTGTATAGTTTTAGAGAATGAAGCATCTAAAGTTCCGGTTTCACAGAAGTCTGCCATCTAGCTGTGAGAAGCAGATTCTGGTCCTGGGACCATCCTGCGGCTCTTCAGCAGAGTTGACATAGTGCGATATAGAAATAATACTTAATTGGAATGGGCTATACAGTGTGCCTGGTTTGCAAACACACTTTTTAGCCCATTGCAATGAAGTATTTATTTCTATATCTCTCTATTTCAGCTCTGCTGAAGAGCCGCAGGACGGTCCCGGGACCAGAATCTGCTTTTATTCATATTTTTAATCTCTACAATATTAAAATTACTTAAAGGGATAGTAATACTTAAAATTTACTAATCCCCATATTGTAGGCATTAAAAAAGAAATGAATTGCCCCCAGTGCAATCTCTCAAACCTTTATGGTTGAGAGATAATCACTCGCAAAGTTCCCCCCTCCTTCCCCTTTCCCTGAAGTCAAAGTTCTAACTGAGTGCAGGGGAATCCTGTCATACGACCATCAGGCGGCTCTGCAGCAGAGCTGAGATCGAGTTAATAAAAAAGAAATCCTTCACTGAAATAGTCTTCTGCGTGTGCTTGGTTTGCAATCACACGTAGAAGATCGTTTCAGTGACGGATTTCTTTTTTATTAAACGCAATCTCGTCTCTGCTGTAGAGCCACCTGATGCACGTAAGAGCAGATTCCCCTTCAGTCAGCTAGAACGCTGACTTCAGGGAAAGGGGAGGGAGGGGGGAACTTTGCGAGTGATTATCTCTCAAACCATAAAGGTTTGAGAGATTGCAATGGGGGCAATTAATTTCTTTTTTTAATGCCTACAATATGGGGATTAGTAAATTTTAAGTATTACTATCCCTTTAAATATAAGCAATGCTATCCCTTTATTAGACCAGCTGTGGTAAAGGACATTTATTGGTACCTTGTTATTGGGCTTATCTTCTTTTAGTCCTTGGATTATAAATTAAGACAACCTTTGGAGAGATCCATTCCTTTAATCAGGTCATGTTGGCGTTAACCCTTTGAGTGCCAGTGGATTTCACAATGCTTTGCTTTTGTCATTAACCCTTTGAGTGCCAGAGTGGTACGCAACGCATTGCAAAGCAATGCATTGCATGCCACTCTGGCACTCAAAGGGTTAAAAGTGTTAAACACAATGCATTATGTACTGCAGAGCTGTTTGGTTCCATTGTACATTTGACTTATATTATGCATTCTGTTTGAATGACAGACTTTTAAATATGACTATTTGTGTTTACATTACATATCATTTTCACTTCAATCATTGTATGTTTTCTCATAGAAAATATGAGAAATAATAAACGTATGATGTTTTTAAGAGGCATCATCTCAGTTTTACCTACAGTAGACAATTTAATATGACAACATGAAGAGGGATTAATGGAGTAATTGCTTCAGTGTTTTGTTGTAATAACACTTTACATATTGGGATATCATCCTGTGTGTTAGATTTAAATACATAGTTGTAGTCTGCCCCTTCTGTGCCTGGAGTTCCTGCACTCCTGTGAACCACAATAAATTCCAGGCCCCTCGGACATGAATGGAGGTGAAGATGACAAGGCAGAGATCTCTAAGTAGCGTTGTTGGATAATTTGCTCTTAGCATTTTTTTTCCACTTACCTGACTGGACACGATGGCAAATTCCTTTACTTCTTACTTCTGACCTTACCTGATGGAGAGTGTCAGAAATGTGATGCGAATGCTGAGGGCGATCACTTTAAAGAGCAGAATTCAAACAGAATGTCTCAGACATGCTAACTATGTGTACTTGATCTTCATTTGATGAAAAGAGCCCCATGAAAGGGCTGAGTCTTATCACCTGCAGTCATGGTTCTCAAGCATTCTATGGTGGTAGAACCCTGCAAGTTCACACACTGTCTTTGAGGAACCCTAAGAACCAAATTGCTCCTATTCATTTTTAACCCTTTGAGTGCCAGAGGGTTACGCAACACTCAAAGGGTTCATTAAATAGTACACTTTACATTCACAACCGATGATTGTATGGTTACACACACACACTTACTACCTATTTGTATAATTCTTTACCTTGAAAAAGCCTCACGGTGAAACGCTCGTCGGCGTTTTATTTTATCTAAGATGTTTTAAAAGTCCTTGGTAGAATTGGAAATTTGGGATCTCGTAGTTGTCATCTTTGCACAGAACCCTATTACAGTGGCAACATTTGAAGGACTAGACAGTCGTTACTTACTTTAGCAACTAGTGCTTGGTATAGCTTAGGAGAGTTGTCAATTGTAAGTAGGAGTTACTGTTGCTATTGTCGTTGGTCTCTGGATAGTGACTCAGCGATAATAACTAGTGATGAGCGAGCACCCCAATGCTCGGGTGTTCGGGTGCTCTGACCAAGCGCCCCCGGAGGCTCGAGTGCTCGGCCGAGCACCCGAGCCCCATTGAAGTCAATGGGAGGACTCGAGCATTACACCAGGCACCCCCTGCTCTGATGAGGGGAGGGTGCCTGGTCTATAGGAAAAGGGCAGAAAATGATGGAAACACCACAGAAATGGTTCAGGGACAGCATAGGGAGGATGTCTGGATGCATCTTGGACTCCAACATCGCTGCTGGGAACGATCTTTCGCCCGTAGTACGCCATTTTTACAGACTGACCGTAAAACACACAAAAAGGAAGATAAAAACGACTTTAGGCGAAAAATTGTTACCAAACAGTATTTGCTGTATATTTACTTGTATATCATCTGCAAATTCTGCAAAAAATTTCATCGATTTTTCGGAACTGAGGCCATGATTAAGAGGGAAATGTGCGCAGAGGCAAATTCTCCCAAAAATGTCCTTGATTTTTCTGAACTGAGGCCATGATTAAGAGGGAAACGTGCGCAGAGGCAAATTCTCCCAAAAATTTCCTTGATTTTTCTGAACTGAGGCCATGATTAAGAGGGAAACGTGCGCAGAGGCAAATTCTCCCAAAAATTTCCTTGATTTTTCTGAACTGAGGCCATGATTAAGAGGGAAACGTGCGCAAAGGCAAATTCTCCCAAAAATTTCCTCGATTTTTCTGAACTGGGGCCATGATTAAGAGGGAAACGTGCGCTGAGCCGACCATCTAAAACATTATGGGTGAGGGTCTGCTGCGGAGCTGACCATCCTAAACATTATATGCGAAGGCCCGCTAGTGAGCTGACGCTATAAAACATTATATGAGAGGGACCGCTAGAGAGCTGACCCAATAAAACATTATATGAGAAGGCCCGCTGGTGAGCTGACCTATACAAAAATTGTTAAACTGCGCCCGCTGGTGAGCTGGCCCTATATAAAAATTATATCACTGGGCCCGCTGGTGAGCTGGCCCTATATAAAAATTATATCACTGGGCATATGGAAGAGAGTCAACCATATACCCGTTTTTTGGGTGGAAGGGGTGAATGGGAATACAGAGTATTCCCATCATTGTAAATAACATATATAAAGTGAGTTTATGTTCCCCCGGGGCTTTCCTCCAGTGGAGTGGAGAAGTCAGGGGAAATCCAGGCCTTGTTCATTTTTATAAGTGTCAACCTATCAGCATTTTCGGTGGAAAGGCGGATACGCTTATCTGTTATGATGCCACCAGCAGCACTAAATACCCGCTCAGACAGAACGCTGGCGGCAGGGCAGGCCAGCACCTCCAAGGCGTAGAGTGCAAGTTCATACCACGTGTCCAGCTTGGACACCCAGTAGTTGTAAGGCACAGAGGGATCAGTGAGGACGCTGACACGGTCTGCTACGTACTCCTTCACCATCTTCCAAAACTTTTCCCTCCTTGTGACACTAGGCTGCGCATCAGGGTGAGGGTGCTGGCGGGGTGTCATGAAGGTGTCCCACGCCTTGGAGAGTGTTGCCCTGCCTTTGTCGGAACTGCTGTGTGCTCCCCTTTTCTCCCCTTCTCGGTTGGCCAAGGTAGCACGTACTCTGCCGCCAGCGTTGTCAGATGGAAAATTTTGGAGCAATTTTTCAACAAGAACCTTCTGGTATTGCACCATTTTGCTTGTCCTCTCCACCGGAGGAATGAGAGATGAGAAATTCTCTTTGTAGCGGGGGTCCAGAAGGGTGAACACCCAGTAATCCGTGTTGTCTAAAATGCGTATAACGCGTGGGTCACGGGAAAGGCAGCCTAACATAAAGTCAGCCATGTGTGCCAGAGTACCAACAGGCAAGATTTCGCTGTCCTCACCAGGAGGATGACTCTCATCCTCTTCCTCCTCTTCTGCCCACCCACGCTGAAGAGATGGAACTAAAGTTCCATGGCTACCCTCTGTAGCGGAGGCAACCGTGTCTTCCTCCTCCTCCTCCTCCTCCGCCTCCTCCAATTGTCGCTGAGAAGACGAAGTGAGGGTGCTCTGGCTATCACCTTGTGTAAGCTCTTCCTCCCGCATTTCCACCTCTTCCACATGCAAAGCGTCAGTTTTAATTGTGAGCAGCGAGCGTTTCAGTAGACACAGAAGTGGGATGGTTACACTGATAATAGCGTTATCGCCGCTCACCATCTGTGTCGATTCCTCAAAATTGCGTAAAACCTCACAGAGGTCTGACATCCATTCCCACTCCTCACTTCTGATTACAGGAAGTTGAACGGCGAGGCGACGACCGTGTAACAGCTGGTACTCCACTACTGCCCTCTGCTGCTCACAAAGCCGGGCCAACATGTGGAAGGTGGAGTTCCAGTGCGTGCTCACGTCACACAGCAGCCGGTGAGCTGGCAATTGTAAGCGCTGCTGCAGCTTCAACAGGCCGGCTGAAGCTGTAGATGACTTACGGAAATGTGCACACACGCGGCGCACCTTTGTCAAGAGATCAGGCAAATTGGGGTAGGTTTTTAGAAATCGCTGAACCACTAAATTAAATACATGCGCTAGGCATGGTACGTGTGTGAGCTTGCCGAGCTCCAAAGCCGCCACCAAGTTACGCCCATTATCACACACAACCATGCCTGGTTGCAGGTTGAGTGGCGAGAGCCATTGCTCGGTCTGGTGACTAATCCCCTG
Organism: Rhinophrynus dorsalis; assembly: GCA_037306005.1. Lineage (NCBI taxonomy): Eukaryota > Metazoa > Chordata > Amphibia > Anura > Rhinophrynidae > Rhinophrynus > Rhinophrynus dorsalis. The sequence goes on along the minus strand of CM074723.1, from coordinate 42,996,434 downwards.
CAACAGCTCTGAGGCCGTGTGCTGTTTGTCCCCAAGGCAGATCAGCTTCAGCACGGCCTGTTGACGCTTCCCCACTGCAGTGCTACACTGCTTCCAGCTACCGGCTGATGGGTGAGTGGCGCTGCGCGCAGAGAATTCGGAGGTGGAAACGGAGGAGGAGGAGCCAATAACGTAGGTGCTGGCGGAAACCCTGATGGAGGTAGGGCCCGCAATCCTCGGCGTGGGTAGCACCTGTGCCATCCCAGGGTCCGAGTCGCTCCCAGCCTCCACGACATTCACCCAGTGTGCCGTCAGGGAAATGTAGCGTCCCTGGCCACAAGCACTTGTCCATGTGTCAGTCGTTAAGTGGACCTTCCCAGTAACTGCGTTGGTCAGGGCACGGGTGATGTTACGGGACACATGGTGGTGTAAGGCGGGGACGGCACACCGGGAAAAGTAGTGGCGGCTGGGGACTGCGTACCGAGGGACAGCTGCTGCCATCAGGCTGCGGAAGGACTCAGTCTCCACAAGCCTAAATGGCAGCATTTCGATGGCCAGTAATTTGGAAAGGTGTGAGGTTAGTGCTATGGCCTGTGGGTGGGTGGCTGGGTATTTTCGCTTGCGCTCAAATGCCTGGGGTAACGACATTTGGACGCTGTGCTGGGACAGGGAAGTGGATGTGGTCGCTGATGGTGCTTCAGATGGTACAGGTGCAGGGCGGGAGGTATGCGGGCCTGCGCCTTCGACAGGCGATTGGCCGGCACCGAAAACAGGGGAAGAGGAGGCAGTGGTGTGGCCTGCAGACACAGATTGGCGATCCGGGCGTTCCTCCCACTTATTACGGTGCTTGGATGCCATGTGTCGGATCATGCTGGTGGTGGTGAGGTTTCTAGTGTTCATGCCTCGGCTCATTCTGGTGTTGCACAGGTTGCAAACTACAATTCTTTTGTCGTCCGCACTTTCCTTAAAAAAACGCCATACCGCGGAACACCTACCCCTTGGCAAGGGAGATTTACGCAAGGGGGTGCTCCGTGGAACATTTGCGGGCCGGTTTGGTGCGGTCCGCCTTCTTTCTGTAGCCACACCACTGCCTCTTCCAGCCTGTTGCGGTGCTGCAGATGGCTCACCCTCAGGACTGCTGTCATCGCTCGGCTCTACACCTTCCCAGGTGGGGTCAGTCACCTCATCGTCCACCAAGTCCTCCTCCACTTCCTCACTCTGATCATCCTCCTCATGTCTTGATCCCACCACATACTCAGTCATTGACAATTGTATATCATCCTCCTCATCAAGGTCTTGAGACAGTAATAGTGGTTGATTTAATGGCAACTGTGTCTCATCATCATCATCATCCACTTCCTTTGACCTTAAATGCCGTTCACCTCTGTCATCTTCTTGTGATTGGGTACCCTCTAGAGGTTGTGAATCAGGGCACAAGATGTCATGTTCCTCTGCAAGCATGCTTGGAGAGAGGTTCAAATTAAGGATTGGTGATGAGACGAGCTCCTCACTATATCCCAGTGTGGGATCACTTCTTTGACCAGATCCTCTATGGTGGGAGGAAGGATGATCAGAGTGAGGATTATGTTGACCAGACTCTTGGCTACTGAGAGTGGACTTGGTGGAAGACAGGGTGGTGCTTAACCGACTGGAAGCAGTATCAGCTGACATCCAACCGACCACCTGTTCGCAGTGGTCGGACCTCGAGAGTGATGTCCTGCGACGCCCTGTAAACTGAGACATGAAGCTAGGTATGGTGGATGTCTTTCTTTCTTGTGCTCTGGCACCAGGCGCAGTTTCTACGCGTCCTGACCCGCGCCCTGAACTATCAGGATCACGTCCACTTCCCCGTCCCTTTTTACCCGCCTTCTTCATATTACACGGAATATGTGCTGCAAATCTGCAACTTTGCACAGTAAACAGAATGTGCTTCTTAACTGCGGCTACGCACAGTGAATGGAATATGTCACTTTGATATTTTACAGTTTGAACACTTAACAGAATGTTCTCCTATTCTGAAACTTTGCACAGTAAACAGAATGTGCTTCTTAACTGCGGCTACGCACAGTGAATGGAATATGTGACTTTGATATTTTACAGTTTGAACACTTAACAGAATGTTCTCCTATTCTGAAACTTTGCACAGTAAACAGAATTTGCTTCTTAACTGTGGCTACGCACAGTGAATGGAATATGTGACTCTGATATTTTACAGTTTGAACACTTAACAGAATGTTCTCCTATTCTGAAACTTTGCACAGTAAACAGAATTTGCTTCTTAACTGCGGCTACGCACAGTGAATGGAATATGTGACTTTGATATTTTACAGTTTGAACACTTAACAGAATGTTCTCCTATTCTGAAACTTTGCACAGTAAACAGAATTTGCTTCTTAACTGCGGCGACGCACAGTGAATGGAATATGTGACTTTGATATTTTACAGTTTGAACACTTAACAGAATGTTCTCCTATTCTGAAACTTTGCACAGTAAACAGAATGTGCTTCTTAACTGCGGCTACGCACAGTGAATGGAATATGTGACTTTGATATTTTACAGTTTGAACACTTAACAGAATGTTCTCCTATTCTGAAACTTTGCACAGTAAACAGAATGTGCTTCTTAACTGTGGCTACGCACAGTGAATGGAATATGTGACTTTGATATTTTACAGTTTGAACACTTAACAGAATGTTCTCCTATTCTGAAACTTTGCACAGTAAACAGAATTTGCTTCTTAACTGCGGCTACGCACAGTGAATGGAATATGTGACTTTGATATTTTACAGTTTGAACACTTAACAGAATGTTCTCCTATTCTGAAACTTTGCACAGTAAACAGAATGTGCTTCTTAACTGCGGCTACGCACAGTGAATGGAATATGTGACTTTGATATTTTACAGTTTGAACATTTAACAGAATGTTCTCCTATTCTGAAACTTTGCACAGTAAACAGAATTTGCTTCTTAACTGCGGCTACGCACAGTGAATGGAATATGTGACTTTGATATTTTACAGTTTGAACACTTAACAGAATGTTCTCCTATTCTGAAACTTTGCACAGTAAACAGAATGTGCTTCTTAACTGCGGCTACGCACAGTGAATGGAATATGTGACTTTGATATTTTACAGTTTGAACACTTAACAGAATGTTCTCCTATTCTGAAACTTTGCACAGTAAACAGAATTTGCTTCTTAACTGCGGCTACGCACAGTGAATGGAATATGTGACTTTGATATTTTACAGTTTGAACACTTAACAGAATGTTCTCCTATTCTGAAACTTTGCACAGTAAACAGAATTTGCTTCTTAACTGCGGCTACGCACAGTGAATGGAATATGTGACTTTGATATTTTACAGTTTGAACACTTAACAGAATGTTCTCCTATTCTGAAACTTTGCACAGTAAACAGAATGTGCTGCTAATCTGCAACTTTGCACACTAAACAGAATGTGCTCTAATCTGCAACTTTGCACACTAAAAAGAATGTGCTGCTAATCTGCAACTTTGCACACTGAACAGAATGTGCTCTAATCTGCAACTTTGCACACTAAACAGAATGTGCTGCTAATCTGCGGCTAGGCACAGTGAACAGAATATATGAAGATTTTTTTTTTTATATCTCTGCCCCCCCAAACAAAATAAACTGCTGCCCCCACACACAGTAGTCCTAAAAAGGACTTTTGGGTCTTTTTTTTAACAAACTCGCTTTTCTTCTCCCTACACTGACTTTCCCTTCCTATCCTCATCTCTCCCTGGCTAAGACTGAGCCGAACTCGCTGGTCAGGTGCTATACAGCACCCGATCACGGGTTCTGGCCAGCCAGTCAGTGTAATGCCAGCAGCCAACATGGCTGCTGGCATTACACTGATGTCAGAGCCTCCCTGCATGTTTATTGGCTGCGCAGCAGCCGCAAAACGTGCGGGGAGGAGACCCGAACATGGCGGTCGAGCACATGCGGTACTCGTACGAGTACCGCCATGTGCCGAGCAGAGCGATGCTCGAGCCGAACCGAGCTTCGGCCGAGCATGCTCGCTCAACACTAATAATAACCTGACAAATACAGATGTTTGGTTAATGGAGATGCAAGTGATATGAGTCTTACAAGTATCTCCTATGATGACTTTTAGTTGCTTTAATATTATATTGGAGATATGCTGTTGGGTGAATTGTAAGGTACCTTATCACTCTATTTGTACATAGAACTCCATTACAGTGGCAACAATATAGTCTAGTCTTTATTCCAGTAATTGGTGCTGGATTTTAGCTCAGGAGAGTTGCCAATTGTAATAAGGAGTTTCTTGTACCATTATCACATTCCTCTGGATAGAGGCTTGGTGATAAATCCAAATGCTAATGACAATGTCCTAGGAGGTATTCTAAGGACATGAGAGATATCAGTGTGATACACAGATCCCAATAAACGTGGCTCAGTATTGGAGATTAACACACTGACTCTAGTGTGTGTGATATTTGAGGGTAGTTGTGGGACACCTCTCTGAGTAGAGTTAGGAGGGTATCCCTTATTTCCCTTATTAATAGATTAGCAACTCAGAGTTCCTTAATGTCCTCTTTGCTGCCTCGGTAACTTTAGGGAATTTTAGAAATAAATTTAGATTTCAATAATAGTTATATTTTATTACTTTCATTGCGAGCATTATTTACATTATTGTATTTCCAATCATCACACTATCACGTAAGTGCCCCATTAAGGTCTATATATTTTTTCATTTTTTTTTGTATAATTCTTTACAATACATTTTGTTATATGTTTTGTGCTATTTCACTGTATCGCATTTTAGCAAACCTACTGTGGATCTGTTGCACAATTGTTTACCTGTTCATTGATAACCGAGTCATGCAAGCTGTTTTATGTGTTATGTTAGTCACTTTATTTAACCCGTTGTGTGAGTCCAAAGCATTGAATACCTCTCTGGCACTCAGAGAATGAAAGGTGAAATAACACCTACTAATAATATATCTCCAACCTTGCTATGACTAGAAAATCCTAATGGTCTCTAATATTTTGCCCTTGAACCATTGTTTAAGAGATGATGGGGGAGATGCACTAAGGAGTGATAAAAAGGTGATAAAGAGGTGATAACGTAGAGATGATTTCTCCAGTGATATCACTTCTCCAGTTCCTATGTTATTCTATGGAGCCTATGCAATAAGATTTCTCCTTCTTTGGGGATATTACTGCATATGATCTATAGAATAACATAGAAACTGGAGAAGTGATATCACTGGAGAAGTTATCTCCATCTTCTCACCTCTTTATCATGCCTTAGTGTATAACCATACCTGGGAACTTTAAAAAATAGTTCACCCTGAAAAAAGCCACCTTTGCTACTATGTTTAAACTAACTTTTTGCATTAAACATGCTGCATCAATTAAAGGAACACAGACCAGTAAGCCACCCACCAGACAGGGGCACACAGGGCTCTGCTAAACAGGTTGTCCCCCTGTCTAGCTCCAACTTACTCAAAGCCTCAACTTCCCCCTGATGATCATCATCATTGATCCTCCAGCTCTGTAATCATTAAATAGTGAAAAACTTGAATTGAACTTATCAGCCAACAGTGGCTGGACTGGAGTAGAGATAGTGTGTAGAGCTCAGTTCCTGCCCCGATGATGACCGTGCTCTGCCTCCACACTTACTGCTTCTCTCGCTCCTCATAGCCTATGATGCTAACATCATCCTGTTGCCGTCGTTCTTCCTGCAAGTAATGCCAACAATTGGCTGGCTCGTTGTCAGGTGGTGGGTGAGGATTTCATATGATGGTGCTAGGTCAGGTGTTGTGGAGTTTACTACTGCCGGATGCGAAGCAGGCAAGCAGCAAGTCACCCAGTAGACGCTAACTGTATTATATTTATTACTACAATAATTTTAAGCTTTGCATGATATTGATCATCGATTACATGCTTCCGCCTGCCCGGCGAATTGAAGGTTTCAGCCGGAGACCCGGAGACAGTGCTCTAAATCTGTAAAGCAAAACACAAAAACACAGACAGAGCGCCAATAGTGTGTTATCCAATATAACTAGATATATTCATACCATCATAAAGAAATACACTCACAATTTAATATTGTTGATCGTCTGATTTATATCAGCAATCAACTAATAAAACTTGCAGGTACTTTACCCGTCCCTGCATGGGTGCCGTGTTTCTCCTCCTCTCCAAATACTCAGCCGATTTCAAGCAGGCGATCCACCACAATTCCAAGAGTAGTAAAAAAATAAAAATGTAAAATAATAAAAAATCAAAAATAAAAATAATAAAAAAATAAAAAGTGTGCAGTCGATTTAGAAAATATATATTTATTAATTCCAATAAAAATAGGCTATATAATGGGACACGTTTCGCAGTATCACACTGCTTCTTCTGCCAATAAAGCCTTTAAACAATGTAACCAAAAACTAACGGCTGCACACCTTACTATTTAAAAACTATGTATCCATTCAATTGGACCTCCTAGATTGAATCCGATTGGTGTATATGATCCCGGGGTGAGGCGGAACATATAATTAGATCTCTCCATTAACCCCATCACTCTACAAATGGATCCAAGTGAAATAAAATAAACCCTTTCAAAAAACATCCTCCGCTAACAACCCGGGACCACATCCAAACAACCAAATAACAAAGTATAACCAATTACGTTCATATTAATACTTCTCAAAAAGCACCACGCAACAGAATTCAGTCTAGCATAATCACATCTGACCGATGCCCATGGGTCTCCCATGATCCTCCCCAAGCATCAATCTGACAAAAACATCAATTCTTAAACACTTGTACTTGAAATAAAATTACCGATATGCTGCATATTGCTCCCTCTATTAACCAACACCAAAGAAATTAATATTGGATTCAAGAGAGAAAGCGCAGGTTTTGGTAAGATCTAATAGTAATAATAAGTTAAAGAAAAGGAGAAAGATAAATCAAGAGAGTGATTTTCCTTCTTTTATAACTAGATATCATAATAAATCTAAGTCCATGATGAAAATATTTCAAAAACATTGGGGGATCCTTCAAAAAGATCCTTTATTGGCTGATATTATCCCTAGGGTTCCTAGAGTAGTTTACAGGAGGGCACCAACTATTAAAAATATAGTTGCTCCCTCTAGGATTAAAAAGGAGGAGGAAAATAAAAAGATTCTGAAACAGTCCACTTTGAATGGAGATAGAGTGATAGGAGCATATAGATGTGAAAAAAGAGGGTGTTTGACCTGTAAATATATGATTAATGGAGCTAAACAGTTTAAGTCTAATGTTACAACAGAAGTTTTTAACATTTACTCCATGATGAATTGTAGTTCACAATGTGTTGTCTATCTATTGTCCTGTAGCTGTAATCTACAGTATATTGGACGTACTACTCAGCATTTAAGGACAAGGATAGGACAGCACAGAAGGAACATTTTACGTGGATTTCTTCACCATGGTGTTTCTAGACATTTCTTTGAACAACATGGTGGAAATCCTGATAGTTTGCGAGTCATTCCGATCGAATATATAGCTCCATCTTCTAGCTATGATAGACTCTCCAGGTTAAATATGAGGGAGTCTTATTGGATTTTTAGAATGGAGACCCTGAGTCCTAAAGGTTTGAATGAGATGATGGAAACATTTTGGTAGAATATATATGTCATTTTTAGGGAGTTGTGTCATATTTTAAGCATGGTGAGTGTGTTTGTTTGAGTTGGATTACATGAGTATTTAGTGTATGGGTTTAGTAGGGGTTTATTTTCATTTTTATTTTCATATATTTTTTTAGTTTTTTCATATATATTTTTTTAGTTTTTTTATTTTTGTTCTGACTATATCATTCACACTCACCATGTGTATTTGTATTCATATTGATTGATTGGATTGCGGATGTGGTTGCTATGTTGCTAGTCCTCCGGTGGGCGGTGGGGTATATCGCTCTTCCATCCGGCTATTGGGATGTGGACTGGGATCATTTTGGGGTTAGTTTTTGGTCCTATTTTATTCAATCGGATTGGGATGAATATATTTTGATGATATTTCATCCAGTCCCGTGCTACAATGGCCGGACTCGGGAGTGGAGCCCCATTGTGCTGTCGGGGTGTTGGTTAATAGAGGGAGCAATATGCAGCATATCGGTAATTTTATTTCAAGTACAAGTGTTTAAGAATTGATGTTTTTGTCAGATTGATGCTTGGGGAGGATCATGGGAGACCCATGGGCATCGGTCAGATGTGATTATGCTAGACTGAATTCTGTTGCGTGGTGCTTTTTGAGAAGTATTAATATGAACGTAATTGGTTATACTTTGTTATTTGGTTGTTTGGATGTGGTCCCGGGTTGTTAGCGGAGGATGTTTTTTGAAAGGGTTTATTTTATTTCACTTGGATCCATTTGTAGAGTGATGGGGTTAATGGAGAGATCTAATTATATGTTCCGCCTCACCCCGGGATCATATACACCAATCGGATTCAATCTAGGAGGTCCAATTGAATGGATACATAGTTTTTAAATAGTAAGGTGTGCAGCCGTTAGTTTTTGGTTACATTGTTTAAAGGCTTTATTGGCAGAAGAAGCAGTGTGATACTGCGAAACGCGTCCCATTATATAGCCTATTTTTATTGGAATTAATAAATATATATTTTCTAAATCGACTGCACACTTTTTATTATTTTTTTATTATTTTTATTTTTGATTTTTTATTATTTTACATTTTTATTTTTTTACTACTCTTGGAATTGTGGTGGATCGCCTGCTTGAAATCGGCTGAGTATTTGGAGAGGAGGAGAAACACGGCACCCATGCAGGGACGGGTAAAGTACCTGCAAGTTTTATTAGTTGATTGCTGATATAAATCAGACGATCAACAATATTAAATTGTGAGTGTATTTCTTTATGATGGTATGAATATATCTAGTTATATTGGATAACACACTATTGGCGCTCTGTCTGTGTTTTTGTGTTTTGCTTTACATATCCTTACTTCCACGTTGTGGCTGCTTGTTTGGAGAGTGGAGACGCCATCGGATACTGCAGTTGGTCTAAATATCCCTGAAGCGATTATAGCTGGACTACACATAAGTGTTCAGTTCAGCAACTTTTTTTGTGAGTGCAATTAATCACGGTGAAAGGTGGTGGATTCTTGTTTGAATATATTACACCAGGAGCGCATCCTGTTTTTTCTTTTTTCTTGCAGTGCTCTAAATCTGGAGTCTTTGATTCAGCTATGTGTATAACCCCCAACATCTATAATCTGTCCTGGATGTTATACCCATGGACGTGGACATGACAGTGGTGGGCTTTTTTAACCCTTTGATTGCCAGCGGTGTACACAACGCATTGCTTTGCAATGCGTTGCGTAACCCTCTGGCACTCAAAGGGCTAAACTGAAGCACCTCTGAGTGCCAGAGAGTTATCCAACGCAATGTGTTGTCTACCTTTCTGGTTAAGCACTAGAGTGACATGCAGTGTAATGTTCTGCACACCCCTCTGGTCATTAAAGAGTTAAGATTACCAGGTGCAGTGGTCAGAGTTTGAGCCCTGTGATCTTTCTAGTCCATTTCCATAGACCCGACATCCAGAACTGATTGATGATGATATCTTTTGAACCAAAGAACAAGAGCGAGCTTCACTGGGGTCCATAAGGATTTTATGGCTGTAGTTAAGTAAGTGGTGATTATTAGTTGAAGCTGTTACTTCTCTTTAAAGTCCGCATATTTTTCAGCAATCACACTACGAAGTGCAAGTTCAAACATTTCCTTTACATCAGACTGTTAGCAATAATACCAACTGGTGTCCGTCCGGCAATATAGTTATTTATTTATAATGTTTTACCAGGAAGAATACATTGAGATTTCTCTAATTTTCAAGTATGGATAGTTTTTACTGTAAGGAGTTACGTATTTACACAAAACAGAGAAACAATAACAATATAGACACACATAAAAATATATACAGTTACATATTGCTTTTAGATATAAAGAAACCGTTATTTTTAAGGATTTTAAACTGGGAGAAGATCTGATTTTTTTCAGGCAGGTTATTCCAGACTTTGAGAACTCTGAAGGAGAAGGCAGATTGACCAGCTTCTTTCTTGTAATGTGGAATAGTCAGTGAGTTGTTATCAGTGGAGCGGAGGTTATAGTTAGTGTGGATATCTGGAGTGAGTATACTTCTCAGGTAGTGTGGTAGCTTTCTAGAGAAGTGGTTCTAGACAAGGCAAGAAAGGTGAAGGGCAAATCTAGTCAATGGTTCCCACACCTTCCAGGTCTACTAACAGCCACAGGCCAGGATTGAGGATTTCCTTACTGGAGCACAAGTGAGTTAATTAGAGGCTCGGTCATTTCTATTAGGTCACCTCTACTCAACCACAGAAATCTTCAAATCCTGACCTGTTTGTGGTCTCTGAAGGAACATATTGAGAAGCAATGGTCTAGATTCAAATGTTAGCCTCTTTAGTTCTTTAAAGTATAGTAATACTTAATATGGATTATATCATAGTGTTTATCCCTAAGAGTAAAACAAGGGTACGCCCACTGCTGAAATATGTTTTATTTAAAAAATTATTATACCCCAAACATGAGTTTTTTAGATGCAGTATCTCAGTGGCCTGAAATTGTGCACTGACACGGTTGCTACACCATCCTATAGACAGCTCTGCTCAGTTGACCATAAATCTCCATAGGATGATGCTGCAACAGTTCTTGTGTACAAGTTCAGGCCACTGTGATACTGCACCTAAAAAAATTGAGTTTGAACTAAAATAACTTTTTGATAAAACACATTTCAGCAGTGGGAATTTCCTTTGTTTTACTCAGGAGGATAATCAATACAACATATCTTTTTTTTACATTTTAAGTATTAGTATCCCTTTAACACTTTGAATGCAAGAGGGGTACGCAACGCATTGCAAAGCAATGCGTTGCGCACCCCTCTGGCACTAAAAGGGTTAAACATATCACAATGATGGATAGTTTACCAAGATGGATTTGTGGTGCCAGTCAATGACTGGTAGTATCATCTGTTGAGCAATATATTTTCTTACCAGGGAACTTTAACAGGATTTGTTTCTAAACAGAGCACCTATTTTAAGATAAAGTTTAGATGTTGCTTTATCAATAAGAAGACCAAAAGTGAGCTGGAGGTTAAACCACATACCAAGATATTTGCCGACATTGACCAGGCCAAGTTACGATTAGACTTTGTTATGTTAGTTAAATGGGTATTGCGGAGGTTTGGTAGTTTGCACTTTGTACCAAGTACCACTGTGCTCATTTTGTCAGTGTTTAAAAACAGTTTGTTTTAGCTATCCACCTTTCGATTTCACAGAAATCACATATATATATATATTAGTGATGAGCGAGCATGCTCGGCCGAAGCTCGGTTCGGCTCGAGCATCGCTCTGCTCGGCACATGGCGGTACTCGTACGAGTACCGCATGTGCTCGCCCGCCATGTTCGGGTCTCCTCCCCGCACGTTTCGCGGCTGCTGCGCAGCCAATAAACGTGCAGGGAGGCTCTGACATCAGTGTAATGCCAGCAGCCATGTTGGCTGCTGGCATTACACTGATTGGCTGGCCAGAACCCGTGATCGGGTGCTGTATAGCACCTGACCAGCGAGTTCGGCTCAGTCTTAGCCAGGGAGAGATGAGGATAGGAAGGGAAAGTCAGTGTAGGGAGAAGAAAAGTGTTGTTGAACAAAAAAAAGACCCAAAAGTCCTTTTTAGGACTACTGTGTGTGGGGGCAGCAGATATATTTTGTTTTGGGGGGCAGAGTTTAAAAAAAAAAACGTCACATATTCCGTTCACTGTGCCTAGCCGCAGATTAGCAGCACATTCTGTTTAGTGTGCAAAGTTTCAGATTAGGAGAACATTCTGTTTAGTGTGCAAAGTTGGAGATTAGCAGCACATTCTTTTTAGTGTGCAAAGTTGCAGATTAGCAGCACATTCTGTTTAGTGTGCAAAGTTGCAGATTAGCAGCACATTCTGTTCAGTGTGCAAAGTTGCAGATTAGCAGCACATTCTTTTTAGTGTGCAAAGTTTCAGATTAGCAGCACATTCTTTTTAGTGTGCAAAGTTTCAGATTAGCAGCACATTCTGTTTAGTGTGCAAAGTTTCAGATTAGCAGAACATTCTGTTTAGTGTGCAAAGTGTAAAATATCAAAGTCACATATTCCATTCACTGTGCCGAGCCGCAGATAAGCAGCACATTCTGTTTAGTGTGCAAAGTTGCAGATTAGGAGAACATTCTGTTTAGTGTGCAAAGTGTAAAATATCAAAGTCACATATTCCATTCACTGTGCCGAGCCGCAGATAAGCAGCACATTCTGTTTAGTGTGCAAAGTTGCAGATTAGGAGAACATTCTGTTTAGTGTGCAAAGTGTAAAATATCAAAGTCACATATTCCATTCACTGTGCCTAGCCGCAGATAAGCAGCACATTCTGTTTAGTGTGCAAAGTTGCAGATTAGGAGAACATTCTGTTTAGTGTGCAAAGTGTAAAATATCAAAGTCACATATTCCATTCACTGTGCCGAGCCGCAGATAAGCAGCACATTCTGTTTAGTGTGCAAAGTTGCAGATTTGCAGCACATATTCCGTGTAATATGAAGAAGGCGGGTAAAAAGGGACGGGGAAGTGGACGTGATCCTGATAGTTCAGGGCGCGGGTCAGGACGCGTAGAAACTGTGCCTGGTGCCAGAGCACAAGAAAGAAAGACATCCACCATACCTAGCTTCATGTCTCAGTTTACAGGGCGTCGCAGGACATCACTCTCGAGGTCAGACCACTGCGAACAGGTGGTCGGTTGGATTTCAGCTGATACTGCTTCCAGTCGGTTAAGCACCACCCTGTCTTCCACCAAGTCCACTCTCAGTAGCCAAGAGTCTGGTCAACATAATCCTCACCCTGATCATCCTTCCTCCCACCATAGAGGGTCTGGTCAAAGAAGTGATCCCACACTGGGATATAGTGAGGAGCTCGTCTCATCACCAATCCTTAATTTGAACCTCTCTCCAAGCACGCTTGCAGAGGAACATGACATCTTGTGCCCTGATTCACAACCTCTAGAGGGTACCCAATCACAAGAAGATGACAGAGGGGAACGGCATTTAAGGTCAAAGGAAGTGGATGATGATGATGATGAGACACAGTTGCCATCAAATCAACCACTTTTACTGTCTCAAGACCTTGTTGAGGAGAATGTTATACAGTTGTCAATGACTGAGTATGTGGTGGGATCAAGACATGAGGAGGATGATCAGAGTGAGGAAGTGGAGGAGGACTTGGTGGACGATGAGGTGACTGACCCCACCTGGGAAGGTGGAGAGCCGAGCGATGACAGCAGTCCTGAGGGTGAGCCATCTGCAGCACCGCAACAGGCTGGAAGAGGCAGTGGTGTGGCTACAGAAAGAAGGCGGACCGCACCAAACCGGCCCGCAAATGTTCCACGGAGCACCCCCTTGCGTAAATCTCCCTTGCCAAGGGGTAGGTGTTCCGCGGTATGGCGTTTTTTTAAGGAAAGTGCGGACGACAAAAGAATTGTAGTTTGCAACCTGTGCCACACCAGAATGAGCCGAGGCATGAACACTAGAAACCTCACCACCACCAGCATGATCCGACACATGGCATCCAAGCACCGTAATAAGTGGGAGGAACGCCCGGATCGCCAATCTGTGTCTGCAGGCCACACCACTGCCTCCTCTTCCCCTGTTTTCGGTGCCGGCCAATCGCCTGTCGAAGGCGCAGGCCCGCATACCTCCCGCCCTGCACCTGTACCATCTGAAGCACCATCAGCGACCACATCCACTTCCCTGTCCCAGCGCAGCGTCCAAATGTCGTTACCCCAGGCATTTGAGCGCAAGCGAAAATACCCAGCCACCCACCCACAGGCCATAGCACTAACCTCACACCTTTCCAAATTACTGGCCATTAAAATGCTGCCATTTAGGCTTGTGGAGACTGAGTCCTTCCGCAGCCTGATGGCAGCAGCTGTCCCTCGGTACGCAGTCCCCAGCCGCCACTACTTTTCCCGGTGTGCCGTCCCCGCCTTACACCACCATGTGTCCCGTAACATCACCCGTGCCCTGACCAACGCAGTTACTGGGAAGGTCCACTTAACGACTGACACATGGACAAGTGCTTGTGGCCAGGGACGCTACATTTCCCTGACGGCACACTGGGTGAATGTCGTGGAGGCTGGGAGCGACTCGGACCCTGGGATGGCACAGGTGCTACCCACGCCGAGGATTGCGGGCCCTACCTCCATCAGGGTTTCCGCCAGCACCTACGTTATTGGCTCCTCCTCCTCCGTTTCCACCTCCGAATTCTCTGCGCGCAGCGCCACTCACCCATCAGCCGGTAGCTGGAAGCAGTGTAGCACTGCAGTGGGGAAGTGTCAACAGGCCGTGCTGAAGCTGATCTGCCTTGGGGACAAACAGCACACGGCCTCAGAGCTGTTGCAGGGGATTAGTCACCAGACCGAGCAGTGGCTCTCGCCACTCAACCTGCAACCAGGCATGGTTGTGTGTGATAATGGGCGTAACTTGGTGGCGGCTTTGGAGCTCGGCAAGCTCACACACGTACCATGCCTAGCGCATGTATTTAATTTAGTGGTTCAGCGATTTCTAAAAACCTACCCCAATTTGCATGATCTCTTGACCAAGGTGCGCCGCGTGTGTGCACATTTCCGTAAGTCATCTACAGCTTCAGCCGGCCTGTTGAAGCTGCAGCAGCGCTTACAATTGCCAGCTCACCGGCTGCTGTGTGACGTGAGCACGCGCTGGAACTCCACCTTCCACATGTTGGCCCGGCTTTGTGAGCAGCAGAGGGCAGTAGTGGAGTACCAGCTGTTACACGGTCGTCGCCTCTCCGTTCAACTTCCTGTAATCAGAAGTGAGGAGTGGGAATGGATGTCAGACCTCTGTGAGGTTTTACGCAATTTTGAGGAATCGACACAGATGGTGAGCGGCGATAACGCTATTATCAGTGTAACCATCCCACTTCTGTGTCTACTGAAACGCTCGCTGCTCACAATTAAAACCGACGCTTTGCATGTGGAAGAGGTGGAAATGCGGGAGGAAGAGCTTACACAAGGTGATAGCCAGAGCACCCTCACTTCGTCTTCTCAGCGACAATTGGAGGAGGCGGAGGAGGAGGAAGACACGGTTGCCTCCGCTACAGAGGGTAGCCATGGAACTTTAGTTCCATCTCTTCAGCGTGGGTGGGCAGAAGAGGAGGAAGAGGATGAGGAGATTGAGAGTCATCCTCCTGGTGAGGACAGCGAAATCTTGCCTGTTGGTACTCTGGCACACATGGCTGACTTTATGTTAGGCTGCCTTTCCCGTGACCCACGCGTTACACGCATTTTAGACAACACGGATTACTGGGTGTTCACCCTTCTGGACCCCCGCTACAAAGAGAATTTCTCATCTCTCATTCCTCCGGTGGAGAGGACAAGCAAAATGGTGCAATACCAGAAGGTTCTTGTCGAAAAATTGCTCCAAAATTTTCCATCTGACAACGCTGGCGGCAGAGTACGTGCTACCTTGGCCAACCGAGAAGGGGAGAAAAGGGGAGCACACAGCAGTTCCGACAAAGGCAGGGCAACACTCTCCAAGGCGTGGGACACCTTCATGACACCCCGCCAGCACCCTCACCCTGATGCGCAGCCTAGTGTCACAAGGAGGGAAAAGTTTTGGAAGATGGTGAAGGAGTACATAGCAGACCGTGTCAGCGTCCTCAATGATCCCTCTGTGCCTTACAACTACTGGGTGTCCAAGCTGGACACGTGGTATGAACTGGCACTCTACGCCTTGGAGGTGCTGGCCTGCCCTACCGCCAGCGTTCTGTCTGAGCGGGTATTTAGTGCTGCTGGTGGCATCATAACAGATAAGCGTATCCGCCTTTCCACCGAAAATGCTGATAGGTTGACACTTATAAAAATGAACAAGGCCTGGATTTCCCCTGACTTCTCCACTCCACTGGAGGAAAGCCCCGGGGGAACATAAAGTCACTTTAGATATGTTATTTACAATGATGGGAATACTCTGTATTCCCATTCACCCCTTCCACCCAAAAAATGGGTATATGGTTGACTCTCTTCCATATACCCTGGGATATAATTTTTATATAGGGCCAGCTCACCAGCGGGCCCTGTGATATAATTTTTATATAGGGCCAGCTCACCAGCGGGCGCTGTTTGACAATTTTTGTATAGGTCAGCTCACCAGCGGGCCTTCTCATATAATGTTTTATTGGGTCAGCTCTCTAGCGGGCCCTCTCATATAATGTTTTATAGCGTCAGCTAACTAGCGGGCCTTCGCATATAATGTTTAGGATGGTCAGCTC
Organism: Rhinophrynus dorsalis; assembly: GCA_037306005.1. Lineage (NCBI taxonomy): Eukaryota > Metazoa > Chordata > Amphibia > Anura > Rhinophrynidae > Rhinophrynus > Rhinophrynus dorsalis. The sequence goes on along the minus strand of CM074723.1, from coordinate 42,980,109 downwards.
CGCAGCAGACCCTCACCCATAATGTTTTAGATGGTCGGCTCAGCGCACGTTTCCCTCTTAATCATGGCCCCAGTTAAGAAAAATCGAGGAAATTTTTGGGAGAATTTGCCTCTGCGCACGTTTCCCTCTTAATCATGGCCCCAGTTCCGAAAAATCGAGGAAATTTTTTGCAGAATTTGCAGATGATATACAAGTAAATATACAGCAAATACTGTTTGGTAACAATTTTTCGCCTAAAGTCGTTTTTATCTTCCTTTTTGTGTGTTTTACGGTCAGTCTGTAAAAATGGCGTACTACGGGCGAAACATCGTTCCCAGCAGCGACGTTGAAGTCCAAGATGCATCCAGACATCCTCCCTATGCTGTCCCTGAACCATTTCTGTGGTGTTTCCATCATTTTCTGCCCTTTTCCTATGGACCAGGCACCCTCCCCTCATCAGAGCAGGGGGTGCCTGGTGTAATGCTCGAGTCCTCCCATTGACTTCAATGGGGTTCGGGTGCTCGGCCGAGCACTCGAGCCTCCGGGGGCGCTCGGTCAGAGCACCCGAACACCCGAGCATTGGGGTGCTCGATCATCACTAATATATATATATATATATATATATATATATATATATACAGGGCTTATAATTTTAAGTCCTTTGCTACTAGCCAGACCTGAAAAGTTACTCGCCACTGCAAGGAAAAACATACCCACCAGGGCTGAATTTCTACTCACCAGGGCTAAATTTTCACTCGCCATTGGCTAGTGGCGAGTGGAAATTTTGAGCCCGGGATCTAAATCAAACCAATATTTGGTGTGACCATCCTTTGTCTTCAAAACAGCATCAATTCTTCTAGGTGCACTTGCACACAGTTTATAAGGAATTTGGCAGGTAGGTTGTTCCAAACATCTAGGAGAACTAACCACAGTTCTTCTGTGGATTTAGGCACCTCAGTTGCTTCTCTCTTTTCATGTAATCCCAGACAGACTAGATGATGTTGAGATCAGGGCTCTGTGGGAGCTATTCCATCACTTCCAGGACTCCTTGTTCTTCTTTACACGGAAGATAGTTCTTAATGCCTTTTGCTGTATGTTTGGGGTTGTTGTCATGCTGCAGAATACATTTGGGGCCAATCAGATGCCTCGCTGCTTGTACTGCATTGAGGAGACCACCCCAGTTCCAGTGATTTTGATCATAGCTGAGTCGCTTAGCCTTGTTTCCATGTCTGAGGTATGGCTTTTTGGCCTCAAGTTTTCTGTGGAGACCACTTCTTACCAGACTTCATCGAACAGTAGATGGATGTACCAGGATCTCAGTGTTTTCTGTCAATTCTGAGCTGATGGCACTGCTGGACATCTTCCGATTGTGAAGGGAAGTAAGCATGATGTGTCTTTCATTTTCTGCACTAAGTTTCCTTGGCTGTCACTGTGTCTACAGTCCTCAATGTTGCCTGTTTCTTCAAAAGAGCTTGGACTGCATATCTGTAAATCCCTGTCTGCCATGGTGTATGACTTTTGACATTAATCTGACTTCAGGAGCCTCACATTTTTAGCTGAGTTTGACTGTTCCTCACCCAGTTTTTTTCCATCCTACACAGCTGTTTCTGTTTCAGTTAATTATTGGGTTTCAATCCACATATTAAATTGATGATCATTAGCACCTGTTTGGTATAATTGTTTAATCATACACCTATGTCTTCAAAATCCCTGACTTTGTGCATTCTTACTTTATAGCACTTTTTTCATACCTGCCTAAGACTTTTGCACAGTACTGTGTGTGTTCTGAAAATGTAACATGTTAGTCCTGTAAAAAAGGAATTTTCACATACTGTGATACTTATTCATTTTGCCTCTGTGTGTGTGTATGATCTCCCTTCTCTCTCTCTCTCTCTCTATGATCTCGTGGAGAAATTCATGCATCAGATGTTTTATTTGTTATCACAATGTTGGTACCAAGAGAGTAGCAACTAACTCATACCAACCTTTACTTTTATTGCTGGGTGCAGCGTGGTTCCACTTCTGAAAGTATTCTCATTTTATATGCAAAAAAATTAATCTATATGAATGTTCCTGTCTTATTGTCAAGACGTTTTTATTGAAACAGCAATGTTTCATTCCATCTCAGTGCAACCACCTGATGAATCATGGCTGTTTCCATATGAACTTATGGATGATAAGACCAGAACGTGCCAGGGATTCATTGTTTATCCTGGAATTGTAACATTTATTTTAATAGGAGGACAACACACTATACCTGTGATGAAGCAACCTTTGTAACCAGAAATATGAACTCGGGCAGGTGAGGAAAAGAATAAAAGAGAAGGAAATGTCTTAGGTTACTGCTGTTGTTAAGAGTCAAAGTATACGGAGAAAGACTCTTGGAATGGAATGGGACCTGCGGCATTTGCAAAATGATAATTAAGGCAAAAGCTTGAAAGCTGAAATTGTTGCGGTCAGGAGAAAACAGAGAAAATGTATGTAGCATAACCCAGGTAATTTGTGACACCATTGTTGGTGCTCAAGGTTGCATGCGGCATGCAGAGCAACTCTATAATGCAATGCAGACCATATTGTAAACTGTCCAGCAACAGTGAAAAGCTCCAGGTAAGTGTGGTTCAAACTCCACCTACTAATTACATAGAGTACTCACATGGCAATATAAGGTAAACTAAGGTGGAGCCACATACTTGGTATTGCAGATAAAATATATCCAGTACATTGTATGCAGGGCAACTAAAGTTAACCCCTTAACGACCGGCCGATCAGTGTGGCGTGGTCAGTTAAGGACCACGGAGCATTTTTTTTTCCGTTCTTCTGCTTCCGGTCTCCCCGAACGGCGTGCAGCCACGGGGGGAGCCCAGAATTCCATGACGGTCATAGTACATCAAGGGTCTTTCTGTCAGATCGACCCTTGACGTACTTTGACGTACATTCTCATTTCCTTGGATTATGAGGCAAGGATTGAACTTGATGGACTTGTATCTTTTTTCAACCTAATGTACTATGTTACTATATAAGCAATATCACTTGTTTTAAAAAAATGCAAAAATGCTTATCATATTTTATTATCTGCAATCTAATACCATTTAACTTATTCTCGTACAGCCTTCTTTTCACGTTACTTACTGACTGGTTGAACCATACAGCACCTGCCAATTCCTACTCCCTGTTGATTCTGTCTCTTTGGATGGACCAGAAACTTAAAGGGATAGTAATGTTTCATAATAAAAACAGCTCTAATTAATCATCATAGTATTTGGACTTTGGAGAGTGTTATTTCAGTTCTGTCAGAGTTGTAGTACAAGAGTAATTCAATGACAAAATGTCCCCCTCCTGCCCCTTTTACTGATGTAACACTGTTCAGCCAGATCAGAAGGGAGGTGCCCAGGTAGACTGCAGAGAGGGACAATCTTCAATTAAGATAAGGGAAAAACCTGAAAAGCTTGTCAAGGGGGGCAGGGCTTTCATTGTTCTCATAGGAAGAAGATTGTCCCCTGCTGTTATCTGTCTGGTCTATGGACTGGATTCCACATCTGAGAAGAGATGGCTTACACTAGTTAAAAGGGGCGGGAGGGGAAACATTTCTTGTGAATATCTCTCAAACCATAAAGGTTTGAGAGATAAGACTTATATTGTTCTTCATGTTTTTTTAATGCCTAAAAAAATAAAATAAAGATAAAACGAAGTATTACTATCCCTTTAAACACAGCACCAGAAAGCACTTAACCCCTTTGGGGCTAATGTATAAAATCAAAGATAGAGCAATTCTGCGGCACACCAGCTGCAACAAAGGGAATAAATAAAATCCAACCAAATTATGACTCATTTTCCACTTTGTTCTTTGCTGCATAAACTGTGAAAACAGCAAGCAGAAGCTAAGGGACCTATATTTATATGGGTCTGGAATCCAAAACCTGACTGCTCTGTATGTCTTCATTTGCATATTGCCATGCGGAATTCTGGGAATATGAAGGAAACACTGTAAACGTTGGATTTTCTGATCTGTTTCAGACAAGTAGATATTCACACAATTGTATTATATGGGAGTAACAATAACAACTAAAGCTAGAGATGCAGAGGGTTAGGAAGACACAGGGTGTGATGTAGAAAAAGTCGTTGTAATGGAAAAATGTTGGATGGTGGGTTGGTGGTAGGTACAGGTGAAAAGTCAAACGTTTTAACACTAGAATTTTCAGTTTGATTCTTTTCCATTAAAATCCCCTCCTATAGAAACTCCACAAAATTTCCCACAGAAACAATGTGACTTTCTGGCTATTCCAATGCAAGAGAACAAGGCTGGAGGTTGGGATGTGCAGTTTTATGGATACAAGTGCGGTGGAGAAGGCTTGAGGTCAGTAGAATGTGTGGTTCTATGGCTACCGTGGTACATAGCAGGGGTTAGTATGTGTGGGTCTATGGCTAGAGTAGAACAAGGATGGATATCAGTATGTGTGGTCTATGGCTACAGTGGAACAAGGTGTCTTCTGTGAGACACGGCTGGGAGGTCAGTATGTTTGGGCCTATGGGTACTGTACGACAAGACAGGGCAGATTAGTACGCGTGGTTTTATGCCTACTGTGGGACAGGGATGGGGAGGGTTAGTATGCGTGGTTCTAACTGTGGGACAAGACGGTGGGATCAGTATCCGTGGGTCTATGGCTACTGTGGGACAGGAATGGAGGCAGTTTTATGTGTGTTTCCATAGCTCCCATGGGACTGGGGTGGGCAACATGAGGCCGTCCAGCTGAGGCCAGACTTCAACTTTCATCATTCCCCACCAGACTTTGGCAGCTGGAGAACTACATGCTGTCCATTGCTGAGACTACCAGGTAGTATATCTGTTTCTCCAGTTACCGTGAAATAAGGGTGAGTGTCAGTATGCGTGATTCTATAGCTACTGTGGGACAATGCTGGGGGTTAGTATGCGGTGAAAATAGTGTGTGTGTGTGGGGGGGGATTTTTTTCCCATCCCTAAAAGGAGGACAGTATTTTCAGAAGTAAATCTGTCACTTTTGAAAATGTGTCTTAAAGTACGTAAATGGTGTAAAGCTGAGATGTGGCTTAAATTACTTTTTGTTTTTGCTATTATTCCTTTAAACTTTCTTTTTTTAATAAACTTAGTCCATTGTTATATTATCTGGGAGAAACGCTGCTAAATAGACAAAAAGTCACAGCCAGAAGATTTAAAAAATATGTTATAATAAGATGGTGGATTAACCCATGTCTACTTTTTGTATGCAAAAAAATTATGGTAATATTTTTGAGAACTGATGGGCCGTAAGGTAAATACCTTTCTAGACTAATTACCTACAGTTTATGTTGCCACATGTTTTGAACATTGCAATCATAATGTAATCCCTTCAAGGACCACTGCTGTGTTCAACAAATTGCTTAACAATTCATTGCACATCTTTCTGATACTTACAGGGATAATGACATAACAATGCTAGGAATGGCCTGTCATATGACATTAAGTGGATCTCAGTCTTGTCTCTAGCGCTCATATACAAACATAGCTTGACCTTCTAAATTAACATGATGTCTGAATGGCCTCATCTGTCAGTATATCGGTGGATCTCCTAGTCCTGGAGTCTCTGACTCTTCTCAGCAATAAAGACACATGATGAGAGACTGTTTAAATTTGTGCCCTCAAAATCAATCAACTACACTATTATTTTGGGAGCTTTGTCCATGTTCTCAGGTTGCTGCGTGTTGGATTACATCTGAACTTCAGTGGGGAGATCTGCCCTGTTGGAAGCTGCTCTGCCTGTGCTGCTTTGTCTTTGCCTAGAGGCTGGTTCCTTAGCCCTTTACAATACTTGTCTAATGCTTGTTATCCTATTGTAACTCAACTGAGTTTTACACTGTTATGCATATGCTGGTGCTCACTTGTTCTTTTGCCTTTTACACATTTATACCCACACATCAGCACTAGCAAACACATGCACAGACTGATATAAATTAACATACATATAAGTACATATTGGTATACACTGGCATACATTTTTGTGCACACACGCACAATACACAGACATGCAACACAGACACACACACGTACACACACATACGTGCTCACTCACACAATACACACACACAATACACACACACACAAGTACACACACATACGTGCTCGTACACACACACAATACACACACACATGCACACAACACACTCACACATAGGGATCAATTAAAAATTGACAAAAGCAATGTGTTGGAGTCCTAATTCACTGACAAGCAGTTAAAAATGCATTTAAATAATCTAGAATTTTTATTTCTCAACTATAGTATAGTTGATTTGCCTGGTAATATCGCCAGTTCTTTGTAGAACATCAGCCTCACTGGCTTATGTGAACATGCAGACAGGTTACACATTAATAAATACCGACATACATTACCTCCTACACACTGCTCCTATGACATCAATACAGTAACTATTCATTGCATGGTTGTTACTACAATCCCTTACATGTCTGGACAAAAGTTTCCTCCTCCTTGAAGTGTAATGGTGTCTGTGGGAAACGGCCCATCCACCTCTTCTGTTGACATGTCCCAGATGTTGAATAGGGTGGAATGGGCACCCAGTGCAGCACGCAAATGTCTCAATGCTAAGTTACAGCAAAGAATCAGTAGCAGAAAAGTCACCTCTATTTAGCTCAGAACAGTGTACTCCATGCCCCTAGGGCCGTATGTTCAAAAGGAAAGTGAAGGAGTTCCAGGGCAAACCCTTTGCACTAGAGGGGAGAACTTAAAAACTCCTACTGATTTAAATGGGGATTTTAACCCATTTAATGCAAAATAGGTCTCCCTCGCACTGCAAAGCAATGAGTTGGAGACCTCTCTAGTAAATCCCCATTTAAATAAATGAGAATTTAATGAATATTTAGTTCTGCCATAAGTGCAATTAGTTTGTCCTGGAACTCCTTCACTTTTCTTTTGACCTATGGCCTTTAGTGCACGTTTGTTGACAGCTGAGTAAATATAATACGTAAAAATATACTGCTTCAGCATCCTATACTACACAGACACAATGATTCTTGGAAGACTGGCAAATGTTGGCTTGTGGGAGAAGCACATATTAGTAACCCATGGTGTAGCGGCTTTTATGCATGTATGTGATGCAACAAAGGTTGCACTCTATAAAGAAATTATAGCCCCTACAATCCTATATAATAATTAGCTAAAATGTGTATAACGCCACAATAATGCGCACTAGAGACTGCTGTGTGTGCTGCAGTCATGCTCAGTAGAGACTGCCCTCGCCGCAGCTGATACAGAGCGGGGAGCTTCGAAGGAGCGTCCTGCTCTGTATCAGTCGCGGCATGGGCAGTCTGTACTGAGCATGACAGCACCGCGACCAGCTGCCAGTGGCACTGTGACCCGTGTAGCGGGCTCTTCAGCTAGTCTATAAATAATTAACCAAAAACACTGACCAACAACACTTGCAATCTATGTACAAGCCAAGCTATGTAACAAAACAAAAAGAACTGACCCACAGAGATTACAATTTACAATGTATAACAGAAACAGTATTGGCCAATAATGGAATTGATCCACAGATTTTGCAGTTCTAAATACAGGGTAGGAAAGTGCAGCCCTTCAATGTATAACAACTCATCATACTCAGCTGGCAAACTGCACCCTGAAAATGATGGGAGTTGTAAACCAAGAGCTGGTGGGACACAGGTTGTTCATCATACATTTGGGACTCAATCAGTTTTTCCATTTATAAACTAAACAACTGAGACCCGTAAAGATTTACTTACAGAGTTTGAAAAACATAATTTAAGTGACAGCGAGAACAATATGCAAAGGGATATAATCAAACATCTCATCATTTATATGAAAACTGGGCCAGAGCTTGCAATAATGAGGGAAACACACACACACACACAAATCTTATATTATAAAGAGTTTGAGACAAAATGATCCACTGAGCTTGCAGTTTATATAGAAAATGACTGTGGCAGAGTGGCAGAGGTTGATGGAGAGAAACGCAGGGACTGATAGCGGAAATGAAGTGCATGGTGAAAGAGTGAGGTCGGTGAGAGGTGCAGTAAATGAAGGGTGAGAAGAGAAGAAGGTGAGGGGATGACAGAAAGAGTGAATGAGGGAGTGAAAAGAGTAGGGATTGAGAGGTGAGAGGAGCAAGATGTGGGATGGCAGGAGCAGGGGATGATAATGGAAAAATGTGGGAAAAGACAAATGAGAAATAACAGTGATAGAGCGAGGAGAGCAAGAGGTGATGCATTAAGGGTATCAGGGTCAATAATGGTGACAGCTGTGAGTCTCATAATGTCTTTAAATGCTACTAGTTACCAGAATAGCTGGGAACTCTCTAGATTTGCCCCGGAGACTGTGGTTTGGACACTGCATTACTGGGGACAGAGGCTGATTTTCTGGATGTGGTCAGTTTCTACCAAAGGCGTAACTAGAAGCCACCGGGCCCTGGTGCAGAAATTGTCATGGGCCCCCCCTGACCACATTGCGCCCCCCTATTGCCCCCAATCTCCATATTGCCCCCATTGCCTCCAATCTCCACGTTGCCTCCACATTGCCCCCAATCTCCACATTTCCCCCAGTCTCCACATTGCTCCCAATCTCCACACTGCCTCCACATTGCTTACAATCACCACCTCCACATTGTCTCTATTGAACACCCCAGTGTCCATCTCCTACCGCCCCGGTGGTCCAGTGGCGTGGCAGGAGAGGTCGGTGCCTCCTTGCGCTGGGAGATGATGTCATCTCCCAGCGCTCTGCATTACTAGAGTGCCGAAGAGGGAGCTCAGCTGCTAGAGGTCTGTGCCAAAAAATGTTACCTGTTGTGGGCGCCAGGAGGGGGGGGGGGTCGCAGGGGACGGCCGGACCCCTGGAGTGACAGGCCCAGTCACGGGTGCAACTCCTATTGTTATGCCACTGGTATCTACAGAAACTCTGCCCACTTCTGCTCCTTCTTAATCGGTTCCTCCCACTCCCCGCCCTCTTCTCCTCCTTCCCCAGCCTTTTAATTATACTTTTTCCTATCTTAAACTCCACCCCACTTGTGATTAAGCCACACCCCATTTTGGACACAAGTTGCGTAATTTACCTCCCCCAATGCACCACAGGACTCCCCCTCTGGGAAGTCCAGAAGAAAAAGTTGCCAGGTATAGTTACCAGTTACAAGGAGCACTTAATGTGAAACACCAACCATCTCAGGGACGTGCACAGACATTTTGGGGGGCAGGGGCTCAAATGAAAAAAGGGCACTTGTCATAATTATTTATTCAAAATATATATTTAAAAAAACACAATTAATTTACATCTCAGGAGCCTGTAGGCACAGAAATCTGAAGCACCCCCCCAATGGCCATCTCCACTGGACATCTCCACAATGCTCCTAATCTTCACATTACCCCCATCATCGCCATATTGCCCTTACATTGTCCCCTGTCAGCTGCATATTGCCCCTATCAGCTCTACTTTGCCCGCATCATCTCCATATTGCCATCAGCTCCAACTTACCCTCACATACATTGCCCCATTATCTCTACATTGCCATCATCATCTCCATATTGCCCTTACATTGTCCCCATCAGATACATATTGCCCCATCATTTCCACAGGAGAGGTCTGTATGTGCCTCCTTCTGCACAGACCTGTCGCTGCTGGAGCTCCCGCACGGTCTTCTTTTCATGCAGAGCGCTGGGAGATGATGTCATCTCCCAGCGCTCTGTAATACTAAAGAGCTGACGAGGGAGTGCAGCATCTACAGGTCTGTCCTGAACGAGGCACAAACCTGACTGGTCTGGCGAGGCAACTTTTTTTTTTTTTTTTGTTAAAAGGGCACGAGGGCACTTTGGACAAAAAGGGCAGGTGCTCAAGCCCCCCTTGGTGTCTATGTGTGCACGTGCCTGAACAATCTTATATACTTTATTCACTTTCATTTCACTGCACTAATCTGCTGTACCACTTCATGTACAAGGTCTCTTTCTCAATGCAAATCTCACAATGAAAACAAAATTAACCCACTGAGGACCAGTGGTGTTCTCAATGCATTGTGAAGTAATATGTTGCACACCCTTCTCATCTGCAAGTGGTTAAAAAAATTGATATCAGATTCATTAAGCTTTTTTTGTTGATCTTTTCATTGCACACGTTTTCATAGATATTGCTAGTATCTTTTAACCCCTTGGATGATTGAGACACCTTAGAACCACAGATTTTGATGCCATGGATTTTTTTTTATTCATTAACAGTATTTGTCCCTACAACCTCTGCTGGGAGGCTGTTCCATGAGTCTATCACCTTATCTGTAAAGAAGTATTCACACACATTTCTTCTGAACTGTCCACCCTCTAAAGTTAGATCATCATGACCTCTTGTTCTCATGTTCCACTTCATTGAAAAATACTTTCTTCCAGAACTATATTAAAACACTGATTTAAAAGTTTGTATCCCCATCCCCTCTTTTCTTCCAAACTGTACATATTATAGAGGATTATATTAAAATCTTATAAAAAATAAAAAAAGTTACAGGTTCAATGCAGAGGAGCACTGGAATAAAGGCAACATTAATCCTTTGAGTGCCAGAGTGGTACGCAACGCATTGCTTCACAATGCGTTGTGTACCCCTCTGACACTTAAAGGGTTAATACAGGTGATAGTTCCCCTTTAAGCTATCTGAGTCTATCCTTGTACCAATTGTCATAAAGATACTGCACCATTTTGGTGGCTCTTCTTTGAACTGTCTGTATTTCATTAACGTTCTTCTGGAGCTGTGGTCTCCTAGAACCATAAACATTACTCCAGGTGAGGTCTATAGACTGGAATTAGTACCTTTTTTTCTTCCTGCTGTTAATGTCTCTTGCTATGCAGCCAAGAACCCTGTTTGCCTTCCTCACTGCTTTTCTGCTTGCCTACCTTCAAGTGATCTGAAATAAAAATACCAAAGTCCATTTCCTCTTAGGTTTTTGTCAGCACAGTACCATTAATCCTGTTTTCTACCTCTGGGTTTCTATGTCCCAAATTCATTATCTTGCACTTTCAATTTTAGATCTGATACTCATGTCCATTCCTTCAGTTTCCTTAAATCCTCATGCATTTGGTTTATCCCTCCTGGAGAGTCAACCACATTACACATTTTTGTATCATCTGCAAAAAGGTACACTTTACCCTGAATACCACTAGTGATATCACTTATGAAGCTAATGATTGGAACAGGCTCTAGCACTCACCAGACAGAGGGACGTTGTAGGGAATCTGCCATTGTAAAACATATTCTGGATTGTCACAAGGACAATATGTCGTGTTTTGAGTTTCAAGGTATAGAGAGGGTAAGACTTCCATGGTGCGGGGGAGGGGGGTGTAATAAAACTAATTAATAAACAGGAAGCATTATGGATCTTCCAATTAAAAACAAGAGTCCCAGGAGGGTTAAATACAGAATAAGACAGTAGTCATATATTTTAAAATGAATATTGATCCTTTGAGTTGAAATGGGTTTTTTATGTCTTCCCTATATCATGGTGGTTTCCTTCTATATGAAAAGTATGATTTGAAACATAAATACAAATAATTAATAATAATATCAATTTATAGTTTTATTGCCATTTGTGTCTTTCTGGATAGTAATGCTTGGGCCATTCTTCTCCTCTTGCTCCCTCTCTCTTGTTTTTGGAGAGTAAGCTTTTTGATCAGCTTTAAATATATATATATATATATATATATATATATATATATATATATATATATATATTATATAACAAATGCTTTTGGTATTTGGGTTGTACCACTTTAAAGGAACGGTTCACTTTCAGGGTTCATTTCAATGTTTGAGTATCTGGGGTGATATGTATGTGCGAGAATCTTCTGCAACTGTATTTAATCTCTTTTTATGGATTTTGCCCATACATACATATCTCCCCCGTAGTGCTCTATTTTCTGTCGGATGTGTGTTTGCTGTTCCTTTTGGTATTGTATGTTTTCATTTAGCTATTCCTTGTCTGAGCTACTGTCAATCAGCATGGCTATCGGATTGACTAGCCAATCATTTTTATGTTTTGGGTTTATAGTGATGCAGTTCCGTCTTGTACACCGAGTCTATGATTAATCTCTGTTTTTTAGTGTTAAACATCATGCTCCCCCCTCACCTTGCAGGACAAACTTTGCCAGTTTATAGAAACCCATCTGGCACTCGAAGGGTTAAATGATTAGGGATTAACATGTATGCAGTGACCAGAAATTGAATTCTTGTGGTCCTGCTTAGTGCTAGGTAATGTCCATACCTGGGAACTTCCAGTCGAGGGCTACCCGGAGGGTAGTCCTCTGTTCACCAGGGGGTGACAAAAATGACGCTAATCACGTCAAAAAGGGGCGGGGCTTGTCGCGAGTGGGGGGGGCTTAACCCTTTGAGTGCCAGAGTGGTACGGAATGCATTGCAAAGCAATGCATTCCTTACTACTCTGGCACTCAGAGGGCTAGGGACTGAGTATCAGCAGGAGAAAAAGCTAATGTGGCAGAGTTTCAATAGAAACTCTCCACATCCGGAGGAATCAGCCTCTGCCCCGGAGACCCGGTAAAGTTCTGTCAGAACCGAAGTCTCCGGGGCAAATCCGGAGAGTTCCCAGGTATGGTAATGTCATGCGCCCCTCAACAGACATGACATCCAGGACTGATTGTTATCACGAACAAAATCTCAAGGGCAAAATTAGTAGGAATTAGGATGTGCTGGACATAGTACGGTAAGCGGAGGATTATTATTAAGAGATGTTACTTTTCCTTTAAAAGTCTCCAGTTAAATGAATGGAACTTTTTATATGTCCTTTATGGTTTGCGCCAGAATTGCTCCATTTTTTGCATGGCCCTTATATCACAATGTTCACATAGCTTGTATAGAACAGTGCAATATAATCACATAGTTTCATGAATAAAGGAAGTACTGGTGTAGGTATAACGTTCTATGTAATGCGAATGGATCTTTCATTGATTTGGTAAGTGTAATATCTCAAGAATGCCACAAGGGGTCAATCAAATGTAGAAGAAAAATACATTAAGACACCAGAAACAAAACATTGTAATACTATTAGTATAGTAGAAATGGTATAATGGATGTGGGAAGTGGTAAAACAATAAAGAACAGTGCACACACGTGAAATATAGAATATTTACACAACTTAAAATGCTAACTGACAGATGTCATATACTTGGTCTTCTGTTTATCAGTACTGCGGTCACCTAGAGGCTGATTTCACTCTTGGAATGCCAGAGGAGTGTGCAATGCATTGCACGCTCCTCTGGCATTCAATGGGTTAATATGAAGAACTGGAGTGGTTCAGGAGTAAGACAAGCACATCATAGAGTGCACAATAAAAATACCCATATATTTTTTGCTTTGATTTGCTTTGGAGACCTCTCTACAATCAATGGGTCAAAATACCCTTAAAGGGATAGTAATACTTCGTTTTAACTTTATTTTATTTTGTAGGCATTAAAAAAACATGAATGATATAAGTCTTATCTCTCAAACCTTAATGGTTTATGAGATATTCACAAGCAAAGTTTCCCCCTCCCGCCCCTTTTACCTAGTGTAATCCATCTCTTCTCAGATGTGGAATCCAGTCCATAAGACCAGACAGATAACAGCAGGGGACAATCTTCTTCCTATGAAAACAATGAAAGCCCTGCCCTCCTTGACAAGTTTTTCAGCTTTTTCCCTTATCTTAATTGAAGATTGTCCCTCTCTGCAATCTACCTGGGCACCTCCCTTCTGATCTTGCTAAACAGGGGTGGGATACTTTGCTTGTGAATATCTCTTAAACCATAAAGGTTTGAGAGATAAGACTTATATCATTCTTCATGTTTTTTTAATGCCTACAAAATAAAATAAAGATAAAATGAAGTATTACTATCCATTTAAGGAGCAGTGACGGTCATAGCATGTCACCTAATTTTTACTTACAGTGCTTCTGCGGGATCTGAAATGTACCTCTCCAAGACTGGAGCGGCCTCTCTCAAACATCAATGCTGCACACCTGTACACGTAACAGGTCACTTGTACCAGCTATGGAAAGGATTAAAGGGGAACTACCACCCCGCAATAACTTTACGTGAATTCAGTCTTCATCTGGCGACTAGATGCTTAGTAGTGCTAGTCGCCAGAAATATTACCTGGTTCCAAAGATTTTGCAGTTTTTCCGAGGCTCAAGGAGCAGGAAGCACGGACATCTCCAAAAGGGACTGACATCACTGTGATGAGGTGTCCATGCTTCCTGCTCCTGTGAGCCTCGGAAAAACTGCAAAATCTTTGGAACCATATAATATTTCTGGCGACTAGCGTTACTAAGCAGCTAGTCGCCAGATGAAGACTGAATTCACTTAAAGTTATTGCGGGGTGATAGTTCTCCTTTAAAGCGTTCCTTATGGGAAGATAACTTCCCTGGACCACTGGTCCTTAAAGTGATAGTAATGTGTCACAAACCCAACAGCTCCAATATTCGCCTCCTGTTATTACTAAAATTAAGATTATAAGTACACTACGTTAGCATAATCTACAATTTTACTACATGACAGGAGGCCTCATATTTTGCATTTTTAACGCTGTGAAAAAATAGCGCGAGAAGCATGATCTGCCGGACGGAAATAAAACACTCGAAAGGTATTCTCCCTAGACCAGTCAGCGGAACGCAAAATATCCGCAATTGAAGCTCCAGCGGAAGCCGCACGAGATGCGGCCGCTCCTCTAACCGAGTGAGCTCCAAAAAGAGGGTCTATCCCTGCCAGCTGTAGAATCCAGCGAATCCATCTAGCTAAGGTGCTAGACGAAACTGGTTTATGAGGTTTCACATACGAAACCAGGAGCTGTCCTGAAGTAGAACTTCTCAAAGGGGCTGTAACCGCCACATAACGGAGCAACGCCTCCACCACACAGAGTTGCGGCATGTCACGGAAAAAAGGATAAAAAACAGAAGAGGAATCCGACTTAGTGCGTCGAGAAATGGAAAAAGACACACCCTCCGGAAGCACAGAAAAAACGTCAACATCAAAAACCCTAACATCAGAAACGCGACGAAAAGAAACCAAGCAAAGAAGCAACTTTAATTTAGCAGAAAGCTGGCGAAGAGATAACAAGTCATTAGAAGGCCAATTCCGTAAAAACTGAAGAACCACGTCAACGTCCCAAAACCTAGCATATTTTGGTGCAGGTGGTCTCGAAAGCTTGATCCCACGGAGGAGGCGACACACCAAAGGGTCACGCCCCACAGGAACACCAGAAATTGGAACATGCGCCGCCGAAATGGCTGAACGCATAACATTAAGAGAACGAAAAGAATGACCTAAGGAAAACCGGAAAGATAAAAAATTTAAGATCACAGCAATAGGAGCTGTAAAGGGATCGCAATTCCTCTCCAAACACCAGCTAGCCCAGGCCTTCCACGCGGAAAGATAGCATCGTCTCGTACCAGGTGCCCAGGAGTCCCACAAAAGGTCCCTAGTCTCCTGCGATAAACCTGCGACCGACCAGGAACCCCTGAAATCACCCAAGCCACCAAGGGTAGGCGATCCTGAAGGACGAGAGGATGTGGGTTCCCTTGATGATCCGTGAGAAGATGAGGAAAACACGGAAGGAGAAGAGGGTCGTTGCAAGCCAATTCCAGAAGGTCCGGATACCAAGGTTGACTCGGCCACAACGGAGAAATGAGAAGAATGTCCACTCCATGAGTGCGTACATGATGGATCACCCTCGCCAACATTGCGAAGGGAGGAAACGCATAAGCTCCCTGTTGCGGCCAAGGCTGAAGAAAGGCATCCACCGCCTTGCAGGTTGGGTCCGGAAGCCAGCTGAAGTAGTCTCTCAGTTGATGATTGGTCCTGGAAGCAAACAGATCCAATACTAGGGGACCCCTGAGGAGACGCAGTTGTTGGAACACCGACACCTCGAGTTTCCAATCGCTGCTGTCTCGCCAATGACGGGAAAACCAATCTGCCGTAAGATTGGATTTCCCTGGAAGATATTCCGCCTTGAGAGAAATATTGCGACTGAAGCAAAATCTGTACAGATCCTTCGTCGCTTCTGTAAGAACCTGGGAACGAGCACCTCCCAGCTTGTTGATATACTGGACAGCGGAGATATTGTCCATCCGAAGTAAGATGCAACAATCTGAAATTTCGTTGGCGAAACTGCGGATAGCGAACGACCCCGCAATCAACTCCAAGCAGTTGATGTGGAAACCCTCTTCGTCCTCCGACCAAGGACCCCCCGTGGAGGAATCTACGCAATGAGCTCCCCAGCCCCAAAGGCTGGCATCTGACTCCACCACAAAATCTGGGATAGGGCCGAAAACGGCTCTGCCGTTCCAAGCCAGCATATTGAGAAGCCACCAGCGAAGTTCTGATCGAACTTCTGGAGAAAGAACCACCGGATGATTGTACGAACGACCCGCCCGGAGATGAGATGCCTTCAGTCTCTGCATTGCACGGTAATGCAGGGGTCCGGGAAAGATCGCCTGAATGGAAGAGGAAAGAAGCCCCACAATTCTCGCCAGAAGACGTAAGGGAACCCGATCGAGGCGCAAAACTCGTCTTAGTTCCTTGCGAATGGCAGCAATCTTGGATAAAGGAAGACGAAGCAGGCAGTGAACAGAATCTATCTCGAACCCGAGAAACTGAACTACCTGAGACGGAACCAGAGCAGATTTCTCTTTGTTGACTACGAACCCCAAAGATTCGATGAAACGAACCACAAAGCGAGTTTGAAATCGAATCCTTGAGACATCGTCGCAGAACAGTAACAAATCGTCCAGGTAAATCAGACAGCGAATACCTAGAGAACGGAAATGAGACACCACTGGTTTCAGGAGCTTCGTGAAACACCACGGAGCCGAACTGAGACCGAATGGAAGACAGGTGAATTGGCACGCCCGGCCGTGCCAGAGGAAGCGAAGAAAACGACGACACTCTAGAGCAACAGGAACTGAAAGGTAAGCGTCCTTGAGATCGAGACGCGTAAACCAATCCCCTTGAATTAGAAGATCCCTCAGCAAATGGATACCTTCCATCTTGAAATGTCGATACACCACAAACTGATTGAGGGCGCGTAAATTGATGACTGGCCGAAAATCCCCTGACTTCTTCTTGACCAAAAAGATGTTGCTGAAGAAACCGTGGTTGTCTGGAGCGAATTGAACCGCTCCCTTCGAAAAAAGAGACCACATTTCTTGGTCGATAAGAATCTGATCCGAGGCTGAAACCACCGCCTCTGGAGGCGGGAAAGGTTGGACCGGAGGCATGTGGAACTCCAAAACATAACCTCTCACGGTCTGGAGAACCCATGCATCCGAGGTAATGGCCGCCCATTCCTGTAAATGACAAGAAAGATTGCCTGCAGTAAACACATTTAGAGGAACATGAGAAAGAGAGGAACTTACCCTGTGAGAATCGGGAACGGCCTCGACCCCGAGCATTTCTTGACTTATCCAGTCCCCTGACGAAGGAGGAAGTCCGGTAGGCAGTAGAAGGGAAGAAGTTCGGCTGGGAAGGAGGCACTCTGGAGCCTGAAGACCAAAACCTGCTGGTGGCACGGCCCCGCTGCCGACCAGCTCTCCCAAAAACACCCCTAGAGGCCGGGGGCCGGAAAACTTGCTTCATTGAAGACTGAGCTTTATTCAGAGTAGTAAACAGATTGACGTGCCTTTTAAGTTCTGCAATAAAGGGTTCTCCGAACAGCAAACCGTTTGCAGAAGATCCCAGTTCCTTAGCACCTAATTCGGCCAGTTTAGCGTCAATACGAAGCAAAGCCGCCTTCCTCCTTTCAGCCGACAGGGCCGCATTAGAATTGCCCAGAAGACAAATAGATCGCTGAGCCCATTCTCTGATGGCATGGGGATCCAGAGCACTCCCTTGGGATAACGCCTGGTCTGAAAACAGCAGAATCTTTGCCAGAGGACCTAAGACATCCAACAGTTTATCCTGTGCCAACTTCAACCCTTTCTCAATACCCTTCCTAGGGTCTCTGCCAGACCTAGACATGAATGTGAGGACTGTAGGATCAAAATCCGGGGTCACAGCAACTTTGTCTGGAAGGAGAGGTCTGGGGCATTCTGAACGTAAACGACTCCTAACCTCTCTGTCAAGCGGGCGTCGAATCCAGAAGTGGACAAAACGGGCCAAGTGCTCTGGGAGACTCCATTCCGAAGATCTGGGATGTCTGATGGAGCGAGGGTCGAAGAGAGCAGAACCTCTTGAATCGTAGAAACATCCATCTTCACCATACTCCTTTATAGACTGACTCGAAGAACCCAAACCAGGATCCTCCGTAACTGTCTCCTTAACATACAGAGAAGGTGAACCCCGCTGGTCCTCCTCGAAATCATCTGCGTCGGAGGCAGGATCTCCAGGACACCATTCATCCACCACAGCCAAGGAAGGAGGAGAAAAAGCCTCGTCATCTGACGAAGGAGGAGCAGGGAGAAGAGGGGGCTCCGACACCTCCCCATATTTAGCTTTCTTTAGGGGAGTTTTCCCTTTAGACACATCCTTCCATGAGCGCTTACAGACAGAGACTTCAGGAACCGGAACATCCGAGGGAACTGGAGTACCCGTCTGGCGAATATCAGAAGAAGATTCAGAAGGAGGATGAGAAAGGACCCTGGCCAGAGCCTTCTCAACTGAAGAGGCCACCGCAGCATCAATCAGAGCTTGAAATTCTTGAGGATCACTCATATTGAACACCAGGGAAAAAACCACCTGCAGGTGAGTGAGAAAAAAGGGGGGGGGAAAGGTATGAGAAACCGCCCCTACAAATTTGCAGAACCAATGTGGAAAGGAGGAACGCCTGCAAAATATGAGGCCTCCTGTCATGTAGTAAAATTATAATGTTTTACAAAGTAAAAAGACCAGGGACTATGTTTTGCAGCCACGCATTGGCTTATGTCAGCCTTCCAGGGAGGATGGTTAGAAAACTTCCCCCTCTGCTGGCAGGAAGCTATTATGCAAGACTTAATTTTATTGCTCACAAAAAAAAAATTCTATGTATTTGTTGATCTGTCTGCTGAATTCTGATCAGGCTTGGGAGACAGGGTGAAAGCACCAGGGCGCTCAGTGCACTATAACAACCCCCCCTCCCTTCATTTTGCAATGCCACACACATCACTCCACTGGTGTCACTATGGCATCCATCTCAATGACATGAATATCAATGGTGGTTGGTAAGACAATGTAAGCTTTCGGGCAGGGACCTCACAGCCAATGTTTCACTCTACAACTCTACAAAGCAGCCCTGTATTGTCTAAACCCTTAAATTGTAAAGCGTTGCATATACTTTTGGGGCTATATATATATAAACATATTCATTCATGTCCAGCATCCTTGTGTATATCACTCCCATTAACACTCAGCATCTTCCTGCAAGTTCAGTACAAGGTCATGACATTGTGCGCAAGTGCTGCAGAAGTTGGCATTCAGCTGGTTCTCTGCAGAATAAGCTGTTAAAGGGAAAGCAGCAATGGTGGGTTATAAAATACTTAATTTCTTTTAAACTAGTGTGTATAAAAAAAGTGTGACCATCAATCACACTCTTTGATACTTAACAGTGCATTAAAATACAAAATATGAAGTACTGCTACCTCTTTAAGCACAAATAGATCAATGAATGCACACATACAATGGATAGGAGTAGTGTCATTGCTTATCATGGTAATGTCCAAACCCTGCTAAACATACTTCCCCTCATAATTACCATGCTGGCATCTTCAGAGATCTTTAGTTGTCTGCAGATGCTGGGTTTGTATTTGCTGAGGATGTCAAAGGTTATAGATGAATATGGTAACAAGGAGAGAGCAGGAGAAATTCATGTGGTTGTTTATGGAGCAGAGAGAGAGAGTGAGAAGATAGTGACCCTCGATGTGTTGAACAAATATATCTTCAAAGGACATTTGCCCTTCAACTTCAAATCAGGTTTCTGCTTCCATGATTTCACCAGCGTAGGGTTCTGTAACTGTGCTTTTTATTGTCCAAGGACATCGCTGGGACCTCTATAAGAGAGGGAAATAAATGGTAGAAACTATAGTAATGAATGCTATGTACCATTTGTGCCACAATTTCTGCAGGAGGAGAAATCCAAGACTATACATATGTTTAACAATCTGAGTGCCAGAGGGGTATCCAACACAAAGGATTAATGAAGAACTTTCATCTTAAATAAAAAATCAAAATAAAGATCTGCGCAGTTCTCTTTGTTATATATGGAACTTTTTTGTGGTTTGAATGCTAGAAAGATAATCAAAACAATGTCCCATCTCCCAGTCAAGGTGTCCCATTTAAATAATTTGGTGTTTTTTGGTCCCCAGTGGTGCAGATGGCTTGTTCCAGAATTTCACCTCTTTAGATTCCTGAATCCAGGCCCTAGAGACCACTAGATTTTTTTCTATACAGATTCAAAGACAATTAGTGTACCGCCTGCAAAAATCTTTGTTAAAGGGATAGTAATATTTCATAATAAAAACAGCTCTAATTAATCATCATAGTATTTGGACTTTGGAGAGTGTTATTCCAGTTCTATCAGAGTTGTAGCTCAAGAGTAATTCAATGATAAAGTATCCCCCTCCCGCCCCTTTTACTGATGTAACACTGTTCAGCCAGAGCAGAAGGAAGGTGCCCAGGTAGATTGTAGAGAGGGACAATCTTCAATTAAGATAAGGGAAAAAACTGAAAAACTTGTCAAGGGGGGCAGGGCTTTCATTGTTCTCATAGGAAGAAGATTGTCCCCTGCTGTTATCTGTCTGGTCTATGGACTGCATTCCACATCTGAGAAGAGATAGCTTACACTAGGTAAAAGGGGCGGGAGGGGAAACTTTGCTTGTGAATATCTCTCAAACCATAAAGGTTTGAGAGATAAGACTTATATCGTTCTTCGTGTTTTTTTAATGCCTACAAAATAAAATAAAGATAAAATGAAGTATTACTATCCCTTTAACACTGGCTTTTAAAGTGGAACTCTCACCCCAAAAAAAGCCCCCCCAATAATTAGTCATATAGCAATAAGCTTACAAATATTCATATTATCCAGCCTAAGTACCAGATTATTCAGAAATCCTACTTCTTCTGAGACTGACGGCCAGACTCCTTCTTTTACAGGCATCTGTGCGCCTGCGCCATCAGCCCCTTCTGTTACCTTAAGGTACCATGCGATGCCTCCTAGAGGAGACTGGGACTGAGAGTGCAGGAGCTCAGATGTCTGCCCGTCAGTCTCAGAAGAAGGATTTCTGATTAACGCGGTACTTATGCTGGATAATAGTACTATTTGTAAGCTTATCATTATATGACTAATTATTCTGGGGGACTTTATTTGGGGTGATAGTTCCGGATTAATCTAGGGCACAAAAAATTGAACAATATTTATTTAGCAATATCAATATGAACTTCCTAAGTATCCAACATATACCTGTGTTCTCCATCCAGTAGAGTGCTGTGTTTGAAAAGCACTGCAGCACTTACTGAATCAGATAAGACGTAACTATCATGAACAATGCTCACTCATGATTTGTTGTAGGGCTCCCTCCAGTCATGAAGGAACTACACTCACTGCTCACTGCATTGGGTTGTTTCAATAGATGAACAAAAATGAAATCAGTAATGAAGACCAGACACTTTGTTCAGTCTATAATCAAAAGGAAGGCAATAAAGAAGCAGGTCTTTACATATAACAATGTCACAGAAAGTACATGATGTATGGGACACATTAGTGAAAAAGTAAGTTTGAGCCATGTAGAAGCCCCACTCACATCCAGAAGCTGAGCCCCAAGGATGTTTTCTGGACACTAGTGGACACAGAGTCACTGATGGATGAAGGAATGGAGCTGGCAGAGATGCCCAGAAGTCGGTGTCACATAGATGCAACCAATCACCCCCACAAGAAGTATCCAAGTAGCAAGGTACTGAATGATGAAAGTGAGGCAAAGTCAAGAAGGTCCAGACTCAAGATATGCAGCAAGCAGCAATTTAGGTCAGGAACAAGCCAAGCTCAATAAACTGCAAGTCACGCAATAAGACCAACCAACAGCAACAGGGTGCTTGCAATTGAAATAGGCTACTTTTGGTGGATGCATGTCTTTGTTTTTTTCAACTTCATCAACTATGTTACTAAATCAACTGAGACAAGGTAACAGCCATTCTGAATACAAGAGTGGTGGGTACTAATCTCAATAATTTATCTGCATTAGCTTTTATTCCTCATTACAAACTGCAGAAACAAAATTAATCAAATTATTTATGCATAGGACAATCTACAAGTTTAGGATTATATTTTAGGCTTCTAACGTAAAATAGCAAATTTTTACAGATGGGAGCTAGAAGTATGTGATGGCTAAAATTTACATAACCTAATTTCATTTTTAGGCATTAGGTTTCCCTAAATTCAGGATCAAGAAACCAAACAGAAGACACGTGATTAACAAGAGAGAAACCCAAGTTTACAGTTAGCATGACTAAGGAATTCCAGGAATCATGGGTTGTGCCCTCCCCCCCCAATAGAAATCATAAATCATTGATATGCCTGTGATACCAATGAAATTGAGCTCTAAATGGATTTCTATCTCCAACGAGATAGAACATTTACCAATGTGGGGCAAATCGTACTTTAGTCACTACTCCACAACTTTGGAGATATGAAGAGACATAAAAACAAAAGAAATTGTGATCCAGCAAATATGATAAGGGGTTGGCAACCTTTGGCACACTAGATATTGGAGACTAAAATTTTCATCATCATCCCAAACTAGCTGTTGACCCACTGGGAATGATTGGAGTTGTAATCCCCAATAGCTGGATGGCAAAACATTGCTTACTTCTGAAACAGAAGATGGAGCTGAGGTGGAAATAACAAAGCTTACTGAGATAAGCAGCAAAGTATGGGGTGCCATTTGTAAACCTTTCATTTTGTCCAGAAAATTGGCGTAGTTATGCCACAAAAGTAATGTTGCCCACTAAATGTTTATATATATTTCATCTAATACATTGTTTTTTCAAAATTGTTTAGCTATTCCAAAAAATGCGACATGTTGACAAGACTTTAGTACCAAATGTCAGTCAATTCATTGAATGATTAAAGATTGTCACCAAATGAATTTGGTGCAAGAAAAAGGTCACTCAGTTTGCTAAATAGATGAATGTGTGACCAAATAATTAAAGTTTGTCACCAAAGAAATTCAGTGCACCAAATATGTTAATATATTCACCAAATTATGACAGATGTATTTTTTGCACTAAATATGTCAATTAATTCCCCAAATGATGAATGTGTGAGCCAAATATGTCAATCAATCCACCATATTATAACATTGTCACCAAATGAATTTCTTGCTCCAAATATGCCAATCAAATCACATAAGGATGAAAAGGGCCCATCAAATATGTCAATAAATTATCCAAATTATGACACCTAATGCATTTGTTGCACAAAATATGTCAATCAAATCACCAAAGGATGAAAGGGTCCACCAAATATGTCAATCAAATCACCAAATGATGAATGGGTCCACCAAATATGTCAATCAATCCACCAAATTATGAAATAATTGAAATAACTGCTGCAATTTTTGGACAAAATGAAAGGTTTACAAACGGCACCCCATACAAAAGACGCTCTTAGTAAAATGCCCAGAATGATGCAATGTAAGGATGTTATATTGGCCATACGCCAAAAATAATCAGAGCCTCAATGCAAATCCTGTATAATAGCAAAAGTAATGATGAAGTACATTACATATATAAAACAGTGTGTAATAATCTGTAAAATAAATAAAATAGGCTGTTAACATAAAAAACTTCCAACCAAAAGATGTAAACATGTAAATAAATAAATTATATGTAGCAACAAAATAATAAAACCAAATGGAAAATATATTAACCCTCTGACATTCAAAGGGTTAACCAGTATTTGCTACATAAATGTATTCAGACATATGACATTTTAAACACAATAAAGTTAAAAAATATAAAATATTTTTTGCAGAAACTCAGTTATTTAAAAGGCAAAATCATATGCCAGTACTGAGTTCAGGTGCTGGTTTATATAGTTTCCTGAACCTAGTGGGTTAGTCCAATTTGTATTAATGTTTTGGTGCTACATAAATTTTATTTAATTTTTTAAAATAAAAACTGAATTTTTTGTATTGGTTTTCTGTTGAATAAAACAAGAGAGCAACCACTGCTGGCAGTTGTTTTATTCAAAAGTTATAACTGTTCAAACTTCAGGAAGTGAGTAACAGCTTCATTACTTCCTGAAAATGCAAACCGACAAGAATTGATAAAGATATTACTATCACATTCTATGTTGTCAGTGACTCACCTCTAACATAGAATACAACACAATACGTCTGAGGGAAGTGTAAAAAACAAGTAAAAAGTAAAAAACAATAGTTTAAACTGACATAGCTCTGGAATGATGCAAAAACCAAGCATAAAGAGGAGGCGCTCATAGGGTTGATACGTTCAATCAGAGGCGTAACTAGAAGCCACTGGGCCACATTGCCCCTTTCACAATGCCCCTTCAGCAATGCCCCTCATTCTCCAAATTTCCCCTTCATCTCCACAATGCCCATTATTCTCCACATTGCCCCTTCCACAATGCCCCTTCCACATTACCCCTTATTCTCCACAATACCCCTTATTCTCCACATTGCCCCTTCCACAATGCCCCTTCCACATTACCCCTTATTCTCCATAATACCCCTTATTCTCCACAATGCCCCTCATTCTCCACAATGCTCTCCACAATGCCACTCATTCTCCACAATGCTCTCTACAATGCCACTCATTCTCCACACTGCCCCTCAATCTCCACATTGCACCTTAAACAATGCCCCTTTCACATTGCCCCTCATTATCCACAATGCCCCTTCCACATTGCCCCTCATTATCCACAATGCCCCTTCCACAATTCCCCTCATTATCCATAATGCCCCACATTCTCCACAATGCCCCTACTCACCCCCTCGTCCTCCTACCTTGAGTCCCTGGTGGTGTAGCAGTGTGTGACAAGAGATTCTGTGCAGACCCCTGACTGGAGCTCCTGCACGGTTGTTAGTAATGCAGAGCGCTGGGAGATTATGTCATCTCCCAGCGTTCTGCATTACTAGTGCGCCGGCCACCGGGAGATCAGCTGTGCACAGTCCTTCCCTGGTTTACAGGTTGCTGCGGGTGAGTGGCGAGCGGGTCTCAGGGGGTGTCCAGGCCCCTATTGTTACACCACTGCGTTCAATATAAACACACATAATATTTATTGTAAGTAGTACTGCACTCACATTTAATAGTTGCTACTTCCAGAATCGCAGTGGCGATGAGACCAAGTGGGGGATATTCTTCTGCCCACCACACAGATAACCCTCTGGGCAGCTGTTCCCCAAGATGATAACCTTCAAATGAAGAAAACAGAATCACATCACATGCTTTACACATCATTTTTTATTAATCGTTTTATCATCACCTACCTCTTCCTTTCCATTCTTTTTATATCATATTAATGATTTTATTATTCCCGTTCATTCATACACAGCTTTTTGTTTGCTTTGTACTGCAGGCAAAATTTAATTTTGATTTGATAAAGCTGCAAGAACAACCGCTAATGCATGAATCTATTCAGCCTGTTTAAGGTTTTTTAAGTCATTTTAATAAATATGCCACAGGATTGGCGAAGAGCTAACATAGTGCCTCTATTTAAGAAGGGAACTAAAACAGAACCTGGGAATTATAG
This sequence comes from Rhinophrynus dorsalis, assembly GCA_037306005.1. Lineage (NCBI taxonomy): Eukaryota > Metazoa > Chordata > Amphibia > Anura > Rhinophrynidae > Rhinophrynus > Rhinophrynus dorsalis. Next base: position 42,954,402 of record CM074723.1, on the reverse strand, counting down.
ACCAGTGAGTTTGACCTCTGTAGTGGGAAAACTATTAGAAGGCATAATAAGGGACTATATTCAGGATTACAACACAAAAAATAAGATCATTAGCACGAATCAACATGGTTTTATGAAGAATAGATCATGCCAAACTAATCTTTTCAGCTTCTATGAGGAGGTAAGCAGCAACCTTGACAATGGCAAGGCAGTAGATGTAGTATATCTAGACTTTGCAAAGGCATTTGATACAGTGCCACACAGAAGGCTGGTGTATAAAATAAGGAAATTGGGGCTAGGAGATAACCTTTGCAATTGGATACAAAACTGGTTGAAGGATAGGGAACAGTGTGTGGTTGTAAATGGAAAATTCTCCAGTATAGTTAAAGTGGAGAGTGGAGTACCTCAGGGTTCAGTATTGGGTCCGCTGCTTTTTAACATGTTTATAAATGACCTGGAAATAGATATAGAAAGCAAAATATCAATATTTGCAGATGATACTAAATTATGCAAAGTCATTAATTCAGAACAGGATATTTTCTCTCTACAGAGGGACTTACATACAATGTCAGATTGGGCAAACATGTGGAATATGAAGTTTAATGTGGGGAAGTGTAAAGTCATGCATTTGGGAGGAAACAATCCGAAGGCTACTTATAAACTTAATGGAATAATTTTAGGTGACTCGTTGCTAGAAAAAGACCTGGGTATCCTTGTCAACTACAAACTTGGAAACAGTGACCAGTGTCAAACAGCAGTAGCAAAGGCAAACAAAGTCCTGTCTTGCATAAAAAGAGGTATCGAAGCAAGAGTGGATAACATTATTTTGTCATTATACAAATCATTGATAAGACCTCACCTTGAGTATGCAGTGCAATTTTGGGCACCGGTTCTGAAAAAGGATATACTAGAACTAGAGAGGGTACAGCGGAGAGCAACAAAATTAATTAAGGGAATGGAGGACTTGACATATGAGGAACGACTAAACAAACTTGGTTTATTTACTCTAGAGAAAAGATGACGAAGAGGAGACCTTATCACATTGTACAAGTATATGAGAGGTCAATACAAGGATCTCTGCGGTGAGCTATTTATTCCAAGGCCTGATCAGGTGACCAGGGGACACCCCTTGAGATTAGAGGAAAGGAGGTTTAAACTTCAGCAGAGGAAGGGTTTTTTTACAGTAAGGTCTGTCAAATTGTGGAATTCATTGCCCAGGGAGGTAGTTATGGCAGATACAATGGATATATTTAAGAGAAGATTAGATACATTTCTTTCAAAAGGGAACATACAGAGTTATACTGTTTATCAGTAGGCTGATCAGTAAGGTCTGATAAAGACTAATTTAATTGGTAGCAGGAAAGCTATAAAATTCTCAGTTACTGAGGTATGAAGCGAAGGTTGAACTTGATGGACTTGTGTCTTTTTTCAACCTAATTTACTATGTTACTATGTTAATATGTATATTACATATATAACCATACCTGGGAACTCTCCGGATTTGCCCCGGAGACTCCGGTTCTGACAGAGCTTTACTGGGTCTCCGGGGCAGAGGCTGAGTCCACCGGATGTGGGGAGTTTCTATTGAAACTCTGCCACATTAGCTTTTTCTCCCGCTGTTCCTCCGTCCCCAGCCTTCTTTGTGACACCTTTAAGCCCTGCCCCCCACACTCGCATCAAGCCCCACCCCTTTTTGACGCAACTAGCGTCATTTTTGGCACCTCCTGCTGAACAGAGGACTCCCCTCCTGGGAAGTCCTCAACTGGAAGTTCCCAGGTATGTATATAACGCTGGAATGGCTAGAGATACTTTGGACAGACAGACGATCCCAAGAGGGCTGCCAAGGACAAGACACTCAAGCAGGGATGGGTAAAGTACCCCTGCATGCTTTGTTTGTTGATTGCAGGTATATGTCTGTCTATCAACAGTAATTACGTGTGAGTGTGTATTTTACATTGTTAGCTGGTTATTTATATCAGTTAAAGAGATAGTAATGTTTCATAATAAAAGCAGCTCTAATTAATCATCATAGTATTTGGACTTTGGAGAGTGTTATTTCAATTCTGTCAGAGTTGTAGTTCAGGAGTAATTCAATGACAAAGTATCCCCCTCCCGCCCCTTTTACTGATGTAACACTGCTCAGCCAGATCAGAAGGGAGGTGCCCAGGTAGACTGCAGAGAGGGACAATCTTCAATTAAGATAAGGGAAAAACCTGAAAAACTTGTCATGGGGGGCAGGGGTTTCATTGTTCTCATAGGAAGAAGATTGTCCCCTGCTGTTATCTGTCTGGTCTATGGACTGCATTCCACATCTGAGAAGAGATGGCTTACACTAGGGAAAAGGGGCGGGAGGGGAACCTTTGCTTGTGAATAACTCTCAAACCATAAAGGTTTGAGAGATAAGACTTATATCATTCTTCATGTTTTTTTAATGCCTACAAAATAAAATAAAGATAAAACTAAGCATTACTATCCCTTTAAGGCACTAATGGTGCCCCCCCCTTTGTTTTTCTTGTTTTCGCTGCATATCTAGGAGTCTAGCTACCTGTGCTTCTTTGGTGAGATGTCCTTAAAAGTCACACCCTGAGGGGAGTAGGTGTAATTCTTTTCCTACTGCCTTCACTGCTGATCAACGTATAATACTCATACTTTTGCCCCTTTTTACCTTATGTGAAGTGAAGGATACGTATTATACATGAGAGAAAATATATATATATCCTCATGCCTGCTCCCCTCTGTCTCAATATCCTCCCACCTTCCCTTCCCTCTAATCACCTCTTCTGGAGGCATCTGGGACACCTGTGCAGTGGACAGTATGCTTACATTTGCCTCCCACTTCCCCATCATCCCCCTGTGAGGACCTGTGTTAATTTAAGAGAATGCTAGTGCACTTTGAGGATCTGCAGTTCCTTGCAGGGCACTACTGTTCTTTGAGAGGTCTATGCACTGAATCTATGGTAGTACCCTAGGAAGATCTTCAGGTCCTCAAAGGGACACTAGCATTATCTTAACACAGGTCCTCACAGAGGGATGCAGGAAGTGGGCGGCAAATGTAAGCATGCTGCTCATTGGCAGATATCCCAGATGCCTCTGGAGGAAGTGAGCAGAGGGAGGGGGAAGGTGGGAGCATACTGAGGTGGGTGGAGGGAAGCAGGTAAGAAACACATTTTTTTTTGATGGGTAGACGGAAGGAAAACAAGTGTACGTATTATACATAGGCACTTGTGTATTCCCCTAAGATCTTGGGTATAATTTACACCTGCGTATTATACCTGAGATTTTATGGTATGTGCTGTTTCCGCCTTTGCCTTTGTGACTAGAGCTCTTATGGTGATGGTGTGGTGATCCGCTTTTTGTTGTTAATGCACTAGGAGCACCTCCTGTTTTTCTTTCTTCAGACTCAAAATTTGGATCCCAAGGCAGTTGCCTATTGTGCCTATTTAGAAATCCAGCCTTGGTAGGACACACCTCTGGTCCTTAACCCCTTAAGGACCGGGAAAATCTGAGGTCGTTTTCCCTAAAGGACCGGAGCAGTTTTGACCTTTTTGACTATATCTTTGTTCAGCAATGTTTTCCCTCTAAGTCTTTTATTCCACCCCCATAAATTATATACTGTTTTTTTAAGCACAAATAGGGCTTTCATTTGATACCCTACTTATGTGGATAACCCACCATTTACTTTATTAAAATTAAAAAAAAAGGTAAAAAAAATGTAAAAAAAACACCATTTTTGGTTTTTCTCTTTGGATCAATTGGGCACAAAGGGTTAAAATTTTATGGAGACTGCATGAAAGGTATGACCAGTCAGTCATACCTACAAAATGCACAGTTTAAAGTGGCCACTGTCCCCCCTGGGTGAAAATCCCCATGTCCCTTTTTCCCACCCTATTTTGACACTTTTTTTATCCGTGACATTTGGCGGTGTATATAAGTGTATTACATAGCTCCACAACAATCACACTTCCACTTTTGTTTAATTAGATTATTATTTTTTTTTAAATAAAATATTTTTGTAAAAAAAAAAAAAGTGTGTTGTGTTTAAAAAAAAAAAAAAAATATCATTGCAGGTCAGAAATTGACCTGCATTTAGCAAGCCTTTGGCACCAGCAGTGAAGGGGTTAATACCCCTAGCTGCTGTATTTTCTTTCACCACTAGGTGTCTCCTGTCTACTTCTGTCTCCGTTACTTTCATAGCAACGGAGCCAGAGGCAGACTTGACAGGCACAGACAGCATGCTTTCTTTGCTGTCTCTGTCTGTCACTTTGCCGGTACATGTGATCGCTGGAACGGCGATCGCATGAACCAGCAAAAGCAAGAAGGGCTGAGACTGAACGCCCTGGTCTCAGAGCGCTCAGTCTCAGCCTGGAATTAATGATAGCAGCGTGCACGGAGGCACGCTGCTATCATTTTAGCCATGACGGTCCTGGACCCTCATGGGTCCTTAAGGGGATTGCAACCCATGACGGTCCAGGACCGTCATGGGTCCTTAAGGGGTTAAAGGGTTGAAAAATATAAATATTTAGCTTACATCATTTAAAACCATTGGAGTGCCAGTGAGGTAGCTAAAGCATTGCGACGCAATGCTTTGACTCCCTCTCCGGAACCCAAAGGGTTAAACTTGCATGGTACTTATAAGTCTAATAAATATGTATCTTTCAAATACATCTTGATTTTATTTAATTTGGTTTTTAACAATTTATACAAAACAAAAAAAACTCCAATACAACGTTAGGAGAAGACCTAGGTTTAAATGTGGATTTTAAATATTTTAAGATGTAATGTGTATTCTTCCCTTGCAATGTGTGCCTTTTTAGACTTATTTTGATATTTATGCTCAAGGCTGTTGTCAGGTTTCCAGATTGGCTTGAGCTAACCCTAATGCATTATTAGTGCACTGTGCAGCAAAAGTGCACCATTACTAGTGCAGCAAAAGGGCACCATTACTAACGCAGCAAAAGTGCACCAGTACTAGCGCAGCAAAAGTGCACCATTACTAACGCAGCAAAAGTGCACCATTACTAGCGCAGCAAAAGGACACCATTACTAGCGCAGCAAAAGTGCACCATTACTAGCGCAAAAAAAGGACACCATTACTAGCGCAGCAAAAGTGCACCATTACTAACGCAGCAAAAGTGCACCATTACTAGCGCAGCAAAAGTGCACCATTACTAACACAGCAAGAGTGCACCATTACTAGAAGGATAGAGTTGCACTATTACAAGCCACAGGCTGGAAACAGGATTTTCATTGGTGGGGGGATACATTAAGGTGTGATAAAATGGTGCTGACATTCTTCAATTCCTATGTTATTCTATGGAGCCAGAGCACTAAATTTTCTCCATTTTGAGAGATGTTAGTAAATAGGCTCTGTACAATAACATAGGACTTGGAGAGTTTATAACAATGGAGAAGTTATCTCCTCATTGTTACCTCTATATCACACCTTAGTGGATAAACCCCCCTAGACTACAACTGTCTTTAAACCTTCTTACCTTTTCCTCAATAACTTCTGTATCTTATATCAGCACAAATGATAACTTCCTTCTGATATAATCTTAACACGAAACTACGACAATGTTAACATTTAGAGAACGGGCAAGAATTAATTGGTCTGTTTAAACAACCACTCCCTTAAAAGTCACATACTATATTACACACTGCAAAAAAAAAAGTAGCTAAGTCCATAACAGGTGTTGCAATGAAGACCTGTTACAGTCCAGTGTAGACCTCTCCCTTTACAAGTAATAATGGATTTCATCAAGAAAGCAAAGGACTCAGAACAGGAGAAACCATCAAAGACAAAGTAATGTATCAATCTTGAGTATGTGTTACTATTATCTGTATTATCTGCATTTTACATTGATTTAAATAGGGTTTTAACCCCTTGAATGCTAGAGAGGTCTCCATTGCATTGCTTCTAGCAATCAAGAAGTTAAAAGACCCCCATTTAACCCCTTAACGACCAGCCACGGCAGTGTGCAGCCAACAGTTAACAACCTCTTTTTTTTTTTTGCGCATTCGATTCCAGACCCCGGGAGTCCATGCCGTGCCAGGACTATCACCAGTCCTTAAGTGCCAAACCAGAGTGATGGTCCTGGCACGTCATCGGTCATTAATGGGTTAAATAAATCAGAGTTCTAAGGAATTTCACAGAGCTGGTTTGCCTTAAAAACATCAAGCTCCTTAAATAGAAACATTGGGGTAACTGAACAAATACAATTATGTTAAAAAAAAAGTTCTTCCCATAATCCTGTTAGAACCAAACGGAGGGCTATTGTAATTAAGTAGTACAAATGAAAAGTGCTTCCTCACATCAGCCTCTCTGGGCCGTATGTTCAAAGGGGATAATGACAAAAAAATGTTGTATGATTGACAAAAATAAGTAGTTGTATCCATGAATGACAAGTTTTCTATAGCATACATGACAAAAAACGAGTGATGTCCGCCGTGTACCATACAACTCCAGAATTGCCAGGCAAAGGGGCAGGGCAAGGGTGTTGCTAAACTATTCACCAGCGTCATACTGAGGTAAAGAAAATTTGTCAACATAATTTGCAGCCACGTGGGGAGCTCTGAAAGACATGATGGTCCTGCCACGGCATGGGTCCTTTTGGCTTGCCAATCCATGACGTACCAGGACCGTCATGGGTCCTTAAAGGGTTAAGAAAAAAAGTGGAGGAAATGTGAAATTCTGAATGTGAGAAACCTATAACAATTGAAGGAAATGATAATTGAAAGAAATTATAAATAATGATAATTGAAGGAAATTATAAATTCTTTATTGCCATCACCAACACAATTACCATATCTATAGTCTTGACTGTTCTGTGAAACAGCACACTATAGCAGTCCCGTCACATTTTTGTCATCACATGCAACAGTTTCAGTCAGGAATCGTACAAAACGACATATTTCTGATCATAATCAAAACTATCTGAAAACATTACTGAGCCCAAAGACAACGAACTTTGAAATGCTGTTACAAACGACAAAAGCTATTTCGCTACTTATTTGAACATACGTTCCTCTGTCTACTTTTGGAAACTGATAATAATTTAACCCTTTGAGTGCCAGAGACATATCCAACGAATTGCAATCAAAGGGTTATTATCACATACAGCTGTGACTGATATGTGCGTGGTTATTTGCTGTGGAATGTCTTGTGAGCTGTGGGGAATATTTTAGTCCAATGTGGTAACCTCTTCTAATTTTTAACCCTTTGAATGTCAGATGAGCACGCAACTCATTGCTTTGCAATGAATTGCGTACCCCTCTGGCATTCAAAGGGTTAACCCCTTGGATGCTAAAAGAGGTCTCAAACACATTTATTTGCAATGCATTGAAAACTTCTCTACCGTTTAAGGGGTTAAATAAAGTTGAAATGTGGAATTGTTTTTAAACCATCGTGGGCCAACCGGGTGTCAGAAGCATTGCACACACTGGCAGTCAATGTGATGATAAGGCGTTACACCACTCACGTTAATGTTAATAAAATACTTGTTCTAACTGTTTGTAAACCCTTTGAGGGGGTTACATTAAAACATTACATTACTTTTAGTATTATTATTACCCCCTTATAAACTTACCTTCAATTTAACATTTTCTTAATAAAAATGAATGTTAATTGAAATGGGTTCTTTAACTCCAGGAACTACTTTGCAATGTAGCAAGCAAGGCAGTGGAGTAACTACAGGGGGGTGGGGGGGCAGTGGGTGCAGTTGACCCAGGGCCCAGCATCCAATGAGGCCCCATCTGCTCTAGTTAGGTCCCTGTGAAAATAATTTTAGTGATGTGGAACCAAAAAAATCTTTACACCAGGTCCCTGAATTGACCTGGGGACTTCCTCATCTTGAGAGGGCTCCTGTGCTGCCATCCAGAGGGATGTCAATGACACGATTTGCCCCTTAAAGGGTTGAATTGGGGGGCATGGCTTAATTGTCTTTGTTTCATAAAGTAGGCAGGAAGTGGTAGGAGAAGAGGGCAGAAGAGGGTGGGAAGGAGGAGAAGTGAGAGGAACAGGTTGGGAAAAAGGAGAAGTGGGAGGAACGGGGTGGGAAGGAGGAGAAGTTAGAGGAACAGGTTGGGAAAAAGGAGAAGTGGGAGGAACGGGGTGGGAAGGAGGAGAAGTGAGAGGAACAGGTTGGGAAAAAGGAGAAGTGGGAGGAACGGGGTGGGAAGGAGGATAAGTGAGAGGAACAGGTTGGGAAAAAGGAGAAGTGGGAGGAACGGGGTGGGAAGGAGGAGAAGTGAGAGGAACAGGGTAGGAAGAAGGAGAAGAGGGATGAAAAGGGTGAGAAGGAGAAGAAGTGGGTGGGAAGTTGGAGGAACAGGGTGGGAAGGAGGAGAAGTGGAAGGAACAGGGGAAAAGAGGTGAAATGAGTGGGATGTGAGAGGAACAGGATGGAAAGGATAAGTGGGAGTAACAGGGTGGGAATGAGGGATGTGGACAGAACAGAGTGGGAAGGAGGAGAAGAGGAAGGAACAGGATAGGAAGGAAAAGCTACTTGACACCACTGTTTCCTTGACCTATTAAAAAACAAGACCGAAAAAATTGGTTGCTAGTGAGATCTCCAAGGCAATGCTCTGCTGCTGTTCTCTGCTCTGCTGAGGAGAACCTTGGAACCTGGAGCTGTAGGCCAGTCAGTGCATAGCAAAGCACCGGATATATCTCTGACATCTGAGAAGTAAAAGGAGCAGCACCAGTAAACTTTTATTATTTAAAAATGTGTTATAAGGAAGTTTTCCTGTTGAGCAAAACAAGGATATTTCCAGGGCTGGGAGATTTCTCACACGTTTTATTCAACTTTTTCTTAATCAACAGCTGCAACTAGTGTCTAAAAGGCTTTTTTTTTTTTTTACACTGGTAGAACTGGTAGAATCACTGGCTATGTCTCCCCATAGTGAATGCTAGGAACAGCACCACCTAGAGACAGGAATAGAAAACCACATTTTCATTAAAAAAAAAAAAAAACAACTAATTTGAGCTGTGATAACTTTGAATAAAAAATCTCCCAGCAATAGGATATTGCTTGGAGGTTTTTGCTTGGAGGCTGTGTCAGGTAACCTTGGTATTCTTAACCCCTTAGATGCTTGAGAGGTCTCGAACATATTGCATTGCATTAGTGAGAGGAGGAAACAAAGATGGGGAAATGGGGCGAGGGAAAGAGAAGTTCAGATTTAATAAAAATTTCAAACATTTACAGCTAAAGTGTAACCTGATACACTCGCCCCCCCCCAACTATGTTACTGCCTCTCGGTTGTCCGATGGGTTAAATATACAGACAACTGTTTTACGTGTAATAATCCACTCTAGCATGATAATTTCTGATCTATATCTGTCCGACAACACAGGTAATTGGGTTGGCTATTTTTGGCTGGAGGCTTTGAAAAAGTGGCTGTGTAAGCCACAAAACGCATTAGCAGTTCAAATATACGTCATTTTAAATACTAATGTGTTTTTTTTTTAATACATTAAAAATTTGTATGTCACGTCATTTTTCTGATACCTGAGTGGAGACAGTTTTATGATCCCCACAGGCATGTGAGGTTGGGGGTAAGACTCTGACTTTTATTAAATGTGAGTACATTTATGATTTATATGATTTGGAATCAGTGCTGAATATACTACACTACTGGGCACCGTACTATACCGTAGATACTTTTATTTCCAAGGACTATAAAGGAAAGAATTATGGGCTATAGGCTGGAAGACAAAGGAACAAACTAACTTCATTCTACGGGGTAGATGTAAAGGCAGCCGTTAAGCTAAAAAAACTCCAACGGGTGTTTTAACGTGTAGGAAACCATACAAAGGGCCATGTAATGAACTGCTAACGACAGTTCATCAAGTATTACAGCCGCTACACTAACGTGTGTTTTGGCCCATGTTAAAAAAACAAAAATGTTCCATTTTGTCATTTAAAGCACTGTGTTAGCTGAAAAAATCCCATAAGGGACTCACTTACCGCCAAAAACTTAAGACCCAGTTTTGTTAGATGTAAAGTCCCTTATCGGATCTTTTGCCAGCTAACGCAGCTGTTAACTGGCAAAAGAACCCAATGTCCACAGTGCATGTATTGATATGGGGCCCTAAGCCCCACATCAATACATCCAAAGTGCCTAAAACGTGTCCAAAGTTAGTAGGATTAACCCTATGAGTGCTGGTGGGGTATAATTACCCCGCGGCATTCATATAGTTAACCCCACTAAGTAAATCAACATTGCATTAAAACTTACCATTAATCCTAATGTCCATCCGAGTCCTCAGCTTGCTGGTCCTTCTGTTCTGTCTTCTTTCTTCTATGACAGGTAAGTGTAACAGGGATCAGTTAACGATCGGTGCTTGGCAGTATGTCAAGCACTGATAGTTAATTGTTCTTCACTGTTCAGTTTGCAATATCGCTGCTTTTAGCAGCGTTTTGGAAACTAAACGCACAAAACGGACGTTCAGCCACAAGACTGTTTTTGTGGCTTAACATCCTTTGGAGTTCTAGCTGGTAGGGCCTTAAATACCACGGTAAACATGTTAGTTTAAAGAGATAGTAATGTTTCATAATAAAAGCAGGTCTAATTAATCATCACAGTATTTGGACTTTGTTATTTCAATTCTGTCAGAGTTGTAGTTCAAGAGTAATTCAATGACAAAGTATCCCCCTCTCACCCTTTTACTGATGTAACAGGGAGGTGCCCAGGTAGATTGCAGAGAGGTACAATCTTCAATTAAGGTAAGGGAAAAACCTGAAAAACTTGTCAAGGGGGGCAGGGCTTTCATTGTTCTCATAGGAAGAAGATTGTCCCCTGCTGTTATCTGTCTGGTCTATGGACTGGATTCCACATCTGAGAAGAGATGGCTTACACTAAGTAAAAGGGGCGGGAGGGGAAACTTTGCTTGTGAATATCTCTCAAACCATAAAACTAAATAAAACTTATATAGTTCTTCATGTTTTTTAATGCCTACAAAATAAAATAAAGATAAAATGAAGTATTACTATCCCTTTAACAGCCGATATTCACTTTGGCCCTACCAGCTATGTTAACGGCTGGCTTTAAATCTAGCCGCTAGGAGTCAGATAAAATTCCCCTTGATTTAAGATGGGAATTCTAACCCCTTGAATGCCTGAGAGGTCTAAAACACATTGTGGCTTGCTCCTCTTTACGAATACATAAGGCCTTCTGTATGTAAATATAGAATATCCAGATCTTTGCTAGCTCATGAGCCTAGTTGAGCATCTCTCACCTTTCTTTTTACATATGCAAATTGCTCTTGGGGTTGGTCACCCTAAGAGTAATGAGGGTAATCCAGACGTGGACCCCTTGCTCACAGTGCCTAGAGGGATCAGCTGCACCTCACTGACGAGGCCCAACAAGGCCGAAATGTACGTCTGGGGTTAGCTGTTTCCCTTGTTCAGAGAGGATTTGTCTGGCATTTTGTGGCTGGACTGTCGTTTGGCAGGACCAGTATGATATGCATCAGAAGATTTCCTCTCTGTGTATGGCACTGATGAGCTAAAAGAGATTGCACCCTGGGCGCGAGGACACAGTCCCAGTGAGCTCCTTGCATGTATTTGCTAGCTCATGAGCCTAGTTGAGCATCTCTCACCTTTCTTTTTAAATAGGTGTGGATGACCTACTGCTCTCCATCTGTTGAACAAGAACTCCCATCATCCTCACCCATCAATAATCCCATTTTTCCTGCATAGTTCTATGCTTCTAAGTTGACCAGACGTCTCTTTTAATGCAGGGAACTTTTATGAATTTCACAGGGCCCAATGCAAGGCCTCAAATTGTGAATTTGCTTAAGCTACCTTCATTAAAAGGAAGGTTTGATCACATTATCTATTTAGTTGTCTACGTCATAGTCTTTTCTGACATATGTATTCCACATAATAACATTATTTTTATTACAGGGGTCAGATGTACTAAGCTGAGACAAGTCACTATAGTAAGAAATTGTCTATTTTCTGTTAAACTACAGAGAAAGACTACTATGAAAGTGGTGGGAAAATATTTTGTCCCACATGTGTGTATACGAGAGAGAGACAGAGAGGGAAAGAGAGAGAGAGGGAGGGAGAGTTGTGAGTGAAAGTGACAGATCTGTCTGGCTGTCTGATCACAATATATATTAACAGCTGGGATAGTCTTTGTTCAAGAAGACTGACACACTACATCAGCCTTGCGCTTAGTGACAAAGTGTACTGCTCTTGTTTTATAGTGAAAGCAAGAAGTGGATTTTTTTCTGTTAGCTTCCTGCAATGCAGTGATGGTATATATCTACCGACAGCTAGACCTGGGGACGAGTAACAATCAACCCACGAACCCGAAATCAGGGCCGTATTTATAATAAGGCAGAGTAGGCATCTGCCTACAGGCACACCCCACAGAGGGGCCTCTGTCATTGGGATTGTTGTTGTTTTGTTGTTTTTTTTTAATTAGCCAGCCTTATGAGGCATGGCTAGCACAGATTATGCATTTTCCGCCCTCACTCCAGTCTATCTGCGTGACTGCATCGCTCACGCGCAGCGGTGAGGGACAAACAGGAAAACGTCAGACTTCAAACTTACGGATTCCTGGGAAAGATGGTGGTGAGTGCGTGCACCAGCAGCCAGCCCAGGTGAGTGAAGATTGAATTTGAGGAAGGAAAAGATATTTTCTCTATGTGCTGAGTGCTCCCACTGCTCGGGTAGATGGCTGCTAGTGTCATTGTGCAGTGCTCTCTTTTTGCAGAAATTGCAGCTGGCCTGGCTGGCACCTACCTATGCCTCCGGGGGGGGGGGGGTGAGGGGGCACTTCAGATTTCTGTGCCTTCTGGCTTCTGAGATGTAAATCCAGCCTTGCCCAAAATGGCCTGCAGGCTGTATTTTGACCATCTCTGTATTAAGATGCCTCCAGCTCAAAATATTGACTTGATATGATACCACTGGAACAAGAGAGGTTTCTCCAATTGGAGCGACTAATATCATTTAAGTGTATAATGGCCAGGAATTCTTCAGAGCACAACTGATGTCCTTTAGTAAGTTTGCGCCTATGGAAACAGATATAGTTAAAAGCCCAGATCTGTACTGTGCATGTCCACAACAGCTATTGTCAGCTGCCTGGGGGGGGGGATGATAAAACTCGGCCCTTGGGCTGGAAGGGGGCTAGACACATCCAGAAAGTGTGTAGCTGAAAACCAAAGGCTTTGCGCTTACTTTACTAGGATTGGTTTTATAAAACTCATCCCTTACAGTCTTTGAGGACTGTGGCTGGGGCTCCACATGACTGAACTGAGAGATTTGAGGCCTTGCAGCTCAGTCATCAATAAGAGATCAGCAGGAGGCATCTGATTTGCTCTCCCACTAATCTTTCAGGGCTTGCAATGCAATCCCATCTTCCTCATTAGAACAGACCTGCCATGAGGGCATTATTTATATCAGTGCTGTCCATGTTAAGGGCCACCAGCAAGCCAGGATATACCGATTTCCCTAATTCAGCACAGGTGAATCAGTCACAATGAATGATCCACTGAGCTTAATCTGGGAAATCCTTACATCCTGGCTTTATGGCTGCCCTTGAGGACTGAACTTGGACAGCCCCGGTTTATATGATAGTTGCCCTTTAATATCCTGTGCCTCTAGACTCCAATCTCCATTAAGCTGTTCTTGCAGCACTCAAAGGATTAATCGAAGGATTAATATCCTTGAGTGGGCCCTCAGCCTCTCTTTATTTTTAACACTGAATAAAACCTCCTACTGAAAATTTCTCTATAAGAGGTGACGTATTAGTACTGGGCTGTGAGGTTCTCTGTATGTAATGGATAACTCTAGAAGATAATGACTACAAGTTAATGTGTTGGTCCTCTGTGCATTAACGTTCTAGTTTAAGATAATACCTTGAGAGAGATTTCAAAGTAAATTGAAATATTGAAATATTGATGTACTGTGAGATAATAAACAACCAAATGATCCATCTTTACGGTATGGAAGGCAATGTATATAGACTTACTGGTGGAATAAGTTACTGTGGAAGGGTAGATTTAAATTCTCAGCCCTTTTTGTAACCCCCATGCTCTCTTCTCTCCATCTCACTTTTCTCCCTTTTTGTTTCATTCTTTAAAAGGATAGTAATGTTTCACAATAAAAGCAGCTCCAATTAATCTCCATAGTATTTGGACCATGGAGAGTGTTATTTCAATACTGTCAGAGTTGCAGTACAAGAGTAATTGAATGATAAAGTATCCCCCTTCCATCCCTTTAAGAAAAACCTACTTATCCTCTCATTTTTAACACTATGAATGCCCCTTCCCCCTAGATGTGAGTGTCAACAGTAGTTGTTTTTTTGAAAATTTGCTTAAAAACTAGCACATTATTAAGCATATTTCCAATATTCATTTTTGAGAAAATTGGTCTGTATTAAAGGAGCAGTAAACTTTTTTTATGAAAACACATATTTTATAGAGCATTTCCTGCTGAATAAAACAAGGTTACTCCCATCACTGTCAGATGTTTTATTCAAAAAGTACAGCAGTTTAAATAACCAGGAAGTGAATTTACTGTGTTTACTTCCTGATAGTTCTAACTGACAGGAAGTGACAGGCAGTTTCTATCACATTCTATGGAGAACTGTGTGTCTCTGACTTTTCTGACTTTTCCTCTCCATTAGAATCTAACAGGAAATCCAATTAGAATTTGACCACTATAGGGCACTGCTAATGTAAAAAAACATGGGTTTAAACTGTAATAACTCTGGAAATATAAATCTCTCGGCAGTGGGAGTACCCTTATTTTCCTCAATAGGAAAACCCCTACAATATATATTTTTTCATAAAAAAGTTTACTGCTCCTTTAACTAAGCAAAGGAGGTGTAGTTCTGGAGCAGATAAACTGTATCATAGGGGCAGTGATCCTCAAACCTGTAATCAGGGACCACAAACAGACCAAGACTTGAGGATTTCCCTGCCTGAACAAAGGTGAGTTAATTAAACTGAGTGATCCACTGATTAACTCACCTGTGCTCTAGCAAGTAATTTAAGACATGGTACCTGAGGACAGTATTGAGAATCACTACACAAGGTGGCAGATAAATGTTTCCTACATTTACTTTGATTTAAAAGGGATTTTAACTAGGGATTGGGGGATTCCTATTTTGTTCCCGTAGGAATTTCTGTGAAAATGAATAATGTTTTTTTGCAGGAATCCCCATCTATAGAGAAACCCATAGATTTCACTAACACCACAGATTTTGCCATAAGAAAGGTTCCATATTATACCTGTGTTTTCAATGGTGGTGAGATTTTCCATCCCCATTATATAAAACAGGGGTGGACTCCCTGTCACATTTGTTATCCCCAACTAGTCCAATGGATGAGGGAGAGAGTGGTGATGGTGGTGATTAGAGTGAGGATGGAGGAACAGGTGGTACCGAAAATAATATGAGAGCATTCTTAGCAGAAAGTGCTAAAGAACTGGAGAAAGAGATGCATTGGGAATAGGCATCACCACCACTAACAATAATACAACATTTGCTGCTAGTTTAAGTCCTGTTCTGTCATCAGAGACAGATGTACATCTATCAGAGCAGCAGTCTGATGACCAGGCTGGTGGGTCATTGCCCATCATGGCCACCATAAGATTGAGTTCAGGGAGTAGTGATCTGGGACTAGGACAGGTAGATGTGGTTCCACCTGACACTACTCCAGGTCCTGGCACTAGTGCTCCTTCTGAGGAATCAGCAGCAGCAGCACCTGCCCCATCCATTACAAGTGAATCTGGAGAAGAAGGCCAGTCTTCTTCACCTCCTTCCTCTTTAAATTCATGGGTTTGGGACTATTTCCCCTTGGGACACGCACAGTGTAATTATCAGCAATTGCAGTATGTACAGTGTGTGATGAAGTATTGAAATGGGAAAAAGAGGGGATGCACCTTGGTACATCTACCTTCATTAAGCACATACAACATAAACACCCTGATGTTTATGTAAAGCATGTCAAACCCTCTCCCCAAAAAAGGAACTTGAATTCTGTTGTCACTGTGCCCCTTGTTCCTACCCAATGACACAAAGAATGGTGGAGTACAGCATGTGCAAAGACAAGGGAAACCCCTTAGTAGACTGGAAATTTGATGTTGATGTTAACCTGGTTGTCATTTTCATATTCCTGTGCTAGGGTCTGGGTGCAACAAAATATACCCATTGTCCTGCAGTACCCTCAGGGTCATCTTTCTCCCTGGCAGTACCACCACTGCCTCCCTTATCTCTTCCACCAAGTGACAGCGAGTCTGTAGATGTGAGGCTCTAGTACTACGTCTCCACCCATCGCACCTTGTGTGATGCACTGATCAAACATGATATTGTGGTGGAGAGCAATTGAATGCATGGAATTGAAGAGAAGACATTCTAGCCCACTGATATGCCAAGCTGGGGGCAGGGGGTATTAATTATTTTTATTAAGTCTTCTTGTCACTTACTACCACCATCCAATTTCTTGTTTTTAGTGGAGCAGACAAAAGCTTTAGTGACATTAGCACCTGATTTCTTGGGGGATAGTTTAACATTGCTGACATAAATGTCAAGGTGGTGGTTATAGTTGTGCTAGTTGCTTAATATGATGGAAAATTTGTCAAGTGTGATTCTTCCCATTGTACATTGCAGTTGCTGATTATAACTACACAGTTCCTTTTTGATCTCAAGGGAAATATTAATTATCCAAAACACACATAATTTTCGAGAAGGTGCAGGAGGAGAAGCATAACTGGCCAACTTCTTTTAACCAGGTGCACCTGAAGCAGATGGGGCTTGTTGTAGTGATGCTGCTGTTTCAGCAGCGCTAGGGCTGGTGGAAAGTTGAACCATCATCATACCACTACTTGTCTCGTCACTGCTGATGATCCCGGTTCCATGCAGCAACCTAAGTCTGAGTTTTAGATGACTCAGCAGCAGCAATTGCAAATTACATAATGCCATTAGTGGGTGCTACTGGGTGGTATAATGTTTCTAGCGATGCTTTGCAACTATCATCTAGTACTGCTGGCACGAGTTCAGTAGCATGTAAATGTTTTTCATGACTTGGTTTTGGAAATAACGAAGTATGCAAACAAATTTTCCATGGATTGCCTATTTGGAAACCCGCAACCAATTATTTTCAGGGCTAGCCTTGCTGTAATATCTTGAAGGTTTGACTTACAGACATATAGTCTGAACAGTGCCCAACTGTCCATATATCTGTTGTCAGGTGAATTTTCTTTCAAGCCCCTTGCCCACCACAATAACCAATGTCTATAATTATGGCACAGCCATTCTTGAAAAATAACTGCAGTTTGACAAATGCCACTACAATGCAACATATGACATCAGGTATTTAAAACCTCTGTTTTCTACAAAAGAATAAGGCATCATGCTAGCTGCCAACGTTTTGGTAACTGTGCCATTCCACAGGTTTACTTTGAGATAATTTTTGTGAAAAAATGCAAAACTTTATTTCTTTAACAACATGATGAGGTGGCAAAAATGTTGTTGGAGGGTGATGACAGGTGTGAGCACTGTATGACTCTTGTCATCTCCTCCAAAAAACCCAGTCATACTCCTCTGTGTTTTGAATTTGAAGGACTGCAGCAAGAGCCATTGGTGGTATGGAAAATGAAAAAAATCTTGGCACACTCTCTGACACAGATACTGTTATGTGCCCCAGAGCCCTGTTAACTTTTAAGAGTGGTTCTACTGCTACTAGTCATGGAAACTCTGACATGTTAATAGTGTGTCTCCCAATGAGACCAGTGGTTGTTCCTCAACTGGAATCTGAATGAGGATGTGCTTAGGTGTTATCCCGCTTCACCCTGCTCACATGCTTTTTACACAGACAACAGATAGCAACATGTTTAACTTTTGGATCATGAGTGAAGTATCCAAGATTGTACTACTACTACTACTGGGGCTACATGTTGCAATTGTACTGGTGCTGCACTTCCAGCAGCAGCAGAAACACTCATCATAGCTAAGATTTTGGATGTTGAGGACCTGTGTTGCTGATTACTCAACAATAGTGTGTGTGGCTGGGTTGGAGTTGGAAGCAGTGATGATGATGACTGATAGTATAATTGTTTTTAGGTATCTTTACTACTTGTGTTGGACTTTCTAACTGATCTGTCAAATGGTTTATATACAGGCATAGTGCTCCTTTTCAGTGGTGAAAGCCTGAGCCTTTTCCAGTCAGCTAATGTTCTATCCATGTCATCATCACTCTCACTCTCAGCTTCATCTGTATCAGAAGAAGTGGAGGACACTGGGGTGATATATTCTAGATCAAAATCATCATCAATAATTATGTCATAGACAGCATCACCTGACACTTCTTCTCCACTGCTTTCATAATCCTCTAGGCTTTTTGAAGTCTCAAACAATGTATGTTTTACTTCTCCTGTTAGTGGGATTTTTGGGATGTATGCTACTTTTTCAAAACTAGAATGCAACTCGCTATTGTCTTCAGTGTTCTTAAATGGTTTATTAATACTGGTGGTGATGGTGGTGGAACTTTTTATTCCACTTTTACATACAGCCTCCACAGGAGGAGAAGGATCATCATCATTTATTGCACACGCTGCAGCAGACAAGGCTGCAGTCAGTTTCTGGACTAAAACTTTACAAAAACATCCTTTTACTGCTCTTACTCCTACCCCCTTTCCCCTACCCATGACCCTAGTATGTTTGTTGGACATTATCTAAATAGTGTGGATTTTAACAGTAAAGTACACAACTTGCCCCTCATAAAATATTGTATCATATATATGTCTGTCTCTAGTATCTGTCACAATCTGTCTCAGTCAAAGCTTACTTTAGGGTCCTTGCCAGTAAGCTTTCCCTATCTGTCACTGTCCACAAAAAATGATAATAACACTCACAATCCCTGTACCTTCTTTGCTTGTAAAGCTGTATCTAGTGTCAATAAATGGTTAGCAGCAGCTTTCTCTCTCTTCCAATGTCATTGCAGTTTTAATTTTTACAGTATAATCTGAGTATTGACCTTAATCAATAATATGCTGGTGCCCATCTGCTGGCTGTTGTAGAAGTCAGTTGTACTTGTTTTTCTCTTGGGTCTCAATCTGCAAATTATTCTGTCAGTCAGTCACAGAGGCACAACCAGATCAGGAAGGAACCTGGATCACAGCTGTCTGTCTCTTCTCAGTTAAACAAGATTTTGGGGTATTTGGGGTAAATCTCCTTTCCATTTCACACTCTCTCATGCACCACTAGTACAAAGAACAACCAGCAGAAAGGAACTTTGATAACAGCTGCCTGTCTCTTCTCCTTTCTCCCCTTACACACCCCAGACTCCGCTAACACACAGAACAACCAGCAGAAAGGAACTTGGATCCCAACTGCCTTTTTGAATCCAAGATTTTGGGGGTATTTTGGGTAAATCTCCTTTCTTCCTTCACAGACCCCCAGACTCCCCTAACACAGATAACAAATTGCCTGACCAGTAGACTCACTAAACAAAACTCCAAACCAAGGTACTTTGCCTTTAGCCCCAGCGATATGCTGCTTTCTCTCTCTCTCTAACAAAAACAGAATGAAAGGTTGTGGGAAACTTTCCATGTGTGGGGAAAATCAATTATCTCCATTGACTTCAATGCAATGAGAAAGTGGAAAGAAAGAGGAAAACTGGCAATTTTTAGGAAAAATTATCAGTCAGTTCTTTCCCTTTTCCTCCTGTTTCACTTTTGACTCAAAGGGACGTATGTTCAAAAGAAAAGTGGAGGAATTCTGGGGCAAACCATTTGCACTACGGAGGAGGGCTAAAAAAAATCCAGGAATTTCCATTGGTTTAAATGGGGATTTTAACATCTTGAATGCTAGACATGCTTTGCAATGTGTGGAGACCTCCCTCCTTTGCTAGTCCTCCCCTTTAATGCAAATGGTTTGCCCCAGAATTCCTCCACTTTTCTTTTGAACATACGGCCTTTTTAAATGATTTGCCCATCACTAATTTTACACCCTAGAATGATAGCGGGATCTCTTCAAGACATTGCTTTGCAACATGTTGTAGATCTGTCTAGCACTCGATGGGGGAGATTCAATAAGCGGTGATAAAGAGGTGATAAAGTGGAGATGTCTTCTCCAGTGATATCACTTCTCCAATTACTTTGTTACTGTATGGAGCCTGTTCATTAAGATTTCTTCAACTTTGGAGATCTTAGTGAATAGGCTGGGTTAGGGGCATAGGAACTGGAGGGGGGGCACCCCCCCCCCAGGAAATCATGTGGGGAACAGATAATGAAGAAATCTCCCCCAGGCGCTAGGTGCACCAGCCCAGGGGGCACAGGCTCTGGGTGGCTGGCAGGAGGAGAACGCACTGCACAGCGCTCCCTCCTGCCGGTCATCTCCTTGTAGCGTGGCTGAGCAGAGCGGACTGCGGGTAGAGGATCTTCTGTATCCTCTACCTCAGTCTGACAGGAAGCTGGCCACAAGTGCAACGAGCAACTTCCTGTGAGACCAGTTGGAGAATCAGAAGCTCCTCTACCGTGGTCCATTCGGCCACACTACAAAGAAAGTACAGAGGGGCTGGGGGGCAAAGTGACACACAAGGGGGCTGGGGGGTGGGGTAAAGAGACACACAGAGGGCCTGGGGGGTGCAAAGTGACACACAGGGGAGCTGGGGTGAAAATGCTATCCCTCCCAGATTTGTGGGGGTCCTACACCTCTGGACTGGGGCTCCATACAATAAATTAGGAATTGGAGAAGTGATAAACTAGAGAAGTCACCTTTACTTTATCATATCACTGCTTAGTGACTTTCCCCCAAGGGGTCAAAAGCCTAATTTTACTAAGTGGGAATTTTCCTTCCTCCCATACGGTTTTACGGGTTTTCTTCAGAATTGCACCTCATTTGAATCTAGTCCCATTGTTTCATTTCTGGATCCTAACTTTCTGTGTAGCTACTTAATTTGTTTAGCAAGATATAAAATTGCATAATACTGACCCATATAAAAAAATGTAAACGAAATTAGGTTATTGGTAGTTTAACCCTTTGAGTGCCAGAGGGGTACGCAACGCATTGCAGAGCAATGCGTTGCGTACCTCTCTAGCACTCAAAGGGTTAAAGATGTGCACAGAACACTCTGAAATATACACATTATAAAACTATAAAGAGAATAGTAGATCAATGAAATAAAACATAGACATTCTGAGATGGAACCTGTTCTTTCACTTCAAAGACGAGACTGCGTTCAAGCGTTCCTAAAGCTTTCTTTTAACAATTTTCACTTGAATTGAAGTTCTAATCTTTAAGCAAAACAATAAAGTTCCAAGTAACTTACAAGAGTTTACATAGCTGACCGGGAGCTTTTCCTTTACATCCTGAAAAAATTAACGTGAACAGAAGATCAATTCTGTCTCCCTCTCCCAGCTGTTAGTTGGAATCTGACCTCATAGTTCCTTGTTGACACTCATTACAAATTTGAATACTCACGTCTGTTTTCTCTTCTTTTTTAAAGGTAAGCTATTATATTTTACAATATGACTTTGTAAAAGTCCAGGGGTTCAATGTACAAACCCCCAATTGACCAGTATATATCATAGAGAGAGGGTCTTAAAGGGATAGTAATGCTTCATAATAAAAGCAGATCTAATTAATCATCATAGTATTTGGACTTTGGAGAGTGTTATTTCAATTCTGTCAGAGTTGTAGTTCAGGAGTAATTCAATGACAAAGTATCCCCCTCCCGCCCCTTTTACTGATGTAACACTGCTCAGCCAGAGCAGAAGGGAGGTGCCCAGGTAGATTGCAGAGAGGGACAATCTTCAATTAAGATAAGGGAAAAACCTGAAAAACTTGTCAAGGGGGGCAGGGTTTTCATTGTTCTCATAGGAAGAATATTGTCCCCTTCTGTTATCTGTCTGGTCTATGGACTGCATTCCACATCTGAGAAGAGATGGCTTACACTAGGTAAAAGGGGCGGGAGGGGAACTTTGCTTGTAAATATCTCTCAAACCATAAAGGTTTGAGAGATAAGACTTACATCATTCTTCATGTTTTTTTAATGCCTACAAAATAAAATAAAAATAAAACAAAGTATTACTATCCCTTTAAAACTGAGACCCTTGGCAGGAACGAAACCTAGAAGAATGTGTATCTCAGCTAAAAACCTTGCAAGCTGTGTGTGCAGCCCCCATAGACTCTCTATGTCAGGCTTTCAAGCAAGCCACAGCGGGTCTATGGGGACATTGCAGTCTCTGCCGGACCATTGAGAGAGCTCTTGGGATCTGTTCTCAGAACCCCATTCTGTTCACCGATTATTCCTCCGGGGCTCACGATTCATCTGCAGGTCAATGGTCAGGGGAGCAGATCGGCCTATAGGGCAGTGTTCACCCTTTAAATGCTAGATATGAATCCAACAGAGGGAGATTGTACAAATCTGCCAACAATGCTAATTTGCTGTGTTAGCTTCTGCTGTACTTCAAGGTAATACTAGAGTGGATGTTCACGTTACTAAATACCAATGCACACACTGCGCCATCGTTAACATTTTAATGTGGGCAATGGCTGAATTTATTTATTTATTTATTTATTTAGAAAATGTTTTACCAGGAAGAATACATTGAGATTTCTCTCGTTTTCAAGTATGTCCTGGATAGTTTTCAGTAAAAGGTTACATATTTACACTAATTGTGAGACATTATATACAAACATACAGAAATATACATACTTATTAAATAATGGGATTATTTGCAGTTACACACTGTTTGTAGATATAAAGAAACATTTGCTTTTAAGGATTTTAGACTGGGTGCAGATGTGATTTTTTCCGGCAGATTGTTCCAGATTTTTGGAGCTCTGAAGGAGAAGGCAGATCTTCCTGCTTCTTTCTTGTATTGTGGTATACGCAGTGAGTTGTTAGTAGTGGAGCGGAGGTTATAGTTAGTATGGAGAGCTGGGGTGAGCATACTGCTTAGGTATTGTGGTAGTTTTCCAGAGAAGTGATTGTGTACTAAGCAAGAAAGATGAAGGTCACGTCTAGATTTGAGTGTTAGCCAATTTAGTTCTTTTAGCATGTCACAATGATGGGTAGTGTAGTCACACTGGAGGATAAAGCGGCATAATGAATTATATAGAGTGTCAAGTTTACTGAGGTGGATTTCTGGCGCTGGAGCATATACTACGTCACCATAGTCTATGACTGGCAGCAGCATCTGTTGTACAATACGTTTTCTCACCTGGGTACTTAGACATAATTTGTTTCTATAAAGTGTACTTATTTTGGGATAAAGTTTAGAGGTTAATTTGTCAATGTGGTGACCAAAATTGAGGTTAGGGTCAAGCCACATACCAAGATATTTGTAGGAGTCTACTGGGGCCAATTTACGATTAGACTCTGTCACAATGGATAGGTGGATATTGTCGAGACTACGCAGTTTGTGCTTTGTGCCAAATATCATTGTGACTGTTTTATCTGTGTTTAAGAAAAGTTTGTTCTGTGTTATCCATCTTTCCACTTTGTAGAAATCATGTTGTAATTCGGTTTCAAGTTGTGATATGCTAGAGTTTTTAGCATAGATTATGGTGTCATCTGCATACATGTGTACTGAAGATGATTTGCAAACCTTGGGCAGATCATTTATAAAAAGAGAAAATAGAAGAGGGCCAAGAATGGAGCCTTGGGGAACTCCACTTGTTATTTTGAGCGGACGGGAGTCATTGTTTCCACTATACATACACAGGGAAACAAAATAAAGTTACTCCAATTTCCTTTGTGCTTTGTTTAGGATAAGATGTTATGCACGCAGCAGAGGAACAAAATGCTCCCAAATACCCCTACACTCCCACTCTGTTCTGTCGCATTAAATCAGGTCCTTTTAGAGTAAATTGGCTGGTAAATAGGAAATGGGCTGGCACAGCACTTGTAACTTGGTTCCTGGGCTGGTTTTAGTGATGAATCATATTAGGACATTGTCTCTGATGAAGCTAAGGTGCTAAGCAGAATTCTGGACTAAACCATTTGCACCATAGGGTATAAATAAAACGTCCCAAAATTCCCATTGATTTAAATTGGAATTTTATCCCCTTGAATGCAAGAGAGATCCCCAAGGCATTGCAAAGCAATGCCTTGGAGATCTTGCTAGCATTCAGTGGGTTAAACATCCTTTGAGTGCTTGGAGACCTTTAAAACACTCTAGGGGTTAAAAATGCCAATTAAATCAATGGTCATTTTTTTGGCCTCTATGGAGCAGTTAGTTTACTCCAGAATCACTGCACTTCTCCATGTGCAATGTGTTGGAGACATTTCTAGCAGCCAAAGGGTTAAAGGGGTTCTTGGGAGCTGGAAAAAAGTTAATATTTAATTGGTTTGGGACAAATCTAAAGAAGGGTGTGATTCACAGACCTGACGTGCCTCTGTTTAACCAGGCTATAATTACACAATGATAATAATTATTGTTATATAGCAACTCACACTCATAATATACAGTGCTATATATGCAGAAAAAGACATAAAAGCATTGACTATGACCAGGGCTGGATTTACATCTCAGGAGCCTGTAGGCACAGAATTCTGAAGTGCCCCCCCCCCCCCGATTTGCCAACAATGCTCATCAGCTCCATATTGCTCCCCATCAGCTCCATATTGCCCCCATCAGCTCCATATTGCCCCTCACATTGACCCCCATCAGCTCCAACTTGCCCCCATCATGTCCATATCCCCTCACATTGCCCCCATCATGTTCATATTGCCCCTCACATTGCCCCATCATGTCCATATCCCCTCACATTGCCCCCATTATCTCAATATTGCCCCTCACATTGCCCCTATCATGTCCATATCCCCTCATATTGCCCCATCATGTCCATATTGCCCCTCATATTGCCCCCATCATCTCAATATTGCCCCCATCATATTGACCCCCGTTTCCTACCTCGCTGGAGAGGAGAGGTATGTGACTCCTGTTACACAGCTGTAGCTGTAGACCCGCGCGGTCTGTAATGCAGAGCGCTGGGGGATGATGTCATCTCCCAGCACTCTGCATTATTACTAAAGAGCCAACAGCGACGAGGGGGCTCAGTAGCTACACGTCTTCGGAGCAGACCTCTCCTCTCCATGTTGTTGCGGGCGCCAAGTGGGGGGGCAGGGGTGACTGGTGAGGCTAATAAAAAATAGGAAGCCATAAAACTATCCCAATGACAGGCGCCCCTCTGTGGGATGTGCCTGTAGGCAGGTGCCTACTCTACCTTATTGCAAATCCGGCCCTGACTATGACAGCAAATTTGAACCAGCTGACACACCTAGTCTGCCCATTTCCCTGTCTATATGAAGCTGCATTCTTATGGATGTACTAGAAGAGACTGGAGCATAACAAATAAACGATATCCTTTTAAAACATTGCATTGTAAACATTTTGTGGCTACACGCCGCATTCAGCGTGAAACATGAGAACATGAGAATCTCGCCCTGCATAAAAGCGCAAGATTCCCATGTCGTTTCGGTGCTTCAACCCAACCCGCAGCATCAGGATGATTCATATGCTATTACTTTACTTTGGATTCTTAGAAGAATAATTAAAGAGTTAGAACTTTAAAATTGTCCATAATTTGTTTAGCAAATATGACAGAGATTACATTCTAACATGAAGCTGGCAACTTTTGTTAATCCTCTGAGTGCCAGAGGCAAAGCATGTGTTGTGTACCCCTCTGGCACTCAAAGGGTTAAAACATGAAGTTATAACATATGAATCATCCTGATGCTGTAGGTTCGGTTGAAACGATGTTTAAGGAGGCAACATGAGAATCTCGTGCTTTTATACAGGTTGAGATTCTCATGTCGCTCTTTTCATCATAGCAACATGCTGAATGCGGAGTGCGACATTTTAAAAGTGAACCTAAATGAACCACAGGAGTAGGGGGCAAATGAAAATTCCTTAAATCCCCATTGATTTCAATAGCGCTTTAGGGGCCATGTATGCTTCCAAATGAGTTGGAGACATCTCTAGCAATCCTATATAATAATTCGCTAACTTATGTTTGTCAGAAGCCGTCATGAGCAGTAGAGATGACAGTGCGAGCTGCAGTCATGCTCAGTAAAGACTGCTCGCTCCTCAGCTGATATGGAGCAAGGCGCTCCGAATTCAGACCATAGTCCTCTCTGCACACCATCCGAGAGGACTATGGTCTTAATTAGGAGCGGCTCACTCCGTATCGGCCGCGGCGTGGGCAGTCTCTACTGCGCATGACTGCAGCGCCACCAGTGTTGGCCCATGTACAAGGGCTTTAAAAATAGTAAAGAGGATAAAAGATTAATTTAAACCCATAAAGATTTGCATTTGTCCCCTGTAGCTCAGTTGATTTGTCCTAAAATTACTCTGGGGAGGGAGTGGGGGAGGAATTATGTACTAAGGTTTGATGAAGAGATGATAATTTCTCCAGTGAGAATTTTAGGCTGACCATGTGTCCCAGATTGCCCAGGACAGTCCTGGATTTTAAATACATACCTCCCAAGTGTCCCTCTTTAGGAGGGACAGTCCTTCTTTGAGACCTAAATCCCTCTGTCCCTCTTTCCTGCCCTGGTGTCCCTCTTTTTAGGAGATCAGACTGTGGTGTGTGTATATAAGTGTATCACCCTGGTGTCCCTGGGTTTAGGAGATCAGACTGTGTGGTGTCTATATAAGTGTATCACCCTGGTGTCCCTGGGTTTAGGAGATCATACTGTATGGTGTCTATATAAGTGTATCACCCTGATGTCCCTGTGTTTAGGAGATCAGACTGTGTGATGTCTATATAAGTGTATCACATTGCTACACAGCAATAAAACTCACATTAATCTTAAAATTAGCTTCAGTTAATGTGTGTATAAACTAGTCTGTGTACATAAAATAATTTAGTCTTGTTCTAAATAATTTATTCAGTGACAAAAAGAGGCATCAATTGGTCATGAAATAACTTAAATATTTGTGGTAATTCACCGCTCACCAGCCACACCCCCAGCAACACCATCTAAAGCACAAGTGTCCCTCTTTGGCCATGTGAAATGTTGGGAGGTATGTAAATATGTGTCTCTTGTCCCGGGCACCCCCCTTCTGGGACAATACAAAATCCTGGAATGAAAACTCCAGGGCACAGAGTTCTAAACACTATAAGCAGAATGGCCCCTTGATACTATGACAGAAAGTGATGTCTCTCCTGGGCTACAACAAAATGGCTTCCAGACAGACCTCTAAATGCTAGAGGGAGAGAACTAAGCCTTGATCCTGACATTAATTGAGAACTGCAGTACAATTTTGTTCTAGTGTAATGCTAGTCTAAGGCTTTGGGTGTGATGTATATTATCTTGTAGCCCACCACAGGCATTGCTTTCTGTCACAGCAGACAATGGACAGTTCTCCCTTCAGTGTTCAGAACTCTGTGGTGTGCTCTTCTCTTTGCAGTGTCCCTGAATGGCAGAACTGAAGTATGGTCACCCTAAGAGAGATGACTTCTCTAATTGCTATGTTATTCTACGGAGCATATGCACAAAGAATTCTACCACTAGAGAAATCTTAGTGCATAAACTCCACGGAATAACATAGGAACTGGATAAGAGATATGACTGGAGAAGTCATCTCCTCTTCATCACACTTTATTGCATTTCCCCCCAATTCTCCAGTGTGATAAACTCTTCACTTCCAGTGTTATTCTATAATGCCTATGTGCTAAACGCTCTCATACCGGACATATCTTGACATAATCTCCATAGAATAACATAGGAACTAGAGAGTTTATCACACTGTAGAAGTTACTATCGCCTCTTTATCACACCTTACTGCATCCCTCCCCCCCACAATTTTTGTCTGCATAAACCTCACTAAAAGAGAAATTATACCCATAGCAATGATTGTCAGCTCCAATCTGGCACACCAACAGCCCATATTCTCAGGATATCTCTGATGAAGCACATGAAGCTCAAACACAGTGGCATAACCACTAATTACTCTCTTGTGATTGAGCTGGGATATATTGAAAAGCTGGCCAAGTGGTGTGCTCTGAGGATTCAAACTAAGAAACATTAACCTAAAAATGAATAGCTCTTAATGTGAGGAATTAACTAATTCATAAATGAAATCTTTTTCTGCACTTGAACATTTGTATACACTTAGGGTGACCAGTGACCACATTTCCATTCTGCCATTCAGGGACACTGTTGAGACGAGAGCAGCAGAGTACATGTCCTTGAATCAAGTGCAGCTATGCAGGAGGGATCACTAGACATCAGTGCACCACCTGGCCTTTCTCCGGTGCACCACAGAGTTCTAAACACTAGAGGGAGAACTTCCCATTGACTACTGTGACTGACTACAAGACTACAAGATAATGTACATCACACCCAAAGCCTTATACTAGTATTACACTACAACACAATTGCACTGCAGCTCCTGTTTGATGTCAGGATCAAGGCTCTAGTGTTTAGAGCGCTGTCTGGAAGCCATTTTGTTGTAGTCCAGCAGAGGCATCATTTTATGTCACAGTAGACAATGGGAATTTCTTCCTCTAGTATTTAGAACTGTGCTCAAGAGTCTTCATTCTGGGACTTTGTATTGTACCAGAAGGGGGCTGCTGGGGACATGGGACACACATTTAAAATCTGGATCTGTCCATTACAGTCTGGGACATGTGGTCAACCTACATATAAATCATGCACCTGCAGTTTGGGGTATGTACAAGCACACACTTTGATGTTGGTAAGACTTTAAACCCTTGGGGACCAGAAGGGTGTTAAAGTGATCAACTTCTGAAAGCCTCCCATATAGCATACACAGGAAAATTAAAGGAGCAGTAAACTTTTTTAATGAAAAAATATATATTGTAGGGATTTTCCTATTGAGTAAAATAAGGGTATGCCCACTGCTGAGAGATTTATATTTCCAGAGTTATTATAGTTTAAACCCATGTTTTTTTACATTAGCAGTGCCCTCTAGTGGTCAAACTTTTCTGTTACATTCTACTGGAGAGGATAGTCAGAAATGTCAGACATACAGTTCTCCATAGAATGTGATAGAAACTGCCTGTCACTTCCTGTCAATTAGAACTATCAGGAAGTAATCACAGTAAATTCACTTCCTGGTTATTTAAACTGCTATAAATTTTGAATAAAACATCTGACAGCGATGGGAGTGACCTTGTTTTACTCAGCAGGAAAAGCTCTATAAAATACGTGCTTTCATAAAAAAAGTTTACTGCTCCTTTAACTAATTTTAAGCTAATTTGATATGTCCCTTGTTAGTAAATTATGTAAAACAAAGTGTAAGGGAACGAGCAGTCCAGAATTCCCGGAACACCTATCCATCTGGCTGCGACACCCATGTGACTAGCCCTAAGCCTATACTGTGTATTGTGAGGTTATCTCAACCTGGAAAATGAGATCATCAACAGAGAAAAGTTACACCCGCAGATTCAGATTTTAAGATAGTGAAATGCAACTAAACAGCTATAGACTACAGCAGAATTCTGAAGCAGAAAAAAGTATATAGATACACCTGACTTCTGTATGAAGGACGATTAAGTAAATGAGTCTCTCTGTTAAACAAATTAAAGGCTGCTTATTCTATAGGCAAGGGTTCATTAACCCCTTGGTATACCTGGAAATTCTCAGAATCTGCCCTAGAATCTCTGGTTTTTAGGGTTATTTACAGGGTCTGCAGGGACAGAGGTTGATTCTCCAGCGGTGGTGAGTTTTCAGTGAAAATATGTCCACTTCTCCTTCTTCCCTCTCTGTTCCTCCCACTTCTCACCCACTTCTGCTCCTTCCCACCCTGTTCGTCCCACTTCTCACCCACTTCTGCTCCTTCCCACCCTGTTCCTCCCACTTCTCACCCACTTCTGCTCCTTCCCACCCTGTTCTGCTCACTTCCCACCTACTTCTTGTTGATCCCACCCTTTTACACCTACTTCCCACCTACCTCTCCTCCTTTCTACCCTGTTCTACCTACTTCCCACCTACTACTTCTCCTTTCTACCCTGTTCTACCTACTTCCCACCTACTACTTCTCCTTTCCACCCTGTTCCTCCCACTTCTCACCCACTTCTGCTCCTTCCCACCCTGTTCTGCTCACTTCCCACCTACTTCTTGTTGATCCCACCCTTTTACACCTACTTCCCACCTACTTCTTCTCCTTTCCACCCTGTTCTACCTTCTTCCCACCTACTTCTTCTCCTTTCCACCCTGTTCTTCCTACTTCCCACCTACTTCTTCTCCTTTCCACCCTGTTCTACCTACTTCCCACCTACTTCTCCTCCTTTCCACCCTGTTCTACCCACTTCCCACATACTTCTCCTCCTTTCCACCCTGTTCTACCCACTTCCCACCTACTTCTTCTCCTTTCCACCCTGTTCTACCCACTTCCCACCTACTTCTTCTCCTTTCCACCCTGTTCTACCTACTTCCCACCTACTTCTCCTCCTTTCCACCCTGTTCTACCCACTTCCCACATACTTCTCCTCCTTTCCACCCTGTTCTACCCACTTCCCACCTACTTCTTCTCCTTTCCACCCTGTTCTACCCACTTCCCACCTACTTCTTCTCCTTTCCACCCTGTTCTACCCACTTCCCACATACTTCTCCTCCTTTCCACCCTGTTCTACCCACTTCCCACCTACTTCTCCTCCTTTCCACCCTGTTCTACCCACTTCCCACCTACTACTTCTCCTTTCCACCCTGTTCTACCTACTTCCCACCTACTTCTCCTCCTTTCCACCCTGTTCTACCCACTTCCCACATACTTCTCCTCCTTTCCACCCTGTTCTACCCACTTCCCACCTACTTCTTCTCCTTTCCACCCTGTTCTACCCACTTCCCACCTACTTCTTCTCCTTTCCACCCTGTTCTACCCACTTCCCACCTACTTCTTCTCCTTTCCACCCTGTTCTACCTACTTCCCACCTACTTCTCCTCCTTTCCACCCTGTTCTACCCACTTCCCACATACTTCTCCTCCTTTCCACCCTGTTCTACCCACTTCCCACCTACTTCTTCTCCTTTCCACCCTGTTCTACCCACTTCCCACCTACTTCTTCTCCTTTCCACCCTGTTCTACCTACTTCCCACCTACTTCTCCTCCTTTCCACCCTGTTCTACCCACTTCCCACATACTTCTCCTCCTTTCCACCCTGTTCTACCCACTTCCCACCTACTTCTTCTCCTTTCCACCCTGTTCTACCCACTTCCCACCTACTTCTTCTCCTTTCCACCCTGTTCTACCCACTTCCCACATACTTCTCCTCCTTTCCACCCTGTTCTACCCACTTCCCACCTACTTCTCCTCCTTTCCACCCTGTTCTACCCACTTCCCACCTACTACTTCTCCTTTCCACCCTGTTCTACCTACTTCCCACCTA
Organism: Rhinophrynus dorsalis; assembly: GCA_037306005.1. Classification (NCBI taxonomy): domain Eukaryota; kingdom Metazoa; phylum Chordata; class Amphibia; order Anura; family Rhinophrynidae; genus Rhinophrynus; species Rhinophrynus dorsalis. Next base: position 42,923,104 of record CM074723.1, on the reverse strand, counting down.
CTTCTCCTCCTTTCCACCCTGTTCTACCCACTTCCCACATACTTCTCCTCCTTTCCACCCTGTTCTACCCACTTCCCACCTACTTCTCCTCCTTTCCACCCTGTTCTACCCACTTCCCACCTACTTCTTCTCCTTTCCACCCTGTTCTACCCACTTCCCACCTACTTCTCCTCCTTTCCACCCTGTTCTACCCACTTCCCACCTACTTCTTCTCCTTTCCACCCTGTTCTACCCACTTCCCACCTACTTCTTCTCCTTTCCACCCTGTTCTACCCACTTCCCACCTACTTATTGTCCTTTCCACCCTATTCCACAGACTTTCCAACCATGTCTTGTGCTTCCCACCCAATTTACATCACAATGCCAATAAACCTCATCCACCCGATTCACCTCTACCCCCTTTATTATGCAAATTGTGTAATTGCCATATGCTTGGTTGCAATACATGAGCTCAAGAGGATGAAGTTCCCAGGTATACCTGTTGGATGCCAGAAAGGTCTCCAATGAATTTCTCCGCAATGCACTGAATACATCTCTAGCAGCCAAGAGGTTTATCCTCAAAATAGCTTTCTATCTGTGTCAGGACTCCTTCATTGTCTTATTGTAGTAGTTCCTAACGCTACTGCTGGAGACCTATTCACTGACAATAGAGAATGCATTTAAAGGGATAGTAATTCTTCATTTCATGTTTATTTAATATTGTAGCCATTAAAAATGGTATCTAAATGCCCCCAGTGCCATAAAGGTCTGAGAAATAATCATATTTAAAGTCCCCCCTCCCCTTTCCCTGATGTCAGCACTATAGCTGACCGCAGGGGAATCCAGTCCTGGGACCAGCCAGTGGCTCTTCAGCAGAGCCGATATCGAGATATTGAAAAACAAATCCTTCACTGGAACGGTCTTCTAAGTGTGCCTTCAAACCAAGCATACTTTGTAGACAGTTCCAGTGAAGGATTTCTTCTTCAATAATGCTGTCTTGGATCTGCTGAAGAGCCTACGCCGGTCCCAGGACCGGATTCCCTTGCAGTCAACTAGAGCGCTGACATCAGGGGACAGAGGGGGGAACTATAAATACGAATATCTCTCAAACCATAAAGGTTTGAGAGATGGCACTGGGGGCATTTAGTTAAAGTTTTAATGACTACAATATTAAATAAACATGAAATAAAGTATTATTATCCCTTTAACTCTGTGAGAAGCGTAAAATGCATAGCAGGACAATGTTTTGTCCAGCCCCAGCACTAAAAGGGTTAAAACACTGTATTTCCAGGGGCATAACTACTGAGGCAGAAGATGCATTTGCACAGTGGCCCAGCATCCAAAGGGCCCCATCTGCCTCGGGGTCTCATACGTTTTAGTTATGTCCTTGCAATATATGTTAGAGGGGGCAAAATGTTGCTACTCCACTGTGTATTTCCTTGTAGCAATGACATATTTATTGATTCTGGGAGAGTCCGTCTTCCCGCTTCTGTAGTCAATCATTCTGGCAAACAAGGATTTTTCCGCAGAAACAATTGTTTGCAGGGTAATGCAGAATTTCCAGTTTTAAACTCTATATATAAATATCAGATTGCTGTTTGCTGTGTTGCGGAACAATGTTTTTTTTAATCTCAGGTCATAAATGATGTAAGGAATCGGCAATCCTTGTTCTTAACCCCTTAAGTACCAGAGATAACACATTGTGAAGCAATATGATGAACACCACTTTGTTCCTTAAAAGGTTAAGGCATCACTCAGAAAATAGCCCCTTTCTAAGGAGAAATGCAAGATGTTATTGATGCACATGACTAGAACAGTGTCAAAATATATTCATGTTAAAGGGGCGCTGTCACTTGCATAAACATTGGTGATTTTGAATGAGCTTGGAAAATAAACTATATGTTTCTGTTTACAATTTTTTATTTAGAAATCACATTTTTAAGTTATTTAAATTTATAGATTTTGCTAATTAAACATGATATAGTGACACTTCCTATCTTAGGCTACATTACCCTTCATTCCCTGCCACTGCTCAGCAATGAATTGTCCACTTCCCCCAGCACTGACTTCCTGTCTTATCTAGGGGTCGGTGCAAAGTGTGAAAAATTTCTTGCATTATTTTTCTCGAAAACTTGTAAATTTTTTGCTTTTTCTGCAAAAGATTTCACATTTCCACCTATGCAAAATTGTTCTCCTTTTTGCCTATTTTAACAAATATTTCTCCTATTTCAACACATTTTTCGCCTATATTTCCTATAGGTACTACATTTCCCATTGTAATGTTACTTCTTCTGAGGGCTGTAGTTTGGAAATAAGTGGCTGAAAGTCAAAGTTGTGAGTCCTACAGCAACATATGCCTTGAAAAATGTGTTAGCATGCCCACAACACTTACTTTCCTGCTTAAGTGACACTGGCACATATTCATCATGATGATGTCAAGTAACAAAAAAATAAAGTACATCCTACAATGTGGCAGATGTGTATTGCAGTGGCGGTGGTGGGGGACTGTCATGGTGTGATTTGTGTATGTATTTTTACCAATGTCATACGCTATCCTCCTAAGATTATTGACACACATAACTTATCGGTCATAGCAGTGGTCCCAAGTGGGGTTCTTCACATCCCTCCTCCACCTCCTCATCTGTGCTGCTGTTAAAATATTTGTCCTGAATTTGTCTGTCATGTGTGGTTTCTGCTACCTGATACTCAGATGGCATGAGATGCTGGTTCATAATCATTTTTAAGAATGTTAGTCTCTCAACATTGCTGCTTGATGACTGATAGGGTGACTGTGTGCTTTTTGACATCTGTACTTGTCCAGGGTCAGATTTCCAATGGCTTTCTCAAGCAATTTATAGACAGGCACAGTGCTCCTTAAAAGTGGTGGAAGATTCAGCCTTTCAGCTAACCTTATAACCATGTCATCCTCACTCTCAACTTCATCTGTATCTGAACAAGAGAAGGATGCTGGAGGGATGTATTCTAGATCTGCATCATCATCAGTCATCATTAGGTTATCCTCAGCAGCATCAGCATCACCTGACAATTCTTGCCCACTATCCTTATATTCCTCAAAGCTTTTGGAGGTCTCAAACAATATATTTTTACTTTTACTGTAACAAAGTTCCCTACTACTTTGAGGACAGGTGTTTTGGTGCTTGTTTGTCTCACTGTCTGATGCAGCAGGTGGGTTCAGCTGCTATACCTTCCTCTATTATGCTATTGCAAGCATCATCAACACTTGAATGTGACTTGTTGTCGTCTTCAGTGTTCTTCTTATATGGTTCTTTAGGTCTACTGGCACTGGTGGTGCTGGAACTAGGTTTGCTTGGACCTTGACAAACTGCATCCTCCCTTGGAGTAGAGGGATCATCATCATCACTGACTGCACATGCTTTAGCAACCATTGCTATAGTCAGTTTTTGAACTACTACTTTAGTCTCACGTCCCTGCACTGCTCCATCCCTCCCCCTTCCCCTTGTGTGTTTGCTGGACATTATGCAACTACACTGTGTTTTTTTACTATCCGTACACAACACAACTGATGGAGCTGTATGATGCTTTGCCTAAGCCCAGTCAGCTGTCTGTCACTGTCACCTAATAGATTTAGTTCTTTATTCTCTTTTATTTATTTAATTATTATATTATTTTTAAGTTGTCCACCCTGTTGTCTTATCACAGTCTGACCAAAATAAATTACAAATGAAAAACAGAATGAACAACTTCTTTCCCCAGACTTCCCACCCAGCACAAAGACAATAACAGCAAGATAGCAAGCAAATAGGTCCCTAGAGGCCTGTGTCTTGCCAGTCCGTCACATGGAATTTTGGAGTATTTGGGGTCAACCTCTTTCCTCCCTTCTTCTCCCCAGAGTGCCCCACTGACTCTCCTAATAAACAGAACAAATGTCCTACCTAAAAGATTCCCTAAACTAAACTTCAATTCCCCTATCTTCTCTAGCTCAAAAAACACACTGCTCTCTCCTCTCACAAACACAGAATGGCTGCTGTGAGAGACTGACAGCCTTTTATATGGATGTAGAAAACTTTAGTGTGGTGGAGAAATATTTTTCTTCCCATTGATTTCAATGGGCGAAAAAGGCGGGAAAAAGCGGAGAAACTGCACTTTTTGCCAGAAATTATTCGACAAGCAGAAAGTGCCATTATTCGCTGATTTCATTTGAGGCGAAAATTTTTGCCCAGCCCTAGTCTTATCCTTACATTACCTCTCCAACTCACTGACGCTGCTCAGCAATGCATTACCACTTCACCTAGACTGACTTCCTGTCTTATCTTTATATTACCTCCTCCACTCACTGACACTGCTCAGCAATGCATTGCCCACCTCCCTTATCACTGATTTCCTATCTTATCTCTTAATTACCTTCCCCACTCGCTGACACTACTCAGCAATGCACTACCCACCTCCCTTAGCACTGAAGTCCTGTCTTGTCCCTACTAAGGTGACCACATATCCCTTTAAATCAGGGACACTTATAAAATACACACATTGCAGGACAGCACAGGAATCAAAGCAACCCTGCAATATGTGTATTTTACAAGTGTCCCTGATTTAAAGGGATATGTGGTCACTTTAGTCCCTACATTACCTCCCCGACTCGATGACACTGCTCAGCTATGCATTGCTCACCTCTTCTAGTACTGACTTCATGTCTAATTCCTACATTATCTCCCCCACTCACTGACACTGCTCAGCAATGCATTACCCACTTCTTCTAGCACTGACATCTTGTCTCTTCCCTACATTATTTCCCCCACTCACTCACACTGCTCAGCACTGCATTGCCCACTTCCTCTTGCACTGACTTCCTGTCTTATCCATACATTATCTCCCCCACTTGCTGACACTGCTCAGCTATGCATTGCTCACCTATTCTAGCACTGACTTCCTGTCTAATTCCTACATTATCTCCCCCCCACTGACTGACACTGCTCAATAATGCATCGCCCACATCTCTAAGCACTGACCTCCTGTCTTATCCCTACATTACCTCCCCCACTCACTGACACTGCTCAGTAATGCACTGCCCACCTCCCCTAGCACTGACTTCCTGTCTAATCCCTACATTTCCTCTCCCACTCACTGACACTGCTCAGCAATGCATTGGCCCCCCTCCTCAGCACTGACTTCCTGTCTAATCCCTACAATACACCTCCTCACTGACACTACTCAGCTATGCATTGCCCACCTCTCTGGTACTCAAAGGGTTAATTAGCATAATGAATAAAACTAGTTTGCTAAATAAAAAATGGCTAATACAACATATAGGTGTTTTTGGATACTATTTCAAGATAATCAAAGTTGTTTTTGCGTGACAGTATCCTGTTAACTTGGAAATAATAATATTACATAATGGGACTTATCTTTAAAGATAAAGTGCAACAATTTTGGATCAAACCAACCATATTTTAAGGGACACGTAACAATTACCATCAATTTAGCTGGGAACTAACACCTACCTGGGGGTACATACTCTTAAATACCTTGTACCCCATGCTAGTCTTTGTAAAAAAATGTATTTGTTTTATTAGGCCTAGAATCTAGTTTTACATATGCTCTCTGTGGGATGTCATTCCTACCTTTTGAAGGACTCCCATTACAATAACAATCTCCTTAAGTATCTTAGAAGTTGTGGTGTTTTATTGTCTGTAATTGGCCTAAGTTAGGAGATCAGCCTTTCTGAATAGAAGAGCAATGAGCTATAATGTCAACATTAAGAGCAATAAAGAGACAGTAATGTCTCCCCCCAAAAAAATCCAGTTTTGTAGAGTTTAAAATATTAATCAATATGCTCCAAACCCTATCTCTCAAACCACTATGGTTTGAGAGATATAGGGATTCAAAGTCCCCCCCCTTCTCCCGATGTCAGCTGTAAAGCAGACAGCAGGAGAATCGAGTCGTATGACTCAAGGAGGCTCTGCAGCAGAGCCGAAATTGCATTATTGCTAAAGAATTAATTCATTGGAAAGGTCTAAAAGGTGTGCCTGGTGTACAAGCACACTTTGTAGACCTTTCCAGTGAATGAATTCTGTTTAAGTAATGCAATTTCAGCTCTGCTGTAGAGCCGTTTGCTGGTCCACGGACCTGGGATCTCTTGCTGTTGAAAAGGGGAAGGAGGGGGTAACTATGAATCCCTATATCTCTCAAACCATAGCGGTTTGAGAGATAGAGTCTGGAGCGTATTAATATTTAAAACTCTACATAAATGGAATCATTTTTTGGGGACATTGCTGTCCCTTTAACTGTGCAAAAAATAACAAAAACAATAGCTAAATGATGTTTCTATAGGACAGGCTATGCATGCATTAACCCTTTGAGTGACAGAGGTTAACCTTTTGAATGCCACAGGGGTGAGCACCCAAAGTGTTAAAAATGCAATTTAGCTTTACATTTTATGGGTGAAAAATATATATATATATATATTTTTATCAGATGCTAGCTGAAAGTACATGACATTTAAAATTGTACAAACCAATGACATGTTTTGGTGTTAAGAGTTTCTTTAACTGATAGAATTGTACAGAGTTATCCAACTGTTACATGACCTACATATGAAGTTGAAGGTGTAGAAAATGTTAGACTTGCCTTGAGAAAAAAAGATCATAACCAGTAGTTTAACCCTTTAAGGACCGGGAAAATCTGAGCTAGATTTCACTTAACCCCTTAGTGACTGGCCGCACGCACCTGCGGCCGGCACTTAACGCCTGCCGAACATTTTTTTTTATTTTTTAAAAAGAATCCAGAGTCCCCGATTGGTGTGCAGCCGCGAGGGGACACGGATTTCCGGGACGTACATGTACGTCCTCTGTCCACAAGTGACATCTGCTCGGGACGTACATGTACGTCCTAGGGCAGTAAGGGGTTAAGGACCGGAGCAATTCTGACCTTTTTGACTATGTCTTTATTCAACAGTGTTTCCCCTCTAAGTACTTTATTTTACCCATGAAAATTATACACTGTTTTTCTTACGCACAAGTAGGGCTTTCTTTTGATACTACACTTATAAGGATAACCCACCATTTATTTTAGTAAAATTAAGGAAAAAGTAAAAAAAATATTTTTTTTTTCTCTTGTGATCCTTTGGGCACAATGGGTTAAATTTTTATGGAGACTGCATGAAAGGTATGACCGGTCAGTCATACCTACCAAATGGGCAGTTTTAAGTGGGCACTGTCCGCCCTGAGTGAAAATCCCCATGTCCCTTTTTCCCACCCTATTTTCCCACTTTTTCATTGATGACATTTGGTGGTATATATAAATGTATTACATGGCTCCACAACAATCATACTCCCAATTTTGTTCATTTACATGTTTGTTTTTTTTTTTTTTTAATTTTATTTTGTAAAAAAAAATTGTGTTGTGTTTAAAAAAAAAAAAAAAAAAATAGTGTCTTTTAGCAGGTCAAAAATGGACCTGCATCCAGCCAGCCTCCAGCACAGCACTGAAGTGGTTAATACCCCCAGCTGCTGCATTTTTTTCACTAGGTGTCTCCTCTCTGCTTCTCTCTCCCTTACATTGATGGTAAGGGACTGACAGGCATAGGGGAGACACAGAGTTCATTCAGAATGCCAGTACATGTGATTGCTGCTGCAGCGATCACATGACTTGGCACAAGTGAGAAGGGCTGAGACTGAACACTCCGGTACCAGAGCGCTCAGTCTCAGCTTGGAATGAATGATAGCAGTGTGCATGGAGGCGCACTGCTATCATTTAACCCATGATGGTCCAGGACCGTCGTGGGTCCTTAACGGGATTCTACCCCTGATGGTCCTGGACTGTCATGGGTCATTAACAGGTTAAGGAGAAGGATCACACTACATTTACTATCATTGTACAGTATATAGAAAGGGAATGTAACCTTCATTTGCAAAATATACAGAAAATGATTCCAGTGAATACTTTCAGTGAGTTTTCCTTTTGTATCATTTGTTTGCCGGTTAGACATATATCACCTATAAAACTGTGTATAGACACTTACATGAGGACTTTTTTAAAGTGATACTAATGTCTACTTAAAAGTATTTGGTCGAGTCTTCTTGATATTAAAACTAAGAGATAGCACTATATTTAACTTTTACTGTTGTGTAGTTCATGGCAGCATCCCATGGATGTGTAGTTCATGGCAGCCTCCCATGGATTCTCTATTCGTGTTGTGCACCTCGACGGCTGCAGCAAGGGACAAACTTCAATAAGTATAAGGGAAATCGGTGGGGCAGGATTCCCATTCGTTTACTGATGTTCGTCCTTCACTGCAGCCGTCCGGACCAGAGAGAAAGCTGCAGCAGTGATGTGCAAGAAAGGGGCGGTGGTAGATCTTTATCTCTGCATAACTTTGAACTACAGTAAGTGCTTAAAGGGATAATAATACTTCGTTTTAACTTTATTTTATTTTGTAGGCATTAAAAAAACATGAAGAATGATATAAGTCTTATCTCTCAAACCTTTATGGTTTGAGAGATATTCACAAGCAAAGTTCCCCTCTTGCTCCTTTTACCTAGTGTAAGCCATCTCTTCTCAGATGTGAATCTGGTTGTAAGACTAGACAGATAACAGCAGGGGACAATCTTCTTTCTATGAAAACAATGAAAACCCTGCCCCCCTTGACAAGTTTTTCAGGTTTTTCCCTTATCTTAATTGAAAATTGTCCCTCTCTGCAGTCTACCTGGGCACTTCCCTTCTGATCTGGCTGAGCAGTGTTATATCAGTAAAAGGGCGGGAGGGGGATACTTTGTCATTGAATTACTCTTGAACTACAGCTCTGACAGAACTGAAATAACACTCTCCAAAGTACAAATACTATGATGATTAATTAGAGCTGCTTTTATTATGAAACATTACTATCACTTTAAATTCAGCGCAATCTCTTACTTTTAATACAAAGAAAACTCAACCAAATACTTTAAAGTAGAAATTACTAACTCTTTAAAATGAGCTAATTAAACAAAAATACAAGAAGTAACACAGACAAACGGATAGGAGAGAGCACAGCTATAACAGCACTACCATCATCACATCCATAAGCGTACAATGCAGTGATAGTTATGTATGAACGTTATACTAGCACATAAGGAACATTTATGAAAATTGTTCTTGCTCATTTTTGTGAACTGATCCTTAAAACATCCTTATTCCTTATTATGAGTTTTGGTATTTATAAAGTATTCTAGTTACATTTATATATGTGGTGACCGTAAAGAATAAGAACAGGCCAGGCATGGCCTTAAATATTTGGTGAAAATTTTGTCACTACATTGTCGCAAATAGAGTATTTTTTTATAAATTCGCGGAGCCACTTTTTACAGTCTTCCTTACTCCATTTTTCTTAAAAATGTACTACACAGTGTTATGGCCCCATAAACTGTCCTTAATACTTTTACAACTACCAGCAGGTATAATTGCTGCTTTAACAAAAATTATAACCTTCTATGCAGGCAGGCACCTGGGAACAGTGCAGACATCTTGCAAAGCCGGTATATCTGCATCTGCGCTGTCCGTCCCCTTCAACTCCATGATTGGTGGGTTGAATTCCTTTGTTTAATTCACACACATCCAATGTTAACAACAAAAAGACAGAGACACTAGTGGGAAAATATTTTTGCCAAAATGGACACAGTGTCAGGGACATTAAGTTAACTGTACTGATGGAACTGCTCCGCACTCAGAGGGACAGAAAAGTATGGGAGGTTAAGTTAATGCTGAAGATTAATGCTATTTATTATGGTTTGAATAAAGACAGAGAATTCTTGACACATTATCACATTGTGGATTAACCTTTCCAATAGTCCCACTGGGATCATAAATACCTCTAAGTCCTCACAGGAAGACTGCAATTTACCATTGACTGATCAAAGTATCGAGGTCTGCACTGAGTGTTTTTATCTGATTTCTATTCTAAAGAATGCAATGAGTACTTGTATATAAGAGATGTTTTCATATTTATCTGTATAACACGCCTGAGGAAGAGACCTAAGGTCTTTAAAGCTTGCATCCTAAATCTGCTTAGTTATCCAATAAAGGTTTCAACAACTATATTTGCCCCCTATGTAGTTCTGTGGCTACCATTGGAAAAAGGCTGGGGTATAAGACAGTGTATGTGTAGATCTGTGATTTCCAGTGCAGATATGGCTGGGGTGTCAGGCACTGTCAGGCAGTGTATATGTGGGTGTTTGCCACTGAAGCTAGCCTGGGGAGTCAGACAGTGTATGTGTGGTTCTGTGACCATCAGTGGGCAGTAGAACAGTGATGTGTTGTCAGACAGTGTATGTGTGGGTCTGTGACTACCAATGAACAGTAGAACTAGGCTCGGGTGTCAGTGTATGTAATTTTGTTACTACCAGTGGAACAAGGCTGGTGTATCAAACAGTGTTTATGTACATAAGTACCTACCAGTGGAAAAAGGCTGGGGTGTCAGAGAGTGTATGTGTAGATCTGTGGCTACCAGTGGATCAAGGATGGGATGTCAGACAGTTTACATTTGGGTCTATGACCACCAGTGTACAGTAGAACAAGGCTAAGATACATGGGCCTTCACAGAAATGTTTCCAGTGGGGGGCAAAGCCTTAATATATCCCCCAAGCCAACCAGTCCTGTCCCTGGGGAGGGGTTAAAAGTGCTGGTGGGCAAGTGCTCCCTCTTGCCCCCAACCCCACAGCTGCCCATGCTAGGCTAACAGGCAGTTCAGGTGTAAATCTGTGACTACTAGAGGGTACTGGAATAGCTCTCCTTCTCTCTGCCTCATCTCTCACACGCAATGCCATGCTGCTAGTTAACATCTAAAATACATTTTCCTGTTCACAGTTCTCAGGAGAGAGATAATTGATTTTCTATGTTATTAACAATAAGGCAATTTAATATTTTCTTTTCCACTGCTATTGCTAGTCACATTAAACTACTTATTATCTTTTTAGGGTATAAAGCATTAAAATAACTTTATTTTTCTTTCAATTATTATTTCCCGGAGGAAATTATTTAAAAGGAAATGTTATATGCAATCATTTTTACACAGTCGTATCTTCTATGCTACTCGCTAGAGCTAGGACAATAAAACTGTTACTGTAGTCTGGCTGAATTCATTAAAAACTACATTGATATAATTGTTCAGGTTATTTTATAAAGTTCTGGATGCCAGATTGAGGTGAGCAGCATGCAGGTAGAAGCCATATGGAGACAATTCTGGGCTAAACCAACTGCACTATAGGGGACCATTAAAAAAAAACAAAAACAAAACCTATGATTTAAATGGGGTTTTCAACCCCTTGATTGTACGGGTTTCCAATCCATTGTGAAGAATTTGGTTGTAGACCGCTCTACTAGCATTAAAGTGGTTAAAAGCACCATTTCAACCTATGGGAATGTTAGGTATTTTAATTTGTTCTCTGGGTTTCAGGTGGCTTGCCCCAAAATTGTTCCAGGTTTTATGTACCTGTCATTTGCAAAATAACCAGCAGGTGGCACTTTAGTACCAAACCAGAAATGACATCAATACTGTTACAACCTTGGAGTGTTTACCTGTGCATTTCTTACAACTGGTAATAGGGTTAATTTTAGTAATTTAACCCCTTAAGGACCCATGATGGTCCAGGACTGTCAAGGCTTGTATTCAGTTAAGGTCCGATGACGGTCCTGGACCGTCATGGAATTCCGAGCTCCCCTCGCGGCTGCTCGCCATTCGGGGAGTCCGGAATCGGATAGTGAAAAAAATATGGTCCCTGGTCCTTAAGTGACCGCACCGTGAGTGCATGGCCAGTCCTGAAGGGGTTAAGGCTGGAATATCAATGTATACACAGCACTTGACAAAATGTTTTGCTGACACTGAGGAGTAATCACTTTTTTGATCATGGTAGATCAGTAGATTAGTATTAGTCAATGGTCTTGATAAAAATCCCAGGGGGTCGAATTGTTGACCACTATTAACCCTCTGAATGCACTGCAGTCTTCTCTGGCTCACAAAGGGTTAATGAAACCTATTGATGTACCATGAAAACGTCCTGTGATTTGTGAATACGATTTTGAATTTATTCTGGGACACAAACCCTTTTTTCATATATATTATTTATGTCATTGAAATAAAATGTATTTATTATAAAAAAAAAGTGAAACAAAACTTGTTTTGGAAGAATATATTATATATTTTTATGTATATTTCACTCTGCTGGACAGTAACAGAATATGAACAGTTATTATTTCATTATTTCACTTTGATCCATCATAAAGGTATATACAGTTCATGCAAAATGTGTTAACAGCAGAGCAGGTCTAACTTGCAATTTTAACCCTTTGAATGCCAGAGGGGTATGCAATCCTTTGGCACTCAGCAGGTTAATGCATTCAGTGCAGAACGCACCCAGGCTGCAGCCGGCCTGATCAGCACAGCGGACTATAGCTCTGCTTTGCACAACTGCGGTAACATTAGAAGTTGCGATTCCCTTTGCAATTTCCAATGACTTGTTGACTCATGTGGGTGTGTGTGTGTGTGTGTGTGTGTGTCTGTGTTAACCCCTTAAGGACCCATGACATGCCAGGACCATCATGGGAAACCTTCACTAAAGGACCCATGATGGTCCTGGCATGTCATGGATATCAGGGCTCCCCACATGGATGCACGCAGCTCGTGAAGCCCCGAATCGGATCGGCAAATAAAAAATGATCAGTGGTCCTTAACTGCGGCCGGTCCTTAAGCGGTTAAGCCTTTAAGTGCCATAGGGGTACGTAATGCATGTCTTTGCAATGTATTGTGTACCCCTCCAGCATTCTCACTCTTACTAGGTGAGACTGTTTGTCTAATTTCTGTCAGCAGCAGCAATATAAGCTGACAACTCTCATCATACCGGTCATCTTGAGCTTCTCCTTCCCAGAGCTGGTGCTGTGAGCACCAGATAGGCAGCCGATGAATCCTATTGGCTGCTCTGGTGCCATATCTACCTGCACAGCCAGTAGGAAAGAGGCTGCCACTGGAAAATTTCAACTCTTGCAGGAGGTGGGGCAAGGAGCTTGAGGCAGACCTGTACACTGAAGGCTGTAAGTTTCTAATTTTGCTAATTTCAGAGTTGGAAGGCACTGAGTATTAAAGGACTTAGCTGAGGCCATGAATGCTAGAAATGTCTCCAGCTCATTACAAAGCAAAGCTTTGGAGACATTTTTATCATGCAAAAGGTTAGCAGTAAAATTCACCCAATGGATATAGATGAGCTCCCAGGGGTTAATTTATTATTAGGTTATATTGGTACTCAGAAATTACTCAGCAAATTTACGTGTAGCCAGGTAAACAATGATCAATGTGATTAAACCAATTTACATCATTTGAAAACGTCTAGCCCTCATGTACACAGGCTGAATCACCATTAAGAACACACTGGCGGTCCACCCACTCTGGGCTGTGCGGTTTTCTAGGGAGTAGAATGATGGTGATACTAGTTGCTATGATGTCTGTTTGTAGATACGTCTAATATGACCTCATAGTATTTATATCTATTCAACATATAAAGAGGAAGTGTCACTAATTAAACTAATGCATCTTTTTGTTTTCTTTAATTATTGGACTAATCCACAGATCAGAATATAAAACAGGAAATGCAACAGTAGCCTTCCATCGGTTGATGGACTACAGTTTAATGCAATGTGCAGTACATTGCCGTGGTTCTCAGATATTTTGCTGTGGTAGCACTCTTTAGTTTCCAAGGGTAAAAGGCAATCAAAACATTTAACAACCTAAATGCAAGACAGGTCCTTAACACATTGCTTCACATTACGTTTGAGACCTCTCCACATTGGACAAGTCTTTTGACACTTAAAGGATTAAACCTTTACAAATATCAAATGTATTTGAATGCTTGTTGGTACTGATAACTTAAGACTAAATGATTAGGCTAAAGTGTATGAGGATAGCACTACCAGGTAATTGGATCTGATTTTATTAATAAAGGGGTATGGGCTGTAGTCTTGCAAAAGTCAGCTCGAAATACTTCAGTGTTCCATACATCCACTGGCGGGCACACAACCACACAAACAATTTCTGACACCCTAGCCTTGTTCCCCTATTCAATCTACTCACCTCAACGGGAGGTCAAATAACCACACATACTGTACATTATCATCTGACAGCAGTATTCCATCATTTAGTCTTCAGCACTTACGCTAGTAGGCAGAGAACCCCTCATGCATTATCTGCTCCTGAAGTCTTGTTCCACTAGTCAATCTTCATACATTTACTGGTAGGCAGAGAAGTGCACGTACACTGTCTGACACCCAAGCCTTGTGTCGTTATCTGCTATGTCTATAATTTGTTGTGGAATCCCTTGCACTTCTTCGGACCACAGTATGAGAACTGGTGGCATACTCTAATAGCCTGTGAGTTGCACAATCCAATGGCAGCTCTATGTAATATTTTGCAGATGTGTTGCATCCTAACGTTAAACCTAAATATGCAAATTATTGACAAGTGCACAGAATAATCATTGGACTTCTGCAGCAAAACACACAATTCTAAGTTTAAGCAGTATCATAAACACGAAAATGTAGAATGTAAAAAACATGCCGCAAACACAGGAAAACTTCCACTAGTAAGTGGAAAATAAAACAGACTTTGAAATCTGTGTTGTGCTTATATTCAGTACAGTATAGTGTAATACTCTGATGACCAGAAAAACATAATACTACATCTCTCTCTCTCTCTCTCTATATATATATATATATATACACTAGCAATAGTGTCCTTTGACTGCTTCAGGTGTCCAGACATCCAGGAAAATCCAGAAAAGGAGACAATGTTCTTAATGACTGGATAGTTGAGTTTGCGTGTGTGTTTGTGTATTGTGTTGTGCATGTGTGTGTATTCATGTGTATGTGTATTGTGCATGTGTTGTGTGTGTGTGTTTTGCATGTGTGTTGTGTGTATGTGTTTTGCACATGTGTGTTGTATACATGTGTGTATTGCGTGTGAGTGTGTATTGTGCATGTATATTGCATGTGTGTATTGTTTGTGTATTTTGTTTGTGTATTTTGTGGTGCATTGTACGTGTGTTTGTGTGTCTGTATTGTGGTCATGTGTGTGTATTGCTTGTATGTGTACATGTTGTGCATGTTTATGTATTGTGGTGTGTGTATGTGTTTATTGAAGAAGGCCCCTGCAATCCCTTACCTTATCACAGAAGTGGCAGAGAAAATGGCCTGATTGTTTTTTGAAAGAGGAGATAGTCAGCGGGAGGGCAGATAAAATCACCAAGAGTATGGGTAGTCACAGAATTGGGAGTTCCATTCAGGTCCAAGCTGTGGCTAGCCCTAGCCCTGTGGTATGGGGTGATTCCAGTTTGCATGGTTTCTTCTTCTTGTTGTGGCAGCACAGTGTAAGGTAAGGCATTTGTCATTAATACATTGCAGAGGAGGGTAGTAGAACAACCTGTAACCCTTTTAAGACAATGTTCTTAATGACTGGATTGTTGAATTTGCATGTGTATTTGTGTATTGCCGTTTGTGTTCTGTTTGTGTAGTGTGTTTTGCATGTATATGTGTATTGTGTGTGTTTTGCACGTGTGTTGTGTGCATATGTTTTGCATATGTGTATTGTATACGTGTGTATTGAGTATGAATGTGTATTGTGCATGTGTACTGTATGTGTATATTGTTTATTTATTTTGTGGTGTGTTGTACGTGTGCTTGTGTGTGTGTGTATTGTGGGTGTGTTTGTGTATTGCCTGTGTGTGTGTTGTGCATGTTGTTTTTCTGTGTGTGTTTATTATGTGTGTGTATTGTCTGTTTGTGTTATGCATGTGTATTGCATGTATGTATTGTGTGTGTTGTGCGTGTATTGTGCATGTGTGTGTTGTGAGTTGTGCATATGTATTGCGTGTGTGTTGCAAGCATGTGTGTTGTGAGTGTGTGTGTTGCACGCGTGCGTGTATAGTTTGGGGAAAATGTGAAAGGACGGAAGCTTGTGAGTGGAAGAGACCATATTAACCCTTTAAGTGCCACAGTGGTGGGCATCACATTAGTTTTCAGTGCATTGTGCACCTCTTTGGCAGTCAAAGGGTTAAGGCACCTGATGTGTATTAACAGTGTACTTTAGTGTAACAGTGCTGGAGTGTGCTGAATACAGTCCATGGGATTTTTGTGGAGCACTGAAGAGAAAACAGAATGTGGTGTTGAGTGAAATTTTTGTCCCCAAGGGGAAAGTGGCAGTAATTTTTTTGGTTTCTGTGATGGGATAGTGAGGGGTGTGGAAATTTAAATAGCTATGTGTTGGAGATATGCTAAACTCCTCCCAGCTGTGCCCTGGGATGTGTATGTTGGGCTATGGCAGTCCATAAGAGCTCTGCGTATGTGCTCTTATGTGCCAGCCCTGGAGTGTGCATTATAATTTAGTGTGTAATACTGGGCTCAGGCAATAGAGGACATATGCAAATCTCCTCCTAGCTGCCTTACTGGGGGGGGGGGGTGGCACAGACATACAATTTGTGGTCACCTGACCATTTCTTCTTTTATAGTATAGATTATAATTTTGTTTTGTTTTTTTGTCAAATGACTACTCATATTCACAAAATGGTCTTCGGCCTTATCCCACTACTTCTCTGTATGTTTATGTCTCCGAAATAAGGAGAAGAGGAACCAATACACAGCATATCACTCATGCATTAGCAAACAGATGTGCACATCCCAGTGTGTCCAAGGCAATGAGTGGATGTTCTATTTGTTCCTGCTGTGGTGGGATCTGTATGACACAGGAGTGCTAAGGTTCTTGCTCCTGAGTATCCCCTAAGAAGGCTTGACATGTTCTCTTGTACACCAGCTTACCAGAGGTTCCTAGCTAACAGGGTCCCAGTCATTCCTCAACTGGTACTTGAGATGATCTTCTTTGTATCCTCTGAGAAGTGTTTCACTGCTCCAGTTGCTCCTTCATCAGTACAAAGAAGTATCCACTGCTTCTATCCCTCGATATCCTATTCCACTCCTCCTTAACCTCAGATGTTGGTAAGACACGTTCAGGATGTCCACTAAACAAATATATTTGTTGTTATCAATGTCAATCACAAATGACACAGAGTGGATTTAGAGACTTAAACTGATGTTACAGATGTTAAATCACAGACAATAGGGGATGGATTGCCAGTTATAAATACCGACTGCAAACCTTTTGTCATTTGGTTTCCCAGGTTGTCTAGCACTGATAGCACTTACCCCATTATTTCATATAATCTAAAGACATAAAAAAGAATGCACATATAAATCAATACATATTATTTACATATTATTGAAATTCATGGAAAAATTAAGTAAGCTGATATCCATGAAATACTCTCTGTTTTAATTCCATTCTTGTCTTGCACTGAAGATGGTCAGAAATAGAAATTTTGTTTTGGTAATGTCAGGAGAAAAATAAATATGTCTAATTCTATCCCTGACCTTGACTCTTCAATAGTATTTTCAGTAGCTCATCTCACTTATTTTTGCTACTTAATATCTTTAAAGACTTAAAATAGAATTAAAACTTACCATCATGGAAAAAATAACACAAAGAAATGATAGGAAAATATAAATAAACAGAAGGGATTCCAATGTTTTCTCAGAAAAGGGGTACCATGTTAGCCGTAGATAATGCAGGAAAATAGAAGAGTAAGAGTGATATCTTATCACAGCCATTAAAGGTATGACTTCTACTCTTCTAGTCTAACATTTACTCATAAGTTTCATAGACGTTAAACACTTTCTAATACTGAGGCTAATATGTAGTGATCTATAAATATCAAAAACGTTTTTCATAAATTATTTGGTACATAATGAAACACAATACATAACATAATACATAATACATATACCATCAAATCGAAGGTATAATATGCACCTGTGTATAATACACAGGTGCATATTATACCCAAAATTTTAGGGGAAAACAAGAGTACCTATGTATAATACGCACCCTTGTTTTCCCCTGTCACACCTGGGTGACCTACACAAAAAATGGCAAATTCTCCCTTCTTGCCTCCCTCCCCGCATACCCAGCAATGCCTCTCCTGCTCCGAAGTCCAAATGCAGAATCCTAACAGGGTCCCAGCGGACGGCATGCTTGCATCCGCCGCCTGCTTACAGCATGGCCCTGTCAGTACCTCCTCTGCCCAAGAGACCAGATTCCACATCTGAGGGGAGGTGGCTTACACTAGGTAAAAGGGGTGGGAGGGGGATACTTTATCATTCAATTACTCTTGAACTACAACTCTGACAGTATTAAAATAACACTCTCCAAAGTCCAAATACCATGAAGATTAATTGGAGCTGCTGTTTTTGTGTGAAACATTACTATCCCTTTAAAGTAATTCCTATTCACTAGTTAGCAATGAGTTAAACCTTTAGTACTGTGTACGCACTTTTAAGAAGCAAAATGTAACATATCTTATTAGACTAGCTGTTGATTATATATATTAAACTGTAAACTCTCTAACTTTCTGTCGACAATCACACTTTTTTATTTTTACTACAATATGTAGTAAATACCAGTACCTTTTCTTTGATTTCTTGCCCTTTTCTCAGTCAGGTCCTTGTGAGAAAAAAAGTTGAAACTCCTGTCATAGGGGAACAGCAGCACCCGGTGACCACAATAGGAATTTGCACTATAATGTAAAAAAATAAACAAACTAGTCTGATCTGTAATAGAAACATAGAAACACAGAATTTGACGGCAGATAAGAACCATTTCGGCCCATCTTGTCTGCCCATTTTCCTACAGTAAAAACCTCAAACCTTTTTTGGTCCTTGGTCTTTTCTTATGTTAAAGGGATAGTAATGTTTCATAATAAAAGCAGCTCTAATTAATCATCATAGTATTTGAACTTTGGAGAGTGTTATTTCAATACTGTCAGAGTTATAGTTCAAGAGTAATTCAATGACAAAGTGTCCCCCTCCCACCCCTTTTACTGATGTAACACTGCTCAGCCAGATCAGAAGGGAGTTGCCCAGGTAGACTGCAGAGAGGGACAATCTTCAATTAAGATAAGGGAAAAACCTGAAAAGCTTGTCAAGGGGAGCAGGGCTTTCATTGTTCTGATAGTAAGAATATTGTCCCTTGCTGTTATCTGTCTGGTCTATGGACTGCATTCCACATCTGAGAAGAGATGGCTTACACTAGGTAAAAGGGGCAGGAGGGGAAACTTTGCTTGTGACTATCTCTCAAACCATAAATGTTTGAGAGATAAGACTTATGTCGTTCTTCATATTTACTTAATGCCTACAAAATAAAATAAAGATAAAACAAAGTATTACTATCCTTTTAAGGACAGCCTTATGCCTATCCCATACATGCTTAAATTCTGTCACTGTATTAACTTCTACCACTTCTGCTGGTAGGCTATTCCACTTATCTACTACCCGCTCAGTGAAGTAAAACTTTCTTACATTACATCTAAACCTGTGTCCCTCTATTTTTAGACTATGGCCTCTTGTCCTAACAGTTTTACTCCTTTGAAATATACTTCCATCCTGCACTTTGTTGAATCCCTTCATGTATTTGAATGTTTCAATCATATCCCCTCTCTCTCTTCTCCAAGCTATATGTGTTCACATCCTTTAGTCTATCCTGATATGTCTTTTCCTGCAAACCAGTCACCATTTTAGTAGCCCTTCTTTGAATTTTCTCTAGAGTATCTATATCCTTCTGGAGATGGGGTCTCCAGTACTGTACACAATACTCTAGGTGAGGTCTAACTAGAGATCTGTAGAGTGGCATGACCACTTCCCTTTTTCTGCTACTAATGCCCCTAGCTATACAACCCAGTACCCTGCTTGCATTCCCCACCGCCATGGGCGTCCGCAGAAATTTTTCCAGGGGGGAGCATAATTTTAATGACATCCATACTCTGTCCTTTTTTCACAATGTCATGAAGGGGAGGGGAATAGTCATCACATAAAGCTCAGGCATGCAAAGGGTTGAGAAACCTAATACAAAAGCTTAAAGGGGAACTACCACCCCGCAATAACTTTAATTAATTCTTCATCTGGCGACTAGCTGCTTAGTAGTGCTAGTCACCAGAAATATTACCTAGTTTCAAAGATTTTCCAGTTTTTCGGAGTCTCACAGTAGCAGGAAGCACGGACATCTCATCATAGTGACGTCCGTGCGCCTGCGCTGTCAGTCCCTTTTGGAGCCGGATGAAGAATTAATTAATGTAAAGTTATTGCGGAGTGGTAGTTCCCCTTTAATAGAAGAATCAAGTTGCCATTGTCTGATTTAAGTGTTGCAATTTCTAATCTTCAGCTTCAACTTGCTCCAACTTTCTCCCATCAGCTCCAACTTGCCCCCATCAGTTCCAACTTGCCCTCACATTGCTCCATCAGCTCCAACTTGCCCTCACATTGCCCCATCAGCTCCAACTTGCCCCCATCAGCTTCAACTTGCTCCAACTTGCCCCCATCAGCTCTAACTTGCCCCCATCAGCTCCAACTTGCCCTCACATTGCCCCCATCAGCTCCAACTTGCCCCCATCAGCTTCAACTTGCTCCAACTTGCCCCCATCAGCTCTAACTTGCCCCCATCAGCTCCAACTTGCCCCCATCAGCTCCAACTTGCCCTCACATTGCCCCCATCAGCTCCAACTTGCTCCCATCAGCTTCAACTTGCTCCAACTTGCCCCCATCAGCTCTAACTTGCCCCCATCAGCTCCAACTTGCCCTCACATTGCCCCCATCAGCTCCAACTTGCCCCCATCAGCTTCAACTTGCTCCAACTTTCCCCCATCAGCTCTAACTTGCCCCCATCAGCTCCAACTTGCCCTCACATTGCTCCATCAGCTCCAACTTACCCTCGCATTGCCCCCATCAGCTTCAACTTGCTCCAACTGGCCCCATCAGCTCCAACTTGCCTCACATTGCTCCATCAGCTCCAACTTGCCCTCACACTGCCCCCATCAGCTCCAACTTGCCCCCATCAGCTCCAGCTTGCTCTCACATTGCCCCCATCAGCTTATAACTTGCCACATCAGCTTCTAATTGGCCCTCTGCAGCACTGCTCCTTCACCTGCCCGCGGCGATCACCTCTCCTCTCCCCTCCGCGACACCCGTCACGCACAGTTGGCAGCCAATGAGAGAGGGGTATCCAACTCTCCTCTCTTATTGGCTGCAGTGCACACAGAGGGGAGAGGAGAGGTGATCACCGCTGGCAGCAGAAGGAGCGGTGCTGCAGAGTACGAGCGAGAGCTACAGACCCCGCGAGAGATTAAAATCCGGGGGACGCCCATGCCCACCGCTTTATTACATTGCCTGCCTACCTTTAAGTCATTAGATAATTACTCCCAAATCCATTTCCTTTGTTGTCTCTGACAGTACAATACCCTTAATAGTATATTTTTCCTTTGGATTCTTATGTCCCAAGTGCATTATTTTACAATTATCAACATTAAACTGCAGCTGCCACACTCTTGACCATTCTTCTAATTTACCTAAATCATTTGTCATCTGGCCTATTCCCCCTGGAATGTCTACCCTATTGCAGATCTTGGTATAATCTGCAAAAAGGCATACCTTACCTTGAAGACCTTTTGCAATATCACTAATAAAAATATTAAAAAGAATGGGCCCCAGTACAGATCCCTAGGCACCCCAGTAGTAACACTCCTTTCGTCTGTATATTCTCCATTGACTACCACCCTCTGTCTCCTGTCACTCAGCCATTGCCTTATCCATTTAACTATTTTTGCATCCAGACAATAACTTGTGAATGTAATATCTCAAAGCAGTGGGAGTAATATCATTTTACTTAGCAAGTGAAACTCAATGAAATATAAATTTCATTACAATCTATTTACTGCTCATTTAATAGAAAGCAACAGTACCCCATACGATCTATTAATGTGTGAAATTTGATGTCAACGATTTCAATAGATTTTGCTTCAGAACTGACAAAAATCATTGATGCCATACAAATAAAAATTGGAAACCATTTATTTTTTCACATCTTTTGATCTTCAAAATTAGTGACTGGATTATTGAAGCCTTATAGGGCTACTATAGTTACGTTTGAACAAAGGTACTGTTATTTGACAATTTCTTTTGCCCATAACTTTTGATTACATCGAAGAAATTGGCTGAAATGTTGGATTCCAGATCAGATTGATAATCCCTTCAAACCCTGCAAATTTCATAAAAATTGGGTTTGTAGTTTTTGAGTACCAAACTACTGACAAATATATATTTTCCCCTTTTGGCACTATGACAAACATTATTTAGGCCTACATCCCAAACTAGCTGATGGTTGTCACCACAATTGGCAAGATGAAGGGCCCTGATGAGTACTATTTGCTTTAAAAAAAGTTAGTAAGATTAGAAGAACCAGAGATATTAAGTTTTAGCCCCTTAACGCCACATGACGTGCCAGGATTGTGACAGAATTCCATCCTTTGAAGACGGTTGATGGTCCTGGTAGGTCATGTGTTAATAATCACAGTGCACCTCAGTGCACACTGTGATCATGGCGATGAGGCTGTTGCTGGCTACTCCAGGACTGGAGCAGTCAGTTCCACATGTGCAAATGACAAAGGAAATGTAAGAATTGACTGTTCTCTGCCTCTCTCCTCCTCACTGTGACCACGAGGCAGAGAGAGACAGAGAACATACCTTCCCATACTTCAGATGGCCAAAGAGAGGACACTTCTGTTAGGTGGTGGTGTTTGGAGCATAACTGGTAGGTAGAACATTTAACATAATGTTTAGTTTACTTCATGACATACTGACATCTCTTTGTGCAAATGAATAAATAATTTAGAGCAAAGTATTTTATTTACACAGGCTAATATATAAATATATACTGAAGTTTAAACAAATATTAATGTGAGTTTATTGTTGTGGAGCAATATCATACACTTATATAAATACACAGCCAAGCCCCAGCAACACCACCAAAAGCGAAAGTCTCCCTCTTTGTCCATTTGCAATTTTTGGAGACCCTCTAGTTGCTGCCAGACTACAACTCCCATCGACCCCCACCACCCAACGCCAGCCCATCTGTTTTTCGATGTACATCTTACATTGAACTCAGAGTTTATGCTGAAATGTGATTAACTTTTTTAGTGCTGGAAAGGTGCTATCCGGGTTTGACCAGGACATTCCGGTTTTGGGCTCACCTCTCCTGTTTTGTCTGTTGTGAAACCAGAACAGCTTCAGTTTCAAGCTCATGTGCTCTCATTGGATAGAGCACACATCTGTCACCAGATAACTAATTCTAATTGGCCAGTGGTGTAGCTGCCTGCTAATTTAACCCTTTGAGTGCCAGTGCACTGGGTGACCAATGCATTGTAAAGCAATGCATTGTTCACGCCTGGCACTCAAATGGTTAAATTGGGCATTTAATCCTATAGAGGTCTCTAGTGCATTACATGCTTAAAACATGCCGGCAGGGCACAAGTTAAGCTTCCCATTGAAAAGAATCATAAAGTTAGAAATTGGCCACTAAAAAATGTGGCGTATCCTGATCCATTAGCATAATTAATTGTTTTTTTTTTTTTTGCAAGAGTAAACTGTGGCAAGCCTACTAATGGTTAATAAGTAGGTAACATGGTTACCTGGGAATTTTCACCCTTTGGATGCTATCATCCAATGGATTATAGGGAATAAACACATTAAAACGGTCCAAATGACTACTAGGGAATACATTTGGGTTGTAAGTAGCAACTAATATTAAAGGAGCAGTAAACATTATTTAATGAAAACCGGTATGTTATAGGTCTTTTGGCTTTTTCTGCTGGATAAAACAAGGGAACTTCCACTGCTGTCATTTGTTTTATTTAAATACTATAATAGTTCAAATAATCAGGAAGTGAACAATAGTGTGATTACTTCCTGAAAGTTCTAACACTGACAGGAAGTGACTCATCGGTTTCTATCACATTTTGTGGCGAACTGTTTGTCGGTGACTAACCACTCCTAGGAAGTGCAGCAATATAGATAATTCTATAATAACTCTGAAAATATGCATCTGTCAGCAGTAGGGGTACCACTGTCTTACTCGGCAGGAAAAAAGCCCTAAAACATGTATACATTTTTTTGTGCAAAAAAGATTTACTGCTTCTTTAATCACTATCACTGTTAGACCTGTTATGTACCCAAGGGTTTAATAGTTATGATCATACTTGGGAACTCTCAGGATATGACCCAAATTTCAGGGTTAAGTAGGGTTGCCACCTTTTCCTCAAAAAAATACCGGCCCTAGTTGTGGGTCCATGAGGGCTGAGCCACAAAAAGGAGGAGCCACAAAAGGGGCAGAACCACTCAATGTTGCATGAGTCTGTGGGGATTGAAGTCACAGAAATATATGCTACAATAGGCTTCAGTCAAGGCTGGAGTGGATATATGGCCCATGATGTAATCACAGTATCCAACATGATGTTACTGGAACACAAAAAAAATGCAGCAAACAGGCCTGTGCACCTTCCCAAGAATGCCGAGTCACTCTGTGTACTTACCAATTGGAATGACATGTCCTTTACCTGAAGGTCCTTTATCACAGATTCAGTTTGTGAGAGGGAGGAAAATATATGCAAAGCCAACATGGTCTACCTTTATAAGTGATAGATCTACCTTTGCCCGACCTAACAAGACCAGAACTGGCATCTGCCTGTCTGAGTTATCTAGTGAAGGAGGGGTGAGGAACAGGTTTTCACTGACTCTTTGAACATCCTCATATAATGTACTGGAAAATAATAAACTCTTTTGGAGGAACACAAACCTAGTCTCCTTTGCATGAAACACTTAACAAAAGTGACAATTTGGAAGAGGGGAAGACTAAAACAGAACAGAGAGGAGTTTCAGTTCATAAGTGGTTTAACTGTTGATTGCTCAACATTCTAATGAAGGACATTTTACTCCATGGTCTCCATGCCCTTGATCAGACACAAGAGAAAATGTATACATTAACGTCACATACAATGCATGAAAACCCAAGGAACGAGTACAAGACCATCGGTTTGGACTTGCAGCATGGGAATTACGCCTAGCAAGACAGGCTATGATAAGATGTACCAGCCTTATATACTTGTATCACCCAGAATTTATTATAAGCTTGCATAAAGAGATTGTTTCTTCCGGACATTTATAAGGTGCACAGTACCTTCAATTGGAACAGTATGTATTTCAGTTGTCCTTTTATATTTGGGACAATCTTTTGCTCATATTTCGTCTGTTCTAGTCTTTTTAGGACTGTTTTACTTTCCATTTCCATCTTAGATGCAATGTTGAGTGTTTATCTTTACAGTATCACTATATCTATATTTGCGGTGGCATAGGTATTGTGATTTTGCACTCATCATTGTTCAAAACAATGCATATAAAATGTTTAGATGGTTTTTACCATACACCTAAAAAAATGTCCCCATGAAGAATAAATCAGGTCACCTTCAACTCATTTTGCTTTAGAATGAGTGGTTAAATCTCCACTTAAATCAATATGAGTTTTCTTTTGTACCCTATAGCTAGTGCAGTTGGTTTTGTTCCTCTTTGTCTTGATGAATAAGCCAAGACCCACAGTATG
Source organism: Rhinophrynus dorsalis (assembly GCA_037306005.1). Taxonomy (NCBI): domain Eukaryota; kingdom Metazoa; phylum Chordata; class Amphibia; order Anura; family Rhinophrynidae; genus Rhinophrynus; species Rhinophrynus dorsalis. The sequence goes on along the minus strand of CM074723.1, from coordinate 42,897,606 downwards.
TTAAATCCAATGGGAAATGAACAACAAAGTCAACTTAAATATGATGATGATACACATAATACCAGTCAAGAGGTAGCAGGTTTATTCTAGAACATAATACTTCTGCAGAGATGGGTAAAAAGTAGAAATGCTGCATAGTAAGCTGGGTAGCTTGGATACAGTACATACATATGTTACAACTGCTTGCTTGCATCTTAATTAACACTATTAATGAATATTTCTTACCATGTAATCCCCTTGCTGCTCCAGATCCACACTGGTCTTAAATTATAGCTGCAAGAGTACTGACAACACGGCTCCTACAAATGCCATAGATATTTGCATTCCACGATGCATCACGGAAGTTCTAGCATGCGGGAGTTACTTATATGGGATTGGACACCAGCCGCGGTGATGTCAGACGCACGCAGCAGTGGCTGCGCAACACTGCACCCGGCCTGAAGTCACACAGCAGAGCACCTCGGCAGACGGCAGTGTGAACTTAGTGACGGACTGTCCTTCGCCGGACACATACCGGCTTTTCAATTGCCGGTATAGAAGTTATACCGGCACCGGCTTCAGTGAGCTAATTACCGGCTGAGCCGGAAAAATACCGGCCGGGTGGCAACCCTAGGGTTAAGGGCCACATTTCCTACTGTATGAGATACACCAATTTAATGTTTTTTAATGTCCAAATTAGTGATATTTCTACCAAAATGACAGAAAGAGAACTCTAGCTTTTCATGTGAGTGTTTAAGCATGTCAATGGTTCCTCGATAACTGATTGGGTCACCTCTGCGTTAGACCAAACATCGATATTGCACCTAGAATTTACTTCCTCAGGAGTGCTAGATGGTTTATACCCCCAACAAGCTTAAAATCCCTCATAAAATGCTCATGACAAACTATGCTTATTCATTTCAATCATAACAGTACATATTTTGGAGGGGGGTGTGCAGAATTCTTTAATAGTGTTTACATGGCGTATTTATCATTAATATGTAGAGTTTCAATAATAAATGTTTTTTCTTAAAATTGAAAGTTTCGAGTTACAAAATTATGAGTAAGGGGACTGACGGGGGGTACCAGTCATAAAGAGATAAGGGAACAGGATGATGTCGTACAGGTCCTGGGTATATGCAAACAGATGTTTGCTCTCATAACCAATCCTGATAATGTCATAAAATACCCTTACACTTTCCCACTGATTTCCCCTCGCTGGAGCAAGAGGCAATAAGTGGAGAGTTTGGGGCATAAATAGACTTGTATATCGGCGCTAGGCAGGTGCAGCACTTTAAAAATGATTCTGCAGCCTGTTTTAGAACAGAATAGTATTAGTACATCCTTCCTTCTGAATGATAGAAACCAAAGACCATTATAGTGGTCATGGATACAAAACTTATATTTCAGTTTCCTACAGGACTTTTATCCTATCAAGGTGTAACACAATGCATTCAAAACCTTTCTGGTACCCAAATGGTTAAAACTAGTGATGAGCGAGCGTGCTCGGCCGATGCTCGGATCGGCTCGAGCATCGCTCTGCTCGGCACATGGCGGTACTCGTCGAGTACCGCCATGTGCTCTCCCGCCATGTTCGGGTGGCGGGGATCTGTGCCGGAAGAGGCACAGATCCGAAGACGCTCCGCTGGACCACCAGGGACTGGAGGTACGGGGGCATTGCGGAGATGAAGGGGGCATTGCGGAGATGAAGGGGGACATTGTGGAAGAGGGGCATAGACTCTATGCCCCTCTTCCACAATGTCCCCCTTCATCTCTGCTATGCCCGTCTTCCACAATGTCCCCCTTCATCTCCGCTATGCCCCTCTTCCACAATGTGCCCCTTCATCTCCGCTATGCCCCTCTTCCACAATGTCCCCCTTCATCTCCTCTATGCCATAGAGGAGATGAAGGGGGACATTGTGGAAGAGGGGCATAGCGGAGATGAAGGGGCACATTGTGGAAGAGGGGCATAGCGGAGATGAAGGGGCACATTGTGGAAGAGGGGCATAGCGGAGATGAAGGGGGACATTGCGGAGCTGAAGGGGGCATTCGGAGATGAAGGGGGCATAGCGGAGATGAAGGGGGCATTGACCAGGCACCCTCCCCTCATCAGAGCAGGGGGTGCCTGGTGTCGCCCCATTGACTTGAATGGGGCTCGGGTGCTCGGCCGAGCACTCGAGCCTCAGGGGGTGCTCGGTCAGAGCACCCGAGCACCCGAGCATCGGGGTGCTCGCTCAACACTAGTTAAAACATTGACTTAAGCAGCTTGTAGGAAAGAAATCCTGAAAAGTCCATAGACTGGCCCATTGTCCTCAGTTTGAGTGGTGTTAAGGGAAGGAATAATTTTGTGAATGTAGTTTAGAAACAGGCAGACATAGGTCCAAAAGCCAACTCTAGTGTCTGATTTTAGAGCAGAATTGTGATTGTACATCCACAGCTATATTTATCACCCAACATTGTAAATGGCCAAAAAGGGACAGTTTTGTTTTAGGTGGTGTTTCTGGGGGTGTGGCTGGTGGGTGGGGCAATACAAAGAATTTTTAGGTTATTTCATAAAATATTGACACTTCTTTATGTATCTGGATAAATGATTCGTAGATTTTCCTAAACTAATGACGGAAAGTGAGAATTTTATTAAAGACACGGAGGCGAGTGTTATGCTTTATCTCCTTCTTTACTTTTCTCAGCAGCAAAGTTCAAACAAACTTTTAAAAGAAAAAGCAATACAAACTTGTTGACTGTGTAGCCCCACCCTCACATATCAGTAACCAATCCCCATAAACATCAGTTGTATATTATCCTTAACATGTTTAACCTCTTCCTCTTTCTTTGATGATTTGTGCTGGATAAACTTCATAACTTGTGTAGAACATCTTTAAATTGGAACTTATAGATTCTCTGAAGAATTCTCAGTTGAATTCAGCGATCAACCTAATGCAGAAAACAAAAGAAATGAAAAGGGTGGGTTAAATTAGGGAGGGATAAAACTCGCCTCCGTGTCTTTAATAAAATTCTGACTTTCCGTCATTAGTTTAGGAAAATCTACGAATTTTATGGCAAGATCCGGAGGCTCATATTATGCGAGTTTAAAGCTGTAGAATAACATTATTGGATGTATGTTCAACAGGTTTAAAATATTAATTTTTAAAAGTGGATTCGTTGGACCAATCTGCTGCTTTTAGGATATCTTCAAGTTTACCCCCAGATATTAAAGATTTGGAAGCCATAGCCCCCCGAGAGGAATGTGCTCCAAATCTCTCTGTATTGATACTTGCAGCTATCATGATCCATCTAACCCATCTAGCCAAAGTAGTACAAGATACTGGTAAATGAGGTTTTACATATGAAATCAGTAATTGATTTGATTCAGGATGTCTAATTTTGGAGGTCACTTCTTCATAAGTTTTTAAACACTGAACTACACATAATTGAGGTTTCTGAGGAAAAGAGGGATAAAATATTTCTTTAGTGGAAGACTTAGTTCTCCTAGAGATTCTGAAACGAATGCCTTCTGGTTCATAAGATTTATTGTTAATGTCCAAAGCACGAACATCAGAAACTCTACGAAATGAGATAAGACATAGAAGAATAGTTAGTTTCACAGAAAGTTGTTTAAGAGAAAGATCTTTATTAGAGGGCCAAGATTCTATCAACCGTAGAACTAAGTTTACGTCCCAAAGTCCAGAATATTTAGGAATTGGAAGTCTGGAAAGTCTAATACCTTTCATCAATTTACACACCAATGGGTGTTGTCCCACTGGTGAACCTTCAATATATTCATGAGCGGCTGATATGGACGATCTATAACAGTTGATGGTTCTGAAAGCTTTGCCTTGTTGAAAACAATCAGAAAGGAAGTTAACAATTTCGGCTATATTACAATGAACGGAATCCAAATTCCGTTCCAGGCACCAGTGTACCCAGTTTTTCCAACATGATTGGTAACATAATTTTATACCTGGTGCCCAGGCTTCGGAGATAAGTGTCTTAGACGATTCCGAAAGGTTATTGATAACTCTGTGACTCCCGAAATTTTCCAGGCGATGAGATGAAGATGGTTCTGAAGAATTAAATTGTGTAGGTTCCCTGCCGGGTCTTGTAGTAAGAGTGGATGAGGGGTTATATAGCAAGGGAAATCTACTGACATCTCTAGAAGTAGAGGGAACCACGGTTGTGACGTCCAAAATGGAGTGACCAGGACGAGGGTCACTTCTTGTCTCCTTGTTTGTAAGATGGTCCTGGAGATCATGTTGAACGGAGGGAATGCGTTTCCCCCATTCGCCGGCCAATTCTGAAGAAAGGCGTCCGTGGCTAAAGCTTTCGGATCCGGTCTCCAGCTGAAGAAGTTCGGTAACCGAGTATTCAGTCTGGATGCAAATAGATCTAGTGTTAAGGGACCCCAGATGTTGTCTAGTATCTTGAAGGTATGTGTATGGAGTGTCCAGTCGCTGAAGTCCGTAAGGTATCTGGAATTCCAATCCGCTATGGTGTTGGAGAGACCAGGGATATATTCTGCTTGGACTGAAATGTTCTTGTCCAGGCAAAAATGCCAAAATTCTTTGGCTAGGTTGGAGAGTATTTTGGATTTTGTCCCTCCCAAGTGGTTTATGTATCGGACCGCCGATACATTGTCCATTTTCAACAGGATGCAACAATTCAACGTGTTTTTTGTGACGCTTCGTATTGCGAAAGAGCCTGCTAACAATTCTAAACAATTGATATGCAGGTTCTATTCTGAAGGTGACCATTTTCCCCCTGTAGTGAACTGACCGCAACGAGCTCCCCAACCTAGGGTACTTGCGTCCGATTCGATGACTACCTCTGGAGATTTGTCGAAGATTGCTCTCCCATTCCATGCCTCCATGTTTTCCAACCACCAGAGGAGTTCTGTTCGGGCATCTTCCGATAAGGAAATCAAGTCCGAGTATCCCAGACCTCTGTTCAAGTGTAGGATTTTCAGTCTTTGAAGTGCCCTGTAATGAAGAGGAGCTGGGAAGATTGCTTGTATAGAAGCTGACAGAAGACCCACTATTCTTGCTAGTGTTCTCAGAGAAATGGTTTCGGATTTTAGGATTTTCCTTATTTCCCGATGAATATTCTTTAATTTGTCTCGAGGAAGTTGCAAAGAAGAGTTTTCTGAATTGACGACGAAACCGAGGAATTCGATAACCTGAGTTGGTTGAGTTATTGATTTCTTCCAATTGATAAGAAAACCCAGGTTGGAAAGCGTCTGAATTGTTAAGTGAAGGTGGGCTCTGAGTGTCTCTTGATTTTGAGACATAATAAGGATGTCGTCGAGGTAAATTATCATACGTATACCCCTGCTTCTTAAAAATGAAACCACTGGTTTCATTACCTTTGTGAAGCACCATGGGGCTGATGACAGTCCGAATGGGAGACATGTAAACTGCCAAGTCGTCACTTTCCATCGAAAACGAAGTAGGTTTTGTTGGTCTTGGGCAATGGGTATGGTCAAATAGGCGTCTTTTAGATCCAATTTGACCATCCAATCTGACGTCAGTAGAAGATCCCTGAGACAATGAATGCCTTCCATTTTGAAGTGCCTGTAAAACACGAAGGCATTCAGATTTCTCAGATTGATAACTGGTCGCACTCCCGAATCTTTCTTGTGGACCAGAAAGATGTTGCTGATGAAACTCTGTTCGGAATTTGGGGCCTGGATAATGGCTCCTTTTTTCTGAAGCTCTAGAATTTCTAAGTCCACCATAATGAAATCCTCCTTTGAAAATTGGATAGAAGGAGGGATTTTTGATTGGAGAGGAGTGGAGTAAAACTCTATGTGGTAGCCTTGAATTGTCTGAAGGACCCACTGATCTGAAGTTATGAGTGACCAAGCATGGAAAAAATGGGTGAGTCTGCCACCCACAGTTTCCTTGTGAAACGGTTTTTAAAGACTCTCAGACCAGTGTGTGAAATGAAACACAATTTATTTAGAGTAAGGTAAGGCAAAGGTCCGCCCTCTAGTGGCGATTGATATACACCAGCAATGATGACTGATAGATACAAATGTAATTGCACAAACGTATTAAATGTACAAATATAAGGCAGTAGAATGGCATATAACCACAGAGGGTTAAGTCCTTGATAACAGTCAGTCTCAGTTGTGGAGGTTTGGCACGCCCTGGGTGTTATTAAGCTGTGCTGGAGACAACATTCACCATAGACTGGATACAGGACTGCCTCGCCACGGTGTTCAGTAATAAGCAGAACAGGAATCCACTTAGCCCCCTCGGGCGTACCTACTGGAACTGTTACTGCTGGTGCGAGTGAAAATAGCCCCACGGGCGTAGCTGGAACCGGCCTGCAATGCAAGAGCTCCCAAGCCTCCTTGGACTCAACCGGACACTGGGATATGACGTACAAGAGCCAATAGCCCCACGGGCGTAGTTAACGGATTTGCTGAAGCTGAAGCCTTTGCCTGCCACTACTCGGTATAACGGAATCCCCCAGTATTTGCAATGAGAGAAAGAGAGCCAAAAGCGCTAAACCGGCACAACGGATGTGAATACTCTGCTAGGATGTACAGAGTTGCCAACGGAGAGCGGCCAACTCAGCAGGAGTATCACCGTGAACGAGGCTCACACTGAGTAGCGAGAGTGGTACCAAGGCAGCACTGCTAGGGTTAAAAGACACGTTTACTCGAGGCTTTTCAGCGGTACAGCAAGGCTCTGCCGTATGAGTGAGGCGTACAAGCACACAGCTCTGCACAGGTAGAATCACTGCACTGATCGGGGTAACTCCAGGCAAGACAGCCATACAAAGACTGGAACAGCGGATAATAATGTCGCGGCGGCAACAACTGGAACGCAGGTCACTGGAACGAGCTGGAAGTCGATCTTCGGAGCAGGAAGTCAGCCAGGCTGGGTCAGAGCACGTAGGAGGTAGTCATACAAGCCGGGTCATACACAAGCAGGAACGTCAGCCAAACCGGGTCAGGATCCAAGGGTGGTAGTCAGACGGACCGGATCATACACAAGCAGGAACACTGGAGAATAGTCAGGACAAGCCGAATCGGTACACAGGAATCCGGAACACAGGAACACAGCAACAGTAGAACTGGCTCAGAAACACCATGAAAGGGCATCTGACAGAAGTGATAGCCAGGTATAAAAAGGTCACCAGGGGGCGGGCCAAACCAACTCAGCAAATCAGTGTCTGCCATAGATGAGAGTGACAGGAATCACAGGCACTGTGATAGGGGATGAGTTGTACTTACCTGAAAAAGGTCTGGATCGTGAGGATCCTCTGGACCTCCTTCCTCTCCAAATTCTGCCTCTTGTAGGATAGAACGGGTTTGATGTTCTATTGTCTTGTGAGGGATATCCTCTCGAAATTTGATTTGGGTCTTGTGAGTAATTAAACTGATTTCTGGATGATGGTGGTTGTCGGCCGGGAAGTCGACCCTTACTCTTCCTGGCCCTGACAAAAACTCGTCTATTGAAGACTTTCTTAATAGACGATTGGGCCTTGTCAAGGGCCGTGAAAGTTCCTACAAATTTACCTAGCTCTTTTACAAAAGAGTCTCCAAAAAGAAGACCCTTAGCTTCGGGACCAGATTCCTTATCTGCCATATCTGACAGTTTAGGGTCAATGCGTAATAATACAACTCTACGTCTCTCCGCTGAGAGAGCTGTGTTGGCGTTACCCAGTAGGCATAGTGCTCTTTGGGTCCAACCTCTTAAGGTATGAATGTCTACTTTAGAAGAAGAGGCCAATGCGTCTTCTGCCAAGTTGAAAATTTTTGCCAGTGGACCAACTTCGTCCAATAGTTTGTCCTGGCATTGTTTTAAGGACCGTTCAAGACCTTTCCTGGGATCTCTCCCGGACTTGGACATATAGTGGGCTATTTGAGGATCGAGGATTGGAGTCTCACAAGTTTTAATCGATGGTCTGGGGCATTTGGACCTCAATTTATTTCTATGTTTTGGTTCTAATGCTTTGCGTACCCAAAGATCTAAGTATTCTGCCACATGGTGTCTAGGAATCCAGTCTGATGATCTGGGGTGTTTTATATTACCTGGATCAAACAGAGGATTACCCTGTTCATCAATTATAACATTAGGATCCTCTGAATCCTTGTCTCCCATGTCTAGAACCGAGTCCTCTCCAGGTTTAGTACATGTTTCATCTATGGACTGGTCAGGAAAAATAATCCAATTCTGCATCAGACTCATCTGATGAGGAAATTACATTAAATGAATCCGGTTTAGACCGTTTCCTAATTCTTTCCACCAGTAAGCCATCCTCCCGGGGTGAGGTTCTTTTGCGTGGGAGCAACCCACTATTCTTATTGCCGGATACACCGGACAAGTCACCTTTGGAATGTACAAATTCCACTTCATTGTGGCAATGTTTAGTCTTTTGTTTCCTCTTGCCCCCACAATGGGGTTGAACCATCTGTTCAGGGGCAATTAATGTAGGAGCAGTGGGAAGAGGTATATCCTGCGACTGATGACGAAATATATCAGCTAATGACCTTGCTAAAGAATTAGTCATTTGTCCCATGCAAGATGAAATAGCAGTAGAAATAGTTTTATTCAAAGACTGATATAAAATGTTTTGAATATTATGTGTCTCATTATTAGAAGCCACTGTCAATTCTTCTGGAGAGTCAGAATAGACAGAGGCATCTTCTTTATCTAAAAATTGTGTGGGAATTTTATTTCCTTTCATAGGAGTTTTAGGTGATAAGATTTTTCTTTGTGACATAGTGAGATATTAAAGTATTTTAGGAGAAGATAAGGAATATTTCACCATAAATAGAAGAGAGAGCAAGGGCTGGAACGTCATGCGTTTGTTCTTGTCAGTTGTGAGGGAAAATGGCGCCAGAGACGAGCCGCGCATGCGTAAGACAAGTTGAGGGCAATCCGATGCCCTTAAACAAGATGGCCGCCGTGATCGAGCATAACGCACTCAATCCGGGAATGGAGGTTGAGCGTCACTGGGGGAAGCAGTCGGTGTTCACCGCCGATATTTTAAAGGTACACTTTAATAGGAAAGGAAAGATACAGAAGGTACCCGTGGCAAAATTAGGGAAGGTGCGGCACTAAAATCTGTAGGCATATAACAGATGTATACTTTAAAGAGAGAGGGCATTCAAAGTGAAAGCGGTTAAGAGATTATCAAAGGGGGGAAACATAAAGTAAAAATAGACTTTTTTAGAAAGGTGAAAAATAGAAAATTCAAAGGATTTGAATTAAGATAATTTATAAACTTTTCCTAGAGGAGTCAGTAATAAACCTGAATACATTAATATGGAAAATTACATATATACATTCAATATCCATAAAGATAAAAAACACACATATATATATACTTATCTTGCCGCCAAGCAGCAAAGAAAGAGGAAGAAGTTAAACATGTTAAGGATAATATACAACTGATGTTTATGGGGATTGGTTACTGATATGTGAGGGTGGGGCTACACAGTCAACAAGTTTGTATTGCTTTTTCTTTTAAAAGTTTGTTTGAACTTTGCTGCTGAGAAAAGTAAAGAAGGAGATAAAGCATAATATGAGCCTCCGGGTCTTGCCATAAAATTTAGAGCAGGACCAAAGGATATGATTTACAAAGATTAATTTATGAATTTATATACTGATGTTTAATCAAGCATTAATGTGAGTTTTATTGCTCTGGAGCAATGTGATACACTTATATACACACCACACATTCTGATCTCCTAAACACAGGGACACCAGGGTGATACACTTATATACACACCACACAGTCTGATCTCCTAAACACAGGGACACCAGGGTGATACACTTATATACATACCACACAGTCTGATCTCCTAAACACAGGGACACCAGGGTGATACACTTATATACACACCACACAGTCCGATCTCCTAAACACAGGGACACCAGGGTGATACATTTATATACACACCACACAGTCCGATCTCCTAAACACAGGGACACCAGGGTGATACACTTATATATACACCACACAGTCTGATCTCCTAAACACAGGGATATCAGGGTGAGAAAGAGGGGCAGAGGGATTTGGGTCTCAAAGAGGGACTGTTCTCCTAAAGAGGGACACTTGGGAAGTATGGAATCCTAATATCTCCTAAAGAGGGACACTTGGGAGGTATGAAATCCTAATATCTACTAAAGAGGGACACATGGGAGGTATGGACCCCTAATATCTCCTAAAGAGGGACACTTAGAAAGTATGGACTCCTAATATTTCATAAAGAGGGACATTTGGGAGGTATGGACCCCTATTATCTCCTAAAGAGGGTCACTTGGTAGGTATGGACCGTAATATCTCCTAAAGAGGGACACTTGGAAGATATGGACTCCTAATATATCCTACAAAGGGACACATGGGAAGTATGGACCCCTAATATCTCCAAAAGAGGGACACTGGGAGGTATGGACCAAGGTATGGACTCGTAATATATCCTAAAGAGGGACACTTTGTAGGTATAGGCCATAATATCTCCTAAAGAGGGACACTTGGGAGGTATGGACCCCTAATATATCCTAAAGAGGGACACTTGGGAAGTATGGACTCCTAATATCTCCTAAAGATGGACACTTGGGAGGTATGGACCCTAATGTCTCCTAAAAAGGGACACATGGGAGGTATGCTCACCGTTTAGAATCTAAAGAGGTCTCTAGTACATGCATCTCAAAGCATCGCACATGTCTCTGGTCCTCAAGAGTTTAAATAATGACCAAGAAAGGGATATTTACAATGGCCCATCTAGGCCAGGGATGGGAAACCTGAGGCTCTTCAGCTGCTGAGAACTACGGCTCCCATCATCCAGCTCTCTGGCTTTGAATGATGGATGTTTTGCTCATAAACAGCTGGAGAGCCTCAGGCTGCCCATCCCTGGCCTAGATTCTCACATGATAAATATCCCTTTCCTGGCCATCATTTAACCCTTTGAGCATTAGAGGCGTGAGCAACAAATTGTTGTCTTCCCTGCCTATTGGAATAACTGACTAGGACAGGCTCTCTCAGAACGACAGTTTATTAAAGTTACTGGTCGTCCCTGAATCCAACAAAATATTTCCATGTACAAGACACTGGCCAATGAATACATAATTGGTCCCAACCACTCTGGCGCTGAAAGGGTTAATGTAAAATAAAGCTCTGTATCAAACAAACACCTGACCATTTAGCGGTGTTCTCACGTTAAGACGCTCCACCTAAGCTTATCAGAACAAAGCGAGAACTCCCATTGTGCAAACATAAATATTTTCATTTTATCATATCCTTTAAATCGTAAATCGTTTCTAGCTATTCTGGGTTAATCCAACCACACCACAGGAGAGAAATAAATATTTTCAATGATTTAATGTTTTAGAAGAACAGTTTAACTCCTGGATTGCTAGAGAGGTCTCCTACCTCTTTAGCATTCCTGGGGTTAAAAGTATTTTTTAAATCAATGGGAATTCTGGGGCTATTTGCGTGTCCACTACAGTGCAGAATTGCTTCACTTGTAATTTACACATAAGGCCTTGTGCTGTTCTGTTTCATTAAATACTATCCCTACCAGCCAATTAAATATGATAAAACCAGGAATATCGACTAAAGGCATTGAGGCCGGTGCACTAAGTAGAACTGGATTAATTCTGGGCAAATCAACTGCACCATAAGGGACAAATACAAAAAAATCACAGTTGATGTAAATGGAGCTTTTAATCCACTGAACGGTAGAGATGTTTCCAGCATATTGTGAACAAACCTGGGAACTCTCCAGATCTGCCCCGGAAAATCCTGTATTTAGAGTTAATTACCGGGTCTATGGGGAAAGAGGTTTATTCCAGTGGTGATGAGTTTCATCCACTTCCCCTCCTTCTATCCCTGTTCTTTCTACTTCCCACTCACTTCTCCTCCTTCCCACCCTGTTTCTTTTCCCACTCACTTCTCCTTCTCACCCTATTTTTTCCACTTCCTGCCCACTTCTCCTCCTTCCCACCCTGTTCCTTCCACTTCCCATCCACTTCTCCTCCTGTTCCACTTCCCACTCACTTCTCCTTCTTCCCACCCTGTTCCTTCCACTTCCCACCCACTTCTCCTGCTTCCCACCCTGCTCCTTCCACTTCCCACCCACTTCTCCTCATTACCACCCTGTTCCACTTCCCAGTGACTTCTCCTCCTTCCCACCCTGTTCCTTCCACTTCCTGCTTGCTTCTCCTCCTTCCCACCCTGTTCCTCCCACTTCCTGCCCACTTCTCCTTCTTCCCACCCTGTTCCTTCCACTTCCCACTCACTTTTCCTCCTTCCCACCCTGTTCCTTCCTTTTCCCACTCACTCCTCCCCCTTCCCATCATGTTCCACTTCCTACTCACTTCTTCTCCTTCCCACCCTGTTCCATTTCCCACTCACTTCTCCTCCTTCCCACCCTGTTCCTCCCACCTACTTTTCCTCCTTCCCACACAGTTTCTTGCACTTCCCGCCACCTCTCCCCCTTCCCACCCTCTTCCTTCCACTTGTCACCCACTTCTCCTCCTTCCCACCCTGTTCCTTCCACTTCGCACCCACTTCTCCTCCTTACCACACTATTCCACTTCCTTCCCACTTCTCCTCCTTCCCACCCTGTTCCTTCCACTTCCTTCCCACTTCTCCTCCTTCCCACCCTGTTCCTTCCACTTACCGCCCACTTCTCCTCCTTCCCATCCTGTTCCACTTCCCACTCATATCTCCTTCTTACCACCCTGTGCCACTTCCCACTCACTTCTCCTCCTTTTCACCCTGTTCCTTCTACTTCTTGCCCATTTCTTCTCCAACCCACCCTGTTCATTCCACTTCCTGGCCACTTCTCCTCCTTCCCACCCTGTTCCATCCACTTCCCACCACTTTTCCTCATTCCCACCCTGTCCCTTGCACTTCCGACCCACTTCTCCTCCTTCCCACCCTATTCCAATTCCCAGTCACTTCTCCTCCTTCCCACCCTGTTCCTTCCACTTCGTGTCCACTTCTCGTCCCTCCCACCCTGTTCCTCCCACTTTCCACTCACTTCTCCTGCTTCCCACCCTGTTCCTACCACTTTCCGCCCACTTCTCCTGCTTCCCACCCTGCTCCTTCCACTTCCCACCCACTTCTCCTGCTTCCCACCATGTTCCACTTCCCAGTCACTTCTCCTCCTTCCCACCCTGTTCCTTCCACTTCCTGCGTGCTTCTCCTCCTTCCCACCCTGTTCTTCCCACTTCCCGACCACGTCTCCTTCTTCCCCCCCTGTTCTATCCACTTCCCACCCACCTTCATGCCAATAAGCCCTTCCCTCCCAATTAAGCCACACCCCTTAATTACTTGACTGTCATAATTTGCATACCTCTGGTCACAGCACATGAGCCTTCTCTGGGGGCTCAAGAGGATGAAGTTCCCAAGTAGGATTGTGAAGTATTATGTGAACATTATTGTGGAAATGTGTGGAATTGTCATTGATCCCCTATGGTGCATTTGGATTGCTGCACAATTGTTTCAGTTCTTCTTGAATTAGCTTCATTGATTTTTACATAATACAAATCTGCTAAGAGAGGAAGTGTTTGGGTTAAAAGTACATTTAAAGGGATATAAATGCTTGAAAACAGTTTCCTATTAAAGGGCAGTTAATTTGAAAAAACCATAAATAAAATACATGTTTAATGGGACATAAATGCTGGAAAATAGGTGACTCTTAAAGTGCTGTTAATTTATGGAAGGAACTAGAAAGCATTTACTGTACATCCTCAGTTGTCTTTTCCGAATCTATATAAGTGGAATTTTCAGTGCCAATGAGAAGTATTAACCCTTTTAGTGCCAGATAAGTATACAACGTATCGCTTTGCAATGAGTTGGATTCCTCCCAGCACTTAAAGGAAATACGAAGGTTTTGTCATAGCACTTGGAAAATAAAACATTAACCCTTTGCGTGCCAGATGTGTACGCCATGCATTGCTCTGCACTCAAAGGGTTATAGAGATAGCAATAGCTGAACAAATGCAGCTCCAATTGATCCTCATATAATGTGGGTCAAGTAATGTTGTATTTCAATATTTTACATTTTGTAGTTGAACAGTAATTCAATTCTAAAGTATTACTCTCCCGCCCCTTTTACCTCATGTAGGCCGCCTCCCCTCAGATGTGGTATCTGGTTATGTGACCGGACAGCTCACAGTGAGGGACAGTCTTCATCCACTGAGTATCAGGAAAAACCTGTCCCTCTTGATTAAGGATGGCAGGGTTTTCCTTATGCTCACTGAAGATTGTTCCTTGCTGCACTCCATCCGACTGTCTCACAGAGGGAGTGTGACGTGGGTGACAGGGGAGGGGGATACTTTATATGTGGATCAATTGGAGCTGCATTTTTTCAGCTATTACTGTCCCTTTAAAATGCTCTTTTCATAGGCTGGATTTCCCAATGGACAGGGTAGGCAAATGCCTAGAGTGCCAAATTTTGAGGGGCTCGGCTGCTGTACTGGACACACCCACATTCTGACATCATGTGTTAATTTTTCTATTGGTTAATACAATGTAAGAAACTCTTATGAAAAATCCCAGTTTGCTGCAAGTTTCAAAACTAGCAAAACAGCAAACGTTTGATGAATACTAAGCTCAACTGGCTGTGGTTTTTCCCGTCTAGCGAGTATTTATATGGAGAATCATTGAGGCTGGTATTAAAGTTATTTGATCCCATTTTAGCTGCAACAGTTTGGCTGTACCATTCATGCAAAAAAAAAAACAAAAAAAAACAGAACTAAGAACAAAACAAAAAAATTACAGAAATGGGTCAGAATAAGAATTTGGCAGGCTATTTATTCAACAGTGGCAAATCTTAGATCAGGGTTTCTGTGACATTCTATGGGGTCTATGTAATGCCTGAAAATTGCTGAGTCAATAGGTTAAACACTCACAGAGATAGTAATGTTTCACAATAAAAGCAGCTCCAATTAATCTTCATAGTATTTGGGCCATGGGGAGTGTTATTTCAATACTGTCAGAGTTGTAGTTCAAGAGTACTTGAATGATAAAGTATCCCTCCACCCCTTTTACTGATGTAACACTGCTCACCTCAGAGCAGCAAGACTGTCTGGATGGATCACAGAGAGGGACAATGTTCAGTGAGCATAAGGAAAAACCTGAAAAACCTGTCAAGGGAGGCAGAGTTTTCCTTATGCTCACAGTAAGAAGATTGTCCCTTGCTGTGATTTGTCTGATCAAGAGCCCTGATTCCACATCTGAGGGGAGGTGGCTTACACTAGGAAGGGCAGGAGGGGGATACTTTATCATTAAATTACTCTTGAACTACAACTCTTGACGGTATTGAAATAACACTCTTCATGGCCCAAATACTATGGGCACTGCTTTTTGTGAAACATTACTATCCCTTTAATTTATCAATGCATTTAGCACTAGCTGTATTTGATGAGCTAAAATTACATTACATCTAAAAAAAAATTGCATAGAAATGCATGCAGCTTTAGATGCCTGAAATATTTCATTAGCATTGTTACCTTTCTTAGAAGCAATGAAAATGATTATTAGCAGAAATTCAAATTGTATTAATATTGTTTTTCTTTTTTCTTAGATGTTGCTATCTTTTCTCAGCATCAATGCAGATTTTTATTAGCATCACTCATTTTTTAGACTCAATGCTAAATGATTAGAAATGCAATTTGTTTCTATAAGAAACATGCATAACATGTTTTCTAAGAAATGCAAAATTGTTTTTTGTCATTGTTAAATATGAATACCTTGGTCATAATCACTTTGTTTTGGTCTGCGTTTTTAAAGGGATAGTAATACTTCATTTTAACTTTTTTTTATTTTGTAGGCATTAAAAAAACATGAAGAATGATATAAGTCTTATCTCTCAAACCTTTATGGTTTAAGAGATATTCACAAGTAGAGTGTCCCCTCCCGCCCCTTTTACTGATGTCACACTGTTCAGCCAGGGCAGAAGGGAGGTGCCCAGGTAGACTGCAGAGAGGGACAATCTTCAATTAAGATAAAGGAAAAACCTGAAAAGCTTGTCAAGGGGGGCAGGGATTTCATTGTTTTCATAGGAATAAGAGTGTCCCCTTCTGTTATCTGTCCAGTCTATGGACTGTATTCCACATCTGAGAAGAGATTGTTTACAGTAGGTAAAAGGGGCGGGAGGGGGAAACTTTGCTTGTGAATATCTCATAAACCATAAAGGTTTGAGAGATAAGACTTATATCGTTCTTCATGTTTTTTTAATGCCTACAAAACAAAATAAAGTTAAAACGAAGTATTACTATCCCTTTACAGCTCAGTTTTATGAAATAGAGCCCTAAGAGTCTACAATATGTAGTGAACTGGCAGCGAAGTGTTGGCAGCAGAAGTCATACTTCATAAATGTTCTCCATGTTTCTGTTCATTCTATAGGTTTGAAGCAATGCTGAACATTGACATACATTGTTACCTGTGATCAGTATTATAACTAGCTATTGAAGGGCCCCGGTGCAAACATGTCTTGGGCCCCTATCACAAGTATTTTCCCAGAGGCATAACTAAAATCTATTGGACCCTGGGGCAGATGGGACCATGCTGGGCCCCAGTGTATCTGCGCCATCGTTACCCCTGTAGTTATACCCCTGCCTGTGATGTCATAATTACAAAAGGAGAAAGCTCCAGTCTGATTGGCTACTCTGAATTAATGATTCATCTTTAATAAATAGTGAGTCCCAACAAAGCAGGAGGGGGCTTCCTCTCTGATCAGACATGGAGGCCCAGCAGGAGATCCACCAGAATTCACATGGGTTAGTTTGGTCATCTGTTGGTCCCTTTTGAAACAGCCCCTCTCCCTCCATCAAAGGGGCTGTGGAGGCTTCCATGTTTGTTTGGAGAGGAAGGCCTCCTGCTTTGCTGGGACCCATACACAAGTATTGCCTGTACCCCCTGATGGCCAGCATAGGACTTTAAAGTCAGCAAGCCCTGCATACTAGCCCCTTAGTATACACATACACCATTTCCTCTGCACCTTGCTTAGTACATTGGCCTAAGCAAGACATAGGGAAAGGGACTGCCCCAAAACACCCGCAGACTGCCCCCTTGTCCTCCCCTTGAGGTAACCAAATTTTAGGGAGGGTTTAGGGCTTACATAGTTTATTAAATTGAAGTTAAGCAGGCGTAAGAACATGTCCAGATTTACATCCAAGGTGCCCTAAGGCAAGACAACCTAGGTACCCTTAGCCTTGCCCATGGCCATACCAACACTCTTCACTTAACCCTGCACCCAGTCTTATCCACTATTTCCTGGCACAGAAAATATCCTTTTCCTGTAACCAACTAAGATAAAAAAATGAAAAGAAAAAAAAAAATATTTTTAACCCATTGGTTGCTAGAGAGATGCACTGGTTACATAATAGCCCGTAAATGGAGTATATAAACTGGTGCAGAGACATCGAGATTGCTCTGAAAACAGCCACAATTCAGAATGTGGGTGTGGTTTGCACAACTTAGGCTCCTCCCCAAAATGTGGAGCTCTAAGCAGAAACCTACTCTGCCTATTGGGAAATCCTGTCCTGATGGAGACTCAAAATGTATTCCTGTGCTTGGTTTAACACTGAATCAATTCAGTACATTTACATCACTGTGTTTATTGAGTGTATTGTAATGGCGCAGTGCATGTGTGTCCAGGGCAGGTGTAAATATGTTCTTGTATATGATGGTCGGATATCACAGTACATCAAATAAAATTGAATGCGAGAACAATGAGATAAAGAACAGAATGTATAAAGACAGAAGTATTAAACATAACAAAACTATAGCTCATAAGGTAAGGCAACATCCAACCTAGTTTACATTTAAAAGTGAGAGAGAAATCAGGAAGGAAAAAAGAAGAAGATGTGAGAAAGAAAGGAAAAGGAAAGGATATAGAGGAGGGGACAAGAGATAAGGGAAGAAAAGGGAGAAGGAGCCCGCATGAGTCCGGGGTTATGTGCCTTTTATAACTAACTGTCTTGAGTGGGAATTAAAGGGATAGTAATACTTTATTATTACTATCCTCCATATTGTAGATATTAGCAAAATAATTTAATAGCCCCCAGGTTCATCTCTCAAACCTCACAGTCAATGACCGGAAAAATCTCTGGAAACAATTCAAGACAATTTGCCTTTACATACTACTCACTTGCAGAATATGTCAAATAAAAGGTTAGTATTGCTTTAAAAATTATAAAAGGGTAACCTTCAATACAATTTCTCTCAGAGAGTTGTAAGTAAATTGTATTATACTCTGTCAAGGAAGTGAGTATTTACATTGTAGGGATTTCAGATTGAAATGCCATGCTTCTGTTTACATTCCTGATAAGCCACATCTCGCAGGTAGTTTAAAGTCTTACCTAATGATATAGGGCTGTGACACTACCCAGGAGTCAAATGGTATCCACCAGATATCATTTCATTGGAGCATGGAGCCAACGGAGAGCCCTCATACCCACAGGTGAGTCCCTCTTCTGACTTTGCTACGATCCCCAGATTGTTCTCTTGTTCAAGGGAAATCACTATTACATCCATTTATATCACCTGAGATTGCCCTTTGCTAACATCTGCTTAGTTTAACAAAAGATTTAACCCTTTGAGTTCCAGAGGGATGCCCAAAAACTCACCAGTAAAAAGCTGCATTGTTTTAAAATAAATAAACAAACTGCAAATGAGTTTAATCCTTTGAGTGCCAGTGAGGGTATACAACACATTGCTTCTCAATGCTTTCATTACCCCACTGGCACTGAGAGGGTTAATAATTCTGCACAAGCCCAAACCCAATAACCACTTGCGTGCTAGCGACACCTCTTCTGCGGGTTAAAACAAAGGTTAAGTAGAAGCTTCTTAAAGGGGCAATAAACAGAAATTTGTAGTGTAGTATTCTGTCATAACAGTGCTATTTTTCATACAATTCTGTGTTTTTGGCTACTATAGTCTCCCTCAATGTGAGTTAGTTTACTGTTTATCTATCTCCCATGATGTGAAATGAATAGACCTCTAAAGGTTGCAACTTACTACTTTGATGTGTGCACCAGAAAGGGGGTTATTCACTAAGGCGTGATAAAGAGGTGATAAAGCGGAGATGGCATCTCCAGTGACATCAGTTCTTCAAGTCCTATTTTATTTAATGGAGCCAATGCACTAAGGTCTCTCCAACACTGGAGAACTTAATGCATTGGCTCTATAGAATAACATAGGCACTGGAGAAGTGATATCACTGGAGATGTCATCTCCATTTTATCACCTCTTTATCAGGCCTTAGTGAATATCCCTCCTAGGCTGAATCTTCTTTATAGAGATCTACTGACAATGAGGGAAAATACAATGGGGGAGATTCACTAAGGTGTGATAAAGAGGTGATAAAGTGGAGATGAGTTCTCCAGTGATATCACTTCTCCAGTTCCTATGTTATTCTATAGAACCTATGCTCTAAGATCTCCAAATCTGAAGAAATCTTAGTATATTGACTCCATGGAATAACATAGGAATTGGAGACGTGATAAACTGGAGAAGTCATCTCCGTTTTATCACCTCTTTATCACTGCTTAGTGAATCTCCCTCCTAGGCTGAATCTACTTTATAGAGATCTACTGACAATGAGGGAAAATACACTGGGGGAGATTCACTAAGGTGTGATAAATAGGCGATAAAAGTGGAGATGACTTCTCCAGTGATATCACTTTTCCATTTCCTATGTTATTCCATGTAGTCAATACACTAAAATTTCTTCAGATTTAGAGACCTTAGTGCATAGGTTCTATAGCATAACATAGGAACTGGAGAAATTATATTATTGGAGACATCTTCACTACTTTATGACGCCTTAGTGAATCTCCCACCGGCTGTCCAATTTTTTGGTTCTCTATTCCTGTATCCTGCTGTGCCAGCTTTTGTTGCTGATGTTATTATAATTGAACCCTTTGAGTGCCAGAGGGATTCGCAACTCATTGCCTTGCAACACGGAGCGTACCCCTCTGACACTCAAAGGGTTAAAATTAATTTTAAAGGGGTTTATAATAGTTAATTTTATGGTTATTTAATATTGCAGGCATTAAAAAAATATTAATAACAATGTAAGTCTTATCTCTCAAATCTTTATGGTGTGAGAGATATACCTCGCTAAAGTTTCCTCGTGAGAGAAGTCAGCGCTCTATCTGACAGATGCAGAATCTGGTTATTTGACCGGATGGAGGCTCTTCAGCAGAGCCGAAATCGTGAGATCTAAACATAAATACTTCATTGGAAAGGTCTACAAAGTGTACCTGGTTTGCAAGCACACTTTGTAGACCGTTCCAATGAAGAGCCTCCATCCGTTCCAAACGACCGGATTCTACAGCCGTCAGCTAGAGAGCTGACTTCTCTCACAAGGTAACTTTAGAAATGTATATCTCTCACACCATAAAGGTTTGAGAGATAAGACTTACATCATTGTTCATATTTTTTTAATGACTACAATATTAAATAAATATAAAATTAACTATTACTATCCCTTTAAGAAAAAAAACAGCAAAAAGCAGGGCTGCATCGATTTCTATGCAGTTCTAAAATATTTAAATTAGAAAAATATTTAGATTTATTAAAACAAAATGAACCCCATATCCTATCTTTTCTATAAACTTATTATTAAAGGCTATGACTTTGTTGACATGTTAATGTTACGTACATGGTTTGGTACAGTATATAGATGTGGGTAATGTCTGTTTTGCTGTGAAAGAGCATCCCAAATTGTCGAATGTACAAAAGACAACTGGAGTAATTCTGGGGTAAACCAACTGTTATATAGGGGAGAACTAAAAATTCCCTTTGCTTTAAATGGGGATTTAACTCCTTAAATACTAGAGTGGTCCCCTTCACATTGCTTCTCAATGCTTTAGAGACCTGTCCGGAATTCACAAGGTTAAAATCTCCATTGAAATCAATAGTAAGGTTTGTAGTTTTTATCCCTCCACCCCATACAATTGGTTTGCCCCATCATTTCTTCACTATTCTTTATAACAAAAGGACCTAACACTTGTATGAGATTTTGTTGTATTACATTAGTGTTTCCCAACATTAATCCTCAGGTCTGGTTTTCGGCATATCCCTGCTTGATAAGGGGTCAGTGACTGATCTACCTGTTCTTAATTAGGGCTATCCTTAACCCTTT
Organism: Rhinophrynus dorsalis; assembly: GCA_037306005.1. NCBI lineage: Eukaryota > Metazoa > Chordata > Amphibia > Anura > Rhinophrynidae > Rhinophrynus > Rhinophrynus dorsalis. The sequence goes on along the minus strand of CM074723.1, from coordinate 42,876,509 downwards.
GAGTGCCAGAGCGGTACACAACGCATTGCTCTGCAATGCATTGCGTACCCCACTGGCACTCAAAAGGTTTAAAACTGTCTTGTTGGTGTGTGCCAAGGACTGTAGATGAGAATCACTGTACTATACGGTACTACAGATAATTAATGGCAGAGATGGGTCTCAAAGCACATCGCTAAAGGGCTGAAAAAGTTCAGGTGTTAAGGACATCGCTGGTTTCAATCATTATTTCAGTGATTTTGAATTAACCACCCATTTAAAAGTAGGGCTATCCCAAAAACCTGTCCTGTTTTGATGACTAGGGATACAGTTTGAAATCTCTATACTAAGCAGAATTTAAAGGGACGCTAATGTCCCATAAAAAAATTATACTTGTTTTGAAGAGGTTTAAAAAATAAGTTATTTGACACAAATCCTATCTCTCAAACCCTTACGGTTTGAGAGATATTCGTACGTAAAGTTCCCCCCTCCCTCCCCTTCTCGTAATGTCAACGTTTAGCTGACAGCAGGAGATCCTGGTCTGGGGACCAGCTGGAGGCTCTGCAGCAGAGCTGAAATTCACTGCTAAAGAAAACAAAATCAGGAAATTATAGACCTGTGAGCTTGACTTCCATAGTGGGTATGATATTAGAAGGGTTACTAACTGACAGTATTCAGAACTATGTGACGAACAACAGTATTATTATTAAGAGCCAGCATGGTATTATGAAGAATAAATCATGTCAAACTAATTTATTTGCATCTTACAACAGGCTAAGTAGTAATTTGGACAGGGGAATTGCTGTTGATGTAGTATACTTGGATTCTGCAAAAGCCTTTGACACAGTGCCTCACAACAGGTTACTGCATAAATCAAAAGGCTTCAGTTTGGGAGGTGATATCTGTACATGGATAGAGAACTGGTTAAATGATAGATGGCAGAGAGTTGTTGTAAATTGAACCTTTTCAAGTTGATGTAGAGTTGTAAGTGGGGTGCCACAGGGTTCAGTGCTGGGTCCAATGCTTTTTAATTTTCTTATTAATGATCTAGAAGGGGGAATTGAAAGTAAAGTCTCAATCTTTCCTGATGACTCTTAGCTGTGTAAGGAAATACATACAGAGCAGGATGTTTTTTCTCTGCAGAAAAATTTGGATAAACTTAGTGAGTGGGCGGAAAAGTGGCAAATGAAGTTTAATGTAGACAAATGTAAGGTCATGCATTTGGGCTGCAGAAACAAACATGCTACATATATACTAAATGGGAAACTACTTACAGACAATAGACTTCACAGCAGTGTGCAGTGTCACTCAAGTGCTGCAAGAGCCAATATGGTATTGTCATGTATAAAAAGGGGTATAGATGCACGGGATGGGAATATAATTCTACTTGAATATAAATCCTTGGTAATGTCTCATCTAGAATATGGAGTACTGTTTTGGGCACGAGTTCTTAAAAGATACATTATTGAACTGGACAAAGTGCAGAGATGCGCAACAAAGCTGATAAATGTATTGGGGGATCTGAGTTATAAAGAGAGAATAGCCAAACTGGGTTTGTTTACATTAGAGAGTAGATGTCTGTCTGAGGGGTGATATGATTATAATTTATACATATATTTACTATTTACTCAAAGAGCTGAGCAGAAAACAAGAGGTCATCCATTAAGACTAGAGGAAAGGTGCTTTCGACTAAAACAAAGGCAGGGCTTTTTTTAAGTAAGGGCAATACAGTTATGGCATTCTTTGCCTTGGGGGGCTGTGCTTGCAGATCCTGTAGTTGCTTTCAGAAAAGTAATGGATATCTTTCTAGCTTAGAACAATATTGAGAATTATGACAGTTTGTTTCAAAGCAGATAGGATGTTGATCCATAGAAATATCCCATTGCACTGGGAGGATATTTTTTTACCCACTTGGGGCTTAAAGGGATAGTAATGTTTCATAATAAAAGCAGCTCTAATTAATCATCATAGTATTTGAGGCATGGAGAGTGTTATTTCAATTCTGTCAGAGTTGTAGTACAAGAGTAATTCAATGACAAAGTTTCCCCCTCCCGCCCCTTTTACTGATGTAACACTGCTCAGCCAGATCAGATGGGAGGTGCCCAGGTAGACTGCAGAGAGAGAGACAATCTTCAATTAAGATAAGGGAAAAACCTGAAATACTTGTCAAGGGGGGCAGGGCCTTCATTGTTCTCATAGGAAGAAGATTGTCCCCTGCTGTTATCTGTCTGGTCTATGGACTGCATTCCACATCTGAGAAGAGATTACTTACACTAGGTAAAAGGGGCAGGAGGGGAAACTTTGCTTGTGAATATCTCTCAAACCATAAAGGTTTGAGAGATAAGACTTATTTCGTTCTTCATGTTTTTTTAATGCCTACAAAATAAAATAAAGATAAAATGAAATATTACAATCCCTTTAATTGTAAATTGTGTTGGATACCTCTATGACACTCAAAAACCTAAAGCATTAATTTTTTTTGTCTTTGCTATTGCGACATCCTGCCACCATCCTCCCATGTTCATTAACAGAGTAAGTGTCACACTAGTACAGTGCTTTGCAATGTCAAGTTTTCCAACTAGGATGACAGGAATGATGGGAGCTGTAGTTGGGCAGCAGCTGGAGGCCTTCACGTTAACCATCCCTGAACTAGAACTAAAAGACAAGAAGGAGGAGAGCATCATAGTGTATCATAAAGCACAATGTGAAACTAGTAACAAGGAAAATCTATACACTCACATTTCCATAATTCTACTTCAGATTGTTAAGTAGCTGGTTAGCCTGTGAAGGATATTCTCACGGCCTCCACACAGCCTTTATAAGGGCGCTCAATCTCTCCAAGGACCACTCTGTCACTCGACACGCTGGAGGGGAAACAGACCAAAAGACACACACAGGAGGAGAGCTTCTCATGGAATATCATGTTCTCAGAAACTAATGTTCAATAAACACTACTTACATCAAACGATCCCACCGGCTTGTACGTGTCAAAAGCCGGTGGTAAAGCAAGCGGGGAATAGTTGCCTGTCCTCCCCGCAACAAGACCTTCCAAATTGATGGGCACTTGGATGATATGATGTCAATAAAAAAGGACTGGTGCCCATCGATTTGGGAGGTCTCATTGCGGGGAGGACTGGCAACTATTCCCCGCTTGCTTTATCACCGCTTTTGACAGATACAAGCCAGAGGGATCGTTTGATGTAAGTAGCATTTATTGAAAATTAGTTTCTGAGAACAACATCATATTCCATGAGAAGCTCTCCTCCTGTGCGCGTCTTTTGATCCCTGAACTAGAACCTGGATCAGAGTAAATCTAAGTTAAAAGTTTAATAAGTGTATTGGAAAGAACCCACGTGCCCCACATTGTCCTGCAACTCTAATAAGCTGCAGCCAGGCAAAAGTAGAATGCGCCACTCCAATGATCATACCAGGGAACTCTCTGGATCTGCCTCAGAGTCTGGTATTCTGAGTTAACCCTTTCTTAGAATGTTGTGTTCTATTACAACTATTGTGTATAATGTTTCTGTGTTATATACTGTTGAGTCAGTAGGTGGTGCTATTTTTAGTTTTCACTGTTCACTGTCTTCATAGTATTTTCTTGTTTGCCTTTAATAAAAACTGTATGGAAGGCTGCAGCCATGTTTTAGAGCAGATAAGACTCTGCACACTTTATTTTCTGTAGAGATTTAAAGAATTTCCAATAAGAAGCAATGCATTGTGTACCCCTCTGACGCTCAAAAGCTTAATGACATGGTTCTCTGGGGAAGTGAATACCTTGGTAACCCCCTTCCTACTTCCCACCCATTCATCCTTGTTTATAGAACAAACCCTGCTATTTCACTGCCCAATCCTGCCCACTCCTGTTAAAGCCTACACACACACACATTATGACATGAATTAAATCATTTGGACATTCCCAACCCCAGCTCAAGTTGTTACTCAGGGACAGGGCCTGATTTACATCCCAAGGTGCCCCTAGGCGAATTACAGTAGGCACCCTTAGCTCCACCCATGACCACACCCACACTCTTCACATAATCCCACCCTCATTCCCATCCACTGTTTTCTGGAACAGAAAATACCTTGGAATTTAACCTTTTGTATTGCAATGCACTGTGTATCGCTCTGGCACTCATAGGGTTAACAAGCAAGAATGAGAAAAAGCTTTAATCTCTTGGTTGCTGGAGAAAACTTGTGTGGCAATCTCTTTAACACCTTAAAGGGGAACTTTCACCCCTTAATAACTAAATCTCCCCTTACTGCTGACCTGGCGACTAGCTGCTTAGTAGCGCTAGTCGCCAGAAATCTTACCCCGTTCTCAAGATTTCGGCGTTTCAAAGGATCAGGAAGCACGGACGTCTCTTCACAGTGACGTCCGTGCGCCTGCGCTGTCAGTCCCTTGTCAGTCCCTTGTGCACCGTACGGTGCACAAGGGACTGACAAGGGACTGACAGCGCAGGCGCACGGACGTCACTGTGAAGAGACGTCCGTGCTTCCTGATCCTTTGAAACGCCGAAATCTTGAGAACGGGGTAAGATTTCTGGCGACTAGCGCTACTAAGCAGCTAGTCGCCAGGTCAGCAGTAAGGGGAGATTTAGTTATTAAGGGGTGAAAGTTCCCCTTTAAGGACCAGCGGCACAGGGTAATTACCTTCCCTTATGGACCACTTTCATCATTGCCAACGCGCTGGTACAGGTGACCTGTTACTCATACTGGTGCGCCAACTTGGGGTCTGTGAGAGATCAATACAGTCTTGGAGCGGTCAATTTCAGACCCCGTTTTTAATTACAGCGCACCCGCAGGAGCGCTGTAAGTAAAAAGTACGTGATGTGCCAGGACCGTCACCGGTCCTTAAGAGAAAAACCGCATGATGATCCTGGCATGTTATGTGGTCCTTAAGGAGTTAACAACCAAGGTGTTAATACGAATTGGACCCTATTGAACCTTGGAGTCCAGAACAGTAACCTGTAATCAATAATGTGTTCTTACTATCCATGACACAAGCAAACCCTGTAAGTGCCATAGAGGTTTGCAAAGCAATGATTTGCATAGCCCTCTGGCTAGGGTGACCACATTTCCATTCTGCCATTCCAGGACATGTGGTCACTCTAGTCCTGCGGCTGAGGCTCCCGCTGGCACTGACCATCTTTCTGAGGCAGAGGCTTAACTAGAAGCCACCGGGCCCTGGTGCAAGAATTGCCATGGCCCCCACCCCAGACCACATTGGCCCCCCTCAACTACATTGGCCACCTCCACATTGCCCCTTCCACAAAGCCCCTCATTCTCCACAGTGCCCCTTCATCTCCACAATGTCCCTCTTTCCCCATATTGCCCCTTCCACATTGTCCCTTCAACAATGCCCCCATCACAATGCCCCTCATTCTCCACAATGCCCCTTCCACATTGCCCCTCTTTCTCCATATTGCCCCTTCCACAATGCCCCCATCTCCATGTTGCCCCTCAATCTCCATAATGCCCCTTCCACAATGCCCCTCATTCTCCACAATGCCCCCATCACAATGCCCCTTCCACAATGCCCCTCATTCTCCACAATGCCCCTTCCACAATGCCCCTCATTCTCCACAATGCCCCTACTGACCGCCCCCCTCCTCCTACCTCGAGTCCCTGGTGGTCTAGTGGTGAGTCAAGCTCCCACGCGGTTCTTAGTAATGCAGAGCGCTGGGAGATTATGTCATCTCCCAGCGCTCTGCATTACTAGAGCGCCGGCCACCGGGAGATCAGCTGTGCTGTGGGCGCGTGGCAAGGGGGTCGCAGGGGGTGGCCGGGCCCCTGAGAGTGACGGGCCCAGTCGCAGGTGCGACCTCTGCGACCCCTATTGTTACGCCACTGTTCTGAGGCTGACACAGAGTAAGAGTTCCCAGTGGGAACTCTTACTGTGTGTCAGCCTCAGAAAGATTGTCATTGCCGGTGGGAGCCTCAGCCGCAGGTCTCACTTGCAGCACCAGCATACCTGCTCCATCCCAGCTGTCTCGCATGCACCAGTCCAGCCAGCCAATGAAATGTATTTGCTATATGGTCCTCACTGGCTGGCTGGCTGGACTGGTGCATGTTGCTCCATTCCAGGACTCTTTGTTGTCCCGTTGGGGGGTGACCCGGGACGCGGGACACAGACCCCCAATATGGGACAGTTCCAGGCATTCCGGGACGTGTGGTCACCCTACCTCTGGCACTCATAGGGTTAAGGATTAAAAATAATAACATCTGCAATATAATTTTTTAACTGACTTGTCCAGAAAATTACTGGCTCCTACCATTAAATAAGACATAGAAAAAGTAGTTTCCGTAAACCACAAAAAAACCAACAGAGAAATAAAATTGAAATGTAAAATAAACATATATTCAGTTAACTGCAGGCGATCTTACTCTACAGCTCTTTTTATCACCTTCCCTTTCAGATTCAGATCTCCACAGAATACTGTGATTGACTGAACTTAAAGGGCAACTATCACATGGATTGTGCCCTAAAGGCCGACCTGCTCCCCAGAAGTTGCACTGAGAGACCCAGTGAACCTAATGTGGATCAGAACAAGGGTCTGAGAATAATGAGAATAAGACTAGAGTTCCACAGTTCAGTTTTGTTAAGCTGCGCTCACAGTGCCTGTAAACCCTTTTCATTGGCTTGAAAGCATGACAAAGAGGGTCTAAGGAAGCTGTGTGCACACCCACAAAGTTTGTGGCTTAAAGCCGTCCAAACAGCTAACAGGAGACATTTTAGGACTGCACGGTGCACCGTCTGGTATTTTACTAAGCCTGTTCCCATAGAACCAGACTTATTAAAACATGATGATTGCCCTTTAAATGCTCAGACATTGCAGCATAGGTGTTGTGATTGGCATGCTCCAAACCATTCTCTTTAATTGGCTAAGACTTCCACTGTATGCCCTACTTCAACTGGAATTGTGCCCTAGGAATAACACTTTCTAAATAAAGATAAATACATTATTTTGTTTAATCCTTTGAATGCCAGAGGTGTATGCAGCACATTGAAAAGTGCATAGCACAATGCATTATTGCACTCTCCTCTGGCATTCAAAGAGTTAACATATTGACTTACCTGAACAGGATTCCTTCATCCAGCAGCCTGTTGTATATATTTATTTATGTTGTGACGACAGTTGCCTCTATATAATAATTCTACCTTTTAAGCCCCTCCTAATCACAGCAAACAATTTCGGGTGTAACTCTGGCCACAGCTTTATTTAACCCCTTAAGGACCAGCGGTCCCGGGGCGTGCCGTCCCTTAAGGACCACATAGGAATCTTTGACGTGCCGTCCCACGTGACTGATCACGTGGGGCGGCACGTCAAACGGGGCACTGGAAGAGATCGCTCCGGTCTTGGAGCGATCAACTTCAGTGCCCGGTATTACTCACCGCGCTCCTACAGGAGCACGGTGAGTAAAAGTACGTGATGCGCCAGGACCGTCACTGGTCCTTAAGTGCCGGACCAGCGTGACGGTCCTGCCACGTCAGTGGTCCTTAAGGGGTTAAGATACATAATAAACATGTTTAACCCAGACTTTCAGCCCTTGCCAATCACCAAATGTGGTATTCCCACATACCTGCCTACCCCTTTATTGAGCCTTAGGCTCACCACAATCTTGTTCCACCTTACCGCTCCCCATTAGCTGGACACTGCAGCTCAATGGGCCTGGTGTCTAATCCCGCGAAACAGTCCGTTTGTCATTGTCCATAGGCTGCTGGGCTACCATGTTTCTGTAACCATAACCAACTTACTGACCTTATACCCATTGGCAAGAGCCCAAAGCTGCCGCAAAAGCTGTAACAATCCAAGAAATAAACAAACCCCACAGTCCAGCGGCCCCCAAACTAGAACACGGAACCCCCAAAAACCTACCAACCTCAGGGAGGGAGGGCAAGAAGAAGTGACACCTATCCTGCTCATCTTTATATGACTTCCAAACCTCCTCACCTCACTTCCTGTCCCCACCTCCTACCCTTACTTTACCACCAGCTCAGACATGTCTCCCCTACTTATTTTTCACTGGGAGTTCTAAGATAGTGTGAGTGGGTCAGAAAGATTTGTCATTATTAGATCGTAATTGAAACTACCTAGCAGTAGATTACAACAGACATTAAAGTAGTAAAGGTATATAGAGACTGCGGCAGGAAGGGAGCTTAGCTAGATAAGTACAAGTACAGAGAGGTATCCAACGCATTTCGATGCAATCCGTTGGATACCTCTTTGACATTCAAAGGACCAAGTCCCAAGTTAAAGTGATAGTAATGTTTCACAAAAAAGCAGCGCCAATTAATCTTCATAGTATTAGTGTTATTTCAGTACTGACAGAGTTCTAGTTCAAGAGTAATTGAATGATAAAGTATCCCCCTCCTGCCCCTTTTACCTAGAGTAACACTTCTCACCTCAGATGTGGAATCTGGTCTCTAGACCTGACAGCTTACAGCAAAGGACAATCTTCTTACTGTGAGAACAATGAAAACCCTGTCCCCCTTGACAGGTTTATCAGGTTTTTCCCCTTATGCTAATTGAAGATTGTCCCTCTCTGCGATCCATCCAGACAGTCTTGCTGCTCTAAGGTGAGCAGTGTTACATCAGTAAAAGGGGCAGGAGGGGGGATACTTTATCATTTTTTTTTATCATACTTTATCATTATTTTTTTTTTTACTTTTCTATTCCTTTCTAGGGAGCTAACTGAATCTTTGCTTTCAGACAGCTTTCCGTCAGGGATTGTGAATGCAGGGCTATTGGTACAATATTGCGCTGTCCATGCAGCATCCCTTCTTTGAATCACAGTGCTGAATGCTGAAGTGGAGACCGGCTTGTCTGCTATAAGGATAGTGCAGCATTGTATCGCTAGTACCCAGCAACTAATTATACCTTTTGTAATATAATACACTGTGACATTTTAGAATGCAGAAACAATGTTCAACCTTTATAAAATTGGAATAGTTTGATAATGTCAATTTTAATGTCCCAGCCGCAATACGGAGACAATAAAATTGCAACATGTTTAGAAATAAAAGCATTTCTCATTGGAACAGACAGGAATTGTATTAGCCCCTTGAGTGCCAGAGCAATGTGTTGAGTCCCTCTCTGGCGCTCAAGGGGTTAAACAATGAAACCATCCAAGTTTTTGCCATTGGTGTTTGTCTGACTGGTAGCAGAAACAAAAACAAAGAATGTGACGAACGCACACCGAGAAAGAACAAAATGGAGTGATTTGCTCAAGGCATGTGTGGCCTCTCAGGTGCTGCTCAAGTCACATTTTTCGCTCCCATGTGCCATTGCAGAGAGAAAATTTCCATATTCATATCAGTCTGGTCCCACCCACAGGCAATCCTGCCCCGAAATGTCAGGCAAATACTCTCTGTACAAGAGAAACAGCACAACCCCAGACAGTGGAGTGCAGCAGAAACAATATGGAAAATGTTCCTTTCTTACAATGGGTGTGCTATTTACCCTTTGCATGTCATATTAATCCTCTGGTACTGAAAGGATTAATGTTATACACATAAACAAAAAGAGGAACAATAATGGGGGGCAACCCAGGAGCACTGCAGAACAGAAAAAGGAATTTGCATTGATTTCTTCAGTGATCTCCAGCTCATTCTTTCCCAAACTCTAAAATGTAACTCTTTGATTGCCAGAGGGGTATGCAACAAATTGCAAAGAAATGCATTGCATACCCAGAGCAGGATCAACACTCCACAAGGCCCTAAGCAAGATACCAGTTTGGGGCCCCTTCCAAACTCCTGCCCCCCCACTCACACACACACACACCGGCAAGCTTCCTACCATCACCATTATAAATGCTCTCTCAGCCGTCTCCTGCTGGATATAGATATCAATGCTGCTACTAATCTGGCGGAAATAATTGCCCTGATGATGGGGATATCTCTTTATGTAAGTTGTCTGGTCTCCACCAAATACTGTTGGGTAGGCGGCTAGATGATAATTCTATGACTGCGGGCAGAATTACCTTAGTTTATGGCTCTTTGTTCAAATGTCGGCCCCAAGAAAGAAAAGCATTACATCAAGGCTACCTCTGCCCGCTAGGGGCTGACATTTGGACAAGAGCCATCAGCTAAGGCATTTCTGCCAGCAGTTCTGCATTCTGGCACTCAGGCTGATAAGTAAAATTAAGTATTATAGTTTAGGTTACTAAAATAGGGTTACAGCATGGAACATTAGGGTGAATAATTAAGCAAATGTATTTTTCCTTATTAATCCAGGCACACCTGGCTAATGTGGATATTATCCAAACCCTAACCCTAATAACTACCCATGAAACCAAATACTACTAACCTTAAATATTTATTGAATAAATTATTTAGAACAAGACCAAATTATTAGATTTATAAACAGATATACTGAAGTTTATACATACGTTAATGTGAGTTTTATTGCTGTAAAACAATGGGATACACTTATATACACACCACACAGTCTGATCTCCTACACACAGGGACGCCAGGGTGATACACTTATATACACACCACACAGTCTGATCTCCTAAATACAGGGACACCAGGGTGATACACTTATATACACACCACACAGTCTGATCTCCTAAACACAGGGACACCAGGGTGATACACTTATATACACATCACACAGTCTGATCTCCTAAACACAGGGACACCAGGGTGATACACTTCTATACACACCACACAGTCTGATCTAAACACAGGAACACCAGGGTGATACACTTATATACACACCACACAGTCTGATCTCCTATACACAGGGACACCAGGGTGATACACTTCTATACACACCACACAGTCTGATCTCCTAAACACAGGGACACCAGGGTGATACACTTATATACACACCACACAGTCTGATCTCCTAATCACAGGGACACCAGGGTGATACACTTATATACACACCACACAGTCTGATCTCCTACACACAGGGACACCAGGGTGATACACTTATATACACATCACACAGTCTGATCTCCTAAACACAGGGACACCAGGGTGATACACTTATATACACACCACACAGTCTGATCTCCTAAACACAGGGACACCAGGGTGATACACTTATATACACACCACACAGTCTGATCTCCTAAACACAGGGACACCAGGGTGATACACTTATGTACACACCACACAGTCTGATCTCCTACACATAGGGACACCAGGGTGATACACTTATATACACATCACACAGTCTGATCTCCTAAACACAGGGGCACCAGGGTGATACACTTATATACACACCACACAGTCTGATCTCCTAAACACAGGGACACCAGGGTGATACACTTATATACACACCACACAGTCTGATCTCCTAAACACAGGGACTTCAGGGTGATACACTTCTATACACACCACACAGTCTGATCTCCTAATCACAGGGACACCAGGGTGATACACTTATATACACACCACACAATTACTTGAAGCAGTGGTTCTGAAGCAGCATACCCTGAGTAAGAGCCACTCTGTGATGACTGACAAAGTGTGACTATTGGCTTTCAAATGTACAATAAAGAACTTAGTATTATGCTAGTTTTTGTCATTCTGAAGGTAAGCCCTAAGAGTAGGTATTTGTACCCCTCATTACACTCTGGACAAATGACCTATGAAATGTTAGGGTTGTTCTAAAAATTTCCTACTGGTGTTAGTGGTGCAGGAAAAAAAAAGATTAAGAACCAATGTCTTGGAGAAGAGTATTTAACACTTTGAGCTCCAGAGGTATCCAACGCATTGAGCTCCAATAAGCTGGATAAATAACTGTCACTTAAAGGGTTACTAGTGCCAAGAACCACTTGACTATCAACTGTAAACTTAAAATTTAATTAAATATCCTAAACCTCCTTGTGAATGCCACATCCACCATTCGCACCGCAAACAACTCTACCTAAAACAAAAGTGTCCTGCTTTTGGACAGTGGCCATCAAAAGTCCCAACATTTCAAAAGGTCAAAGACAGATAAAACATATATATATCCAGGGGGTGGCACTGTTTCAAATGTAATCATAGGAATGACAAATACACTGCACGTTTTGTGTAGGCATTATAGTTAGAGTACATGTACACATGCTTTTGCATACATATTATTATATTTGTTGTAATGCTCATCTATGGTAATGTATTGTTTATAACATGCACATCCTTGTTACCCTCTTAGGTACGTGACATTCCTCCATTGAGTAAACTTTGGGTGTTAACTGCATTAATATATTTATTTTGCAAAAAGAGAAAAATACGCCCCTCACTAGCATATGGCTTAATGATTGTAGTGTGGTGCATGTTGGGAAGTGTAGTTCTTTTTACACTGTAATATTCCATGTACTGACCTCCATGTGATCATAATATCCATGAAACACTTGTGCTGCGTGCAGTCATGGGATGTAGTTGAGGGTGTAGAGTGAACGCAGAGTGAAGGGCATGGTCAGGGACGGATTTCCCAATAGGCAGACTAGGCACCTGCCTAGAGCTCCAAATTTCGAGGGGCACCTCAGCTGTGCTGGCCACACCCACATTCTGAATTGTGCATGGTGCCAGAGCAATGCATTTGAGATGTTCCTTGTTGTAGGACAAAGGTATAGTCTGTGCCTCTTACACCTTTCCATTGGAAATCAGACAAAGGTCCCTCTATGCAGGAGTGGCTCACCCGTATTGAATCATATAGGACCAACTTAAAGTGTAATGCCATAATGGACGGGGATCTTAACAGTTTCAATGCTGTCTGGTCCTTGTGGCCCACGACGACTGTATTTGCCCACTGTCCGTCAACCTCCCTAGTGAGAGTTTGAGTTTACGGATTCATGGTGCCTTTGCACCTTTTTTTTTTTCTTGAAACACTGGTTCTTGCCAGCAGTAACCCCCAGCCTGGGTCCTCTTTTCTTTTTCTTTCTCTCCTCTTTTTCTCCTCTTTGTCTCCTCTTTCTCTCTTTCTTTTTCTATTCCTTTTTCTCTCTCTCCTCCTCCTCCCCCTTTTTTCCTTCTGGTCTTTTTTATATAATTTTTTTTTCTTTTCCAACCCCTATAAGATTCTCCCTTTTGATTTTTTTTTTTTGCTAATTCTTGCATTCCATTATCTGATAGTATGTGACTCACAATGTATATCGGAGTCATTCGGCCCTTGTCTGTATATTAGTCTGGAGTAAGCCCACATTTCTCATAGTCATTACCAGGCTTTTCACCAGCTTGTTACAAGAGATGTTTATTTTATCCTTCAGGTGTATTTTTATTGATAACATATGACAACTGTTTCAATATACAGTCTAAATATTGAACGCATCACTGTTTATAACTGTGGTTGATACTTATGTCACGGAATGGATATTCTTATTGTTGATTTTATTCTTCCAATACTGTTATGATGTATGTTTTGTATGATCTTCAAAATAAAGCTTTCTAATAAAAAAAAAAAAAAAAAAAAAGAAAGGTATATTCTTTGCCAGGAAACAGTGGATGAGACTGGTTGCATGGTCATGTGAGGAGTGGGGGTGTGGTCATGGGCGGAGCTAAAGGTGCCCAGATTGTCTTGCCTAGGGGAGCCTGGAATGTAAATCCAGCCCTTGGCATAGTGTTTGTGTATAGGCATGGGCAATATATGGGGTAGTTACATTATTGCAGGCAGAATTACCTTAGCTGATGGCTCTTTTCCAAATTACCAGCCAACACTGGTTGGACTGCACGAGGTGCGCACTGAACCGTTCTGCCTGCTTCTCCTACTCCTTGTGTGAGAGCTTACACAGACCATGACATCCTAGTCATATCCCTGCCTATCCAATCCGGTCACCTTGCGGATGCGACGCCTTACGCCTGTGCGTCCCACCAGATTTGACCAAACTCTCCTTTACAATTAGCTGCCTCAAACCACTATATTTGATACATGGCCCCGTGCCACCAGTGGTGGCATGCATGCCATAGGTTCGCCTGCCATCACTGCATTATGTGGATTAGAGTACAGCCAGAATGGACTTAGGGGGAGCAGGGAGGTGGTTTCCTCTGGGCCCGCTCGTTTGACTGGGCCCTAGGCAGGCACCTTGTGCACCTTGCCTGTGATCTGGCTCTGTGCGTACCCCTCTGGCACTCAAATGGTTAAATCAACCAATTTGACAACTAATGAAATAATAAAAAAAATAGTGTTACTTATATTTTTTGAAGGGACTTTATCAGCTAAAAACAGTTGCACTGTTTTTTTAAGATCTTTCAGAGTCAGCTATATGCTGTATTATGTAAAATAAGCTGTATTATTTAGGAACCTGGTTTTTGAGTTATTTAGTTACATAGACGATGCTAATTAAAGCATGCTGTGCTGGCACTTCCTGTCTGAGTCCTACATTACCTCCCCTGATCAGCAATACAGTACCCACCTTCTCTAGCACCTCATCTGTTGTGGGGCTTAGACAGGAAGTGCCTGCACCACATGCGTTAATTAGCATAATATATACATCTAAATCATTTAAAATCTAGTTTTCTAAATAAAAAATGGCTAATACAAGTTGTAGGTGATTCTGAAAGCTATTTCAAAATCACCCATGTTGATTTTAGGTGACAGTGTCACTTTAAACACCGTTTGAAAGGGTATTTATACTATTCATACTATTTAGATAAACATAGAAACATAGAATTTGATGGCAGATAAGAACCATTCGCGCCCATCTAGTCTGCCCATGTTTCTACTGTAAAAACCTCAAACCTTACTTGGTCCTTGGTTTCTTCGTATGTTAAGGACAGCCTTATGCCTATCCCATGCATGCTTAAATTCTCTCACTGTATTAACTTCTACTACTTCTGCTGGTTGGCTATTCCACTTATCTACTACCCTCTCAGTAAAACTTTGTTACATTACGTCTAAACCTGTGTCGTTCTAGTTTTGGATTATGGCCTCTTGTCCTAACATTTTTCCTCCTTTGAAATGTACTTCCCTCCTGCACTTTGTTGAATCCTTTCATGTATTTGAATGTTTCTATCATATCCCTTCTCTCCTCCAAGCTATACATGTTCGGATCCTTTAGTCTATACTGATATGTCTTTTCCTGTAAACCAGTCACCATTTTAGTAACCCTTCTTTGAATTTTCTCTAGAGTATCTATATCCTTCTGGAGATGGGGTCTCTAGTACTGTACACAATACTCTAGGTGAGGTCAACCAGAGATCTGGTCTCTGTCTCTTTTTCTGGTATTAATGCCCCTAGTTATACAATCCAGAGCCCTGCTTGCATTCCCAGCTGCTTTATTACATTGCCTGCCTACCTTCAAGTCATTAGAAATAATTACTCCCAAATCCCTTTCCTCTGTTGTCTCTGACACCACAGTACCCTTAACAGATAAGACCCCACATCTATAATATTCTTGTGAAGATGCCAAAAGTATTATATTGAGAGCAGAATAATCTGTGATTTATTTAATTCATTAATTATGACAAATATTCTTTAATCCTTTAAGAACCATAGGCATGTGCAGAACATTGCTGCTATGCTGATAAAACAGTGTCTGCAGGGTTTATCTTACATCTGATGTTTACTGTAAATTAAATGTCTCACTCTTCCCACACAGGTACAAAGTACCATGTAACAAGACACCAACAGAAAGCTTGTGCACTTGTTAAGAGATTGAAGGCTGCCCTTGTATAGTTGATCAGACATTAGTCATACCAAAATGCTACATAAAATCGTGTAGCTAAACATTATTAACACATGCTGGGAATCTCATAGCATTGCATACCCCCTCAGGCATGCAAAGGCTTAATAAGAAACACATAAATGAATGGGATTGAAATTATGTTTTAAAGCTGAAAACAAAAGATGGGACCAAAGACAGGAACAGGCAGTAAAAACCAGTGATTGTTGAAATGCGGGATAGTCGGGCAGTATGTGATAGACAATGGTGTTTTATGGGTAAAGCTCTACCCATAAATCACTATTTTTAAATGGAACTAATAGCTTGTAATCAAAACAAAGGTAGTGACATGTAATGGTGTATTGCACTGTTGGTGGCATGGTCTGTTGCACTGCTGGTGGCATGTAATGGTGCGTTGTCCTGCTTGGGGGATGTAATGGTGCTGTTTTGGTGGCATATAATAGTGTATTGAGCTGCTTATGGTATGTAATGATGCATTGTTCTGTTGGTGATATGTAATGGTGTATTTCCCTTCTGCTGGCGTGTAATGTGTATTGCTGTGCTTTAGCCATGTGATAGTTTATTTCCTTGCTGGCAGCAAGTAATGGTATACTGCCCTGGTGGTGGCATGTAATGGTGCATTGCACTGCTGTTGTCATGTTATGGTGCATTGTTGTCTGGTGATGTGATTGCGTATTGCTCTGCTGGTTGCAGATATTGATGTACTGCACTGCTGGTGGCAAGTATTGGTGTGTTATCTTGTTGGTAGCAATGTAATGGGGCAGTGCTCTTCCATAGGCATTTAATGGTGTGCTGGTGGCATGTAAATGTGTATTGCTGTACATGTTGACATGTAATAGTATAATGCCTTGTTAGTGGTATATAATGATGCATTGTCTTGCTGAAGTAATATAATGGGGTATTGCTCTGCTGATCTAATTTGATACCAGATAAATAAGATGCCAGGGTCATTGATCAAGCACAGCCTGTCTGAAAATCACCCGTGCCTGTAAACTAGGATAATTGTGATGAAATTCTCTCTGATTATACTGTATATATTCACATGCGACAATCTTTTTTCTGTTTTTTTTTTGTGCAAGACTGAGGCAAAAGTCTGCTGAAGGCCAATTACCAGTTAAACTGGAAATGGTGTAAAGCGTGAGATCAATGATTTACAAATGTAGCCAGCGGTATTGTACCCATATTACAATGATTTATATGAGCTCCATTGACTAATAGGGAATTTTTATGAAATCACACCCCCTCTTTCTATGACAAACAGGTGGATTTAACACAGGTGTAATATAATGTACAACCTCAGAAGAGTTATTAACCCCTTAAGGACCAAATGCATGGTGACGGTCCTGGCACGTCATGAAATTTAATGATCACAGCATGCCTACAAGGAGCATTGTGATCACCCGGCAGGCCGAACAAAAGCAAAAAAGTGCTTTGGTCATCTAGTGCACCCCACCCTATACACAGCGGTCCTTAAGGGGTTAACTGTGTTACTTTCTAATGGATCGGGATATTTTTTTTCTGTTTGACCTGAGGGTGGGTTATACATAAACAGCAGAATCCAGGTGTACGATTGACAATATCTTCACAGACTTGAGACATTTAGGGACTAATTTAATAAGAACAACTGGAGCAAAGCAACTCTATGAAGGGGGAACAAATAAAAATCCCTCAATTTCGCTGATTTAAATGGAGCTTTAAAGCAATGTACTGGAGACTTCTCTAGCATTCAAGGGGTTAAAATCCCCATTTAAACGAGATGTAGCACCCCTATACAAGTTAGCCTTAATAGTTAGAGTATATAGCGAATGTGTGTAAAAGTGTATTAATTTCTTTTTTTAAAGGGATAGTAATACTTCGTTTTAACTTTATTTTATTTTGTAGGCATTAAAAAAACATGAAGAATGATATAAGTCTTATCTCTGAAACCTTTATGGTTTAAGAGATATTCACAAACAAAGTATCCCTTCCCTGTTCAACCAGATCAGAAGGGAGGTGCCCAGGTAGACTGCAGAGAGGGACAATCTTCAATTAAGATAATGGAAAAAGCTGAAAAACTTGTCAAGGGGGGAAGGGCTTTCATTGTTTTCATACAAAGAAAATTGTCCCCTTCTGTTATCTGTCCTGTCATACAACCAGACTCACATTTGAGAAGAGATGGCTTACACTAGGTAAAAGGGGCAGGGAGGGGAACTTTGCTTGTGAATATCTCATAAACCATAAAGGTTTGAGAGATAAGACTTATATCATTCTTCATGTTTTTTTAATGCCTACAAAATAAAGTTAAAACGAAGTATTACTATCCCTTTAAAGCTCTGTTTTGTCAAAATTGAAGTAATAAATGCTCCCCTGCACCTACTTCTGCATAGACTGCGGTTACCTGCTCTGTAACCACAGTTTGTCGTTAAAGGGTTAAAGGGGATGTATCCATCTATCCAGCCTCCACCAATGACGGAGGCTTTCTGTCTGTAAGCTGGAGTGATCTCATTGGCTAGATGTCGATCTCTGCCATTGAAAGCACTCCAGCTTATAGGCAGAAAGCCTCCGTCATCAAAGGAGGCTGGATAGAGGGAGGGGAGCAGAGGAAGAGTGACACACTTTCACTATATACTCTATTAAGGAAAACCTGTATAGGGGTGATACATCCCCTTTAACCCCTTAACGACCCATGACGTGCCAGGACCATCATGGGTAAACTTCCCTTAAGGACCCATGACGGTCCTGACACGTCATGGGCATACCTGGGAACTTACAGTTAAGGGCTACCCGGAGGGTAGTCCTCTGTTCAGCAGGGGGTGACAAAGATGACGCTAATCGCGTCAAAAAGGGGCGGGGCTTCACGCAAGTGTGTGTGGGGGACTTAACCATTTGAGTGCCATAGTGGTAGGGAATGCATTGCAAAGCAATGCATTCCGTACCACTTTGGCACTCAGAGGGTTAAAGGTGTCATACAGAAGGCTGGGGACGGAGGAAGACCGGGAGAAAAATCAGATGTGGCAGAGTTTCAATAGAAACTCCCCACATCCGGAGGAATCAGCCTTTGCCCCGGAGACCCGGTAAAACTCTGTCAGAACCGGAGTCTCCGGGGCAAATCCGGAGAGTTCCCAGGTATGGTCATGGGTTAAATGATAGCAGCGTGCCTCCGTGCACGCTGCTGTCATTCATTGCAGACTGAGACTGAGCACTCCAGTACCAGAGCGTTCAATATCAGCGCTTGTCACTTCTGTCGGTTCATGTGATCGCTGCAGGAGCGATCACATGTACCTGTGTTTTGATTGAAGAAGGCTGTGTGCCAAGCACACTGCCTCTGTATCTGCCCTGTGCCTCACTCTTTCTTATGATCAAAGTAAGGGAGAGAGAAGCAGAGAGGAGACGCCTAGTCTTAAAAAAAATGCAGCAGCTGGGGGTATTAACCCCTTCAATGCTGGTGCTGTGGGCTGGCTGGATGCAGGGCCATTTCTGACCTGCTAAAAGCAGCATGGTTGTTTTTTTTTTTTTTTATTTAATCCTGACCGCAATGACAAAATCAGACAGGGGAGCCTACATTTTTTTTGCTCCAGAATAACTACTTTCTCTTAGTAAAGCATTGTCTACTCCAAGGTAGCATAAATATATTTTTGTATTGTGTCATCCTTTTGCATCACTAACATCTTGTATTTCTTTTTAGGAAAGGGCTGTTCTCTGGGCTGCACATAAAGAAAAAGAAGAAAGGCGACAAGGGATTGACCATAGCAAACAAGGGCGCACAGGGTAAGGCCTAGTAAATAAACATTGCAGCTGGTACAATAGAATGAAACTGACTCCCCTTGTATTCCTTTCCTTTCCAGTGGTTGATATGTAATCTGACTTTCACATAAGGTGGTAGGAATAGTCCTAGGTAATAAAAAATTCATTTTAACCATCTGAGTCCCAGAGAGGTAGCCAAAGTATTTCAATGCAACTTGTTGGCTACCTCTTTGGCACTCAAAGGATTACAGGGCTACCAAGAGGTGAAACATTGCTCCACTCTGTAAAATTATTACATTTCTATGTTATTACATCAAGCCTATTTATTAACCCATTGGATGCTGGAGAGGCCTTTGCAATGCATTGGAGACCTCCTAGAATCCAAAGTGATGGGTGTACAGAGGCATTGGGTATTTTAACCCCTTAAGGATCAGAGGGGTGGTCCTTAAGAGGTTAATAAGGGACACAAAGGTCTCCCTAAGGGTTATGTGGGAATCCATATGAGAACTCCTTGAGCTCTGATGATTAGAGATAACCACGTCACTGAGGAGTACCAAACAGACATAGACATAGGTACAGCTGTTATATGTTTCAGATGACAATTGCCTAGCACGTTGTGATTGGATTGTGATTTCTGGGTAGGCTCTGAGTGATGTGCTGAAGCAGGGGCGTCCAATGTGATGCCTGTGTGCCAAATGGGGCTGTCCTGGTATTTAAAAAACAAAAAAATGTATACCTAATTAACCCCTTAATGTGTGCGGCCGGCACTTATGAGCATTTTTTTTATGTCTAACAGATCCAGGGCTCCCCAAATGGAGTGCAGCCGCACAGGGAGCCATTCAAATCCATGATGTGCCAGGACTGTCATGAATCCTTATTCTGGCACATCGTGGGTCCTTAAGGGGTTAACTAGTACATATGAACTAGTAGGCCAGTAAGACCTAATCCTTTGCTTGCCAGTACCATACAGTCAATAAATAAATCCATGTTTTTGAATAGCTGACAGGCTATAATTCCCCATTGTCATCAATGATAAATTCTGCGGCCCTCACACTTATGGCTTTCTAATCACATGACCGAAAAAATCTGGATGCCCCTGACTCACAGGCAGGCATCAGAGCAGACATCTTGCCTTAGAGACATCTGTGAAGTCTGCGTTGTCCATCCCGGTCTTCTCTAGGAGTGGTGAGGAGGAATAGCATTGTACCTTAAGGTAACAGGAAGTGACTCACAGCACAGGAGCACAGATGCCTCTAACGCAAGAACCCTGCCTGTCAGTCTTGGATCAAGTAGGATTTCTTAATAAAGCTGTACTTTTACTGTATAATACTACTATTTCTATGCTTATCACTATATGAATAATTATTGGTGGGGGGAACTTTATTTGGAGTGATAGTTCCTCTTTAATGTGTGGTTTATTGCTGTACAGCAATGTTATACACTCATATACACACCACACAGTCTGATCTTCTAAAAAAGGGGCACCAGGGTGAGAAAGAGGGACATATATTTTCATCTCAGAGGGACTGTATCCTCTATAAAGGGACACTTGGAAGGTAGGAATGAATGCTCATACCTTTTACCTAGTCCCTGTAAAAAAAGGAACCAATTGAGCACAAATGATCACAGGAAAACCTATAAAAATGTGTTTTTTTTTATTTCTGCATTCTTTTATATTATTGTCAAATTCATTGGTGGGTTATACATAAGAAATGTGGTATTGAATTAAAAGCCCTGCTTGTGCTTAACCCTTTGAGTGCCAGAGAGATATCCAACAAGGGTTAAAAAAATGGTATACAATTTGTCTGTGTATACTAAATGAAAAATATGGTTGAACAAAGGCATACTAAAAAGGCCAACATTGCACTTATTCTCTAGTGTAAAAAATAGCCCTAGTCACTAAGGGGTTAATCAAAGGACAAAGAGGACTGTAATAATCAAGCATTCTCGTGGGCACAAAGTGAGAGCTTATACCCACTATTAAAGGGACAGTAATGTCCCATAAAAAAAATCCTGTTTTATAGTGTTTAAAAAAATAAATTATATTTCACAAATCCTATGGTTTGTGAAATATTCGCATGTAAAGTTCACCCCCTCCTGATATCAGATGTAAAGTTGACAGAAGGAGATTGGAGTCGACCGATATGAGGAGGCTCTTCAGCAGAGCCGAAATAGCATTAATTAAAAAGAAATACTTCATTGGAATGGTCTACAAAGTGTGCCTGGTCTGCAGTGAAGTAATTATTTTCCAGGATCGCTGTTTCGGCTCTGCTGCAGAGCCGCCAGCTGGTCCCAGGACCGGCATCATCTGCTGTCAGCAGATCACTGACATCAGGAGAAGGGGAGGGAGGGGGGAACTTTCACTGCGATTATCTCTCAAACCGTAAAGGTTTGAGAGATAGGATTTGTGCCACATAATTTATGTTTTTAAAAGCTACAAAACAAGAATATTTTTTCTGGGACATTAGTGTCCCTTCAAAGAAGAAATGACGCCTCCTAATAATAACCTCCCACTTACCGTACTTTGGCTAAAAAACCCAGATGGCCCTGCCTTCATTTTGTCCTTGTGTCTTTAAGATACAACATCTTTAATCAGTGCTGCATGTCATATCCACGGAGGTGGACATGACAGTTGCTAGCAGGACCACAGGACATCAAACTCTATCCACTGCATATGATAACCTGACCTCTTTGGGGACCAGAGGGTTTTGTAATGCATTGGCCCTTAAAGGGTTAACTAAGTTTGTGAGAGGATATAGCCTACACCTATACACGAATCAGTCCATTATACAGGATCCTGCTTGCTACATAGTTTTTATTTGTATCAACATCCGGAGGTTATCTGTTTCTATTTTTGAGAAATCATTAATATTGTATCTAATACACCTTTGTGGAGGTCATTCTTATTTTTATTCATTTATCTTAATTTGATTTTTTGGCCAATTTTACAGGTGGACCCTTAGTTGCTAGCTATATTTTATAATTTGTATTGTATTGCTTGCATTTTTCACAATTGATACCAATCAGCTCCAGTAAGATTTGTTCCTTGGTGAAGACACAATACAAGAGAACAGTTTTGCTATAGTTTTGGCTTTTTATTATTTTCTGTTAGATGTGGGATACCACCATTAGGCGGATTACCATCAAAGACAATTCTGATCACCCAAATGTGGATAGCTCAGTTTACCAGGTGCTTTTTTGGACCTTAAGCCCTGGGGGGAAAAATCTTGGTTTCAAGTTCTTTCCTCAGGAGTTGCCCACTGATGCTTCTTCTTGATACATGGTAATCTGAAGACAGAAGATCTGCAGGAAAGGTGAACAAACCTTTGAGTGCTCCAGGTCCACATGTCCCACATTGCCCCTCCGCACAGGGGTCTCCTTTGGAATTCCTACTGAATACTTCCTCACTCATTGGGTTTATCTGTATGTCTGTTGGGTGTTTGGAGCAAGTTTCTGTCGTAACTTAACCCTTTGGTTGCTGGTCTAGCATCTTTTGGGGGGATTTGAGCACTTTCCCTACTGGGTTCAGTGTTTATTGGGTCTAGTGACAGTGACAACCCCACTCTTGACTGGTTAGTGTCTTATGAGTGGTAGTCTCCTGACAGAAAGCCTTCTGTCTCCAAGGTGTTTGCTAAGCCTTACCCCCTTTTCTGATGTCACGCTAGCTTAGTGGGTTCATCCCCCCAAGGTGGATGCCCCTGTTTTCTAGGCTTTCTAAGTCCACTGTTTTGCCAGTTGCTGATGCCTCTGCTCTTAAATACTGGTCTGATGAGAAACTTGGGGCCTTCCTCAAGTCCATTTTTGCCACCGCTGGTACTTCCGCACGTCCAGCATTTGCTGCTGCCTGGGAAAATAGGGCCATTGCGGTTTGAACCGAACAGCTCATGCTTGCAGTTTGTCAGGGAGCTCCTGCTTCTACCATATTGAGACTTCATGCCAACATTCTGAAGCCCAGCATTAGGTCTCTGCTGCCTTGTTGATGACATCTGTTGGTGGCAAGGGTTTCCACCATGTCTGCGGTTGCCAGACGAGCTCTTTATCTCAATATCTGGTCTCCTGACACTGCTTCTAAGAAAGCATTGTTCTCCTTGCCCTTTCAGGGCACTTCTATGTTTGGGCCAGATCTTAAGGATCTGATTAGTGAGGCCACAGGGGTAAGAGTATCCTCCTGCCTATGGTTTCCTGGAAGCAGATGCTTATCTAACGTAATCGGCTTTTTTCGTGCATCCGGACTGAGACACGCCAGACGAACCAGGCCATTCCCCCAGCTCCGCGCTCCTCCTCCACGCCCAAACCACAATGGAAGCCTAAGGTCTCCACCAAGCCCAAGGCTTCCACACTTTCTTTGGCATGACTCGCCGAACCCAAGTCCCCACTCTGCTGTGGGTGGTCGTCTGCACCACTACCACAGCGTCTGGAAGGACTCCATGGTGGACCCTTGGGTTATACAGGTAGTGGCAGAGGGGCACAGGATCCCTTTCACCTCTCTTCCTTCAGGTTTTTCCCTTCTCACACTCCTCAGGGTGTAGAGAAATGCTGTCTGTTCAACGGCGCCATCCAGGCCCTTCTGTGGTTTCCAAGAAGGACGACGGCTGTCGTTCAATTTTGGACCTGAAGGATCTCACTTCCTTTGTGGTCAAGTCTCATCACCAGGAGCCCCTAAGGACAGTGCTTGCTGCCATGTCCCCTGGGGAATTCCTTGCTTCTGTGGATCTTCAGGAAGTATATCTGCATATCCCCATTCATCCAGAGAGCCGGCAGTACCTCAGATTTGCCTGCGACCAAGGGCATGGGTAGATCCTCAACATGGATGAGTTGGATCTTGTCCCATCCCAGCAACTGGTCTTCCTGGGCTTTCTCTTCAACACTCAGCAGAGCATGGTGTTTCTCATGGATGAGGTGGCTCACCAGATCGCCCACAGGGTTTCCGCTGTTCTGGCTTATGATCCAGTTCCAGCCAAGAAGTTGTCCTCTCTAATGGGGAAGTTCATTCCCACCATAGCAGCGGTCCTGTTTGCCATAGCTCACACTAGGCAACTCCAGAGGTTTGTGGCCCAGGTGTGCAGGGGTCAGCCAGACCTCCTGAAGATGTCATTGTCCCTTCCTCTTCATGTGGAACTAAGTCTGTCGTGGTGGTTCCACTTCTCCAATCTGCTGAACGGCAAACCCTTCCTGATGCCCTTCTGGACCACGGTGACAACAATTGCCAGCCTATCCGGCTGGGGAGCGGTCTTGGGTCACCTGAAACACAAATTCGCTTAGTGAAAAAAAAAAACACACATTCGCTAATTCTTAAAAATCATGCACAATTCAGTGTGTGCATACTGCTCAGATATTGTGGAATAGTTTGTGAGCTGCTGGCTGTGGAGCAGAAATTATAGGAAGTAGGTAGAGCTGGAGTGAGGAAACCTCAGGTAGTGTGGAATAGTCAGTGAGCTCTGGTGGTGAAGCAGAGTTTAAAGGTAGTACTGAGAGTAGGATTAAAGATACTGCTCAGGTAGTCTGGTAACTTTAAAGAAGTGGTTATAAACTAGGCAATAAAGGTGGATATGT
This sequence comes from Rhinophrynus dorsalis, assembly GCA_037306005.1. NCBI lineage: Eukaryota > Metazoa > Chordata > Amphibia > Anura > Rhinophrynidae > Rhinophrynus > Rhinophrynus dorsalis. Next base: position 42,851,639 of record CM074723.1, on the reverse strand, counting down.
CTGGATTTGAGTGTAAACCAATATAGTTATTTAAACATATCAGATTGATAGGTAGTGTCATTATATTCAATTCTAATTAGATTGTAAGCTTCTTGGGGCAGGGTCCCTTTCCCAGTCTATGATTCCCTTGCTGCACTTTCCCCCACAAATAATGCAATGATGGCACTTAAGATTAGTGCTCTTAACCCAGTTTTGTATTATATTATTTCAAATGTTGTTAAGCTCTGTGTACATGTTTGGTGCTGCATAAATATAGATGCATACATACATACATACATGTATTATATTGGAGATCAAAGCTGTGAAATGAATTGTTCGGTGATGAGTCTCCATTAATATTAATGAATTAATATAAAAGTACGTTTCCTGAATGGAGGGAGGTATTCTTTCTCTCTCCATTGCTTTGGCCTTTGATCGCCAGAGTGGTGTTCAATGTAATGCCCTCCTTCGCTTGGAGTCAAAGGTTTAACCCCTTTGAATGCCAGGGGTTGTGTAACACATTGCTTTGCAATGAGTCATACACCCCTCTGGAACTCAAAAAGACTTAAAGGGACCTTATCACCTAAAAGTAACTTTCATGATTTTGAAAGACCTTTCAAAATCACCTATATAATCACTTTTTCTTTAGAAAACTTTTTTTTTACATTTCCTTAAAGTTTTAGATGATGCCAGTTAAGATGTGCTATGTCGTAACGTTCTGTCTTAGCCCTGCGTTACCCCCTTCCCCCCCGACTCATTGAAACATACCCTTTTCAGAGTTAGGGAAGATGAGTGTCTGAGTGGCAGTGAGTGGCAGACGTAATGTAGGCTAAAACATGAAGTGTCTGCATGGCATGCCTTAATTAACACAATTTATAAATCTAAATAACACCCTTTCTAAATACAAAAATGTCTTCTACAATATTGCAGTGATTCTGAAAGCACTTTCAAGAGTAGGAACCTTGTTATTAGGTTATGTGGTCCCTTTAAAAAGCAGTATGGTATGGAAGTGGCAGACAGAGGAACCGCAAAGGGAAGTAATATAGAGTGGAGACAGGAGTTTACAACTTGGCACAACATGTAATTTCCATAAACACAGCACACATCTAAAATGTAATAACACAAATCTATATTTCTAAGCAGCAAATGGCTAGTGCAACACATTTTGAAAGCTTTCAAAAGTAACAATATAATTTTTAGGTGACAGGGTCACTTTAATGGTCCATGTGATCTTAGCAGTACTGCTCACTAGGGAATTGTAACTAGATGACATCTTGATTGGTACAATGTAACAAAAATAGCCAATTATTATTGATAGCTACAATATTTTTTCTATGGGCTAATGCCTATTGATTGTAATGTGTCTTTCTATGTTATTATTACTGGGCTTGTTGATCGGCTTGTCTAAAGACCCTGTGATGGATATGCCAATATGACATTTGCAGTAATTTTTTCTCTCTCTAAGTTTAAAGTGGAATATATTTATTCGTCAAGGGGGCTGCTTTCCCTCATCTAGCCTAACCCTAGTTACACTTTTGTGATCTATATAGTTGTAAAAGTAATAGTAATGCTTTTCTAATAAAAAGTATATAGTAGGATTTGCTATGCTTAGAAAAGCAAGGGTACTCCCTGTCCTGAAGTATGTTTTATTCAAATGTTATACCAGTTCAAGATAATGTAACTTAACTACATAGTAACATAGTAATGCAGTTGGTGAGGCTGAAAAAGACAAGGCCATCAAGTTCAGCTTTTGTGATATCACCCATGCTGATCCAGAGGAAGGCAAAAACAACCCTTTTGTCTCTGTATCTTAGTATTTGGAAAACTTTACAATAAATAATAATAATCCTTTATTTATATAGCGCACACAGATTCCGCAGTGCTTTACACTCATATTGGTTCCTGTCCCCATTGGGGCTCACAATCTAAATTCACCTATCAGTATGTTTTTTTTTTTGGAGTGTGGGAGGAAACCGGAGTACCCGGAGGAAACCCACGCAAACACAGTGAGAACATACAAACTCATTGCAGATGTTGCCCTTGGTGGGATTTGAACCCAGGACCCCAGCGCTGCAAGGCAACAGTGCTAACCACTGAGCCACTGTGCTGCAATAAATTGCAGAAAGTAACCGTAGGCTGTAATGAAACAGAACCACCTAGTGGTCAATTATTTTTTATGAACGTGAAAGGAAAGACAAGTAAGCAAACACTACTGAGTTATATTTTTGAATTAATTGTCTCCAGATAATTATTTCTCAGCACTGGAAGCACTTTTGTCTTATACAGTAGGAAAACCCTTATATATAATATATAACCCTTATATACAGGATTGCCACCTTTTCTTAAAAAAATACCGGCCATAGCATTCCCTCCATAGACTTCACACTGGACAGAAGCCAATTTTTTACCAGCCTGCCAGTAAAATACTGGCTGGGTGGCAACCCTACTTATATATAAAACATTACTATATGTTTAAAGTGGAGCCACCACCTCTTAAAGTGACAGTGATATTAAAAAATATAAAAACATATATGTATCTATATATAAAAGAGAAAGCCTTGTTGCATAATTTATGTTTCCTCAGGACACAGAACATAATTTATGTCTCCTCAGAAGACACACACATCCAGGGGCGGCAGTAAGGAGGAGTTACTGCTCCTATTGTGTGATTTATCATGCAGGGAGTTAGCCTGCCTCCACTATCCTGCCTGCCCACAACTATACATCCTACCAACAAAATGGCTGCTACTTGATCCTACACCACAGACAAACACACTTTCACTATCCAACTCAGGAAAGAAAAAGCACACACATACGCACCACACCACACCACGCACATATACTTTCACACACACGCACTCAGTCACTCACTCTGACTACCAGTGGCCTCAGCAGAACCTGTGGTACAGCCACAGAATGGCAGCTGCAGCACAAGGGAAACAAAATGGCACTCAAAGGGTTAAGGTAGGTCCTCATTGCTCAATTATTTCTTCACTGTCATCATTTGCCATACAACACACAGGACAGGCAGCCATCAGTTACACACTTAACCCACTGACTGCCACAGGGTTGTGTATCACGTTTTACTCCTCACGGAGTGTGTTCAAACCCCTCACACTGTAAACCTGCATTTCCCTCCCACCAAGCCTATTACTAACACTTTTCCACATTTTGTTAAGCCCCGACCCCTACTCACGATTAAACCCTGCCCACTTTTGCCCCAAATTGCCACATTGGTCTCTCCACATCAGCACCACATGAGTCCCCTCCAGGGTCTCCACAAGTCAAAGTTCCCAGGTATGAATACACTTCCCGCTGACCACCACTATCCAACCGAGGAGAAAAATAAAATGGGTGCCACTTGCTCCTACACCACCCTAATACACACATGCCCCACTCACACAGAACCAACACACACACACACAAAACCAGAAAGAAATATGGCTGACACACACACAGTCACTCACTCTGACTCCCAGTGGTCTTAACAGGACCTGTAGTACAGCCAATGAAGGGAAGCTGCAGCACCAGGGGAACAAAATGGCACTCAAAGAGTTAAGGTAGGTCTTCATTGCTGAATTATTTCTTCAATGTCATCATTTGCCATACAACACAGAGGACAGACAGCCATCAGGTACACACTTAACCTACTGACTGCCTCAGGGTTGTGTATCAGGTTTTACCTCTCAGGGAGTGTGTTCAAAGCCCTCACACTGTAAACTTGCATTTCCCTCCCACATCTCCTCCTTTCCCAGTCTAACACTAACACTTTCCCACATTTATGTTAAGCCCCGCCCCTACTTGTGATTAAGCCCCACCCACTTTTACCCTAAATTGCCCCACTGGCCTCTCCACATCAGCACCACATGACTCCCGATCCAGGGAATCCACAAGTCAATGTTCCGAGGTATGAATACACTTCCCATTGTTATTTAACTCTGACATGCCTCTCTATACTTTAACCCTTTAAGTGCCAGAGGGGTGCACAACGTATTGCAATGCACACTGGCATTCAAAGGGTTAACATGCTGCTATAACGTCCCTTTTATTTTCTGATTTCCATTTGCACTACCCAAACACACACAGGCACAATACTGCAATTCTGGCCCAAAGTAAATGAGAAATAAAATATAACATTGCATCCCTCCCAAGTCTCCCTCTTTAGGATATAATACTGCTTCATACCTCCCAAGTCTCCCTCTTTAGGATATATTACTGCTTCATACCTCCCAAGTCTCCCTCTTTAGGATATATTACTGCTTCATACCTCCCAAGTCTCCCTCTTTAGGATATAATACTGCTTCATACCTCCCAAGTGTCTCTCTTTAGGAGATATTAGTGCCACATGTCTGTGTTTATCAGTGTGTCTACAAACATTTTTATTAGGCCACATTTATCAAGGTAAAATGTTGAGATGAAGAGCCTTGAAAATCATGTTTGTGTTTTTCTTTCCAAATATTTATCAAAGGTGCTGTCGCTTATTAATAATCCCCCCACCAAGGACCATCCTATATAATAATTTGCTAGGATGTTTGTCACGATACAGTCATGCGCAGCAGAGACTTCCTGCATTTGGGCAGCCTCTACTGCACATGACTGCATCGTGTGAGTGAGGCGACGCAAGACTGCATCGCGTGGAGCAGTGAGGTAGCGGCCTCTTTATATTACCCGGACCTTGGCCCATGTACACAGGCTTTTACACTAGTATTTAATATTAGGCAGAGTAGAAAACTAGGACAGCAGATTTAGAGGTGTGCCTCAGTCACACTGGCCACACCTACTGTGAATGGATGGAGGTGTGGCCAACTCAGTCCTGGTTCCAATGCTCCACACATCCCATTCTTGGATTTATTAGGATGGGTTTATATAACAGTTTATTTATTGGAGTAACTGTTTATATCCTAGTATGCCTAATTTATATACCCCTGCACTGAACAGTGATCTATTTTTGGTTTTTTTTTAAAACATATTTAGCCTTTTAACCCTTTGAGTGCCATAGAGGTACCCAAAGCATTAATGTGTTGTATATCTCTCTGGCACTCAAAGAGTTAAGGATTAGAGTTGTGTGCAATGCTTTGCATACCCTTCTGGAGTTTAAAGGGTTAAGGCTATTTTCAGTCCCATGCAACAGTGGGTGGGCTTATGGGTTATGTCATGTGACAAGTGAGGATCTGAGTGAGACTAATATTATGGGCTGTATGTTCAAAAGAAAAATGGAGGCGTTCAGGAGCAAACCATTTGCAGTATAGGGAAGACCTAAAAATTCAAAAAAATGTCCATTGATTTAAATGGGAATTTAGCATTCAAGGGGTTAATATCCACATTGAAAACAAATGGGAATTTTTAGTTGTCCCTGTAGTACAAATGGTTTACCCCAGAACTCCTCAACTTTTCTTTTGAACATGTGCCCCGGAGGCATAACTAGAAGCCTCCAGGCCCTGGTACAAGAAGTGCCACGGCCCCCCTCCCATCACATTGGCCCCCCTGACCACATTGATCCCCTCCACAATTCCCCCATCTCCTACCCGGAGCTCCCGCGTGGTCCTCTTAGTAATGCAAAGTGCTGGGAGATGATGTAATCTCCCAGCGCTCTGCATTACTACAGCGATGGCGGGAGATTGCGGGCGCTAGGCGGAGGGGTCGCAGGGGGAGGCCTGGCCCCTGGAGTGCATGGGCCCAGTCGCAATTGCGACCCCTATAGTTTTGCCACTGTGTGGCCCTTCAAATGTCCAGTTGTCAGATGGTGGGCAGATGAGTAAGGTACTGGTAGCAACAAGGGTCAGAATTGATGCAACTAACATGATAAACACAGCCCAATGTGCTATAGTTTTTCCCTGCCCCAAATACTCCAGTGCTTAGTGAAGAGAAGAAGGGGCTCCCCCTAGGCCAGGAGTGGACACCCTGAGGGTCTTCAGCTGCAGAGGACTACATTCCTATCACCCCAAGCCAGTCAGCCAATGGTTGACTGATATTGATCCGAGTTGTAGTCCTCCACAGCAGGAGGACTTCAAGATTCTCACTCTGTCCTAGGCTATAGTCTATGGACCAATCACCTTGGAATAATCATGCAAATACTAATAATAACAAAGGCAGTTACTGCCCATGGATAGAAGGGACAGGGGTGGTTCTTACCAAAGTCTGCCCCCTATCCCTGATCTCATTCAAAAAGTTGTTCATCACATATACCTTCCATACGTGGGAGCCTTTTCCCAAGCCTCTGGAGGTCCACTAAGGTCTTGGGGTGGCAGTGTCAAAATGACATTATTCATGTTGTAAAGTGGGCAGGGCTTGATTCTGGTGGGTGGGATTAGGAGAGGGAAGACAAGGTTTATCCTTAAAGGGATAGTAATACTTCGTTTTAACTTTATTTTATTTTGTAGGCATTAAAAAAACATGAAGAATGATATAAGTCTTATCTCTCAAACCTTTATGGTTTATGAGATATTCACAAGCAAAGTTTCCCCCTCCCGCCCCTTTTACCTACTGTAAACAATCTCTTCTCAGATGTGGAATGCAGTCCATAGACTGGACAGATAACAGAAGGGGACACTCTTATTCCTTTGAAAACAATGAAATCCCTGCCCCCTTGACAAGCTTTTCAGGTTTTTCTGTTATCTTAATAGAAGATTGTCCCTCTCTGCAGTCTACCTGGGCACCTCCCTTCTGATCTGGCTGAAAAGTGTTACATCAGTAAAAGGGGTGGGAGGGGGACACTTTGCTTGTGAATATCTCTTAAACCATAAAGGTTTGGGAGATAAGATTTACATCATTATTCATGTTTTTTTAATGCCTACAAAATAAAATAAAGTTAAAACGAAGTATTACTATCCCTTTAAAGGGATAGTAATGTTTCAAAATAAAAGCAGCTCCAATTAATCTTCATAGTATTTGGGCCATGGAGAGTGTTATTGCAATACTGTCAGAATTATAGTTCAAGAGTAATTGAATGATAAATTATCCCCCCTATTACCTAGGGTAAGCCACCACCCCTCAGATGTGGAATCTTCTTACTGTGAGAACATGAAAACCCTGCCCCCCCCCGACAGGTTTTTCAGGTTTTTCCTTATGCTAATTTAAGACTGTCCCTCTTTGCAATCCATCCAGATAGTCTTGCTACTCTGAGGTGAGCAGTGTTATATCAGTAAAAGGGGCGGGAGGGGAATAATTTATCATTCAATTACTCTTGAACTACAACTCTGACAGTACTGAAATAACACTCTCCATGGCCCAAATACTATGAAGATTAATTGGAGCTGCTTTTATTGTGAAACATTACTATCCCTTTACAGTGGGAATAACAGAGACAAGAGTGACCAGAACTGGAAGAAGAGTGGGTGGAATTACAAGGGAATTCACTGAATCCTTAGAATCTGTATGATACTTTGGCTTTATGGTTTAACAAACATCATGACACATATGCGCAAAGTCAAAAGAGAAGAAATACTTGGACATACTAACTGTACCCTATGGAACAGCAAAAACATTCCATTCTATTTAACCCTTTGAGTGCCAGAGGGGTACGGAATGCATTGCAAAGCACTGTAAACCCTTGAATCCTGGAGATCTCATGCATTGGACTGTACTGGAAATCTCTCCAGCATTCTATTGGTTAAAAGGCCCATAGAAAGGAACACTAACACAAAAACAATGAAACTGGTTCATATAATTTAAGCCTTTGAGTGCCAGAGGAGTATACAATACATTGCAGAACAATGCATAGCATAGCCCTCTGACGCTCAAAGGGTTAACTATCATGTAATTAAATCTAGCATCTGTAAAATATAATAATTGTAGGTTACAGCCCTAAAATCTAATCCTAAACTAATCTAGAGAGTTCTCCAATACAATGCATTGCATATCCCTCTGGCACTCACAGGGTTAATGCATATGGCGACCATTCTACAACCGGTTTGATTAAACTGTTTGTGCACAGCTAAAGCTGTTAATGCATTGAGCTTAGCACTCACTGTCCTTCTATTCAGAAAGGCAGATATCTTATTTCTGGCCCATTAACAGACTAGAAAACACTTCTGAGACACCAGGACAATCAGGATTGTTATTGTAATGGGAGTTCTAGAATACACAATAATGGGTGCCTGCAGAAAGGCTATATATGACTTCATTTGAGGCAACAGAAAACAAATAGAAACATTTTCTTGAGGTTAGCATGGAGCATTAGGTATTTAACCCATTGAATGCCAGAGAGGTACACAACGCATACCCCTCTGGGACTTGAAGGGTTAAGTGAGTAGAATGCGATGTCATATTTTGGTGTCAATGTTCCATTAAGTCCATTGTAATGTTTATTTATTTTTGCCTATATTCAGTTGTCTGAGTTGAAATTGTCCTTCTTCAGCTTCCTGGCCCTTTGAACATCTGATCCACTCTGTGAGGTCCTGAGATTGCATTCAGACCTTGAGAACTGGTGTTAAACAATGAATATGATCTCTGTATGACACACATTTTACTTATTGGCATGTTTTAGGTAAACAAGATGATGTGGATAGTACCCACGGTGATATCGCAGGAATTGAAGCCGCTGGCAGCAGCGACAGCTTGTTCAGTGACTTGTCCTCCTCAAGCACCTCACTTTCTACATCTGCACAAAAGAAAAGGTAAATATCCTGTTTGTCCATTATAATGGATCAGGTCTGGCCAGCTATGCTTCTCCAGCTCTTGATACATTACAAATCTCACCTGAGGATGATGGCAGTTGTGGTGCATCATCAGCTGGAAGATCTCAGATTGCCCAGACCTGCATTAGATACTTTTAAAACTGTTTCTTGTCCAGTGAACCTCGATAAATCAGACTTCAGTAGATGTATGAGCATATGGGAGAAAGATGTGTTATGGTGTTCTTCCAAGGAAGAGTTTCATTGCATGCACCAAGGACTTGCACGTTATTTATGAATCCGAGAACTTAAAGGGATAGAAATACTTAAAATCTAAAAAAAAATATGTTGTAGGGTTTATCCCTCTGAGTAAAACAAGAGTACTCCCACCTGAGAGGTGTTTTATTCAAAAGTTATTAATTTTCAAAGTTGAATTTTTTAGGTGCAATGTCACAGTGGCCTGAAATTGTACAGTGGCGCTGTTGCTACACGATCCTATGGACACCTCTGGTCCCGGGACCATAAATCTCCATAGGATGATGTAGCAACAGCGCCACTGTAAAATTTCAGGCCACTGTGATATTGCACCTAAAAAATTCAACTTTGAAAATGAATAACTTTTGAATGAAACACCTATCAGCAGTGGGAGTACTCTTGTTTTACTCAGGGGGATAAACCCTACAACATATTTTTTTTTAGATTTTAAGTATTACTATCCCTTTAAAGATATAAGAATGTAGCAAAAAATAAAGTTATGACTACCAGTAAAATAATAAAGAATGAGGACAAGAAGTAAGAGAAGCTGGGCAAAATGTTTGACAGAAACCTTAACTTTTTTGGTTTTGATGTTGAGGTAATTTTGAAATATATATCAAAATTTAGATCCATTGTTTTAGAACTCACTCCTTAATCTCATATAGGCATGTGTGTACCCAGGCACGTGCACACATAGCACCTGCCCTTTTTGTCCAAAGTGCCCTTGTGCCTTTTTAACAAAAAAAAAAAAATAATTATGAGAAGTGCCCTTTTTTTTCTGTGCACGTCCCTGTGTGTACCTGACATTTGATGTGAAAGAACCAGTAAACATTTATATGAAACTTAAAAGTATATATTACAGGGGTTTTACCTTCTGAGTATGACAAGAACACATCCACTGCTGGAAGGTGCTTTATTCCAGAGTCATTACATGTCACACTGTTTTTTGTTTGTTTGTTTTTTAATAAATCCAACAGTGCCACCTGGGGGGTAATGCACCAATGGTTGATAAGGAGCCAGTATGGTGATCATACGATGAATTTGTGTCTATGGCATATCAACGGTATGCACTGAGATGTCTCCATCATCATATCCCTGTGACTATGACACAAATATGCCAACATGACTATGAATCCTCTATACCCTGGACAGATTTATGATTTTGCACTGACTACTTCAATAATGCTTAATTTGCATATGGAAGTGCAGTTTAATGAGCCATTGTCTTATTCATGTGTATGTGTTTACATGTTGATGTGGCACATTGCCACATGAATTAACCCCTTAAGAACCGGTAAAATCAGGGGTGGATTGCACCTAAGGACCGGAGAAATTCTGACCTTTATGATTATGTCTTTGTTCAACAATGTTTTCCCTCTAAGGATTTTATTTCATCCACACAAATTATATACCATTTTTTCACACACAGTTAGGCTTCCTTTTAATACCACACGTATATGGATAGCCCACCATTTATTTTATTGAAATTAAAGATAACTTTAAAAAAAATAAAAAAAAACACAATTTTTATTTTTTCCTCTTGGGATCATTTTGGTGCAAGGGGTTACATTTTATGAAGACTACATGAAAGGTATGACCGGTCATTCATACCTACAAAATGGGCCGTTTTACATGGGCACTGTTCCCCCTGCGTGTAAATCCCCATGTCCCTCTTTACCTCCCTATTTTCACACTTTTTCACTTATAAGATTTGGTGGTGTATAAGTGTATTACATGGCTCCATAACAAAACTCCCACTATTTATTTTTTAAACTTAGCAGATTTATTTTATAAATAGAAAGATAAAATATTTTATTTAAACTTTTTAAAATGTATAAAAAAAAAGTTTCTTTTAGCAGGTCAGACATTGACCTTCATCCAGCTAACCCCAAGCACCAGCACTGAAGGGGTTAATACCCCCAAATATTGTATTACCTTTATTTTACTGTGTGTCTCCTCTCTGCTTCTCTCTTGCTTATTTTAATAGTAAAGAACAGAGAGGCACAGAGCAGACACAAAGGCAGTGTGTCAAGCACACTGTCTTTTTTAATCAAAATGCTGGTACATGTGATCACTCCTGTAGCAATCAAGTGAACCTGCAGAACAGACAAGGGCTGAAGCTGAGTTCTCTGGTCCTGGAGCGCACAGTCTTAGCCTGAAATGAATTATAGCAGTCGTCCTGCTATCGTTTAATCTGTGACGTGCCAGGACCGTCATGGGTCCTTATGGGAAGTACACCCATGACAGTCCTGACACGTCATGGGTCGTTAACAGGTTAAGCTCAGATAGCAGCCTTTGCTATTGGAATTCACAGTCACAACATCACCAACCTGAGTTTGGCGATGTTGAGATTCCCTTGTAGCTCTCTATGGAGCTTAAGAGCAGAGAGAACAGATGCCCTCCTGTAACCCTTTCAGTACCATAAGATAATATAGATGGAGCTCGGCGTTGACTTCCTTCGGGGAATGCCCTACAATAATACAGATTATATATACATTATCTAAAAGTATCTACACATATATACCAGATTTACATTTCTCAAAATAACCAAACAATATCTATAAAAATATATAAAATAAGTATGAAATATAAAGCCAAAATATATTGATTATAAAAAAATAGCTTTATTAATACAAATTACATATGTTTGCCAACAAGTCAAACAATATTTAACCCCTTAAGGACCATTGTCGTGCCAGAACCGTCACGGCGGTCCAGCACTTAAGGACCAATGACGGTCCTGGCACAGCATGGAGTTCAGGGCTGAACCGGAAGCAATGATAAAAAAAAAATGCCCCGTGGTCCGCAAGTGCCAGCAGCATGTGCGGGGGCCGGTCCTTAAGGGGTTAAACAATGTAAATTGCATATACGATATAAAACAAATTAATTTAAAATGCAGATACATACATGAATAATTAGTTGCTGTCTATACAGCCACAAAGGTTCCTGGCCAGGAAAGACTGCATCCAACAACGCGTTTCACACGACAAAGTGCTTTATCAAGTTCTTTATGCTCATAATTGTAGATGAAAATGGCTACATTAAATACTAATCCCACAGGAAGTCATCACAATGTAAATCGACATTTTAACTCTTTGTGTACTTTACACTATTTGATACATCTTTATTATACATTAATAGAACAAAATAAAAAGAATATGAAGTTGAATGATTACATGGACTCATCTTCACCAATTCTTAGACATCACTATTATTGTCATCTCTAGGGAAAATCCATACAATTGCAATTCTATTTCCAACATATCTCCTCCCTTAAAGTGACAGACAAACAATTTAAACCCACATCTTAACCCATTGTGTACTTTACACTTTTTGATACATCTTTCAGTGCCATAGGAATGTGCGTTGCAAACACCTTTGGCAGTGAAAGAGTTACAATATTCACATTTGTCACTGACCCTCAGAGATAACGGCTTTACTCTAATGCAATATATGGCTGTGACTGTACAATAAGCTCAATCAGTAATGCTGCTCATATAATTAACCCCTTAAGACCCTTGATGGTCATAGTAAGTCATGGGTTGATCTGAGTTAACGACCCATGACGTACTATGACCGTCATGGAATTCTAGGCTCCCCCCGTGGCTGCACGCAGTTCGGGGAGTCCGGAACCGGAAATTTAAAAAAAAAATGCTCCCTGGTCCTTAAGTGACCGCGCCGCCGGTCGTTAAGGGGTTAATAACCATTCCATGGATAAACAATGAATCCTAATACATGTAGATGGCAAAATAAACCTTTGAGCGCCAAAGGGTTAAATGAAAACCTTAGCATAATCACTTCCATCACTCATGGGACTCTGATCACTTATATAAGATGTAGACACCTTGAAGCAATGATAGCGACCACCAAGATAATAAACTATACCCAGAGTGCAATAAAACCACTTTGCCAGTCTACACCTCTGCTAGTGTTCTACTCTCCTGCTTACTGCCACTTTCCATGCCTTAGCCAGGGAATATGAAGGTGACAGTAAGTGGGAGTGAAGGACACCAGCCAGAAGTGGAGACTGGGTTAATGGAGATCAGCTTACACACTCTGACACCCTCATCATCATCAACACTATTGTTCCATGGATTATTTGAAAGCTATACCAGATGTATCACAGATATACCCTAATTTACTCTTTATTCATTATCTGGTTTTATTGCACTCATAGTTTATATCTGCAGTCACGGTCATTATTTCAAGTTGTCTACAACCATGAGCAATCAGCCCCATAAATGATGGACATGAGGGTAACCAATGCATTGCACACTCCCTGGCACTCAGAGGGTTAATTTGCCATTGCTTTAGCGTATTGTACAATCACAGCTATATTTTATGTCAGACTTTGTAAAGTGTTAGAGTAAAGCAGTGTTCTTTGAGGGTCAGTGGCAAATTTCATTGTTGTAACCCTTTCACTGCCACAGGGGTGTGCAATGAACATCCATATGGCACTGAAATTGCAGGTTTGTTTGTGATGCTGAAATCTGAGTTCATCCTCTCCTCTCCCTCAGTGGGCATCTGGGGGAGCAGAGCTAATGCTCTCAGACTTCGTGGTTGTCAAACTGCTGGTGAAGTGTAATGGAGGATGTCACTTACACATCACCAGCAGTACGACAACCCTGCATGCTAATGATTACATTCTCTACCACTCCCCTTGCATACTTAATTCTTAGTGCATTTGGTGATGTGTGTCTATATCGGCAAGGTAACGTCAGACACACATCACCATAACATCACCCCTTAGTCTACCTTCCTCCTAGTGTTCAGACAGTTATTCTGTTGCACTGTTTAGGATAGGTAAGCCTTAGGCTACAGTTTTCTCCAGAATGTGATAGTAACAGCTTCACCAAATCATCACTGTTTCAACTGTAGTAACTTTCGAATGAAGGCTGTACCAGCAGTAGAGTTACATTGCTTTATTAACCAGGAAAAAGCCTAATTAGACAGAAAGATCGATAGATAGATCAATAGATATGATTTATTTATTCAGAATAAACTTTTACTGATTCTATAAATGGTGTATTTCTGACAATGTAACTTTTCCATGGTATTACATGATGATTTTCACATTTTGATCTCATGGTGTGTCTTTTTGGATTAATTAGTCATCACCTTTTGTATTTCTATGTAATATAGGACTAAAGATTGGGATTAGTTTAAGTTACTTTTGTTGTCATTTTTCTCTTCTTTTATGTTTAATGTCAAGAAAGTAACGTATAATAACTCAGATTACTTCCACAGTTGTTTCATATAGAAAAAAATTAACATAACTTTTTTTTTTATAAGAGCCATTTTTATTACAGTGCTAAACAAAGATGATGAAATTTGTAATATTTTACCTCTATTTACATTTAAAATTCTTTTTTTCAAATTTTTTCCATCAGATCAAAATTGTCATCCAAAATCCATGAAGGAGAGACAAAAATCCAGTCTTACCAGTTAAGTATAAAATAAAAACAGTAGATCCTCTCTTCATTATATGGTATCATGAAAGTTATTCTAAGTGGACGGGCACAATACTCATGTAATAATAAAATAACAAAAATTATTTATAGGTGATACCTATAACTTTCTGAATGCCAGAAGGGTGACAAACGCAAAAACATTGCAGGGTTTAAAGGGGATCATTCACATCGGAAAAACTTTTTAGCATTTGTTTAATCAGCTAAGAAGCATTAGGAAACGTGCTCTCTTTTTTGTAACATTTTTTAAGATATTAAACTTCAAAGTTATCCACTACTGCATACTGCGGCACGATGTAGCTGCGGCACGGCTCTCAGGACTTCCCAGCAGTCTGTCATTCTCCTCCCACCTCCCTCCCAGCTGCCCCTGGGAGCCCGTTCATGCTTCACTTCGGTGTGGTGTGAAGGGCTTCTAGCATTACAGTAAGCGGCGATTAGCATTATACTGAGGTTGCAGTAGTAGTATTATGAGGTTGCAACCTCAGTATAATGCTAATCACCGCTTCCTGTAATGCTAGGAGTCGTTCACACCACACCGAAGTGAAGCGTGGACGCGCTTCCGGGGGCAGCTGGGAGGAAGGTGGGAGGAGAATGACAGACTGCTGGGAAGTCCTGAGAGCCATGACGCAGCTACAACGTGCCGCAGTATGCAGTAGTGGATAACTTTGAAGTTGAATATCTCAAAAAATAAGTTAAAAAAAAAAAAAGCAAGCACGTTTCCTAATGCTTCTTAGCTGATTAAACAAGTGATCAAAAGTTTTTCCGATGTGAATGTTCCCCTTTAAGGATACGAATATCCCTTCTTCAGGCAGATCCTGGAAAAGGGACTTTAATCACTTTAAGAAGGGGTCTTAGTGTTATTAAATGGCGCAATGTTAACCATTTGAGTGCCAGAGGGGTAGGCAACACATTGCTCTGCATTCAAAGGGTTAACCACTCATCTTTTGAGAACTAGAGCTGTGTGCAAAGAACATTTTCAATGCATTGTGCACTACCAACTGGGAAGGATTTCCTCTTCCTTACCTCCTGTTATGTGCTTAGAGCAGCATGCTTTCCTTCCATAGTATTGATGTTTGTTCACTATGCCTTAAAGGGATAGTAATGGATAATTTTCACAAAATGTAATATTGTAAATATAAAAAAAAAATCAATCAATGCCAGTCCTATCTTTCAGACTTGTATAGTATGAGAGATATAATGTTCTAAAGTCCCCCCCCCCCCGCCCTTTTCATAGACATCAGCCTCTGACAGAAGCAGATCCTGGTCCTGGGACTGGTCGGCATCTCTTCAGTACCCCTCTGGCACTCAGAGGGTTAATCTTTTTCTTTTTCAGTTTTTCTCATCTGTGTTTTCTCATGGGTTAGTTATATTATTCATCATATTATTAATAATAACTGCTTCTTTGTATCTAAACATATCACTGGATATAATGTTTGTATGGTTTTTTTTTGTTATATTTTCTCTATTTCATGTAAATATATAAAAGTGCTTGAGGACAAATGAGAGAAGTCTCACTGTATTCCTCCTGGTAAAACATTTTCTAAATAAATAATTTAAGTCTTAGTTTGAGTCAGGTTAAAGGGATAGTAATACTTTGTTTTTACTTTTTTTATTTTGTAGGCATAAAAAAAACATGAAGAACGATATAAGTCTGATCCCTCAAACCTTTATGGTTTGAGAGATATTCACAAGCAAAGTTTCCCCTCCCGTCCCTTTTACCTAGTGTAAGTCATCTCTTCTCAGATGTGGAATCTGGTTGTAAGACCAGACAGATAACAGCAGGGGACAATCTTCTTCCTATGACAACAATGAAAGCCCTTCCCCCCTTGACAAGCTTTTCAGGTTTTTCCCTTATCTTAATTGAAGATTGTCCCTCTCTGCAGTCTACCTGGGCACCTCCCTTCTGATCTGGCTGAACAGTGTTACATCAGTAAAAGGGGCGGGAGGGGGATACTTTATCATTCAATTACTCTTGAACTACAACTCTGACAGAATTGAAATAACACTCTACAAAGTCCAAGTACTATGATTAATTAGAGCTGCTTTTATTATGAAACATTACTGTCCCTTTAAGACACAGAAGCTAGCTGTTTTACTATGTATACCTGAAGTGTAAACACAAGACAAAACTACAAACCTGCACTTCTCTATACAAGGTGCATATGTGTAGTGGGTATATATAATACTACTGTGTTAACAAATATGAGAATTTAGTTCCAAAATTTGACCAAATCTTGTATAAGGTGTATTAGAGTAGGCACTTGAGGTACCTCATATTTATTAACACAGTAGTATTATATATGCCTGCTACAGGGCACGCATTTGCACCATTTATAGAGAAGCTTAGGTTTGTCTTTTTGTCATGTGGTTGCTGGAACATGACCTTTTCCAGTCAGTCACTGAATATACTTGCAACATAATAGATTTTAATGACATATGTATGTTTCTTCACCACAGATTGCTATAACCATCACAGAAGCCAGGCAGCTGATTGGGGAAAACATCGATCCCGTTGTGATTATTGAGATTGGGGATGAAAAGAAGCAGACCTCTGTGAAAGAAGGAACCAATTCCCCATTTTACAATGAGGTAGGTAATAGCTGCTCAAAATCACTCTGACCAATTAATACAAATCTCCAAAGTGTCATGAATAATCATTAGAATTATCATACAATATGCCAGCTGGAACTTGGCATATAGTAATGGAGTATTTTGTAGCGGTATCCTTGTACTCATTCATTACAAATAATGATATATCTATTGTTATATAGTGCTACCAATTTGTATACAGAATTGTACACAGTGGCGTAACTATAGGGGTCACAGTGGTTGCACCCGCGACCGGGCCCGTCACTCCAGGGGCCCGGCTGCACCCTGCGACCCCTCCGCCTGGTGCCCGCAATCTCCCCCCAGCTCTCTAGTAATGCAGAGCGCTGGGAGATGACATCATCTCCCAGCGCTCTGCATTACAGAAGAGGACCGCGCGGGAGAACAACACGTCAGCCTGTCTCTCCTGCCACTCCACTGGTAGTAGGAGATGGGGGCATTGTGGAGGACTCGGGGGCCAATGTGGTTAGGGGGTGGGGGGGCCCATGGCACTTCTTGCATCAGGGCCCGGAGGGTTCTAGTTACACCTCTGATTGTAAACAGGACAGTTAAACCCCATAGATCTTAACTCCTTAAGGACCACGAGCCATAGCATGTCATATACATTTTATGTACAGCGTTCCTCTGGGAGCGCTGTAAGTAACAGTGGGGTCTGAAATTGGCTGCTCCATGAGGGGCGGTCTCTCTCTCAGAACACAAAAGTGGGGCACAAGTACATTAAACAGGTCACATGATCTGGCGCTCAAGAAAGGATCAAAGTGGTCCTTACAGTCCTTGGTCCTTAAGGGGTTAACAGCCTAATTTTGATGTACGAGGCACAAGGACATAAAGTGACTTGACTAAGGTTACAAGGTGCTGGCACCGGAATTGAACCAGATTTTCCCCAGTTCACAGCCAGTGAGGCAATGAATTGGAGATCTTTCTAGAATTCAAGGGATTCAAAATCTGCTTTAAAGGTTTAGCAATGTTTCACAAAAAAAAGGAGCTCCAATTAATCTTCATAGTATTTGGGCCATGTTTTTCCAATACTGTCAGAGTTGTAGTTCAAGAGTAATCGAATGATAAAATATCCCCTCCGCTTATTTTACCTAGTGTAAGCCACCTATGGAATCTGGTCCCTTGACCAGACAGCTCACAGCAAGGGACAATCTTCTTACTGTGAACATATGGAAAACCCCACCCCCCTTGACAGGTTTTTTGCCTTATTGTCACTGAAGATTGTCCATCTCTGCGATCCATCTGGACAGTCTTGCTACTCTCAGGTGAGCAATGTTACATCAGTAAAAGTGACAGGAGGGGGATACTTTATCATTCAGTTACTCTTGAACTACAACTCTGACAGTATTGAAATAACACTCCCCATGACCCAAATACTTTGAAGATTAATTGGAGCTGCTTTCATTGTGAAACATTACTATTCCTTCAAGCTATGTGAAATATTCATGTGTCATGTATTGTTCAATTGGTTAACTCCTCTCCATATGGCCTAATCCAGTGGTCCTCAATCTTTTTTCACACTAGGCACCCCTAACAGCAACCTAGAATTTTCAGGGAACCCTAGCATTTTATATGGAATTTTTCAATGACTTTATGAAGGGGAAATACATAAATAGTTTTTATTAGGTCTCAAATGCATCATAAGGAACAAATAAAAATTCCTAAATTCCCATACACAGCAGTGGAGCTTTTTAATCCACTTGGGTGCTAGAGAGGTCTCCAATGCACTGAGACACTGAGAAGCAATGCATTGGAGACCTCTCACTAGTATACAAGGGGTTAAAAGCCCAATTTAACATGAATTTTTATTTTCCCCTATGGTGCAGCGAGTTTACTCCAGTATAGCTCCAGTGCCCTATAAATATGGGCATAGATTGGAACTTTCAAGATGGCTGCCTGAGATCTTTGAATTATTAATCCTTAATCCTTTGAATGCATACCCCTCTGGCACTCAGAGGGTTAAAGCATCCCATAATGTAGATTTTTTGCAACAATTATCTGCATGTTCTAACCAGTGGTGCTCCATTCGGTCCACAAGGAACCTTTAACCCCTTAAGGACTGGTGGAGTGGCCAGCACTTAACCCCTTAACAAACCTTGATGGTCATAGTACGTCATGGGTCGATCTGAGTTAACGAATAGAATTCCATGCTCCCCCCGCGGCTGCATGCCGTTTGGGGAATCCGGAACCGGAATCTAAAAAAAAAAAAATGCTTTGTGGTCCTTAAGTAACCACAACGCACCGCGTGGCTGGTCGTTAAGGGGTTAAGGACCACGGACCTTTTTCTTTTTTTTTTTTTTTTTTTTGAGCAACCAGTTCAGAGATCCCCGAGCAGCGTGCTGCTGCACGGCGACCCCTGAATTCCATGACATACATGTACGTCCTTAGTCCTTAAGGGGTTGATTTGCTACAATTTGGAGATCTCAGTACCCCAACATATACAAGACAAGCAGGACTTCTCTCCATCTTTCTAGTACAAACGGCACCAATTTAGAGAATAAAGAAACATTTAATTTAGGAAAATTATATAATAGGTAACAGAACTCTCTGACACTGAGAATTTTATCCTTCACCCCAAGACCCAGAGATTAGAATCACATATGAATATGGGTCACTGTGCATACTAATTTAAGGTAATATACATTGCAAACTCAGCTATTATATTTTTGGCACTCTAAGCTGGTATCCATTCCACCTCAAAGTGCCATGGAATCCTGACTTAGAACTATTGTCCTAAGTCTTAAAGGAATAGTAACCCCCCCCGAACTACATGAGGCCAAAACACAGCAATCATACATGGTTTGAGAGATGTAAGGCAAGACAGTCCTCCGCTCCCTCCCCTTTCTGCCTGATGAGCTGTAAAGCTGTCAGAGGCAGAATCCGGTCGCCCAACTGTAGGCGGTTCTGCAGGAGCTCTGACATCTAAATATCTCTGTATAATTACTTCATAGGAATGGTCTACAACATGTGCTTGCAAGCCAGGCACACGCTTTAGACCATAACCATGAAGTAATAATACGGAGATATCTAGATGACAGCGCTTTTGCAGAGCCGCCGTCTGGTGCTGGAAGCAGGATCTCAAGACATCCGCTGTACAGCGGACGTATGAGAAGGGGGAGGGACCGGAGGACTGTCTTGCCTTACATCTCTCAAACCATAATGGTTTGAGAGATGGGACTAAGTGCGTTCAGTGTGTTTGTATGATTGCTGTATTTTGGCCTCACATTGTTCGGGGGGGTTACTATCCCTTTAATAAAAGAATGGTGACACTACTCTTTTCCTAACAATAACAAAAATAACTTTTTTAGTTTTACATTGTTTGGGATACGCTATTTACCTGTTTTTTATCTTTCTTTACAGTACTTTGTTTTCGACTTCATTGGGCCTCAGGAACAGCTGTTTGACAAAATCATCAGACTGTCTGTAAGTATAATTATATCACTTATGTCATACCCCAATTAGTCAATACATTTTATGTAATGTTGGAATAAATTCCATAAAAAAGTAGCCTCCTGCCCTATAAAATTCTGGTTCAGATTATTTAGCGAATATGTTTAAAACTATATTCATTTGTTTTTTTTAAATTTAAAATGTCTTTTAATTTTCACCAAAATAGTTTTTAAAAACACTATTTGGGAGAAAATTTATGTTTGAAGAGTGCCCTGCACCCTACTTCAGGACAGACTGCGGTTACCAGCTCTGTACCGCAGTCTGTCACTCATCCTCTGCTCCCCTCCCTCTATCCAGCCTCCTCCAATGATGGAGGATATTTGCCTGTAAGCCGGAGCAATCACTGGCCAATGAGATCTCTCCAGCTTACAGGCAGAAAGCCTCTGTCATTGGAGGAGGCTGGACAGAAGGAGGGGAGCAGAGGCAGAGTGACGGACTGTGGTACAGAGCAGGTAACTGCAGTCTATACAGAAGTACGGTGCAGGGAACTCTTTAAACATTAATTTTCACCAAAATAGCATTTTTAAAAAACAAATGACTACAGTTTTAAACATATTCACTAAATAATCTAATAAGACTAACATGTATAGGGGTGATAGATCCCCTTTAAAGACATCCTAAAAAAGACTTCAGTGGGGTCCTGGAGTCGAGCAACAAAGAATCATGTCTTCCTCCATGTACACACTATCCAGAGCTAAAGATTCATTTTATTATGTTTTTTGTACAAGTCTTCCATCTCAATTCCCCACTCCTCTTTTTAAATATATTGTCACAATATTGTGCTCCTTCGTTTGGGGCACTTCCCCTGCTAGAATTAGTGTAGACATGCTAGAAGCCCAGCTAGAAGAGGAGGACCTACCCTTCCTAATTATTACGTCTATTAATTCTCTGACATTTTTTTTTGTCCTGGTGCTTTCAGCTTAAAGGGATAGTAACACTTAAAATGTTAAAATAAAAAATGCTGTAGGGTTTATCCCCTGAGTAAAACAATGGTACTCCCACTGTTGAAATGTATTTTATTCAAAAGTTATTATTAAAAGTTGAATTTTTTTAGGTACAATATCAGAGTGTCCTGAAATTGTATAGTGGCGCTGTTGCTACACCATCCTTTGGACAGGTCTGCTCAGTTGATCATAAATTTCCATAGGATGGTGTAACAACAGCGCCACTGTACAATTTCAGCCTACTGTGATATTGCACCTAAAAAAATTCATGTTTGAGCTTTAATAACTTTTAAGTAAAACACCTTTCAGCAGTGGGAGTACCTTTGTTTTACTTAGGTGATAAACACTACAATACATAATTTTACATATTAAGTATTACTGTCCCTTTAACCCTAACAAACCTGTGGCAGAGTCAATACGTAAAATAAATGCCTTTATACTACTGTACATACCCATTATTCATTAACGTCTGATACAGCTGAAAATAATGCAATTGTTGAGCCATTTATCATCCCATATTAACCCCTTAGATGCTAGATGTGCTCTATAATATTCTTATTGCATTGCATAGCATAGCCCTTTGGTTTTCAAGGGGTTTAGCTGCATTTTTGAAAGGGGGGGTAATTGTAAAGTAAAAAGGAGCAATGAGTCTATGTAGGGATTTGTATGGCCTTTCCTGCTAATTAATAAAAGGAATACGCTTCATTCAAATGTTATTACAATTCAAACTTTAGATATTTCTTTTTCAGAATTCCGTTTATGAATGTTTGCCACTTGGTGGTGCTGTTGTTTTCAATGGAGAACTACAGATGGGGAACAGAAGGGTGCAAAAAAAAAGTGGAATGGGTCTGGGGCAAACCAACTGCACCACGGGGGACACATGCAAATCTTGATTTATTTAAATGGTACTTTTTACCCCTCTAATATTAGAAGAGTCTTCAACATGTGTTAGACATCTCTTTGGCCATCAAGGGGTTAAAAGAGACTTAAATCAGTGGGAATTTGGCGAATTTATGTTTTCCCCTATTATGTTGTATTATGTACTCAGTTTATTATATGTAATTATTATTATATGTATTATATGTATTATGTACTCAGTTTTCTTAGTACAATAGCCACTATGATATAGCAGACAATTGAATGCTTTTTTCCAGAAGAATAGGGAGATAAGAGGGGAGATTCACTAAGCGGTGATAAAGAGGGCATAACATGGAGATGACTTCTCCAGTGATATCACTTCTCCAGTTCCTATGTTATTCTATAGAGCCTATGCACTAAGATCTCTAAGCCTTAACCTTTTGAGTGCCAGAGTGCAATGCATTCCATACTACTCTGGCACTCAAAGGGTTAAGAAATCTTAGTGCATATCCTCTATAGAATAACATAGGACTTGGAGAAGTGATAAATTGGAGAAGTCATCTCCACGTTATCACCTCTTTATCACTGCTTAGTGAATCTCCCCCAAGGTGACTTTTCCAAGGTCAAAGGAGCTCTGTGGAAAATAGAAGCAGCTGCTGTCTTGAGCGTAAAACACTATTATAATGAACTGTATCTGTAAATGAATCATCAAGGTAAAATGAATACACATTTGGAAGTTTCAGTTATATCCTATATAATAATTCGCTAAAATGTGTGTAACGACACAGTCCTGGGCACTAGAGACTGTTGAGTGTGCTGCAGTCATGCGTAGTAGAGACTGCCCGCGCCGTGGCTGATACAGAGCTGGACGCTCCTTCGGAGCATCCAGCTCTGTATCATCCGCGCCGTGGGCAATCTCTACTGCTCATTTCTGCCCAGCAGCTGGCTGGCAGTGGCACTGTGGCCCGTGTAACGGGCTCTTCAACTAGTTGTAAATATTCTTGTTAATTCTAATTTATCAATAATTTGTTTTGTTTCACAGGTTATGCACAACAAATTGATAGGAAGCATTTTGATTGGATCCTTTAGGCTTGATCTGGGAACAGTTTACAATGAACCAGGTAAAAAAAAAAGTGAAAATAATCTGTGAGATGGATAGATACTAGTAGAACCCCTGTTTACTGTTGAGGGGCAGATTTAACTCCTTGGACCTCCAACACATTGGAGGAGATTCACTAAGCGGTGACAAAAGTGGAGGTGACTTCTACAGTTTATCACTTCTCCAAATGTTATTCTGTGGAGTGTATGTACTAAGATTTCTTCAGTTTTGGAGATCTTAGTGCATACACTCCACTGAATAATACAGGAACTGGAGAAATGGTATCACTGGAGAAGTTATCGCCACTTCATCACCTCTTTATCATCACCTGGTGAATCTCCCACTTTGTGTTGCAGGAGACTGAAGACAAAATCCCTCTTTGCATGCTACAACTATATTCACCCTGTTGTGTCTCTAATTCTCACTTTCTTCCCTTCTATCATTTCTCCCTTTTTTTGTTTTTGTTTCTCTCTATAGTACTTATGGTAAAGTTCTGCATAGGAGGGATTGTTCCCTACATATCTCCCATTAGGTGGACACACCTCTGTGTCTACCAGTGGCTGAAAAGGAAATGTGGCCAACATTCTATTTTAGAACTATGTAATGTTGGATTAGACTGTTCTGCTCAAATTTAACCCTTTGAGTGCCAGAGGGGTATGCAATGCATTACAAAGCAATGCATTGTGTACCCCTCTGGCACTCAAAGGGTTAAGACTTATGTATGAATTATATGTTATAGTAATTATAGTTCTGACATATCAGTAAATTATACAATATTTTATTATTGATAATGTTTTTTTACTGCTGGTTAGGATTTTAGTGTTTTTTTTTCCAATCTGCCAAAGGATATTGTGCTGTAAAATGCTTAACAAAGAAAAATCATCAGCTGCACTGTAGTTAATGAAGTGAAAGTCAGTTCTATACTTTATTCAAAAGTGTGAAGGACTGTCACGGTTCTCAAGAGAAGTACAGGAGTCAGTACAGTATAGTAAAATGCAATTTATTAAAATAACAATAAGGTAGCACACAAAGGTTAATAGAAGGTGCAAAGAGAGGGTCACAGCTATCAAGTGCTACTACCAGAAATAGTAAACAGCCACGGAGGACCACTCTACTGAAGACTAGGCCTAAGCCACAGGTAGTCTCTGCAGGAACCAGGAACTGGAACAGGAATGGAACAGGGGCAGGAACAGGAGCAAGAACAGGAACTCAAAGTCTTGATCTGAGGTAGCGAGAATTCTGACTCACGTCTGCAGTCAGTATAAGGAAGCGTATACTTGACTCACTCCTGCAGTCAGAATAAGGAAGCATATACTTGACTCACGCCTACAATCAGTATAGGAGCTAGTCTGCCAGAGCCCCAGGTCAGCACCAGATTGGGTGTCTGCTAGGTACAGGGGACAAACAAGAGAATAGTCAGACAGAGCCACAAGTCAGCACCAGAGAGGGTAGTCAGACACGCCAGGCAATACACAATTCAGATAGTCAGCCAGAGCCAAGGATAAGACAAAATAATAGTCAGACAGAGCCACAGGTCAGCACCAGATTGAATGGAAGACAAGCCAGGTCATACACAAAACCCAAGGTAACAGAACTGCTTTGACAACAACACAAGGGCAACTGAGTCAGGACTCAAACTGCCCTTTAAACCCCTTCTCAGGAAGTAGTTAGGAGGAGCAGGCTCAGAGGAAGGAAGTAGGTAGGAGGAGACTACAGGAAGCATGGCATAAAACAGAGGCCTGCTTCAATCTGAAGCCTCGCGCCTGCAGATGACGCATCTTGCTCTGATGCGTTCAACCACTGCCATCTTCCTGTCATCTGTGCGGCATGCACAGCCACTGAAACCAAGGTAAGCTGTGACAAGGACAAAAATGCCATTCACTATGAAATACTAACAGTAAATAAACTTGTATTCCAATTTTCAGCTGTCACTGAAATCCTAACTTGAATATTCAACAATAAGGTTTCTGCCTGGGTGCACAATAAATCAAACTTCAGAAAATCTGGGTAAATCAACACACATGAGACTTTTTCCAGAATAAACAAGTGCATTTATTGAATGTCAACATTTTGGTCCTCACTGAGATCTTTCTCAGGACAAAGATCCCAGTGTGGAGATATATATTGTAACGGATACCTATGTCCTTGGGCTAACTTTGACCGTTGTTGCAGGTTTCTCTCTCCTGAGGTTGGCTACAAAGTGGTAGCCTTGCTGGTACTGCTCCAGAGCCCGGCGGTGGGCTTGTAAGTGGTGACCAATGGAAAAACTCCTCATTCGCCTGGTTGCACAGAGCCCAGTACCCATCTTGTACTGCCACCTCTGTCTGGATGCAGTTATCCAGCTGGTCCATCAGTTCTGCCAGCACACGTCCACCGAACAGGAACTTCCACCATCTCCATAACTCCACATAGTGCAGTTAAGCGGAATCTGTTTGCGACATGCTAGCCAGATTAGGTAGGCTGGGGCAGGCTTGTTTTAACTCCGTCACGTAATCTTGCTCTACAGCCAAGACAGTCCAGATCACAAAGTCATGGGGGATATCCTTCACCGGCAGGGCCAAGCGACTAGCCACTCACTGAGTCACTACATCCTCCTTGGACAGGGGCACCGGGGAAACTGATGGGTTGGAGCGGGTGTTTAGGCTGTCATCCTGGAACAAATAAATGATCCCAGCTCTTTCCGCAAGTTCCTTGTCCACGCTCTGCAGTTCCGCAACCAATCGCCCTCTGTGGTCCTTGGCCATTGTACTGGCTGGATCCCAGGTGGTGGTTTGGATCCCCTCAGTTTAGTGAGAGAGAAGATCCCACTGCTTGTCACCAGTGTAACGGAAGCCTAAGTCCTTAAGCTGACTTACACCGTCGTTGAAGGTTTCTCCCTCCTGAGGTTGGCTACAAAGTGGTAGCCTCGTCGGTACTGCTCCAGAGCTTGTAGCAGAATGGGGAGCAAGAGAAGCTCCTTGACACCATTCTGTAGTAAAGAGACAGGACTCCTTCTTACTCCAAAATGAATACAAGTTTATTGTGGCAGAACAGCTCTTTTTATACACACAGAACCATGTTAACTCACAAGGTTCAACAAAGAGTACAATAAGGGTAAACATTCAGTGGGGACATGATACAAAGGGGCAGACATGATTGAATTACTATACAAAGGGCTTAGACTGCAGACAGACAATGAAACAAAGGTGAGGGGCTGGAATACACAACACTTCACACAATGACAGCAGGGTTGAAGCATCTTTGAATATTCTGCTTCAACCCCTGGCCAATCCGGAGCTGGTAAACCTGTGGCCAATCCTGACTGCTGGGGTCACACAGTCTTTAGCCAATCAGACCCTGTGGGTGGGAAGCTGATGACCAATCCCTGAGCCGCCTACTTTCCCCCATGTTAACTCTATGGGGGACCTTTAAACTTGTTACCCAGGGCTTTGGCCAATCAGGAAGCTGCCTACTTTACTATGTAAAGTCTATGGGGCTTTTTGAACATGTTGTCCTGCATGGCAGCTAGCCTATGACCCGTTATAGTTTGTGGATCTCAGTTTCTTTTTAGGGGTTTTGCAAAGACAGATATCCAAGTGCGTATATATAGATAGATAGATAGATAGATAGATAGATAGATAGATAGATAGATAGATAGATAGATATAGGGAGAAAGAGACAGAGACAGAGAAAGAGAGAGAGAAGCACAAACAGAGGAAAAAATATAGTGAAATAATAACACACAATAGTTTCACTTACTGAGCAGGCACATCCACAAGGAAAATCCTTCAAGTACCCTTGGATAGATGACATTCTCTGGATACTGCTCCAATTCTGTAGTAGCCGGTCCTTCAGTTAGTGCAGGCTGGCATCTTTTCCATAGGAGAATCCTATTATCCATGACAATCTTAAGTCACAAGTATCACAATTCTGGGAGAAACTCCACTATAACCACTCACAAATAAGGAATTCTGCAAACGCTAAGAAAGCCAGTGCGTTTTGGATATAACCCTGTCCTTTATCAAGTCTACCATCCAGTGGTAGCACTTGCTTCTATAGATGACCTTCCCCACATCTAGAAAAAGTCCATACTGCATTGCTTACTCAATAAGATAAAACGATGGAAATAAAACATAATCTCTAGAGAACCCCTTACATTAAATAATCTCACTAACTAAACTGCAAAGGAAAAGGAAAACTGACAAAACATTATTATAAAGTCTGCATCCACAATTAAATATATTGTAAAAAGGCAGCCAAATCAATATTTGTGTTTAACTCCATCTGTTCTAAAGTAGAAGTCATATATCCAATGGCTTTCAAGCCACCTGGGGCCATGTAATTTGTTCTCATTCTTTTTTCTCACCTGATACATTGCGTACCCCTCTGGCACTCAAAGTGTTAATAAAAGTGCATTTGAAGAGACCATTACAGTACATTACATAGTGTCTAGGTACACTAAGGCCATATGTTCAAAGGGATACGACAAAATAATGTCGTATGATCAACAAAAATAACTAATTGCATGCATGAATGACATATTTCCTATAGAATATACAACAAAAAAATAGTAATGTCTGTTGTATCCGACACAACTCCAGAATTGCTAGGAAAAGGAACAGGGTAAGGGCGTGGCTAAACTATTAGCCAACATTGTGCAGAGGAAAAGAAAATTTGTTGTATAAAACGGCAAAAAAATTTCGTGCAAACGACAGAATTTGTACATTAAGGAAAAAGTAGAGGAATGTCACATTTTTGCCTTTACATACAACATTTTCAGTCAGGAATCGTACTTCAACAACATATTTCCGATCACAACCAACACTCTCTGAAAATATTACTGAGCCAAACAACACTGTACTTTGAAATGTTGTTACAAATGACAAAAGCTATTTCACTACTTCTTTGAACATACGGCCCTTAGAGACAAACCTTGATTTCCTACTTTCTTTCTATGCTCCATAAAGTATCTATTCCAACATGTTTCTGAAGTCCTATATACTGTTTACAGGAAGGACATTCTGAAAATAGATGATAAAATGTAGAATTGCAGTTAAAAAACTTTTTTATCAGGTACCCCTTGATGCTCTATCAGCAAGTGAGACAATATTTCATTATTAGTAATGTTTTCTTACTGCTTGTTAAGGTTTTAGTGGGGCTTTTTTCCAACATGCCAAAGGCTATTTTGCTGTAAAAATGCTTAACAATGACAAAGTGATTCTCATAGCAAGAAAAATCTTCAAATGCACTGTAGTTAATGAGGTGAAAGTCAGTTCGCAATGTCCTAATCAGAAAGTTGAAGGACAAAGTTGCCATTCACTACAAAATACTAACTAAATAAACTGGTGTCTATTAGTTCTCAGGGGACCAAAAGCTTCAAGCACTAAGAATTATAGGAGCATAATATCACTTACATGAATAAGAATAATGTGTTTATTTCTGCAGTAATGTGAGTCTGCATATCGTTAATCATAATCACAGTTAATATCTAATTTAGGCCTTAATTAGTTTGAAGTTGATAACTTTATCATGGATATCATCTACTAATTTCTGCATAAATTTAAAAGGGAATGTGTTAAATGAACCAGTGATAAGACTTTTCGTATGTATTCTAGTCTTGACTCTTGATCCACATTTACACATTTTCTGTACTCAGTACAGTGTAAAATTGAGTCATTGACTACTGTGTTTGTTCTGTATGGAGATAATACAGCATCGTCCTTCTAGATTTATTTTGGGTTCATTATGTGTAAGACTATCTTATGTACTAAGAACTGAAGAAAAAACAAATTTACTGTCTGGGACTAATAAAAATACTGATTTAAATGGCGCATTTAACTTCTTAAATTCTAGATAAGTCTCCAAGGCATTGCTGAATGATGCTTCAAATACATAACTATTACAGTATGTTCACATATGTATGATAATAGTAACCTTTTAGCTCCATATCCAGAATGTAGACTTAAAGGGATAGTAATACTTTGTTTTATCTTTTTTATTTTGTAGGCATTAAAAAAACATGAAGAACAATATAAGTCTTATCACAAGCAAAGTTTCCCCCTCCCGCCCCTTTTTCCTAGTGTAAGCCATCTCTTCTCATATGTGGAGTTCAGTCCATAGACCAGACAGATAACAGCAGGGGACAATCTTCTTCCTATGAGAACAATAAAGGCCCTGCCCCCCTTGACAAGTTTTTCAGGTTTTTCCCTTATCTTAATTAAAGATTGTCCCTCTCTGCAGTCTACCTGGACACCTCTCTTCCGATCTGGCTGAACAGTGTTACATCAGTAAAAGGGACAAGTGGCAACAACTCTGCAGATACATATTTAAGTGTTAAACATTTGTTAATCTTACAGTATAAAGTGAAGAGCAGCTTGAATAAGAAAGAGAAAAAATGTGCAAAGACAGAAGAAACAAAATTCACAAATCTAATTCACATTAATTTATACATTTAATCTACAGATATAGATTGAAAACCCAAGTGAATAAATATAGATAGCAGCAAGAAATGCGGGAGTTCTCCAAGCTCCCCAAGATTTCCGATATCTCCTGGTTCTTGATCCTTGGCTTGTCTGACTGTCTGATCCAGTGCTTGACCTTGGCTCCGTCTGACTACTGATCTGTGTATGACTCTGGCTTGTCTGACTACCAGCTCTGGGCTGACCCTGGCTGTGGCTGCTTACCCAATCCAGTTCCTGACTGTCGGCTTGTCTGACCTACACTCCATGCTACTCTCATTACTGACTACCACTGTCCCCAGGTACAGCTGTAGGCACGCTCTACCTATCCGGTGCAACTACTACCTTGCAGCTAACATTGCTAGTTGCCTTCATACTGTATGAACCCATTGCCTCGGGGCTCGACCTAGCTGGTACGACTCTACCTTGCTGGTAGTGTTGTTAGTTGCCACCGCACTGTGCGATCCCATTGCCACCTGGCTGGTAGTGTTACCTGTATCGTTCTACCCGTTGCCTCTTGGTACACTACCTTAGAGTGTTAAGACAAAAGAAACAAAATTCACAGTGCTAATTCACATTAATAGTTGCATAGTTTGGCCAAAGTATGTTTAAGCCCGCCTGCCACATCAAGGCCCCGAAATATAAGGCGATTACCTAACTTCACACAATCATCCTATCTAGATTAAAAACACCCCTGACGAAGCATTTCTTATAAGCTAAGATTTCTTGTACATAACGCATCGGGCATATTTTAAAAACATTTACCACATTTAAAAACAACTTCATGTTAGGACTCACCCTCAGTGACCTGTAGAGAGTGAGCAGCAGGCCAAGAGGACTGGAGCTCCATCAGTCCCCTTTAAAACTCCCATCCACCCTTGACGTGGCAGGAGGGCTTAAACATACTTTGGCCAAACTATGCAACAGAGACCCCAAATTTATTAAAGTGGTATACAATATGTTTTACACAGGGTTCACACTTAGATAGCTTATATGGAGGAGCACAGATTTGGTTTGGTTTTGGGTTTCTGTTTGGGCCTCGGCCTAATCTGGGGGAGCTTGGAAAACTCCCACATTTCTTGCTG
The DNA here is from genome assembly GCA_037306005.1 of Rhinophrynus dorsalis. Lineage (NCBI taxonomy): Eukaryota > Metazoa > Chordata > Amphibia > Anura > Rhinophrynidae > Rhinophrynus > Rhinophrynus dorsalis. The sequence goes on along the minus strand of CM074723.1, from coordinate 42,820,848 downwards.
CTATCTGTATTTATTCACTTGGGTTCTCAACTTATATCTGTAGATTAAATGTATAAATTAATGTGAATTAGCACTGTGAATTTTGTTTCTTCTGTCTTAACACTCTAAGGTAGTGTACCAAGAGCAACGGGTAGAGCGATACAGGTAACACTACCACCCTGGTGGCAATGGCATCACACAGTGAGGAGGCAACTAACCGCACTACCAGCAAGGTAGAGTCGACCAGCTAGGTCGAGCCCCGAGGCAATGGAATCACACAGTATGAATGCAACTAGCAACATTACAGGCAAGGTAGTAGTTGCACCGGATAGGTAGAGCGTGCCTACAGCTGTACCCGGGGACAGTGGTAGTCGGTAACGAGAGTAGCATGGAGCGTAGGTCAGACAAGCCGACAGTCAGGAGCCGGATTGGATAGTCAGCCACAGCCAGGGTCAGCCCAGAGCTGGTAGTCGGACAAGCCAGAGCCATACACGGATCAGTAGTCAGACGGAGCCAAGGTCAAGCACTGGATCAGATAGTCAGACAAGCCAAGGATCAAGAACCAGGAGATATCGGAAGCCAAGCAAAGGTCAAAATAAGCAACACTGGAATATGAACAGAAACACCACGAAAGGGCGATTAAACACAGTTCGCGGGCAGATTATAAGACTGCCGCCAGGGGTGGAGCACAATAGGCCACGCAGACAGGAAGCTGCAAAATAGTGAGCGTGGCGTCAGAGGCGTGCACCCGCAATAGCGGCAGACCAGAGGATGCGTTGAGAACCCACCACCGGATAGAAGAGCAGGCAAGGAAATCACAGGCACTGTGATAGTGGATCAGGTTTCTTGGGAACACTACACTAACTACTTGTGGGAGGGTTCTCTTACACTCCCCTTACCTACAGGTAAATGGGCATGACATGATTTAATCAATCAGCAGGGGTTTCTTGAGCTGACCACCCATCATTTCCCTCTCAGTGCACCTTGGCTTCACCCAGGAACCAACCTAGGGATCTTCTTCTCCCTGTAGGACCTAATGCAGTTCCAGGAAGGAACCTTCCTTCAAGAGCAATATCAAAGAGAAGAAAGTAGGGGAAATAGGCAACACGTAATATTGTAAGGGGTTCTAACACTTATAAAAAAGTGAAGGTGCCCTGTAGTTAATAAACAGAGAGTAGACAGATAATGATAGAGAAAGGAACTAGTTAGTAGGCACTCTAACTAACCCCATTGTTTTGTCTTCTGGCAATCACAATCACTGATAAAATGTAACTTTTATTGACCACATATGCAGAAAGTAAAATGATGAGCATTCTGGGGCAGACCAACTGCACTGCTGGGGCCAAATAAAAAACCCCAAACGGTCCATTGATTTAACCCTTTGAGTACCCCTCTGGGGCTTTTAACCTCTTGAATGCTAGAGAAACCTCCATCGCCTTGCTAAACATCGCTTTGGAGACCTCTCTTGCTTTTAAGGAATTAAAAGTCCCATGTAAATGAACAGGCCTTTGGGATTGTTTAAAATCTCTCCCCTATGATGATTTGGTTTGCTCCATAATTAGTCCAGTTTATCTTGGTCCATCAGTAGTTAACAACTGATAAGATCCAAAGAAAATAAATTCCTCTTGTTTTTTCAGGCCACCAGTTTTCTGACAAGTGGGCCGTGCTGACCGACCCCGCTGATATCAGGACGGGAGTCAAAGGATATCTCAAGTGTGACATCAGTGTCGCTGGTAAAGGTGACAGCGTGCAATCGTCTCAGAAAATCAGCGATGCAGAAGAGCAAATAGAAAAGTAATCATTTGCCTTACTTTGTTTTGTATCCATTTAACCCCTTAACGACCCTTGACGGTCATAGTACGTCATGGGCAGATCTGAGTTAACGACCCATGACGTACTATGATCGTCATGGAATTCCGGGCTCCCCCCGTGGCTGCACGCCGCTCGGGGAGTCGGAACCGGAAACAACAGAAAAAAAAAATGCTCCATGGTCCTTAAGTGACCGCCGCGTGCATGCACGGCCGTTCATTAAGGGGTTAAACTGGAAGTAGCACTTTTAATAATAACCCCACCACATTAACCTTACTATGGCCAGAAAATCCTAATGGCCCTCTAAAGTTTGCCATTGTGCCTTTGTTCAAGAGATACACACAAACAGGAGGAGAGCTTCAAGGATATACAGTGATGTACTGAAACAGGCAAGTAACAAATTTTACTTACATCAAAAAATCCCACCGGCCTGTGTGTTTCCAGAGCCGGTGAGAACGCCAGCGGGGAATAATTGCTGGTCCTCCCTGCAAATGGACCTCACCAATCAGATGACACTAGTAGACACACTGTTGTGAAGAAAGGACGGGATACAAAACAGACTAATAAAAATAAAACCTACATTTATTAAAAATCTTATGACACAATATTCAATACGCTAACATGTTTTGTAGCCTGCTGACCACTTCTTCAGAGGGGAAGGGGTTATTATCAGGAGGTGTTAGTTTTCCTTTAAGACCAACGCAGCAATTCTAGTGTTATTCAAACACAATTTTTAAATATTATTTTAGTGCATGTGCAAGGGTTATGTCTAAGCCACTAATTAGCACTGGAATTTTAATTCATTAAATATGCTTCCTCCTTGGACAGCATTGATGAAAAGATATTTTGAGATGACTAACACTGGGCAGTCATCACAATCTTTTTGATTTTCTTAGATCAATGACAATAATTATACTAATATATTCATTTGCATATTTCACTTCATCAGAGTCTTCTCGTTATTCATTTATTTTGCTTCAAATTAATTTAAATTTACGTGGAACTTATACATTTTATTAAATAAATAAATTATATTCCATTATCAAATTCCAAGGTTTATATTCCAAAACTATATACATTTTCATAATCTTAATTGAACATTTGTTAGTTGCAGCATAAAATAACAAAAATCCACCTTTGGTAAAACTAGACCTGTCAATTCTGTGATTGCAAATCATACAATATTTTAACCCCTTGGTTGCAAGAGACTTCAGATTTGCAATGTGCTATAATTATCACCAGCATACATGAGATATATTCCTAAATTACACATAGCTTGTTCTCATTTTAGGAAAAGGTAGATGGGAAGAAATTAATTGTTAATTAAAAGTATTTTATTTGATAGTAGGTAGTAAATAAAGTTAACCCTTTGAGTGCAACAGTGGTATGCAACGCATTGCTTTGCAGGCATTGTGTACCACTCTGGCACTCAAACGGTTAAATGCATCTATCGCCTACCAGTTTCTACCTGGTAGTTGATGGATCCAGCTTTAAAATGGTGAGATATTAATGGAAATGCATTTAGAAGAGCTTAACCCCTTAAAAACCGGCGGTCATGGGACATTTCCGTCCCATAATGACCGCATAGGGGCACATTGACTCGCCGGTACATGTGACCTGTCACGTGTATCGGCGCGTCACTATGGGGCTTGAAAGAGATCGCTCCGATCTTGGAGCGGTCTATTTCACGCCCTATTTTTACTTACAGCGCTCCCGGTAGAGCGCTGTAAGTAAAAAGTACGTGACGTACCATGACCGTCATCGGTCCTTGAGTAGTTCAAGGACCGTGACGGTCCTGGTACGTCAAGGGTCCCTAAGGGGTTAAAAAGCTGATCTAAATGCAAAAAACATATCTCTCAAACCGCTATGGTTTAAGAGATACAGGCGTTCAAAGTTTGATTTTGAGATCTGTGTCGGTCGACATGGAGGCGCTTGAGAAGTGCTGAGATCTCGTTACTTACACGGAATCCCTTCATTGGAATGGTCTAAAACATGTGCCTGAACATGTTTACTGTTTTTCATCTTTTCATTGTTTACTTTCTGTAGGAACCTACTGGTACCAAAAGGATTTCCAACGGAACGGCCATGGGCCAGATTTTATGTGAGGATCTACCGAGCAGAAGGACTTCCCAAAATGAACTCCAGCATCATGGCAAATGTCACCAAAGCTTTCATAGGAGACAGCAAGGACCTTGTCGACCCTTATGTGGTAGTCATGTTTGCAGGACAAATGGTAAAAAAACAGATTGCAAACATATCATCAATATAACTAAATAATGGAGTTTACAGATTATTCAGTAGCTCCAGTTGTAGTTCATGAGGCTGAAAAAAGACATGCGTCCATCAAGTTCAGCTCATGCCATATCATACCTGTTAATCCAGTGGAAAGAAATATATATATATATATATATATATATATATATATATATATTTTATATATATATATATATATATATATATATATATATATATATATATATATATATATATATATAAGCCAAACAATTCCTTCCTGTCTCAAAATGGCAGTACCCTGGATCATTGGCCTTTTTCTTATAAAACAACTCCTCAGTTCTGGAATGGTTTCTGTCATATTGTGCAGCAATGCAATTGTGACACCAACAGCATACACTGGGTTAATACAGTAGTAGAAGCGACATTTTGTTTTACATTTTTTAAATGACTGTAAAATAGAGAAACTTAATTGCTAAGACAAAAATATTTATAAATACAGCTTCAAATGATAACCATGCAACTAAACTTGCAAGTTATCAATTCCAAAAATGAGTTAAATAGATGTAGAAACTTTTATCCTCTTGAACGCTAAAATAGTCTTCAACGCATGACTTCGCAATGCTTTTGAGACCTCTCTATTGTCTATAGGGTTAAGCATAAGTGCTTGAATGGGTATTATACTAGTTTGGTTACTAAAGTGTTGTCTCTTGTTGAGTACTGAGGAATCAGAATCCATATTAGTTAGAGGAGGATATTAGTCTTTTCCTCATTCTGATGAAGCAGAAAACAGGAATTAAAATCATATTCTGGAACAGATGCTCATTAGCACAAAAGTGAAAAAATAAGGTCTTCTGCTCAAGGACAATAACAGGAAATTATTTAAAGAGATAATCATTCTTAAAATAAAGGTTAATTTAAATCTACTGTACAACATATGTGTGACTGATGTCAGTTACACTCTTTTCAGTTTTGGCGTTATAAAGCTTTTACTCTCCCCTAATCAGCTCCTTCTGTAGTGAAGGGTCTGACCAGGTGACTCATCCGTTGGAGCTAGGGTTGCAATGGCAACACTGCCTGGCATTCAGAAAGAGCACTAAATTCCCTCTCTATGACTCCTTACAGCACCTCCAGAGTACTAACTGGTCTTCGGGAAACTTTATCATAGCAACCCTAGGTGTATGAGTCAGTCAATTGTGTCAGCTCCTTCAATCCAGAAGGGTCTAAAGTTGTGGAAATAAGAGAGAACTAAGAATATAAGTTTTATTTCTTCACACAAGCTGCATTTTAAAGAGTTTCACACTCTTAAATGTGTCAAATTGGATATAAATAACTTAATGTTATGCATTGCAATCTGTTTAACCCTATGAGTGCCAGAGGGGTAGGTGCCGCATTGCTCTGTAATGTGTTGCATAAATGAGTTGCATACCCATGTGGCATTCAAAGGGTTAACTATGTATCACGCGCACGCAGGTGAGATAATCAGGGGCCCTGTAATTTCTGAGTAACACAGCTGTCTGTTATCAGTCATCCATATTCCTAAAACCTGACCTTTTGTATGCCTTGAGGATTGGTGTAGTACCCCTGCCAGAGACCAAGGAAAGCACTGATCAAATCAAGACAGAAAAAAGGGTTCCTTGTAGTGTAATATGAAAAGAGCTAGTGAAAAAAGCCTTAAAGCAGTAGTTTTTTTATTGTGAAAACATTATAGGACTTTGTAGTCTTAGTAATTGTAGGGTAAGCTCTCCTTAGAGAGCAGCAGTAAAATGTAATATTGTGGTATGGACATCAGAGTTGAGCTGCAATAACTTTTGAATACATTAATTCCCAGAAGTAGGAGAGCCCAGGAAAAAAAGCCTATTATATACACAAATAATAAAAATAACAATTCCATTAACCCCTGGACTGTTAGGGATGTTTCCAATAGTTTAAAATAAAACTACACACAATAAGTAGAGGCTACAAAGTATCAAGTAACTGACACACTTGAGAGGAAGCTGCAAGTTGTCCAAATAGAGAAAAGTCATGTACTTTACTGCTGACAGTGATGTATGTTAGGCAAAAGCATCGTGTCTGAAGGCATGTGTTGTCCTTGCCTCCTTTTCCAGTAGATTCCCACAGAGAGAAACAAACAGCATGTCATCACTCAGGCTGTAAGAGGCACTGAAATTGTCTGCCAACAGCTCTGTTCCTTGCTTGCGTGAGCAAAAGTGATAGATGATTGTATAATCTGAGAAGTGAAAGGACTGAATCATTATCACACAAGCATTCTTTTTCAGGGACAGATTACTGCTTCTCTGAATACAGCTACTTGTGAGCAGTATTTACTTATTTTTCATGCTGTTTAAACCCCTTGGATGGGAGTTGTCGCCAGCTCATTGCAAAGCAATGTATTGGAGACGCCCCTAGGATCCACTAGGTTAAAATACTATGAGTGGGATGTATACAATCACAAAGACATTTATCTGTCAATATTTGACATTGGAAAGGTCTTTGCACATGAAAAGTGTTTCTTTGTGGCAAATGCGACAAAGACATTTGATGACATAATTTGTGACAGTGGCAAAACTGATAAAGAAATTGGAGGATCTGAGTTATAAAGAGAGACTGATCAAACTGGGTTTGTTTACATTAAAGAAGAGACTAATAGGTGATATGATTACTATTTACATATATATTCAAGGTCAATACCAAGAACTATCCAATGACTTATTTATGCAAAGAGCTGAGCTAAGAATGAGAGGTCATCCATTAAAGGGATAGTAATACTTAATATGTAAAAAATATATGTATTGTAGTGTTTATCCCCCGAGTAAAAAAGGGTGCTCTCTCTGCTGAAAGGTGTTTTATTCAAAAGTTATTACAATTCAAAGTTGAATGTTTTAGGTGCAATATCAGTGGCCTGAAATTGTACAGTGGCGCTGTTGTTACATCATCCTATGTACAGCTCTGGTCGGTAGACCACAAATCTCCATAGGATGGTGTAGCAACAGCGCCACTGTGCAATTTTGCAGCCTCATTGACTATGTTTCTATGTTACTATGTAATCTGTTCTCAGGCAGTGCCAGAGGGGTGTGCAATGCATTACTTTGCAATCAGTTGTCCAACCCTCTGGCATTCAAATGGTTAAAGAAAATAGTGTCCAGACATTATCTACTTATCAAAAATGGTTATTGCATTACCCCAAACCACAAAAAGACAGAATAAATGTGCATCTCCATGACCCAATATAAAAGGAACAATGTTGTGATTAAAATCCTGTACTGTAGCAGCGCTGCTCATGACTAACCTAAATAACTTAGCATTTAAGCAGTGACAAAGGCAGCCATATATACTGATGAAAATGCAGAACAATTATATTATATGTAACATGTAGTCCTCAAAGGCTGGAATCCCAAAGGTTGTCTACCCTGGATTTATATACAAATCATATGGTGCAAACACAAAAATCAATGCACAGGTATTGATTACTGATTTTGCCTTAGATCATTTACACGTAGACTTCGCACCTATTAGCATCCCTTTTTAGTTTCCTATCTTTACAATACAAGAATTTATTTTTACTTGTGATTGTGTTGTTTTTACAATTCTGGGAGAACCTTGAATTAACTGTTGTATTCTGTGTAATGAAGGGCCGAACCACAGCGCAGAAAAACTGTGCAGACCCAGTGTGGCACGAGCAGATTGTATTCAAGGAAATGTTCCCTCCTCTGTGTCGAAGAGTAAAAATCCAGGTGTGGGACGAGGGCAGTATGAATGATGTAGCTTTGGCCACTCACTTCATTGACATCAAAAAGATTTCTGATGAGCAAGATGGAGACAAAGGTTAGTTGGAAAAAACTTTCAAAAAGTCAAGATAGATAGATAGATAATAGATAGACAAACATTGAGATGGGTTTAAATAAACTTCCCACTGTACAAAGTTAGGCCCACAAGCACACGCCCAAAGAAATATTTAGAACCAACTCAAAATAGACAAATAGCAGTTAAAGGTTAATAACCAAATTCAAAGAATTCCCCAGATCAAATGTTAGCTAAAATAACCTTTCAAGAAACACTATATATATATATATATTCTAGAAATATCAGGAATTTTATTAACTAATATATAAACAATGCTATATAGATCTAACTGCTATCAACTATTTCTACAATTATCTGGACATAATTTACCAGTTAATTAATTAATTCTGCGTAATTTCAGAATTACTACAGCCAAATATAGTTTATTATAATATTTTGCTATATACAACTGGCCAGGCTTATATCTAGCTAATCTATTATAAATATTTTTCCTCAAATAGAGAAAATATATATCTGATTCTGAATTTTTGCAGAATTAAAATAAGGAAATATAGTTACCATCCAATAAGTGTGGATTTCTTAGGATTTCTTTAGAGCCAGCAGGAATGGAACACGTCAGCGAAGGTCAAGATGATTAGGAACTCAGTAGCCAAGATCCCTCAGGAAGCTAAAAGACCCCCTCTCTCTCAAAACTCACATACTCATCATGTAAAATTTCTGTTATCGAAAGCTCAGCCCATCTTCTCTGATTGGATAAAGAGCCATTTCATTATATGGTGATGTCAAAATATATTATCTGCATTTTTGGGAATTCCTCAAAACACTAGTAACAACGCTATGCACTCTAAAGATGGTGCTCTTAGTCCACATTAAAATTTTACATATGACACCTGTATCATCAGATAAGAATGGCCAAGAGGTCATTAGACTTGACATAAACATGTCACCCTACTAGACTTTCCCACATAGAAGTGCATCTTTCTTCAGACGTGGTGTCTAGCACAGTCATATATAATCATGCAAACTCACTCAACTATTTTCACTCCCATTGAGGTAAAGAGGTCATTGTGTCTAAAAATGAAGTAATTCACACACATTTTTAAAACAGACTTTAAGAGAGTTTGGTTTAAAAAAAATGAACCATTTCTTCCCCATCATGGCAATGTCTCTGACAACTGGTCTGATGGAACCAGGGGGTCACTTCATTTTACACATACCCTGACTTTTAAGTACTTATTGTTTGCTTAATTTAGTCATCATTTTGTCCAAAAAACACAGACTGGGTTAATATCAACCCTATTGAATATTTAGACAAGGACTGGATTTGATTCATGAAGGCTATCTAGGCACAGCTATGGAATATCCATAATTATCATTGGGTCCACAAACGTCTGTATTGGTAACTTGCCCCTTATGTTTTGCTAAATGTTAACTGTTACGTAGGCAGATCTTCAGGGGTAATGTAACAGTGGAGAGTGGGAGGAGTTTACATTACCAGTTTAGTTAAATGTTGAAGTGCCCTGTCTCCTGTTGGAGGGAACTTTACCCCATGGTCCCTCCCCCGTCCCCCCAATGGATTGGGGAAAAAAGGATTTATCAGTAAGTCTAAAATTCCCCTTATCCTGTATGGGACCCTTCTTTAGAAAAAAAAGTATTAAAAAAATCCAAGACATTTTTTCAGGTGAAAAAAGCAGGTGAACATTTGGAAGATGGTGGAACATGGTGGAAGATTTATATTAAAAATAACTTAAATCGGGGGATATTTCAAACACAACAATTGGGGCAAACATATTTTAATTAGTGTTTTCTAAGTGTAGGTCCTGTTAATGATGCTGATTCATTCTGTGTAGTGCATAGATGAATCAAACTAATATGTGCAAAATTACTATATTATTCTCTACTAGTTGAAGAGCCCGTGTACAGGGGCAACAGTGCCGGCCGGTCACGGTGCAGTCATACGGAGTGGGGCACTCTGAATTCATACCGTGGTCCTCTCTGCGCACCCTTCGTCGTTTTAAACTTTTAGCAAATTATTATATAGGATTATTGCTACTATGGGGAATCTTAAAGTGAATTTTTATGTTTCAAAATTGTTTTTCTGTCATTGTAATGCGTAATTTTTTTACAATAAATACCCTGGAAAAAATATAGCAGCTCAAAGATACCAGTGAATTGTAAAAAAAAAATCGTGATCTTTTAAAACAATCTGGAAATTAATTGTTAACCCTTAGAGTGCAGGAAGAGGGTTCCCCTATGGCACTCAAAGGATTAAAATTTGATTTAAAAAAATGCCTGGAATGCTATATATTTGGTACCTGATTCAGGAAACTAAAAAGGGGCAGTTCTGGGTCAAACCAATTGCTCCACAGGGGGAAAATAATATTTTCATTGATTTAAATGGGTCGTTTAACCCCTTAAATGCTAGAGAGAACTCATAGATAATGTAAAGTAATGTGTGGATTCCTCTTCAGTCAAGAAGTTAAATGACCCATTTAAATCAATGAGAATTTTCACTTGTCCCTTATGGTGCTGTTGGTTTGTTCAAGAATTGGTCCTCTTTATTTTCCTGAATACAGATCATCAGGGGAGTTACTAGGTTACCAAAACCCCTGGGGCTTGGGTTAAGTACATGTACTATTAGTGCACGGTGCCATCCAGAAAAGCACAATCATCCATACAGAGATTAGCACCATTACATGCCTCAAGCTAACAACAAGACCTGAGACTTTAAACATGATACTGCTCTAACTCTTGGAGTACCAGAGAGGTATTCAACACATTGCTTTGGATATCACTCTGGCACGGTTAAATACTTATTTTCTTTCTTTCTTTCATCATTCAAGGGTTTCTTCCTACATTTGGACCTGCTTGGATCAACCTCTATGGTTCACCCCGTAACACAACTTTGATGGATGATCACCAAGAACTCAATGAGGGTCACGGAGAAGGAGTATCATTCAGAGGACGCATCTTAATAGAATTAGCAGTCGAGATTCTGTCAGGAGGAGCACATGAATCCAAGTTTTCTAAGATCATTAAAGATATCAAAGTTCCCCTCAAGGACTCAAAGTCCTCCAAAGCATCAGGAAAAGAGAAAGGAGAGAAGGGATCAGAAGATGCCAAATCGGCGGCCGCCACAGATAAGACTAATTCTACCCAAGTGGAAGTGGAGCACTTTGATGTTCCACCAGAGGTTAGTTATTTAGTCTAGAAGAAAAAAAATGTACACCTACACAGTGATAATAGTATGTTTATAACAAGAATGTACATTATCGGGTATAGGTGCTTGAGGGCAAAAACATAATACACAAAATAAAATAAAACAGAGCATTCTACATAACATACTTAAAGGGATAGAAACACTAAGGGCTGTATGTTCAAAGGGATAACGACAAAAAAAGTTGTATGAACGACAAATATAAGTAATTGTTTGCATGTACGACATATTTTCTATAGAGTATACAACAAAAAACTAGTAATGTCCGTTGTGTACCACAACACCAGAATTGCCGGGCAAAGGGGCGGGGAAAGGGCATGGCTAAACTATTCTCCAGTGTCGTATAGAGGAAAAGGAAATTTGTTGTAACTAGCGGCAAAAAAGTGTCTTGAAAAACACAAAATTTGCACGATAAAGGGATAGTAATGTTTCATAATAAAAGCAGCTCTAATTAATCATCTTAGTATTTGGACTTTGGAGAGAGTTATTTTAATTCAGAGTTGTAGTTCAAGAGTAATTCAATGACAAAGTGTCCCCCTCCCTCCCCTTTTGCTGATGTAACACTGCTCAGCCAGATCAGAAGGGAGGTGCCCAGGTAGATTGCAAAGAGGGACAATCTTCTATTAAGATAAGGGAAAAACCTGAAAAACTTGTCAAGGGGGGCAGGGCTTTCATTGTTCTCATAGGAAGAAGATTGTCCCCTGCTGTTATCTGTCTGGTCTATGGACTGCATTCCACATTTGAGAAGAGATGGCTTACACTAGGTAAAAGGGGCGGGAGGGGGATACTTTGCTTGTGAATATCTCTCAAACCATAAAGGTTTGAGAGATAAGACATATCATTCTTCATGTTTTTTTAATGCCTACAAAATAAAATAAAGATAAAACGAAATATTACTATCCCTTTAAGAAAAAAGTGGAGGGAATGTGAAGTTCTGAATATGAGAATTGTTGTTGTTAGTTAAAGGGATAGTAATACTTTGTTTTATCTTTATTTTATTTTGTAGGCATTAAAAAAACATGAAGAATGATATAAGTCTTAACTCTCAAACTTTTATGGTTTAAGAGATATTCACAAGCAAAGTTTCCCCCTCCCGCCCCTTTTACCTAGTGTAAGCCATCTCTTCTCAGATGTGGAATCCAGTCCATAGACTAGACAGATAATAGAAGGAGACACTCTTCTTCCTATCAAAACAAAGAAAGCCCTGCCCCCCTTGATGAGTTTTTCAGGTTTTTCCCTTATCTTAATTGAAGATTGTCCCTCTCTGCAATCTACCTGGGCAACTCCCTTCTGATCTGGCTGAGCAGTGTTACATCAGTAAAAGGTGCGGAAGGGGGATATTTTATCACTGAATTACTCCTAAACTACAACTCTGACAGAATTGAAATAACACTCTCCATGGCTCAAATACTATGAAGATTGATTAGAGCTGCTTTTATTATGAAACATTACTATCCCTTTAAGACATTTTTGTCATTAGTTAAGACATTTTTTGTCGTTACATATATCATCTTTGTCTTTACATACGACAATTATAACAATAATAATTCTTTATTTTTATATAGCGCACACAGATTATGCAGCGCTTTACACTCATATTGGTCAATTTCAGTCAGGACAAATGACATATTTCCCATCACAACTGACACTCTCTGAAAATATTAATGATCACATCGACACTGTACTTTGAAAAGTCGTTATGAATGACAAAAGCTATTTCGCTACGTCTTTGAACATATGGCCCTTAATATGTAAAAAAATATATATATATATTGTAAGGTTGGTTCTCCAGAGTAAAATAAGACCACTCTCAATGCTGAGAGTTTTTTTTTCCAAACATTATTGCAGGTCAAACTGTATTTTTTCTAGGTGCAGTATCTCAATGGCCTGATATTTTACAGTGAAAGTAAGTGTATAAGGAGGCGCTAAGAACCCTACGGTGATTTATTTAACTACTAATATAAATGTGTAAATGATATCTAACAAAATGTACAATTCTAGACTACGTTTCTATCACACAATACTTAACCCTTTGAGTGCCAGAGGGGTACGCAATGCATTGCTTTGCAATGCGTTGCATACCCCTCTGGCACTCAAAGAGTTAAATATATATCCATAATAGTGCTGTAATATAAAAAAGTATAATCGAACAGGTTGGCGGTAATCCATTTTCAAATAGATATATCATATAAACATATAAAATGATAATACACGGAAAATACAAATTTAAGTGAAGTGATGTCTAATATTTAATTCTTAAAATCAATACATATAAATGACTGCACAAAAAATATATTTGTATAAGCACTCACAATCAAACCATTCATTCAATGAATGATCATGGAAAATGGAAATGGTATGAAAGAAGGCAGCATGAAAATGTGATGGAATTCTACTCAGTGAATACTTGCAGACAAAGATAAATAGCAAAATATAGCGTAATCTGTAGCATACAGTTCAAAAGGTAAACTATGCACACTTAGAGCTGGATTCAAATGAAGGAGATAAATGTTACCTCCGGTTTTATCAAACATGTTCCTATTGAAGTCTATGGGGATACCTGGAGATAAAGGCAGAGATAAAAGTATCACCTGCAATTGAATCCAGCCCCTAACGTCCAAAAATTCAAAGATAGGCTCTAAATGGCACACTGGCAACAGGTCTTATATAGATAACTTGATTGAATATTTCACAGTTTCATAATTGATAGAATAATAATTAAGGATTCTACAGAAATAAAGGGACTCACACTTGTGAGCGAAAGCTTGACTGGTAGAAACGAGGCAAGCTAAATCGTATATGGGGGTATATTTAAATCAACTGCCCCCCACCCTGTAACAAACCATTGGATAAATGCAACACATACAATCTCAGGACACTCAAGAGCACACAGATATTGCAATGTAGTATATTACTCACAGTGTAGTTTCCACGGGAGAGGTAACAAACCAACCATGGTATGTAGCTTGTGAGGGTTATTAGCAACCACCCTCACTCAGACTGATTCTCAACTCCTTTGTCATTGAGTGTTCCGTCATCTGATCTCAGAGAAGTGGAATGCCCCAATATAGTAGGCAAATGTAAAATACCTAAAAACATATCTCGCCTCAATAAGAGAGGACTTATAAAAAAAATAAACAAGTTCTAATATTTATTTAAAATAAATAAATAAAAGAAAGCTTAATCGAATATACAATAAATAAAAAGAAAGGTTCACAACTTAACCAACATTTTTCATAATCCATAATCAGTTGTTTCATCAGGAATGAATAATATAGATGAAGGCCTGAAAGAGTTAGGTTTATGGTCAACTGACCAGAGCTGTCCATAGGATGGTGTAGCAACAGTGCCACTGTACAATTTCAGTCCATGGATGTACTACACCTAAAAAAAAAAGTATATTTGAGCTGCAATAATTTTTTAATAAAACGCCACTGAGTAGTGGGAATACTCTTGTTTTACTCAGTAGGCTAATCCCTAAAATATATATTTTTTACATATTGTGTTACTATTCCTTTAATTGAGTCCAACTATTAACCCTTTGAGTGCCAGAGGGACAGTGTGTTGCATACCCTCTGGCAATCAAAGGGTTAAGGAGTGGATGAGACTCAAAAAAGAAACTTTTATTTAAAAAAAAGTTCTAAAAAATAGAAAATTTTAAATCAATTAAAAGTGTATACAAAGAATAATTCCCCCATAATGGTCAAAAATGCCTTTATTAGTGTTACATAATTCTTTGTATAAATATATGTAACACTAGTAAAGACATTTTTGCACCATTATAAGGGAATTTGTGACTGTATCTACTTTTAATTGATTCTAATCTTTTTATTTTTATATTATGATTTGAATTAAAGTTATATTTTATTGGCGTCACACCCTTCAATTAATATTTGGATAAGATTAACCCTTTGAGAATCAGAGAGCTGTGCACTACATCGCAAAGCAAAGCATACTTCAGCCCTCTGACATCCAAAGGGTTAAGTGTGCTATACATAACACTCCCTGTTTGTTTTTCTTGAATTTATATTAGTGTTAATCTATTCTACACTGCGGTTTCTATCTTGATTGGTGCCGGAGACAAATTCATGATTCCAAAAAGGTGTTTCAGAAACAAGTACATAAAATAACCAATACCTAGAATTTGTACTGTGTACTGCACCCACATGTCGATAAAGCTTTCTGAACACAGATCTTCAGGTCTACATCTGGAGTTGGTACTCAATCCCAATCATCTTCAGCTGACCAAAGTCCAGCTTAGCATGATGGTATTTGTAGTCCACCAACAAATGAAGCAAGGCTGCAGACTGCCCACTCGTGTCGTAGAAACACACACAACAACAACATATACATTTTGACTCATTAGACCTCTAAATATTTTGTGATCAGCTGATCTAATGTGGACACTAGAGTGCACTGACAGTTTCTGGGTAACTAGAATTCCCTCTCCTTTTTGCCCTTGGATGCTTTGAGAATAGAATAATTGGACAATAGTTGAGATTTTCTTGGCACCAAAAGATTTAAATTAACACTAACACCAAAAATGTAATTGGTTTATATAACTTTAAATATCATGTACTCAATGAGAATTGTGTTATCATTTTCCTGTGTGCAAATGTTTTCCCTCAAAATTACTGCACTTTTAACTTTGTGCATATGCCCCAATAATCCCTAACTTGTGAGCTTTTCTGCTGAGTTACTATTGATAACGTGAAATAATGTTGCTAGTCAAATATCGCCATATAAGTTTTGTTTTGCATTGTAATCTTTTATAGTCGATAGTCAGTACAATCAACATCTCCAAGGCACTGAAAAAGATTGTTGGCTCTTTAGAACAGTGGGTAGGGCTCTTCTCTGTAGGATTTCTTAATCAGACTGATCTTTCATTTATTGCAAAGGAGTGTGAACTAAAACCAGTCTGACACTGAGCTTAATAAATACAGATGCAATGCTAAAAATATATATATAAACAGATGCTCATAACTCCTTTATATGTAGGTCTCAGACCTACAGATGTAGCCATCCTTAACTGCCATCTTTCTGAGTTAAAGGGATAGTAATACTTCGTTTTAACTTTATTTTATTTTGTAGGCATTAAAAAAACATGAAGAACGATATAAGTCTTATCTCTCAAACCTTTATGGTTTAAGAGATATTCACAAGCAAAATTTCCCCCTCCCGCCCCTTTTACCTAGTGTAAGCCATCTCTTCTCGGATGTGGAATCCAGTCCATAGACCAGACAGATAACAGCAGGGGACAATCTTCTTCCTATGAGAACAATGAAATCCCTTCCCCCCTTGACAAGTTTTTCAGGTTTTCCCTTATCTTAATTGAAGATTGTCCCTCTCTGCAGTCTACCTAGGCACCTCCCTTCTGATCTGGCTGAACGTGGGGGGGGATACTTTGCTTGTGAATATCTCTTAAACTATAAAGGTTTGAGAGATAAGACTTATATCGTTCTTCATTTTTTTTTTTAATGCCTACAAAATAAAATAAAGATAAAACGAAGTATTACTATCCCTTTAAGCCATCTTGATCTGACAAGCAACTTCCATTGACTTGCATGGGGATCCTTGTTTACTTAACACAGAAGGTTACAGTTAACCCCTTAACGACCGGCCAATGCAGTGCTCAGTGTAACAATGGGGACCAATTCTGCTGACAAAGTCCTTATGAGAGACATTTGGTGATGAGAAGACCTCATAGGCATTGAATGGCAAGGTAGCTGCTGGACTGGTTAATGGTGACCAGCGGAAACTCCATAGAATACCATGAGGTTTGTCAGAGTGGATTGCTTGGTTCAAACCTGCACTGAGAAGGCTTCCGGTTGGTCTCCATCCTCCATAGTATAACATGGGAAAATGTGAGGCACCAATCATTTACACTTGCTGGTCAGATATGTATACCCTATAAGTCTCTCCTCCTGTTCTCTAATATCTAAGGATGTTGTCATGGTATCTATATTTTTACTATTGAATTACAATAAAGCTTTATTGTTTTTATCGGGATTCTGCCGTTGCTTTGAATGTGCAATTTATTTCCTCTTTTTGATGTCTTGCTTTGGAGTATATGGGGATACTCTGATATCGCACAGTTACTTGCTATCCTGCTTTCCGGAAGCTTTAGAATTGTTTCATTCTGTGACATATTGTGTTTACATTAAAGGGATAGTAATACTTCGTTTTAACTTTATTTTATTTTGTAGGCATTAAAAAAACATGAAGAATGATATAAGTCTTATCTCTCAAACCTTTATGGTTTAAGAGATATTCACAAACAAAGTATCCCCCCCCCCCCGTTTAGCCAGATCAGAAGGGAGGTGCCCAGGTAGACTGCAGAGAGGGACAATCTTCAATTAAGATAAGGGAAAAACCTGAAAAACTTGTCAAGGGGGGCAGGGCTTTCATTGTTCTCATAGGAAGAAGAGTGTCCCCTGCTGTTATCTGTCTGGTCTATGGACTGGATTCCACATCTGAGAAGAGATGGCTTACACTAGGTAAAAGGGACGGGGAGGGGAAACTTTGCTTGTGAATATCTCTCAAACCATAAAGGTTTGAGAGATAAAACTTATATCGTTCTTCATGTTTTTTTAATGCGTACAAAATAAAATAAAGATAAAACGAAGTATTACTATCCCTATAAACATTTGTGCATAGAGGGCCTTGATAGTGGAAGTAAGAGCTGCTGAACTGTTTTTTTGTACTATGAATTTTCATTACTCCCCTTCTGTACAGTTGGTTCGTTCCATAATTGCGCTTTGTAGTAGTGTTTATTACAGCCACTCTTTCCTGGTAACATACTGTACAACAGCAGTGGTAAGAGCTTTACTAAGCAAGCCTAATTGGGTACACAAGTAAAACATGTATAAGGATAAATGCATGTAATTAATATAAGACTTCATTAAGTGGTTGGAGTTGAACATAGACTGTGAAGTATAATTTGTGTATGGTTTTTAAAGTGAGCTATAAATATTATAAGACACTTCTGCACCATTATCTAGATGCATGTTGCAGTTAAAAGCTCTTTCTAGATAACTAAGTCATTAGATATATTTGCACTGAGAATAAGAAACACAAGTCTTAATTAAATATATAATTCAGCTCAACTAATCAGAACTTTTTGCTCAGATGTAGTTGAAGAAATGAAGAATAAGCTCATTAGTTGATCAATTATCTTGTTACTCAGATTATATTTTGTGCCAGAAACATTTCTAATGATTAAAGGGATAGTAATGTTTCATAATAAAAGCAGCTCTAATTAATCATCATAGTATTTGGGCCTTGGAGAGCGTTATTTCAGTTCTGTCAGAGTTGTAGTTCAAGAGTAACTGAATGATAAAGTATCCCCCTCCCGCCCCTTTTACTGATGTAACACTGCTCAGCTTAGAGCAGCAGGGAGTGTCCAGGTAGATTGCAGAGAGGGAGAATCTGCAATTAAAGGGATAGTAATACTTAAAATGTAAAAAAATATGTTGTAGGGTTTATCCCCCTGAGTAAAACAAGAGTACTCCCACTGCTGAAAGGTGTTTAATTCAAAAGTTATTAATTTTCAAAGTAGAATTTTTTAGGTGCAATATCACAGTGGCCTGAAATTGTACAGTGGCGCTATTGCTACACCATCCTATGGACAGCTCCGGTCCCGGGACCATAAATCTCCATAGGATGGTGTAGCAACACCGCCACTGTACAATTTCAGGCCACTGTGATATTGCACCTAAAAAATTCAACTTTGAAAATTAATATCTTTTGAATGAAACACCTTTCAGCAGTGGGAGTACCCTTGTTTTACTCAAGGGGATAAACCCTACAACATATTTTTTTTACATTTTAAGTATTACTATCCCTTTAAGATAAGGGAAAAAGCTGAAAAACCTGTCAAGGGGGACAGGGCTTTCATTGTTCTCACAGTAGAATATTGACCCTTGATGTGATCTGTCTGGTCTATGGACTGGATTCCACATCTGAGGAGTGGGGGTTTACACTACGTAAAAGGGGCGGGAGGGAAAAACTTTATCGTTCAATTACTCTTGAACTACAACTCTCACGGTATTGAAATAACACTCTCTATGGCTCAATTGCTATGAAGATTACTTGGAGCTGCTGTTTTTGTGAAACATTACTATCACTTTACGACCACTTTAGCTACAGTCTATTGCAAAAATATGAAATAAGGGCTAGTTCACATCCGCAGTTTCAGTGCTGTGTTTCTAATGGTAGATAAAATCATAAGTTTGCTAACACAGAGACATTTTATGCTGTGTTCAAGCTGGAGAATCACAAAGAGCATGAAACTCAATAACACAGCACGCTGCAGTTCAATTCCAATCCTTTATCATATTGAAAAAATGTTCCTGTATTTTAATTGCATCACACCAAAGTAGCTTTACTGGACAATTTCTTTCCAGTTGGAAAAATAAAGAACTGAAGGCACGCTGGGATTAAATATATGTTTTTACAATGCATTCAAATCACATGTTAAAGGAGCAGTAAACTTTTTTATGAAAAAATATATATTGTAGGGATTTTCCTACTGAGTAAAATAAGGGTACTCCCGTTGCCAAGAGATTTATATTTCCAGAGTTATTACAGTTTAAAGCCATGTTTTTTTACATTAGCAGTGCCCTCTAGTGGTCAAATTCTAATTAGATTTCCTGTTAGATTCTAATGGAGAAGAAAGTCAGAAAAGTCAGAGACATACAGTTCTCCATAGAATGTGATAGAAACTGCCTGTCACTTCCTGTCAGTTAGAACTATCAGGAAGTAAACACAGTAAATTCACTTCCTGGTTATTTAAACTGCTATAATTTCTGAATAAAACATCTGACAGCGATGGGAGTGATCTTGTTTTATTCAGCAGGAAAAGATCTATAAAATATGTGTTTTCAAAAAAAAGTTTACTGCTCCTTTAAATGTGTACTAAACATAAAAAAGTCATAAACTGCAAAAAAAACAAACTTTTTTGCATGCGATTTCATGCAATTTCTGTGCTACAAACAGACTGCAAGTGTAAACATAGCCTAATAATAGTGAATTTTCCCCAGTTCCAAGAAGAAAAACTTGAGGATTTTCTGCTCTTCGGATCATTTTTTGAAGCAACGCTGATTGAAAGGAAGATTGGGGATAAACCTATCAGTTTTGAAGCTACTGTAGGTAAGAAATAATTACATTGAAAGTACGCTACCTGTGAATGGTTATATTGTATTACACATGTATTAGAGTAAGCTGAGCAGATGTTCCATTAATACAGGATGCTTATATAAATGTATATCTGGCTGACTGCACAGGAATCAATGTAACCCTGCACTGTGTGTTTTCATAAGCGCCCTGCATGTAATGGGATATCTGGTCAATTTACATTAGACACAAGTAAAAAGAGATTGGTACTGTCTTTCTTATCACCTATCACCCACCCCCTACAATCACTGGGCCATAAGTTTGAAAAACACGGGTTCTCCCATTGCAGGAAGATGGTTTGTTCCAAATGTATTACAGCTGACACTTGTATTTTTGTATAAATTCAGATTTCATCAACAGTGTCATCTGGTGTCTAGACAGGTCACCTGAGGTCCAGACTGTTATTATATTGCATTCAATGGGAGGGGTGAGCCATTGGCTACAATTACCATGGACTGTGGTTGTAAGAATTCTACTTCTTCATAACAGTTTGACCTGTAATAACATTTGTTTTCTTGAACTTGTCCGGAGAAGCCCTACAATATATTTTCTTTATATATATATATATATATATATATATATATATATATATATATCTGTATAATATAAAGTGATAGGCTGCAAAGCTCCCTGTGTGCGTAACAGCACATGTGTAGAGTCTGCCGGAAAGATGCAGTCATGCGCAGTAGAGACTGCTGGAACAATGCAGTCATGCGCAGTAGAGACTGGCCAAACTCACTGATCCGGAGCGGGGCACTCCGAACGGCTTACCGCCTGTCTCTGCTCCTGGCTCCGGGGCATCAGCCGGGGCTTCTGGGTGGCACTTTAGCCCATGTACATGGGCTTTCATACTAGTATATATATATATATATATATATATAAAATACAACTTTACTTACACTTTAATTAGTAGACTTGTGCGATTCAGCATCATTCGGACCTTCCAAAAGCCAAGGTCCGCCCACAAAAAAAATCAGAATCCGAAATGGACCTAGTCCGAAATTTCGGTGTGAATTTTGGAAATTTGGACGGCTCTTTCCCGCCTGAAACTATTACAATGTTGCTACATGCTACTAAAAATAGATGGCACTGCGCTTTCCCGCCTGAAACTATTACAATGTTGCTACATCCTGCTAAAAATAGATCTGGTAAAACAGCCATTTTACAGTTCATGCAAAGTGCAGATATTAATCACATAAGGACACAAGCAATTTTGGCATTCTTGCTATGTGTGTGTGTTCAACCATAATTTCTATCTTTCTCATTTATTGCACAAACACATATTATAAAACCATTTTTTAAAGGGCAGAAAGGGCTTTAATTTGATGTGACATATACATATATAAGTGTGTAGGGGTTTATAAAATACCCCTTCTTGTCTCATTAGAGATTTAATAGTATTATTAATTTAGTTTAATTTATTTTTTATTTTTATTTGTTTAATTTTAATTTTTATTGAATATTTGACATTTTTTTTTTAAATTCGGCCAAATAATTCGGACTATTGCCAAATTTCGTCCGAGTTGAACAGGCCCGGTCTGAAATTTGAATCCTCCGAATGGGAAAAAAAAAAATTGGTCCGAAATCGAATTTTAACGAAAATTTTTGCCGTGCACAAGTCTATTAATTATCCTCAGGGCTAATTTTTCTGGGGGGAAAAGATGCTAGTCCATATGCAGCAACTTTGGAACATTGGGTGTTCCATTGTTTTACTTAAAGTGTTAGTAATGTCTGAAAAAAACTGTTTTGCATTTAGAAGAGCTTAAAAAGCTGATCTGAATGCAAAAAAACGTATCTCTCAAACCGCTATAGTTTAAGAGATACGGGCGTTTAAAGTTTGATTTCTCCTACTGACAGCTGTAAAGCTGTCAGCAGGAGATCCGTGTCGGTCGACACGCTGGCGCTTGAGAAATGCCGCGTTCTCTTTACTTACATGGAATCCCTTCATTGGAATGGTCTAAAACGTGTGCCTGAACACTAGGCACACGTTTTAGACCATTCCAATGAAGGGATTCCGTGTAAGTAACGAGATCCCGGCACTTGTCAAGTGCCAGCGTGTCGACCGACACGGATCTCCTGCTGACAGCTTTACAGCTGTCAGTAGGAGAAATTAAACTTTAGACGCCCGTATCTCTTAAACCATAGCGGTTTGAGAGATACGTTTTTTTGCATTTAGATCAGCTTTTTAAGCTCTTCCAAATGCAAAAAAATTTTTTCAGACATTACTAACACTTTAACAGGAAGAGCCCGACAATGTATGTTATTCATAATAAATCTTTACTTCTCTTTTCGCAGTGTCAGATAATCTTTATGTTTGATTGGATATATTCATTGACACTCTTGAAATACAAACAGCACCCATAGGGAGGAGGGGATTTGACAGGGCTAGGAAGGAAGAAGGCAGTAGCACAGGAAATGGAGCAGACTGGATGGAGTGGTAGGTTCAAGCAGAGGAACCAGGAAATGACGGCTGTGGGAAGTGGTGTCCCAGCAGCCATTGTGAATGAGACGGTGGACAGTGAAGTGCTTGAGTGAAGTGCTCGGTGCTTTTGAGCTGCACTGATTTTGCTGCGCCTCCTCTCTGCCCCAGTGTGCGGGATTTTTCCCTTGGTCCCCCCCTCTAGTGCTGCTGGGAGCCACTATGCCAGCCTGCCGCGCCCTCTCAGCTCCATTGCCTGCAGCATGTTTGGCACACCGGTTTTTGTCCGTGCAGCCTGGATTGGACTTGTTCTGCTCCTCCCTCCAGCATCCTGGTTGCGGCTGTTGCAGCTGCGGCGGGAGCTGTCAGATTTTTTTTGGGGGGGGGGCATTTGGGATCCTACCTGGGGGCTCCAAACCGGGTGCCAGTTTTGGGCACCAGTTCTGAAAAAGGATATACTAGAACTAGAGAGGGTAGAGAGAATAGCAACAAAATTAATTAAGGGAATGGAGGACTTGATGTATGAGGAACGACTAGACAAACTTGGTTTATTTACTCTAGAGAAAAGACGACTAAGAGGAGACCTTATCACATTGTACAAATATATGAGAGGTCAATACAAGGATCTCTGCAGTGAGCTATTTATTCCAAGGCCTGATCAGATGACCAGGGGACACCCCTTGAGATTAGAGGAAAGGAGGTTTAGACTTCAGCAGAGGAAGGGGTTTTTTACAGTGAGGTCTGTTAAATTGTGGAATTCTTTGCCCAAGGAGGTAGTTATGGCAGATACAATGGATACATTCAAGAGAAGATTAGATACATTTTGTTCCAAAGGGAACATACGGAGTTATGCTGTTTTTTAGTAGGCAGATCAGGAAGGTCTGATAAAGACTAACTTATTTGGTAGCAGGAAAGCTATAAAATTACTGGGGTATGAGGAGAAGGTTGAACTTGATGGACTTGTGTCTTTATTCAACCTAATTTACTATGTTACTATGTTACATTCCATTGGGTGCTTATATCAACAGGTAACTTTGGCAATGTCCTGGATGGGGTGTCTCCCTCTAGTAGTAAAAAGAAGGCAACTGACCATGATGAAGGAGAAGGTGCATCCCTTTTGCACTCAGATGAAGCAGAGGTGGCACCGGACATCTCACTGTCATTCAGATCAGTGACGACAGCCGAAAAACCAATGGTCACAGAGGGAAACAGGTAAATGAATCAAAAAGGAGACCCAACAGGAGCACAATGTTCATATCACAATATCCAGTTACAAGAGCTGTATTTCCCATTATGCAACTCTTCTTCCTTAACCCCTTCATGTCTAGATGCCTCCATTGCATTGCTACTATTGTGAATCTCTGTTTAGAAACCATAGGCCCATTCCTCTGGTGGGCATGTGAGCCACGAATGCAGCCATTACGGTAATATGTTTGCCTGTCACTGGGCCTAGGGGTATCTAATAGTATAGGGATCCTCAGATCTGCCTGCCACACCCCAACATGCTGAGTTATAGGAGAGGCCACTGCAGCCCCAATTCCACTGCACTAGACACCCACTCCTGGTTTAGAGTAGCTGGTTTATGTGCCAGTTTATATATTGCTGTTATGTGCACTTTATAATCTAACTAGGCCTTTTTATTTGCCTAGTTAAATATCCCTTTACTAGCTGACTTATTTAACCCAAAGCAATGCTTTGCGTACCCCTCTAGCACTCAAAGGGTTAATAATGTGATGTGTCTACCAATTTAATTTTCATTTTTTTGTATTGCTCTATTATTTACATAATAACATAGTTGATGAGGCTGAAAAAAAGACATGCGCTCACCAATTACAGTCCATGCCATATCACTCCTGTTGTTTACCTAACATTATGTTTATTAACTAATCTATATAGTTTGTATATTTATTTCTTATTAATTATCTGATTATTATTTGAAATAGGAAGTTGTTCTGTTTAATAGATTAACACTTATCTTGGAGTTGGGAAGAAATATGCCGTTCTCATTTTCTAGGATACACTGTGGCAAGGTTTGAACTTGATGGACTGGTGTTTTTTTTCAACATAATTTGCTGTGTAACTATCATAATGCTCAGGGTCCATTTTACATTTCAGGTGCCCCTAGGCAAGGCATCTTTTGTGTACTTATCCATACCAGTGTCCCCAACCAACATTATGTGATGTTGCCCCCAGCACTATCCACTGTTGCCTGGCACAGCAAATACCATTAGCCTGTAAGATACAAGTAGAATGCAATGCATATGAGATCTCGCTGGTATCCTAGATGTTAAATAGTTAATAAATTGATATAAAAACTACAAAATAAACTGGACAAATGGATGTGTGAACGGTAAATAAAGCGGTCACCGTAAATATGAGATTTTGTCTGCTGTGGAGTGATTTGGATTGAGCTAGCCACACCCACAACCCAGTATGTGGGTGTGGCCACTGCTTTGAACACTCGCATCAAAATTCTGTACTCTGTGCAGTTGCCTACTCTGCCTCATGTGAGATCCGGTCCTGTTAATGATAATATATGGATAAAGCAAGTTGCATCTCCTGTCAAATGCATTATGCAGCACATCCATTTTCACACAACGTTTGTCACATCTGAAGTCAAATCAGTAACAACTGAGTTTTGTTTGCTTTATCTTACAGAAACTATCACTACCTGCCACTTCATGGTAAAAAGCCTTGTGTCTATGTAAAGAGCACCTGGGGAGATCAGACCTTTAGACTGTATTCTTCCAACGTCCTGCAGAAAATGGCAGATCACCTAGTAAGTTGGACTGGTAATTTGCATGCAAGGATTGATGTACGTCTAGAGCAAACCATATTAACCAGAGTGGACAAATTAAAATTCCCATTAAGAGGTTTAGAAGTCAGAGAGTTGAATGACCCATTTAAGTTGATGAGAATTTTAATTTGTTCCCTGTGTTGCCTTTGGTTTGCCTCAGAATTTCTCTAGCACAGCCCTCACTTGTTCACATGTTTGGATGAAGCTCGTTAAATAGGCAACTATGTTCACTCTTCACTGTAGCTGAGATTTACTACAAACTAGGGGAAAATGTATGAATCCTTGGAGTAGCTCCGTTTCTTTGCGACAACATTGACCTCCTACTCATCTAGCTGCACTAGATTGAAAGACACTTTAGTACATACTGGTGCATTCCACTCTACCATTCTTACAGGAGCAGTAAACTTTTTTTATGAAAAAATATATATTGCATGGATTTTCCCATTGAGTAAAATAAGGGTACTCTCACTGCCGAGAGATTTATATTTCCAGAATTATTACAGTTTAAACCCATGTTTTTTTTACATTAGCAGTGCCCTCTAGTGGTCAAATTCTAATTAGATTTCCTGTTAGATTCTAATGGAGAAGAAAGTCAGAAAAGTCAGAGACATACAGTTCTCCATAGAATGTGATAGAAACTGCCTGTTACTTCCTGTCAGTTAGAACTATCATCCTGATTATTTAAACTGCTATAAATTTTTAATAAAACATCTGACAGCGATGGGAGTGACCTTTTATTCAGCAGGAAATAATCTGTAAAATATGTGTTTTCATAAAAAAAGTTTACTGCTCCTTTAAGACTTTAATGCCAGGAAGTCCTGAATGCCTCTCCAATACCATGCACAGAAAATGGCATAACATTATGACAATTTCCTTTGTATATTGTTAGTACATAATATTAAATAAGATGCCGTGGAAAGGAAATGCAAATACAGTTCCTCATTTTTCTCGCTTGTGAACAAAAGGTGAAAATAGGATATTTTTCTATGTACGTAGCTCAGTGAATTGTCATTAGGCAGGAGTATCACTAAGAAATCGGTTCCAGAATCTACTTTAGAACAGAACAGTATTTGAACATCCCCTCCCTTATAACTTTCTGCTTCGAAATGGAGAACACAAATTCTCATATTCACTAAAAAGCAAAATATATTTTTTCTGCATCAAGAGATACATGAGAAGAGAGGTCCTATGTTGTTCTGTGGAGCCTATGTACAAAGATCTCTCCCACTTGAAAATCTTAGTGCATAGGCTCCATAGAACAACATACGAACTGCAGAAGTGATATCACTGGAGAAGTCATCTCCACTTTATCACCTCTTTATGACACCTTAATCATATCACCCAAAGAGTGCAATGGGGCTACCAGTATTCCCAGGATTCTTCACAAAAGAGGTACTTACCTTGTATAACATCACTGTATAACATCACCGTATAACATCACCATATAACATCACAGTATAACATCACCTTATAACATCACCATATAACATCACTGTATAACATCACTGTATAATATCAGTGTATAACATCACCGTATAACATCACCGTATAAAATCACAGCATAACATCACCATATAAAATCACCGTATAACATTATCATAAAGCATCACTGTATAACATCACCGTATAAGATCACCATATAATATCACTGTATAACATCACCGTATAACATCACTGTATAACATCTCAGTATAACATCACTGTATAACATCACCGTATAATATCACCGTATAACATCACCGTATAACATCACTGTATAACATCACTGTATAATGTCACCGTATAACATCACCGTATAATATCACCATATAATATCACCGTATAATATCACCGTATAACATCACCGTATAACATCACTATATAACATCACTGTATAACATCACCGTATAACATCACTGTATAACATCACTGTATAACATCACCGTATAACATCACCGTATAACATCACTGTATAACATCACTGTATAACATCATTGTATAACATCACCGTATAACATCACCGTATAACATCACTGTATAACAACACAGTATAACATCACTGTATAACATCACTGTATAACATCATTGTATAACATCACTGTATAACACCACTGTATAATATCACTGTATAACATCACCGTATAACATCACTGTATAACATCACTGTATAACATCACTGCATAATATCACCATATAACATCACTGTATAACATCATTGTATAACATCACTGTATAATATCACCGTATAATATCACTGTATAACATCACTGTATAACATAAGATAACTTCTCCAGTGGTATCACTTCTCCAATTGCTGTGTTATCATATGGAGCCAATGCACTAAGATTTCTCCCACTTTGGAGTGCATAGACTCCATAGAATAACATAGAATAACATAGGAACTGGAGAAGTGATATCACTGGAGAAGTTATCTCTACTTTATCACTGCTTATCACACCGTAGTGCATCACTCCCAGTTCTTCTTAGTAGATCAGCCTCAATGAGATCATGAGAGGAGATATTCATATGTGTGTTAACCCTGTAAGTGCCAGTGAGGTATCCAATGCATTGCAACACTCCCTGGCACTCAGTGGGGTAACCGCCTGACTGCTGGACCTTTACTCAGCATTGATATCCCTGTTCTAATGTGGCACATGACCGAGCCCATACAGCAATTACACATAAGTATTACCCCACTGGATATTTATCAATGGATTGTAGACTTTTCCAGAATACAAAGGGTTACATTTCATATTAGACAGAACGCCAAACGCTGCCATTTTAGGCCTAGATTATATTAGGTGATGAATCAATGGATTTATTTCACCGATTCCTATTGAAGCTTATGGGACAATGTGCACATAAAACCAGTCATAGCATTATTAACTGTAATGGAATCCACGCTGAAATTAGGCAGTTTAAGTAATAAGACCCATTGTTTTGTGAAACGGTGGAATGAAGAATATAATTTAAATGACATACCCTGATTTGTTGCTTTAAATTGCTATGTCTCAGTGTTCATCCAGGAGTTTTATTAGTACAATCAACAGTAATTTAATTTGATTTCTGGCTCCAGTGATTAGCCTAGTCCGATTTGAATTATTTGATTCTCAAGAAAGATTTATTATTATTATTATTATCACGGAAATTAATTCAGGAAGAAAAGTGAGCGCTTCAGCTCCGCGGGAGACTGAAAGCTAATTCTCTGTGATACATCACAAACGGTTGCGGCACAAAGAATAGATCAAAGGTTTCCTAACTTGGAAGCAATTTTTCAGTATTCGGGGGGAGACAGTTTTCAGGTGTCTGTCTTCCACTATCTGATAGCCTGGTGCCCTCCAGCTGTTGAGGACTACAGTACCCATCATCCCCAGCCATTAAGGAGAGAGCAATGCCAGTTGCCTAAAAAACCCTTTTCACTAATTTGCTCCTATCAGGTCCAAAGAGATAACATTTTAGTACCCCAATTATGAGACGTTTTGTTCCTGTTATGCAAGTGCATTTGCCAGGGATGGGCAATCTGCAGCCATTAAAGGGATAGTAATACTTCGTTTTACCTTTATTTTATTTTGTAGGTATTAAAAAAACATGAAGAATGATATAAGTCTTATCTCTCAAACCTTTATGGTTTGAGAGATATTCACAAGCAAAGTTTCCCCTCCTGCCCCTTTTACCTAGTGTAATCCATCTCTTCTCAGATGTGGAATCCAGTCCATAGACCAGACAGATAACAGAAGGGGACAATCTTCTTCCTATGAGAACAATGAAATCCCTGCCCCCCCTTGACAAGCTTTTCAGGTTTTTCCCTTATCTTAATTGAAGATTGTCCCTCTCTGCAGTCTACCTGGGCACCTCCCTTCTGATCTGTCTGAGCAGTGTTACATCAGTAAATGGGCGGGAGGGGGATAGTTTGTCATTGAATTACTCTTGAACTACAACTCTGACAGAATTGAAATACACTCTCTAAAGTCCAAATACTATGAAGATTAATTAGAGCCGCTTTTATTATGAAACATTACTATCCCTTTAAGCTGTTTTTGGACTACAACTACCATCACCCTCAGCCAGGCATTAACTAGCTGAGAATTATGGGAATTGAATTGTTGCCCGCTCCTGGTCTATGCTCTGATAGCTGCACTGGCTTTTGGATGCAGAATTACACAAAACAACTTCTAGCACTGTTATTTTATATTTATTAATCCTGGGTACTCCCCTGATATCTGTGACTCTGCATCAAGCTATTTTATGTAAAAACATACTGGATTTTATTGCTGGTGTTTCTTTAACCCCTTAGTGACTGGTGACGTGCTAGGACTGTCATCTTTAAATTTCACTGGTACATGACATATTTTTTGCTCACAGTGCTGCTGTGGGAAATCTACGAGCACCAAAGGAGTCTGATTGGATTGGAGCCATCAGTATGAGACCTTCGTTTGGCGAGCCAGCACATGTGATCAGTCACATATCCCGGCTCGACGAATGACATTAAAGCGGTCCTTAACTGGAATCTATTTCCCAGAACAGTGGTTGGTAAGAAGTTAACCCTTTTAGGGCCAGAGACGTAGCCCACACATTGCAGTGCAATGCACTGGCTACCTTTCTGGCACCCAGAGGGTTAAAGTGATGGTAAACCTCCTTTTTGACTTTACATATTCTTCAGGTGCATAATTTATAAGCAAAATTTCCTGCATGTTTTTTACACTTTCATGTCTCTGGCAGGAAGCTCTCTGAATGTGCTTCCAGAGAGCTTTCTGTGTGTGAATGTAAAAGATGAGAGAGTGCAACTTTGTAAAAAGAAACACTGTAAGAAAGACAGTGAAACAATGAAGAAAAGACTTTTACTACAGCAACTGCAGCAACTCAGTGCTACAGAAAGACTGTAACTTTGTATAAATATGTCTGTTTTCACACTGTCTGATTGAAAGTTGTCTTGACAAGCACAAAAGCTTAACGTCAGGAAAATAAGTGTAAAAAAATGTGCTAAGTCAAAAAGGAGGTTGGCTGTTTCTTTAAACTAGATCCTTAGAAAATGATATGTTAATTTTTTTTCTCTAATTCTGAATTTTGTATTTTCTAGGAAGAGGGTTTAGAGCAAATGAAGGAGCTTGTAAAGATTTCAGATTTTGCACCAGAGGAAAAAATGAGGGATGTTTTATCTGGATTTATCAACCAGAGCAGGTATTCCTGTCTTCTAGACACTTTGATGTACAGTATGATGGTTGTATGATGTACAATATGATGTTTGAATGGTGTACAATATGATGGTTGTGTGATGCATAGTATAAAGGTTGAATTGTGTACAATATGATGGTTGTGTGATGTACATTGTGAAGGTTGAATTGTTAACAGTATGATGGTTGAATGGTGTACAATATGATGGATGTATGATGTACAGTATGATAGCTGAATGGTGTACAGTATGACGGTTGTGTGATGCACAGTACGAAGGTTCAATGATGAACAGTATGTTGGTTGTATGGTGCACAGTATGATGGTTGCATGGTGTGAAGTATGATGGTTGTATGGTGTACACTATGATGGTTGCATGATGTACAGTATGATAGTTGAATGGTGTACAGTATCATGGTTGTATGATGCACAGTGTGAAAGTTGTGTGATGTACAGTGTGAAGGTTGTATGATGTACAGTGTGATATATAATATGATATTTGAATGGTGTACAATATGATGGTGGTGTTATGTACAATATGATGTTTGAATGGTGTACAGTATGATAATTGAATGGTGAACAGTATGATGTTTGTATGGTGTACAGTATGACGGTTGAATGGTGAACAGTATGATGGTTGTATGACGTGTTGTATGATGGTTGTCTGGTGTGAAGTATGATGATTGAATGGTGTACAGTATGACAGTTGAATGGTGAACAGTATGATGATTGAATGGTGTACAGTATGACAGTTGAATGGTGAACAGTATGATGGTTGTATGATGTGCGGTATGATGGTTGTATGGTGTGCATATGATGATTGAATGGTGTACAGTATGATGATTGAATGGTGTACAGTATGACAGTTGAATGGTGAACAGTATGATGGTTGTATGATGTGCGGTATGATGGTTGTATGGTATGCAGTATGATGATTGAATTTTGTACAGTATGATGATTGAATGGTGTACAGTATGACAGTTGAATGGTGAACAGTATGATGTTTGAATGGTGTACAGTATGACTGTTAAATGGTGAACAGTGTGATGGTTGTATGGTGAGCTGTATGATGGTTGTATGGTGCGCAGTATGATGATTGAATGATGTATAATATGATGGTTGTATGATGTACAGTATGATAGTTGAATGGTTTACAGTATCCTGGTTGTGTGATGTACAGTGTGAAGGTTGTATGATATATAATATGATGGTTGTGTGATGAACAATTTAAAATGTCAACATGAAATTCCAGAGAAAAAGTCTAATTTAACATCAAACAATGGCTCTTTCTGAGGTCTTTTTAATGGCTGAATTGGTAGAAGCAGGAAAAATTATATGTTTTTCATGTGTTTAGGAAATTTCATATTTATCAGTGGCGTTATATTCATTCGTTAATTAAATCTATTTGGAATTGTATTTGTAATTACAATTCCCTGTGTTGACTTAGCATCATCTAATCTGAATTGACAACAGGCTTCACCAGTCTGTGTTAGACATCCCAATAGTTCTTTAGAACACTGTAAGAATATACACTTGTAAAATGATGATAGTAAGTTATAGACTACAACTGAGTTAAATTCAAGAAAAATAAAAGTTTATAGACATACCTGGGATCTCTTTGGCTATAACCCAAATACTCCAGTTTTCAGTATTTATTACCAATTCTCCAAGGACACGGGTTCTTTCTCTGTCTTGTGAAGTTCCCAGGAAACCCCACCACTTCCTGAGTAGTCTAGGGAGAAAACTCTACCAGCTCTACTGCCTTATCCTGCCCGTCCCAAATAATCTCCACCCACACTGTGACACAAATCATTTGTATACTCCCACCCCAGCCCTTCTTAATTCAAGAATGTTCCCAAGTATTTATAAATATAAATATATCTGACTGCTCTGTGTGGGATTCCTAACCTAGGTAAGGTGAAATTAATTCTTTAAGGCTTCTTACATGTTCTAATAGGAAATGCGGGCCTTAAAGGGATAGTAGTGTTTCACGAAAACAGGAGCTCCAGTTAATCTTCATAGTATTTGGGCCATGGAGAGTGTTATTTCAATACTGTCAGAGTTGTAATTCAAGAGTAATTGAATGCTAAATGTTCCCACTCCCACCCCTTTTATTTAGTATAAGCCACCTCCCCTCAGGTGTGGTATCTGGTCCTGGGACTGGACAGATCACAGCAAGGGACAATCTTCTTACTGTGAGTATAAGGAAAAACCCTGCTCCCCTAGACAGGTTTTTCAGGTTTTCCCTTATACTCAGTGAAGATTGTCCCTCTCTGCAATCCATCCAGACAGTCTCAGTAAAAGGGGCAGGAGAGGATATTTTATCATTCAGTTACTCTTGAACTACAACTCTGACAGTAATGAAATAACACTCTCCATGGCCCAAATACTATGAAGATTAATCAGAGCTGCTTTTATTGTGAAACATTGCTATCCCTTTAACCCCTTAACGACCAGCGGTCCCGGGGTGTGTGGTCCTTTAAGGACCAGATAGGGAATTTCGGCGTGCCGCCCCATGTGACTGATCACTTGGGCCGGCACGCCGAACGGAGGGACTGAAAGAGATCGCTCCGGTCTTAGAGCGATCAAATTCAGTCCCCGGTATTACTCACCCCGCTCCTGCAGGAGCGCGGTGAGTAATAGTAAGTGATGTACCAGGACCGTCACTGGTCCTTAAGTGCCAGACCAGCGTGACGGTCCGAGTACGTCACTGGACGCGAAGGGGTTAAAGCATACTTCTTTACTGCCCCTTTAAAAGAAAGAAAAAGGTCCCTAAAATTAAGAAGATGTTAACTCTTTGAATAAATTCTCCTCAATCTGTGATAAATCATGTCTGAGTCTCTTCACTGTAATGCCCTTATTAGGTGCCAAGTATGACAGCTGTCAGAAGAGGTGTCTAAGTGGCCTTCATACATATTCATCTGGTATTTTGAATTCACAGGGCATTTATTGTTGCAGCTGAAAAGAATACCAAAATGACAAACACTACTGCATTGGACAGGAAACGTGTGACCCTCTGCAAGCAGGAACTGGTAATAAGCTAGCTTCAAAATACTGAACAGAATTATAAAATTGACAAAGCTGAAAAAATAATTCAGCTTTTGCCATAAAACTCTTGTTGATCCAGAGGAAGACAAAAAGAAGACCCATTAACCCATTTCCAATTAGGCCCTAACCTGGAAAAAAAATTCCTTTCTGACTCTAAAAGGCAGTAGAATGTTTTCCCAATATCTATTCTGCTTTGAAACCAACAATCATTCTCAGTATGAACATTTTTCAGTGCCTTTATCACAACTGTATGTCCCTGTAATTTTTTTCATTTAAATTATGTATTTTTTTTCTTTTTAAATGGAGGCCAAAACTGCACTCCGTATCACATTTAAGGCTTTTCCAAGATTGTATAAAGAAGTAGAATGATATTCCCATGACATTCATCTATAACCCTTTTTATACATGATAGTACCCTACACTGTTGTGAAGTCTATTGTGAATCAGTCCTCAAATATGGTTCACTATCACTATTCCCCAAGAAGTTTCCCATTTAGTGTGTATGTAGCATTTGTTTCTGCAAACCAGATGCATAACCTTACCTTAACTCATCTGCCACTTTTCTATCCATTCACTCGGTTTAGCCAAACCTTTCTGCAGAGAAAAACACATCCTACTCTCTATGTATTTCTCTACACGGTTTAGTGTCAACAGTATAGATTCTGACACTAGTTTCAATACCTGCTTCAATATCATTAATAACAAATTTAAAAGGATTGGTCCCATGATTGAACCCTAAGGCACTCAGGCACAGTATCAAAGACCTTTGCAAAATCCGATTATACTACACTAACTGCAATACCCTTGTCCAAGCTAAAATTTACTCTTTCATAGAATGCACGGAAAATAGTGTGACATGAATTCGTTTTCAAAAACCATGCTGACTCTTACTAAGAATGTTCTTTATTATCGCAGAGTCCTATTGTTTAGAAATTCTAATATCTTAGACCAGGGGTAGTCAACCTTGGTCCTTAAGAGCTACCAACAGTGCATGGTTTATGGACATCTCAGAATAAGCACAGATTGTTCACTGAAATAGGCTGAGCCACTATTTAGTCCACCTGTGCTCATTCAGGAATATCCTGAAAACATTCACTGTTGCTAGTTTTTGAGGACCAGGTTTGGCTACCCTTGTCTTAGGTGCTAGGGAAGTCAAACTCACAGGTCCATACTTTGATGGTTTAGCTCTTGCTCCTCTTTTTAATAACTGTACTACATCTGCCTTCCCCGATAACATGGTGTTATGACTGTTGGGAGTGAATCAATACATATTATGTATAATGCTATACTGAACTAATGTCTTTATATACGGTTTGATGTATACCATCAGGTCTAGTTGCTTTATTCAGTATAACAGTGTCCAGTCTTTTACTGACTTTTCTTTCAGTAAGTAATTTATTTAATGGTGGAAATTCTGTGATTCTGCCTTGTTTGTCCAAAGCCTGTCATTGTTGCTTCATTTATGTAAATAAAATAATTTGTTTAACGTGTCAGCCATTGCCTTATCCCCACTAATTAATTCAGTTTGGAAGTGGCCAATATCACCCTTAATCTGTTGGTCATTTAAATACATTTAAAGAATTTAGGATTTGCTCTCTTTTGCAATACTTGTATCATTAGCCTATTTGCTTGTTTCCAGATTATATTGCATTCTTTATCTTTTTAAATTATACATCTAAACCTTCTGACAAACACATCTGAAAGCTTGTTCCTTATTCCTCAATTCCCTGTGAGCCTCTTTGTTAAGCTACATTGGATTTAATTTGTTCCGCTTGTATTTATTCCACACTGGTATATATTGATTCCTATAGTTATTCGTAAGAATTTAGAACAAATTCCATCTTTCTTGTGCATTTTATCTCTGACGATTACATCCCACAGAATTTCCTCTAATACTGCTATAGCACTGTACAGTTAGCCTTTTATATTTGATTTTTTTAGTTGATCCCTTGTTTAATGGGTTACTTATAACACATTTCAGAGAATACTGTATTATGGCCCCTGCTGCCTAAATGTTCCCTTACCTGAATATTTTATACAATTTCAGAATTGTTTGAGACAACTAGGTCCAGCAAAGCCTCATGTCTAGCTGACTTCTCTACTAGTTCAGATATGAAGTTATTATTAAGCAGATCTATACAATTATATTCCATTGTTCTGCTACAAATCTCATTTCTTCAGTCAGTTGTACGGTAGTAAAAATAGCTCATTGTGATTATTTGCTGACTGAGAAGCAGTTTACATTAGCAGTAGTAGCTGAGACTCTTCAAACTCCCCAGTATAAAGTGATTTGAAGCAAATGCCTATCAAAATATTCTTATTAAGTATGTCCCCAGTGCATTTATCAGCCCACAGGATCTCTACATTCTCAATGGATCTTTCATTATTATCTTTCATTATACTAGATTTTAAGACTTGCTTTATACACATGTATACCCTTATACCTCTTTTCTTTACATTATTCTTGCTAAAAAAAATTGAATATCCCTTATATTGACTGCCCAGTCATGTATGTCATCCAACCAGGTTTCTGTAAATATCTTGAAAATCGTACTGCTCATTCATTGCAATCTTTTTCAGTTCCCTTATCTTTTCAGGGAAAATATTTAGCGTGTCAGGCAGGCAATGGTGAAAACATGGGAAGCTATGGCTATTACACTTAAATAGTGTGGTGCTTTGTAAGACTCAAAAGTAAATACTTATCAAAAAAGAGAAGAGAAAAAGACAAGAGCAAACTCCCCAAAAAAGCAAGTCTTATTAATGACTTGAACGTGCTCCCTGGTAAAGCTGACAGGTAGGTAGGTGGAGAATTTGCGGACTCGGAAGTCCTGCACTGCTGTGCCGATATTACAGAATGTGGAAGTGCCCACATGAAGTCTACATTTTACAGTGAATATCTACTAAAGTATGTCCATAGAAAAAAAAGCCAATCCACATACCATTTTCCTAGCTTAATCATATGAAACAAAGTGTATTAGACTGTCACGATTTTCAGGCAAAGAAGGACAGACATGATCATAAAATGTATAACCACCTTTATTTATTAAATATGGCAATAATAGTATAGCTCACACAGTCCCAGACCACACTATGATAGGACCAGTCTCCTACCCGGAGCACTACACTACAGCTAGATACCAGAGACTAGGACCGAGGTGAGGATGGAACACCAGAGGGAAGGGTAACTGAGGCACAAGTCTCCACTCTGGATCATGCGACCGGAGGCAACAGGCAGCGAGAGCAGACCTGAACCACGGAACACTGAGACTGATGGTTAAGCACATTCGGAGAGTACAGAGCAAGTAGTCAGCCACAAGTCAGACAAGCCGGGGACTATACGAAGCGATAGGCAGCAGGAGTCAGAGGTCAGACAAACCAAGGGCTACACGGAGCAAGTTAGTCAGCCATAGCCACAGGTAATAACCAATGTGGGTAGTCAGACAAG
Source organism: Rhinophrynus dorsalis (assembly GCA_037306005.1). NCBI lineage: Eukaryota > Metazoa > Chordata > Amphibia > Anura > Rhinophrynidae > Rhinophrynus > Rhinophrynus dorsalis. The sequence continues at coordinate 42,783,776 of CM074723.1, read as the reverse complement.
CCGGAGTCTACATGGAGCGAGTTAGTCAGCAAGAGCCACAGGTCAGAACTGTAGTGGATAGTCAGACAAGCCGGGGTCATACACAGAGTGAGATAGTCAGCCAGAGCTACAGGTCAGAACCGTAGTGGGTAGTCAGACAAGCCAGAGCTAACTATCCAGCCTCCTCCAATGACAGAGGATTTCTGTCTGTAAGCTGGAGTGTTCTCATTGGCTAGATATCGATTTCTGCCAATGAGACCGCTCCATCTTACAGACAGAAAGCCTCTATTATTGGAAGAGGCTGGATAGCGGGAGGGGAGCAGAGGCAGAGTGACAGACTGCGGTTACAGAGCAGGTAACAGCAGTTTATGAGGAAGTAGGTGCAGGGCAGAGTGTATAACTTTTGACCAAATAAAGCTTAAAAAAAATTGATACACTATTACTCATATTCGATATGTTTCCTAACTATTCAGGCTAACATATAGGGGTGATACATCCTCTTTAAGGGAAATTTTTATTAAAAATGTAGTTGCATCTTATGAGTGTCTACTTAATAAATGTCCAAGGGGAGAGATGCTTTAAGGTGTGATAAAGAGGAGATCACTACTCCGGTGTGACAAACTCTCCTAATCCTATTATATTCTATGGAACCTATCACTAAGACCTCTCCAACTTGAGAACTCTTAGTGCAGAGGATTCACAGAATATCACACTGGACAAGTGATCTCTTCATTATCAAACCTTAATGTATAACTTCCTGGAGTTGTGTGGGTGCATCTCTTTCCCCTTTTCATCATCACCATGATTCTCTTGAGCATGCCCTTTCTAATGAGCCACCCCTATAGATAAAAATGCAGAGTAAATTAAAGTGACCCACCTCTTTAAATTAAGGTTGCATAGTCAATATCTTCATTTAAAAATGCTTATGTATCTTGTAGGCCAAAATACCAACTGATGCATAGTTTAGAAGATATTCATATTTCTTGTTCTATTGTATGCAGAACCTGTGGCTAATTAAACAGGACTGAACATACCTGAAAGGAATAGTAATGCTTCACACAAACAGCAGCTCCAATTAATCTTCATAGTATTTGGGCCATGGAGAGTGTTATTTCAATACTGTCAGAGTTGTATTTCAAGAACAATTGAATAATAAAGTTTCACCCTCCTGCTCCTTTTACCTAGTGTAAGCCTCCTCCCCTCACATGTGGAATCTGGTCCTAGAACCAGACAGCTCACAGCAAGGGACAATCTTCTTACTGTGAGTATAAGGACTTCCCTGCCCCCTTGACAGGTTTTTCAGGTTTTCCCTTATGCTCACTGAAGATTGTTCCTCTCTGCAATCCATCCGGACAGTCTTGCTGCTCCGAGGTGAGCAGTGTTACATCAGTAAATGGTGCGGGAGGGGGATACTTTATCATTCAATTACTCTTGAACTACAGCTCTGACAGTATTGAAATAACACTCTCCACGGCCCAAATACCATGAAGATTAATTACTATCCCTTTAAAGGGGCAGTAAACCTTTCTTATGAAAAATATGTTCTAGTGTTTTTCCTGCCAAGTAAACAAGGACACTCCCACTTCCTGGAGATGCTTCATTCAAAAATTATTACAGTTGAAGCTGTTAGCAGCAGTGTTTAACCTTTTAAGTGCCAGAAGGGTACATTACATTACAAACCAAAACAATTGACAGAGCAATTGCACTATTATATATTATTATATATTATATATAAATCGGTATGTTAACCATTTGAATGTTAGAAAGATCTCCCAGTGCATTGCTTCTAACATTTAAGGGGTTAAAATCTCCATTTAAATCAATGGTAAATTTTATATTTCACCAATGATTCAGTTGGTTAATCTCAGAATTCATTGTCATTTTTATTGAACATAGAGCACCAAAATATGAAATTGCTGTATCCTCTGAATGTTAAGTTGGCTTTGCAATGTGTTTTTTGCATACACTTTCTTGGTTGGGTCAGAAGAAATGGTGCATATATTAATATTTTAATATGCAAAATAACCAAAACTAGTTTTGAATCTTCATATTTAATTTGTACTGTTATCAGGAAGCAATGTCAAGCGAGGCCAAATCAGTTGTACAGCAGAAGAAAAAGACATCTTTCAACGACATGGTTCGGGAAATGCAGAGTTTTATAGACAAGATCAGATTCCTGGTGGACGAGGTAAGTAGAGTGGACATCTTTATGGGTTTTATGATATGTACACTAGTATATGGAGCACACAAACAGCGTGTGTGTGTGTGGGGAGAGAGTTGTATAAATCTGCCAGAAAAACTCCTCTGGACTTAGCCTCCAATACCTAAGCTTCTATTGCAGGGCATGTAATACAGAGTACTATCACTTTAAAAGGGATAGTAATACTTAAAATGTAAAAAAATATATGTTGCAGGGTTTATCCCCCTGAGTAAAACAAGAGTACTCCCACTGCTGAAAGGTGTTTCATTTAAAAGTTATTAATTTTCAAAGTTGAAATGTTTAGGTGCAATATCATAGTGGCCTGAAATTGTACAGTGGCGCTGTTGCTACACAATCCTATGGACAGCTCTGGTCCTGGGACCATAAATCTCCATTATTAATCTAAATTAACAAAAATAAAGAGTGGTAATGTTTCTTTGATTTCTGCTGTTCTTGTCCAGTTTAATAGATGAACAAACTTCCTGACTTCTCAAACCTTATGATACTACTGCTGCTGAGAATTCCGTTACTGCATTAGTAATATTGAGTTTGAGAAGTCAATAAGTTTGTTCTTCTCACACACCTTGTTACCCAGTCGCCAATATAGCAGGGAGTATAAGATGATTTTACCTGACCTCATAGGAATCGGTGACAAATTGGCTGAGCAACTTTGTAAGTATTAACCCCTGAACATATGGGCTAGAATAGTGCTGTATATCCAAATTCAAAGTGTGGGTAGATCAAGGTAAATAGACATACAAAATGTGAGAAGCTTCTGAGGATGAACAAACAGCACAATGGCCTGTTCTATGTCTAGTCACTGCTCAGAAGCCATGGACCCCATTGCTCTCAGTGACTAGAGAATCCAGCTGCACCTCAATGACAAGGCCCAACAAGGCCAAAACATACATCTGGGCTTAGTTGGTGTTCCTGTGGAGAGTGGACCTGCCCATCATTTTGAACCTGGACCGCCCTTTTGGGCGGGATTAGTCTAATATGTACATGGACATTGCTCCTCTGTGATGGCACTAGAGAGTTAAAACCTGATGCTTCTGAGCAGTGACTAGCCGTAGAACAGGCCATTGTGCTATTTGTTAGTCCTCACATTTGGTATGCTCATTATGTAAGTCATCAGTTGCTGTTCTAACCACATGGAATAAACATTTGTTTTACATTATCTTGAACTGAAAGTTATAAGTTCTTAGAGTAGAAGTCATTCCATTTAAAGTACCTCCCGATATGAGGCTGACTAAATGAAGCATAGATTGTAATAGATTATATCAGTGTCCTAATAAAAATAAGGAGGCAAATATAGTTTTTGATACCTTTTATTGGCTAACTAAGCAGTTTTAAATGCAAGCTTTCAAGACCTTAGGTCTCTTCCTCAGGCACGTTATACAGATAAATATGAAAACACCTCTCTTAAATACCAGTGTTAATAACAAAAAGACAGAGACACCAGTGGGAGAACAATTTTGTCAAAATGGGCACAGTGTCAAGGATATTAAGTTAACTGTATTGATGGGACTGTTCCGCGCTCAAAGGGACAGAAAGGTATGGGAGGTAAAATTAATGTTAAAATTTAATGCAATTTGTAGTGGTTTAAATAGAGATAAAGAGTTCTTATCAAAATACAATTTAGTTGATTGACCTTTCCAACAGACCCAAGAGCATCATAAATACCTCTAAAGCCTCAGAGGAAGAGTGCAATTTACCATTGACTGATCAAAGGTATCTGGATCTGGATTCAGTTCTCTTATCTGATTTCCATTCTAAACAATGCAATGTGTACTTGTATTTAAGAGAGATGTTTTCATATTTATCTGTATAACATGCCTGAGGAAGAGACCTAAGGTCTTGAAAGCTTGTATTTAAATCTGCTTAGTTAGCCAATAAAAGGTATCAAAAACTATATTTGCCTCCTGCATTTCTACGGCTAACACGGTACCAACTCTCATCTGCTAATAAAAATAAGTTTATTTAAAAAGAATAAAATAAACGCAAATAATTTGTTTAAGGGTTCTCAAGGCCTTTTCTTCAACACATGAACATGACAGATCATTTAAAAAGTCCCATAACCAGAAGCACCCCCACAGGGGTGGGGGATCCCCTCATGCTTCAAGTCAGTTTATTTAATATTGTAGACATTAAAAAAATAAGTACAACAACGTAAGTCTTATCTCTCAAACCTTTATGGTTTGAGAGATGTAACTGGCTAAAGTTCCCCCCTCCAGGCTGTTTCAGACAAGATGCCATCTAGCTGACAGCAGGAGATTCCGGTCCCAGGACCAGCCGGCGGCTCTTCAGCAGAGCCGAAATCCCGTTATTTAGAAATAAATACTTAATTGGAAAGGTCTACAAAGTGTGATTGCAAACCAGGCAGACTTTGTAGACCGTTGCAATGAAGTATTTGTTTCTAAATAGTGTGATTTCAGCTCTGTTGAAGAGCCACCAGCTGGTCCCGGGACTGGGGTCTCCTGCTGTCCCATACAGTGCTGCAACAGCCTGGAGGGGGGAACTTTAACCAGTTATATCTCTCAAACCACAACGGTTTGAGAGATAAGACTTACATCGTTGTACTTATTTTTTTAATGCCTACAATATTAAATAAACTTAAATTTAAACTTTACTATTCCTTTAAACTGGAGTAGGCTTTCAAAGCACAAAGAAATCAATTCCAGCTCCAAGCACAAAGAAATCAATTCCAGCTCCTATTTTAGAGCGGAATAGTATTAGTACAAACACACACACGTTTCCCTGGTTTTGAGTGCACTGATCTGAACTACACAATGTTGAAATGTTTCTCATACTATTGTACCCAATTGTTCCTTCAAGGTAAGTACCCATAATGCATGAGAATGGAAGCCAGTACATAGCTATAAATGAACATATGCTTGAAAAATAATAAACAATAAAATAAAATGTAGCTATTCCTTTAAGAGGCTGCTTCAATCTGCAATGTAAGGACCATACACACAAGAGCAGTCCTGGGCCAACTGCACCAGAAGGGACAAGCAAATATACCCATTGATTTAAAAAGGGATTTTAACCCCTTGATTGCTAGTGAGGTCTCCAACACATTTCTGTATTATGTGTTGGGGACCTCTCTAGCATTCAAGGGGTTAAATACTTCAATTAAATAATTGAGAATTTTACTTTTTTTTTTGCCCCCTATAAGGCAGTTGGATTGCTCCAGATTGTGCCTTTTATGTATGGCCCTAAAATAATTTCACTTATTTAGCTGCATCCAAGAAGAAAACGTTTGTTCTGTTTTCATGTTTTGCCATAATAGCCTCAGCATACCGTGCCCGATGTCTTCATCTGGATGCTCAGCAATAACAAGCGAGTTGCCTATGCTCGGATTCCTGCCAGAGATATTCTCTACTCCCCAGTGCATGAAGAGAAAGGTCATCACTGTGGGAAGATTAAAACCCTCTTCTTTAAAGTAAGTAACATACACCAGAGGCCTGCTCTCCCTCTAGTGCATAACTGCCTTTATAGGACTTACAGATTCTTGACATCTTTCTATTTGTATGTGCTTAAAAAAAAAAGTGGAGCTCACACCATATAACAAATTAGATGATTTTAAAAGAGCTTTCAGGGTCACTTATATGTTGTGCTAACTATTTTGATGTATAGTTTGAGATATTACACTTTATTTGCTGTTATTTTATACACATTAGACAGTACTGACTAGTTTACCAACCACATCGTAATACACTGCTCTCCTTCCCATCTACCACTTCCTGTCTGCCAGATACTAACATTCCACACTGCTCTCCATCCCAATTGACACTCCCTGCCTGACAGATAGTAACATTCCACACTGTTCTCCTTCCCACCTACCACTTCCTGTCTGCCAAATACTAACATTCCACACTGCTCTCCTTCCCAATTGCCATTCCCTGTCTTCCAGATAGTAACATTTCACAATGCTCTCTTTCTCACCTGCAATTTCGTGCCTGCCAGATACTAACATTCCTCATTGCTCTTTCTCCCACCTGCCATTCCCTACCAGCCAAATACTAACATTCCACACTGCTCTCCCTACCACCTGACACTACTTACCTGTCAGATACTAACATTCCACACTGCGCTCCCTCTCCCACCTGCCACTTGCTACCTGCCAGATACTAACATTCCACACTGCTCTCCCTCCCATCTGACACTTTTCTTCCTGCCAGATAATAACATTCCACACTGCGCTCTTTCCTGCCACTTGCTACCTGCCAGATATTAACATTCCACACTTCTCTCTCTCCCACCTGCCAATCCCTACCTGCCAGATTCTAGCATTCCACACTGCTCTCCCTCCTACCTGCCACACCCTTCCAGCCAGATACTAGGATTCCATTCTGCTCTCCCTCCCATCTGCCACTCTTTGCCAGACAGATATAGTAACACTTCAGACTGCCACTCCCTGACACCCAGTATAAATAAAGTTAATATCTCATAAATAATTGTTTTTAATAAAAAATGGCATGTATGTGTTACTGAAGCAGCTTTCAAAACCACCTAAGTTCTTATAGGATGTTAGTTCCACTTTAAGTTTGAAATATTTTGAAGAGTTTTTTTGGATATTGTTTCCATGAATACCACTTTTTTTTACATTGTTTCCAGGAATACAGCATTTCTAATGCATTGCTTGACAGTGCATTGGAGACATCATACATTTTCAATAGTGGTTAAAATCCATTTTGGAGTTACAGTTCTGTGACTATTTGATACTGAAGTCAAGGTTGGGGAAGAAAGCTCTTACACTTGACTCTCAACTTTAAAAGACCAATGAGAATGTGCAATGCAATATGAAGCATTGCACACCACTGTGGGCTTTAAAGTGACAGTCAACATCCGTTTTTTACTTTACCCATTCGTAAGTGCATACTATGTAAAGTCAAATAGTTTTTTTTTTTCTATTTTCACCTTTTTTTTACACTTTTATGTCCTGACAGTGAGCTCTCTGATATGTTTCTTGACAGCTTTCTGTTAGGGAATATAAAGGCAGAGCGATTCCAACAATGGAAAAAAAGATACATTGTAAACTAAGTGACACGATATAGTAAAGCCTGTGTCTACAGCATATAGACAACTCACTGCTGCAGGGATTTTGCGACATTGTATAAATATCTCTGTTTTCACGGTTCCCAACAGAAATCTCTCTGGAAACAGGCATCCAAATTCAGGGGGTTCAATGTCAAGGTCAAAAACGGTCAAAAAATAAAAGATGATAAAAAAATAAAAAAAAAAATAAAAAGTTTAGGCAATTTGACTTTACATATTTGTCAAGAACATAATATGTAAAGTCTAAAGAGGAGATTGACTGTCTAAAAATCATTGGTCCTCTTTTATTGTTAAAATACAATACATTCTGAGCTTCTGAATGGTATTGGTAAAGAGAACACCTGCACATAATGATCAGAACTGAATGTCCCCTCCTAGGGCAATGGATTGTGAGTGGTGTTTCAGTCTGCCAGGCCACACCCACCTTATGCATTGTAGGCGTGACCATAACTATTTCAGTGTCCCTAGTTAATGGTAGACAATTTATTTATTGGTTTCTTGTACTGTTCACTTTATATATATATATATATATATATATATATATATATATATATATATATATATATATAACCTAAAAACAACTTTGGTGATTATGAAATGTTCATGAAATGTTATAGGACTTTTGCTGCTGAGTAAAACACCTCTGACAGTTGGTTAATTAAAAAGTTATAACGTTTAATTCTGCAACAAAGTGAGGGAGCTGTTACTGTTACATCCTATAGAGAACTACAGTCGGTGACTCACCTCTCCCATAGAATGTAATACAATATTTGTCTGAACACCATGTAAAATGTGAGTAGACTTTCTGTATATTAGTGGACGCAGCTTGTGTAAAGAAAAATCTGCAAAATTTAACCCTTTGAGTGCCAGAAGGGGTATCCAGAGCATTGCCTTGCAATGTGTCAGATACCCCTCTGGCACTCAAAGGGCTAATATGGAAAGACCTTGAATCTACCCAATGTCACTCTTTTTCTTACCCCAGCTCCCAGGAAAGAGAGGACCCGGTTGGAATATACAAGCTAAAGCGGATGTATTTATGTGGCTGGGATCCAGCAAGTACTCCCACAACATCTTTGAAAACTTACCAGTGGGATATGAAATGGAATCGCACTCAGCTTCAACAGGTCACCATGGAACACCAGCCCCTGGGAACCTGGTCTACAAAAGTAAGAGCATCTCCGCTTATAGCTAAAATCACGAGCTTGCAGGACCATGACCCTTCTTGGCTCTATCTGGGCACTCTGCAGAGCAGAAACAGTATAGAACATAAGGGTCATATTCACAAACACAGAACTGGATACATTCCGTTCCAAACCATCTGCACTATACAGAACAAATATGCATATCTGAAATTCTCTGGATCTGCCCTGTAGACTCTGGTGTGTTAAAGGGATAGTAATACTTTGTTTTATCTTTATTTTATTTTGTAGGCAATAAAAACATGAAGAATGATATAAGTCTTATCTCTCAAACCTTTATGGTTTAAGAGATATTCACAAGCAAAGTTTCCCCTCCCGCCCCTTTTATCTAGTGTAAGCCATCTCTTCTCAGATGTGGAATCCAGTCCATAGACCAGACAGATAACAGCAGGGGACAATCTTCTTCCTATGAGAACAATGAAAGCCCTGCCCCCCTTGACAAGTTTTTCAGGTTTTTCCCTTATCTTAATTGAAGATTGTCCCTCTCTGCAATCTACCTGGGCGCCTCCCTTCTGCTCTGGCTGAACAGTGTTACATCAGTAAAAGGGGCGGGAGGGGGATACTTTGTCATTGAATTACTCTTGAACTACAACTCTGACAGAATTGAAATAACACTCTCCAAAGTCCAAATACTATGATGATTAATTAGAGCTGCTTTTATTATGAAACATTACTATTCCTTTAAAGCAGAGCTGTCAGTTTGTAACAAATAGGCGGTTTTGGAAAAGCTTTCAAGACCACCTATATTTATGTTAGCCATTTTATTTACACGATAGTTTACAAACTATTTATCTTTATTTCTCCATTTATGCAAATTAGATAGCACTTCCTGGCATATCTACCAGATACTAACATTCCACACCGTCCTTCCTCCCAAATGTCACTCTCACCTGGATGCCTACTAGCTAATTTGCATACAATGACAAATAGACTATTGTTTGAAATAAAAAAATGAATAACATAAATATAGACGTTTTGAAAGCTCTTCCAGGATCACCTATTTGTTACAAAGTAACAGTTCCACTTTAATTACGGGGTCTTATGGGACTGAGGCTTTTTCATTGATTTCCCTGGTAACCTAACATAAAAGAATATGACTCCCACAGATTAAGAATAATTTAACGAGTAATATAAAAAGGGAAAAAAACACAAATTAGTGTAAAGTCAAAATCATGTAATAGCCAGGAAACATGAAAAGTGTTATAAGTTTCTGGTGAACTGCCCTTAGTCACCCATGTAACAATCAATGAGGAGAGGGTTTCACATGTTACATAATGTCTTCAGTGACTGAGAACTATATCATCACTGGAGCTGAATACAGGGAAGTAAAACAATAACACAACGCTTAACGCTCTAATCCTGTACCATATGGTGAAAACAATTCATACAGTCTGTGCACAAGTCCTACAGTCTCTTGTGCATGTAGTCCAACAAGTTCCTCAATGAAAACGATATAAAATCTTCTCCAGGGTTGTGGCTTCTATTGGAATGTCCACAGGTACACTTCCACAGACGAACCTGGTGCAGAAAAAGAGAAAAAAAGATGCACAAAAGCCACTGAGAGTGGTATCTGTAAACATGTAGTGTAGATCGTCCCTGTCTAGAGTGCTTGTACTCACACAGTAGGTAGTGGGATCAAATATTGAGAATCACTAAATGTCAAAGGAATCTCCCAGGAGCTAGACCTTTTGCCACGGAGATATCACCCAATACGATACTTCTCATCGGTGAGGCCTAAAAACATAAAAAAGATACACCGGGCGACAAACCCTCTAAGGGTAACACTGTGAGTACCAAAGTGATTAACCCTGCTCGAAATCGAGACCACTTACATATATTCCCGTAGTATCTATGCCTTAAGCGAGGTGGTGAATATAGAAGTTTGGTAGCCCTTATATAAGCAGCCAAGTATTACCACAAGGGTATTTTATTAGATATATTGCAATGTGATTCTCTCCCTACGCGTTTTGTAACATCATGTTACTTAGTCAGGGGATCAAATGAAAATAAAATTCCATTCCATTTATACAAGTTATTTGATTAAAACCAAAGACATACCGATGTGCTGTTTTCCCCGTGCGCCAGCTCCATTGCCATTGGATGTATGTTACTGGAATGCTACTAGCATCAAAGCCTCATTCCCGTAACTTGCTGATGTCACAGGAAGTGACGTGCTCACCAGGAGATTTGGTCCCCCCTCCCAGACAGCGCAACTGGCAAAGAGAAGAGCACAGAGAGTAAAATTGTAGTTGTACAGGATGCTTCTCCCCAACTCAATAAATAAATCTAAAAAAACATATCAAATATGTATAAAAGTGTTCTTCAGTACAATAAAATCTATGGTTCTTTTAGTTATTCTTAAATTAAAGGCCCATAAAGCCATATTGATCTAAGATAGATATCATCCATCTTATGACTTACATCAAAAAAATACATAAAATCAGAGCAAAAAAAAAGTACACTATAATTAAAAGCCAGTAATAATACATTTAAATGAAACAACAAAAATAGAATAAAATATATATATACTTAATCACTCCTATATATTTATATGTCTAAAAAATACAAATACACAGGATACTATAGTATAGAACCTGGAGTCACAATCACACACCAACCTTAAACGGAGAGCTTTAACTGGTAAAATTGTATATCCTTAGAGATTTACAAAAAATGACTAACTTTCAGATCCTTAGTGAGCCCCTCAGGGCCCAAAGTTTGTATCTGGAAAATCCAAAAGGCTTCACTTTTGCAAAGCTTGGCAAATCTATTGTATTCCTGTTCCCTTTAATACAAAAATTCTTTAGTCCTCCTAGATGACATTCGCTAAAATGTTTCAGAACAGTGTGTCTTGGATCCCTTCATAATGAGCCTACTATGTTCTCCAGCCCTTTCCCTAAGCACTCTTGTGGTACAACCCACATATTGGATCCCAAGTCCACACTGGATTACATAAATCAATTATGATGTCTCACATGTTATCAGCTGACCTATCTGAAAAGTTTTTTGGTTAGACTTACTAATGATAGTAGAGATCCTATTGGTAATATATAGGTACAATTGGAATTTAGACATTTAAAATTACCCACAGGTGCTGAGGAGCTGAAGATGCCAGACCCAACCCCCTTCTCCGAAAATGAGTTTTTAGGGGCCACAAAACCACGGATGTTTTTTGCCTTCCTATACATAATCTGGCTTTTCTCGGGAATTATATCTTTCAGTAAAGGGTCCAACCAAAGAATATGCAAATGTTTGGAAACAATGTTTTTAATAATTCCCAGTTAAGCACTGTATTGTGTAACAATTGTAGGAGGTCTTCCCTGTTTATTGTTTTTCTTTTTGGTAACTAAGAGTGTTTGTCTATCTAGTCGTAAAGCCTTATCCTTAGCTTTCTCAGTGAGTAGACCTGAATAACCTCATTCCAGGAATCGTTGTTTCAAGATTTCACCCTCTCTCTTAAAGTCCTCTAAATCAGTACAGTTCCTACGTAGCTGATGAAATTCTCCAAAGCTGATGTAATTCTTCAACTCTTCCTCCACAGATGATTAAAATATCATCTATGTACCTATTATAGTGCACCAGGTTGCCACCCCCCCACCAACACCCTTCACCAAAAATGAGTTTTAAACCTTAGGTCGACTAGGGACCACACAACCAAGGATGATTTTTGCCTTCCTATACATAATCTGGCTTTTCTCAGGAATGACATCTTTCAGTAAAAGGTCCTGCCGGAGAATACTCCAATGTTTTTAATAATTCCCGCTGAAGCACTGTATTGTGTTACAGTTTTAGGAGGTCTTCTCTGTTTATTGTTTTTTTGGGGGGGGACTAAGAGTGTTTGTCTACCTAGTCGTAAAGCCTTATCCTTAGCTTTCTCAGTGAGTAGACCTGAATAACCTCATTCCAGGAATTGTTGTTTCAAGATTTCATCCTCTCTCAAAGTCCTCTAAATCAGTACAGTTCCTACGTAGCCAATGAAATTGTGCAAAGTTGATGTAATTCTTCAACGCTTCCTCCCCAGATGAGTAAAATATCATCTATGTACCTATTGTAGTGCATCAGGTTGCCCTCCCACATGCATGCGGGCCATACATATAGATGTTCTCACAGGCCCTGGTACCCTGAATTTGCAGAAGAAATTACTCTGAAAGTTGAAGAAGTTGTGGTACAAGATAAAGGAAACACACTCCAGAATAAACTCTGATTGTTCCCTAAGCATGTCATCATCTTTCTCAAAAAAATAGCATACCGCCTGCAATCCTAAGATGTGATCAATGCAGGTGTAAAGTGATGACACATCAAGGGACACCCATACATACTCTGGTTTCCAATATATGGCAGATAATTCCCATAATATATCCTGGGAATCACAGGTATAGGACGGTAAAGCCACTACAGATTAAGCCTCACTGATGAGAAGCATCGTATTGGGTGATATCTCCATGGCAGGTCCAACAGGTCTGCCTCCTTGGAGAACCCTCTGACATTTAGTGATTCTCAACATTTGATCCTACTACCTTCTGTGTGAGTACAAGCACTCTAGATAGATACGATCTACAGTACACGCTTACAGATACTACTCTCAAGGGCTTTTGTGGTTCGTTTTACTCTTTTTCTGAATACAGAGAATGAGTCTTAAAGGGATAGTAATGTTTCATAATAAAAGCAGCTCTGATAATCTCATAGTATTTGGCCCATGGAGAGTGTTATTTCAGTACTGACAGAGTTGTAGTTCAAGAATTGAAGGATAAAGTATCCTCTCCCGCCCCTTTTATTTATCTAACAATGCTCAGCTCAGAGCAGCAGGGTGGTGTCCAAGTGGATTGCAGAGAGGGACAATCTTCAATTAACATAAGTGAAAAACCTATCAATGGGGGCAGGGCTTTCATTGTTCTCACAGTAAAAAGATTGTCCCTTGCTGTGAGCTTTTGGTCTGTGGACCAGATTCCACATTTGAGGGGAGGTGGCTTACACTAGGTAAAAGGGGCGGGAGGGGGATACTTTATCATTCAATTAGTCTTGATCTACAACTCTGACAGTATTGAAATAACACTCTCTATTGCCCAAATACTATTAAATTAATTGGAGCTGCTGTTTTGTGAAACATTACTATCACTTTAAGCAGTGGTTTGTACTAGATGATGCTTGGATGTTACATCATTATGTATACAAGTGATCTGTTTGTTAATAACACCCTGCTTAGTTTGCACATAGTATTTGCTAACTGTTTTTAAGGATCCAGATTTCTGATGGGAAATGGTATTGTTTGACCATCCCCAAGGCTTTTCTTTTGTTTTCAGCAGCTAACACAATATGTACACTCATGATATGTTGGGGATTTATATTATGCTTTAGTTGTCACTTGTGTATCCTATATGTGTTTGTGATACTTGCCTTTATAGTCACTGTGACACAATAAACTTTGATAGTCACATAAAACCTAGGTATGTGCATTTATAAACATATATTTTGTGGGTCACTTGTGTGTCTACCGAACTCTCCTGTTTTCTTCAAATTTTCTTTTCTCTTTCATTCATTTTTTTCTATTAACACTTTAAGTGCCAGAAAGGTAGCAAATGCATTACAAAACATACCTCTCTGGCATTCAAAGGGTTTAAGTTTTTACTTGTCCCCTAAAGTTCAAATACTTTATACATAAGGCCTCATATCTTACAGCTGGTACTTCACCACCAATGGCATTCCAAAAAACACATAAACCTAAATAAAAAATGATACTAGAACAAGTCTCTAAATAAAATCAAAGACCAACGCATTTCATAGCTGAGTAGCCACTTGCTAGTCTTTCATTGTTTTTATTTTCCTGTCTCTGTTTGATGGAATGCCATCACTGGTGAAAACATGACTGAGGTTGGGTATTATCATGTCTACCTGGAAGTAGAGCAATTTAAAGGGATAGTAATGCTGCACAAAAACAGCAGCTAAAATTAGTCTTCATATCAACTGGGCCATGGAGAGTGTTATTTCAACACTGTCAGATTTTTAGTTCAAGAGTAATTGAATGATAAAGTATCCCCCTCCCGCCCCCTTTACCTAGTGTAAGCCACCTCCCCTCAGATGTGGAATCTGGTCACTTGACCGGACAGATCACAGCAAGGTATAATCTTCTTACTGTGAACATGTTTTTCATTATATTCTCTGAAGATTGTCCCTCTCTGTGATCCATCCGGACAGTCTTGCTGCTCTGAGGTGAGCAGTGTTATATCAGTAAAAGGGTCGGGAGGCAGATACTTTATCGTTCAGTTATTCTTGAACTACAACTCTGACAGTATTGAAATAACACTCTCCATGCCCTAAATACTATGAGAGATGACACTGGGGGCAAAACGTTTCTTTTTACAAGGGCTTTAATATAGGGATTTGTAATACTGTAGCTGTTTTTATTATCAAAAATGACTATCCCTTTAAATCTAATGGAATTTGGGGAATGTTGATATGCCCCCTATGTGCTGGTTTGTCCCAGTACTGTTCCCCTTTTAACTTTGTATGTGTGATCCAGTCATACTGCATATTGCTTTCTTCTAGTATTGATGGAAACTCAGTAGTTGCAGTCTTCAGTGATTTCTGTAATAGACAAGAGCAAATCATTCTCTCAAATTAAATGTTATATTGTGTTCTCTATTAACATGTACCTTATTCTCATTTATCATATATATTAAAAAAAACTTAAAGCCGGTATCAATCCTGAAGTAATTAGTGGGTTAAACAACCCTAACACTGCAGAGAAAGTTTGCCGTTTATTCCATATTCAATTTTTTCATTATTGATTATAATGGAATTACAGCATACTATTCAGAGGAAAATGTTTAAAGGAGCAGTAAACTTTTTTTATGAAAAAATATATATATTGTAGGGATTTTCCTATTGAGTAAAATAAGGGTACTCCCACTGCCGAGAGATTTATATTTCCAGAGTTATTACAGTTTAAACACATGTTTTTTTTACATTAGCAGTAATGCAGAGCGCTGGGAGATGACATCATCCCCCAGCGCTTTCCATTACTAAGAAGAACGTGCAGGAGCTTCAGGTAGGAAATGGGGGCAATGTGGAGGGGGTCAATGTGGTCAGGGGTGCCAATGTGGTGGTGGTGGTGGGGCCCCGTGGCACTTCTTGTACCAGGGCCCGGAGGCTTCTATTTACACCTCTGACTATGTACTAAACAAGACACACACCATCTCCCTGTGCATGCTATAGGGACTGGTGTAAAGGTCTGGCTGGTACGAAGTCCTAATGGTGGCAGAGCATATGCACTGGTATACAATACAGAGATCATGCTCTGTAGTGTAGTCCCTGATGTGCAGCTACTGGAGTTGGTGGTGAAACTTCACTGGTGAAATCATACATATGAGTTAGGTCAAACTGATGAAGGCTTGAATGTATGTATTTGTGTATCTATATATATATAGATAGATAGATAGATAGATAGATAGATAGATAGATAGATAGATACATATTAATTATAGCATAATATTATTATTATGCCATATCTGTATCTGTAGATATTATTTATATATATATATATATATATATATATATATATATATATATATATATACACACACATTAATTATAGCATAATATTATTATTATGCCATATCTGTATCTGTAGATAATATTTATATATATATATATATATATATATATATATATATATATATATATATATACACACACATTAATTATAGCATAATATTATTATTATGCCATATCTGTATCTGTAGATATTATCTCTAAAGTGAATGAGAGAGAGCAAAATATAGGTGCAGGTGTCACTTTCTTCTCCAGCTGTTCTTGAACTAAAACTCCAATCATCTTCAACTGGCCAGTGTTCTGATGTAGCCAAACAATAGCTAGAGAACCACTGGTTACCCACTTCTTATATAGGTTCTTTCACTGAGACTCTGCACAGAACAAACAGTGCTCTGCCATGAGTCCTTCTAGCACTGAACAATACCATGCAACTTAATGCATTTAGACCAATGGACTGTAAGGTTATGTTCAATGCCAACAGATGTCTAGAGGCAAGAGCCTTCTTAACTAATGCTGATCATGATGGATTGAGTTACCATTTTTGAAAGGTTTTCTAAAGCAAATGGGACCAATTACTACACAGTGAAATATAGGCTGTTATCTGTGTTAAATGGAAACTAGAATTAAAAAGCTTTTTATCTGTGCCTTTAAACATAAGATTAGGAAACATTTTGCTTTGTGATTTCCATTGAAAATCAATGGGTTTTTTTAAAACACTTTTACGGTTGTCCTGGAGGACCTTATTTGAGGTAATCATGTGATTTATGTCTATTTTTCCTATTAAAAAACAGCAATCCAGTGTTGCTTGATGACGGATCACACTGTCAGTCAGGGCCGGTTGTACATCACAAGGCCTGCTCTATGAAAAACACACTTGGTGCCCCTAGTCATATAGTTTTTTTGGGTATTTCGAATCTCGAAGCGTTAATATTAATGGATTGATAAATATATGACTATAATATTATTGTTACTTTTCCCAACGAAGACATACACCCTGTTACTAATGGTGTAATCAGCATTTGGTTTAGGGTTACATCTCTCATTCATTTTTCTAACTAATGGCTCTTGTTCTATTAATTACTTTAAAATATGTTTTATACAGTGATGGTTGTCCTAACGTCTGAGGCAAAAGGCTGATGACTGAAACTCGTCAAGAATATTTAATGACCATTGAAACATTATGGGTCTGGTAATATATTATTGCTCTTTAGTGCAGGGTGGTAAATGACTCTATGGTATTTATGGAGTTAATGGTGCTCATTGCCTTTCAGAAGTAGAAAGCCTGGACTATGTTGAATTCGCTATGTAGTGGCATTCATCGGAAAATGTGACCTAAGGTAGTTTATGGTGATGTAAGTGGGAAAGTGTCAGTGTTGGAGCATGCCGGGAGATCGATTCTATCTGTGTGTAGTAGCGCAGGTTAAGGTATTTGGAATGTTGGTGCTTGCTCAGTGGAAGCATGCGGACACTGTAGCTTCCATTGACATGATCATATAATAAACTAATTTCCCACCTTTTATTGTTTTATTCATGGTGATTGCTTCTAAGATATGTTTGGGACACATTGTCTTTAAGTCTCTGACTTCTGAATTAAGATGAAAGTCCCGACCCATACAGTTGATTGATCTGTGATAATGGTTGAGATTGTAATTGGTCTGAGAAAATTTAAAAGACAAATTCTTCGCTAGCCGTTGCCTTTGGTCATGGCTAAGTGCCATGAAGGTGTGAAATGCGTTGATCAGGAGAACTAAGGCCTGCTAGTTTCCCACTCTGTCAATAATACCTCTTTGATTATCTGTATTTGCTCATGAAGGTATGTGTCATCATTTTTTACATTTCCTTATATAATAAACGAAGATGTTTTAAATACGGTTTAAACTATTTATGAGAGTAAGGATGAATCTGTAGCAGTGGTGCGAATCAATGTTTGCAATATTTTACCCCATGTCATATCCCCACTCATTACATTGCTTCCCTCCAAGATCAATTATTTCTGGACAGTTATTTCTAGACATAGAGGCCTTTTTCTTAAACCGGAATATTCAAACACATAATTCCTCTATAGAAAATGTGATGTATGCCATAACTTACCTGTTGACCGGCATCCTTGTGCATGCATTTTCACGCATTCACACCATCTGCATATGTACGAGTGGCAGCAATTTTCCTGTTCTCCCTATGAATCTAACTTTCATTCCAAATGAAGTGGTTTGCGATTGTGGAACCCAATTCGTATCCCAGTTCTGGAGGGTTTTTCTGTTCTACCCTATAAATCCATTTTCATCTGCATTATATCCATGAATGAAAGGACAGACAGAGAGAACCAGTCAGTGTCTGGAGCAGTACTTACGGTTTTTTACTTCATAGCAACAAGATAATATGGGCTGCCATTGGCTACGTTTCTGTATAACAGTCATGTTCATTCATGAACTCTTTTCTATCTTAACTCTACTAATGGTCTTCATCCCACTTCCTTTCCCTCGTATTTCCCTGCCTCTTCTGTACCTGATGTCTCTGAGAAGCTTTGCACTATAAACACTACACTGTGCTCTGAAGGCTAATCTCTCTATAGTACAGGTTTCTTATAAAAAATATGCCGATTCATTACTCAGTGGTCCAGTGATACTCAAAGTTGCTGATAAGTTTTGGTTGTCTACCTGGAATGTTCAGTTGGCTATTCATCAAAGAGCACAATTTATTGCTCTTTTACAAATTCTCTGTCAAGTTAGTCCTGTGGCCTGTCGCTTAGATCTGCCCAGTCATAACCTCATGAATGTAGTAGTTCATATCTTCCTATTGAAGCATGATGCCTTCAATCATATTCTCAGCTGGGGCTTGGCTCCTCCCCCACCGGTGTTTATTGACAGAAAGAATTTGAGGTCTATACTGGATTCTCGTGTCTACAGGGATAAACTGCAGTACCTGGTCCACTGGAAGGGCTATGGCCAAGAGGAACATTCCAGACATCCAGCATCGTTTCCCTGATTTCATCATGCTCCTCCTTACTAGGGATAGGCAAAAATTGAAAAAAAATTCCCACATGACTTTTTGCAAAAAAATGGATGATTTTTCAATTTTTGTTGAGAAAGCTTTCTCCAATACAAAATGTTCCTCCTTTTTGCCTATTCCAGAAAATGTTTCTCCTGTTCTAACACATTTTTGCTTTTTCCAATACAATTTTTACCTATTATTACACTTTTACGCCTATTCAACATATTTTTCTCCTATTTCAACACATTTTTTCCTATTCCAACACATTTTTCAGAATATGATGCAACATTTCCTAGCACATTACTCTTCTGAGGACTGTAGTGGAGAAGTAAGTGGCTGGAAGTCAAAGTTGTGAGTCCTACAGCAACATATACCTTGAAAAATGTGTTTGCATGCAGAGTGCATTTGTCCTTTGCCCACAACACTAACTTCCTGCTTAAGTGACACTGGTACATATTTATCATGATGTCAAGTGATTAAAAAAATAATAAAGTACAACCTACAATTTGGCAGATGTATATGGTAGTGGTGGTGGGAGACTGGCGTGGTGTGATTGGTGGGACCTTGACAAACTGCATCCACCCAGGGAGGAGAGGTTTCATCATCATTAGTTGTCCATGCTGCAGCATCAATTGCTGCAGTCAGTTTTTGAACTACCACTTTACTCCCACGTCCCTGCACTTCTCCACCTTTACCCCTCTCACTTGTGCATTTGCTGGACATTACTCAACTGCTGTGAGTTTTTATAGTCTTTACAGTACACAACTGATGGAGTGTGATGTCTTGCCTTATCCCTCAACAAAATGCTCAATGTCGTCTGCTGTCTATCAAGTCTGCCTCAGTCACAGAGCTCCCAGTCAGCTGTCTAATATAGTTATTTGTTTAATTATTTATGTATTTTTTTATTTTCTACTTTTATTTTATTTTTATTTTTTAAGCTGCCCACCCTTTATTTTCCTATCTTCTCTAGCTCAAAAACATGCTGTTCTCTCCTCTCACAAACACAAAATGGCTGCTGTGAGAGCCTGACACCATTTTATATGGTTGTAGAAAAGTAGAGAAAACTTTCGTGTGGTGGAGAAACATTTTTCTACCCATCGATTTCAATGTAATTCGCTAGGTGAAAAAAGTGGGAAAACGGCATTTTTGGTGGAAATTTTTCACCAAGCGGAAAGTGCCGTTTTTCATCTTTCAGTCTGAGGTGAAAATTTTCGCCCATACCTACTCATAGTAACATAGTAACATAGTAACATAGTAGATAAGGCTGAAAAAAGACATGCGTCCATCAAGTCCAGCCCATGCCAATAACACCCCTGTTGATCCAGAGGAAGGCAACAAAAAAGCCCTCTGGAGCAATTTCCAGTGTATGTGTGTGTGTGTTTGTGTGTCAAATAGTTCCCCGGCTCAATATCCTATTTGCTTTGAAGCCATCTGTCATAACTGTCAATATTGTTCTGTGCTAGATAGGCATCCATTGATTTTTTGAATGCAGTTACATTATCTGCAAGCACAACATCCCGAGGCAAAGAATTCCATAGCCTTACCGCCCTTACTGTAAAGAATCCCTGCCTGTGTTTTAGTCGAAAGCGCCTTTCCTCAAGTCTTAATGGATGACCTCTTGTTCTTAGCTCAGCTCTTTGCATAAATAATTCATTGGATAGTTCTTTGTATTGACCTTGAATGTATTTGTAAATGGTAATCATATCACCCCTTAGACGTCTCTTTTCTAATGTAAACAAACCCAGTTTGGCTAGTCTCTCTTTGTAACTCAGATCCTCCAATCCCTTTATCAGTTTTGTTGCACGTCTCTGCACCTTTTCCAGTTCAGTAATGTCTTCTTTTAGAACAGGCGTCCAAAATTGTACTCCATATTCTAGATGAGGCCTAACCAAGGATTTATACAGAGGTAGGATAATATTAGCATCCCTTGCTTCTACACCTCTTTTTATGCAGGCTAGTACTCTATTTGCTCTTGCAGCAGCTGAGTGACTCTGCACACTGCTGTGAAGACTATTGTCTATCAGTACACCTAAATCTTTCTCTAATGAGGATTTCCCAAGTTGTTTCCCATTTAGAGTATATGTAGCAAGTTTGTTTCTACAACCCAAATGCATAACCTTACATTTATCTACATTAAATGACATCTGCCACTTTTCTGCCCATTCACTTAGTTTATCTAAATCCTTCTGTAGGGAAAAAACATCGAGCTCTGTATGTATTTCCTTACATAGCTTAGTGTCATTAGCAAAGATTGAGATGCTACTTTCAATTCCCACTTCTAGATCATTAATAAACAAATTAAAAAGCATTGGGCCCAGGACTGAACCCTGCGGCACCCCACTTATAACCCTAGACCAATTTGAAAAAGTTCCATTTACAACAACTCTCTGCCATCTATCATTTAACCAGTTCTCAATCCATGTACAGATAACACCACCCAAACCGAAGCCTTTTAATTTATGCAGTAACCTGTTGTGAGGCACTGTGTCAAAGGCTTTTGCAAAATCCAAGTATACTACATCAACAGCAATTCCCCTGTCCAAATTACTACTCACTCTTTCATAAAATGCAAGTAAATTAGTCTGACATGATCTGTTCTTCATGAAACCATGCTGATTCCTACTAATGATATTGTTTGTCTTCACATAGTTCTGAATACTGTCAGTTAAAAACCCTTCTAGTATCTTACCCACTATGGAAGTCAAGCTCATAGGTCTATAATTTCCTGGTTTGGATCTTGCTCCCTTTTTAAACAATGGAACTACATCAGCTTTCCTCCAATCACAGGGCACTATGCCTGATGAAAGCGAATCAATAAATATTAAGTATAATGGTTTTGCTATTACTGAACTAAGTTCCTTAAGTACCCTTGGGTGTATACCGTCCGGTCCAGGCGCTTTATTCACTATAACCCTTTCCAGTCTCTTTTGGACCTTGTCCTCAGTAAGCCATGTAGATGTTGGAGGAAATTCCATGGTTTTGTCTGCTTGCCCACAGCTTGTCATTTCTGCTTCCTTTGTATATACTGAAGCAAAGAACGTATTTAGGGTGTCAGCCATAGCTTTATCCTCACTAATCAATTCACCTGTTTCAGTCTTAAGAGGACCAATATCAACCTTAACTTTTTTGTTGTTAACATACTTGTAGAATTGTTTAGGGTTTTTCTTGCTCTCATTTGCAATGTTTCGCTCATTTTCTATTTTAGCTAGTTTAATTGCTTGTTTGCAGATTTTATTACATTCTTTATATTTTTTAAATGATGCATCTGACCCATTTGACTTAAACACCTTAAAAGCCTGCTTTTTATTTCTCATTTCCCTGCTAACCACATTATTAATCCACACTGGTTTTGCTTTACTTCTCTTGTGCTTATTCCCCAATGGTATATATTGACGTGTATATTTGCCCAAGAGCATTTTAAACACATTCCATGACTCTTGTGCATTTTTATCTTTGAAAATTACATCCCACTGGATATCCTTTAAAGCTTCTTTTAACTTTGTAAAATTAGCCTTTTTGAAATTGAATGTTTTGGTTAAACTCTTGCTATTGGGTTTCTCATAACAAACTTCAAAGGATACAATATTGTGGTCACTGCTGCCCAAATGTTCCCTTACCTGCACATTGTTTACAATGTCAGAATTGTTTGAGAGCACTAGGTCAAGCAAGGCCTCTTTTCTAGTTGGCTCCTCTACTAGTTGGGACATAAAATTATCATTTATCATACTTAGAAAAATATTTCCCTTTGTTGTGCCTGAAGTCATATTGCTCCAGTCAGTTTCAGGGGAGTTGAAATCTCCCATTATAATTACCTTTGCTGACCTAGCAGCCTTTTCCATTTGCAGTAAAAGTTGGGCTTCCTCCAACTCCCCAACATTAGGTGGCTTGTAGCAAACCCCCACCAATATCTTTTTATTATGTGTGCCCCCAGTGTGTATTTCAACCCACAAGGCCTCTACCTTTTCATTGGACCCTTCATTTATATCTTCCCTTAAACTAGGTTTTAAGGCCTGCTTTACATATAGGCATACCCCTCCTCCCCTTTTATTAACCCTGTCCCTCCTAAAAAGTGAATAACCCTCTATATTGACTGCCAAGTCATACGTATCATCTAACCAGGTTTCAGACACTCCAATCAGATCATACTGCTCATGTACTGCAATCATTTCTAGTTCCCCCATCTTACCAGCCAGACTGCGAGCATTTGCATGCATACATTTTATCTTTTTGCCATTCTTTAAGATTTTGTTCTTTTTCAGATGTATTTGTCTTTTATCAGGCTGTAACAATGGCAACTCCCTATTAGATGAACTAGCCCATTCCCCCTCTCCACCCCCATGACCCTTCTCTAATCCCATTCCCTCAATTATACTATCTTCCCCAGCCTGTGTTACAGCTCCCTCCCCCCCCTTTCTAGTTTAAAGTCTCCTCCAGCCTTCTAACCATCCTATCACCCAGCACCGTGGCCCCCCTTCCACTAAGGTGCAATCCATCACTACTATAAAGATTGCTCCCAAGGGAAAAGACTGACCAGTGCTCTAGGAACCCAAACCCCTCCTGCTTATACCAAGTCTTTATCCACGCATTTAACTCCCTAATCTCCCGTTGCCTTTCTAATGTAGCGCGTGGCACAGGTAGAATTTCAGAAAATACTACCTGATTTCCCCCCTCAGGGCTTAAGATCCACAAAAAGCACCTGGTCACTGAGCTAGCCACATCTAAGGGCATTGTCAGTTATGGTAATCCACCTAATGGTGGTATTCCATTTCTAACAGAAAAATAAAAAACTTCTAAAGCTATAGCAGAACTGTTCTCTTGCCTGTGTTATCTTCACCAAGGAACAAATCTTACTGGAGCTGGTTGGCTAGATGCAGCCAAGGAGGGAAGGTAGGCTCCACCCCCTGCATACAATTCTAGAATTGTTTCTGCCTACAATTAAAGGGTGGATCGCCTACCCAGAGTTACCAGTAACCTGTATTGGACAACAGAGAAAGATAATATTTCATTCCCAGTTCAAGAAGCGTTCATTATATGACTTCCTGCATTAGAACATGCTCAATATCTATCTGCCCATGAAAAATGCCTTCAGCTCATTTGCATGTTTCTTGCATTCCTCCATATGTCCCATTACGATCTGTTCTTATTAAAGGAATAGTAACTCTTTTTCTGACTTTACTTACTATGGAAAGTCAAATTGCTAATTCTTTTTATTAATTATTGTTATCTTTACTTATTTTTTTAAATTAAAAAAAAAAAGTTGAGCACCCTGGATCTGTTTCCATTAGCTCTCTGGCAAGGACTATTAAAGTAGGGAGGGTTATACATTGTAAAAAAGATACAATGCAAAAAAAGATAGCATACAGTACACAGAGCGCTCAGTGCTTCAGGGATAGTGTTACATTGTTTCACTGCTACTACTCCTTACCACTCTGAACCTGCCACCTGGAGGATATCCTTAAAGATGGTGGGGGCATGTCATAACTTGTCTATTGTCCATTGTCTTCGCTAATGTGTTTTCACATGTATTAGCCATCTGCCAGTGCATGTGTGGGGGCAGTTTCCTTGCTTTATTTGCTCAAGCACATGCAGTGTTGCATTCACATGGTCATTGCATACCCATTGACTGAACAGTTTCAGTCCCAGACACCCAGATCTGCAAGTCCCAGACACCCAGATATGCAAGTACTTAAGTACCTTGTTGGCCTTATTAAGGTGCTTAGATGTTACACTTGGTTCTGATTACATGGTTGCTATCATCCTGTGCTGTTTTCCTGGTTCCTGATCCTCAGCTTGTATTCTGACTTTGTTTGACCATAGCCTGCCCTGACTGGCCAGTTTGATTACACTTAAATTCCACTTGACCCAGTTGGCTCCTTTTTTTACACTGATCATGGTTTGTGATTATGATTTGTCTATATTGCTTTGATGTCTGTTGTGCTAGGTGAACCTCATTTCTGTTACCTCTCAATTTTGCAAGTATATTCATCCTGGTCTGGCCCCAGTGCAACTGGGGTTAGACATTCAACTTCGTGGTCAGCACCTTTACTCTACTGAGCCACAGAAAGAATAAACTCACATCTGACACTGCGCTATTGTTCTCAAGCAACACTCTCACCAGTAACAGATGTTTTCTTCAACTTTCAATGTTTCCCCCTGGGACAACATGCCATTGTGATCCAATCACCTATCTTCCATTTTACGAGGTGTCAGAAAATGGCAGAAAAAAAAAATTCTTTGATGTATAGTTGATAAATACAGGTAACATATTTATACAGATATCTGAAGATCAAACATATTTGACATTAAATCAATGGAACATTTTTTGCCCACCTACATTTATGGAGTTAGCATGTAAAAAAAATTGTCTTTGGGGAAAAGAGGAGGAATTATGGGGCAGACCAACTGCACCACAGGGAGGAATAAAAATTCCCATTTTTATAAAATTTAAAGTGTAAAACCAAAAGACATGAAACGTCACTAAAACATGTTAGGATACCCAAAAAACACTGAACCAGTAGGAAAAGTGTCAGAAACCCCCCCAAATGAATGCAAAACCAGCAGATAAAGGGTTAAGAACCACATAAACCTACTCCAAACACCCAACAGACATACAGATATACCCAATGAGTGCAGGAGTGTGCAATAGGAACTCCAAGGAATAACCCCTGTGCGGAGGGGCACTGTGGGACATGTGGACCTGAAGCACTCAAAGGGTAGCTCACCTTTCCTGCAGATATTCTGTCTTCAGATTACCATGTTTTAAGAAGAAGCCTTGGGGGGGGGGGGACTCCTGAGGAACTTATAACCAATATTTTCCCCCTCAGGGCTTAAGGTCCACAAAAAAGCACCTGGTCACTGAGCTAGCCACATCTAAGGGCGTTGTCAGTTATGGTAATCCGCCTAATGGTGGTATTCCATTTCTAACAGAAAAATAAAAAAATGAAATAAATAAATAAAAATCTTCTAAAGCTATAGCAGAACTGTTCTCTTGCCAGTGTTATCTTCAACAAGGAACAGATCTTACTGGAGCTGGTTGGCTAGATGCAGCCAAGGAGGGAAGGTAGGCTTCACCCCCTGCATGCAATTCTAGAATTGTTCCTCCCTGCAATTAAAGGTGGATCGCCTACCTAGAGTTACCAGTAACCTGTATTGGACAACAGAGAAAGATAATATTTCATTCCCAGTTCAAGAAGCGTTCATTATATGACTTCCTGCATTAGAACATGCTCAATATCTATATGCCCATGAAAAATGCCTTCAGCTCATGCGCATGTTTCTTGCATTCCTCCATATGTCCCATTACGATCTGTTCTTATTAAAGGAATAGTAACTCTTTTTCTGACTTTACTTACTATGGAAAGTCAAATTGCTAATTCTTTTTATTAATTATTTTTATCTTTACCTATTTTTTTAAATTAAAAAAAAAAGTTGAGCACCCTGGATCTGTTTCCATTAGCTCTCTGGCAAGGACTATTAAAGTAGGGAGGGTTATACATTGTAAAAAAGATACAATGTTAAAAAAGATAGCATACAGTACACAGAGCGCTTCAGGGATAGTGTTACATTGTTTCACTGCCCTGTTTGATGGTCAACTGACAAGAAAACTCTCTGGAATTTCAGTGAGCTTACTGTCAGGGACATCAAAGGGTTAAAAATAAAAAGTATGGTCAGTTTGATTGTACTTATGATACACTTGCAGTGCATATTAAGTCAAAATAAAGGATTACTGTCCATTTAAACCAATAAACTTCTCTCTTTCTTCAATCCTGCTAAAGCACAACACATGTTCCAGTTACGAGCCCACATGTACCAGGCTAGAGGACTGATTGCTGCTGACAATACTGGGCTTTCCGATCCATTTGCGAAAGTGACCTTTGTCTCACACTGCCAAACCACAAAGGTAACTAAATTATACTTGAACTTATTTTTTAAGCTCAAATGTTTAAAACAAAATAATAGTATAGGCTTAAACATGATCTGCTGGACGGCATAAAGGGATAGTAATGTTTTACACTAAAAGTAGCTTCAATTAATCTTCATAGTATTTAGGCCACGGAGAGTGTTATTTCAATACTGTCAGAGTTGTAGTTCAGGAGTAATTGAATGATAAAGTACCCCCTTCCCACCCCTTTTACTGATGTAACATTGCTCACCTCAGAGCAGCAAGGTGGTGTCCAGGTGGATTGCAGAGAGGGACAGTCTTCAATTAACATAAGGGAAAAACCTGTCAAGGGGGACAGGGTTTTCATTGTTCTCACAGTAAGAAGATTGTCCCTTGCTGTGAGCTGTCTGGTCTCAAGACCAGATTCTACATCGGGGGGAGATGGCTTATACTAGGTAAAAGGGACGGGAGGGGGATACTTTATCCTTCAATTACTCTTGAACTACTACTCTGAAAGTATTGAAATAGCATGATAGTATGGCTCAAATACTATGAAGATTAATTGCAGATGCTGTTTTTGTGAAACATTACTATCCCTTTAACAAATGTGTGAAGGCACCATGGATGCCTCAGCCTCTCAAAGTTCAGGCAATTTACTTAATAGACTTGTAATCATTAGGGTGAGGGTAAGTAGTGTCTTACAGCTTCGGTCAGGTATCTTACTGCATTGGAGACTAGTAAATGCTGAGTATCACAATGGTGTATTTAAAATGTTGCTTGTATTAAAATGTTGAACTTAAAATGTCACCTTATTAAAATAGCATTTAACAATATGCCACAGAGCGTCAAATGATTAAGTGTTAGTTTAGGGCTGTTAGGGTAGATTATAATAGGTTAGGGTGATGTGGGGGTACAGTTGTTAGGGTTTGGGGGGGTAGTATTGGTTTAGGGTAGTTAGGTTATGGTAGTAAGGTTAGGGTAGTCTTAGGGTAGGTTAGGGTGGTTAGGTTATGGTTGTTAGGGTAGGTTAGATTAGGGTAGTTTGGAGGTACAGTTGTTAGGGTTTGGGGGTGGTTTTGGATTGGATTAGTTAGCTTATGGTAGTTAGGGTAAAGTGAGGGTAGGTTATGGGCTCAGCCAATAGGAGCGCACCACAAGCGAGAGTGACAGAAAAAGATCACGGGCACCGTGATAAGTTGGCACTCACCCCTATCAAAGTCTGAAGTAACACAGTTGAATGAGAAGTGATACCTCCTAATGATAACCCCCACACATGAGTAAACACACACCACACCTCACACATACACCACATTCCTCACACACACATCACACACACACAACACACTCCACACTCTGGACACACACACACACCACACTCCAGACACACAAACCACACACAAACCACACACACACACACACACACACACACCTCACACTCCGCAAACGCATACACACCACACTCCACACACTCACATTTATACACACAAACTTACATACATACACACTGACATACATACATACATACATAAATACACACACATTTATACACATACATACACACAACAACAAACGCAGTAAAAAGACTAAACAATGCATGCAGACACAGACCTTAAAGTCCTGGAGCAAGTATGAATCACCGGCCTGCACACACACAATGTGCAGTTCACCAGTCGAGGATCTCAGGTCTTCATTTTACACAAAAAGACGGACAGGAAAATAATGTTGTTTGCTGTGCGCAGGGAGCTGCTGCATCATTGTTGTGATGCACATAGTAATAGTTAACCCTTTGGTATCAAAAGGGCATCAATTGCATTGGTTACAGTACTAAAAGGGTTGTTCTCCACAAGATGTATCTAGTTGCCAAATTTCAAAGAAATACATTCAGTAAATTTGGTGTTAGCCCTGACTAAACATGTACAATGGGCAAAACCCAGATTGCCTGTCTCTCTCTGTCTCTCTCTCTCTATATATATATATATTTCCACTCGCCACTAGCCAATGACGAGTGAAAATGTAGCCCTGGCGAGTAGAAATTCAGCCCTGGTGGGTATGTTTTGGCTTGTAGTGGCGAGTAACTTTTCAGATCTGGCTAGCAGCAAGGGACTTCATATTTTAAGCCCATATAAATATACCGGAATCGCTCCTTGTAAAAGTAACTTGCATTGGTGTTGGGGCATGCATTTTATTGTACAAGGTAAAACTAAACGGTACTATGAAGACTTTCCAATAAATAACATTTCAGGTCTATTCTTGCTCATTTGTTTGCCAAATAAAGGCTCATGAATAGAGCTGACACACTGCTGTTCAGTTTGTAAATGTATCTATTTCTAAGGAAACGTCACGGCTCCTTTGAAGTATTACAGTCTCACTCACAGGTTTCTGTCTTCCTGCTTGCTCTAGATTATTTCACAGACACTGTCTCCCACCTGGAATCAGATGCTCCTGTTTAACAACATTGCCCTCCATGGGGACATAAAAGACATAGCCGAAGACCCCCCAAATATTGTCATAGAGCTTTATGATGACGATGCACTGGTAAGATATCAGATTAAAGCTTTGTTCATGGTGCACTGAGGTTAGTACCAATGTTTAATGGTATAGATTTCGCATTTATCACTATAACCCTTTGAGCGCTTTGCAATGCGTTGCATACCCCTCTGGCACTCAAAGAGTTAAACCATCAGTAATCAAAATATTCCCAATGAAAGAAAAAAGATAAATAACTCACAAATACCATAACCAGTTTGTTAAAGTGATGCAATTATATGAATAGGTGGCTCTTAAAGGAACACTAACACTTAACAATGAAATTGGGCTAAATCAGTTTAAATAAAATGGAGCACTAGGTTCCACTACTACCTTTTGGCAAACTCAGCACTTGATCTCACAGCACCTGATACCCTAATTCCCTGTTGTCTATCTCTTGTTACCCATTGAATGTAAGCTCCTTGGGGCACGGACCAGTCTCATACTGTGTCTATGACTGTGACGCTTATTTTATCCCCATTTATTTACTGTAACAGACTACTGTTGTAAGAATCTTGGTACACTGTGTGGCGCCATATAAAGATATATATACACTAGTATGAAAGCCCGTATACACGGGCTAAAGTGCACCCGGCGGCCCTGGCTGCTGCCCTGAAGCAGAGACAGGCGGTGAGCCGTCCGGAGCTCCCTGCTCCGGATCAGCGCGTTCGGCGAGTCTCTACTGTGCATGACTGGAGTCATGCATGGTAGATACTCGCCGAACGTGCTGATCCTTAACCCTCTGAGTGCCAGAGCACTTAGAGGGTTAATGGGGAGATCCAGACGGCTCACAGCAAAGCTCCCTTGTGTGCGAAACCACACATGCACAGTAGAGACTGCTGGAACAGCAGTCTCTACTGTGCATGTGTGTTTACGCTCACAGGGAGCGACGTACTCTATCACTTTATGTTATAGGATATGTAATGTACTTCCAGATAGCATCTATAACATTTTAATTTTTACCCTACAGTTTAATGTTTTACCTATGTGCAGGCTGTCCTATATAGAAACAATGTGGTTAATTGTATTTGTGCAAACCTAATGTTGATGTATTTAGTACCTTCTGCTCTTCAATCTCAACTCATTTAACACTTTGAGTGCCAGAGAGGTATCCAACACATTGCAACGCAATGCATTGGATACCTCTCTTGCACTCAAAGTGTTAAAAACAAAACAGCCCTTGATTCTGTCTCCTCTGGAAACTGTGTAATATGTATATCTTTGTTGTCTAGGATGATATTGTTTTTTTTACAACATTTTCTACTGACCTATGCAGAGATATTGGTTTCTTTTTCTCTAATGTTATGATTACCTTACCGAGTGTATATCTTGCACTTTGCTCTGTTTGTATCATTTTTGAAATTCAATAAAATGTTGAAAAAAAAAAAAAAAAAAAAAACAGCCCTTATCACTTCGGAGACACCTGTCAAACTGTTATGGTAATGGGAGCCGTGGAAAAGGTAGGAATGGGCACCCCCAGAGAGCACATGTAAGACTAGATTTTAGGCCTCAGAAAATAAATATCACATTTTTACAGATGCTAGCATTGAGAAGCCCTATTCATTGTAAATGTTTGTATTCCTTTAATTTAACAAAAGGACTTACCTAGGTAGAGTGTCTGATGGCACAGTAAGATATATTTATATACTTTTATACTATAATACAAATTTGTTGTAGTCTGAAGCTGGAAAAATCCATTTTATAATCTAATTGTCTCCCATTGTTCTGCACACAGTAATGGGAGGAGTATTTGCTTATCGGTTATCACATGCAAACTGTTTCCGTTCTGAGTGCAAACCAAATGCAGATTTCGAATGGAAATTTGTAAATACTTTCATCTGCAGAAACATATAGATAGATATTCTGGACTGTTGTTTGAAGGACTCCTACCTAGGTCATGACTAATTTTTAAGTATAACTGTCTCCGAAGAATAAATGGCACTTACATTTTTTAATAGAAGAATTTATCTATGAGTCCTTCATACAGCTGTCTGGTATATCTGTACATTTTTTGCATTTGATCTCTGCTGTAGTCTACAGCTAGCTAGTTCAGTTAACAATCTGATAAAGACAGCAGGCCCATATGAAGTCAGGTCCATTGTTAGGAAGTGTGAACTACAGACAGACTTCAACAGAGATTATTATACACAGGAAGCAACGCAAAACAGGTATAATTGATTGATTTATGAAGGAGAGCTACACTGAATTAAAACTTTCTTATTCTTAGAGTATAATTCCTTTTAAACAAATTAAGAACGATTTTTGTATAGTACTGCTTTAACAGTGAAAATCCACGGGGATCATTTTCCTTGTTACCATGCTAAGCTTCATTTTGAGCAAGTGTTACTGCCAGAAAGACATCACATCCTATATAATAATTCGCTAAAACGTGTGTTACAAGGAAGTCATGCGCAGTAGAGACTGCCCGCACCGCGACTGATACAGAGCTGGGTACTCCGAAGGAGCGTCCAGCTCTGTATCAGCCGCGGAGCGGGCAGTCTCTACTGCACGTGACTGCCCTGCGACCGGCTGGCAGTGGCATTGTGGCCTGTGTAACGGGCTCTTCCACTAGTATACAATAAAGGTAAAAAGCAATACCATGTTATCAGCAGAAAAAGATTAATACCAGTAGGGTAAAAGTGATACATATATTAGCTAACTGACTAGCTTTAGAGTGCAAGCTTTCAACCACTTAGGTCTCTTTGTCTGGCATAACATATCTGACAAAAACCTGTTGTCTTGAAAGCTTGCACTCTATAGCTACTCAGCCAATAAACATATCACTTTTACGCTAACATCCTATATAATAATTCGCTAGGATGTTTGTCACGATGCAGTCATGCGCAGTAGAGATTGCCTGGGTTTGGGCAGTCTCTACTGAGCATGATTGCATCTCGTGAGTGAGGCGACGCAAGACTGCATCGCGTAGAGCAGTGAGGTAGCGGCCTCTTAACCCTTTGAGTGCCAGAGGGGTACGCAACGCATTGCACTCAAAGGGTTAACATTACCCAGACCATGGCTCGTGTACACGGGCTTTTACACTAGTATATAATAAAGTAATGCTATTTTTGCTGTTGTCATCCTCTAGGGTAAAGCAGAGTACATCGGCTCTACAGTTGCCTCACCAACAGTGATGCTGGCTAACCAGAGCTACACCCCAGCTAAACTTGCCTATTATCCTATATTCTGTGGAAATCTATCTGGGGGGGATCTTCTTGCTGCCTTTGAATTGCTACAGGTGAGTGTATACGTGCCACATCCAATTCTCAACTTGCTGCATGGCTTTGCAATGCACTGTGTATCCCTCTGGCACTCAAAGGGTTCAGTTCTAAACAGACACACACAATCATCTTGTGTATCTAGGATAGTTTTTGTTCTTTTGTCCTGTTTCTGCACCATTGGGAGCTACATGGCAAAATCATATCACCTGCACAAATGAGCACAGAATCTGCCCCCCCCCTTCCCATTTAGCTCAGGGAGAAGAACTAATTAAATGAAATGTATCAATATTGGTATTTCTGTGGGTACATTGTCCCAATTTGTATTCTTACCTTAATATATATATTAGCATCCCCATGATACTTGAACATCATACATTGCTCCACAAGATCACTAATTTACCCTGTGAATGTAGCAATAGTGCCAGCCATTCCTGCCATACTTATTTGGTTCTTTAAAGGGATAGTAATGTTTCATAATAAAAGCAGCTCTAATTAATCATCATAGTATTTGGACTTTGGAGAGTGTTATTTCAATTCTGTCAGAGTTGTAGTTCAAGAGTAATTCAATGACAAAGTATCCCCCTCCCGTCCCTTTTACTGATATAACACTGTTCAACCAGAGCAGAAGGGAGGTGCCCAGGTAGACTGCAGAGAGGGACAATCTTCAATTAAGATAAGGGAAAAACCTGAAAAGCTTGTCAAGGGGGGCAGGGCTTTCATTGTTCTCATAGGAAGAAGATTGTCCCCTGCTGTTATCTGTCTGGTTTATGGACTGCATTCCACATCTGAGAAGAGATGGCTTACACTAGGGAAAAGGGGCGGGAGGAGAAACTTTGCTTGTGAATATCTCTCAAACCATAAAGGTTTGAGAGATAAGACTTATATTGTTCTTCATGTTTTTTTAATGCCTACAAAATAAAATAAAGATAAGAGAAGTATTACTATCCCTTTCAACATGTAATAATGCCACTATGCCAGTTGCATCATTTTGTTTTATGCAAAGTTTGCGAGAGGGTGCAGAGTGCAGAAGGAGCTAGGGTAACGAGGGATGGGAATTTTTTGCTTCAGGGTAGCAAGTCTAGCTGTTTGGAGCAGGAAAAAGCAGAGCACTAGAGAGACAGGAACAGTTAACTTTTAACACTTTGAGTACCAACGGGATGGCAAACACATTGCAAAGAGTTGGACACAACTTTTGCACTCAAAGGGTTAAAGTCCTAGATTCAGTTGAAGTCGATAACTATATCACAGATTTTATCTACTAGTTTCTCAATAGAAACCTGTTAGGTAAAACCATTGACAACATTTATCAATTGCAACGTAATCTAGGCCCAGGTGTGTTTGATCTATTGGCATTTATAATAATATTGCCAGGAGTATTTCAGTTCTGTTTCTGCTGTCCCAATATGTAAAAGGGATAGTAATGTTTCACAAAACAGCAGCTCCAGTTAATCTTCATAGTATTTGAGCCATAGAGAGTATTATTTCAATACTGTCAGAGTTGTAGTTCAAGAGTAATTGAATGATAAAGTATCCCCCTCCTGCCCATTTTACCTAGTGTAAGCCACCTCCCCTCGGATGTGGAATCTGGTCCACAGACCAGACAGCTCACAGCAAGGGACAATCTTCTTACTGTGATCATAATGAAAACCCTGCCCCCACTGACAGGTTTTTCAGGTTTTTCCTTATGCTCTCTGAAGATTGTCCCTCTCTGTGATTCATCCGGACAGTCTTGCTGCTCTGAGGTGAGCAGTGTTACATCAGTAAAATGGGCGGGAGGACAATACTTTATCATTCCATTACTCTTGAATTACAAGTCTGACAGTATTGAAATAACACTCTCCATGGCCCAAATACTATGAAGATTAATTGGAGCCGCTTTTATTGTGAAATATTACTATCCTTTTAGGCTCAGAGATTAGAATCACCCCATTGTACTAACACACCGCCGGAGCCCCCACCATACCTAACTACCCATTTCATTAAGAAGCAACTCCAATACAGCAAGCAATTGGACTCCAGTAGTCACCACACACCGGCTCATTGTACTAGCAATTATTTAAAAAGCTCCTAATGCACTAAGCAAATGACTAAAATGAATCTCTCTGGTATTGCTGTTTGTCAAATCATGAGGGTAGAGATGCACTAACGTTTGATAAAGAGGTGATATAGTGGAGATCATTTCTCCAGTGTGATCTTAAACCATAGGCTCTATAGAATAAAATAGGAGTTGGACAGTTTATATCACTGTAGAAGTGATCTCCAATTTATCATCTCTTTATCACACCTTAGTGCATAACTCCCCTGATCCTTTTTCACATGCTACAATTGGTTATCTCAGAACAAAGCTAAAAACACCCATTTCACCAACTGATTCACAATTTGCAAAACCACCTGTCAATGTCTGAGAGCAGCAGACAGGACTTGCACTGAGAGGCAAACTGAGAACAAATGGAATGAGTTGGGAGTTCAGGAGAAGACTATATGTAGTCGGAGACTCAGGAGAAGTCAACTCCAGGAGAGTTCATCGACTAGACTGGTAGTCAGAGGCACAGGTGGTTGTCGAGTCAGAGACACAGGAGGTAGTCGAATCTGAGACACAGGAGGTAGTCGACTCCAGGAGAGTTTGTCGACTAGACTGGTAGTCGGGGACAAAGGTGGTTGTCGAGTCAGAGACACAGCAGGTTGTCGACTCCACTACCCTCAACCAGTTGGGCTTTAAGAGAAATCGACAGGATGTCAAACTAGACACCCTCAACTGGTTGGACAGGCTAGAGGTAGGGAGTAGTGGAGCATCCACAACCTCGACTTGCCAGGGCGGTCACTGGTGGAACCGGTAATGGCACCCAACTCAGTCGGAGAGCCTGAGGTGTGCAGTCGAGGCAACTGGGATGCAGTTAGTTGAGAAAGCAGGACTCACCATGGGGAAGAGTTGAGGCGAGGATCTCAGCGGCAGCAGATGCCTAATCGGGTAGCAGCTGCAGGGACACCCGTTGTGCAGGAGTGCGGGATGAAGCGTGGTCAAGTAAGCCAGAGTCAAAGCCGAGCCAGAGGCGAGGTAGCAGAGGAGCAAACAGAGTTGTAATCAAAAGGAAGCTGGGTCGAGATTCAAGAAGTCGGAAGCTGATACTGGAGACTGGAAACACTGTTGAGAAACAAGGCATGGTCGGTACACAGATATCACGAACTCAGGAATACTGAAACAAAAATCTTGGCGTGCAAATCGAGCAAGCCTAGGTGGCTGGCCCAGGTAGATAAAACAAAAAGTGACCTTACTATGGCTAGAAACTCTTTGTGGCCCCAATGGATGTTGTCCTTGTGCCTGTGTGAGACAGAGATCGAGCATGTTAAATCAGTCTTGGGTGTTACATCCATGGAGGTGGATGAATTGGAGGCTGCCGAAGCTGGCTGGGCATAACTGCTAATGCAGCAGGACAGCCAGATTGAACCCCAAACTGGTGACAGTTCCACGTAAATCTGGACAGTTGCCAGATATGGAACTCTCTCACCCCGAGAATTTGGTCCTTCATCCTGAGACCGTAAGATATGGATCAATACCCTGAGTCTCAGTGTTACAACCTGAGCGTTCCCAGTTATGTAGAGACCTCTCCAATGCAATGGTTTGATGTGTGTTGGAGACATCTTTAGCATCCAAGGAGTTAAAGTGCTTGAGATTTCTTTATAATGTTGTCTATTCTAACATTTTTTGGAATTTGAGACTAAATTGCTTGTTATCTGCAAAATGCATAGATGATGGAGTTAATGCACAGTAAATGCAGGGTAACCACAATGGGTTCTATAACCTCCTACTCGGGGCAGCCACTGAACTGCCTGTTCAATGTATTATAGCAATTAAAATAAAAGAACACCACAATTAAAAACTGATGTATCTGTAGATGACATAAATTCCCAGTAAGAAAATAATAGGTTCAATAGAGTTTCTGACATTGGTTATGTGGATAATTTGGTATATATTTGTATATTCGCTTTCAAGACTTCATAATTATCTTCTTTTCATTTACTTGGATGCATTGCTATAGATGTCTCCAAGGAATTAACCATTTGAGCGGAGCAATGAGTTGACTACTCCTCTGGCACTCAAAGGATTAAAGCTGAACTCCTCCTAATAATAACCCACTACTTACCTGACAATGACCAGGCAGTCTTAACGAGACCCATCAATGTTTCTCTTGCATCTTGGTTCAAAAGGTAACATCTCCAAGCAGTCGTGCATGTCATCTCCATGGAGGCATCACAGTTGATGCAGGAGGCATCACAGTTGATGCAGGATCACATGACCTCAAACTCTGCTCAGTGCACATGGTTATCTTAAGTACGTTCATGTACTCTGGCTGCCTCATTTAAATAAAAAATTGCCAGCATCTGTCCATCTCCATGGTCATAACTGACATCCAGGACTGATTGAAGAGATTATCACTTGAACAAAGGCACCAAGGCAAAATGTGAAGGGACCATTATGATTTTCAGCCCATAGAAAGGTAAATGGGAAGTTATTAATAGGATGTGTTCTCCTTTAAATGCTCTTCGGGTAACCTGTTGTGTTTGATTTGTGGGTTTGACATGCTTTTATGTACTGTTAAATCTTGGCTATCATACGTACCGTGTATAATACCCAGATTTAAATTATACCCAAGATTTTGAGAACAATGTAAGTACATATATATAATATGCATCCCATTTCTGTACCCCTCTACCAATAAAACCAAATAATATCCTGGTCTCCCCTTGATCCCTCTCCCCAATTTAAAAATGTATCTTGAGCCCTCCACTTTCCTTCCCTCTACCCACCTCTATTCCTAGGAGGCATCCAGGTGCTCTATCTAGCGGACTGCATGCTTGCCTTTGCCGCATGCTTCTTGGGCTGCCTTTCTTTCCTACCAGATCCTCTGCCTATTGGAAAATGTGTTAATGCCCTATACTTTCAATGCGCAAACCTGTGGTAAAGAAACTCATTGACTGTATTATATTTCCACCCATTCAGATTCCTGATTCTGGTGTGCAAGGCCTGCCACCACTTGAGGGTCCTGATCCTAGTCAAATGTACTCCGTCCCAGCAAATATTCGTCCTGTCTTGAGTAAATATAGAGTAGAGGTAAGTTACAAAGTACTCAGAGACCTACCACTAAACTACACTTCTAACTGTGATTAAAAAAGGTGTGTAGACTGCATTGTTCATTCTTCAGTGCAATTTGAAAGTGTAGAGAAGATGGGTAAATAGATGCCTTTTACTGTCCAGCAAATGAAATTAGAATTTGTTGAACCTCCTTCAGCCTAGGAGTAGTAACTTGCTTTCGACAATAGAAAAAAATACATTATTGAGCTGGTAAAAGAACAGAGGTGTAAAAAAAACCCAGGATTGGAATATTTTAATTATAAAGAGAGAGACTTACCAAAGTGGGTTTGTTTACATTAGAGAATAGATGCCCTAGGGGTGATATGATTACTATTTACACAAGTAGTCAAGAACAGTTCATCTGTTAAAACTAGAGGAAAAGTGCTTTGAACGAAGACAGCGGAAGGGATTTTTTACAGTAAGGGGAGTAAGGTTGTGAAATGTTTTGCATCATGAGACATTGCAGATATTGTAAATGCTTCCAAAAAGTATTGGATACATTTATAGCTCAAAAAATATAGAGAATTCTGACAGTTTCAATGCAGATAGGATGTTGATCCAGTGAGAGATCCACCTGCCTTTTGGAGTCAGGAAGGATTTGTATACACTTTGGGCATAAATGGAAATTACTTCTATATAACTATAAACTATATAAACTGTAAGTAGGTTTGTAGCTCAATGGAAATGTCTTGTGAAAGGTCCCTCCTATTAGGTGACTGAAACATCACAGACCTTGAGCAAAAAAACAGCTTGAAGTAATCTGTGTGCTCCATTTCTTACACAGATACTGGTTTACGTAGAACACAGGCTACATATTATTTAGTTCACTATGAGTGCTGGGTGTGAAATCCTGTGTCATATGTGTGTGTTTCTATATATATTGTGTACACTTGTGGGGCTGTATAAATGAACATATTCATATTCATTCATTCATTCATTCATTCATTCATTCATTCATTCATATGTATGTGCTTCTGTATAGGCATAGTTTCCCTATTTAGATGTTATTGTTATTTTGTCACATAGCCCCTAAGACTGAGCTATATCTCTGTGTCTTCGTTCAGGTCCTGTTCTGGGGGGTGCGAGAACTGAAGAAGGTGCAGCTCCTCTCTGTTGATCGGCCTCAGGTGATGATAGAGTGCGCAGGGAAGGGAGTGAAATCCTGTGTCATCCAGAGTTACAAGAGCAATCCCAACTTCAGTGTCATTGGAGACTGGTTTGAAGTGGTAAGGGCTCATTTTCTTTCAGTGAATATAAAATAAATATTAGTTGTACTCATGTGGTCCAAGTTTACCTTCACTTCCAAGTATAATATCCACTCTAGCAACCCATGAAATGTATGTTTCCATTTTCAGTCCCAAAATGCTTGAAGGAAAGGGGCAATTATGTAGCAAACAGACTGCACCCTAGGCAACAAATGCAAATCCCCATTTATTTAAATGGGACTTTCAAAGGCCCCTTTTAAAGTGATAGTAATGTTTCACAAAAAAGGCGGCTCAGAATAATCTTCATAGTATTTGGGCCATGGAGAGTGTTATTTCAATACTGTCAGAGTTATAGTACAAGAGTAATTGAATGATAAAGTATCCCCCTCCTGCCCCTTTTACCTCGTGTAACACTGATCACCTCAGAGCAGCAAGACTCTACGGATGGATCACAGAGAGGGCCAATCTTCAGTGAGCATGAGGAAAAGCCTGACAAAACTGTCAAGGGGGGTAGGGTTTTCCTTATGATCACAGTAAGAAGATTGTCCCTTTCTGTGATCTGTTCAGTCAAGAGACCAGATTCCACATCTGAGGGGAGGTGGTTTACACTAGGTAAAAGGGGGGGGATACTTTATCATTCAATTACTCTTGAACTACAACTTTAACAGCATTGAAATAACACTTTCCATGGCCCAAATACTATGAAGAATAATCGGGGATGCTGTTTATGTGAGACATTACTATCCCTTTAATTCAATGAGAATTTCTCCATCTCCAACAGCAAATTCAACTCCGACTTTCTCCTCTCTCTTGGTGCACTTGGTCTTATTTTGTCTTTGTAAGTTCCATATAATCTCCTCTATCCAGACTGCACTTGCTGATGGCTGAAGGACAGCTTATGCAGAGTCCATCAACTCTCAAAAAACATCTCTACTGAAGCCACCATCTCTGAATAAAAAAAAACAAATAGTTAACTCCTTGAATACTACAAAGGTCACCAACATATTACAAAAGGAATTCCCCTTTAACCCCTTAAGTACTACATGACTTACTATGACCGACATGGTCCTTAAATACTTAGGGACCGATGATGGTCATAGTACGTCACATACTTTTTACTTACATCGCTCCACCGGGGGCGCTGTAAGTAAAAATGGGGCCTATAACTGACCGTTCCGAGACTGGAGCGATCTCTTTCAGGCCACAAAGCGGCGCACCTATACGCGCAACAGGTCACGTGTACCGGCACGTCAGCAAAGATCAAATCGGTCCTTATGGGAAGGAAATGCCCCAGGACCGCTGGTCCTTAAAGGGATAGTAATACTTGAAAATAATTGTATTTTATATTGTAGCCCTTAAACAAACATGAAAAATGATATGTTTGGGAGATATTCACATGTAAAATATACTAAAATGCTCTTTTCCTGGCTGTTTCAGCCAAGTCTGCCATCTAGTGGACATATTTGGAATTCGGTCCACAGAGCAACCAGCAGCTCTTTAGCAGTGCCGAGATCACGATCTTTGAAAAGAACTACTTAATTGGAACTATCTACAAAGTGTGCCTGGCTTGAAAGCACACTTTGTACACCATTCCAATGAAGAAATTCTTTTTAAAGATGGTGATCTCATCACAGCCGGTCCCGGGACCGGATTCCAAATCTGAAGGGTGGAGCAATGACATCACTCCAGGGGAAACTTTACTTCTGAATATGTCCCAAACCATAAAGGTTTGGGAGATAAGACATATCATTTTTCAAGTTTGTTTAAGGGCTACAATATAAAATAAACTTATTTTCAAGTATTACTATCCCTTTAAGGGGTTAAAGAAATGAATGTACAAAAGACAAGTGGAGAAATTCTGGAGAAATTAACTATATCATAGGGGACAAATCAATATTCCCCCAAATCCCCATTTATTTATCAGCAGCAGCAAAAAGAAGAAGCAAGCAGGCACTCATCATTTCATAAAAAAAGTGATTTAATTAACCCTTTCAGTGCCAGATAGGTATCCAAAGCTTTGCATTGCTTTGAATACCTCTCTGGCCTTTAGCGTCTAGAATGTTAGCGCAATATCCTACTTTGCAGTACTCAATGGGAATGTGTATGTTCTCTGTGATGCCATTGGTTTGCCCCAGAATTGTACTACGTTTATGTTTTACATATGGCCCATACTCTAGGCCATTTTTGCATGCATATTTTTATGTCTCAGTCCTGCTCAAATCCCATTGATTTTAAAAGACAGATCTGTAATAGTCATTAACCCTTTTGAGTGCCAGAGGGGTACACAACGCACTGCAAAGCAATGCTTTGTGTACCACTCTTGCACTCAGAGGGCCATATATTCAAATAAGTAGCGAAATAGCTTTTGTCGTTTGTAATGACATTCAAAGTACAGTGTCGTTGAGCTCATTAACATTTTCAGAGAGTGGCGGTTATGATGG
Organism: Rhinophrynus dorsalis; assembly: GCA_037306005.1. Taxonomy (NCBI): domain Eukaryota; kingdom Metazoa; phylum Chordata; class Amphibia; order Anura; family Rhinophrynidae; genus Rhinophrynus; species Rhinophrynus dorsalis. The sequence goes on along the minus strand of CM074723.1, from coordinate 42,742,392 downwards.
AAATATGTGCTTTTGTCAATGAAGTACAATTCCTGACTGAAATTGTCATATGTAACGACAAAAATGTCTTAACCCACAACAAAAATGGCTTAACTAAAGACAAAAATATAGGTATGTAGGTATGGTAACTGTGCTTTAGTTGTATTTCCTTCAATTATTATAGGTTTCTCACATTTTGAACTTCACATTCCCTATACATATTAAGTGTTACTTTCCCTTTAATGTGATCAAATTTCTCGTTTTCCTCAAAGAACTTGCAGCTTCTGAACTTGTATGGAGAATTTGATAGCTGCAATAGAAATGATTTCTCTTTTACCTTTTTATACAGAGACTGATTTTAAAGGGATAGTAATACTTAAATATTACTAATCCCTATAGCAAAGTACTACTTAAAAAAAACGTATTGCCCCCAGTGTCATCTCTCAAACCTTTATGGTTTGAGAGATGAATGCTTCTAAAGTTGCCCTCTCCCTCCCCCTTCCTCGTAGTCAGCATTCTAACTGACTCAGGGAAATCCGGTCAGAGATCATCAAGCGGCTCTGCAGCATAGCCGCGATCATGTTAACTAAAAAAAAACTTTCACTAAAATGGTCTTCTACGTGTGCTTGCAAGCCAAGCACACGTAGAAGACCATTTCAGTGAAAGTTTTCTTTTTTAGTAACGGGATCCGGCTGTGCTGGAGAGCCACCTGAAAGTCGTACGACTCTCTTCCTTTCAGTCAGTTAGAATGCTGACTATGGGGAAGGGGGAGGGAGAGGGCAACTTTAGAAGCGTTCATCTCTCAAACCATAAAGGTTTGAGAGATGACACTGGGGGCAATACGTTTTGTTAAGTAGTACTTTGCTATAGGGATTAGTAATACTTAAGTATTACTATCCCTTTAAAGTGACAGTAATACATGGTTTTAAGGAAATGTCATTCAGTTCATATTAAAAAAAATGAACTAATTACACCGTTTCCAATCTCCCAAACCTTTATGATTTGAGAAATATCAGTTTGCAAAGTTCCCTATTCCCTCCCCTAGCGCTGACGTCAGCTTTCTAACTTACAGACGAAGATCCTGGTCCACAGACCGTCCTGCTGCTCTTCAGCAGAGCCGAAATTGCGCTAGTTATAAAGAAATACTTCACTTGAACAATCTACAACATGTGCCTGGTTTGCAACTGTGCAAACTGATATCTTTCAAACCATAAAGATTTGGGAGATTGGAATTAGTTCATTTTTTTAATATCAACCGAATTAAATTTCTTTAAAGCCATGTATTACTAACACTTTAAAAGAGCAGCATACTTTTTATATGTTACAATGCATTTCCTGCTGAGAAAAACAAGGGCCCTTCCACTGATGCTAGATTTATAATTCAAAACATATTACCGTATTTTTTTTTTTTTTTTTAATCAAACCATTTGCAAAAGTGCCAGCTGGTATCTGGAAAGCACATTTTGTTTTATAATACACTCTGTGTGAGAGCTTGGGTCACTGACTACAGCTCTCCATAGAAAGTGATACGAACAGCATCACTTGGTGACCACAATAGAACGTTGCAATTCAATTAAAAAAAATACAATTGAAATAAAATAACTTTTGAATGAAAAATATCCAGCAGTAGGAGTACCCTTGTTTTACAGGATAATTGCTATATCATTTATTTTTTTCACTAGAAACAAAAGTTTACTGCTCCTTTAATCCTGCAACAGTCCTTCCACATTACATCTCTTTGACACAGTTATCCAGATGTCCGATATAAAATTCATTTGATTTACTAAATGGAATACAATGTAATATATATATATGTATGTGGGTATTTGTGTCTTACTAGGAACTGCCTGAAAATGAAGTCTTACATCCTCCTCTGAGCATCTGTGTAGTTGACTGGAGAGCCTTCGGCCGCAGCACGCTGGTGGGAACTCATATGATTAACTGTCTGAAGCAATTTTTGTATAAGCCCCCTGAGGCTGAACCACTCCCCATAAAGTTGCCAGTAGAGGACAGTGCGCCAGCAGAGAGTGGTAAGTGAAGCAGACAACTCGAGTGACACAAGCTGTGCGGAATACTGATGCATTGCGACATTAGAATGTATTTAGAAGTCACAGCCATTGGAACTGATCCGCTTGTTTGTCTTCTGTCCAGAAAGAGTCTACATCTAAGAGACACAGCAAAGGTTCAGAATGGAATTTTTATCATACTTTTAATTATAAGACACTGTTAGTGACAAATGTATGCATGACCATTGGTCACTAAAGAACATTTGTGAATAACAGAGTTGAACCATATCAGATACCACTCTTCAACCAAAATATGTAATTTTTCTATCATTATAAGCCGGAGTGGTCTCTGGCCAATGAGAGTGCTCTAGCTTACATGGATGGATAGAGGGAGGGGAGCAGAGCAAGAGTGACAGACTGTGGTACAGAGGTGGTTACCACAGTCTGTCTGGAAGTAGGGAGCAGGGCAATATTTATTTGTTTCATTTCACCAAATAGCGATTTTATTAAACAAATGAAAACATTATAACATATAGTCGCTACATAAACTATTTAGGCCAACATGTATAGGGGTGATAAATCCCCTTTAATGCAAAATACAAAATTATGTTAGATTTTTTGTCTTAAATATTTAAAAGCCATCTGATCTGAAAATAAAGTTAAAAATGTTGAAGCTCAGTATTTTACACGTTATTTGCTCTTACACCTACCTCTGGAGCAATGTTATAAACGTACCATCCTCAATATACAACTACCCCTTTTGGCTACTTCACCCCAGAAATAACATAGTTGACGAGGCTGAAAAAAAGACATACGTCCATCAAGTCCAACCCTGTGATCTCCCAAGACTGAGCTGATGATTCCGATTGGCTGCTTTGATGTCACACTCACCTGTACAACCAATAGTACTGAGTCTACCACTGACAGTGTCTGCTCTTGCAGAAGATGTGACAAGAAGCTGATGGCAGACCTATACAATTAGAGCTGCAGGTTGATAGTGCAATTGCTCCCTAAAGCAGGGGTACCAGTGATAAACTAGCAAAAGTATCAACTTTTTTTTAGTTGCCCTTAAATAATGATTGAAAAAATACATATTCATGTTGATTTATGAAGCAAAAAGAAGAGTGTCATATCTGATTTGCTCCCACGTGATCATTCGCAAATGCTCTTCAGTGACCAGAGAAACATAGAACAGAGAATTTGACAGAGATAAGAACCTTTCACCCCATCTAGTCTGCCCATTTACCTACTGTAAAAACGTCAAACCTCATTTGGTCCTTGGTCTTGTCTTATATTCAGGACAGCCTTATGCCTATCCCATGCATGCTTACTTTCTGTCACTGTGTTAACCACTACCACTTCTGCTGGTAGGCTAGTCCACTTATCTACTACCCTCTCAGTGAAGTAAAACTTTCTAAACCTATGTCCCTCTAGTTTTAGACTATGGCCTCTTGTCCTAACATTGTTACTCCTTTGAAATATACTTCCATCCTGCACTTTGGTGAATCCCTTCATGTATTTGAATGTGTCTATCATATCCCCTCTCTCTCTTCTCACCTCCAAGCTATACATGTTCAGATCCTTTAGTCTGTCTTGATATTTATTTTCCTGTAAACCAGTCACCATTTTAGTAGCCCTTCTCTGAATTTTCTCTAGAGTATCTACATCCTTCTGGAGATGGGGTCTTCAGTACTGTACACAATACTCTAGGTGAGGTCTAACTAGAGACCTGTAGAGTGGCATGACCACTTCCCTTTTTCTGCTACGAATGCCCCTAACTATACAACCCAGCACCCTGCTTGTATTCCCCACCACTTTATTACATTGCCTGCCTAAATTTAAGTCCTTAGAAATAATTACCACCAAATCCATTTCCTCTGTTGTCTCTGACAGCACAGGACCCTTAATACTGTATATTTCATTAGGATTTTTACATCCAAAGTGCATTATTTTACATTTATCAACATTAAACTACAGCTGCCACGCTCTTGTCCATTCTTCTAATTTACCTAAATTTGTAATTTGGCCTATCCCCCTGGAATGTCTACCCTGTAGCAGTTCTTTGTATCATCTGCAAAAAGAAATACCTTGAAGACCTTTTTGCAATATTATTAATAAAAATATTAAAAAGAATGGGCCCCAATACAGATCCCTGAGGTACCCCACTAGTAACACTCCTTTCGTCCGAATATTCTCCATTGTCTACCACCCTCTGTCTCCTGTCACTCAGCCGTTGTCTTATCCATAACTATTTTTACATCCAGACTCAAACACTGCAATTTATTAATGGGTCTTCTATAAGGGACAGTGTCAAATGCTTAATTAAAATCTAGATAACCTGTATCTACTGCTCCCCCTTGGTCTATTATTTTAGTTACCCAGTCAAAAAAAAACTATGAGATTAGTTTGACAAGATCTCCCTGCTGTAAACACATGCTGTTTGGTATCTTGTAAGCCATTTAAATTCAGATATTTAACAATTCTTTCTTTTAACATAGTTTCCATGAATGTTCCCACTACTGACGTAAGACTTACTGGTCTGTAGTTACCAGAGTCTTCCCTGCTACCTTTTTTGTGAAGTGGTACTAAAGTTGCTACCTTCCAATCTTCCAATGGTCATGCATATTTTCCTGGTTAGTGTACAAAACCAGGGAGTTAAACATGGAATCTGTATCCAAGTGGTTAATGTGATTGTAATGGTAGAATGTACATTTCTTTTATTGCACTGTACAGTATGTAAGAGTGTGACTGATGTCAGTCACGCCATTTAATATTCACCAATTTCAAAATGATGTGGTTTTATGCTCCCTCACCCCTTTCACTGATATCAATCTGTTCTCTAAAGAAGTGGTTGAATGGTTGATCTATCAGTTGCTTAGCAACCTGCGCTGTTTTTTTTTACTAACACTGAGATATTTGACAAATTGTGAGCAGTTTTAATGCCTCCCGTTTACTGCTTAAAGCTCAGTCTGTGCTCAGTGAAAAATGTCTCTGTGCGAGTGAACTGCAAGGCTGGTTGTCATGGCAAACACTTGATTGGTGATGTCCTTCCACTTTCCTGTAAGCAGGTTGATGTAAGGTAAAGGGGAGGGAGACCTTGAAGGCTAACCAACTCATAAATGAATACTGAGTACTAACTCTGTAACCTTTTGAGTGGCAAAAGGGGTATGCAGTGCATTGCTTTGAAATGCGTTGCATACCCCTGTGGCACTCAAAGGGTTAAAGAACAGAGTGGTGTGCTAGGCATTGCTTCACAATGTATTGCTTATCACATAGTCCGGAGAGAGTTAAACAATGTGACTCACTTTTGAAAATGCTGACAGGCAACTCCGCTCACGTGATAGAGGGCCCCCCTTGTCACCCTCCAATACTTAATCATGTCTGAAATTTTTGGTGTTAAAAGAGAATCTGAGGTAATGTTCCATAGAAGGGAACTGTATCGTTGTTTGAATGAATACAAAGTATTTAACTGAGCACTAAGACAGATCATATACAGGCACACAATAAGAGAACAAATATCACAGTTTCTGAAATGTGGTCACAATGCCAGTCACATGAATTGAACAATGCTCAGTGCTGTCACTGTTCTACTCTAATTACTGACAAATATATAAGCACAGAAATTCTTCTAATAACATAGGTTTATCTTTGCCCACGGAGAGGAATGTTGAGTGCTGCTATATACAAGCACAGACTCATTTTCTTTACCTCAGGTTAATGTCATATGACCAGCAGTGATGAATATTTGCTCTGTATGACATACTAAAATCTATGGCTTAGGTCAGGGATTTCCAAGTTTGATCCTCAAGGGCCACCAACAGACCAGGATGTAAGGATTTCCCTGATTAAGCACAGGTGAGTTAATCAGTGGCTCATTCATTTTGATTGGCCCAACTGTGCTTAATCAGGGAAATCCTTAAGTCATGTACTGTTGGTGGCTCTTAAGGACTGAACTTGGACAGTCTTGGCTTAGGTGATAGTTACAAAGACAGTATACTAACTGACACTAATCCATCCACATATCTGTCAAAGAGTGTAATGAGAACAGAGTAATCTATGAACAACCCTACATAAATACAATAGGGTCACTGTGGCTCAACCCTGTATTTGTGCAATTCTCACTCACTACTGTAGGATCATGATTTTGGCCTAAATATTTCAACAGCAGTGCATGCTAATCTGACCAATTTAGGGAGCTGTAATTAACTTCAATGGGCTCAAATAAATGATAAGCCTGTAAATGGCTAATTAGATACTTAATTGCGTTAATAACAACCAGTGATTAGTAACACAAGCAATCCAGTCACACAGAAGAATCTGCAATAAGCACCAGTTCTGCTGCACTCCTGTAGATAAAGTAGCTAATGAACTAAAACATTTCCTGGGAAGGAACATTCCTTTCTTCCCTAAGAGCTTCTACTCCTGCCTCAGAAATAAAAACTCTAATGTGGGCATATTTATCTTATTTTATTTAACAAATCACAAATAACAGTAAAATGTAAGTTTTACTGATCAACCCATAAATCTATCTACATCACAAATACAGGTTTCTTGCACTCAGGGACAGGTGAAAAGTCCCATATTTTCATATGGCTATGGCTACCAGTGCAGTGAGAGAAGGGTGGGTGTCAGTATGTGTGGTTCTATGGCTACCAGTGCAGTGAGAGAAGGGTAGGTGTCAGTATGTGTGGTTCTTGGCTACCAGTGCAGTGAGAGAAGGGTAGGTGTCAGTAAGTATGTGTGCTTCTTGGCTACCAGTGCAGTGAGAGAAGGGTGGGTGTCAGTATGTGTGGTTCTTGGCTACCAGTGCAGTGAGAGAAGGGTAGGTGTCAGTATGTGTGGTTCTTGGCTACCAGTGCAGTGAGAGAAGGGTAGGTGTCAGTATGTGTGGTTCGACGGCTACCAGTGCAGTGAGAGAAGGGTAGGTGTCAGTATGTGTGGTTCTGTGGCTATCAGTGTAGAGAGAGAAGAGTAGGTGTCAGTGTGTGTGGTTCTATGGCTACCAGTGCAGTGGGAGAAGGGTAGGTGTCAGTTCTGTGGTTACCAGTGCAGGAAGGGTAGGTGTCAGTATGTGTGGTTCTATGGCTACCAGTTCAGTGAGAGAAGGGTAGGTGTCAGTATGTGTGGTTCTGTGGCTATCAGTGTAGTAAGAGAAGGGTAGGTGTCAGTATGTGTGGTTCTATGGCTACTAGTGCAGTGAGAGAAGGGTAGGTGTCAGTATGTGTGGTTCTGTGGCTATCAGTGTAGTGAGAGAAGGATAGGTGTCAGTATGTGTGGTTCTGTGGCTATCAGTGTAGTGAGAGGAGAGTAGGTGTCAGTGTGTGTGGTTCTATGTCTACCAGTGAAGTGGGAGAAGGGTAGGTGTCAGTTCTGTGGCTACCAGTGCAGGAAGGGTAGGTGTCAGTATGTGTGGTTCTATGGCTACCAGTGCAGTGAGAGAAGGGTAGGTGTCAGTATGTGTGGTTCTGTGGCTACCAGTGTAGTAAGAGAAGGGTAGGTGTCAGTATGTGTGGTTCTGTGGCTACCAGTGTAGTAAGAGAAGGGTAGGTGTCAGTATGTGTGGTTATGTGGCTACCAGTGTAGTGAGAGAAGGGTAGGTGTCAGTATGTGTGGTTCTATGGCTACCAGTGCAGCGAGAGAAGGGTAGGTGTCAGTATGTGTGGATCTGGGCTACCAGTGCAGTGGGAGAAGGGTGGGTGTCAGTATGTGTGGTTCTATGGCTACAAGTGCAGTGAGAGAAGGGTAGGTGTCAGTATGTGTGGTTCTGTGGCTACCAGTGTAGTGAGAGAAGGGTAGGTGTCAGTATGTGTGGTTCTGTGGCTATCAGTGTAGTGAGAGGAGAGTAGGTGTCAGTGTGTGTGGTTCTATGGCTACCAGTGCAGTGGGAGAAGGGTAGGTGTCAGTTCTGTGGCTACCAGTGCAGGAAGGGTAGGTGTAAGTATGTGTGGTTCTGTGGCTACCAGTGTAGTGAGAGAAGGGTGAGTGTCAGTATGTGTGGTTCTGTGGCTATCAGTGTAGTGGGAGAAGGGTAGGTGTCAGTATGTGTGGTTCTATGGCTACCAGGGGTTCAAGGGCTGGGAGGTCAGTATGTGTGGTTCTGTGGTTACCAGTGCAGTGGAACAAAGCTAGGGGTTCATTATGTGTGGTTATATGGCAGCGATTGGCGATATGTGACCCTCCAACTGCTGTCTGGCTACAAATCCCATCATGAAGTTGCAGACTGGCAGCAGCTGAAAGGCCTCACATTGCCCATCCCTGTTCTATGGCTTCCAGTGCAGTTGAATAAGGCTGGTGCATTAGTATGTGGGGCTCTATATCTATAGTAGGGGATCAGTATGTGTGGTTCTGTGAATGCCTACCATTGCCGTGGGACAAGGCTAGGGGGTTGATATTTGTGGTTTTATGGCTGCCTACCATTGCACATATGAAAAACACAAAGAAAGACAAGGCGCACACACTAAGAGCAGACTGTTAAAAGCAAAATGTGTCTCCCCGCTCAAATGAGATGCACTTATTGGATACTTTCTTGCATTGAGATGCCAAATGAACCATATAGTGATGATGCTGCTCCAGGGAGACACTCTGTTGTGCCCGCTGATCCGGAGAGCGGTCAATCAAAGGCTCCACTTAATCACTCTGTCCGCAGCTGTGTAGTGATACTGAAGCAAGCAAAAATCATACACACTCCTCTAAGAGTAACTCTGTATTAAAGGGGAATAGTTTTATCTTAACCCCTATAAAGATTGCGCTCACCAGAGAACTCCCTGAGTAATACATGTATCCAACGTGTTTCACATGTGCTCAGACTTGCTTCATCAGGGAATATTAAAATATTAGTTCATCTGTCCCGTTTGTGAGCACACTACTACATACAGCATACCGTGACACTCTGTATTACTCGAGGAGTTCTCTGGTGAGCACAGTCTTTATAGGGGTTAAGATAAAGCTATTCCCCTTAATACTCTTAGAGGAGTGTGTAAGGTTTTTCCTTGCTACAGTATCACTACACAGCTGCGGACAGAGTGATTAAATGGAGCCTTTGATTGACCGCTCTCCAGATCAGAGGGTACAACAGAGAGTCTACCTTGAGCAGCATCATCACTATATGGTTCATTTGGGATCTCAATGCAAGAAAGTATCCAGTAAGTGCATCTCATTTGACCGGGGAGATACATTTTGCTTTTAACAGTCTTCTCTTAGTGTGTGCGCCTTGTCTTTCTTTGTGTTTTTCATATGTGCACAAAACGGCTGTGGTAAAGCTGAGGACACCGTAACAAGAGCTGCACCATAAGAGCATGGACGTTTGTAGTTACTCAGTCAAATTCTGGAGGAGTTTTTATCTGTATGGACTGTGGTAGGATGGTTTATACATATATGTTCTTTTGCCTACCATTGCAGTGGGACAAGGCTAGGGGGTCTATATTTGTATTTCTATGGCTGCCTACCAGTGCAGTGGGACAAGGCTGGCAGATCATTATGTGAGGTTATATGGCTAGCAGTGCAGTAGTACAAAGCTAAGGGTCAGTAAGTGTGACTCTATGGCATCTGTTGGACAATGACGGATGGCCAGTATTTGGTTCTATCTGCCTACCAGAGCAGTGTGACAGAACTGGGGGTCAGTTTGTGTGGCTCTGTGGCTACCAGATGGACAAGGCTGAGGGGAGGGGTCCATTCAATGGGCATAAAAATGTGGACAAATGACACTTTTCATAGGAGTTCTTGTGGAAGGTGAAAAGTGCCCTTTTTGCATGTTTTTTCTTTTTAGGAAAACAATTCTACAATTGCTATAACTTTAAGTTGCTCCTAACACTTTCTTAAACCAGAAGTATAATAGAAATTCCATGCACAAATTCCAGCTTTACTTACAAGATAACATGTAACCATACAGCTTGTAGATATGTGCACTCCCCAAATCCAGTGATACACCAGCCAGGACTAGAGAAATTGCATATTTGTAGGACTTATCCTTTGACTCCAGGGGTTTCCAAACTTTTTCTTAAGGGGCCAGACTGAAAAAAGAGTGAATCGAGAGCCAGATGATGCAGAATACTTTTATTTCATTATAAACAAACATCAACAAAATGAGAGTTTATACCATCCATTATGTTCCATCCATAGTTGGGCTAATAATCTAACTTCCATTTTCCTACATACATTTGCTTCCCTATCATTCTGCAGACATATATAAAACTAAACATCTATCATTAATGCAGAACAGAATTTATCTTATGAAGACAATTGTATTTTGTGTTTCTTTTCAGCTGCTCCACACTATGGTGCTCCAGAACAAGATGAACCAATAGACCACATCTACGTAGATTTGGAATCCACTAAGGTCCAGAGCGATCCTCCAGGTCCCATAAAATCTCCTGCTTTAGGTTCCTCCCCACAATCGCCTACTTCAGATTCATCTGCTTCTCCTATCCCAGCTCAGGACTTGTCTCCAGAAGCCACTTTGCCAAAGGCTAAAACATCAAAAGTAACATTCCAATCCCCATTAAAGGAAGATACTGCACAAAAGGTGAAAATTGTTCTAGATACTACAATATCCTTCCACATTACTAAATCTGCTGAATATTCAAGCAGACATCATGACGACAATTTTATGTAGATGTCACTTGAAAAAAGTTTATGTATTAACTAATAATAAAAAGTTAACTGTATATTGTGTTTTTATTATATATCTTTAATGTTAACTTTAAAAGTGTTAACTTTGGTCGAACTGTCTACTGTCAGTGTGTAGGAGTCTGACATACTGGAAGCCATAGCACAACCTGTTGGATGACTGCCTGTACTGCATGTCCTGTTTCAATATAAAGGTTCATAAAAACAGTACAGCAGTGCATGTGTTTAATCAAAAGGGTGTACTGAGAAGTTTAACATATCAGACAACAGAAAAGTCATCCCAAGTTCTACTTTTTAAAGCTGAAATTAAAGAAAATGATGAATCTTAGAAAGGGCTAAAACACAATATGGGAAGATATCTTAATAAAAGTACATACTAAAATAGGCACAGGAACCATTTTTGTGTGTTCAACCTACCTAACACATATTTACTAAACTGTGCAGAAAATTCTTCTCTTTGCGCCACTTGTGCTAAGTAGAGAGCAAAGTGAAAGTGGCTGGGTGATTCGGGAATTACGATCCTCTGTGCTTTATTTCTTGCTGTGTTCTAACAAGATGCAGAGGAAACAGATGACACATTATTCAGATTTATTATATTTGTTATAATTGTGGTGTTTGAGGCTTTGCTCACATTAGAATATTAAAGATGGCAGAATGTGTGTGCACAGCATGTATTAAAGCTATCATTTGCATTAGTACATACTCAGAAGAGCAACCGCATAATTATTATGCCAACAATCAAGAGGAAAATGAGCAGTGCTAGCATATTTTTACATTTCCCCCATATGGCTGCTATCCTAGGAGGAGCTGGCCCAATTTTGGTGAAAACCCTCTGCGCCATAAAGAACGACTGAAAATAGACCTATCGCCTTGATTTTTACATATTTGAAAACTTAATTCAAAACTTGCTATATGGCATGTTAGCCAGAATTGCAGCAGATGTATAGTTTAGGAGATATACATAACTTTATTTGTGGGAACAGTGACAGTGAGTATTTCCTGGTGCAGCACAGAGTTTCATTAGCATATGGAATGTCACTGAAAGCCTTCATTAGCATATAAAACATAACTGAATAGCTCAATTAGCATATGGAACATCACTGTTACTGCACAGGTACCACAATTAGCATACATTAACATGTGGTGACAAGCATGCATATCTCTGTAAAGGGTTAGTATTGTCCAATAATAATGTTATGGTGTATTGTAGATTTAAAAAAAATAAATTATGTGGAGCAAATCCCATCTCTCAAACCTTTATGGTTTGAGAGATATTTGCATCTAAAGTTTCCCCCTCCCCTTATCCTGACATCAGTGCTCTACTGACAGCAGGAGATCCCAGTTCGGGGACCAGCCGGCGGCTCTTCAGCAGCGCCGAAATAACGATTTTTTAAAATAATTACTTCATTGGAACGGGCTACAAAGTGTTCCTGGTTTGCAAGCACACTTTGTAGACCGTTTCAATTAAGTATTTCTTTTTAAATATCGCTATTTCGGCTCAGCTGAAGAGCCTCCTCGAGTCGGCCGACACAGATCTCCTTCTGTCAGCTTTAGAGCCGGCATCAGGGATGGAGGGGGGAATTTTAGATGAGAATATCTCTCAAACCATAAAGGTTCGAGAGGTGGGATTTGCTCCACATAATTTTTTTTTTTTTTAATCTACAATACAACATAACATTATTATTGGACATTACTGTTACTTTAACTGTTCATCTGCTGGTCATTTGACTAACATGACACATAGGCAGTTTTAGTGCAGTTTTCAAATATGCAAAAGTCACAGTCCACTTGAAAATCCCCTTTGATTTAAATGGGGCCTTTAATCAATAGAATGTTAGTAATATCTCCAGTCCACTGCTTCCTTCAAGGGTTTAAAATCCCCATTCAAGTCAATGGGAATTTGGGGAATTTTTAACTGTTCCCTATGGAGAAGTTGGTGTGCTCCAGAATTACCCCAATTCCTCTTATTATATCACCTACAGTGTCTACAGAATGTTGTTTTACTCATTAACCCTTTAAGGGTCAGAGGGGTGTGCACTGCATTGCAAAGAAATGCGTTGCACACTCATACGGCCATTAAATTGTTAATAAGCAAAACTGTGGGGGGTTTTATCAAGTGACATCCACTTTATTGCATTTGTAGGGAAAATAGATTTTAATGTGTGTGATTTATCTATGCATATAGAGGCAATTATGCTGTTTTGTAGATAGTCCGACAATAAGTTACATTGATAAGAAAAAGTTTCATTGCACCAAAGAAATTCACTCATAGAAATGTATGCAGCTGAAGATGCAATGGAATTTTTTTAGCAATACAAGTGTAATCATTATCACAGTTTATCTAAATGGGAACTATACCTATGAGAATAAGGGGCGGACAGGGGGATGATGGGAGTTATAGTCTAGCATCACCTGAAAGGCCTTAGCTTTCCATCCCCTGTTCTAAAGCCACTACATAATTGCAACAGAACAAATGCTGTAAAACAAACACAAATTATCATATGAAATTTACATCTTGAGTACTTTCTGATTCCAGTGCTTTGTATTTCTTATAAAATGTCACTATAAACATAATCTGTTTCTCATTTGTGCTGCAGGCATTGGTGAGAGGCTCCACCAGACGGTCAACCAAAAAGAAAAAACGAACCATCGCCGATGAATCTGCCGAAAATGTTATTGACTGGTGGTCAAAGTACTACGCATCACTGGAAAAACTGCAGAAGGTAATGCAGAGGCTCCCGCATACAGATTAAATCTCTAGGCATCAGTAATATTCTCACTGCAAGTTTCATAGATACATAGTTGAAAATGCTGAATAAAGACAAGAGTTTATCAATTTCGGCCTTTATAAGTTATGATCAACATACTGCCCGATACATTTATTCTATATAATTGGCCATATATTTTTCTATAACTAAAAATAAAAAAGGTGGGGGGTACAGTCGCTTAAATATGGACTGCCACTGGACTTGCTATCCAATTTTCTAGTAAGTTTTCGGCACTGCAAAAGCACGAAGAAACAGGGGAGCAGGGGTAGAATGACATAACCCAGGCTTCCTAGGAAAAAAGGAAGTCAGGTCCCCTTGTGCACCCCCCTCACACACACATACACACACTCACACAAACACACCTGGGATGGCTGGATGGGTTTGCATGCAAATACAGGGGAAGTGTGATCAATATATGATAACACACCCCTGTGTACCGTGATAACATCACTACATTTGATGTGCAGACCACCAAGGTCACTTAAGCATGCACAAGGAGCAGATCACACTTTGCTGAGTCTCCTGAAGACTCAATGAAGGAAAGTAGCTACAGGTGCACTGTGGGTGCTTAGGCCACTCCCTGGCAGTGACCCTTCCTCGGAGATAGGCTCCTGGCCCATAACGGAGTGCATTGCTGCTCAGCCTACCTCTGTAGAGGAAAAGTTCTGGAGCAAACCAACTGCATGATAGGAAACAAGTATAAATATCCCACTGATTTAAACAGAACTTTTAGCCACTTGAATGTTAGAGATCTCCAACGCATTGTGAATTTTGCATTAGAAAAACAAGGTTTAAATTTAGATTTTAGCGATTATAGAGCATACGCATAAAACCAAAACCAAAGCTAGAGCAATTTTGGGGCAATCCAACAGATCCAGATGGGGTAGTTCATAAGGGACTGTTACTGGAACACTAATTGTCGCCATCAATCTTGTCTTGTTACAACATCTTCAACAACAAGTGGTGACTAGCTGTAGAACCTGCCATTGTGCTGTTTATTCATTCTCAGAAGCATCTAACATATTGGATATGCATTTTGAATACTCTTAGGGGTCTTTCTAAGAGTGAAGGGTAATCCAGATGTGGACGAGGCCCAACAAGGCAAAAACATATGTCTGGGGGGTAGCTGGTATTTCCCGTGCAGGGGGGACTTGTCCATCATTTCGGAACTGGACCATCCTTTTGGGTGGGATTAGTCTAATATGTATTTGGAAATGTATCTTCTGTATTGTGACTAGAGAGCTAAAACGTGATGCTTCTGAGTGGTAGCTAGCAATAGAACAGGCCATTATGCTGTTTGTTCATCCTCAGAAGCCTCTCTCATTTTGTATGCGTGTTACATCTTGTAAGAAATTTGCTGCAACGATCTGCATGGCTGCCTGCATGACAGTCCGTAAACCAATATGCAGACCTGCACAGAATGCAACGTTGATACGTTCTCACTCAGGCCCTCACACACACTCACTCACTCACTCTCTGTCACTCACTTGCACTCACAGACTCACACTGTCAAAAACAAAGTTAAAGGTGTATGTGGTTTACTATGAAAAAAATGGGCTATGTGTGTGTGTTTGTATTTGAATGCATGTTGTGGATATGTGCAAATGTGCTTCAGTTATTTTAGGTCTATATATAATTTATTCAAAAGAAATTGATACTATGGGGTGCTGTGATTGGATAGGGCACTAGGTAACTTTGGACTTTCGCTTCTTTCTTTCTTTTATTGGGACGTTTCTCACGTTATTTATCGTGTGTTTTGCGATGGCAATGAGGTCAGATTTTAGGAGATACAAGTTTTCTAGTTTCCATGTGTTTTGTAGGCCGTCGCCCATTTCTGGGTAACGTAGATTTGAATCTCTCGTTACCCAATCTTAGTTAAATCGTGATGGCCTTTTTTTTTACATAACGTTGGTTTTAATGACAGCATTTGGATCAAGCCCTAAATGCCTATAACCCCACCTGTTTAATTAACTCTGTTGGGAGCCCAAAGGGATAAATGCACTTTAACCTTTTGAGTGTCAGATGTGTTGTTGAGAAGTACTGCAGACATTCAGTGGGTTGGAGACACTGTTTGCATTTCTAGGGGTTGTTAGTTCATGAAATGATGTGCAAAGTATTTATACAAAATCGTTCCTGGTTTAAAATATATGTTATAGTACTATTCCTGCTGGGAGATACTTTATTCAAAACTTATTAAGCTCAAAGTTATTGCTATCTATGGAGAATTTTTGGATAACAATCAAAGCATCTGCATAGACAGTAACAGCAACAGTTCCCCCCAGTGGTGAATGAAGCATCTACTAACAGTGGGAGTACCCTTATTTTACAGGAAAATCCTTAACCCTTTGAGTTCCAAAGGGGTATGAAACTCATTCCTTTGCAATGCTTTGGATACCTCTCTGGCACCCAAAGGGTTAAAATATACTTCTTCAAATGTTCTCATACCAATTCTTACATTGGTTCACTAAAATGAGCCTTATTAGTCCTATCCTCTGGGACCCCTAACAAGCTATGGGGATATACACTAAGGTGTGATAAAGAGATGATAAAGCAGAGATAGCATCTCCAGTGATATCACTTCTCCAGTTCCTATGTTATTATATGGAGCCTATGCACTAAGATTTATCAAGTGAGAGAGATCTTAGTGCATAGGATTCATAGTATGCCATAGGAACTGGAGAAGTGATATCACTGGAGAAGTTATCTCCTCTTAATCACACCTTAGTGCATAACTCCCATGTCTTTAACCCCTTAAGGGCCAGCGGTCCAGGGAAGTTACCTTCCCTTAAGGACAGATTTGATCCTTGTTGACGTGCCGGTAGACGTAACCTGTTATGCGTACCGGCGTGCCACTTTGGGGCCTAAGAGAGATCGCTCCAGTCTTGGAGAGGTTAATTTTAGGCTCCATTTTTACTTACAGTGCTCCCGGTAGAGCTTTGTAAGTAAAAAAGTATGTGACGTGCTATGACCATCACCGGTCCTTAAGGGTATAGCACGCCATCTGGTCCTTAAGGGGTTAAGATGTTTTTGCTTATGCACAGGTGAGTGAATCTCATTTTGATTAACTCTTCTGTACACATGCAAGTAAATCCTAAATACATGGGGCATGATGCAGTAATTTGTGATAAGGAGGTGATAAAGTGAAGATGACTTCTCCAGTGTGATAAACTCTCAAAGTCCTGTGTTATTCTGTGGAGCCAGTGCACTAAGATTTCTCCAGCTTGAGAGATCTTCCTGCATAGGCTCCATAGAATAACATAGGGGTTTGAGAGTTTATCACAATGGAGAAGTCATCTTCACTTTATCACCTCCTTATCGCACATTAGTTCATCTTGCCCATGGCCTGTTAATGTGCCCTCAGAGTCCCAATGCTCTAACATATGTCATTAGCAACATACTGGGAAATGCTGTTTTCTTTATTTGTTCAGCCGGGGCATTTAACCCTTTGAGTGCCAGAGTGGTATCCAATTTATTGCGTTGGATACCTGTCTGGCACTCATAGTGTTAAACATGTTAATACAACATAATTATTTACCAATGTTTAATGAAAGTAGTTTTATACTCAGTTACTGTTAGTGTTCCCTAAATGTTTGATTTCTGTTATTTTAGGCAAAGGCAGCGTCTGCAAAAACTGAACTGACAGATTCCTGTGAGTATACGTTGTGTGCCAGCACTGAGGCTATTAAAAACAATTTGGGGGTTATGCACTAAGACAGGCATGTCAGACTCAAATACAATCAAGGACCACACACTCATCATTTCACTCTGAAGAACTCCATAACACTGGCTACTAGGGTCCGCAAATGTGTATAGGCAACAGAAAACACAAGACTGAAATTGTAGGAAACTTGCTGAGGAGGGCATCTTCCTGCAGTGGATTGACAAAGGCTGAAGGTGATGATATATATATATATATATATATATATATATATATATATATATATATATATATATATATGGGCAATGAATGAGTATTATAGTATGTAATAATATACCTTTTTTATTGGACTAACATTCAATAATATAGAGATAAGCTTTTGAGAGATATTCTCCCTTGAGACCCCGTGCGGCGGCTGCTCGAGCCAACCGCATTTGTCTTCAGCGGCTCCAGCTGCATTGTCTGCCCCATTCTGTTGCCTCAGCTGAGGCAGGATCCTCTCTATATTGGCGACACAGCCGCTGGTGGTGTTTGGTGCGGCTCATCCGCCTCTGTTGCTTGCGCTCTGGCGGCGGGTGATGTCATTATTGGGCGCACATCCAAAAGCATGGATGTGCGCTCCATTTAAAAAGACAGCCACCTGTTGGCTGCTTCTCCTCTTCCTTCCTTTTTCCTTATTTAACTGCCTGAACACAGGGCTCAGTTGCCCTTTAGTTGGTATCCAGTGCAGTTCTTGAGTTTAGGCTCTGTGTATGATCTGGCTTGTTTGACTAACCGACCTGGTGCTGACCTGTGGCTCTGTCTGGTTACCCACTCCGTGTATGACCCTTGGCTTTGTCGGACATCTATTCTGGTGCAGATCTGCGGCTCTGACATACTACCCGTTCCGCGTGACTCCTGGCTCTGGCTGACTATCTGTTCTGGTATTGACCTGGGGCTCTGTCCACTGCGTATACAACATACCAACGCTTCAGCTGACATCCTATCTGGTGCAAACCTGTGGCTCTGGCTGACGACCTGCTCTGTGCATGATCCCTGGCTTGTCTGACCACCCAGTCTAGCGCTGATCTGTGGCTCTGTCTAACTTCCTTGAGTGTGGCCTTCCATTCAATTAGATAACCAATCTGGTGCAGGCTTGTGGCTCTGGCAGACTCTTTCCTGGTGCCTTCCCAGTTGCCGGCTCTCCCAGGTGCGTACCTGGGACTTTGGTTCCCCTCATCTCTGTCTGGCTTCTCCCAGGTGCAGACCTGTGGCATTGCAGACTCTCCTAGTTCCATTGCTGGGACACAGTTATCTAGAGAATCACACTGTAGCAGGCTTCTATTCCTGGTAGTTGTCTCTTGCTCCATTGTGCGCTTCTCTTTAGTCTCGTATATTTATATACTGTCTTGTGATATTTCTGTATTGTTGCTGCCTTAATAAAGTTGGTGTTACCTTGAAGTACTTGTCCTGTGTTTCCTTGCTGGGACCGTGACAGTTATTGAATATTAGTCCATTAAAAAAGGTATTATTACATACTGCAATAATCATTAGTGTTGAGCGAGCGTGCTCGGCCGATGCTCGGATCGGCTCGAGCATCGCTCTGCTCGGCACATGGCGGTACTCGTACGAGTACCGCCATGTGCTCGCCCGACAAGCTCGGGTGAAGAGGATCTGTGCCGGAAGAGGCACAGATCCGAAGAAGCTCCGCTGGACCACCAGGGAATGGAGGTACGGGGGCATTGCGGAGATGAAGGGGGCATTGCGGACATGAAGGGGGACATTGTGGAAGAGGGGCATAGACTCTATGCCCCTCTTCCACAATGTCCCCCTTCATCTCCGCTATGCCCGTCTTACACAATGTCCCCCTTCATGTCCGCTATGCCCCTCTTCCACAATGTCCCCCTTCATCTCCTCTATGCCATAGAGGAGATGAAGGGGGACATTGTGGAAGAGGGGCATAGCGGAGATGAAGGGGGACATTGTGGAAGAGGGGCATAGAGTCTATGCCCCTCTTCCACAATGTCCCCCTTCATCTCCGCTATGCCCCTCTTCCACAATGTCCCCCTTCATCTCCTCTATGGCATAGAGGAGATGAAGGGGGACATTGTGGAAGAGGGGCATAGCGGACATGAAGGGGGACATTGACCAGGCACCCTCCGCTCATCAGAGCAGGGGGTGCCTGGTTTGATGCTCGAGTGCTCCCATTGTATTCAATGGGGCTCGGGTGCTCGGCCGAGCACTCGAGCAGCAGGGGGTGCTCGGTCAGAGCACCCGAGCACCCGAGCATCACGGTGCTCGCTCATCACTAATAATCATCTGTTTGAACTTTACACCACTGGACTAACACTGCTAAGTTATACTGAATATATATATATATATATATATATATATATATATATATATATATTCCTCTTATAACTGAAGCTCTCCCATAGAATATTACAGGAACTGTAGAGTGTATCACACTGGAGAAGTTATCTCCTATCACACTTTAGTGCATCTCCCCCTGTAGTCTATAACTAAAGCTCTCCCATAAAATAGCATAGGAACTGTAGAGTGTATCACACTGGAGATGTTATCTCCTCTTTATCACACTTTAGTGCATCTCCCCCTGCACTCTATAACTGAAGCTTTCCCATAGAATAGCATAGGAACTGTAGAGTGTATCACACTGGAGAAGTTATCTCCTCTTTATCACACTTTAGTGCATCTCCCCCTGTACTCTATAACTGAAGCTCTCCCATAGAATAGCATAGGAACTTTAGAGTGTATCACACTGGAGAAGTTACCCTACTCTTTATCACACTTTAGTGCATCTCCCCCTGTACTCTATAACTGAAGCTCTCCCATAGAATAGCATAGGAACTTTAGAGTGTATCACACTGGAGAAGTTACCCTACTCTTTATCACACTTTAGTGCATCTCCCCCTGTACTCTATAACTAAAGCTCTCCCATAAAATAGCATAGGAATTGGAGAGTGTATCACACTGGAGAAGTTACCCTACTCTTTATCACACCTTAGTGCATCTCCCCCTGTAGTCTATAACTACAGCTCTCCCATACAATAACATAGGAACTTTAGAGTGTATCACACTGGAGAAGTTATCTCCTTCTTATCACATCTTTTGTGCTCATGAACAAAAGCACATGGACAAAATGTATATAGATGTAATGAAGATTTTCTGGATAAAGTAAGATAACAAGAGGGGAGTTATTTTTAGGAGGTGTAAGTTTTCTTTGAAATACAAATATTTACAGCTGCCAAGATTCCTGTTCAAATCACCGTAGTAATTGAAGAGGAACCTGAGAAAAAGAAGAAGGATGGAAAAAAGGGGATGGAAATGATCAAAAAGAAGCCAAAAGAAGAAGGACCAAAACTTGCAACTCTACAGGTAGGGAAGATGTGTGTCCTTGAGTTGTGACCCCTCCAGCATACAGTGGTTTAGTGCCAAGATTTAGTTCTCATATTCGAGTAGTGATTCTTAGTTCCAGTACTCTAGACACATCAACACATTAGGTTTTCAGGATATCCCTACTTAAACAAAGTTGTATTAATCAAAATAACTGAACTACTGATTAACCACACTTGGTCAGGCAGCAACATCTCAAGAACATGCCCTGTTGGTGTGTCCCAAGGACTAATGTTGAGAATCACTTCTCTAGAACAAGGGGGGCTCACACCTGTCCTCAGCGCCCCTCTCCCCCCAAGAATGCTGGTTTTCAGGATTTCCTCACATGAACACATCTGAATCAAACAGTGGTTCAATAATTCTGGTGATTCTGCCTAAAGTAATGAAACTGACTTGTGTATAAATGAGGAGATCCTGAAAACAAGCACTGCTGGTGGAATCTGAGGACAGGGTTGAGTGCACCTGTTCTAGTATACATGTAACAACAAGCGGCCCTGGGGCTCCTGTTCTAGAGCATCTCATTCAGTATACATGTAACAACAGGTACCCTGGGGGTATATGTGGCTCTAAGAGGCTGCTTCTGTAGCACCCAGTCTGTTCTCTGGTAGAGTAGGGAAAGGAGATAACTCCCTTCTACCACATCACAGATGCACTACGATTACCCTAAAAAGCACCCTGCCTCTTTCTCATGCCTCAGACCATACCTCCCTTTATACTTATCTTGTTCCATCTTAACACCTTCAGTGCAAAGAGCTATGTTATAAACAAGGTGGAGACTAAGTACTATAACTTGACTAAATATTCTGATGCCTGTTGTGGTGCCGGCTAAGGGGCTTCATGGCATTGAACTCTTAACCCTTTGAGTGCCCTCTGGCACTCAGAGGGTTAATGGCAGTGGAATGTGTCTGCTTGTATGCACTATAGTAGTTATACCCTGTAGTGCAGCCATTGGTATTAGAGGCTAATAACAGTATAGCTGCGCTATGTAATAGTACATACACCACTCAATGTCTTTGGCTTGAATATAACTAATGAGGCAGATGTATTAAGAAAAAGTGATGCAGTTATGGGGCAAATCATCTCCTCTGTAGGAAACAAACAACCATTCATTTGTATGCAACTTTTAACTTCGCAATATGTTGGACATTTCACTAGCACTCAAAGGGTTAAATGTCCATCTTCTTAGCTCATCAGTCCCAGTGTGTAACTGTGGTATCTGGTCTAGTGGGTATTAGGGGGTATAGTCATGGTAATGATCTGAGGGATGTACTTGCACCACCCTTGGGAGATTACCTGTTGCAGGTTTTTTTAGTACTGGAGGTATGTGACCAGACAGTGATAGGTCAAGTGGTTTAAATCTGATTCCCAATTGGCTGCAACAAACCTGGGCATATATTTCATTTGTGGTCCCCAGCATTGGTCAGTCAGGGAGCTGATAGTAATGCATATAGACTATATAGTATCACAGCATTGTCATGTTTTTTTTCTGTCCCACTACCATAACAGCTGCATACAGTTTATACAGCAGGTTTTTTTAACCCTTTGAATGCCAGAGGGGTATGCAACGCATTGCAATAGCGTACCCATCTGGCACTCAAAGGGCTAAGGACAATTTATATAGTAAGTGGTGTGGAAAATATGTGGAATCAAAGTGTGACTCCTTGTTCACTCACCCATTATAACAGAACCTGGCAGCTTTCTGTTATATTCATTAAATATTTTAATAAAAATGCATAGTAATATGGGATAGTGTCTTGTACAGTAGATAGGGATTTCTTCTACTAAAAACTATACATCATGTAAAAGAATTGTATCACCTTGAGCTGTTATGAAGGTCACTTGTTTACTATGCAGCACTTTGTTATTGGAAGGTGTTGGACGGAACAAAGAGCAGATAAGAGCAGCTTTGGAATGCACTGGAAGGATTAATACTTCGGTTTTAAAATAATATATTTTCAATTTATGTTTTAGAGCAGCTAAGTACCAGTTTCATCAATTAAAAGTAGCTTGTGTACACTAGCGGCAATGTACAGTTAGGCCAGTGGTTCTCAATCTCTTTTTGTTTAGGGCACCCTTAACATGTAATCTAGAACATTCGGGGCACCTTTAACACGTAATCTAGAACATTCACGGCACCCCTGACATATTTAATGTATTTTATCAAGGGCATAAGAAGGGTACAATACATAAATATATGGTTATTATCAGGTCTTAAAATCATAATAACAAAACTAAACATATTGTGCATTACAATTTCTATAAATCTTTATTTAAAAATCCATTTTTGTTAGTCTTCATAGAAAACAATGGGGCACCCTAAGCTGATGTTCGTGGCACACCAAAGTGACATGGCACCCTGGTTGAGAATCACTGAGTTAGGCTAATGTCACCTTATTCCATATCTAGAAATATTTTGTGTCAATTAAAGAACACTTATAAAGCAACAAAGTCATGAATAGCTACTAACATAGACGCATACACAAAAGTTTTGGTTATAGTTAGGACAGAAAAGACTCACCTTGTCTCTCTAAACGGTGTGCATACGCCAGACCATCCATCCAGAGTGAATATCTTCACATTGTTACGCCTTTTGAGACTCACTCAGTGTATGGATTATAAAAGATTATTTATTCAATGAGTGATAAAAGCAGGAACATACAGAGTAAGCAAAACAACCTTATGCATTTCAAGCATGCCAGCTCTTACATATTCAACTTTTCCCTGCTTTCTTAGGCATGTCGCCCTTGTCATGAGGGAGAGATTCTTATGGGCGAGATTCTTATGTCGCCATTTTCAACCTGGAAACATATTTAATGCTCCCCTGGTTTGGTCACCAAATTGATGATGACATTTTGATAGGATACCACTCATGGGTCACATCTAGCTACGTACATATCCATAAAAAAGTATATTTATAACATATTTTGGGGCTTATGAAGCTAATAAATATTTTTTATATGAATAATTCCAAGGAAACATGTTTTAAATTGATATAAATTATTATTATTATTTTTATTAATCTTTATATATATATAGCGCCAACTAATTCTGCAGCGTTGTACAATTAGGAATAGACATACAGAGGTATTAAATAGTACAATCAGATGTGGAGAAACGAAGTATAAATCCTTTCATATTTAGGTTATAATGTACTTTTAACCCTTTGAGTGCCTTGTAATGCGTTGGATACCAGTCTGGCAGTCAAAAGCTTAAGACTGACTACCTGTAGGATTGGGCAGTATAACCATATTTTTTTTATTTCAGATATATGACGGAGAACTGGAAAATGAATTTCAAAATTTTGAAGATTGGGTTCGAACATTTGAACTTTTCCGAGGAAAATCTACAGATGAAGACCATAGTGTCCACGATGATCGGATCATTGGTAAATTCAAGGTAAATAATCGAAGCACACTAACCCTTTGGATGCCAGAAGGAGGCCATTTGGCATCCAAAGTATTAACCCTTTGAGTGCAGAGGGGTATGCCTTTGACCCAGAAGACCCGGCAAATAACTTTAAAAATGTTGGTTTTTGAATGTATTTAGCGTCTGTCTATATTATCATTTTCATTTCAGTTTATCTGTTTGTTGAGATGCTATCAGTGGGGAAAAGCAAGAACGATAATATAGAGGCCTTATGTATAAAATAAATTATGGACCAAATTAACTGTATAATAGGGAACAAATGAACAAATGGAAATTCTCAAAATTTCCATTGAGTTAAATGTGACTTTTAACCCCTTGAATTCTAGAGAGGTCTCCAAAGCATTGTGAAAATTCTCTCTAACATTTAAAGTGTTAGTAATGTCTACAAAAAACTTTTTGCATTTAGAAGAGCTTAAAAAGCTGATCTAAATGCAAAAAACTGTATCTCTCAAACCGCTATGGTTTAAGAGATACGGGCGTTTAAAGTTTGATGTTTCCTACTGACAGCTGTAAAGCTGTCAGCAGGAGATTCGGTGGCGCTTGAGAAGTGCCGAGATCTCGTTACTTACAAGGAATCCCTTCACTGGAATGGTCTGAACACTAGGCACACGTTTTACATCATTCCAATGAAGGGATTCCGTGTAAGTAACGAGATCTCAGCACTTCTCAAGCACTTCTCAAGTGCCACCGTGTCGACCGACATGGATCTCCTGCGTACTTTAAACGCCCGTATCTCTTAAACCATAGCGGTTTGAGAGATACTTTTTTTGCATTTAGATCAGCTTTTTAAGCTCTTCTAAATGCAAAAAAAGTTTTTTTTAGACATTACTAACACTTTAAAATCAGGGGCGAAGTTGTATTTATTCCTTATGGAGGAGTTGGATTGCTCCAGAATTGCACCACATTCTTAGTACATGAGCTTAAGAATGTACATTATCACTATATGTGGGTTCTTTACATGTTTCTTGTTTCTGTACTAATCTTTTGTTATCTTTTGTTTTCCGGTGCATTACTCAGGGTTGTTTCAGCATATACAAGAGCGTTGACGATACAAGTCCAATGGATGGAGGGCAGTTAAGGATTCAGCAGGGAATTCCCCCAAACCACTCTGTGAAAGTCCTAATAAGAGTCTATGTTGTGGCAGTAAGTGCTCTGCATTTATACTCTGGTTATGTATGTCTTTAACCAAAAGAGATGTATCAAGCATTCAGGAGGTTAAATGAGATACTATCAAGTAAAATAAAAATAAAAAAATACTTTTGTGATTTTTGAGATACCTTTTTGAGGTATTTAGATAAATTCCAGTTTTAGCCCTGCAGTATCTCCTCCAGACAATAACAGTTAAACCTCCCAGTACCAGGAGAGGTGGGCAGTGCATTGCTGAGCAGTGTCAGTGAGTAGGGGAGGTAATGTAGGTATAAGACAGGAAGTCAGTGCTAGGGGAAGAGGGCAATGCATTGCTGACCATTGCCAGTGAGTGGGAGAGGTAATGTAGGGATAAGGCAAGAAGTCAGTGCTAGTGGAAGTGTACAATGCATTACTGAACAGTGTCAGGGAGTACGGGAGGTAATGTAGGGATAAGACAGGAAGTCAGAGCTAGGTGAGGTGTGCAGTGCATTGCTGAGCAGTGTCAGTGAGTGGAGGAGGGAATGTAGGGATAAGACAGGAAGTCATTGCTAGGTGAGGTTGGCAGTGCATTACTGAGTAGTGTCAGTGAGTAGGGAGGTAATGTAGGGATAAGACAGGAAGTCAGAGCTAGGGGGGGAGGGCAATGCATTGCTGACCATTGCCAGTGAGTAGGGGAGGTAATGTAGGTATAAGACAGGAAGTCAGTACTAGGGGAGGAGGGCAATGCATTGCTGACCATTGCCAGTGAGTAGGGGAGGTAATGTAGGTATAAGACAGGAAGTCAGTGCTAGGGGAGGAGGGCAATGCATTGCTGACCATTGCCAGTGAGTGGGAGAGGTAATGTAGGGATAAGGCAAGAAGTCAGTGCTAGGGGAAGTGTACAATCCATTACTGAACAGTGTCAGGGAGTACGGGAGGTAATGTAGGGATAAGACAGGAAGTCATTGCTAGGTGAGGTTGGCAGTGCATTACTGAGTAGTGTCAGTGAGTAGGGAGGTAATGTAGGGATAAGACAGGAAGTCAGAGCTAGGTGAGGTGGGCAGTGCATTGCTGAGCAGTGTCAGTGAATGGAGGAGAGAATGTAGGGATAAGACAGGAAGTGCCTGAACGGTATGCCTTATTTAGCAACATCTTTACATCTAAAAAATTCAGTAACTAGTTAAATAAAAACATGTGTAACACAACTTAAAAGTAATTTTTAAAGCTTTTTCAAAATCAACAAAGTTGTTTTTAGGTGATAATACACCATTAATTATAAACCGATTAAAACAAAATTATTCAGCTGTCTAATAAGATATTTTTTTATCACTAGTTTTGCATATGTAGAGTTCCAATTCCATCAATTATTCCTCTGCCTCATATGTCATATTTAAAGTTCAAATTACAAGCCTTTGTTAAACGATGATATTAAAATACTTTTGACCATTGGCTGAAAGGGAATAATGTGAGTTGCAATTTGGCAGAAGCTGGTTGACCTCATTTTGTCCTCCCGTCATTTAAAGTGTTATAAGTCTGACGATGCACGGAATGCTGCACATTGAAAAGTTCATAATTCATGAGCATGCACAGAGTCCACTTAGATGCATGCAGTTAAAGGGGAACTATCATCCCTATACAAGTCTGGCTCATAATTTTCTTCATATACTGTAATAGTTGTTTTATTCTCTTAGAGAGATAGCTCAGTTGATTAATGCACCAGCTGAAGAATCTGTTCAAGCCACAAGGTCGCAGGTTCTAGTCCCAACAAGGTCAGCTCAGCCTTTCGCCCCTCTGAGGTAGATAAAATAAGTCCAGGACATACTTGAAAACAAGAGACAATCTCAATGTATTCTTCCTGGTTAAATACTTAAAAAAATAAATAAATAGAATGTGTGCTATGGAGAAACTTAACATTTTAAAAAGTAGCCAGGGCCTAACTTAAGGACAGACTGCGGGTATAACTTTGCCCAGCAGCCTGTCAATCTTGTCTGCTCCCCTCCCCACATAGTACCTCGTTCCACCTTCCTCTGATGAAGGAGAATTTCTCCATGTAAGCTGGAGCGGTCTCATTGGCTAGAGAGTTCTCCAGCTCCGTAATCGGAGGAGGTTGGAATTCGACAATACTTGCTGAGGGAACAGATGAAGATTGACAGGCTGAGGTACAGAGCCGTAACAGCAGTCTGTCAGGAAGTAAGGCCCCGGCTTCTTTTTAAAACTTAAAATTTTGCCATAGCACCACATTCCATAAGTAAATAAAACAACTATTAGAGCTTATTGCTATATCAAGTTAATTATGATCCAAACGTGTATAGGGGTCATAGTTTCCCTTTGAGATTAATGCAATACGCTGTATGTTACATTGAAGGTACAGTGTATGATATTAGAGAAAAGTACAGCTCTCAGGCGCACACAAGGTTAATGTAATAGATTAAATACAGTACAAATTATATGACATATTATTTTTTTTAAATGTATAATAACCCACCAGATGTTGTAGGGCAACTGTTACAATCATAATAACGTTTTGGATTTTCAAAGATCACGTCAAATAAACAGTAAAATAACTGAAGTCTGAATTCTTTAGCAGAATCGGCACAAATATTAGGCCAGGAGACCTATTTTAACCCTTTGAATGCAAAAAAAAAATCACCACTGCATTGTTAATGCTTTGGAACACTCTAGCACCTAAGTAGTTAATAGATGGGTTAACTCCTTGGAGGTTTTGCACTAAATTGTGATAAACAGGTGATAAAGCGGAGATGACTTCTCCAGTGATATCACTTCTCCAATTCCTATGTTAGTCTATGGAGCCAATGCAACTAATATCTCCAAAATGTAAGAAATCTTAGTGCATAGGCACCATCCTATATAATAATTCGCTAGGATGTTTGTCAGAAGCCTTCATGCACAGTAGAGACTGCCCGATTACACAGAATGTTGGGAAGTGTAGGAATGCTGGGAGTGTAGGAATGCTGGGAGCACAGAATGTTGGGAGGTGTAGGAATGCTGGGAGTTCTGTGCTGGGAGCATTCTGTGCTTTCGACCAGTCTCTACAGTGCATGACTGTATTGACGGCAGGATGCAGAGCAGGACCGGTCGCTTAACCTTTTGAGTGCCAGAGGGGTGTGTACCCCTCTGGCACTCAAAGGGTTAACATCACCCGGATCTTGGCCTGTGTACATGGACTTTTACACTATTAGAATAATAAAGGATCTGGAGAAGTCATCTCCACTTTATTACCTCTTTATCACACCTTAGTGAATGACCCCCCTTCCTGATCCTCAACCGGGGTGCTGGGCACTATGATGGATGACAGACATCCATTTTGGGGGCCAATTTATTTCTATAAAGACTTTGACAAAAGTGTGAATGCTGAGTTTCAGTTGTATATTAATGTAACTTAGTACGCACAATGAGTATGCTTAAATTATTTTGATTGAGAGACCTAAACTATTTATATATTTTTGTGTCTGACTCCTTACCCCTTTGAGTGCCAGAGGGATACACAATGCATTGCTTTGCAATGCGTTACGTACCCCTTTGGCAATCAAGGGGTTAATTACTAATTGACCATTGATCCATAAGGTGTTAGCGGTGCCCTGAAAATTCCAGACTGCGTTTTAAGGCTGCATTGAGCAAAAAAAAGGTTGAGAACTACTGAGTTATATTGAAAGCTGTTTAATTTCTACTGAGTTAAAAAAAACAAGGAATATTTAACCTTTTGGGAGCCAGAGGGGTACCCAATGCATTGCAGAAACCCTCTGGTACTGACTGGGTTAAAGTGTACATTTGTAAGAGCTTTCAGAATCAACTGAAAGTTCTCTTAGACATTTTTATTTAAAACAATATTTTGTGAGATATTTGGATGTATTTCTGTGCCATTAAATGCAGATTAGACAGTCCTGGCTGGCACAGTTGTGTACCAGGCTGCCTGAGCTGTACAGCATGTTGGTATCTGGCACACAGCGTGCAGTACTGTCTAATTTGCATACAATGACACATAAATAAATCTAAATATCACAAACTATGTGGTGGTATAATGCAGACAAAAATCTGTTTCAACTGGGGTTATGTTAGACAGCAGTTGTTCAGGTCATTTTGGCCGAGATGCACTAAATGTCGAAGAGGTTTCATAATCTCGATGTCCTGATGGAGCAGTGTCTAAGGCACATAGACAGTATGCACTAAAGTGTCTTCGACATCATATTCCCATCAATCCTGCAAAATTCTGCCCACATCGACATCAGTGTGACAGGTTTACTTATTTTCACTCAACACATCGACAATGGCCTATTTCCATATGCAGGATAATGAAGTGCATTAAAGGGATAGTATTACTTCAAAATTACTATCGCTCTTATTGTAGCCCTTGATAAACTGAGTTAAATGACACCAGCGGCATCTCTCATACCTTTATGGTTTAAGAGATAGCCGCTTTCAAAGTTTCCTCTCACCTGCTGTCAGTGTTCTGCTGCCAGCAGGGGAATCCGGTCCCGGGACAGGCGGAGGCTCTTAAACAGAGCCGATATCTCCTTATGGAAGGAAAAATGATTCAGTGAAACAGTCTTCTACATGTGCTTGGTTACCAAGCACACGTAGAAGACTGTTTCAATTAATCTTTTTTCCTTCTATAACGAGATATCGGCTCTGCTGAAGAGCCTCCACTTGATTCAGAGACCGGATTCTCCTGCTGGCAGCAGAACGCTGACAACAGGGGAGAGGAAACTTTGAAAGCGGCTATCTCTTAAACCATAAAGGATTGAGAGATGCCGCTGGTGTCATTTAACTCAGTTTATTAAGGGCTACAATATGAGGGATAGTAATTTTGAAGTAATACTATCCCTTTAAACTCCGATAGCAGCCTCTGCTGTCGAAGTTCACAGTCTCAACTTCGCCTACCTGAGGCTGGTAAAGCTGGGATCTCCCTGTACTTTCCTATGCAGTAACAGCCCTCAATCAATCAGAAGCGGGGAGGATTATGGAACTGCTGGCAATGTAGAAGGGATGATCTCACTCACACATCACCAGCAGTACAACAATCTATACTACTAGATAGGTGATCAATGCAAGTGGGACATCGGGATGGGTCGCAATGTCCCCCACGAGGTAGGATTTTCTTTTTTTTAAAAAACGGTGCCTAGTGCAGGATTAGAGATCCTGCACTATGTGTATTTTTTTTAAATATACAGACGGGGATCAATCATATGGGACAGCATATGTTGGATATTAAACCTTTGAGTGCCAGCGGGGTACACAACCCATTGCAAAGCCATTAATTGCGTACATCTCTGGTACTCAAAGGGTTAACTGCGTGGGCACCACATATGTTAAATTGGAACTGGGGGAGCCATCATATGTCTAATTGAAATTGTGTTGGGGCAGCATATGTTGAATTCAAACTGTGGGGGGGAGGGCAGAAAATGTCAGATATTAACTGTGGGGCACCATGTGGAACATCACCATTGCATGTTAGCCCCACATACACTGCCTGACACACCCCCAGCCTTGTTCCTTTGCCCAGGCAGTACCCATGGGGATTTGTGGCTACCAGTAGCAAGGGAACAAGAAAGTGCACAACATGTATGAAATATGATACAGAGCAGAGGGAATTATTGTGTACTTCATGGTGTACGTTTTTAACTCTTTGAGTTCCACAGGGATTTGCAATGCACATCCCTATGGCACTCAAAGGATCAAGAGAGTGATGCTGTTCATGGTGCTGAAAGGATCCTCTCCCCTACTGGCCATGTGGGAAAGCAGAGAGAATATTCTATGACTTCAGGATTGTCGTACATCTGGTGATGGTTTAGGGAGGGTATCCCTTCCACATCGACAGCAGTTCGACAATCCTTTATGCTAATGGAACGTTCTCCTCCCCTCCCCTTGCATCCCTAAATTTTTATGCATATGGAGATGTGTGTCTACATCGGAAAGTCGAAGTGCTTTGAACACATCAACAAAATCATATCGCCACAGCATCGACCTTCAGTGCATCTCCCACATTATATTAGTAGTATATCAGTATATTAGTAGTTTATTTGTGTAACCCAGTTACCCAAATACTGTAACATTATGTGTAGTCCATAAAGCTGATTCTTTTCTGCTATTGGCAGCAAACTCTGCTCTCAAGATTCTCCCAGTGCCTTTTATATTTAAAAAAATATGTTGCAGTCCCCCTGTATCCCTGAGTGAAACAGGGATACTCCCACTGCTGAAAGGTGTTTTATTCAAAAGTTATTATTCAAAGTTGAATTATTTAGGTACAATATCAGAGTGGCCTGAAATTGTACAGTGGCGCTGTTGCTACACCATCCTATGGACAGCTCTGGTCCCGGGAAATAGATTTTATATATCCACAATATCGCTGCAGTACATTATTTCTTTAGGAAATAAACATCAATGAAAAAATAAATAAAATAAAATAAAAAAAATTGGTCATAATCCATGAAAAAAATATGAGTATTTATACTAAGGTGCTATTTCTGAAAACACATCGAGATGAAGGAGAGTTGTAACAGGTTTTTCTGGCAGGCGGATTGCTTAGAATTTTCCTTATTTAAGCACTATAATTTTATAGACCTAATAGCTTTATGACTTTCCCAGTTATCTTTTAAATTGATAGCTCCTTACTTATTTTTTTTTTTTTTTTTTTTTTTTTAATTACAATAGGGCTTTAACCTTAGCCCAGCAGATCCAGATGGAAAATCTGACCCATATATTGTATTAAGACTGGGGAAGACTGAGATTAAGGATCGGGATAATTACATTCCTAAACAGTTAAATCCAGTTTTTGGAAGGTAAGGTCATTTGTGTTCATTTGTATATACAGTACAGTATGATAGCATAAATGCACAAAATATATCATGGCCTGTGGTTAACCCTTTGAGGACCTGGTGACTGGAAAAACTTTATGAAGCAAGGTGGCCCTCAAGGTGTTTTAAGGATGGTAGCTGGCTGGCTTCACTGTCTCAAAGGGTTAAAATGCAGAAAATCGGTTTACTGGAAAAGAGCTATATGGAAAAGAGAAACGCACTGTCTCCATTCTAACTTTAGTTCGTTTAGGGATAAATAAAAGTACATTGAGGCTGTACAGTATTCTCTTCTTGGGTTTATGGACAGGATGCATATGTAAAATGGATATGAATGAAGCATGTATTTCTTATTTAGTGTTGTCTGCTGTTGGGCAATCATGACCTTTAGCTGAAACATACTGTACAAATGATAGACTTTCATCCATGGTTCATAGATAACTGGAATGTGTTTTTTTTCTTCAAAGACAGAACCAATGTTGTTGCTATATTTTTGGTTGTGTGCGGAATAGCATCTGCCATCTCTTAACGCTTTGCATTCCATAAGAGGGTATGCAATACCTTGCAGAGCAATGTGTTGCGCATCCTTATGGCACTAAAAGGGTTAAGGGAGGGCTGGTGCTGTTCTTGGTGCTGAAGTCTGAATACATCCTCTCCTCTTCCCCATTTGCCCTTCCCAATACATCACCAGTATTACACCAACCATGTTTGCTAATGATTAGTGTCTTTCGCCATCTCCATGCCTGGGAATTCTCCGGATCTGCCACTAGACCCCGGTTTTAGAGTTAATTACCAGGTCTCTCGGGACAGAGGCTAATTCTCTGGTGGTGGGGAGTTTGCTGTGATATTTTGCCCACTTGTCCTTCTTCTCACCCTGTTCCTCCCACTTCTCATCCACTTCTTTTCCTTCCCTCCCTGTTCTGCCCACTTCCCACCTATATCCTGCCCACTTTATGACTAAATGATGGCAGACCACTCCCACTTGATTAAGCTCCACCCCTTTGCCATGTAAAACTAGTAATTTACAAACCCCTGGTCGCATCGCGTGAGTCCTCTCCAGGGGATCAATAGAATTAAGTTCCCAGTTGTGCCCACCTCCTTACATAGGTAATTCTTAATGCATACTGTGAAATAAGTTGTGTTCTCCATGCCGAGTTGATGTCCACACATTGCCAGACACACTTCACAGTGCATTTCCCCCAGCTCTTTTTCAGTAGCTGGTTCATTCAT
This sequence comes from Rhinophrynus dorsalis, assembly GCA_037306005.1. NCBI lineage: Eukaryota > Metazoa > Chordata > Amphibia > Anura > Rhinophrynidae > Rhinophrynus > Rhinophrynus dorsalis. Next base: position 42,709,391 of record CM074723.1, on the reverse strand, counting down.
TTCAAATATTACATTTTAAAATAATATACATTATTGTAAATATTATTGAGGTAGTTCAATAGCTTCTCAACAGCTTTATGATAAAAGCCTATATTCAGATCTGTATAAGTTTAGTACCATATAACACAGGTCACATTGTCAGTCTACCCAAACTCTGCAAATTTATACAAGTACATTTAGTTCACATACAAAATGAAAGCTCTAAAAAATAGATTATATATATTAAATATATTGCAGTGGTTGAAAATGCATTTTTTAATTGTATTCTATGTTATTAAACAGTGTGACTAATGTCCCGCTCTTTAATATTGATACATTTTCAAGCTATTTAGTTTTTATTTACAAATTGGGTATTATGAATAAAAAGTTATATAAATGTATCTCATTTTAGCAGTATATATTAATGTAATTTAACTGCAGGATTTGTTCTTTAAAGGGAAACTACCATCCCGCAAAAACTTCATCTTATTTAAGCCTGGCTACTAAGCACCAAGTCGCCAGATGAACACTTAAATAAGATGACGTTTTTGCGGGGTTGTAGTTCCCCTTTAATTCTGTGCCCTTGTCCTAGACAGATAGATAGACAGCTAGAGAGATACATCCAATAGAGAGACAGAGAGATATAGATACATCCGATAGATAGATAGATAAATAGATAGATAGATAGATATACATCCGTTAGATAGATAGATCTAATAGATAGATAGATAGATAGATAGATAGATAGATAGATAGATAGATAGATAGATAGATAGATAGATAGATAGATTGATTTCTGTTTCTGGGGTGTATATAGATACACATTACCTTTTTTGTGCATTGACATAATACATCTCAGAAGCAAGGCACAATAGCATTGGAAGACAAATCACAAATTGTTTTAGTGTCTATTGTGAAGCAGTACATTAGAGGGAGACCTTCAATGGTTAACCATTTAAGGACCAGAAGGGTGTGCAAAGCATTGCTTTGCAAATGTGTTGCATACCCCTCTGGCCATTAAAGGATTAATGAAGCATGGACCGAAGTGATGTTGCACTTTATGGATGCACGATATTGAATGAATAAAAAGTTATATAAATGTATCTCATTTTAGCAGTATATATTAATGTAATTTAACTGCAGGATTTGTTCTTTAAAGGGAAACTACCATCCCGCAAAAACTTCATCTTATTTAAGCCTGGCTACTAAGCACCAAGTCGCCAGATGAACACTTAAATAAGATGACGTTTTTGCGGGGTTGTAGTTCCCCTTTAATTCTGTGCCCTTGTCCTAGACAGATAGATAGATAGACAGCTAGAGAGATACATCCAATAGAGAGATAGAGAGATATAGATACATCCGATAGATAGATAGATAGATAGATAGATAGATAGATAGATAGATAGATAGATAGATAGCTATACATCCGTTAGATAGATAGATCTAATAGATAGATAGATAGATAGATAGATAGATAGATAGATAGATAGATAGATAGATAGATTTCTGTTTCTGGGGTGTATATAGATACACATTACCTTTTTTGTGCATTGACATAATACATCTCAGAAGCAAGGCACAATAGCATTGGAAGACAAATCACAAATTGTTTTAGTGTCTATTGTGAAGCAGTACATTAGAGGGAGACCTTCAATGGTTAACCATTTAACGACCAGAAGGGTGTGCAAAGCATTGCTTTGCAAATGTGTTGCATACCCCTCTGGCCATTAAAGGATTAATGAAGCATGGACCGAAGTGATGTTGCACTTTATGGATGCACGATATTGTCTAACAAGACGCTTTCACTTTGTTTATCAGATCCTTTGAAATTCAGGCTACTTTCCCGAAGGATTCTCTGTTATCTGTTGTGATATACGATTATGATCTGATTGGAAGTGATGACCTCATCGGGGAGACAAAAATTGATTTGGAAAATCGCTTCTACAGCAGACACCGTGCAACCTGTGGCTTACAAAGTCAATATGAAATGTAAGAACTCTTCTTGTTTAAAGTCTACAAAATCCATAATGTTGATTAATGTGTCTGATGAAGTCTCTATTGTACTAAAATGTAATAGATTTTGAAACTGAAATGGAAATTTACAAACTTACTTGAACACCTTTTCAAGACATTGTGTATGTACGAATGCTTCAGCGCAGATAGATAGATAGATAGATAGATAGATAGATAGATAGATAGATAGATAGTAGAATACTCCCATTGCTGGGAGATACTTCTTTCCAGAATTATTTCAGTGTAATTTTTTTCCATTAATAGTGCCCTCTAGTGGACAGATTTCAATTAGTTATTTTGTTGCATTTTATGCGAGAGGTGAGTCACTGCAAACATTTCTCCATAGAATGTTATAGATACTGCTGAGTGACTAACTGACAGTTTGCACTTTCAGGAAGTAATGACACTTTTACTCACTTCCTGAGAAGTACCAGTATGTAAAATGATATATGAATTTCAGGATAAACTGCTATATACCATCACTCCTATTTTCTATTCCAGAGAAGGATACAATGCATGGCGAGATGCAACCAAACCAACGGAGATTCTAACTAAACTGTGTAAAGACAATAAATTGAATGGGCCAGTTTTAGGTCCAGGACAAATACAGATTGGAAGCAAAATCTTTACAGGACAAACGGTATTTGATCAAGATGGTGAGTACATATTACACCCATACTGTACTTTCTGTTTATTAAAGAGGTGGTATAGCTTCATAGAGAGAAAATATAAATTGCATGGTTTATCCTCCTCAGTCAAAAAAATGTTTTATTTAAATGTTATTGCAGTTCAAACTTGCATTTTCTGGGTACTGTATCTCTATTGCCTGAACTGTTATAGTGGTAGCAGTCCATGGGCAGCTATAGTCAGTGACAGTAACACACATAGTCTGTTGTAGCAACAGTTCCACTGTAGCTTTTCAGGCCATGGACGCATTTGACGCATTTGAGTTGCAACAACTTTTGAATAAAATATCTCTCAGCAATGACAGTACCCTCAAAGTACATGTTCCAGCTCCAGGAGCTTTGAAGAACTTCCAGATGGCAAGTCAGCTATAAATCAGAAGAAATATTAGCGCAGCCTCTAGAATTAGGCCTCGGGCTCTCCAAGTTTCTCCTGCCTGATGTATAAACTTGGTCCTCAATGCTCTTAAAGTTATAGTAATGTTTCATAATAAAAGCAGCTCTAATCAATCATCATAGTATTTGGACTTTAGAGAGTGTTATTTCAATTCTGTCAGAGTTGTAGTTCAAGAGTAATTCAATGACAAAGTGTCCCCCTCCCGCCCCTTTTACCTAGTGTAACACTGCTCAGCCAGATCAGAAGGGAGGTGCCCAGGTAGACTGCAGAGAGGGACAATCTTCAATTAAGATAAGGGAAAAAGCTGAAAAACTTGTCAAGGGGGGCAGGGCTTTCATTGTTCTCATAGGAAGAAGATTGTCCCCTGCTGTTATCTGTCTGGTCTATGGACTGCATTCCACATCTGAGAAGAGATGGCTTACACTAGGTAAAAGGGGCGGGAGGGGGAAACTTTGCTTGTGAATATCTCTTAAACCATAAAGGTTTGAGAGATAAGACTTATATCGTTCTTCATGGTTTTTTAATGCCTACAAAATAAAATAAAGATAAAACAAAGTATTACTATCCCTTTAAGGCACTCTCTAAATATTAACAATTACATTAGCAGGGAGTATGAGAGAGTGCCAAGCCATGTCATATAAAAAGCCACTCTTGAAAGTTCTGGTGGACAGAGTAATACGCAAGATTTCCAGTGAGTTTACACGTAAAGGGAAAGTATTGTTTCAAAATAAAAGCATTTGCAATTAATCTTCATAGTATTTGGGCCATGGAGAGTGTTATTTCAGTACTATCAGAGTTGTAGTTCAAGAGTAATTGAATGATAAAGTATCCCCCTCCAACCCCTTTTACTGATGTAAGACTGCTCGCCTCAGAGCAGCAAGACTGTCCGGATGGTTCACAGAGAGGGACAATCTTCAGTGAGCATAAGGAAAACCTGTCAAGGGGCAGGGTTTTCCTTATGAGCACTGTAAGAAGATTGTCCCTTACTGCGACCTTTCTGGTCAAGAGACCAGATCCCACATCTGAGGTGAGCAGTGTTACAGTGTTCTGACAGCATTGAAATAAGACATGTGCATGGAAAAAATTTTCGGTAAAATTCGATTTCGGACAAATGTTTTTTGTATTTCGGAGGATCTGCATTTCGGACCAGACTCGTTCGACTCGGATAAAATTCGACAATAGTCTGAATTATTCGTGTGAATTTAACATATTTTAAAAAATGACTCTCCCTTGTGGTGGCAATAAGGTACTAGGCCTGCCTCCCTACACAACTCTGAGACTGGCTGTGTCACTCTGAAAACTACTGAAACAAATTCCTAATATTTTTAATATTTTGCAAAGGAACAAAGATGACTCTCCCTTGCAGTGGCAATAAGGCACTAATGCTGGCTGCCTGCCTATGCTGCCTACACAACAGCTGGATACTCTCTATCTCCTTCTGCTCTCTCTGAGCTCCAACAACGGACTAACAGGAAATGCAGGCTGTCTGGCTGTCTGTGTCATTAGTCCAACCCCCATCATGAAATGAAGAAGCTAATTGAGCTAGAGAGGGAGGGAAAGTATCATGTGAACGGGTAGCTGTTGTCCGAATTTCCGAAATTTACTCTGAAGATTCCGACCAGGGCTGTTCGGATTCGGTTTTAAAAAACGAACGACTTTTTCCATTTGGACGGCCCAAATTACACTGAATGACGCTTATTCATCCGAATTCTGAAATCGTCCGAACTGATTCACACAAGTCTAATTGAAATAACACTCTCCATGGCCCAAATACTATGAAGATTAATTGGAGCTGCTTTTATTTTGAAGCATTACTATCCCTTTAAGGTAATGTCTGTCTTCATAGATCACAAGAAATTGTCTTTATAAGCAGATCCGAAGTGCAAAGAAAAGAAAAGAAACTATTTCATATATTAGATGCCAGGAGAGTCAAAGAGATATATATGTTGAGGACTCAAGAATGGAGAGGATCTACTAATCACATTATTTCATTCTCCTTACTTCATAAGGGATTAAAGCTTCCAAAATATATATGAGCTGGGGAATCAAGAAAGCCATCCTGGAAGCATATCAAGCAGTGGGTCAGGAGCCACCTACAGCTTTTAAAGGGATAGTAATGTTTCACAAAAACAGCAGCTCCAATTAATCTTCATAGTATTTGGGCCATAGAGTGTGTTATTTCAGTATTGTCAGAGTTGTAGTTCAAGAGTAAATGAATGATAAAGTATCCCTCTCCTGCCCCTTTTACCTAGTGTAAGCCACCTCAGATGTAGAATCTGGGCCCTTGACCGAACAGATCACAGCATGGGACAATCTTCTTACTGTGAGAACAATGAAAGCCCTGTCCCCCTTGACAGGTTTTTCAGGTTTTTCCCTTATCTTAATTGAAGATTGTCCCTCTTTGCAATCCACTTGGACACATCCTGCTCTGAGCTGAGCAGTGTTACATCAGTAAAAGGGGGGGAGGGGGATACTTTATCATTCAATTACTCTTGAACTACAACTCTGACAGTAGTGAAATAACACTCTCCAGGGTCCAAATACCATGAAGATTAATTGGAGCAGCTTTTATTATGAAACATTACTATCCTTTTAAGGCACATTCCACAAGAGCACAAACTGGCAGCACAGCTACATAGCGCAATAGCCATACTTTCGGCAAACACAACTGACTGGACATTGCAGACTCCGAGAATGCAGCAGAGGAAATTCCTATCAGCCCATCCCACCCTCTTCTCTGTAAATTCTTTGTAACTCTCATCTGTACTGTTGTGAATAGCAGAGAAATTGTGAATTCTGTCTTATCTGGGAATTATTTCTTTCCTCTGCATATCCAGTGGCAGCACTGGACTTCCATCCCCTTCTAAATAAAGATTTGTTTTATTTTTCTCTTCCATCAGATTCTGGCTCTATACAATAGGGGCGAGAACACTTTTAATTTTACAGTTGGGAAAATGTCCTGTCCTGGGCATGGGGTGGGGGGCATCTCAGTTGTGCTGCCATTGGATATTCAGGGGAAAGGAAATCACTAATAAGAGAATTTACAGTTTCTTGGATACACTGGGCATTATCATATTAGATCTTGTGGTTATATGGGTTTCTTAGCTCAGCAGGTGTGGATTTTGTTGGTATGCTGTTATATAAAAAGTATTATTGCATATTTGCATGATAGACCGAAAGTATCAACCTCAACAAGCAGATTTATGGGTAAACATTTTTAATTTCACGCTAAAGAATATTCATATAATTAGACTTCAGTAAAATATAAGTTCCCCCAAACAGCCAATGAATATTCAGTGACATTGGATGCTAAAGACGTCTCTAATACTTTACAATGCATTGGAAACTTCTTTAGTGCCTGTGGAGTTAAACAGAAAATGTAAAGGACGTGTCATATCGCTTAAATTACTGATTGTACAGGAAAACATCAACAATAACCAAAAAAAAGTTATTCACTGGAATTTTTGTGTTACTCATCTAGGTTTCTAATTCAAAATGTATGAGCAATAAATTATATGTAATGAATCATTGTATGGAAATGAGATTCCCTGTCGGTAATTTGCTTCTCTTGAATTTTTAATACCTGCTAGACAGCGGTCGGCAATGCATTGTAAAGACTTGTAGCACCCAGGGCACGAACAGTAAAAATGAACGCTAGCTTCTGTAAAATCTTTTTAATAGCTATGGTAAAAATGTAAGCTTAAAGGTAAACTATACATACGGAATAAGTAGTTCTTAATTTGTTTAACAGACTGACCTACCTAGATAAGTGTTCTTTATATATATATATATATATATATATATATATATATATATATATATATATATATACACACACACACATATAAATATATATCCTATATAATAAAACGCTAGCGATGTTTGTCAGAAGCTGTCATGCACAGTAGAGACAGCTGCGCATGCTGCAGTCATGCGCAGTAGAGACTGCCCATGCCGGCTGATATGGAGCGGGGCGCTCTGATTCGGAGCACCCCGATCCATATCAGCCATGGCGCGGGCAGTCTCTACTGTGCATGACTGCACAGTGGCCAGCAACGAAAGGATGCGGCCAGCAGCCGACACTGTGGCCTGTGTATACGGGCTCTTCAACTAGTATACATATATAATGTGGTTTGTTTGAGGGTTTTGGAGGTTTTTTGTGTTGGAACCGGGCTGCTGTCTATAGAGTGACAAAGGCATTTTACCTTATGAAAATGCTTATATGGTTCTAAAGAACCAATTTCACATTTTCTTTTTATTATCTAGTTCCTCATATTAGACAGTAGGCTTAAACAAAAGTCACACCCACATAGGTCAGCCATTTGTTGGCAGTTGCAATGAATATTACAACCTCCACTGAAACTTGTGTGAAAGATCTGTTGGTGGCCCAATGAGCTACCATAAAAATCATCCATTCTTCAACTTACTACAGTCATGTGAAGTGATAGTCCCCTGTGTGTGAAACATAATAGCCCAGCAGCGTACCTTTCTGTACAGGAGACAAAAATAACTTTTCTTACACAAGAAAAGGTGTTAAAACAATTGAATAGTGTTAAGGTAGACAAAGCTCCGGGGCCAGATGGTATACACCCACGGGTACTTAAAGAGCTAAGCCAGACCCTGGCCAGACCGTTATATTTGATTTTCAGGGATTCTTTTATTTTGGGTATGGTGCCCATGGACTGGCGTAAAGCAGATGTGGTGCCCATATTTAAAAAGGGATCAAAGTCACAGCCAGGAAATTACAGACCTGTAAGCTTGACATCTGTGGTAGGGAAGCTGTTTGAAAGGTTGCTAAGGGAATATATTCAAGAATTCTGCTGGAACAGGAATAACATTAGTAGTGATGAGCGAGCACCCCAATGCTCGGGTGTTCGGGTGCTCTGACCGAGCACCCCCTGAGGCTCGAGTGCTCGGCCGAGCACCCGAGCCCCATTGAAGTCAATGGGAGGACTCGAGCATTACACCAGGCACCCCCTGCTCTGATGAGGGGAGGGTGCCTGGTCCATAGGAAAAGGGAAGAAAAGGATGGAAACACCACAGAAATGGTTCAGGGACAGCATAGGGAGGATGTCTGGATGCATCTTGGACTCCAACATCGCTGCTGGGAACGATCTTTCGCCCGTAGTACGCCATTTTTACAGACTGATCGTAAAACACACAAAAAGGAAAATAAAAACGACTTTAGGCGAAAAATTGTTACCAAACAATATTTGCTGTATATTTACTTGTATATCATCTGCAAATTATCCCAAAAATTTCCTTGATTTTCGGAAGTGAGGCCATGATTAAGAGGGAAACGTGCGCAGAGGCAAATTCTCCCAAAAATTTCCTTGATTTTCAGAACTGAGTCCATGATTAAGAGGGAAACGTGCGCAGAGGCAAATTCTCCCAAAAATTTCCTTGATTTTCAGAACTGAGGCCATGATTAAGAGGGAAACGTGCGCAGAGGCAAATTCTCCCAAAAATTTCCTTGATTTTCAGAACTGAGGCCATGATTAAGAGGGAAACGTGCGCAGAGGCAAATTCTCCCAAAAATTTCCTTGATTTTCAGAACTGAGGCCATGATTAAGAGGGAAACGTGCGCTGAGCTGACCATCTAAAACATTATGGGTGAGGGTCTGCTGCAGAGCTGACCATCCTAAACATTATATGCGAAGGCCCGGTAGTGAGCTGACGCTATAAAACATTATATGAGAGGGCCCGCTAGAGAGCTGACCCAATAAAACATTATATGAGAAGGCCCGCTGGTGAGCTGACCTATATAAAAATTGTCAAACAGGGCCCGCTGGTGAGCTGGCCCTATATAAAAATTATATCACAGGGCCCGCTGGTGAGCTGGCCCTATATAAAAATTATAGCACAGGGCCCGCTGGTGAGCTGGCCCTATATAAAAATTATATCACAGGGCATATGGAAGAGGAGGAGGAGGATGAGAAGATTAAGAGTCAACCATATACCCGTTTTTTGGGTGGAAGGGGTGAATGGGAATACAGAGTATTCCCATCATTGTAAATAACATATATAAAGTGAGTTTATGTTCCCCCGGGGCTTTCCTCCAGTGGAGTGGAGAAGTCAGGGGAAATCCAGGCCTTGTTCATTTTTATAAGTGTCAACCTATCAGCATTGTCGGTGGAAAGGCGGATACGCTTATCTGTTATGATGCCACCAGCAGCACTAAACACCCGCTCAGACAGAACGCTGGCGGCAGGGCAGGCCAGCACCTCCAAGGCGTAGAGTGCCAGTTCATACCACGTGTCCAGCTTGGACACCCAGTAGTTGTAAGGCACAGAGGGATCATTGAGGACGCTGACACGGTCTGCTACGTACTCCTTCACCATCTTCCAAAACTTTTCCCTCCTTGTGACACTAGGCTGCGCATCAGGGTGAGGGTGCTGGCGGGGTGTCATGAAGGTGTCCCACGCCTTGGAGAGTGTTGCCCTGCCTTTCTCGGAACTGCTGTGTGCTCCCCTTTTCTCCCCTTCTCTGTTGGCCAAGGTAGCACGTACTCTGCCGCCAGCGTTGTCAGATGGAAAATTTTGGAGCAATTTTTCGACAAGAACCTTCTGGTATTGCACCATTTTGCTTGTCCTCTCCACCGGAGGAATGAGAGATGAGAAATTCTCTTTGTAGCGGGGGTCCAGAAGGGTGAACACCCAGTAATCCGTGTTGTTTAAAATGCGTATAACGCGTGGGTCACGGGAAAGGCAGCCTAACATAAAGTCAGCCATGTGTGCCAGAGTACCAACAAGATTTCGCTGTCCTCACCAGGAGGATGACTCTCAATCTCCTCATCCTCTTCCTCCTCTTCTGCCCACCCACGCTGAAGAGATGGAACTAAAGTTCCATGGCTACCCTCTGTAGCGGAGGCAACCGTGTCTTCCTCCTCCTCCTCCTCCTCCTCCTCCTCCGCCTCCTCCAATTGTCGCTGAGAAGACGAAGTGAGGGTGCTCTGGCTATCACCTTGTGTAAGCTCTTCCTCCCCCATTTCCACCTCTTCCACATGCAAAGCGTCGGTTTTAATTGTGAGCAGCGAGCGTTTCAGTAGACACAGAAGTGGGATGGTTACACTGATAATAGCGTTATCGCCGCTCACCATCTGTGTCGATTCCTCAAAATTGCGTAAAACCTCGCAGAGGTCTGACATCCATTCCCACTCCTCACTTCTGATTACAGGAAGTTGAACGGAGAGGCGACGACCGTGTAACAGCTGGTACTCCACTACTGCCCTCTGCTGCTCACAAAGCCGGGCCAACATGTGGAAGGTGGAGTTCCAGCGCGTGCTCACGTCACACAGCAGCCGGTGAGCTGGCAATTGTAAGCGCTGCTGCAGCTTCAACAGGCCGGCCGAAGCTGTAGATGACTTACGGAAATGTGCACACACGCGGCGCACCTTGGTCAAGAGATCATGCACATTGGGGTAGGTTTTTAGAAATCGCTGCACCACTAAATTAAATACATGCGCTAGGCATGGTACGTGTGTGAGCTTGCCGAGCTCCAAAGCCGCCACCAAGTTACGCCCATTATCACACACAACCATGCCTGGTTGCAGGTTGAGTGGCGAGAGCCACTGCTCGGTCTGGTGACTAATCCCCTGCAACAGCTCTGAGGCCGTGTGCTGTTTGTCCCCAAGGCAGATCAGCTTCAGCACGGCCTGTTGACGCTTCCCCACTGCAGTGCTACACTGCTTCCAGCTACTGGCTGATGGGGGAGTGGCGCTGCGTGTAGAGAATTCGGAGGTGGAAACGGAGGAGGAGGAGCCAATAACGTAGGTGCTGGTGGAAACCCTGATGGAGGTAGGGCCCGCAATCCTCGGCGTGGGTAGCACCCGTGCCATCCCAGGGTCCGAGTCGCTCCCAGCCTCCACGACATTCACCCAGTGTGCCGTCAGGGAAATGTAGCGTCCCTGGCCACAAGCACTTGTCCATGTGTCAGTCGTTAAGTGGACCTTCCCAGTAACTGCGTTGGTCAGGGCACGGGTGATGTTACGGGACACATGGTGGTGTAATGCGGGGATGGCACACCGGGAAAAGTAGTGGCGGCTGGGGACCGCGTACCGAGGGACAGCTGCTGCCATCAGGCTGCGGAAGGACTCAGTGTCCACAAGCCTAAATGGCAGCATTTCGATGGCCAGTAATTTTGAAAGGTGTGAGGTTAGTGCTATGGCCTGTGGGTGGGTGGCTGGGTACTTTCTCTTGCGCTCAAATGCCTGGGGTAACGACATTTGGACGCTGTGCTGGGACAGGGAAGTGGATGTGGTCGCTGATGGTGCTTCAGATGGTACAGGTGCAGGGCGGGAGGTATGCGGGCCTGCGCCTTCGACAGGCGATTGGCCGGCACCGAAAACAGGGGAAGAGGAGGCAGTGGTGTGGCCTGCAGACACAGATGGGCGATCCAGGCGTTCCTCCCACTTACTACGGTGCTTGGATGCCATGTGTCGGATCATGCTGGTGGTGGTGAGGTTTCTAGTGTTCATGCCTCGGCTCATTCTGGTGTGGCACAGGTTGCAAACTACAATTCTTTTGTCGTCCGCACTTTCCTTAAAAAAACGCCATACCGCGGAACACCTACCCTTTGGCAAGGTAGATTTACGCAAGGGGGTGCTCCGTGGAACATTTGCGGGCCGGTTTGGTGCGGTCCGCCTTCTTTCTGTAGCCACACCACTGCCTCTTCCAGCCTGTTGCGGTGCTGCAGATGGCTCACCCTCAGGACTGCTGTCATCGCTCGGCTCTACACCTTCCCAGGTGGGGTCAGTCACCTCATCGTCCACCAAGTCCTCCTCCACTTCCTCACTCTGATCATCCTCCTCAAGTCTTGATCCCACCACATACTCAGTCATTGACAACTGTATAACATTCTCCTCAACAAGGTCTTGAGACGGAAATAGTGGTTGATTTAATGGCAACTGTGTCTCATCATCATCATCATCATCCACTACTTCCTTTGACCTTAAATGCCGTTCACATCTGTCATCTTCTTGTGATTGGGTAGCCTCTAGAGGTTGTGAATCAGGGCACAAGATGTCATGTTCCTCTGCAAGCGTGCTTGGAGAGAGGGTCAAATGAAGGATTGGTGATGAGACGAGCTCCTCACTATATCCCAGTGTGGGATCACTTCTTTGACCAGACCGTGTATGGTGGGAGGAAGGATGATCAGAGTGAGGATTATGTTGACCAGACTCTTGGCTACTGAGAGTGGACTTGGTGGAAGACAGGGTGGTGCTTAACCGACTGGAAGCAGTATCAGCTGTCATCCAACCGACCACCTGTTCGCAGTGGTCGGACCTCGAGAGTGATGTCCTGCGACGCCCTGTAAAATTACACATGAAGCTAGGTATGGTGGATGTCTTTCTTTCTTGTGCTCTGGCACCAGGCACAGTTTCTCCGTGTCCTGACCCGCGCCCTGAACTTTCAGGATCACGTCCACTTCCCCGTCCCTTTTTACCCGCCTTCTTCATCTTACACAGAATATGTGACTTTAATATTTGAGTTTGAAAACTTAACACTATTTCTTACTATTCTGCAACTGTGCAGAGTACACAGAATAGGCTGCTAAACGGCGGTGATACACACTGAATGGAATATGTGACTTTAATATTTGAGTTTGAAAACTTAACAGTATTTCTTACTATTCTGCAACTGTGCAGAGTACACAGAATAGGCTGCTAAACGGCGGTGATACACACTGAATGGAATATGTGACTTTAATATTTGAGTTTGAAAACTTAACAGTATTTCTTACTATTCTGCAACTGTGCAGAGTACACAGAATAGGCTGCTAAACGGCGGTGAAACACACTGAATGGAATATGTGACTTTAATATTTGAGTTTGAAAACTTAACAGTATTTCTTACTATTCTGCAACTGTGCAGAGTACACAGAATAGGCTGCTAAACGGCGGTGAAACACACTGAATGGAATATGTGACTTTAATATTTGAGTTTGAAAACTTAACAGTATTTCTTACTATTCTGCAACTCTGCAGAGTACACAGAATAGGCTGCTAAACTGCGGTGACACACACTGAATGGAATATGTGACTTTAATATTTGAGTTTGAAAACTTAACAGTATTTCTTACTATTCTGCAACTGTGCAGAGTACACAGAATAGGCTGCTAAACAGCGGTGATACACACTGAATGGAATATGTGACTTTAATATTTGAGTTTGAAAACTTAACAGTATTTCTTACTATTCTGCAACTGCGCAGAGTACACAGAATAGGCTGCTAAACGGCGGTGAAACACACTGAATGGAATATGTGACTTTAATATTTGAGTTTGAAAACTTAACAGTATTTCTTACTATTCTGCAACTGTGCAGAGTACACAGAATAGGCTGCTAAACGGCGGTGAAACACACTGAATGGAATATGTGACTTTAATATTTGAGTTTGAAAACTTAACAGTATTTCTTACTATTCTGCAACTCTGCAGAGTACACAGAATAGGCTGCTAAACGGCGGTGAAACACACTGAATGGAATATGTGACTTTAATATTTGAGTTTGAAAACTTAACAGTATTTCTTACTATTCTGCAACTCTGCAGAGTACACAGAATAGGCTGCTAAACGGCGGTGATACACACTGAATGGAATATGTGACTTTGATATTTTAGTTTGAAAACTTAACAGTATTTCTTACTATTCTGCAACTGTGCAGAGTACACAGAATAGGCTGCTAAACGGCGGTGAAACACACTGAATGGAATATGTGACTTTAATATTTGAGTTTGAAAACTTAACAGTATTTCTTACTATTCTGCAACTGTGCAGAGTACACAGAATAGGCTGCTAAACTGCGGTGACACACACTGAATGGAATATGTGACTTTAATATTTGAGTTTGAAAACTTAACAGTATTTCTTACTATTCTGCAACTGTGCAGAGTACACAGAATAGGCTGCTAAACGGCGGTGAAACACACTGAATGGAATATGTGACTTTAATATTTGAGTTTGAAAACTTAACAGTATTTCTTACTATTCTGCAACTCTGCAGAGTACACAGAATAGGCTGCTAAACGGCGGTGATACACACTGAATGGAATATGTGACTTTAATATTTGAGTTTGAAAACTTAACAGTATTTCTTACTATTCTGCAACTCTGCAGAGTACACAGAATAGGCTGCTAAACGGCGGTGATACACACTGAATGGAATATGTGACTTTAATATTTGAGTTTGAAAACTTAACAGTATTTCTTACTATTCTGCAACTCTGCAGAGTACACAGAATAGGCTGCTAAACGGCGGTGACACACACTGAATGGAATATGTGACTTTAATATTTGAGTTTGAAAACTTAACAGTATTTCTTACTATTCTGCAACTCTGCACACTACACAGAATGTGCTGCTAAACTGCGGCGAAGCACACTGAATGGAATATGTGACTTTGATATTTTAGTTTGAAGACTTAACAGTATTTCTTCCTATTCTGCAACTCTGCACAGTACACAGAATGTGCTGCTAAACTGCGGCGAAGCACACTGAATGGAATATGTGACTTTGATATTTTAGTTTGAAGACTTAACAGTATTTCTTCCTATTCTGCAACTCTGCACAGTACACAGAATGTGCTGCTAAACTGCGGCGAAGCACACTGAATGGAATATGTGACTTTGATATTTTAGTTTGAAGACTTAACAGTATTTCTTCCTATTCTGCAACTCTGCACAGTACACAGAATGTGCTGCTAAACTGCGGCGACGCACACTGAATGGAATATGTGACTTTGATATTTTAGTTTGAAGACTTAACAGAATGTGCTCTAATCTGCAACTTTGCACACTAAACAGAATGTGCTCTAATCTGCAACTTTGCACACTAAACAGAATGTGCTCTAATCTGCAACTTTGCACACTAAACAGAATGTGCTCTAATCTGCAACTGTGCACACTAAACAGAATGTGCTCTAATCTGCAACTTTTCACACTAAACAGAATATTTTTTTTTTTTTTTTTTTTGTTTTTTTTCCCCCAACACAAAATAACCTGCTGCCCCCACACACAGTAGTCCTAAAAAGGACTTTTGGTTCTTTTTTTTCACAATTTTTGTATTTTTCCTCCCTACACTGCCTTTCCCTTCCTATCCTCAGCTCTCCCTGGCTCAGACTGAGCCGAACTCGATGGTCAGGTGCTATACAGCACCCGACCACGGGTTCTGGCCAGCCAATCAGTGTAATGCCAGCAGCCAACATGGCTGCTGGCATTACACCGATGTCAGAGCCTCCCTGCACGTTTATTGGCTGCGCAGCAGCCGCAAAACGTGCGGGGAGGAGACCCGAACATGGCGGGCGAGCACATGCGGTACTCGTACGAGTACCGCCATGTGCCGAGCAGAGCGATGCTCGAGCCGATCCGAGCATCGGCCGAGCATGCTCGCTCAACACTAAACATTAGCAATAGCCAACATGGCTTTGTGAAAAACAGGTCTTGTCAAACGAACTTGATCGTATTTTATGAAAAAGTGAGTAATAATATAGATGAGGGAGCGGCAGTTGATGTGATCTACTTAGACTTTGCCAAGGCATTTGATACAGTTCCGCACAAGAGGTTACTGTACAAATTGAATGAAATAGGCCTAGGGGAAAATGTTTGTGTGTGGCTAGGAAATTGGCTGAAAGATAGAATGCAAAGAGTGGTAGTAAATGGCAAGTTCTCCAGTTGGATAAAAGTGATAAGTGGAGTACCTCAGGGATCTGTCCTGGGTCCTCTTCTTTTTAATTTGTTTATTAATGACCTCCCAGAGGGCATAGGGAGCCATGTATCAGTGTTTGCCGATGACACAAAATTAAGGAGGGTAATAAAGTCTGAACTGGATGTGTCTTCATTACAAGAGGATTTGGACAAATTGAGTAACTGGGCAGGCAAATGGCAAATGAGATTCAATATAGACAAGTGTAAAGTTATGCATTTTGGGTATAATAATAAAAATGCAACATATAGTTTAAATGGTGTTTCTCTGGGGAAATCTACTAATGAAAAGGATTTGGGAGTAATGGTAGACAATAGACTTAGCTGTAGCATGCAGTGCCAGCTGGCAGCTGCAAAGGCCAATAAGATATTGGCATGTATTAAAAGGGGTATTGACTCAAGGGAGGAAGATATAATTATGCCTCTTTACAGGTCCATGGTAAGACCCCACCTAGAATATGCTGTGCAATTCTGGGCGCCCTTTCTGAAAAAGGACATTATGGAACTAGAGAGAGTGCAGAGGAGGGCTACAAAACTAGTAAGGGGAATGGAAAGTTTTAGTTATGAAGAGAGGCTAGAAAAATTAAACTTGTACACACTAGAGAAACGGCATCTTAGAGGGGATATGATAACACTATATAAGTATGTTCAAGGCCCATATAGAGGGCTCGCCAAAGACCTGTTCATTAACAGAACAGTACACAGGACAAGGGGCCACCCGCTTAGACTTGAGGAAAGGAGATTTAATCTATAACAGCGGAAGGGTTTCTTTACAGTAAGGACAATAAAGGTATGGAATTCACTTCCTGAGGAGGTGGTGCTATCAAATACATTAGATGCCTTTAAAATGGGCCTGGATACTTATTTAAAAGAGCATAACATAGAGGGCTATGTACATTAGTATTGGGATTAATATTTAGTTAGGGCTTGTTGATCCAGGGAGAAATCTCTTCTTTTGGATCAACGATGGTAAACAGGAATAGGAAAAGGGTTGAACTAGATGGACGCAAGTCTTTTTTCAACCTAAATTACTATGTTACTGTGTTACTATGTTACCTTCGCTCCGCTGAATTTGGTTATAAGAGAATAGGCACAGGTGTCACTAGAGGTTCACAAATTATCGGAATAAAAAGTTACTTGATAGAGACTGTGATATGTCCATAATTATCATTCTTTGAAGAAACATACTATATAATAATTTGCTAAAGTTTGTCACAAGCCGTCATGCGCAGTAGAGACAGCTGCGTGCGGTGCAGTCATGCGCGGTAGAGACTGCCCGCGCCACGGCTGATACTGAGCCGTATCAGCCGCGGCGCTGGCAGTCTCCACTGCGCATGACTGCACCTCGACCAGCCGGCACTGTGGCCCGTGTAACGGGCTCTTCAACTAGTTAATAAATAATAGCACTTAAAGATGGCCTTGCATCTCTTTAATTTTTAGGTGCTAAATCTTTTTGAATGTTCTCTATTTCATAGAATATATTTGATACATATGTCTCTAATGGTCACAATTGCATTTTCTGGGAGGTCACTTTTGATCTGTCTGATGAGTCACTAACTTTACATTTCTTCATTACTTTGTTTTATGACTAGGTGAAAATCAATTTCTGAATTATTGACACTTTGATACATATGCCCCATAGGGGAAACCAACTGCACCATAGGAGAGAAATAAAAAAATAACTAAGACTAAAGGTCACAGCGATGACCATCAATGTAAGATTCCCAGTAGCTTAGAAGTTAATACTTACAAAGTTGCACACCTGAAACAAAGCCAATAACTGCAGTGTTGGGTGAAACCTATATATTGTTAATGCAGAGCAGAAATCCCTGCTATGTATGATAGAAGAAGTCAGAAGGCTTGTCCTTCTCAAATAGTAACACAGTAATATCATTGATGAGGCCATGCCAAATCACCCCTGTTGATCCAGAGGAAGGCAAAAATAAAAATCGCATTTCCAATGAAGGCCCAATAGGGTAAAAAAATTCCTTCCTGACTCCAAATGGCAGTCAGGTAATTCCCTGGATTAACATCCATTCTGCTTTGAAGCCAATTGTCATAATTCTCAATATTGCTCTGTGCTAGATAGGTGTCCATTACTTTTTTGAAAGCAGTTACAATATCTTCAAGCACAACATTCCACTTTAATTACATAATATCGCTTTCCGATCAAGCCTAATGTAGAGCAAGCCTTCACTTGGCTTGGTAAGTATTAACCCCAAAGTACTGGAATAGAATAATAATAGGGATACATGGCCTTTCCACTAAGCAATTTTCATTTTATGGTTTACATTCCCATACCATTGATCTGTGTCTAAGCAATGCGATCAGACCAATTCCTGTTGCATTTTTGACAGATGAGCAAGTTGAATCTTACGAGCACCTAGCAGTGAAAGTTCTTCATTCCTGGTCTGATATTCCTGGCATTGGATGTAAGCTTGTTCCAGAGCACATTGAAACCAGACCTTTATATCACAAAGACAAGCCTGGGATTGAGCAGGTAATGTAGCTCCTATAAGAGAATATTAACTTTAAATTTAAAGAAAAATGGAATACCTGAGAGTGTATGTACAGCTGTTCAGGCCACAGGATTGATTTCATTTCATTCTGTAATCACGTCATGCAATTGGTTCAGCTACTGACAGTAAGCCATACATACAAAGAAAACGGAGCAATTCTGGGGCAAACCAGCTGGATAAAAGATGAGAATAAACATTGTGGAGCAATGCATTGGAGACCTCTCTAGTATTCAAGGTGCCAACATTCTTATTTAAATTAATGGGAATGTTTTTCTACCCTGTTGTGCAGTTGGTTTACCCCAGAAACTCACCACTTTTGTTCTGCCTATGACCCAGTGCTTCAGTGTAGTAAGAGCAATGAGCATTCAGTGGATGAATTACGCACATAGCATGCCTTCTCTGTAATGGATCTGAGGTCTTCTGTGATGAGCTAATTGCTCTAGCAATTAATAATACGTTGGATATGGTTCTAGTGCTAAGTGACGGTAAAGATGTAGCACACAAGAATGTGCTTATTTCAAATGGATACATTTTTTATTATTGTTGGAAAAAGAGAGGCATGGATGGACTGTTCTTTGTGATGGGGAGAAAGAGAAAAGAGAGCTATCTTCAGGGAAGGTCATAATAAGGGAAGTGAAAAATTATGTAATGCAAGAGCTAGATGCTAGGAGTGTCAGGTACTGGAAAATGAGAACCAGCTGCTGGAAGCAGTCAGGAGCTGAAAAAAAAAGAGATAGCTGCTAGAAGGGGAGTCAAGTGCTGGAAATATGGGTAAAGTGTGGAGAAGCCGTCTAGGTGTCTTGAAAGCTTGTGTTCTAGATCCACTCAGCCAATAATTATATCATTTTTACTCTACTAGTATCTGGTTTTGGAAACCGAAAGTTAAGATTCAGGTTTTGGAAAAAAGAGAGCCAGCTTCTGGAAAGGGAGATAGGTGCTGGAGAAAGAGAGTAAGCTGCTAGAAGGGGAGTCCAACGCTGGGAAAAGTAGAGCCATCTGCTGGGAGCAGGTGCTGAAAAGTGAGTTAGCTGCTGGAAGAGGAGTCAGGTGCTAGAAAAGGAGTTCTAACTACTGGAAGGGGAACCAGGTGATACAAAATGAAATCTAACTGCTGGATCTTTGTCAGGTAACTAAAAATGAGAGCTAGTTGCTGGATCAGTGTATGGTGCTTAAAAAAAAGAGAGCTAACTGCTTGAAGGAAAGTCAAGTGCTGTATAAAGAGTCAGGTGCTTGAAGAAGAGAGCTAACTGCTGGGTGGGGAGTCAGGTGCTGGAACATAAAAGTGAATTAGCTCCTGGAAGGCGAGTCAGGTGCTGAGAATAAGAAACCCAGTTTCTGGAAGAGAGATATGGCTGCTGAATATGTGTCAGGTACTTAAAAAGGAGAGCTAGCCGCTTGAATGGGAGTCAGTTGCAGGAAAAAGAGAGCTAGCTACTAGAAGGGGAGACAGGTACCATAAAACAAGAGCTAGCTGCTGGAAGGATGTTAGGTGCTAGAAATAGAGAGCTAGCTGCTAGAAGGGGAGCTAGATGGTAGAAAAAAGCGCCAACTGTTGCAGGGGGACATAGAGCCTGAAAGAGTGAGATAGTTGCTGGAAGGAGTGTCAGTTGCTTGAAAAAGAGTTAGCTGCTGTAAGGGGGTCAGGTGCTTGAAAAGGAGAACTAGCTGCTAGAGGGAGATCCAGGTGCTTGAAAAGTATGTTAACTGCTGAGAGTCTGGTGCTGGAAAGAGAGAGCTAGCTGCTAGAAGGGAAGTCAGCTGCTAGAAAAGAGAGAGATAGATGATTGAAGGGGGTCAGGAACTTGAAAAAAACTAGTTGCTAGAAAGAAAATCAAGTGCTTGAAAAAGCTAAAAGTTAGAAGGGGCATGTGCCTGAAAAGAGAACTAGTTGCTTTAAGAGGGCCAGGTGCTAGGAAAAATGTACTAGTTTCTGGAAGAGGAGTCTGGTGCTAGAAATAGAGAGTTAGCTGTTAGAAGGGGAGTGAGAAGCTAGAAAAAGAGAGCTAGTTTCTGGTGGGAAGTCAGGTGATTGAAAAAGAGCTAACTGCTAGAAGGAGAGTCAGGTGTTTGAAAAGAGAGTTAGCTGTTGGAACTGGAATCAGGTGCTAGACAGAGAGATATAGCTGAATAGCAAGCATACTATTGTAATGCTGTGAATTGATGCTCCTATGGCTCTAGTGATGGAGTTAATACATGAAGTTCCTGGTTTAATCTATTTTTGTGCACCCAATTCACAGCAAACTACTGAAATATGTTAAATATTATCTATTTTCAGCTTCAGTAGGCCCCTAAAGTTGGCTGGGCCCTAGTGCTTTTTACCTGCTGCTGCAGTGGTAGTTCAGCCCCTGTATTGTTCATGCTCTCTTAGGCCTTTTTTAGGGCTTTTTATATTGACTGTGGCTCAGAAGCAACAAAAACTTGGTGACATCCACTCTAAAAATGTAATATTAAAGGAGCAGTAAACTTTTTTTATGAAAAAATATATATTGTAGGGATTTTCCTATTGAGTAAAATAAGGGTACTCCCACTACCCAGAGATTTATATTTCCAGAGTTATTACAGTTTAAACCCATATTTTTTTACATTAGCAGTGCCCTCTAGTGGTCAAATTCTAATTAGATTTCCTGTTAGATTCTAATGGAGAGGAAAGTCAGAAAAGTCAGACTTACAGTTCTCCACAGAATGTGATAAAAACTGCCTGTCACTTCCTGTCAGTTAGAACTACCAGGAAGTAAACACAGTAAATTCACTTCCTGTCAGTTAGAACTATCAGGAAGTAAACACTGTAAATTCACTTCCTGATTATTTAAACGGCTATAATTTTTGAATAAAACATCTGACAGTGATGGGAGTGACCTCGTTTAATTCAGCAGGAAATGCTCTATAAAATATGTGTTTTCATAACAAAAAATTACTGCTTCTTTAAGCATCTGATATCCATCCACTTCTGTTAGCACCATCTATAGGACTGTAGGATGCATTTCAGTTTGTAATGTTCCCTACTTTATCACTGGGGCATATGTATAAAATCTAAATTGGGGATGTATAGTGCATGCCATAGGTAACAAATAAAATCCCCCAAATTCCCAATAATTTAAATAAAGTTTTTAACCTTTTTTGTCTCCTATGATGCAACTGGATTTACCCAAAATTGAGCCACTTTTGTTCTTCATGCATATGCCCCAAAGACTCATGTTTAATTAAGAAGTTGTAAAACTGCAACCTATCAAAATCAATTTATATTTGATTCAGTAAATGCAAATTACCATTAACCCTTTTAAGTGCCAGAAAGGTATCCAACGCCTTGGGGAAGATTTACTAAGCAGTGATAAAGAGGTGATAAAGTGGAGGTGATTTCTCCAGTTCCTACGCTATTCTATGGAGCCTATGCACTAAGATTTCTTCAAGTTTGGCAATCTTAGTGAATAGTCTCCATAGAATAACATAGGAACTGGAGAAGTGATATCATTGGAGAAGTTATCTCTACTTTATCACCTCTTAGTGATTCTCACCCCCTTGAGTTTCAATTATTGATATTACTAGTTACAAAGCCTGTATACACGGGCTGATCTGGAGTGGGGAGCTCCGGATGGCTCACAGCCTGTTTGTGCTCCCAGTTCCAGGGCAGCAGTGGAGGTGCTGGGTAACAGTTTGTCACCCAGCCGCCTCCGCTGCTGCCCCGGAACCGGGAGCACAGACAGGCTGTCAGCCTTCTAGAGCTCCCCGCTCCGGATCAGCCCGTTCTCTGAGTCCCCACTGCACATGTGCGGTTACACACACAATGAGCAACGCATTCTAGGACTTTATGTTATAGAATTATTTTACTTTAATTATATAGTGACAACTTATTCCGCAGCGCTGTACAACAGGGAATAGACATACAGAGATATTAAACAGTGCAAATGGAAAATAGAAAATAAAAGGCTCAGAGGGCCCACTTGTGAGAGCTTATTTAATATCTCTCATGCATTCAATGGGTTAATACCCATATCTGTTAGTACAGATGCATATCCATCAAATTGCATGATATGAAAGTTGAACTACTGTTTTGTACTATTAATATACATTTTTATAATGGATTGTTGAGCTTTATTTATCAAGCTAAAGTGGTTCAGTTCTGGAGCAAACCAACTTTACCATAGGGGTAAACTGGAGTGGAACTGTCACACCGTAACAAATAGGTGATTTTGAAAGAACTTCATATTCACCTACTATTCACCTGTAGTATTTCAGACAATGAGTCATGAGATACTTTGCTTTATTTACTTGTCAGTGTATGCAGGTGAGCTAGTACTTCCTGGTTGGAAGTGGCAGTTGGGATAGGGAGTACTGTAGCAGTGCTTACCAATGCCAGCCAGATCTGAATAAACTGACAAGTAAATAAAGCTAAATATAGCATAAATTATTGTTTTAAATTAAAAAAAAGTGGCCAACATAAATATAGGTGCTTTTTGTTACAAAGTGACAATTCCATTTTAAGTTTCCAGTTGGGCTTTCATCCCTTGAATGCTAGAGAGGACTCCAGTGCTTCGTAAAACAATGCATTAGAGACCCCACTGGCATCTAAGGGGTTAAAAATCCAATTAACTCAAAGGAAATGTGGGGAATGTGTAGTTATGTCTGGTGGTATAGCTGCTTTGCTTCAGAACTCCTCTTTCGGTGATCAGTAACCCTTTGAGTCCAGTGGGGCTTTGCAATGCGTTGCGTACCCCTCTGGCACGCAAAGGGTTAAAGCCCCTTGTCTTGTCATTTAAAATACACACAGTTTTATTTTTGTGT
Organism: Rhinophrynus dorsalis; assembly: GCA_037306005.1. Lineage (NCBI taxonomy): Eukaryota > Metazoa > Chordata > Amphibia > Anura > Rhinophrynidae > Rhinophrynus > Rhinophrynus dorsalis. Next base: position 42,686,323 of record CM074723.1, on the reverse strand, counting down.
TCCTAAAGGGAAGGATCCAGATGTGGGTAGACATGTTCCCAGCAGATATGCCACTTCTCGGCCCTCCTGTTGATATTTCACCCCGAAAGCCAAAAGGGTAATTATGTATCCAATTAACTTGTTCATTCTCTGTGCATATCATCACTAAACCTTGTTTTAAGTGATTTTAGATTTTAACAGACCTGAACCTTGAAATTCACAAGTCTGTTAACCCTTTGGGTGTTAGAAGGGTGCACAATGCATTCCAAAGCAATGCGTTTTGCTCCCCTCTGGAACTTAAAGGGTTACAAACCCAATACAGCTTTAACAAAGCATTATGAATTGATATATATATATATATATATATATTTTTTTTTTTTTTTTTTTTTTTTTTTTTTTATGAAAAATGTCATAGGGCTTTGCCTGCTGAGTAAAGCAGCATCAACCCCACTTGTGGGAGATTTAAAATTCAAATGTTAGTACAGGTCAAATGTATTTATTTATTTATTTATTTTGTTGTTTTTTTTAATTTAAACTGCCATTTTCTGTCCTGGTCACCAGGTGGTGCTGTTCCTCTCACTGTGTGCCCTTACAATGAAGCACTTAAAATAAAGCATTTAAACCACAGGGATCTCTTCCCAGCTTCCCCTTCACCATTTCAACCTCCTCCCAACCCCCCTTCACCACTTCACTCTGCTCCCACCCTCTCCATCACTGGCTCCTCTTCAAATTCACTTTTAAAGGGACAGTAATGTCTCATAGAAATGTTTTACAGTTTTGTAGAGCTTAAAAAAAATAAGCTAAATGACACAAATCTTATCTCTCAATCATCCGCTAAAGTTCCTCTTCTCCTTCTGTCAGCTGTGTCTGCCGATATGAGGAGGCTCTTCAGCAGAGCCGCAATAGCACAATTTAAAAAATAAATACTTCTTTGGAATGGTCTAAAAAGTGTGCTTGCAAACCAGGTACATTTTGTAGACCGTTCCAAAGAAGTAATTATTTTTAAATCGCGCTATTGCGGCTCTACTGAAGAGCCGCTTATCAGTCCCTGGACCAGGAACTCCTGCTGTGTCAGAAGATCTGTACAATGTAGGAGTGTACGCTGCGTGAAACCAAACTCTAAGCAGAGAATACTGCGTAGAGAACAAGCATGCAGCCAGAGTATAATATACAGTTGATACACCCCCACAAAGCAAGTGTGAAGGATACCGATAGCAGGTTAGACACACTATATATCTACATATAACGAGCAAATATATATACGATATAAACTGTGTACCTGACTGGGACCCAGGAAAGCGGACTTCCAGAACCACTCAGGAGGAAGCAGGAACAAAAGGGTTCGGAGAGCTGGAACCGGAGAAGATGCAGGAAGAAGTTCGAGCTTCAGGTGACCATGGAGGAAGATAAGTCCAGAGAGACAGTCAGTAAGGAGGGAGTTGAGACCTTCCAAGGACCAAGGTATCAGGATGGAGAGCAGGTAAGTAGCCTGGCAACAGGGTCAGGATGCTGAGCAGGTAAGTAGCCTGGCAGCAAGGTCAGGTTGGAGAGCAGGTAAGTAGCCAGGCAACAGGGTCAGGATGGAGAGCAGGTAAGTAGCCAGGCAACAGGGTCAGGATGCAGAGCAGGTAAGTAGCCTGGAACAAGGTCAGGATGGAGAGCAGGTAAGTAGCCAGGCAACAGGGTCAGGATGCAGGGCAGGTAAGTAGCCAGGCAACAGGGTCAGGTTGAAGAGCAGGCATGCGGTCTGGCATCCACAAGGCTAACGCTGAAAAACCTGAGGACTGAACCTAACGGAGCTCAATAGAACACTGAGCACCCTCCGAAGCGGGCGCTCAGTACTTAAGAGGTTGGCGGATGACGTCAGGAAGGCAACGCACAACGCCAACGACGTGGTTGCCTAGCGACGTCACGTCGTGCGGGGAGGCGGCCGCCTGACAACCCGGCGCCATTCACCCGATGCAAGGACCGACGCCGACAGAGTCCCCCCCCCCGACGCGTGGCCGCCGGACACGACAAGGACCGGGACGGTCTGGGTGCAAACGATGATAGGCGCGCAAGAGCTGCGGAGCATGGATATGAGCGAGGGGTTCCCAAGAACGTTCCTCCGGGCCGTACCCCAACCAGTGAACCAAATACTCAAGACGACCCCAATGACGACGGGAGTCCAGGATCGCCTCCACTTCGTATTCACCAGCACCGTCAACAACAACAGGAGGAGGGCGAGATAGAGACGGAGACGGAGAGGGGCTCGGCTTCCATGGTTTAAGCTGGGACACGTGGAAGGTAGGGTGGATACGCCAGCTGGGAGGTAACTGAAGACGGACAGCAACAGGGTTCACAATCCGAAGAATTGAAAAAGGGCCCAGGAAACGCGGCCCCAGTTTCTTGGACGGACACTGCAAGCGGAGATGGGAAGAAGACAGCCAGACCTTGTCCCCAACTTGATAAGCCGGAGCCGGCGAGCGGTGCTTATCTGCTTGAGCCTTATAGGAACACAGGGAGCGGTGTAAAGTATTCCGGAGGCGAGCATGAGAAGAGCGAAGAAGCCGGAGGCGTTGGGTTACCGCTGGGACCGACGGGTTCGGCAAGACCCGGGGGAAGGATGCAGGATGATATCCGTAGTTGGCGTAAAACGGAGAGGTCTTTTCTTTATGGAGTGGTGGTAGTGGTTATTATATGCAAACTCAGCTAATGGAAGGAGCGAGACCCAATTGTCCTGTAAATATGACACGTAGCAGCGGAGGTATTGTTCCAGGACTTGGTTGACCCTTTTTTCCGTCTGACCGTTTGACTGAGGATGATACCCCGATGAGAGGGCCTGTTCGATGCCCAGGTTGTGACAGAACGCTCTCCAGAACTTGGAAGTAAACTGTGGGCCTCTATCGGACACAATAGACGTGGGAATCCCATGGAGACTAAACACTTCCTTAATGAAGAGAGATGCAGTGGCTTCCGCCGTGGGCAGCTTGGAGATAGGCAGGAAGTGAGCCATTTTAGTAAAGTGATCCACCACAACCAGTATAGTGTTGTGTCTATCTGACTCGGGTAAGTCCACAATGAAATCAACTGAGAGGGACGTCCATGGGCCGTTAGGTGTAGGAAGAGGACACAGCAAACCCGCTAACCGGGTGTGGCGGTCTTTGGCCCTGGTGCACGTATCACAGGAGGTGACATAATGATGCACATCTGTAGATAGCTTTGGCCACCAGAATTGTTGCTGCACCTGTTCAATGGTCTGCTGTACCCCACCATGGCCGGCCGAAAGAGTGTCATGGCAGAGACGGATCACAGTAGTACGTAGAGGCGGAGGGACATACACTTGGTTGTGATACAGCAAAAGGCCCTCCCAGGGAATTAAAGAATAACGTGTTCTGAACGAGGGGTCCGTGGAAGCGGAATGCTGTACTATGTCTTGGCGTAGACTGGTGTGCAACAGAAGAAACTGAGTCGTTGTAGAATAGTGTGTGAGGCAGAAGTCTCCTGCGAGGGAACAGAATACCTCCGGGACAAGGCATCTGCTTTTTTATTCCTTGATCCTGGACGATACGTTATGTGTAAGTTGAATCGAGCAAAGAAGAGCGCCCACCTGGGTTGACGAGGTCGGAGACGTTTTGCGGAGCGCAGGTATTCTAAGTTCTTATGATCGGTGTAAACAGTAGCAGGGAGTAGAGCTCCTTCCAGCAGATGCCTCCATTCCTCCAGAGCACATTTAATGGCTAGCAGTTCCCTGTCACCCACATCATAATTCCTTTCTGAAGCACTAAGGCGGCGCGAATAGTAGGCAACCGGGTGCAGAAGGTCCTTAGCGCCAATGCGTTGAGAAAGTACAGCTCCCACCGCAACATCGGAGGCATCCACTTCGACAAAGAAGGCTCTCAGAGTGTCTGGCTGCACCAGGATGGGAGCTGAAGTAAAGAGAACTTTTAGACGTTGAAAGGCAGATTGTGCGACAGCAGACCACTGGAACCGTCTTTTGCTACTTGTAAGAGCCGTGAGCGGAGCCACCACCTTTGAGAAGCTGCGGATAAATCTCCTATAGAAATTTGCAAAGCCCACAAAACGCTGGACTTCTTTTACGTTTCTAGGGATTGGCCAGTCCAACACGGCAGAGACCTTACGGGGTGCCATAGCCACCTTTCCGGGAGAGATTAGGAAGCCTAGGAATTCAATCTCCGTAGTGTCAAATTTACATTTTTCCAACTTTGCGTATAACGAATGACAGCGGAGGCGCTGGAGGACCTGGCTCACATGGGACTGATGTTCAGAGAGAGAGGAGGAGTATATGAGAATATCATCTAAGTATACGATGACAAAGAGGTCGAGTAAATCCCGGAAAACATAATTGATGAAATACTGGAAGGTGGCAGGAGCATTACATAGCCCGAATGGCATAACCAAGTATTCGTAATGGCCATACCTGGTACGAAAAGCGGTTTTCCACTCATCGCCCTGTCCTATCCTTACCAGGTTGTAGGCCCCACGAATATCTATTTTAGAAAATACACTGGCAGTAGCAAGGCGTTCCATCATTTCTGAGATGAGTGGTAAAGGATGCCGGTTTTTAATAGTAATCTTGTTCAGTTCCCGGTAATCCACGCAGGGACGGAGACCCCCATCTTTCTTTTCAATGAAAAAGATGCCTGCGCCAGCTGGTGATGTAGACGGGATTATAAACCCCTTAGCCAAGCTGTCCGTGAGATATGTTTGAAGGTGCGTCAGTTCGGGTCCAGATAATGGAAATATACGACCATATGGAATAGAAGCCCCTGGAAGGAGGTCAATGGGGCAATCGTATGGGCGATGTGGTGGTAACGAATCAGCCCCTTTTTCATCGAAAACGTCCTTGAACCTATGATAATGAGCGGGTAGAGCAGACAGGAATGATAAAACAGTAATGCAGACAGCCGAACGATTGTCAGGTAAGCAATGTTGATGGCAGAAGAAAATGACACGGTACCACTTGACCAGATTATCTTCGGATCGTGTAACCGCAACCACGGTATACCAAGGATAACTGGGAACAGGGGTGAAGGAATGATGTTGAACTGTATACATTCTGTGTGACCTGAACCACACTGCAAAGTGATGGGACAGGTTTCGAATACCACAGGACCCAGATGGTGTTTTCGACCATCTGCCATACGGACCCCCAGAGGTTGCACTTTCTGTTGCGTGGTAATGGATAAAGAGGAGGCCAAATCAGAATCCATAAAACAGCTGCTGGCCCCAGAATCGATTACGGCTGATAGGATGTGACGCTGGTTACTCCACTGTAAAGAAACGGACAATGTTAGTTGAACTGAGGAAACCCCCCACGAGGACCCCACTACAAGAGAAGAAGGAGCCTTAACCTCCGAGTCACGGGAGCGGACCGACGGACGTGGTCTACGGGCACAGGCGCACAACAAATGACCAGAACCTCCATAGTACAAGCAGAGGTTCAACTGTCGGCGACGTCGACGCTCTGAGTCGGATAACGGACCCCGAACCAACCCGAGCTGCATGGGTTCCTCTGAAGATGCATTCGAAGAAGCTGTCGACGGAGATAGAACCGGGGGAGACAAACGCCGTTCCGAACCAGAACGCTCCCGACGCCTCTCGCGCAACCGTCTGTCAATCTGTATGGTCAGGTGGAGGAGTTCATCCAAGGAGGCAGGAAGGCCCACTCTGGCCAGTTTGTCCTTTAAGAGATCCGACAGCCCCAAACGGTATTGGTCCAGAAGGGCAGCCTCGTTCCAACCTGTCTCGATGGACAGTCGCCGGAATTCGGCAATGTAATCCTCTACTAGTCGACGGCCTTGCCGTAGGAACCGCAAAGCAGACTGCGCAGAGGAACTCCTGAGAGGGTCTTCATAAAGTGTGTCCATTGTCTGTCGAAAATCTGACCAGGAAGCTAGAAGGGGACTATGGGTCTGTAACAGATGGTGGGCCCACGCCTGAGGCTCTCCCGTAAGCAAGGTGATCACAGTGCGGGTCCGGATGTAATCTGTAGAGTACGTACGGGGTTGTAACGTAAACAAAAGGTCACAAGACGTGATGAAACCCCTATAACGCTCTCGGTCCCCATTGAATTTGTCGGGCAAGGGGACTCTCGGTTCTGGATCTGGAGGGGACACAACGGAAGGAGTACCGGAACGAGGGCTAGCCTGTAGTTCCCGTATGCGATGTTGCAATGCGGCTTGATTGGTCTGTAGGTCCTGGACCGTCTCTGCTAGTGAGGATATCTGGTTGCCCAAGGCTGAAAGGGCGTCGACTACACCTGTGGTATCCATAGTGGGCTCAGTGTTACTGTCAGAAGATCTGTACAATGTAGGAGTGTACGCTGCGTGAAACCAAACTCTAAGCAGAGAATACTGCGTAGAGAACAAGCATGCAGCCAGAGTATAATATACAGTTGATACACCCCCACAAAGCAAGTGTGAAGGATACCGATAGCAGGTTAGACACACTATATATCTACATATAACTAACAAATATATATACGATATAAACTGTGTACCTGACTGGGACCCAGGAAAGCGGACTTCCAAAACCACTCAGGAGGAAGCAGGAACAAAAGGGTTCGGAGAGCTGGAACCGGAGAAGATGCAGGAAGAAGGCCGAGCTTCAGGTGACAGGTGACCATGGAGGAAGATAAGTCCAGAGAGACAGTCAGTAAGGAGGGAGTTGAGACCTTCCAAGGACCAAGGTATCAGGATGGAGAGCAGGTAAGTAGCCTGGCAACAGGGTCAGGATGCTGAGCAGGTAAGTAGACTGGCAGCAAGGTCAGGTTGGAGAGCAGGTAAGTAGCCAGGCAACAGGGTCAGGATGGAGAGCAGGTAAGTAGCCAGGCAACAGGGTCAGGATGCAGAGCAGGTAAGTAGCCTGGCAGCAAGGTCAGGATGGAGAGCAGGTAAGTAGCCAGGCAACAGGGTCAGGATGCAGGGCAGGTAAGTAGCCTGGCAGCAAGGTCAGGATGGAGAGCAGGTAAGTAGCCAGGCAACAGGGTCAGGATGAAGAGCAGGTATGCGGTCTGGTATCCACAAGGCTAACGCTGAAAAACCTGAGGACTGAACCTAACGGAGCTCAATAGAACACTGAGCACCCTCCGAAGCGGGCGCTCAGTACTTAAGAGGTTGGCGGATGATGTCAGGAAGGCAACGCACAACGCCGACGACATGGTTGCCTAGCGACGTCACGTCATGCGGGGAGGCGGCCGCCTGACAACCCGGCGCCATTCACCCGATGCAAGGACCGATGCCGACATGCTGTCATTATTATTAATCTTTATTTATATAGCGCCAACAAATTCCGCTGCGAGCTTACAGCTGACGTCAGGAGAAGAGGAGGGAGAGGGGAACTTTAGTGGATGATATCTCTCAAACCATAGCGATTTGAGAGATAAGATTTATGGCATTTAGCTTATTTTTTTAAGCTCTACAAAACTCTAAAAAATGTTATGGTACATTACTGTCCCTTTAAGACACTAGAGGATACAGCCACACCTCTTTCAATACCGGTGGCGGCATATACTGCAAATCTCCTGCTCTATGCAAAGAAAGTGGCTGCTGGATCCAACTCAGAAAAACTGCGCCAGCACCCCGAGACAGCCAAAGCTGACACACTCTGCCCAGACTGTAGTGAAGGTTAACTGTTTAAGCACCAGACAGGTGTATGAATGCATTGCTCTCCCTGCCTGTCCTTTAATGGCTATGGATTAACTTGCATGCCATATAGGAACTTCAAGTTGTAAGAATTATAATTGAAATATTTCAGAAAAAGATTAATTTTCTTCAGATTTGGTGGCAGTATATTATACATAGTGGAATCCGGGCGGTACTTTGTGTCAGCTTTGGCAGCCACAGGGAGAGAGGGGAGAGAGAGGGGCTGGTTCAGGCAAAGTTAATCTTAGTGGGCTCTGGCAGCCAAGAAGGGGGTGTTGGGTGAAGAAGGAGTTGAGATGAGGGCAATGTGAAGAAGGGGGATTGGGAGAAGGGCAAAGTAGAGAAGGGGTGTTCGGAGAAGAGGGGAGGGTGGGAGCCTTGTTTTAAGTGTTTAACTGTAGGGGCTCAACCTGACAAAATATTTACCCTGATTATTCTTATACCCTTTATACATATCATATCTGTTACATTACATTGAGCTTGCATATCCGAGATAAGAATTCATCTTACCTTGATTAAGGGATTTATACATTTATACTTTGGTATTTTGCTTATATCTTTTTTTTTTTTTCTTGCCATCCATCTTCCCAGTAAACATATTTGTTCTCATTGGCACTTGTGAAATCCACATTTACTGCAGTACTGCTATACTTTGCGTGCAGATGAGAGCTGGTACCGTGTTAGCCGTAGTAATACAGGAGGCAAATATAGTCAAGTTGATACCTTTATTGGGTAACTAAGCAGATTTAGAATGCAAGCTTTCAAGATCTTAGGTCTCTTCCTCAGGCATGTTATACAGATAAATATGAAAACATTCTCTTAAATACAAGTACACAATGCAATGTGTACTTCTATATTAGAGAGATGTTTTCATATTTATCTGTATAACATGCCTGAGGAAGAGACCTAAGATCTTGAAAGCTTGCATTCTAAATTTGCTTAGTTAGCCAATAAAGGTATCAAAAACTATATTTGCCTCCTATACTTTGTGTGAGGACTAGTGATGAGCGAGCATGCTCGGCCGAAGCTCGGTTCGGCTCGAGCATCGCTCTGCTCGGCACATGGCGGTACTCGTACGAGTACCGCATGTGCTCGCCCGCCATGTTCGGGTCTCCTCCCCGCACGTTTCGCAGCTGCTGCGCAGCCAATAAACGTTCGGGGAGGCTCTGACATCAGTGTAATGCCAGCAGCCATGTTGGCTGCTGGCATTACACTGATTGGCTGGCCAGAACCCATGATCGGGTGCTGTATAGCACCCGACGTGCGAGTTCGGCTCATTCTTAGCCAGGGAGAGATGCGCTTAGGCAGGGAAAGTCAGTGTAGGAGAATAAAATTGTTGAAACTCTTTCAAGACCCAAAAGTCCTTTTTAGGACTGTTGTGTGTGGGGGCAGCATTTATATTTTGTTTGGGGGGGCACAATTTCCTTTTTTTTGTGGGGGGGATATTTGTAAGGTGACATATAATACTAGATGCACAGGAAGTCAGTGTAGGGAGAATAAAATTGTTGAAACTCTTTCAAGACCCAAAAGTCCTTTTTAGGACTGTTGTGTGTGGGGGCAGCATTTAATTTTTTTTGGGGGTGGCAGAATTTCATTTTTTTGTGGGGGGGGACATGTTCTAAGGTGACATTGTACTAGGTGCACAGGGACAAATATTTCACAGTGCAGTGACAAGCTGACATATTCTGTTAGGTGCACAGGGCCAATGATTTTACAACGCAGCAACAAAAAGGGCCATTTTAAACGTGTGCCTAGCCATAGATTATTGTCACATTCTGTTTAGTGTGCAAATTCACAAATTAACGTCACATATTCCTTTCACTGTGCCTAGCCGCAGATTAGCGTCACATTCTGTTTCGTGTGCCTAGCCGCAGATTAGCGTCACATTCTGTTTCGTGTGCCTAGCCGCAGATTAGCGTCACATATTGTTTAGTGTGCCTAGCCGCAGATTAACGTCACATATTGTTTAGTGTGCCTAGCCGCAGATTAGCGTCACATATTGTTTAGTGTGCCTAGCCGCAGATTAGCGTCACATTCTGTTTCGTGTGCCTAGCCGCAGATTACCGGCATATATTCCGTTTAATATGAAGAAGGCGGGTAAAAAGGGACGGGGAAGTGGACGTGATCCTGATAGTTCAGGGCGCGGGTCAGGACGCGTAGAAACTGTGCCTGGTGCCAGAGCACAAGAAAGAAAGACATCCACCATACCTAGCTTCATGTCTCAGTTTACAGGGCATCGCAGGACATCACTCTCGAGGTCAGACCACTGCGAACAGGTGATCGGTTGGATTTCAGCTGATACTGCTTCCAGTCGGTTAAGCACCACCCTGTCTTCCACCAAGTCCACTCTCACTAGCCAAGAGTCTGGTCAACATAATCCTCACCCTGATCATCCTTCCTCCCACCATAGAGGGTCTGGCCAAAGAAGTGATCCCACACTGGGATATAGTGAGGAGCTCTTCTCATCACCAATCCTTGATTTGAACCTCTCTCCAAGCACGCTTGCAGAGGAACATGAGATCTTGTGCCCTGATTCACAACCTCTAGAGGGTACCCAATCACAAGAAGATGACAGAGGGGAATGGCATTTAAGGTCAAAGGAAGTGGATGATGATGATGAGACACAGTTGCCATCAAATCAACCACAATTACTGTCTCAAGACCTTGATGAGGAGGATGATACACAGTTGTCAATGACTGAGGATGTGGTGGGATCAAGAAATGAGGAGGATGATCAGAGTGAGGAAGTGGAGGAGGACTTGGTGGACGATGAGGTCACTGACCCCAACTGGGAAGGTGGAAAGCCGAGCGATGACAGCAGTCCTGAGGGTGAGCCATCTGCAGCACCGCAACAGGCTGGAAGAGGCAGTGGTGTGGCTAAAGAAAGAAGGCGGACCGCACCAAACCGGCCCGCAAATGTTCCACGGAGCACCCCCTTGCGTAAATCTCCCTTGCCAAGGGGTAGGTGTTCCGCGGTATGGCGTTTTTTTAAGGAAAGTGCGGACGACAAAAGAATTGTAGTTTGCAACCTGTGCCACACCAGAATGAGCCGAGGCATGAACACTAGCAACCTCACCACCACCAGCATGATCCGACACATGGCATCCAAGCACCGTAATAAGTGGGAGGAACGCCCGGATCGCCAATCTGTGTCTGCAGGCCACACCACTGCCTCCTCTTCCCCTGTTTTCGGTGCCGGCCAATCGCCTGTCGAAGGCGCAGGCCCGCATACCTCCCGCCCTGCACCTGTACCATCTGAAGCACCATCAGCGACCACATCCACTTCCCTGTCCCAGCGCAGCGTCCAAATGTCGTTACCCCAGGCATTTGAGCGCAAGCGAAAATACCCAGCCACCCACCCACAGGCCATAGCACTAACCTCACACCTTTCCAAATTACTGGCCATCGAAATGCTGCCATTTAGGCTTGTGGACACTGAGTCCTTCCGCAGCCTGATGGCAGCAGCTGTCCCTCGGTATGCAGTCCCCAGCCGCCACTACTTTTCCCGGTGTGCCGTCCCCGCCTTACACCACCATGTGTCCCTTAACATCACCCGTGCCCTGACCAACGCAGTTACTGGGAAGGTCCACTTAACGACTGACACATGGACAAGTGCTTGTGGCCAGGGACGCTACATTTCCCTGACGGCACACTGGGTGAATGTCGTGGAGGCTGGGAGCGACTCGGACCCTGGGATGGCACAGGTGCTACCCACGCCGAGGATTGCGGGCCCTACCTCCATCAGGGTTTCCGCCAGCACCTACGTTATTGGCTCCTCCTCCTCCTCCTCCGTTTCCACCTCCGAATTCTCTGCGCGCAGCGCCACTCACCCATCAGCCGGTAGCTGGAAGCAGTGTAGCACTGCAGTGGGGAAGCGTCAACAGGCCGTGCTGAAGCTGATCTGCCTTGGGGACAAACAGCACACGGCCTCAGAGCTGTTGCAGGGGATTAGTCACCAGACCGAGCAGTGGCTCTCGCCACTCAACCTGCAACCAGGCATGGTTGTGTGTGATAATGGGCGTAACTTGGTGGCGGCTTTGGAGCTCGGCAAGCTCACACACGTACCATGCCTAGCGCATGTATTTAATTTAGTGGTTCAGCGATTTCTAAAAACCTACCCCAATTTGCATGATCTCTTGACGAAGGTGCGCCGCGTGTGTGCACATTTCCGTAAGTCATCTACAGCTTCAGCCGGCCTGTTGACGCTGCAGCAACGCTTACAATTGCCAGCTCACCGGCTGCTGTGTGACGTGAGCACGCGCTGGAACTCCACCTTCCACATGTTGGCCCGGCTTTGTGAGCAGCAGAGGGCAGTAGTGGAGTACCAGCTGTTACACGGTCGTCGCCTCTCCGTTCAACTTCCTCTAATCAGAAGTGAGGAGTGGGAATGGATGTCAGACCTCTGTGAGGTTTTACGCAATTTTGAGGAATCGACACAGATGGTGAGCGGCGATAACGCTATTATCAGTGTAACCATCCCACTTCTGTGTCTACTGAAACGCTCGCTGCTCACAATTAAAACCGACGCTTTGCATGTGGAAGAGGTGGAAATGGGGGAGGAAGAGCTTACACAAGGTGATAGCCAGAGCACCTTCACTTCGTCTTCTCAGCGACAATTGGAGGAGGCGGAGGAGGAGGAGGAGGAAGACACGGTTGCCTCCGCTACAGAGGGTAGCCATGGAACTTTATTTCCATCTCTTCAGCGTGGGTGGGCAGAAGAGGAGGAAGAGGATGAGGAGATTGAGAGTCATCCTCCTGGTGAGGACAGCAAAATCTTGCCTGTTGGTACTCTGGCACACATGGCTGACTTTATGTTAGGCTGCCTTTCCCGTGACCCACGCGTTATATGCATTTTAGACAACACGGATTACTGGGTGTTCACCCTTCTGGACCCCCGCTACAAAGAGAATTTCTCATCTCTCATTCCTCCGGTGGAGAGGACAAGCAAAATGGTGCAATACCAGAAGGTTCTTGTCGAAAAATTGCTCCAAAATTTTCCATCTGACAACGCTGGCGGCAGAGTACGTGCTACCTTGGCCAACCGAGAAGGGGAGAAAAGGGGAGCACACAGCAGTTCCGACAAAGGCAGGGCAACACTCTCCAAGGCGTGGGACACCTTCATGACACCCCGCCAGCACCCTCACCCTGATGCGCGGCCTAGTGTCACAAGGAGGGAAAAGTTTTGGAAGATGGTGAAGGAGTACGTAGCAGACCGTGTCAGCGTCCTCACTGATTTAGTGCTGGTGGCATCATAACAGATAAGCGTATCCGCCTTTCCACCGAAAATGCTGATTGGTTGACACTTATAAAAATGAACAAGGCCTGGATTTCCCCTGACTTCTCCACTCCACTGGAGGAAAGCCCCGGGTGAACATAAAGTCACTTTAGATATGTTATTTACAATGATGGGAATACTCTGTATTCCCATTCACCCCTTCCACCCAAAAAACGGGTATATGGTTGACTCTTAATCTTCTCATCCTCCTCCTCCTCTTCCATATGCCCTGTGATATAATTTTTATATAGGGCCAGCTCACCAGCGGGCCCTGTGATATAATTTCTATATAGGGCCAGCTCACCAGCGGGCCCTGTTTGACAATTTTTGTATAGGTCAGCTCACCAGCGGGCCTTCTCATATAATGTTTTATTGGGTCAGCTCTCTAGCGGGCCCTCTCATATAATGTTTTATAGCGTCAGCTCACTAGCGGGCCTTCGCATATAATGTTTAGGATGGTCAGCTCCGCAGCAGACCCTCACCCATAATGTTTTAGATGGTCGGCTCAGCAGCAGACCCTCATTCCTAATGTTTTAGATGGTCAGCTTAGCGGCATGCCCTCACCCCTAATGTTTTAGAGGGTCACCAGCAGGCCATTAATCCTAATTTTTCAAGGGTGTGTATGATGCCCTCCTTTATGTGTAATAAAGGGTGTATTGGAGTGACATTTCAGTCTAATTTTTGGCAGCCCTTTCACTTAGTGCATAGGCTTTATGAGTGTTGGACCACTACCTGAACTATTGTACCACAATGTGAATGAGGCCCTCCATTTTGTGATATACAGGTTGTATCGGAGTGCCTCAGGTCCTCCCATTGAATTAAATAGGGCTGGGGTGTTCGACAGAGCAGAAGGTAGTTCTTGGCTTCATCCACTAAGTCACTTCGTCACTTTTACTCAATGGATCAGACCCCACTGTTCCGACTATAAATTTTGGACTTAACAAGGGCAAACGGACATGTTGTAAAACCTGTGGTAGCTGCGGCCTCCGTTCCTGAATGCTGTACCTTACCCGGGCCATAACCACGTTGAACACCTGCTTTACGCTGCGCACGTTTCCCTCTTAATCATGGCCCCAGTTCCGAAAAATCGATGACATTTTTTGCAGAATTTGCAGATGATATACAAGTAAATATACAGCAAATACTGTTTGGTAACAATTTTTCGCCTAAAATCGTTTTTATCTTCCTTTTTGTGTGTTTTACGGTCAGTCTGTAAAAATGGCGTACTACGGGCGAAACATCGTTCCCAGCAGCGACGTTGGAGTCCAAGATGCATCCAGACATCCTCCCTATGCTGTCCCTGAACCATTTCTGTGGTGTTTCCATCATATTCTGACCTTTTCCTATGAACCAGGCACCCTCCCCTCATCAGAGCAGGGGGTGCCTGGTGTAATGCTCGAGTCCTCCCATTGACTTCAATGGGGCTCGGGTGCTCGGCCGAGCACTCGAGCCTCCGGGGGCGCTCGGCCAGAGCACCCGAACACCCGAGCATCGAGGTGCTCGATCATCACTAGTGAGGACTGTTTCTGTCCTTGGTGCTGAAGTCTCTCTGCATCCTCTCTGGAGACTTCCTTCCCTCCCCAACATTTTAACACTTTTACTCCAGTATAATCTGCTAATGATCACAACCTCTCCCCCTCCCCATGCATACCTAAATCTTAGTGCAAATGGAGATGTGTCTATATAGTCAAGACGATGTGCTCGTCATACATCGACAGACACACATTGCCATAGCATCGACCCTTAGTGTGTCTCCCCAAGCTCTCCCATAGAGTACTTTGTAAGAAAATGCCCTTTGCAAACAAGTCGGTGTGATTGATTAAAATAAATGTTTGATCTGTAATAACGTGTCAATGTAAAATCTCTAAACAGTAGGAGTTCCTTTGGTTTACTTAACAGTAGACCCCCTATGACATAAAAGAGAAGGCTAGATGCATTTCTTTCAGGAGGGAACATACAGTGTTATACTCTGTATCAGTAGGTAAAACAGTAAGTTCCAATAAACATTAACTCACTTGGCATTAGGAAGTCTTATATAATTCTAATTTCTAATTCTAAATTCTAATAATTCTAATTTCTCTGGGCTATGAGGTAAAGGTTGGACTTGATGGACTTGTGTCTTTTTTTCAACCTAATTTACTACGTATTTATTTTTCATAATAAAAGTTTTCTCAGCCTTTAAAGATTTAGATCAAATTTGTATAAAAACATTTCTCTGAGTATAATATAAAAACAAAGTTGAACATTTTGTAATGTATGTGATTTCAGTCTTATAAAGAATATAATATCAAGAAAATAATTAAATAAATATGGACTATAAGAATATTAAAGGAGTAGTAATGTTTTATTTGAACTCATCCTATTTTATCAGTATAATGAGTATCCAGTCTATTAGGTGTACCTCCCTCATCCAAGCAGATGACCACCCCGTCAAGGACAGTGTTATGTTTCCTAAGCAGGCTATATAAAGCAAATAGAGAGAAAATAGACCAATGGGGGGTGGGGGTGGAGAAAGCTTGTTACTGTAAGGTTCCATCAGAAT
This sequence comes from Rhinophrynus dorsalis, assembly GCA_037306005.1. Lineage (NCBI taxonomy): Eukaryota > Metazoa > Chordata > Amphibia > Anura > Rhinophrynidae > Rhinophrynus > Rhinophrynus dorsalis. The sequence continues at coordinate 42,670,881 of CM074723.1, read as the reverse complement.
GTATTATGAATTGTGCAGTCTAACAGATGGGTCACACTCTTTCAAATGACAACATAGTGTAACAGTGATCTGCAAGGGGTCATATCGGAATGCACAATGCATCATATCCTATAATGGTACCTATTGTCCCACACTGATTGCACGGAGAGGGTATGGCAACACAACAAAAATCTTCATACCAGTTGTTAACTCTGCAAGTTGGAGGTGTGCTGGTGTTGGGTGTGCTTTTGTGGACCATCTTAGGTCCCTGATACTGGTGGAGAAATATCGGAATTCCGAAGCTTAGCTGATCATTATTGTCAATCGGACACATCCCTTCATCCTCACAGTTTACCATCTTGTAAAATTTGCTTCTAATAGTACAATGTACCATGTCAGAAGGCTCAGTCTGCCAGATATGGCTCCATGAGTATGAAGTGGACTTTATTTTTCTTCACTGGACTGTGCAATCACCAGATTTCAACTTAATTGGACATGGGGGTGCACCTCCATCCAGTCACATGGGATTTTAACACTAAGGCCAATTAGGATGTGCTATATTTTACCTTGGAAGGCTATGTTGACAGATGCTGTAGATCAGTGACAGGCAAACAGGTTCATCCCCAAGTAACACATTTATGTACCTCAGGTCTACTAAAAGGTCATACTTTCTGGTTAAAATTTTGAAATAGGGGTTAAAAAAGTACCCTCCGGGATTCTTCACATTGCATTGGTGACCCTTCTAGCGCTAACGAGGTTAACATGAAACAATGTAATAGGAAAGGGAGGTATGCTTTGCACCAAGTGTGCTTTTTGAGGTGAGAATAGGGGATGTAAGATGTGGTAGATGGAAATTATCTTCTTATACCACTGTACCAGAGAACAGACTGGGGAGGTAGAGAAGAAGCTTCTGAGGGCTGCATGAGGACCCAGAGACACTTGTTGTGCACAACTTCTGTAGATACTTAAAAAAAGTACTAGGACATTTTTAACTCAAAATAATATAGATTATGACAGTTGGTTTCAATGCAGATAACCTATTGAAGGGAGATGTTAAACTGCCTTTTGGAGTCAGGAAGAAATCATTTATCCACTTGAGGCATAACGGGAAATTGCTTCAATGTTTTTTGTTGTTTGTGTTTTTGGGATGGGGGTGTTGCCTTCTTCTTGATCAATAAAATCATGAATGTAATGACAAAGTCTGCATGTCTTTTTTCAACCTCATCAACTAATTTCCTAGGAACGTTTGGATGCACAGCATATTGTAAGTTAACCTATTTATCTAAGCACTGACAATTTCAGTGGCAAGTAACACATTCAAGTGTTCCATTGAGACCTGTGACTGCAATGTCCATATGAATGATTCCAATGCAACCATGAAAGAAAAGATAATTGTAACACCTGAGTCCTGGACTCCACTGCAGGATTCTATCTACAAGATATATTTCAATTGGAATCTGTTAGACAAACCCTGTAATAGCACTTATCAGCTGCAATATAATCTAGGTATGACTTTGATATTCAAAGAAAATAGCCTAAATTTACCCAAATTATTGTACAATATAGACCTTACATTCCCATTATACAAATTGCCTCATATTTTATTTTTACATTTGCTTCCTTAATAAATGTTGATTCATTTGTAGATATGAACTCAGGATAATAATCTGGAACACTGAAGATGTTATACTAGAGGATGAAAATATATTCACAGGACAAAAATCAAGTGATATCTATGTTAAAGGGTAAGTTTGTGTTTTGTGTCAACATGTAACCCTTACAAGTCTTTGGCATGCGGTAATGATCCAAGTAAGACACACAGACCATAATATGGATGTAAAACAGGCCACATCTTTATTGAATTAACAACTTCCATACAACAACCAGTTTATGAACCCTTGCCAAGAATCTGGGACATAATCCTATGTCCCCACCCCTACTGAGCGTAAAACTCAGCCCCTTTTAAACTCCACCCCACCACACCCCATTAGCTGGTCTGTGCAGCTCAATGGGGGGCGATGACCAGAACCCACAACCGTGGTCCAGGTGTTTACCTAGGCCGCTGGTCTAACATCTTCCTGTTACCATATATATACCACACAATTGTTTACCATTGTACCCCTTGGCAAGGGCCCAAAGCACCAACAGCTGTGACAAGAACCAAACCCCCACAGGTGCTTTTACAACCTGAACAGTGAGGAACCCCCACCCAAAAGCCACTAGACAAATAGGGAGGGAGGGAGGGCAGATTTCCACTGGATCCAGAAGAGGAAGTGACTGGTAAGACAAGCATATTTATAGCTGTCCCCCCATTCCCTCCCCTCAACTTCTTTTTCCCAACCAATAACAAGGGGCCTTACTTAGACCCCTCAGCCCAGACATGATTCCCCTTCTTAGTTTCTTGTGGGGAATTCTGTCATGTGTTCTAGGTATCAGAAAACTCAAATAGAGGTACAAACTGGATAAAAACATTGAATATGACTCCAGACATAATCGACTGGCTTATCTAGTCTGCCCATTGACTATCTGCTTTGCTAGCAGGTTCGTCTGATATTAAAGAAAAAGCATTGACCAATCTGTGTTGTTGGACTACAAGTCTCATCATTGTGGGAGGTTTAGTCCAGCATCAGCTGAAAACAAACAGATTGCTCACCCCTTAGATAAATAGCATTACCCACATGAGTTTTGCCGGTATATTGTGTGAAAATATGAAATCCAACAACTGCATCTTTTTGGCATTTGATTAAAGGGGATCTCTCATATAGATATAAGTAATGCTCATTAGTTAGAGCATTTAGTGAAAACATTTAAAACATTGTTCATTTAAAAAAAAAAAAAAAACGTTATCTGCGCAAAACGTAATGTTTAAAAAGTGTCCGGCAGCCTACTTCCGTCTTGCAGTACGGCCTCTGCTCCCGTCCCACTACCCAGCATCCTCCGATGACGGAGGCTTTCTTTCTCTAAGCTGGAGCGATCTCATTGGCAGAGATCGATATCTAGCCAATGAGATCGCTCCAGCTTAGAGAAAGACAGCCTCCGTCATCGGAGGAGGGAGGGGAGCAGAGTCAGTTCGGCAAGCTTCGGCAAGCCGGAAGTAGGCTGTCGGGCACTTTTTAAACGTGAATTTATGTGCAGATAAAGTTCTTTGTTTGTTTTTTTGAAATCAACAACGTTTTAAATGTTTTCCCTAAATGCTGTAACTAATGAGCATTACTTATATCTATGTGAGAGTTCCACTTTAAAAATCCAATTTTGTGAAGAGATGTAGGAAACATCTAGCACAGCTGCTGCTGTGCATCAGAAGATGTGATGCGCTATGGTCCCCAGGTGGCTTTCTGTGAGATATGCCAAATGGAAAGATAAAAGCTTGAAATGGAGCCACAAGGCAAATGAATTCTTCATGTAATGTCACAGTACATGGAGAGGAGCCTACTTACAAACTACAGATGGTGTTTTCTGACATTTTCAGAATGTTTGTATGCTACACTTTCTCAGCGGAACCTTTGTAGAGGCTATGAAATACCAAAATTACTAAGTAACATCGATACATATTAGTTAACTCATCTCATAATTTGTGTAGTAAACACTTATTGTTTGGTAAAAACGTGAGATGGTGTTTCAGGGAGATTGTAAGCAGACCTCCTCCATGTACTGTGAGTTTAATATTTATTTGAGTGCTTCAATCTACAGATGGTCTTTTCAGATTTTTCTGGCATTTTCAGAATGTTTGCATGCTACATAGACTTGTCGGAACATTTGTAGATGCTATTAAATACCAAATTCAATAAGTAACATAGAAACATATTACTTTAATTCCTCTCATGATGTGTATTGTGAGCCCTTCTTGGTCATTAAAAGTACAGAACGTACCAGTATGATTCTGAGCAAAAACAAGAGCTTAAATTGATTTTCTAGGAGTATGTCTACAAGGTACTATAGGCACCATTAGCTCCGCCCATAGCCACACCTCCATTCCTCACAGGGCCCCGTCTCCAGTCCCATTCACTGTTTCCTGGAACAGAAAATACCCTTGGCCTGTAGAGATATCCAATACATTGCTTTACAATACAAAGGAGATCTCTGTAGAATGCAAAATATTAAATTATAGCCTGTAAAGGGGGTATATAAACTGGTGCAGGGAGATTGTGATTTCTCTGTCCACACCCACAATCACAATAAAGAGTTAGTCAAATTTAGAAGTATAAATATGAGATTTTTATGTGAATATTTGGAGAAAATTTGCAAAATATTTGCAAATGAGAATTTTTTTTTTTCCAAATACATAACTTATACACCATCGCTACAAAATTCCAGTAACCCTTTGAGTGCCAGAAGGGTACACAATGCATTGCAAAGCACTTACCTCTCTGGCACTCAAAGGGTTAAGAACAGATTATACCTGGCGTTAAGTTTCAATCACTATAACTGTCTATTTTTGGCACAATTAGCAAGTTTCTTTATGAATACTTTGAGACACAATTCTTACGTGGACAAGACCATTTCTACTCCACTTTCCAAAAAAGTCAGCTGACTGGAGTTAGTACTTAGTGAAAATGTTGCAAAACATTTATATGTATCTTTATGTTACTTTGCAACAAAATTACAGACACTTTATTAATCCAGTTTTATACATCACTGCCAATGTATATCTTGGAGGAGAGAAGAGAGAGAGGGGGGATATGATAGAAACATTCAAATACATAAAGGGATTCACAAAGTGCAGGAGGGAAGTACATTTCAAAGGAGTACAAATGTCAGGACAAGAGGCCATAGTCTAAAACTAGAGGGACACAGGTTTAGATGTAATATAAGAAAGTTTTACTTCACTGAGAGGGTAGTGGATAAGTTGAATAGCCAAACAGCAGAAGTGGAGAAGTTAATACAGTGATGGAATGTAAGCATGGGCGGATTGTCCTATAGGGGGATCGGGCATCCCCCGGTGGGCCGCTAGATCACAGGCTGGTGGGGGAGATCAGAGGATCTCACCTCACTGTCCCACGATATTTTGAAGGAGAGGTCTGTGTTGCCACAGGCACTCTCTTTGACAGCCTTCACTTTCTTTGTTAACCCTTTGAGTGCCAGAGGGGTACGCAACTCATTGCTTTGCAATGCGTTGCATTCCCCTCTGGCACTCAAAGGGTTAATTCAGAGCGCCAAGATATGACATAATATCCTGGCGCCTGCTCTCCCATGCCACACAGGGACCACAAGGGGGCGTCGATAGGGACGTTGGTGCAGCTTGTGGGCTGCTTTAAAAAAAAATGCCTGGGCTGATATTCCCCTACAATCCTCCCCTGAATGTAAGCATGCATGGGATAGGCATAAGGCTGTCCTGAACATAAGACAAGACCAAGGACCACATAAGGACTGAGGTTTTTACAGTAGAAAAATGGGCAGACTAGATGGGCCAAATGGTTCTTATCTGCTGTCAAATTCTATGTTTCTATGTAATGTCCCTTCTAAGTAGGAGTGGACAACCTTTAACTACTGCTGTTCCTACTGACATGATGGGAGTTGTAGTCTAACAACAGCTGCAGTGCTGCAGATTGCCCACATCAGTTCTCAGTAGTTGGGTGATTGTTATTAAAGGAGCAGTAAACTTTTTTTATGAAAAAATATATATTGTAGGGATTTTCCTATTGAGTAAAATAAGAGTACTCCCACTGCCGAGAGATTTATATTTCCAGGGTTATTACAGTTTAAACCCATGTTTTTTTACATTAGTAGTGCCCTGTAGTGGTCAAATTCTAAGTAGATTTCCTGTTAGATTCTAATGGAGAGGAAAGTCAGAAAAGTCAGAGACATACAGTTCTCCATAGAATGTGATAGAAACTGTAAACACAGTAAATTCACTTTCTGATCAACTGAACTGCTATACATTTTGAATAAAACATCTGACAGAGATGGGAGTGGCCTTGTTTTATTCAGCAGGAAAAGCTATGTAAAATATGTGTTTTCATAAACAAAAGTTTGCTTCTCCTTTAATATAACATCCAGTTATTTAGTCTAATGACTTATTCTACAACCTGCACAGTCTTGCCCCCACTGATTTCTCTTCACCAAGTTCATACATAGCATGCACCTCAGAACAGAGGAATACCCACCCTGAAAAATCTCCATACACTCCTACACTACCTACCCCTTCATGCACAGGGCTTAACCCTTTGAGTGCCAGAGGGGTACGCAACGCATTGCGGAGCAATGCATTGCATACCCCTCTGGCACTCAAGGGGTTAAAACTGACTTTTGTTTTTTGTGCATATAGCGTTGCATTTAGGTGATAGACAGGTGCTGTGCATAGAAGTGGTTCTTTGAACATTTTTAAAGCATATTTATATCAGTACATTCCCATTTTAATATAAGAAGAAGCAATGAAATAGAAACATAGAATTTGGCGGCAGATAAGAACCAGTTGGCCCATCTAGGCTGCTAATTACCCTCTCTAAATAGCTCTGACTAATGTTATACTTAGGATAGCCATTTGTCTATCCCAAGCGTTTTTACATTCATTTAACTGTTTTAGTCTCAGCCACTCCTGCTGGGAGACTATTCCATTTATCTATCACCCCTTCTGCAGTAGTTTGTTCTTGTGTTTCCCCTTATTTTTCCAGTCTCCAGTTTAGGGCATGTCCTCTTTTTCTACTATTCTTTTAATTGTCAAAAAATCATACCTCCTGAAGTTTATTAGCCCCTTCCCGACAATGGACTTACCAGGTACGTCCCGCAAAAACTGTCACTTAGTGACAGAGGGCGTACCTCGCAAGTCCCAGATGTCCAGGTCTCCGTGCGGCTGAACGGCGTTCGGGGACTCCGGAATCATTTAGTAAAAAAAAAAATGTTAGCCGGGAGTTAAGGTGACAGTCGCGTACGCACGCGGCTGTCACTAAGGGGTTAAATCACATTATATATTTAAAAGTTTTACTCATATCACCCATCTCCCTTCTATCCACCAAACTACACATATTAAGGTCCTGGAGTCTTTCCTGGTATGTTTTGTTATTTAGCTTATGCACAATTTTAGTGACTCCTCTTTAAATAGATTCTTATTTTGTTTATGTCCTTATGGAGATGTGGATCCAGAACTGCACACCATACTCTAGCTGAGATTGAATTGGTAATCTGGAAAGGGGCATTAGGTCCTCTCCTTTTCTGCTGCTAATGCATCGTCACATACAATCTATCACCCTGATTGATCTTCCCCTATGGCTTTCCTGTGTTGCTTGCCTACCCTTAAATCGTCAGATGCAACTGCTCCGAAACCCCTTTCATCTGTGGTTGTTGTTAGCAGAGTACCATTAACTCATTATTTTTCCTTTGGATTTTTGTGTCCTATATGTATTAATTTTGTTTTAAATCCATTAATTTTGTCCATTATTTTTGTTTTCAATCCATTAGTGTTGTCCATTTCTCTAATGTTTTAAATAGTATGTCATCTGACTTATCTGTTCAGTAATATCAGCCCTGTTACAGATCTTAGTGTCATCTGCACAAAGCGCAGCTTCCCTTGAGGCCCACCTGTCATATCACCAATAAAGATATTAAGTAGAACAGTAGAAATTGGAGGCGTGAGCTGGGATTATTTGTGGTTTTGAGCTTCAATGTGTGTTTGACCTTTTATTATTCTTTATTTATATAGTGCCAACTTAATCCGCAGCGCTGTACAATAGGGGATAGACATACAGTAGAAACGTAGTCATAACTGAAAGAGCCAGACTTTATAGAACCTGCAGGGCTGGATTTCCTGAAAGGTAGCGTAGGGAACTGCCTAGAAGACAAAACTTTGAGGGGAGCCTCAACTATGCTGGCCACACCCACATACTGAATTGTGGGTGTGGCCAGGGCAATCTCAATAACCCTTTACCGGTTTTATTTCCTTTTACAGGATATTATTTAACCCCATGGTTGCTAGAGAGTTCTCCAACGCATTCCAGCAACCATAGGGTTAAAAAACTGTTTATAGGCCAAATGTATTTTCTGACCTAGGAAATAGTGGATGGGACTGGGGGAGGGGCAATATGAGAAATGGGGGTGTGGCTGTGGGTGGAGCTAAGAACATCTAGCATTCCTTGTCTAGGGGAGCCTGGGATGTAAAATCCGGCCCTAAGAATCCACCCTCTCATCTGCTCACTACGTTTAACTTTCGGACCTCGCTGTTCAAACATTTCTTTCAGGTGGTTGAAGGGACTTGAAGATGACAGTCAGGAGACAGACGTACACTACAACTCCTTAACCGGGGAAGGAAACTTCAACTGGAGATTTGTGTTTCCTTTCCATTACCTACCGGCTGAGAAGCAAGTGGTGGTCAGTAAAAGAGAAAACATATTTTCTTTGGAGAAGACAGAACGTAAGATTCCAGCTGTACTTCTTCTCCAAGTCTGGGATTTTGACAGACTTTCCTCTGATGACTTTCTAGGTATGTAGAGCTGATTCAGTCCAGCCATAAAAACTTGACTTTCAGTGCAGTAGTACGCAACCTTTGGCACTCCAGCTTTTGGGCACTACAATTCCCAGCATCCCCAATCAACCTTTGAACAGTTGGGGAAGATGGGAGTTGTAGTCTCTAAAAGTGGGAGTACTAAAGGTTACTTATCTGTATATTAGAATATTAGAATAATGTTTCTAGTGCCACTCTGAGCTACTGCTGCTCTCTGAACAGACAAAGTAGCAGGTTCCCTTAACCAGCTTTACAATGTGATAACATTTGTTTGATTAAAGGGATAGTAATGCTTCATGAAAACAGCAGTTCCAATAGCAATTGAGCCATAGAGAGTGTTATTTCAATACTGTGAGAGTTGTAGTTCAAAAGTAATTGAACGATAAAGTTTCCCCCTTTTACCTAGTGTAAGACCCCACTCCTCAGATGAGGAATCCAGTCCATAGACCAGACAGCTCACATAAAGGGTCCATATTCTACTCTGAGAACAATGAAAGGCCTGCCCCCCTTGACAGGTTTTTCAGCTTTTTCCATTATCTTAATTGAAGATTGTCCCTCTCTGCAGTCTACCTGGGCACCTCCCTTCTGATCTGGCGCAGTGTTATATCAGTAAAAGGGGCGGGAGGGGGATACTTTGTCATTGAATTACTCTTGAACTACAACTCTGACAGAATTGAAATAACACTCTCCAAAGTCAAAATACTATGATGATTAATTAGAGCTGCTGTTATTATGAAACATTACTATCCCTTTAAGAAAGAGCATTATACTCTCAAAATGTATTGGGTGGGAGGAGCTACATACCAGTGGTTACCTATGTACCATGTCTACTGGGATCTGCAGGCGCATACAATAATGCACTAGGTATCTGTACACTGTCTTCCCCCACCTTGTCTAATTATAGGAGATAGCCATGTGTAAGAAGTCATGAAACTACTTTTATTTGGATCCCAGTAATAATGTTATTAATTAATAGGTTCCATGGAATTAAACTTAAATGGATTCCATCGTGGTGCTAAGACTGCAAAGAGCTGTGACCTGGGAATGGCGACTGTTTTGAAGGATGAAAATAAGATCTCCATTTTCCAACAAAAGCGAATTCGAGGCTGGTGGCCTTTTGTGAAATCTGGGGAGCTCACTGTAAGAACTGTACAGTACACTGTGCATCATTCTGAGTTCTGCTTGTGTTGATAGACTTTATTATAAAGTAGGTTCAATCCACCCCCACAGGAAATTTTGAGAAAAGGAAGGGATGTTTTTCCTTTCTACAGAAATTCTTGAGGGTAGGAAAATCTGGTGAAAATTGATGGAATGTTAAACACATTGATTTAAATGGGTGAAAACTTCCAGTTTTTTGTTTGTGACCTGCATTCTACAGTCCCACACGCACAACATTTTTCACATATCTATACATTATCATCATGCATACATATGGGATCACAAACAGGGGAGGGCTGGCAACTTTTGGCCTGGGGGGCAAGTACAATTAAGTGGCCTATTTCTATTACCGCTCCAGCCCAATGTCCCAGCCCAACCCTTTTTGTTAATGTTATAGCTGGCACTCAAAGGTTAATGTTATGCATTAAGTCAAGTGATACCACAGAGCTCATAACTGAAATGATAGTACACAATTGATATCACAGAGCTTACAATTGAAATGGAGCAACACTAGTGATACCACAGAACTTACAATTGAAATGGACAACACTAGTGATACCACAGAGCTTACAATTGAAATGGACCTACAATACTAGTGTAGCTCCTTAAATTCTGTTTACTCTATTTGCAGCAGCAAATGGGAAATTGAGTGAGACAGTGGCCCACTGGCCCAAATTCATGACCAGCCTGGGGGGCAATTGCCCCCTTGCCCCCCAAGCCAGCCCTCCCCTGATCACAAATACATGCGTGCTGTGCAATGCAGTGGAGAGTCTCTAGCATTTAGGGGGTTAAAATCAGCATTTAAATTATCCGTAATGTTTGTATGTTTCTTATGGCGCAACTGGAATAGATGTTACATCATTTACTGTCTTTTCCTCTCATACAGGGCAAGGTAGAAGCAGAGTTCCATTTAGTGACAGCAGAGGAGGCAGAAAAGAATCCTGTAGGACGGGCACGGAAAGAGCCGGAACCTCTTGAGAAGCCAAAGTAAGTGTAAAGTTCTTGGATTGTATTTTCTTAAATGGACATATACCCTCAGTTCATTCAAGGGCTTATTATCTTCTAATATTAAGTAGCCTTTAAAAACAGAATACCTTCTCACCAGAAATAAGGGCCCTTGTCATGTTTTACTAAGTCTGTTGCTTTGGAAGTAGATTTTGTATAAAACCTGGCTATGCTGTTTGTAGCTGCAAATGGCTCTCATCAGTCACTTGGGGAGAGGTAGGAAACTGACCCCCTGAGCTGGACAGAATCCTGAGGAACATGGTTCTCAGCCACAAACTACATAGCTGTGTGTGCATTCCCCATAGACCTGCTGTGTCTGGCTTTCAGTCCCAGAATAGAGGGTCTATGAGGACATACATCTCTCAAGGAGTCTGAACTGCCAGGGACCAGTGGGGGGCACCAGGCATCTCTTTTCAGACCAGGCCTCACAGTGCAACCACAGCTTTATCAGCAGGTCTGCTCCCAGGGAGCACTGACAGACTGAAAGTTGCCCATTAACCCTCTGAGTGCCAGTAGGGTATGTTACCCATTTCTTTGGAATGCGTTTTGTACCCCTGTTAAGGGTTAAACTTCTTTATCACTTAGTGGGATTTTGAAAGCTACAGTGCACTTGGCATCCATTTAGTACCTTCAGTGACCGTACCTGCGGTTAATAGTCTTGCTGTTCTTCCTTAAAGGGAATGTTCTATAAAATGAATAAGTGGCTCATAATTTATGTGAAAGGTGTGTATGTGTGTATACTTGTGTGTGTGTGTCTTTTTCTATATGTCTGTGTATATATATGCATATTTGTGTGAATGTATGTATGCGTGTGAATGTATGTATGTGTGTGTGTGTGTGTGTTTTTTCTATGTGTCTGTATATATGTGTATTTGTGTGAATGTATGTATGTGTGTGTATTTATGTGTGTATGTGTGTGTGTGTGAGTGTGTGTGTGTGTGTGTGTGTGTGTGTGTGTGTACTGAATGTAATTATCCCAATTCTGGCGCTTTCAGTGCAGTAATGGGGGGTGCAATAACTCATTACTATGCCGTTCCTTCAACCCCTATCTGCCACTTAGCCCCTTGTAGACCAGAGAGCATTGCTTCACGCACCTCCTCCGGTCCTCAAGGGTTTTAAGGGTTACAGCTGAATCCCAAGCCTCACAATCTCATTAATCACTAATCTCAGTGGTTTTCCATTCTTTGTGCTAGGACCAGATTTATGGAGTAAATATCCACAACAGAACCATATTAAATCATAAATTGTCCTTACGACACTGTAGAGGATGCAGCAATAAAACATAGCTGACAAAGTTGTCAATAAACATTCTGGTTCATTTGTTACTCTTGTAATGGAAAATTACCCAACAAATGGCTTATTATACATGCCTGTGTATCAAACATTAATGCTGATAAAACAATGCTTTTCTGGTATCGCTTGAATGAACCAGTTCTTACTGATGTAACACAGCGAATCTCTACAGAGCCTGGAAACAAAACTCTCCATCTCCGGGGAGATAATGAGATTGGACTCATCTGAACAGTATTCACCATTTCATCACTCTGACATGCGTCCCTTGCTGCCCACAAATGCTGCTTGAATTTATTTTTTAATGCTCCCTGCTCCAGAAAGAAATGGAATTTAAATTTTTTTTATAGTTTGTGTAAGTGAATTCAGTGATTTTTTTTTACATGATTATTATTATTATTATTATTTTTGCAACAGTAGCCAATGCTTGTAATATTTTTTGTTGCATATTTAACACAAGTGTTCCATTTTAATCTTAACCCATTGGATGCTAGAGAGGTCCTCAACATATGCAGAGCCATGCATTGTACTTCAGCATGCAAGAAGTTAAAGGACTATTGGCAGAATGCAGGAAACAAGCACTATCGCTATTTCCAGTGTGAAAGCCACTAGCAAAAAGGTTTGCAGATGATTTTGTTGAATTGTGTATGAAAAATCAAGATTAGAAAACAGTTGCTCATATTTTTTTTGTGGGTGTGGTCAGAATTAATGAATCTGTCTGAGTGGAATAATGAATGTGCCTAATGCAGGAAGTGCTTTTATACGTCTGTGTAGTTGTAAAAGCTAATTTTTCATGCTCAATTCAAGAAGTGTTCGGCGTTGGGCTTCCTGCATTACAACATGATCAATATATATCTGTGCATTAAAAATGCCTTCAACGCATACACAAATTTCTTGCATTTCGCCATATATTACTAAACATTTAGCAAATGCAAGTATAAATGCTATATATATAATGTTAGCCATTTTGGATTCCATGGGCTTTTTAGCATTACGTATTTGTCAGTTTATGCAAATTAGACAGCACTGACCAACACTCCCAGCTAACTAGTTAATAAAATTCAATACTGCTCTCCTTCTACTTGCTACTCCCTGCCTGCCAGATATAAGCATTCCACATTACTCTCCCTCCCATCTGCCACTCCCTGCCTGCCAGATACAAGCATGCCACAATATTCTCCCTCCCACCTGCCACTCCCTGTCTGCCAGATATAAGCATTCCACAATACTCTCCCTCCCACCTGCCACTCCCTGCCTGCCAGATACAAGCATGCCACAATATTCTCCCTCCCACGTGCCACTCCCTGTCTGCCAGATAGAAGCATTCTACAATACTCTCCCTCCCACCTGCCACTCCCTGCCTGCCAGATATAAGCATTCCACAATACTCTCCATCCCACTACCACTCCCTGCCTGCCAGATATAAGCATTCCACAATACTTTCTCTCCCACCTGCCACTCCCTGCCATCAAGATATTAACATTCCACATTGCTTTCTAGCACAACTGTCACTCCCTGTTGGGCAGTATTAGCTAAATTACATAAACTGACAAATAAATAAAACAAAATATTTCATAAACTATTGTTTGAAATTTTTTAAAAATGGCTAACCTATAGATTATTTTGATAGGTCTCTCAAAATCACCTATTTGTTACAAAGTGATAGTTCCACTTTAATCTCAAAAGAAGATCATAATGGCTGCTATGAATCAGTTCTGTATGGATTGGTTCTCCAAAATGAATCTTTATTCAATACAGAATATATTTCTGTAGATTCAAATATTATTCTCTTTGCAGAACTACAAACTCCTCCCACTGAAGGCTTTTTAGTGTTCTTTAAAGGCTTAGAACACTCATTCTTTTCTATTTGTCACAGCCCATCTTGAGAAAGGCCTATGCACATTGAGGCCGAGCTTTCACAAGTCCATGCTGAACCATTTGTCCTCATATTTCTATTGATGTTTTGCACTTGAATTGCATACCTATTTTCCTAGTTTTGTGCAATTTGCTGCTAGTATGCTCATGCTACATCCATTCCTGACACAGAATGTGCATGGCTCTGCATGAGCACAATTCTCACAATTTGAGGTATTTAGATGGACTGAGCATTTCCTTCAGTGCAGTCATCTTGGCCATATTCCTGACACTCATCTTACTTCTACTGAGTCATATTCTGATACTGACATGGCTTGACTCTCTGGATTCCTGTTTGATTTCTCCTGCTCTGGATCTTGACTTGTGTATCTGGACCTGTGTTGCTTGGTGCTTTCCCCTGACCTTTGGACTTTCTCACCATTCAAGAACCTCTGCTGCCCTCCCTGACTCAAAATCCTGTTTCACTTCTCCCAAACCTGCGGGCTCAACCCCTGGGAAAGAGTGGTTGCTTCTTACTGGTTCTGTGTCCGGCACCTCAGCTAATGGTATCCTGCTTTTAAATTATACCCTGTCACTGGGCTCCTATGGCAAAAATTTTACATTACAAGTGAGTCATCTATGGCGTCAGCAGTGTTGGGTTATATAGTGATTACCCTCATCAAGCAAGTGCCACACTGCTCTCTCTGAGGTAACTTCTCAAAGTCACTCAAGATGCATATAAAATAAAAGAAGAAGCTGGCAGTAGGCCGGTGAAAACGCATTTCGCCCTATTGCAATTATTTAGTTGCACTTCTACAGTGCCGGTCCCTGACACACAACCCCTGTGAAGTTACCTCCCCTTATATCCTCAACCTTGGATCAAGCCCTATTCCTCACCTACAGTGGTTTCCTTCTGTGGATACCTGCAGTCAGCGGGTACCTCACAACCCAGCTGAGGACTCATCCAATGGACTAAAACATCTGACCACTCGGAAGGGAGGTTCCATATACTACAGAGGCTCAAGCTTCCAGCGACAGAAATGTGGACAAGGTTACGTGACTATATGGGGGCACTGGGACCCCGAGACAATGTTCTAGTAAGAGAGGGCTCTAGTAAGTGCAAATTTGTCTCCTTGTACAAATATTTTTTGTTAAACAAATTACAGTTAGGGCCAAATGTTCAAAGAAGTAGCGAAAACTGCACATGGTAATCTTAACCCTTTAAGGAGACATAAGTGGGCAACCAATTGTTTTGCAATGTTTTGTACACCCCTCTGGTCCTTAACTGGTTAATTAGGCTCATGCATTCTGCTTATGTCAATTTAAACAAACCCCAGCTACTCCCATGTCCTCCTCCATGAACATTACGTGTAAGACTGATTGAAAATGTTAACTCTTGACCAAATGTACTAGAGCAAAATTCATAGAGGTCATTAGAATGTTAAGGTCATAGTATGGAAAGAGGCAGCTTATTATTAGGCGGTACCACGTCTCATTTAATGACCAGACAAATGTTTGGACTTGCTAATTTATCAATGAGCAAGTTCAAGTACATAGAACACAAATGGGACTAAACAAACCTTTGCCTGGTTGGACCAAGTGAAGACATTGTTATTCAGTTCCAGTGAAAACACAATCACTGATAAATCCAGGAAAGATTTATCAACAAATGTGCCAGAAAGCATGATATCTGGCACCGCTTTCTATGAAACTTAGTAAATAGACTGCTATGTGAGATATTTACTACTACACGCGCTTAGTGTTTGATTTCGAAGTACTAAGCCCTGAAATAATTTTCTCTTTTTCAAAAAAGTGCGAGTACAAACCATTTGTAGGTATCAAATGAGACTACAAGTTAATGGAAACATTTCACTCAAAGGGGGTAATTTACAAATGGGTGGGTTACAAATATACTAAAAGATGTTCATTTTACTGGCCTATTTTCAGTTCTGGTGTATGCAGTGGATACATTTAAGAGAAACATTTCTTGCAGAAGGGGGAGTACAGGGTTATTCTATGTACTAATATGTTAAACATGAAGTTCTGGTATACAGGCTAACATCCATCTTGGAAAGATTACACGCCTCTCATTTCCTGGGATATACTGTAGCACAAATGTAATAGGATGCATGTATGTCTTTTTTTCAACCTAAGTTACTTTATAACTATAAAACAAGGATCTCCGGGACATACTTGAAAAACTAGATAAATATCAGTGTATTCTTCTTGGTAAAACATTTTCTAAATAAATAAATGTTCTCTCTAATGAAGTGTTGTAAGCAACCTGTGGTCGCCACATATTATTGGGCTACAAATCCCAGAATCCTCAGCCAACCCACAGCTAACTGAGGTTCATGGGAGTTGCATTACAACAATAAATGGGCACCCCTCCACCACAAGGCTATGTTCTTGTCCCCTTCTCTTCTCTATATACACCTCCTCACTTTGAAAATACATAAACTCATATGATTTTTACTGTAATCTTTATGCAGATGATACCCAAATAGTCACATGTCACCAACTGCCTATTTTCTTTCTTTTTTTAATGTCCTTTTGTGAAATCAAACTTAGTTGATCCAAAAATAATCAGTTACCTCCTTCTTGTGCATCCCCTACTCCATCATTGTCCCTTACAGTTAACAACTGTTAGGTTGAGGTGAGAGGTTCGGGATCTAGGGTTTATCTTCAACCCTGCTCTCATCTTTATCCCCACATCCAGTCTTGCCACTTCCACTTAAAAGGGATAGTATTGCTATAATTTCACATAAATTAACCCTTTGAGTGCCAGAGTGGTATGGAATGCATTGCATTCCATTCCACTCTGGCACTCAGAGAGTTAATATTGTAGATATTATAAACATGAATAGAAAGAGCTATGTCCCATCTCTAAACTTTTATAGTTTGAGAGATCGACGCATGAAAAGCTCCAGTTTCCCTGGAGTCTGCCACTTAGCTGAGAAAAACAGAATCCGGTCCCGGGACCATCCTGCGGCTCTTCAGCAGAGCCAAAATAGCGAGATGTAGAAAGAACTACTTCATTGGAACAGTCAAAATAGCGAGATGTAGAAAGAACTACTTCATTGGAACAGTCAACAAAGTGTGTTTGCAAACCAGTCACACATTGTAGACCGTTCCAATGAAGTAGTTCTTTCTACATCGCACTATTTTGGCTCTGCTGAAGAGCTGCAGGATGGTCCCGGGACCGGATTCTGATTTTCTCAGCTAGGTGGCAGACTTCTAGGAAACCAGAACTTTACACGCTTCGATTTCTCAAACTATAAAAGTTTGAGAGATGGGACATAGCTCTTTCTATTCATGTTTATAATGTATTCAATATTAATTTTTGTGAAATTATAGCAATACTATCCTTTAAAAAACACGAAAAATATTCACTCATTATTATATTCATCCACTCACTATTCATTTCTCATCTTGATTAATGTAGCCATCTTCTGACGGGACTCACACTAACCTGCCTCTGTCCACTTCAGTCTTTCCAAGTCTCTGCTTCCAGATCTACCTAACCTACCGATCCTCAACTTCTGCGCCTCTTTGCAAGTTCCTTCATTAGCTTTTCATTCCATTCAGAATCCGATTCAAAATCTTGACTCTGACTTACATAGCTCTGTTCAACTTGGCTCTTCCATTCATTGCTTTTAGCTAAAAATTCCCTTAGCTGTTCCTTGTGCTCTTCATATCATCTTTGGTTTTCATCCACTCTTATAACCTCTTCTTACTCATGTCTTTAAGACTTCTTCTGAGCTGCGCTCCAGCGGTGGAACTCACTGCCATGCCATATCAGCATTTCACCCAATTCTACTAGTTACAATCACATCTTGAAAACACATTTCTTCACACAAGCCATTTCTCAAAACTCCTCCATCCATCTCTTCTGGTGGTCAAGCTGTTCAGCTAGTATAACTTTACCCTCTCCTTTTTCCTCCTATCTCTGTTTCCTCACCCTCTATATTGTGAGCACTCATTATCATTAGCTTTGATCAGGATCTGTGTGCCATTGTATGTTCTCACTGCCATTTTGTATAACGCTGCAGAAAATGTGGAGTTCAATTAACAAAGGATAATAATTGTAACCAAACTCTACTCACCCATTTTCTAGTGGCTAAATTATTTTACTGTCATTTCCTAACATATTTTTATTTTGTTTTCTAGCCGGCCAGACACCTCTTTTTCTTGGTTTATGAATCCATTCAAGTGCCTGTATTACCTGATCTGGAGGAATTATAAGAAGTACATCATCATTGCGTTGATTGTGCTCATCCTTGCTCTCTTCCTAGCGCTGTTCTTTTACACTCTGCCAGGAGCCATCAGCCACCGAATCTTAAGCGGTTAAAACGTATGTCTATTACCACTAAAATCAACAACACTGCAGAATTATTATTGAAAGGAGGACTCAGATGAACAGGGTTCAAGCTGGGATGAAAAGCAGATGAAATTTAACGAAAAGTTCTGTGCTAAAGATGATTGAAATGATTGTCTTCCATCAGCATAGAATCTTGTTTTCTATAATATACCTCTTCAAATAAACGTCAGTCAATGGTAATATGAGAAAAACACTTTTAGACTCCTCACTGCCTGTTCCTTACTGTTCCATTGATTGGACAAGTATTTATCACAGCAGATGACTTGTATCTCAGTTCTTGATTTATTTAGAATCCTGAATAGAAATGAAAATTGTAATACATTTCTGAAAAGCGTTCAATATAATATAATTGATCTTTTCAAAATGTAACAGTTTTAGGTTTAGAATGTAAATAATGTATATTATTAGAGTTTGTTGTACTGGATAAATAGTTTTAACCCCTTGAGTGCCAGAGATCTATCAAACACATTACAATGCAATTCCTTGGACACCTCTCTGATACTCAACGGGTTAACGGGTTAATGCTATCGAGGTCTCCAAGACAATGTTACACAATGGGTTGGCAACCTCTCTAGCATTCAGTGGGTTAATGGATCAACTTAACCTTTTGAGTACTAGAGAGGTATACAACGCATTGTGTTGCAATACGCTGGATACCTCTTTGGCACACAAGGGGTTAATTGTCCTTCTTAGGGCGCAGATCTTTCACAACCACGGAGGTTTCTTCTTTAGGCGTTCAGAGAAATGGTTTCAAAAGCTCCGTACATTTAAAGGAGAAGTAATATATCCCATACCTGGGAACTCTCCAGATATGCTCTGTAGACTCTGGTTTTCAAAATCAATTACCGGGTCTTTGGGGACAGAGGCCGATTTTCCGACGGTGGCGGGTTTCTTCTCCCTCCCACTGTAACGGGTTGTACCTTTTTTCCTCATATACAGTCTCAGGTGGAAGTTATTCTATACTCTAAGTTCACATACTCCTGACTGTGTATATGTAGAATAGCCTCACAATTCCTTAGAATATTGAGCACTATAAAGAAAGGGGCGATTGTTTCAAATATACTTAAACAGGTATATATATTTATTATGCATATACCATAAATTATACAGAAATATAAAAAGTATGATTAGTAAATAACATTAGTAAATCCAGTATAAATAGCAGAGTATAAGGACATAATGTATGCTTGCAACAATAAAAGTATTATATACTATTAGCCTTGCAGATAAATCATCTCTCTCTCTGTTATCTGTTCTGTGTTCTGAAAATGATTGCCTGTATTATATATATATATATATATATATATATATATATATATATACATACAGTTATATATATATATAGATATATATATAATGGAGGTTGGGTTGCACACGCTGGACCGAATTTCTGACCTGGGTGCTCGTATCAAAAGAAAAAGTACAGATCAATCTTGAGAAAGGCCGCTGTGTGGGCCGAAACGTCGATTCAAATAAATGTAACCTGCTTTCACATTGAAAAAGGACCCTGTGTGTGCCGTTTCTACAAACTTCAACTGTATATATATATATATATATATACACACACACACAAAATCTGCGAGAAAGCTTTGCCACACCTTCTCTCTACTCTGGAATAAATTTCACCACTCTGGTACAAAACTATCCATTCTGGTCGAAATTCAATAACTTTGGTGCAAAATCATCCATTATGGTCTAAAATCAATTACCCTGGTACAAAATGATTAATTCTGGCCTAAACAATTCCACTTATATTCTGTTGCCCTATCAGCATAATGTTACTAAAGGTTACCACCAAGCGTGCAACAACAAAATATGAAAAAAACAAACAGGCTCTCTTTGCCATGCAGGGGAATCTAAACAGTCCGAGACATTAGAAGCACTAAGTATAAACAAAGTTTCGAACACATTCTGCAAATGACCTTGTATCCACAATGCTATAATAAAAAAAAGTAGCTAAACGGTATATTGTGTTTCGACCATTATGTATGTATGTATATTTTTATTTATATAGCGCCAACATGTGTACTTAGCACTTTACAGTTTACATTTAGTATAGAAGGGGTACAATAAGTGCAATAATTAAGCGCTTATATAGATAATCATAAGGGAAACACCAGGTGAGTACACAAGGTCACTGCCATGTAAAGTTTACAGTCTAAGTATAGGATGGGTGACATACAGATAGAAGCAGGTAGAGGAGGAAGTGCAGTTTTTGACATATGAGATAATGTTTCCCTGTTACTGTAGTACTACATTTAAAATGTGCTCTTTTAGCTTGGATTGGAAGTTGTTGAGGGCTGAGGCTTGGTAAATGCTGGATGGTAGGAGTTCCAGAAGTAAGGAGCAGCAAGGGAAAAACCTTCAGTCGTGAAACAGTGATAGTGTTTAAAGGAGCAGAGAGCCGTCGGCCATGCGTGGTGTGTAGTGGACGTGCAGGTATATGGCAGGATATCAAAGATGAAATGTAAGGTAGGGACAAGTGATAGAGAGCCTTGAACGTAATGAGGAGGATTTTGAATGTGATACGCTGCTTTATGGGAAGCCACGGCAGTGATTTTAAAAGTGACGGGGTGAGTACTGTTCTGGAGGAGAGGAAGAGTATTCTGATGGCCGAATTAAGAATTGATCAGAGAGGAGTGATATGGTTAACAGGCAGACCAATAAGTAAGGAGTTGCAGTAGTCCAGACGAGAAAGGATAAGAGCATGCATGACAGTTTGAAGGAGGAGAGGGAGATGCCAGAGGATAGGGAGGAGTTGAATACATGAGTTAATATGGAAACTAATGTGGATGACTGAGGACTGAGGAGGTGGGATGGTATAGGATCAAGGGAGAAGGTGGTGAGTGGTGATGTGAACAGCAAAAGGGAGACCTCGTATTCTGAGACCGATGCAAAGGAATCAAATAAGTAGGATGGAGGATGAGGAAGATACAACTGTGGAGATTAAAAGGGTGGGATTATTTGATGTATTCTGTCAATTTTCTGTTTGAAGAATTCTGCAAAGGCTATCATCAGTGTGACAGTTGACGTCCCCAAGTATGAAAGAAGGAGTGTCAAGAGAATAGAAAGAATTCAAACCAGCACTCAAAGTTTGAAAGGAAGGTGGAGGGTGTGGTTGTGGGAGGTCGGTATACTACTGCAACACGTAGT
This sequence comes from Rhinophrynus dorsalis, assembly GCA_037306005.1. Classification (NCBI taxonomy): domain Eukaryota; kingdom Metazoa; phylum Chordata; class Amphibia; order Anura; family Rhinophrynidae; genus Rhinophrynus; species Rhinophrynus dorsalis. The sequence goes on along the minus strand of CM074723.1, from coordinate 42,649,627 downwards.
GCTACAAGGTGGAATAACTGGATAGCATGTACTTCAAAGGAGTTAGTTGAAATGGACAGGGAAATAGGTATCTGCTGAAAGCAACACGAGGAAGCAAGCAATACACCTGTGCCACCACATCTGCCCACCGTGTGTGCTGTGTTTGAGAAGTACAAGCCTCCATGTGAGACTGCAGCCTCAACAACTGAGTCATGTTGGGAGAGCAAAACTTTTTTTTTTATTGATCCCAATACCAGACTAATCATAACCAATGAATACTCATGACACCTCCTTCTTCAACTGCAGAATGACACTCAAAAACATTATTAAGTGATCCATCCAAAGGAATAATAATCTGAGACTGCATACTTACAGAATTGGCAGCATCCAAACTGTCATAAGTAGTGGATTCTGGGAAATCATTAAAAGATTCATCTGGCGAAATATCAAAGCAAAGACAAAAAATACCACCAGTATGAGTACACAAACATTTATTATGTCTCTGACATAGTTTATAAAAGTCCCAAATGTAATCATGCTTGGACAAGGAGGATGACAAAGACTTGGTATGATACCCAGTAGGATACCAAGACAGGCAAAAAGTAGAGAACAGTTTAAAGTTCCATGGCTCACAAGACTTATAGAGCCAAAAGTCTTAGAAGTATTCATCATATCCTTGGTCAGCCAGAAAGCGCAAAGTAATTCCCGACTCCTGGGTATCAACATATCCTTTGGTGTCCAAACTGAATGGGGAACTTCCGACTGGAGAGGAAACTGGTACAGAAAGTATTTTATTCTCAGGATTTTGCATGATGTCACTTGAGGTGGCCGCATAGAAATAATAACTTAGTATGGATAGGAATTCATAGGGATATGAGAAGCTTGGGGAAGTTGGCAAGTGAACTGCTTGCTTATGGAATTAATTGTTTCTTTTCCCCTTAACCAGGACAGTGCTTACTGTGACAATAACACATATATATAATACCAAGATCTTTCTTTTATTAGAAACAATGTTTTCAAAACCGTAAAGTTTATGAAACACAGGTTATTAGGGCCTTCAAATACTAGTTTGCATTCCTTACACTTAAAGTGATAGTAATGTTTCAAAATAAAAGCAACTTCAATTAATCTTCAAAGTATTTGGGCTAGGCAGAGTGTTATTTCAGTACTGACAGAGTTGTAGTTCAAGAGTAAATGAATAATAAAGTTTCCCCCTCCCACCCCTTTTACCTAGTGAAAGCCACCTCCCCTCAGATGTGGAATCTGGTCTCTTGACCAGACAGCTCACAGCAAGGGACAATCTTCTTACTGTGAGAACAATTAAAGCCCTCCCCCCCTTGACAGGTTTTTCAGGTTTTTCCCTTATGCTAACTGAAGACCGTCCCCATCTGCAAGCCACCTGGGCACCACCCTGATGCCCTGAGGTGAGCAGTGTTACATCAGTAAAAGGGGTGGGATGGGGATACTCGTAATGGCCCAAATACTATGAATATTAATTGGAGCTCCTTTTATTTTGAAACATTACTATCCCTTTAAATGAAAATTGATAAGTAATAAGCTGATTCATTTTACAAACAGTATTAGTCTTTAAAAAAACATCATTTCTTAGTGAACACTTGGTGATAACCATCTTCCTAATAGATGAAGAAATAGTACTAAGGACATAACATGTTGTAAGAGAGCATTTATAATACAGCAGTCCTTTTCTTTGCCTTAGGAAGAAGAGACAAAATGTATTAAAATGACAACTAAAGTTATACCAATTATAACAAATATTATAGGTTTAAGCTATCCTAGGATACTAAATATACTACATAGCCCAGCAAAAATCCTTTCCTTTTTGCTGCTAACCCTTGACCTAAGGATGCAATTAATGTTCCCATTGTAGGGAAGACATTTTTAAGGGTTTAACAAGGGTTTATATACAGAGAGGGAAATCACCTTCATGCATATCAATTTTAAGCAAAACTGCATGTACCTTTGTGCAGTAATATATCTTATTCCTCATGGGTGAAGCCTAGAGTAATATTAATGTTCTTTAAAATACTTAAATATATTGCCATGAAGGATAGCTGTAAAGCAATATGTGGGATATGAATTTGTAAGCTTTCTTTGTAAAGAGTTTTGTTCAACAAAAGGTTGGGTTAAAATCACACTAAAACATTCAGTATATTGGTTCGCAATAACTACAGAAGGCTGCATCAAGGGAATCAAGTTCATTGGACATAATAATATAGGAGCCATTGCTCAAAGGTTCTAACTGAATGTAAGGCATTTGAACAGGGGTTGCCATTTTAGGGCATTCAGAACCTTGATCAATGAGGTCACATGGTAAATGAGAAGTTACTTCATCACACACCAAATAACCTGAATTATGACAATTACTGACACTAAGATATGGCCATTCTCCACATTTGTGTGTAATATGTTGGTAGAGTTGTTGGACTTGAATAAGGGCTAAGTGACCGGCTGATTGCATCAAATGACCATTGTTTTCAGTCTCCCAATTACAAGTATAAACTTCATCAGGGATAATGAGTTCATTATAAGTGAAAAGTTCCCATTGACAGTAGAATTATGAATTGGCCTATGTGTTAATTAATTTAACATTATATAGCATGGTTTTAGAGACGTGTTATTATTTCAGATTGTTTCGCATTCAGGGATAAATGCTTATTTATCCATTCAAATCGCAACAATGAGGTGTCTAGCTGTAAGTTTAAATAATAATGCAACAGCCTCACAGAGAGTATAGTGATCTCTGATATTGCCGCAGTCATTAGAGTTATTATATAATCTTGTAACACTAAAATACCTCTGTTAAGTGCATCAATTACGCCTGAAATATGGCTAATAATAGATAAAGCATCACTTAATAAGTGTCATGCAGTAATAAGGATTTCAGCATTAATTAGTAATTTCTACCAAAACCTTTTTCATCCTTTTCAAATTCATCAACATTAATACAATTGTTTGTACCGTATGTTAAAATATTAAGTGTTATTAGTTCCACAATTTGCCTCAGAATAAGGTAACTCAGCAATATTTTCTGTAACCACAGTTTGCATACTAACAGGGGACATCGCCTGATGAGCTTCACTGTCTGGAACAGGGAGTAGATAGTATAATTAGTTTTACAAATTAATGTTGCCACACACACACACACACACACACACCAGAACCCATGAGTATTCCTTATATTGTATCTTGTCTTGGGTAATACCTGGATGAGGACAATGGACAGCTTTGATTTCCTTTGCAGGCCATTGATGTGTAGCTTGAAAGTCAATATAATGACAATGTCCAAATGCAGCAATACACATCTTTTCATGATAAATTATTTGTTTCCAGTGCACATGTAGTGATAGATCATATTGTACAGCAGTTGCTTAAATTTTATTCATCTGGTCATTTATATGATCTCTCACCAATTTTCTTCCTTCTGGGGTAATAATGCCTACAAACCATTATGTTAGAGTCCAGTAGGATGACTTATGATATTCCTAAAGTCTTTAGTCTCTTTATAACGGGCTTTGGGACTGGTTTCCAGTAGAGTCCTTGTGGTAATCCTGTAGCTTCAATCAGGACAGGCTTTATATCATAATGGATGACCCTCTTCCATGATGTTTCCTTGGTGTGCATGGGTCTCATTCCATCTTAGGAGGGGTCCAGGTTGCTGAATAATGCTGTATCCTTAAGACAGTCACTCCTATGGAGGTGAGGATGATAATAATCAGTAACAAATACAAACTGAAAAGTCCAAGCTATCATTTATCCTTCATGTGGTGTAATACATACAGGTTTTGGTGTTTCCATGTCTCCTGTCTCAGTTGCTTAAAATAGTCATGAATGTTAATATGGGACTTACTTTCAAGTGGTATGGAGCACCTTTCATCAACTGGAAACAGTTCAATTTCATCAGCATTAGGATATGTAGTAGGAAAAAGGATATGTAGCGAAAAAGTAGAAGTAGTTCTCTTGTCCATTAGAAACTGGGCTTCATTCAGCATCTGCCACTGGGAGTAGGTCATTGGATTTGTCTGTTCCATGCGTAACTGTAGGGATAAAGTGAGATGCTGGTTTTAAGTTATCATTGCTTAGCATACGTTCATGGCCTTGTTTGTCCACTAGTATAAACGTTCTTGGATTAATAACAGTCTTTATACATACAGGTGGTTTCCATCTTGACTGTAAGGGTTTAGTAATCTGTACCCCATTCTGGACAAACTGGGCAAACCGAAGATGCCATGTAGAGTGATGGGTGGGTGTGTGGGCGAGTTGAGTAAAATTCTCGAATTTCCTGTAGAATAGATAATTGTTTTAATCTCCCAGGTGCAAAAAGATTTATTAATGAAGGCAGTATGCATAGGGATACCATATTACACTTCATAAGGACTTTTCCCATGAACAGCAGAAGGAATGTTGTTAATACCTGTTAATAGATCACACTGCTTAAGATAAGAAAACAAAAATTAATAAACAGTAAATTTTAATACATTGTACTTGTACATATATAGTTACTGGATACCTCTGTGTTGGGCGATAAGACAATAGTAAACAGTAAATGTTAATACATATATATATATAGTTACTGGATACCGCTTTGTGGGGTGAGAAGACAATAGTTTGGTCAAAAATGGTTTTACAGTAGCATTTTCATATCCATTACCCCACTACTAGGGGCAGTTAGGTGTATTAATATCCCATTTAATACCTCTTGGGATTCTTTTACCGTGAAGGCAGTTCCCCCATAAGAGTGTAGGGCTCTGCATTTACCAGTACTTGTTAGGGAGTTGAGACAATTGAGCGTGGTACAGCTAGTCGCACTACTATATGGTACAAACCAAGTAAACCTAGTACATGCATTAACACAAACCAAAACATATTTATACCCATGAGATGATGGTAAATGGCTTATATGAGCTAGGTAAATAAGATTAACCCCTTAACGACCGGCCGCACACGCGCCTTGCAGTCCGTTAAGGACCACAGAGCATTTTTTTTTTTTTTCGCGGCTGGTTTCCAGACTCCCCGAACGGCGTGCAGCTGCGAGGGGAGCCCGGAATTCCATGACGGTCCAGCTCCGTCATGGGTCCTTAAGGGTATAACAACCCATGACGGAACAGGACCGTCATGGGTCCTTAAGGGCTTAAAGGGCTTATTAGGAATTTCTTTAAAAATATATGAGGGCATCTGGTGATTGCGGTTGTTAACTGTTAAAGGGATTGTAATGTTTCACAGAGACTCATAACAGTATTATGGGTCCAGCAGCTCTTCAGTAGAGCCGAAATAGCGCTATCTAAAAAGAAATACTTCATTGGAACGGTCTACAAAGTGCTCCTGCAAACCAGGGGGGAACTTTATATGCTTATATCTCTCAAACAATACATGTTTGAGAGACAGGACGTGTCACTGCATTAATATTTTTAATACCTACAATATTAAACTTTTTTATAAACAACCATTACTATCCCTTTAAATCTGCCTGTAGGTTGTATTGGAAATTCTTTTGTAAAATAAATCATTATTGAGAAATGACCCTTTTAAGGCCGTATGTTCAAATGAAAAATGGAGGAGTTTTGGGACAAACTATTTGCGCTGTATGGGAGAACTAAAAAAAAATCCCCATTGATTTAATTGCGGATTTTAACCCCTTAAATGTAACCCCTTAAATGCTAGAGACGTCTCCAATGCATTGCGTTGGAAATTTGGGAATTTTTAGTTCTTTTTAGTTTTCACCTATAGTGAAAATGGTCCGTCCCAGAATGCCTCCACTTTTCTTTTGAACATACGGTCCTTTATGTTTTGGTGGCACAGGGATGAACAGCCCCATTTAAATCAACTGGATTTTTTATTGCTTCAGTTCTCCTTAGCACATCAGCCACAGTGGGTGGTAATATTGGTCTAATGCAGAACGTAATTAGAATAAAGTGCCGGACTGTGCCACCAACAAATATAGGTTAATTTCTCAATAATGTCTTATATTATTCACAAACGGCTAGAAGTTCTATTTAAAAGTATCTAAACATACTGTATGTAAAGGTAATAGGTTTTCATTAAAGCTCAGTGATTTTCATATATTCACACTCTGGCCAGGAATGATCTAGATTCTAGTATAAGGTTTGTCAACCTTGGGCAGTCCAGCTGTTGGCTGATTGGGGATCATGGGAATTGTAGTCTCCAACAGATGGGGGAGATGCACTGTGGGGCAGTGCTATGGTGATGTGTGCCTAGCGATCATTTCATCATGGAGAATATGGCACACTTCACCATATGCGCTAAGAATTATATGCACAAGGGGAGGAGAGAGACTTTAAGCCTTCGAGAGCCATTGCGTTACAATTCGTTGAACACCACTCTGGCACACAAATGGTCAATCATTAGCATGCAGGACTGGTATAATGCTGGTGATATGTTAGGGAAGGCAAAAGGGGAGCGGGGAGAATGCACTCAGACTTCATCACCAAGAATGCCGCCATCACTCCCTTATCCCTTTGAGAGCCATAGGCATATGAATTTCACACCCCTGTGGCACTGACGGGGTTATAGCATTAATCATATATTTCCCGGCTTCACAGTTGATAGAAACTAAGAGAAGCAGCAGAGAAACTGTTACATATATACAGTTGATACACAGTATCAACTGTGAAGCCGCTCAACGCATGATTAATGTTATAACCCTGTCAGTGCCTATGGCACTCAGAGGGTTAAGGGAGTGATGGTGGCATATTTGGTGCTGAAGTCTGAGCGCATTAGCATGTAGGGCTGGCACACAGCTGGCGATATGTTAGAGAGGGCAAATGGGGAGTGGGAAGGAGGCTTCTCTGCTGGTTCTCCTAGTTTCTGTATCAACTGTGAAGCCAGTCAATGCATGATTAACCCCTTAAGGACCAGCGCAATCCCATGCGGCCGGCACTTGCGGACCACGGGGCATTTTTTTTTTATTACCTCTTACGGTTCAGGGCTTCCGGAGCGGCGTGCAGCCGTGCCAGGAGCCCTGAACTCCATGCTGTGCCAGGACCGTCATTGGTCCTTAAGTGTTGGACCGCCGTGACGGTCCTGGCACGGCAATGGTCCTTAAAGGGTTAATGTGATAATCCTTTCAGCACCACATTGGCACGCAGTGCACATCCCTATGCCACTCAAAGGGTTGTGTGACAGTTGCTGTCTCTGCTCTCCAGTTGAGATAGCAAACTGTCCTCCAGCTCCATAGAAAGCTATTGGAAGAGCCCAGCTTATCCAACCTCAGAATATACAAGGTTGGGACTGTGAACTATGATGATATTGCCAGCTATTGTAGTTAAGTGTGGGACTGTGAACTATGATGATATTGCCAGCTATTGTAGTTAAGTGTGGGACTGTGAACTATGATGATATTGCCAGCTATTGTAGTTAAGTGCCAGGTTAACATATAGGCACACTGACATGCTTGCACAATCTGACAGTGGCACTCACTGAGCAAAAATCCAACACAAACATAGTTGGTGCACGTCCCATAAAAATTAGATAATTTTAAGTATACTCAGCCTGGAGATGCTCCCAGGGTCGCAAGAGACAGCACACAAAAAGGCTGAAGATATTTAACCATATCAGCCAAATGCTTTCGATCCACTCAGGACCTTCTCAGGGCAAATGCACAGTGACATGAATATGACAATGGCTCATCAAGACCCATTTCAATATGCAAATGAGCCATTATCAAAGTGGACACTTCAAAACTGTAATCCTGGTGAAAGCAAGGCAGTGTCTGCGTATTTGTGGCACAGTCACAGGGATATGCAGACAAAAGACGTCTTAGTGCAGTGGTTCTCAGCTCGAAGGATTTGATGATTTCCTTGTTAGAGCACAGGTGAGTTAATCAATGTGAATGAGCCTCTGATCACGTGATTTCCTTGTTAGAGCACAGGTGAGTTAATCAATGTGAATGAGCCTCTGATCACGTGATTTCCTTGTTAGAGCACAGGTGAGATAATCAATGTGAATGAGCCTCTGATCACGTGATTTCCTTGTTAGAGCACAGGTGAGTTAATCAATGTGAATGAGCCTCTGATCACGTGATTTCCTTGTTAGAGCACAGGTGAGTTAATCAATGTGAATGAGCCTCTGATCACGTGATTTCCTTGTTAGAGCACAGGTGAGTTAATCAATGTGAATGAGCCTCTGATCACATGATTTCCTTGTTAGCGCACAGGTGAGTTAATCAATGTGAATGAGCCTCTGATCACATGATTTCCTTGTTAGAGCACAGGTGAGTTAATCAATGTGAATGAGCCTCTGATCACCACACCTGTGCTCTAGCAGAGACATCCCTAAGTCCTGGCCTGTTAGTGGGTCCTGAGGACAGGAGTTGAGAACTACTGTCTTAGTGCATATGTGGAGATGTAATTGAAGCAAATACTCTACCATGTCACCACCTTGCCCCTTTTTGGACCTTTGTGCTTCTCCCATTAGGAATTCCAAAGGTTACCTCTTCCTAATCTAGATGTTAAACCTTTGAGTGCCAGAGGGGGTGCCCAACGTATTGTGTTGGGACCCCTCTGGCACTCAAACTTTTAAAGCATAAGTGCTGTGTGGGATATACAAATAGATATGAACTTGTTATGTATCATACATTGTACAGTTAGGACACCACTATAAATTAATGGATTCATACATTTACATGAATTTTTAACCCCTTGAGGACCAGAGGGGTGTGCAATGCATGGCAAAGCAACCTTTCAACTAACCCCAAGCTTTTAATACCTTGTGTACAAGCTGAATCTGCCATTTCCAACCTCATTCCTATTGGCTGTGCTAGTGGGTATGATGTCACAGCAGCCATATGGAATCAGATGAATTTCTGGAACTCGCTGCATCAATTCTGAGAATGAGAAGCCCAGGGGACCTGTGCACTGACTTCTGTAAATGTATAATGTTACTACTCTCAGAGCCGGGAGTAGTAGTAATTAACTAATAAAAACTGAGCTTTAAAATATATATTTGTATGGGATTATTTTTCTCTTAGTAGCCCTTTAAGAGTAGATAGACACTGCACCTGTAAAGTAGCATATTGGACCTTATGTATGAAGATAAAGTGGATCTGTCATTAAGCTGATCACATATACCTTTATATCAGGGACGGAGATAAAAAAAACACAGGCTGCAGGGTTCCACTGAAGTAATTCTGGGACAAAACACCTGAACTATGGGGAACAAACATTACCCAAATTAATATTTATTTAAATGGGGCTGTTTAACCCCATAAATACATGAGGGTCTCAGATGTTTTGCAAAGTAAAGGTATTTGAGACTTCTCGAGCATACAGTGGGTTAAAAAGCCCCATTGAAGTCACAATTCATTTTCAATTGTCCCCTATGATGCAGCTGGTTGATTCCAGAATTCCTCCATTTTTCTTTATATATTGGGGTTATGCAAGAAGAGGTGATAAAGTGGAGATAACTTCTCCATTATATCACTTCTCCATTTCCTATGTAAATCTATAGTCTATGCGATTTCTCCCACTTGAGGGGGGGGATTCACTAAGCGGTGATAAAGAGGTGATAAAGTGGTAATGATTTCGGGGGGGGGGGGATTCACTAAGCGGTGATAAAGAGGTGATAAACCAGAGATGACTTCTCCAGTGATATAATTTCTCCAGTTCCTATGTTATTCTATAGAGTCTGATCACTAAGATCTCCAAAGTTGAAGAAATCTCAGTGTATAGGCTCCACAAAATAACACAGGAACTGGAGAAGGGATATCACTGGAGAAGTCTTTTCCACTTTATCACCTCTTTATCACAGTTTATTGAATCTCCCCCGGGAAATCTTAATTCATAGAGTCTATAGAATAACATAGGAACTGGAGAAGTGATATCACTGGAGAAGTCATCTCCTCTTTCTCACCCCTTCTTCCCCCACAGTGCATTTCCCCCACTGTCCTTCCCACACCTTCCAATAACAAAGTGCTGTACAGGAAACAAGTGACCTTCCTAACAGTTGAAGGTCATACGATTCTGTACAAGACATACAATTTTATCAAAAGAAATCCATAGTCTCTATAGAAGACAAAACCTGTGTCTCTCCAATGAGCCCCAGATTTTACTATTGAAAATGCCTTCCCATCCTTAACCCTTTGAGTGCCAGAGGGGTATGCACTGCATACCCTTCTGGCACCCAAAGGATTAACAGTACTCTCCTGTATTACAATGCATGTTTAAAGTTAAAAGTGTTGTGTGTTAAAACATTTAATGAATATAACAGAAAGCTGGACTTATGTTACAATGAGTTAGTGACTATGAAGCCACCCTGTGGCTCTTACCCACTTTGACGTCACCTATTTCTCATAAAACTTACTATGTAAGTCATCTTTGCAAAGCATGCAGAATAATCTGTATGCAGCTATCAGGGCAGTAGGACATAAAACCATGAGAATGCTATGAGGCAATCTATCTGCATTACTGTCAGCTTTCTGACCACTGCTAGGCACCACAGATGAAAGATGTGCCCAGATTGGTTTCAGCCAAATGGGGAGCAGATTTCAAGCAATGAACCTGTTTCTGGCAAACCTGATAGCTTGATACCTGATTGGACTGGAGAGAGCTGGGCGAACAGAAGAAAAATCTAAATCATATCAGTATTTTGTGTTGCCACACTTTTCCTTCAAAACAGCATCAGTTCTTCAAGGTACACTTGCACAAAGTCAGGGATTGTAGGCACATAGTCAGGTGTATGATTAAACAGTTATACCAAATAGGTACTAATGATCATCAATTTAATACGTGGGTTGAAACACACTCATTAACTGAAACAGAAACAGATGTGTAGGAGGAATAAAAGTGGGTGAGGAGCAGCCAATCTCAGCTAACAAGGTGTGTGACTGCAGGCAACAGTGAAGCATGGTGGAGGTTCCTTGCAAGTTTGGGGCTGCATTTCTGCAAGTGGAGCTGGGGATTTGGTCAGAATTAATGGTTTCCTCAATGCTGAGAAGTGCGGGTAGATACTTTTCCATCATGCAGTACCATCAATGAGGCATCTGATTGGCCCCAAATTTATTCTGCAGCATGACAATGACCCCAAACATACAGCCAAAACTCATTAAGAACTATCTTCAGCATAAAGAAGAACAAAGAGTCCTGGATGTGATGATATGACCATACCTGGGAACTTTCAGTTGAGGGCTACCCGGAGGGTAGTCCTCTGTTTAGCAGGGGGTAACAAAAATGACACTAATCGCGTCAAAAATGGGCGGGGCTTAACTCAAGTGTTGGGGGGATTTAACCCTTTGAGTGCCAGAGTGGTACGGAATGCATTGCAAAGCAATGCATTCCGTACCACTCTGGCACTCAGAGGGTTACATGTGTCACACAGAAGGCTGGGGAAGGAGGCACAACTGGAGAAAAAGCAGATGTGGCAGTTTCAATAGAAACTCTCCACATCCGGAGGAATCAGCCTCTGCCCCGGAGACCCGGTAAAGCTCTATCAGAACCGGAGTCTCCGGGGCAAATCCGGAGAGTTCCCAGGTATGGATATGACCCACACAGAGACCTGATCTCAACATCATGGAGTCTGTCTGGGATTACAAGAAGAGAGAAAAGCAACTGAGGTGCCTAAATCCACAGAAGAACTGTGGTTAGTTCTCCAAGATGTTTGGAACAACCTACCTGCTATCTCTCTCTCTCTTTCCCTCTCTCTCTCTCTCTCTCTATATATATATATATATATATATATATGCTAGTGTAAAAGTCCAGGTCCGGGTAATGTTAACCCTTTGAGTGCCAGAGGGGTATGCAACAAATTGCTTTGCAATGTGGTGCGTTCTCCTCTGGCACTCAAAGGGTTAAGAGGCATCTACCTCACTGCTCCACGTGATGCAATCTTGCGTCTCCTCACTCACGCGATGCAATCATACGCAGTAAAGACTCCCCGAACATGGGCAGTCTCTACTGCGCATACTGCATCGTGACAAACATCCTAGCAAATTATTATATAGTATATATATATAAATATACACATACTACATATATCTATACACGCACCTAAACATTGTGCAGTAAATTTAGGCTGAAGATCTTTCCCCTTAGCTGATACTGCACATTTTCTTGTTGCATAGCAACAGGAATAAGTTCAAATGCATACTTCACAAACTAATGGAACTGTTTGATAATATTTGTGATGATGGATTTCTAGGAAGCTAAGCACATTTCTCTCACTTACTTCTGCTGACTCAGGTGCCCGGATTAACTGTCATTAGTATCTTGAGCCTGAGACTTGAATCCTATCTCACTGACACAGACAGAATGGAGCAATATATTTACGTTCCCTTTGGGGAGGGTGTTTGAGTAAAGGGGAATGCTCCTATTACTGATGCAACACAAATTTCTTCTAGTGGATGGCTCGTTATTTAAATGTTTGCAGTATTCATTAAACCCTTTAACCCCTTAACGACCCCCTTGATGGTCATAGTACGTCATGGGTAGATCTGAGTTAACGACCCATGATGTACTATGACCGTCATGGAATTCCGGGCTCCCCCCGCGGCTGCACGCCGTTCGGGGAGTCTGGAACCGGAAACAGCAAAAAAAAAAATGCTCCGTGGTCCTTAATGACCGCGATGCACCGATCGGCCGGTCGTTAAGGGGTTAAGGATCAGAGGGGTGTGCAATGCAATATTATTATTGTGATTATTATTATCATTAATACTGGATTGGACTTGGGTGTCACAGTTGCTGGCAGGACCACAGAACCTCAAACACTGCACATGGTAATCTTAAACTTTTAAGAACAGAAAGGTGAGAACTCCCACTGGTCTTTAAAGGGATAGCAATACTTAAATCCCCATATTGTAGGCATTAAAAAAGAAATTAATTGCCCCCAGTGCAATCTCTCAAACCTTTATGGTTTGAGAGGTAATCGCTCGCAAAGTTCCCCCCTCCCTCCCCTTTTCCTGAAGTCAGCGTTCTAGCTGACTGCAGGGGAATCCTGTCGTACGACCACCAGGCGACTCTGAAGCAGATCGCAAGATTGCTTGGTTTGTAAGCACACTTTTTAGACCATTTCAAAGAAGTATTTCTTTTTAAATCACGCTATTTCGGCTCTGCTGAAGAGCCTCCTCATGTCAGCCGACACGGATCTCCTTCTGTCAGCTTTACTACTGACATCAGGAGAAGCGGAACTTTAGAGCGCTCTATCTCTCAAACCATAAAGGTTTTAGAGATAGGAATTGAATTGATGGATTTCTTATTTTATGCTCTACAATATTACTTTTTATATAATTAAGACATTGCTATCGCTTTAAAGAGTTAAGTAGGCTCCTGCGTGCAGACTGCTTCAGTTTAAAAAACTTCCAGCTACTGTCATTTCTGGCTCCGGTGCAGTATTGATGATGATGATGATGATAATGATAACATTAATTTATGACAATAATAATAACAATCTTTTTCTTAGCAAGCTCTGCGAATTTGTGTGCAATGCTGTAAACAGAATTTTTTAACCCTTTCAATGCCAGAGGGGTGCGCAACACATTGCTTCGCAATGCGTTGCGTTCCCCTCTGGCACTCAAAGGGTTAAGGCACTTTTAATTCCTGCCTATTAGAGCTTACAGTGTATGTTTTTGTTGTCTGAGGCACAAGGAGATAAACTGGCAAATGTACGAATTCGTAAGTGCATGCCTGGGGGTGATAACTTCTATAACTTCAGCGGCTGTACTACAGGGTATGTACTAACTACACAGTATGATCACTGTAGTTTATACCTGCAGTCTCTGACACTATTAGCACTTTAATGCCAGCAATATCCATACCCCTACCTTGTACATCTGCTCTATACCATCTGCAGGGAAACGTCATAAAATATTTCATTCCATCAGTAAGATCGTTAAGCCAAACCACCCAATCACATCTACAATGTATGTTACTGGGATTACAAGCCTTAAGGAACAGTCTGTTTAGCTCAGAGTGAAATTAATGTGCTAGAAAAGTGCAGATGTCCACAGACCTTAAGAAATAGCTAAATTCAATAGCCTGAAAAGAAGCGTTTACAATTCTCTGTGCGTCACGGGAGTGATTGAACAGAAGAGCTTTATAGCTGGATATAACTATCTTTATTTATTTATTTGTATCACTAAAAGTCAGTCTTGAGAATGAAATAAAACTGAATATAAAATAAATCTGGGTATTTGAAGTGGATGAGAGAGTTGGCAGTCGAGATTAGCCAACAGCTTCTTCTCTGTTTCAGTTTTTATTTTATGTTCAAGATCATTACTTGTCCACCACAAAAATCTTATTCCTTTAGTGCACATCAAGTTTACATACACAATATTTCCCTCCAAGACAGCAGTTCTCAACCTTTCTAGTGCCGTGACTCTTTGATAAAATGTCCCAAATTGCGGCGGCCCCTAACAGTAAAATTATTTTTGTTGCTTCTGTATCGCTGTAATTACTAAATTACTCCGTTATAAAGAAATCCTTACTGTTCCGAGGCCGGAAGCCAGGCACCAGTGCAGACATATTGTCTTCGCACCTGCGCTGTCAGTCCCGGTCTCCCGGACAATTACAAGTTTTACAGATTAAAATAGACAAAAAAAAAACAATTTTCTGATGGTTTTAGGCGACCGCTGGCAAATCGTCATTCGACCCCTGAAGGGGTCGCGACCCACAGGTTGAGATCCACTGCTCCAAGGTGTGTGTGTGTGTGTGTGTGTCTGTGTGTGTGTGTCTGTGTGTGTGTGTGTGTGTGTGTGTGTGTGTGTGTCACAGGACCCCACACACACTGTAACATCAGTCACAGAACCAGACATACATTGTCTGGCACCTCAGCCTTGTTCCACTGGTGGTCACAGAACCTCCACCCATACACTGACTGGCTCCCCAGCCTTGTTATATTAGTAGTCACAGAAAAACACATAAACTGACTGACACTTCAGATGTGTTCTACTGTTCTGCTGTTCTACTGTTCAGAAGCACACACATACGTTGTAGTCACAGAACCATAAAAACACTGTTAGACACTCCAGCCTTTTTTTTCTGCTCCCTATGGTGCAGTTGACTTGCTTCAGTGATGGACGGCACATAATTTACCTGAATCAGCTTTCTTTTTATTCACGATTCTGGCTCTTAAATGCTGATACAATTATTCTAGGCGTTTAAAGGCATGCGTTTTTTTTAGACGCTTTGGAGACTTTTTTAAGAAGCAGTTAATTTTCTAGTGCATTAGTAAAAATGCAGCTGGTACTAATTCTATATATATATATTATATATATATATATATATATATATATATATATATATATATATATGTATAAATCTAGCAGTTTCTAGTTCACAGTCATCCATGTCCCAGGGCAGCAGAAGCAATTCGTTCTTCCTGCAGTTAATTGCCAGGTGCAGTGATTGTGACAGGAGCGGTCAGAGGAGCTAAACCCCCATCCCCCAGCCACTCCTGTAAAAATCACTGCAACGAGTTTCCAGGTGGCTGTGATTTGACAGATGTGGAGCCTAATGCCCACTCTTACCAAAATCACTGCAGGGACTTGCCACAGCCTGGTGATCCCACCCTCCCCTTCCACACTTAGACCACTCTTTCCACTTGTCCTTTCAGAATTCAAACCCTCCTCACACCCTCCTCCTAGCCACTTAATCATCCTAGAATTATTCACTTCACCACTTCACCCTCCCATCCTACCCTTTGCCTCATCACCTCAGTCTCCCCTTTGCTTCATTGCCTCCCCTTCATTGTCTCTTGTTCCCTTCCACCTTCCACTCGCCTCATTCCCTCTCCTCTCTAGCATCACCTCACTCTGGCTTTGATGCCGCTCACTTTTTTGCATCCCCGTGCTTCATCCCTTTCCCCTCTCCTTCTCTGTCCCCTGCTCTTCATTGCTCTCAAATTCACCAGCAGTCCAAAGAGGGAAAAGACATCAGATGCAAGCCTCTTTTTATGTTAATAGCTGTTTAAGAGAAGCTCAGTCGCCCTATGGTGTTGTACCTGCCATTATAGATGCAGCAGGGGACCAACATCACTACACTGTTTTCCCTACTTCTTCTTATTCACTGAAGAAAGATTTTGAAGTAGTCTCTCTTATGTGCTTTTTATTGTAGGGATATCCTTCTGTATCTCTTCTCTTGGATCCAATTTGTAGTATCCAGCAGCTTGTATCTCATAGGCGTTACGGTGTCTAATCAGAGCACACCAGCAAAGACAGATGAATTTAAAAGCATATGCGTGTATTGTACTATGTTTATAATACATTGTATAGCTTAGATGTTTCAGTGGAACTAAGGTGTGACAGGAAGGTGATAAAGTGGAGATGACTCCAATTCCTATGTTATTCTATGGAGCCATTGCACTAAGATTTCTTCAACTTTGGGGACCTTGGTGCTCAGCATCTATAGAATTACATAGGAACTGGAGAAGTGATATCACTGGAGAAGTCATCCTCCTCTTTATCACCTCTTTATCATGCCTTAATTCATAACCCTCATTGTGATATGAATGAATCTCTGCAGAGCCCACACACTGTGCTATGAATGAATCTAGGCAGAACCCACACACTGTGCTATGAATTAATGTAGGCACATGCTATGAATGAATCTAGGCAGAACCCACACACTGTGATATGAATGAATCTAGGAAGAACCCATAAACTGTGCTGTGAATGAATCTCTGCAGAACCCACACACTGTGCTATGAATGAATCTAGGCAGAACCCACACACTGTGCTATGAATTAATGTAGGCACATGCTATGAATGAATCTAGGCAGAACCCACACACTGTGATATGAATGAATCTAGGAAGAACCCATAAACTGTGCTGTGAATGAATCTAGGCAGAACCCACACACTGTGCTATGAATTTACCTATGCAGAGCCCACACACTTTGATATAAATGAATCTAGGAAGAACCCATAAACTGTGCTATGAATGAATCAAGGCAGAACCCACACACTGTGCTATGAATTTACCTATGCAGAGCCCACACACTGTGCTATGAATTAACCTATGCAGAGCCCACACACTGTGCTATGACGCAAATAAACGTATTAGCATAAAGTGTCCCACTGTGCCACCTACAAATAAAGGTTAGTTTCTAAAAACTATTTATTTCACAAACAAATGACCACTACAACAGACAGACAGTAAACATCAGTGTATGTGTTCATACACTAATCTGTATGAATAAAATACTTTGGTTTCATTCTAAAAATGTATTCAGTTACCACAGAATAAACCATTTTATTTACCACCAGTCCACCCCCAAGTAAAACCCTCTCTTTGGCCATCTGCAGAGTTGGGAGCTCTATTCTCTGACTTGCTCTGCCTCATGATCACAGTGAGGAGGAGAGAGGAAGAGAACAGCTAAGAAGGCAATGCTTATTTACATTGCCTTTGTCACAAGGCCCCACTTGCAGTCAGTTACAGCCTCCACCATGATCACAGCATACCCTGAGTCATGCTGTGATCATTAACCCTTA
This sequence comes from Rhinophrynus dorsalis, assembly GCA_037306005.1. Lineage (NCBI taxonomy): Eukaryota > Metazoa > Chordata > Amphibia > Anura > Rhinophrynidae > Rhinophrynus > Rhinophrynus dorsalis. The sequence continues at coordinate 42,632,196 of CM074723.1, read as the reverse complement.
ACTTGTCAGAACTGTCACCCATTCTTAAAAGACGGAATTGTGGGATGTCTTGGCAAGTCATATGGTGTTAAATTCAGTTAACTTCCTGTTCCATCCCAACTAGTTGGTGAACAGTGAGGCTGATGCCGCAAGGTAATTGGAGCAATTCTGTAGGCAAACAAAAATCCACAACATTTCCATTGACTTAACAGGGGGGTTTAAATCCTTGTTTGACGGAAGGGTCTCCAACGCATTGCTTTGTAATGTGTTGCAATCTCTCTAATATTTAAGGGTTTAAAGCTTCATTCAGTCAATGGTGCAGTTGGTTTGCCACAGAATTATTCCATGAGGGGGATGCTCTAAGGTTTGTTGGAATAGTAAAGTGTGACAATGATTTTCCCATAGAGAATAGGACACAATTTGCCATGTGTACTAAGAATTATCTAGGCTTGGGGGGGGCACTTTAATCATTAGCATGTAGGGTTGGCATAATTGCAGGGATGTGTTGTGGACAGCAAGTGGGGAGTGGAGAGGATTCTCTCAGACTTCAGCACGAGAATACCACCAGCCCTTCCTTAACTCTTTGAGTTATATATGGAAGTGCATGGGTTAAGGAATGGTAGCTGGTATCACTGCTTTCTAATAGAGACAGCAAACAGTCCCTTGGCACCATAGAAAATGTATGGGAAGATCCCAATTCCGCCTCTCAGTTGGGACTGTGAACTCTGACATCATAGGCAGATATCAGGGATTAGTGAATGTGGTGATGTGCCACATTAACATATAAACACGCCACAGGAATACGACAATGGCGTCTGATTACGTTGCATTTCTATATGTAAATGAGCCATAGTTGCAATAGATGAGAGTTGGTACTGCATTAGCCGTAGAAATACAGGAGGCAAATATAGTCAAGTTGATACCTTTATTGGCTATCTGCTAAGTTAGTCAATAAAGGTATCAACTTGACTATGTTGTTGAATTTGACACTATAACACTGTAAAACTGGCAAAGGCATGGTGATGTTGGTGTATTTGTGGCCTATTCACATAGATATGATGGAAAAGACTTTGTAGTGCATACCCCGGGATGGAACTGGTGCATATAAGCTACAATATCACCAACCTGGACCCTAACCGAACCTTAGTACATCTCCCCTCAATTCATCAGTATTAATGCCTGCTCACAGCTGCATCTATGAAGCAATGGGATTCAGCAATGTGGATTATTCCTAGAAGACCAATTTACATAGTTTAACCCTTGAGGACAGTGCAGCGCATTGCAAAGCAATACATTATACACTCTTCTGGTTCTCAAGAGATTAATGCCCAACCTAAGTAGTTAGAAGATCCAGACTCATTACCAATTAGCAATAGATTTAGAACCTTTTACATCTCCAGGATACTAATTTATGTCTGAATTTTGGTGCACCTGTATTATCCCGTTATGTACAGGGCTGCCTAAATCCTTTCTAAACTATCATTCCAAATGAGTTATTTATTGTGGATTTTCAGTGTCGGAGATAAATGGAGTATTTTCTTAGCTTGAGCTGGATGCACAAATCCCAAAGCTTTAAGAATAAATAAAGGATTACACAGAAATAAAGGCAAAAGGAAAGTGTCATGATATTTCCAGAGATTGATTACACAGTCGCTCTGAGCCTTGGGAGTGTTCAGCACCTGACACATCTGTCATACTTCAAGTGGCTTCAAGTCCTGGCCTTGCAGCAGGAAATGGAATTCACCAGGCTAAGATGTCATAAAGAACACAGATAAATGGGAACACAAATTACAATGCACTGGAAATAAAACTTGCAATATGTACCCAATTTCTTTAAATGTAATTCAGCTGAAACAGTGGGCTTTATCCAGAAAATAAAAGACCAACTATATCATAAATATCAAAATTCACATTGATTTAAATGCTAGGGTGACCACATTACCATTCTGCCATTCAGGGACACTGCAGAGACGAGAGCAGAGGAATACTTGTCCTCGCTCTAGACACCTGTGTGGGAGAAGTCAGTACACATCACTGGACATCAATGCACAACCTGTTCTTTCTCCGGTGCACTGCGGAGCTCTAAACACTAGAGGGAGAACTTCCCATTGACTGCTGTGACAGAAAGCAATGCCTGTAGTGGGCTAAAAGATAATGTACATCACACCCAAACCTTAGACTACCATTACACTACAACACAATTGCACCACAGCCCCTGCTTGATGTTAGGATCAATACCCGTTCTCTCTCTAGCGTTTAGAGCTCTGTCTGGACTGGAAGCCATTTTCTTGTAGCCCAGCAGAGGTATAATTTTCTGTCACAGTAGACACTGGTCAGTTCTCCTTCTAGTATACAGAACTCTGTGCTCTGGGGTCTTCATTCCATGACTTTGCATTTTCCCAGAAGGTGGCATGGGACATGGGACACACATTTAAAATCCAGGACTGTCCTGGGCAATCCAGAATACATGGTTACCCTATTTAAATGGGTCTTAGGGATCTGTAGACTTGTGGAGTTCCCTGCTTGAGTACAGGTAAGTGAATCAAAATTACTCTGATTAACTCAACTGTGCTTAAAGGGATAGTAATGTTTCATAATAAAAGCAGCTCTAATTAATCATCATAGTATTTGGACCCTGGAGAGTGTTATTTCAATTATGTCAGAGTTGTAGTTCAAGAGTAATTCAATGACAAAGTATCCCCCTCCCGCCCCTTTTACTGATGTAACACTGCTCAGCCAGAGCAGAAGGGAGGTGCCCAGGTAGATTGCAGAGAGGGACAATCTTCAATTAAGATAAGGGAAAAACCTGAAAAGCTTGTCAAGGGGGGCAGGGATTTCATTGTTCTCATAGGAATAAGAGTGTCCCCTTCTGTTATCTGTCTGGTCTATGGACTGCATTCCACATCTGAGAAGAGATGGCTTACACTAGGTAAAAGGGGCGGGAGGGGAAAGTTTGCTTGTGAATATCTCATAAACCATAAAGGTTTCATGTTTTTTAATGTCTACAAAATAAAATAAAGTTAAAACGAAGTATTACTATCCCTTTAAGCATGGAAATCTTCTAGCCCAGGCCTGTTCTTGGCCCCAGAAGACTAGGGCCTACCACCATGGATCTAGACTTCTGGAGCTACTGTGATGACACTGGAAAGACTAAATTAAAGGAGAAATAACACCTAAAAATATCCCCCACACTTACCGTACTATGGTCAGAAAATCCTAATGGCACCTATGAATTTTGCACTTGTGCTTGTGCTTTTTTCAAAAGATAACACTTTCAATCAGTCCTTGAAGTTATGTCCTTAGAGCCAGACATGACATTATTGACCACTGTAACAACATCCTAGTGCAAATGTATTAATCATATCAGACCAGTGATTCTCAGCTCCAGTCCTCGGGGCACACCAACAGGTCATGTTTTCAAGATATCCCTAATTAATCACAGGTGAATCAATGATAATGACTGAGCCACTAATTACTCACCTGTGATTAAGCAGGAACAACCTGAAAATCCGCACTGTTGGTGTGCCCCGAGGACTAACGTTGAGAAACACTGTATTATACAGTAGTGTCCTTTCCTTATCAGGATTCATGAATGGGATTACCAACAAATCTACTGACATACAATTTATGTTATGGATGGGAAAAAACCTTCTCCCAAAAGAGATAAAAGTAAAGAAACAGCACTTTTTGCATTCTGCAAGAATTTACTTTTTTTCTGCCTTGATCCCTAATTTTGTCCCACAGTATCCACAGTATGGATATGAGTAAAGCAGTGTATTATTCACTAGTGAGTTTAGCTTCTCAATATCTGTTAATGGAGCCTAAATAATATGCGAGAACCAGTCTTATAATGTTTACTATATGATATTTTATATCTGGGGATGCACTAGGTGTGACCCATTTATCTTTCTTTAGATCAGCTGTCCCCTGCCCTATTGGCAGGGGAACCTAACACGCCATGACTTTAGAATTTCCCAGCTTGTGCACAGGTGAGTTAATTAACTGATTGAGCCTCTGATTAACTCTTCTGTACTCAGGCAGGGAAATATTTTCCCTTTGAATTTCAGAATGCAAAGCAATGCGTTGCATACCCGTCTGGCACTCAAATGATTAAAGATATGTCCTGATAGGGGGTCACTATGGAGAGGGTTGGGAACCACTGGTCTATACCAGGGATGGGCAACCAGAGGCCTTCCAGCTGTTGAGGACTACAGTTCCCATCATTCCCATCCCTTAACAGGGTATGTCTTTACAATTTCACTGTTTCTACACAGATGAGATCATTAGCCAGGGTGCACATAACAAAAAAGGGCAAAATGTTGTTTAGTAAAGAGCACACACTGGACATCTGAATAAAGCAAAAGCACTCCTGTGCTTACTAGTGTGGTGTCAACATTTCGATGTCTTGATAAAGGTGCCAGTGATCACTGAAACGACACTGCACCAGTAAAGACAGCAGATTGCTTTTTTGCTTTATTCAAAAGTCCAGTGTGTGCTTTTTTCTATAAAACATATATATATATATATATATATATATATATATAAAGTATATATATATATATATATATATATATATATATATCTCAAACAAAAAAATGCACAGAGAGCACTATAATACACTGCATCAGAGAAATTAAATATTTATTTCATAAAGATAAATGTACTGCTCCGGAGCTACTATTTTGCCATTACTAGCGCATATGGACTTTTAATATTAGCAATATTGAGCATATTTTTTATATGCCATTTATCTTTATGTAATAACTATTTTTTTTTGTATGACACAGTGTATTATAGCGCTCTCTGTGCATTGCTGTTTGTTTGGTTTTGGATACCTGGACTCGATCACTAACGGGTACACAGATAGAAGCGATATTTATCACTATTTTTTAGTCAGATAGGTATATCACTGGGTTTACTGGGCGCAGTGATCACATTACAAAGTCCTTCTTCTTACCTTTAATGCTCTCCACGCTGCTGTCCCTCCTTACATCTCATCCCTCATCTCCTCTTATGTTCCAGGCCGCCTCCTTCGCTCAGCACACAACGCACTTGTTGCGCCATCCACACCCTCTGCCCTCTCCTATCTCAAACCTTTCTTGCTTTCCGCTCCCTACCCCTCTCCCTACTTCTTGAACAATCCCCCTCTGTGTTTAAGTCCACCCTGAAATCTTATCTTCTGGAGCACTAGGACCATACACTACCTTTGGCCAAACTCAGCACTTGTAATCTCAGCACTTGACAACCTCATACCTTGTTGTCTGTCTCCTATTACCCATTTAGACTGTAAGCTCCTTGGGACAGGGATCTCTCTCCTATTGTTTCTATGAATGTGGCACTTATTCTATCCCTCCTTATTTATTGTAACATTAGTCTGTTGCAAGGCGCCATGTACACTGTGTGGCGCCATATAAATAAAGATATACATGCATTAGTGTTGTGATATATGTGTGTGTGCGTTTTCCAAAAATGCAGCAGAACTCTCAGGGCATAAAAACAATGTTTTGGAGAGGTTTCTGGTCAAATGTTGATGTAAAATAACCTTTAAACTCTGGATTTTAAGCACTAAGAGTGCTGCTGCATTTTTTTACTAACCGATAAGCCTAGTATTAGCACCCAGGCACACATCTTCCCTGTTACTGTGAGTGCTTCCCTTATTTACTTTTTCATACTAAAACATTACTTTTCCTTTAACCCCTTAAGGACCTAAGATGTGCCAGGACCGTCACGACGCCCCAGCACATTAAGGACTGGTGATAGTCCTGGCACCTCATGGAATTCTTGGATGGATACCACTCTGCCATCCCTGAATTCATTTTGCACAAAAAAAGGGCTCTGTGGTCCTAAACGGCAACCCACGTGTCTGATCGGACGGTCGTTAAGGGTTTAAGAGCAGCTGGGAAAAATATATTTCTGTTCTGAGGATTATGTAGAACCGAGCTTATAGGGGCACTTTTACCTCAGTTTAAAGGGATAATAATGTTTCACAAAAAAAGCTGCTCCAATTAATCTTCATAGTATTTGAGCCATAAAAAGTGTTATTTCAATAATGTCACAGTTGTAGTTGAAGAGTAATTGAATGATAAAGTATCTCACTCCTGCCCCTTTTACCTAGTGTAAGCCACCTCCCCTCAGATGTGGAATCTGGTCCATTGACCAAACAGCTCACAGTAGGGACAATGTTCTTCCTGTGAGAACAATGAAAGCCTTGCCCCCATTGACAGGTTTTTCCCTTATGTTAATTGAAGATTGTCCCTCTCTGCAATCCACATGGACACCACCCTGGTGCTCTGAGCTGAGCAGTGTTACATCAGTAAAAGGGGCAGGAGGGGGATACTTTATCATTCAATTACTCTTGAACTACAACTCTGACAGTACTGAAATAACACTCTCAATGGCCCAAATACTATGATGGTTAATTGGAGCTGCTTTTATTATGAAACATTACTATCCCTTTAAATGACTAACATAATGCATTAGCTAAGAGCAGTGGTGGAACTAGTCATTGGAGACCCCAGTGCAACCTTTTATTTCATAACACAAATATATTCACCGGGGACATAACTAAAACCCAATGCCTCCTGGGGACAGTGGGCCCTCGAGGATGAAGAGCCCAATCACAACTTGACCCTCTGCACCCCCTGTATTTACAACTCTGCCTAGGTAGGCATCTTTCACACAGCAGTCAGTTATTTCTATCTATATCTGTTTTGTATTTTATCTGCAGTCTCCTTTACACAGTAGTCTCTACTGAAGTTTGCCTTGAGATCATATCTCCTCTCATGAAACAATGGGCTTCAGTAGACTTGGATCTCTCATAAAGGTCACTAGGCATATTCAGATTTCACACAGAAATAAAATTAGTAGCTGTAGACTACAACAGAGATCCAATAGAAATCTAAAAGTAAATAGATCTGACTGCTGTTTGAAGCATACCAATGTAAGTCCATATATAATAAACAAATTGAAACCTGCATAGTCATAAGATATAGTTCCCCGTTAACAGTTCAGAATAGACAGTCCAACTGATTCTTATCTGACATCTAAACATTTTGACTGTGTAACTCAAGCTACATTAAAATTAAATTCTGAAGATGGATAATGACTGTAATATTGTCTGTTGGTACGGAAGGATCATCTGTCACAAAGCTTTTAAAATTTGAGTCTCAAGATGCTTTAGGATGGAAATAGAACTGGGTTATTTTCTTAATTAATAGCTTTCTGTAAAAACAGATGACATTTTCATATATAACAAGATGTGATGGAATAAACCTGAATTCTAGAGAAAACCAACTGCTCCTCGGGGACACATAACATTCTGCTTGATTTAATGGGCTTTTAACACCTTGAATGCTAGAAAGGTATCCAACACATTGAGAAGGAATACACTGGAGACATCTCTAACATTCAAAGGGTTAAAAGACCCATTTAAATCAATGGGAATTTCTGGGATTTTTATTTGTGTCCTGTGGCTTTCCTGTGGCTCTGTTGGGTTGCACCAAAATTGTTCACATTCTTCTTAATCATTTATAATAATTCGCTAACGTTGTTTGTCAGAAGCTGTCATGCGCAGTAGTAGAGACGCTACAGTCTGAATTTGGAGCGCCCCACTCCGTATCAGCCGCGGTGCGGGCAGTCAGTACTGCGCATGACTGCAGCTCCGCCAGTGTTGGCCTGTGTACATGGGCTTTAAAACTAGTATTTTATATATATATATATATATATATATATATATATATACAGGGCTTATAATATGAAGTCCTTTGCTACTAGCCAGACCTGAAAAGTTACTTGCCACTACAAGCCATAACATACCCACCAGGGCTGAATTTCTACTCACCAGGGCTAACTTTTCACTCGCCATTGGCTAGTGGCGAGTGGAAATTTTGATCCCTGTATATATACCGGACCGAAACATTGACCGTTTTTGTGCCTAAATTGTCTGAATAAATCTCATTTGAAAGACCCATGGGTGCTGCCCTTTCCTCTATATAGTGGATGCCTTCATATTGGGGATTGTGCACCTGGGCAAGCAGCTGATATTGGAGCGAGTGCTTTCTCCTACACTTTCTGTTATATATATATATATGGGGTGTCATAGACTCGACTGCAATACTGCATAATGAGCTGATTTAACTTATTAACCCTTTGAGTGCCAGAGAGGTATCCTATGTATTGCAACAGACATGATGGAACACACAGTTCTAATGTGGATACGTTTTCAGAGAGTTTCCAGCAGAGGTGGTGGCTATAAAATTGAATGCTTGGGGTATAGTGCTGGCAATATATCCTGTTAGAATTATACAGGTAATAGAAACGGTGCACTCACAGTAGGGTCCTCGAGGAGAGGTATGGGAGAAGCAAAGAAATGTCTAAATATAGGAATACATTAGGATGGTTATGAGAGATACTGGAAAAGTGTGTATATGTGCTGTTTCTAGGATGTGACAATTCTTGTCACACGAAAATGGGTATGAGCATATTTATTTGACTGTGTTGATGTGCCATTACACAAGGGGAAGTCTGGTGAGTATACATTCGCCTCTTATCCAAACATTTTTTTCCTTCACATTATCTGACTCAACTGTACTCCTGGGCTGTCCTGTAATTCTCTGCTGATTACTGAGTGACTCTTTTACCCATTTATTATTTCTATTTAATTAACCCCTTAAGACCATTGATGTGGCAGGACCATCACGCTGGTCCGACACTTAAGGACCAGTGACGGTCCTGGCACGTCACATACTTTACTCACAGCGCTCCTGCAGGAGCACGGTTAGTAATACCAGGGACTGAAGTTGATCGCTCCAAGACCGGCGCTATCTCTTTCAGTCCACCATTCAGAGTGCCGGCACACTTGATCAGTCACGTGGGACGGCACGTCAAAATTTCCTATGTGGTCCCCGGGACCGCTGGTTCTTAAGGGGTTAATATTGTGATTTTACATATGAAAGATAGTCATATGTTTTATAAATATTATTTTGTCCATTCCCATTTTACATTGCTTATTATCACCTTTTACATTTTAAATTTACTTATATTTACTTTATTAATAAATGTATGCGTGATTCATTATACTGCTGTCCTTACCCTTATATACTATGCTTAGATCTCTGGTGGATTGTCTCTTTTTTCTAATATAGTCTGTTAAACAACTTAAGATCCACCTGTTCCTATATATTTAGTTCACTTAATTGTGCAACTTCTTTGTCTGTTCAGTTATATTTCATTTCCTGATAAATGTGACTCAGCAGTCTAGAAACAGTTGACATTGCAGTTTTCATCAACAATAAATAAAAACATACACAAGAGATTACCTACAAAAGCTACCAATGCTATTTGCGATAAAGTGTCATATTTAATAAGTTCTGGGATTTAGGTCTGTAAAAAATGCAGAATTTGAGTGCCAGAGGGGTAAGCAATGCATTGCAAAGCAATGCGGTGTGTACCCCTCTGGCACTCAAAGGGTTAAACTGAGGTGAACAGAGTAAAACATTATTTCACCATTTGGATGCATGTGAGGTCTCCAACACATTCTTTTCAAATACTTTGGAGATATGTCTAGCATTCAAGGGGTTAACAGACAAGCAAAATGTTAATATCCATCTTTTACATGTGTCAGGTGGTGAAAATAGGGTGTGCAGATTGGGATCTTACATGGAGTCTGAGTGAAATGTACTTTGCAGACAAAATTCTCTAATGTACAAATCTTGTCACAATTATGTCTAAACCAATGTTCGTCATTTGACTAATGGACTAACAATTCATAATGTATGTATGTAGAGAAAGCAAACCTTTCAATTCAAATATGCAATTATAAGTGTACTATTGTAAAAGCCTGTGTACATGGGCCAAGGTCCGGGTGATGTTAACCCTTTGAGTGCCAGAGGGTTATGCAACGCATTGCTTCGCAATGAGTTGCGTACCCCTCTGGCACTCAAAGGGTTAAGAGGCCAGTCCTGCTCTGCGTCCTGCTGCCGACACAGCCATGCACTGTATAGACTGCCCGAAACCACAGAATGCTCCCAGCACAGAACTCCCAGCATTCTCTGCTCCCAACACTCTGTGCGTTCGGGCAGTCTCTACTGCGCATGACAGCTTCTGACAAACATCCTAGTGAATTATTATATAGGATGGTTGCTCATACAAAATATACATATAACGAAATGACACTCACCAGTTCCAACCAATGTAAGCAGGGCCAGCTTATGATTAGCATAGCTATCCAACATTTCAATTTCATAGAGTAACTTTCATCAGGTATCAAACCTTTGTGGCTGGTAGGCGTGGTATTACTGTCAATTTTAAGGTTATATCATCATCGATTGACACCTCTTTGTGTAACTGAATAAATTATTTAACCCTTTCACGTCCGATGACATACCCGGACCGTCACACTGGTCCTGCAGTTAAGGACCAGTGACGGTCCTGGCACATCAAGGGTTAACTTTCCCATCGCCACCGCTGTGCGCGATGGGAAAGACATGGGCATGTTGTTACTAGGTGCTCTGATATCGGAGCATCTACTTTCAGCCAGTGCCCACATTGTTTATACATGTGATTCGCTAAAATAACGAATCACATGTATAGAATGCATATGACAGAAGCAGTGTTTTCAAAACACTGCTTCTGTCACATCTCTCTGTCACCCTCCTCCTCAGACACAAATCTGAGGAGAAGAGAGACAGAGAGATTGTTACAGTGTGTCACTTGACACAGTGATCAATTGATTCCCCCCACCACCTTGATCACTCATTTTAGTGATCAAGTGCTGCAGATTTTTTTTTTTTTTTTTTTTTAGGTAGTTTAATAGTTTACTTAGGTAATTTTAGTGGGGCTAGGTAAGTTTAGAGGGTATGTGGGTTAGGGTAAGTTTAGTGTTGAATTTAGATCAGATTTAGGTTTAGGGAATTAATTTTTTTTTTAATAAAAACAGAATCTATTAAAATATTTAGGTTTTTTAGGTAGTTTAGACAGGGCTAGGTAGGTTTAGAGTGTACGTGGGTCAGGTAAGATTTGGTATTGAATTTAGGTTTAAAGATTAGGGTTTTGTAAAAAAATATATATATATTGTGACGAACAGGACTGTCACAGGTCACACGCCGCAAGAGGCGGAGCCTCTCCTCTCCCTGGCTGGGATCACGTGGACATTAATATTGTATGGTATAGAGAGAATACCTTCACCCACTCAGAGGCTGCAGATTACAGCCAGCTTGAGTGTTTTATGGTTCTGGAAGGGGGCTGCTAGGCTGAAATTGTCCACTTCCTATCTCCCTTTTGTAACCTTTGTTTAATGTCAATGTGGGGACCACCCCTTTTTCTCTGAACTGTAGAAAAATGTTGTGCTGGTTGAAAATAAAGGCAGTTCATGATATGACAAGAAGGAGCGTGCTTGTCTCTGTTGTCCACTATAAAGCAGTTAGTAATAGAGAAGAGCCAGGGGACTAGATAGATAGATTATCCTATAAGAACCGGAGCTATCAGTGCAGTATATCCTGCATTGCTGGTGGATACACAACTCCAATTATCGGGTCTTAGTGCTTAGTATAGCAGTTAGCTGTGCAGGTTAGCGAAAGAAACCCACGGACGATAAAGTGTCTGAACTGCTATACCTTCTGTGGCAGAGACGCCAGGGCCATATCGTCACACATATATATATATAGTTGTATTGTAGGAATAGTGAGTATTTGGGTTACGTTAGGTAGGATTAGGGTTGACGTGGGTTAGGGTAAGGTTTAGGGTAAGGTTTAGGGTTAGAGCTAGGCATAGAAAAAAATATATTGTTTTATTGAAGGAATAGTGAGTATTTGGGTTAAGTTAGGTAGGATTAGGGTTGACGTGGGGTAGGATAAGGTTTAGGGTTAGAGTTAGGCTCAGAACAAAAAAAAACAAAAAAAAATTAGGGTAGGTAGGTTAAGTTAATTAGAAGTTATTTAGAAAAAATAAGGGTAGGTTAAGTTAAAAGATGCAGCGGATGTATTCTGCGGAAGAGGCATCAGATTCAGAAACCACAGATACTGCCTCTGATTTTGACATATCCCAGTTCACAAAGAGCGACAGTGATAGCTCCAGTGATCATGCTGGGCCATCTCCTAAGAAGAGGTATTCTGCTCCAAGAGCTGCCCCACATGCAGCCCCAAGACATACCGCAAGAGCTGCCCCAAGACATGCCCCAGAAGCAGACCCAAGACATACCCCAAGAGCTACCCCAAGAGCTGCCCCAAAAGCAGCCCCAAGACATGCCCCAGAAGCAGGCCCAAGACATACCCCAAGAGCTGCCCCAAGACATGCTCAAAGACCTGCCACAAGGCCTGCCCCTCATCCAGAGCCTAGGGAATAGGTACCACCAGTAGGATTAAGTCCAGAAATACCCAATTTCACAGGCAGTCCAGGAAAAAATGTAGATGTGGCAGGTTTTAACCAGGAGCAGTTTTTTAATTTATATTTGGGGGAAGACATTTTGGGGGAGATTGTAGCACAAACAAATACTTATGCAGCCCAGTAAACTGCAGCCAATCCCACACGCTGTATTTCAAAGGAGCAATCATGGTACCCCACATATGTTGATGAATTCAGGAAGCATCAGGTCACACTGGAGCAAAAATCCTGCATGTGTTAGCCCCATTTTCGGCCAAACAATGAGCAGGAGACGCTATGAAGTGCTTTTGCACTTCATGCATTTCAACGATAACACCCTGTGCCTCCCCAAAGATCACCCCCACAAGCTGTATAAAATCCACCCCCTTATAACTCATTTGCAAAAAAAATTTTCAGAAAACTATACCCCCCAAAAACAAATATCAATTGATGAGTCCTTAATGAAAAATAAGAGAAGGTTGGGTTTTACGCAATCTATCCCCTCCAAGCGCTCCGAGTTTGGCGTAAAATTGTATAAGTTGTGCAAAAGCGCCACATGATACACCTATGCTTTTCGCATTTATGAGGGCAAGGACAGCCAACTTGATCCTCCTGGTTGCCCTGAATATCTGGGAACTAACGGCAAAATTGTTTGGGATCTCATTTCCCCCCTATTAAATAAAGGATACCAGTTATATGTAGATAACTATTATACAAGCCCCCTTTTATTTAAATCACTTTCTTATTTTGACACTGTGGCCTGTGGCACTGTTAGGAGAAATTGTAAAGAGATGCCCAAACAAATGATAAACTGCAAGCTACGAAAGGGAACGTCCTTAGCTTTGTGCCAAGAGGAGCTGCTGGCAGTCAAGTTTAGAGACAAAAGGACATGTACATGCTGACAACTATGCATGACGAGGAAACCAGTCTGCATCAGAGACTACAATAAACACATGGGGGGGTGTTGATCTTTGCGATCACCTCATGCAGCCTTATCTCACCATGAGAAAATCTACGGCCTGGTATAAGAAGGTTGCCATTTTCCTGATGCAGACTGCCGTTTATAATTTGTATAGAATTTTTAAATTGGCAAAACCCACTCAAAAAATCACTTTTTTGCAGTTCCAAATGCATGTCATTTCCCGTTTTTTGTTTGAAGGGGCAACAGCAGTTTTACGGCAGAGAGCCGTTTAGGACACTTTGCATTTAAAATCCCCCCAACCATCCAAAAGAGTAAGCCACAGAAACGCTGCAGGGTGTGCTACGCCAATGGCAAACGGACAGAAACCACCTTCTACTGTTCTGATTGCCCTACAAAACCTGGGCTCTGCATTGGTGACTGCTTCAAGCAGTATCACGTACATCCAATGCACTAATTCTGTAATTTAATTATTTGGCAACACGTTCCCCCTGAAATATCCTGCTTGTATTTTTTTCCCAAAACACATCCCTCCTTAAATCTAACACTATGAAAATATAATGGGAACAACCCTGTTTTTTCCATGTCTGAAAATGGAAACGTACATGTTCTCTACTGAACCCAGTAAATCCCCCAAACCCTGACAAAACTATGCATATGGGCATTGCCATACTCAGAACATGTAGTTGAATTGTGAACAATGCATTTTTATGAATCTCCAAATATCCTGTGCTTGAAATCCACAGCAACACCGAAATATAGCTGTGAAAATACAGGGATTTGTTTTTGACTGCAGGCTTTGGGAGGGATGGGGGTTAAAATGACTGAGACAAAATTGCCGAAATGCACCTAGACTAGAACCCAGGGTTGTATTCCTTTCTAAAAAATATATCTTGGGGGTAAAATATTAATGACAACATGCTTAACACCACAAATAAGTCAAAGGCACCAGTTAAGCGAGCTGTAAAAATGCCACGTCGGAAAATGGAACGCGCATGTTCCCAACCAGGCCCAGTAGATTCCCCAAACCCCGCCAAACCTATGCATTTGGGGTATTGCATTAATCAGTGAATTTTTTTAAATGTTCACCTATCCTGTGCTTGAAATCCACATCAAAATTGAAATCAAACAGTGAAAAACGCTGATTTTTTAAATTTAAATAACGATTTACGAGGGATTTGTAGAAAAATGGCTGAGAGAAAAATTTGAAAACATGTCTAAAATGAAAGCCTGGGTTGTCTACTTTACAAAACTATACACTTCTGGGGGGAAATCTTAAAATGGTGCACTGGTACACAGCCCTAAATGAGACATGGCACCAGTGACGCAAGCTGTGAAAATTCAACGTGTGAAACTGGAAACGCGCATGTTCCAATTTGGGCCCCATAGCTCCCCCAAACCTTGAGAAACCTATTCATATGGGGCATGGCCGTACTCAGAAGAAAGAGGTGAATACTAAACAATGCATTTTTAAAACTCTTCACCTATCCTGTGCTTGAAAATCCCATCAACATTGAAACCTAAGTGTGAAAAACACTGAATTTTTTACTTACATCAAGTTTTATGAAGGATTCGTGGTAAAAAAATTTGGTGGTAAAAAAATTTGTGTAAAAACTTTGAAAACATACATAAAATGAAAGCCTGGGGAGTCTACTTTTCAAAAATATATACTTTTGGGGGGAAATTTTAAAGCGGAGCACTGTTACACAGCCCCAAATGAGACATGGCACCAGTGACGCAAGCTGTGAAAATTCAAAGTGTGAAACTGGAAACGCGCATGTTCCAATTTGGGCCCAGTTGCTCCCCCAAACATTGAGAAACCTATGCATATTGGGTTGAAAATGTGAAAACTGCAAAAAAAATAAATATTACCACAATTTTGGAACATATTTCTGGAAAAATAGCTGCATAAAAAACTCCAAAATTCTACCGATTATTTAACTTATGTTGTCTACTTTTCAGAAACATATACCTTTGTGGGACATTTTCGGTTCTGGCACCGTCAACTAAGCTATGATGCTCACATGCCAATTGTTGAAAAATTTCAGATTGGAAATAATGGCGTCCATCTTGTAATATTTACCTTGTAAATGTGAGAAAGGGGTTGGAATACTAGGCATACGGGGTATTCTAATATTCAGGAGAAGCAAATGATTATATCTAGGAGTATTTTTTTGTAATTAACTAATAGTATACAACAGGAAAATGTAAGCAAAATGTTTTTTTTATTTTTTTCCCTCTTTTTTTTCTATTTTAATTAAGTTAAACGATGAGGTATTCATATAATTGTGGTATCAAAAGAAAGCCTTACTTGTGCTTAAAAAAACAGTATATAACTTGTGTGGGTGAACAAAAGGAATTAAGGAGAAATATGGTTGAACAAAGACATAGTCAAGAAGCTCAAAATTGCTTCAGTCCTTAAGTGAAATCCACCTCAGATTTGCCGGTCCTTAAGGGGTTAAAATAAAACCAAAATATTTTATTTACAAACACACATACTGGCATTTAAACAAACATTAATGTGAGTAGACAGGCATACAGACAGTAAGCTCTTGCCAGCAGGGCCCTCTGATCCTTTTGGTTTCTATGTCCTGTCTGTACTGTTTTACTTCTATGTCTATTCCCTATTATACAGAGCTGCAGAATAAGTTGCCACTAAATAAATAAAGGATATTAACCCCTTAAGGACCAGCACGATCCCGTGCGCCCGGCACTTGCGGACCACGGGGCATTTTTTTTTTAATAGCGCTTCCGGTTCAGGACTTCCGGAGCGGTGTGCAGCCGCGACGGGAGCCCTGAACTCCATGCCGTGCCAGGACCGTCATTGGTCCTTAAGTGCCGGACCGCCGTGACGGTCCTGGCACGGCAATGGTCCTTAAGGGGTTAATAATATTAATAACAATAATAATACACACATATACACATGAATGCCCCCCCAAAAAAAAATAATCTACAAACACAAATATACATGCATTCAAAGTACACACAGACAGACATATATACACATCCCAGGCAATTCTGGGGAATTTCTGCTAGTGTATGTATATAAAATAACCACAATCACAGGTCCTCCTTCTCTGTATAATAGGTTTAGCTTTATTGAATTTATGTTTCAAGATTATTGATAAAGGTGAAGTCTTTGTGGTGTACTGGTAATATTGTTTATTCATTGTTCTATCTCAAGTTAACAGTCCCTGTTATAAAGAAGGTAGGATAAACCCTTTCATGACATCCTGACTGGAGGGCCTAGGCTTCCTATAATTAGGCACCTCTCTATTATTTAACTAAATCTACAACTTCATTTTTAGAGAAACTTTCTCAGGGCCGTATGTTCAAAGAAGTAGCAAAATAGCTTTCAAAGTACAGTGCTGTTGGGATCATTAAAATTTTCAGAGTGGTGGTTGTGATCAGAAATATGTAGTTTGTCCTGACTGAAATTGTCGTATGTAAAGACAAAAATGTCATAGGTAACGACAAAAATGTCTTACCTAACGACAAAAATGTCTTAACTAAAGACAAAAATTCTCATATTCATAACTTCATATTCCCTCCACTTTTTTCTTAAAGTACAAATGTTGTCTTTTGCAAGATGTTTTTTTGTCATTAGTTACCACACATTTTCTTTTCCTCTATGCGACACTGAAGAATAATTTAGCCACGCCCTAGCCACGCCCCTTTGCCAAGCATTTCTGGAGTTGTGACTTACACTAAGGACATTACTATTTTTTTGTTGTATACTCTATAGAAAATATGTCGTTCATGCACACAATTACTTATTTTTGTCATTCATACAATATTTTTTTGGCGTTATTCCTTTGAACATATGGCCTTAGTCCCTCCTGTCTGCTTGCTTAGTTAATAGTGAATTTCATCAAAGGATAATATTTATCAACATGTACACATGACAGTGTCAATGTCTGAATTAGGATAAGGTCAAGCACCTTTTAAACAGGGCTCTGTACCCATGTAATAAACTTGTGCACTGCCACATCTAGAGAAGAGTTACAGAGTCAGACCTTGTTTTACAGAGGCTCACTATTTAATTGATGAAGTAACGTACGCTGACTTTCACAAATGTGACATAAGAGGTAGGCACTCAATCTCTAAAGTTAGAGAAACGTGTATTTGGAGAAAGCCAAAGGTTACAGAGAGACTATCATTTCACAACCATAGAAAACACACACACATTGCTATAGACAGATAGATAGACAGATAGATAGATAGATAGATAGATAGATAGATAGATAGATAGATAGATAGATAGATAGAGACAGACTAACAGAGAAAGGTTGTTACTCTTGAAAGCTCAGTGTGATTAAATGATAGTCCACACATGGCACTCATTCATTTGGCATCTACATCACGGAAAAAACATGGCAACCTTAAGCTAATTTAAAGGGATAGTTATATTTCGTTTTATCTTTATTTTATTTTGTAGGCATTAAAAAAACATGAAGAATGATATAAGTCTTATGTCTCAAACCTTTATGGTTTGACAGATATTCACAAGCAAAGTTTCCCCTCCCGCCCCTTTTACCTAGTGTAAGCCATCTCTTCTCAGATGTGGAATCCAGTCCATAGACCAGACAGATAACAGAAGGGGACAATCTTCTTCCTATGAGAACAATGAAATCCCTGCCCCTCTTGACAAGTTTTTCAGGTTTTTCCCTTATCTTAATTGAAGATTGTTCCTCTCTGTAATCTACCTGGGCACCTCCCTTCTGCTCTGGCTGAACAGTGTTACATCAGTAAAAGGGGCGGGAGGGGGACACTTTGTCATTGAATTACTCTTGAACTACAACTCCGACAGAATTGATATAACACTCTCTGAAGTCCAAATACTATGATGATTAATTGGAGCTGCTTTTATTATGAAACATTGCTATCCCTTTAAATTAGTGTAGCACTATTAGTCCAGTGGTGCAGATGCAAAATGAATGACTATCTCAGTATAATACCTTTTTAATACCTTTTTTATTGGACTAACATTCAATTTCCGGAATGAGCTTTCTGGAGTAGCAACCTCCCTTTATCAAGTCAAAAGCAATACTAATCATCAAAATGAAAACATCCAAGTCAGATTAGAGAAACAATAAATACATTAAGAAAACACAAACTGATAAACTACAGTTTAAGGATCATAGAATCCCTTGGACAGTGTGAAAAGAATGTGGAGACTGGGGTGGAGGATAGAAAAAGGCCATGCAACAAACACCACTAGATACACAACATTAAAGGGATAGTAATACTTAAAATGTAAAAAAAAATATGTTGTAGGGTTTATCCCCCTGAGTAAAACAAGAGTACTCCCACTGCTGAAAGGTGTTCTATTCAAAATTTATTAATTTTCAAAGTTGAATTTTTTTAGGTGCAATATCAGAGTGGCCTGAAATTGTACAGTGGCGCTGTTGCTACACGATCCTATGGACAGCTCTGGTCCCGGGACCATAAATCTCCACAGGATGGTGTAGCAACAGCGCCACTGTACAATTTCAGGCCACTGTGATATTGCACCTAAAAAATTCAACTTTGAAAATTAACCCCTTAGCGACAATGGACGTACATGTACGTCCAGGAAATCCGGATCCCCGCGCGGCTGCACGCAGTTCGGGGACTCCGGATTCTTCTGAAAAAAAAATAAATGTTAGACGGGCATTAAGTGACGGCCGCGTCTGCACGCGGCCGTCACTAAGGGGTTAATAACTTTTGAATGAAACACCTTTCAGCAGTGGGAGTACTCTTGTTTTACTCAGGAGGATAAACACTACAACATATTTTTTTTTACATTTTAAGTATTACCATCCCTTTAAAGGATCATACGTACATTAGTAAATGTTTTATATACAATACAATGCAATGAATGTGAAACTGGATGTTATATTGGAGATACTGACCTAAAGCTTAACCAGATAATTAATTTACAGTGCACAGACAATTAATTAAGAAATACAATGAAAAAATAACTTTACCCTTTTACCCCTTTCATCCTCAAAATGCATAGAAGGAATTTCAAAGATACCCAAGAGAGAAAGGCATTTTAAATAAAGATGATCCACTTTTTTAGCACCAAAAACACTAAATAATGACTTGGTATTTCTCTAATATTATTAAAACTGTATATATCATTTCCTTCATTTTCATCTAGTTCTTACTGACTCATCTATCTCATGTGGTTATTTTGTTTATGTGTAACAGATGTATTGCTCTCTGTCCCCACTCTTTGCCTGTCATCCACCCCCCTCCACATGGACCAAGCTCCAGGGCCGGATTTACATCTCAGGAGCCTGTGGGCACAGAAATCTGAAGTGCCCCCCCCCCCATGGGCCATCTCCACAATGCTCATAATCTCCACGTTGCCCCCCATCATCTCCATATTGCCCTCACATTATCCCCATCATCTCCATATACCATATTGCCATCACATTGCCCCCATCAGCTCCATATTGCCCCATCATCTCCACATTGCCCCCATCAGCTCCATATTGCCCCTTTCATATCCACATTGCCCCCATCAGCTCCATATTGCCCCTTTCATATCCACATTGCCCCCATCAGCTCCATATTGCCCCTTTCATATCCACATTGCCCCCAACAGCTCCATATTGCATTCACATTGCCCCCATCAGCTCCATATTGCCCCCATCAGCTCCATATTGCCCTCACATTGCCCCCATCATCTCCATACTACCCTCACATTGCACACTCATATTGCCCCAGTGTCCATTTCCTACCTCTTCCCTGGTGGTCCAGCTGCAGTCCGCGCTGTCTTCTCTTTAGTAATGCAGAGTGATGGGAGATGATGTAATCTCCCAGTGCTCTGTATTACTAAAGAGCCGGGGGAGTTAAGCAGCTACAGGTCTGTGCAGACAAAGGCACAGACCTGTATTCACGGCACCGGGCAGGGGAGGTGACTAAACACACACAACATGATCCCAGTGACAGGCGCCCCTCTGTTGGGTGCGCCTGTAGGCAGATGCCTACTCTGCCTAATGATAAATCCGGCCCTGCCAAGCTCATCTTGAAAACTGAATGTTATTTCAGTAGAAAATGTATTATTACATTCCCCTATATACATTCATTTTGTGTAGAAAGTTTTGGGCCCCCTCAAGGGCCTTTAACAAGACAACACGAACATCATAAAATGTAACCTTATATACAGTAATAGTGTATGAAATAAAGGCTGCAGTTACCCAAGTCCATCTACCCATTGTTATGCTAATAATCCGGTATTGTGAATAATGTGCACAAACATAAAAAAGTTCCCCACAAACAATTCTATACACATATTTAAAATATATTAAATAAATAGACTCTGTCATAAAGTGAAAATAGTCAAAAGTAAAAAATAAAAAACAAACCAAAAACAGAAGCGTTTAAATATATTTTGTCCAAACAATGCAACAAAACCCTAATTATCTGAAGTGAATGAATACATTGATATAATATATGCTCTACACAGGGTTCACATTTAAAGGGATAGTAATGTTTCACAAAAACAGCAGCTCCAATTAATTTCATAGTATTTGGGCCGTATAGAGTGTTATTTCATTACTGTCAGAGTTGTAGTTCAAGAGTAATTGAATGATAAAGTTTCCCCCTCCTGCCCCTTTTACCTAGTGTAATCCACCTCCCCATAGATGTGGAATCTGGTCCACAAAAGAGACAGCTCACAGCAAAGGACAATCTTCTTACTGTGAGAATAATGAAAGCCCTGCCCCCATTGACAGGTTTTTCCCTTAAAGATTGTCCCTCTTTGCAATCCACTTGGACACCACCCTGCTGCTTTGAGGTGAGCAGTGTTACATCAGCAAAAGGGATGGGAGGGGGATACTTTATCATTCAATTACTCTTGAACTACAACTCTGACAGTATTGAAATAACACTTTCCAAAGTCCAAATACTATGAAGACTAATTGGAGCAGCTTTTTTTATGAAACATTACTATCCCTTTAAGTAGTATGAGAATGTGCAGGTTTGTCTTCTGTTTTTGGTTTGTTTTTGTTCATGTGGGTTCTTTTGTGTGTGTGTATATATATATATATATATGTGTGTGTGTGTGTGTGTGTGTGTGTGTGTGTGTGTGTGTGTGTGTGTGTTATGATGTTTTAGAGCTGTGAGTTTTTCCCCTTTTTTCTTCAAAAAATGAATATTGTCCATATTGTATGTATGGGAGCCATCGGGTTTCAACACACAGAGTATGTGAAGCCCTTATATCAGTTGTACCCACCAGGCTTAACCCCCAAGGACCAAAGCAGCAACTAACACATCAAACTGTGATTTGCCAGATGAACATACATGACCCTGAGGGTCAGCCCTTACTCAGACAGGTGGGTTGTAAAGAAGTTAGATGATGTGTTACTTAGTTTACTAAGGCACTCATCTTAACCACAGAGAGTGTCATCCTTATGAGTGAATAATCCTGCTATCACAATGAGCAGTCAGTCAGTCTGTTTAATAGATGTACTGTCACTGACAGGAAATCATGGCATAATATACGTACATGATAATATATGAAAAGGTAACCCATATGTTCTGTAAGAACCTGTGACTCAATGTATGCTACTTATTAAAAGACATCACAGAGACCTATTATCAGGCTCAACTACCCCATGGTAGATTCTTACAGTGCAAGTAGGATCCAATATGTTTCATAATGACAATCCAAGTTGAAATATGGTGTTGTGGCAGTAATAATAAAGTTAATGTTTTATAACCTACATGGAAAAGCCTTATCTATTATATATAATTGTTTCCAGTCAGTTACAGTACATCTGTTAAACTGACTGACTTCTCATTGTGGTAACAGGATCATTGATCATAACGATGAGACTCTATGTAGTTATGATGAGTACCTCAGTAAACTGAGTAATATATCATGCAACTTCCTTACAACCCATCAGTCTATGAATACTGGCTGAACTTCTAGTAGGAGGGTCATTTGGCACATAGCATAGCAATGTCTTGGTTGCCGCTTTGACTACTGGGGGTTACTCCTGGTGGGTACAATTGATATAATGGTTTTACACACTCTTTGTCTGGTCTGGCAATGCTTTCCATACTTATGCAGTTATTCTATATACTATATGGACATTTTTCATTTTTTACTTTTTGCTCTTTCATCTTTATGACAGAATGAGTCTATATATGTAATATATTATATATTTGTTTATAGAATTGTTTGTGGGGAAGTTTTGTATGTTTATGTACTTTAGTCATAATCCTAGTTAAATAGCATATCAGTAATAGCTAGAGAATGCTGCAGGGCATTACCCATTGGATTCAGTGCTCAGTGTCAGAGAACCTCTGGATATTGATGGCGGTGAGACTCATTGCAGAGATTTTTGCATTAGTGTGAAAATTGTGAATTGTGAATCTTGCTGTAGCAATTTTTCCAGGAGTGGTTGAGGGGGCTCTGACCCCACAACACCACCCACTCCTGTCAAAATCACTGCACAGTGGCAATTCACTGGGTGTGGGCATGCTCCTCTCCCCGACACCCCAGGGAGGGACAAACATCTAACTCGAAGCAGATTTTTATATATGTAGATGATATTATGTGAAGTGTTAAAAGATAAGCGATTCTGGACCAAACCAACTGCGCCATGGGGAACGAATAAAAATTCTGATTTATTAAATTAGGCTTTTAACCCTTGAATGCTAGAAAGGTCCACAATGCCTTGCTTCACAATGCGTTTGAGACCTCACCAGCATACATTCATTGTGCATCCTTTCCGCTACCCCCCCTCCTTCTACAGCTCATCATCTTCCATCAAAATATTATGAAAACAGCTAATAATTTTTTTAAAGTAGAATCATGCTGATTTCATCAGAAACATTGCCTAGAAATAAATAATTAGCTGTTTTTTTTGCTTGGCACAATTCACTGGTGTCTTTGCAGCATCTTCTAACTAACACAAGCAATAATCTAAATTTAGCTTTTTGATGTAAAACTCTGTGATCCATACACATTGGGAAAAGACTGTTAACATTGCTTTTATTATCACAGCATCAATAGTAACACATGTACAGACAGATGCCTGGAAACAGTTTAGCAAAACTTGCCAAGTCTAAAAAAAGATGCTTCCCACTGTGTAAAGGACCGATGTGATGGCCTGTTACCATGGAAACCCCCAGTTCCACCAGTTGCAAGAGTTGCAGAAGAGACGTTTAATGCACATCCCTTAATGTAATGTCACATTATGTACAAATGTAACACATAAATGCAACCTCCTCCTCATTCTAGAACTCGGAGTGGTTTCGGAATTTATGACCATTCAAAGGGTCATTGAGGCCGATGTATTAAGAAGGACTGGGGTAATTCTGGAGAAATCAAATTGCATCAAAGGAGATGCATATAAATCATCATTAACCCTTTGAGTGCCATAGGGGTGTACACCCCTCTGGCACTCAAAGAGTTAAATTAAATAGGTAGTTTTTAATGCTAGAGAGGTCTCCAATGCATTGGGGATCTCCATAACATTCAATTGTTGAACACTTGAAGTGCCAGAAGGGTGTTCAATGCTTTGCTTTGCAATGCAATGGCTACCTCTCTGTCAGTCAATGTCCCATTTAAATCAGCAGGAATAGCCGCACTATGTTTCTATAATCTGAGGCCCAAGAGTGTGCTTACATATGGACATAACATGCAGGATTGATTGTAAATGCTATCTATTGAACCAAGGTACAAGAGCAAAATTTGTAATGGCTATTAGAATTTTCTGGGCATTGAAATAAAAGGAATTTGAGAAGATTTTATTTGTCCCGTGTGGTGAAGATTGTTTGCTCCAGAGTTGTGCTTGTTTGGTTTCCTGAATATCACCCTTAGAGCCATAGTCATAAAGCTACAGTGGTTCAGTTCTGTAGAAATCCAGTTGTACCATAGTAACACAGTAACATAGTTGATGAGGCTGAAAAAATATATGCATCCATTAAGTCCAATCCATGTTAAATCACTCATGTTGACCCTGAGAAACGAAAATTTAATTTAATTCAATTTAGCTCCAAGTGACTCCAAATGGCGGTCAGATTTTTCCCTGGATCAACAACCTATCTGCATTGAAGCCATCTGTCATAATTTTCAGTATTGTTCTGTGCTAGATAGGTATCCATTGCTTTTTTTGAAAGCAGTTGCATTATCTGCAAGTACAACATCCTGAGGCAAAGAATTCCATAGCTTTACCACCCTTTCCGTAAAAAATCTCTGCCTTTGTTTTAGTTGAAAGCGCCTTTCCTCTAGTCTTAACGGATGACCTCTTGTTCTTAGCTCAGCTGTTTGCATAAATAATTAATTGGATAGTTCTTTGTATTGACCTTGAATGCATTTGTAAATGGTAATCATATCACCCCTTAAATTTCTCTTCTCTAATGTAAACAAACTCAGTTTGGCTAGTCTCTTTATAACTCGGATCCTCCAGTACCTTTATCAGTTTTGTTGCACATCTCTGCACTCTTTCCAGTTCAGTCATGTCTTTTTTTAAGAACTGGCACCCAAAATTGTATTCCATATTCTAGATGAGGCCTAGTCAAGGATTTATACAGAGGTAGGATAATATTAGCATCCCTTGCATCTACACTTCTTTTTATGCAGGATAGTACCCTATTTGCTCTTACAGCAACTGAATGACTGCACACTGCTGTGAATTCTATTGTCTATCAGTACTCCTAAATCTTTCTCTAATGAGGATTCCCATGTTGTTTCCCATGTACAGTATATGTAGCAAGTTTGTGTCTACAGCCCAAATGCATACCTTACATTTGTCTACATTAAATGTCATTTGCCACTTTTCTGCCCGTTCATTCAGTTTAACTAAATGCTTCTGCAGAGAAAAAACATACAGCCCTATAGGTATTTCCTTACATAGCTTAGTGTCATCAGCAAAGTTTGAGGTGCTACTTTCAATTCCCACTTCTAGATCATTAATAAACCAATTAAAAAGCATTGGGCCCAGGACTGAACCCTGTGGCACCCCACTTTTAACTTTAGACCAATTTGAAAAGGTTCCATTTACAACAACTCTCTGCCATCTATCATTTAACCAGTTCTCAATCCATGTACAGATAGCACTGCCCAAACCAAAATGTTAAAACTTCTATTACAACCTGAATACTATTGGATATATAAACTAGAGACTATGTACACCAAGGAGATAAACAAGGAATTCAGTCTGAAATGCTCTTAATAATACGGGTAAACTCTGGTCAGCATAAATGCACACTAACGTCAGGAAATTGGACTATCTACCAATATCTGGCTCTCTGCCATGATGAACTGCTTCTGATTTTGGTACAATTTATTATCACCTTTTTGTGTATGTTACAATTTGTACCTGTGTGTGCATACAGTTTTTCCTCCCTGTCGCTTTTTTCTCTAGCAAGGTCTGCCCTAATTAGGATATTGGAATTAATGACTCTTTAATTATGCATGCAGTAATTAACTAAGTGATTTGATGGTAGATCTGTATTGTAACCTTTAAATGCTAGCACTGAGTATTCTGCGTTCATGGCTGGAATGTGCGTCCATTCTGACCTTTTCATTTAGCGTTGTGGACATTCTTACATCTTATCTGAGAATGTCTGGTGATTCTCTAATTCTGGATATGTGTAATAAATAAGTTATTGATGGTTCTATGGAGGCCAGTGCCACTAACATCCAAGATTTGCATACTGTCAACTCTACCTTTTGAACTGAGTCTGGCAACTGTTGGCAAGCTTCTAAGAGAGCTCTGGGTGGTGGCGATGACATGGATAGTGGATGAGCCACCTAGTCACAATAACTGGGTTAACCTAGTCAATTTCAACATCCCCCATTACGGATTGCTCTGTATACAAAGGGGCCTTCCCCAGAGAATCCATGTGGTATGGAACAAATGGCTTAATAACAAACTCATGTCACATTCTTAGCTAAGTGACTACTTAATTAAACTATTCACTTATGAAAAAGTATATATATGTAGTTCTTAATGATTATCATACAGGTCATAATACCAAGCTTAGGTTTGCAAGACCATTATTTCACACTTAGCCTTTTCTTCTTGTCTTTTCTTCTCTCTTCTGTTCCAGCTTTGTCTCTTTATTAATGTGCTCAATACACCACTACAAGCACGTTCTCTTGGGGGTGGAGGTGCTAGTTTGGGAAGGTGGGTGATAGATATGGGAGTTTTTACTACTTTGCATTTTATTAGGGTTTGGGAGGTAGTAGAATATTATAAACTAGGACAATTACTGCACTGCAGATTTATATGTTGATACACATATAGATAATATTTCTACTGATTGTTTTGGGGATTATAAAGGGTTTGTAATTTATCTTGATGAATGAGGTCCCTGGTGCTGCACTAAAATAAACTACCAGTAGATGTCTCCCAAGAACAGCACCCTGTACATTGTTATACCATCTCAAACTGCAGACGGGCATGTGTGCAAGAAGGGCAATCTGGAGCTGTTCTGTGCCAAACCAACTGCACCATACTAAACAAACAGAGACCTATTCATTTAAAAAGTGCAACATATTGAATGTTAAGGAGACTCACTGAAAAGATGTATTTATTCCCTTTAATTAGGATTGGCAGATCATCTTTTTAAAAAGAGGCACTTATGAAAAACTCATGTTGCAGGGCTGCAAAGATAGCTACTGGGCTGCAGTGGTTCCACTGAATTCACACAGAACACATTTTTCATAAGTATCGTATTTAAGTATCCCCAGTTGGTTTATCCCAGAATTGCTCTACTCTGTTATTATACATATGCTCCAGAACATCTTCAGGCAAGGGTGGACACCATGAGTATACCTGGGAACTCTCTGGATCTGCTCCAGAAACTAAGGTATTAATCATACCTGGCAACTCTCCAGATTTGCCCCGGAGACTTTTTTTAGTCTTTTTTGTAGTGAATTACTGGGCCTCATGAGACCGAGGCTGATTCTCCGGATGGTGGAAAGTGTCTTATGAAACTCTGCCCACTTCTCCTCCTTCCCAACCTGTTCCTCCTACTTCTCCTCCTTCCCCACCCTGTTCTGCCCACTTCCCACAACTTTATTACATAGCCTGTTAAGCCCCACCCCACCCGTGATTAAGGCCCACCCCTTTGTGATGCAAAATGAGTAATTTTTATCCTCCTGGCAGCAGCACAAGTCCCTTCTGGGAACTCTAGAAGAAAAAGTTCCCAGGTATGGACTTTTACTGAGTATCCAGGGGAGGCTGATTCTCTTGTTTCCTGAGTTCCACAGTAACCCTGCCCACTCTCCTTCTGGTTCTGCCCTCACCTGCCCTGTTCAGCTTACTTATCACCTTGTTCTGCCAACTCCTGCCCTGCTCCTCATACCAGTTCGGCATACTTTCCTGCCCACAGTCTCCCAGTCCTACCCACATTATGACACTAAGTACATCATGTGGACAGGCCTATCACCAATCCAAACATGACACTCGTGTTTTTCCATGAGGCTTGCACTTGGAAGTTCCCTGGTATGACCATGAGGCAATTCAGTAGTTCAGGATTAAGATGCCCATTATCCCCAGCCAACCAACGATCAACCATCACTGTCCTACGAATTCCCTTTAAAAACTGATGGTTTCAGGGATCAGAGATTCAAAGATGTTTGTATTCTGGACTAGATGGGTTCTTATACAGAGAGATGACAATTTATTAACTCAATTTAAAATAAACCTTTGGATGCTAGTCACATTGCAAGTCAATACATTTGAGGCCTTGCAGGCATTCATGGGGTTAAATATCCATACAGCTCACTTGATTAAAAGACAAAAAATATCTTCTAGTATTTTCCACAGGGCAGAAACCAGATTGTGAAACTTGTGTGAATTGGAGTATTTGCAGTGTAGCTGACCCTCATAGGTTACAGTCAATAGAATTGATCCACAGAGTTTACAGTGCAGACCACAGACAGCCCCACAGTGCTTGTAATCAACAGTGAAACTGATCCATAAAGCTTAGCTTGTGATCTATAGAACTGCTGTGGCCCACTGATTTCACAGTAATGACACAGCCTGGGCCATAGTGCATGCATGCAATCAGTAGTGGATCTGACTTACAGAGCTGGCAATGCATTGCAGACTTATCCAGCATCCAATAATTTAATGGACTAGAAGGTGGTTTGCTTGTTTTGCATCCTTATACCAATGAGTTTTAATGTAGCTGTACCTGCAATCCTTTTTCTAGATTGCATTGTCTTTTGTCTAGTGTATGTTAGATATTTAGTAGGACATTTTATTATAATTTATTAATTAACCCTTTGAGTGCCAGAGGGGTACGCGACACATTGCAAAGCAATGCGTTGTGTACCCATCTGGCACTCAAAGGGTTAAACATTTCAATACTTACAGAACAGTGCCTACACATCTTTTCCGCATTGATATATTTGAAGGGCAGAATGCGATAGAATTGTGTTATCATTCGAAAGATAAATGGCACTGTCTTTTCTCTCCTGTAGGATGTAAGATACCTATAAGCTAAGTCCACTAAGAGTAATAGTGGTAGTGAAAGTAAGAAGCTAAGCATTTGACCTTGACCAGCTGTTCTGGTGGCAAACAACCAATCAATAAGCAATCCAAGAAGCAGATCAGACTCTGTGACGCACATGTCAGGTGTACAATTAAAATGAAAACACACTTCCACTGAGGCAGATGTACAAAGTAAACTGGAGCAATTCTGGGGCAAACTATGCCATAGAGGACTTATATATATTTCCACTAAATGAAACAGGTATTTTAACCCTTTGAACACTAGAGAGGCCTGAAAAGCTTCATTTTGCAATGTGTTGGAGACCGCTAGCATTCAAAGGGTTAAATACTTAATATGTTTCACATTTACTTCATAAAAACAGAATGGCTAACACAAGTTTGTAAAACTTGCATTAACCCTTTGAGTGCCAGAGGGGTACACAACTATGGCACTCAAAGGGTTAATTGGTGCATTTGCAGCAAAGCTGACCTCAGAGCCTGCAATCTATAGAACGGTCCCACAGAAATTCCACTGCAGACACAGACTGGGCCACAGTGCTTGCAATCAACAGTGAAAGTGAACCACAGCCTGTGCTACATTGCTTGTAGTCAACAGTGAATCTGACTGTAGAGCTTGAGATGCAGTAGTGATGTCTCTAACATTTAACAGGTTAATGCACTAGAACACGGAATACTTATTTATGATATTTTAGATATGGATTTTACAGTTTTATTTTCATTTATGTTTTAGATATGGATTTTACAGTTTTACTTTCATTTATGTTTTAGATATGGATTTTACAGTTTTATTTTAATTTATGATTTAGAGATTTCAGTGATTAATGGATAGTACCCACACATGACATATCTTTCTTGCGTTGATAAATTAGAATAGCTGCCGTATATATGATAGAATTATATGATAATTCACAATCTAAATAACAGTCTTTTTTTTCCGAGGTAGAGTGGTAAGATAACTGCATGCTAATTCCAATGAGTGCACACAACGTTAGTGGGTGTATATAAAATGCATCTGACCTTGACCAAACATTCTGGTGACAGATAATCCATCAATAACTGATCTAAGGAGAGTGTTGGACTCTGGGAAGCACAGATCAGGTGGTGAATTAAAGACCACATTGGTGCACCCACCCACACACACACACACACACACACAAACATACAACATACACACACACACACACACACACACATTCATGCACACACACACATACACATTCATACACATACACCCTTGTTCACATAAACGTTCACACACACACGTACATATATACACACACATAAACACCCCCACACCCCCATGTCATACACATACACAAACCCACATACGTACACGCACACACACTTGTTCACGCACATACATATATACACACACAAACCTTCACACAAACACACGCACCAACGTCATAAAAAAAACCTATTCAGATCAATGGAAGCTTTGGGAATTTCTGTTATTACACTATGATGCAATTGCTCCATTTCCACTTAAAGACCTATCACCTTTCCAGGTCCACCTATGAGTCAGAACCTCCAAGTTGAAAGGATGTGAATGGAAATTCCTCCTTATCAAACTATTCCACCCCATCTGGTTACAACTGGTAGGTTACTGGTTTGTAATTCATTCCGCAGAGAAAACAGATTTGCTGGGATTGCATTTCCCCAACTAAAACTATTAAACCTTCAAGTGCATGCGTTGCACACCTCTCTGTCACTCAAAGGGTTAAGCTGATTGGAAAACAAACATGCACAAGTTATAGGCAGTTTAAATAGATGCTTGTATTGAGATTAAACTGTGTTGGTAACAGGCCCACTTTAATACATTAGGCACAATAACTAGAGATAGATAACCTTTTACTATTCAGCTCCTGAAGACTACAACTACCATCATTCTCAACCAGCTGAAGACCAACTGGAGATGAGGGAAGGTTATAGTATAGTATATAGTATAGTTTTAAAGAAAACCAAGAATTATTATACAAACTGCTAGTCATCACTGAAGGGCTCGTGCTGACATACCCTTGCAATATCTTGGGTCCCTCTAGAGCACCTGTTTAACTCATAGACCTTTGCTTGTGTACAGGTTTAAAGGGATAGTAATGTCAGAAAAAAAAAGTATTAGCTATATGGTAGATACAATTAAAAGAGAGTACTTTCACTTATTCGTATCTCTTAAAACATTGTGGTTTGAGAGATATGGGAAAACAAAGTTCTCCACTCCCTCTCCTTTCTACTTGACGAGCTGTAAAGCTGTCAGAAGCAGATTCTGGATCCTGGATCAGATGGCGGCTCTTCATTGGAACGGTCTACAACATGTGCCTGGTTTGAAAGCACACGTTGTAGACCATTCCGATGAAGTATTTTTCTTTAGATATTGTTATATCGGTGCTGCTGAAGAGCCGCATCTGGTCAAGCGACCAGAATCTGCTTCTAACAGCTTTACAGCTCGTTAAACAGAAAGGGGAGGGAGCGGAGAACTTTAGTTTCCTATATCTCTCAAACCAAAACAGTCTGAGAGATATGAATAAGTGCAAGTACTCTCTTTTAATTGTATCTACCATATAGCTAATACTTTTTTTCTGACATTACAATCCCTTTAAGGGCTCTAACCCATAAGGATTCCTAACTGTGAGACAATCCCTAAGAGTGAAGTTAAATGTATCAGGTTTCCAGGCAGAGGATTCAAGTTGTACAGCCACTTAAAACAGAACTTTCACTCAGATTAAAGTGCCCCCCAAATCATTATGCACATAGCGATACATATAAGAATACTAGTGTTATACTGAATAAGTCCGGTGTTATTGAGAAATCCAACTTGTTCCGAGAAACATGAGCAGGCATCAATGCAGACATCTTGCCAAAAAGACATCTGTACACCTGCGCTGTCCATCCTGGTCTCCTCTAGGATTGGTGAGGGGGAGTTGCATTGCACCTTAAAGGGATAGCAATGTTTCACAATAAAAGCAGTTCCAATTAATCTTCATAGTATTTGGGCCATGGAGAGTGTTATTTCAACATTGTCAAATTTGTAGCTCAAGAGTAATTGAATGATAAAGTATCCCCCTCCCACCCCATTCACTGATCATGTAACACTGCTCACCTCAGAGCAGCAAGACTGTCTGGATGGATCACAGAGAGGGACAATTTTCAGTGAGCATAAGGAAAAACCTGAAAAGCCTGTCAAGTGAACAGGGTTTTCCTTATACTCACAATAGGAAGATTGTCCCTTGTTGTCAGCTGTCTGGTCCCAGGACCATATACCACATCTGAGGGGAGGCAGCTTACACTAGGTAAAAGGGGAGGGAGGGGGATACTTTATCATTCAATCACTCTTGAACTACAACTCAGACAGTACTGAAATAACACTCTCCATGGCCCAAATACTATGAAGATTCATTGGAGCTGCTGTTTTTGTGAAACATAAATATCCCTTTAAGCTACAGGAAGTGACTGACAGCGGACAGATGCCTCTACAGCAAGATGTCTGCCTGTGCTTCTCAGAAGAAGTTGGATTTATCAATAATGCCGGACTTATTCAGAATAATACTAGTATTGATATTTTTATGGCTATGTGCAGAATGATTTGGGGGGGCACTTTAATTTGAGTGAAACCTCTGCTTTAAAGACCCAATCTGGGCAAATACATTATTAAACTTAGAAGCAAAGAGATCTATATGCAAGATTAAAGAGTACTTATTACCTAGAAATAAGAGTTTCTTATTTTATTTAATAGGCTAACCTACATAAGGCTGTGTCCTTCATACAACAATCAGGTAGTTCTGTATACATCTTTGCATTGGCACTCTGCTCATCTTTTGTTTTCAAATGGACACAGAGGGAATGGATGAGCCTAGTTATCTCTTTAATGACCAGAGGGGTAGGAACTGCATTGCACCCCTCCCCCACCAGCCATTATCCTCAGTGGTGGATTTACACTGCAGGCATCCCTAGGCAAAACACCCTTAGCCCCACCAATGACCACACCCTCACTTCTTACATGACTCCGCCTCTAGTCCCATCCACTGTTTCCTGGCACAGAAAATACCTTTGAACTATAACAATCAAGGACAAAAAAACCCAACAACTTTAACTCTTTGGTTGCTGGAGTAATCACCAACGTGTTAGAGATTCCTCTTGAATCCAAGGGTTAAATATTAGCCTGTTAACGGATATATAAATCAGTAGAGACATTGAGATTGCTCTGGCCACACCCACAATTCAAACCATGGGTGTGGCCAGCACAGCAGTGGTACCCCTCAGAATTTGGATCTCTACTCAGTTGCCTTCTCTGCCTATTGGGAAATCCGGCCCTGATCTTTTGAGTGCCAGAGGGGTACACAAAGCAGTGTGTGTACCTCACTGGCACTCAGAGGGTTAAAGGTTTAAGATTACCATATGCAGTGAGCAGAGTTTGCAGTCTTGCTAGCAACTGTCATGTCCGCCTCCGCGGATATGACATCCATCACTGATTAAAGATGTTACCTCTTGAGAAAAGGAACCAGGCACTATGCCAAATAGGACATACAATATGAGGCGGTATATCAACCACTTATGTGGTATATTTGATTATTTGGCTACAATGTAAGATACAGTATGTGGGTCGTACCACCCGGGCATTGAAAGACCAGATACGGGAACATGTTCTTTGTATATCCAATAGGAATTTGATGAAACCAATAGCAAAACACTTTGTTGATTTCAATGGGGCCAGTCTAGCCAAATTCTCCTTCCAGGGTATAGAGAGAGATAGAGTATACTTGTCCGAGAGAGGGGGTGACCTTAATGCCCTATTGGATAAATGTGAAGTAAAATGAATACAATATTTAGACACACGTATTCCAAATGGAATTAATTGTGAACATGACGTACTCTCTTCATTCGGCATTGAATTCATGTCCAGTCTTAAAGGCATCGTAATGTCGCTATTAAACTTTATCTGCGAGTCTTCTATCTGCTTTTTATAACACTTTGCTCTATGTTTAATGACTTACTGTAGTTCAAGAGATATTCAAGCTGAAAGAACCCCCCTCTCATCCCTTCTGGCCGCTTCCCATTGAATCTGTGATCCAGTCTTGGGACCGGACGGATGCAGAGAGGGACAATCTTCAGTCAGTAAATTTAAGGAAAACCCTCCCCCCTTGATGAAGTAGGACTGCTTACTGAAGATTGTCCCTCTCCACTCTCCATCCGGACCATGCTTAGAGGCTGCGTGACATGGCCAGAAAAGGAGGGAGAGAGATCCTTTTACCTTGAATAGCTTTAGAACTACAGAACTGTAAGTCATTAAACACAGTGTAAAGTTTTATAAAAAGCGTAAAGAAGACTTGGAGATAAACTTTAATATAGACATTACTATCACTTTAATGTCCATATTTCCTTCAGGACAGGGTATTTTTTCTTTGTATTTCACACTGCCAGCTAGTATATTTGTACATTTTTAAGGTGGTATTTGATTACATACACTTCTAATTTAGCAGAGTTGTTAGCTATTTGGTTTTAATTTTGTTTATAATTTTTTTTTATTGTCTCCTTATGTACTGTTGGAGTTCCGTTTTTCTTTATTTATCGGACCACGTGTTTGTTACTGTGAGAAATCTTGCTATGTTCCTTTGTGAACACCATAGGGCAATGATGTGAGGCTGTCTTCAGTGACCATGACGTGTGAATCAGCTCATGATGGAGATGACTGTGGACTCTGTTTGTTGTTCTGGTAAAGATTCTCACCACTGGCTACTCTTCACTAATGTACTGGTTATACAGTAAAATATCAGGTACAATATGCACCTTTGTATAATACACAGGTGTCAATAAAACCCAAGATTTTTTTATAACACGACCCTTGTTTTCCCTCCCTCTACCCACCAAAAAATGTAGTTTCTTGTCTGCTTCCTTCCCTCCCACCTTCCCCACCCTCTACTGACCCCCTCCGGAGGCATCTTGGATGTCCATGTGAGGACCTGTGTTACCTCAGGATACTGCTAGTGCCCTTTGAACCATCTGCACAAATGTCCCAGATGCCTCCGGAGGGGTTGAGTAGAAGGAGGGGAAGGTTGGAGCATATTAGGTTGAAGGGAGGAGGGGAGCAGACTTGAGGATGTATATATTTTTCTCTTGTGTATAATACGCACCCCCCATATTCACATAAGGGGAAAAGGGGCAAAATTGGGGTCACTTTTGAAATGTCGTAATTGAGGCTACATGCCTCATTAAACAAGTTGCTGTGATTAAAAGGACAACATGAGAATCTCGCTCTGCATATAAGCGCAAGATTCTCATGTCGCCCTTTGAAAGGTTGCTGCATGGCATGGTTTGATAGCACTGCAACTCCCATAATCCTTACCCATCTTCACTGCCCGCAATGAAAAAGATACCAACAGATAAAACATGTTACGCATTACATATTGTAGAATTGTACATCCTGCCTAAGTGCGTCACTATTCTGGCAACTGGGGAGAGTCAGACAACCTGAGTGCCATGCATTGCAATCATGGGCAGTGAAGATAGGTAAGGATTATAGGAGTTGTAGTGCTATCAAACCATGCCATGCGTGACCTTACAAAAAGCTCCATGAGAATCTTGCACTTATATGCTGGGTGAGATTCTCATGTCGCCCTTTTAGTCACAGCAACTTGCTTAATGCAGCATGTAGCCACACAATATTGGTTTACTTTACAACTACTATAATATTACATATAGAGACTATATATACAAAATGTCATTACCAGTTTCATTCAACCCTTTGAGCGCCAATGAGGTAGCCAACGCATTGCTTTGCAATGCGTTGGATATCTCTCTGGCACTCAAAGGGTTAAGGCAAGAAATAAAATAATGTAAATTACTCCACCAGAACTCAATAAGAAAAATGATTCGCAATTAAATTCCATGTTTTAATGAACATTTTAGGAGCTTGGCATTGTTGAAAGCAACTGGTAAATGTTATTTCCATGCAGGGTATAATTAAATGTCAGAATATTTATGGGCATACGATTACAATACATTAAGTCTGCAGCCAAGCATTTCCAAAGCCACATTAGCCTTTTCTATTCATACACAAATCTATTGATTGTCCGTTTTATTAAAATAAATGAACATTTGTGATTGACAGCCATATCACTGAGCATTTCAGGGGTCATATGTATCAGCAAAGGGCTGAGGACATTTACAAATAGATTAACCACTTTGGTGCCATTGCACTGCAATATGTGGGAAACCAGGTGTGAAACTACAATCTGAGGTTTCACGGTTTCATTTAACCCCTTGAATGCTAGACATGTTTCCAAAGTCTTGCTTCAGATCTCTAACATGCAAGGGATTAAAGTAGTAATGCTTTATTTAATTTTTTTTATTATAGTGGTATATGTGTTAGATTTTTGTTTTTTGATTAAATTTTGTGTACTTGAATCAGTTGTTTACATTTTTCTCTGTCTTTCAATTTCAGTGATGTGAGCTCCCTCTGCCTGCTATCTGTGGAAAGAGTCTGATAGTCTGCAAAGGATCGTAAGAACCTAAGATATGGACCAATTATGTGCCATACCGGCAGGACTGTAGGGCATGGGCGTCCAACATGCGGTCTGTGGGCCAAATGCGGCCCGCATGACCCAGGGTATGGCCCATCTGAGATTTTTGAAATAAATAATTTTTAACCTAATTAAGACATACTCCCTTCTCTGCCAGCACCGTAGAGTTCAAGAATAGATGTCTGTTAAAGCGGAACTTTCACCCTATATCAAGTCTCCCCACAGTCATTACGCATATTGCGATTAGCTTCCTAACAGTAATATTATCCGGAGCAAGTACCACAATCTGAAGTAACACTTCTTTTTTCTCAGACTGACGGCCAGGCTTTTTCCTGTAGAGCCGTCTGCTCATCTGCACCATCAGTCCCTTCTGGTGCCTTATGGCACAGTGCAATGCCTCCTAGAGGAGACTGGTATGGACAGCGCAGGTGCACAGACATCTCTAAGACAAGATGTCTGCATGCATGCCTGGCTGCCAGTCTCAGAACAAGGAGGATTACTTCAGATTGTGGCACTTGCGCCGGATAATATCACTGTTAGGAAGCTAATCATAATATGCGTAATGATTGTGGAGGGACTTGATATAGAGTGAAAGTTCTGATTTAAATATCATATCAAGCTGACAGGCTGCCTGAGCTCCATAGCACTCAAGGGCTCACAATCAAGACAGATTTCTAAATTTGCAGTCTTCTTTGCTAGCTAAATGCTGGATTGTGCATATTCTGAGGGTTTCCAAATTGCATTGGATTGAAGAGAATATCTGTGGGTGAAAGGGTTGGTAATAGATATATATAATATGACTGACAGCTCCAAAAGTCTTTTATTGCAACATTAAAAAATGAATGATTTGAGTGGATATTCAGGAGTCTACTGTTGATAACAACTATACTCTTTTATTGTATATAATAATTTATTTTCCTTTAAGCACAGGAAAGGAGCGCTCACGGACCCACAGGAAAGCATCAGGCAGTCATGATTTAGAAACAAAAGCGTTTATTCAGCAAACCATAATAGCAGAATCCATACAGGAACAGAAGAAAGATTCAAAAGACAGCCGCCAGAAACATGTATCACCTAACGCGTTTCGTAACAGAGTTACTTAGTCATAGGCAAAGGTAAGTATGCAACATTGAAATTTAAATATACACCAGTATCCATCTCATGTGATCAGAACTAATCAATCAAAAAAAAGATGAAAGAGAGACTAATCCAAAAGTCCCGCTGATAATGAATCCCAACACGTTCACACTACGGAGACTCCAGAGATACAAAATCTTGAGTATGCTGGGATACATTAAAGGGATAGTAATACTTCGTTTTAACTTTATTTTATTTTGTAGGCATTAAAAAAACATGAAGAATGATATAAGTCTTATCTCTGAAACCTTTATGGTTTAAGAGATATTCACAAACAAAGTATCCCTTCCCTGTTCAACCAGATCAGAAGGGAGATGCCCAGGTAGACTGCAGAGAGGGACAATCTTCAATTAAGATAATGGAAAAAGCTGAAAAACTTGTCAAGGGGGGAAGGGCTTTCATTGTTTTCATACAAAGAAAATTGTCCCCTTCTGTTATCTGTCCTGTCATACAACCAGACTCATATTTGAGAAGAGATGGCTTACACTAGGTAAAAGGGGCGGGAGGGGAACTTTGCTTGTGAATATCTCATAAACCATAAAGGTTTGAGAGATAAGACTTATATCATTCTTCATGTTTTTTTAATGCCTACAAAATAAAATAAAGTTAAAACGAAGTATTACTATCCCTTTAAGATACAATGTAGCAAAACAGCGGCCCCTAAAGGTGGACAACCGAAATTACAAACATGAGTATACATTTAGAAATGAATCCCGCTATACATCATTCATTCCAACGTATAATAGCAAAAAACAAAACAGATAAATGTTTCCAAAATATAAATATAAGCAATAGCTAATGGTCCTAATTATACCCTGGGCTGAACAACAGCAAGATACATATCATAAGTTCATAAAATCTAAAAATTAGGTCTTTCTCACCAAAAAATGAATTGAAAGACATTTGACAAATATATATAAATATGACATATAACTCATATATATAACCATGAGACGCATTGAATATAGAACATATGGAACAACATATTCTAACGATGTATAAATAAACTAACATTGTGTTCCGAGTTCATTCCATTAGGCCGTCTCGTGGATAAATATAAAATCCATTTAAAGGGAGAGTAATACCTTTATGGTTTGAGAGAGATTCACAGCCAAAGTTTCCCCTCCAGCCCATTTTACATAGTGTAAGCCATCTCTTCTCAGATGTGGAATGCAGTCCATAGACCAGACAGATAACAGAAGGGGACAATCTTCTTCCTATGAGAACAATGAAAGCCCTGCCCCACTTGAAAAGTTTTTCAGGTTTTTCCCTTATCTTAATTGAAGATTGTCCCTCTCTGAAATCTACCTGGACAGTCTTGCTGCTCTGAGGTGAGCAGTGTTATATCAGCAAAAGGGGTGGGAGGGGAATACTTTATTGTTCAATTACCCATGAACTACAACTCTGACAGAATTGAAATAACACTCCCCAAAGTCCAAATACTATGATGATTAATTAGAGCTGCTTTTATTATGAAACATTACTATCCCTTTAAGGTCTCATCATATGGCTGTTTTTTTTTCTTTGCATTCTATATAGTTCTTTAGTTCTTTCAGCCTCCATATCAATCTTTTGGGCAGCAGCATTGGTTTATACCTTCTGTAAGCCAATTTTGCTCCGGTAATTTTCATTATAAATTTGTATTATTTATACATATGACAAGCTGGTTTTTGCCCCGACAGTACACAGTCATTTCATTTTATTTTATTATATAATTTTTTTCTTTTTTATTTACTCACTAATAAAGGTTACATTTTAGTCATTCCATGTTCTTTTACATATATAGTGAGTGCAATTTAGACAAGGTTTGCTTTTTTGTTTTCTTATCCATCTGCCCAGATGACCCAGTCCAGAAGAGATGTAGGAGATTCAAGCTTCCACTGAGCTGGGATGCACATTTAAGAAGTGGAAATAAATCTTAGATTTGTGGACCTGTATTACATTAGGAATATATACACAACGTGATGAGGAGTTCTTTAACCCCTTAAGGACCGGCGGTCCTGGGACATTTCCATCCCATAATGACCGCATAGGAGCACTTGGACGCGCCGGTACACGTGACCTTTCGCGTGTATCGGCGCGTCATTATGGGGCCTAATAGAGATCGCTCCGATGTTGAAGCGGTCAATTTCAGGC
Source organism: Rhinophrynus dorsalis (assembly GCA_037306005.1). Taxonomy (NCBI): domain Eukaryota; kingdom Metazoa; phylum Chordata; class Amphibia; order Anura; family Rhinophrynidae; genus Rhinophrynus; species Rhinophrynus dorsalis. The sequence goes on along the minus strand of CM074723.1, from coordinate 42,592,681 downwards.
CCTATTTTTACTTACAGTGCTCCCGGTAGAGCGCTGTAAGTAAAAAGTACGTGACGTACTATGACCGTCATCGGTCCTTGAGTATTTCAAGGACCTTGACGGTCCTGGTACGTCAAGGGTCCTTAAGGGGTTAAAGGAGCAGTAAACTTATTTTTATGAAAACACATATTTTATAGAGCTTTTCCTGTTGAATAAAACAATGTCACCCCCACTGCTGTCAGATGTTTTATTCAAAATTTATAGCAGTTCAAATAATCAGGAAGTGAATTTACTGTGTTTACTTCCTGATAGTTCTAACTGACAGGAAGTGACAGGCAGTTTCTATCACATTCTATGAAGAACTGTATGTCTCTGACTTTTCTGACTTTCCTCTCCATTAGAATCTAACAGGAAATCTAATTAGAATTTGACCACTAGAGGGCACTGCTAATGTAAAAAAACATGGGTTTAAACTGTAATAACTCTGAAAATATAAATCTCTCGGCAAAGGGAGTACCCTTATTTTACTCAGTAGGAAAATCCCTACAATATATATTTTGTCATAAAAAAAGTTTACTGCTCGTTTAAGAAGCTGGATGTCAATTATATGTTCTATCTCCAGGAGGACTTTTGCTCAGTAGCACAGCTCCAACTCCTCCATATGTGGAACCGAGTACCGGTCTTTTCTCTGCTCCTCCAACAGACAGGTTATACACTGGGTTAAAAGGAAAGGAGGACCTCAGGCGTACCATACCAATGATTGCAATATTTATAGGTTGTTCCATGAGCAAATTTATTTTTCATTTTTTGTATAGCACTTTCTAGAGATGCATATCACTGAGTATTTGTATTGGATACCTGCAAGTCCTTTTACCGTTTATTTTTTTTTCTCCAGTGATGAGTTACCATATGCAGTGATTGAAACAATTTATAAAAATTAAATACTGTTCTTCGGTATCTCCTCTAATAAATATGCCCATTCAAAAGGAATTAAAGGACTAAGAAATTCCTGCCTGTGTGTACTGAGTAAAATGGAGGTCTGGTGATAGTTCCTTGATCACTAGACTATAGCAATAAATTTTCCTAATGCTGTTGAAAAGTCAGTATTTTCCCAACCTGAATAAGATGTGCAATAATGTACCAACTGACGAAGTTTGACGTGCTCAAAAGCTTTTCTTTTCCATGTTGACTGAGAGCAAGAGCATTCTAGAGAGTTGAATATCTTGGATAATTTTGAGTATATTAAAGGGTTTGTCATGGCTTTCCCTACCTGGCATGACACCAGACTGGTCCTGATGGATCATTTGAAGGAGTAGTGGTTTAGTCAATTGGTCAGTATTTTTTCATATAATTTAGGTCAAGACTAAGATGGGATATGGCTCTGTAACTGGATGGGTCATTAGGGTCCATCCTTTCTTCAGGAAGGGTGGTTCTCTATCTGATTAGACAGGGAATTTAATACCTGGACGAGCTGTGGGCCATGTATCTCAAAGACTTTCTAGCAAAACAGAGACAGTTGGGGCTAGATACTTAGATTGGGTCAGACTGAGTTTGGGGTGCCAGAAATTAAGATATATATATTGTCTTGTTTGGTAATATCTGGGGCAGGGTAGACACCCTCACACCCCCACCCACAGATCGTACAAAAGCTGGTAGAAATGTTAAAAGTCTGAGGCTATTGAAAGGGTGCACCAGGATAAGTTTCTGCATATAAAAAATGGGTAGGGCTCTGGGAATTGTGGATTTGTTGAGCAAGTAATTTACCACATTTATTGCTTTGGTCATAAAATCAGATTTTGATTTTAAGTAGGCTCTTGACACATTTGAAGAAATAAGTTATTAACTCTGTATCGAGGCTAAGTAAATTCCTCCAGAGTGTCTTTACTACTGAATATTCCAGAAGGAAAATAACCAGTAAAATATCTTCCATCTCATTTGCCCTTGCTTTTTCCTAAAAAAAATGCATCACATTTCAGAAAAAGCCAATGTGATAGGAGCATCGACAAACCATAAATAGATTGTATAGATGCAGTTGAGATGTATAAAGTCTTTATTAACATAATTCCATCAGTCCTAGAGGACATGAATAAAAAATAGTCATGAGAAGAAGGGTGTAGTGACCTCCATGACTCAAGTAGTCCAGCAGACGTCATGGATTCTGTTTCAGCCATGGAGTTTGAGATAGGGAGATTAAATTTGCTACCCACCTATCAAGACAACCAAAACCAACAAATAAAATCAAATATTTCATGCTTATGTAGCATGCATAACGCTTTATTAATTGTAATATCCATATTACCAAGTTTGCCTTCAATGAAAAGGCATCCGGCTTCAGAGTAGTCAAGTGTGTTCTCATTCAGTATAGGGACAGATATCTATGAATGAGAATACCTACACTTTATTTAAACATAAGATGAAGACAAAAATGCTTTAGTGTAGTGTTTGTGATGTATTTGGGGCACATAATCTGCATGAAAATGGCTCTCTTGAACAAGGATTATGCATGTCTTCAGGCACTTGTGCTCCCTCACTAAGATACTTATTTTGTGAGTGATGTTCAGCCCTTTTACTTTGATAGAGATGATGTTCATATGGAACACTTCTAATACACTTGAGTCATGCATTGTAATTCCAAAGATATGACTCTCCAGGATGACTGTAACTAGGCTCAAATGAAAAAGGGATCGGGGTGGAAAGGCTAGGGAGGATAAAGTTAAATATAAAAAATAAGGATTTAACATCAATCAGAAATAAAGGAGTCTGTGTGAATAAAGGACACTTACAAGGGGTGCTGATAAAATTGTCTTATATGGAGGGACTACTCGGGAGAGGAGTCACAGTAGGACTAAGATGAGTTGAAGGGGTCGTACAAAAAAAAGGAATCAAATGGCTTGCATTATAAATTATGGTAATGTAGATGTTGGTAAAGTAATTGCAATATGGCCGACTCCTGTGGGGGTAGTGTGAAAATATTATAATATATGACTTGAAAATGCTGTGGGTATTTTAGCCAAAAGACCACTACAAGACACACAAGCATATATATGCTCACAGCACGACTGGTATACAGTATTCCACAGTAATAATAATGTGCTTAGGACCACAGCTAGTCTTAATGTAGTAGCCTGTATAGCAGTGGTTCTCAACTCCGGTCATCGGGACCCACTAACAGGCCAGGATTTGATGATTTCCTTGTTAGAGAACAGGTGAGTTAATCAATGTGAATGAGCCTCTGATCACATGATTTCCTTGTTAGTGCACAGGTGAGTTAATCAATGTGAATGAGCCTCTGATCACGTGATTTCCTTGTTAGAGCACAGGTGAGTTAATCAATGTGAATGAGCCTCTGATCACATGATTTCCTTGTTAGTGCACAGGTGAGTTAATCAATGTGAATGAGCCTCTGATCACGTGATTTCCTTGTTAGAGCACAGGTGAGTTAATCAATGTGAATGAGCCTCTGATCACATGATTTCCTTGTTAGTGCACAGGTGAGTTAATCAGTGTGAAGGAGCCTCTGATCACATGATTTCCTTGTTAGTGCACAGGTGAGTTAATCAGTGTGAAGGAGCCTCTGATCACATGATTTCCTTGTTAGTGCACAGGTGAGTTAATCAATGTGAATGAGCCTCTGATCACCACACCTGTGCTCTAGCAGAGAAATCCCTAAGTCCTGGCCTGTTAGTGGGTCCTGAGGGCAGGAGTTGAGAACCACTGCTGTATAGGAACTATTGAAACTATGAGAATGGTTTTCAGGCATGTAGGGTGCATACAATGTGCATACAATGTGATACATGAACCAGGACATATTTAGCATATATATGTAACATAGATACACAGCACTACAATAAGAACAAAAAATAAATAAGTAAATATAAAATACACTATGTAAATGGAGCTAAATGGAGAGGTAGAACAAGAACAGCACAATGCCCCTGCAAACAAATAACCCACAGAAATGCAGTCCTGAGACTAGCCCAGCAACTACAATAATACAACATTGCACATTTTGTTAATATAATTTTGTGGCTAATCAAAACCGTGCTAAGAAAGAAACAGACCATACATTACTATCTGGCTTTGAAGCAATGATGAGTATAGCAGTTCTTACTGTGAGAGATGATGTACATGATTTCACTCATGAATAGGGGCCCTATAAAGAGATGCAATCCTAAGTAGGCATAGAACATTGGAAGCTTTTCATGGGTGTCTCATCTTTATCACAGGCAGCAAGGTGCTCCCTTGTGTAATCATCACTCTCCTCAACTTCTGCAGAGAGGTAGGCCTTGGGCATGGGCAATGGATCCTGTCTGGTGTCGGTGAAGAGGGGCAAATTCGAGCGCCTCACAAACGTGTGGTGTATCCTTTGTGAATTGAACTATATGCATTTTGCCGTTGTGGAATACTATTACAGCAAAAAGGTAAACCACATTTGTAAACATTGTGGTTATAACAGAGTACCTCCATCAAAGGTATGAAAAGGAGTCTAAGCTGAAGGGCATTAAGGGTAAAGGTAGATGTCTTTAAGCCCTTAAGGACCGGGAAAATCTGAGGTCGTTTTCCCTTGAGGACCGGAGCAATTCTGACCTTTTTGACTATGTCTTTGTTCAACAGTGTTTTCCCTCTAAGTCTTTTATTCCACCCCCATAAATTATATACTGTTTTTTTAAGCACAAATAGGGCTTTCATTTGATACCCTACTTATATGGATAACCCACCATTTACTTTATTAAAATTAAAAAAAAGGTAAAAAAATGTAAAAAAAACTACCATTTTTGGTTTTTCTCTTGGGATCAATTGGGCACAAAGGGTTAAATTTCTATGGCAACTGCATGAAAGGTATGACCGGTCAGTCATACCTACAAAAAGTGGCCACTGTCACCCCCTTGGGTGAAAATTCCCATGTCCCTTTTTCCCACCCTATTTTGACACTTTTTTTATCCGTGACATTTGGCGGCGTGTATAAGTGTATTACATAGCTCCACAACAATCACACTTCCAAAATTGTTTAATGAGATTTTTTTTTTTTAATAAAATATCTTTTTGTAAAAAAAAAAGTGTGTTGTGTTTTAAAAAAAAAAATAAAATAAGTATCATTGCAGCTCAGAAATTGACCTGCATTTAGCAAGCCTCTGGCACCAGCAGTGAAGGGGTTAATACCCCCAGCTGCTATATTTTCATTTGCCACTAGGTGTCTCCTCTCTACTTCTGACTCCCTTACTTTGATAGCAAGGGAGACAGAGGTAGAAGAGACACGCAGAGGCAGTATGCTTTCTGTACTGCCTCTGTCTCTCATAAGTCCGGTACATGTGATCGGCTACGGCGATCACATGAACCAGCACAAGCAAGAAGGGCTGAGACTGAGTGCCCCAGTCTCGGAGCGCTCAGTCTCAGCCTGGAATTAATTATAGCAGCGTGCACAGAGGCACGCTGCTATCATTTAAGCCATAACGGTCCTGTTCCGTCATGGGTCCTTAAGGGGATAACAACCCATGACGGTCCTGAACCGTCATGGGTACTTAAGGGGTTAAAGATCTGGAAAGAAATACCTTCATAGGGGAGTTGATGGTGTTGCCTGGCTCTTAGCATAATGTACTCCTTCTCCATGAATGAATGTAAACAATAATGTTATGTGGATTACCTTCCTGCAGGGCCTTTGCACCTGGGAGTGTGATGAGCCCTAACAGTTTTGATCTCTTTCTCCATTGGGATGTACAGTATAGTGGAAAGGATTTTTGCAAAGTGCGTATGAGTTCTCTTTATGATATAGACTCAAGTAATCCACAGATTCATAAATTACATCAGTGACCACTGTTCTCCAAGTCATAGTATCTCGTTTGTGTCAGCAGCATATCCTTTTGAGTCTTTAAAAGCATTTTCACTTTATCAAAGATGCAAAAAAATCATAAAAAAAATATAATTCCCTAATGTATTCAGGATCTATTACTCTTCTATGAAAAACAGTACCACACTGGTATGGGCTACCATACTGCAGAGGGCACCAGTAACACATAACTATACTACTCATACAATGCTTTTCTTTGTATACATATCTAAGAACTAAATGTGAGTGATCACCCCACATTAGTGCCTAGGGAGTATAATGCACCTTGTTAAGTAAAAAAGGGAGCAAGATGGGCTCTTTCATAGTCCCTTCACAAATGCTATTTTTTATTTTCTTCATTTTTTTAAATTATTGCCAGGTGATCAATAGATCTGCTGGCATGGGTAACTCTTATTTGTAAAAGAAGAATCTTCCCTTTAAAATAAGGGTACTCTTGTACCCGTGGGTAGAAGTGGGTCTGTGATAGGGGCTGCTTGCTACGGTTGGCAAGCAAAACCAGGAGTCAGACGGTATAGTTAATAGAACCTTTATTATGAGAATAATGACAGTAATGCAATATATAAATAAACACACAGTGGGTGACTGAAACAGCGAGCACTGTATCAGGAATAGCAGTCTCCCAATCTCTGCACCACACTGTCTGAGACTAGGCCTCAGCCCACTGGAGTCTCGTGGTAAGGTAACGCCCAAGAGATACTGACTCAGCCTGCAGTCAGTAGCTAGGAGTCTGCTAGAGCCCCAGGTCAGTACAAGGAAGGATGTCTGAATAAAGGAACCAACAAACTGAGAGAACACACAAATCCTTCTAGTAAGCACCAGATAGGAAAGTCAGATGAGCCAAAGTCGTACACGGAGCGGGTAGTCAGCCAGAACCACAGGTTTGCACCAGAAAGGATATCCACTGAAGTCATGGAATGCTGGATGTGCAGTGGATAGATCCCCAGGTCAACACCAGAGTGGGTAGTCAGACAAGCCTAGGTCATACACGGAGTGGGTAGTCAGCCAGAGCCACAGGTTTGCACCAGATAGGCTATCCACTGGAGCGTATGTATGCTGGATGCACAGTGGATAGAGCCCCAGGTCAACACCAGAGTGGGTAGTCAGACAAGCCTAGGTCATACACAGAGCCGGTAGTCAGCCAGAGCCACAGGTTTGCACCAGAAAGGATATCTAAGCCAAATCGGAACGCCAAGGAGAATAGTCAGACAGAGCCACAGGTCAACATCAGAATGGATGGACAGACAAGCCGGATCATACACAGGAATCAGAAATACTAGAAAATGAACTTCTCAGAACAACAACGTAAGGGTGACTGAGTCAGGACTCAGCCTGCCCTTTAAACCCCTCCACAGGAAATAGATAGGAGGAGCAGCTAGCGGGAGGAAGTAGGTAGGAGGAGACTACAGGAAACAAACACACATAAAACAGAGGCCTGCAGCATGCTTGAAGCCTCTTGCCTGCAGATGACACGTGGAAAGATGCCGAGCGTTGCTGAAGCGGCGGTGCTGGAAACAAGGTACTGTGACACTGCTTTATAGCCCATGTCCTCCACCTAAAGTAAGAGAAAAACATTAATCATGATTTATTTACTTATACCCGCAAACCGATCGTGAGTAGGATATCATTGGAAAATGAAGACTTGTCTCTCTACAGTGATATAAAGTATATGTCTGTAAAAACTCTTATATTTATATGAAAACATAGTATATGTTCATACTGGTTGACCACTCAGCGTGAACACTGTAAGTTGGGACATTGCTGATAAGGGGAGACTCCCTTTTACAACAACGTCAATTTAAATTGGTAAATGCTGGGGGGGAGGGGCAAGATATCACCAATGATGTTGTGGCACCGCCTCCATCTCCTAAAAAAAAAAAAAAAAAAAAATTCCCCCGTGGTCTAGTGGAGGCAACTTGGGACATCACAGTACATGCAAGTTGACGTTCCAAGATGGCAGCCAGACCTGGGTACCACAGAAAGAATATCCATTGCTGGATGCCCAGGTAAGTATTTTTTAAACATCCCAAACCCATGTGATTTAGCCTCTTGAGTACTGTGACATACTGGGAGAAGTCAGTCATAGACAGGGCCTAAAATAAATGATGTATCCAAATACTTGAGGTGAAATCAAGGAATTAAATCAATACGGATTTTGGAATGTACTTTTTCTGCTTTTCCTCTATGTAGCAGAGTTCCTCAGTCATGGTCCTTAATTACCCCTAACACTGCAGGTTCTTGGGATTTCCTTGTACAGGTGAACTAATCAGAATGAATGATCCACTAATTACACACCTGTGCTCAAGCAGGGCAATCCATAACCCTTTGAGTGCCAGAGGGGTATCCAGAGCATTGCAAAGCAATGTGTTGGACACCACTCTGGCACTCAAAGAGTTAAAGACTGCACAGTTAGGGGTACTTGAGGACTGTGGTTTAAAGGGATAGTAATGTCTTAAATATATAAAAAGTAATATTGTAGACCATAAGATAAGAAATCCAACAATGCAATTCCTATCTCTCAAACCTTTATGGAGCGTTCTATAGAACATTCTAAAGTTCCCCCTCCCTCCTCTTCTCCTGACGTAAGCTGTAAGCCAACAGCAGGAGATCCTGGTCCGGGGGCCGGCAGGCGGCTCTTCAGCAGAGCCAAAATAGCGTGATTAAAAAAAATACTTCAGTGGAATGGTCTACAAAGTGTGCACACTTTTTAGACCGTTCTTATAGCGCGATTAAAAAAACTACTTCAGTGGAATGGTCTACAAAGTGTGCACACTTTTTAGACCGTTCTTATAGCGCGATTAAAAAAACTACTTCAGTGGAATGGTCTACAAAGTGTGCACACTTTTTAGACCGTTCCAAAGAAGTATTTCTTTTTAAATCACGTTATTGCGGCTCTGCTGAAGAGTAGGCTGACTAGACCTCACCTTTAACCAGGGACACATAGGAAAAATGCATACTGCAGAACTGCTTTGATTTCAGTGAAGTACTGAAAAATGTCTATTTCCTATGTGTCCCCGGTTAAAGGTGAGATCTGGTCAGCCTACTGAAGAGCCTCCTCGTGTCGGCCGACACAGATCTCCTTCTGTTAGCTTTACTACTGACATCAGGAGAAGGGGAACGTTAGAACGCTCTATCTCTCAAGCCATAAAGGTTTGAGAGATAGGAATTGCAATCAATGGATTTCCTATTTTATGCACTACAATATTACTTTTTATATAATTAAGACATTATTATCCCTTTAATGTAGTCGGTTTGCTCCATAACTGTAGAAGACATTCTTAGTACATCAGGCTCACTGAGAACCACTGAATTCTAGAAGTGAGTGTATGTGTTTGTGATTGTTTGAGGAACATAATAATTCATACAGCAAACGTATCAGTAACAGATTTATTTCTAAAATAAGGTGACAATATATCCCTTTAAATGCAGAAAGCTTATAGAAATTGCATTATGCGGCATTTAAAGGGATATCTGGTTGATTCACCTGACTCCAGATTTCCAGCTGTTGATGGATTGATGCAGGAAATAAATATAATTTGCCTAATTTTCTGCCTTGCTTCTAATTACATAAGCAGTACTAATGAAATGCATACAGCCAGGTGGTCTAATCATCTCCAACTCTTGTACTGTGGAATTAGTCAAGGACATTTTGCCATTTTGCTATAATGGTGCTCACTCGCCTGCCACTGCCTGAGATTTAGAAATTACTTTTCAGGAAAATTAAAAGAAGGCACTATCTGATTTAATTAAATGTAGACAACATCTGGCATGGTCTGTGCTAGCGATCATGGACTACTCCATTCTGATCAGAAAATCCTTCAAAGAAATGGACTTTTAAAATTCTTTGGATCCAATTTTTTTCTTAAAGTAGACATGTTACCATAAAGCAAGTTTACTTTGTTTCACAGATCATTTTATTCTGTCTATATGCTGTACTAGCCATATTTCTGTAAGATAAATCATTTCTGATAAAATGAGCTTTTATATTTTGGTGGCACAGTGCAGCACTTTATGCACATTCCTTGCGCAGTATGTTAATTACTTCTGTTTGAGACCAAACTAACCACTCGCTGTACTAGAAATTCTTCCAGTGCGTGGGCTCTATCTAGAAACATTCACAGGTAATACTGGCTCAGTATGAAGACTAATTACCATATAGTGCCACACAGTGCCATCAAGGATTAAAGGTAATGGTGTTGACCCTAGATCCCGGTAGAGGATCAGTTTGGAAGCATATCCCACCATATTGGAAATTTATTAGCAACATTTTTTATGAATTTTTTTTTTTTCAAGTTGAAATGTTTATTGAGGTAGAATAAAATGCGTACATAAAAAAGAACAGAGAAGTACAAAATTACAAGCCATAAAAAAAACAAGAAAATTATAAGAGAAACATGACCAGATAAATGCAATACCATTAGCAGGTAAATAGGCAATAGTAATGTGTCGTACATCGACAATGTGGTGACACAGTGCGATTTGAAGAAGAGAAAAAAAAAAGATAATATTTAGCAGAACGGAAAAAAGAAGAGAAGAGAGAAATAAAAGAAGAGAGAAGAAAGAGAAAAGAAGGAAGAGAATAAGATTTTTAGAGAGGGAAACACAGGGATGGGAAAGGAGTGTTGGGTAAGGTGTATAGAAATAAAGGAATAATCCCACGGGTGGTAAGGAAACAGGACATCACTATTAGAAGTAGTAAGTCCCAGGTGGTGGCGAGAAATATAAACAGCCCTACTTAATTAGGAATTATCCTCAACACCCAGAAACGTAAACCACGGCGTATACAGGTGAATAAGCCGATCGTATTTGCCCGTGGATCGAAGGTATAGTCGCTCCATAAGCAAGGTCGATCGCAATTTAATCTTCCAGTCAGACATAGTCGGAGATGTTCGAGATCTCCACATAGCGGGAATACAAGCTCTTGCCACCGACAGGGCCAAAAGCCAGATTCGAAAAGCAGTATCCAAAAAGCTAGTGGGTGCTGTCCCCCCTGGCCAGATATTGAGTAGAAGTGTCTGTGGTAAAAATGGAGAAGAAATTCCAGATAAAGTAGAAATACAAGTGTGTATCTCTTTCCAAAAGGGTTGAATCCCAGGACATTGCCGCCAGATATGAAACAGAGAGCCAAAAGATTCATCACATCTCCAGCAAGTAGGAGAGGGGTTAGCTACAGACCTATGAGGTGACCAAGGTGTACGATACCATCTCATCATGAGTTTATAATTGGTTTCTCTTAGTGAGACAGGCGTTACATGCTGAACAGTCAGTTTATGAGAAGTAAACCATTGATCATCAGAGATGTGGATATGCAGGTCAAATGCCCAAAGAGTTTTATGAAATGAAGAAGAGACTATTGTTTGTGAACGTATTAGTTTACAGAGAACCGATATGCCCTTATTTAACGGTTTATCAGATAAAATTAGCTTTTCAAAGGAGGTTAAAGGTCTAGGAACAAAAGTCTTAAGGGGTCTTGAAGAAAGAAAATGTCGTATCTGAATATATCTCCAGACTTCTCCAGATGATATATTGTATTGATGACGAATTGAAGAAAAGGTAGAAGTGGGAAGGGAAGGAAAAAGATGGTCCAAGTCAGAAAGGCCTGCGTCCTCCCAAGCAGAAAAGTCAGAGCGATGTAAACCAGGATAAAAATCCGGGTTGCCTAAAATAGAATATAATGGTGAAGGGAAAGTAGTAAGATTTAAAATATTGTTATACCTAGACCAAAAAGACAAAAGATGTCCTATAACAATGTGTCGAGTCAGGACCAGCGGAATCGATTTCCGAGATGTCCATAATAATTGTTGATACCTAATGTTGGGACATAACGTTTGTAAAAGTGTAGCCCATGCCTTCCATGGAGCTACACTACATAATTCCATCAGAGTCTGCAGTGAGATAGCTTGCCAATAATGGAAAAGATCAGGTAAGCCGAGACCCCCCATAGCCTGTGGGCGTGTCAGAATATCAAAGCGTATCCTGGCAGGTCTATTCCTCCCCACAAATCCATTAACTAGTTTTTGCAATGATTTAATAGAAGATATAGGGAGGTGAATGGGTAATGCTCGAAGAATGTATAGAATTTTAGGCAATAGAACCATTTTTGCCAGATTGATCCTGCCTGTCCAGGAGATGAAGATGTGCTCCCAAGAGGAAATATCCTGTTTCAAAGAAGATTCCAAATGACCCAGATTGTACAAAGCGATTTGTTTAACATCAGGGGTAAGATAAATACCCAGATATTTGAGCCCTGTCTCAACCCATGAAAAGGCGAATCCTGACTGTATCTCAGAGCGTAAAGAAGAGGAGATTCTGATAGGCATAATTTCAGACTTCTGAAGGTTAATCCTTAGCCCAGAGAATGACCCGTAGTGTATGAGGATTGAAGTCAAAGCATGTAGGGATGCAACGGGGTTAGTCAGAAGTACTAACATGTCGTCTGCAAAGCAGGATACCTTAATTTCAGTGGGGCCTAAACGTAGTCCAGAAATAGAGGTGTTAGCCCTTATGGACGCAAGTAAGGGTTCGAGCGAGAGAACGAATAAGAGTGGAGATAATGGGCACCCCTGTCTTGTACCATTGCTGATGGTGAAGCGGGAAGAAAGTATGCCATTAACCGAGATCCTAGCAGAGGGTGAACTATACATTGATAAAATAGCTCCCAAAAACCGGGGTCCTAACCCTATCCACTTCAGGACTTCTGTCATATAGGACCAGTCCACTCGGTCAAACGCCTTTTCGGCGTCAAGGGAGAGTATAAGAGAAGGCCGGGGATCATCCATTGCAGACTGTAGGAGGGACAACGTTCGTATAATATTATCTCTAGTTTCACGACCTGGTACAAATCCGGATTGATCAGGGGATATCAAATCCGGTAGAAAGGGTTGAAGGCGAGAAGCCAGTAATTTAGCAAACAATTTCAGATCATTATTTAATAGAGATATCGGACGATACCATCCGCAGTCTGCGTGATCCTTGCCTGGTTTTGGCAAAACCACAATATGAGCACACAAAGAATGGTCAGACCAGAGGGAACCATCTAGAATAGAGTTGAAGAAAACAATAATGTGTGGCAATAGATTTTCCAGGAAGGTCTGATAGTAAAGGGCAGAGAATCCATCCGGGCCTGGACTCTTACCTTTAGGAACAGATTTAATTGCCCGTCTAATCTCATCCCCTGTAAATGGAGTTTCCAATGAGGCCACCGCAACGGAAGACAGATGGGGGACATCAGCTTGTTGAAGGAATTGAGAAATTAATGAGTGTCTCTGCACTTTAGCGGTATGATCCTCTTGTTCCCTAAGAGTGTATAAAGAGCTATAAAAATTAGCAAATTCATTGGCAATCTTGTCATAACTGTGCAGCATAGCTCCCCCCTTATCCCGAATTCCATGTACATGTGACAATGCTCGCGATTTCCTGATCAGAGAAGCCAGTACCTTCCCACATTTGTCCCCATGCAAGTATCGTTGGAATTTAAGCCACATGTGAGATTTAAGTGACTGGGTTCTAAGAAGGGAAGCTAGGTTGGACCTAGCTGCCGAGAGTTCTTCTAACACAATAGGGGAAGGAGAAGATTTGTGTCTAGATTCCAAAATGCGGATCTTATTCAAAGCAGAATCTAAGACCTTTTTTCGGTCCCTCTTCTTCCAACTCCCAGCTGATATGAAAGATACCCTTATATAGCATTTATGAGCTTCCCAGATGGAGGAGGGAGATGCTTCAGAAGAAGTATTTAGAGCAAAGTAATCCCCCAAGTCCTTTGAGATCCTATCCAGGACCTGAGAGTCCTGGAGCAAAGATTCATTCAGTCTCCAAGGTCTAAAAGGCCTCGGAAACTGACCGAACGAAAGGGTCAGGAAAACAGGCGCATGGTCAGATATTGTTATATTGCCAATTTTCGCTTTGAACAACATTTCCAAGTGAAATTGAGTAATAAAAAAATAATCCAGTCTAGAATATGAAACATGGGGATGTGAAAAAAAAGTATAATCTTTCGTGGTGGGATAAACGGATCTCCATGTGTCAATAAGACCTAAGTCCGTCAATAATTTTAAAGTTTTATTTGGAACATTAGTGTTACGTGACAGTCTAACCACTGAGTGATCCAGGGAAGGCATAAGGCCCATATTAAAATCCCCTCCTAAAATCAGCAGTCCTTCATAAAAATCCCCTAAGGTCTTTAGTGCTGTGTGAAAAAAAGACAAGGAAGGGGGAGTAGGAGCATATAAATTTGCCAGCGTCACTTTAGTCCCGGCAATATCCCCTTTAAGAAAGAGATATCTCCCCAAATGATCCGCCTTAACCACCTCACAAGTCCACGGCACATTGCGTCCTACAAATATTGCTACTCCCCTTTTCTTTTCAAGAGAGGAAGCAGTCCACACCACTGGAAACTGCTTGGAGGTCAGCTTCGGCTGAGTATCTCTAGCAAGGTGTGTCTCCTGCAAGAAGGCTATGTCAGACTGGAACCTAATTAATTCCCTCAACACCATAGACCGTTTTTCTGGGCTGTTGAAGCCTTTCACGTTATAAGAGACAAGGTTAATATGTGGCAAAGGCATAACCCAAAGTAAACACAATCCTAGTAATAAAATCCCAAAATGTCCCTCCACCCATGAGATTATCCACAAGAGGGGAATAGGGGGACAGGGGACGGGGAAAATGGTATTGGGGCAAAGAGAAAAAAGAGTAGAGAGAAAGGTAGAGAACAAAGACAGAGAACAAATTATGCGGTAGAGAATAGCCGCTGTGACATCTGATAGTGGCCGCAGCCCCTGTCAGAGGACACATACACCAAATGCGGCAGAGACCTAACGGCCTCTTGACAAAGCGAATAATACAAATAGTAAAGTACATCTCATAGGGGTGTATTATTAACAAGATGAGGCATGTTTCCAAGCACTTATACAAATATAGAAAAATAAAAAAGAAATCCAGGTAACCTATATCAGATATGAGCAATATGCAGCCCAACAGGAATCAAAACTGACAAAACAACAACAGGACTAGGGGAACTATCCTGAAAAATAATCAGAAGTTATAAAACTGCCCACCATCCCCATAAACTACCTAATATGAACCCCCCCACTCCCGCCCTATAGAAAGTGCCTCCCTCCTACATAACCTAAGTACCCAGATTACCATGAAGAAGGGAAGCCTCAGTGGATCCAAGTTCCAAAAGAGAAAATCAAAGGTATAGCATGGGACCTAAATATAGTGCCTGTAACCAGTCACCTCCCCCCGACCCAACTCAGCACCTTCCACCTTTCCCTACTCTGTCATTTCTTTCTGCATTTCTATGTCCCTTCCGTTTCCATCCTTCACTAAGCTGAGCCCCCCTTTATGTGTGACACCCAATTACTAGAAAGTATGCCTGCTCCCGACATAATAAAATCAACAAAGGCAACATCTCCTCATCAGCAGGGTACATAAAGGTTCATAAAGTAACAATAGGGGCAGAATTCGAAATATACATTAAAGGAATAGGAGCAAGTAATACAAGCCATATACTCATCCAACATAATGAGAGTAAGGAGAAAAACCCCATAGCTGTAAAGGGTCTCCGTCTGGAGCGGTCAAGTCCTCAAGTGTAGACAAATCCAGAGATGAGCAGAGCATAAACGGGAATCCAGAGAACTGAAGTCCAGTCAGGATCCAACAATGTCAAAAAGTCACAAGTCCAGCAGTGGAGGTCCCGGGTAAGGAGGGTAATCAACTCATTGAGAAGGGGTGGTAGACACAATCTCAGCATCTCTCCGTTTCTTGAATTTAGGCGGCATCGCCACAAGGTGCCAACGTAGCCTCTGGTTAGATGCCAATTTTACCGGCTGGTCCTGGGGAGAGGATTCCGGCACCTTAGGTAATGGAATAGCAAGAGAGGAACAGAAGGTTTCCACCTCAGATGGATCCTGTAAAAGGGCCGATTTCCCTTCATGTTGTGCTGACAATTTAAACGGGAAGCCCCATCTATATGCAATGCCTAGCGAGCGTAAATGAGTTGTTAGAGGTTTCAAGAGCCGGCGCTGAAACAGCGTATATGTAGATAGATCTTGGTAGACTTGTATTTCCACTCCTGCGTATTTAACATGAGGTTTGTTTCTGCAAGCATTAACCACCGCCTCTTTGTCCTTAAAGTAGTGGAATTTACAAACAATATCCCTGGGGATATCCGAGATGGTATTTTTAGATCGAAAAATTCTATGTGCTCTATCAAGTAGAATCTGATCTTCCAAGGGTCTTTGCAGTAGATTTGAGAAGAAAGACTGCAGAAAAGCAGGTAAGTCCTGGGCAGGAGTGGATTCTGGAACTCCTCGTAGCCGAAGATTGAGCCTCCTGCCCCTGTTGTCTAAGTCATCAATCTTATATTGAAGTTGACAGATGGTCTCTTGTTGAGCCTCATATAGTTGTTCCAAGTGTTGAAAAGAGTTAGCCAACTCGGACTGGGCATCTTCCACTAAGTCCACTCTGGAGGACAGGGAGTGTAAGTCCCTCCGAAGTTCCGACACCTCAGCATGTAATGCTGCTTTTATGTCTTCCGCCAAACTTTTAAGATCCTCTTTGGTGGGTAACAACGCCAAGTTAGCATCGGGAGTGGAAGGTAGTAGCGCCATGTCTCCCCCAACAGACTCCGCTCGAGACTGCGTAGTAGGTAAGGCAGAAACTTCTTGCCGACCAAGAGTAAGTGCGTCACTACGCGAGGGTGGCGGGCTTAAGGCCTTGTTGAAGTAAGAGGGCAATGAGGTATTAGCCTTCTTTGAGGAGCCCGTTTTTTTTTTGGGCGGCATCAGGTGCTATTCCCTTAACATAGGTAGCATTTGTGCTAAAAAAAAAATAACATACAAGCCCGGAGATCAGCGTAGAAGTAGCTTGTGCCCTGGAGCTAGAAGATCATGCGGCCATCTTGGTGTGTCGCCGGGAACACCCCCCATTTTTTATGAATTTATACTGATTCATTTGTAGCTGTCTGAGATGGAGCTGTCTTTGTAGTAATTAGGAAATGATTGAGATGGATGATACTTACTATTTAACTAATACATATTTAAATTTACAAACATCATAAATCTCTGAGTTCTTTATGAGGTAGTAAATTCCATTTAATCCAGCTGATTTCTAGTTTGTTTGATATAGATGCAGACCTGTCATTGGAGAACTATCCCATGAAAATTCCCATTTAAAGGAAAAGTAAACACAATTTATAACAATTAACTATATATATAAACTAGTCTAAAAGCCTGTGTACACGGGCCAAGGTCCGGGTGATATTAACCCTCTGAGTGCCAGAGGGGTACGCAACGCATTGCTTTGCAATGCGTTACGTACCCCTCTAGCACTCAAAGGGTTAAGAGGCCAATAGTGCTCTGTGTTCTGCCGCCGACACAGTAATGCACCGAATGCTCCCAGCACAGAACTCCCTGCATTCCTACACCTCCCAGCATTCCGTGCTTTCGGGCAGTCTGTACAGCGCATGACGGCTTCTGACAAACATCCTAACAAATTATTATTTAGGATATGTTTGTATGTGTGTGAGCAGTTAACTTTTTTTATTAAGAAAACATATATGTTATAGAGCTTTTCCTGATGAGTAAAACAAGATTACTCCTACTGCTGTCAGTTCATTTATTCAAAAGATGGTCACCAAATGGTCAGGAAGTGAATTACAGGGTGAGTAATTCCTAAAATTTCTAACTGACAGCATGATATCAGTTTCAGTCACTTTATATGGGGAACTGTTTGTCAGTGAGTCGCCTCTCCTAGCGAATGCAACAGAATAATTAGAATCTGACCACTAGAGGGCCAAGAGATCAAACTGTAATAACTCTGGAAAAATGTATCTATCAGTAGTGGGAAAATCCTTATTCTACTCAACAGGAAAACCTTACAGTATAGTTTTAGGTAAAGGTGCTCCCTGTGAGACTTATCATTCTATTTTTAAGTTATATGTCAAACTGGTGCAACAGCGACAACTATTGTCCAAAAGGCAATATTCTTTTAATAATACACTCTGTGGGGCAGCTTGAGTCACAGACTACAGCTCTCCATAGTATTATATTTGATTGAATATGAGGCAATGTTTTTATGCATTTTAGCATTAAAAACTACCTTGTCTTATATTCTAGAATGCCCTGTATTCAGAATGCCCAATGGATCTGTGGAGAATCCAATCCAGCAGGCAGCCTGGTACATCTGTCTCCCTCCCTTTACCTTAATGCATAGAGCTCCAAATGGCAGCCTTGTAGAAGTGCAGTACTGCAGGCTACACATCTAAATTTTCCTCATGCCCCTATACTGATATCCCACATCATTTTCAGGTATATTAAAACAGGGCGTGATGCGTCACTTCTGCACATTCCTAGAAGGTCCTGAAAGGGTATGTAAATGATGTGGGATATCAGCATGGAGGATGGCGGCAAATTTGAAAGTGTTCTAAAAGAAAAGGGAGCGCAGAAGGACAAAATCTAAAAGCAGTGTTTATTCTTTAAAAATAGCTCACACGCAACATATAAAAATTCACTTACAGGATAGTTCCAAAGATCTGTGTTTATCTCCTTCCCGGCACTATCACCCTTGGTACTCCCAGTTTACTGCCTCTCAGCTGCTAGACATCCATCCAATATCAGTGTCCTCTCAGGCTCCAGCCCCTCTCCGTCTATACAGCCTCAGAGGGTTTCCACCTATACCAATTACAAGGAGGTAGTATACATCTCACGAACCGGCATATAGTCTCTGAAGGCTGGAGTTCACGGAATCAAGTGTATCTATAGTCACCATGGAATTCGCCGGGAAGGACCAAGTCTCCAGAATGAAACACAATCTTATTGCCCAACGTGTATCGAGGGTATCTCTGCCCACTTCATCAGGGGTTACAGGGAGCCGGTTCGTCAGCGTTTATATGCAAATGCATATCAAACAAGTCTAGATACTGGGCTCATTATCAGCTGGCCGGCCGGCTCCCTGAAATACTGACACCATCTGGACTCCTCCATATTACAACTGGCGATCTAAATAGTGACAGTGGTTAAAACCTATATAGTTATAACATATGACAATACATATACACAGTAATGGTATTACTAGACTGCAAGACCTATAAGACCACAAATATAAATACAACTCCAACAATCTAAAATAATGAAAGAATTGCTTAAAACTATAATCTTCTACAATATACTAAAATAATCCTAGCGAGCTATATGGGAATTATTCCCAAAAACACAAGGGAAATCTAAAAATGAAAAATGGATTAAAAAAAGAATATAAGAAAAGTAAAATAAAAAAATCATGGGAACGTATATCCCTTAAATAAAAGCTGCTAAGTCTAGATCTATATTAAGACCCCAAGGACTTAAAGCTCTGAGCTCATATATCCATAAGGTCTCCCTTCTCCTCAACATCAGCAAACGATCACCCCCTCGTCTATTAAGAGGGATTTTTTCAATAGCCATAATTTTAATGTTTTCAGGGCGGCATTCTTCATGTTCTGTGAAGTGTTTCAGGACACTATGTTTATCCAGTCTATTAGCAATATTTCACAAATGTTCTGTGTATCTCACTTTCACTTTCATCGTGCGACCCACATATTGCATACCACATGAGCATGTACACAAATATACAACATAATCCGAAGTGCAGTTCATAAAGCTCCGCATGTTATATTCTTTTCATGTTACTTCGGATTTAAAAATTCCCTTTTCCATACTATTATTAAAAGCATAGTGTTTGCAAGTAGTGCAACCATTTTTTCCACACTTATACATCCCATCCCCAACTGATAAGAAGTTCTTATTCCTATCAGTGGTGTTCCCCACCGTTTTCAATTTTGAATAAACATCACTAGATGCTATCTTCTCTTTTAGATTACAATTTTGTCTAAAAGATACCTTTGTTCTATCTCCCAGTACTGAGCCAAGGATGGGGTCCTCCATAAGAATGTGCTAATGTTTCTTTAACGTTTTCTCAGTCTGATTTGCATTACTACTATATTTAGTAGTGAAATAAGGTATCAATTGATTATCATCAGATCTTGTCTCTCTTTCTTTATATGTAATCAAATCCTCTCTTGGAATCTGGGCTACCTTATTATACGCACATTCTAATAAATCACTATCATATCCTTTTGCCATCAATTTATCCAAGACAATCTTGGCTTCCTCTTCATATTTCTCCAGTCTACTGCAATTCCTTTTCAAAAGTTGCAGCTGACCAAAAGGAATATTTTGTTTCCACCTTTTGTGGTGGCCACTAGAATAATGGAGGTAGCCATTACTATCAACAGCTTTTCTAAAATTCCTAGTTAAAAATTTTTGACCCTAATGACATAAAAGCAAATCTAAAAACTCTATCTTATCCACATCATTCTTAATGGTGAACTTCAAATTGTAAATATTACAATTTAAAAATGCGTAAAATTCCAACATTATTTCCAGTTTGCCATCCCAAACAATTAGGATATCATCAATGTATATTTTATAGTATGTTATATTCTTGCTATAGGGGTTATTTTTCCAAATGTATTCCTCCTCCTATTTGCCCATATACAAATTCGCCAACGATGGGACAAATGCACACCCCATAGCTGCACCAATCTTTTGAATATACATTCTTGAAATTCAATGTAAGGTAGAAGGAAAATATATAAGATGAAGGAAAATGACATGAGGTGAATGAAGGGAGGGAGATTAGATGACATGAAGAGAGATGAGATAATGAAGATAGGGAGAAGGGACATTATCACGGTTCCCGTGATTTCCTGTCACTCTCTGCTGTGGTGTGTTCCTATTGGTGGAGATTGGTTATGCCCGCCCAGTGTGGCCTTCTTATACCGGGCCTCTGGCACCTGTCAGGTGCCCTTTCGTGGTGTTCCAGTACCAGTGCTCCCGTTGCTGTGTTCCTGTGTACCGATTTGGCTTGTCTGACTATTCTTCTGGTTCCTGCTCCATGTATGACCCAGCCTGGCTGACGTTCCTGCTCCATGATTGATCCAGCTTGTCTGACGCTCCTGCTCCGTGTATGACCCGGTCTGGCTGACGTTCCTGCTCCGTGATTGATCCGGCTTGTCTGACGCTCCTGCTCCGTGTATGACCCGGCCTGGCTGACGTTCCTGCTCCATGATTGATCCAGCTTGTCTGACGCTCCTGCTCCGTGTATGACCCGGTCTGGCTGACGTTCCTGCTCCATGATTGATCCGGCTTGTCTGACGCTCCTGCTCCGTGTATGACCCGGCCTGGCTGACGTTCCTGCTTCGTGACCGGTTTCCTGTGATCGTGTTCCAGCGAGATTTCGTCTTTGTCGCTTGGCGACATTGTGAACTGTTAATCTTGAGCACATATGCTGATCTCCCACTTGCTAAGCTTGTTGCCTCCGTTACCGAGCCTGTCCGTTAACGTTTGCAGTGCTTGTTGCCTCAGATACTGGGCATCCGTTAACACTTGCTGAGCTTGTTGCCTCCGATACCGAGCCTGTCCGCTAACACTTGCAGTGCTTGTTGCCTCAGATACTGGGCCATCCGTTGACACTTGCTGAGCTTGTTGCCTCCGTTACCGAGCCTATCCGTTAACACTTGCAGAGCTTGTTGCCTCAGATACCGAGCTGCTCCATTAACACTCGTTGAGCTTGCTCCCTTCATTACCGAGCCTGTCCGCTATTCTTGCAGAGCAGTTGTGGCTTCCGTTAACTGCCTACCGATAGCTCTTGCAAGACACTCGCTCCATTTATGCACCGGAAGGGTGCTACCATCTCTGGTCCTACTCAGCTCTGGCAGTGTTGTGTACCCGTTTACTCACCAAGGGGTGCTACTGGCTCTGGTCCCATTCAGCTCTGGCAGTGTGTGTATCCGTTGACGCACCAAGGGGTGCTACTGGCTCTGGTCCCATTCAGCTCTCGCAGTGTCATTAACCCATTCAGGACCGTGGGGTGCCATTGGCTCTGGTCCCATTCAGCTCACGCAGTGTGGTTAATCCCGTTACGCATGGCAGAGTGCTCTTGGCTCTTGTACCTTTTAGCTCTAGCACAAGTGGTTGGTCTTGCATATTGCCAGTCTTTGAGGACTACTGTTTGGACTCACTACTAGGTGCTCTCCACCTTGCACCTCAGCCTCTGGCTGCTATTGTCCTCTACTGGGCGTTGTCTCACACACCACATCAGAGACTGATTATTTGCATCGGACTTTAACCCTTGCTATACTCTGTTCCATTGCATTGTACAGTATTGCTCCTTATCCATACTGTGTCTGCTACACTACCATACTTACCTTCAATTACGTGTCATTACCTATTTCTGCCCTTAGGGGGCTGTGTTCCTCATTTGTTCTCAATAAAACTGTGTTTTATTTTTTACCTCTGATCTGAGAGTCTGAATAAACCGTTACAGACATGAAATGACATGAAATATGGGAGATTATATAAATGAAGGTAGTGAGTGAGATAGCTGAGATGAAGGAAGGGAGATGAGATGAATGAAGGGACATGAGATGACACAAAGGGACAAGTAATAAAATGAATGAAGGGAGGGACATGAGATGACATAAAGGGACATGAGAAGACATGAAGGGACATGAGATGATTTGAATGGAGGGAGGGAGATATATTATATGAATGGAGGGCAGGGGCGGCTCTAGGATTTGAGGGTCCTAACTGAAAAATTCACGAGGACCCCCTTTACTCCTGCTCTGGTATATTTAATAAGATATTACCTTCTGATTTTGTCTTCTTGTGGTTGTGTTACCGTATAAATGCTGTGAGGCCCCCTGACCAAGTGCAGGTCCTAAACAGTCACTTATTCCACTGATGGAGAGGGAGGAAGATAGCTGAAATGAATGAAGGGAGATGAGATGGCATGAAGGGACAACATTTGAATGAATGTAGGGAGGGGCATGACATGTCATTAAGGGGTATGAGATGACATGAAGAGAGATAAGATGAATGAACAGAGGGAGATAGATGATATGAATGAAGAGAGAGAGATGACATGACATTAAGAGAGATAAGATGAATGAACGGAGGGAGATAGATGATATTAATGAAGGGAGGGACATGAGATGACATGAAGAGATAACATGAATGAAAGGAGAGAGATAGATGATATTAATGAAGGGAGAGAGATGACATGACATGAAGAGAGATAAGACGAATGAACGGAGGGAGTTAGATGATATGAATGAATGGAGGGACATGAGATGACATGAAGAGAGATAACATGAATGAACGGAGGGAGATAGATGATATGAATGAAGGGAGGGACATGAGATGACATGAAGAGAGATAAGATGAATGAACAGAGGGAGATATATGATATGAATGAAGGGAGGGACATGAGATGACATAAAGGGACATGAAATGACATGAAGAGAGATAAGATGAATGAACGGAGGGAGATAGATGATATGACTGAAGGGAGAGAGATGTGATGAAGGGAGACAGAAGGAAATGAAGAAGAGAGATGACGGGAGAGTGAGAAATGCCAAGTGAGAGACAGACACACACACAGGGTCATCTTATACTCAACATTTTTCTTTTTTCAGCAACAGTTGCAGTGGGGGGTTACCTTATATTCATGGTGTCTTATATTCATGCAAATACAGTAAATTATAGAAATGGCAAAACCTGGTGAACACCATAGAAAACTTCTGGGAGACTATTTAAACCAGCTTCCCTGAGCACTCAGTGTTCATCATCTTTCTTGTTCTGAACATTCATCTTGCCTGATTCCTGAGAGACTTCCTGGTTCTTGACCCTGGCATTGCTTCTGGACTCTGCTTGACCTCTCCTGGTCTAGAGCTTGGCTTTGTATCCTGAACTGCATTGTTAGCCATCTGTCACAGACCTGTGGACCATCTCATAACTTAAAAACTTTTCTGCCTGCCCAGACCCAGATTTTCTGACCTTTCCCTTGTCTGCTGATTTGGTACCACATTTTGAACTTATAGTATTCTGTTCAAATCCACACAAACCTAGGGCCCAGCCTCTGGGGGCGAGCAGTTGCTGTGCTTGCTGATACTGTTCCTGCTTCTGATTTGATACAGACTGATACTGCCTAATTTGCTGATCGGGTACTGCATGTAGAACTGTTCTACATCCTACCTGTGAATGCTTAAATCTTAGGGCTCCGTGCTAGGGGGCAAATTATTGGTTATTCCGTAGTTCACCCAGTACCTGGTCTTGCTTGAGATCTCCTAGTCCAACCCATGCTTTCTTCCTGTTACCATAGATATCTGCATTCCAGCTTCCTTTCTTGTTTTCTTGCACCATTATCTTTTTGACCTACCCCTGTGCTTTGTCTCCAGGTCGCTCTCCATTAGTGTGGCTTTGCACAGGTGTGTGCCTCCCTGCTTTGAAACTCCACAGTCTCATACATACACTTCCCACCATGTCCTTGTCCCCCCCACACACACACACCCTCACCCAATCCAACATTTTTTCATAGACATTTGAAACCATTTGCATAAAAATGACAGATGCTCTGTTTTCCTGGGTCATCCCAACATGTTACCAAGGGAGCAGACCTGATAAAAGGTGTCTATTCAATTGATAGTTGTACTTTAATTGTCACAATTAACTAAAGTTGGACTAGAAGTACAGATTATATTGTACAGATTATATTTATCAAGATTTGTTATGATACATTTTATCTAGACTGAGTTGTATAAGACCATTAATGCTAGCAGGACATTCTGTGTCAGTGGTGGCCAACAGCTGGTGGGGAATGAAGGGATTGTAGGGTGGCAGCAGCTGGTGGATTTCATATTGCCAATCCCTGTTCTATCTTATAACAGTCCCTCACTAGGTCTTATTATGTTAATAGCTTTTTAAAAAGTCTGCTGAAGATTAATGTTTTGTACAACTGCTGCCAAAATTACACTATGCTAGGAAACATTCCCCTCTGGAAAACAGGAGTCTAATATTTTGTAAAGTGAACATATTTATGGGATCATAACAAAACTTTAATTAAAATTCAAAGTACATCATATTTTACTTAATTTCTGGAAATAATAAATGTTGCTTCTTTAAATACAAGAACATATTATTTATGGTAACTGGTACAAAAGTTCCATTCATTCTGGGAATGTAATAATCAGGGAAAATGAACAGTTTGCAGAGGCTTTGAAACTGTGGATCATCATGGGAATGTAAACAACAAGGAAGCATCCAATTGCATCTTACTATCCTATTTGTAAATTAAAACTGCTCAAAAACGCTTGATAATGGGTTTTGTCTATCTACCCCCTTTAGTTCCAATCAAAATATACTGATAATTATACTGCAGAGAATGGTGTTAGAGCCAATGAAATCGATTTACCAGGAAAACCCACAAAAATGTCTTTGGATTTAAATGAGCACTAATGCCTAAATATGAAATTATTTTATATAAATTTAGATATCATGCATTACCCTTAAAAATATGTATTTTATTTTAGATCCATAAAATCTAAACCTAAACTTACATTGTTATTTCATTTGTAGCCTTTCCTATATAGACAGCATTTGGTTAACTTTGCTTGTGCTGTTCGTAATAAGAAAAAGATCGAGGATAGTTAATTAACTGAAATTAGTGCCCAGTACTCTTGCATTCAGAAATGCTTTTCCCTTATCTCAGCCCATTTACAGACAATGCAGCACTATATGTTCTGCAACACCCTGTTGAGATTGCTATGGTATTGGAAGTCAGAGAGCCATTTAAAAGGCAAGAATGGGAGCCCCCAAGCAGCAGAAACATAGAATTGTTAGAGATGTTGGTATAGGATATGTAAGTGTATGTAACACTCATTAATTTTTAGGTATTGGTGTTCCTTTAAAGGAATAGTAATGTTTCATAATAAAAGCAGCTCTAATTAATCATGAAGAAGGAAAACATGAAGAAGGATATAAGTCTTATCTCTCAAACCTTTATGGTTTGAGTGACATTCACAAGCAAAGTTTCCCCTCCCGCCCCTTTTACCTAGTGTAAGTCATCTCTTCTCAGATGTGGAATCCAGTCCATAGACCAGACAGATAACAGCAGGGGACAATCTTCTTCCTATGATAACAAAGAAAGCCCTGCCCCCCTTGACAAGTTTTTCAGGTTTTTCCCTTATCTTAATTGAAGATTGTCCCTCTCTGCAGCCTACCTGGGCACCTCCCTTCTGATCTGGCTGAACAGTGTTACATCAGTAAAAGGGGCGGGAGGGGGACACTTTGTCATTGAATTACTCTTGAACTACAACTCTGACATAATTGAAATAACACTCTCCATGGTCCAAATACTATGATAATGAATTAGTGCTGCTTTTATTATGAAACATTACTATCCCTTTAAAACTGGGCAAAAGGAAGAGATCGATCACTGCACAGAACGTACAAATCACAAATTGCCTTCTTCCAGGAAACTGCGTAAAGAAATTGTTAAATTAGCCTGTCAATTATTTGATAAATAACTATTTGTGCACATTATCTCTACATTACTCATTAGCAATATGTTCTGCTGCTAATGCAGGATGGCGTTGTATTGCTGAGAAAGGAGCATTAAGCTTCAGAACATGTCATATACATCCGTGTTTCCTTGACAACTAGAAGATAATAAATTGTTTGCTCTGAAGGCTATTTCTGTCCAATGTTCTGTAAAACACTGAGCGAGTTCTAAGCGGATTCTTTACACATGTTTTAGTTGACGAGATATGGAAGTTGCAGGTCTTCAGGGGTTACTGTATGCGCTTCTTGTGATAACTTTTATTATTAACCCTTTGAGTGCCAGGGGTTTCGGAAATTTTGTAAAGAAAAAAATTGAGGCTTATCTCTACCATCCACTGTTCACATCTTAAATCCTCAGACTTGTTCAGCAGAGGCAGCACTTATTAGGTAAAATATCATATTAATCCTTTTGCTACTATGGGACCTTAGCAATGCTTGGAGACCTCTCTAACATTCAGAAGATTAAAAACTTCATTTAAATCAATGGTATTTTAGAGGAATTATATTTATTCTGGATTATACATACAGTAGGACTGGATTTCCCATTAGACAACGCAGGAGGTTGGCAAAGGGGCAGGTAATTGTAAGGAGGGCCTCACCACTGCTGTCTACCCCTGGTTCAGGTATCATTGGCTCACTTAGCCCTTCCAGGGGTTACACCTACCACTCACATGACCCCACCCAGGGCTGATGTTCTTAAAAGAAAGGTACCAGGTCTCCGTAATTTTTGCTGGACAACATGCCAAATATGTACAAAGTTACATCAGGTCACTGAAAAGAGGTATGAGGTCACCGATGAAAGGTACAGGGTCACTGACCTGGCATGACCTTTCTGATCAGCTATGACCTTACTCACAGCTCAATTACTGTTAAAGGGATACTAATGTCCGCTGATAAGTTTATGCTATATTGTAGATTTTAAAAAATTAATTATGTGGAGCGAGTCCTATCGCAGCTAACATTCCCCCCTCCCTCTCCTTTCCCTGACGTCAGCGCTCTACTGACAGCAGGAGATCCCGGTCCTGGGACCAGCTGGCGGCTCTTCAGCAGAACCAAAATAGCGATATTTAAAAAGAAATACTTCATTGGAATGGTCTACATAATGTGCCTGGTTTGCAAGCAAGCTGCCTCGAGTTGGCCGACACAGATCTCCTTCGGTCATCTTTACTACTGACATCAGGAGAAGGGAGAACTTTAGAACGCTCTATCTCTCAAACCATAAAGGTCTGAGAGATAGGAATTGCAATCAATGGATTTTGTATTTTATGCACTACAATATTACTTTTTATATAATTAAGACATTAGCATGTTGTATACAAACACATGTAACACCTTTACCAACTGGGGGTCAGGAAATACAGAGCAATCAGGGCCATGTGAGCCCAGGAATATATCAATTACAGCCCTTATCTCTGACTGACTCTCTCTTGGGGAGGGGCCCATGGGACACATATTTGTGTCTTCCATATTAACAACTTTTGCGTTCCAGATGTGTTCAAACAGCAACAAGTTTTTTTTGTTGTTTAAAGGAGAAAAACAGTTCTTAATAACAACCCCATCATTTTCCTTACTGTGTACATCGAATCCAAAGGGTCCTATGAATTTCAATCATTCTTGGATATCATGTCATTGGATGCAGGCATGACAGTTGCTAGCAGGAACAAAAACCTCAAACCTTGCTCACAACACACGCTAATCTTAATCCTCTAACCCCTCACTGATGCATCATGAAAACCTCCCCCGCACCCCCACCCCCCGCATCTCTGCATATATTTTCACAGTGCTGTCAAACATCAATTTCAGTGACATTGTGTAAAAGCAATAGATATCATACATCATTTTCTTTAGCCAAACCTTCACTTTTAGAAGATGCCAATGTTTTGTTACCACCTATCATGGCAGAGACTCTACCCAGAATTCCAAAATACATTTTTTTATTAAACTTTTTATCAAATTAATGATAAACAGCTGTGTGGCAGTGGATTTTTCTACATTCTGCTAGCAAATGTACATGTCTCTACATCTGGTATCTTCTCACATATCCAAAAACAACAGGCATGGTTTTACATGTAGGCCTTACTATAAAAATTAGCAAGTGGAAATTTTTGTTATTTTTGTTTACATTTTGAGCACAAGGAACTCTCCAATGCTATATATTTTTGAAAACTGCCCAAAATTCCAATTTCAGAGACGGACCATTTACGTTTCTGTCCCAAAACTATACTGCTAACAGATCTCCATTAGATGGCACTTTACCAAAAAAAAAAAGAAAAAAAAGTTTTTTTTGGTGGGGGGAGTTGATTTTTTTTTTTTTTTTTACATTTTCACTATATCCTACATCCTAAGTAAAATTATACCTCATTGATATTGGATGACATATTGTACGGTGCGGAAGGAGCACAACACTGCATCTGCAACAATGCTTACCAAGACAAGTTATACCATTTTGGAAAGAAGACAACTAGATGCATCTAATGAGTGTCTTTGTAAACCAAGACTGGGGTGCACAGATGTTTCCACAAGTGGCGCTATAGAGACTTTTTTTTTTTTTTTTTGGTTAAATTTCCCCCAAGTCATTGATACTAAAAGTATTGAAAACTAATTAATTTCAATTCCTCCTGAGTTCAGTAGATACTGTCCATCCAATGAAATGAGTAGCGGTACCAGGAGCACTAAACTGCAACAACCGCAATCTTTCTGTTCCTGTTAATATTGTATAATAGGATATACCTGCATAAAATTTTGGTAAAAACTGCAAACTTGAAGAGAAGGTTTGGAAAGGAGGCAACCAGCCTCTCTGGCACTCAAGGAGTTAAGGAAATTATTTATGACATTAAGTGATAAATATGTATGCAGAAAAAAAAATGTAATCAGCAAATTTTCTCAAATAGGGATATATTTAGAAACATGGCTATATTCGTTATAAGTATGAGCCATCAGTTTCACCACTTGTGAATATTGGTGCTGGTGAGGCAACTCATTTGATTGATGCACCAGATGTAGACTCTGTTCACACCTCAGAGTCACAGGTTCTAGTCCCATCAAGGTCAAAACAGCCTCTCACCCTTCTGACGTAGATAAAATGAGTACCCAGAACATAGTTGAAAAAGAGGAGACAATCTCAGTGTGTGATTACTGGTAAAAAAAAAAAAAAAAACTGCAATAAAAAAGTGTCTTAAAGGGATAGTAATATGTCTATTAAAGTTTAGCTCCGAGTCTTCTTTAAAAAATGTTTTAACATGTAGCACTATACTTAATTACTTATAGTGTTGTAGTTCAAATGCTATTCAAGATGAAAGGATCCCCCTCACGCCCCTTTCCCTGCGTCAAACTGTATCTCTCTCTGGAACGGATGGATGCAGCGAGGGACAATCTTCACTCAGTAAGTGTAAGGAAAACTCTGCCCCTTTGACGTAGGAGGGCAGGATTTTCCTTTTGCTTACTGAAAATTGTCCCTCACCGCTCTGCATCTGGACCAGACAGAGAGGCAGCGTGACACAGGGAAAGGGACGGGGATCTTTTTGTCGTGAATAGCATTGAACAAAACTGTAAGTAACTAAATATAGAGCTACATGCTAAAAAAAATGTAAACAAGACTCTGAGCTAAACTTTAATGTAAGTATTACTATCCCTTTAAACATACCAGTAAAAATGTTTTTTATACATATCCCTCCCAGGTATGTTGTTGTAAACTCCTCTAGCATTCAAGGACCTAGAATTTGTTTCGTACGTTTGTATATTATAGACTAAGGGTGTTTATTTCTCAGGCAACATTGGATGAGGCTTGGGGTGGGGTAATGTTAACAGTGTAGGTTCAGCTGATGAGGTTCTAGTTGCACATAAGGTGACTTGCGTAAGCAAGCCTGCCATGAACATTCATTTGGAATCTTTTATAGCAAAGAAAATAATTTCCTAATGTCGAGAATGTTACAAACCCATTCAACATGAATGTCAGATATCCAATGCAAGGTTTTGCATGTAGTATAATTCTGCCAGTAGTACATGGGTTTGTAGGAGGTAATTTCTCATGATGGTTCCAGTTTATAAATATGTTCAGGATTTACTTTAACCAAGCAAATGGTAACAGCAATGGGTTGTTTCTTTTCCATAGGTGTAGCAAGAGTTAAGTGTATTAGTGAGCTTTGGCTGGTTTTAAGGGAGTTCCCTTTCAGGGACTGAAGAGCTTTCCTAGAGGAATCCTGAGATCAAGGTAAGAACATTAATAATCTTAATGCTATAGATGCTTCTTGTAAGAGTTAAGTTGCCATTTTTCCTCACATATTAAGGTGAATTAAGACGTTTGTCTGCCAGGTGGCGCTGTTGTTGAATCCCCCGTGGAAAACAGGAATTTATGACACTAATCCAGTGATTCACAACCAGGATGCCGTGGCATCAACCTAGGGTGCCCTGTGTTTTCTATAAAGACTAACAAAAAATCATTTTTAAATAAAGAATTATATAAATTGTTATGCGCAATATGTTTAGTTATGGTATTCTGACTATAAGACCTAATAATACTGTATATTTATGTATTGTACCCTTCATTATGCTCTTGATAAAGTACACTAAATATGTTAGGGGTGCCCGGAATGGTCAAGATTACGTGTTAGGGGTGCCCGGAGCAAAAAAAAGATTGAGAACCACTGCACTAATCTTTTCACAGGCGGTAACAGCAACAGCGCCACCTAGCCACAAAAAACAAATCTTGAACTGAAGTTCAGTTCAGATTTGGGTCAGGACTGTATTGCACATCGCTTTGCAATAGTTTAGGAAAAAGCTGGCTTTTCCCAGAATCCTGTGCATACAGCAAATGGTACTCTTTTTACACCCAATAATGTTATGTTCCAGTGAGTGAAGACAGAAAATTGTGGTGAAATGCTTAACACATTAGCAGCGTTCAGCGTTCTAGGACTGTCAATCTGATCCGGACGTTAAGGAATCATGACGGTCCTGCCACATCATAGAATTCTGGGATGACAAAGTGGCTGCACTCCGCTCTTCTATACCAGAATTCATCTCGATTAAAAAAAAATGCACTGTGGTGCTTAACGGCCGCCACCTGCCAGATCGGGCGGTTAAAAAAGGAAGACTTGTGAAATGAAGTACGTTTTTAGCCTTGGAGCTTCGTAGGGAGAGTGTTGCCATCTTTGTGACTTAGCAGTTGATTGACAGTGCTCTCCCATTATGTTCTTCCAAAGTGGAGTTGAAAATACTGAAACACACACAGTAAAGATGAGACCGTACAGGTGAACTGTAGCATAGAGGCCAATGAAGAGGCAGAGGAGAAGGAGGTCACGTGCAAAACAGAGGTATTTGAGTGAAGGGAAGGGGGAGTTTGTTTGGAAGCAGAAGATTATTAGTCCAGAGACCACTGAACCTCTGAATGCTGAGAATAGTCAGGGGAACAAGGACAATAAGAGGAAAAGGGATGTAAGAGTCTAGAATTGTTGCACGGGGTTCTAGGTACAGTCACCTCTCTGGAAATTCATAGACACAAGAAAACAGTGGTGGATGAAATGGAAATCAAGACGACCACTGCAACATTCTCTGCCCATGTATGACTGATTGTGAGCACGCATCTCTATAGCTGCCTTATATGGAATGGGGGCGGGCAACATGTATGCTGAGAGGGGTGGAACTAGTAAACTATGAGGTACAGCTTGCACTGCACGGAACAGCTTGTACCACATGGAACAGCAAGCTGATGTCACGTGGTACATTTTCCATCTATAAAATCTCCTAAACAACAATGAATTTGGGTGAAAAAAGCACTGATTTTATGCAAGAAGGAAAAGATTAATCCACCAACAATAAGTTGATTTGGGGCGAAGGTTCCCCTTTAATAAATCAGAAAAGCTTAGAGATAAAAGTATGCGCTGCTAATTAAATAGAGACAAATACCTGGGATACCTATTCAAAATGTGTTTGTATTTGTCAAATACGGTTTCAGCACAGGTAGGGTGTTGATCCAGGGAGAAGTCCAGTCGTCTTTGGGAGTTCGGATGGAATTATTTCCTCTGCCCCCAAACTCACCATTTGAGACATAAGGGCTTTTATTTGCTGCTCTCTGTTCCAACAAAGAAGATCTGGAATAAAAGTTACTTGATGGTCTCAGGTCTTTTTTCAACCTCATCAACTGCTAAACTGTGTATATGCTATAGCTAAACCAAAATCCTGACTAATGTGCATAGCAACCTGACAATACACACACTAGGTAGGTGTGTCTGGATAAAATAAGAAAAATCACTTTTCCTTATCTTATCATCATAATGTTCCACTCCCTTGCCCTGTTTTTGAACTCTAAACTGTAGTCCTAGGCATAAATTAACCCTTTGATTGTCAGATTGTTGCATAGCATACGACAACACAATGAAATATTAATTTTTGTTTTTTTCTATGAATAGTTCCCACCCTTAATCCCTAACCCTAATGTCTAATACTAACATAACCCCCAACCCTTAACCCTAAACAGTAACACCTAACCCAGAAGCCTAACTCCTTACCCTAACAACCAAAAATCTCTAATGCTAATTACTAACATGCAACCGTCAGATCCAAATAACCCTAATGCTAATTACTAACATGCAACCGTCAGATCCAAATAACCCTAATGCTAATTACTAACATGCAGCCGTCAGATCCAAATAACCCTAATGCTAATTACTAACACCCAACTGTAAAAACCAAATACTCTGGACACTAACGCATTATCCTAAAACCCTAACTCCATACCTCCCAACATTTCAAATTGCTAAAGAGGGACACTTATGATTTAAGGGGTGTTTCTGGGGGTGTGGCTGGTGGGCGGGGCATTACAGATCATTTTTAGGCTATTTTGTGACCTATTGACACCTCCTTGTGTAACCTAATAAGTGACTTATAACAAGACCAAAGTATTTTATTTACACAGACAAATGTTTAAACACATATACTGATGTTTAAACAAACATTAATATGAGTTTTATTGCTGTGGAGCAATGTGATACCATTATATACACAACACCCAGTCTGATCTCCTAAACACAGGGACATCAGGGTGTGAAAGAGGGACAGAGGGATTTTGGATCTAAAAGAGGGACTGTCCCTCCTAAAGAGGACACTTGGGAAGTATGTAAACCCAGCCCTCAAACTGTTTTCTAAAACCCTTATCCCTCAACAGTTACACGTAACCCTGAAACCTACCATCCATCCCTAAAATACAAATATAGTTAAAGGGATAGTAATACGTCGTTTTATCTTTATTTTATTTTGTAGTCATTAAAAAAAAAATGAAGAACGATATAAGTCTTATCTCTCAAACCTTTATGGTTTATGAGATATTCACAAGCAAAGTTTCCCCTCCCGCCCCTTTTACCTAGTGTAAGCCATCTCTTCTCAGATGTGGAATGCAGTCCATAGACCAGACAGATAACAGAAGGGCTCAATCTTCTTCCTATGAGAACAATGAAAGTCCTGCCCCCCCTTGACAAGTTTTTCAAGTTTTTCCCTTATCTTAATTGAAGATTGTCCCTCTCTGTAGTCTACTTGGGCACCTCCCTTCTGCTCTGGCTGAGCAATGTTACATCAGTAAAAGGGGCAGGAGGGGGAGACTTTGTCATTGAATTACTCTTGAACTACAGCTCTGACAGAATTGAAATAACACTCTCCAAAGTCCAAATACTATGATGATTAATTAGAGCTGCTTTTATTATGAAACATTACTATACCTTTAACTCTACATTTACAAGTCAATATTCTCATTTTTGTCAGTGTCTAAATAGAAAACATGGGGCAACCTTTATTTTTATGGCCGTGGCACACAAAAGTTCCACGGCACCCGGGTTGAGAATCCCTATAGAGAAAGGAGCGCTGCTCCAACCAGATCTCTTCAGAAAAGCAGGTTTAGTGACATAACATACTACTCTACCTGCAAAGGAAAATATTGGAGGGCATGCGTATGGTTTAAAACATCCAATCCCAGGGCACGCATATGGTTATAAAAATCCTGTAAGTGCCCTGGGTCTGGAAGATGTGAACTCCTTAGGTTCTCTCCTTACAATCTTGTCTTTAGCAGGGATAGTGGTACATTGTTGCACTATCCCTGATTTTTTGACCATATACAATTGGGGTAGCGCTTCTCCCTCTAGGGGCATCAAGACAAAATAGACCTAAGACTCATCTAAAAGTAAATAAAAAAGGTAAAATGAAGAAGTAAAATAATAAAAAGTACAGGTGATTTGACCTTGCATATTATTCACTTGCAAGATTTATAAAGACAAAATGGGGTGAGGGTGATTGTATTTTCAACCCTTTGTCAGAGTGGTGAGCAACACATTGTTAAGCAATGCGCTGTTTATCCCTTAGGTGTTCAAAGGTTTAATACACACCCATCAAGAAATTAATGTCTTTATAAGTACGTTTTATATATGACAATCTGTGTGATTTGATAAGACCTTTTCTCCCATAATCAAAGGTAAAATCTCAGGTAATACCTACAATAAGGTGAAAAAGTAGAGCTGACAATCCCATTTCTCGGCCCCCTTTCATGTCACATAGCTGTGACATTATATCCATTTCTGTGCAGAGTGCCGAAAATCACAGCATGCTTGAGGATGGGATTAAGGAACTGGCTCTACTGATAAACATTTGGGATTAGTATTCTGCTTCTTAAATATAAAGTGAACCTGTAATTGTAAAACACGCTCGGTTAACTTTAAAGGCAAGTAAAACTGTCTAAATGGTGTGCTAGCCATTTAAGTGTAATATAAATAGTAATTGAGAAATTAACCTTCGGTTATTGGTGGCACAATGTGCAGCTTTCTGACAATTAATTTCCGATCTGGCCAATATTACCACACACTATGCTATCAATGAATCCAGACCATGGGTTGCCAACGTTTTCAATGAAAGCTACTTTTAATCAATCAAAATATACAGAGCTTCTTGAAAACATATATTGAATATAGGTGAATTCTTAACTGTACCAAAGCTATTCTCACCACACTTGACAATAATAACGTTCTTCATAAAAAACAAGTGACCTCCTTAACTCCTTAAGGACTGGCCACGCACACACTTGGCCGGCACTTAAAGGCCACAAGCTATTTTTTC
The DNA here is from genome assembly GCA_037306005.1 of Rhinophrynus dorsalis. Lineage (NCBI taxonomy): Eukaryota > Metazoa > Chordata > Amphibia > Anura > Rhinophrynidae > Rhinophrynus > Rhinophrynus dorsalis. The sequence goes on along the minus strand of CM074723.1, from coordinate 42,557,332 downwards.
TTTTTTTAGCGAATCCGGTTCAGGGCTGCCTGAACGGTGTGTAGCCACATGGGGAGCCCTGAAATCCTTTAAGGTCCTGGAACGTCATGGGTACTTATGGCACGCCAACCCATGACATGCCAGGACCATCATGGGTCCTTAAGGGGTTAACAGCTATGTATAATTATTAGCAGAATAAATCCATATTCACTATAGAAGACAAAACCCGTGGCTCTCCAACAAGATCTGATTGATAGTGCCTTCCCATCCATAAGAACGCTATCCCATATCAAAGTACATGTCTAATGTTATTAAACCTATTAACCCCTTCAGTGCCAGAGGCTCGGGCCATTTTCTGAACCCTGCAGGCCAGACACTTTTTCAACATTTTTGCTATCCTTCCGTTTAGGCTTGATTTCCTCTGGGGATTTTTAGTTACATATGGAAAACTATATATTGTTTTTTTCAGAACGAATTGAGCTTTCTTGTGATACCTTACATGAAGAGAATTTTACATCGTGCAAAAAGCTATGATGTCATAATGACAAAAAAAAGTGAAAATTTACTCATTTTGCTAAAATCACATACTATGTATCAAAAATATTTACCTTGATTGAAAAAGTTTCAATTATTTGAAAAAGCCTCGAGTCCCCTGAGTAAAAAAATACCAAATTTGTATAGTTTTACCTACGTCCATGGCTAGCGTAGAGCCCTAATCACCAGCAGCGCAAAATGACATTTTCAACTTTATAAACTAATATGCGCATTCTAGGGTTTTTGTGGTAAAACTACCCTAAAACAGTGGAATAACTATATAAAACTATATATTTCGGAAAAGTAGACAACCTGCCGCATCTAATGAGGGGTAACTTGCCTTCTTACCCCAAGCCTGGTGTGCACAAATGCCTCCAGAAGATGGCGCTAATGAAAAAAAAGGCATTTTCTTACATTTCTGCCCCTTCAAATGTACTGAAATTTGTGAAAACCATGGCATTTCCAACTGTATTCATTAGCTAGTGCTCTTAGGAGAAAAATGACACCCCATTGGTATGAGTTTAACTACCTCAGGGGGCGTTAGAAGTGCAAAATGACACCTACTACAACCTCAAATTTTTCTAACATTTTCTCAAACATTACTTGTCAGTACACAAATGGTTATAACAACTACAGAAGTGAAGAAAGGGTACACAAACCATACCATTTTGAAAAGAAGACACCCTGCCGCATCTAATGATGGGTGACTTGCCTTGTTACCCCAAGCCTGGAGTGCACAAATGCCTCCAGAAGGTGGCACTAATGAAAAAAAAAAAGGCATTTTCTTACATTTCTGCCCCTTCAAATGTACTGAAATATGTGCAAACCATGGTATTTCCAACTGTATTCATTAGCTAGTGCTCTTAGGAGAAAAATGACACCCCATTGGTATGAGTTTAACTACCTCAGGGGGCGTTAGAAGTGCAAAATGACACCTACTACAACCTCAAATTTTTCTAACATTTTCTCAAACATTACTTGTCTGTACACAAATGGTTATAACAACTACAGAAGTGAAGAAAGGGTACACAAACCATACCATTTTGAAAAGAAGACACCCTGCCGCATCTAATGATGGGTGACTTGCCTTGTTACCCCAAGCCTGGAGTGCACAAATGCCTCCAGAAGATGGCACTAATGAAAAAAAAAGGCATTTTCTTACATTTCTGCCCCTTCAAATGTACTGAAATATGTGCAAACCATGGTATTTCCAACTGTATTCATTAGCTAGTGCTCTTAGGAGAAAAATGACACCCCATTGGTATGAGTTTAACTACCTCAGGGGGCGTTAGAAGTGCAAAATGACACCTACTACAACCTCAAATTTTTCTAACATTTTCTCAAACATTACTTGTCAGTACACAAATGGTTATAACAACTACAGAAGTGAAGAAAGGGTACACAAACCATACCATTTTGAAAAGAAGACACCCTGCCGCATCTAATGATGGGTGACTTGCCTTGTTACCCCAAGCCTGGAGTGCACAAATGCCTCCAGAAGGTGGCACTAATGAAAAAAAAAGGCATTTTCTTACATTTCTGCCCCTTCAAATGTACTGAAATATGTGCAAACCATGGTATTTCCAACTGTATTCATTAGCTAGTGCTCTTAGGAGAAAAATGACACCCCATTGGTATGAGTTTAACTACCTCAGGGGGCGTTAGAAGTGCAAAATGACACCTACTACAACCTCAAATTTTTCTAACATTTTCTCAAACATTACTTGTCTGTACACAAATGGTTATAACAACTACAGAAGTGAAGAAAGGGTACACAAACCATACCATTTTGAAAAGAAGACACCCTGCCACATCTAATGATGGGTGACTTGCCTTGTTACCCCAAGCCTGGAGTGCACAAATGCCTCCAGAAGGTGGCACTAATGAAAAAAAAAGGCATTTTCTTACATTTCTGCCCCTTCAAATGTACTGAAATATGTGCAAACCATGGTATTTCCAACTGTATTCATTAGCTAGTGCTCTTAGGAGAAAAATGACACCCCATTGGTATGAGTTTAACTACCTCAGGGGGCGTTAGAAGTGCAAAATGACACCTACTACAACCTCAAATTTTTCTAACATTTTCTCAAACATTACTTGTCTGTACCCAAATGGTTATAACAACTACAGAAGTGAAGAAAGGGTACACAAACCATACCATTTTGAAAAGAAGACACCCTGCCGCATCTATTGATGGGTGACTTGCTTTGTTACCCCAAGCCTGGAGAGCACAAATGCCTCCAGAAGGTGGCGCTAATGAAAAAAAAAGGCATTTTCTTACATTTCTGCCCCTTCAAATGTACTGAAATTTGTGCAAACCATGGCATTTCCAACTGTATTCATTAGCTAGTGCTCTTAGGAGAAAAATGACACCCCACTGGAATGAGTCGACCTACCTTAGGGGTGCCAGAAGCACATCACTACACCTACCTGTTTGCTTCTTCGAAAATGGCGGCTTGTACTAAAATGTCCATAACTGTTAGAGACATGAAGGAAAGGTATAAAAGGTATACCATTTTGGAAAGTAGACATTCTCCCGCATCAATTGAGGGGTCACTTGCCTTTCTACCCCCTGGGCTGAAGTGCACAAATATTTCCAAAAGGTGGCGCTATGGGAATAAATACATGTTTTTTTACATTTCCACCACTTCAAAGATACTAAAATCTTTGAAAACCATAACATTTCCTGCTGTATTCAGTACCTGCTACCAACATGAGAAAAATGGTAGCCTATTTGTGTGGGTTAACATAGAATATGTGGGTGCTAGGAACACGTACGTAAACCTGACACTTTTGTTTTTGAAATTATCTGCTTGCACTAAAATGGTTATAACCATAATAGATATGCAGAAAAGGTAGAGAAACAATGCCATTTTGGAAAGAAAACATCCTTCCGCATCTAATGAGGGGTCACGTGCCTTCTTACCCAAAGGCTGGTATGCACAAATGCTTCCAGGAGGTGGCGCTAGTGAAAAAAAAGGCATTTTCTTACATTTCTGCCCCTTCAAATGTATGGAACTTTGTAAAAACCATGGAATTTTCAACTGCATTCATTAGCTAGTGCTCTTAGGAGTCAAACGACACCCCATTGATATGAGTTGACCTACCTTAGGGGGTGCTAGAAGTAGAAAACTACACCTACTACAACCTCTGATGTTTCTAACATTTTCTCAAATGTGACTTGCCTGTACAAAAATGGCTATAACACATTCAGAATTGAAGAAAAGGTAGATAAACCATACCATTTTGGAAAGAAAACAACCTGCCGCATCTAATGAGGGGTCACTTGCCTTCTTACCCCAATACTGGTGTGCATAAATGTTTCCAGAAGGAGGCGATATAGGAAAAAAATTGCATTTTTTTACATTTCTGCCCCTTCAAATGTATGGAGCGCTGTGAAAACCATGGAATTTTCAACTGCATTTGTTTGCTAGTGCTCTTAGGAGTCAAATGACACCCCATTGGTATGAGTTGAACTACCTTAGGGGGTGCTAGAAGTAGAAAACTACACCTACTACAACCTCTGATGTTTCTAACATTTTCTCAAACCTGACTTGCCTGTACGAAAATGACTATAACACCTTCAGAATTGAAGAAAAGGTAGATAAACCATACCATTTTGGAAAGAAGACAACCTGCCGCATCTAATGAGGGGTCACTTGCCTTTTTACCCCTAAGTTAGTTGGCACAACTATTTCCAGAATGTGGTGCTACAGGAAAAAATAAAATTTTGTTTTACACATCAGTCACTTCAAAGATACTAAAATGGTTCAATGGCGTGGGATTTCCTAGGAGGACTTCTTGCCAGCCTAAGAAAAATGGTACCCCACTGCTGTGGGTTGACATACCAATTTACGCTACAGGAGCGTAGCTACCAGTGAAACAGAAATGGTAAAGCAAACAGTGTATGTGTGATTTTATGGCTAACAGATGAAAGAAGCTAGGGCGTCAGCCGGTGTACGTGCGGACCTGTGACTACAAGTGTAACAAAGTATGTGGGAGGGTGAGGGATTAGGCAGTGTGTGTGGGTATGAGCAGAGGAGCAAGGATGGTGGGGCAGTGTTTGATAGTGTGTATGGGAGATCTGTGACTACCAGTGTTGATAAAAAGTCCTGTGTGTGCCACAGGAAGGGGGTCGGCATTGAACTCCCCTCCTAGTGGCACACACAGGGTTAATTTGTGTTTTTTTTTTTTTTTTTTTATTATATACCTCATTGAGGGGCATAAGGACCCCCTGATCCCTCCCCAATGAGGTCTTAGTAAAAAAATATATATATGTCCACAAACAGGGGACCCGGAGAGTGCCACAGGGGTCTCCAGCGCATTGCAAAGCAATGCATTGGATCCTTGTGGCACTCAGAGGGTTAATTTTTTTTTAATCATTACTTGGTAATCAGAGCTTGTTGGGGGGCCATCAGGACCAATCATGATGGCCCCCCAACAATCTCTGATAACGAAGTAATGAGAAATGCCCTGTGTGTGCGCCGCAGAAGGGGGGCTGCATTGGCCCCCCTTGAGGCACACACAGGGTTAATTTTTTTTCTTTACTTTTTTTATTATGGACCTCATTGGTGGGTATCAGGACCCCTTTGATTCCCCCCAATGAGGTCTTAAAAAAAAAAAAAAAAGGAATCAAAATAAATGTCCCTGTGAGTGCCAAAGGGCTCTCCAGCGCATTGCAAAGCAATGCATTGGACCCTTCTGGCACTCAGAGGGTTAATTTTTTTTTTAATCATTACTTGGTAATCAGAGCTTGTTGGGGGGCCATCAGGACCAATCATGAAGGCCCCCCAACAATCTCTGATAACGAAGTAATGATAAATGCCCTGTGTGTGCGCCACAGAAGGTGGGCTGCATTGGCCCCCCTTGTGGCACACACAGGGTTAATTTTTTTTTCTTTACTTTTTTTTTTATTATGGACCTCATTGGTGGGTATCAGGACCCCTCTGATTCCCCCCAACGAGGTCTTAAAAAAAAAAAAAAAAAAAGGAATCAAAATAAATGTCCCTGTGAGTGCCAAAGGGGTTTCCAGCGCATTGCAAAGCAATGCATTGGACCCTTCTGGCACTCAGAGGGTTAATTTTTTTTTTATTATTACTTTGTAATCAGAGCTTGTTGGGGGGCCATCAGGACAAATCCTGATGGCCCCCCAACAATCTCTAGTAACAAAGTAATGATAGAAGCCCTGTGTGTGCCACAGGAGGGGGGGGGTGCATTTGACCCCCCCCTGTGGCACACACAGGGTTAAAAAAATTTATTTATTTTTTTTTTAATAATAGACCTCATTGAGGGGCATCAGGATCCCCCCTGATCCCCCCAATGAGGTCTTTAAAAAAATAAAAAAAAAAACCCAAAGAAAAGACCCTGTGAGTGCTACAAGGGTCTCCAGCACATTGCAAAGCAATGTGCTGGGGACCACTGCGGCACTCACAGGGTTACTATTGTTTTTTTTTTTTTATTATTTTTTTTTTTTAGCTATTCAGACCTCGTGGGGGACATCAGGACCCCTCCTGGTGTCCCCTAAGTAATTGATCTCCCAGCCGATAGGCTGGGAGACCAATTTGGCGACTGCAGGAGAGCAGAAGCTCTCCTGCCTTTCACTCCTACCACCGGTAGGAGTGAATGGGACCGGGGAAACTTCCCCAACGTCATCAGTGACATGTCACTGATGACGTTGGGAGGCTTCCCCCGGTCCCGCCCACTCCTACCCGGAAGTTCGGGTAGGAGACAAGGAAGAGGAGAAGCTGCGCCTCAGCTGCGCTTCTCCTCTTCTTTTATTGATCTCCCAGCGCGATCGGCTGGGAGATCAATAACAGGGGGGACATGAGGAGTGATCCTCATGTCCCCCCACGATTGCCCACATTTTTTTTTTTAAAAATGCGGCCACTGCATGCCGGTTATACCGGCTCATGCAGTGACCGCATTTTAGTGGGTACATTGTACGAGCTTGGCACAGCGGGTACAGCTGTCCAAACTCGTACAATGTACCCACTTGGCACTCAAAGGGTTAATGAATATCACAGAAAGGTGATAAGCTTTGCTACAAAGGAGTGGCATTGTGGCCATATGCGCTCTCATCCCCTGTGACTCCACATTCTGCCTACAACACTTATAATATGTCATCTTGACAAAGGATGCACATTAATCAGTAAACAAGCCATTATTCAAGAGCTATTACTACAGTGTTGGAGAGTAGAACTATTAAAATGGTGTGAGACACTCTGTCTGCATTTCTTTCACCTCTCTGGTTGGCCACTTCTGGGTACTGTAGATGAAAGCTGTTCCAGGATTGGTTGTAGCAAGACAGGAAGCAGATTTCAGTCACCGGACCTGTCTCTGGATGGCCAGATAGTTTGATACCTGGTTGGAGGTGAGAGAGCCACTCACTAGTAGTGAAGAGCTACTTGTTGGAGACGACTGATGTAGACCCACACACTGGGGTCATTTCTAATAGCAAAGCAAGGGATACGTTTGACCTTGAACAGAATGAATTAGCATCTGTACAGAGAATTATCATAAAATGCCACAATACTCCATTTCTCAAAAATGATTTATGTCACAGATAAATAGCCAGCAGAACATATAAGCATTTTATTCTCTGCGAAACAAACAGAATTTGGCTTTGTGACAGGTCCACTTTAATCAGCCCGTGAGCAATAATATTTTTTTTTAGCTGTGAGAAATAACAAGCAGTTAGAGACATGATACGCTAGCATCTCAGCAGATCAATACATATAAATAACATCAATGAGATCACTACATGACAGCAAGGCACCGAGGGGATACATTTAGATGACTTGTCTTTTATCTTATTTATAACACAGAGCTGATCATTTTAGGCTATTCATAACAACTTAAAGGGATAGTAACACTTAAAGGGATAGTAACCTCGAAAAAAAGTACAGGCGAATTTATAGGTACAATTAAAACATACTTGCTGCCCTCATTCCCATCTCTCAAACCGTTATGATTTGAGAGATGTAATAAAATAAAGTCCTCCGTTCCCTCCCCTTTCTGCCTGACGAGCTGTAAAGCTATCAGAGGCAGAATCGGGTCGACTGACTTTAGGCGGCTCTTCAGGAGTGCAGACATCGGGATATCTAACTATAATTACTTCATCGGAATGGTCTACAATGTGTGCTTGCAAGCCAGGCACACATGGTAGACCATACAGATGAAGTAATTATAGTTAGATATCTCGATGACAGTGCTCCTGCAGAGCCGCCGTCTGGTCCCGGAAGCAGGAACTCATGATGTCCTCTATACAGCAGACACATGAGAAGTGGGAGGGAATGGAAACCTTTATTTTATTACATCTCTCAAACCATAACGGTTTGAGAGATGGGAATGAGGGCAGTAAGTATGTTTTAATTGTACCTATAAATTCACCTGTACTTTTTTTTTTGAGGTTACTATCCCTTTAATGTGTAACAAATATATATTTATATATTGTAGAGTTTATCCTCCAAAGTAAAACAAGGGTACTCCCACTGCTGAGGGGTCTTCATTGAAAGGTTATTGCAGCTCAGACTTGAATTTTTTTTTATTTTTTTAGGTGCAATATCTCAATGGTCTGAAATGTTACAGTGGCGCTGTTGCTACAACATCCTATGGAAATGTTGGTCAACACAACAGAGCTGTCTTTAGGATGGTGTAGCAACAGCGCCACTATAAATTTTCAGGCCACTGAGATATTGCGCCTAAAAAAATAAAATAATTTCAAGTGTGAGCTGGAGAGGTCTCCAATGCATTGCATCCAAAGTGATAAAAACAGCAGATAGACTACCATTGTTGCATCAGGTGCAGAGCCCCTGGATCCAGCCAACTTTAGGGTCCCACTGAATGATGAACATAGAAAATTTTTAGGATTTTTCAGTAGTTTACAGTGAATTGGGAGCACAACAATTAATTTGTCCCTGTTCTCTCATTTAGAAGATCCTCCATTGTTTAAAAGGGAATTGACATATTTTGAGATAACGAATGTGCATTGTACTTCCAGTGCTGTAATTATTTCCATGACTTGTGTTTATTGATTTTTTCCATAGATTAGTAGGAAACACAAATACACAAATTAATCAAACACAGATATGTCCGCAGTGAAGAAACACAATACTAATTTAAGGAGAAAAGCAGAACGCAGTATATAAATAGTGACCAGGATTAATAGGGTGGAGGCGGCAACCACGACTGTATGAGGAGCAGGATATATATGTTTCTGTACAGGGCCGGGTATCCCATTAGGCAGAGTAGGAAACCATCTAGACCCGGGACAGTCAGTCTTTGGATTTCCAGCTGTGGGAGACTTCAACTCCCATCATCCCCAAAGAGCAACTGGATGGTTGGGGAAGAAGGGAGTTGTAGTCTCCAATAGCATGAAAGACCAAAGATTGACTATGCCTGGTCTAAGGCCAGATAATTGTGAGGGTCACATATGTAATGGATGATACCAGGTGAATCTGTGTGTTCAAGTGATGTGTAATAGCAAAATAATCTTTTTTACTTTGCAAGTCCAAAGACATAACATAGAGACCTGTGAACGGTGAATTATCACAAAACTGTTTTATTGTCATATCTTCCTAAAGATATATCTATGGCATGACCCAGAAACAGACCACGAGGCAGATGGATGCGGAGATCATATCACTGGGATAAACTCCTCCTTTCTCTGCAAATACTGTGGTTGTTGCACTGTGTGTTATAGGGCGATCTCCACCAGGTTTGACCCGTTCTGTTGCAGGTATGGACACTGTAAGGGAAGTATGATAGATGGAGAATAGGAAACTGGCCAATGGAAACAGGGATGTTATACTTTTTGATATTCATTCTAAACAACTGTACATTGTCCTGGCCAATGATACAAATCTCCTCCCATCTGTTGAAGGTGACGTCTGCACATGGACTACCACTGGTAGCGCTCTCATGCAGGGACAGAGCCCCCATCTTGTTCTTCACCTTTCTCTTACAATTTACCCAGTGTTTCTCAATTGAATCCTTGTTGCGTCTGCACCTGGACACCAAGTTGACTGTATCCTCTACCTGGAAGAAGGAGTCTCTTTACCCAGAAGTCTAGAACCAGCAAATGCATACATTTAAAGATGCAGGAGCTCCTCTCAGGACAGAGGAGGAAGGGGAAGTACCATAGAAGGAGAATAATATAGGTTTAACCACCACAAAATAATTATTTGTAGCAGCAGATTTTGGTGGTGTCAGCTTCTGATTTAAAAATGTCCCCAAAGCATTTTGGAAGCCTCCCCAAATAGAAATGTTATCCTAGGATAATGAAAAAGTCACCACTAAGCAGGAAAGGGTGTGGCTATATTAAAGAGGAACTCTGACCATTGCAAATTATCACCTCTTTGGGACCATCCATCTTGACATGATTTGGATGATTAGTCCTTCCCATTAATTTATTACACCCCTTTGGTGGAAGATGGCAGCCTCAGGAGTTGGCGTGAGAAGGAAGGAGGCAATTTCAGTACAGGTGAGTAATTACTTGCTCCACACAGGTCAGGGAGCCTTGCTATACTGTTAAAGAGTCCCCAACTACTAATCAAAAATGTATAAAACCTTGACACTGATTGAAAATCAAAACACACAAGGTAAAGACAGTTAAAACTGATACTTTTAATGTGATGAAAAGTTAATAGATGACGGATCTATTTTAATATGAGAAACAAACACAACATTTTTTTCCAGCCTTTTGTTGATTGTAAAGCAAATTCTCTTAGTATAGTGTCTAACTCCTTTCTTAACAGGGAGTCCTAGAACCCATGCATTTGGGGCTTCTTACCTGAATCTGTTTCTTGTGTCCCCAGTTGTCCATCTGTTACTTCAGCACATCTAGCCTACCCTTCTTCCATGGTGTGGAGCCCATGTATGTGCGAGGCATAGTAACTCACATCCAGCCTCCTCTTCTTCCATGGTGTGGAGCCCATGTATGTGCGAGGCATAGTAACGCACATCCAGCCTCCCATTCTTCCATGGTGTGGAGCCAATGTATGTGCGAGGCATAGTAACGCACATCCAGCCTCCCATTCTTCCATGGTGTGGAGCCCATGTATGTGCGAGGCATAGTAACTCACATCCAGCCTCCTCTCCTTCCATGGTGTGGAGTCCACGGGACTCTTGTATATTCGAGGCATAGTAACTCATAGTGGGGCCATAAGCTGGTTGGGGATTATGGTAATTGTTGTCCACAATAGCTCGAATGCCAGTGGTTGATGACTACTAATCTAAATTCAGGATGGAAAAAACTGTGACTGTCCAGCTGGTGGTGAGCTGCAACTCACTTCATCATCAGTTAACTGTTGACCAGCTGAGGATGTTGGGAGATGAAGTCCAAGAACATCTTGTGAGTCACAGGATGCCCATCCCTGGCCTGCTATATAAAAAGAAAGACATGGCTGGTTTTGTGCAAGGTCATGCAATGTGTTGGAGACCTCTCTAGCATTCAAATGGTTAAAAAATCCATTAAATCCATGGGACTTTTTTTCCCCTTTGATGTAGTTGATGTGGTACACAATTGCTCCCCTTTAGCTCCCTGTACGCAGATCTGTAATTTTAGGAATTTGTATCTTTACTGTGAGACACTGAGATTTGGATTAAAATCCTGAGTCTATGGAAAGGGTATTGGGAGTTAACAGGTTTGGATTTAGATCTGAGTGACTTTCATCCAGGTCTTCCCAGGCCGCTTACCCAGTTCCTTCTTTAGCTGGTAGTACATGAGACCAGCAGAGAGACATAACATCACTTGCCACCATCGAGGGCAATACACCAATACACCATTCTTTTAAGAACATTACCCCAATTAAATTTTGATTTTCATTACATGTTTTCATAGGGACTAAAACAGATAGTTAACCTTTATTTTAACATTACATATTCTGCAAGTGCAAAAAGTCAAATTGCCTGCACTTTGTGATTTTTTTTCATCGTCACCATTTCTTGTCCCTCGCAGTAAGCTCCCTGCACCTCTTTTTCCAGAGACCTGTCTGCTCAGCTGACAATCAAAGCAGGATAATGATATAGTGTAACACTGTCCCTGCAGTATTGAGCGCTCTCTATGATATATTTTTTACATTGTATGTTTCTTTAGATTGCATTGTTGTCCCTGCTTTTACAGTCCTTGCCAGAAAGCTCTCTAGAAACATATGCAGGAAACTCAAGAGGGAAGATGCACTAAGGCATGATACAAAGGTGATAAAGGGGATATGACTTCTCCAGTGATATTACTTCAATCCCCATATTATTCTATAGAACCGATGCACTAAGATCTCTACAACTTTGGAGAACTTAGTGCATAGGCTCTGGAGAATAACATAGGAACAGGAGAAGTTATATCTGCTTTATCATCGCTTTATCACACCTCAGTGCATAACCCCCAATGTCAGGTACATAAAAGTGGTAAAGTGGAAAACAAGAAAAACGATAATAAAAATATATTAACTTTACATAATATGCACTTACAGTAAATGTAGTCAAACTAAAGGGTTACTATCACTTGAAAACTGAGAGACGGAAGGTAAGAAAAGATGCCTTGGACTGTCTTATCACTCTCCAGATGCCCATTCCCCAGGATACTCAGGGACATCTGACTCTGCTGGCAGGACAGCCTGTAACAGACGGAGAACAAAATAATCCCTGTACAACTTGTATTGGGATTTGTCATCATTGAATGTCCATGGACAGTCATTGTATGGATACCCTCTGATTATAAATAGACAAAGGATAAAGGACAAAGGGTAAAGGATAGCAGCACAGGAGACTCTTTGCCCAACAAACTCAGTGATTACTCATATTAACATGCCTTTACTTACTCTAAAATGAGTGTCATTTACTTTACTATTGAAAATCACAGCTTCATAAAACTTGCTCAGTGGCTGCTATCATATAGTACTAGCTACAAAGCCCGTATACACAAGCTGATCTGGAGTGGGGAGCTCCGGATGGCTCACAGCCTGTCTGTGCTCCGGGGCAGCAGCGGAGGCCCTGGGTGACATTTTGTCACCCAGCCGCCTCCGCTGCTTCCCCGGAGCCAGGAGCACAGACAGGCTGTCAGCCTTCCAGTGCTCTCCTCTCCGGTTCAGCCCATTCTGCGAGTCCCCACTGCGCATGTGTGGTTACACACACAGTGAGCGACACATTCTAGTACTTTATATTATAGCAGGGCTCAAAATTTCCACTCGCCATTAGCCAATGGCGAGTGAAAATTTAGCCCTGGCAAGTAGAAATTCAGTCCTGGTGGGTATGTTATGTATTGCAGTGGCGAGTAACTTTTCAGGTCTGGCTAGTAGCAAAGGACTTAAAATTATAAGCCCTGGTTGTAGGATATGTAGGAAACGAAAGTCAAAACGTTTCCAGGCTGATGTCATAAGGAGAGCAGGAGCAATTCTTGAGCAGACCAACTGCATCATAGAGAACATGTCACCTAAAAACAACTTAAAGATGTCAGGAAAACATAAATTACAGCCCCCACCCGCCCACCACCACCACAGTGGCCACTCCTGTCAAAATCACTGCAGCCAGATTCATGGGGGCATCACTGTAATCCGACCCTTCTCTTCCCCAAACTGTAGGGATTCAGGAAAGGGCACACCTTGTCCAATTCAGCTCACCGTTAGGGTGACCACATTTCCATTCTGTCATTTAGAGACACTGCGGAGATGAGAGCAGTAGAGTACTTGTCCAGGGCTCAAGTGCAGCCATACGAGAGGGGTCACTATACATCACTGGACATCAGTGTGTAACCTGCTCATCTGTGATGGACTACAAGAAAATGTACACCACGTCCAAAGCCTTAGACTAGCATTGTGCAACACAACTGCACTTCAGCTCCTGTTTGATGTCAGGATCAAGGCTGAGTTATCTCTCTAGTGCTTAGAGCTCTGTCTGGAAGCCATTTTCCTGTATGTATGTATATCTTTTTTTATATGGCGCCACACAGTATACGCAGTGCCTTACAATATATGAGCTCAGAACTTTCTTGGGCACCCTGATGCATTTTTTACAACAATTGAACCTCTCTCCTTGCAGTTCTTGATGATACGATAAATGGTTGATTTAGGTGCAATCTTACTAGCAGCAATATCCTTGCCTGTAAAGCCCTTTTTGTGCAAAGCAATAATGACAGCACGTATTTCCTTGCAGGTAACCATGGTTAACAGAGGAAGAACAATGATTTCAAGCACCACCCTCCTTTTAAAGTTTCCAGTCTGTTATTCTAACTCAATCAGCATAACAGAGTGATCTCCAGCCTTGTCCAATTCAACACTCTCACCTGTGTTAACGAGAGAATCACTGACATGATGTCAGCTGGTCCTTTTGGATCAGGGCTGAAATGCAGTGGAAGTGTATTTTTTTGGATTAAGTTCATTTTCATGGCAAAGGGGGACTTTGCAATTGATTGCAATTCATCTGATCACTCTTTATAACATTCTGGAGTATATGCAAATTGCCATCATCTAAACTGAGGCAACAGACTTTGTGAAAATGAATATTTGTGTCATTCTCAAAACTTTTGGCCACGACTGTACGCTTACTTAACAAAAGTTAAACAAGCTAAAAGGCACTGACTTTGTACAGCTGAAACTCTTTATAAATTATTTACTTTATTTATGTCTCCTATCCTGACCAGAACTATATCACTGTATTCAGATGTACGCTGTATGTCTCCCATTACCACTTTAGACTGTAAGCTTTCAGACAGGGACCTCACTTACACTGTTTCACTTTGCAAAGCACTTGTAACATTGTATTGTCTAAACCCCTAAATTGTACAGTTTTGCGTACACTTGTGGTGTTATATAAATACTCCTATTCATTCATTCAAACCTAGTGCATTCACAGAGGTATGATGGTGAAGACATCTTAGAAACATAGAATTTGACGGCAGATAAGAACCAGTCGGCCCATCTAGTCTGCCCAATTTCCTACTGTAAAAAAAAAAAAAAAAAAAAACACACAACCTTAAACCTTTTTTGGTCCTTGGTCTTTTCTTATGTTAAGGACCGCCTTATGCCTATCCCATGCATGCTTAAATTCTGTCACTGTATTAACTTCTACCACTTCTGCTGGTAGGCTATTCCACTTATCTACTACCCTCTCAGTGAAGTAAAACTTTCTTACATTACATCTAAACCTATGTCCCTCTAGTTTTAGACTATGGCCTCTTGTCCTAACAGTTTTACTCCTTTGAAATATACTTCCATCCTGCACTTTGTTGAATCCCTTCATGTATTTGAATGTTTCTATCATATCCCCTCTCTCTCTTCTCCAAGCTATACATGTTCAGATCCTTTAGTCTATCCTGATAGTTCTTTTCCTGTAGACCAGTCACCATTTTAGTAGCCCTTCTCTGAATTCTCTCTAGAGTATCTATATCCTTCTGGAGATGGGGTCTCCAGTGCATATGACGAGATGGAATTGGTGCAAATACACCACAACATCACCAACTTGGACCCCTATCAAACCTTAGCGTATCTCCCCCCGCTGTTGCAGACTACAACTCCCATCATCCCCAACCAGCCATTGTAGTCCACAACACCTAAAGGTTGCCAAAACCCTGGTTTAGATGCAGCTTCTGGTAATTATGCGCATAATGGATACAAGAGCCACAGAACATTTTGCTTTCTAATATTGATTATTTGATTCAATGCTAATGAATTTGTAAGAAGATAAGTATTTCTCGGATCCCATACCTACACACTTATAATTACAGTCTACTAACAATCAGAACACGCACAACAGTTTCAAGTAATTGGAGAGCTCCTGATTTAAATGTTCAGCCTGATAAAGAGAATCAATAATTGAATTTGCTATAATGATTTATCTTTAATCACAGTATTGAGTAGTTCAGTGCAGGTTTCTGTTTGGAATGATTCCCTGTATGCATAAAATAATATGGTTTGTCTGCTGCATTCGTATAATTAAAGGGAATCAATACCTTCAAGAGTAAGGGACTTGAATAAGGAGATTTCATTGGTTTAGCCCATTCATTTAGACTAACTTGCCTGTGCTTAAAGTGTTACTAATGTCCCAACATAATTTGTAATAGATTTGTATAGTCTAAAAAAAAAAATCACATTGCCACAAACCCCATCTCTCGAACCGCTATGGTTTGAGAGATATTGGCAATGAAAGCTCCCCCTTCCTTCATGTCAGCTGTAAAGCTGACAGAAGTGGATCTGTGTCTGCCAACACGATGAGGCTCTGCAGCAGAGCCGAAATCCTGTTATTGCAAAAGAATTACTTCATTGGAAAGGTCTACATAGTGTGCTTGCAAACCAGGCACACTTTGTAGACCTTTCCAATTAAATAATTATTTTGCAATAATGGGATTTCAGCTCTGCTGTAGAGCCGCAGGCTGATCCCCAGACTGGGATCTCCTGCTGTCAGCTAGACACTGACATCAGGAGAAGGGGAGGGAAGGGGAACTTTCATTGCCAATATCTCTCAAACCATAGTGGTTTGAGAGATGGGGTTTGTGGCAATATGATTTTTTTTTACACTCTACAAATCTATTACAAATTATGTTAGGGCATTATTAACCCAAAAAGCAGGGAAATCCATAAATCCTGGTCAGTTGATGGCCCTTGAGGACTGAACTTGAACAGCCCTGCCTTAAGTCATATCAGGGGCATACCATTCTTATTTTGTATTAGAAGACACACTCTCGTGGAGCAGGAAAATGTTGTATGCCTCTTGTGTCCAAGATACAGCTCATACACAAGAGAGATGATAGTATGAATGTTTATGGATATATGAAAGTGTATAATAAGAGTATCCAATGCATTCAGCAGAAAAAATATTAATCCTCCTTTATCCGTCCTCAGAGCACATGGAGGGGAACAGTGCTAAATAGGGAATAAGGTCCTACCAGGCATCCTTCATTCCTGAGAGCTGGCAGAAGGAGCCAGTGGGATTAGAACCTGTGTCATCCCTTATTCTATAGAATGTAAAATAAAGTCTCACAAAAAACTTGAAACCATAGCATACATAAGTCATGTTAAGCTGGGCAATATGCTTAGTATAAGAATAGCATAGTCTTAGAACCTAAGAAGCCCAGAAATCCTATATAATAATTCACTAAATGTATGTTTGTCAGAAGCTGTCATGCGCAGTACAGTCAGCTGCTCACACTGAAGTCATGCGCAGTACAGACTGCACGTGCCGTGGCTGATAACAGAGAGGGGCGCTCTGAATTCAGACTGTATAGAGGACTATGGTCTGAATTCAGAGCGCCCCCCCTACGTATCAGCCACAGCGCGGGCAGTCTCTACTGTGCATGACTGCACCACAGCCATTGCTGAGTGGCACTTTGGCCAGTGTACATGGGCTCTTCAACTAGTCATCAATAAAAAAATAAAATAAAGAAATTATAAGCCCTTTGAAGTAACACAGAATATGTAACAAAATGCCCCTTTTGTGTAGAGATGGTCCTTCTTATAGTTTCAGAGGCACCTGAACGCTAAAGTCACCCAAAAATCACTATGCAGAAACAGCAGAAGGAAGCTGTCACAAAACCCAAGGTTCATGATGCTCCAAGAAGCCTCCTAGCTTCTGAAAGAACTCCAGGGGGCAACTACATCTCCAGAGTGCAGCTTCTAAGTGACTTCCAGTGCAAATCCACAAGGGCTTTCTATGGCATGGAAATTCAAACTTGCCACAGTTTCCTATATAGATGGAATCCACCAGGGGCCCACACTGTTACTGGAGATGGCTAAAGATTCCAGACCCTTTAGGACTCACCTAGGCTGCCAAGGTAGGAACACAGCTAGGTCCTATATAAAATAACAAGCTCAGTATGTGCTACCAGGATACCCTGAAGTAAAAAAAATGACCCAGGTCTCCTCATTCTATATTTTGTGTATTGTTAGACTGTCTGCATGTGGTGTATTCCTCTGCTAGTCTCATCTAATAACAGGGAAAACAGATACCAGGTTATGGAAATCAAACCAGCCTTGTACAAACAGAGTCAACAAGATTAACTAGGTAGATGCCCTTCCTACAGATGTCAATTATATAATCATATTTGTTAATAGATCGGGACTATGTTGTAGTTCAATGTATCTCAACCCAATCCACAAGAACCCCTACCAGTGCAGTCAGTCAAAGACATTGCTAAAGCATTAGTGTCAATAGCAACTGTGTGGTACCCTGTTTACCCACTGAGTGCCAGGAGGTACGCAACGCATTGCCCTTCAATGCTTTGCTTACCCCTCTGGTACTCAATGGGTTACGAAGAAGAAAAAAAACACAGTTTTTTTGGGTGCTAGAGAGGCCTCCAATTCTCTGGCAAGCAATGCTTTTGAATGCTACACAGCATCCATCTGAATAAAGTCTTGACTTTTTTTTTTCTTTTTCTAAAATATACTAAAATACATGGTACACTGTACTTCACAGCTATGAAAGTAAAAATATTAATTGAAGGGTTCCTCTAGGGATTGTCCCCCTGAGTATGGGAGCTAAGCAGCGGTAACGCTTCCTGGCAGAGCTCTACTCCACATGGAATAGCACAACAGATGGCAGAAGGTTCCTTCATTACAAAATGCTTCGTTAGAAATTCTTCTGTTAGTTTTGCATGTTTGTGCAGTGCTGTGAGCGTGTTATTGAGCTGGGAATTATCAGGGTAAAAGGAATAGAAATGCGAATCACAGATGTAGTGTGTAAATACAGGATTTCAAGAGGTTTATTCAAATACATATGTTGATATTGCCTTATGTATAGTAAGAACATGGGTTGAATTATACATTCGTAACGGATACACGCGGGCCAGTTTTTTTAGGTAGACAGACCAGAGAGTGGTTAGAAGTTCCTTTGGACCTTAGAAGCTTCATCTATGAGTAAGCACCATGTGGTGCGAAACGCGTTAGATGTGAGATAAGGTGCATTTGTTGTGTCTGTTTGCCATATGTAGTTTGAATAAATTGCTTTTATTCTACAATTTAAGTCTGCAAACGAGTGCCATTCCATTTTTTCTCTGTGTATATGCTGCCTTGAGTCAAGGAGACGCTCTGGAAGTCTGTTGTGAATTGGCAGCGAGTGAGGACTGTGGAGAAATTGGTGAGATGCATAATCATTATTATTTTTATCATTCCTGATCTATATATATTAGTGCCGCTAAATCTGAGACTAGTGTGGGACGTGTTCTACAGGGATGCTGGCTCTTCACATGTCCAGTTGTACCCTGCAGTTGCCTCGGATCGGACGATGGAGCATCCCTGCATCGTTCCTCCCATCAGCTAGTTGCCTCTCATATCAACATGCAGTCTAAGGTCACAGGACAACTTTGACTTGATGTTTGCTGGTAGTTCAACCATTTTCTGCAAACTCCAGACAGCCACATGGCTGCGTTTGTGATACATTCACTGGAACATCTGTTGGCAATGATTACATCATGCACTAAGTCCCTTAGGTCCTGCTGTTCGCCTATTTTCTGACTGAAATACATGCAAATACTATCGCTTGCTGACTACCTGCTTAGTCTGGTACGGACATGTGACCCTGCCCCCGACGGAGGGGTGATTCAGTTGTATCTAATTAATTGGGGATTTACATAAGTGTATTGATATTGTCTTATGTATAGCAAGAAAATGGAGTGAAGTATAAATTACTAATTGATATACGATAATTAAGCAGGGGCCTTTCAATGTTAATTAAACCTGAAATGTAACTTAGGGCTCGATCCAAATGTTGGCGTCGCCAGAAAAAACTGGAGACGCTGGTTTTAACGTCAATTGAGCAATGCAAATGTTCTACTAGAAACAAGAGACACCAGTTCTGAAACAGACATCGCCCGTCGCCAGAACAGCAAGATCTCACCCATAGAGGATAATATACAAACGACGCCAAAAGCTATTCAAATGTTGGAGTTAGGGCTAACTCGCGTTAAATTGCAACATTTCTCTCCAGAAATCTAACGCCTATTTTTTTTGGAGTACAGCACACAAGTAAGAGTAGAAAACCCACGTCTCCAGTTCTGAACAGCATTCTCTGTGCTTTTCCCTACCCAGCCACTAGGGGAACACAGAGAAGGCTTTCAGCACCATGGACAGCTTTGAATGCCATAGGGATGTGCACTGCTCACCCCTGTGGCATTCAAAGGGTTAAAATCAATAAAACTAGTACACCAAGCACTACACAATGCCCCCTTCCACATCCCCCCCCCTTAGTATGTCACATATATTGCATATATGGGACATACTAACCCCATCCACATCCACCTCATGGACTTCCATGTAGTGGACAAATCTGTCTTTTATTCCACAATTAACCCTTTGAGTACCAGAGAGGTAGGAAAGCATTGCTTAGCATGTTTCCTACCCCTCTGGTACCCAAAGGGTTAATAGGCAACGTATGGACTACATACCTTGCCTATATATATATATGTGTGTTTGTGTGTGTTTTAAACATTTTTTAATTAAAATAGTATTATTAGACAGTTTAACCCCCTACCTCCTGTGTCCCATTGCTAGTAGTACTTTTGCTCCACTCTTCTTCAAACTGAGAGTGGAGCAAAAGTACTAAAAGCAAAGGGACACAGTAAGTAGGGCATCATTAATGGTTGAGATCTAAGTTAACATACAACTGAGGGAGCAGGCTGCACTGTGAGTGCAGCGCTCCCCTCATCTCTATGTATACATTATTACTTTATTAATAATTCCCTTGCTGCGGGCGGCTGTGAAGCCCGCAGCATAATAAAACCCCTAGGCATTGGAGAAAGCGGGAGGAGGGGACAGAGACATTGGAGGAAGCGGGTGGTAGGCTTGTACTTGCTGCCCGCTTCCTCCAATACCTCTCCTCACGCGTTGGCTTTGTGCCCAGCTGCCTGGCGTCGCCTTGTGCAATTCGTCCCTTTGCACAAGGCGTTGTAATTGTACAACGCCTTGTGAAAAGGGACGATTGAGACAAGGGACAATGAATGAGATCTAAGTTAAACTGTCTAATAATACTATTTTAATTAAAAAAAAGTTTAAAACACACACAAACACACACATATATATATATAGGCAAGGTATGTAGTCCATACTTTGCCTATTAACCCTTTGGGTACCAGAGGGGTAGGAAACATGCTAAGCAATGCTTTCCTACCTCTCTGGTACTCAAAGGGTTAATTGTGGAATAAAAGACAGATTTGTCCACTACATGGAAGTCCATGAGGTGGATGTGGATGGGGTTAGTATGTCCCATATATGCAATATATGTGACATACTAAGGGGGGGGGATGTGGAAGGGGGCATTGTGTAGTGCTTAGTGTACTAGTTTTATTGATTTTAACCCTTTGAATGCCACAGGGGTGAGCAGTGCACATCCCTATGGCATTCAAAGCTGTCCATGGTGCTGAAAGCCTTCTCTGTGTTCCCCTAGTGGCTGGGTAGGGAAGCACAGAGAAAGCTATTCAGAACTGGAGACGTGGGTTTTGGATTTTCTGACTGAACTTGATACTTTGCAGTGCTGTGATTGGCTGTGGTGCTAGGTAACATTTTTATCGTGTGTTTTTAGGTAAGATTTTCTATGCGACGCAGGTTTAAGGTTAACGTGTATTTTGTTGGTTATCGCTCCTTAGGCTTTCTGGGTAAGGAAGATTTGAATCTCACGTTACCTGGTCTTGCTTAAGGAGCGAAGGCAGTTTTTTCTTCACGTTGGTTTTAACGCCAACATTTGGATCGAGCCCTTAGTTTGTCATAACAGTGTTCTGCCTCCTACATTATTTCTTAATTACAGAACTCCAACATATTCCAAAAAGTTATTAAAAAAAACGGAGAAATAAACACAAAGGGCCATATGTTCAAAGAAGCAGCAAAATAGGTTTTGTCGTCTGTAACGACTTTTCAAAGTACAGTGTCTTTGGGATCATTAATATTTTCAGAGAGTGTCGGTTGTGATTGAAAATATGTCGTTTGTCCTGACTGAAATTGTCGTATGTAATGACAAAAAAAGTCTTAACTAATGACAAAAATATCTTAAAAAATGTCTTAACAACAAAAATGTCTTAGCTAACAATAAAAATGTCTTAACTAAAGACAAAAATTCTCACATTCCTAACTTCACATTCCCTCCACTTTTTTCTTAACATACAAATTTTGTCTTTTGAAAGACATTTTTTTGTTGTTGGTTACGACAAATTGTCTTTTCCTCTATACGACACTGGAGAATAGTTTAGCCACGCCCTTGCCCCGTCCCTTTGCCCGTCAATTCTGGAGTTGTGTCGTACACAATGGACATTACTAGTTTTTTGTCGTATACTCTATAGAAAATATGTCGTTCATGCATTCAATTACTTATTTTTGGCTTTCATACAACGTTTTTTTGTTGTTATCTCATTGAACATACGGCCCAAACAGTGAGGCATACAGATCCAGAAGAATAAAAATGGAGAAACCCAATTGGTAATGTCCTGCCACACCATGGTGTTACCTAAGAATGCACAGCCACACCATGGTGTTACCTAAGAATGCACAGCCACACCATGGTGTTACCTAAGAATGCACAGCCATACCATGGTGTTACCTAAGAATGCACAGCCACTCTATGGTGTTACCTAAGAATGCACAGCCACTCTATGGTGTTACCTAAGAATGCACAGCCACTCTATGGTGTTGCCCATAGCCTCCCAGCTAACCATTCATCACCCACCACCACTATACATTAATCTATCCCACTCCCTCCACCTAAGTAGTGCTGGCATCTATACAAAATATTGTTGGAGTGTGTTCCACCGAGGCTTATCTAAATCGTGAGGAGAGTTCTGTCCATCCTATGGTATATGTAAACCCGTCCAGTCCATGGACAAAACTCCTACATGTACAGAAGGTGCACCCCCTTCCTCGCTACACCTCATGTCAATATAGGAAATATGGGAGGGGCAAGTCCAGGATTTGCAGGGAGGGGTTTTCAAAAAACATGCATTAAAAATCCCCTGCAGTTGCCTGTGCCAATACCAAGGGTTGGCACCTCAGTTGTCAATGGCCTTCAACTCCCATCATCCTCCAACAATAACTGGAGGGAAGTACGTCTTCCACCCTGGTACAGAAATCTGCAAAAAAAGGAGCACATATTTCTCATTAATCATGTGCCTAATGTTTATTTCCTTCTAGTCTCCCAGTAGAACACCTAAGACAGAGACCCCCCCTGTATGATAGAACAGGAACTACATCCATTCCTCGTTTGTTTTTCTTGTTCACCCAGACAGAATTTGTTAGGGACAGCGTCCTTTTTTTTCTATGGGGCAAGTAGGGGGACAAGCCCCATTTAACCTCCTGTTTTATTACAAGTAGGAGGGTTTGTCTGGTGTAGCGGGACACAAAACACCCTTTACCATGCCCCATATTGTTTGGGCACTGGGTTTATCTAAGAGATAAGTGAAGTGCCATGGACAAAGATAACACAGTATACTAGAAAAAAACCATATCACTAATAACTAATTTTAAGACAGCGCAAATTACCAATGAATCAGAATAGTAACCATACCATAAATACTGAATTCAGTGGACCTTATGTATAAAACCGGAGTATTGTAACTCTATGGTAAACCAATTGCACTATATAAGACAAACATTTCCTACATTGTCATTGATTTAAATGGATAGTAATGTTTTACAAATAACAGCAATTCTAATTAATCTTCATAGTATTTGGGTCATTGAGAATGTTATTTCAATACTGTCCAAGTTGTAGTTCAAGAGTAATTGAATGATAAAGTATCCACATCCCATCCCTTTTACTGATGTAACACTGCTCACCTCAGAGCAGCAAGACTGTCCGGATGGATCACAGAGAGGGACAATATTCAGTGAGCATAAGGGAAAAACCTGAAAAACCTGTCAAGGGGGGCAGGGTTTTCCTTATACTCACAGTAAGAAGATTGTCCCTTGTTGTGAGCTGTCTGCTCTCAAGACCAGATTCCACATCTGAGGGGAGGTGGCTTACACTAGGTAAAAGGGACGGGAGGGGGATACTTTATCATTCATTTACTCTTGAACTACAACTGTGACAGTTTTAAAGTAACTCTTTCCATGGCCCAAATACTATGAAGATCAATTGGAGCTGCTCTTTTTGTGAAACATTACTATCCCTTTAAACAGGGTTTTTTTTAACCAAAAAATGCACTGCTCCACTTCATACATAAGACCTAGTGTGCCTGTACCCCCAACCCAACTCTTTTTCTGCACCCAGCATATTCATTTAAAAAAAAATAATAATAAAAAGGCTACATGAAGTGTTTCACATCCTAAACACGTTGCTTGGAATAAAATTAACAGCAAAAGAGTTATATCCAACATTCCATACTATGCCCAGAAGAAGTGTCACAGGGTACACGAAAGGCATTGGAAATAGAGTTGGAATACTGAACGCCATTCCATATTATATGTCTGCTATTTTAATATATTTCAAGTAAGCCATTTTCTACCACCCGCCACAAAGGACTATATATATCACCTTTGGACTCGGGAGAGCACCTATCCATATACTCTGCCTGCTTCTAACCCCAATTCCAAGGATTCCAGCGGAACATCAACTCAGCAAGGGTACTTTTGTGATCCCACATTTACAGCAGGAGCTTGCCGAGGAGTACGGGAGATACATCTATATAGTCGGGATACTCCCTACTGATAGTAGGAAGAGACAGCATCTGCCCACTACAAGACCGTCTCCTCATCCTATATACAACCTACCTGTCATTAGCATATTCAGCCGTGAGTGGACTCATTATACACCATGCGGTAAGACCAGCATGTACCAGTATACTCCATCATTATAGCGATACTTATTTCAGCTTAATATTTACTACTTACTTCTTCCCCTATATATCTGTGAGGATGATTTTGTCACAGCTTACCTTGGTTTCAGCGGCTGATCATGCCGCATGGATGACGGCCGGAAGATGGCTTAGGTTGGACGCATCAGAGCAAGATGCGTCATCTGCAAGAGCGAGGCTTCAGAGTGTAGCAGGCCTCTGTTTTATGCCATGCTTCCTGTAATCTCCTCCTACCTACTTCTTCCTCTGAGCCTGCTCCTCCTACTTACTTCCTGAGGAGGGGTTTAAAGGGCAGTTTGAGTCCTGACTCAGTTGCCCTTGCGTTGTTGTACAAAGCAGTTCTGTGTTCTTGGGCTCTGTGTATGACCTGGCTTGTCTTACCATCCAATCTGGTGCTGACCTGTGGCTCTATCTGACTATTCTCCTGCCTTATCCTTATAGTGGATACCCAATATGGTGCAGACCTGTGGCTCTTCCTGACTGCCTGAACTGTGTATGACCTGGATTGTCTGACCATCCAGTCTGGTGCAGACCTGTGGCTCTGGCTGACTACCTGAACTGTGTATGACCTGGTTTGTCTGACTACGCTCTCTGGTGCTGACCTGTGGCTCTGTCTGACTATTCTCTTGTTATTCCCCTGTATCTAGCAGACACCCAATCTGGTGTGGACGTCTAGTAGACCAGCTACTTACTGACTGCAGGCATGGGTCAAGCTTCCTCTTTCTCCATACTGACTGCAGGTGAGAGTCAGGTATCCTCTGCTACATCACTGACTGCAGGCGTGAGTCAGGTAGTATCATGGTGCCCGTGTTCCTGCGCTGATGGCAACATTGTTACTGTGCATAATTTCTATGTTGCTTTCCCATTGGCCTGACATCCTTGCTCCACCCAGGGCTTGCCTTTTTATATCCTGTCACATCTATTCTAAGGTGCCCTTTCGTGGTGTATCTGAGCCTGACGTTTTGTTACTGTGTTGCTGTTCGTGTATGAGCCGGCCTACCTGACGACGTTCCTGTGTTTCCTCTGTACTGCTCTGTTACTGACTGATCTGGCTGAGAACCCGCTCTGTTGCTGAACTGATCTGGCTGAGGACCTGCTCCGTTACCTACTGATCTGGCTGAGAACCCGCTCCATTGCTGAACTGATCTTGCTGAGAACCTGCTCCGTTACCGACTGATCTGGCTGAGAACCCGCTCCGTTGCTGAACTGATCTGGCTGAGAACCTGCTCAGTTACCGACTGATCTGGCTGAGAACCCGCTCCATTGCTGAACTGATCTGGCTGAGGACATGCTCCGTTACCGACTGATCTGGCTGAGAACTCGCTCCGTTGCTGAACTGATCTGGCTGAGAACCTGCTCCGTTACCGACTGATCTGGCTGAGAACCTGCTCCGTTGCTGTACTGCTCGGGCTAAGAACCGCTCCGTAGTTCAACGGATCTGGCTTAGAACCCTCTCTGTTCTAGTCTGCCTGGCTATTGAGCCTTGCCTGTGCTCCTGACCAGTCTGTGCTTTCCGTTTGTTTGTAACCAGTCCCGGCTGAGCCATTGTCTCGTTGCCATCCGTGTATGGCTGTGTCTCCTCCGTTGTCTTACTGGCCAGCATTACATTCAACGGATTCTGGTTGCCTTGTTTGGGTGCGCCACGTGGCCCTAATCTTATTTTGTCGACTGTAGGCATAGCATTCGTGCTATAGCCACTTAATCCTACTGCCTGTGGCAGTGTGTACATGCGAAGTACCGGTACAGTGCTAGCAAGTGCTGACTGAGTTACTCTGATCTCTCTTTGTCTCTCTCTGCGCTAATTGCTGAGCTCACTTCCTGTGGGAGTTCCTGTGTATCTATGGGCATCTCCTGTTAACTAGTTCAGTGCCTAGACTGTCTAGGCAATCCTTGTGCCTGGGTGAGGGCCAGCACTTGCATTGGCACTCACTACCTGGTGTGTGGAGACCCTGAGCTCTTATCCCTGTCTAGTGGCCAGCGGGCCTCGAGCCAGCATTTACGCTTGTTCCTCTGTCCTGTGAGGGGACACCTGTGGCCTTCCAGTGTTCACCTACGATCCACCCCTAGCACTCTAGTGTTTACCCTTTGTAAGTGGTGGCCTCGGTCACCCTGGGACCCCTATCCCGTGGTCAGTGTTGCCTCTTTGGGTTCTGTGCCACCCAGGAGTCTGGGTCTTGTGCCTATTACCATCTCCAGGACTTTCTGCCATCCTCTGTCCTGCTGTCAGCTGGGGTCCAGTAGCCTGATCTCTCCAGGTTCTCTAGAAGAGGGTTGCCTGCCTATGATACCTCCTGTGTCTGTATCCCATTTCAGTCATTCTGTTCACAGTCATTGCTTATTGACTATATATCCATTATATACTGTGTTTCGTGTTGTGGGTCTGTGGCCTTATTCCTTGTATGCACTTTACTCAATAAAGTAATTTTAACCTTACTGTTCTGTCTGAGTGTTCATCAAAAACCGTGACAGGTAGCTCCTCCTACATCAGATCAAGATCATGTGTTCCAGTTCCTGCCTCTGGTTCCAGCAGAGACTACCAGTGGCTGAGGCCTAGTCTCCAGCAGTGTGGCCAATCTGGGCAGCCTACTATTTCTAATAGCAGTGCTTGCTGGCTTAGGACCCTCTGCTTATTCTTGTTATATTTCTATTGTGTACTACCTTACTTATATTTTAATAAATTGCATTTTACTATACTGTACTGACTCCTGAATATCTCTGGGGAACCGTGACAGTTTATAAGCGGACATATGTTTAGGAAACATACCCAGCCAATCATAGCGCGCTGTCAGTTGTTTTATTCAAAACTTATAACAGTTCTAATAATCGGGAAGTGAATTTAGTGTGCGTTTACTTCCTGAAAGTTCTGACAGGAAGTGACTCAGTAGTTTCTATCACCTCAGTCTATGAAGAAATGTATGTCACTGACTTTCCTCTCCATTTGAATGTAACAAATGGCACCGGCCAATCAGCACACGCAGCCACCGCTTGAAATCCAAGTCTATAGAGTAGGATTATGAGACATGTTCGCTGGCCAGTCAGCGCACACAACCACCGCTTGAAACTGAAGTGTATATCACAGCATTCTGGGACATGTAGTCAGCACCCGCAAAACACCACTTGAAACCCAAGCGTATAGCGTAGTATTCACTCAGGGTCACAAACACTCAGGGTCATACACTCACTCACTCAAGGTCACACACATAAACCTCTGTTTTAAAACAGTTACTCGGAGTGGAGTAAAGTTCCTCTTAACGTCTGAAAGTGCAGTAGGGGTCAACCACCAGTTGAGCACAGAGTGTGTTACACACACTCACTCAGGGTCACACACACTCATCATACACTCATTCACTCAGGGTCACACACATACTCATCACTCAGGGTCACACACACACACTTATTCACTCAGGGTCACACACACTCAGGGTCATACACTCATTCACTCAGGGTCACACACACACACACTTATTCACTCAGGGTCACACACACACTCAGGGTCATACACTCATTCACTCAGGGTCACACACATAAACCTCTGTTTTTAAAACAGTTATTCGCAGTGGAGTAAAGTTTCTCTTAATGTTTGAAAATGCAGTAGGTGTCAACCACCAGATGAGCACAGAGTGTGTTACACACACTCACTCAGGGTCACACACACACTCACTCAGGGTCACATACACTCAGGGTCATACACTCATTCACTCAGGGTCACCCTATCACGTTGCCCGTGTTTCCCTGTCACTCTCTGTGCTGGTGCTCGTCCATTGGAGGAGGTTGATTGAGCCGCCCAGAGTGTTCCTTTATTACTGGGCCTATGGCACCTGTCAGGTGCCCTTTCGTGGTGTTCCTGTTCCTGCGCTATTGTTGCTGTGATCCTGTATTCCTGTGTACTGATCCGGCTCGTCTGACTACTCTGCTGTTCCTGCTCCGTGATTGACCTGGTTCTGGCTGACTTCCCGCTCCGTGATTGACCCGGTTCTGGCTGACTTCTTGCTCCGTGATTGACCCGGTTCTGGCTGACTTCCTGCTCTGTGATTGACCCGGTTCTGGCTGACGATTCCTGCTCCGTGATCGACCCGGTTCTGGCTGACGATTCCTGCTCCGTGATTGACTGGCTCTGGCTGACGTTCCTGCTCCGTGATTCTTACGGTTCTGCCTCTCGTTTCTGCCTGGAGACATTCTGAGCCTGCTCGCAGCTAGCACTGACTGATGACGCTTCCTATGTTCTGTGGCCTTCGTTACTGAGCCTGTTGGTTGCCTCCGTTACTGAGCCTGTGAGAGAATACTGCCGAGCTGTGGCCGTTGTTTCAGAGTCTGTCTAGAACACTTGCTGTGCCAGTTGCCTCCATTACCGAGCCCGTTTGCATACGCCTGCCAAGCTTGTTGCCTCCCATACTGAGCCACATTAACACTCGTTGAGCTGTTGCCTACTATACCGAGCCTAGCTGTTACCACTGCAGAGCTGTACCTCTCGTTAGGTGCTCGTTTTCCAGGAGTTGTCGCACCGCGTGGTGCTAAGGGCATTCCAATACACTGGCAGTGTGTGCTCCGTTTCAGCACCAGAAGGGTGCTTTGGCTCTGGTCCATTCTCGCTCACTGTGTTTTTCCATCCACCCGCACTTGGTAGTGCGTTGGCTCTAGTATTCCGCTTGGGCAGTGTCTCCTCCGTTACAGCACCTAAGGGGTGCTAGGCTCAGGTCCCATTGGCACACGCAGTGTTCCTCCTCTACCGCACCAGGGGTGCTTCCATATCTGGCTCCATTGGATCTGGCTCCATTGGCTCTGGTAGTATCTCTCCTTCATTGCTACACCCCAGTAGGGGTATTGGCTCCAGCTACAGTTGGTCATTCTATACTCTTGGGCATTTCCAGAAAGTTATCTGGTTGTGATTCAGTTCAGTTGCACTGCTTGAGCTTGCTAGCTGCACTACTGCTACTGGGACTGTTTATGCACCGGGCGTTTGCTAATCACCACCCCAGAGACTGACTACCAGCTTGAGTATTAACCCTTACCTGTGTTTATGCTATATTCTACCTGCTCCTACTATACCGAGCCTGTATATTACTCATTACTGTAATACCGATTCTGGCCCTCAGGGGCGCTGTTCTTTATTTCATTTTAATAAAACTGTGTTTTATTTCTAACCCTGGTCTGAGTGTCAGAAAACCGTAACACACCCACACTCTGGGTCATACACTCAAGGTCACACACACACTCATTCACTCGGGGTCACACACACTCAGGGTCACACACTCACTCAGGGTCACACACACACGCACACTCATTCACTCAGGGTCACACACACTCAAGGTCATATGCTCATTCAGTAAGGGTCACACACACTCAGGGTCATAGCCTCATTCACTCAGGGTCACACACACACACGCATTCATTCAGGGTCACACACACACACATTCACTCAGGGTCACACACACACTCAGGGTCATACACTGATTTACTCAGGGTTACACACACACACACACACACACACACATTCACTCAGGGTCAGACAAGCATTCACTCAGGGTCACACACACTCAGGGTCATATGCTCATTCAGTAAGGGTCACACACAC
Organism: Rhinophrynus dorsalis; assembly: GCA_037306005.1. Classification (NCBI taxonomy): domain Eukaryota; kingdom Metazoa; phylum Chordata; class Amphibia; order Anura; family Rhinophrynidae; genus Rhinophrynus; species Rhinophrynus dorsalis. Next base: position 42,527,492 of record CM074723.1, on the reverse strand, counting down.
TCAGGGTCATAGCCTCATTCACTCGGGGTCACACACACGCATTCATTCAGGGTCACACACACACACATTCACTCAGGGTCACACACACACACATTCACTCAGGGTCATACACTGATTTACTCAGGGTTACACACACATTCACTCAGGGTCACAGACATTCAGGGTCATACACTCATTTACTCAGGGTTACACACACACGCACACACTCATTCATTCAGGGTCACACACACACTCATTCACTCAGGGTCACACACACTCTGGGTCATACACTCATTCACTGCTATAACGGTGTATGTTATGCTGGGTACAGCTAGTATATATGTAATGTCTTTTATAATAAATGTATTATTTGCATTTAACAAAACACTCTTTCCTTAATGTCCACTGTTGGGTATAACTTTTTTGCTGTTAGATCTATAGAGGTAGGGTGCACACTCCCGCCTAATAGGAAATAGTAATGTTTTTTCTTATACTATCAATTTTTTATAATTTACATTTCTTAATTTTGTTTTTCCTCTAACCAGGTTAGTATACATTTTTATTCTGAAGGATTTTTGTGCTCTGCCATACCCTGTAGTAGGGTCTTCCATTTGGAATAAAATTAATTTTGTGTAAAAAAAAAAAAAAAAAAAAGTAAAAAAAGGGTTATTTTATTTATTTTTTTTAAAAGCCCCATTCAAATAATTTCTCAATATTTCTATGGGTTTACCCCAGAACTGGTCCACATTTGCCATTATGCATCTACTTTAGGGCTTGCTTATGAAGCACTTACAGGACAAATGGGTTTATGGCCAATGTCAAATTTTTTATTGTGTATTAGGAAATGAAAGGTTCCTCTAAAGCCTGATATCTTTTGTAGTCACTAGGAAAATTACTGAGATGATGGGAGCACTGGTAATTGTGCTGGTGGTTCGTTGATTATAGGGAAAGCAGATTGCAATAAGTTTTACTTTGCTGAGCACAAAAGAAACAGATGAACAAATTCAGAATTCTCAAACAGTGAAATGGAATGGAGTATAATTTAATATTTATGCATCAATGATTTCTATTGAAATCGGGAGAGAAAATTAAGCACAGAGGCAAGTCTGAAAGTATTTCATTCTCTGTGCAACTGAGCTGTAAATTGGCTTCTGAACAGTGACATATGATATTAATTTCCTTTATCAATCATTTATTGTGTAACAATGTAGATTATGGTTTACAAAGGAATGCTTAATATTGAAAAAATGCATATTGCACGGTTTATCCTAAGTGAAACAAGGGCACTCTCACGGCTAAGAAAAGTCAAATTCAAACATTATTGCAGCTCAAATATGTATTTTTTATGTAAGTACCTCATTGGTGTTATACTTTACAGTGGTGCATTTGCTACAACATCCTATACAAGTTTATGGTCAACTGACCAGAGGTGTTCATAGACTGCTGAAGCAACAGCACCACCACAGAATTTCAGGCCATGTAAGTACTGCACTTAAAAAATGCAGCAATAACTTTTTAATTTAACATCCTTCAGCAGTGGGAGTACCTTGTTTTATTCAGTATTAAAGAAAATTCTAAAATATACATAGAAACATAGTAATATAGTTGATGAGGCTGAAAAGTTCAGCCCATGCCATATCATCAAAGTTAATCCAGAGTAAGGCAAAAAAATAAAAATTGAAGCCATTTCCAATCAAACCCTAAGAGGGTAAAAAAATTCCTTCCCGACTCCAATTGCTAAACCGATTTCCTTGGATTAACATCCTATATGCTGTGAAACCAACGATCATAATTGTCAAAATAGAAAGGTATTACTTTTTAAAAGCAAATACAGTATCTTCAAACACAGCCTCCTGAGGCAAAGAATTCCATAACCTTACTGCCCTTACTGTAAAAAAATCCCTGCCTAAACATTAAGTGTTATTGCTTCTTTAACACCATCTCTTGCATATGCACAACAAAATGGAAAGCATTTTTGGGGAAAAACAACTGCTCCATAGGACAGAAAAAGAGGATTTTAGTCTTACCTGTTAAATCCGTTTCTCTTAGTCCATTTGACATACAGGTACCATGGGGAGGCGACAGCTCGTCCCTGCATGCTAGAGCATTTCTAGAAAGAAGATGTGGGGGAGCCTCCCCTCCTCCTTATCAGGCTATCCCACTAGCCCTGCCCCAGTTAGACTTGAGACAAGCCTACTAAGTAGGACAGCAAGAAAGAAGAAAGGAAAACTCATGTGAACAACAGACCCAAGTGGACTGTCACTTCCAGCTAAGCGAGACCAAGCCTGGTCCCTTTCACTGGGTAGGAGACCTGTGAGTTATTTGGACTAAGAGAAAAGGATTTAAAGGGATGGTAATACTTGAAATGTAAAAAAAAATATGTTGTAGGGTTTATCCCCCTGAGTAAAACAAGAGTACTCCCACTGCTGAAAGGTGTTTCATTCAAAAGTTATTAATTTTCAAAGTTGAATTTTTTAGGTGCAATATCACAGTGGCCTGAAATTGTACAGTGGCGCCATTGCTACACCAGCCTATGGACAGCTCTGGTCCCGGGACCATAAATCTCGATAGGATGGTGTAGCAACAGCGCCACTATACAATTTCAGGCCACTGTGATATTGCACCTAAAAAATTCAACTTTGATAATTAATAACTTTTGAACGAAACACTTTTCAGCAGTGGGAGTACTCTTGTTTTACTCAGGGGATAAACCCTACAAATTTTTTTTACATTTTAAGTATTACTATCCCTTTAACAGGTAAGACTAAAATCCTCTTTTCTCTGTCGTCCAATATAACTCACAGGTACCATGGGGATATACCAACATTGAGCTCCCAATCACCGGTCCCCATGATACCAGAGTTCCCATGGACTATCCAGGACATGGAACAGTGCAAACATAACTGTCAAAGGGGCACTGAGTAACAATATCACAGCACACAAGAATAAGAGTCAACCGGGCTCAAACAGTTAAAGAACGGTAAGGCACAGGAATGTAAAAGTATCAAACAGGAAGAACTGCCTCCAGGACCTTCCTGCCAAATCTGGTTTCAGCCGAAGCCAGAACATCAACATGATGGTGCTTGACAAATGTGTGCACAGAGGACCAAGTGGCCTTCTTGCACAGCTGTTCAGTGGAGCTTTGATTCTTGTAGGCCCAGGAGCCTGGTGGAGTGATCTGCAATGCGGAAAGGAACAGGCTTCTTTCTGAGCTCGTCATTCTGCCTACAGGACTTCTACAGGACTTCTCCCGTGCTGCACCTAAACTCTGGAATTCCCTCCCCCACCCATTCAGACTCTCCTCCAGCCTTCAAATCTTCAGACGCTCCCTGAAAACTCCCCTCTTCAGGGAAGCCTATCAACTACATCCATAAACTTTCACCAAGATTCACCCCTTGCCTGGATCACTGCACTCAACAGCAGTTCTCTCTCCCACCCACTGACTGGCAGTTCATGTGGCAGGAGTCACTTACACCCAATAGCACTTACTCCTTCTGTGTCAAACCTACCTTCCTCTAGACTGTAAGCTCTCAGGAGCAGGGCCCTCTGATCCTTCTGTTCTCCACAGCTGATTGTACTATTTAATACCTCTGTATTCCTAATTGTAAAGCGCTGCAGAATTAGTTGGCACTATATAAATAAAGAATAGTAATAATAATAATAAAATGGTAGACAATCTAAGATGCAGTAGTGGCCTTGGACGCAGCCAAACCTGCCCTAGAACTCTTAGGGATGACAAATAAGGCATCATTCTTACATACAAACTCAGTACAGTGCATGTAGAACTTAAGGCAGCGTACCACATCCAACAAGTAGAGATCCCTCTCTTTGTCAGATTTAGGGTCAGGACACAAGGATCTCCTGATTGATGTGGAACTCAGAGACCACCTTAGGAAGGAATTCCTGTGAGGTATGAGGAACAGCTTTATCCTTGTAAAAAAACAGGAAAGGCAGTTCGCAGGACAAGGCCTGCAATTCAGCAACTCTGCGGACAAAGACCACAGCCAGAAGAAAAGCCATTTTCATTGTCAGAAGGCACAGAGGAATGGTAACCAAGGACTCAGATGGAGGCCTCTGCAAGACTCCCAAAGCCAGATTAAGGTCCCACTGGGGAGTGATTGACCCGGTTCTTGCTGACGTTCCTGCTCCGTGATTGACCCAGTTCTGGCTGACTGACTGCTCCGTGATTGACCGGATTCTGGCTGACGTTCCTGCTCTGTGATTGACCCGGTTCTGGCTGACGATTCCTGCTCCGTGATTGACCGGTTCTGGCTGACGTTCCTGCTCCGTGATTCTTCCGGTTCTGCCTCTCGTTTCTGCCTGGCGACATTCTGAGCCTGCTCGCAGCTTGCACTGACTGATCACGCCTCCTATGTTCCGTGGCCTCCGTTACTGAGCCTGTGAGAGATTACTGCCGAGCTGTGGCCGTTGTTTCAGAGTCTGTCTAGAACACTTGCTGTGCCGGTTGCCTCCGTTACCGAGCCCGTTTGCATACGCCTGCCAAGCTTGTTGCCTCCCATACTGAGCCACATTAACACTCGTTGAGCTGTTGCCTACTATACCGAGTCTAGCTGTTACCACTGCAGAGCTGTACCTCTCGTTAGGTGCTCGTTTTCCTGGAGTTGTCGCACCGTGTGGTGCTAAGGGCATTCCGATACTCTGGCAGTGTGTGCTCCGTTTCGGCACCGGAAGGGTGCTTTGGCTCTGGTCCATTCTCGCTCACTGTGTTGTTCCATCCACCCGAACCTGGTAGTGCGTTGGCTCTAGTATTCCGCTTGAGCAGTGTCTCCTCCGTTACAGCACCTAAGGGGTGCTAGGCTCAGGTCCCATTGGCACACTCAGTGTTCCTCCTCTACCACACCAGGGGTGCTTCCATATCTGGCTCCATTAGCTCTGGTAGTAGCTCTCCTTCGTTGCTACACCCCAGTAGGGGTATTGGATCCAGCTACAGTTGGTCATTCTATACTCTTGGGCATTTCCAGACAGTTATCTGGTTGTGATTCAGTTCAGTCGCACTGCTTGAGCTTGCTAGCTGCACTACTGCTACTGGGACTATTTATGCACCGGGCGTTGGCTAATCACCACCACAGAGACTGACTACCAGCTTGAGTATTAACCCTTACCTGTGTTTATGCTATATTCTACCTGCTCCTGCTATACTGAGCCTGTATATTATTCATTGCTGTAATACCGATGCTGGCCCTCAGGGGCGCTGTTCCTTATTTCATTTTAATAAAACTGTGTTTTATTTCTAACCTTGGTCTGTGTGTCAGAAAACCGTAACACCATCCTTGGGGAACCATCTGACCGACTCTTCCTCTCTGACTTAGAGACTACCATTGGCTTCGGCATAGTCTCTGAAGTTCTGGGATCTGGGGACATACTACTATTGCTGATAGAGTCCCTGTCTCTTGGTTACCCTCTGCTCCATCCTGAGTATTGGTATTATATTACACTTACTTTAATAAAGGTAAATTTTACTTTACCGTCTGACTCCTATCTTTTCTTGCAAACCATGACACTCTTGAAGAGGAACTGGACTCAGGACTTCCTTGTCCAAGAGAGCCTGAACTGCCTCATTGAAAAGACGCAGCTTTTCCATGCCCAGAGGGGTTCTGGATTGGAAGAATCTATAAGGAGGAAGGGATTTGAAAGGAATTCTGTACCATTCCATGACCACCTGCAGAACCCAATGATCAGCAACTGATGCTGCCCAGGCATTTGCAAAATGGCACAGGCGCTCACCCACAGGGAGCTGCGGGCCAGAATTATGTGAATCATGTGGAGGCAGACTTGCCAGACTTGGGTTTGGTGGTGGCTTGCTTTGAGTGACACTGCTGTCTGGGCTTGGTGGTCGGGAGTGGGGTGCTGGCCTGAGACATGCTCGGATTCGGCCTTTACGTTTTGTTTTGGCGGGGGCAAAAAATACGCTGTTTTCTTGCCATGTTAGGGTGTCTGGAGACCTGAGGCAACAAAGTGCTCTTGCCTTCGGTGGTCTCATGGATAATCTGCTTCAGTACATGCCAAAAAAGAGACTTGCCCTGAAAAGGGAGAGAAATTAGTGACTTCTTAGATGAGAGATCCGCAGACAAATCTTGAGCCACAGTGTGCATCTACCAGAAACAGAAGGCAGACGCCTTAGCTGCGAGCTTGGCAGCATCAAAGAGAGCATCAGTAGCATATGTCTGAGCTTCAGAGATGTTGGCTAAGAGGACTAAAAGGTCCTCCTTAGGGGCACCATTTCTGACAGCCTCTGTAAGTTGTTCACCCCAGATGGCAGTAGCTCTGTTGACCCATACAGAAGAACTACAAATACAAGGTCGGGGTATGGTACCTACATATGCATTGATCTGCCGTTATAACACCAGTACGGGTGATGTTCCATATTGTCATACGGATTGCAGTTCTCTTAGTACTCAGGTTTAGTCTATTTGCTGTAATAGTACAGACAACTAATGGAATATGAGCAATACTAGATGGCAGAAATCAGTTAGACCATCTTCAGAGTTGAGAAGTACAATTTGACGTCAGCACAAGCAAACGCATATATTGCTTAGATTTTGCTTATCAGTTGTTAGGGATCTATTATAACAGCTTGGGTCAGTAACGGCTGGATGAAGGTGTCAAGTTGGCCTTTATCTATTTGCAGCGAGCTCACAAATATTGAAAATGCTGTTGTAACTTAAATAAGAAAATTGAAAAACAAAGCAATCAAGTACACATATTATATTATCATTCTAAGGATCTTGAAGTTAGGTGCAAAAGCCAGTTAACCCATTCTATATATTAGCAGACACAATAACTATCTCTGTATTGAAACCAAAAGTCCGTAATAATCTTACACGTGAGTCAACTCATTCAGCGTGTGCAAGTGGAGAAAAGAATGGTCTCAGTATTGCAATTAAAAAGTCCGTTATTTTCATATAAAATAATCTCTGAAGAACTATTATTACCAATTCAGATAAGCTGATGTACTGAAATTCAAGCTTCTATTTCCTAGATACTAGATTGCATTTAGGTGTATCCAAGGGTTTGTACTTCCGTGTAGGATACAATTATCTTGTTGATTCCACACTTATTTATGCATTTAGTGGGTAAAACCGAGTTAATCGATATTTTTGATATAAGAGTACACTAGTGGTCACTAGATAAGTGATGGTTTTAGGACTGCAGGGTATAATTACTTGCTGTCTCTATCATTTTAGTTTTTCATTTATGTTTTTTAATAAAGTTATGACACATTTCTTTTGGGTGTTTGTAGGTTTTTAATAAGTGTCCATAAACAGGCAATTGTTACAGCACTGAACAGTCTCACCCTGTCATTGGCTTTATGCCAATTTCTTTTCTGTCTTATTTCTTGTATTTTTGGTTGTCAATATTTAGATCTGCGGTGCGCTTCAAGTGTTCTAATTCATTCATTGTTAGACCCATACAGAAGCAAAGGTAGGCCGCAGGGCAGCACCAATGGCAGCAAAATGAGACTTTAAGATAGCCTCCAGCTTCCTATCAGTCATATCCTTGAGCACAGTGGTGTCAGCCAAAGGCAGAGCAGCAGACTTGGAAAGTCTGGAGACTGGGGGGGGGGTCAACTTGAGGAGGTGAAGCCCACTGAGCCAAAGCTGCTTCAGAAAAGATGTACAGCTTCAGGGCCTATTTTAAGGAAAAATTCGCACTGCACGTCAAAACCAAAGTTGCTCTCTGAGCAAAAGTATGGAGTGAGAGCCGTCTATTATTTTATTATTTTATAAACAGAAGACTGACTGGTACACCTGGTCAGAACTTAAGGGGAAACACTGATTTGTATATCCCCTCAAGGTGTAACCAGGTGTACCGGTCAGTGTTCCCTACAAGGTATAACACGGTCCTGGTTACACCTTCAAGTGAACACTGACTGGTATACCTGGTTACACCTTGAGGGGAACACTGATTTGTACACCTGGTAACCAGGTGTACAAATCAGTGCCCCCCTCAAGGTGTAACTGTGTACAAATCAGTGTTCCCCACTAAGGTGTAACCAGGTGTGCCAATCAGTGTTCCCCTCAAGGTGTAACCAGGTGTACAAATCAGTGTTCCCCTCAAGGTGTAACTATGTATGCAAATCAGTGTTCCCCTCAAGGTGTAACTATGTATGCAAATCAGTGTTCCCACCAAGGTGTAACTAGGTGCCCACTTTATGTGTATAGGCCTCCACTTTAATGCAGGCAGCTCAAGAAAAGTTCCATTGCAGTTCAGTGCAGATTTTAGTCAATTAAAATAGTACTATAGATTAATGTGCCACCACCAGAGCAATATAGAATTATATGCCACCACAGCAATACAGTTAAATATCCCCAGCATATCAATACAGATTTATATGCCACCACCAGAGCAAAACAATTATGTCACCAGAACATCAATACAAATTTACGTCATCACCAGAGCAATGCAGAGTTATATGTCACAACCATAGCAATACACTTATGTCTCCAGCACAGCAATAGTTATATACAACCACCAGTGTAATACCCCATTATATGCCACCACCAGCATAGCAATATGCCATTATATGCCACCAACAGAGCAATACATCATATGATGTACCACAGTGCCCCCCTGCCTCCCACAAAAGCATTATAATTCACAATATGACAAAGTGGGACATTTTATACACATATTGGTACATTTGGCAATGGCAGAGTGTCACATTGTGTAACTGATTTGTCACTAAACTTGTTTGTGTGCCCAATTTTTTGCCCAGATTTATACACTGTGGTGTGGATGAGGATATTTAGAATAACTTGGCCCAAGTTATCCTAAATATCAACATCCATACCACAGTGTATAAATCTGGACTGGGCATTAAATGGACATACAACATGCAAATATAGTAGCAAATTAGTGTCCACCTCCACATTGTACCCATTGTCCACCACCTCCACACAGTCTGTCCACCTCCATAATGTCCAGCCCCGCTCTGGCCCCCATTGTCCAATTCCATATTGTCCACCACCTCCACATTGGCCCCCATTGTCCACCACCTCCACACAGTCTGACCACTACCATAATGTCCAGCTCCACTCTGGACCCCATTGTCCACCACCTCCACAATCTGTCCACTACCATAATGTCCAGACCCACTCTAGGCCACACTGTCCACCACCTCCACAGTCTGTCCACTACCATAATGTACCATAACTTTGGCCCCCATTGTCCAACTCCACATTGTCCACCACTTCCACATTGGCCCCCATTGTCCACCACCTCCACATTGGCCCCCTTTGTCCACCCCCCTCCACACAATCTCTCCACCTCCACAAGGTCCAGCCCCCACTGTCCAACTCCACATTGGCCTGAATGGATGCAGGACTTCTGTGGACACTTTAGTGGGATGGGCATCCTAGAGCTTATAACTGTTTTTGGATTGCATGTCCCATCAACATCAGACAGTCAATGGCTGGCTGAGTATGATGGGATTTGCAGTTCATAAACAGCAAGGGAGCCACATGCTTCTCACCATACCGTGGGCATACACAACTACAGCTTTTTTAGTTTGAGGAACTCACTGGGAGCAACCATCACACTGCGCAGTGCATTTTCATTTTCCTTACTTAAACAGTCTCTCTGCTCTTGCACTCCTTCCTCGTACCTAGTGTACTGATTTGTCTTCTCTGCTACTGTCCTTGCATAACGGCAGTCCAACAGAACGGCACACTGGACAGGACTTACTGGCTGGCTTGCTTGCTCAAATTTACTGTTTCACAAATATCCATGCTTTATGGTGCTGCACTGCCGTCCGTCCCCGCCATTTCACATGAATGAACCAGCCAGTGAGAGAGGAGCATTGTGACAATACGCTCCGCTCTCATTGGATGACTATGTACAGTATATTTACAGTGAAGAGCCCTTTCAGTCCTGTCCTACTCCTAAGGCACTGGATGTACTGCGAAGGAGCTTTTACACAGACACATTCAAAACTGAAAAATCAAATCCATGAGCTTAGCACTGCACAGATTTGATTTTTCATTGCACGAACGTGCCCATAGGCATCTTTAAATAGACCCTGTACAGCTTTGAAAATCTCTTAGAAAGAGATAGACGCCTGTCAGGTGTTTTCCACCAGGCCCGGGCATTTAAAAAAAAATTAATTATTAAACGAGTTTGGGCCGTCTTTCACTTACTGAAAGACAGCCACCTCGTTACAAGTTTCCTGGTGGGCAGGCAATCAACGTGCGGCCGTGCAGCGCACCACATATGATTATAAGCTCCGCCCACGATCACCGTCGCCCGACAGCCCAACCCTGCGACAGTCAGTGTAGGCCGCCGCCCGCCGCTCCAGGCTGCTCAGCCTTAAATGCCCGGGCCTATTTTTTGTCCCAGTCTGGGCCTGTTTTCCACTCATCCAAGAAGACCTGATCCAGAGTGGGATTGGGAGGAAACACAGTGCATGATTTCTTACACCTTTAAAAGATGTCATAAGATGACTGGCCCTCTTCAGAGGTAGTAGAGACCTGTAGTGTTGTTAATACCGCCTTAATAAGGCCCTCAGCAGAGGGCATGGAGTCAGAGGGGTCACAGTAGGCATATGAAGAAGCCCCTTCATCTCACTCCCACTCATATTTTCCTCAAAGGAATCCTCCGGTGAGGAATGCCAGGTGCCGTAGGGGCCACAAACCTGAAAGCAATGGGGGGGTTCCAGGAATGGAGCACACCCTGCAATAGAGGACTTTAAATCCTTGACCCAGAGTGGCTCTTATTCAAGACTGGAGGGCCTGGGTGGTGTAGTAGGGGCCACAGCACATGAGGGGCATAAACATCCTGAATATTCTCTAGGGAGCCCTGTTTGGCATGAGGAACAGTAAGCAAGGGGTCAAAGACCCCCATGAGTCCTTTTCATTAGGTCTAGCCCCATGTCCCTTTGGATCCGACATCTTCATAGGAGAAGTGTCTAAACAGTATAAGGAACCCAAATACTGTAACCCAGATTAAAATATCCCCTCAGAAAGCCCAAGAAAGTACTTATCTGGCAGGCAAATGGTTAACCTGAGAAGGAGAGATAAGCCTCTGCATAGGATACTCCAACAAAGAGAGAAAATGGCATCTGTAAAATTAACAACCAATCGGAAGAAAGCCAGCAAAACGGGCATTCTGGGAGTTGTAGTTTTCTCTCTTTGATGTTACCTAGCAATGCTTGAACCTGTACTCTTGAGGCCCCAAAGACAGTGAGGATGCGAACCGGATCATAGTGCAAGAGGAGACAAGAAAAATGAGCCCTCTCACAACCTGGTATGACAAGCTGTTGCAAAGAAACATCCCAAACAGTTTGTCCCATAGAAGTCAAAGGAGCAAGTGCGGCCGTGTGGTAAGTGCACCTTAAAGGTGCTGAACTCAAAGGGTTACTCACCATTTACTTGATTTCTTTCTTCAGATCACCATTTGAAAGAAGGAGTCTCAGGGAGACCCAGTCAGTAGAGAGAAACATGGGTTGCATGATTCTCTCCACAGGGCTGCAAGGGTCCACAGCAGCACCTGTCAGCTGGACAGTCCTCCAGGGGAAGCCAGGAATAGTAATCCACCTAATGGGTGAATTGTGACACCCCTTATCTAATATAGAAATGAAGAAAATTCTAAAAAACTAAGCAGAAAAGTTCTCAGCATCTATCCAGGTTACTGGAACAAGTCTAACTAGGGCGGGGCTAGGAGATAGCCTGATAAGGAAGAGGACAGGCTCCACTCACATCTTCTTTCTAGAATTGTTCCAGCCTACTGGGAGGAGCTGTCAGCTCCTCATGGTACCTGTATGTCATATTGGACGACAGAGAAAAATATTTAAATGGTGCTTTTAATCCCTTTGCAATGAGTTGTATACCTCTTCAGCATTTCAGGTGTTATAGGGATTGTCTTGCTAAGTAAAATAATGGTAGTCCCACCACTTTCAGATGTTTTATTAAAAGGTTATAAAATGTCAAAACCCACAATAGTCTCTGGAAACAGAGATCCAGGGAGATTACTTCCTGAAAGTTCAAATGGAAGGAAGTGATACAGCAGTTACTATTAGTTACTATTTAGTGACTCACTTCTCCCACAGACCGCAACTGAAAAACAAACAATCTGAAATCTGGCCACTACAGTTTAATGTTAATGTAAAAAAAAAAACAGTTTAAACTGTGATAAACTGGAAAGACATCTCCCAGCAGTATGAGTTCTCTTGTTTTAGTCAGAAAAAGCTCTGCAATGTACAGTATGGTTTGTTGTATTGGGTTTCTTGGTTAAAGCAGAGTGACTTTGGGCTAAGTCAATCGGGTAACAAAGTTGCTGAAACGTGTCATCACTGGTTATGTTGGCACATCTCATTTGGATCATGTTCCTTGAATGTACCTCTATATGACTGGCATTGACAGACTGATTCTTGTCACATCAAGTGCCACAGAGTTCTAAGCAGTAGAGAATACATTCACATGCCTGAAACAGATCAGAAAAGCTGCCTTCAGCAAAGAATCCAAAGATAAGTGTTTCCATTGCATCTGCAGAATTCAATGTGGCTGGTTCTCTGTCTTATGTTAGTTGACTAACTCAGTGATTGTCAAATCATGCCTCAGGGGTCAACTAGCAGGCAAGGACTCGTGGATTTCACAGCTAATTACAATGGCTACATGAGCATACAAGTGTCTTACACTACAAGAAAATGACTGCTGTAGCCATTGTTTTTGCATTAGAAAATAGGGGTCAGTTCTACTCCTAGAATTAACACTCTGCGTTGGCTGTGTAGCTTTCATTCTGATGCCAATGACCGATCAGTGGGGTCTGCATTTACATCAGCCAATCAGATATGGTCATTTAGATTGTATGCTTCTGGGCAGGGACCTCGCTTCTGGTGACTCACTTTGCAAAGCACTTGTAACCCTGTATTGTCTAATCCCTTAAATTGTAAAGTACTGCATATACTTGTGGCACTATATAAGTATATTCATTCATACAGGCAGGCACAGAGAGGGACTACAGTATTAACTGCAACTCCTGCAAGGGCAAAATAAAATTAGATAATGTTTTCCACATCACCATATTGTATTGTATTGTATTGTATTGTATATTTTATTTATATAGCGCCAACCTGTGTACTTGCCACTTTACAGATTATATTTAATATAGAAGGGGTACAATAAGTGCAGTGATTAAGTGCTTATATAGATAATCATAAGGGGAACAACAGGTGAGTATACATTAGGATAAGAGGTCCCTGCCCCATAGAGCTTACAATCTAAGTATAGGATGGGTGACATACAGATACAAGCTGGTAGAGGAGGAAGTGCAGTGTTTGTCTTATGATGATAATATTTGATAATGATAATGTTTCCATATTAGAGCTAAAAGGTGATCTTTTAGTTTGGATTTAAAGTTGTTGAGGGTTGATGCTTGGTGAATACTGGGTGGTAGGGCATTCCAGAGGTAGGGGCGGAAAGTGAGAAAGCCTTCAGTCGTGAAACAGCGATAGTGGTTAAAGGGGCAGAGAGTCGTCCACCATGTGTGCTGCGTAGTGGATGTGCAGGAATATGGCGGGATATCAAAGATGAAATATAAGATGGGGACAAGTGATGGAGAGCCTTGAAGGTGACAAAGAGGATTTTTAATGTAATACGCTGCTTTATGGGACACATGGCAGTGATTTTAAGAGTGGTGGGGTGAGTACTGTTCTGGAGGAGAGGAAGAGTATTCTGGTGGCTGAATTAAGAACTGATTGAAGAGGAGCGATATGGTTAGTAGGAAGACCAATAAGTAAAGAGTTGCTCTGTTGGTTAATGCACCAGTTGTGGGGAATCTGCTTAAAACCATAGGTTCTAGTCCCAGGTAGGGTCACATATCCGCCAACCCACTCTGGACTAAAGTGGCAGATTATGGTCCATACCCTCAGCTTGCTGAGGAGGCCTTCATCCTGCGGTGGATTGACAATGGCTGCATCTTTATTGTATGATACAGTTTACCACTCTATCACTCAGTAAAAAAAAAAAAAACAGGCCCATCTGAGTGCAGGCACTGTGCTAATAAGACAAGGTCCAAGCCTCTCCCCATACAATTGTGGAGGCTTCAGGATTCCTAAATTGGCAGGTGAATCTTCAGTACCAGCACAGGTAGTGCAAAGGGACCAATTCTCTCACTTGAGAATTCTTAGTGCATAGGGTCCATTGAGTAACATAGGAGAAGTGATATCACTGGAGAAGGTGTCTCTTTATCATGCCATAGTGCACCTCACCCCCCTGTTCTCAGAGAATACTGACAAGCCATGGGGTTATGCACGAAGGCATGATAAAGCAAAGATGAGTTCTCAAGTGAAATCACTTCTCTAATTCCTATGTTATGCTATGGAGCTAATGCACTAAGATTTCCAAAGTTAAAGAGATAGTAATGTTTCACAAAAACAGCTGCTCCAATTAATCTTCATAGTATTTGGACCATAGAGTGTGTTATTTCAATACTGTCAGAGTTGTAGTTCAAGAGTAATTGAATGATAAAGTATCCCCCTCCTACCCCTTTTACTGATGTAACATGGCTCACCTCAGATGTGGAATCTGGTCTCTTGACCAGACAGCTCATAGCAAGGGACAATCTTCTTACTATGAATATAAGGAAAACCCTGCCCCCCCCCCCCACACACACACACACCTTGACAGGTTTTTCACTTATGATCACTGCGATTGATCCTGCCAGTCTTGCTGCTCTGAGGTGAGCAGTGTTACATCAGTAAAAGGGGTGGGAGGGGGATACTTTATCATTCAATTACTCCTGAACTACAGCTCTGACAGTACAGAAATAACACTCTCCATGGCCCAAATACTATGAAGATTAATTGGAGCTGCTTTTATCCTGAAACAGTACTGTCGATTTAAAGAAATTTTAGTGCATTGGCTCCATAGAATAACATAGGCAGTGGAGAAGTGAATATACTGGTGACATCATCTCCACTTTATCACGCTTTAGTGTATCTCCCCCTATATCTTTCTGATACCCCAGCTTGAACACAGGTGAGTTAATCAGAGGCTCAGGCAGTTTGATTACCACATCAATGTGCAAGCAGTGAAATCATCTCCTTAGGGGGATATACACTAAGCGGTGATAAAGAGGAGATAAAGTGGAGATGACTTCTCCAGTGATATCACTTCTCCAGGTCCTATGTTATTCTGTGGAGACAATGCTCTATGATTTACCCAGCTTCAGAGATCTTAGTACATAGCCTCCACAGAGTAACGTAGGAGAAGTTAGCACCACATTATCACACCTTAGTGCATCTCCCCCCCCCCTGTGACCTTGTTAGCAGTACTTGAGGTCAAGTTTGGGAGCCACTGCTATATATCATGTATGGATTTCTGATAAAAAAAAAAAAAAAATCTGGGACCATCAGTGGTCCTTTTCCTAAATTTTTCTGTTGTGGGCCAAGCAGCTTAACCCCTTGAGTGCCAGAGGGGTAGGCAACACAATAAAAAGGGATATATTCCTGTTCCTGTACATATCAACAGGGCAATTTCTATCGAAAAAAGGAAGGTTATTCAACTGGTAAAAGTATATAAAAAGAAAGCAGGAAAATGTAACTAGTTAGAAACCCCTGCCACAGCTTTATGATTGTAATGCATGGATGTGTATACTTTGTAAACCAGGAAAAGTACAATAAAGTTTGGACACATTCCATGTTAACCCTTTTGCGTACCCCCTCTGGCACTCAAAGGGTTAAGGCCAAATGCCTCATATTAGAGGTCAAGTACATTTCTCCAAATCTCCGGTTCATTTATAAGGGATTTTAACCTCTTGTATGCTAGAAATGCCTCCAACATCCAAGGGGATGGAAGTGCCATTGAATCGTCGGGAATTTAACCCTTTGAGTGCCAGAGTGGTAACACAAAGCATTGCTTTGCAATGCGTTATGTACCACTCTAGCACTCAAAGGGTTAATATGTACGCTATGGTGCAATTGTTTACCATCAACTCTATCCACTTTTTATTTATTTATATGTATGACTCAGTATGTGCTGCACTCAAATCTAATAGAATGGCTAATCAGCACCTGCTGTCTCAACCCCGCAACCCTTTGAGTGCCATTGCATTGCAATGCATTGGATACCTATCTGGAACTCAAAGGGTTAAAGACCAGACGGTGTGCAACTCATTGTGATGCAGTGCATTGCACACCCCTCAAGGAAGGTCAAGTTAGGAAAGTGAAGTGCTGACGTGGTTTAAGGACGATCCAGGGCCTGTTTGACATTTACATGTTATGTGTCATCTTGTTCCTCTTTCAAATCCCTGAAGTGAGAGAGAAGTGTACAAGTGGCCAATTACCGACTGCAGCACTGAAAAACCTCCTTCTTCTTCTAAATCTAAAGAACATCAAACTTCTTTCTCAGCAGAATGATTAAGCTGGAAACCGTTTAATGAAATTTTACTCCCAGTCAGTTTAACACTTTGAGTTAAGAATGGGAGTGCAGTGTATTACAATGCAATCTGCAGTCCTCTAGGATACAAAGCCTTACCGGGACAGAAATGCTAATAAAGAAAAAAAAAATTACATTGCATAATTTATGGTACCTCACACACAGAACATAATTTATGTCTCCTCAGCAAACAAACACACATTGAACAGAATGCCTCATTACATAATTTATGTCTCATTGGGAGACACAACTCCTATTGGGTGATTCAATGGGGACTTTACTGTTCCCATTGGGTGATTCAATTGGGGCGTGTTTATCATACAGGGAGCTGGCCCGCCCCCTCCAGCCCACCCACCACTATCCAACTGACAAAACAAAATACAGCTGCCACTCGCTCCTGATGTAGGGGATATCAATAACTTCTCCCGGTCCAAACACACTCTCATTCAGGATCATGACCCCACAAACACACTGTTTCACCTCCCACAGATAATTGTAACCCTCCATACACTCTGTTTCAGTATGAGGGTGTAATGTTTCCATAAAATACAAACTCAGGGATAAACTTAATAGCAACTCATAAAATTTAACACTTTCATCTCTTCAGTCACCTCACTAACTGTCTGTTTTCAACTGTCACTCCTCCACTTCCTGCCCTTTCTCCTTAAAGGGAGAGAGACGCTTTGCTGTATGTTACAGAGGGCAAGCCTCAAACACCACTATCTATTTGTTCCCTCAGCATATTGCTACGCTGCCTCAACTGAAGAGCCACCGTGTGTTATATTGCTATGTTACCTCAACTTAACTCTTTGAGTGCCAGAGGGGTACGCAACGCATTGCAATGCAATACGTTGCGTACCCCTCTGACACTCAAAGGGTTAAGTAAGGAGGAGTTACTGCTCCCATTGGGTGATTGAATGGGGGAGTGATTTAAATCATGCAGGAAGTTGGCCTGCCCCCACTGTCCAGCCTGCCCACCACTATCCAAGTAACTGAAAAAACAAAATGGCTGCCACTCGCTCCTACACCACAGACACAAATACATCAGACAAAAAAAACACACACACACACACTCAATCACACTTTCACTCACACACACTCAATCATACACACTCACAATAATTCACACACTCACACTCTCTCACTCACACACTCAATCACACACACACACTCTCACTCACACACTCAATCACACACACACTCTCACTCACTCATTCACCCTCTCACTCACACACTCAATCACACACACTCACACCCTCTCACTGTCTCTCACTCACACTCTCTCACTCACTTATACACCCTCTCACTCACACACTCACATTCTCTCACACTCTCAATCACACACACTCACATGCAATCACTCACATGCACTCACTCTCGCACTCACACCCCGGGAGCCAGCACGATCCAACTTCCACCATAGTCTCACTCACACTCACTCACACCCAGGAAGCCAGCACGATCCACCTTCTACCATAGTATGTGCAATTACCACATGCATTTCAGCTACATGAATGAATGCCACTCACTCCCACACACACTCACTCACACCCCAGGAGCCAGCATGATCCACCTTCCACCATAGTATCTGCAATTACCACATGCATTTCAACTATATGAATGAATGCCACGGTGGAGGCATAAGTACAAACACAAACTCATTACAATGAAACATAAGTCACCCCCTTATGACTCACTTCTGTGTGTGTGTGTGTTCCTCACTGTGTGTGTTGCATGTCTGTATCACACTCTATGTGTCTGCATGTTGTGCATTGCATGTATGTGTGTATGACTGTGTCGCTCCTTAAGCATCTCAGTGCATGCGTGTGCATTTGTGTGTGTGTGTGTGCATTAATTCCCTATATATTGACGGGCAGCGCTCAGGTGCACAATTATTAACAGTTAAGGTTGAAAAAAGACGCAGCACCAATGGGACTTTTCTGAAATAAATGAAAGTAATTTTATTGTCAACATTTTGCTCCAAGCCTTGGCCTTTCTCAAGACATAAAAGCATGCCAAATAATTCACTTTTAACCCCTCATCCTATTTCCCATAACATCCCACACCTTCATGACGTCACTTACATGTAGTGGGAATTCCCATGATGTCAAGCACCCACGTAAAGTATACCTAATCATAAAATAACTGGAGAAATGTTGAGCAAATGAAGCTAGACAAGAAAAAAAAAAAAAAAGAGAGGAAAAAAAGAAAGAAATGTGCTAGTAATGTATCCAATAGTAGAACCGGGTGAAAGAGGAGAGAAGGGCATTGTTTGCCGGTAGCTGCTGCAGAGCATTGCACTAGTGTGCATAGTATGGAAATGAAGGAAAAAATAGAAAAGATACTGTCTTCTCATCTAGAAAAATACATTTTGTCTATAATCACTAAGATATTCCTGTCCCGGTGTTTAATCCTACCATATTGTTTGATAATAGTATATGGCATTATAGTACATTAAGATTTTGATCTAGGTAACACAACTTTCTGGTATAACTGGATGATGCTGGCTGTATTGATAACATGAGGCTGAAAATAATACTCCTACAGGATATATTTTCATGAATTACTGGACACCTTCAAGATAATATTCTGTATTACAACTTATCTCTTTGTCAAGACCACTAGCTATTTTATTATCTTTATAGGCTACCTAGTTTATTCAACTGAATCTATACAGCAGTATTTCTCAACTCCAGTCCTCAGGACCCACTAACAGGCCAGGATTTGATGATTTCCTTGTTAGAGCACAGGTGAGTTAATCAATGTGAATGAGCCACTGATCACGTGATTTCCTTGTTAGAGCACAGGTGAGTTAATCAATGTGAATGAGCCTCTGATCACGTGATTTCCTTGTTAGAGCACAGGTGAGTTAATCAATGTGAATGAGCCTCTGATCACGTGATTTCCTTGTTAGAGCACAGGTGAGTTAATCAATGTGAATGAGCCTCTGATCACATGATTTCCTTGTTAGAGCACAGGTGAGTTAATCAATGTGAATGAGCCTCTGATCACATGATTTCCTTGTTAGAGCACAGGTGAGTTAATCAATGTGAATGAGCCTCTGATCACATGATTTCCTTGTTAGAGCACAGGTGAGTTAATCAATGTGAATGAGCCTCTGATCACATGATTTCCTTGTTAGAGCACAGGTGAGTTAATCAATGTGAATGAGCCTCTGATCACATGATTTCCTTGTTAGAGCACAGGTGAGTTAATCAAAGTGAATGAGCCTCTGATCACCACACCTGTGCTCTAGCAGAGAAATGCCTAAGTCCTGGCCTGTTAGTGGGTCCTGAGGACAGGTGTTGAGAACCACTGCTATACAGGGATATTAGAACAAGTGTATATTATTATGGAGGAACTATCAAACATTTAGATTTTGCTACCAGAGTTGTTTCTAAAGTAAATTTGATTAATTTATTCATGGTACATTAATTCCTTTCAATTTAGAACTTCCTGTTTAATTTGATTTTTTACACTTTTTTTAGTTTTCCATACTTTATTCCTCTGTATACTTGCTACACACACGAGCTATAGACTCTTATACATAACGAGTCGGGTGCAATGATCTGCATGCAGTGCTCCTATTTTGCAGTTTTTGGTAGTTTTCCCTCTACATCTATGGAGGTTTCATTATTCATTCATCGCTCTGTGTGTTCCGAATATACACTTCCTCTACGACAATCTGTGTCTCTTTGATTAATTGGTTTCAAAGATACATTGTAGCAGGATCTGGCCATAACCTCTGTGACGGATTCTCTAAGTACAGTGCAATGGTATTTGCTTCTTGTGGCATTATTAATTCTATTTGGGTATTAGCTAAGAAACAGCTTATTCAATTGTTTTGTTTTTTATTTCTTACGATTATTTACAATATGGCAGGATTAAACACTGGGACAAGACAAAATGTATTTTTCTAGATGAGAAGATAGTATGTTTTTTATCTTTTCTTCCTTTCCATACTATGCAGACTAGCACAATGCACACTCTCCTATTGGATACATTACTAGCACATTTCTTTCTCTCTCTTTTTTCTTGTCTAGCTTCATTTGCTCAACATTTCATTTATTTAAAAAAAGACCCACTGGTAATATATATATATATATATATATATACTAGCAATGTGGGACGGCGCTGCCCATCAGGATATATAGGGAATTAATGCACACACATGGATGCAAGACAAACACACGCAAATACACACTCATGCACTGTGATGCATAAAGAGCGAAACAGTCATGCACGCATACATGCAATGTACAACATGCAGACACAGAGTGTGATACAGACATGCAACACACACAGTGAGGAACACACAGGCACACACAGAAACACACACACACACACAGAAGTGAGTCATAAGGGGGTGACTTATGTGTCATTGTAATGAGTTTGTGTTTGTTCTTATGCCTCCACTGTGGCATTCATTCATATAGTTGAAATGCATGTGGTAATTGCACATACTATGGTGGAAGGTGGATCGTGCTGGCTCCCGGGGTGTGGGTGAGTGAGTGTGTGCGTGTGAGAGTGAGTGATTGCATGAGTGTGTGTGAGTGTGTGATTGAGTGAGAGTGTGCGTGAGTGAGAGGGTGTATGACAGTGAGTGAGAAAGTGTGAGAGAGTGTGTGTGATTGAGTGTGTGAGAGTGATTGAGTGAGAGTGTGTGTGATTGAGTGAGAGAGTGAGTGAGCGTGTGAATGCGAGAGTGTGAGTGTATTTGATTGAGTGTGTGTGAGATTGAGTGTGTGAGTGTGTGATTAAGTGTGAGCGTGTGTGATTGAGTGTGAGTGAATGTGTGAGTGAGAGTGTGTGAATTATTGTGTGTATGTGTGAGAGTGTGTGTGATGGAGTGTGAATGTGTGTGTTTTTTGTCTGATGTGTTTGTGTTTGTGGTGTAGGAGCGAGTGTCAGCCATTTTGTTTTTTCAGTCACTTGGATAGTGGTGGGCGGGCTGGATAGTGGGGACAGGCCAACTCCCTGCATGATTTAAATCACTTCCCCATTCAATCACCCAATGGGAGCAGTAACTCCTCCTTACTTAACCCTTTGAGTGCCAGAGGGGTACGCAACGCATTGCTTTGCAGTGCATTGTGTACCCCTCTGGCACTCAAACGGTTAAGTTATGGTAACATAGCAATATAACACACGGTGGCTCTTCAGTTGAGGCAGTGGAGCAATATGCTGAGGGAACAAATAGATATAGGTGTTTGAGGCTTGCCCTCTGTAACATACAGCAAAGCATCTCTCTCCCTTTAAGGAGAAAGGGCGGGAATCAGGAAGCAGAGGAGTGACAGATGAAAACAGACAGTTAGTGAGGTGACTGAAGAGATGAAGAGAGTTAAATAAAAGAGTTGCTATTAAGTTTATCCCTGAGTGTTTGTATTTTATGGAAACATTACACCCTCGCACTGAAACAGAGTGTATGGATGGTTACAATTATCTGTGGGAGGTGAAACAGAGTGTATGGAGGGTTACAGTTATCTGTGGGAGGTGAAACAGTCTGTTTGTGGGGTCATGATCCTGAGTGAGTGTGCGTATGGACCAGGAGAAGTTATTGATATCCCCTACTTCAGGAGCGAGTGGCAGCTATATTTTTTTTTTTGTCAGTTGGATAGTGGTGGGGGCAGGCCAACTACCTGTATGATAAACATGCCCCCATTGAATCACCCAATGGGAACAGTAAAGTCCCCATTGAATCACCCAATACGAGTTGTGCCTCCTAATGAGACATAAATTATGTAATGAGGCATTCTATTCAATGTGTGTTTGTTTTTTGAGGAGACATAAATTATGTTCTGTGTATGAGGTACCATAAATTATGCAATGTAATTTTTTTTTTCTTTATTAGCATTTCTGTTCCGTTAAGGCTTTGTATCCTAGAGGACTGCAGATTGTGCAATGAGGCTTATTCTTTTACATATATAGATATACACACACACACACACACACACACATATGTATGTATTGTAGGCTTATCTTACGGAGTAAAACAAGGTTACTCCCACTGTGGAGATGTTGAATTTTTGAGTGCAGTACATGTTTGGCATTATGTTAAGGCTGTTGCTACAGCAGTCTATGGGCAGCTCTTGTCAGTTGACTATTAACTTCCATAAGATGCTGAAGAAACAGCACCACTGTAAAATGTCAGGTACTGCACCCAACAAATAAAAGTTTTAGCTGCAACAACTTTTGAATAAAACGTATATACATATAAAATTCTAAGCAATTTTGAGGCGGAGAGGATTTCTCACTGTTAGCACTTCTCTATTCCTGTGTTATTTTATAGAGCTTATGCACTAAAATTTATTTGCAGATTTATGTTATTCCATGAAATAACATAGGAACTGGAGAAGGGATATCACTGGAAATTCATCTCCACTTTATCAACTCTTTATCATCCCTTAGTGCATCCCTGCCCCTAGAATTGAAAGCTTGCATGTCATAATGTATCTCTGCTATATAATCCAGTACTGAGACAGTGATTGTTCATCTACACACACAGCTTTCAGGTTTAGCTCAGATCTCCCCAACACAGCATCTGAGATTCCCAGGGCCTACTTAACATCTTGGTTCCCAGGCATGTCACGGCACGATTATGTGTTACCACCTATCTTAAAGGAGAACTAACATCGCCTAATAATAACAACTCCCACTTACCTTAATACAGCAAGAAAATACTAATGATCCCCCATGAGTTTATTTCACCCTTGAGCCTTTGTCCATGAAATATCACCTACAATCAGTCATGTATCTCATGTCGGTGGAGGCGGACATGACAATTGCTAGCAGGATCCCATGACTTCAAACTCTGCTCACTGTAATCTTAACCATTAACACTCGAGAACTGCGCCTCTCAACGCCTTTCACACCCCTCCAGTTTTTAAAGAGTTACCTAGGCTCATGCATTTTGCTTTCTTCGGTTATCAAAAATCTGGAGGCGACTGTCATGTCTGCCTCCATAGTCATGATAGCCAGGAGTGATTGAAGAGGCCGTCTCCTTAGCAAAGGCATACAGACATTATTCAAACAGGGGCAATAAAATCCTCTGCCCCATGTATAAAGTACTTATCTGACCACAAGGAGTTAATGTGGGGAGAGGGAGAGACCAGTTTCAGCATAGAAAATCATAAAAAGTAGAATCCAAAAAGGAAGAGAGTCAGTCAAGGACCCCCTCTTCCCTTGCCAATAAGCAATATTACTATTCTGGGAGAGGGTGTTTGTTGAGAGGAGCTGCCTATGTAACAGCAATTTATATAAGAGATAGAACCAGGAATTACATAAGCAAGAGACTGGCATCTACATTGGAGGTGCTGTGGTGGTGGTGGTCCACGAACATTTGGTCTTAACTGTACTAGTGGTGCCCCCTTTTTCTCCTTTAGTTTCTACAGCCTCTGCCTTAGACAGCACTTTTGTCAGTGCCCCACCCTCCTGATGGAGGGGATTTCACCTTCCCCAAGGATCCAGGACTTAAGAGAAAAGTTTCTATTTAGATTGTCTATACCTTGTGCTTATGCTTTTCCCAATCATTGTATTGGTTTTACAGAGATGTGGTTTAGTAGTTAGGGACTTATTAAAGGGATAGTAATACTTTATTATTACTATCTCCCATATTGTACGTATTTGTAAAATTATTTAATAGCCCCCAGGCAAAGTTCCCCCCTCCCTTCCCCTTCACTGAAGTCAGCATTATACTGACTGCAGGGGAAGTCTGTCGTACGACAGGATTGCGACTCTGCAGCTGAGCCGAGATCCCGTTAGTGAAAAAAGAATTATTTCACTGAAATGGTCTTCTACATGTACTTGGTTTGTGATTGGTTTGCAAGCACATGTAGAAGACCGTTTCAGTGAAATAATTCTTTGTCACTAACGCGATCAGGCTCTGCTGCAGAGCAGCACGATGAATGTCAGACCGGATATCCCTGCAGTCAGCACAATGTTAACTTCAGGGAAAGGGGTGAACTTTGCCTTCAGTTATCTCTGAAACCATAAAGGTTTGAGAAATGAACCTGGAGGCTATTAAATTATTTTACAAATATGGACAATATGGAGGATAGTAATAATAAAGTATTACTATCCCTTTAAGCTTAGTAGAGTGGATTTCTCTGATGTGTGTGACACACCCTATATAATTAATGACTCACCTGTCCTGAAATCACCTTCTTCCTCACTCCTCCGAGACTGCTACAGTATATCCACTTCCATCAAAGGCATATAATATAGGTACAGGGAGAAATAACCATGCAAACTCTGTAAAGATGGATGCTCCCAGAAGTGAGGACAGGTGATGAATGGTCTTTAAATGGACCCTACCACCAAAAAACAAATGTAGTGGTTTCAATGTGAACCTGTCATGCCTAATACAATGTGCTACTTTTACAGGGGATAGCACAGGAGGCCTAGTACACATGCATAGTGTTTATATGCTCTCTCCAACAATATAACATGTATAAACTCTTTCAGTGATATAAAATGTATTATATATGACCGGTTCTTAACCATTTGAGTGCCAGAGGGGCGTAGAAGATTTTTCAGATTTAGAAAATTGTTTTTTGAGTGTATATGGAAAGATCATGCTAATTATTGCATATTGTGCAGGCACTTCCTGTCTAAGCCCTACATTACCCCCCCCCCCAGGTCACTGACACTTAACCCTTTCATTGCTGAGCAGTGTCATGAGTGTGGAAGGTAATATAGTGCTAAGACAGGAATCTCCCACGCATGGCATGCCTTAATTGGCACCATTTATAAATCTAAATCACTCAGACTAGCTTTCTAAGTATAAATGGCTAATAAAACATGTAGGAGATTTTGAAAGCGGTTTCAAAATCACCCATCATTTTAGCTGATTGGGTCCCTTTAAAGGGATAGTATTACTTCAAAATTACTGTCCCTCATATTGTAGCCCTTAATAAACTGAGTTAAATGACACCAGCGGCATCTCTCAAACCTTTATGGTTTAAAAGATAGCCACTTTCAAAGTTTCCTCTCCCTTGCTGTCAGCGTTCTGCTGCCAACAGGAGAATCCGGTCCCGGGACAGGCGTAGGCTCTTAAACAGAGCCGATATCTCGTTATGGAAGGAAAAATGATTCATTGAAACAGTCTTCTACATGTGCTTGGTCACCAAACACATGTAGAAGACTGTTTCAATGAATCATTTTTCCTTCCATAACGCGATATCGGCTCTGCTGAAGAGCCTCAGCTTGATTCAGAGACTGGATTCTCCTGCTGGCAGCAGAACGCTGACAGCAGGGGAGAGGAAACTTTGAAAGCGGCTATCTCTTAAACCATAAAGGTTTGAGAGATGCCGCTGGTGTCATTTAACTCAGTTTATTAAGGGCTACAATATGAGGGATAGTAATTTTGAAGTAATACTATCCCTTTAAGGATATTTTTGCTTAATCTGCACTTTAACTCACTTGTCCTGTAGCACAGATATCTCTAACAGTTAGGGGTGTTAAAGCTTTGGAAAGAAACTGGAAGATCCTTGGATCTGAACATTAACTCTTTGAGTGCTTTGAGAGTTGCATACCCCTCTGGCACTCAAAGGGTTAAATATGTTGCATTCTTTAGCCTCTTTTTTTCCTCTTTCTAACATCTAGCTTTTAATTTTTTTTTTGAGGGGTGGCCTTTTTATTAGTTATTTAATTTTTTTACTTTTCACTACTTTTTTATTGGTTGGCATTTGGCAATAAATGTACCGAATGTAAGCATGCATGGGATAGGCATAAGGCTGTCCTGAACATAAGACAAGACCAAGGACCAAATAAGGACTGAGGTTTTTACAGTAGGAAAAAGGGCAGACTAGATGGGCCGAATGGTTCTTATCTGCCGTCAGATTCTATGTTTCTATGCAAGTAATACGAACA
The DNA here is from genome assembly GCA_037306005.1 of Rhinophrynus dorsalis. Classification (NCBI taxonomy): domain Eukaryota; kingdom Metazoa; phylum Chordata; class Amphibia; order Anura; family Rhinophrynidae; genus Rhinophrynus; species Rhinophrynus dorsalis. The sequence goes on along the minus strand of CM074723.1, from coordinate 42,501,255 downwards.
ATCAGAAATCAAAAGTAATATTTGTGATTGCATCCCCTTAGGTCTCTTTCACATGAGTGACACGAACCCTGAGATACTGAGTGGGGTCTGTCATTGTGAAAGTTACTACGCTGGATTATGGTGCCTTAGACTATTACCCAGTTTGAATGCACTAATGTCCCAGAGTGAATGCACTGAGGTCCAGCAAGCTGCAACTTTACTGCCTTTCCTCAGAAAAGCATTAATGTTGAAGTAAGGGAAGTCTTCATAATAGCTTATGGTGGCTTCCAGCAGAATTTTCACACTAGCAGCATCAATCTGCAATAAATGGTTGATCCATGCGGATGCCAGCCAGTAATACTGCTCAAAGCTCACACAGGCTGGCCATCAGACACTCCTTCCCTGGTATTTGAATCAGTGGTGGAACTCAGGAGAGAGTTCAGATACACGGATGAAAGAACTTTCATAGGGGGCTGCAACAATGTAAAAGAGGACTTATATACTCTAAAGCTATCAGCATCGAAACAGTGTGTAAGGAGTAAATATTAGTAAAATACAATTAGCGTCTGGTCGGACAAGAGGCAGAAAAATAGCTGTTATGTTACTTTCTATATAAGGTGCATTTTCTCTGGTTCTAGAGCTATCTGACACTTTCTAAAACAATGGCTGTCCTCTTGCTGATATAACAGCCAACGGACACTAATTGAGAAATATTTTAGCAAACAGAGAAAAATTAGGTACAATTCACTATTAGTTACCTTTTTTATTGTTTCACAATAGATTGAGATTATGCCTATTTTTTTCATGCTGTCAGTGTTTATTTCATCTGATCTTTATAAATCTCTTGGCTCTTAAAGGGATAGTAATGTTTCACAGTAAAAGCAGCTCCGATTAATCTTCATAGTATATGAGCCATAGGTGTTATTTCAATACTGTCAGAGTTGTAATTCAAGAGTAATTGAATGATTAAGTATCCCCTCCCACCCCTTTTATCTAGTGTAAGTCATCTCCCTTCAGATGTGGAATCTGGTCACTTGACCGGACAGGTCACAGCAAGGGACAATCTTCTTACTGTGAGCATAAGAAAACCCAACACCCTTGACAGGTTTTTTCTTATGATCACTGAAAACTGTCCCTCTCTGTGACAGTCTTGCTGCTCTGAGGTGAGCAGTGTTACATCAGTAAAAGGGGCAGGAGGGGGATACTTTATCATTCAATTACTCTTAAACTACAACTCTGACAGTATTGAAATAACACTCTCCATGGCCCAAATACTATGAAGATTAATTGGAGCTGCTTTTATTTTTAAACAGTACTATCCATTTAAAGCTAGGGAACGGCTCACAAAAGGGAATAACATTTAACCCTTTGATTGCCAGAGTGGTACGGAATGCATTGCTTTGCAATGCATTCCGTACCACTCTGGCACTCAAAGGGTTAATGAGGTGTGATTTTAGTTAGACTGCCTTACTACAACCTGTAGTTAATGACTCACCAGGGCTAACACCCAAAGTACACGTTAATCCAGGTGATTTACAGAGGTAAAAAGTTCCATTCTAGAATGCATCATGTCCACCTCCATATACATGATACCCAAAACTGGTTAAAGGGACACTAACACATAAAAATTATATTGCATTATATCATTTTTAATATAACATACTTCCAGCTAACATCTGTTTTATGTATTTATTTTAGTATAGATCCCTAAAATCTAATCCTAAATTTACAATTTTAATCCTTTGAGTGCCAGAGAGGTACCCCCACTGGCACTCAGCGGGTTAATGCATGTGTAAATTATACTTTATAGACAAAATTTGGTTACTTGTTTGTGCAGTGTTAAAGGGATAGTATTACTTCAAAATTACTATCCCTCATATTGTAGCCCTTAATAAACTGAGTTAAATGACACCAGCGGCATCTTTCAAACCTTTATGGTTTAAGAGATAGCCGCTTTCAAAGTTTCCTCCCCCCTGCTGTCAGCAGGAGAATCCGGTCTCTGAATCAAGCGGAGGCTCTTCAGCAGAGCCGATATCTCGTTATGGAAGGAAAAATGATTAATTGAAACAGTCTTCTACGTGTGCTTGGTAACCAAGCACACGTAGAAGACTGTTTCAATTAATCATTTTTCCTTCCATAACGAGATATCGGCTCTGTTTAAGAGCCTCCGCCTGTCCCGGGACCGGATTCCCCTGCTGGCAGCAGAACGCTGACAGCAGTGGAGAGGAAACTTTGAAAGCGGCTATCTCTTAAACCATAAAGGATTGAGAGATGCCGCTGGTGTCATTTAACTCAGTTTATTAAAGGCTACAATATGAGAGAGAGTAATTTTGAAGTAATACTATCCCTTTAAACTAACAGCGACTGTTATCTTAGCTGTCCCATTAACAAACAATAAAACACTCTAGAATGTCTGAAACACAAAGATAATTGCTGTAAAGGAAGCCCTGGAAAAAGGTAGGAATAGAAGCCCCCACAGAGAATATGTAACATTAAATTTTAGGCCATAGAAAACACAGATAATTTTTACAGAAGCCAACATGAACTACATGGAATTTAACTCTATGAGTGCCAGAGGAGTATGCAATCCATTGCAGAGCAATGCTCTGCTTACCCCTCTGGCAAGCAGAATTGATTTGAAGAAGTGGTTGTGAAACCACAAAACGTTATCGTATTTAGCTAGTTATTTTATTTGTTTTATCTTAAAACAGTGATATTGTAGATCACTTTTTATTATTTTGTTAAAGAACATTTTAACACTAATTATAATTAATACTGAGACATTTAAGCGGAATGTTTTGGACCTCCCAATCCAGTACCAGTACAGGATCATTTCTCTGTAAGCCTGATTGTTGTGTTTGGGCCTACCCACAACCACCAATCTTGTGAGTATTACTCTGGGTTTGAAAACTTGATCTCTGTGTTAAAAGGATAACAGGCACCATTGGGCACCCTCTTTTGTTCCTTTTCTGAACTACGTAACTGTTAAAGGGATAGTAATACCTGAAAATAAGTTTATTTTATATTGTAGCCCTTACAAAACCATGAAAAATGATATAAGTCTTATCCCCCAAACCTTTATGGTTTTGGAGATATTCAGAAGTAAAGTTTCCCCTGGAGTGATGTCATTGCTCCACCCTTCAGATTTGGAATCCGGTCGCCTGACCAGCAGTGCCTCTCCAGAAGTGCTGAGATCATGATCTTTAAAAAGAATTTCTTAATTGGAATGGTCTACAAAGTGTGCTTTCAAGCCAGGCACTTTTTGTACACAGTTCCAAAGAAGTAGTTCTTTTCAAAGATCGTGATCTCGGCACTGCTAAAGAGCTGCTGGTTGCTATGTGGACCGAATTCCAAATCTGTCCACTAGATGGCAGACTTGGCTGAAACAGCAAGGAAAAGTGAAGTACACTATGTTTTACATATGAATATCTCCCAAACCATAAAGGTTTGGGAGATAAGACTTATATCATCTTTCATGGTTTTTTAAGGGCTACAATATAAAATAAAATTATTTTCAGGTATTACTATCCCTTTAATATTGAAATATAGCGCTACGTGTATAAAGACTCGAACCTGTACTTTATTAAAAGTGTTGCTATCCCTTTAATTTTGAGGAACAAAGCTTTCAGCCCAGGTTTAGAAAAGTGTGAGTCTGTTATTAGTAATTGTTCATGTTCCTTTAACACGGCAAGTGCTATTGTTTCCCCTTTTGAGAAAAGGAGGGGTATACAGCGAATTGCTAATCACTGCGCTGGACACCCCTCTGGCAGTTCAGGTCTCTTCCTCTACCCCAAATTAACTGTAGGTTAATAATAATTAAAACAAAACATAGAAGCAAATACAGTTAATGCACAAGATAAATCAGTTCTCTTTACTCAGATTATTGTTGATATATATATATATACACTTAATACAAATTAATGAACAAGGCTGTTTATATATAACAATTTTGCTGCTCTGCAAAAATGTCCACTTGACATAGTTTTGACGACTTTGTTCATTTGAGGCATTAATTATTAGTGAGGCCTCTGAAATCACTCAGTATTGTTTATCTGTCCACAAGCTGTCAACACCGAGTAGTTCACACACGAGATTCTGCAAACTAAGGAAGTCAAGCAACATTGATAGTTATAGTGATATATTCTGTAAAAAATTGAAAGTGACAGAACAGAAACAGTTCATGAGCCATAAAGCACCCAAGTGGAATATCACTGCTTCAAACTTTAAATGTTTTCTTAACAGTATAACATGTTGGGGACTGAAATTCAACTGCATATCACTAACACTACACTACACCATTGTATTAAATACCTAACTACATGGGACAGGACAGTTTTTTTCTAAAAAAAATGTATACGTTGCTACAATTGTGTGTGTCACAATGAGAAGTGTATTTTTGGCAACCTTTTAAATGTGTTGCGTACCCCCTTGGCATTCTAAGGGTTAAAAGATGCTTAAAGGCGTAGTACTTCATTATGAAATATATACTGTAAGGGAGGAAATAGAGAAGAATTATCTTGAGTTGTAATAATTGAATAAAAGGATATACTGTTTTTTCTCAGCAAGAAAAGCGAACAATAAGAGGATTTTAGTTTTACCTGTTAAATCCTTTTCTCTTAGTCCATACCGGTTACTGGTAACTTTGGGTAGGCGATCTGACCCTTTAACTAGGCAGGAACAATTCTAGAAGTGAATGCAGGGGGTGGAGCCTACCTTCCCTCCATGACTGCAGCCAGCCAATCAGCTCCAGTAAGATTTGAGACACTATTGACTAGATAGTAGAAGGGAAAGAAGACTCCTGTGAGCATGAGCCCGCAGGACCCCCACGGGCTGCCACAGGAGAGCCAAGCATGGTCCCTTGACAGGGTGGGAGACCAATAACCTGTATGGAGTAAGAGAAAAGGATTTAACAGGGAAGACTAAAATCCTCTTTTCTCTGTCGTCCAATACAGGTTACTGGTAACTTTGGGATGTCCAACCATTGATCTTCCCAGATGCGGGAAGTAAGGCAAGGACCAGACGCAAGGCCCCCAAAGTCACCAGAGCAGATGTGAACCATCAGATCAGAGATAGCCCAACAAAACAAATGAAGTGTCAACGGACACTGAACAGGGGTAACAACACCCCAGGAACTGTTACACAGCACACTGAACTACAGCCAACAGGGCTCAAAAGTGAAGGAAGCAACAAAGAACCGAAGAAGACCCTAGACAGGCAAGACTGCCTCCAGGATCTTCTTCCCAAAACTGGCATCAGCTGATGCCAGCACATCAACATGGTAGTGCTTTGAAAAGGTGTGCACAGACGACCAAGTGGCAGCCTTGCACAAGTGATCGGGGGAGGCCCGATTTTTGTAAGCCCAAGAAACCTCAATAGATCTAGTATAATGAGCCGGGACCCGAAAGGGAACAGGGCTCTTCCATAGCTTGTAAGCCTTATGAATAGTGGACATGATCCAAGATGCAATAGTCACTTTGGGTGCCCTCAGGAATGATGAACAGCGCGTCAGACTGTCTAATGGACTCGGTGCGATGTACATAAAATTTGAGACAACGCACCACATCTAACAAGTGGAGATCCCTCTCCTTGTCAGAGGTAGGGTCGGGGCAGAAAGAAGGCACCACAATCTACTGATTAATGTGGAACTCAGAGACCACCTTCAGGAAAAACTCCTGAGAAGTACGAAGCACCAACTTGTCTTTGTGAAACAGCAAAAAGGGTGGTCTACAAGACAGAGCATGTAACTCCGAAACACGGTGAACAGACACGATCTCCAGGAGAAAGGACATTTTTCACTTCAGCAGGCGTAGAGGAATAGTAGCCAAGGACTCAAGGGGAAGGCTCTGAAGGACACCCAAAACTAAGTTAAGATCCCATTGAGGAGCAGGAGTCTTAAAAGCAGGACGAGTATGAGCAACGCCCTGGAAGAAATCCTTGACATCAGGAAGAATAGCAATGCTCCTCTGAGAGAAAAAAGAGAAAGCAGAAGTCTGAATCTTAAGGGAACAAACTGAGGCCCTTATCCACACCGTCCTACAAGAAAGCCAGGACCATAGGCAGATCAAAATCCTGAGAAAGGTCCCTATCAGCACACCAAGATAGAAAGGTTGACTAGACACGATGGTAGGCCTTAGAAGAAACAGGTTTGCGGGCACTGAGCATAGTAGCCACCACACTAGAAGAAAACCCTTTCTTCTTCAATATTGAGGATTCAATTCCCAAGCCGTCAAAGGCTAGACGATGAACATCCTCCTTCAACAGGTAACCCTGTAGAAGTTGTTCCGGACGGCAAGGGAGCCGGAATGGCTCCACCACTGATAGATCCAGAAGCTCCAGAAACCAAGCCTGACAAGGCCAGTACGGAGCAATCAGAATGACTGGACAGCACTCCAGTCTCAATTTCCGTAACACCCTGTGCAACATGGGAAGGGGAGGAAAGATGTAAGCCAGAGGAAATAACCAAGGAATGGACGTGGCATCCACTGCTAGAGCTAGAGGATCCCTCTAGTGAGTGCAGAACCTTGGAACCTTCCGGTTGTGTCTTGTCGCCATCAGATCGATGCAAAGAGGACCCCACTTCTGAACAATGAGGGTGAACACCATTGGGTGCAGTTCCCACTCTCCGCTGTCCACCGTGTGCCGACTGAGGAAGTCTGCCATGACGTTGTCTACACCAGGAATTTGCACTGCGGATATGGCAGGAACATGTTCTTCTGCCCATGACAAAATAGCCTTGACCTCTAACCAAGCAGCGAGACTTCTTGTTCCGTCCTGCTAGTTGATGTAAGCCACAGCCATTGCGTTGTCGGACTGGACCCAGACTGGGCATTCTTCCAGCTGGGGTGTCCGATGAAGAAGGGCATAAAATATCACCCGAAGTTTCAACACGTTGATGGGAAGGAGAGGTTCCTCTGGAGATCACCAACCCTGAGCACTCAGGGGACCCAGGACCGCTACCCAGCCGGAGAGGCTCGCATCCGTCATCACCGTGGTCCAGAAGGATACCAGGAAGGACTTGCCCTTCAGCAGATTGGAGAGGTTGAGCCACCACGACAAATTCAGTTCCACATGAAGAGGGAGGGATACTGACGTCTTCAGAAGGTCTGGCTGACCCCTGCACACCTGGATCACAAACCTCTGGAGTTCCCTGGTGTGAGCTATGGCAAATAGGACCGCTTCCATGGTGGAGATGAATTTCCCCACTAGAGAGGACAGCTTCTTGGCTGGAACTGGATCGTGAGCCAGAACAGGAGAAACCATGTGGGTGATCTGGTGAGCCACCTTGTCTGTGAGAAACACCATGCTCTGCTGAGTGTCGAAGAGAAGGCCCAGGAATACCAGACGCTGGGATGGGACAAGATCTGACTTGTCCATGTTGATGATCCACCCGTGATGGGTGAGAGCATGAACGCAGTCCAGAACCTGCTGATGAAGAAGTTCCGCAGAAGGTGCTTTCAGAAGCAGGTCGTCCATGTATGGAGTAACTCTGATGCCATCCCGATGGAGGACGAATACTAAAGCTCCCAGGACATGGTTGAAGACTTGAGGAGCTGTAGTCAGACCATAGGGAAGAGCTGAAAACTTAAAGCGCCCTTGGTCACAAGCAAATCTGAGATACTGCTGACTCTCTGAATGAATGGCGATGTGTAGATACGCGTTCTGAAGATCCAGAGAGGCAAGGAATTCCCTCGTGGACAAAGCAGCAATCACCATCGTTATGGACTCCTGGTGATAATGAGTCTTGATCACAAAGGAATTGAGATCCTTCAAATCCAAAATGGGACGACAGCCGCCATCCTTCTTGGAGACCACAAAGATGTTTGAGTAAACACCCACACCTGTGTCCCGAATTGGAACAGGTTCCAGAACATCCTTGTCCAGAAGGGCCTGGATAGCACCACTGGAAAGATGGCGTTTCTCTACACCCTGAGGCGTATGAGAGGGAAAAAACAAAAGGAAGGAAGAGAGATGAAAGGGATCCTGTCTGTTCCGCCACCACCTGTAAAAACCACGGGTCCGCCACTGAATCCTCCCAGACGCTGTGGTAGTGACTCAGACAGCCACCCACAGCCGAGTGGGGACCTGGGTTCAGAGAGTCATGCCAAAGAAGGCTTGGAAGCCTTAGGCTTGGAGGAGACCTAGGGCTTCCATTGCTGTTTGGGCTTGGAGGAGGAACGTGGAGCTGAGGGAACCTCCTGGTTTGCCGGACGTGTCTCAGTCTGGAAGGAAAGAAAAAGCCAATTACATTTGAGAGGTGTCTTCCTCCTGGGGACCATAGGCAGAAGGGTGCTCTTGCCCCCCTGTGGTCTCACTAACCAGATCTTTAAGATCAGGCACAAACAAAGAGGTGCCTTGAAAAGGCAATGAGAGCAAAGCCCCCTGAGCCCCCCAACACACATAAAATGTTAACAGGATGACAGAGCAAGGGTAGACAATTAAAATGAGCCATCTCTGAAGTCACTATGTTGAGCGGTTGCAGAGATATGTCCCAAACTGTACAGTCCCATAGAAGTCAATGCAGCAATGGCATCTATGCGGTAAAGTGCGCAGGAACACAAATTTTGCAAAGTAGAAAATGTGAATAAAAATGACATGAAACATTACTAGAACATATTAGCAGACCCAAAAAACACTGAACCCAGTAGGGAAAGTGTCAATAATCCCCCAAAAGATGCAAAACCAGCAGCTAAAGGGTTAAGTTACCACAAAAACTTGCTCCAAAACACCCAACAGACATACAGATAAACCCAATGAGTAAGGGAGTGTGCAATAGGAACTCCAAAGGAAAACCCCTGTGCGGAAGAGCACTGGGGTACATGTGGACCTGCAGCACTCAAAGGGTTGCTCACTTTTCCTGCAGATCTTCTGTCTTCAGATTACCATGTATTAAGAAGAAGCCTCAGTGGGCAACTCCTGAGGAAAGAACCTGAACCCAAGATTTCCCCCCCAGGGCTTAAGGTCCACAAAAAGCACTTGGATACTGAGCTAGCCACATCTAAGGGCATTGTCAGTTATGGTAATCCGCCTGCCTAATGGTGGTATCCCATATCTAACAGAAAAATAAAAAATTAGCTAAAACTATAGCAGAACTGTTCTCTTGCCTGTGTCTTCCCCAAGGAACAAATCTTAATGGAGCTGATTGGCTGGCTGCAGCCAAGGAGGGAAGGTAGGCTCCGCCCCCTGCATTCACTTCTAGAATTGTTCCTGCCTAGTTAAAGGGGCAGATCGCCTACCTAAATTTACCAGTAACCAGTATTGGACGACAGAGAAATATATATTTTCATAAAAAAGCATTATTATTCCTTTAAAGCTGAACTACCACCGCTTCTAAACTTGCCCCCAACTAATTACCCATCTGGCGATTAATTGCTCTATAGTGCTATTCGCCAGAATTATTACCTCATTATAGAGAATTCCTACTGCTCATTGGACTGACAGCCAGGAAACAGCGCAGACATCTTTGCATGGTGACGTCTATACGCCTGCGCTGTCAGTCCCAGTCTGCTCTAGGAGGCGTTGCTAGGAGCTGTTCTGTACCAAAAGATGTCTGCGCTGTTTCCTGGCTGTCAGTCCCAGAAGGAGTATAGAATTCTCGATAACCAGGTAATAATTTTGGCGACTAGCGCTATTGAGCAGCTAGTCTCCAGATGGGTAATTATTTGGGGGCAAGTTTAGAAGGGATGGTAGTTCCGCTTTAACAAAATAGGTATTTATATTTATATAGAGATAAAAAGGAAAAGGCAGCTAAATGTAGAGGGCATGCGGATTCATTTCGGAGCACAATAAATGTTTCAAACCATGCAAAAACAATAACAGGAAGCCATTGGCTATTCTTTCATTTCAGTGGGTGCATTTTGAGAGGGTAGTTCCTTAAAGAATAATTTTTTATGTTAATGAAAATATATATATCGTAGGGTTATTCCTGCTGAGTAAAACAAGGAAATGTCCACTGGTGGCAGTTGTTTTATTCAAAAGTTATAACCTGTTAAATCTTTCAAGAAGTAACAGCTTCATTATTAAAAATTCAACTTGACAGGAAGTGATGCAGAAGTTGTTCTAACATTCTATGGGAATTGTTTTCACTGCTCCACAGAATGCAAGACAACAATTGCATGAAACCTGGTCACTAGGGGGCACTTTTGAGTCCCAGAATGGGATTCAAAGGCTTAATGTAAAATCCAGCTGTTTATGCTGTAATAAGCAGTGGGAGTACCATAATTTTGCTCTACAGGAAAAGACATACAATATATATATATTTTCATTACAAAAAAGTTTACTGCTCCATTAAGTTCCATTCTGAGTATGTAATATTCCTAATCTGATTTACCAATAGGAGTTGCAGCCAGGAAAGACAATATTACATTATTATAAGGTGGAATGATATTATCTGTAGGATATCTACTATTTTGTACCATATCACTACTCCCAGTAAAAGCTTCTTTCAAAGTCATTTAGTTCCTTAGGTCTCAGTTAACTGATAAAACTGAAACTTCACTGCTTGTGTTAGGCTTGTTTGCCAAGATTCCTTGACTTCAGTGTATGAGAATCAGCACCCATCTATTCAAATAGGAACAACACCATGAAAGAGCTTTCAAAATCCTGTGTGTTTATACTAGCCATCGTTTATTTAAATCAAGAGTTTTCTAAATATTTGTCAGTTTATGGAAACTAGACATATACTAACATTCCACACTACTCTCCACCTCTCTCCTGCCACTCCCTTAGCCAGAAACTAAATTCACCTCTGCTCTTTCTCAACCTGCCACTCCATGCCAGCTAGATACTAACATTCCACTCTGCTCTCCCAACCACCTGCTCCACACCAGTGGACAGATACTAATATTCCACACTGCTCTCCCACCCACCTGCTCCACACTGATGGACAGATACTAATATGCCACACTGCTCTCCCACCCACCTGCTCCACACTGATGGACAGATACTAATATTCCACACTGCTCTCCCACCCACATGCTCCACACCAGTGGACAGATACTAATATGCCACACTGCTCTCCCACCCACCTGCTCCACACTGATGGACAGATACTAATATTCCACACTGCTCTCCCACCCACCTGCTACACTATGATGAACAGATAATAACATTCAACACTGCTCTCCCCCTTACCTGCTACACTCTGCTGGAGAGATATTAACATTCCACACTGCAATCCCTCCCTTGTTGGCCAGTACTAGCTCATTTGTAGGAACTGACAATTATGCATATGCTGTCAAGATAGATACTCCCACTGATCAAAGAATGAAAAAACGTTAAGAGATCCCAAAAAGCAGCCCTGACAAATCACTAAGTTCATTCTCGTTGGAGTGGAACATAGTTAAAAGTGAAAGTTTCCCCAAAACCCTCTCAAAGCTAAAGAGGTCTCCAACGTAGTGCTTCACAATGAGATGGAGACCTCTCCAGTATCTCCAAGGAGTTTAGTTAGTGTATGGAAAGTATAAAATGTCACAGTGAGAAAACAGCAACATTCACTCCAGTTTACATTGGGGTACAGAAACAATCTGATTTATTAAAGAAAATGTCAACATTCTTTTTATCTGTCAACAGCTTGTCTCTTGCACACTTTTTGTCCTAAAGAAAAACCTGGATAAAATAATAGCTCTGTCATTGTAGGCGGTAGAAAAGATTTCCTGTTCCTTCGCACACATAAGGGAAGTAAATGGAAGCCAGGATGAACGGTCACATCTCCAGGTGATGTGCTCACTACATGCTGAAGGTGGTTTGTTCCCGTGTCCTCTGTTGCCTTCTGCTGACTGTAAATATGGTGACTGCATACTAACTTGAGGTATTGTTTCATTAGGATACCAAACATTACTTCTTCTTTTCTACATTTTCTTCTTCATCCCAAGAGAAGAAAAGGAGGGGAAACATTCCTAAAATACAGCCAATGGCAACCCCTATTGCTTTACCCTAAAAAAAAGAGAAATGCACAACTAAGTAAAAGTAAATACATAAAATATAAAATAAAATAACATTTGGGATCAAATATACATACAGTATTTTTCCATATGCTATACATACTGGTAGAGTAGAAATGTTATTTTTACGTTACAGGAGCATTTTACATATATATTGACCAGCTTCTATTGGTTTAAGCACCCCTCCCACCCCCAGGTGCAATGTTCATTGTCTTTAGGACTCTATATAATGCCTGTCAGAGAGTCTCTCTCCATTAATGAGTAAAGCTGACAAAGACTCAGCTCTCAGGATAAAGTAAATCAAGGTTAGTAAATACCTAAAATAGGAGAGATTCAGCTCATAAGACAAAGCATATTAAGGTTAGTAAATACCTAAAATAGGAGAGATTCAGCTCATAAGACAAAGCATATTAAGGTTAGGAACTTGCCTAAATGAGGTACCTTGGCGCTGGTGGCAAGCTTAGCATTCTATGGCCATATGATGTGACTAAATCCTCATCTTTAATATAGTAGTGATATGCACGCACAATGCCACAGAGTAAAGGGTTAATGGTGATGAAATGTGGATGTGCACCAATACTTTGTGTATTTCCTTTTAGCTATTTTGGTCAAAATTGGTTGAACTCCAGCAATTTTAAATGTGTTTTTTTTTTCCTTTGGGTGTGCTTACCAAAACCTGGACTGGAATTTAATATATCAGCCGCGGAGCGGGCAGTCTCTACTGCGCATGACTGCAGCACGCGCAGCAGTGTCTACTGTGCAGGTCGCGGCGTTACACACGATTTAGGGAATTATTATATAAGATATATACATACATATATATATATATATACATATGTATGTATATATGTATGTATATATATATATATACATACACAGAAGGGACAGCTTCAGTGGCGTAACAATAGGGGTCGCACCTGCGACTGGGCCTGTCACTCCAAGGGGCCCGGCCGCCCCCTGCGAAGCCATCGCCACTCGCCCGCAGCCCTGCCCGCAGCAGCTCAGCTGATCTCCCGGCGCTCTAAATGCAGAGCGCTGGGAGATGACATCATCTCCCAGCGCTCTGCATAACTGAGAGCCTCGCGGGAGATGGAGGTAGGAAATTTCTGCACCAGGGCCCGGTGGCTTCTAGTTACGCCACTGGACAGCTTTCAGTGCTAACTCACCGTAATGTGTAAAAAATGTATATTTTTATATGTATGTATATATTACCACATAATTTTATTATTTGTATTATCATATCCATTACAGATTTTTCAAGATAACTGAAGTGTGCTGCGAGGAATAAAGGGGTTCTCCAATCCACCAAACAAGTGCAAACATAGAACAGACCATAAACCTGCGCTCCTCCAGTGTACTAGTGATTAATGTGCCCTGTATCGGGCATATATAATAACACTGTGAATAAGAATCAGGCATTAGTGCCAACCTTTTTGGCCCAAAAACGAGGGGGTAAGCTCAACAACCTCGCCAAGGTTCCTCATTTGTGGTAAGTACCTACTCTCAACACTTAATCCCTATCTAAATAAAATCAAAATAAACATAAGAGTGGAGATGTTATATTAACATGTAGGAGGGGGACCCTTTTCCTTATATTTTGTTAGATGTATAAAGGTCCCCATGTATGCAATTAAAAACAATAGACAAACATTATTTTAAAAAAGGGAACATCTCCACTCTTATTTTTATTTTATTTTCTTTAGATAGGGATTAAGTGTTGAGAGTAGGTACTTACCACAAATGAGGAACCTTGACAAGGTTGGTGAGATTACCCCCTCTTTTTTGGGCCAAAAAGGTTGGCACTAATGACTCATTCTTATTCACAGTGTTATTATATATGCCCAATACAGGGCACACTAATCACTAGTACACTGGAGGAGCACAGGTTTATGGTCTGTTCTATAATATATATATATATATAAAAATGTAGCAAGGAAGCACTCTTACTTAATGGGATAGTAATGTCTTAATTATATAAAAAGTAATATTGTAGACCATAAAATAAGAAATCCATCTATGCAATTCCTATCTCTCAGACCGCTATGGTTTGAGAGCTAGAGCGTTTTAAAGTTCCCCCCTCCCTCCCCTTCTCCTGACGCCAGCTGTAAGCTGACAGCAGGAGATCCTGGTCCAGGGACCGACAGGCGGCTCTTCAACAGAGCCAAAATAGCAGGATTTGAAAAGAAATACTTCATTGGAACAGTCTACAAAGTGTGCTTGGTTTGCAAGCACACTTTTTAGACCGTTCCAAAGAAGTATTTCTTTTTAAATCGCGCTATTGTGGCTCTGCTGAAGAGCCTCCTCGTGTCAGCTGACATGGATCTTCTTCTGTCAGCTTTACAGCTGACATCAGGGAGGGAACTTTAGAACACTGTATCTCTCAAACCATAAATGTCTGAGAGATAGGAACTGGATAGATGGATTTCTTATTTTATGGTCTACAATATTATTTTTTTATATAATTAAGACATTACTATCCCTTTAATTAGTCCAAGGATGGACTGAGTGCTATGGTGTGACTGTAATGTTGCATACAAATGGAAAATATCAAGCACTCGCAGGACTTCAAGAAGATGAATCAAATAGACACTTTACTGATTTGTCAACATTTTGGCCAGGCAACGCGGGCCTTCCTCGTCTTGAGGAAGGCCAGCGTTGCTTGGCCGAAACGTTGACCAATCAAAGTATCTATTTGATTAATCTCCTTTAAGTCCATTGAGTGCTTGATATTTTCCATTTGTGTATATATCAGGGCTCAAAATTTCCACTCACCACTAGCCAATGGCGAGTGAAAATTTAGCCCTGGCGAGTAGAAATTCAGCCCTGGTAGCAAAGGACTTAAAATTATAAGCCCTGTATATATATATATATATATATATATATATATATATATATATATATATATACACATACACACACATACACACTGAATATCGTATATTCACCATCAACAGAGGCTGTAGTGTTAAAAGACATATCCCCCCCCCAAAACTACTATACTTGCATTCAAGCAACCACCGAATCTGAAACAAAAATGTATTAATAGAAAACTGATCAATGAATGGACAAATACTAATAATGGGAACAAACCCCTGCAACAAATCTTGCTGCAAATCAAGTCAACACATTTGTGAAAACAATACTGCATAGCACAACAAGATATACAACAATAAATAATTATATTTATGTACATCAGCAAATGCTGTATATAAGACACAATGCACTGAATGTGAGACTGGATGTTACACTGGTGAAACCGGCCTACAACTTCATCTGAGAATGAGTACACACAGACAGTCTATTGAGAAATACGATAAAAAACTAACCACACCCCAGTAATCATCATTTCACACAGAGAAACCAGTCCATCCACAACCTTAACATCAAAATACTCACAGGGAAGTTCAAAAATACATGGGAACGACATTTGAAATAAAGGTGATCAGTTTTTTCAGCACCAAACACACCGGACTAAATAAGGAGTTGCTATTCCTTTCACATTGCTAAAACTGTATATAACATTTTCTTCATTTTATTTGCTTTTAGTTCATGTTTACCCATCTTCCTCACGATTTTTACTTATATCGATGTACTATGGATTTCTCCTTACGTTCCTCTTACTATGAAACTGTAATGCTTGTGTTTTCCTTAGCTGGCCATTTAACTTGAATGTTTTTTTTTTTGTTTTTTTTGTTTTTTTTTTACAGAGTATGCTTTTAAAGGGATAGTAATACTTCAGTATTACAAATCCTTATATTAAAGCCCTTGTAAAAAGAAACGTTTTGCCCCCAGTGTCATCTCTCAAACCTTTATGGTTTGAGAGATGAACGCTTCTAAAGTTGCCCTCTCCCTCCCCCTTCCCCGTAGTCAGCATGCTAGCTGACTGCAGGGAACAGAGTCGTACGACTTTCAGGCGGCTCTTCAGCACAGCCTGATCGCGTTAACTAAGAAAAAAACTTTCACTGAAATGGTCTTCTACGTGTGCTTGGCTTGCAAGCACACGTAGAAGACCGTTTTAGTGAAAGTTTTTTTTTTTTAGTTAACGCGATCAGGCTGTGCTGCAGAGCCACCTGATGATCTCTGACCGGATTTCCCTGAGTCAGCTAAAATGCTGACTACAGGGAAGGAGGAGGGAGGGGGCAATTTTAGAAGTGATCATCTCTCAAACCATAAAGGTTTGAGAGATGACACTGGGGGCAAAATGTTTCTTTTTACAAGGGCTTTAATATTGGGATTTGTAATACTGAAGTATTACTATCCCTTTAACTTGATAAAGGGAGCTTGTTGCTCTCTAAAGCTAATCCTTAAAGGGTTAGCAATGTCCGATTATAATTTTATCCTGTGTTGTAGATTTTAAAAAAATAAATTATGTGTAGAAAATCCCATCTCTCAAACCTTTATGGTTTGGTAGATATTCTCCGCTAAAGGTCCCGCCCACTCTCCCCTTCTCCCGATGTCGGTTGTAAAGCTGATGGAAGGAGATCAGTGTCAGCTGACTTGATGCGGCTCTTCAGCAGACCCGAAATAACAATCTACAAAGTGCGCCTGGTTTTCAAGCACACTTTGTAGACCGTTCCAATGAAGTATTTCCTTTTAAATATTGCTATTTCGGCTCTGCTGAAGAGCCACTGTCTGGTCCCAGGACCCAGATCTTCTTCTGTCAGTACAGAGTGGACATAAGGAGAAGGGGAGGGAGGGGCAAACTTTAGCGGCAAATATCTCTCAAACCATAAAGATGGGATTTGTGCCACATAATTTATTTATTTTTTTTAAATCTACAACACAGGATAAAAGTATCATTGGACATTACTAACCCTTTAAAATGTAATGTTCGTCCAATAAAAAAGGTATTACTACATACTGTGATACTCATTCATATGGCATCTACACCAATAACATTATATATATATAATTTTTTTTTTTTATTCATTCATACACGTGCACATGAGGAATGCTATATATAACCTATGAATGCATTTTACCTACCAAGTGCGCACTAAGACGTGTTTGCCACATGTCGGCTTGTTTAGGTGTCAGGTCTGGAATGGGCAGGCCTAACCTCGAAGATATTGCTTCAACGTAACCTGCAAGACTACAGATAAGCATTGTGTTAATACAGTGGGTACCAGGGTGGTCCCAAACGTACTGGATTGAAAACCTTTAACCAAGGGACGCCGCTGAGGAGACACAAATTTATAAATAAAGGCAATGGAGACCACTCTAGCATTCAAGGGGTTAAATCCCCATTTAAATCAATGGGAATTTTTGGAATTTTTCGTTCTCCCCTATAGTGAAAATGGTTTACCCCAGAAGTTCTATACTTTTCTTTTGAACATACGGCCTTGAGGCTGATGTACTAAAATAACTGGAGCAATTCTGGATCAATCCAAATGTAGCATGGGGGACAAATAAATATTCCCCCAAATCCTACTGATTTTAAAATTATATTTAAGACTTTTGAATGCTAGGGAGGTCTCCAACACATTGCAAAGCATTTAAGGGGTTAAAAGCTCCATTTACAGAAATGGGAATGTCTCCCCCATATGGTACAGTTGGTTTTCCCCAGAACTGCTTCAATTCCTCCTAGTACATTATATTGAGCAAAATGTACCAGGATTCTGCCTGGTGCAGGGGGGGGGGTTTAGACCTCTCTGAGGTGGTGGGTGGAGGTGATTGTGTCACATTTAAGTCACTAATCAGTGTGAGGCCTTCAATCTCAGACATTTTCCAACATATTAACATAGTTGACAAGGCTGAAAAAAGACCTGTGTCCATCAAGTCCAGCCCATGCCAATCATCCCTGTTGATCTAGAGGAAGGCAAAAAAACACACACTGAAGCAATTTCCAATTAAGCCCCAAGTGGGTAAAAAAAATCAATTCCTGACTCCAATTGACATTCTGGTATTTCCCTGGATCTAACAATTTCACTGCAAAAGTTTAAAAATAAACAGAGGAAAGATCAGGTGTATGTGTCACTGCTGTCATTGTTATTTTATTATATGTTTTTATTATTAAAGGAATTGTAATGTCTTAGATATATAAAAAGTAATTGTAGAGAATAAAAAGAGAAATCTATCAATGCCATTCCTATCCCTCAAACCATTATGGTTTGAGAGATAGAACGTTTTAAAGTTCCCCCCTTTCCCTGATGGAGATCTTGGTCCTAGGACAGGCAAGCGGCTCTTCAGCGGAACGGTCTACAAAGTGTGCCTGGTTTGCAAGCACACTTTGTAGACTGTTCCAATGAAGTAGTTCTTGTTAAATATCTCTATTTCAGCTCTGCTGAAGAACCTCCTCGAGTCGGCCAACATGGATCTCCTTCTGTCAGCTTTACAACTGACATCAGTGAGGGGAGAACTTTAAAACGTTCTCTCTTTCAAACCATAAAGGTTTGAGACATAGGAATGGCATCAATGGGTTTGTTTTTTATTCTCTACAATATGACTATTTCTATATCTAAGACATTACAATCCCTTTAAAACATTTTATATAGTTTCCACTACCCTTAACCCTTTGTGTGCCAGACGGTTACACAACGCATTGCTTTGCAATGTGTTGCGTTCCCCTCAGGCACTCAAAGGGTTAAAGTACAAGACGTAAGTGATATGTGAATGAGCCAGGAAAGGATTTAATAGAATGGTTCCTGAATGAATGTAGAACAGTGTAAGTCCAGGGTGGATGCACCGGACGCACGGAATGGTATCTCCTCCAGCTCCTGGACTGTATGTGTTACTTATGAAATCAGGTACGCACACCTTATCTTTGCTCTTTAGTTCAATACGTGTTAAATCAAGGCCATAAATTGTAGTGGTGGCTGTTGGAATCAGACAGGGACACACTGATACTTGGGATTTCACACATAGAAGCTACTCAAAAGCAGAAACAGCCATCAAATTACGTTAAAGGAGCAGTAAACTTTTTTTATGAAAAAATATATACTGTAGGGATTTTCCTATTGAGTAAAATAAGGGTACTCTCACTGCCGAGAGATTTATATTTCCAGGGTTATTACAGTTTAAACTCATGTTTTTTTGTTGTTGTTTTTTTTTTTTTTTTTTTACATTAGCAGTGCCCTCTAGTGGTCAAATTCTAATTAGATTTCCTGTTAGATTGGAAAGTCAGAGACATACAGTTCTCCATAGAATGTGATAGAAACTGCCTGTCACTTCCTGTCAGTTAGATCTATCAGGAAGTAAACACAGTAAATTCACTTCCTGATTATTTAAACAGTTATAATTTTTGAATAAAACATCTGACAGTAGTGGGAGTGACCTTGTTTTATTCAGCAGGAAAAGATCTATAAAATGTGTTTTCATAAAAAAAAAAAAAAAAAAAGTTTACTGCTTCTTTAAAGAGACCATTCACCCTCTACTTTGACCATTACTATTCTGAATATGAATTATATTTACACTCAAATTGTCTAAGCATTTTTTATCTATACAGATTTTTCATTGTCAGTTTTTTTAACCCTTTGAGTGCCAGAGGGGTACGGAATGCATTGCTTTGCAATGCGTTCCGTTCCCCTCTGGCACTCAAAGGGTTATAGACTTATGTGGCTCTTCAGGGTTTCTCCCTTTATTTGTCTCTAGGACTCTGTTGCGACCATATCTGAGACCCTATTTGCAATGCGTTTCACACCCCTCTGGAACGCAAAGGGTTAAAATACTACTACTAAAAATAAATCTTCACTTGGACCTATTTTCATATATCAGAAGTTCTTCGGTCTCTGTTGGATGAAGATTCTCCAAGCAAACAAAGTAGATCTGTTACTACACAGATTTCAGTGTCATTAAATGTTTCTATTTAAACTGTGTATGCCTTTTGCTTTTTAGAATAATGGTTTTAGAATGTTGTGATTGGGTAGTTAAGGACTAACACAGACCTGTCACGCTAAGACAAGTTTAGTTCTTTTTAGAGAACTAACCTCTTAAGTGGCAGAGGGGTACACAACGCATTGCAAAGGGTTAAAATCTGCCGATATGGGGCTGGATTCTATTGCAGGTGCTAAATGTTAACACCTGTTTTATCAAACATTTTCCTATTGAAGTCTATGGGGAAAAGTGGAGATAAAAGCAAAGATAAAATTAGCACCTGCAATAGAATCTAGCCCATGCTGCACTAACCATTTTTCTGTAAAATAGAAAGTTTTTTGAGAAACTAAACTTTGATTTAGTGGCATTTTATGCTAATTCCTTGCACAGCATGCATATTACTTCTGTTTGAAGTATGCTAATAGAAATGCCTTGAGTATGTGGCCTCTGTGGATATTCATTCATATCAAAGTGTGTGTGTGTAAAAATGGCCTTGCACAGAAGCTAATTAGAAAATGTGCCATATTGTACCACCCCAACAAATAAAAGTTCACCCTTTGAGGGCAAAAGAGGTATTCAATGCACTGCAGTGCAATCCATTGAATTCCTCTCTAGCACTCAAAGGGTTAATTTATCTATCTTCACTATTTATATTACAACATCTATAACAAACAGTTATAGAACTGCAAGAACACATTGAAGAGCTACAACAGGAATGCAAAAATTTGGGTCTGAAGATGAATATCAACAAAAAGTAATGTTTAACAAATTTACCATACCAAGGAAAATCACTGTTGATGGACAAGAACTAGAAGTTAACATATATATTTTCCGTGGACAGGAAA
Source organism: Rhinophrynus dorsalis (assembly GCA_037306005.1). Taxonomy (NCBI): domain Eukaryota; kingdom Metazoa; phylum Chordata; class Amphibia; order Anura; family Rhinophrynidae; genus Rhinophrynus; species Rhinophrynus dorsalis. Next base: position 42,480,680 of record CM074723.1, on the reverse strand, counting down.
TGTCATCAGAGGGAATCTGAGTGACGATTACAATTGGAATGACAAGCATTTGGAAAACTTATCAGCACAGTCTTTAAAACAAGTTTACCACTCCTCAAGTATGGCTCTCTGAATGCCAAAGCCATACAAACACGTATCCCTTTGAGTGCCAGAGGGGTGCGCAATGCTTTGCTTTCAATGTGTTGTGTACTCGTCTGGCATTCAATGAGTTAAGGTTATGCAGAGAAGTATAGAGTGGCAAATTCTAGACATAACAAAGAGACCAAAACACGTGTGCATGGATTTGTTAGCAAACAAAGGTCAATGAGTAAAGCACCTAAAATGGAAATGGGCAGGTCACACAACAAGAAGACCTGATGGTAGAAGGACCAAGCTAATTTTGGAATGGATTCCACTTGATATTAAATGCCCAAGAAAAAGACAAGATGGGGAGATGAAATTACCAAGTTTTTGGTACACAGTGACAACAAAAGGCAGAGGACTGAAGCTGTTGGAGGCTTTCCGAGGAGGCCTTCATCCTGCAGTGGATCAACAATGGCTGAAGATGATGATCTCTCTATTATATATATATATATATATATATATATATATATATATATATATATATATATATATATATATATATATATATAAAATGTCCATCTGCCTCCCTTGTTACACATTTTTTTTAAAAAACCTTACAATTTCTTTAAACCATTAAGTGCCAGAGGGGGGATGCAACACATTGTGGAACTGTTGGGCAATCAAAGGGTTAAAGTGTCATTGGATTGTACTTGTAAAGGCAAACATGTAGAAACTCTGGGGGAATTCCAAATTCATCATAGTGAACAAATAAAAATGTGTTATTTAAAAGGTTTAAATCTACTTTTCTCAGGAGCAATGCTTCTCTCATGTCTGAAAGTAGCAGTATTGAGAACTTACAGCCCTTAACTTACAGCCAGAACTTACAGCTCACCCCTTTTTTTTCTTCTCACAACTTTACACTTTTTCTAAGTTGGCGACGTAATCCCCAAATGTCGTAAATGTTTTTAAATTAAAAAATAATCTACTAAAATAATGACTACTACCCAGACTGTAGGTAAGCACGGGACATGCAGGGATATTAAGAGATGGAATGACAGAACAGTCCTGTCTTAGACCCCTGTCAGGCAGGCATTTTGGTTCAGTGGTCTGTACTGAAAGGTATGCTGGAGGCCTGTGGTAGCTTTCACACAGGCGGCTGTCATCTCACATGAATGTGCCAGTCAGGCATTCTGCAGTTTTACTGCCTCCACACAGGCAGGAATGCAGCAGAGTTGAAGTATGGCTGAGATATGAACTAAGTGATGTTCATCGCAACGCCCAATGAATGGCTGACCCACTTGGGCTTCAACTAGTCATTTTTGTCTGACACACATATGGGCTGTCCAGCAGCCACTCCCCTCATCCACCGCAATCAGGAAAATGGGAGCACAGGTGATGAAAATGTGGTAGGGGGCTACTACATTTCTGGTAACCTTGTGAGACATCCCTTATACAGCACAGTACAATCACTGCAAGTCGTTAACTGCAAATTGTTATCTCTCAGGATTATTTTGCCTTTTGACAAGTTTCTTTAAATTTGTCTCTGTTTTAAAATGTCACCAATTGTCCCAAATGTTAATTATTTACTGGAAAATTGCTATGTTTTTGTACATCAAGCACAGACAACATCATCCTCCTTTGAACTGAATAAGTACTCTGAGGAAAGAAATTAAAAGAAATCACTATCCACATCAATAAATCAATTTCCCTTACAGTTCTGTAGAGGTAATTTGGCAGCCTCCAATTGTTTTATTGAATGCACTTGTGCGCCAAGACCTAAATAGGCCAATTAGATGGATCCTTTAGTCTTGTCTGTCTGAAACAGAGGTGAGCAGCCTGGATTTCTATCTGTTGTCTAAAACTCCTTTCATTGGCTGCTTGAACACGATGGGATTTGCAGTCTAATATCAGCAGGAGAGATGCAGGTTCTCCCCTCCCCCAGCTTAGATTTCATATTGCTGTAAAGAAGAGCTGCATAAAACTGGTCCTCAGAGGGTGCTGAGGTTAGGGTTTTAGTACAAGCGTAACCTGCTGCACTTCAGCTGTTGATGGCAGTTGTAGATCTGATAAACTAGAGGGCCAAAGGTTGTCCCCATCTCTGGATCCATCCTTGAATCCTCTTCTTTAGTTTAGTCATTTTTTTACTGTACTTAGCAAAATGTAGATATTTGTCTACTTATTCCTTCTCTTAGCTTGGTTTTCCTTTGTTTGTAATGGTCGTTGGACAGTTTTTACACAAAATGTTCCTTATTGTGCTTATTCCCTTTGGTGACAAATGAAACAATAGACAATAGAAAGTTCTTGTGCTTTCTTCAGGTAACAGCTGTTTAAAATATAAGGGCTTTTCATACGGCAGACAGGGTTGTAGCAACCTCTTGTTATATTTTAATATTGTCCATGTTCTGAGCTTGCCTTTTACTGTATCGCCCACTAATCCCATGGAGGGCACAGTTGATGGCTGGATCACGCGTCCATCAGCTGGATACCATCGGCTAATACCCACGTTGGTTGGCTATTCTCTGGCAATTCATATTAGGATAGCAACCTCCACTCGTGAAGGGTCTGACAGCAGCCCTGTAGGTTGCCATTCATATAAGCCTTGCTGTAAATTTACTGCATTCTTGTGTGAGTGCAGGAAAGTTGCAGCTTGCTGACCCTTTGTGTATTCACTTGAGACGATAGTCACCAGTGTGAAAGGAATCATTGTTCAGTAACATACCTTTCTGCACAGGCAAAATAATCTGCAAACCATCTAAGCACTGGCACTGCATGTGTGAAAGGAGTTTAATACAATGAAATAGGATGCAATTACTGTTGTTTTCAGACTTTCCCTCATCTTCCCCTCCATTTTATAGTCCAAATCATTCATTTATTTTTATTTGTATAACCTTTAAAATCGTGGTACTTTAACAGATCTGTCAGTCGTGTTTGTAAAATATTGTAAGCTGCTACCTTACATCAGGCTAGAGAAGAGGTTTATTTCTAAGTCAAGTTACAGTGCGATAAAATGGAAGGTCTTTTAAATAAAGTTTGTCTGAATATGACAGTAGGTGTTGCAAATGACTAACATTCCTGGAGTGTCTAGCAATATTTTAGTTTTTATGAATAAGGTCATTTATTAGAAATTATAAGTGTTCTGTTGTGGCAGATCCAACAGGGCACAGTGTGTTACGTCTGCGGAAAGAAACGCTGGAATCAGAGATGCATGACTGCAAATGTTCTGTGATAGAAGCTCTGTGATTTCATGTAGCGATTGCACTCATCCTTAAAGGGATAGTGGTGTTTCACAATAAAAGCAGCTCAAATTAATCTTCATAGTATTTAGGCCATGGAGAGTGTTATTTCAGTACTGTCAGAGCTGCAGTACAAGAGTAATTGAATGATAAAGTATTCCCCTCTCGCCCCTTTTACTGAAGTAACACTGCTCACCTGAGAGCAGCAAGACTGTCCACATGAATCACGGAGAGGGACAATCAGGAAAAACCTGTCAGTGGGGGCAGGGTTTTCTTTATGCTCACAGTAAGAAGATTGTCCCTTGCCATGATCTGTCCGGTCAAGAGACCAACTTCCACATCTAAGGGGAGGTGGCTTACACTAGGTAAAAGGGGAGGGAGAGGGATATTTTAACATTCAGTTACTCTTGAACTACAACTCTGATAGTATTGAAATAACAATGTCCATGTCCCAAATACTATGAAGATTAATTGGAGCTGCTGTTTTTTGTGAAACATTACTATCCCTTTAAGTCAAAAAGTTCCACTTTAAACCTCAGCAGAGCCAAGTTCTCTGATCTGACTGACACACCTGTCCAAAGGGGTGAGAAAAAACGAATAAGCCAAAACAATCATGAAACACCTGTTAACCCCTTAACGACATGTGACGTACTATGACCATCACGGTCCTTGAAATACTCAAGGACCGATGACAGTCATAGTACGTCACGTACTTTTTACTTACAGCGCTCTACCGGGAGAGCTGTAAGTAAAAATAGGGCCTGAAATTGACCGCTCCAAGATCGGAGCAATCTCTATCAGGCCCCATAGTGACGCGCCGATACACGCGACAGGTCACGTGTACCGGCGTGTCCACGTGGTCCTATGCGGTCCTTATGGGACGGAAACGTCCCAGGACCGCCGGTCGTTAAGAGGTTAAGATGGAAGCTCCCACTGGAATGAGGACATTTACACTATGAATTTACAATATAAATAAATGTAATAAATGTAAATCTACAAACAGATTGGGATAGAGTAAATTTGGTTCTGAATTTATTTTGCAAGAACTACATTTTTTCTAAAATGAAGTTGTAAGACTTACCCAAGTCCAGCTAAATCCGATACTAGGTTTCCTAAGGCAGCAGCTGTAAACAGACACAATGATAACAGTTTAGGGCCTAAAATTGATATTTTGTTAGAATGCGCCATATATTTAAGAAATTGGAACAAATGTGAGGCAACTCCACTGTTCTCTAACAGAAAAATATCATATATATATATATATATATATATATATATATATATATATATATATCAGACAGACAGACAGACAGATAGATAGATAAAGAGTTTAGACAACTGTATGCCAGTGACAGCATCAATGCACTGCAAAACAAGTGTGTTGCAGAGATCTCTAGAATTCAAAGGGTTAAATGTCCCATTCAAATGAATGAGAGTTTCAGGAATTTTTATTTTTTCCTATGATGTAGTTAGTTTGGCCCCAAAATAATTCACTTTAGCTATTCTATAAATGCACCAATTTATATTGTTATGGGATTATACACCCAATTTCTTATGTGAAAATAGTGACATGTATAGGTTTGCTCCAGGATCTAAAGTGAGAGGGGGAAAATTCAGAAGTAATGTGCGAAAGGAGTACTTTACAGAAAGAATAACAGACTCATGGAACAGCTTCCCAGCAGAGGTGGTAGTGACTAATACTATTAGGGAATTCAGAAATGCCTGGAATACACATTGTTCTATTCTGAGAAGCATGTAACATTACATATATGAGATAGGGAAATGGGCAAACTGTATGGGCCAAATGTTTTGTTTTTTTCTGTCATCAAAATCTGTATTTCTATATAGTTATACTAAAATCATAATAAAATAAAAGGGACAATATCAACTCAAGATGTATAGAAGAAACACTTGTTTCAATCAAACAGTTGTAAAAGGTTAGAAATACCCATGTTTAACTTGATGCAGTATTGTAAATGTTTAAAAAATAAAGTGTCTGGAGAAAGTCCCTTCTCTCAAACCTTTATGGTTTGAGAGATTTCGCCACTAAAGTTCTCCCTCCCTCATGTCTTCTGTAAAGCTGACAGCAGGAGTCTGTGTCAGCCGACTCGACGAGGCTCTTCAGCAGAGCCGAAATAGAGAGATTTAAAGGGTTAGTAATGCCCCAACATAATTTGTAATAGATTTGTAGAGCATAAAAAAAAAATCACTGCCACAAACCCCATCTCTCAAACCGCTATATTGGCAATGAAATTTCCCCCTTCCTTCCCCTTCTCTTGACGTCAGCGTCTAGCTGACAGCAGGAGATCCCAGTCCGGGGATCAGTCTGTGGCTCTGCAGCAGAGCTGAAATCCCATTATTGTAAAATAATTACTTCATTGGAAAGGTCTACAAAGTGTGCCTGGTTTGCAAGCACACTTTGTAGACCTTTCCAATGAAGTAACTCTTCTGCAAAAAAGGGATTTCAGCTCTGCTGCAGAGACTCATCGTGTCAGCTGACACGGATCCCCTTCTGTCAGCTTTACAGCTGACATCAAGGAAGGGGGAACTTTGATTGCCAATATCTCTCAAACCATAGCAGTTTGAGAGATGGGGTTTGTGGCAATGTGATTTTTTTTTTGAGAGACTACAAATCACTTACACGTTATGTTGGGACATTACTAACACTTTAAAAAGAATTACTTCATTGGAACGGTCTACAAAGTGTGCTTGCAAACCAGGCACACTTTGTAGACCATTCCAATGAAGTAATACTTTTTAAATAACGCTACTTCAGCTCTGATGAAGAGCCACTGGCTGGTCCCAGAACCGGGATCTCCTGCTGTCAGCACAGCACTGATGTCAGGAGAAGGGGAGGGGGGGACTTTAGCACTGAATATCTCTCATACCGTAAAGGTTTGAGAGTTGGGACTTTCTTCACATACTTTATTTTTTCAACATCTACAATACTGCATCAAGTTAAATACGGGCATTACTAACCCTTTAACAACATTAATGAATATTATTAAAATTAACGATCCTTTTAAACCTTTGAGAGCCAGAGCGCGTAGCGTAACCCTCTGGCACTCAAAGGGTTAAGAAAGAAATGTCATGTTTATTTAATGCACAAGTGCACAACGTTTCAGAAGACATTTTTCCTCCTTCCTCAGTTCGGGGTTTTTCCCTTTGATATCACTCCTTACACTATTTATATAAGCACTGAACATAGACAGTGACCAACGCATTTCACTTTCTGCTGAAAATGTACTCTTCCAATTGTCAGCACATCCCAAGCAGCAAGATCATATATCTAGCCAATAGCCATCTAACATCTATCCCCTGATTAGCTTTTATCTAATTACTACCCAATATTCACTTAATATCTATCAATCTGACATTATCTATGTAAGAATAAATCATGTCAAATATTTTTACTATCTATCCAATACTCATGCATATAACATATAATGCTAATCTATAATTATCTAATAACTATCCATCTAAATATACCTTTCCCATCGATCTTAAAGCAGAACTACCACCCAATAATAAAATTGCACCACATAATTGCCCCTCTGGCGACTAGCTGTTCAGTAGCACTAGTCGCCAGAATTATTACCTGATTAAAGAGAAATCGCTATTCTTCCAAGACTGACAGGAGGACGGAGCGCGGACACCTTGCCATAGTGACATCCGTGCACATGCTCTGTCAGTCCCTTTTGGAGCCGGCCGGTTCCTAGCAATGCCTCCTAGAACCGGCTGGGACTGATAACGCAACAAAAATGTTGCTCATTTAAAGGGCTAAAGCAGAACTGTAGCTAACTGCAAAAAAAGAAAATAAGTAATGCTCACCTGCCATAGTAGAAATTCCTAAGACGACACCAATAGACAGCTCTATTTGTGTTCCCTGCAATCAGAATACAGAGAACAGTAAGAAAACTGGGAAAGGAACACTGTGGGCCTTGAGTACTAAAGACCAGAGAGCACAACAATTACATATTACAGGGGGAAACAGAATTCCCACTGATTCAACTGGGACTTTTAAAGTGATTGTTAAAGGGATAGTAATGGTTCATAATAAAAGCAGCTCCAATTAATCTTCATATAATTTGGGCCATGGAGAGTGTTTTTCAATACTGTCAGAGTTGTAGTTCAAGAGTAATTGAATGATAAAGTATCCCCCTCCTGCCCCTTTTACTGATGTAACATTGCTCATCTCAGAGCAGCAGGGCGGTGTCCAAGTGGATTGCAGAAAGGGTCAACCTTCAATTAGCATAAGGGAAAAACCTGTCAATGGGGGCAAGGCTTTCATTGTTCTCACAGTAAGAAGATTGTCCCTTGCTGTGAGCTGTCTGGTCTATGGACCAGATTTGACATCTGAGGGAAGGTGTCTTACACTAGGTAAAAGGGACAGGAGGGGAACACTTTATCATTCAATTACTCTTCAACTACAGCTCTGACAGAACTGAAATAACATTCTCCATTGCCCAAATACTATGATGATTAATTAGAGCTACTGTTTTTGTGAATCATTACTATCTCTTTAATATCTGTTTTGACTATACACATTCTGCAAGTGTGTAATATAAATTAAAAACAAAACATTATTACATTAGTCAAATTGTCTATACTTTATTTTTTTTTTCAACTTTTCTTATGTCCCTGATAATTAACTTAATGAATTTCTGTTTGCAGAGAGCTTACAGTCAGGAACTATGAAAGTGATAAAATGCTGCACTCTCCCTGCAGCAGAAAATACAGCATACCGATGTGTTGCAGGGATATAGTGTTACATTGTATCACTGTCCGTGCTTTCACAGTACCTGGAAATGGAACTTCTGGAAACAGAAATCCAGAGTGCTCCCGTCAGGGATATAAATGTGTAAATAATAATAATAATAATTTAAAAAAAAAATTAACTCCTTAACTACTGTCCGATCCAGCACGCAGGTGTCTGTTAAGGACCACAGAGCTTTTTTTTCTCTCAGAGATTTGCATGCAGGGATGGAAGAGCAGTGTGCAGCCGCACTGCCATCCCCAAATTCCATGACGTACCGGAACCGGCGTCATGGTCCTGGGACATCCAGAGTCCTTAAAGGGATAGTAATAGCTGAATAAATAAAAATGCGACTCTGATTTATTCTCATATAATGAGGGTCATGTAGCGCTGTCCGTTTTGAAGTGAAAGGGTAATTCAATTCACCCTCCCCTTTCACTTACATCATGCTGCCCCTCTGAGCCTGCCGGATGGAGAGAAGTGAGGGACAGTCTTCAGTTAAGTATAAGGAAAATCCTACCCTCGTCAGTGGATGAAGATTGTCCCTCGCTGCATGCTGTACGGTCCCAGGACTGGATTCCACAACTGAGAGGAGACGGCTAAGGGCAGGTAAAAGGGGAGTGAGGGGGATACTTTAGAACTGATTTACTATTGAACTACAAAAAGTAAAATATTGATATACAGCTCTGAATGACCCTCGTTATAGGAGGATCAAACGGAGCTGCATTTTTAGTCAGCTATTACTATCCCTTTAAGGGGTTAAGGAAATGTGACTATACTTTTTTATGAAATCTTTGGCAAAATTAGTAGTGTTATGTTTCCAAAGTATATTTACAGAACTTGTTATACACTACAGGCTTATTTATCGAGTTAAAGAGGTGGAATTCTAGGAGGGGAGGGAGGAAAATGATCACAGATTTAAATGGGTCTTTTAACCCCTTGAATGATAGAGAGTTCCCTGACAAATTGCATCGGAGAACTCGCTAGCATTCTCAGGGTTAAAACCCTTTGAGTGCCACAGGGGTACACGCAACACATTGCAAAGGGTTAAAAGACTTAAAATGAAAGGGAACTGGCAGTGTGTTTATGTCCCTCTCCATGGTGCAATTGGTTTGCTCCAGAACTGCAGCTCATCATCTTGATAAATAAGGCCCATAATGCTCATTTTCATCACTCCAATTGTGAGATTTAACGATGATTAATTATTTATGTACGTGTGCCTTTCCTTACATGCATGACAGATGACCTTTAGAATGTCACTGAAAATTTCAGATTGCTGGTTAGCGGTGCCTTGAGCAAAGAATGACTGAGAACCACTGGGTTAGAAACTCCATTTAAATTAATGTGAATTTGGGGAATTTTTACTTGTTCCCTATAGTTCGGTTGGTTTGTCCCACAGTTGCTCCTATTTTTTCTTTGTGCATAAGGCCTCATCTATCTGTTATTTTTGTTCAGTGCCTGCTAGGACAAATGCAGTCCAGTTCATCTTACAGAGTCTATTACATTAACAGAAGATCAGTTTGAAAATTAATAATACAAGACGGACAGTGCAGCATAAATGTATCTTGAAACAGATTAACCCTTTGGATGCTGGAGACATCCAATGCATGGCTTTGCAACATATTGCAGACCTCTCCTGCATCCAAAGGGTTAAAATTAAATATTGCCAAATCCAAAGCAACCACCATAATTACAGTTCCCCTGAGAGATATACAAACAAATTACATTCATATGGAAATGAGACGCTCTACTGGATACTTTTAAATCAGTGTTCTCATTACATTATACAGTATTACAGTGGAATTAACAGATTGTGCAGTAAATGTGCAGATGCTTATTATCTGAATATACTTGTTACATATATAGTCCTCTGCAAAAGTCTCAGTCAGGCGTGAAGAAGTATTTGGTGTGACCACTCTTCACCTTCAAAAACAGTATCAATTCTTCTAGGTACACTTGAACACAGATTTTTAAAGCGGAACTTTCATCAGATAACCATAGAGCCTCATATGATAATTATATTAGCGATATGCACATACCTAGCTTTATATTCAACAATAACCAGCAGTATTAATTAAAAATAGAACCTTCTATGCGGGCAGGCACCGCGAAACAGCGCAGACATCTTGAAGAGTTGGCATCTCTGCGTCTGCACTGTCCGTCCCCTTCAACTCCACCATTGGTGAGTTGAACGTCTTTGTGCCGAAAGGCATCGGAAGGGACTGACGGCGCAGGCACATAGACTGCCTACAGCAGGATCCCAGCCTGCGCCTGCCTGCATATAGATATGTGCATATCGCTAATATAATTAACATATGAGGCTCTATTGTTATTTGATGAAAGTTTCGCTTTAAGGAACTCAGCAGGTAGGTTGTTCCAAACATCTTGGAGAACTATCCACAGTTCTTCTGTGGATTTAGGCACCTCAGTTGCTTATCTCTCTTCATGTGATCCCAGACAGACTCCATGATGTTGAGATAAGGGATCTGTAGGGGCCATACCATCACTTCCAGGACTCATTGTTCTTCTTTACGCTGAAGATAGTTCTTAATGACTTTGGCTGTATGTTTGGGGTTGCTGTCACTCTGCAGAATAAATTTGGGGCCACCCTGATGGTACTGCATGATGAATAAGTATCTTCCTGTACTTCTCGGCATTGAGGATACCATTAATTCTAACCAAATCTCCAACTCCATTTGCAGAAATGAAGCCCCAGAATGGCAAGGAACCACCACTATGCCTCACTGTTGACTGCATATACTCATTCTTATACCGCTCTCCAGCCCATTGGTGAACAAACTGCCTTCTGCTACAGCCAAATATTTTTAATTTTAACTTATCAGTCTAGAGCACCTGCTGCCATTTTTCTGCCCCCCTCCCCAGTTCCAGTGTTTTCATGCATAGTTGAGTCGTTGGCCTTGTTTCCATGTCAGAGGTATGGTTTTTTGGCTGCACATCTTTCATTTTGACCAGACTTCTCCATACAGTAGATGGGTGAACCAGGGTCCCACTGTTTTCTGCCAATTCTGAGCTGATGGCACTGCTGGACATCTTCTGATTGTGAAGGGAAGTACGCATGATGTGTCTCATCTACTGCATTAATTTTCCTTGGCCCAGCATTGCTTCTATAGTCCTCAATGTTGCCCGTGTCTTTGCGCTTCTTAAAAAGAGCACATCTGGAAACCCGTCTGCCTTGCAGTTTATGCCTGAGAGAGATCTTGCTGATGCAGTATAACTACCTTGTGTCTTGTTGCTGTGCTCAGTCTTGCCGTGGTGTATGACTTTAGACATTAAATCGTCTTTGGCAACCTCACTTTGTTAGCTGAGTTTGGCTGTTCCTCAACCAGTTTTATTTCCTCCTACAGAGCTGTTTCTGTTTCAGGTAATGATGTTTCAACCTGCATATTAAATTGATGATCATTATCACCTGTTTGGTATAATTGTTTACTCATATACCTGACTATATGCCTACAAAATCCCCGACTTTGTTCAGTGTGCCAAGAAGAATTGATGCTGTTTTGAAAGCAAAGGTCACACCAAATATTTATTTGATTTAGATTTTTCTTCTGTTCACTCACTATGCATTTTGTTAATTGATAAAAATACACTATTTACATGTCTATTTCTGAAAGCACTCTTTTTTTTCCTCAAAAAATTGCCGCCCCTGATTCTCTGCTTGCTGACGATTTCCTCCCCCCTGCTGCCATGGAGTGTACCAGAAACACCTTTATATAGTATATATACACAGTACTGTGCAAAAGTCTTAGGCAGGTATGAAAAAATGCTGTAAAGTAAGAACGCTTTCAGAAATAAACATGTTAATAGTTTATTTTTATCAATTAACAAAATGCATAGTGAGTGAACAGAAGAAAAATCTATTTTGAAGGCAAATGGTGGTCACCCCAAATACTGATTTGATTTATATTTTTCTTCTGTTCACTCACTATGCATTTTGTTAATTGATAAATATAAAATATTAACATGTCTATTTTTGAAAGCATTCTTACATTACAGCATTTTTTCAAACCTGCCTAAGACTTTTGCACAGTACTCTATATAAGTCTGTTAGTTCTCTATTCTTTATACTTGCAAGAAATGTATGTTTTTATAGAATTATTAGTGAATACTGCATCATAGGGTTGCCCTTGGGATTAGGTGCGCCATATTAATTTGTGGTGCATGTCAGTGAACTGCTGCAACTGAATAGCGGTGAACCCCTGTTTTGATTTGCTCATGCACAGACAGTGGGGAGGGGTGGACAGCGAACCAGAAATAGACTTTATATATAATACTAGTGTAAAAGCCCGTGTACACAGGCCAAAGTGTTTCACAGTGGGTACCAACGACTATTTAACGCAGGTGTACTACCGCAGAACTACACCTCCCAGCATTCTGTGTATTCGGGCAGCATCTACTGCACATAACTGCATCGGACAAACATACATCTGACCTGCGTTCGGGCAGTCTCTACTTCTCATGTCTGTCCTGCATTCGGGCAGTCTCTACTGCGCATGTCTGGCCTGCGTTCGGGCAGTCTCTACTGCGCATGTCTGGCCTGCGTTCAGGCAGTCTCTACTGCGCATGTCTGGCCTGCGTTCGGGCAGTCTCTACTGCGCATGTCTGCATCAGACAAACATACATCTGGCCTGCGTTCGGGCAGTCTCTACTGCGCATGTCTGCATCAGACAAACATACATCTGGCCTGCATTCGGGCAGTCTCTACTGCTCATGATTGGCCTGCGTTCGGGAAGTCTCTACTGCTCATGTCAGGCCTGTGTTCGGGAAGTCTCTACTGCTCATGTCAGGCCTGTGTTCGGGCAGTTTCTACTGAGCATGACTGCATCAGACAAACATACATCTGGCCTGCGTTCGGACAGTCTCTACTGCGCATGACTGCATCAGACAAACATACATCTGGCCTTTTATTATTCTTAGTGATTATATAAATATATCTATGAAGCGTTCAAATGTGGCATTAAAGTTCTCAGGAAATGTTTAGCATTCATATTAACCCGTTGAGTGCCAGAAGGGTGGGCAACTCATTGTTTTGCAATGTAATGTGTATCCTCTGGCATTCAGGGGGTTAAGTAATTTTGTTTTCATTACCATATATTAGAGTGAGATTCGATGCAGTAAATTGTAACTTTTGTGTAAATGTATGAACAGATATTTTGAAACCAGTAATTATAACAAAATTTCAAAGTATGGTTATTTTTGCCATGAAAGTCCATTCAGCTACTTTGGGGTTATTGAGGATAGTCACTTGGAGTCACTGTATGTTTTGGCCAATGGAAGGTGCATTTTCAGATGATAAAGATGGTGCTCCTTCCAGTCTGGAGTCTACATAGACCCTGCATGTATGTCACAGTACACCCTTATAGTAGGGATGCCAGACCTTGGGATAATGTTTGGCCTTTGGGCATGGTCACTCTGGTCATTCATACAATGTCAATAAAATGTGTAATGCTACAAAACATAATAATCCTGAGCAGATAATTGCAGAACCCGTACGGTACCAGTGACGTTTCATATGCTAATTACATTTTCAGTGACGTGTATTGCGCTAATGAAGGTTTTCAGTGACGTTTCATATGCTAATGAAGCTCTGTGCTGGGTTAATCCACAATTACCTCACTTTAGGTCCCTAAATAAACTCCACAAATATTAGGTTGTCTGCAGTAATGATAATTAAAATTATCAATAGCCTCTGCACTGTAAAATTATCACAAGACCCTGGGGCTGAACTGGTTTAACATCTGCATTGAGTTACTGAAACGTTAACCCTTTGATTCCAAAAGGGGGTCCAATGCATTGCTTTGGACACCCTCTCTGACACTCAAAGGGTTAAACGTCTGTGCTAAACAACATCATACACACATGAAGATCACCAGACAAACATGGTAGGTCCGAATTAATCACGTCTTATATTTCTTTGCTCGTCCGTCTCCCTTAATGTCTTGTATGACCTTGCAGAGAAAGTCGATTGTGTTACTATAAAAAGGAAGTGAAATATAGCAGTGTGGAGCAGCACACACTTGGCCTTCAGTTGCTCAGTGAGCCAAGCTATGAGAAGAAGCCTGTATTTCCCCACTGCTGGCAGGTTGTAAACATCATTGAACATGTAATGGGAACTTCATGGAACAAAGCACTAAGCCAGCAAGGAAAATTCAGCTTGTTGTTCAGCAAGTAGTGCATTAGCAACAGTGCCTCCAAGACATTAATAATGTACTGACTGTATTATTCTGATATAAGTCAAATGGGCGCTCTAAATGTAGAAACAGAGATTCTGACAGCAGATAAGACACAACTGGTCCACCTGTTCCTATCTGGAGAAAAGGGACAATTACACATAGTGTTCAGAGCGGACACATCTATCCCAGTCATTTTTTTTTTTTAATTCCCTTACTCTTCCACTGGGAGATTGTTCCACAAATCTATCACCCTTTCCATACAATAGCACATTACCTCTGAATTTTCCACTCTCTAACGTCATATAATTTCCTCTGGTCCTAGTATTCCTGTTTTTCTGAAAAACATTTCTCTCCTGAACTGTATTAAATCATTGCCCATCATGTTATGACCGTTGGATGTACGTGTCTGAAATGTAGAAACATTGATAAACACAGACATATGCAACACACAGGCAGACACAGGCAAAAGACATGCAAACACAAACACCAGAGCTGCACACATGTACACACACACACACACACACACACACACGTAACAGATGTAGACACACACACATGCAACAGACATGCACAGATACACATGCGCGCAACAGACATGCTGTCACATAGCTAACAGAGATGGACGCACACACATACGCAACAGACATGCGCACACATACGCAACAGACATGCACACACACCCACACAACAGACACACACCCACACACGCAACAGACTTACACACCCACGCAACAGACCTACACACAGAGAGGACACTGACACAGTGATAGCCGCCCCTCGTGTGTGAAGGTTCTGGCCCTTGCTGGTCCCCCAGATCTGTTGGTTCTGAATGTAGAAGTGTGGGCTGTGGCCACCCTGGGATTAGTGCAGGAGCTTTACAGTGCTGTGTAGGTAACAATCTTGTATTGAAGTGAATATCTGCAGTATTCAGAGAATTAGAAGCAAAATGTAGCCCTCTAAGGACCAGAGGACATCACTTCACAACGTGTTACCATCCTCCCTCTGGCCCTGAAACCTTTAAATCAGTGGTGTCTAAGAGACAGGTATGAATATATAAAAGTCAATATCTGATTACTATCAAAGATAAAAACGTTTACCAAGCTTCAGACATCGGATTACAGTCTCAGATCTCCATGTAGCACGACATACTCAATCTACACGTTTCGCGTTACACACTTACTCATGACTAACTAAGCTATTCATACCTGTCTCTTACACACCATTTTGTGAAGCAGTGCAGTCATTTCTTAATAGGTTATAGCTGCATAGGGGCTGGAGGGAGCCCTTGGCTTGCAAGCTGAACCTGTGGATGATTCACTTCAAGCCCACTGCTGGATGCTCGAGGACCAGAGCGTTTTCTTTGTAGCACCGGACTCTTTGTTCTATAGTCATGTCAGAGTTAACCCTTTGAGTGCTGGAAAGGCATTCAATGCATTGTGGTGCAATGCATTAACTCTCTGGCACTCAAATGCTTAAATAGTGTGCTGCTAATGTATAAAGATGACATAAATAATGTAGATTCAGAGCCCCACGTTACTGGCCCCAGTACAGCAGAGACACTCTTCTCCCCACAATGTGCCTTGCAATGTCTAGACCCAGTGCGAGAGGAAGAAGCTGCTGTTGATTCTGAGGGAGCCTAGGGGTTGGCAGAGGTATAAGGCATGGAGTTGAGGAAAGACCAGTGATCCTGGGCATCCTCTGTTCATCTCAAAAAAAAAGGTTTCTTTATATATATATATATATATATATATATATATATATATATATATATATATATATATATATATATATTTTTTTTTTTTTTTTTTTTTTTTTTTTTTTTTTTCTTTTCTTTAACATGTAGAGTTATATTTAATTACTTGTGAAGCTGAAAGGATCCCCCTCCCGGCAGCCTCCCATTAGGTCTGGAATTTGGTTGTGGAGCTTGACGGATGCAGTGAGGGACAATCTTCACTCAGTAAGTATAAGGAAAACCCTGACGCAAATGGAGGAAGGAGGGCAGGATTTTCCTTTTGTTTACTGAAGACTGTCCCTTGCCGTGCTCCAACTGGACAAGACTGAGAGGCTGAGTGATACAGGGAAAGGGGAAGGAGGGGGATCCTTTCAGCTTGAATAGCGTTTGAACAACAACACTGTAATTAATTAAATATAGCGCTACATGTTAAAAAAAAATATATTAATAAGACTTGGAGCTAAACTTTAACAGAAGTATTACTATCCCTTTAATAATTTGAGTGCCAGAAACATACGCAATACACAGCAAAGCAATACACTGCATAACCCTCTGGTACTCAAAGGGTAAGGTCATGTTAGGATGACAATCGAAAAATGTAAACACCCGTGTAACTAAAGAAGTAGCGGGCAACAACCTGCTGCCAATCTAGAACTCCTATCATTCCCCGCCAGCCCTTGATGGGAGTTGTAGTTTGACAGCCACTGGGGGTCGTCATGTAGTCTTTCCCTGCACTAAAGTCTAAGATTAACAACTTACATTTCCTATGGGCTACATGTTAGAAAAATAAATTAAAGGCACACTGAGCTATATGCTCAATGGCAAAATGCTAGCTATTCTAGAGCAAAACGCTCCTTATAAGAACAGTTTGCAAAGCAATGCATTCGATATCCCTCTGGTGCTCAAAGTGTTAATTCATCCCATGTACAACATAACATCCACCTGTAAGATGCTCCTGGGGACATAGCAGAACACAAAGAGTGAGAGAGATGGGTGTGTATAGTATTCTGTGTAATCTTTTGCACACAAGGGGTGTACTTCTAATCAGGACCCTGCCTCCAAGAGAAAGGGGCAGTCTTTGGGAGTGTGATTGGCAGCATCATAAAGATGGCACCTCTCCCTCTCAATATCAGAGAATAATTTATTTTTACTTATAATGGTGAACTATTTAAATAATTAAGAGGCATTTTTAATCAATTTGTGTGGTAAAAAGGAATGGGGCTGGGTGAGAAACACATTGTTATAAGGTGGTACATACCCTTTAACATTACTACACAGTTTGGATTTTTTCCTAGTACAGTACTTCTCAGCTTAGATGTGCAGTGGTCATTAGCTTAAAAGCTCCTTGAGAGCCCTGTCAGGACCTTCTGATCTCCAAATTGAAACTATGGTAGTGCTCCTTCAGTACCCGACATGGCACTCAGGCATCTTCCAGTGGGGAGACCCGACATGGCACTCAGGCATCTTCCAGTGGGGAGATCCGACATGGCACTCAGGCATCTTCCACTGGGGAGACCCGACACGGCACTGAGGCATCTTCCAGTGGGGAGACCCGACATGGCACTCAGGCATCTTCCAGTGGGGAGACCCGACATGGCACTCAGGCATCTTCCAGTGGGGAGACCCGACATGGCACTCAGGCATCTTCCAGTGGGGACACCCGACATGGCACTCAGGCATCTTCCAGTGGGGAGGTCCAACATGGCACTCAGGCATCTTCCAGTGGGGAGACCCAACATGGCACTCAGGCATCTTCCACTGGGGAGATCCGACATGGCACTCAGGCATCTTCCAGTGGGGAGACCCGACATGGCACTCAGGCATCTTCCAGTGGGGAGACCCGACATGGCACGCAGGCATCTTCCAGTGGGAACACCCGACATGGCACTCAGGCATCTTCCAGTGGGGAGACCCGACATGGCACTCAGGCATCTTCCAGTGGGGAGACCCGACATGGCACTCAGGCATCTTCCAGTGGGGAGACCCGACATGGCACTCAGGCATCTTCCAGTGGGGAGACCCGACATGGCACTCAGGCATCTTCCAGTGGGGAGACCCGACACGGCACTCAGGCATCTTCCAGTGGGGAGACCCAACATGGCACTCAGGCATCTTCCAGTGGGGAGACCCGACATGGCACTCAGGCATCTTCCAGTGGGGAGATCCGACATGGCACTCAGGCATCTTCCAGTGGGGAGATCCAACATGGCACTCAGGCATCTTCCAGTGGGGAGACCCAACATGGCACTCAGGCATCTTCCAGTGGGGAGACCCAACATGGCACTCAGGCATCTTCCAGTGGGGAGATCCGACATGGCACTCAGGCATCTTCCAGTGGGGAGATCCGACATGGCACTCAGGCATCTTCCAGTGGGGAGACCCGACATGGCACTCAGGCATCTTCCAGTGGGGAGACCCAACATGGCACTCAGGCATCTTCCTGTGGGAACACCCGACATGGCACTCAGGCATCTTCCAGTGGGGAGACCCAACATGGCACTCAGGCATCTTCCAGTGGGGAGACCCGACATGGCACTCAGGCATCTTCCAGTGGGGAGATCCGACATGGCACTCAGGCATCTTCCAGTGGGGAGACCCAACATGGCACTCAGGCATCTTCCAGTGGGGAGACCCGACATGGCACTCAGGCATCTTCCAGTGGGGAGACCCGACATGGCACTCAGGCATCTTCCAGTGGGAACACCCGACATGGCACTCAGGCATCTTCCAGTGGGAACACCCGACATGGCACTCAGGCATCTTCCAGTGGGGAGACCTGACATGGCACTCAGGCATCTTCCAGTGGGGAGATCCGACATGGCACTCAGGCATCTTCCAGTGGGGAGACCCGACATGGCACTCAGGCATCTTCCAGCGGGGAGACCCAACATGGCACTCAGGCATCTTCCAGCGGGGAGATCCGACATGGCACTCAGGCATCTTCCAGTGGGGAGACCCAACATGGCACTCAGGCATCTTCCTGTGGGAACACCCGACATGGCACTCAGGCATCTTCCAGTGGGGAGACCCAACATGGCACTCAGGCATCTTCCAGTGGGGAGACCCGACATGGCACTCAGGCATCTTCCAGTGGGGAGATCCGACATGGCACTCAGGCATCTTCCAGTGGGGAGACCCAACATGGCACTCAGGCATCTTCCAGTGGGGAGACCCGACATGGCACTCAGGCATCTTCCAGTGGGGAGACCCGACATGGCACTCAGGCATCTTCCAGTGGGAACACCCGACATGGCACTCAGGCATCTTCCAGTGGGAACACCCGACATGGCACTCAGGCATCTTCCAGTGGGGAGACCTGACATGGCACTCAGGCATCTTCCAGTGGGGAGATCCGACATGGCACTCAGGCATCTTCCAGTGGGGAGACCCGACATGGCACTCAGGCATCTTCCAGCGGGGAGACCCAACATGGCACTCAGGCATCTTCCAGCGGGGAGACCCGACATGGCACTCAGGCATCTTCCAGTGGGGAGACCCGACATGGCACTCAGGCATCTTCCAGTGGGGAGACCCAACATGGCACTCAGGCATCTTCCAGTGGGAACACCCGACATGGCACTCAGGCATCTTCCAATGGGGAGATCCGACATGGCACTCAGGCATCTTCCATTGGGGACACCCGACATGGCACTCAGGCATCTTCCATTGGGGACACCCGACATGTCACTCAGGCATCTTCCAGTGGGGAGACCCGACTTGGCACTCAGGCATCTTCCAGTGGGGAGACCCGACATGGCACTCAGGCATCTTCCAGTGGGGAGACCCGACATGGCACTCAGGCATCTTCCAGTGGGGAGACCCGACATGGCACTCAGGCATCTTCCAGTGGGGAGACCCGACATGGCACTCAGGCATATTCCAGTGGGGAGACCCGACATGGCACTCAGGCATCTTCCAGTGGGGAGACCCAACATGGCACTCAGGCATCTTCCACTGGGGAGATCCGACATGGCACTCAGGCATCTTCCACTGGGGAGATCCGACATGGCACTCAGGCATCTTCCAGTGGGGTGACCCGACATGGCACTCAGGCATCTTCCAGTGGGGAGACCCGACATGGCACTCAGGCATCTTCCAGTGGGGAGACCCGACATGGCACTCAGGCATCTTCCAGTGGGGAGATCCAACATGGCACTCAGGCATCTTCCAGTGGGGAGACCCAACATGGCACTCAGGCATCTTCCAGTGGGGAGACCCAACATGGCACTCAGGCATCTTCCAGTGGGGAGATCCGACATGGCACTCAGGCATCTTCCAGTGGGGAGATCCGACATGGCACTCAGGCATCTTCCAGTGGGGAGATCCAACATGGCACTCAGGCATCTTCCAGTGGGGAGACCCAACATGGCACTCAGGCATCTTCCAGTGGGGAGATCCGACATGGCACTCAGGCATCTTCCACTGGGGAGATCCGACATGGCACTCAGGCATCTTCCAGTGGGGAGACCCGACATGGCACTCAGGCATCTTCCAGTGGGGAGACCCAACATGGCACTCAGGCATCTTCCAGTGGGAACACCCGACATGGCACTCAGGCATCTTCCAGTGGGGAGATCCGACATGGCACTCAGGCATCTTCCAGCGGGGAGACCCAACATGGCACTCAGGCATCTTCCAGTGGGGAGACCCGACATGGCACTCAGGCATCTTCCAGTGGGGAGACCCGACATGGCACTCAGGCATCTTCCAGTGGGGAGACCCGACATGGCACTCAGGCATCTTCCAGTGGGGAGATCCGACATGGCACTCAGGCATCTTCCAGTGGGGACACCCGACATGGCACTCAGGCATCTTCCAGTGGGGAGACCCAACATGGCACTCAGGCATCTTCCAGTGGGGAGAACCGACATCGCACTCAGGCATCTTCCAGTGGGGAGACCCGACACGGCACTCAGGCATCTTCCAGTGGGGAGACCCGACATGGCACTCAGGCATCTTCCAGTGGGGAGACCCAACATGGCACTCAGGCATCTTCCACTGGGGAGATCCGACATGGCACTCAGGCATCTTCCACTGGGGAGATCCGACATGGCACTCAGGCATCTTCCACTGGGGAGACCCGACATGGCACTCAGGCATCTTCCAGTGGGGAGACCCGACATGGCACTCAGGCATCTTCCAGTGGGGAGATCCAACATGGCACTCAGGCATCTTCCAGTGGGGAGACCCAACATGGCACTCAGGCATCTTCCAGTGGGGAGACCCAACATGGCACTCAGGCATCTTCCAGTGGGGAGACCCAACATGGCACTCAGGCATCTTCCAGTGGGGAGATCCGACATGGCACTCAGGCATCTTCCAGTGGGGAGATCCAACATGGCACTCAGGCATCTTCCAGTGGGGAGATCCAACATGGCACTCAGGCATCTTCCAGTGGGGAGACCCAACATGGCACTCAGGCATCTTCCAGTGGGGAGATCCGACATGGCACTCAGGCATCTTCCAGCGGGGAGACCCAACATGGCACTCAGGCATCTTCCAGTGGGGAGACCCGACATGGCACTCAGGCATCTTCCAGTGGGGAGACCCGACATGGCACTCAGGCATCTTCCAGTGGGGAGACCCGACATGGCACTCAGGCATCTTCCAGTGGGGAGATCCGACATGGCACTCAGGCATCTTCCACTGGGGAGACCCGACACGGCACTGAGGCATCTTCCAGTGGGGAGACCCGACATGGCACTCAGGCATCTTCCAGTGGGGAGACCCGACATGGCACTCAGGCATCTTCCAGTGGGGAGACCCGACATGGCACTCAGGCATCTTCCAGTGGGGACACCCGACATGGCACTCAGGCATCTTCCAGTGGGGAGGTCCAACATGGCACTCAGGCATCTTCCAGTGGGGAGACCCAACATGGCACTCAGGCATCTTCCACTGGGGAGATCCGACATGGCACTCAGGCATCTTCCAGTGGGGAGACCCGACATGGCACTCAGGCATCTTCCAGTGGGGAGACCCGACATGGCACTCAGGCATCTTCCAGTGGGGAGACCCGACATGGCACTCAGGCATCTTCCAGTGGGGAGATCCGACATGGCACTCAGGCATCTTCCAGTGGGGACACCCGACATGGCACTCAGGCATCTTCCAGTGGGGAGACCCAACATGGCACTCAGGCATCTTCCAGTGGGGAGAACCGACATCGCACTCAGGCATCTTCCAGTGGGGAGACCCGACACGGCACTCAGGCATCTTCCAGTGGGGAGACCCGACATGGCACTCAGGCATCTTCCAGTGGGGAGACCCGACATGGCACTCAGGCATCTTCCAGTGGGGACACCCGACATGGCACTCAGGCATCTTCCAGTGGGGACACCCGACATGGCACTCAGGCATCTTCCAGTGGGGACACCCGACATGGCACTCAGGCATCTTCCAGTGGGGAAACCCGACATGGCACTCAGGCATCTTCCAGTGGGGAGACCCGACATGGCACTCAGGCATCTTCCAGTGGGGAGACCCGACATGGCACTCAGGCATCTTGCAGTTGAGAGAGGATCTCGCAGGGGACAGCAGCAGTGGAGAAAGTGGGTGGCAAAGGCAAGCATGCCACCTGCTGGATGGAGCCCCAATCTGCCTAATCAGGAGGCTCCAGGGCTTGTGGGCATGGAAGTGCAATGGGGGGGGGAGATACCAGATAACTTAATTGAGGTGGATGGAGGGAGAGAAGGGGGAGAGGGATCGAGGGGAGGCCAGCTTTTTGATTTTTTTTTTTTTTAAAAGGTAAATCTCACCATTTAAATTAATGGAAATGTAACCCCCCGCATAGTGCAACTGGTCTGTTTGAGAATTGCACCTACTTAGCGGGATAAATAAGGTCCTTGGTTTCTGAACTTTGCCCTGCGGTACAGTACACTGTTACCAGCACATCAGTGCACAAGTCTCTTAATAACCTGCTGCGTCTCACTCATTACAGCTCACGATGGCTTCTCTACAGGATCTTACTTTCAGACTAGCCAAGTCTTGTAACAGCATAACGTGTATTACTAACAAATGTCACCATTAGTTCCAGGACATTATTCACAGTGTGTGCAATGCAATGCTGGGCAGTGCTCATCCCTACGTTACTGAAAGTGTTTAACCCCTTGGTGACAAAGGTTTTTTTTGTTTTTTTGTTTTTACAATAGACAAAAGCAGCTTTGTCCTTTATAGAATGCCTTTGTTTAACCATATTTTTCTTCTAATTCTTTAAGTTACATATATATTATATACATTTTTAAGCATAAGTAGGGTCACCATTTGATTTGATAATATAAAAAATATGAAAATAAAGGAGGAAAAAAAAAACCCACAACATTTTTATAGGTTTTCCTGTGATGATTGGAGCTCAACAGGGACTGTATAATAGGTATGAGTGTTCGTTCATAACTCCCAAGGGTCCCTTTTTTGGTGGGGGTACTGTCCTTCAGTGACTAAAATCCCTACGTCCCTTTTTCCCCACCTGGTGTCCCTCTTTTAGGAGCTCAGACTATGTGGTGTGTGTGTATAAGAGAATAACATTTCTACAAAGCAATGAGCAAGAAAGACAGAGAACACTGACAGATGTAATGTATAAACTGCACACAAAAACCCCCAGTATATTTACATTGTCTTTGTCACGTGGCTCTGCTGGAACACACGTTATCTCTGTAGCAGCGATTACATGAGCGGAGCCCCCGGGGAAATGCTAAAACTGACTGCTCCAGTCCTGGAGAAGTCAGTGATGGCTCCCCACAATGGTCACATATTTATTTACAAGTGACAGTTACATTTCATGTCCCCATTTACGGACACAAAAAATAAGGAGATTGAATTCTCAGCAACATGGAATTTCTAAATACACATAAATATGACTTTTTTTCCTCTGTTATAATTTTTATCAGTTTAAAAACCAAATAATATACGTTATAAGTATTAATTAAGAACCAAAATATGAATGTTAAGAATTCCATGAAAGGTGCTGTATAAGGTAGAATTCTTGCATGACATTTTTATGACATCTATTGCCAATATAAGGTTTTCTGTCCGCAGTGAAATAAAAAAAAATACTTACCGCAGCAATCATGATGGCATTATCCAAGAAGCCAAATCCTACAAATGGTAGTGCATTATGGAAGAAGACTGAAAAACAAAAAGGTAGGTAAGTTACATAATATAAAACATTATTCAATGTAAAAATACCCATCTACAGCGGCAGCAAAATTGTAACAGACTAGGACAGTGGTTCTCGATATTTATTGGCTCAAGGGACACCTAGAACACAGTTGGAATTCTCTGTGTACACCTAATATTTATAGGGCGTTTGTCAAGGTCAAAGTGAATGGTACAAATACAAAAATACATACTCTTCGATTTAAAATAAAAACAAAAATTAGAATGAATTGCATAAGAATTTTCAGAAATATACATTTGAAACTCAATTTTCCCACTGTTATCAGTCTTCATAGGGAAAACAGTGGCACCCTAAGCTAATGACCACTGCACATCTAAGCTGAGGAGTACTGTACTAGGAAAAAATACAGACTGTGCAGTAATGTTAAAGGGTATGTAGCACCTTATAAAAATGTGTTTCCATATGTCTTGTTAATAAAAGTAATAATAGGAAAGTTTTTTTGTTTTATTTTAATGTAAGTACTTACAAAGATATTTCATCTTCAAGCTTTGCCGATCAGCATAATGGGACACGCCGATTCTTTTGCAAAGCTCTTCTTCACACTATTTCTCATCCCACCTCCATCCCAGCTGCCCCAGGGAGCGCGTTCACGCTTCCCTTCGGTGTGCTATGAATGTCTTCTATTGTTATATCAAGCTCCGGTTAGCATTATACACAACTGCCATAAAGGTACCCAAAATGCAAATTTGGGCTGTAATAAATTTTGAATTAAACATCTCCCTGCAGTGGTGGCCCATATTTACTCATACTCAGATTCCACATAAACCTAGGCTCCTAAACTTTACTTTGTTCAGGTTATTTTTTTTTTTTTTTTAATTAATTTATGTAGATCTAGATCTTCACTGACATAAAAATTATATTTGGCTCCTAAGTTTGTTATATTTCTGTTCCTCTTTGCCCAAGGCTAGTTGGTGCTGTTGCTACAGCAGTCCACACAGGACTATGATCAGTAGAAGAACAGGCCCATAGGAAGGAATAGCTACTGTGTTACTCTAAAATAGTGTCAGCTGAAATACTGCATCCAAATATTGGAAGCTTAAGCTGTAACAACATGTGATTGAAGCATTCATCATCAGTAAAGGTGACTGTATTTTACAAAATGTAACATTTCCATATTGATACTTTCCCTTTAAATAACTTTTCTGCTATAACCTTTTTCTATATTTTTGTTCTATGCTTTTTATAGGAGGTCAAATAAAGCGCGACCCTATTACAGTGATCTTTCAAATGGATATGTGCCAGTGTAAAGAACAGAGAAACACAAAATAATAGAATCAGTTTAATTGCTTTTTTTGTAGAAATCGATAAATGCCCCGGAGAAAAAGAAAACTCCAAATACTATGACATTTCTTCCTAGATGAACGTTAACAAATCTTTTTAAATCCTGTCCAAAATATTTCTACAAGTTTTTACTTCCCTGTCTGGGACTTAGGTATGTCCAGTTGCATTTACTTCCCTGTCTGGGACTTAGGTATGCCCAGCTTCATATACTTCCCTTTCTGGGACTTAGGCCCAGTTTCATTTACTTCCCTGTCTGGGACTTCTGTATGCCCAGTTGCATTTACTTCCCTTTCTGGGACTTAGGTACATCCAGTTTCATTTACTTCCCTGTCTGGGATTTAGGTATGCCCAGTTGCATTTACTTCCCTTTCACATCAGAGCCAAGAAATATGGATTTTGGAGTCATATTAAAAAATCTACAATTCTGAATCAAAGCAAAAGCAAGGCAAGGTTCAAATAAAAATTCCCCAAATTTCCATTCATTTAAAGCGGAACTTTCAGATACTAATAAGTCTCCCTTGAATTATTAAACGTATGGCGACTAGCATCCTAATACATGTATTACCTCTGTAAAGTTCCGCATTCTAAAGAAATCTTTCATCTCAGGAGACTGAGGGGCAGGTTAGTGCAGTCTGCGCACCTGTGCAGTCAGTCCTTCCGGTTATCATGTGGCACACTGCAATGCTTCTTACAGGAGATCGGGACTAACAGCGTAGGCCTGCAGACAAGATGTCTGCGCTGATGCCTGGCTTCCAGTCTCCTTGGATGAAAGATTTCTTTAGAATGCGGCACTTTACACAGGTAATATATGTATTAGGATGATAGTCGCCATATGTTTAATAATTCAAGGGCGACTTATTAGTAACTGAAAGTTCCGCTTTAAATGGGGCTTCTGTCCCATTAACCCTTTGAGTGCCAGAGAGGTATCCAAAGCAGTTATGCGTTGATACCTCTATGGCACTTAAAGGGTTAAATCAATGGTGGCCAACATGAGGCCCTTCAGCTGACACAAGGCTACAACTCCCATTGCTTTTTAACGCGTTGAGTACGCCTCTGGCACTCCAAGGGTTAACCACTTAAGGACCAGAGGGGTGTGTTAACTCATTGTTCAGCAATATGTTGCTTGCCCCTTTGGTTTTTAAAGGGTTAATTAACATACAAAAGGAGGAAATATGACTGCAACAATAAGATCAGGTTCAGATGAGTGAAAAGCCATTTATTAGTTTAGATATTGGGGCACTTTTTTTGTGGGTGGGTGTAAAATACTCCACCTGCATTGTTTTCAGGTCCTGTCCCCCCATCTGAACTGCTTCCCATTTATGCAGCCATTTCATCTCTGATCTTTCTATGCCCCATTTACATAGTGATGCCGGTTTACTATATACCACTGAGTATCCAACTAACCTGCAATAGAATGCTGCAGGTTCCACTGGACATAATAGGGTTAAGGGAGTAAATAACATTTAGAATGTTGCAAGTCACATTGCCGCCTCTTGATAAGGACCAGCAGCAGGCCATAAATAAGATGCATACCGTGTTTCAGCTGTCCTGACGAGGGGGGAGCCACTTCCAGCTTTTCTGAAACACAAGAGAAAGAGAAATGAATGTCACCAGTTTATACGCACAGGAATATACAGCACAGGATTAACCCACCGTGCATCAGAGGAGTAACACACTGCCCATCCTCAGGCACCCCTAGGATCGTGACATAACTCCAGATAAGGGAGAGAAATGCTACAATTCCGGAACTACTCCAAGTTGGAGAGATCTTAGTGCATGAACTGCATTCAACTACATATGAATAGTGCAGTTTATCTCTCTGAAGACTTTTCTCACCTTAGTGCATCTCCTCCGTCCAGACAGAGTTTGTTATACTGTTTAACCATCTGGGTGCTAGAGAGGTATCCAACGCATTGCAACGCAATGCGTTGGATACCTCTGGCACACAAATATTTAATTTCATATAGGCCAACTGCTCTTATATTATTAACTCCAGTAGTTCTGAAATGTGTTGATGTGGTGGAACCCAGAGCTGGATCATCCATTATAGCAACCTAGGCTAAGGCCCATGGCAATATGTGGGGCCATGGCTGCAAGTGATGGGGCACGGACAGAGGCCCTGCTGTTGTTGCCACACACATCTTGGGGGAGATGCACTAAGGCGTGATAAAGAGGAGAGGACTACTTCCAGTGATCTCTAAATCGTATGTTCGACTGAGCCAATGCACTAAGATTTCTTCAACTTTGCAGATCTTAGTGCGTCTACTCTATGGAATAACGGAGAAACTGGAGAAGTCATATCACTGGAGAAGTCACCTCCACTTTATCACTCTTTACCATTATGTCAGACTTTTTTTTTTTTTTTTTTTTTTAAAGAGATCACCATCATCCAGTTGCTCCCATTTCCATTAAAGCCATAATACCATCACCTGCCAGCAGCACTCTGTGTCAGAAGAACCAGATCAAGACACATGGGGCCTCACACTGGTACATTGCCTAGGGCCCTATGGAGCCTTAATCAGTCTCTGGTGGAACACTTCTGTTTCAAATTAGAACCCCAAGAGTCAGATCTGTTTCCCTCTGAATGTTACCATTTAAAAAACATTATAAAGCAAGGGTTAAACACAGCATCAATATTAATGGATGATTCCGGTAATGCAAGGCTAAATGGTTAAGCAGAATATGTCACATAACACTTACTAGGCAAATCTATCTGATAATTATATTTTTCTTGGAGAGCGCTAGGTTATTATACTTATTACAGGAAAAATGTAAAGAACACATAAGTGTATTGTATGGGATGTTTCAATCTTCTTCACATCCACTGGTATCACAGATATACATAGACCATTCACTGTCTACACCCCAGTCTTGTTCCACTTTTCAATCTTCCACACACCCACTGGTAGTTACACACACATACCCACAGAGACAGACAGACACACACACATAACCACAGAGACAGACACACACACAAATACCCACAGAGACAGACAGACACACACACAAATACCCACAGAGACAGACAGATACACACACACACACACACACACACACACACACACACACACACACACACACACACACACACACACACAGTCTACCAAACCAGCTTTGTTTCTCTGTTAAGTCTTCAACCCATCTACTGGTAGTCACAAAATCATGCATACATGCGTAACCCCAGTCTTTTTTCACTTTTCAATCTTCCACACACCTACAGGTACAATGTCTGACATCCCAGCCTTATTCCACTATTCAACGTGCCATATATTCACTGGTAATCACAAAACCACATGTACATTTGTCTGACACCCCAGCCTTGTTCGCTATTACATGTGTTCTGTGGAACACCTGATACTTCAGGATATCGTGCAATTCCATAAAACCCGCGGGTATTTTGTATTCTGATTGCAATTTTTTCCCACATGCAGTGGAAACAAATGAATAAATAAGCACTCTGTAGACTACTACGTTACTTAAAGTTAAAAATATCTTTAGACAAATACAAGACAATTGAATTTACAAACATATGTAAATCAATGTGCCCTCTATACAATGTATACCAGTAGACTGGTATTTAATTAGGCTTCTTCCTGACATCTGGGGGACTTTGTTGTAATAACCTACTATCAGATTAGGTCTTCACATGGTTCGGCTCCCTAAAGAGTGATCCCCTGATCCACACTTGTATGAATATTTGCAGGGGCGGACTGACAGCACTCAGGGACTCTGGAGTCATAGGCCCCCTTTATCCCACCCCCAGTTATGCCCCATCCACATTTACATCCCACCCACAAGTTACTGTTCTAGCCCACCACCTTTTGCTAATTTTATAATTGGCATTAATGTTGTGAAGTAAAGAAAGTGATACCACAGAGCTTACAACTGAAATGAGCTACACTAGTAATAACACTGAGCTTACAATTCAAATAGAGCAATGCAAGAGATACCACAGAGCTTACAATTCAAATGAAGCAATGCAAGCGATACCACAGATATTACAATTGAAATGGATCAACACTAGTGATACCACAGAGCTTACAAACATACAGACACACCATTCGAGCCGCCTACCACTGACCACTGTCCAGTTTGTTCCACAGAAGGCCTTGCAGTTCTGCAGAGAACTCCAGTGTTCCAAGTTACTCACTGTTATAAAACACAGGAAGATATACTTGTGCAAACCAACTGCAAACATTTCTAGTGATTTAAATGGTGCATTTGACCCATTAAATTCTAGGGAGATCTCCAATGCAATTAAAATCAATAAGCATATGGGGGAATTTTATTTGTCCCTTATGGTGCAATTGGTTTGCTCCAGAATTACACCTGTAAATTGCAATTGTGAATCATGCAGTGCATCAATGCTTCACAATGCATTGCACACACCTACATATCATAAGCACATGTTAAAACAATTACATTTTTCATAACTGAAGTTCTGGTTCTATAGTTTGGTAGTAATGGTAAACACATCTGACATGTCAAGGCACACAAACAAGAATAAAAGGCAACATTATATTCTGTAAGAGTGCCTTAATCTGGAGTGCATTTTCAGGGCATGCAAGCCTTAACTTGGACCTGTTAACCTAAGATTTGTTAAGTTTGTTGTACAGAGAATTAAAATATGCCTATTTGCTGTACCGCCCATTTAGTGAGAAAAATGGAACAGAACAAATTTCAACGAATGAGGAAGCTGGTCACTATGGGTGTAAAAGAGGTCATCAAAAACAGATGGGGGCGCTGGACATGTTCAATGTATATCAAAGAAGTGGAATAATGATAGGTAACTTACATATACTGCCGTTCTGGATGAAGGTGGAAGCAGGAAAAGAAATCCTGCAGGGACTTGTACACTCCCTGCTAGAGGAACACTTGTCTCTATGGATCCAATGCTAGAAGTAAAAATGTCCATGAGTAAGATATACTCAAACCAATTTATTGAGATGCCAACTGAAAACACTTAAAACCACGTTTGGCATCTCAAATTGGTTTCAGTGTATCCTACTGGTTCACATTTTTACTTCTAACATTGGATCCACAGAGACAAGTGTTCCCCTAGTAGGGTGGGTATAAGTCCCTGCAGGATTTCTTTACCAGTACAACAATATATGTAAATTATCCATCATCATACCATTTCTTTGATATACACTGATCATTTCCAGCTCCCCCGTCTGTTCTTGTTGTTCTTTGTTTGGAGATATTGTTTGGGTTTTTCTATATGTGGGAGAAGCGGTGATACACAGACTGGCTGAGTTTAGGCAGTTTTAAATCCTACGCCTGCATCGCTGCCCACTTTTATTGGTATATTACATGAGGAGTACCCTGGTGTTCTGGTGATGGCCTTTTGGATTCCAGGATTTACTACACTATGAGCACCCCTCTGTTCTTCTTGATTGTCTTAAAGTGGACATGTCACCTTGATTCAAGTTTGCATAAAACTTTATTAAACACTGCCTATGTGTCATGTTAACCAAAATACCAGCAAATGTACAGTTAATTTTGGGCGTCAGAGGGGTGTACAGCACAGTGCTTGGCAATGAAATGGACAACCCTCTGGCATTCAAAGGGTTACAGAGATACACATACTTTGTAGTATATGCTAATTGCAGTCCATCTAAGGTACCAGTGACATTTAATATGCTAATTAAGCTTTTAAAGGGATAGTAATGTTGAATAATAAAAGCAGCTCTAATTAATCATCATAATATTTGGACTTTGGAGAGTGTTATTTCAATTCTGTCAGAGTTGTAGTTCAAGAGTAATTCAATGACAAAGTATCCCCCTCCCTCCCCTTTTACTGATGTAATACTGCTCAGCCAGATCAGAAGGGAGGTGCCCAGGTAGACTGCAGAGAGGGACAATCTTCAATTAAGATAAGGGAAAAACCTGAAAAACTTGTCAAGGGGGGCAGGGCTTTCATTGTTATCATAGGAAGAAGATTGTCCCCTGCTGTTATCTGTCTGGTCTATGGACTGCATTCCACATCTGAGAAGAGATGGCTTACACTAGGTAAAAGGGGCGGGAGGGGAAACTTTGCAAAGAATTAAAATAAAGATAAAATGAAGTATTGCTATCCCTTTAAGTGTTGTTTCATATCCTAATTAAGAATGTCAGTGATATTTCATATGGTAATGAAGCTCCGTGCTGCACCAGGAGACTTTCAATTTTCCCAGAACTAAGAATATTTCCTTAACAATACATCTACTGGATGTTTGGGTAACAAGACGAAGTTTTGAATGAAGTTTTCAAATATGTAAGAAAAAAGGTGACTGGTCCACTTTAATGCAGAAAGCAGACAATTCCAGTTGTTTTATGGGCACCTTGAGAAAAAATTGTGAAACCACTGCTCTAACCCTCGACTTGATATCCACTATCTCAGGTGTCTAGCACAGTCACCTACCCACATGGTCTTATTTCAGATTTATTTCTGTTTTCTTCATGTATGCCCTCATGAACAGCAATGATGAGTGGCTTTGCATTTTTAGGATTCACATGAATACAGAACCTGACGTCCAATAGCTTTTATAAAAAGACCAATTCACAAAGAAAGTTGGTAAAATCTGCTCTCAGTTCACTAGTGACTGTCCACATATTGATGGTTATAAATTACTCTGAAAAGGGAAGTAGAGGATTCAGATGAATTGCTAGTATTTGTCCCAATACCACTACCACAAAGCTTGAGTATTCGCAACGCATTGCAAAGCAATACATTGCGTACCCCTCTGGCACACAAAGGGTTAAAATGAGCTTTTTTTTTATTTTTTAACCACTTGAATGCTAGAGTGGTCTCCAACACACTGCAGGGGTTTCATTTCCCATTTAAATCAATGGAAAGTTATATTCGTCCCCTGTGTTCCAAATGGTTTGCCCCAGAATTGTGCGTATGCATGTATCTTTATTTATATAGTGCATGTGTATACACAGCACTTTACAGAAATAGTAATAGTACAATACAAGAGTACAGTACAGGGTTTAGAGCATCAGGCTAAAGTGTGATCACTGCATTCGGAAGGGGAGTCTGCCCCAAAGAGTTAACAATCTAATTAGTAATCATGACAGCATAGAGAGAGACAGTAGGAGGAAGATCATAAGTGCTAGTACAAGGCTTCAAGCGGAACTATCATTACATTTATATTGAGTCCAAATCCTAATTACAAATAGCGATATGCATATCCGTACTTGTACTTTCAAGAATAATTGCGTCATTAGTGAAAAATAGACCTTTATAGGCAGACAGGCACCAGCAGGGATCTTGCAGTAGGCACTCTCTGCGCAGTCGGTCACTACCGGTGCCTTAACTCCTTAGTGACAGCCACGTGCGTACGCGGCTGTCACCTTAACGCCCAGCTAACATTTTTTTTTTTTTTTTACAAAATTATTCCGGAGTCCTTGAACGGCGTGCAGCCGCACAGAGACCCGGACTTCCGGGACTTACCAGGCACGTCCTCTGTCACTAAGTGACAGTTTTTGCGGGACTTATCTGGTAAGTCCATTGTCGGGATGGGGTTAAAGTAACCAGGCATTAAATTCGCCAATCGTGGAGGACAAGGGGACGGACAACGCAGACTCACAGATGCCGTCTCTGCAAGATCAGCGCAGCCTGTCTGCCTAAAAAGTTCTATTTTTCACTAATACCGCAATTATGCTTGAAAAACCAAGTACGTTTATGCATATCGCTATTGTAATTATGATTTGGGGCTCAATATAAATGTGATGATAGTTCCGCTTTCAGTAAGGTAAATGCAGAATGATTCTGATGTGAGTATCAGTGTGTACCAGGAGGATAGTGTTACTGAGATGCCTCCCTGAACAGGTGGGTTTTCAGGAGATGCATGAAAGCGATGAGTGTGGATGATTGGTGAATGGTGATAGGGAGGACATTCCAAAGTCCAGGGACAGCCAGTGACAAAAGACTGCAGCAGAGAAATGGCTCGAAGTAAGGCACTGGAGTCCTGCGTAGCAATCAAAAGCTTAAAAAGTACCATTTAAATCAGCAGGGTTTTTAGATGTCCCCTATGGAGCAGTTGGTTTGCTCTGGAACTGCTCAACTTTTCTTTTAAAGGGATAGTAATACTTAAAATGTAAAAAAATATATGTTGTAGGGTTTATCCCCCTGAGTAAAACAAGAGTACTCCCACTGCTGTAAGCCGTTTCACTCAAAAGTTATTAATTTTCAAAGTTACATTTCTTAGGTGCAATATCACAGTGGCCTGAAATTGTACAGTGGCGCTGTTGCTACACCATCCTATGGAGATTTATGGTCCCGGGACCAGAGCTGTCCGTAGGATCATGTAGCAACAGTGCCTCTGTACAATTTCAGGCCACTGTGATATTGCACCTAAAAAATTCAACTTTGAAAATTAATAACTTTTGAATGAAACCCCTTTCAGCAGTGGGAGTACTCTTGTTTTACTCAGGGGGATAAACCCTACAACATATTTTTTTTACATTATAAGTATTACTATCCCTTTAAGCATAAGTCACGAAGTTTGTATTTATTTCTCTCCATTAGCACAGCTTTGTGGAGCTTCATAAATAAAACATGTTTATGTTACAAAGTCTACAAAATGATGGAACTGCTCCACGTGTTCAGCATCAGTTTTAGCTCTAGATCAGCGCGTCGGATATCTGTGTTTTGTACACTGCATTTAAACCCTATGGTGCTGTTGAGTGACTCCAGAACTGCAACCGTTTAGCTTGATGAATGAGGCTCTTTGTCATTCTCTGTAGAGTTTTAGGAAAGACGCAGCGGTATGGACACAACAGTAAACAAAGGAGTGATGGGGAATGTTGGGATTCTCTGTGAAACACCGATCCGGAAGTGCAGGAGGAGGGATATTTTCAGCCCAGATGATTCTGTTTCTCAGAAGAGCTCTGCCTAATGTACTGAAAGGAAAAGCTTGAATGGAATCCAAACTGATAATGGAGACATCGCAGCATCACATGCAATTGGTTTAACCCATTTCCACTGCTAGTCTCAGAACCACACATACACTGTCTTACACCCTAGCCTTGTTCCATTGATCAGTCTTGCACATTTCTACCGAACTGAACCCCCACATATACTGTCTGACACATTAGCCTTGTTCCAGTATTCATCTTCCACACATCCATTGCTAGCCACAGAACCATAAATACATGGTTTGTCACCCCACTGTTCAGATTTCCACGTGTCACTGAACCACACGTACACTCACTAACACCCACTGTTCACATTACTTACATTTGTACTATGAAACCACTATACCTCAAAAGGAATATGTTATAGGACACGGAATCCAAATAGACAAGATCAGTTATAGGTCACACAAAAAACTGGACTGTGCACAGCCTCAATTTCTAATTTCCCTATGTAACTTAAAGGGTTAGAAATGTCCAATTATAATTTTATCCTGTGTTGTAGATTTAAAAAAAATAATTGGCGTAAATCCTATCTCTCAAACCTCTATGGTTTGAGAGCTATTCGCCGCTAAAGTTCCCCCCTCCCTCCCCTTCTCATGACGTCAGCGCTCTACTGACAGCAGGAGATCCCGGTCCTAGGACCAGCTGGCGACTCTTCAGCAGAGCCGAAATAGTGATATTTAAAAAGAAATACTTCATTGGAACGGTCTACAAAGTGTGGCTGCTTTGCAAGCACACTTTGTAGACCTTTCCAATGAAGTAATTCTTTTTAAATATTGCTATTTCGGCTCTGCTGAAGAGCCTCCTCGTGTCGGCCGACACGGATCTCCTTCTGTCAGCTTTACAGCTGACATGAGGGAGGAGGAACTTTAGTGCCGAATATCTCTCAAACCATAAAGGTTTGAGAGATGGGATTTTAAATCTACAACACAGGATAAAATTATAATTGGACATTACTAACCCTTTAATGTCCTGCTTCCAATGTCAAGGCGGACTAGAGGAAGAAGCAGACAATCTTTTCAAAATCCATTAGAGAAGTGATTCTCAAACTTGTTCTCAAGGATCACGAACATAAGAGGACAATTAGATTTCCGTACTTAAGTACAAGTAAGACAATCAGATCCTTAGAGAATTTTGGTTCGCTCTTCCATGGCCAAGTAGAGAAATATTCCAAGTACTACTCTGTTTGTGGCTCCAGAGGATAGGATTGAGAACCACTTCAATTCAAATATTTTGTGGAGTGCAACATTTACTAGTTAATTCAGAAGTGAATTCATAACAGATGGGAACCCTAGGGCAGGCTTTTGGCTTAGTTACGGGGAGGGCAATGTGCCACCCCGTAATTCCTGTTGAGCAACAATTCCCATCGTCTAGGTGAGGAGGACTTGTGTTGTAGTCCAGCAAAAGCTTTAA
Organism: Rhinophrynus dorsalis; assembly: GCA_037306005.1. Taxonomy (NCBI): domain Eukaryota; kingdom Metazoa; phylum Chordata; class Amphibia; order Anura; family Rhinophrynidae; genus Rhinophrynus; species Rhinophrynus dorsalis. The sequence continues at coordinate 42,444,931 of CM074723.1, read as the reverse complement.
TGTCAAACTGCACATGCCTAGCCTAGTTGGATATTCAGCATTTGGAAAAAAAAAGCATTATTTAGTCTTTAGGACCTCCAACAGGATCTTCTATATTATAATCAATCAGTACCACAGTTACAGTGACAGTTCCACCTGTGCTAATGATAGAATCGCCATCTGTGCAGGGATTGAGATTGTGCACTATATCATTATTTAATTAATATAAATACACTACAGGAAGGAATAAAACAAAGAGAAACAAACAGTTGGGAATAGGTTTCTCAAATACAAAACTTATATTATAGAGAAATATACAATTATTATAAGCAAGAGGTGGAAAAATCTAGGAAACCACACACACACACGCATATTCTCTCACACACGCATATTCTCTCACACACACATATATATCTGTATCAAATCAAAGAGACAAAGCTTTAGTTCCACAAATACAGAGACATATCTTCTTTTGTGCAAATGACTAGGCCAGGGTTGGACATGTGAATCCCTGCAGCTGGGTATCACAGTGTCCATCCCTGGCCTATGCATAAAAACTACAATTAGTGTTAGATTATAGATAATGTTTTCAAGAATTGTTATTCTTTGAATCTCTACTTGGAAAACGCTGGGTTTGCCATTGTCTGGCTCATAAATTGTGGTATATACATGTTTAATCACGCATCGCTTCGTTAGCTCTGAAAACTCCTATATGGTTACTAAAAATTCTGAAACCAAACGTTTATTTTTGTCCATGCCTGTTCTTTCTTCCAAACAACAGCCACATAATAATTAATTGTTACCTATAAATAAATGTTATTACAGGAATCAATTAAGTCTTTGCGTGCCAGAGGGGTGTGCAATGCATTGCAAAGCAATGTGTTATACATCCGTCTGGCAATTTACAGGTTAAGGCTTCTTTACCTGCATTCAGAGCAGGTGCAATCACAAAAACAACTGGAAAAGTGTATGGGGAAAAAAGGACTGGAAAATGTATTTGATTTTACACTTTACTGATGGTATGTGAGTCGCAGTGAGATGGATCCCTCTCCAGCATTCATTTGCTTAATCAACGCATTGCAAATCCCTCTGGCACACAAAGGGTTAAAACCCCAATTCATTCCCTGTTTTTATCGTTCTCCTATGGTGCACTTGATTTTCCCCATAATTGCTAATTTATTTCCTGGTAAACTAATTTTACCAAATGGGAAAACTATAAAATTCCTAAAATTCCTTTTGATTGAAATCATTATTTTAACCCGTTGAAAGCTACAGAAGTCTCTAACACATCAGTCTGTGATGAACGCTAAGAAAGGCTTCCAATGCAAGGTGTTAAAGTGGAACTGTCAGTTTGTAACAACTACATGATTTTAAAGGGATAGTAATAGTTAAAATGTAAAAAAATATGTTGTAGTGTTTATCTCCCTGAGTAAAACAAGGGTACTCCTACCGCTGATGTTTTATTTAAAACTTATTAACCTTCTGAGTGCCAGAGGTGTACGCAACATAATGCTTTGCAATGCGTTGCATACCCCTCTGGCACTCAGAAGGTTAAAGCTCAAACCTGCATTTCTTTAGGTGCAGTATCACAGTGGTCTGAAATTCTACAGTGGCGCTGTTGCCACACCATCCTATGGAGGTTTATGGTCAACTGACCAGAGCTGTCTATAGGAAGCAACAGCGCCACTGTACAATTTTAGGCCTCTGTTATACTGTACCTACAAAATTAATGTCTGATGTTTAATAACTTTTGAATAAAAAAATTTTAATAGTGGGAGTTCCCTTGTTTTTCTCAGGGAGATAAACACTACAACATATTTATTTTTTACATTTTAAGTATTAATGTCCCTTTAAAAGAACTTTCAAAAGCAAGTACATTTATGTCAGACATCTTTTAAACAATACTTTATAAGCTATTTAGCTTTATTTATTTGTCAGTTAGTACAAGTCCTGCAGGCATGCCAGGAGGCCTCAACACTCTACATTGCCGACTGCCACTTTCTACCAGGAAGTACTAGATCAACTGCATAAACTAACACATAAATACAGCTAGATATCTCAGAAAATATTGTTTGAAATTAACTATGGGTGATGTTGGACACTCTTTTCAAAATCCCCTATTTGTTACAAAGTGGCAACTCCACTTTAAATGCCCCAATGAAATCAATGGGCATTTTCATTTGTATCCTATGGTGTATGCAGTCAGTTTGCTCCAGAATTTTAGCTTGGTGAATATGGCCAAAAGGATAAAATTGTGTGGACCGTTTCCACACTTTAAGTATGTATTTAGTACTGATGTCATACCCATGGAAGCAAGACATGATGCTTTCTGCAGGATTCCAAAACTCCTCTCACTAAATTCCACTTAGAAAGCATTCAGTATGGGCAGAGTTTGGTGTCCAGTAACAAACCATCATCTCTGCCTCAGTGGACAGGATAGCCAGTACTAATCAAAAATTCATTCTGGAGAAGCAATCCACACAGAATTCATAATGACCATAAGTATTTCTTCTCAGATTAAAGAGGACATGTCACCAATCCAAATCCTCCCCTCAGTGGGAGCCTCCATTTTGAATGGATGTGCATGATTATCCCGTTTATTCCACCCGTCCAGTGATTCTCTGGACATGTGATTAATTCATTAGTCAGAGAAACCAACATTCTCAAAGAACTTTATTAACCCTTTAAGTTCCAAACGGGTACACAACAGAATGCAAAGCAATGCGTTGTGTACCCCTCTGGCACTCAAAGGGTTAATCCGATTGGAAAACAAAAAATATTCCTTTAAGTAAATAATAGCAGGATGTATCAGTAAAAGGTTGATTTTTTTTCCTAGTCAGTAATGGACACTGTACACGTTTCCTTTCTGACTCTAAGAACAATACAAAGATGATGGAACCCAGATCTCACTTCATGGCGTCTATAAACTCACAAATGAAACTTGTTATGGAGTGAAAATAAATCTTACTCTGTTTTTTTTCCCCAAATATGTTTTTATACTGTATAGTGAGTGTTTAACTGGTTTGCCTAAAGCACTGAGAGAACAAACCTAGGGGTACATTTAGAATAGACTGACTTGATAAATATATTTACAGATCAGACCTTCTGATCTTCATGGCTGGTAGAACCAGGCCCCTGTTCCTTGTTTGCTATTTACCTACTTTAGTTATTTTAAAAGGGAACTATACCTGAAATGTAAGTGATATCACCTGGTACACACTGTGCCTTAATACAGCCTTAACGGGAAACGCACTGTATTGTGGGCTTCAACGGGTACTTACCTGGTTAAAAAAATATTGTAAAAAGAAGTAAAACATATAGCCCTTCTGCCTTAGCACATGCAAGAGTTACCATTACAGTTCCCATAATGGTATAGAGACCAGCCATAAATCGGTGAGGTTTGGGGTAAAATGTAACTTAAATTAACATTAATCCCAAGTCGCAAATATTTCTGCAGTGTCTCTGTTCCTTTATGTTGACTTTTGTGTATGATACATCAGCACAGTCATCTGTTTTCTTTCTTCATCATGGAAATGCTAGTTGAAGAGCCCGTTACACGGGCCACAGTGCCACTGCCAGCCGGTCTCGGGGCAGTCATGCGCAGTAGAGACTGCCCGTTCCGCAGCTGATACAGAGCTGGATGCTCATGCGCAGTAGAGACTGCCTGCGCCACGGCTGATACAGACACGCGCAGCAGTCTCTACTGCGCATCACTGCGTCGTTACACATGTTTTAGCCAATTATTTTATTTTAAAAAAAGGATACCTGTATTAATAAGGGACTCTTAACAGACGTGTGTGATTTTTAGAACTTTTGCATGGTTTAAAACTTGTTTTAGAATGTGTGTGTGTGTGTGCGCATGAGTTTTAGAACTTATTTTATAGAGAAAGAGAGAGAGTGTGTGTGTGTGTGTGTGTGTGTGTGTGTGTGTGTGTGTGTGGTTTAGAACTTGTTTTAGAATGTTTTGTGTGTATGAAAGAGAGGGTTGTTTTTTTTTTGTTTTTTTTTTAAACTTGTTTTAGGACATATGTGTGTGTGTGTTTGAGGTTTAGAACTTAGTCTACAGTGTGTGTGACCAGTGCCACTCTATTACAAATGAGCACCGCTTTCAAAGGAAAACCTTCCAGTCTATGTCATGGTCTGTCAATGTAATGTTGCATGTGTGTATATGTTGCTGGTCTGTTATAGGGAACATGGGCGGATTGTCCTATTGGGGGACCGGGCATCCCCCTGTGGGCCGCTAGATCATGGGCCGATGGGGGAGATCAGAGGATCTCACCGTCCCACGATATTTTGAAGGAGAGGTCTGTGTTGCCACAGGCACTCTCTGTGACAGCCTTTTAACCCTTTGAGTGCTGGATTCCATTGCAGGTGAGGTTTCTCACTAGTTTTTATTTACACGTTTCCCCATATACTTCAATAGAAGTAAACCAACTCTAATATTTTTCATCTGCAATGGAAAACAGCCCCTAACTAGGATATGCAGTTGAAGGGAGAATGGTCTATAACACTGGTTCTCAACCCGTGCCCTCGTGGCTACTAACAGGCTAGGATTTGTGAATTTCCTTTAAAGAGCACAGGTGAGTTAATCAATACGACTGAGTCTCTGATCAACACACTTGTGTTCTAGCAGGGAAATTCCTAAGTCCTGGCCTGTTAGTGGCCACTGAGGGCATGGGTTGAGAACCTCTGGTCTACAAGGATACAATCTGTATGAAGATAGAATAAACCCAGTGGCCGATTTATCAGATCTACAGGGCGAGAACAAGTTTATCATTCTCTTACTATGGAGGGTGAATGAGAAAGGTTATATTAGTGTCAGCATATGGAATTATGCACAACAAAAGGTATATTTTGAAGTTGCTATACTCATGCATGCAACTTGCCTAGTAAAATGCAAATCAAAAAGAACTTATTTCAAATCAAGATACATAAAAAAAAGAAATCATAATGGAAACATAACCCAGAGTGCATGTGAAATTGCTTTGCTAAAAAATGAAAGACGTGTAGGTAATGTAGAAGTTGGACAAAGAAAATACCAGCAGCAGAACACAACAGCAGCTATCCTGGCACACAATCTGCATTTAATAAACACAGCTGGAACACGTACAGGTACCACATCCTGGGAAATAAATCTCTTACTCAAGCACCTGACAAGCAACATAGCATTTTGTCCCCTAGCAAATACTATTCAATGCATTCCTAATTCAAGTGGAACTACCACCCTTAACAATGTTGTATCAAGTAATCCCCCATCTGGCGACTAGCTGCTCAGTAGCGCTATTCACCAGAATTCTTACCGCGTTAATGAGAATGAGCCACTACTCCGTGACTGACAGGCAGGACGGAGAGCGGACATCTTTCCATAGTGACGTCTGCACGCCTGCGCTGTCAGTCCCAGTCAGCTCTAGGAGGCGTTGCTAGGAGCCATTCATCTCCAAAAGGGACTGACAGCGCGGACGTCACTATGGAAAGATGTCTGAGCTCCGTCCTGCCTATCAGTCCCGGAGTAGAGGCTCATTAGAGTAGGACTTACCATAAAGTGAGATACCTTGGCTTGGTGGTAAGCTTACACACGTATTGGCCAATTTGTGGGACTAAATTTTACTTAGATTTACTAAGGATTATTATATATGCCCATTACAGGGCACACATTCACAGCATATAGAGGAGCGCAGGTCTTTTTGTTTGTATGCATTTTCACTTTTTGGTTTAGGCCTAATGTCAGGGGGACTGGAGAACCCTCTCATTTCTTGCTGCTATCTATATCTTTCATCTATATACTTATATTTAATTTATATTTATTACATGGATATTTTATGAAGAGTTAGTGCTGCGAGCTTTCTTCCTTTTTTCTTTTTCTTTATAATGGGCTACATTTCAGAGGTAACATATCTATTATAAAGCTAGTCACGACCTGCTTAATTATTGCAGGGCGACTTAATAGCGGGTGAAAGTTCCGCTTTAATACAGGTGATAGTTCCCTTTAAATCACTTCCCCCAAGACTATTTTTTTAATCAGTTTTCGCACGTCTGTAAATAGTGATCCAAATATTACTTTTTTTTTAATAGAACTGCAGAAGAGAGGCTCAAAATCTGCTTTGTCAGATAACAATAACAACAGTATAGTACGTTAAAACACACCATGATATTTACAGACTACTTGAAATGCTGACGCTGGTTTCTGGATGTCCTGATGCAGAATCAATACACAGATATGGTTAAATATTAACTGTACATAAGCAAGAAAATAAGACATTCTGGGCCTTATGGTGGCGTGATAGATCAGTTGGTTAACCCCTTAGTGACACATGACGTGCCAGAACCGTCACGCCGGTTCTATCACGGAATTCTAGTATGACACGGAATAAAAGGATGGCAGCACAGCTGCATGCCGCTCTGCCATCCCAGAATTCATTGCACAAAAAAAAATATCTGTGGTCCTTAACAACAACCCCCCCATGCCAGATCGGGCTGTCATTAAGTCTTTAACGCATCAGCTGTAGAACCTGTTCAAACCTCTTGTTCACCAATTCTAGTCCCATCAAGGCCAGCTCAGCCTTTCACCCGTCAGAGGTAGAGAAGAGGAGTACCCAGGGCACACTGGAAAATGAGACAATCAAAACGTATCCTTCCTGGAAAAATACTTTCATTAAAATAAAAGGAAAAAGGGGTGCAGTTCTAGAGCAATCAAACTGTATCATAGTAACAAATAAAAACTCCCAGTGATTTAACCCCTTAAGGACAAGGGCCATTTTATTCTCTGAGCCACCCCACATGGGAATGATCACATGTACCGACTCTCTGAGGGAAAGGCTTAAACTGACTGATCCAGTCTTGGAGTACTCCCAGCATGATCACAGAGCGCCTTCAGGCATAACGCGCGTGCACATGGGGCATTTTTTTTTCCATGACGCGCCTGGACTATCACTGATCCTTAAGTGCCGGACAGCCGTGACTGTTCTGGCACGGCATTGAACGTTAAGGGGTTAAAAGAACCGAAAGTTGTGATGGTCCTGGCACGTCCACCGTCATGTTAAGTGGTTAAAAGAGGATTTTAGTCTTATCTGTTAAATCCTTTACTCTTAGTCCATACAGGTTACTAGTAACTCTGGGTAGGCGATCCGCTCCTTTAATTGTAGGCAGTAACAATTCTAGAATTGTATGCAGGGGGTGGAGCCTACCTTTCCTCCTTGGCTGCAGCTAGCCAACCAGCTCCAGTACGATTTGAGACACTAACTATTGACTAGATAATAGAAGGGAAAGAAGACTCCTGTGAGCATGACCCCGAAGGAACCCCACGGGCTGCCACAGGAGAGCCAAGTTTGGTCCCCAATACAGGTTACTGGTAACTTTGGGATGTCCAACCATTGAGTTTCCCAGAGGTGGGAAGTAAGGCAAGGACAAGGCGCAAGGCCCCCAAAGTCACCAGAGCAGATATGAACCATCATATCAGAGAGAGCCCAACAAAACAATGAAGTGTCAACTGACATTGAACTGGGGTAACAAAACCCCAACTGTTACACAGCACACTGAAATAGAGCCAACGGGGCTCAAAAGTGAAGGAAGCACCAAGAACCAAAGAAAATCCTAGACAGGCAAAACTGACTCCAGGATTTTCCTCCCAAAACTGGCATCAGCCGATACCAACACATCAACATGGTAGTGCTTCAAAAAGGTGTGCATAGATGACCAGGTGGCAGCTTTGCACAACTGATCAGCAGAGGCCTGATTCTTGTAAGCCCAAGAGGCCCCAATAGATTGTGTAGAATGAGCCGTGACCCTGAAAGGGACAGGCTTCTTCCTCAGCTCATAAGCCTTACGAATAGTGGACTTGATCCAAGAAGCAAGTCACTTTGGATGCATGTCTTTCTGCCCTCAGGAATGACGAACAACGTGTCAGATTGCCTGATAAACTCAGTGCGATGTACATAAAACTTGAGACAATGCACCATGTCTAACAAGTGCAGATCTCTTTCCTTGTCAGAGGAAGGATCAGGGCAGAAAGAGGGTACCACAATCTCCTGACTGATGTGGAACTCCGAAACCACCTTCAGGAGAAAATCCTGAGAGGTGCAAAGCACCACCTTGTCCTTGTGAAACACCAAATAGGGTGGTTTACAGGACAGAGCATGTAACTCCGCGGGAGACAGGTCCTTATTGGCACACCAAGATAGGAAGGTCGACCAGACACAATGGTAGATCTTGGAAGAAACAAGTTTGCGGGCATATTAGCCACAACACCAGAAGAAAACCCTTTCTTCTTCAATATTGAGGATTCAATTTCCAAGCCATCAAGGCTAGACAATGAATATCCTCCTTCCACAGGTAACCCTGTAGAAGAAGATCCAGACGTGTCTCATTCTGAAAGGAACGAAAATACTGGTTACGCTTAAGCAGTGTTTTCTTCCTAGAAAGCAAGGGTAGAAGTGTACTCTTATCCCCTGTAGCCTCACTGATCAGATCCTTAAGATCTGGCCCAAACAAAGAAGTGCCTTGAAAAGGTAAGGAGAGCAATGCATTCTTGGAAGCAGTGTCAGCAGACCAGATCTTGAACCAAAGCGCTGGCATCAAATAAGGCAGCAGAAACATAGTGCTGTGCTTCATCAATGTTGGCAAGTAGGCGCAACATATCTTAAGTAGGGGCACCCTGAAGGACATCAAGGGTGAGCTGTTCAGTCCAGACTGCAATGGCTCGATTCACCCATGCTGCAGCGAATGCTGGATGCATGGCAGTACCAGCAGTGGCAAGGATGGACTTGAGAGAGACCTCAAGTTTCTTGTCAGTCCAGTCCTTTAGAGCAGATGCATCAGATACTGGCAAGGCAGTAGACTTGGATAGCCTGGAGATGGGAGCATCCACTTTGGGAGACTGAGCAAATGCAGCCTCAGAGAAGGGATAAAGCTTGGCAAATTTCTTGGAGACAGAAGGTTTCCTGTCTGGAGCCTTCCACTCTTCAGACACAAGGCGGTCAAGAATGGGGTTAGGTGGAAAGCAAGTAAAGGGCTTTTTAGGCTCCTGAAATACATCAGAAGGAACTTCCTGCACTAAGGGAATGTTTAGGGTATTTAGGGTATTTAAAACAGTCCTGATCAGGCCCTCAGCCGAGGGCTCCGGATTAGCCTCAAAAGGGTCCCCAAAAAACTGAGAGGAGCCCACCACAGAACATTCCTCAACATCTGAATCCACCAGCAGTTCCTCCTCAGAGGAATCTGACACGTCAGGCACACCCTGAGGTTTTGGCGGGGAGGAACTGACGAAGGAGGGGGTCTGCCAAGAATGCAACTGGAATGGAAAGAGTTGCAATATGGACCTAAGGTCCCTAGTAGCAGCCTTGAACTCTTGCACCTAAACTGGCTCTAATGCATGGCTGGAGGTCCCTGGAAGACTCTCAGGTAACAAGCTCAGAAAATGCTGAGCATAAATGACCTGAGAATTCTCTCGGTAACCCTGAATGACAGGAAGAGCAATGAGCAATAGTGGATACAGAGACCTCAACATCCTTAGTCTTAGGTCTGGCCCCAAGCTCCAACAGTATAGACATTCTCACAGTGTCAATAACCTTACTGTATAAGCAATCACCCAATTACAGTGTGTAGGATTAAAGTTTCACCCTAAAAATTGCTAAAATAGACTTATCTGGTAGGTGAAGGGTTAATCAGCAGAGGAGAGAAGGAGAGTCCAAGCCCTGCGTAGGATACTCATTTTGGAAATAGCACAAAATATCTGCCACAGTGGGAAATGTAGTTTTCCCAGAAAAGTACTCCAAACAGTGCCAGAAGCCCCCTAAGCCCCCTAACACACTAGAAACATGAACCAGAGGATAAAGCAAGGGCAGACAAGCAAAATGAGCCATCTCTGAAGTCGCTAGGTTAAATGGTTGCAGAGATATGTCCCAAACTGTACAGTCCAATAGGAGTGAATGGAGCAATGGTGCCTATGCGGTAAAGTGCGCCTTAAAGGGGCGGAACTCAAATTTTACAAAATTCAAAGTGTAAAACTAAAAGACATGAAACATCACTATAACATGTTAGGATACCCAAAAACACTGAACTAGTAGGAAAAGTGTCAGAAAACCCCCCAGATGATTGCAAAACCAGCAGCTAGAGGGTTAAGTACCTGCTCCAAACACCCAACAGACATACAGATAGACCCAATGATTGCAGGAGTGTGCAATAGGAACTCCAAGGAAAAACCCCTGTGCGGAGGGGCACTGCGGGACATGTGGACCTGCAGCACTCAAAGGGTTGCTCACCTTTCCTGCAGATCTTCTGTCTTCAGATTACCATGTTTTAAGAAGCCTCAGTGATCAACTCCTGAGGGAAAAACTTGTAGCCAAGATATTCCCCCCAGGGCTTAAGGTCCACAAAAAGCACCTGGTCACTGAGCTAGCCACATCTAAGGGCATTGTCAGTTATGGTAATCTGCCTAATGGTGGTATTCCATTTCAAGCAGAAAAATAAAAAACTTCTAAAACTATAGCAGAACTGTTCTCTTGCCTGTGTTATCTTCACCAAGGAACAAATCTTTCTGGAGCTGGTTTGCTAGCTGCAGCCAAGGAGAGAAGGTAGGCACCACCCCCTGCATACAATTCTAGAATTGTTCCTGCCTACAATTAAATGGGCGGATCACCTACCCAACGTTACCAGTAACCTGCATTGGACGACAAAGAAAAGGGTTTTTAACCCCATGAATGCTAGAGAAGTCTCCAATGTTGGGGATCTCTTTAGCAACCAAAGAGTGAAAAGGGTCATTTAAAGGGATAGTAATGTTTCCCAAAAACAGCAGCTCTAATTAATCATCATAGTATTTGGGCCATGGAAAGTGTTATTTCAATACTGTCAGAGTTGTAGTTCAAGAGTAATTGAATGATAAAGTATCCCCCTTTTACCTAGTGTAAGCCCCCTCTCCTCAGATGTGGGATCTGGTCCACAGACCAGACAGCTCACAGCAAGAGACAATCTTCTTACTGTGAGAACAATGAAAGCCCTGCCCCCCTTGACAAGTTTTTCAGGTTTTTCCCTTATCTTAATTGAAGATTGTCCCTCTCTTCAATCTACCTGGGCACCTCCCTTCTGCTCTGGCTGAGCAGTGTTACATCAGTAAAATGGGCGGGAGGGAGATACTTTGTCATTGAATTACTCTTGAACTAGAACTCTGACAGAATTGAAATAACACTCTCCAAGGACCAAATACTATGATGATTAATTAGAGCTGCTTTTATTATGAAACGTTACTATCACTTTAAATAAATGGGAACTGAGGAATTATTTCTCCCCAGTGGTGCAGTTAGTATTCCCCAGAACTGAACCACGCTTCTTTTGTGCATATGTTCCTCTATCAAAAGGTGGAGACAGAGACACTACCTAACCCCCTCACAGCCAGCAAGGGATTTAGTAGCTGATACCATGTGTGGAATTAAAGCTCTATTTCCATTCTACTTTTAATTCCACATTTTATAGTAACAGGTTTATTATGTTCCTAAAAACGATAAGCCCACCAAGCTGAACGTTAGCAGACAGTCCAACAGAGCAGTGTTACCAGTTACAACACCTCTTCTGTACTGTGGCACCTTATAGAACAGCACAAACATTTTGCAGCCTTTTTTGTTCAATAAAGATTTACAGTTTAACACTGAGTGCCAGTGAGGTATCCAACACATCACTTTGCAATGCATTGGATCCCCCCCTCTGGCATTCAAAGGGTTAAAGCACTGAATGTTGGTACTTGAAGTCACTCTTAGCAAAACTTATCTCTTTCCAAGGCTCTAGCTCTTGCAGACTACAACTTCAGGGGGAATATGTAGTAACGTGTGATCGAGGACTTCTCCACTGATATCAATTCCTATGTTATTCTATGGAGCCAATGCAGAGTTCTTCAACTTTAGAGATGTTAGTGTATAGACTCCATAGGATAACACAGGAACTGGAGAAGTGATATCACTGGAGAAGTTACCTCTGCTTTATCATCTTCTTATCACATCTTAGTACATAATCCCCAGGGTCTCTGAGAATTGTATCCAGTCAATAAGCGGGGTGTATGATACATTGCAATGCCTTGCATTCAAGGGGTTTAAAGCCCGTTTTCAATCAAAGGAAATTTTGGATAATTTTATTTGTCCCCTATGGAGCACCTGATTTGCTCCAGAATTATTATACTTTTCTTTTGAAAACATGGCCCTTAACCCTTTGAGTGCAATGCGTTGGATACCTCTCTGGTAATAAAATGTTGATGCTTTAGAAAAAAGCCATGATAATAATAATAACAACAATAATATGGGGAGGGTAGCAGCCGCTAGTCTACCATTTTTCTTTAGTAAAATGTTTAAGGATAGGTGTTTGCCTAATGTCCCTGTTGTTAATTCGTAGTAACTAAACACACACACACACACACACACACACACAGTGGCACTTTGATCTGCTGTGGACATCAGCTTAGAGTGCTCTATTCTTTTCTATAAAGACTTTGACACAAATACGGATGTTGAATTTCTAATATATATGTATGAATATTATTACACACAATTAGTTTTTTTTGCAATACTGATTAGGTCCTAAAAATAACTATATAGCTATGTATTTGTACCTTCATTACTTCTTGACTTATAAAATGGTAGGTGCAACCTGAAAGTTCCAGACTGCAGTACCCTCCCCCCCCCCCCGAGCAAGACGAGACCGAGAGCCACTGTTCTAACCTAATGACTGTCCCACTGCTTTCTATACGGCCCTTTGATTAAAGACTTTCTCATAAAGAGATGATCAAAGACAGGAAAGTGCAAAGAGCAGGAGGACATGAAAGATGATTAAAAACAACAGGAAATGAGCTACGGAAATATCTGCAGTAAATTGGAAATGTTCATCCAGCAGAGGCTCATTCACTTAACCTGTTCAGAACCAGAGTGGTCTCCAATGTCCTAATTGTTGTACATGAAACAATAGCTTGGGTAGGAAACATCTGGCACTCTAGCTGTTGCAGACTATGGGCTGGTTGTTCCAAAGAAAGGCGGAGGAGTTCTGGGGCAAACCATTTGCACTATAGGGGAAGAACTAAAAATCCCCATTGATTCAAAGAGATAGTAATGGTTCATATTACACATAGCTCAGAACACTGAGCATGTGTAATACCTGTGTTCCGCGATGTACATTTGCTGCATAACCCGCTAGTTACAGTGTACTATTATGTTAAAGATGATCCCTCCCGCCCCTTTCCCTGACGTCATGGTTTTTGTCCCACATCCAAAGGCGGATCACTACGTACAATCTTCATGCAGTGTTAAGAAAAACATGCCATCCTCCGTCATGGAGGGAAGTGTATCCCTTATACTGAACAATGGAAGATTGTCCCTCATTGTGATCTGTACGGTCAAGGGACCAGACTTCAGAACTAAAGGGAGGCGGCTTCAGGGAAATAAGTGATATGTTACATATGTGTATCCATAGAGACAGGAAGTACCTCTATAATATGTGAAAACTTGTCCTAGTGCACCTGGGTATATAACTGTGGTTTACATATAAGAAAGAAGATTATACACTTAAAGGTTCCTTCCTGTGATGCCTATTCTTTTGTGTGGAACTGTAGCCGCCTCCTCTAACATTTGTCGCTTTTTGAATTCATATTCTCCAGCATTCTCCCACCAATACCATCACTGTACTGGGGGATAGCTGACTGCCATTCAAAGTGAGTGTCAGCTGCATATAATAGTCTGAGTACTACATGGGTCAGATATTCACTGTAAGTTGCAATAGGCATCATATCCTTCATTGTAGGTCTAGAGAAATATCTGATTGCAGCCACATAGACCAGAATGCATAAAAGTCCTGCTGCAACTTCCTGCATTCCTGTATGAGAAGTTAAAGGGGATGTATCACCTCTATATAAGTTGGCCTAAATAGTTAGGTTATATATTGAATATAAGTAAAAGTGTCTTCATTTTTTTTAAGTGTTATTTGGTTGAAATTCTAATTATAAACTCTGCCCTGCACCTGCTTCCTCATAGACTTCGGTTACCTGCTCTGTAACCACAGTCCGTCGCTCTGCCTCTGCTCCCCTCCCTCTATCCAGCCTCCTCCAATGATGAAGGCTTCTGTCTGTAAGCTGGTGCACTCTTATTGGCAGAGATCAATATCTAGCCAATGAGAGTGCTCCAGGTTACAGACATAAAGCATCAGTCATTGGAGGAGGCTGGATAGAGTGATGGAAGCAGAGGCAGAGCGACGGACTGTGGTTACAGAGCAGGTAACCACAGCCTATCCAGAAGCAGGTGCAGGGCAGAGTTTATAACTGGAGTTTGACCAAATAACGCTTAAAAAAAAAAAAAAAAAAATTAAGAGACACTTTTACTCATATTCAATATATAATCTAACTATTTAGGCTAATTTATATAGAGGTGATACATCCCCTTTAACTTGCTGTACTTTGGTGTATTCATGCAAGGAGATAGTCGCCAAAGTGAAAGGCATCACAAACCAGCACATTACCTTTCAACATGGGCTACATAACCAACACAACATTGCCATACCTGGGAACTCTCTCTTCTGGACTCCTCAGGTGCCACTAGGGGTGGAATTGCTGTGAGTTGCAGCAAAAAAGGAGCAGGGATTACTCGTGAGTGGGGGCAGGTCTTACTGAATGCATCACAAAAGTGTGTGGGAAGTGGGAGGAACTGGGTGTTGAAGGAGGAGAAGTGGGAGGTACAGTGTAGGAAGGAGCGGAAGTGGGAGGAACTGGGTGGGGAAGGAGGAGGAGAAGTGAGAGGAACATGGTGGGAAGGAGCAGAAAAGGCAGAGTTTCAGAGGAAACTCCCCACATCCAGAGAATCAGCCTCTGTCCCTGGAGACCCGGAAATGCACTGTCAAAACAGGAGTCTCTGGGGAAAATCCAGAGAGTTCCCAGGTATGACCATTGCTACATTGGTGTCTCCCACTGGAAAGGGGCCTAAGGCCTAGTTCACATGGGTCACATAACCAACATTCCATTGCTACATTGGCATCTCCCACGAGAAAGGTGCCTTAGGCCTAGTTCAAATGGGTGACTTTGCTGTAACTGAAAATTAACCTTTTGAGTACCAGAGGGATATGCACTACATTGCTTTGCAGTTTATCCAAAAGCAAAGTACAACAGAATATTTTTAGCTTCAAGTCTGTAGAGATCTCTTGTGCTATTCATCTGAACAAACCTGCCGTACAGAGGTATCTAATGTCAGTGGAAAAGGCTGAACTGAATGCATCAGCAATACACAAGAATCCCATCTACTGTTATAACTATGGGCCTTATTTATCAAGATACAGGGGCCAATCTACAGTAAGCCAACTGTACAATGTAGGGGGATATAAATCCCCACTGACTTAAATCACTTCGCAATGCACAGGAGTCCACAATAGCATTTAAGGGAGCAAAAACCATTTTTAAATCAGTGGGAATCTGCATCTCAAACTTTTGATACAGTTGGTTTCCTCGAAAAAGCGCACCCCCTTTAGTAGGATGAATAAGGCGCTATGGGGGGAGATTTACAAAAATCATGAGAAATGTGGCATAACTGGCATTAAATTTAAGTTTGACATTTAAAAAGAAATTAATGTCAGCTTTGGGAGTCTTACGCTATGTGTATCCTATTGAAATGTTGCCCTGTATTTGGCGATCATCAAAAGGACGAGATCATAATGTCGCCTGCATAAAAAGTGCAACATTCTGATGTCGCACATTCAAGGGTCACCCTTCATGTAGATGCACGGCCATGTAGGCGATCTGTGAGCGTAAGGGTTACCCTGCCATGTAGACGAAAAGAAAAATAGCGCAGACCCCAGCGGTATCCTATTGAAATGTCACCCATTACAATAAAATAATACAATCTGCAGGAGCCCAATTCCCCCCAGTTACATATAATGTTTGAAAATAAATTGCAACACATTGCGTAAACCTATGGAACTTAAAGGGTTAACATGTTATGCCTACCCTCCATCTGTGGTGAATGCAGTGCCCAAGCCACTTCTTCATGCTGTGCCTTAAGATGCCCTCTTCCACCTGCAAGCCCTAGTGACTGAACGCTCTGATGACACCATGCTCAGTCACCAGGGCATGTGAAAGGATGTGGACATCTTAACCCCTTGACGACCCTTGACGGACATAGTACGTCAAGGGTCGATCTGACTGAATGACCCATGATGTACTATGACCGTCATGGAATTCCAGGCTCCCCCCGCGGCTGCACGCCGTTCGGGGAGTGGGGAAGCGGAAGAAAGAAAAAAAAATGCTCTGTGGTCCTTAACTGACCGCGCCGATCGGCCTGTTGTTAAGGGGTTAAGGCACAGCATGGAGAAGTGGCTTGGACACTGCTTTCATCACAGATGGAGGGTATGAATAACATTACTCGGAGCAGAGGATATGTTAACCCTTTAAGTTCCAGAGGTTTGTCCAATTTGTTGCAATGCTTTGGAAATCCCTCTACTACTCAAATGGTTATTTTCAACCATTATATTTAATGGGCAGGTGGAGGTATAAGTTTAAATAGAATACCGCTGGGGTTTGCACTATTTTTTTCTTTGCGTCTACATGGCGGGTCGACCCTTATGCCACAGATCGCCTACATGGCAGGGCGCCGCTTAAGCGTTCAACATCAAAATGTCGTCCTTTTCATGAGGGCAACATTATGATCTCGCCCTTTTGATGGTTGCCATGCAGGCGACAACGTTTCAATAGTAAATCAACAGTATGTAGTTGTGTTTCTGGGGCAGTAACATTACTACGGGCAAAAATTCTGGCACAGCAATTTATATAGAAATAGAAAGTTTAGTAACAAATTTTCACCAGAATATTAATCCAGGTATAATATAATATATTAAGATCTGTAGGTGTTAATTAATTTGTTAATTCACAGAATAATGCCATGTTTATAAGGTTGTCCTTACAAATTTATAAATAATACCTTCCTTTCCCACCAGTTGCAATGTTTCAACAATTCTTTCAAAACAACAAAGAATAGGTTTTTTTTTGTTTTTTTTTTAAATATAAATCTCTCCTTATGTTTCTGAAATGAAAATAAGACTATTATGCTAATCAGGGCCTAGATTACATTGCAGTCAAGTGTTTTCAACGGTTTTATGTAACAGATGCCCTCAAGTCTATGGAGAATTTGTAGATAAAACCCTTGATTTAGTCATCAACTGCAGTGGAAACCAGATATTAACATGACATTAGAGGAATTGACATGGAAGAGAAATTTATATCTGAAAACAAAGCACACATAAGGATCACTAAAGGAACTTCATAATTTCAAAGTCTGAAAAAATATCAGAAAAGAGGATTTTAGTCTTACATAGTAACATAGTAAATTAGGTTGAAAAAAAGACACAAGTCCATCAAGTTCAACCTTCGCTTCATACCTCAGTAACTGAGAATTTTATAGCTTTCCTGCTACCAATTAAATTAGTCTTTATCTTACCTGTTAAATCCTTTTCTCTTAGTCCATACAGGCTTCTGGTAACTTTGGGTAGGTGATCCACACCTTTAACTAGGCAGGAACAATTCTAGAAGTAAATGCAGGGGGTTGAGCCTACCCTCCCTCCTTGGCTGCAGCTAGCCAATCAGCTACAGTAAGATTTGTGCCACTAACTATTGACTAGATAGTAGAAGAGAAAGAAGGTTCCTGTGAGCATGACCCCGAAGGACCCTCATGGTCTGCCACAGGAGAGCCAAGCATGGTCCCTTGACAAGGTGGGAGACCAGTAACCTGTATGGAGTAAGAGAAAAGGATTTAACAGGTAAGACTAAAACTCTGCCGTCCAATACAGGTTACTGGTAACTTTGGGATGTCCAACCATTGAGTTTTCCAGAAGCATGAAGAAAGGCAAGGACCAGGCGCAAGGCCCCCAAAGTCACCAGAGCAGATATGAACCATCAGATCAGAGATAGCCCAACAACAAATGAAGTGTCAACAGACACCGTACAGGGGTAACAACACTCCATAAACTGTTACAAAGCACAGTGAACTAGAGCCAACAGGACTCAAAAGTGAAGGAAACACCAAAGAACCGAAGTAGATTCTAGACAGGCAAGACTGCCTCCAGGATCTTCCTCCCAAAAATTGCATCAGACGATGCCAGCACATCAAAATGGTAGTGCTTCGAAAAGGTGTGCACAGACGACCAAGTTGCAGCCTTGCACAACTGATCAGCGGAGGCCTGTTTCTTGTAAGCCAAATAGATCTAGTAGAATGAGCCATGACCTGAAAGGGAACAGGCTTCTTCCATAGCTCGTAAGCCTTAAGAATATTGGCCTTGATCCAAGATGCAATAGTCACTTTGGATGCAGGTTTCCCTGCCCTTGGGCCCTCAGGAATGACGAACAGTGCATCAGACTGTATGTGTGATGTACATAAAACTGGAGACAACGCACCACATCTAACAAGTGACGATCCCTCTCCTTGTCAGAGGTAGGGTCAGGGCAGAAAGAAGGCACCACAATCTCCTGATTAATGTGGAACTCAGTGACCACCTTCGGGAGAAACTTCTGCAAAGTACTACCTTGTATTTGTGAAACACCGAAAAGGGTGGTCTACAAGACAGAGCATGTAACTCCGTGACACGGCGAACAGACACGATCGCCAGGCGGAAGGCCATTTTCCACGTCAGAAGGCGTAGAGGAATAGTAGCCAAAGACTGAAAGGGAGGGTGCTGAAGGACGCCCAAATCCAAGTTAAGATGCCACTGAGAAGTGGGAGTCTTAAAAGCAGGACGAGTATGAGCAACGTCCTGGAAGAAAACCTTGACATCAGAAAGAACAGCAATGAGACTCTGAAAGAAAACAGAGAGAGCAGAAGTCTGAACCTTAAGGGAACTCAAACGGAGGCTCTTATCCACACCGTCCTGCAAGAAAGCCAGGACCGTAGGCAGATCAAAATCCTGAGAAAGGTCCCCATCAGCACACAAAGATAGAAAGGCCAACCAGACACGATGGTAGGCCTTAGAAGAAACAGGTGTGTGGGCACTGAGCATAGAAGCCACCACACCAGAAGAAAAACCTTTCATCTTCAATATTAAGAATTCAATTTCCAAGCCATCAAAGCTAGACATTGAACATCCTCCTTCCACAGGAAACCCTGTAAAAGAAGATCCGGAAGGCAAGGGAGCCGGAATGGCTTGTCACTGACAGATCCAGAAGCTCCAGAAAACCAACCCTGTCGAGGCCAGTACAGAGCAATCAGAATGACTGGACAGCGCTCCAGTCTCAATTTCCATAACACCCTGTGCAACATGGGGAGGGGAGGAAAGATGTAAGCCAGAGGAAATAACCAAGGAATGGGCATGGCATCCACTGCTACAACTAGAGGATCCCTCCAGCGAGAGAAGAACCTAAGAACCTTACGGTTGTGTCTTGTCGCCATCAGGTCGATGTAAGGAAGACCCCACTTCTGAACAATGAGGGTGAAGATCTCTGGGTGCAGTTCCCACTCTCCAATGTCCACCGTGTGTCAACTGAGGAAGTCTGCCATGACATTGTCTACACCAGGAATGTGCACTGAGGATATTGCAGGAACATGTTCTTCTGCCCAGGACAAAATAGCCTTGACCTCTAACCAAGTGGCGAGACTTCTTGTTCCGCCCTGCGTGTTGATGTAAGCCACGGCTGTGGTGTTGTCACACTGGAGCTGGACTGGGCATTCATCCAGCTGGGGTGTCCAATGGTGAAGGGCATGAAATATCGCCCAAATCTCCAACACATTGATGGGAAGGAGAGATTTCTCCGGAGACCACCAACCCTGAGCACTCAGGCGACCCAGGACCCCTACCCAGCAGGAGAGGCTGGCATTTGTCATCACCATGGTCCAGAAGGATAAGAGGAAAGACATGCAATTAAGCAGATTGGAGAGGTCGAACCACCACAACAAACTCAGTTCCACATGAAGAGAGAGGGATACTGACATCTTCAGAATGACTGGATGACCCCTGCACACCTGGATCACAAACCTCTGGAGTTCCCTGGTGTGAGGCATGGCAAATGGGACCGCTTCTATGGTGGAGATGAATTTCCCCACTAGAGAGGACAGCTTCTTGGCTGGAACTGGATCATGAGCCAGAACAGCAGAAACCCTGTGGGTGATCTGGTGAGCCACCTTGTCTGTGAGAAACACCATGTGCTGCTGAGAAGGCCCAGGAAGACCAGACGCTGGGATGTGACAAGATCTGACTTGTTCATGTTGATGATGCACCTGTGATGGGTGAGAGCATGAATGCAGTCCTGAACCTGCTGATGAAGAAGTTCCGCAGAAGGGGCTTTCAGAAGCAGGTCGTCCATGTATGGAGTAACTGATGCCGTCCAGATGGAGGACGGATACCAAAGCTCCCAGGACACGGTTGAAGACTTGAGGAGCTGCAGTCAGACCAAAGGAAAGAGCTGAAAACAAAGTGCCCTTGGTCGAAGGAAAATCTGAGATACTGCCGACACTCTGGATGAATGGCGATGTGTAGATACGCGTCCTGAAGATCCAGAGAGGAAAGGAATTCCCCCAGGGACATAGAAGCAATCACTGACCTTAGGGACTCCTGGTGATAATGAGTCTTGATCACAAAGGAATTGAGATCCTTCAAATCCAAAATAGGACGACAGCTGCCGTCCTTCTTGGAGACCACAGAGGTTTGAGTAAAACCCATACCTCTATCCAGAATTGGAACAGGTTCCAGAACATCCTTGTCCAGAAGGCCTGGATAACGCCATCGAACAGACAGCATATGAGAGGGGAAAAACCGAAAGGGAGGAAGAGAGAGGCGAAAGGGATCCTGCACCCTTCAGCCACTACCTGTAAAACCCACGGGTCCGCCACTGAATCCTCCCAGATGCTGTGGTAGTGATGCAGGCGGCCACCCACAGCCGAGTGTGAACCTGGGTTCGGTGAATCATGCCGAAGAAGGCTTGGAAGCCTTAGGCTTGGAGGAGACCTTGGGCTTCCATTGCTGTTTGGGCTTGGAGGAGGAATGCGGAGCTGAGGGGACCTCCTGGTTCACCGGATGAGTCTCAATCCGGAAGGAAAAAAAAAAGCCGATTACGCTTGAGAGGCGTCTTCCTCCTGGGGACAGTAAGCAGAAGGGTACTCTTGCCCCTTGTGGCCTCACTAATCAGATCCTTAAGATCTGGCCCAAACAAAGAGGTGCCTTGAAAAGGCAATGAGAGCAAAGCTTTCTTGGAAGCAGTGTCACCACACCAGATCTTGAGCCAAAGAGCTCATCTGGCAACAACAGACATGGTGGAAACCCTTGCCACCAAACGGATGGCATCAAATAAGGCAACAGAAACATAGTGCTGGACCTCAGAAATGTTGGAAGGAAGCCGCAACATATCAGAAGCAGGACAACCCTGACGGACAGCCAGGGTGAGCTGTTCAGTCCAGACCACAATGGCCCAGTTCACCCATGCCGCAACGAAAGCTGGACACATGGCAGTACCAGCAGTGACAAAATTGGACTTGAGGGATGCCAGTACATCAACACGGTAGTGCTTCGAAAAGGTGTGCACAAACGACCAGGTGGCAGCCTTGCACAACTGATCAACAGAGGCCTGATTCTTGTAAGCCCAAGAGGCCCCTATAGATTGTGTAGAATGAGCCATGACCCTGAAAGGGGCAGGCTTCTTCCTCAGCTCATAAGCCTTACGCATAGTGGACTTGGATAGCCTGGAGATAGGTGCATCCACTTTGGGGAGATGAACCCACTGAGCAAGTGCAGACTCAGAGAAGGGATAAAGCTTAGCAAATTTATTGGAGACAGAAGGTTTCCTGTCCAGAGACTTCCACTCTTCAGACACAAGGCAGTCAAGAGTGGGGTTAAGTGGAAAGCAAGTAGATGGGTCAGAAGGAACCTCCTGCACTAAGGGAATGTTTAGAGTATTTAAAACAGCCCTGATCAGGCCCTCAGCCGTGGGCTCAGGATCCGCCTCAAAAGGGTCCCCAAAAAACTGAGAGGAGCCCACCACAGAACATTCCTCAATATCTGAATCCACCAGCAGTTCCTCCTCAGAGGAATCTGACATGTCAGGTACACCCTGAGGTTTTATCAGGGACGACTTGACGGAGGAGGGAGTCTGCCAAGAATGGAAGACCCCCTGTAACTGGGATGGAAAGAGTTGCAATGTAGACTGAAAGTCCCTAGTAGCAGCCCTGAACTCTTGCACCCAAACTGGCATTAATGCATGGCTGGAGGTCCCTGGAAGACTCTCAGGAACATCAGAACATGCTGGGCATAAATGACCTGAGAATTCTCTAGGTAACCCTGAATCACAGGAAGAGCAATATGCAATAGGGGATACAGAGATCCCAGCATCCTTAGTCTTAGGTCTGGACCCAAGCTCCAATGGTATAGACATACTCACAGTGTCAAATAACCTTACTGTATAAGCAATCACTCAATTACAGTGTGTAGGATTAAAGTTTCACCCCAGAAATCGCTAATTTAGACTTATCTGGCAGGCGAAGGGTTAATCAGCAGAGGAAAGAAGGAGAGTCCAAGCCCTGCGTAGGATACTCGCTTTGGAAATAGCACAAAATGTCTGCCACTGTGGGAGCCAATCAGAAACGAGCGCGTGAAGCAAGCTCTCATGGGAAATGTAGTTTTCCCAGAAAAAGTACCACAACAGTGCCCGAAGCCTCCTGAGCCCCCCAACACACTGGAAACATGAACCGGATGATAGAGCAACGGCAGACAAGAAGAATGAGCCATCTCTGAAGTCGCTAGGTTAAACGGTTGCAGAGATATGTCCCAAACTGTACAGTCCCATAGGAGTGAATGGAGCAATGGCGCCTATACGGTAAAGCGCGCCTTGGAACTCAAATTTTACAAAACTGAAGATGTAATATTAAAAGACATGAAACATCACTAGAACATGTGAGGATACCCAAACAACACTGAACCAGCAGGAAAAGTGTCAGAAACCCCCCCAATGAATGCTAAACCAGCAGCTAAAGGGTTAAGTACCACATAAACCTGCTCCAAACACCCAACAGACATACAGATAGACCCAGTGAGTGCAAGAGTGTGCAATAGGAACTCTAAAGGAAAAACCCCTGTGCGGAGGGGCACTGTGGGACATGTGGACCTGCAGCACTCAAAGGGTTGCTCACCTTTCCTGCAGATCTTCTGTCTTCAGATTACCATGTTTAAAGAAGAAGCCTCAGTGGGCAACTCCTGAGGAAAGAAGTTGTAGTCAAGATTTTCATCAGGCACTGAAAGGATTAAAATGCAAGATTTTATAATAGCTAAAATGCTATTCACCATTGTTATCAAGAAAACAATAAATAACGCCCACAACACTTGGATTTCCAATCACATGGCCCACTACTGAAAAACCCAGACAAGAGAAAACGTAGGTTTATGTGTGTAGGCTATAGTCTATCCGTTACCTTTCACCTAGAGCAAGTGGGGACAGTGAAGGAATGTGTTCTGCACTGTGCATAGCATAAAGGACTTCAATGGGTGTGCCAACAGGCAGTATATTCCAGTACTGCCTAGCACTAATATAATATAGAAGAGGCTTGCTTTGTCTCCACTCTAAATATTTTCAGATACCTTCTTGCAACTTTTCACAGAAAAATGCCATTGTTCAATTTACCGGATACAAATTTAATAATCACATACTTGTTACAATATTTTCCATAAATGACATCCCTATTTTAAAACAGGATGGGTTCACATGGGCAACAAACACTGCTTTGATTCAGCACTTCAAAGCCACCATCTTACTCACGTCCAATATCCTATGATCCCACCAGAAGGGGGTGGGGTTGGTGAGAGTGTGATGGAGCTATAGAAAGGGCTGATCAGAGTGCGCATGTAGGTCAATCCATGTAGATCAACCAAGTTACTGGAGGTTGTGAAGAACAGAGCAACCTACAATGTCATCCATGTGCACTTCATTTAATAGACCACAGTTCAGATACAGCATGCAGTAATGTGGATGCATTCTACACAACACACCAATCTTGCAGCATACTGCATGGGAAAAACGATTCATGTGATCTGTACCATAGGGTTCCATGGTACAATATTCTGAGGTTTCTCTTTTTACATAGTAATATTGTGGCATGTGTTCTGGATTTTTCTACTTGAGCACAGATGGAATGATGCACTAATTACACACGTGAGCTCAGTCAGAGAGATACCGATAACATGCACCTCTAGGGGCACCACTGTTGAAAAACTCTGTTTTAACCCTATGATTGCCAGAGAGGCATCCAATGCATTGCACTTGATACCTCTCTGGCACTCAATGGGTTGAAATACTTCATAAATGGAGAGCAAGTATTTGTAAGAAATGCAGAATCCACACTACGCTTCCCAAACTCTTGCAAGCCCCCATCATGTTAACACAACTCCCATCATCCTCAGCCCAATGCTTTAAGAGGTGGAGGTCGGCAGGACCCCAAACTCTTCCCACTATAGTCTTCTTAGGAAGGGAAGAGTTTGGAATCCTGAAGTCTAGCAACAAAGTATCGTGTCTGCCTCCAGGGACATTACATCTAGCACTAATTAAAGTAGGCCTATCACCTAGAATTATCTTTACATATTTCAAAACTTCACTTAAAACTGCCTGTGTGTCATGTTAACAAAAGTCCAGCAGATCTACAGTTTAGGAAATATTCACAATTTCATTTCTGGGAAAAGTGAAAGTGAAACTGCCCTGATAGTGCACAGAGCTTCAAAAGCATATGAGACATCACCGGTGGCAACAATTAGCATACAAGTGTGAATGTCTCCATAACGGTACATTTACTGGTCTTTTGGCCAACATGTCATATAGGTAGTTTTTAATGCAGTTCTCACATATGCAAACTTGAATTAAGGGAAAAGGTCCACTTTACAGACTCATTTTGGAGAATCCATCCCCATAGAATGGATTCAGACTGTCTGTTAGGATTTTGGGCCATATTAAGGAAAGTGTGGGGTTATTATTAGGAGGAGGTGTTAGTGTTCCCTTCCACTTCCATTGCTCCTTTGTGGCCGTTTGTCCTCTGCAACTTAAAATGTAGATTCAGTAATCTTGAATGTTCTTAGATTTCCAAAAGTATTACTCTTGTTTCATCACACTTAAAGGAGAATTACTGCTCCTAAAAATAACCCTCATTTATCTTTCTATGGCCAGATAATCCTAATTGACCCTATGATTTTTGTCATGTGACTTGGTTCAAGTCAAAACATCTTCAGTCAGTCCTGGATGTCACTTCCATGGAGGCAGACATGACTGTTCCTATCAGGGCTACAGGACACAAACTCCACCCACTCCACATGGTAAGCTTAATTCTTTAAGGACCAAAAGAGGTGTGCAATACATTGCTCCGTAATGAGTTTCACACCCCTCTGGTCCTTAAAGGGATAGTATTACTTCAAAATTACTTTCTAGCCCTTAATAAACTGAGTTAAATGACATCAGCGGCATCTCTCAATCCTTTATGGTTTAAGAGATAGCCGCTTTCAAAGTTTCCTCTCCCCTGCTGTTAGCGTTCTGCTGCCAGCAGGAGAATCCGGTCCCGGGACAGGCGGAGGCTCTTAAACAGAGCCGATATCTCGTTATGGAAGGAAAAATGATTCATTGAAACAGTCTTCTACGTGTGCTTGGTTTCCAAGCACACGTAGAAGACTGTTTCAATGAATCATTTTTCCTTCCATAACGAGATATCAGCTCTGCTGAAGAGCCTCCTCTTGATTCAGAGACCGGATTCTCCTGCTGGCAGCAGAACGCTGACAGAAGGGGAGAGGAAACTTTGAAAGCGGCTATCTCTTAAACCATAAAGGTCTGAGAGATGCCGCACGTGTCATTTAAATCAGTTTATTAAGGGCTACAATATGAGGGATAGTAATTTTGAAGTAATACTATCCCTTTAAAGGGTTAAGTAAGCTCATGTTCTCTGCCTGCTTAAATATAAAAAATAATGCCAGCAACGGTCATGTCTGCCTCCACGGACAGTATGTTGTTTTTGCACTTAGAAATTCTGGATTTACCTGTGCTCTGGTGTTCTCACCGTTTGTATAATCCACCCTCTTATTGCACAGGATCATCCTTATCACTCAACCTGTAGACTTGAAAAGCGAGTTCTTGTGACATTTTTAAATACAAATATGCCCCAGAATTCCTGGGTCTGACTGTCTCATCCAATACCATGTACTGTATTCCACATTATACATGCAGAGCAGAAGCAAACATACTTGGCCCTCCGGGTGAACCTTCTCTATAGAGCCCCCTCACCAAGAGTAACCTATTGTAGTACACTCCTTTTTAAAGGGAGCTTTCACCTCTAAAATAAATTTTTATATACAAAAACAAGATTATTAAAATATGGCCTCTTTCATATAATAGTGGGTTCAGTTTTTAGAATCATCACAAAGCAGCACATCGCAATATTTTATCATTTCTTTAGCCTGCTGCAAACTCTTGCAAGACTACAGCAGGAATAAGGAATACATTAAAGCAGTGTTAAGATTCTGGCAAAGAATCGCCATTTTCTGGTTCTGCCAACAGACAGGCGTTCCCCCCAAATACAGGTCTGGATCAGCATGTGGAAAAGAACAATAGCATTTTCATTTTAATAGATTTATTTTTATATAAAGGGACTGACTGTGAAATCATGGAAATCCTGCCTAATACTACTAACGTTAAAGCGAAACTATAGGAATCAGTAGTTCTGAATTTGTTTAAAGGGGCAGTATGTCCCATAAAAAATGCTTAGAGTTTTGTAGAGATTAAAAAAAAACAAATAATATGACACGAATCCTCTCTCTCTAACCACTATGGTTTGAGAGATACCCTCCGCTAAAGTTCCTCTTCTCCTGATGTCAGCTGTAAAGCCGACAGAAGGAGATCCGTGTTGGCTGACACAAGGAGGCTCTTCAGCAGAGCCACAATAGCGTGATTTAAAAAGAATTACTTCATTGGAACAGTTTAAAAAGTGTGCTTGTAAACCAGGCACTTTGTAGACCGTTCCAAAGTAGTATTTCTTTTTAAATCATGCTATTGTGGCTCTGCTGAAGAGCCGCTTGTCTGTCCCCGGACCAGGATCTCCTGCTGTCAGCTTACAGCTGACGTCAAGAGAAGAGGGGGGAGAGGGGAACTTTAGCGGAGGATCTCTCTCAAACCTCAAAAGGATTTGTGTCATATTATTTATTTTTTTAATTTCTACAAAACTCTAAGCATTTTTAATGGGACATTACTGTCCCTTTAACCCTTGAGTGCCAGAAAGACACTATTTTCTTTGTTTTCACGAGCCCCACTGTTTGCACTATGAAAGCGGAACTAGCATGCATATTAATATGCGCCCCCAACACGCAAAATTTTTTACCATAGCGTTAAGCATATCAATCCTTTTATTATCCTTATTAGGTTGGATATTATTTAGAAATCTAACTTCTTCAGAGACTCACTGGCAGGCATCGTGCTGTAGAGGCATCTATATTCCTGCACGGTCTGTCCCTGTCTGTACCTTAAGGTACAGTGTAACTCCCACTCACCAATCATTGAGGAGACCGGGCAGACAGCGCAGGACCACAGATGCCTCTTCAGCAAGATGTCTGCACTGTCGTCTGCCAGTGAGTCTCCGAAGAAGTTAGATTTCAAAACAGCAGACTTAATAATCCTATATAATAATTAGCTAAAACGTTTGTAATGACGCAGTCATGCACAGTAGACACTGCTGCGCATGCTGCAGTTATGCGCAGTAGAGACTGCCCGTGACGAGGCTGATACAGAGCAGGGTAACTTCGGAGCATCCAGCTCTGTATCAGCCGCGGCATGGGCAGTCTTTACTGGACCTGATTGCACCAGGACCTCCCGGCACTGTGGCCCGTGTACACGGGCTTTTCTACTAGTAAAGATAATAAAAGGATTGATATACTTAATGCTATGGTAAAAATTAATTGGGGGGCACTTTTATATGCATGATATTTCCGCTTGAAGTCTTTAAGAAAAGCAAATGAACAGGTCTATGAGATTTAGTTTGGTCTCTTTGCAAAGAAAAAACAATATTGCAGTCCTGGTATCAGGAGACATTACATCAAGGGTAGGCAACATCAGCCCTCAACTGCCACGGACTGCATGTTTCCAGGATATCCCTGCTTGATTACATGTGGTTCACTTAAAGTCACTGCTCCACCAATTGATCCATCTGCACAGATATCCTGCAGAGAGATCCTGAATACATGCCTTGTTAGTGGTACTCGAGAACTGAAGATGTCTATACCTGCACTATATATTATTTAAACAGGAACTAAACCTATAGGAATAAATGACTCTTATTTTAACCCTTTGTGTGCCACAGAGGTATCCAACACAATGGGGGAGATGTATTAAAGTGTGATAAAAGGGTGATAAAGCAGAGATGACTTCTCCTGTGATATCGCTTCTCCAAGTCCTATGTTATTCTATGGAGCCAATGTATCCAGCTTTGGTGATCTCAGTGAATTGGCTCCATAGAATAACATAGGAACTGGAGACGTGATATCTCTGGAGAAGTCATCTCCGATTTATCACCTCTTTATCACGCCTTACAGCATAAACCCAATATGTTTGATAAAGCTCTGATATACAAAAGGTTAACAGAAGGATTTACTTTGATAGGTGTTCTTTATAAACATATCATCAGCGATCATTTATTTTATTTCTTTCTTTCAATTTCCTCTCACCATGTATATCGGGTTACTTTCAGTCTTTCAATCTGATAAAGACAGTAATCTCTGAAGAACCATTGGATTGGCTTATCTCTAAAGGATTGCTCACATTTTCTGTTGTGAGGACGTAAAATTTGAAGGCAGATTAAAATGAAGATTGCAAACAAGCAACTATTAATAAAAATGCAGTAATTTAAAGTCACAGTAATGTTTTATTCTGAACAAATGCATATATTGTAAATTATTTCTTGCCTGCATAACAAGAGTACTCCCACCACTGAGAGAGATTTAATTCCAAAATTATACCAGCTCAAACTTGTTTATCAGTAATATTCTATAATAGTGACCACTAGGGGATGTAATACTGAAAGAAACAAGCATATCTTGAGCTTTATAATTTATAGATGAAGTGTCAAGACAGTTGGTGTACCCTTGTTTTTGTCAGCACGAAAAGCTGTACAATATAACGTCACACTGAAAGTAACCCAGTTTTCACAATAAAAACACATGCCAAGTGCCAAGCATTGAGCTATTGGGCGTATAAGCCACGTGGGTGCCACACACAACAAAGCCTGCCACCGTACCATCATAATTATTGTCTTCTGGGGAGGCCACCTGAGCCCGAGGCTTCCTGGCTGGATAGGGATGAGTTTTAGGATATCGGGAGGCTAGAAACGATTTAGAGAATGGAATTTATGTTATGCTAGTTGGAGGTCATCCTTTACTTTTTTTGCTCTCTGGGCTTTATGCCAATGAAGAAGACCAAAGCAAACCGACTGCACCGTAGGGGACAAATTAAAATTCTCACTGAACACTAGAGAGATCTCCAATGTGTTGCTTCCCAATGCATTAGAAACACCTCTATCACTGAAGACATAAAAAGTCCCAGTGATGTAAGGCGGAACTTTCATCACATTAATATTGAGCCCCAAAATATAAGTACAATAGCAATATGTATAGAATTACTTGTAGTTTCAAGTATAATTGAGGCATTAGTGACTATATAACTTTATAGTCAGACAGGCACCGGGAAACAGTGCATAAATCTTGCAGAGACGGCATCTCTGAGTCTGCGCTGCCCGTCCCCTTCTTCTCCATGATTGGCAAGTTGAATGCCTGGTTACCTTAAGGCACTGGAAGGGACTGACCACGCAGGTGCAGAGAGCGCCTACTGCAAGTTCGCTGCCGATGCCTGTCTGCATAAAAGGTTCTATTTCTCACTAATGCCGCAATTATACTCGAAAACACAAGTAAGTCTATACATAGCTATTGTACTTATATTTTGGGGCTCAATATTAAAGCGGAACTACCATGTTAAGTAAAGTCGCCCTGCAATACTTACGCAGGTGGTGACTAGCTAAATAATAGTTATTTTACCTCTCAAAAATAGCCGCTTATAAACAAATCCTTAAACTTCCGAGACCAGAAGCCAGGCATCAGCGCAGACATCTTGTCTGTGCTCCTGCACTGTCAGTCCAGGTCTCCCTTCAGATGCATAGCACTGGCCTGAACGGCACTGAAGGGATTGACGCCGCAGGCGCGCAGACTGCACTAACCTGCCCGTCAGTCTCGGAAGATTAAAGATTACTTTACAAGGGGGTACTTTTGAGAGGTAAAATAACTATGATTAAGCTAGTCGCCACCTGCCTAAGTATTGCAGGGCGACTTTACCTAGTATCGCAGTTCTGTTTTAATGCAATGAAAGTTCCGCTTTAACCTTCTGATTGCCCGGGAGGTATCCAACGAATTGCAATGCAATTCATTGGATACCAACCTGGCACTCAAATGGTTAAATCACTGGGACTTTTTATTTGTCACCAATGGTGCAGTTAGCCTGCCCAAGAATTGTTTGACCTTTGTTTTTTTTTTTGTTTTTTTTGTGCGTAAAACCCTTTGAGTGCTAAAGTGTTGTGCAATGTGCTGCATGCCACTCTGGTACTCAAAGTGTTAAACAAGGAACAGAACTATTTTTTTAATTTCTTCCCAACAAGAAACAAGTAATTTTCTTTTACAATAAAGAAAAAAATTAACATTTGCATTGTAAATATAAAAAATGTTAATTCTGATATAACTTACAATCAGGATTTTATCAAATAAACAAATCTGAACAGCCATTCCATTATAACCCCTTAAAGGGATAGTAATACTTAAAATGTAAAAAAAAATATGTTGTAGGGTTTATCCCCCTGAGTAAAACAAGAGTACTCCCACTGCTGAGAGGTGTTTTATTCAAAAGTTATTAATTTTCAAAGTTGAATTTTTTAGGTGCAATATCACAGTGGCCTGAAATTGTACAGTGGCGCTGTTGCTACACCATCCTATGGACAACTCTGGTCAGTTGACCATAAATCTCCATAGGATGGTGTAGCAACAGCGCCACTGTACAATTTCAGGCCACTGTGATATTGCACCTAAAAAATTCAACTTTGAAAATTAATAACTTTTGAATGAAAGACCTCTCAGCAGTGGGAGTACTCTTGTTTTACTCAGGGGGATAAACCCTACAACATATTTTTTTTTACATTTTAAGTATTACTATCCCTTTAAGGACCCTTGATGGTCCTGGCACATCATGGGTTAGGGAGTGATAAGGACCCATGATGTGCCAGGACCGTCATGTAATTCAGGGCTCCCAGAGGGCTGCACCGTTCGGGGAGCTCTGAATTGGATGGTGAAGAAAAAAAAATGGTCCATGGTCCTTAAGTGCCGGCCAGGTACGCAATAGGTCGGTCTTTAAGGGGTTAAGAAATACTAACACTAAATACAGGTTTTTCTATGAATTCATCTTAACAGAAATTCCTTTTTTGTTTGTTTTTTTTAGAGCACCCCTGAGATAACTCCACACATTACAGAGAGGGCAGGGTAGTATATCACAAGGGGTTAAAGCTTTGAGTGCCAGATGGTGTCAAGGAAGCCATATACAGAGAGAAAACGGATCAATTCTGGAGCAAACCAACTGGACAAAAGGGGGAAATAGTATTGATATAAAGGGGTTTCAAAGGTATTGAGTGCTTCACAAAATGATGAGACACCTCTATAGCATTCAAGGTGTTACAATCCACATTTAACCTTTTGAGTGCCAGAAGGGTGTGCAATGCATTGCATCCTCTGGCACTCAAGGGGTTACAATTGATTAACCTTTTGGGAATTATTATTCTGTGTGCTGCAGCTGGCAATGTGAATTTTGTGAATGTCTATTTGTTCTTTATGGTGCACTTGGTTTAGGGCAAAATTGTTTGCTTTTTACTTTGTACACACAGCCCTAATTGAGGAGTATAACCAATCTGTCTGATCTGACCATAGGTAATAATGGAGCGTCCACTTTGGATCTGCCATGTTACCCCTGTAGCACTCTGTTACAGGCACTCTATTATCTTGTCATTATCCATTAACACTTACTACATACCCTGTCTAACGCGTCTCCTATCCAGCTTCCAATATCCTCAATGTGCTTGGCTGTCTCTCCAACCGTGCAGCATCTACCCCCCCCCCCACACCTCATCCTTCTCACTGCACTACAGTAATTGCTTCCTTCTCCAATAAAACAGCACCTGATGGACCCCGCTGCTGGAGATACAGCTAATACGTCTCTGACATACATATCGGCATATTTCTCCACAGCTAAGGGCTGTCTGCCTGTCAGAGGCAACAGATAAACTGCAAAGTAGCTGCAGACCCACTAAATGATTTAGGATTATAATTATATATATTTTTTTTTAATAGTGCCAACTTATTCCGCAACGTTGTACAATAGGGAATAGACATACAGAGATATTAACCCCTTAAGGACCAGCGCCCCAGGGAAGTTACCTTCCCTTAAGGACCACTTTGATCCTTTCCGACGTGCCGGTCACGGCCTGTGCGGCATATCGGCGTGCTGAGTTGGGGTCTGAGAGAGACAGCTCCAGTCTTGGAGGGGTCAATTTCAGACCCCGTTTTTACTTACAGCTCTCCTGGGGGGTTAGTAATGTTTCATAAGAACTGAAGCTATGATCGTGCCGTCCAGTTTATACCATTGCTGTATAATGTTCATATCGCTTTAGTTGTGATGCAATTATATTATAACGTTTACCCCTGACACCCCTTTTACATAACGTAAGCCACCTCCCCTCAGATCTGAACTATAGTCTTCGGACCGGACAGATCACAATGTGGGACGGTCTTCCTTCTGTCAGTATAAGGAGAACTCTGCCCCCTTGAGGAAGGAGGGAAAGTTTTCCCTTACATAGAAGATTGTCCCTCATCACGATCCTCCTTCAGTTATCCAGTACACTGACCTTTAAAGGGGAGGGAGGGGTAAACTCTATAATATAATTGCATCGCAACTAGATACATATAAACATCGGAGAGCCATAGCGTAAACTATAAAGAACAATTGTAGCTTCAGATTTTATGGAAAATTACTAACCCTTTAATTTGCTTCTGTGTTCTCTGATATTTACCATTAAAGCAGAAATATCACCCATGTTGAACTTTGTGGCGACTAGCTGCTCAGTAGCACTAGTCACCAGAATTATTACCATGTTAACGAGAATTATACACTGCTCCCAGACTGACAGGCAGGTAACAGCGCAGACATCTTTCCATAGTGACGTCTGCGCTCCTGCGCTGTCAGTCCCTTTTGGAGCCAAACGGCTCCTAGCAACGCCTCCTACTACAGCAGACTGGGACTGACAGCGCAGGCGCGCAGACGTCACTATGGAAAGATGTCTGCGCTGTTTCCTGCCTGTCAGTCCAGGAGCAGTGTATAATTCTCATTAACATGGTAATAATTATGGTGAGTAGCACTACTGAGCAGCTAGTCGCCAGATGGGTAATTAGTTGGCACAAAGTTTAACATGGGTGGTGGTTACAGTTTAAACTAAGCTATACTTTGGAAATAAGAGTAAATAGCAAAAAAACAAGGTTTGTGTAATTTTTTGAGTGATTAAATATTTTATACATATATTGACTGCAAGAAAGAAGGTAAGAAATAAAATGATGGAGGAAAGAAACATGAAGATCGACACTAGCCAGCTTTTAAAAATCATAAGAATTTTGAGTTAGCTCTGTCTGATAGCTTCAGTGTGCTACAAGACCTTCCAAACACAGACATCTCAACCCACAATCAAAAAGTTATTGTGACTATCGTAGACACTGCACATGCCCTTGCACCTACTGTAAAGAAAGAAAAATCAAACCGAATATCAAAAGAAACAGTTTCCATGATGAAAAAGCAAAGAAATGAAGTAAAAACAGTAATAAATGAAACAGGTTAGAAATGTGTATGACCATAATGAAGCACATTAAAGAAGAAATGTGCTAGATCAATGTTGAGCTCATCAGAAGGACACTGGAAGAAAATCAAGGGCTAAAGAAATCAAAAGATGGCCACACATAGGAGCCAAATGTTTGCATGAAGCTTGAAGATGGTACAACGGCAAAAACACAACAAGACATACTACAACAGGTGGAAGAATTTTATGGAGGACAACAACTGAATGCAGTGCCAGGGTCTGAAGCTGTGCTAGAAGTTTTGTTACTAGTAGAAGAAGCTGCAATAAATGCAATAAAAAATGGCAAAGCAGCTGGACCTGATAAAGTCACCACTGAAATGCTGAAAGCCAGAGGTAGACCGTTAACCCTGTTAGTGACAGATACAATGGATATAAAAAGTCTACACACCCCTGTTAAAATGCCAGGTTCTTGTGATGTTAAAGAACGAGACAAAGATAAATCATGTCAGAAATTTTTCCACCTTTAATGTGACCTATAACGTGAACAATTCAAAAGGCCTCACTGCCACATGTTTTGGTCAGGATCTGAGTGTTAGTGCACTTTCTCCCCCCTATTTTGCAGATCATTGCAGAATATATTGCTGCTCAATAAATAACAAAAACAATAATAATAACAATAGGACACCAATGTCATCTATTAATAAACCCAAACTTACTTTAACCCTTTGAGTGCCAGTGGGGTACGCAATGCACTGCAGAGTAATGTGTTGCATACTCCTCTGGCACTCAAAGGGTTATTCTCAGGCCCGGATTTCCCAGTAGGCAAGTGCCTAGACCTCCAAATTTTGAGGGCTGCATCAGCTGTGCTGGTCTCACCCACATTCTGAATGATGTCCCTGCAGTGGTTTTATACCCCTTTATTAGCTATCATTCAACTCCTTGATAGCTGCAAAGGTCTCCAATGTATTGCTCTTGTGTTGGAGATCTCTCCAGCATCCAAGGGGTTAAAGCTTTTTTTTAATTCTTGTTTGTCATAGGGCAAGAGTATTTTTATCTGCACCAGAAAATAGTTGGGGGGGGGGTGCATGTGTAAGGACTGGGGGTGTGGCCGCGAAAAGCACTAAGGGTGCCTAGAGTGCTTTGCCTAGGAGTGCTAATGACATAAATCCAACCCGGTTTGCTCGGTATCCTCTTAAAAGGTTGCACGCAAAAGAACGTACGACCACATGACGCATTAACCATGTTGCCATGATAAAAATAGCAACACGTGAATCTCACACTGTCATGAAGTGCGAAATTCTCATGTTGCCATTTTTATCACAGAGACATGTTTAATGTGTCATGTGGTCGCACGATCTTTTGCGTGTGCGAAATTCTCGTGTTGCCATTTTTATCATGGCGACACGGTTAATGTGTCGTGTGGTCGCACACTCTTTTGCGTACAACCTTTAAAAAGGGACCCTTTTGTTCTGGGCAGAAAATCCTGATAGGCAATAGTCAATTCTGTGTAGATACATTCACCAAAATGTATCTTTCATTAATACTGTATAGCATGCCAATATAAGCACACAAGACTTTTGCAGACTCCTCTCATTGGTCTTCTCAGGATGACTTCATTAGTTAGAATTTGGAGTCTGGGGGTCCTGCAAAAAGTTATCATGTCTACATCTGTGTACGTGACATCCAGCAAATTAAAGGAGCAGTAAACTTTTTTTTATGAAAACACATATTTTGCAGAGCATTTCCTGCTGAATAAAACAAGGTCAAACCCATCACTGTCAGATGTTTTATTCAAAAATTATAGTAGTTTAAATAATCAGGAAGTGAATTTACTGTGTTTACTTCCTGATAGATCTAACTGACAGGAAGTGACAGGCAGTTTCTATCACATTCTATGGAGAACTGTATGTCTCTGACTTTTCTGACTTTCCTCTCCATTAGAATCTAACAGGAAATCTGATTATACTTTGACCACTAGAGGGCACTGCTAATGTAAAAAACAAACAAACATGGGTTTAAACTGTAATAACTCTGGAAAAATAAATCTCTCGGCAGTGGGAGTACCCTTATTTTACTCAATAGGAAAATCCCTGCAATATATATTTTTTCATAAAAAAAAGTTTACTGCTCCTTTAAAGATGAATTCTGGGGAAGCAATCCACATAGAATAGGTTGAAAGAGGCCTTTTTTTTGTTTGCTCAGAATAACGTAAAGGGGGCTTGAGTTATTACTATAAGGTGTTGTGTTACTTTAAAAATGAACATGGCATTTGATGAAAGCTGTATAATTGTCTAATTCAATGAAAATTTTATAATATATGGAGGATGTATGGATAATGATTAAGTCCTATAGGGTTGTGCAACATATGGTATTGTGAGTTCAGTTATAGAAATGAACATTATTGGTCACAAACTAACCTGCACTGATATCTCGATACAATACTTGTCACATACTAACCTACCATCACACATTTATACACAGTTACGCATAAAGATAAATACACTAAAAGAAAATGTACACACAAACACATGCCGTATATAATATTTATTTTTATATTTTCATATAGGACCGATTGCATAGGTAATGAGCCTTTGATCTAGAAGAACTCACCATCTTATTTTAACCCCTTGAGTTCCAGAGGGGTACGCAATGCATGGCAAAGCAATGTTTTGCATCCCTATCTGGCACTCAAAGGGTTAAATGGACTTGCCTTAGATCACATGAATCAACCATGACTTCCCTACTTCATATACCACTGAGGTGGACGGATGGACGGATGACTGACAAATCAATAGACAGTAATCTATGAGAACTATAGGGCAACTAACAACAGAAAATACATAAATGCACATGTTAAACCTCTGCCTTTTCCACGTTAATTGCCTCTATTTTCACCTCTGCGAGAAACAATTGCAACTTTAAAATGCTAGCAGCACTGGTTCACCCAAAGTTTCTCCTACAGGAGCGAAAGCTTCCATTGGCAGCCTCATTATTATTGGCTTAAAACAGATGGGCGTGACATCACAACAGCCAACAGGAATCATCAGAAGCCTCTGTGGAGCTCTGAGAGCAGTAGCACTAAGGACCTTAAAGGGATAGTAATACTTAGTTTTATCTTTATTTTATTTTGTAGGCATTAAAAAAACATTAATTATTTCTCAAACCTTTATGGTTTGACAGATATTCAAAAGCAAAGTTTCCCCTCCCGCCCCTTTTACCTAGTGTAAGCTATCTCTTCTCAGATGTGGAATCCAGTCCATAGACCAGACAGATAACAGAAGGGGACAATCTTCTTCCTATGAGAACAAAGAAAGCCCTGCCCCCCTTGACAGGTTTTTCATGTTTTTCCCTTATCTTAATTGAAGATTGTCCCTCTCTGCAGTCTACCTGGGCACCTCCCTTCTGCTCTGGCTGAACAGAGTTACATCAGTAAAAGGGGAGGGAGGGGGATACTTTGTCATTGAATTACTCTGGAACTACAACTCTGACAGTACTGAAATAACACTCTCCAAAGTCCAAATACTATGATGATTAATTAGAGCTGCTTTTACTATGAGACATTACTATCCCTTTAAGTTAACACTGCTACTGCCAGGGGGTGGGAACAGCAGCAATTAACTAGCAAAACACTGAGCTTTGACAAATATTTTTTGTATTTTATCAAGTTAGTTGACATTTAAGATTTATGTAGAATGCAGTGTGTCAACTTAACCCTTTGAGTGACAGTGAGGTATCTAATGCATTGCAATGTGATAGATACGTCTCTGGCAATCAAAGTGTTAAGGGCCCTATGTTGAACAGAATTTCACTGCCTGAAAGACAGATGTCTAGAAAAACACTGTGAAGCAGCAATGCATTGGAGACCTCTGTGGCATTCATAGGGTTAAAATCCCCATTTAAGAATTTCTTTATTTCTCCCCAAATATGCAGTTGGTTTGTACCAGAATGATTCTACTTTTCATTCGAACAAAAGGCTCTTAGACAAGAAAATCCCAGCAGGCATGTTAACCCTTTGAGTGCCAGAGTGGTACAGAATGCATTGCAAAGCATTGCATTCCGTAGCACTCTGGCACTCAAAGGGTTAACCCTTTAAGGACCAGGGGAATGTACAACACAGGGCTTACATGTTGGAAACACAAATAAACAAACGATGACTTACCACAGAACAGAAGTTACCTCACACCCTGTAACAAGTCCCGATCTGCCCCTGGGGATCTGCCAGGTCACATAACCCAGGCACCTCTGCCAACTCTGCATTATCCAACACTGAGGCTTCACACACAGCTACAGACACAATGGGTCATATGTATAAGGACAAAAGTGGAACAATTCTAGAGCAACCGACTGCTCCAAGGGAACAAAATCAAGTTCCCAAAATTCTCATTGCTTTGCAATGTGTTGGGCACCCCTCTGGCACTCAAAGGGTTAAATGCTAGAAATGTCTCCAGCGCATTGCTAAGGGGAATGCAACAGTGCAGGTACGTAACGCAGGTGCCTGGAAAAAACATTTCCTAGGTCATTTCCCTTGGATATCCACAGTACAGAGCATCGCTAGTCCACTGTACTGTGTAGGGTGACACTAGCAGAAAACCTTGTACAACTGATTTAACCCACTCCTACATACTACATGAAATCATATAAATAAGCAATAGCACCATGTGGGGAAGATCACAATGAGTCTTTTAATGACAAGTACCTAGAATAGGAGGTTGAATTTATTTATAAAAACCAGGGACAGTGAGCAGGAAAACAGGGAAAGCGAGCCAAACCCAGGGACTGTCCCCGGGTACTAGAGACAGCTGGCGGTTAAGTATAGCTCTCGTTAACCTTTTGAGTGCCAGAAAGATATCCAAAGCACTGTAACATACTGCAAAAGTTATGGTCATAGACGCTCAACTAGGAACGAGCCTGCTACAGAAATTAGAAGACACTACAGGGATGGTGTCCTACCCAGGATGCAGTCTATTTTAGCCCACTAGTGCCTTGCACAGAGAGGAAATATCCTAAATCACATCATGTTGATCCTACCATAATGGCAGTCCAGTCACAAAGTGCCAAGCAATTCCTCTCTGAACAAGAGAAACAACCAACTCCAGAACTACGTTTTGGCCTTCTGGGCCTCGTCAGTGAGATGTAGCTGATCTCTGTAGGCTTTGCGAGCGTCTGACCAGCACTTTGCAATGCACTGGAAAGCAGTCTGGCATTCAAACAGCTTAAATGCTAAGGACATCTCAAATACAGTGGAAAGCAATGCAATGCCCTGGAGATCTCTAGCATTCAAGAAGTTAAACCAAAGGAGAAGTTAGTGTGGATTTTTAGAACAAATTGATGAAGATTAATTCCATCCAAGTTTTTCTCTGGAATGGTTCACAAACAAAACATTGATAAAGTAGTTTTGCAGAAATAAGCTGCAGTCATCACTTTATTAGAATTGCTGGAACAAAAGCATCACTAAACTCAGCTGTATGGGATTTCTGGATGGATTACACGATTAGGGATAATGACTGATTGAAGCCATGAAAAAGCCATCATTCATCACAAACTGCTGGATACGCTTTACCTGCCACACAATGGAATGCTTGTAACTCACAACGGACTTGCACTGATAAATAATGGCCTAGCGCAGAAAAGATAAAATGAGCAATTCTGGCATAAACTAGATGAACTATTCCTGCTATAAATATAAACGATGCTTTTAACTAATTTTAAAGTTTAAAGGGGATGGATCACCTATATAAAACGTAGGCTAAATAATGTTATATAGCTAATATCACTGAAAGTGTGTTCATTTTTTTTAAAAGCTTTATTTTGTCAAAATTTAAGTTATACAGTCTGGGCTGCAGCTACTTCCAGACAGACTGCGGTTACCAGCTCTGTAACCGCAGTCTGTCACTCTGCCTCTGCTTCCCTCCCTCTATCCAGCCTCCTCCAATGACAGAGGCTTCAGTCTGTAAGCTGGAGTGGTCTCATTGGCAGAGATCGATATCTAGCCAATGAGATCGCTCCAGCTTACAGACAGAAGTTTCCGTCATTGGAGGAGGCTGGATAGAGGGAGGGGAGCAGAGTGACAGACTGCCGTTACAGAGCAGGTAACCGCAGTCTGTCCAGAAGTAGCTGCAGTCCAGACTTTATAACTTATATTTTCACAAAATAAAGCTTTTTTTAAAAAAAAATGAACACACTTTTAGTGAGATTAGCTATATAACCTATTTAGCCTTGGTTTTATATAGGTGATAAATCCCCTTGAAAAGGTCTCCAACAAATTGAGAAGCAATTTTTTTGAAGATTTGTTTTGCATCCAATGCGTTAAAATCAACAGGAATCTGAGGATTTTAAAGCAGAACTACCACCCCTTCTAAACTTTCCCCCAAATAATTACCCATCTGGCGACTAGCTGCTCAATAGTGCTAGTCACCAGAATTATTACCGCGTTATTGAGAATTATACACTGCTTCCGGGACTGACAGCCAGGAAACAGAGCAGACATCTTTCCACAGTGACGTCTGCGTGGTCAGTCCCTTCTGGTGCCGGGTGGCTCCTAACAACGCCTCCTAGAGCAGACTGGGACTGACAGCGCAGCACACAGATGTCACTATGCAAAGATGTCTGCTTTGTTTCCTGGCTATCAGTCCCGGGAACAATAGGAATTCTCAATAATGCGGTAATAATTCTGGTGACTAGCACTACTGAGCAGCTAGTCGCCAGATGGTTAATTATTCGAGGGTGGTAGTTCCACTTTCATTTCTCTATCATGGACATAAGTACAGTGGAGTAAAAGATCTCTATAGCATTCAAGGGACTAAAACCCCTGTTTAACCCTTTGAATGCATTGCTTTGCTGAACATCTGGACTTTGACAGCATTGAGTCTCTCTGCAGAGATCTTCACAGGGGATGGGGCGGCTTTTCTCCCCTGGCCACTCTTGTGAAAAATAACTACCCCTGTCAAACTCCTTAAAGCAATTTTACCAGGACAAAATCAGTGGCCCACGTTCATTCACAGGCGACCCTCTGTGGGCTGTGAACTAGAAACCAAATATAAATACATATTATATACACAAGCATTCATATATACATATTTACACACACTTACAAACAAAATGTTCTTCTGCAGTAGTGTTCCATATTATGTACAGGTAGTCTTTTGCACGTTGTCTCACTATCTTTTTTTTTTTATTTTTGAACGGTTTCAGCTTTCATATCCAACACAGACAGCTTAATTGGAAACAAATTCAGAGACATAAGTGTAACAACAAATCAGTGTGAATGGAAGAAAAAAAAAAAAAAGGTATAGACAAGTTCATAATAAGCATAGCTGGGAACTCTCCAGTTTTGCCCCGGAGACTCCGGATTTAACACTGTATTACCGGGTCTCCGGGGCAGAGTCTAATTTGCCGGATGTGGGGAGTTTCTCTTGAAACTCTGCCCACTTGTGCTCCGTCCCGCCCCGTTCCTCCCACTCCCTGCCCCATTCTCCTCCTTCCCCAGGCTTTTCGGCCATTTTTTTTCTTTTTGTGTGGTTTTTTATTTCTTTACTTCAAACCCCCCTGTCGCGATTAAGCCCCGCCCATTTTTATGGCGCGAATCGCGTCATAGAGCTCACCCGGCGGCTACCATCC
Organism: Rhinophrynus dorsalis; assembly: GCA_037306005.1. Classification (NCBI taxonomy): domain Eukaryota; kingdom Metazoa; phylum Chordata; class Amphibia; order Anura; family Rhinophrynidae; genus Rhinophrynus; species Rhinophrynus dorsalis. The sequence goes on along the minus strand of CM074723.1, from coordinate 42,403,481 downwards.
GGGTTGCACCTTCTGTAAAGTTCCCAGGTATGATAATACGCAAAGTAAAAACAAGTTGGACCTGTCCCTTTAACTGAATTGAATAAATTAACTAGGCAGATGTTCTTCAAACTGCAGTAAGTTATGTCTATATGTTTTTATGTCTGTTGCAGTCCACAAATTGTTTCAATTTGCAATCTGATAAAGACTAGTGTTTCTTATGACACATTTACATCTATTGAAGCCCATTGTTTGTTGAAGGGAGGTGTGAACTAGAGGTGGACTTCAACAGAGATCAATAGCAACAGAAAGGGTTATCACTGATTAAACTAGGGAGCAAACCCAAAATTATATTAATCCAGGAGTGTGATTGCCATTATTTAACATGTTGGGTCTATGATAAGGAGATGTAGGCAAACACTCGATGGTGATAAATGCTGGGCCGAAGGTATTAGGTCACATGTGATATTATTATGTATGTTATGTACTCTGTTTTGCAGATATTTTACTGAATTTTGTTGTGTACCTGAATTAAATTATTCTGGAGCTGCTAGCTCTATCCGTTCAGCTCTGTTACTGAAATACAAGGCCCTCTGGCAGTGGAAGGATTACTGTACAGTGGGTTATAAATAACTCCACTGTAACACAGACACTCACATCACTGTGTACGGCAGTTGACACTTCTCACAAGGAAACTCCATAATGAAGACGGGGGAAGAACATGAAATAACTAGGAAAACATAGAATTTCATTTCTGCTGTTTTTCGTTATTAACCTCTTGAGCATCAGTGGGGAGAGCAACACATCGCCTGGCCCTCTGGCACTCAAATGTTTAACCTTTTGAGTGCCAGAGGGGTACGCAACGCATTGCGTACCCCTCCTGCACTCGGAGGGTTAAATGTAACAGTGGTGTGCAACATAGTCCACAGTTTGCCTGACCCTGATGTAAACACTTCAGTCGATCCACATGGAATCATATCTAGTTATGAAGGATGAGTGCAATCACTACATGAAATCACAGAGCTTCTATCACAGAACATTTGCAGTCATGCATCTCTGATCAGGGCCGGATTTGCAAGGCAGAGTAGGCACCTGCCTACAGGTGCATCCCACAGAGGGGCGCCTGTCATTGGGATAGTTTTTTTGGCTTTTTTTTTTTTAATTAGCCTCCCCAGTAACCCGCAACTACATGGAGAGGAGAGGTCTGCGCCGAAGACCTGTAGCTACTGAGCTCCCTCGTCGCCATCGGCTCTTTAGTAATAATGCAGAACGCTGGGAAATGACATCATCCCCCAACGCTCTTCATTACAGACCGTGCGGGAGCTCCAGCAGCTATAGCTGTGTGCTAATGGAGGCACATACCTCTCCTCTCCAGTGAGGTAGAAAACAGGGGGCAATATGGAGATGATGGGGGCAATGTGAGGTGATATGGATATGATGGGGCAATGTGAGGGGCAATACTGAGATGATGGGGGCAATGTGAGGTGATATGGATATGATGGGGCAATGTGAGGGGCAATATGGAGATGATGGGGGCAATGTGAGGGGATATGGACATGATGGGGCAATGTGAGGGGCAATACTGAGATGATGGGGGCAATGTGAGGTGATATGGATATGATGGGGCAATGTGAGGGGCAATATGGAGATGATGGAGGCAATGTGAGGGCAATATAGAGATGATGGAGGGCAAGTTGGAGCTGATGTGGGGCAATGTGAGGGGCACTTTGGAGATGATGGGGGCAATATGGAGCTTATGAGCATTGTGGAGGTGTCCAGCAGAGTTGGCAAATCGGGAGGGGGGTGCTTCAGAATTCTGTGCCTACAGGCTCCTGAGATGTAAATCCAGCCCTGTCTCTGATTCCAGCATTTCTTTCCGCAGACGTAACGCACTGTGCCCTGTTGGATATGCCACAACAGAGCACTTATAATTTCTAATAAATGACCTTATTCATAAAAACTACAGTACTGCTAGACACTCCAGGAATGTTAGTCATTTGCAATACCAGCTGTCGTATTCAGACAAACTTTATTTAAAAGACCTTCCATTTTATCGCACTGTAACGTGACTTAGAAATAAACCTCTTCCCTAGCCTGATGTAAGGTATCAGCTTACAATATTTTACAAACACGACTGACAGATCTATTAAATGTACCACGATTTTAAAGGTTATACGAATAAAAACAAATTAATGATTTGGACTATAAAATGGAGGGGAAGATGAGGGCAAGTCTGAAAACAACAGTGATTACATCCTATTTCATTGTATTAAACTCCTTTCACATATGCAGTGCCAGTGCTTAGATGGTTTGTGGATTATTTTGCCTGTGCAGAAAGGTATGTTACTGAACAGTGGTTCATTTCACACTGGTGACTATCGTCTCAAGTGAATACACAAAGGGTCAGCAAGCTGCAACTTTCCTGCACTCACACAAGAATGCAGTAAATTTACAGCAAGGCTTATATGAATGGCAACCTACAGGGCTGCTGTCAGATCCTTCACGAGTGGAGGTTGCTATCCTAATATGAATTGCCAAAGAATAGCCAACCAACGTGGTATTAGCCAATGGTATTCAACTGATGGACAGGGCCCTCTGATCCTTCTGTTCTCCACATCCGATTCCACTAATACCTCTGTAGGTCTATTCCCAATTATACTGTGCTGCGGAATTAGCTGGCGCTATATAAATAAAGAATAAAGATTAATAATAATAATGGACACCTCATCTAGCCTCCAACTGTGCCCCCCCATGGGATTACTGGGTGATACAGGAGAAGGCAAGCTCAGACCATGGACAATATAAAAATATAGCAAGAGGTTGCTACAACCATGTTTGCTGTATGAAAGAACCCTTACATTTTAAGCAGTTATTAACAGAAGAAAGCACAAGAACTTTCTAGAAATATCCTTGGATATCTATTGTTTCATTTGTTCCCAAAGGGAATAAACACATTATGGAACATTTTGTGTGAAAACTGTCCAATGACCATTACAAGCAAAGGAAAACCAAGAGAAGGAATAAGTAGACAAATATCTACATTTTGCCAAATACAGTAAAAAAACTAAAGAAGAGGATTCAAGGATGGATCCAAAGATAGGCAACCTCTGGCCCTCTAGTTTATCAGATCTACAACTGCCATCAACAGCTGAAGGGCAACAGGTTACTCTTGTACTAAAACCCTAAGCTCAGCACCCTCTGAGGACCAGTTTTATGCAGCTCTTCTTTACAGCAATATGAAATCTAAGCTGGGGGAGGGGAGAACCTGCATCTCTCCTGCTGATATTAGACTGCAAATCCCATCATGTTCAAGCAGCCAATGAAAGGAGTTTTAGACAACAGCTAGAAATCCAGGCTGCTCACCCCTGCTTCAGACAGAGAAGACTAAAGGATCCATCTAATTGGCCTATTGAGGTCTAGGCGCACAAGTGCATTCAATAAAACAATTGGAGGCTGCCAAATTACCTCTACAGAACTGTGAAATTGATTTATTGATGTGGATAGTGATTTCTTTTAATTTCTTTCCTCCGAATACTTATTCAGTTCAAGGGAGGATGATGTCGTCTGTGCTTGATGTACAAAACCATAGCAATTTTCCAGTAAATAATTAACATCTGGGACATTTGGTGACATTTTAAAACAGAGACAAATTAAAAGAGAGACTTGTCAGAAGGCAAAATAACCCAGAGACATAACAATTTGCAGTTAACAACTTGCAGTGATTGTATTGTGCTGTGTAAGGGATCTCTCACAAGGTTACTAGAAATGTAGTTACCCCCTACCACGTTTTCATTTCCCGTGACCTGTGCTCCCATTTTCCGGATTGCGTTGGATGAGGGGAGTGGCTGCTGGACAGCCCATGTGAGTGTCAGACAAAAATTACTAGTTGAAGCCCAAGTGGGTCAGCCATTCATTGGAGGTTGTGATGAACATCACTTAGTTCATATCTCAGCCATACTTCAACTCTGCTGCATTTCTGCCTGCGTGGAGGCAGTAAAACGGTAGCATGCCTGACTGGCACATTCATGAGAGATGACAGCCTCCTGTGTGAAAGGTACCACAGGCCTCCAGCATACCTTTCAGTACAGACCACAGAACCAACATGCCTGCCTGACAGGGGTCTAAGACAAGACTGTTCTGTCATTCCATCTCTTAATATCCCTGCATGTCCCGTGCTTACCTACAGTCTGGGTAGTATTCAATATTTCAGTAGATTATTTTTTAATTTACAAACATTTACCACATTTGGGGATTACTTCACCAACTTAAAAAAAGTGTAAAATTGTGAGGAGAAAAAAGGGGTGAGCCCTGTATCTGTGGGCTGTAAGTTCTCAATACTGCTACTTTTAGACATGAGAGAAGCATGGCTCCTGAGAAAAGTGGAATTAAACCTTTAAATAACACATTTTTATTTGTTCACTATGATGAATTTGGAATTCTCCCAGAGTTTCTACAGGTTTGCCTTTACAAGTACAATCCAATGACACTTTAACCCTTTGATTGCCCAAGGGTTACAGAATACGTTGCATACCCCCCTGGCACTTGGTTTAAAGCAATCGTAATGTTTTTAGAAAAATGTGTAACAAGGGAGGCAGATGGACATTTTATATATATATAATAGAGAGATAGAGAGATCATCATCTTCAGCCATTGTTGATCCACTGCAGGATGAAGGCCTCCTCGGAAAGCCTCCAACAGCTTCAGTCCTCTGCCTTTTGTTGTCACTGTGTACCAAAAACTTGGTAATTTCAACTCCCCATCTTGACTTTGGTCTTCTTCTTGGGCGTTTAGTATCAAGTGGAATCCATTCCAAAATTAGCTTGGTCCTTATACCATCAGGTCTTCTTGTTGTGTGACCTGCCCATTTCCATTTTAGGTGCTTTACTCATTGACCTTTGTTTACTGACGAATCCATGCACACGTGTTTCGGTCTCTTTGTTATGTTTAGAATTTGCCACTCTATACTTCTCTGCGTAACCTTAACTCATTGAATGCCAGAGGGGTACACAACACATTAAAGCAAAGCATTGCGCACCCCTCTGGCACTCAAAGGGATACGTGTTTGTATGGCTTTGGCATTCAGAGTCCATGTCTGCCAGCCATACTTGAGGAGTGGTAAACTTGCCTTAACCCCATAAGGACCACACACTCACCCAGCAGGTACTTAAGGACCACAGATAATTTTTTTTTTCTTTTTTTTTTTTTTTTTTTTTTTTTTTTTAGAAGCCATCTTTTAGAAGCCACGCCTGGGCAGAGGGCCCCATCCATAGCGGGAAGAAGCGAGGGTACAGACCCCGCGAGATCCGTTGCATAAATAGCTGGATAGAACACCGTTTTCAGATTCTAGGATTCCAAGACAGGATAATAGCACAAATAAAAAGATTATTCCAGAAGAAAATCCCAGGAGTAGTCAAAATAAATCTAAACAGGCATCTCGGGCCTAGGAGCCACACCAGCATGCACCCATTCAATTCAAAGGTAGCTCCTCCCCTATATATATACACACACACACACACTTTTTTTTTTCTCCCCAATATTATGTGTTACTATCCTTATATTAAAAAATATGTATTGCAGGGTTTTCCTGATGAGTAAAACAAGGGTAGCCCTACTCTGGGTCATAAATATTACAGTTTAAACTATTGATTTTTTTATTCATTAGCAATGTCCTCTAGTGGTCAAATTTCAATTATTCTGTTCATTTTAAGGGAAAGATGAGTCACTGGCAAATAGTTCACCATGGAATGTGATATGAATTGCTGAGTCACTTCCTGTCAGGTGAACTTTCAGGAAGTAAAGTATTTTACTCGCTTTCTGACAATTTTGAACCGTAATAACCTTTGAACAACTGACAGTAGTTAGAGTACCTTGTTTTGTACAGAAGGAAATACAAATATAGGTTGTCATTAAAAAAAAAGTGTATTGCTCCTTTAACCAAAACACACTTTTAATTGTCCCATGGTTGCAAATAATAAAAAATTAAACTGCATACTTCTCCAGCTCTTTATCACAAAGGAGGGAAAGCTTTTCAGCTAGTCTCAAGGCCATTTTAACAGTAGAGCAAAGTGGACAGTTGGTGGAAGGGACCTCACAGTTAAGAAGAGACACTTTGCTTTCATACAGTACGGAACCCTCTGCATCTCCCTTTCCTTAGTATTCTGGATCTCACAATATAGTGTCTCAGTGGGAACATTCAGCATTGTGTGGAGATGGGACACACCACTGTGAAGCCCAAAATTGTGTAAAGTTACAACTAAGCATTATCTTTTAAAAAAGATGGGAAACATGAAGCTATCATATAAAGGGATAGTAATGTTTCAAAATAAAAGCAGCTCCAACTAATCTTTATAGTATTTGGGCTTTGGAGAGTGTTATTTCAATACTGTCAGAGTTGTTGATCAAGAGTAATTGAATGATAAAGTATCCCCCTCCCACCGCTTTTACTGATGTAACACTGCTAACCTCAGAGTAGCAAGGTGGTGTCCAGATGGCTTGCAGAGAGGGACAATCTTCAATTCGTATAATGGAAAAACCTGTCAATGGGGTCAGGGTTTTCCTTATGATCACAGTAAGAAGACTGTCCCTCGTCAGGTCAAGAGACCAGATTCCACATCTGAGGGAAGGTCTCTTATACTAGGTAAAAGGGGCGGGAGGAGGATAATTTATCATTCAATTACTCTTGAACTACAACTCTGACAGTACTGAAATAACAATCTCCATGGCCATATACTATTAAGATTAATTGGAGCTGCTTTTATTGTGACACATTACTATCCCTTTACCACTTTGAATGCTAGAGGTTTTGCAATCAGTTGGAAACCGCTCTAGAATCCAGAAGAATAACCCTTTGGTTGCCAGAGGGGTACGCAATGCATTGCATACCCCTCTGGCACTCAAAGGGTTAAGGAGATCTCTACTTACACTTCACACAGGGCCCAACGATGTCTTAAACCGACTCCGGCCAGTCTTTGTCAGAACTGAACTGCTCTAACATCGGCCATTGACACCTGTATTTTGTCCTGTTTTCCATTATGAAATCAAGATTGCAGACAGCAGTCTATTAAATGCTTCACTGAATTTGCTGATGACTATCACATCCACTATCTCTCTGCATTTGCTCTGAGCTCCCAAAAAAGAATCCAACTGCTGTACCTTCTGCTGCACATAATTAACCTGTCCCTCCCCTTTCTCATGAGACGATCTCTGCCTTCTGAATATAAACAACTCACCTACTGCGGGGTGAACAGAGATGGTGTGAGAGTGACAGACGGTATTTAACCCTTTAAGGACTAGGAAAATCTGAGGTGGATTTCACTTAAGGACCTGAGCAATTCTGACCTTTTTGACTATGTCTTTCTTCAACAGTGTTTACCCTCTAAGTACTTTATTTTACTCATGAAAATTATGTACCGTGTTTTTACGCACAAACAGGGCTTTCTTTTGATAACACATTTATATGGATAACACACCATTTATTACAGTGAAATTAAAGAAAACCGTTAAAAAAAGTAAACATTTTTGCACAATGGGTTACATTTGTATGGAGACTGCATGGAAGGTATGACCGGTCAGTCATACCTACAAAATGAGCAGTTTTAAGTGGGCACTGTCCCCCTTGGGTGAAAATTCCCATGTCCCTTTTTCCCACCCTATTTTGCCACTTTTTTATTGATGAGTATTGGAGGTGTATATAAATGTATTACATGGCTCCACAACAATGAAATTCCCAATTTTGTTTAATGACATTTTTTTTTTTAAACACAAGTGTATTTAACAGGTCAAAAACTGACCTGCATCCAGCCAGCCTCCAGCACAGCATTGAAGGGGTTAATACCCCCAGCTGCTGCATTTTTTTCCACTAGGTGTCTCCTCTCTGCTTCTCTGCCCCTTACTTTGATCGTAAGGGACAGAGAGGAGACACAGACCTCATTCACTCAGAATGCCGGTACATGTGATCATTGCTGTTGCAGCATTCACATGACCCGGCACAACTGACAGGGGCTGAGACTGAACGCTCTGGTACTGGAGCATTCTGTCTCAGTCTTGATTGAATGATAGCAGCGTGCTATGGACCAATCTGAAGAATGAGTCATTGCTCTCTTTTTTTTTTTTCCCTTAAACTCTTAGTATCAAACTGGTGTTCATCACTTTGCTACTGTAATGCGTTGGATACCCAGCCAGGCATTCAAAGGGTTAACCCAATGTGTTAAAAGTAACAAGTTGTTTACCCCTCTGGCAATCAAAGGGTTCGAGTTTTTTTGTTTTGTTTTATTATAAGTCAGACCTAAATGTTATTTTCTGTCCCACTGTATACAATATATAAAGACCAAGAATAATGCATATGTTAAAAAGGGTATGCTTAAAGGAGCATTCGAGTCTTATTACGAAAAAAAAAAAAATTATAGCGAGTTTCCTGCTAAGTAAACTAATGGTAACCCACAGCTTGGAGATTCTATATTAAAAAGTGATTTTTTTTTTTTTTTCTCTGTGGGAATAGTCTTATAGCCTATATCTCTTTTTAGTAAGAGACAAGAACAGAACCACATGTAGGGAGATTCACTGAGGTGTGATAAAGCGGAGATACCTTCTCCAGTGAGATAAATTCTCCAGTTTCTATCTTATTCTATGGGAGAGCATTAGTGATAGATTAGAGGGGAGATGTACTAAAATGTGCTATAGAGGAGATAACTTCTCCATTGACAATCTCTCCAGTTCCTCTGGTATTCTCTCTTGGATCATATGATTTTAATATCCTATACTTTCTACCTGTAATCTGTAAAAGTATTTAACTTTCATTTTTTTCATTCCTATAAATCGCTTTTCTAATGCACATGTAGAAAGAAGTTTACCTCATCTATATAATCAGATATTTGTTTGGTCCAGCTTGTCTGAGGCTCTGCTGAAGAGCCTCCACCAGTACTGAGACCGGATTCCCCAGCAGTCAGCTAGAGCGCTGACGTCAGGGGAGAGGGAACTTTGAAAGCGGGTGCCTCTCAAAGCATAAAGGTTTCAGAGATGCCGCTGGACTCGTTTAATTCAGTTTTTTAACCCCTTAACGACCGGGCAATCTGCGCCGGGACGTGACTGAACGTCCGCGGAGCATTTTTTTTTTGTTTTGTTTTCTGGTTCCGGAACTCCATGACGGTCATAGTACGTCATGGGTCGTTCAGTCAGATCGACCCTTGACGTACTATGACCGTCAAGGGTCGTTAAGGGCTACAAGATGGGGATAGTAAAATTGAAGTATTACTATCCCTTTAAGGCACAGAATATCACATGGTCTTTAAGGGGTTAAAAAGACATAAACCCCAACATGACACAGTTTCCTTATTAGCTCTTTGCAATAAATAAAGCATTCAGGAGCTTCCTAATATGTTTCTTGGAGGCTCCATGTACCAGCAAGTAGACTCAGCATCCATCTCCCCTGTCTGACGCACTTCCCATCTATATGATGACCATTGGCAGGCTTATTCTCGGTGTATTCATCCCTCTGGCTGTGTTCCCATTAGTATATATGCATCTGGGAGAACATGAGGGTTTTTGTTGTTGTGTTTTTTTCAGAAAAGAGAGGGGATTCCTGAAATGGCCTCCTTGTCTCTGATGAAAGCAGTGGCAGTGGAGTTCCAGCAGAGGTCTCTCTCTGGGGCACGGAGCCCCTCCACAACAACATTTAAGAGAAGATTAGAAGCATTTCTTTCAAGAGAGAACACGCAGAGTTATACTGTGTATTAGTAGGTAAATCAGTAAGGTCTGATAAAGACTAACTTATTTGGCAGCAGGAAAATGTATATCATTCTCATTTCTCTGAGTTAAAGGTTGAACTTGATGGGCTTGTCTCTTTTTTCAACCTAATTTACTATGTTACTTGAGGAGACTCCATGATGGTTTGTTTATTGCAAAGAGGTAATAGGGACACAGATTAATACTGGTGTTAGTATCCCTTTAAATGTCCATCTCATTGCCAAATACCTGCTCAGAATATTATGTTTTGCAGCAAAACACATTTAATTGAAACTGCATGAAGGGCCAGACTGACCATGCCCTTGGGTCACAAATGGCGCCAGGACCTTTGTTTGTACATCCCTGTTTTAACCCCTTAGGGACCCATGGCGTGCCAAGACTGTAATGGATTTCAGGGCTCCCCACACAGCTGCATGCCGTTCATGGAGCCCTGTGTCGGATAGGAAAAACAAATGCTCCATGGTCCTTAAGTGCCAGCCATGAGCGCACGTGGCCGGTTCTTAAAGGGTTAAATAATTTAAACCTATTTAATCCTTCCCGCACTAGTAGCACCAATTATATTCTGTCGCCAGAATAATATCTTTTTTCCTTTTTGTCAAACTATACGCAACAAACCTCAGTTATTTTGTTTTTTTCTATCCCCCCATGAAAGGCCTCCGCAATGAGACAAAGACCTCTCCAGCATCCTAGGGGTTAATAATGCTTTATGAAAAGCTACGGTATTATATTGGACAAATGAAAGGATATCACCAACAGCTCCGATTGGCTAATATAAGAAACACAACAGCACTTTAGTTCATCATTTGGAAGGGCTGGACACACACAAAAAAAAAAAAAAAAACTAAGGACAGATTTTTTTTTTCCTTAACCCTTTGAGTGCCAGAGGGGTACGCAACGCATTGCTAAGCAATGCGTTGCGTACCCCTCTGGCACTCAAAGGATTAAGAGCCAAAAAGGGTGCGGGTACAAATATATTAGAAAAAAAAAACAGAATCCTAATTAAGGGGCTAGTACAGTACTTAAGGTAAAATCTGTCCCAAATGCTTAAAGTGGATCTATCACCTTAATTCAAGTTTGCATATTTGAAAACTGCATTAAAAAATGCTTATATGTCATGTTAACCAAAATGCCAGCAGATGTACAGTTTAGGAGATATTCACACCTTTATTTCTGGGGAAGTGAAAGTGAACACTTCCTGGTACTGCACAAAGATTCATTAGCATATGACACGTCATTGAAACCTTCATTAGCATATGGCACATCAATGAAAATACTTCATTAGCATATGCAATGTCACTGAAAATACTTGATTAGTATATGAACTATCATTGATAAGCCTAATTAGCATATGAAAATGTCACTGGTACCGCAACTGGCATAAATTAACATATGAAATAGGTTTGCATATCTCCTGAATTGTACATCTGCTGGCTTTTTGCTTAAAGGGATAGTAATGTTTCATAATAAAAGCAGTTCTAATTAATCATCATAGTATTTGGACTTTGGAGAGTGTTATTTCAATTCTGTCAGAGTTGTAGTTCAAGAGTAATTCAATGACAAAGTATCCCCCTCCTGCCCCTTTTACTGATGTAACACTGTTCAGCCAGAGCAGAAGGGAGGTGCCCACGTAGACTGCAGAGAGGGACAATCTTCAATTAAGATAAGGGAAAAACCTGAAAAACTTGTCAAGGGGGGCAGGGCTTTCATTGTTCTCATAGGAAGAAGATTGTCCCCTGCTGTTATCTGTCTGGTCTATGGACTGCATTCCACATCTGAGAAGAGATGGCTTACACTAGGTAAAAGGGGCGGGAGGGGAAACTTTGCTTGTTAATACCTCTCAAACCATAAAGGTTTGAGAGATAAGACTTATATCGTTCTTCATGTTTTTTTAATGCCTACAAAATAAAATAAAGATAAAATGAAGCATTACTATCCCTTTAACATGACACATAGGCAGTTTTTAGTACAGTTTTCAAATATGCAAACTTGAATCGAGGTGAAAGATTCACTTTAAAATGTTTCCAGTGCGTTCCCAGATTTACATACAGATAACTAACATTTTAGGAGCCTGGTTGCCATAATTACCCCACGGTGTAGAATATTTCCTTTCAGCTCTTGTAATTTAGCCAATATACATTCTGTTAAAATATAACTTTAACTACAGGAGTTCCTGCATATTTAAATATGTTTAAAATATCCTTTTTACCTTAGAGACTATGAAAGTAAACTAGCGGCAGAGGAGAACACCAGACATCCCTCTCCATTCCAGCATAAGCACTTGCATATTTAGATTCATGTACACAGAGGAACTGGCTTATCTGTACAGCATACCAACTGCACTCTTGAGACAAATAAGAACTTCAATACTTTCGAATGAATTATGGGGCTTTAAACTGGAACTATCACCAAAAATAAATATTGTCCCATGGATTTTAACCTTTAAAAAGGTAAAATTTACTTACAGATATTTTGTTTTCCTCTGTGTCCGTCCACGGCATAAGAACAATGGGTTAGCTCCGCCTCCCAGCTAGTAGGACCAATCAGCAAACTCTTAAAAGTGGCATTCTGGGAAAGAGGACTCAGTTACACTTTTGTCCAAGCTGTAATAAATAATAAGGTTAGTGATCTCCAATAAAACAAAGATAAGTACTTTTGAACCTGAACAAAAGGAAATTCATCAAGTAGAAGTATAAAGTATGATACTATATAGCAGAAGACCATAACATATATAAAAATGTATGTGGGATAGGAAGAGGTAAATCTATATATCCCTCATAACAAGGGAGGGAGTGCCGTGGAATGACACAGAGGAAAACAAAATATCTGTAAGTAAATTTTCCCTTTTCCTCTGTGTTCTTACCATGGCATAAGAACAATGGGACTGCCCAGATCAGTACCAAAGAGGGGAGGGAAAGGAAAACATATGATCCTTCATTAAACAGGAATCTACCCTTGCAATAGACTTCTGCTAATTTCGCATCGGGCGATGTGTGGATATGCAATCTGAAAGTCCGTCAACACAAAAGACCAGGGCGTTGCTCAGCAGATTCCCTCAGGAGTAGCCACAGCTTCTGACACCAGGCAATGGTTATAGATCTGGTAAAAAGATCCTTGAACAGACGATCTATTTAGGTTAAAGAAAAAAAAAAAAAAAAAAATATATATATATATATATATATATATATATATATATATATATATATATATCTATATATATATATATGAACGTAATGCACTCGCTTCTCCTTTAAACACAAAAGGTACAGAGGATACGCAAATTACCATAAACTATGCACCTCCTCTCCCTTTAGCACCCAAAGAGTCAACAGTGGAGGGTTTTTGGGGACTGCTGAGCCTTGGATTCTGAAATAAAAGCACCAAGCGTGCATCTGAATCCCTAGATAAAATCCAAAATACATTGTACAAAGCTAAATATGTAGTTCCCTTCCTTTGTTCTTCTGAGGGCTGAGCCAAAATGAAGGGAGAACAATCCTCTGGCTAAGGGTGCAATTACTAAAAACTAATTCTCAGAACCAGCTTGTGTAGGTGGGTCACCACATAGGTAGAATTACAGGAAGAGCTTAGAGATCACCGATACTGCTAGCTGAAGTAACCTCTGAGAAAAAAAAATGGTGTTAAGTATCAGGATTCCTAGGAAAAGATTGCAGAGGGTCAAACTGCTTATCTAAAGCAATTTGCTCCAACTAGATAAAGGTCCCAGGCAGGGATAATCTCCCCCATGGAGACAGATCTTCGATATGAATACAGTATGCATGTTAAACAATATCACTGTCTAAACATTGCATAGCTAAAAATTGCTGTAAAGGCTTGATAGCTGAATGCTTAGACAGGAAGGTTTGACCATTTCCAAACTCCTCCTTCTGAATTCTAGGACTTGAAGAAATTGGATACTTGATAAAATCCTTATCAGGCATCCCTAAAGGACAAAACAATAGATGAAGATGGTTTCCGAATATTATGGAGATAGCAGTCTCCTCAAAAGGTTATACAAAACCAGAGAGTGTAGTTCAGTCTCCAGACCATCCAAGAACATTGTATTAAATGATAACAGTACCCTGAGGGTTAACAGATCAAAGACACTTGAAAGTAATAGGAGGCTAAAAGACATACTCATCAAGTATGCAAAGCAAGTCTTTCTAGAGCAGGCTGAAGCTGAAGATGAATCTTGCTTAGTCCCTTTGATCTTCCTCCTACATCTGAAATAAGGGACTAGGAGGAAAAGATGTAGGTCAAGTGGAAAATCCACTCTCTCTCTTGAACATTTGGCCAGGCTGTTCTGTAGAGTTTCCACCTAGACATAAAGTAAATGCACTGTCTCAGGATCAGCGGCAAAAAGTCTACTCTTAGGACAAAAATATATGTCCTCACTGACTTCTGCCTTAAGAGACCAATGTTTGACCAGAAGCCTTCAATTAAGAAAATCTGCCTGACTTCACCATATCCAAAAATGGAGATGCTGAAAAACAGCCACAAAATTAGCTCTACCCCAGCTTAAGCCAAACGGACTGGGCAGCTTCCTGAGAATATATCTGACTGAATCCACGTACTCCGATCAGATCCAGACTACTAGCAATGCCAATTCCTTTCAAATGTGTCAGACGGCTGCAAATCCCTTCTATCTCCCGGATGTTGATGAGAAGAATGGATATTTTAACGTCCAAAGACCTCGGGCTCTTGGCTATCCCATCTGGATCTTATAAAGGTTCTCTCTTAATATGAGAGACTCTTAGCTACTAGTCCGATCATTGTCCTATGGACTATAACAGGAGACCCAAGTGCAAAGTCTCTGGGCCATTTCTTCCACACTGTAGAAAGTGTTGAAGGGTCTGTCTATATTAGTCTTGCCCAGGGCACAATGAGGATAGCTGAGGAAGGATTGAGACTTTTCAGGTAGAGTTCTTTTCCTGAAAAAAGGTTAGAATTTTAGTTCTTAAGCTGTCTGTCTGTCTGTCCTTAGGAACAAAACTATTGGTATAGATGATACCCAGAAAACAAAATTCTGAGATAGAAACAACTAGATCACATCTTAGCTGAATACCTCAGTCAAGTCTGAGAAATTCAAATTGAATATTCATGTATATATATTACACACACATACACACATTTATATAGCACCAATCAGAACTAGCACTTTACACATGAAAAAGAAGGGGTGGGGGGATACCAGGTGAGGCTATGAGCTCTGGACTTCTTTCTCTAATGATTCTACAACCAGCAGAATTCCGTCCAGGTAAGGAATCATGCATGTGCTGTACCGCTACTGTAAAACCGGACTGAAGCTAGAACTTCTTAAACCCCCTTGGGTCTGAAGACGAGCCAAAGAAAAAATCCCTTGTATGGGAAGTGCATTCCAAGGATCGCAAGTCTCAAAATCCTCGAGAGATGGTCTGACTTGAATAAAGAAGAACGCATCCTTCACATCTAAAGAGATAAATGCTTGAAGAGGAGACAACATGAAATACAGAGAAGGTGTCTCCATCCTGAACCTTCTTATGCTCAAGGAACTGAACCTAGTATCACCTTAGAACCTGAAAGTCTTGTGAATGAAAGAATACATATAAGTACCAGATTCTGTCTTGTCTAAAGTAATCTTAGACCACCAAAAGGATTAAATTTCGAAATCCAGATGATCTGGGAGATGAACCTCTGCTTCTTCTACCTGGGGTAAGAAGGCCATACTTCCTACATAAAATATATATGGATACTCTAATAGTCGATTATCAATGGAATGAGTACTAGGAAGGAAAAGATTAACCCTGGACGCATCCATTCCCCAAGATCTAACCCAAAAGGACCTTCTGGCTGAAACATATAAAGCCTAAAATTATAAAGCAATGTGTAAGGTTCTAGGTAAGCAACGCAAGCAGATAAAGCTTCCTTGAAGGACGGAACTACCTTAGGAAGTTCAGACCTGTCAAGGATTATTCCGTTTCTAGTCAGGGAGACAGATTATGAGTGAATGAAGGATACAAGCCAATGCAGTAGCTGCCTGCAGATTCCGATGCGAAACAGCAGCATTCCTTGAATTGGGATCCTGCTGGAAACCTGAACAAAATGCCTAGAACATGAATTCTGAGAAATAGTTCTAGCTTCCCATGCTACAGCAGGCAAAATCACTCACAAGCTCACCTTTAGTGAAGGAGACTAAGAAATGAAATCCTATCTTCGTCAGTACTAGGATAGTGGATTGTCCTTATCTGGATCCGCCATGGTCTGCCTTCACCAGGCAGATTAATGGTTTTCTCCTATATCATTGTGGGGAAGGAGTGAAGATATCACCCTCTTTATTCAGTTTCATCCAAACAGTGTCTAAAGAATGAATACAAGGGACCCACAGGTATCCTCTCCAGTAATTACGCAGAAGTTAGGTGGTGACTAGAAGGGATAGTTCTATCAGAGCATGCGGACAGAAAGTCATACAACTAGCATATGATCAATATATTTGAATAATGCTGGCATTCTATGAGTTGATACAAGCTGACAAATCCACATTAAAGGAACATTTAACACTCCCTAAAAACATCACTTACCTTAATATGATAATAATCCTAATGACCATTATGAATTTAGCTCTTATTCTTTGATTCAACATATAACGTCTTAAATCTGTCCTGGATGCCATGCTCATGGCAGTGGACCTGACAGCTGCTGACAGCTGCTGGCAGGTTGTTATTCATCAAGTTGAAGCAAGTATCTCCAAACTGAGATGACCCAGTTTTAAACAATACTATAGTGCATGCAGTCAATGTATGATTATAAGAAGGCAACAACTGGGATAGCATGCTATCACTGCCATCACACAGTTTAAGCTGAAATACGGTCTTCTTTGGGGGCACTGCATCAATAAGATGTTAGTCTTGTCTGCTCGGCGAAATTGGGGGAAGAGGACATGGAGCACTCCAACAGCATGAAGCCAAAGAATACGATCCAAGTATATGCAAGGAATAATACAATAATGCGCATAATCTAACTTACCGTCAACAAGCTGATTTGTTGCCGTTCTGAATCGTCCTGGAGACATGAGAACGCTGAATGCAGGAGTGCATTCCACATATGGAACACACAATACAGAACTTCCTGTTTGAGGCGAAAAGGGAAGCTCTACTTCCTAGAGCGTCGTCTGAGAAAAAACGGATGCTGCAAGGCTTCATGAATATGCCACAGGTATGAATTCTAATTGAACATCAGCCTCAGATTTTCTGTCCCATGCAACCCTCAACAGGGTATCTGGACCACAATGCCCCTCAAAATATGTATTTTGCGTCAGTTGGTAGGCTACATCTCAGGTGGTAGAAAATAAAAAACACAGCAATTCTTCTCCCGGCAGGAGGATTCTCAGTCTCCATCTTACCAGCTCGGTAGGACCAAAATAACTGAATCCTCTTTCCCAGAATGCCACTTTTAAGAGTTTGTTGATTGGTCCTACCAGCTGAGAGGTGGAGCTAACACATTGTTCTTGTGTTGTCCGTGGTAAGGACACAGAGGAAACAACATTAACGCTGTGTTTTTTGTTTTTTTTTATACAAATCCTCTAGTAGCGCAGATATTTACCTCAGACACTTCCGCGTTCTACAGAACACTATACTGTCTGAGGACTTCCCAGCTGCCCCAGGGAGGGCGTTCACACTCCCCTTCATAGCTGTTTTGTTTGTGGGCTAACATTACAGCAAACTCCGTTTACAATGCTATTGAGGTTGCAACCTCCACCATTAAAACTTATTTTTCCTTACTTAAAGGGATAGAAATATAAAAGCAACTCCAATTAATCTTCATAGTATTTGGGTCATGGAGAGTGTTATTTCAATACTGTCAAAGTTGTAGTTCAAGAGTAACTGAATGATAAGGTATCCCCCTCCCGCCCTTTGTACCTAGTGTAAGCTGCCTCCCCCCTCAGATGTGGAATCTGGTCCTGGGATCAGACAGTTCACAGCAAGGGGCAATCTTCTCACTGTGAGTATAAGGAAAACCCTGTGCTTCCCCCCCCCCCCCCCCGTGACAGGTTTTTCCTCACTGAAGGTTGTTCCCCTCTGTGATCCATCCGGACAGTCTTGCTGCTCTGAGGTGAGCAGTGTTACATCAGTAAAAGGGGCTGGAGGGGGAATCAAACTGCTTATAAAGGTATTCCCTCTTCAAGTGCAGAAGTGATTTGCTGAAGAATCAGCGTGTCCCATTATACTGACCGGCAAAGTTCTTGTGCACGTCCTATTTCCCCTCCCACCTCCCTCCCAGCTGCCCCAGGCAGAGCGTTCACGCTTCAGTTCGGTGCGCTGTGAACGGCTCCTTGCATTACAGCAAGCTGCGATTAGCATTATACTGAGGGTGCAACCTCAGTATAATGCTAATCGCAGCTTGCTGTAACGTTAGAAGCCATTCACAGCGCATCGAAGGGAAGAATATACGCGCTGCCTGGGGCAGCTGGGAGGGAGGAGAAATATGACATGCTGTAGGGCTGTGCTGTGCAGATAATGCGGAAATGCACAGCACAGAAGAGGGGATATCTTTATAAGTAGTTATATTTAAAAAAACAGCTTTTCTAGAATAACTTTAATTAACAAAGCAGATGGTAACACTTTTTTATAAGGTGATACATCCACTTTAATATGAGCCTCTGCTTTTGTGAAACATTACAATCTCTTTAAAAGTCCCTGTGAGTTATACATATTGGAGGAGAAGTTGAAGCACTCACTCTTTATTGAAATAATATTGCCCAGGTGCACAATCCCAAAGGACTTTACACACAAAAAGGGGAGGCAGCACCCGTGGGTCTTTCATATGGCAAAAAATCTATTTATTTGGTCAACGTTTCAGTCCAAACTGGATCTTTATCAAGACCATCTTGATATAAGTTCAGTTTGGACCAAAACACTGACCAAATAAATAGATATTGTGTGTGTGTGTGCATTATATATGCCCCCGACAGGGAGCTATCTGAATGTGTTTCCACACAGTGTGCAACAACATAAAAAAGACAATGTAAAAGAGACAGTGAAACAATGAAGTGACACCTTGTATCATAAGCTGGATACCTCCTTTATAGTTCCTTTCTCCCTCAGAGTAACACTCCAATAGTATACCAACCCTCCTGTTCCCAAATATCAGCCGAGACTTGATGAAGGGAAGAACTTTTATGGAATCAAACACACAGCTTATATACACTACAGAGACTCTTATCAAGATCAGCATGCAAACAATGACTTGGGACAGTGTTTCTATGCTTGACCAATCAGTCACCAGCACCCTTATCAAGATAAGAATGCAGATTAGTACTTGGAAAATAGCCATTCTTAACTGGCTCATAATTAACCTCCTCTGATTGGTCAAGGAAGCACAGCAGGAATCAATTAACATTCCTTAGCACAGACCTGGAGTATATTGGAAGCAAAGCCCAACCCCCACTATCTCTGCACTCTAGCAATGTATTTAGAGCAACTACGGCTAAGCTCAGTCTATGGTTGTTAGTCTTTTGGGTAGAAATAGTCTGAAGACATGAGATCCCATATCTCTAACACACCAATATCTCCCATAGTCGCCACAGTTCCGTCACAGTCTGCCTCTACAGAAGCGTTTCTCATTCAGTTTTTTTACTCAAGGCATCCTTTGCACGCAATCTGGGATTTTCAGGGCAATCCTAACATTTTACAGGAGTTTGTCAAATACTTAATGAAGGGGACAAATACACAGATACACATATACACATAAGTTTTTCTTAGGTCTCACAATCTGAATGGCAAAAGCAAACCTATTCTACATAATAATCTCCTTAATAATACTTTTAAAAAACTTAAGGTTTTACATTTTTGTCAAAATCATCTTAGAAGAAAAAAAAAGGGGGTCACTGTAAGCTTGAGCCCATAGGAAAGTGTCACAGCTCCCTGGTTAAACCCACTGCTCTACAGTATATGCATCATTCGGTGCTGCAGAAAGACTACAACACTGCCTCAATAAATGTCTGTCTTCACAGTCCACAACTGGCAAGCTCTATGCCAACAGAAATTTTGTTAGCTCCACATCCTATATAATAATTTGCTAAATCATGTGTAACGCCGCAACATGCGCAGTAGTGCGCGTGACTGCTCCGCGACCAGGTGGCAGTGGCACTGTGGCACTCTTCAACTAGTTAGAGAAATAAAAGAAAATATAGTTGAAGACACCAAAAAAAAAAAAAAAATCAATAAATAGTAAAAGGTACAGGCAATTTGACTTATGCAATTGCAGAATATGAAAATTCAAAATAAGGAGGAACTGTCCTTTTAAACTCGAAGACCAGAGGTGTGGGAAACACATTGCCACGCAATTCTTTGAGAACCCCTCTGGTCCACAAAGGGTTATTTAAAATCCCCAGGGATCAGGACACCCAAATCAGCCCCTTATAACAAGAGCATTATCGAACAAGCAGAGGAGAACGACAGCAATGATAGTTCTTAACAATACTGGTCCTGAGGCAAAGAACAATCTCATCAGTGATCATCTTTCCAGTTAATCTCGCTGCAGTGTATCACAGAGTTCCCTGCTAATGTCATTCTTATAGACAAGTACAAAACGCAGTGCAAACTAGGAATATTAAAGGCATAGTAATACTTTGTTTTATATCTTTATTTTATTTTGTAGGCATTAAAAAACATGAAGAACGATGTCTTATCTCTCAAACCTTTATGTTTTGAGAGATATTCACACGCAAAGTTTCCCCTCACTGACCAAAAAGGTCAAGTCTACCATCTAGCTGTCAGATTTGGAATCCGGTCTGCTGACCGCCCGTGGCTCTACAGCAGAGCCGAGATCGCAAGACATAAGAGGAACTACTTCATTTGAATAGTCTACAAAGTGTGCCTGGTTTGCAAGCACACTTTTTAGACCCTTCCAATGAAATAATTATTTTCATATCTTACGATCTTGGCTATGCTGAAGAGCCACTAGTTGATCTGCGGACCGGATTCCAAATCTGACAGCTAGATGGCAGACTTGACCGTTTTGGTCAGTGAGGGAAATCTTTGCTTGTGAATATCTCCCAAACCATAAAGGTTTGAGAGATAAGACTTATATCGTTCTTCATGTTTTTTTTAATGCCTACAAAATAAAATAAAGATAAAATGAAGTATTTCTATCCCTTTAATATCAATATATATAATTTACTAGAATGCATCGCTCCCTGTGTGTGTAACACACACATGCGCTGTAAAGACTGCCTGAACTATGCAGTCATGCAGAGTAGAGACTGCCTGAACTATACAGTCATGCACAGTAGAGACTGGCCAAACGCGCGGGGCGCTCGAAATGGCCCACCACCTGTCTCCACTCCTGGCTCCAGGACAAGAAGGGCAGTTGTTCTCAAACTATGTTCATCACATTGTTCTCAGAATAAATATAGGTAGGGATGGGGAATAAAGACAACTATTTCTGCACTGAAGTTGCAACAAGAAAAAAAAAAGGCAGGCAAGTTCATATATCAGAAGGTAATGCCCAAATGGACTTCCCCTTCTGGTACTGACACACAGATTCATGTATGTCATCGGGTACTCATCACCACACATGCATTCATGTGGACAGTCGAGGACAATGGGTGGTACTAGTCTACAATATAAGTGAAAGAAAACCGTACAAGTGACATGACCTACTGAGTCAAGACTAGTGTGAGCCACTGGGATTCCTTCTCTACAAATGAGAAATTTCTTCTGTATTTGTAAATATAGAATACTCTGTTTCACTATATTAACCCTTTGAGTGCCAGAGGGGTTGCTCAACCCTCTGGCACTCAAAGGGTTCAAGATTTTGAGTTATAAAACTAAAAGCAAATTAGAGCAAATCTGAAGCAAGTCAATTGCACCGTAATGGTAATAAAAATCAATGGGAATTTTGAGAATTTTTAATCATTTTAACCCTTCGAGTACCAGAAGGGTAGCCAACACATTGGCCAGCACAAGGTCTACAACAGACTGCTCCACCTCAAGGGATTTTTAACTGCTTGAATGCTCAAGAGGTCTCCAACTCACTACTTCACAATGTATTGGAGACCTCCCGGGCATTGAATGGGTTAAAAAGTCCTGTTTTAGTCAATAGGAATTTGAGGAATTTTTAATTTGTCCTAGTGGAGTAGTCGGTTTGGTACAGCTCCCCGAATACGGCCCTTTCTATATAAAGTCCATCTCTAGTTTACAGGGCTAAGACGAATCTCAGAAGGTTTATACACTTCGCAGTTCAGAGATTGCCAACAAATTGTTCTAAAATGTCTCAATTAAATATAAATAAAGACTAGGCATATTTATGTTTTAGCTTATCTGGCCAGTTAAACTTACGTTGGGAAGTCATTACAACCACAATATATCACTTTAATGGCAAAGTTGTAACTTCCACCTCTAACAGTGTCAGCACTATAAATACTCAAGCCCAGTTCCACCAAGTTTGTACAGTGCAACTTAACCCTTTGAGTGCCAGAGGGGTATGCAACGCATTGCATACCCCTCTGGCACTCAAAGGGTTAAAAGAACCGTAATGTCCCATAAAAAATGCTTAGAGTTTTGTAGAGGTTAAAAAAATAAACGATGTGACACAAATCCTATTTCTAAAACTGCTGTGGTTTGAGATATATCCTTCGCTAAAGTTCCCCTTCTTCTGATGTCAGTAGTAAAGTTGACAGAAGGAGAGCCGTATCGGCCGACACGAGGAAACTCTTCAGCAGAACCGCATTAGCGCGATTTAAAAATAAATACTTCTTTGGAATGGTCTAAAAAGTGTGCTTGCAAACCAGGTACACTTTGTAGACCGTTCCAGTGAAGTATTTCTTTTTAAATTACACTATTGCGGCTCTGCTGAAGAGCCGCTTGTAGATCCTTGGACCAGGAACTGCTGCTGTCAGCTTATAGTGGACGTCAGGAGAAGAGGAGTGAGAGGGGAACTTTAACGGAGGATATCTCTCAAACCATAGCAGTTTGAGAGATAGGATTTGAGTCACATTGTTCATTTTTTAACCTCTACAAATTTCTAAGCATTTTTTAAGGGACATTACGGTCCCTTTAAGAGTAGACGCTTGAGTTCTATTGGCTGTGCAAGTGGGTGCGATGTCTCAAAAGCCAATAGTATGTATACGTTTCCTGTGTGCTCCAGAATTGCTCCTGTTAGTCCAATCTGCTTCTCTGTGTACAACACCTCTCATATTGACATAATAGTTCTGGTCAATTTTCATAAAGAAAAACAGATTTAGAAAAGTTAAAAATAATAGCAAGTTATTTTACCAGGAAGGATACAATGAGATTATCTCTAGTTTTCAATTATGTCCTGGGGTATAGATGTTAATATTACTCAATTTAACCCTTTGAGTGCCAGAGGGGTATGCAATGTATTGTTTTGTACCTCTATGGCACTCATGTAATCTATCTTGGAAAGAGGTTGAGTTGAGCCTGCCAGGATCAAAACTTGTGACCCTGAGGTCTGAACACATTTTACATCTGGTTCATTCACGGTATAAGACTCGTTGCTTTGCAATGTTTTGCGCACCCCCTCTGGCACTCAAAGGGTTACCCAGTGGAGCTCTCTCACAGATATGTGGTGCCAAGATTAAATGTCTATGTGGAAATCAAGACCCTATACATTTCTCCCGGGAAACCTGTGGTTTTCATAAAGAAACATATATTCTAGTATTTTGTTCTGCTGAATAAACCATGGATACTCCCACTGCAGGGTGATGTTTATTTCAAGAGTTATTACAGCTCAAATATTTTATTACTAGTGTAAAAGCCCATGTACACAGGCCAAGTTCTGGGTGATGTTAACCCTATGAGGGTTAAGAGGTCAGTCCAGTCCTGTTCTGTGTCCTGCCGCCGAAACAGTCATGCACTGTACAGACTGCCCAAAACCACAGAATGCTCCCAGTACAGAACTCCCAGCATTCCGTGCTCCCAGCATTCTGTGCATTCGGGCAGTCTCTACTCTGCATGACGGCTTCTGACAAACATCCTAGCGAATTATTATATAGGATTTTTCCTTATTAACCCTTTCAGAGCCAGAGGGGTATGTGTTAGACAACTCTCTGGCACTAAATAGTTAACCCCTTAAGGACCCATGATGTGCCAGGACAGTCATGGGTGAACTTGGCCATAAGGACTCACGTCATGGATTGCAGGGCTCCCCACATGGCTGCACACCATTCCGGGAGTCCTGAACATGATCCAGCAAAAAAAAAAAAAAAAAAAAAAAAAGCTCTGTGTTCCTTAAGTGCGGCCGAATGCGTGCCGGTCCTTAAGGGGTTAAACTGCAAATTCCCCCCCCCCCCATCGGGTGGAGCTGTTGGTTTCACTTTCTATGGAGAGCATTAGGCTAAAACTAGAGGAAAGAGTCTGCTTTAACAGAGCAATTTAAAAAAATTGCTGTGGAATGACTTTTGAATTCCAGCCGTGGAAGTACAGTTATTTTGCTCAGTAGGAGAAGACCAATTGCATAAAAAAAATACAACTTTACTGCTCGTTTAACAACCACAGTGATGTGAAATACACTGCGTCACAAAAAAATTAACCATTTGATTGCCAGAGGGGTACGCAAAGCATTGCAAAGCAATGCATTGCGTACCCCTCTGGCATTCAAAGGGTTAAAGTAAGCTGACTAACCAACACTAGTACTGAGGGCAAAAGGCATATGCAACACATTCTATACTAACTATAACCCACTCACTATAGTAACTATAACCCACTCACTACGCTTTCCACAGGACAAGAAAGAAGCTGTCGATCTGCCTTCTCCAGAGTCCTGTACGTCTGGAACAACCCACCCCGAGAAAAAATAAATCACATCTTCTCTCAGTCTGAAATCTCTAAAAAATAACTGCTTCTTTGTATCTAGAACAATATGTAACTGTATAGGATTGTTTAATATTTTCTCTATTTTTTTGTAAATATGTAACTTTTTACTGTAAAATCTGTCCAGGACATACTTGAAAATCCTTCCTGGTAAAACATTTTCTACATAAATAAAACTGCAAAGCAATAGCTGTATGCCGTTCTGGCATTCAAAGGGTTTTAATCATAGCTGTGTGAACCTTTAGAAGTTCTTTCCAAGCAACGCACATTCTGCTGGTAACAGATAAACACACCTACAAACATTTTTTCCCTATAAATAATTCTAGCTAGGAAAAAGTGTGCTGGCACAGCTTCCTTGTGCTGACACAACCACACAAAATCATATGCTGTCAAGACTATGAATCACTGCTCAGATTACCAGCCGACTCCTCTACTGTATTCAACATCACATGATGGCAACTCCCTCACTGCCACAAAGGCCGGAATTAAAGGGATAGTAATCTTTTATATTACACATAGCACAAACATAATAATATGTAAAAGAGGATCCATCCTGCCCCTTTCCACATTCAGAAGCCACCTGCCCGCAGATATAAAGTCCGGTCACTTGACCGGACAGATCACAACGAGGGACAATCTTCCCTCATTCAGTATAAGGAAAAACCTGCCCTTGTTAACAAAGGAGGGTGGGGTTTTCTTAATATTACGTGAAGATTGTCATTCGTGATGCGCTGTCAGATCTGGGACAAATGTGATGTCAGGGAAAGGGGCGGAGGGGTCATCTTCAACATAATATTACACTGTAACTAGCGCGTTTTGGAGCATTTGAACATTGCACAGCACATTGCACAGCAGTACCATTATACATGCTCAACGTTCTGAGCTATGTGTAATATGAAACATTACTATACCTTTAAAGGGTTAGTAATGTCCAGTTAAAATTATTTCTCCGAGTCTTCTTTATATTAAAATTAAGAGACTGCGCTATATTTAAGTCTGTACTTTGATGTAGTTCAAAAGTAATGCAGAGCTAAAGATTCCCCCACCTGCCCCTTCTGGCCGCCTCCCTCTGAATCTGTAATTGGGTCACGTGACTCGACGGCTGCAGCGAGGGACCAGAAGGGGCGGGCGGTGGATCTTTATCGCTGCATAACTATTGAACCACACCAAAGTAAGGACTTAACCCTTTGAGTGCCAGAGTAGTACTCAATGCATTCCGTAGCACTCTGGCACTCAAAGGGTTAAATATAGCTCAATCTCTTAATTTTAATATAAAGAAGACCCGGAGAAATAATTTTAACTACACATTACTAACCCTTTAAGGAAAAAGCAAGAAAATCTTCCTTTTTTTTTTTCTCTTTTTTACAAATGTACAGACATATTAACTCCTTGAGTGCCAGAGGGGTACGCAAGTCACTCAAAGGGTGAAAGCAGAAAAAGTGGTTATGCTATAGAAACTACATGGCACCTTTCACTGACACATGTACAGAGACTATGGGAGCTGTGAATCACTGAGTCCTATAGGACATTTCAAATGGTCAACATGCGCTGTGATGTAAAGAAATGCAGCATGTTACAACTCTCCTCTGACAATACGAAATCACAGCTAAATAACTGCAGTATGGGTTTCACTGGAATCTCTCTGAAATCACACAAGTGTCTCAGCTGCATTTTCCCTGTGATTTTGTCACGTCTGTTGTCATCGATATCACTGAATGCTAGGGACACCTTGCTATATATATATATATATATACACTGTAGATCTAAAAACACACCAACATTTTTATACACTATAGAAACACAGTGCTACAAGAACGCCGAGATACAAAAGTCACCTATGTGAAAGAGCCCTAATGCTTGTTTTCTGAAATACATTTTTACAACTGGACTTTGAAAAAAGGACATGTTTTGATAGTGGTCAACATTTTGTACATCTAAAGCAGAGGTTTCTATATCCAGCCAGTAGCAGACAAAGGAGATCCTGGAGCCACATTCAACCCTCTGAGGAGTCTTCTGTTGTCGTTAGTCTATTCACTGGTTCAATAGGAGCCACAGGCAATGTCAGTCTCCAGCATAACAACACATTTCGCTAAACACTGATTTAAAGGGATAGTAATGTTTAATTTTATTACTGTATAATTCTTCTACATACATTTGCATAACAACGTGTGCTGTTCTCGTTTTATTCTATAATAAAGTGTCCCACTCCCACCCCTTTTCCATACGTTATGAATCATCCCCTCAGATCTGGAATCCGGTCAGTGGACTGTACAGATCGCAGCGAGGGACAATCTTCTTTCTATCAATATATCAGGAAAACCCTGCCCCACCCCCCCACCCCCACGAAGGAGGGTAGGTTTTTCCTTATAGTGATACAAGACTGTCCCATCCAGACCAGCTTGCTGCTCTTATTAGATGATTTGTGACGTAAGGAGGGAGACACTTTAACCACTTAGTGACAGCCGCGTGAGTATGCGGCTGTCACCTTAACGCCCGGTTAACTTTTTTAACTAAATGATTCCGGAGTCCCCGAACGGCGTGCAGCCGCACGGAGACGCAGACTTCTGGGACTTACCAGGTACGTCCTCTGTCACTAAGTGACAGTTTTTGCGGGACGTACTTGTAAGTCAATTGTCGGGATGGGGTTAATATAGAATAAAATAAAAAGGTCAACGTTATGGACAGTTACAAAGGTACACATCATTTTACAAATGTATGTAGAAGAATCAATAAATCAATAATACAGTAATAACTAAACATTACTATCCCTTTAAAGGGATCTGAGGGGAGGCGGCTTAAACTAGGTAAAAGGGGCGGGAGGGGGATACTTTATCATTCAATTACTCTTGAACTACAACTCTGACAGTATTGAAATAACACTCTCCCAAATACTTATGAAGAATAATTGGAGCTGCTTTTATTTTGAAACATTACTATCCCTTTAAGAAGATGTCCCAAATCAGTACAGTCTGTTGAGTAAAAACAAATATAATTTATTGTAATTACACTGTTTTTGTAGTTGCCTGCATTTACTGATCTCCAGTGAAGTGAACCATTACTTTACACTGCGTCACAATAAGATAAAAAAAATCCCACAGAGAAAAGATAGAACTACGATTCTGCACACGTAGTCGGCCATGTGCATAAAATAAGAACAATTCTGCAACAAACCAGATATGAATTCCCAAAATTCCCACTGCTTTAAATGGATAGCAATACTTCATTATTACTATCCCCATGTTGTAGCCCTTAAAATTCTGAATTCAACGATACCAGCGGCATCTCTCAGACCTTTAAGGTTTGAGAGATATCTGCTTGCAACGTTCCCTCTCCCCTGACATCAGCATTCTATCTGACAGCAGAGGAATCTGGTCCCGGGACCAGCGGCGGCTCTGCAGCAGTGCTGAGATCTCGTTATAGAAACAGAAATCCTTCACTGAAATGGTCTTCTATGTGTGCTTGCAAACTACGAGCAAACCAAGCACACATAGAAGACCATTTTAGTGAAGGATTTCTGTATCTATAACGCGATCTCAGGACTCCTGTAGAGCCGCCGCTTGCTCACTGACCAGATTCCCCTGCTCTCAGCCAGAACGCTGACGTCAGGGGAAAAGCCAAAAAGAGGGAACTTTGAAAGAGGATATCTCTCAAACCATAAAGGTTTGAGAGATGCCGCTGGTATCGCTGAATTCAGAATTTTAAGGGCTACAACATGGTGGATAGTAACAATGAAGTATTACTATCCCTATAAAGTGACCTTTTAGCGCATAATATGCAGAGTCAAAATGCCTATTTCTTTACACTTTCATGTACCTGACCATGAGATCACTGGGTCTTATTCATCAAGCTAAAGAAGAGCAATTCTGGATCAAACCAACTGCATCATAGGAGACAAATGAAAATCCCAATTGACTTAAATTGGGCTTTTAACCCCTTGAATGCTAAAAATGTCTCCAACACATCACCATTTAAATTAGAGAAGTTTTACATTTTCACACACAGCATTGTTTGCACGCATATATGTATGTGTATATATAAGTAAAAGTTTCTGCGGTTTAAAGGGATAGTAAACTCCAAAAAAAACTGTTAGCGAAATGATAGGAATAATAAAAAAATACTTACTGCCATCATTTCCATCTCTCAAACCATTATGGTTTGAGAGATGTAAGAAAATAAAGACGTCCGCTCCCTCACCTTTCTACCTGACGAGCTGTAAAGCTGTCAGAGGCAGTATCCGTTCACCCGGCTGACGGCGGCTCTTCAGGAGTGCTGACATCGGGATACTTAACTATAATTACTTCATCGGTATGGTCTACGTGTGCCTGGCTTGCAAGCACACGTTGTAGACCATTCCGAAGAAGTAATTATAGTTAGATATCTCGATGACAGCTCTCCTGAAGAGCCGCCGTCTGGCCCTGGAAGCAGGATATCATGACGTCCGCTATACAGTGGATGCGGGAGAAGGGGGAGGGAGCGGAGGTCTTTATTTTCTTACATCTCTCAAACCATAATGGGAATAAGGGCATTACATTTTTTTTATTATTCCTATCATTTCGTGAACAGTTTTTTTGGAGTTTACTATCCCTTTAAGTCTGGCTGTTCCTTCTGATCACACATTAAAGGGATAGTAATGCTTAGGTATGAATGTAACATTGATTTTTCCACATACTTTTGTATAACGATGTGTACCTTTGTAATTGTCCATTCTTTTTATTCTATATTAAAGTGTCCCTCTCCCATGTCTTTTCTGTATGTCATAAATCATTCCCTCAGATCTGGAATCCAGTCAGCGGACCGGACAGATCTCAACAAAGGACTATCTTCTATGTATCAATATAAGGAAAGCCCTGTGCCCCTTGACAAAGGTTTTGCCTTGTGCTGACAAACGACTGTCCCTCGTAGTGATCCATCCGGACCGGCTTGGAGCTCTTAGGGGATGATTTGTGACATATGGAAAAAAGGGCAGGAGGGGGACACTTTAACACCTTAAGGACCCATGACGGTCCTGTTCCGTCATGGGTTGTTATACCCTTAACGACCCATGACGGAACTGGACCGTCATGGAATTCCGGGCTCCCCTCGCGGCTGCATGCCGTTCGGGGAGTCCGGAACACAGCCGCAAGAAAAAAAAAATGCTCTGTGGTCCTTAACGGACCGCAAGGTGCGGGCGCAGCCCGTCGTTAAGGGGTTAATAGAGAATAAAAAGAAAATGGCAATTTTATGGACGATTACAAAAGTAGAGATCTTTATACAAATACATGCAGAAGAATCGATGTTTCATTCATACCTAACCATTACTATCCTTAAAAAAAAAACAAAAAAAAAACACCATTTAAATTAGTGGAATTTGAAGTTTTTACATACAGAATTGTGTATGTGTATATAAGTAAAAGTTACTGAAGTTTAAGTCTAGACGTTCCTTCTGATCACACATTAAAGCAGAATTTTCACCATCGTTAAAGTCGCCCTGCAATAATTAGGCAGATAGCGACTAGCTTAATAATAGTTATCTTACTGCTAAGAAATATATATGATTCTAAAAGAAATACTTAATCTTCCGAGAGTGGAAGCCAATCATCAGCACAGACAACTTGTCTGCGCGCCTGCACTGTCACTCCCGGTCTCCATTAAAAAGCATTGCACTGTGCCGAAAGGAACTGGAAGGGACAGACGGCGCAAGCTCGCAGACTGCACTAACCTGGCTGTCAGTCTCGGAAGATTAAGGATTACTGTAGAATCGTGTAGTTCTGAGAGGTAAGATAACTATTATTAAACTAGCTAACTATGGTGAAAGTTCAGCTTTGACCAGCTGGAGCTGCATAGACAATGTTATCATTCCGGTCTCTTCACTGTTGGAATGATACATTTTACAACAAAGCAT
The DNA here is from genome assembly GCA_037306005.1 of Rhinophrynus dorsalis. NCBI lineage: Eukaryota > Metazoa > Chordata > Amphibia > Anura > Rhinophrynidae > Rhinophrynus > Rhinophrynus dorsalis. Next base: position 42,373,076 of record CM074723.1, on the reverse strand, counting down.
ATGTTTCAAGACCAACGAGGGGGCCCTAGAGGTCTCTTAAGACCCCAATTATGCTATTCAGTGGGTTGGCTTCAAAAGAGCGCACTCAGAGTTATAGTTGGCTTTTACGAGATATAACGGCAGTGTTATTTTGACCACAAAATACCTGTCTACTTCTAATACCCTACAGAAAACTTGATCAGAGATCACCAACCTGAATTCTTCTGTAACACCATAAGGCAATAAAACATAATTCAACACTTCCAACTACAATCCTTTAGTTTTGTCTGTCTCATTGAGACTGTCATTCCTTTACCTCCTGAACACCCCTCTCATCTTCAAGGGTTTAGTTTTCAAGTTGTTTGCTTGTTTGTTTGTTTGTTTGTTTTAAACTAATAAACTGAACGCTGTGCTTATGTTCTTTTTTCAAATTCTGGATTATTTCCCAGAGTCAGCTGAGGTGCTGATCAGACACAGCTCTGTAGAGTAACACTAAACACCTTCAGCAGAATTAATGTTGGGAGCTTGTGGGCAAAAACCAAATCAATAAATAAATGTCACCAAAATCTATCACCTAAACTCTAAGGCTACAGTTCTCCAGAATCAAATCTGTTATGCTAACCCCGCAACAAACATAAAACCTGGCTTATCAGATTAAAATATTAAAGATATACACGTTTCAAGAAAACTGAATTTAGTGGATGGTTCCCAATGTAACTAGCCATTTCTGGGCTCAAAGCAAAGATCAATAACATTGCCCCATCTTGCAGAGACAAATTATTCCAGAATGATACAAACCATGTATCTAACAAAGCAGATGTCGGCTCTGGAAAATACTTTATATCGGTGGATCTCAACCAAGTTGCTATGGTAGAATCCTTGAATTTCAAAAGAAATCTGTATGTAATCCCAACAATTAAATGATTTCCTTATATATGCCAATTAGTAACAGTACAATACGATAAACATCGCTACCCTAAAAGTTACCAGGTTTAAAGGGATAGTAATGTTTCATAATAAAAGCAGCTCTAATTAATCTTCATAGTATTTGGGCCTTGGAGAGCGTTATTTCAATCCTGTCAGAGTTGTAATTCAAGAGTAATTGAATGATAAAGTATTCCCCTCCCGCCCCTTTTACTGATTTAACACTGCTCAGCTTAGAGCAGCAGGGAGTGTCCAGGCAGATTGCAGAGACGGACAATCTTCAATTAAAGGCCGGCTCCAAAAGGGACTGACAGCGCAGGCACACGGACGTCACTATAACGAGATGTCCGTGCTTCCTGCTACTGTGAGCATCCGAAAAACTGGAATATCTTTGAAACCAGGTAATATTTCTGGCGACTAGCGCTACTAAGCAGCTAGTCGCCAGATGAAGAATTGATTAATGTGAACTTATTGCGGGGTGGTAGTTCCCCTTTAAGATAATGAAAAAAGCTGAAAAACCTGTCAAGGGGGGCAGGGTTTTTATTGTTCGCACAGTAAGAATATTGACCCTTGCTGTGATCTGTCTGGTCTATGGACTGGATTCCACGTCTGAGGAGTGGGGGCTTACACTAGGTAAAAGGGGCGGGAGGGGAAACTTTATCATTCAATTACTCTTGAACTACAACACTCACAGTAATGAAATAACACTCTCTGTGGCTCAAATACTATGAAGATTAATTGGAGCTGCCGACAATATAGTTTTAACCCTTTGAGTGCCAGAGTGGTACAGAATGCATTGCTTTGCAATGCATTCCATACCACTCTGGCACTCAAAGGGTTAAAGGTGTCTTGCTAATGGTGCATAGGACAAGACAAATATAAATAAAAAAAATAAAAATAAATAAAAAAATCAAGATTTAACATTTGCTTCTTCCACACATACACTGATCGCCGCTACAGAACCACAAATACACTTCCTACACCACAACCCTGTTCCACAGTTCACACTTCCACTTGTCCATTAGTAGTCACAGAAGCACAAATAGAATGTCTTCCTCTAGTCCATCTTGCACACAGAATCACATATATACTGTCTGACACTCACTCGAGCCTGGTACCATTCACTCTTTCACAGACCCACTGGTACAGTGTCTGACAACCAGGCCTTGTTCCACTGTCCAACATTACATTTATTTTTCCCATAGAATGCCTTATATTTCTTCAAAGATCTCAGTTTGAAAGCCAGTGCACTAGGAGACTGTCCTAAATTAGCAGTTGTACACCATCTAACTAGCATCAACATTTGGCTCTATGCCCCCTTGAAGGTTTTGCTCGGAGAGCTCACCACCTGCCCACCACTTGTTATACTTCTGCCCCAGATTTCATAACACACTCTTACCTTGTGCAATAGCTATGGATTCAAATCTGTGCAGCTCTCGCAGTAGGCAGCTCCTCTCTGTGGCATGAAGGCTGTAGATGAAGTCCTTGGCTCCTTGTGGGGTGTTCAGAGACTCCATGGGCTCTTTCCTTGGATGTGTGCCCAATAACCTGCAGCTTGGCATGGCTAAGCTCCCAGGACACCTCCGCCTGCCCATCGCAAGCCCACTCCATGGCTTCAGGCATATGGAAGGGCGCAGAGCAGTCCGACTTAATAAGGGTAACATAGACATATCCTGTGCTTTTTTCTTACAGTGTGTACTTATGTGCACTCTTGTAATATAATGTATGTGATGTGAGGGCTGGGATTATGTTAATAATAAAATAAAACCCTTGTATATGATGGTATGTATGTCAGCACCTATAAATATCAGGATGGAAGAGCACAGATAATCTATGATTTTACACAGATGTAATAAGTTAGTAGTTTTAAAATAGTGTTTATTTTTGGATTGTTATGTACAAACTCTTATAGCTGATGAAAGCAAAATGTGCTTTTCTGAATCCTATTATGTTACAGGATTATGCCAGTTGCAATAGTCAGTTATAGGTCTAACAGGTACACATAATATAGATATTTATCACTACCATAATACTTAGAGGTAAGGAGAAAACATGCAGCCAGTATATTACAATCTATAGAGTATAAGGAACACAGCCTGCAAGTACCACAAATACACCAATGTAAACACCAACAATTACAACTTATCACTGAATAAAAGGACTTGGAGACTACACCCAAGTCAGAGAGCACAGGCACAGGGATAAGATGAAGTAATAGGGGAACTGGCTGAGGGTGTCAAAACACAGCCAAGATAATCAGATTCATGTATCAGGGATACAAATATTCAAGTTAACTGGCTCCAAATGTCAGGGATAGGATTTTCTGAGAGATAAGGACATATATATACCAGATGAAACTGTCAGGAAACTAACATATACACTATAGTGATAGAACAGAGAACTTAAATATACTCCAAGTGTCAGTGATACGTAGTGGACTAATATTGTTTACAGAGAGAAGAGCACATATACAACAGATCCAAGCGTCATTGATAAGTGCATCTAACATATACACTATATGTACAGAAAAGTGCATATATACCAGCTCCAAGTGACAGTGATAAGTAAGTCTAACACATACATACCAGCTGCAGAAGTAGTGTGTGTATCAGTGTGTCAGAGGGTCGTACCGGAGTCTAGTGATGGGATTGTGGGCACAGGAGGGTGACTGGCACGGGCGAGTGTGCAGGACAGTGGAATGTGTGCAGTAGAAGGGTAGTGTGTAAGCGCACATGTATGCCCCAACATGTATGTGCACTAGATCCCTGGGTATGTGTGGTGAGGTACAGTGCCAGGCAGGGTGTGCACTAGGAGTGGTGCATGTGTAATAGAGTCCGGGCTGCGGGTTACTCTCAGTGCAGCCGGATTCCTGCTCCCTGTGTCTGTCCGCTGGTCACACCTTGTAGTCCTGATAGCTGTCCACAGGAGTGTGAGGTCGCAGGAGCTTCGGAGGTTGCTATACTGTGCCCGGGAACGGAGCGAGCAGTCCGCACCTCTCAGTCCCACAGCCGGCGGACACACTGCGCATGTGAGTCTCCAGAGCGCAGACCATGGTGCGCGAGCTCGAGGCGCGCTCCTGAGTGACAGGTGCATGCGCAGTGTGCGCAGCAAGCGGGAAGGGGCGTTTGGGGGTCACAGAGGTGTTTGTAGGGCACGTGGGAGAAGATGGGGGTATCGTGGGCAACAGTGAGGCCCTTTGGGGGGTTTCTTAAAATGATAGTAACAATATACGTTGTGGGGTTCATCCTGCTGAGTAAAACAAGGGTACTATTGATGCCGAATTGTGTTTTATTCAAACGTTATTGCAGGTCAGTCTTGAATTTTTTAAGTACAATATTGCAATGCTCTGAAATAATACAGTGGTGCTGTTGCTACACCATCTTAGGTGGTTTATGGTCAACTGACCAGAGATGTTGCTAGGCTGGTATAGCCTGCCACTGTAAACGCTCAGGCCATTGAGATACTGCACAAAGTTTGAGCTGCAATAACTTATGGATAAAACACCTCTCAGCAGCAGGAGTACCCTTGATTTACTCATGAGGATAACCCCTAAAATACATTTTTTCCATTGTAGTGTTACTATCCCTTTAATATAGCTCTTTTCATGTTGTCTACTGATCATTTGGATGCTCAGTGCATTACACACCTGTCTGATACTTAAAGAGTTAATAAGCATTGTCCCAGTTTGTTATGAACAGCGATAAATCACCACAATATAGTCACATGTATTTTTCTCTCACAGGGCCATATGTAGTTTAAGAGGAGCAGCTCTGGGGCACAGCCACTGTGCCAAATAGAACAAATCTCTCCATGGTTTTAACCCTTTGACTGCTGTAGGGATATGTAACAACGTATTGCTCTGCAATGTTTTACAAATCTATGTGGCACTCACAAGGCTTATATGATTTTTTAACCCCTAAATGCTAGATACGTGCCCATTGCATTGTTTCACAATTTGATGGTGACCAATATCATTCAAGGGGTTAAAAAATACTCCATTTAAATCAATGGTAATTTTATTTATTTTTTTCTCTGTGGTACAGTAGTTTTTCTGTACCATAGGATTGCTCCACTCCTGTGTATCGCCTCCTAATAAAAACCACTCACATACGTACACACAAACATTTACCTCTCTATGGCTAGAATAGCCTGATGGCCACCATGAATGTGGTACTTGTGCCTTTATTCATGAGGTAACATCTTCAGTCAGTCCTGGATGTTATGCCCATGGAGGCGGACATGACGGTTGCTCACAGCTTTCTTGAACAGAAGCAGGCAGAGAGCATCAGCCTACTTAACCGTTTAGGAAACACAGGTCTGTGCAACACATTGTGAAGTGTGTGTAAACATATTAATGTATCTAGGTATGTGTCCTTAATACTGTATTTAGGTCTGTCTACCTGTCTGTATGTTTGTCTGTCTATCTATCTATTATCTATCTATCTATCTATGTCTCTATCACCAAAAAAAGTTGGTGATTTTGAGTTTTAAAAAAACACCTTTATGTTGTATTAGCTGTTTTTTAATTTAGACAACTAATTTTGGGGTTATTTATTTAATTTCATAAATTAAGCTAATTAAGGCATGCTGCATGCCCTACGTTAACTCCCGCGATCACTGACACTTAACCCTTTTCTGTGGTAGGGGAAGCCGTTTATTGCCGAGCAGTGCAAGCGTGTAGGGAAGTAATGTAGGGCTAAGAAACAAAACATCTACATGCATGCAAAAGCTTGAGGTCTCATACTTAAAGCCCCATCTCTTGTTACCAGCTTTGGACATGTAATGGTTCTAACTTCCCTGCAAATAATGGTACAGTTGGTCTGCACTAAAAATTAATTAGGTTGGCACAAACTTCAGGGGGGAGATACACTAAGGTGTGATAAGAAGATGGTAAAGCGGAGATTACTTCCCCAGTGATATCACTTCTCCAGTTCCTGTACTATTCTGTGGAGCCTATGCAATACGATTCCTCCAACAATGGATATCTTAGTGCATAGGCTCTATAGAATAACATAGGAACTGGAGAAAGTAACTCCACTTTATCACCTCTGTATCACCTCTTTAGTGCATGATCCCCCCAGGTCTTGCTGTTGGGGCTGTAATGGTGCTACTTTTCCTGTACAAGCATACCTTGGAACTGGTTTGACCATGAGACTCAGAGTTTTGAACCAAATCTCAGGCTGAAGGTCAACATTCTCAGGGTGACAGAGTTCAGTGTTACCTGTTCTATATTCTTCTCCAGTTAATTGCTCCTTTAGTCTTTATACTGGTGCCATGTGTACCAGGAAGGCAGAGGGAGAAGTCCTGCTTGTCTTGGGTGTGTTCATGCAGTGATATATTTAAGTTGCTGAATAGTAAAGCGGAACTAACACCCTTACAAGATGTAGCCACAATTAGAGTGTTATAATCCGTTATAACTCGCTGTGTTATTAGCTTTAGATTCTCGGACCAGCAGGAGAATCTAAAGCTGATGATGTAGGTGTTTTCGTGCAGCCGGGGGGAGTTACAAGAGAGCCGATCAGCTCCGTGCTGACACGCACAATGTGCTGTTCTGGGGGGAAGACGTCACCAGGTACTTTTTGGAATTAAGGATTATTCTTTAATAACACGTTTAAAAAAAAAATAATTACACAGCGAGTTATAACGGATTATAGCACTCTAATTGCGGTTACATCTTGTAGGGGTGTTAGTTCCGCTTTAATGTTCGTTGGTGCAGCTCTCAATTACAGCAATCAGGAACATATCCCAGATAATCTATATTATGAGAACTTTAAGGGTTAATACTTACAAGGTCTCAGGGAAAGTTCCCAGGTATGTGTACAACACATTAATAATGCATTAAGTTGGCACAAGCCCCACGTCTTTTGGGAACTGGGCACCTGTCCTGGACCCAGTTCTGTGGATGCTTTGACTGAAGTGAATGTTTGGCTCTTTTTCTGCAGTGTGCTAGGCAATGTAACTAGATTCTTACTGAAGAAAACAATATAATTAATACAGTATGGGTTACAGTAAATGCCAAGAAAACAAAAGGAAGGAGGGCCGTTCCCTCTACATTTCAAAGGAATATTAGATAATATGAACTGTACGTGGAGAGTAAAAAGAGCTGCAATTTGCTGATCACATTGACAAGGGCAAAATGTGACTTGGAACCTTATTTAACAAGCTATAAAGGTGCAATTCTGGAGCAAACAACTGCACCATGGAAGGGGGGTGAATATTTCCATTGATTTAAATGAGGATTTTAAACCTCTGAGTACCAGAAGGCTATGCAACGCACTGCAAAGAAATGGTTATTCAAATCGGAATTTGCAAAATTTTCATTTCTCCCCCTTGGTGCAGTTGGTTTGTTCCAGAACTTTGGTCCGTAGTCTATAAGGTAAAAAGGAGCAATTCTGGAGCAAACCAACTGTACCATAGGGGACTAGATAAAATACTCAATTATTTATGGGGGTTTTAACTATGTGAATGCTAGAGAGGTCTGCACCATGGGAAATACATGGTAGACCTGTGCAGCAATCAAGGTGTTAAAATCCCCTGATTCCTCTATTTAACGGGGATTTGGGGAATTTGTATTTGTCCCCTTTGGTTCTGTTGGTTTTGTCCACAATTACACCTTATGTTATACAGCCCTTAGGGCCTGCCATTAACCCTGTGAGTGCTGAGGGGTACATAACGCAGATGGTATGGGAAGCAGCATGGAAGGTTAGTATCTGGTTGGCAGGGAGTGGCAGTTGGGATGGGGTGCATAATGGAATGTTAGTATCTGATTGACAGGGTGCGGCATTTGGGATGGGGTGCATAATGGAATGTTAGTATCTGGCTGGTAGGGAGTGGCAGTTGGAATTGCATGCAAAGTGCAAGGTTAGTATCTGGCTGGTAGGAAGTGGCAGTTGGGATGGGGTGCATAATGGAATGTTAATATCTGGTTGGTATGGAGTGGCAGTTGGTATGGCATGCAGAGTGGAATGTTAGTATCTGGCTGGTAGGGAGTGGCATTTGGGATGGCATGCAGAGTGGAATGTTAGTATCTGGCTGCTAGGAAGTGGCAGTTGGGATGGCATGCAGAGTGGAATGTTAGTATCTGGCTGGTAGGGAGTGGCAGATGGGATGGCATGCAGAGTGGAATGTTAGTATCTGGATGGTAGGGAGTGGTAGTTGGGATGGCATGCAGAGTGGAATGTTAGTATCTGGCTGGTAGGGAGTGACAGTTGGGACGGCATGCAGAGTGGAATGTTAGTATCTGGCTGGTAGGGAGTGGCAGTTGGGACGGCATGCAGAGTGGAATGTTAGTATCTGGCTGGTATGGAGTGGCAGTTGAGATGGCATGCAGAGTGGAATGTTAGTATCTGGCTGGTAGGGAGTGGCAGTTGGGATGGCATGCAGAGTGGAATGTTAGTATCTGGCTGGTAGGGAGTGGCAGTTGGGATGGCATGCAGAGTGGAATGTTAGTATCTGGCTGGTAGGGAGTGGCAGTTGGGATGGCATGCAGAGTGGAATGTTAGTATCTGGCTGGTAGGGAGTGGCAGTTGGGATGGCATGCAGAGTGGAATGTTAGTATCTGGCTGATAGGGAGTGGCAGTTGGGATGGCATGCAGAATGGAATGTTAGTATCTGGCTGGTAGGGAGTGGCAGTTGGGATGGCATGCAGAGTGGAATGTTAGTATCTGGCTGGTAGGGAGTGGCAGTTGGGATGGCATGCAGAGTGGAATGTTAGTATCTGGCTGATAGGGAGTGGTAGTTGGGATGGCATGCAGAGTGGAATGTTAGTATCTGGCTGGTAGGGAGTGGCAGTTGGGATGGCATGCAGAGTGGAATGTTAGTATCTGACTGGTAGGGAGTGGCAGATGGGATGGCATGCAGAGTGGAATGTTAGTATCTGGATGGTAGGGAGTGGTAGTTGGGATGGTATGCAGAATGGAATGTTAGTATCTGGCTGGTAGGGAGTGGCAGATGGGATGGCATGCAGAGTGGAATGTTAGTATCTGGATGGTAGGTAGTGGCAGTTGGGACGGCATGCAGAATGGAATGTTAGTATCTGGCTGGTAGGGAGTGGCAGTTGGGATGGTATGCAGAGTGGAATGTTAGTATCTGGCTGGTAGGGAGTGGCAGATGGGATGGCATGCAGAGTGGAATGTTAGTATCTGGCTGGTAGGGAGTGGTAGTTGGGATGGCATGCAGAGTGGAATGTTAGTATCTGGCTGGTAGGGAGTGGCAGATAGGATGGCATGCAGAGTGGAATGTTAGTATCTGGATGGTAGGGAGTGGTAGTTGGGATGGCATGCAGAATGGAATGTTAGTATCTGACTGGTAGGGAGTGGCAGATGGGATGGCATGCAGAATGGAATGTTAGTATCTGGCTGGTAGGTAGTGGCAGTTGGGATGGCATGCAGAATGGAATGTTAGTATCTGGCTGGTAGGGAGTGGCAGTTGGGATGGTATGCAGAGTGGAATGTTAGTATCTGGCTGGTAGGGAGTGGCAGATGGGATGGCATGCAGAGTGGAATGTTAGTATCTGGCTGGTAGGGAGTGGTAGTTGGGATGGCATGCAGAGTGGAATGTTAGTATCTGGCTGGTATGGAGTGGCAGTTGGGATGGTATGCAGAGTGGAATGTTAGTATCTGGCTGGTAGGGAGTGGCAGATGGGATGGCATGCAGAGTGGAATGTTAGTATCTGGCTGGTAGGGAGTGGCAGTTGGGATGGTATGCAGAGTGGAATGTTAGTATCTGGCTGGTAGGGAGTGGCAGATGGGATGGCATGCAGAGTGGAATGTTAGTATCTGGCTGGTAGGAAGTGGCAGTTGGGATGGCATGCAGAATGGAATGTTAGTATCTGGCTGGTAGGGAGTGGCAGTTGGGATGGCATGCAGAGTGGAATGTTAGTATCTGGCTGGTAGGGAGTGGCAGTTGGGATGGCATGCAGAATGGAATGTTAGTATCTGGCTGGTAGGGAGTGGCAGTTGGGATGGCATGCAGAGTGGAATGTTAGTATCTGGCTGGTAGGGAGTGGCAGTTGGTATGGCATGCAGAGTGGAATGTTAGTATCTGGCTGGTAGGGAGTGGCAGATAGGATGGCATGCTGAGTGGAATGTTAGTATCTGGATGGTAGGGAGTGGCAGTTGGGATGGTATGCAGAGTGGAATGTTAGTATCTGGCTGGTAGGGAGTGGTAGTTGAGATGGCATGCAGAGTGGAATGTTAGTATCTGGCTGGTAGGCAGTGGCAGATGGGATGGCATGCAGAATGGAATGTTAGTATCTGGCTGGTAGGGAGTGGCAGTTGGGATGGTATGCAGAGTGGAATGTTAGTATCTGGCTGGTAGGGAGTGGTAGTTGGGATGGCATGCAGAGTGGAATGTTAGTATCTGGCTGGTAGGGAGTGGTAGTTGGGATGGCATGCAGAGTGGAATGTTAGTATCTGGCTGGTAGGGAGTGGCAGTTGGGATGGTATGCAGAATGGAATGTTAGTATCTGGCTGCTAGGAAGTGGCAGTTGGGATGGCATGCAGAGTGGAATGTTAGTATCTGGCTGGTAGGGAGTGGCAGTTGGGATGGCATGCAGAGTGGAATGTTAGTATCTGGCTGGTAGGGAGTGGCAGATGGGATGGTATGCAGAGTGGAATGTTAGTATCTGGCTGGTAGGAAGTGGCAGATGGGATGGCATGCAGAGTGGAATGTTAGTATCTGGCTGGTAGGAAGTGGCAGATGGGATGGCATGCTGAGTGGAATGTTAGTATCTGGCTGGTAGGGAGTGGCAGATAGGATGGCATGCTGAGTGGAATGTTAGTATCTGGATGGTAGGGAGTGGCAGTTGGGATGGCATGCAGAGTGGAATGTTAGTATCTGGCTGGTAGGGAGTGGCAGTTGGGATGGTATGCAGAATGGAATGTTAGTATCTGGCTGGTAGGGAGTGGCAGTTGGGATGGCATGCAGAGTGGAATGTTAGTATCTGGCTGCTAGGAAGTGGCAGTTGGGATGGCATGCAGAGTGGAATGTTAGTATCTGGCTGGTAGGGAGTGGCAGTTGGGATGGCATGCAGAGTGGAATGTTAGTATCTGGCTGGTAGGGAGTGGCAGTTGGGATGGTATGCAGAGTGGAATGTTAGTATCTGGCTGGTAGGGAGTGGCAGTTGGGATGGCATGCAGAGTGGAATGTTAGTATCTGGCTGCTAGGAAGTGGCAGTTGGGATGGCATGCAGAGTGGAATGTTAGTATCTGGCTGGTAGGGAGTGGTAGTTGGGATGGTATGCAGAGTGGAATGTTAGTATCTGGCTGGTAGGAAGTGGCAGATGGGATGGCATGCAGAGTGGAATGTTAGTATCTGGCTGGTAGGAAGTGGCAGATGGGATGGCATGCTGAGTGGAATGTTAGTATCTGGCTGGTAGGGAGTGGCAGATGGGATGGCATGCAGAGTGGAATGTTAGTATCTGGCTGGTAGGGAGTGGCAGATGGGATGGCATGCAGAGTGGAATGTTAGTATCTGGCTGGTAGGAAGTGGCAGATGGGATGGCATGCTGAGTGGAATGTTAGTATCTGGCTGGTAGGAAGTGGCAGATGGGATGGCATGCTGAGTGGAATGTTAGTATCTGGCTGGTAGGGAGTGGCAGATGGGATGGCATGCAGAGTGGAATGTTAGTATCTGGCTGGTAGGAAGTGGCAGATGGGATGGCATGCTGAGTGGAATGTTAGTATCTGGCTGGTAGGCAGTGGCAGTTGGGATGGCATGCAGAGTGGAATGTTAGTATCTGGCTGGTAGGGAGTGGCAGTTGGGATGGCATGCAGAGTGGAATGTTAGTATCTGGCTGGTAGGCAGTGGCAGATGGGATGGCATGCAGAGTGGAATGTTAGTATCTGGCTGGTAGGCAGTGGCAGATGGGATGGCATGCAGAGTGGAATGTTAGTATCTGGCTGGTAGGCAGTGGCAGATGGGATGGCATGCAGAGTGGAATGTTAGTATCTGGCTGGTAGGGAGTGGCAGTTGGGATGGTATGCAGAGTGGAATGTTAGTATCTGGCTGGTAGGCAGTGGCAGATGGGATGGCATGCAGAGTGGAATGTTAGTATCTGGATGGTAGGGAGTGGCAGTTGGGATGGCATGCAGAGTGGAATGTTAGTATCTGGATGGTAGGGAGTGGCAGTTGGGATGGTATGCAGAGTGGAATGTTAGTATCTGGCTGGTAGGCAGTGGCAGATGGGATGGCATGCAGAGTGGAATGTTAGTATCTGGCTGGTAGGGAGTGGCAGATGGGATGGCATGCTGAGTGGAATGTTAGTATCTGGCTGGTAGGAAGTGGCAGTTGGGATGGCATGCTGAGTGGAATGTTAGTATCTGGCTGGTAGGAAGTGGCAGATGGGATGGCATGCTGAGTGGAATGTTAGTATCTGGCTGGTAGGCAGTGGCAGTTGGGATGGCATGCAGAGTGGAATGTTAGTATCTGGCTGGTAGGCAGTGGCAGATGGGATGGCATGCAGAGTGGAATGTTAGTATCTGGCTGGTAGGGAGTGGCAGATGGGATGGCATGCTGAGTGGAATGTTAGTATCTGGCTGGTAGGAAGTGGCAGATGGGATGGCATGCAGAGTGGAATGTTAGTATCTGGCTGGTAGGGAGTGGCAGATGGGATGGCATGCTGAGTGGAATGTTAGTATCTGGCTGGTAGGCAGTGGCAGATGGGATGGCATGCAGAGTGGAATGTTAGTATCTGGCTGGTAGGGAGTGGCAGTTGGGATGGCATGCAGAGTGGAATGTTAGTATCTGGCTGGTATGGAGTGGCAGATGGGATGGCATGCAGAGTGGAATGTTAGTATCTGGCTGGTAGGAAGTGGCAGATGGGATGGCATGCTGAGTGGAATGTTAGTATCTGGCTGGTATGGAGTGGCAGATGGGATGGCATGCAGAGTGGAATGTTAGTATCTGGCTGGTAGGAAGTGGCAGATGGGATGGCATGCAGAGTGGAATGTTAGTATCTGGCTGGTAGGGAGTGGCAGATGGGATGGCATGCAGAGTGGAATGTTAGTATCTGGCTGGTAGGGAGTGGCAGATGGGATGGCATGCAGAGTGGAATGTTAGTATCTGGCTGGTAGGAAGTGGCAGATGGGATGGCATGCTGAGTGGAATGTTAGTATCTGGCTGGTATGGAGTGGCAGATGGGATGGCATGCAGAGTGGAATGTTAGTATCTGGCTGGTAGGAAGTGGCAGATGGGATGGCATGCAGAGTGGAATGTTAGTATCTGGCTGGTAGGGAGTGGCAGATGGGATGGCATGCTGAGTGGAATGTTAGTATCTGGCTGGTAGGGAGTGGCAGATGGGATGGCATGCTGAGTGGAATGTTAGTATCTGGCTGGTATGGAGTGGCAGTTGGGATGGCATGCAGAGTGGAATGTTAGTATCTGGCTGGTAGGGAGTGGCAGATGGGATGGCATGCAGAGTGGAATGTTAGTATCTGGCTGGTAGGCAGTGGCAGATGGGATGGCATGCAGAGTGGAATGTTAGTATCTGGCTGGTAGGGAGTGGCAGATGGGATGGCATGCAGAGTGGAATGTTAGTATCTGGCTGGTAGGGAGTGGCAGATGGGATGGCATGCAGAGTGGAATGTTAGTATCTGGCTGGTAGGGAGTGGCAGATGGGATGGCATGCTGAGTGGAATGTTAGTATCTGGCTGGTAGGGAGTGGCAGATGGGATGGCATGCAGAGTGGAATGTTAGTATCTGGCTGGTAGGCAGTGGCAGATGGGATGGCATGCAGAGTGGAATGTTAGTATCTGGCTGGTAGGCAGTGGCAGATGGGATGGCATGCAGAGTGGAATCTTTAAAACCATCAAACATGAATCCAGTAACCCCTCGCGGGGATATAGAGATGCAAGCACGCACACCTAAAGCTTTTCGTGTAAACTAAAAAAAAACACCTATGATTAATATTTGGAGACAGGAAGGAATTTTTTTTACGCACTTGGGGCTAAATTAAAAATTGCTCCAGAGGGGTGTTTTTGCCTTCCTCTGGATCAACAGGGGTGTTTTTGGCGTGGGCTGGGCTTGATGAACACATGTCTTTCTTCAGCCTTATCAACTATGTTACTATGAAATACCAGACTGCCATTTGGAATCAGGAAGGATTTTTTTACTCACTTGGGGCTTAACTGGAAATGGCTTCAATTGTGTTTTTATACTTTCCTCTGGATCAACAGGAGTGATATGGCATGGGCTGAACTTGATGGACACAGGTCTTTTTTTCGGCCTATGTTACTCTGTTAATGCTGGTAGGATGTTCATCTGTTATGTTATTCTGTTAATGCTGGTAGGATGTTCATGTGTTAAAGGGATAGTAAACGTTGAAAATAAGTTTATTTTATATTGTAGCTCTTAAAAGAAACATGAAAAATGATATAAGTCTTAACCTCCCAAACCTTTATGGTTTGGGAGATATTCAGAAGCAAAGTTCCCCCCGAGTGACGTCACCCTTCTAGCTCTCAGATTTGGAATCCGGTCCCGGGACCGGTTGTGCCTCTCCAGAAGTGCCAAGATCACGATCTTTAAAAATAATTTCTTAATTGGAATGGTCTACAAAGTGTGCTTTCAAGCCAGGCACACTTTGTAGACAGTTCCAATTAAGTAGTTATTTTTAAAGATCTTGATCTCAGCACTGCTAAAGAACTGCCTGTTGATCTGTGGACCGAATTCCAAATCTGTCCACTAGATGGCAGACTTGGCTGAAACAGCCAGGAAAAGGGAACTTTATTTTACTTCTGAATATCATTTTTCATGTTTTTTTAGGGGCTACAGTATAAAATAAACTTATTTTCAAGGTTTACTATCCATTTAAAGGGATAGTAATACTTAAAAGGTAAAAAAAATATGTTCTAGGGTTTATCCCCCTGAGTAAAACAAGAGTGCTCCCACTGCTGAAAGGTGTTTCATTCAAAAGTTATTTATTTTCAAAGTTGAATTTTTTAGGTGCAATATCACAGTGGCCTGAAATTGTACAGTGGCGATGTTGCTACACCATCCTATGGAGATTTATGGTCCCGGGACCAGAGCTGTCCATAAGATCGTGTAGCAACAGCACCACTGTACAATTTCAGGCCACTGTGGTATTGCCCCTAAAAAATTCAACTTTGAAAATTAATAACTTTTGAATGAAACACCTTTCAGCAGTGGGAGTGCCCTTGTTTTACTCAGGGGGATAAACCCTACAACATATTTTTTTTTACATTTTAAGTATTACTGTCCCTTTAAGTTACTCTGTTAATGTGGGTAGTATACTGATCCACAGAAGAGTCCAGTTGTCTGTTGGAGTCAGGAAAAAAATCAGAGGCATAAATTTGCAATGTCTTCAGTGGGTCTGTTTTTGTTTTTTGCTTTTCCCTGGATCCATAAAGAAGATCTTGCAAATGTTGAACTTGGTGGATGCATTTTGTTTTTCAACCTCACCAACGATGTTACTACACGTTTTGTTCAGACGAAAACTGGAATAGTTCTAAGGGAACCAGAAGAACTACGGTGGAGAAATAAAAATTCCTCGTATTTCCATTGATTTAAATGGTTTAACCTTGCGAATGCTGGAGAGGTCTCTATCGTACAAGGTTAAAACCTTTTGGATGCCAGAGTGGCATTGAAATGCATTGGATACCTCTCCGGCACGCAAAGGGTTAAAAGCTCCTTTTGCATCAATTGGAAGTTTTCCTATCTCCCCTCTGAAACACTTGGTTTGCTCTAGAATTATTCCAGTATTTTCGGGGTCTAGGGTCACCTCTGTATTTGATCTGTAATCCAGTTTTCTTCGATTTACAAATGCTTGTCTTATCACTATTTTCTGTAAATCCTATAGTGGAGCTGCGGGTGGCACTATCTCAAAGGATCTAGCAACATCTAAAGAGATCATAATTACTGCACATCCTCGCTCAAAACTCACACTGCCTTATGTAAATGAAGTTGATTATTATACCATGACTCATCTCTTTTAAAAACCTACTTTGCCAAATGCGCAAAGTAAATGAAATAATTCAGATGAAAGCCAAATGCATCATAGGAGAAAAATAAAAAAGTAAAAAAAATCTAAATTTCTCATTGATTTAAATTAGGCATTTAACTTCTTGAATGCTACATATCTCAAAGGCATTTTGAATCAGTGAATTGGAAATTTCTCTAGCATTCAAAGGTTTTAAAGTGCCATTTAAATCAGCGGGAAATTTTATTTTATCTTTAGTGTTGCATTTGCATACCTCCCAACATTTCAAATTGCCAAAGAGGGACACTTGTGTTTTAGGGGGTGTTGCTGTGGGAGTGGCTGGTGGGAGGGACATTACTGAGAATTTTTAGGCTATTTCATGACCTATTAAAGTGATAGTAATGTCAAAAAAAACTTTTCTGCATTTAGAAGAGCTCAAAAAGTTGATCTAAATGCAAAAAAACGTATCTCTCAAACTGCTATGGTTTAAGAGATACGGGCATTTGAAGTTTGATTTCTCCTACTGACAGCTGTAAAGCTGTCAGCAGGAGATTCGTGTCGGTCGACACTGTGGCGCTTGAGAAGTGCTGAGATCTCGTTACTTACACAGAATCCCTTCAATTGAATGGTCTAAAACGTTTTAGACCATTCCATTGAAGGGATTCCGTGTAAGTAACGAGATCCCGGCACTTCTCAAGCGCCACAGTGTCGACCGACACGGATCTCCTGCTGACAGCTTTACAGCTGTCAGTAGGAGAAATCAAACTTCAAATGCCCGTATCTCTTAAACCATAGCGGTTTGAGAGATACGTTTTTTTGCATTTAGATCAGCTTTTTGAGCTCTTCTAAATGCAAAAAAGTTTTTTTTAGACATTACTATCACTTTAATACCTCCATGTGTAAGCTAATAAATTACTTATAACAAAACAAAAGTATTTTATTTAAACAGACTAATGTATAAACACATATACTGACGTTTAAACAAACATTAATGTGAGTGTTATTGCTCTGGATCAATCTGATACATTTATATATACACCACACAGAGCGTGGGATCGGGTGATCTCCCTTTACATGTGGTTTCTTTTGTTATCACACTGCAGGGCAGGGCTGCTGTGGATGCCTGTGGATTTTGTTGTACTCTGTTATGAAAAATTCTAATAAACAGTTACGAAAAGAGGGACATCAGGGAGGGAAAAGAGGGACATCAGGGTGGGAAAGAGGGACAGAGGGATTTGGGTTTAAAAGAGGGACTGTCCATCCCTCCCTGGTGTGTACTAGAGAGTATGATCCCTGCAGTGCATGCCAGTGGATAATCCTCACCATTTTTTTTTTCCTAACTGTTTATTAGAATTTTTCATAACAGAGTACAACAAAATCCACAGGCATCCACAGCAGCTCTGCCCTGCAGTGCGATAACAAAAGAAACCACATGTAAAGAGAGATCACCCAATCCCACTCTCTTCCCCACCCAGGTTCCACTGTGTAGCCCCCAGGGGTCCAAGCGTTGTTGTGATGCACCTGCTGGATGGCCAGGAGCCCAATAACCCAGCCATTAACGGATGCAAGAGGCCCCCCACAACTGTGGGAAGCAGAAGCGGTCAGCAAATGCCAGGCACCCAGTCCCCCAAGGGGAAAAGGGAGTGACCACCCACTGCTGCCCCCCACAGGCGAAGATTCTTCACCATCGTTTAACCCTTTGAGTGCCAGTGGGGTACGCAATTCATTGAAATCAATGCATTGTGTAACCCTCGTGCACTCAAAGGATTAATGCCAGAAAGTCCCATTCACTTAACCCATAGCATGCACTGGGAAACTGACAGTGACGGCCAACTGACGAAAGGAACGCCCCAAATGCCTAATTTCCCTTCTCATGGTGCATGTGATATTAAGTGGAGGTGTTATGTAGATTAAAACATTGATATAGACAAATGTAGTAACTTAATGGTGATTCTAGCTCCTGACTTAGTCTGGAATCACCGTCATACATTCGCCCCACTGAGACTAATGTACAAAGAAAAACTGGAGCAATACAGGAGGAAACCAATGCACCACAAGGGACACATAAAATTCCCCACATTTCCTTTGGTTTCAATGTAGTTTTTAACTCCTTGAATGTTAAACAGGCCTGAACTAGAACGAGAGGTCATCCATTAAGACTAGAGAAAAGGCATTTTCGACTAAAACAGAGGCAGGGATTTTTATTTAGTAAGGGAAGTAAAGCTATGGAATTCTTTGACTCAGGATGCTGTATTTGCAGAGACTGGAACTTCTTTCAAAAAAGCAACGGATGCCTATCAGCACAGAACATTACTGAGAATTACGACAGCTGGCTTCAAAGAAGATAGGATGTTGATCCAGAGAACTAACTGCCATTTGGAGTCAGGAAGGATTTTTTTTACCCACTTGGGGCTAAAGTGGAAATGTCTTCAATGGGTTTTATTGTTCTTTTGCTTTACTCTGGATCAATAGGCTTGTTTAGGCATGGGCAGGACTTGACAGATTTATGTCTCTTTTTCAGCCTCATCAACTGTATTACTATGTTACTATCTCTCCAACACATCACTTAGCAACGTGCTCACCCCACCATCTTGTGTTTTCCTGTCCAGCCAGACCAGGTACATATTGTTCCATACACAATTCATGGTTTGTTGTTTTTGTGGACCCGTATATATCACAGGGAAGTACACAATCCCTGATTAAAGGAATAGTAATACTTCGTTTTATCTTTATTTTATTTTGTAGGCATTAAAAAAACGTGAAGAACGATATGAGTCTTATCTCTCAAACCTTTATGGTTTGAGAGATATTCACAAGCAAAGTTTCCCCTCCCACCCCTTTCACCTAGTGAAAGCCCTGCCACCCTTGACAAGTTTTTCATGTTTTTCCCTTATCTTAACTGAAGATTGTCCCTCTCTGCAGTCTACCTGGGCACATCCCTTCTGATCTGGCTGAGCAGTGTTACATCAGAAAAGGGGCGGGAGGGGGACACTTTGTCATTGAATTACTCTTGAACTACAACTCTGATAGAATTGAAATAACACTTTCCAAAGTCCAAATACTATGATGATTAATTAGAGCTGCTTTTATTATGAAACATTACTATCCCTTTAATACCTCTAGCACATTTATTATTCCCGTTCCTGACTAAATTGTATGAATTAAGTGAGTGGAAATGACTAAGGTTTAAGTCTTGCTGTTCCTTGTGTTTCTGATCATAAACTAACAGCTGCACAGACAAAGTAGCAATGTTGGCTCTCCCTGCATGGTTAATATGATACATGAAGTTTTGTTGTACAATTTAATATTCTTCCTGAACAGAAAACCAGAAGCGTTATTTTCTCAGTATAGCAGACTCTAATGTAGGTGTACAAGAACAAGATAAAATTGGATTTTGCCCATCTCTGCTTTAACTCTTTGGATGCATCCATGGGATTATAAGTATTCTGTATGGGATCACTAGAGAAACCTCCTTTCCATTCCATGAGGAGGGAGTTTGGGTGTGTTACTCAGCGCTCAGAATGAGGCTGGACTCCTGTCAGACAGCCAATTCCTTCCTACTCTCGCCTGTCAGCAAAAAGAGCTGAAGTCAGATTTCTACAACCGGTTTGTTGGAAAGTTTTTATACTGTGCCAGGGAGAATGTGTCATGTCCTAATTCTGGCTTCAGCCATGCTCTGCCTCTAACAGGGCTATAGTTTCAAAAGTGGGGCAGTTCTGGGGTGATCGAACTGGAACCATAGGGGACAAATACAAATTCCCCAAATTCCCATTGATTTAAATGGAGCTGTTAACTCATTGAATGCTAGAAAGGTATCCAAACCATTGCTTTGCAAAAAAATCCAAACGTATTACAACTTGAGGCAGTATTACAGGATGATATTTCTGAAGCAGAAAGATGGATAGCTAAAAATGAATAGTCCTTAAAACTGGCAAAACGGTTACAATGGTATTTGGCACAAGGCAGAAACGAATTAAACGCTGCAATATCTATTTAACCATCGTAACAAAGTCTAATAGTAACTTGGCCTCGGTCGACGTCTCCAAATATCTTGGTATGTGGCTTGACCCCAGCATCACTTTTGGTCTTCATATTCAGGCACGTGCACACAGACACCAAGAGGGGCTCGAGCACCTGCCCTTTTTGTCCAAAGTGCCCTCATGCCCTTTTAACAAAATAAAAAAAATTATAATAATTATGAGAAGTGCCCTTTTTTTCAATTGAGCCCCTGCCCCCCAAAATGTCTGTGCACGTCCCTGTTCATATTGATAAATTAGCATCCAAATTTCTATGTCACAAATCCATCTTGCATAATTCAATACTCTGTGAAACTCATTATTTCACTTTGCCCTCCAATGTAATTACACCAGCCATCATTGTGATATGTTTAAAGATGTAAAGTGTTTATCACTAGAATGTAGCCCTTCAGCTTTCTTGCCTAGTTTATAACCACTTCTCTAGAAATCTGCCACACTACCTGATCAGTATGCTTACTCCTTCTCTCCATACTCACTATAACCTCAGCTCCACTACCAACAACTCACTGAGTATTCCACGCTACAAGAAAGAAGCAGGATGATCTGCCTTCTCCTTTAGAGCTCCAAAAGCCTGGAATAACCTACCCCCAAATACAATCCCTAAAAAAGACTTCTTCTTTGTAATTAAAGCAATACATAACAGTATATAATTTTATGTGTATTTATATTGTTATTGTTTCTCTATTTTATGTAAATATGTAACTTCTTACTGTAAAAGCTCTCCGGGATATATTTGAAAATTAAATTACTGAGGGTTGAGGCTTTGAGAATACTGGGTGGTAGGGAGTTCCAGAGGTAGTTAACATCAAGGTAAAAAGCATTCAGAAGCAATACAGCATGTAAAGCCTTCCATGTGAAACTGCAGCTTCTAAGGCTGAGTCATGTTGGGAGAGGCAGGTCTCAGTTAACAGCAAGAAGCAGGAGTGACTGTGAGCAGAAAAGGTTGTGTATGGCAGCAGATATGTTAGTGAGGGAGCAAACGTTCTGTAGACCACATTAGAAAGGCTGAGCAAGTAGTGGGAGGGTAGGAATGGGGATGAGGTTAGAAAGAAGACAGTAGGAGTGGGAACTGATTAAAGGGGGATATGAGTAGGGCCAGGATTTGGGGAGATGTCACCAGCAACAAAGAGGAGAATAATACATATAGCATGAAGGTGGGAGTGTGATGTGTGTCTGGTGGGAGTGGGGTTAGCAGGACAGACTGTTCTAAGAAATAGATACAGGGTATGGTTACAAAATGGATTAGATGAGAGGAATGAGGAGGAGATATGAATGTGAGGAATAATAGGCAAAAAGAGAAAGTACTGGATTTTGCACATAAGGAGAGCTGAAATGCAGGCTGCATTGTGGGATATTATGATTAGTGTTTATTTCTCTTGTGTATATGGTCATCCCATTGTTCCACAGTAATAAAAAAAAATTAAAATGCTCGTATATTCAAAAAGACTGTTATCTTATCACAGTCCATTCACAGATAATCATGGACAATCAAATGGATCTCAGGAAAGGCAGGAATGTCTGCTCCCTAAGAACACAGGTAAGACTAGATTTTAGGCCTCAGATAATAAATAGAGACATTGTACAGGCACCACATGAAGTACATTAGGGGTGGGCAACATAACTCCCTCCAGCTTCTACAAGACTACAACTCCTAACGTATTTAAGTGTATTTAACTCCATTTCATTTTAGGTCTTACTGTTCCTTTAAATAAAAGTGAATTTGGGGATAGTTATCTGTTGATTTGCTCCTCTTTTACTTTGTGTATAAATCCCTTCAACTCTACTTGGAGCATGTGTCACAGATGTCTTATCCTAGATGCTAAAATCTGCCTGCTTTGCAATTATGTACCATTTGCATAAAGAAAATGGAGCCATTATGGGGCAACCCAACTGCACTACGGTAAACAAATAAAACATCCTCAATTTTACCTTTGTGCAGCAATGCATGTGACATCTCGAGTATTCAAGGTGTTAAATGCCCCATTGATATCAGTGGGAATTTAGTGATTTTTTATTTAATCAACTAGTCAAAGAGCCCATGCACACGGGCCACAGTGCCACCCAGCAATGACCGTGGTGCAGTCATACACAGTAGAGACGCACCGCAGCTGATAAGGAGCGGGGCGCTTCGAATTCAGACCGTAGTCCTTCGGTGCGCAGAAAGGACTACGGTCTGAATTTAGAGCCCCGCTCTGGTATGAGCCGCGGAGCGGGCAGTCTGTAGTGCGCATGACTACAGTATGCCCAGTCGTCTATACTGCACATGACGGCTTCTGACAAACACATTTAGCGAATTATTATATAGGATATGGGGAAGTTAGTTTGCTCCAGAATTCATCCTTTCTCTTTGTGTATATGACCCTGTAGCTTTTCACATGTTCACTTCATGCATTGCTTTTAAAGGGATAGTAATGTTTCACAAAAACAGCAGCTCTGATTAATCTTCATAGTATTTGAGCCATGGAGAGTGTTATTTCTATACTATCAGAGTTGTAGTTTAAGAGTAATTCAATGATAAACTATCCTCCTCCTGTCCCTTTTACTGATGTAACAATGTTCACCTCAGATGTGGAATCTGGTCTCTTGACCGGACAGCTCACAGCAAAGGACAATCTTCTTACTGTGAGAACAATGAAAACCCTGCCCCCCTTGACAGGTTTTTCAGGTTTTTCCTTATGCTCATTAAAGATTGTCCCTCTCTGCGATCCATCTTGCAGCTCTGAGGTGAGCAGTGTTACATCAGTAAAAGGGGCGGGAGGGGGACACTTTATCATTCAATTACTCTTGAACTACAACTCTGACTGTATTGAAATAACACTCTCCATGGCCCAAACACTATGAAGATTAGTTGGAGCTGCTTTTATTGTGAAACATTACTTTAAGCAAGGCCCCATTCACACTGGTGACTTTTTGTATCAATGATTTTGCTATATAGAATCACATGGGTGGTTATACACTAAAGTGTAATAAAGAAGTGATAATGTGGAGATAACTTCTCCATTGGTATCACTTCTCCAATTCCTGTGTTATTCTATAGATATTTAAAGTGCATTGGCTCCATGGAATAACATAGGAACAGGAGAAGTGATATCACTGGGGAATTCATCTCTACTTTATCACCTCTTTATCACACCTTAGTGCATCTCCCCTCCAGAGATGTTGTTGCAATTTTGTATCAAGTGTTTTTTCTCCCAGCATCCTTGTCATGCACTATAACATGGATAGACAACCACAGGCCACACTTGTGACCTTTAAGTCCCCCAAAGGTCAGAACATTATTGTTGAAAATAAAACTGGGCTTTTAATTCCTTGCATGTCAGAAATCTCTCCAGTGCGTTGCAAAGCAATGCGTCAAGAATCTCTCTAGCATTCAGTGGGTTAAAATCATCATTTAAATAAATGGGAATTTTGAGAATTTTTATTTTCCACATAGTGCAGTTGGTTTGCCCCAGAATTACTCCAGTTTTGTTTGAACATAGGGCCTTACATGCTAGAACATTTTCCTCAGCATTATTCCTGGGGCACACCAGCAGGTCAGCTTTTCATTATATTATATAACAGGTGAGCAATCAGTGGCTCTGTCACTGTGATTATGCTGCCTGTGCTTAATTAGGAATATACTGAAAACCTGACCTGCAAGTTTGCACTGAGAACTGAAGCTGAGAATCACTGCCATAGTGTTTCCTTGAATTCTCTCAATTCTCTCTCAAAGCATTTCATGCCCTAATGACAGATGTATTGAAGTGTTTTTTGTGTGTGTGTGTGTGTGTGTGTGTGTGTGTTTTTTTTAACCCCTTAAGGACTGGTGACGTGCCAGGACCTTCACCGTTTTTTTTCCTGAAGGACTGGAACGTCACATACATTCTATTTTATTTTCCGTTCATCCCCTGTCAGTCAGTCTGCGTGCCTGTGTGTTTAACATCTGCAAAGACACAGACGCACAGACTGACTGACTGAGGGCATGAATGGAGGTCGGAAGCATAAAGCTATGGTAAGGTACGCCGGTTCTCTGTGTGTGCTGTGTTGGTGGGTACTATATTTTTGTCTGGAGGCATGGTTTCTGATGTGCTTGGTTTGTATAAGAGATTGTTGTTGGGTTAAATATAGCGAATTTATGGTTTCGGGTTCAAGCAACATTTATGGAGGCGACATGAGAATCTCATGCTTTTGATGCAGGGCAAGATTCTCATGTCACCCTTTTTATCACTGTGACATGCTTAATGTGCTGTTTACTTGCACGCTATTTTGTCAGCAACATTTTCAATGGATACTCTTACAGCCAACATAGACCCTACGTGTTAGTCTTTCAAGTTAGATAAAGAGGGTCTATGGGGACAAGAGAGTGAATCATGAGACTTCAGTCTTACAGTTTAGTCTCTTATCTCATGACCAACAATGGAGCTCTTTGGGGTTTCTTTTAAAAAGCCCTTTCTTCTCCCCTTTTGGTAAGCCAGGGCCTACAATGCAGCCTTGGTTTCATCAGCAGGACTGCTCCCAAGGCACTATCGTAATGGCAGCTGCCCTTTAAGCAATGTGCAGCAAAATAACATTAACCTTTTCAGTGCCAGAGGGGTGCTCAATGCCCAACAGGAGGGAAATCAGGAGTCCCACTTTACTCCTCTGCTTGGAAGTGAATGTGGTACCATCTCTAGAAAAATACCCAGCTGAGTAAGGAACCCCCGGTAACACATCTGGGGAGGCCACCGGTTGCCAAGCAAAACGATTCAAGTGCGCAGTTCGGTTTAATAAAGACTGCATGGCCAAAGACAACTGATCAATGTGTTGATCCTGCGAGTCCATCCTGGACAGGATGCTCGGAGAAGGTGGATTGCCTGTACCTTCTGTACTCATGGCCCTTACTTACTGTCACTGTAACCAGTACAAATTGAAGGTCAGACACAGGTATATATATAGTTAAACCACCTTTATTAAAGATACACAATAATAGTAATACCCCAGCAGAGGCAGAGGCCTGTACTACTCAGAGAGGAGTAGGGAACCAGCCCATAGTACTCTCTCCCAGGATATGTATCATGCGCCCAACGGAATCGGAGTACTACCACCCGGTACAGAATGGGGACAGTGGCAACGGAGCAGAGGACAGCACAAGTCACAGTACCGCTACAGCGAATAGCCCAATAATCGGGATGTACTGAGTGAGTAGACAGCCAGAGCCACAGTTCAGTACCGAGTGGATAGTCAGACACACCGGGGTCATACAAGGAGCGAGTAGTCAGCTAGAGCCACAGGTTAGAACTGGTGTGGATGGTCAGACAGGCCGGGGTCATACACGGAGTGAGAATGGAAGCCAAATCAGAGTCACAACGAGGAGCAAATGTAACTCGCAATCGCAGAAACACCATATAAGGGCAACTGGCCTTAGACCCAGGGAAGTTCATATCGGCCCACACGGAGACGGGAATCGATTAGTGCGTGCGTATAAACAAGCACCGCGTTCAGAGACATAAACACGCGCCTGCACCTGTGACCACCAGACAGAACAGCGAGATAGCATGGATGCCAAGGTACACTGTGATATTATAGAACTCTTTATGCATTAAAGGGATAGTAATACTTCGTTTTAACTTTATTTTATTTTGTAGGCATTAAAAAAACATGAAGAATGATATAAGTCTTATCTCTCAAACCTTTATGGTTTAAGAGATATTCACAAGCAAAGTATCCCCCTCCTGCCCCTTTTACTGATGTAACACTTTTCAGCCAGGGCAGAAGGGAGATGCCCAGGTAGACTGCAGAGAGGGACAATCTTCAATTAAGATAACAGAAAAACCTGAAAAGCTTGTCAAGGGGGGCAGGGATTTCATAAGAGTGTCCCCTTCTGTTATCTGTCCAGTCTATGGACTGTATTCCACATCTGAGAAGAGATGGCTTACACTAGGTAAAAGGGGCGGGAGGGGGAAACTTTGCTTGTGAATATCTCATAAACCATAAAGGTTTGAGAGATAAGACTTATATCATTATTCATGTTTTTTTAATGCCTACAAAATAAAATAAAGTTAAAATGAAGTATTACTATCCCTTTAACCCTCTGAGTGCAAGAGGGTTGCAATGCGTTGCGTACCCCTCTGGCACTCAAAGGGTTATATGTTCATTTTTGTTTTTTTCTGGTGATATCTGAAATGTCTTAGTATTTTTATTTTTGTACCTTTATTACATCCTTGACAAATGACCTATAATTCCAGCGCGTGTGTGTGTTAGGGGTGTGTTTAGAACAGAAAAAGACAGATTGAGAATCATGGCTTTACCATCACAATGATCTGACTGTTACCAGTAGACTGGACTTCTTCTCTGTTAAATCTCTCCTCTTTATTTTTAGGACTTCCTATCTTAGAAGAAAGGGCGGCTGGCTCCCAGACGCACACACTTGACACACATTTTTGTCTCATGAAATCCTGTCGCCTCCCATGCTGTCTGTCTCGGCTCAAAGAGATTGCTTTTCAATTTACCTTCAGTGACCTTCATCCCAAAAGGCTCTAAATCAAGCCTGGAACCGCTTGGATGTTAGAGATGTCTACAACATATTGTGACGCAATGAGTTTGAGACCTCTCTAGCATCCAAAGAGTTAACAACACATGCAGGGTCGGATTTATCCCAGGCATCCCTAAGGAAGGCATTTTAGTTACCCTTAGCTCCGCCCTTGGCCACACCTCAATTCTTCACATGACCCCGCCTCCAATCCCATAAACTATTTCCTAACACAGAAAATACCCATGACCTATAACAAGCAAATATGAACAACGTTTGTACCCCTTGGTTGTTAGGGAGATCTCCAACGTGTTGCTCCGCTATACATTGGATATGTGTCTAGCATCCAAGGGTAACATAATAGCCTACAAAGTGGTATACAAATGGTGCAGGGACAATGACATTGCTCTGGTCACACCCATAATTCAGAATGTGGGTGTGGCCAGCACATATTTGGAGCTCTAGGCATTTTGCCTACTTTGCCTATTGGGAAATCCAGCCCTGAACACAACATAGCTCACAACAAGGTCAGCTCAACTTTTATTATACCTGTTCCAGGACAGAACCGCCAGGATATAAATAGTTTCAAATAAGGTCAACATGTTTAGGTGATGCTCACACACGTAAGAATCATTTGGAATATTGTGCAATGGTTAGATGAGCCTGTCCAAAAAAACGTAAAAAGCTGCTTTCTATCAAAACACTATGCCTTCACTAGTGAGGAAAAAATCCCATACACTACAAACAGATATCAAGCGCTATTCAGGTAGTCGGAAAAAGAAAAGGAAAAAGAAATTATATACAGTATCTCACATAAGTGAGTACACCCCTCACATTTTTGTAAATATTTTTATTTTATATTTCATGTGACAACACTGAAGAAATGACACTCTGATACAATGTAAAGTAGTGAGTGTACAGCCTGCATAACAATGTAAATTTGCTGTCCCCCTCAAAATAACTCAACACACAGCCATTAATGTCTAAATCTTGGCAACAAAAGTGAGTACACCCCTAAGTGGAAATGTCCAAATTGGGCCTAAAGTGTCAATATTTTATGTGGCCACCATTATTTTCCAGCACTGTCTTAACCCTCTTGGGCATGGAGTTTAACAGAGCTTCACAGGTTGCCACTGGAGTCCTCTTCCACTCCTCCATGACGACATCATGGAGCTGTTGGATGTTAGAGACATTGCACTCCCGAACCTTCCGTTTGAGGATGCCCCACAGATGTTCAGTAGGGTGTGGGTCTGGAGACATGCTTGGCCAGTCCGTCACCTTTACCCTCAGCTTCTTTAGCAAGGCAGTGGTCGTCTTGGAGGTGTGTTTGGGGTCGTTATCATGTTGGAATACTCCTCCGAAGGGAGGGGATCCTGCTCTGCTTCAGTATGTCACAGTACATGTTAGCATTCATGGTTCCCTCCATGAACTGTAGCTCCCCAGCGCCGGTAACACTCATGCAGCTCCAGACCATGACACTCCCACCACCATGCTTGACTGTAGGCAAGACACACTTGTCTTTGTACTCCTCACCTGGTTGCCGACACACACGTTTGACACCATCTGAACCAAATAAGTTTATCTTGGTCTCATCAGACCACAGGACATTGTAAGAAAGCCAAAATGGATCAGATATGACTTATAACAGGGGTTTGTCTGTGGAGATATATATATGTGTGTGTTTATGTATGTATACATGTCTTTGTCTATATGGATATGGACATTATATGCAGTTTGTTGTGTGTATGTATATATATATATATATATATATATATATATATATATATATATAATGCATGGGTATAGATCTGTATTATATCTTAGAACAGTGAGAACTCTATTTGCTTAATTAAGAATTCAAGACAATTTCAGCTGTCTCAAACTGAAGGGGGTTTGTTTTCAAAGGGTTTTTACAGGATGTTCTTCCTTGG
The DNA here is from genome assembly GCA_037306005.1 of Rhinophrynus dorsalis. Lineage (NCBI taxonomy): Eukaryota > Metazoa > Chordata > Amphibia > Anura > Rhinophrynidae > Rhinophrynus > Rhinophrynus dorsalis. The sequence goes on along the minus strand of CM074723.1, from coordinate 42,344,783 downwards.
TTAGGTGTGTGAGAAATCAAAGAAAGGTCTCTTCTAGTTACATAAGAAAGGAGTGAGGACTGATGAACAGCCTTTTGTTTCTCAAAGAGTTCAGATAAGACACCAAATGCTTCTGATAAACCGGTTCCTGGACTCTTCCCTATCAATAATATCTCTTTGATGTCACCATGAATGGCAAGTGGGTGTGGTGAGGAAAGGTCAGTTGAGCTAACCAGTTTACACCAGGCCCAAGTGATATGAAAAATAGTTTAAAGGAGCAGTATTTTTGGGGGGTGGAAGGAGACCTTCAGGAGACCTTGAGGAGAACTTCAGGAACTGGAGGAGAGAAGAGGAGAAGAGAATGAGAGCAGCCTGAGCACAGCAGTCCTGATTCCTGTCCAGATGTGAGCCCAGCAGATAAGAGACTAGAAACCAAGATTTGTGCTGGAGGGTGTGAGGAGATTTTCATCATATAATTTACTGGTATCCAATTCAATTCCATCTTTTCCATACCTGTAATCTATGATATTATTTAATTTGTGTATATACCACCCAAACTGTAACAGTATTTTGATTTTGCACATAATACAATCATCTTTATTATTGTCCGTTATCTGTGTATTTCTTAAAGTTACAACCAATCCCCAAAGAACAATTGTACCCTTAGTAAGAGGGGTTAGGTAGAATTTCTTACAGACCACAGGACATGGTTCCAGTAATCCATGTCCTTAGTCTGCTTGTCTTCAGCAAACTGTTTGCGGGCTTTCTTGTGCATCATCTTTAGAAGAGGCTTCCTTCTCGGATGACAGCCATGCAGACCAATTTGATTCAGTGTGCGGAGTATGGTCTGAGCACTGACAGGCTGATCCCCCACCCCTTCAACCTCTGCAGCAATGCTGGCAGCACTCATAAGTCTATTTCCCAAAGACAACCTCTGGATATGACGCTGAGCACGTGCACTCAACTTCTTTGGTCGACCATGGTGAGGCCTGTTCTGAGTGGAACCTGTCCTGTGAAACCGCTGTATGGTCTTGCCCACCATGCTGCAGCTCAGTTTCAGGTTCTTGGCAAACTTATTATAGCCTAGGCCATCTTTATGTAGAGCAACAATTCTTTTTTTCAGATCCTCAGAGAGTTCTTTGCCATGAGGTGCCATGTTGAACTTCCAGTGACCAGTATGAGAGAGTATGAGAGCGATAACACCAAATTTAACACACCTGCTCCCCATTCACACCTGACACCTTGTAACACTAATGAGTCACATGACACCAGGAATGGAAAATGGCTAATTGGGCCCAAGTTGCACATTTCCACTTAGTGGTATACTCACTTTTGTTGCCAAGGTTTAGACATTAATGGCTGTGTGTTGAGTTATTTTGAGGGGGACAGCAAATGTACACTGTTATACGTGCTGCACACTCACTACTTTACATTGCAGCAGAGTGTAATTTCTTCAGTGTTGTCACATGAAAGATAAAATAAAAATATTTACAAAAATGTGAGGGGTTGCTAAAACTCTTTGACATCAGCTAATTATTTGGCAATAGTAAGTTCCAATGAAGAAGTAACTCCAATATCTTCAAAATATGAAAACAAGTTACCAACCTACCAATATATTGTATCTGTATAAAGATATGTATTTACTTAACCATTTTTTAAATCTACAGCCTGAAAGATGAAGATATACTCTATGGAATAAATACAGATATATGGTATTTGCAATGGATACATTATTGTTTAGAGATATTTGATAGGGAACTACATGAATAGTGGTTGATATCTATTTGTAGAGTATGGCATTTTTTCTCACACAAGTAAGTATTTTGTAGCAGTGAACTCGTATATAAAACCACTTTAGATTGTAAGCTTTCAAGCAGGGACACCGTTTCCAGTGTTTCATTTTCATAAGCTCTTTTCACCCTGTATCATCCAAACTCTTAAATTGTAAAGTGTTGAGTAAACTTGTGATGCTTTATAAACAAAAATATTAATTCGTAGAAAAACAGGTGTCTGTAACTGCTTTTTTTCATGTATTTTTATGTTTTATATGCAGCTACAGTGGGGGAAGGGGGTTAGAGGGGGCGATTTTGCCAGGGTCCAGCATCCAAGTGGGAACTTTGTCTTCTAGAGTCCCCGCAGGGGGTTCAATGTGGTGTCGCTGGGGGGAATATTAATAATGTGAATTGAGTGCCAAAGGGGTGGGGCTTAATTAACTGTGTCATAAAGTGGGTGGGAAGTGGGCAGAACAAGGTGGGAAAAGGGAGGAACAGTGTGGGAAGGAGGAGAAGTGGGTGGGAGGAACAGGGTGGGAAGGAGGAGAAGTGGGTGGGAAGTGGGAGGAACAAGCTGGGAAGGAGCAGAAGTGGGAAGACTTTCATAAGAAACTCATCATCACAGGAGAATCAGGCTCTGTCCCCGGAGACCCGATTATTCACTGTAGAAACCGGAGTCTCTGGGGCAGATCTGTAGAGTTACCAGCTATGCACATCTGTTCCAGGTTCTAGTTATGCCTCTATGAATACATTTTTGTGTTAGGGGCCAACAATGTGTTTGCACTGGGACCCTTCAATGACATGGTACGCCACTGATTTGTAGCAAGGTGTTTTTTTCTTTTTTTCCCAGCATCCCATGTTCTGATCAAAAAAGCACTGAAAACACTGCTACTTCCAATAATAGTGCAATTTTGTCATGATCTAATTTAAATGCCATATTATGACTTAAATGGGGCATTTAACCCCTTGAATGCTAGAGAAGTCTGCAACACATTGCTTAGCAATGTGTTGGGAGACCTCTCTGGCTTTTAAGATGTTAAATCAACAGGAATGTAAGGGATTTTTATCTGTCCCCTACAGTGTAACTGGTTTGCTCCATAATGGCCCCACTTATAGACATTAAGGTAGAACTGTCACTTTGTAACAAATATGTGATTTTTAAAGAGCTTTCAAATTCACTTATATGAATGTGATAATTTTTTATTTAAAACAATAGTTTCTTGATATTTAGCTTTATTTGTCAGTTACTACAAATCTGCAAGAGGTGCCAACAAGATATTAGCGTTCCACATTGCTCCACATTACCAACTGGTGCTTCCTGCCAACCAGATATAAACATTCCAAACTGCTCTGCACTACCAACTGCCATTTCTTGCCAGCCAGATCCTATAATTCCACACTTCTCCACATTACCAACTGTCAATTCCTGCCAATCAAGCACTAACATTCCAAACTGCTCCACATTACAAAATGCCACTTCCTGTTGGTCTGTACTAGATTATTTGCATAAACTGAGAACTAAAAAGCTAAATATCTCATAAACCACTGTTTTGAAATAAAAATGTATAACAAATATGTGATTTTCAAAATCACATTTTTTTTAAAAACGACAGTTCCACTGTTGTTTTATTTTACTTTTTAAGAGAAAAAGTATGCTTCCTATGAGCACTGGATACATTTCTTCTTGTTATTTTGCCAATTAAATCTGGATATTTGTTGGGTTTTTACAATAGTTTAAGCTAAAAAACAAGGAAGTAATGATTACAGCTTCAAATGATGCTTTATCTTGTCAACGGTAATTGTAGCCTCTGCACAGCTGAATCACAGAATGATTTTCTAAAGCATCTAAGAACATTCTAATTGCATTGAACTGATCTGCCAAACCACAGAGGTACTTGTGATGCAACATTATCCCACTTCGTTTTCATCACAGGCAGGGTCAGTGTAAAGTGTATGTTAAATTTCAGTCTTTATTTAAAGGGTTAGTAATGGCCAAAATAAAGTTTATTTTATATGCTAGATTTTACATAAATGAAGTATTTGGAGAAACTCCTATCTCTCAAACCTTTATATCCGCCGCTAAAGTTCCCCCCTCCCTCCCCTTCTCCTGACATCAGCGTTCTACTGGCAGCAGGAGATCCCGGTCCTAGGACCAGCCGGCGGCTCTACAACAGAGCCGAAATCTTGTTATTGGAAAATAATTACTTCACTGGAAAGGTCTACAAAGTGTGCCTGGTTTGTAAGCACACTTTGTAGACAGTTCCAATGAAGTAATTCTTTTTAAATAACATGATTTCGGCTCTGCTGAAGAGCCTCCTCTAGTCGGCTGACTCAAATCTCCTGCTGTCAGCTTTACAGCTGACATCAGGAGAAGGGGCACTTTAGCGGAGGATATCTCTCCAACCATAAAGGTTTGAGAGATAGGACTTTCTCCAAATACTTTATTTTTGTAAAATCTACCACTTATTTTGGGCATTACTAACCCTTTATTTGCCACTACACCCACTTAGCACCCTAATTGTACAGGTCTGCCCCAGACTTGTAACTGACAGCTGAAGGTCACCCTTTCTTAGTACATCAGCCTTCTGAGTTTCAATGCCTCCATTTCTTGGGGAATATGTGTAAAGTAAAAAAATGGAGCAATTCTTGGGAAAAAGCAACTGCACGATGGGGTACAAATAAAAATTCCCAAAGTTTCCACTGATTTAAAGTGGAGCTTTTAACCAACTGACATGTTATAAACCTCTCTGGTATTAACCATTTGCATGCCAAAGCGATGCATTTGGTACCCCCTCTGGCACACAAGTCAACAAAGGGTTAAATAGTTAAAAAGCCTCATTTAACTCCATGGGAATTGTGGGTGAATGTTATTTGTCCCTTATGGCACTATTGGTGTGCTCCAGAATTGCTCCACTTCGGTCTTTATGTATAGGCCTCAACAGTTTGTTAAAAGAAGTAACGCCAAGGCTGAGGTACTAAAAAAGGGGTGCGCTGGAGGGAATAAATCTAAATTCCCCAATTTCCCATTGAGTTAGATTAGGTTTATAACCATTTGAGTGCCTTGCATTGCGTTGTGAACCCTTCTGGCACTCAAAAGGTTTAACCCCTTGAATGCTAGAGTGGTCTCCAGAGCTTTGCTTTGCGAAGGCTTGGAGGTTGCTTTACCACTAAAGGGGTTTCAAATCCCTTTGGTGCAGTTAATTTGTTCCAGAATTGCACCACTTGTCTTAGTACATCAGCCCCATTGAGAGCGAATGAAAAGTAGTTGTTTATTCTTGGGGATAGGGACCTCTCAGGTACCGCTCAGTCAAGGATTTCACTCCCATGAGAAAATTCCATATTTATATCAGTCTGGTCCCGTCAACAGACAGTCCAGCACTGAAATGTCAGGCAGATCCTCTCCACCCGAGACAAACGGCAAAACCCCAGATGTAAGTTAAGGGCTTAGTGGGTCTCGTCAGTGAAGTGCAGCTGACTCCATCTAAGCACATGGACAGCAAGTAACCACACCTCAGTGATTTACTACTGTCACCCACGGACAGTCCATCCTTGAAATGTCAGGCAGATCCTCTCCACCCAAGACAAACAGCAAAACCCCAGATGTAAGTTAAAGACTTTAGCGGGTCTCGTCAGTGAGGTGCAGCTGACTCCATATAGGCACATGGACAGCAAGGAACCACACCTCAGTGATTTACTATTGTCACCCACAGACAGCCCATCCTCGAAATGTAAGGCAGATCCTCTCCACCCAAGACAAACAGCAAAACCCCAGATGTATGTTTTGACCTTTAATGGGCTTAGTCAGTGAGATACAGCTGAATCTATCCAGGGGAAAGGGGACAAACAGTCCACTCCTGAGGATACCCTTCCACATAGGGAGACCACAAAACAAAAAGTGTAACTACAGCACAGTGGGAATTAATAAAACATACTAAGTTATTCTTAGGGATGGTGACCCCTCAGGTGCTTCTCAGTCAAGGTTTTCACTCCCATGAGCCATTTATGAGATATTTATGTCAGTCTGGTCCCAGACAGTCAACCGCTGAAATGTCAGGCAAAGCTTCTCCCTGCAAAATAACAAAACCCCCAGATGTAAGTAAAGGCGTTTAGTGGGTCTTGTCAGTGAGGAGCAGCTGATTCTAACTAGGCACACAGACAGCAAGGAGCCACAGCTAAGTGGTTTAGTACTGTCCCTTCTGGTGCAGTTGATTAGCCCCAGAATTGTTCCACTTTTGTCATTATCCATATGCCCCAGTTATTTTAACTTGTTATATTTTTATGTATGTGTTTGCTGCACACACCCATTATTTGCATATGCAGTCAATGTTTTCATAAACATTTTGGCCTTTTCTTATTAAATAATATGCATATTGTGTGGAGGTGAATTGCTTCAGTCTAATTGAATCTCTAAACATACAACCTCTTTACCCCTGGGGAGTTGTGTTGCAATTGTGAAAACAATAGGTTTGCAGAGATGAAAAACTGACTTTTTTCTAACCCTTCCCCATGGACACTGAGCTAGAATCTGCTGGATTGCAGCAAACTGATTGGTTGTTCTTCTCTGTTTGCTATATGTGTGAGAGGATATAACCCAGTAATTACTGAAAATAACTGGGTGTACTCATAAAAGCCTTACAAATCATTATGATTCCTGGATCCTCCAGCGGTATAGAACAATGGTTTGCAAACATTTTTTTTCTTTTTTATGTTTGAATCGATTTTTTTTTAAATTCAGAACATGAAAGGATAAACATACAATTGGATGAATATAGTACAAAAAAACATAAAATACACAATAGAGAGCATCATAACACACTAGCACAGTCAACTGAGTCCTGTTTTACTTAACCCTTTGGGTGCCAGAGGGGTACACAACACATTGCAAAAGCAATGTGTTGTGTACCCCTCTGGCACTCAAAGGGTTAAGAACATTAAAGGCACCAACATCAGGGTAAACTAGTGTGAAGGGGAAGAGAGAGTGAAAGGAAAAAGATACACAGAGTGAAAATGGACAGAACAGCGGGAAAGGCAGAGATTAGAGTGCAAACATTTTTTAACTTGCGACACGCATTCATTATTAACCCACTGGGGACTGGAAGGTTGTGCAATGAATTGTTTTCAAATGCATTACACATGCACGCCTCTGGTCCACAAAGAGTTAAGTCATGACACATAACTGCGGCACACGTTCGCAGTAAAAAAAAATTATACACATATATATATATATATATGTGTGTGTGTGAGTGTGTATATAAATGTAGTAGACTGTCCCAAGATAGTCTAAACAAATGCGCACTTAAAAGGACTTGATGAAAAGGTAAGTATGTTTATTATCAACGTTTCGGCCCTTTGTAATGGGGCTGAAATGCTGACAATAAACATACTTATTTCAATCCTTTTCATCAAGTCCTTTTGATTGCTCATTTGCTTAGACTATCTTGAGAAAGTCTACTATATTTATTTAATTTTTTGTGCAACACCAAGGCATACTTTTTTGTATTATTATTTGATTAAAGGAGTGCCGATCTTTTTCATATATTTTTCATACTATATATATATATATATATATATATATATAACTTAATGATTTGTGACAATGATTTGTGGAAATTTGTGAGCTTGGTGCCATTGGGATGTACAAATTTGCTGTGACATGAATGTTGGGAACCACTGGACTAGATCAATGGTGGTTATCATGCAACCCTGGGGCCTCATGCTTGTCTCAGTGTCACTTCCTGTGGCCCACAAAATAGTAAGAAAATCCTTAAATCCTGTACTATTGGTGTCCCTTGAGAACTGAACTTGAACAGCCCTGTACCGGTGGAATAAAGAGAGTCCACCTTACTCATTTTGTGATTGAGGTCACAAAATGCGTAAGGCAGACTCCCTATAATGTTACCTCTGGTTTTTTTTGTTTTTTTTTTTTAAATATCCAAATAAAGGTACAAGTTTTATCTACCACTTGGGTTGATCAGCGTCTGCTGGAAGCAAGATGACGTTGTCAGGAGCTGCCCTTGTCCTGTCGGTATCCTTTTTGAAATGTTGCACGCTTAACAGCCTTGATCCTGACATCAAACAGGAGCTCCCGTGCAATTTTATTGAAGTGTGATACTAGTCTAAGGCTTTGGGTGTGATGTATATTATCCTGTAGGCATCACTTCCTGTCACAGGAGTCAATGGGCAGTTCCTCGTATAGTGTTTAGAACTCTGTTATTTGCCAGATAAAGAGCAATTTGACTGATGTCCAGTGATACCATACCTGCCAACTGTCCCGATTTAAGTGGGATAGCCCCAATTTTAGGGCCCAAAGCCGCTGTCGCTCCCGCATAGCTGTTTGTCCCGTTTTCCTGGCCTGTTCCCATACACACTACCACTACAGCAGCCTAAGTCAGACAGCACCACACTGCATGATCAGTTGCGCATGCCTGAACTTGTATAATTATATGCGCATGCACGCAATCACGCTATACTCCACCTGCCATCGTGGGAAGTGAGTATGAGGCTGAATCCTGCTGCAGAGTCCCGTCTGCAGCAAGAACACATTGGCACTGTGCCTGAGAAGATCAAAAGTTCTGCTTCCAGTCCTGATCAAATTCTCCATCCTGCTGCCTGGTATCTCTGACTCTAGGTAAACAATAATATTCAGTCTGACTCTCTGATATTTGTTGTAAACAGCCAGCCTCAGTTAATTTCATTGTGCAGCACCTGGGGGGGGGGCTGTCGGCTGTCTTGATTATGAGATACCTGTCCATAGCGGCGGCGCTTGGATAGCCACGAAGTGTGACTGTGTGAGTGGTCACTGGCGACACATTCTGCTGTGAGAGGCTGTCTTGATGCTGGCCACGGTGGTAGTGATGGAATTGCCGCGGAGTACTCAGCGGTGATTCAAGCACTGCCGCCTTGGCCAGCACGTGAGCACTGCTCTGCTCATCATGCTGCCTCACAGTGAGTGCTCCCTGTTCCACCTGGCCTTCAATGACACCGACAGCCATGAGTATAGCTGGCTAAGCTTAGCCTGGCTGCCGAGTGTCTTCAGTGCATGATCAGCATGACATCACTCAGGGCCGCCACCAGTAACCACTACCAGCAGCCTCAAGATCTGGCCTCGTAAACCCTGACTGAGACTGAGTGACATGGGTGGGCAATGATTCGTATACCCCTCTGCGTGCCAGAGAGCAATCCATAACTCAGTGCTTTGGGTACCTTTCTGGCACTCAAAGGGTTAATGATGTTTCATTACATCTAAAGTACATAAAAATGTGCACTTCAATGTATCTTCCCCCATGCTTTGCCCTGCACCAGTATGGGATGTATCATGCCCAGTGAGCTGCAAAGAGAACATTAATGCCATGGCCACGGGTCCCTGACGCCTGGTTAAGTTAACTCTTCAGAAGAGATTACCAAAATGTTGTGGCTTCTTTGAAATCGTTGGGGGGTTTGCCATTGGGGAAAAAAGTGTCCCTCTTTGGCAATTTCAAATGTTGGCAGGTATGTGATACTGACTAATGATCCAGGTATATGAGAGCTGGAGAGAAGTACTCTCGTCACCACACTGTCACTGAATGGAAATGTGGTCACCCTATGTAAAACTATGAATTGGAGATGTATATAGCATCCACATGGGTTAGCCTTTTGAGTGTTACAGGGGTACGCAACGCATTGCAAAGCAAAAAGTTGCGTACCCCTCTGGCACTCAAAGGGTTACAACAAAAATAAAAAACACCACAGTTACTCCTGTTCCCATTTTGCAGAGAATGGACATACTTCAAAACAAGCAAAATGTCATTGTATTCTCCTTGTTAAAACATTTTCTTAATAAAAATAAATAAAATTGTAAGAAAGTTCAAATGACACTTCTGGTGCCTAAATCATTACTGGAACTAGACTATAGTGGATTTTGTTACATTGATTACTAGGGCCATCTAGTGTTCTCAAACGATATAGCTGTTATGTAGAAAACCAGGTTAGACCAACTTGGTGAAAACATAGCTCTCAACATTGATGTTTTCCAAAGACGGACATACTTAATGGAGTGCACCAGATAGAGAGGTGCACACTGCTGGGAAAATAGCAATTTAAGTGAATTTTAAACTGTATTAGGTAGGACAAGCAGCTCTTTTGCCCCATTGACTTCGTGTGAGCTAAAAGAAATAAAAAAAAACATTTCAGATGCAAATGGAGCTTAAATTGTGGAAAGCATACACATACGGTCCAACACTCCAACCTTGTACCACTCTCCCACTGTAAGTCACAGACCTACAAATATACTGTCTGACAACCGCTGCTAGTCACTAAACCACACATACATTGTCTGACACCTCAGACTTGTGCCACTGCTAGTCAACATACCTGGGACCTTTCAAAATTATTTGATGGTGAGATCTTGTAAATATTACCCCTTAAAGGGGAACTCTCACCTCTATTAAACTTGTCTTCTTTTTAATGTTAATTTGGACTGAATATGTAATCTGTTTTTTTTTTTTTTTGTTTAATATAATGTTTTATTGCCCGAAATATTGCCATGTAAAGTTAAGCCAGTGACGTAAACTCTGTACAGGCTGCTGGTTTCTAATGCAAATGGAACTAAAATGTTGGGAGGCATACACACACTATCTGACACCCCAAACTTGTTCCACTGTCCCATTGCTAGTCACAAAACTATAATTACACTTTCTAGAACCACAACCTTTTTCCATTGTCCCACCTCTAGTCACAGACCTACACACATATACTGTCTTACACCAAAGCCTTGCTCCACTGTCCCACTGGTAGAACTACAGAACAATACAAGAACTGTCAGACAACCCAGCCTTGTTCAACTGTTCAGTCTTCTATACAGCTGATTTTCATCACAGAACTGCACATGCACTGTATGACACCCTGGTCTTGTTCCAATGTTCACTGGCAGTCAAAGAACAAACATTCACTGTCTTACCCTCAGCCTTGTTCCACTATACACAGTACTCATAGAATAACGCATATACTCTCTAAGACTCCAGTTTAGTTCAACTGTCCACTGTTTATCACGAATCACACATACACCCTTGTTCCACTGTCTCACTGCTAGTCACGGAACTATAAATACACTGTCTAGCACTCCATCCTTTTTCCATTGTCCCTCTGCTAGTCTCAGAGCTACACATATATGGTCTTACACCACAGCCTTGTTCCACTGTCCCACTGGTAGGACTATAGGACGACACAAGCACTGTCAGACAACCCAGCTTTGTTGAACTGTTTCCCATAGAATCACCTTCTGGAAATATTTGTGCACACAGGGCTAGAGGTAGAAATGCAAGAGATCCCTCATTTGATATGACAGGTTGTCTACATTCCAAAATAGTATGCCTTGTCTACATGGGATTGTTATGGCCATTTTAGTGCAGGCAGGTAATCTTAGAAAATGAAAATACTAGGTGTACTTTAGTGCTCCTGTTACCTTCTAACACTGACTAATAGTGGGACAGTGGAACAAGGCTGAAGTGTCAGGCAGTGTATGTGTGTTTCTGTCATAAACAGTGGACAATTGAACTAAACTGGAGTCTCAGAGAGTGTATGTGTTATTCTATGAGTACTAGTGTACAGTGGAACAAGGCTGAGGGTCAGACAGTGAATGTTCATTCTTTGACTATCAGTGAATGTGCGAACAAGACCTGGGGTATCAGACAGTGCATGTGCAGTTCTGTGATACCTCACTGACCGGCTGTTGCAAATCCTTGGCTACTTCTATTGACCCCGCTTCTAGACTGCTGTATTTGATACCTTGCTGACTGACCTTCTGCAGCTCAGGTCTGTACCTTTTACCTTTGTCTCTGTTATAGTTTCTCAGGTCAGGGGCTATTCTTGGGGAGTTCCAGCTACACTGTGGCCCGTGTCCCCTAGCCAGCGCCCTCTAGCCATCGCTCCCCCTGCAGGAGAGATTGTACTGTTTATAGGGAGTCCATCCTGGTCAGGGTCCCTGCTCAACTGGGATCGGACATCTGGCTTCGTGGCCAGCATCTATACACAGCCCTTGCCGCGGCACGGTCTTGCTGTAGACAGTCACCATGCTACTAGCACCGAACCCAAGCCTGCACTCCCTCTCTTGCAGGTTTACACCTGCTCCGGTTATTGTTTGACTAGATCCTGACACACTGTGGTAGGATTTCAGTAAGTATTGACTATAGTAGGGAATCCCATAGTTTGCAAAGATTTGAGTAAATTGGTAGAAGTGTGAAAAAATATGTGTTTTTTTTATATTTCTACTCCTTCAGAGGTACTAAAATCTTTGAAAACTATGTTTTTTCTATGATGCTCAGTATCATATCATCTCCTGAGATAAACAACACTACGATGGTAAGAGATGACATTCCACAGGGTGTGCCATGTGCGCAATACTACTCACACCAAAATCTATTGCTTTTCTTACATTCCTCAGATATTACCTGTCTACACTAAAATAGCTATAACAATAACAAACATGGGGAAAAGGTAGACAAAGCATACTAATTTGGATAGTAGACAACCAGACACATAAAATGAGGGTTCATTTGCTTTTTCACCCCTCGTCTGGTGAGAACAAAGGTTTTTAGAATTTGGCGGTATAGGAAAAAATGCATATTTTTTCTTTAGTGCCATCTTCTGTTTTTACACACCTGGCTAGGGGTAGTGAGGCAAATGACACGGTATTTCTTGTAATGGGTTATGTTCTTTCCAAAATGGTATGCCTTGTATACTTTTTCCATGGGATTCCCTGACAGTTCCGATACAATGCAAAGATGTGCTGATAGACATCCTTCTGACACTAGTGTGTTTCAGGTTGGCCCAAAAGTCTGTCTCCCCATGCAACATTTACATCAGTGAATTAATTCTCTTAATTTTGGCCAAAGTATTATTAGTTTCTTCCAGCATACATGTTACAGATCCCCAGTTCTCTGAAGATCCATTCAGTATTTCGCATTTCACTACTTAAACTCATTCATGAGAACCCAGTTTGAGGACAGATTGCAGATCCACCTGATCCTATTGTTCTTGATGGGCAAGAGGAATTTATATTTCAAAGCATTCTTGATCCTGGAGATGTGGTGGTTCCCTGCAATACCTGGTTCACGAGAAGGGCTATTGTCTTTATGAAAGTTCCTGGGTATCAGCCTCCAATATTCATGCTCCCAGGTTACTTAGCTTTTTTTGGACCTACCCTTCTAAACCTGGGCCTGGAAGCACCATGAGGTTGCTTTTTGAAGTGGGAATATCAAGTATCAGTACCTGGCAAGTTAATGTGAAGCATACCTGAGCAACTGCAGGTAATTCCTCCTCTTCTTACAAGGACCTCTCCACCCTTCCTCTGTCAGATTATTGCAACCTGTTTTTCAGACATAGTTTTCAAGTTTGTTTCAATTGTATTTTTGGAAGAATTTCCCTGACTGATCTGTAAAGACTTTACTCATTTTGTATTTGTCATGGTAAGCCCTGGCTTTCTGGCAAAGCCAGTGGTACAACCTCTGGGGGCGCCTGAGGGCTATAGGAAGAAGAGCTGGAAATCTGATGAGAGTACTACCTAGTTTAGATGGCTTACCAGTTTCTGCTTCCTGCTCTTACCTGTTTTACCTTGCCACCAGCCATTGGAACTCCTGAATCTATGTGCTACATGGAATCCTGACAGCACTGGTCCAAAACCACCAAACTAGGATATGTACAAACATTAAAAACAGGGGAAAAGAATGTCTACTCTCTATGTAAGAATAACACAGAGAGAGACAGAACCCTGCTAGACTGAGCACTCAAAAAATCTCCTGTTAATCATCTCTTGAGGGTCTAAAATACATGGGATAACTAAAACATAACTTTTATTTTTCAAAAATGATAAAAAGGATTATATTATTGGGTGAATTAAATGAAATCTGCCAATATTTAAACAATCGCACAAAGACATTTTAAAATGTTTGATATTATAAAAAAGAAATTTGTTTTATCTTTTTACTCAAGAATAGCACTTGTCATTGGCATTTATATTACAGATGCACACTAAGTTGCATCTCTTCATTGAGGCCATGTGGAGTCATGGTGTTTAATAAGAAAATATACTTGTTCTCAATTTTAATGACTTCTTTATCCATGTTACCTCCATGGATTCCCAAGTTAATTTTATAAAGTCCCCAAGCTTTCAACAACTGTGAATTGCAATCATGTTTCATCAAGAAATGTTTTGCAACTGAACTTAATTACTTCTTTTGTTGCAAATCTTGTCTAGTTTTTTCAATGTTTCTTATATGCTCTCTGACTCTTATACACATTTTCCTGCCTTGCCTATATATTTTAGGCCACATGGGCATTCCAAACAGTATATTATGCCCTTCGTTTGACAGTTAATGTAAGAGTCAATAACATGTATCTTCCCAAACCTATCTTCATATTGTTTAGTAGTAATCATGTGTTGACAACCAACACAGTTTCTACAAGGGAAAGAACCACAGATTGATGATTTAAATTGTTTCTTCTTCTTAATGGCTTGGGACCAAGATATCCCTCAAACTTGGGGATCTCTGGTATGTGACCTCAATTCTATTCCAAGAACATTCTTTAGGTCCGTATCTGTAATATCTGGAGGAGTTTATTTAAGATTTCCTCAACCAGACGCCAATGACACATATATGTAGTTATAAATCGTATTTTGTTTGAGTTATCTTTTATTGAGGATTCTTTGTTATATAAGAGGAAGAGTCTCGAGGAATATAATGCACGCTTATATGCTTTTTTGATACAAGATTTGCTGTATCCACGGGCTTGGAATCTCATTTTTAGTTCTTGTGCACGTTCTTTGAAAGTAGTCATATTAGAACAATTTCTTCTTAGACGTAGAAATTCTCCTGTAGGAATATTTTTCTTCATGTGTGTTGGATGGTTACTACTAAAATGTAGCAAGGTATTAGCAGATGTACGTTTCCTGTACAGATCTGTTTCCAATTGGTTGTTTTTATCTTTCTGTATTGTAATAATCTAGAAAGTTGACATTGGTTTTGCTCATTTCATATGTAAGTTTTACATTAAGACAGTTTGTGTTCAAAATATTCATGAAAGGAGTCTGAGTCACCTTGCCAGAGAATGAACAGATTGTCTATATACCTTTGCCATAGTAATATACAATCTGTATACCTGCTATTATCTTCATGGAAGACCACATTCTCCTCCCACCAACCGAGGTACATGTTGGCATAGCTGGGGGCACAGGAGCTCCCCATTACAGTACCTCAGAGCTGGAGGTAGAATGGTCATTAAAAACAAAGTAGTTACTTTGAAGAACAAATTGAAGTAAATCCAGGAAGAATTCTTTCATATCTGTTGGATAGCGTCCATCTCTATCCATAAAATATGAGACAGCCTTCAAACCAAATTCGTGTTTTATTGATGTGTACAGTGATTCCACATTGCAAATAATTAAGTACACATTATCTTCAATTGGTAGACCATCTGTTTTGGTTATGATGTCTAATGTATCTCTGGTGTATGATTTCAAATCATAAACATAAGATCTTAGGAGGAAATCTATAGATTTACTCGCTTTCTCTCCCAGGGATCCATTCATTGAAATTATTGGTCTTCCAGATGGGGTTTTTTCATTCTTATGGATTTTTGGGAGTAGATATAGTGTGGTGATACATGGAGTTTCCACATCTAAATATTGTTCCTCTTTCTTAGTGATTAAGCCTTTGGATTTGGATGAATGGATTATTTTCTTATATTCCACCACAAAATTTTCAGTTGGATCTCCCATGAGCTGGCGGTAGCATGTTTTATGATTTAGTTGTCTTTTGGCCTCAGCGAGATACATTTCCACTGGCCATATAACGACATTTCTGCCTTTGTCTGATAGTTTTAAAATTACATCTTCCAATTTACTGATCTCTTTAAGTGCATTTTCATCTTGATTTTTAAGATTTTAATTCATGATGGATTCCGGAATGTTCACAGCTTCATTCATCACTATGTCCCTAAAAATCTGTATCGCTGGGCATATATTACTAGGTGGGGTAAAGGCTGACTGAGCTTTAGGTTGTTCTGGGGCTTTGTATTTAGCTGGTAGTTTTTCATTTTCCTCACGTAAGACTTACTAATGTTTGTAAGTCTATATCATCACGGTCAGTTGTATCAGAGATTGGGGTACTGATGGTTTCTTTATTGCTAAAGAATTTTTAAGCAATAATTTCCTGGTAAATTTGTACACATCTGTTAGGAAACCGAATTTATTGAATGTATTGGCTGGTGAAAAGCTTAAGCCTTTGGATAGCAGGCTAATATATGATGACTTATTTGTAATGTGTCTACTCTTTCTCTACTATCACTTACTTTCTAAGCCAATAATTTCCTCCTCGTCTGTGACCCCATTTCTCTCTGTTTCTGAGCTCTCTTCTTTCCCCTTCTTGTTTTCCCCTTCCTCTTCTGTTCTGTTGGTTTGTGCAATTGTTTAAATATTGGCAGATTTAATTTAATTCACTCAATAATATAATCCTTTTTATCATTTTTGAAAAATAAAAATTATGTTTTAGTTATCCCATGTATTTTGGACCCTCAAGAGATGATTAAGAGGAGATTTTTTGAGTGCTCAATCTAGCAGGGTTCTGTCTCTCTCTGTGTTATTTAATTCATCATTTACCCTGTGAGCACCTGAATCTCTTCATGTATACTAGTCTCTGAGGATTCTTAGATATAGATACTAGGTGTGCACCGAGTCATTTTCTTTTGTTCATTCTGTGTAGGAATAGCCTGGGTCTGATAAGAATGTACTGAAAAATGATTAATAAGTAGTATATTAAACCAATAAAATCCCTGTATATTAAAGCAAAAAAAGCTATATAATGCATTAAAGGGATAGTAATGTTTCACAAAAACAGCAGCTCCAATTAATCTTCATAGTGAGTGTTATTTCAATACTATCAGAGTTGTAGTTCAGGAGTAATTGAATGATAAAGTATCTCCCCTCCCACCCCTTTTAACTACTGTAAGCCGCCTCCCCTCGGATGTGGAATCTGGTCACTTGACCGGACAGATCACAGTAAGGGACAATCTTCTTAATGTGAATATAAGGAAAACACTACCCCCTTGACAAGTTTTTCCCTTATGATCACTGAAGATAGTCCCTCTCTGTGATCCATTCGGACAGTCTTGCTACTCTGAGGTGAGCAATGTTACATCAGTAAAAGGGGAGGGAGGGGGATACTTTATCATTCAGTTACTCTTGAACTACAACTCTGACAGAATTGAAATAACACTCTCCATGGCCCAAATACTATAAATATTAATTGGAGCTGCTTTTATTGTGAAACATTACTATCCTTTTAAACTTTTATTAGAACATTTTTATTGGACCTGAACTTTTCTTCTATAGATCGCTCCTGAGCACGGACGGGTTCATTCCCCCTGTGTGTATTCTTCAGACACTTTGTACCATCTTGTGCTCATCGGCCACACCAAAGTGTTACTACTGAGAGTGAATGCTTGAACATATCACAATTTTGTATATTTTCAGATCAGTGCTCTCACCAGATCTTCTTATTTGTTCCTGTCCAAGACCATTGGACACTAGTGAGGAGTAACTGCCATAGACATCTGCGTGGACGCAGCAAAATATCCTCCACATGCACATTTGGGTGCTTTATTTACATACATCCCCACTAATCTTATATCTGTTCACATTATATTGTTTTGTTTTATTTCATCTTTCGATATTTTATACTATAAGAGTCCCTGTCTTTTGTTTCTTAAATGACCAGTACAGTTTTTTTTTATGTAAACAAAAAGTACTGTATCAATGTTTAATTCCTGTGGAGCAATGCCATACACTTACATACACACACTACAAGGCCTGATCTCCTAAAAAGAGAGACACCAGTATGGGAAAGTGGGATACAGCGATTTGGGTCTCAAAGAGTGGCTGGCCCTCCTAAAGAAGGACATCTGAGAGGTATAAATACATTGTACATACCTCCCAAGTGTCCCACTTTGAGACACAAATCCCATTGTCCCTTTTAACCGCTCCGGTGTCCCTCTTTTTAGGAGATCAGACTGTATAGTGTGTATATAAGTGTATTACATCATACTTCCCAAGTGTCCCTCTTTGAGACCCATATCCCTCTGTCCCTCTTTCCCACCCCAGTGTCCCATTTTTTAGGAGATCAATCTGTGTGACGTGTATATAAGTGTATCACATTGCATCACAGCAATCAAATGCACATTGGTCTTTGTTTAACGACCGCGTGGCCAACAGTTTACCGTTTGATTGCCACAGTTATCCAACGCATTGCAACTCAATGCTCTGGATACTTCAGGGCATTTTTTTTTTGGCCCAATGGATTCAAGGGTTCCCAAATGGTGTGCAGCCGAGTTGAAACCCCTGAATATCATGAAGCTCCAAGACAGTCAAGGGTCCTCAAAGCAAGTTTTCCCATGACAGTCTTGGCACATCACGGGTCCTTAACCCCTTAAGGACCGGACATTATGGGACATTTCCGTCCCATAACGTCCGCATAGGGGCACGTTGACGGGCCGGTACACGTGACCTGTCACGTGTATCGGCGCGTCATTATGGGGCTTGAAATAGATCGCTCCGATCTTGGAGCGGTCTATTTCATGCCCCATTTTTACTTACAGCGCTCCCGGAAGAGCGCTGTAAGTAAAATGTACGTGACGTACCAGGACCGTCAAGGGTCTTTCAAGAAAGTTTACCCTTGACGGTCCTGGTACGTCAAGGGTCCCTAAGGGGTTAAAGTGGGTCTATCACATATATATAGAAGTAATGCTCAATAGTTAGAGCATTTAGCGAAAAACTTTAACGTTACTCATTTAAAAAAAAAAAAAAATGTTATCTGCGCAAAAATTCATGTTTAAAAAGTGCCCAGCAGCCTGCTTCTGCTTGCCGCAGATTGCCGCACAGAGGCTGCTCCCATCCCACTAGCCAGCATCCTCCGATGACAGAGGCTGTCTGTCTCTAAGCTGGAGCAATCTTTTTGGCTAGATATCGAGAAAGAAACCCTCCGTCATCGGAGGATGCTGGGTAGTGGGATGGGAGCAGAGGCAGTGCTGCAAGCCAGGGCTGCTGGGCACGTTTTAAACATTAATTTTTGCCCAGATAACGGTTTGTTTGTTTTTTTAAATGAGTAACATGTAAAACTTTTCCACTAAACATTCTAACTAATGAGCTTTACTTCTCTATATGTGATAGATCCACTTTAAGGGGATAAACTTCAGTGTATGTGTTTATAAATTAGTCTGTGTAAATAAAATACTTTGGTCTTGTTCTACGTAATTTATTCACATACACAAAGAGGTGTTAATAGGTCATGAAGTAGCCTAAAAATTACCATGAATGTCCCACCCACACTGCATGCCCCTGGCAACACCACTTAAAACAAAAGTGTCCCTCTTTGGCCATTTGAAACACTGTAAGATATGTTACATTGCTCCACTGCAATAAAACTCGCATTAATGTTTGTTTAGACTTCACTATTAAGTGTTTACAAATGTGTGCAAATAAAAAAACTTCAGTCATGTTCAGAGTTATTCAGTTACACAATAAGGTGTATATAGCATACCTCTGAAGTATCTCTCTTTAGGAGGGACAGCCCCTCTTTCAGACCCAAATCCCTCTGTCCCTCTTTTCCCACCCTGATGTCCCTCTTTTTAGAAGACTAGATTGTGCGATGTATATAAGTGTATAATGTTGCACTACAGCGATAAAATTTGCATTATTGTTTGTTTAAACATCAGTATATGTGAATACCTCCCAACATTTCAAATTGCCAAAAGGGACACTTGTGTTTTAGGGGATGTTGCTGGGGCATGACTGGTGGGCGGGGCATTAAGAGAGAATTTTTAGGCTATTTCATTACATATTGACACCTCTTTGTGTAACCTAATAAACGACATATAACAAGACCAAGGTATTTTACTTACACAGACTAATTTATAACCACTTATACTGACATTTAAACAAACATTAATGTGAGTTTTATTGCTGTGGAGCAATGTGATACACTTATATATACTCCACACAGTCTGACCTCTTAAACCTGATCTAAAAAGAGGGACATCAGGGTGGGAAAGAGGTACAGGGGGATTTGCATACCTGAGAACTTTCAAATTGAGCTGACTCTGAGATTGTGTAAATATTAACCCTTAAATTTCCCATAATATAGATTATCCGCGATATATCCCTGATCGCTGTAATCGAGAGTCATCCAATCAGCATTCAAGGAGCCACTGATACACAACTTACAGATATCACTTCATGAACACACACAAATCAAGCAGGACTTCTCCCTCTACCTTGCTGGTACAAGTGGCACCAATTTAGAGACTAAAGAAGCATTTAACTTGAGCAGAATATATAACAGGTAGCACTGGACTCTCTCACCCTAAGATTTTGGCTCTTCACCCTGAGACCTTGGCCAAAACCCTGAATCTCAGGGTCAAACCCTGAGAGTTCCTAGGTATGGGGATTTGGGTCTAAAAGAGGGACTGTCCCTCCTAAAGAGGGACACTTGGGAGGTATGTACATGTTTATAATTACTAGTATGTGTAAATAAAATTATTTGGTCTTTTATATAAGTCATTTATTAATGTTTTTTGGCCCAGTGGATTCAGGGGTTCCTGAATGGAATGGCTTGCAGCCGAGAGGGAACCCCTGAATTCCATGACATTCCAGGACTGTCATGGGCCCTCAAAGCAAGTTTTCCCACAACAGTACTGACACATCACGGGTCCTTAAGGGGTTAAACTTTAGTGTATGTGTTTATAAATTAGTCTGTGTAAATAAAATACTTTGCTCTCCTTCTACGTAATTTATTCACATATGTCAATAGGTCACAACATTGCCTAAAAATTATTGTTAATGCTCCTGCCACCAGCAACACCCCCGAAACCACAAGTGTCCCTCTTTAGTAATTTTGGGAGGTATGCAACAGATCTTGAAATAAACTAAAAATGAACAGTGACGCTCCACACAGTAGCAACGCCCCCTTCAACACCAACTAAAACAATAGCTGCCCTCTTGGTAGGCATGCATTGTATTGTTCACGTAATAGCATGTCTCCTGAAATATGTAACTTGAAAAACTAGATATCGTTCGGTCTATTAAATTATGAAGTAAAAAAAAATGTACATTATATTTAACACCCTAACAGCTACTTCTTCTTAACAAAACAGGGCGCAGCAGCCCTAGACTCCACCAAAATGGCATTGAAACTCCGGTTTGGAGACAGGAAGTACAGAAAGCAAAACACTACTGTAAATTTCCCGTCCTCACGCATGCGTATTTCAGCCCCTCCCCTTTTTGTCGTAACGTGCAGGAAAGTCGTAAACTATGCGCTGTGACGTTATGACGTAGGGACTTTTACGCCCAATGCTTGGAAGGCGTGTTGCAAGATGAAGGGGGTGGAAGACTCCGGCGGGAAGTAACTCTGGGGGAAGCAGGACGGCCGCCCGGTTGGGTGCCGGAGGCCATGGCGGCTCCTCCGGCGCTGGTCGGTCAGCGGTTGCGGGCTGTGCTGGACGTAGCCCTGCGGGTCCCCTCGCTTTTCGTCACTGACGCCATTTTTAACTGGCCCCACGATGATTCCGCAGGCTACCTCTCGTTACTCCTCCAACTCTTCATCAGGCTTCTGGGTAAGAGGAAGACCAGCGCAATAGGCAACGTGTGGCTCTCCAGTTCTTTAATTACAACGTCCTTCCTCAGCTAGCTGAGGATGATGGGAGTTATAATACATCCTTGGTTTCACTGCAACAAGTTATCTACATACTTGATGTTTATATCTCGCCTCTAAACTATTGAACTGCGGGTTATATGTCAGCAGTTCCGCATTTCCAGGGCAGGAAGTTCTCCAAAAATGTGGGAGAATTCATGGGCAAACTAACTGCAGTATAGGGGAGAACTAAAAACTCCAGTTGACTCACTTGGTTATTCTAACCCCCTAAATGTTGGAATGGAGAATTCTAGCATTCAAATGGATAAAATCACAATTTACTTCATTTTTTTCGTGTGTGTTTAATGTGCCCAGAATGTTTCTACTTTTGTTGTGAACATTCTGCTCTAAGACTGCGGTAGTGCTGCTAAATATCTTACGTTTAATAATTTAGACAAGAAGAGAGGTGACTATCTCATGAGCGTCAGCATCGTGTTGCAGTCTCAGCTGTTTATAGACCAACTCAAACACCATATTGTTATTTAAACTCTTTATCCTCTACAACATCGGTGGGCAACTTGAGGTTCTCCATCTGTAGATACTTTCTGTAGCCGGATTGGGTAATCTGTTCCTCTCCCAACCTTGGATAATCTCAGGTTGCCCAATCCTGCAACAGAGGCCCTCTCCAGCTGTAGATACTCAATTGCAGGATTAGCTGTATTGGGCAACCTAAGCTTGGGGGGCAGCTGTGGAGGGCTACAATTTACAACATCCTTGGCTAGCAAGTGTCTGCGTGGGATGACAAGATTTGTAATCCTGCACTGGGTGGGAGGTTAGGTTCCCCATCCATGGTTTACAATATGAGAGTAACTCCTACTGTTGCAGACATTATGTATTGTGAGAGCAGTATTTCAGCTTGTGTTCCCACCTTCCTGAGCACAGTATGTCCCTATCTTTCTACTGTAGGTTGGGTTGACCTTGTAGAAAGGTTGATGTTTAAATAAATCAGTCTTCACTTGTGCAGTGTAACCTGGTAATGCAGTGCGTTGGTTGTCTTTAGCTCCTCCTGTTGGATAGGGGCCATGAGTGGAGTCACTGAGTTACCTGATCAGCTTAGTAATAGGGGCACATGGCCAGTCTTTTAGCAAGATTTGGATTTTGTGGCTTGCTATTCCTTAAATTCAATAGGGAGTTTTATTTTTTTTTGTTCACTACGAGGTTCTTTTGCCTCAGAATTTCTTCTGCTGTATCCTTATGCATGTGAATCATGGTGTGCTAGAGCTTTCATGTTGCATTTTGTCATACCCAGAAAATCTTTTGTGGCCTGTCAACATAAACTTTGTCACAGTGGACTTTAACAGTTGCTGTGTTGCCTGAACTAATGTCCCAGACCTTTCAAGTGAAGCTGTTGGACTATAGATATCAGTTTGACCTATACGTAAACTGATAGGTTGAACATTTTACTTGCAGAATGAGCTTTGCGTAACCTTGCTACGTGTGTAATATGTAATTGTCAGTCCTCAGTCATTCAGGTTAAATGTCTTGATTTTACAATCCACTATTACACTGAATAAGTTCTATTTCTGAATACAGAGCTATAGTGTTTATCAGTAGGCAGATCAGGAAGGTCTGATAAAGACTCGCTTAATTGGTAGCAGGAATGCTATAAAATTCTCAGGGACTGGGGTATGAGGAGAAGGTTGAACTTGATGGACTTTATTTATTCAACCTAATTTACTATGTTACTATGCATTGCCATTCATTTTGCAGTGTCTGCTGTGTGTGCCCTGTTAAATAGTAATTTATTCTGGTACATAACAGTTGGTGTGCATGCATTCCTTTGTTTTTGAATGCCAGTCTTCCTCTCTTCAGATGCATTGACACAGAGCGGCTAGGGTAATGACAATATACACTCTGCTTTACCAAGCAAAAGAAATTACAAGGTTGTTGCCCTTCTGTAACTGCAAGGCGCTCTGGACTCTCCGTTCCCCTGTAATTTAGAAACTAATGCTAATAGCCTATTGTACTTTGTGCTGTTGAAGCAGACAAATATATAATATACAAAAAAAAAAAATTAAAGATATTTTTTGGGGCACTCAAGTGGAGTGTTATTGAATAACATGTCTCAATTATGTAATGAGCTTGCGGTGAAAGTATTTAAAATATAACTTTTATTATCCCAAAAAATAAAAAGTACACTAATAAAATATATGGAGTGATCCCGAATTTCTTCCAGACCCAAAAATACGCAAAGTCATTGACCTCAAGTATAACAATGGTCAAATTTCCTTGCTATTGAGAAGAGATAAGGAATCAACTTCCCATTCATCTCTTGGCTATTGTAACAAAGCCAAAGATAAATTATCACAAACCTCTCTATTACTTTCGGCAATTCTCCTACATAGAGATATATAACTAGCTTTTACCCTCGATTATTGCCGTGGTACAAGAGGAAGTGTCAATTATGCGTATGCAAAGTGAATTCACTTTGACTATTTTAACACTTCTACTGTGGTTTGTGTTTAGCCGTCATTATCCTCTTACTCATTTAATGTACCCACATATATTATATACTGGTTTTCTTGCCATAAGACGGGCTTTCTAAAGATACCGTTATTTTCATCAAGTTTCCTGTAAAACTATTAATAAAATACTAGTTGAAGAGCCCATGAACACGAGCCACAGTACCACCCAGCAACAGCCGCAGTGCAGTCATGCACAGTAGAGACTGCCCGCGCCATGGCTGATACGGAGCGCCCAGCTCCATATCAGCCTCAGCGGAGGCAGTCTGTACTGCGCATGACTGCAGCGCGCGCAGCTGTCTATACTGCGCATGACGGCTTCTGACAAACTTAGCGAGTTATAATATAGGATGATGAAACAAATATAACATGCACTTTTTTTTTTTTTTTTTTAACTTTGGCACTAAAAAATCTTTTACACATCAACAAACGTTAAGAAAACCCTGCTAATCATATTTGTCTTGATTTTAGTAATACAAAATGTTGACATGTTTTTGTAAAGTTATATGGCAATAACTAAAAGTAGCAAAAATGGAGGTGTCCCAAAACTTTTGACCGCTAGTGTACATGAGAGCAACTTTTGAGTATTTCAGTTGTTTTCAGTAGCTCATTTGCATAATTATTTTGTTGTTCCCAAGTATTGCATGTTAAGGGCTATGCACACACAGGCAAGTGGAACAATGATGTCCAAACCAGCCATACCATAGGGAAAAAATAAAGTTGCACTCTCGTGTTCAAATGGTTAAAAGCCCCATTTAAATTTGTGAGAATGGCACACCAAAAAAACCACTTTGCTTATAAAAAAAAAAATCCTTCAAATTGATAAATAAGCTCTGGTACAAAATAACCACCATAGGAGAGAAATGAGTTCCCAGTTATGAAATGGGGCATTTTCAAACTTTTTAATGCTAGAACGGACCCCAGCTTTAAAAGTTTTAAAGGCATAGTAATGTTTCACAAAAAAACAGCAGCTCCAATTATTCTTAGTAGTTTTTTGAGCCATAGTGTTATTTCAATACTGTCAAAGTTGGAGTTCAAGAGTAATTGAATGATAAAATATCCTCTCTTGCCTAGTGTAAGCCACCTCCCCCTCAGATGTGGACTTTAGTCAGGGGACCAGACAGATCACAGCAAGGGACAATTTCCTTACTTAAGTATAATGAAAACCCTGCCCCCTTAACAGGTTTTTCCTTATGCTCACTGAAGATTGTGCCTCTCTGAGATTCATCTGGACAGTCTTGCTGCTCTGAGTTTAGCAGAATTACATTAATAAAAGGGGTGGGAGGATATATTTTATCATTCAATTACTCTTCAACTACAACTCAGACAGTATTGAAATAACACTCTCTATGGCTCAGATACCACAAAGATCTTCTGATTTTGTGAAACGTTACTATTTCTTTAATCTCAGTCATCCCCCAATGGATCTAATTCATATGAGAAGCTTTGTTTGAAAGAGTTCTCACCTTTCAGTCATTGGTGTTTTATTAATGTCTGGTGATTGTGAGATCATCCGACACTCCCATATTTCTGTATATACATAGGAAATTCCATGGTTTTCAAAAACTTAAGTATCTTTGGAATGGATAAAATGTCAGTTTATGGAAATAGTAGTGTAAAAGCCTGTGTACACGGGCCAAGGTCCGGGTGATGTTAACCCTTTGAGTGCCAGAGGGGTATGCAACGCATTGCTTTGCAATTTGTTGCGTACCCCTCTGGCACTCAATGGGTTAAGAGGCCTGTCCTGCTGTGCGTCCTGCTGCCGATAGTCATGCACTGCAGAGACTGCCCGAAAGCACGGAATGCTCCCGGCATTGAGCACGGAATGCTCCCGGCATTGAGCACGGAATGCTCCCGGCATTGAGCACGGAATGCTCCCGGCATTGAGCACGGAATGCTCCCGGCATTGAGCACGGAATGCTCCCGGCATTGAGCACGGAATGCTCCCGGCATTCCGTGCATTCGGGCAGTCTCTACTGAGCATGACTGCTTCTGACAAACATCCTAGTGAACTATTATATAGGACTAGTGCGCACCAGCCTAGGGTTCAAAAGAGATGTGACCGCTCGTTTAACACATCTGGTTGTGTACTTTAAAAAATAGTATGTCTTCACGACCTATTTCCTGTGTGTTTAATTGTTATCATTTTAGTACAGGCAGGTGATATTAGAAAAGAGAAATGGTAGGCATAGATTAGTGCATACATTATGCCAAACTATACCAGTGGGTATCATTGCAGGGTACTAACTACAATAGGAAATTCCTTTTGGTTTTAAGAGACTTTAGTATATTTGAAGTGGTGGAATTGTGTGTTTAATTTTTTTTTTCTATAGTGCAACCTTATAGAAACATTTGAACTAAGGGGGGAAAAAGGAAAGTGACACCTCATTTGATGCAGTGGGTTGTCTTCTTTCTGAAATGGTATCCTTGTCTACCCTTTCTTCATGTCTGCACTTGTTGCATATATTTAAGTGAGGGTATGTCATATAAACAAAGATTGTGGTCCATGCAGTTTTACACTCCTGGCACACCCTGTCAATGCGTATTAATAGTGGCATCATCTCTTCTCCCCCCCCACCCCGTCATGGTTTTTAAGTGTTTTATGCTAAAGTAAATCTCTGAATTTGAGACTTATAGCGTATTTTGAGTCTCTAATACATAAGCCACTTTGATTTGATTAGTAACAAGTTCAAGAAGATTGGAACATTGACGCCCCCCCCCCCCGGGGAGGGGGGGGAAAGCCAAAACTATTCCACAGTTAAATAATTCACATGTTTTTAGTGCCAAGTAAACGGATGCCACCTACTTGCGTGTCAAAAGTAACATATCTGAGCTTTTGAAGAACTGCTTTTCAACATTTTGGTAATTAAAGCAAGCCTCTTTGTTATCGTCTGTGTAAAGTGTATATTGTTACGCCTTGAATTTGTGACTTCACTTGATTTGCTGAAAAGCATTTGTGTCAATATTGTCAAAGTGAAATACAAGCCTGGCATCTCCTTGTAGAGGATAATGTCTTATCCAGGTAGATCATTATTCAGCTCATTGTGGTGGCATACTGTGCACAACAGTCTGGCACTTAAAGGGATAGTAATACTTAAGTATTACAAATCCCTATATTAAAGCCCTAGTAAAGAAAAAAAAATATATATATATTGGCCCCAGTTTCATCTCTCAAAGCTTTATGGTTTGAGAGATGAACGTTTCTAAAGTTGCCCTTCCCCGTAGTCAGCATTTTAGCTGACTGCAGGGAACAGTCATACGACTTTCAGGCGGCTCTCCAGCACAGCCTGATCGCGTTAACTAAAAAAAAAACTTTCACTGATATGATCTTCTACGTGTGCTTAGCTTGCAAGCACACGTAGAAGACTGTTTTAGTGAAAGTTATTTTTGTTTTGTTGTTGTTAATGTGATCGTGGCTCTGCTGCAGAACCGCCTGATGATCTCTGACCGGATTTCCCTGAGTCAGCTACAATGCTGACTACGGGGAAGGGGGAGGGAGAGGGCAGCTTTAGAAGTGATCATCTCTCAAACCATAAAGGTTTTTTTTGTTTTTTTTTTATATACTAGGGCTTTAATATAGGGATTTGTAATACTTAAGTATTACTATCACTTTATAGGGTTAAAGGTTTGGTGAAACTCTTACTTTAGAAGTAATGCTTCTTTAAATGGGTAATATTTGGTACAATGGTAATTATAATTTAGAATAGGATTTCACTACAGTTGGTAAGTTCAGTTTTATTTACAGACTTCTGTATAGACACTGAGAATCTGTTAAAACTGATAAAACAGTGATAACACGTTACAGCTGCAGTGATCTTGGCATTTGTAGTTTTGAGAATTAATGTTTTCGCCTCTTTGGTGTCTTTGGTTTGCTTTAACCTTGCTCCAGTTTGCTTTTATGCATAAGGGCCATTCTTTTGAAGTTGTGCATAAAGGGGGGAGGGATATATAAATAATGTGACATGTATACTGACTGGGGCAGGAACCCCTCTATAGAGAGCTTGCAGTCTACATTGGTCCAACTAGAAAAGCACAGCGAACCACCCCTTTAATTTTAG
This sequence comes from Rhinophrynus dorsalis, assembly GCA_037306005.1. Classification (NCBI taxonomy): domain Eukaryota; kingdom Metazoa; phylum Chordata; class Amphibia; order Anura; family Rhinophrynidae; genus Rhinophrynus; species Rhinophrynus dorsalis. The sequence goes on along the minus strand of CM074723.1, from coordinate 42,316,800 downwards.
GAAGGAACGATTCTATAATTTTATGCAGGGGGTGGAGTCTACTTTCCCTCCTTGACTGCAGCTAGCAAACCAGCTCCAGAAAGATTTGTTCCATGGTGAAGATAATACAGGCAGGAGGACAGTTCTGCTATAGTTTTAGAACTTTTTTATTTTTCTGTTTGAAATGGAATACCACCATTAGGTGGATTACCATAACTGACAATGCCCTTAGATGTGGCTAGCTCAGTAACAGGTGCTTTTTGTGGACCTTAAGCCGTGGGGGGAAAATCTTGGCTACAAGTTCTTTCCTCAGGAGTTGCCCACTGAGGCTTCTTCTTAATACATGGTAATCTGAAGACAGAAGATCTGTAGGAAAGGTGAGCAACCTTTTGAGTGCTGCAAGTCCACTTGTCCCACAGTGCCCCTCCGCACAGGGGTTTTTCATTTGGAGTTCCTATAACACACTCCTGCACTCATTGTGCCCTGTTTGGGGTACTTTTCTGGGAAAACTACATTTCCCATGAGTGCTTGCTTCTCACGCTTGTTTCTGACTGGCTCCTGCCGCAGCAGCCATTCCTTGGTGTTTCCCTCTGGCCAACATTTTTCCTCCTCTCCCAATGTTGCACAGGGTCTTATGGAAATTACAATTGGAAGGTTGTCCAGTCATTCTGGTTGCTTCGTACTGGCATTGATAGGCTTGGTTTCCGGATCTTCTGGATCTGTCAGTGGTGAAGCCATTCCGGCTCCCCTGCCATCTGGATCTTCTACAGGGTTACCTGTGGAAGGAGAATATTTATCATCTAGCTTTGACAGCTTGGAAACTGAATCCTCAATACTGAAGAAGAAAGGGTTTTCTTCTGGTGTGGTGGCTACTATGCTTAGTGCTCACAAACCAGTTTCTTCTAAGGCCTACCATCGTGTTTGGTCGACCTTCCTGTCTTAGTGTGCTGATAGGGACCTCTCTCAGGATTTTGACCTTTCTATGGTCGTGGCCTTCTTGCAGGATGGTGTGGATAAGGGCCTCAGTTTCAGTTCCCTTAAGGTTCAGACTTCTGTTCTCTTTCAGAGACTCATTGCTATTCCTGATGTCAAGGTTTCCTTCCAGAGTGTTGCTCATACTTGTCCTGTCTTTAAAGGGATAGTAATACTTTGTTTTATCTTTATTTTATTTTGTAGTCATTAAAAAACATGAACGATATAAGTCTTTTCTCTCAAACCTTTATAGTTTAAGAGATATTCACAAGCAAAGTATCCCCCCCCCCCCCCCCCGTTCAGCCAGATCAGAAGGGAGGTGCCCAGGTAGACTGCAGAGAGGGACAATCTTCAATTAAGATAAGGGAAAAAGCTGAAAAACTTGTCAAGGGGGTGGAAGGGCTTTCATTGTTTTCATACAAAGAAGATTGTCCCCTGCTGTTATCCGTCTGGTCTTACAACCAGATTCATATCTGAGAAGAGATGGCTTACACTAGGAAAAAGGGGCGGGAGGGGGGAACGTTGCTTGTGAATATCTCTTAAACCATAAGGATTTGAGAGATATAAGACTTATATCATTCTTCATGTTTTTTTAATGCCTACAAAATAAAATAAAGTTAAAACGAAGTATTACTATCCCTTTAAGACTCCCGCTCGTCCGTGGGATCTTAATTTGATCTTGGGAGTCCTTCCGCGCCCTCTTTTTGAGTCCTTGGCTACTATTCCTCTACACCTGCTGACGTGGAAAATGGCCTTTCTCCTGGCGATTCTGTCCGTTATGTCGCGGAGTTACATGCTCTGTCCTGTAAATCACCATAGTTGGTGTTTCACAAGGACAAGATGGTGCTTCACACTTTTCAGGAGTTTCTCCTGAAGATGGTTTCGGAGTTCCACATCAATCAGGAGATTGTGGTGCCTTCTTTCTGCCTTGAGCCAATCTCTGACAAGTAGAGTGATCACTTGTTAGACGTGATACGTTGTCTCAAGTCTTATGTGCATTGCACTGAGTCTCAGGCATTCTGACGTGATGCTCATCATTCCTGAGAGTCCCAGGGCAGGAAGACCTGCTTCCAAAGTGACTAATGCGTCCTGGATCAAGGCCATCATTCGTAAGGCTTACGAGCTGAGGAAGAAGCCTGTCCCTTTTAGGGTCATGGCTCATTCTATAAGGTCTATTGGGGCCTCTTGGGATTACAAGAATCAGGCCTCCGCTGTTCAGTTGTGCAAGGCGGCCAATTGGTCGTCTGTGCATACCTTTTCGAAGCACTACTGTGATGTGCTGGCATCGGCTGATGCCAGCTTTGGGAGGAAAATCCTGGAGGCAGTCTTGCCTGTCTAGTATTTTCTTCGGTTCTTGGTGCTTCCTTCACTTTTGAGCCCATTAGCTCTAGGTCAGTGTGCTGTGTAACAGTTTGGGGTGGTGTTACCCCAGTTCAGTGTCAGTTGATACTTCATTGTTTTGTTGGGCTATCTCTGATCTGATGGTTCATATCTGCTCTGGTGACTTTTGGGGCCTTGCATCTGGTCCTTGCCTTCCTGCCTCTGGGAAACTCAATGGTTGGACATCCCAAAGTTACCAGTAACCTGTATTGGACGACAGAGAAAAGAGGATTTTAGTCTTACCTGTTAAATCCTTTTCTCTTAGTCCATACAGGTTACTGGTCTCCCGTCCTGTCAAGGGACCATGCTTGGCTCTCCTGTGGTAGACCGTGGGGATCCTTCGGGGTCGTGCTCACAGGAGTCTTCTTTCCCTTCCACTATCTAGTCAGTAATTAGTGTCTCAAATCTTTCTGGAGCTGGTTGGTTAGCTGCAGCCAAGGAGGGATGGTAGGCTTCTCCCCCTGCATACAATTCTTTAATTGTTCCTGCCTACAATTAAAGGGGCAAATCGCCTACCCTGAGTTAGCAGTAACCTGTATGGACTAAGATAAAAGGATTTAACACAGTGTTTCTCAACTCCTGTCCTCAGGGCCCACTAACAGGCCATGATTTGATGACTTCCTTGTTAGTGCACAGGTGAGTTAATCAATGTGAATGAGCCTCTGATCACCACATCTGTGCTGTAGCAGAAAAATCCCTAAGTCCTGGCCTGTTAGTGGGTCTCTCGCCTTCTCTCTCGCCTTCTCTCTCGCCTTCTCTCTCGCCTTCTCTCTCGCCTTCTCTCTCGCCTTCTCTCTCGCCTTCTCTCTCGCCTTCTCTCTCGCCTTCTCTCTCGCCTTCTCTCATACTAGACTCGGATGTTGCGATGCACGTACTGATGTCCAGTTGATGGATGAGCCACATGGGCATACTTCTGTAACCTTCCCATCAGCAATTCTGGGACAAGCCAACTGCACCATAGATTAAGAGGATTAAGCATCATTGAATGAAATACGAACACCTGATAACTCCACCTACTTTACTGTGGCCAGAAAATCCTAATGCCCCACTTTGAATCTTGACCCTGCTCCTTGGTTGAAATTACATCTTCAGTCTGTCTGATGTAATGTCCACAGATGTTGCAGAAACACTGGACCTCAAACTGCGTCCAAGACTAAAGCTGTTATCTTTCTGTCCGTATGAAGTTAAGTGGGAGATGGTAATTAGGTTTTAGTTTACCCTTTAACCCTTTGAGTGCCATTGTCCCTTTTTCTTTTATTATGGAGCAGTTAGCCTGACCCAGAATTGTATGTTTCATTAGTTCATTGGGAAGTTAAGGCCTTATTCGATACATTAAAGAGATGCAATTCTGGAGTAATCAAACTGCACCAGAGAGAGCAAATAAATTCCCATTGATTTTAAATTGGGATCTTAAAGGGATAGTAATGTTTCAAAATAAAAGCCGCTCCAATTAATCTTCATAGTATTTGAGCCATATATAGTGTTATTTCAATACTGTCAGAGTTGTAGTTCAAGAGTAATTGAATGATAGTTTCCCCTTCCCACCCCTTTTACCTAGTGTAAGCCACTTCCCCTCAGATGTGGAATCTGGCCTTAACCCTTTGAGGGCCAGAGGTGTACGCAACGCATTGCAAAGCAATGCGTTATGTACCCTTCTGGCACTCAAAGGGTTAAGACAGGTCGCAGCAAGGGACAATCTTCTTACTGTGAGAAGAATGAAAACACCTGCCGCCCCCCCCCCCCCGACAGGTTTTTCCCCTTATGCTAATTGAACATTGTCCCTCTCTACAAGCCACCTGGACACCACCCTTCTGTTCTAAGGTGAGCAGTGTTACATCAGTAAAAGGGACAGGAGGGGGATACTTTATCATTCAATTACTCTTGAACTACAACTCTGACAGTAATGAAATAACACTCTCCATGGCCCAGATACTATGACGATTACTGGGAGCTGCTTTTATTTTTTATAACATTACCACCCCTTTAACCTCTTGAATGCTTGAGGTCTCTCACCTCTTGCATTCTAGGTTTTAACCCTTTGTGTACCAGGGAGGTATCCAACGAATTACAATTCAAATCATTGGTTACTTCTCTGGTACTCAGTGTTTAAAAACCCCATTTAAATCGGTGCTTTCCATTTTTACCCTATGCTATAGTTGGTTTGCTCAATCAGTGCAAATATTTAGGTTACTGAATATGGACATTATTGCTGTATTTCAGCTTTCCATGACTGCTCTCATTCAATTTTTATACTTGTAAAATGTGAAAAATATTTGCTGTGAAGTGCAACAATTACCAGTGCATCAGTCAAATGTATGCGCCTCTCAGTGGCAATGCATATCTGTGGGTTTGTTATCTTAACTTGCTACAGTCCATAACTTTCTCCTTTTTTTCTCTTAGGTGTTGTGGCATCCATGGTCGTGCTGGTGTTGTCTCGGAGAGCGCTGTTCAAGTTCTACATGATCAGCATGGCTCTTGTACTCGCTGCAACTTCAGTGATGGTGAATTACTATGCCACTTTGCACATGAATTCCTACTGTGCCTCTTCATCTGTGGCTTTCGGGCTGGAGTTTCTTCCTTCCAATGGACCTTCACTATGGATGACACTTATTGTCTTACAACTCATTTTTGGTATTGGTTTCATTACATTGCTTCAGATCCAATCCTATTCCCAGCTAATAATACTGGATCTGTTAATCCCTACAGTTGGATTAATAATAGAACTTCCCTTTAATGCACAACACATTTTGGTTTGGGTTTCTGGCATTGTACTCGCACTATACACTACAGTATGTCTAAGCCTTCGATTCAAATGGTTTTACTATTCAACAAGATACACTGTTCTCCTGCTAAAACACATGTACCATGTTTATGGATTACAACTCATGGTGGAAGATGTTTGGAAAAAAATTCACTTCCCAGATGTCCTAAGGGTGTTCTGGCTGACAAGACTAGCAACCCAGGCTGTGTTTTTAGTGCACATGGTCAGGTTGTCTTCCAGCAACACAGGAGATGCATCTTACTTTATACCTTGGAATGACTTTTGGGAAGTTGTATGCAACCTTATAATTAGTGGTTGTGATTCCACTTTAACTGTGTTAGGGATGAGTGCAGTGATCTCCTCTATTGCACATTATCTGGGCCTTGGGATATTGGCATTCATAGGCTCAACAGAAGAAGAGGATAAGCGGCTTGGCTTTGTAGCACCTGTCCTGTTTTTTATCTTGGCTCTACAAACTGGCTTGAGTGGGTTGAAACCAGAAGAGAGACTTGTACGCCTTTGTCGAAACATATGCCTTTTGTTAACAGCTATATTACATTTTATCCATGGAATGACTGATCCAGTGTTGATGTCACTCAGTGCCTCTCACGTGTCTTCATTTCGTAGGCATTTCCCAGTATTATTGGTCTCTGCCTGCCTCTTTGTGCTTCCAGTTCTCCTCAGCTGTGTCCTGTGGCATTACTATGCATTAAATACATGGCTGTTTGCAGTTACAGCATTCTGTGTAGAACTTTGTTTAAAAGTAATTGTCTCTCTAACAGTTTACACACTGTTTATGATTGATGGTTATTACAGTGTGTTGTGGGAAAAGCTTGACGATTATGTGTATTATGTCCGATCAACTGGCAGCATCATTGAATTTATCTTTGGAGTAATAATGTTTGGAAACGGGGCCTATACAATGATGTTTGAGTCGGGAAGCAAGATCAGAGCTTGTATGATGTGTCTCCATGCTTATTTTAACATATACCTCCAAGCAAAGAATGGATGGAAGACCTTCATTAATCGGAGGATGGCTGTAAAGAAAATAAACTCCCTTCCAGAAGTGAAAGTGTCAGAGTTAAGCGAGATAGATGATGTATGTGCAATCTGCTACCAGGAGTTCCACACATCTGCTCGCATTACTCCATGCCACCATTACTTCCATGCACTGTGCCTTCGGAAATGGTTGTACATCCAAGACACTTGTCCAATGTGCCATCAAAAAGTATACATTGAAGATGAACCGAAAGAGAATACATCCTTCTCTAACAATAATGGTTTTGTTGCACCAAACGTAGAACCTGTGCTGGTCGATGGAGACAGACAGGCTGAGCATGAACTTGAGGACCATGACCTCAGTGAAGATGACAGCGCTGAGTGCGATGAAGAAGAATGGACAACAGAGCCACACAACTCCACTGCAGAAGAGGAAGAATATGTCCATGATGACACAGATTCTCTTGGGGATTAGACATTATTTATTTTATTTTGCTGTTGTGTCTAAATCATTGAGGCATTCAAATGAGTTCCAGACCAGAGAATGTTCTCATTTGTTTTGTAACTCTAAAAGCACAAAACCAGAAAGTCTGAATAGAGCATTTCTGTTAAAGGAACATTAACATCTAAAAATGAACAGGGCTTGTATACACTTAAATACAATGTACTTCATCCTGGCATCCATAAAAAAAAAAATTCTGATGCTTAAAATATGCTATGTGACAGACATTCCTGGCTTTTCCAGGGCTCTCCTTGATTGGCCAGGATTATCTATAACAGCAGGGATAAAACATAAATGATTGCGCATGCTAGCTGTAAGTATGCGATATTTAAAGTTATATCAACCTAATTTTTTTTTTTTGTGTTAGTGTTCCTTCAAGTGCTGCTGTAAATATTCCTCTTGGTCTCTTTTGTGACCTAATTAAATGTGTACATTCTTGTACATGGAATAAAATGTTGAATTTGCATTCCTTGTTTCAAAAGTTGTTTAGTAGTACATTTTACTTGGTGCCAAATTCTTAGAGATGTAACAGTTTTTAATTTTAATTTAGTTCTGCAAGTTCATAATATGCAAGTCGTGTTTTTTCCAGAAAAGGAAGAAAAGCTGCATTCTGCTCTGTGCCGGGTGATACTGGACAGTGAAGCTGTTTCAAGGTGTCTACTGGTAAAGCATGAAGTGAGTGAGTTCACCACTGGATGCCTAGAAACATGTCCCTGTTCAGTGCAGGCTAAGTATCACTGAGCTGGAAGGATAGTTTCTTCCTCCGTACAGGGCAAATATCTCATGATGGAGGTTTATAATAGTGATAATCCTGAGGAGGATTCTGGGACCCCCAGGGTAGCCCAGCCCTGGGTAGGCTGAGTATCTTGGCAAATATATGGTTCTCAATCTACCAGTGGGAAGGTGGAACCAGGTGTGCATGAGTATACCAGTGGAACCAGCCATAACATACCCACCAGGGCTGAATTTCTACTCGCCATTGGCTAGTGGCGAGTGGACATTTTGAGCCTTGATATACGGAGTATGTATATGGGGATACCAGTGGAATGGGGGGGGTAGTCAGAGGATGTATATGGGGATACCAGTGAAATGTGTGTGTGTGTGTGTGTGTGTGTAGAGGATGTATATGGGGATACAAGTGAAACCAGGTTGTTTGGGGGGGGGGGGGGGGCGCAGAGGATGTATATGGGGATACAAGTGAAACCAGACTGTGTGTGGCAGAGGATGTATATGGGGATACCAGTGGAACCAGGCTGTGTGTGGCAGAGGATGTATATGGGGATACCAGTGGAACCAGGCTGTGTGTGGCAGAGGATGTATATGGGGATACCAGTGGAACCAGGCTGTGTGTGGCAGAGGATGTATATGGGGATACCAGTGGAACCAGACTGTGTGTGGCAGAGGATGTATATGGGGATACCAGTGGAACCAGACTGTGTGTGGCAGAGGATGTATATGGGGATACCAGTGGAACCAGGCTTGGGGTGTGGGGAGACGTCAGAGGATGTATGTGGGGATACAACTGGAACCGGGTGTGTGGTTATCAGAGGATGTTTGAGGATACCAGTGAAACAGGGTGTGGATGGGTGTGGATGGATGGGTGTCAGTGGGTGTGTATGGGGATACCAGTGGAACCAAGTGTGGGGGGGGGCAGAGGGGGAGGGTCAGAGGATGTGTATGGGGGATATCAGTGGAACCAAAGGGAGAGGGGGGTCAGAGGATGTGTATGGGGATACCAGTTGGACCAAGTGTGTGTGTGTGGGGGGGGGGGGGTCAGAGGATGTGTATTGGGATACCAGTGGAACTGTGTGTGTGGATGTGTATGGGGATACCAGTGGAACCAGGCGGGGGGGGGGGGGGGCTCAGGATGTATATGGGGGGATACCAGTGGAACTGGGAGGGGCATATTTTCTATGTGGGGGATACCAGTGTAAAAATAGGATTTTAGTCTTACCTGTTAAATCCTTTTCACTTAGTCCATACAGGTCACTGGTACTCTGGGAGGCGTAAGTCCCCTTTAATAGGCAGGAACAACTATGCAAATGATTTGCAAGGGGCGGAGCCTCCCCTCTCACTTAAGCCACCTTCTGGCCAGAGCCACTTAGATTGATTTGAGACCCTAAAAACTGACCACAGGTAAGCAAAAAGACTCCTGTGAGCATGCCCTGACTGTCTCCCACTGAATGCCACAGGAGAGCCAAGACTGGTCCCTTGACAGGGTGGGAGACCAGTGACCTGTAAGGACTAAGTGAAAAGGATTTAACAGGTAAGACTAAAATCCTATTTTCACTGTCGTCCAATACAGGTCACTGGTACTCTGAGATGTACAAACATTGAGCTGATCCAGAGGCGGGAAGTAAGGCAAGGACCAGGCGCAAGGCCCAAGTCGCTAGAACTGCAATAAATCAGTTAATTACATAGCCCAAACTGTAAGTGTCAACGGACACCAACCAAGGGAAACAATCCCTGAACTAACACAGCACACGGAACCAGAGCCAACCGGGCTCAACAGCAAGGAAGCACTAAGGATCACAGAGCGGAACACCTAGACAGGCAAAACTGCCTCCAGGACCTTCCTTCCAAAACTGGCATCAGCCGAAGCCAGTACATCAACTCGATAGTGCCTAGAAAATGTGTGCACAGAGGACCAAGTGGCCGCTCTGCACAGTTGATCAGCAGATGCCTGATACTTGTATGCCCAAGAGGCCCCAATAGAGCTGGTGGAATGGGCAGTCACCCTGAAGGGAACATGCTTATTCCGCAACTTATAAGCTTCACGGATGGTAGCTTTAATCCAAGATGCAATAGTAACCTTGGCAGCCGGTCTCCCTGCCCTAGGTCCCTCAGGAATGACGAATAGAGCGTCAGACTTCCTGATAGACTTGGTGCGATGAACATAAAACTTGAGGCAACGCACCACATCCAACAAATGGAAATCCCGTTCCTTGTCAGATGAAGGATTAGGGCAGAAAGAGGGAACCACAATCTCCTGATTGATGTGAAACTCGGACACAAACTTGGGTAAGAATTCCTTGGAAGTGCGAAGCACAGCCTTATCCTTGTGGAACACCAGGTAAGGAGGTTTACAAGACAGAGCTTGTAACTCTGCTACCCGGCGAACTGAGACAATAGCCAAAAGGAAGGCCATCTTCCAAGTCAAGAGACATAATGGAATGGAAGCCAAGGATTCAAACGGGGGTCGCTGGAGAACTCCCAGCACCAAATTGAGATCCCACTGGGGAGCAGGACTCTTGAAGGCAGGTCGAACATGAGTCACACCTTGGAAGAAAACTTTCACATCAGGAAGGATAGCAATCCGGTCCTGGAAAAACACAGACAAGGCAGAGGTCTGAACTTTGAGGGAACTCAGACTGAGCCCCTTATCAACACCGTCCTGCAAGAAGGCCAGGACAGTGGGAAGATGAAATTCAAGTGACAATTGCTTATCAGTGCACCATGCAACAAAGGTTGACCATATGCGATGATAGATCTTGGAGGACACAGGCTTACGAGCACTAAGCATAGTCGACACCACAGAAGGAGAAAATCCTTTCTTAGCTAAAATCGAGGATTCAACCGCCATGCCATCAAATGGAGAGAGTGAACATCCTCCTTCCACAGATAACCCTGGAGAAGAAGATCCGGACGGGCAGGGAGCGAAATCGGATCCGATACTGACAAGGCCATCAACTCCGGAAACCAGGACTGGCGGGGCCAGTTTGGAGCGATCAAGATGACAGGACAACGCTCCTGCTTCAACTTCTGAATAACTCTGATCAATAGAGGAAGAGGAGGGAAGATGTAAGCCAGGGAGAAATCCCAAGGGATCGACAAGGCATCCACTGCTAGAGCAAGGGAGTCCCTCCACCGGGAGCAAAACACTGGAACCTCCCTGTTGTGTCTGGTAGCCTTCAGGTCCACCACAGGCATCCCCCACCGCTGGGCGAGCATGTGAAACACCTCTGGATGAAGAGCCCATTCTCCGCTGTCGACGGTGTGACGACTGAGGAAGTCTGCCAAGACGTTGTCTACGCCTGGAATATGAACTGCAGATATGACAGGCACGTGATCTTCTGCCCAAGACAAAATATCCTTGATTTCCCACCAGGCGGAACAGCTTCTTGTGCCGCCTTGCCTGTTGATGTAAGCCACTGCCGTGGCGTTGTCGGACTCCACTCTGATCGGAAGACCGGTCAGTTGAGACTCCCAGTGCCTCAGGGCAAGCCGGACAGCCCGAAGTTCCAGAACATTGATGGAGAGAAGGGATTCCTCCAGACCCCATTTCCCCTGAGCACTGAAGCGACCCCAGACTGCACCCCAGCCCCGAAGGCTGGCATCCGTTGTGACTGTGGTCCAACGAGGAACTAGAAATGATCTCCCTTTCAGGAGATGAGAAAGATCCAACCACCAGGGCAGACTCGACTCGACATGAGGAGGTAGAGAGACGGCCAGATGTAGATGATCTGGATGATTCCTGCACGTCCGGATCACAAATCTCTGAAGTTCCCTGGAGTGGGCCATGGCAAATGGTACTGCTTCGATCGTGGAAATGAACTTCCCCACTAAGGACGACAACTTCGGTACCGGAATTTCGTCCATGTCCAGAATCCCAGCTACTCGGACGGCTATCTGGTGAGCCACATCCTCTGGAAGAAACACCATGCATTGGCGAGTGTCGAACAGGAGACCCAGGAACAGAAGCCGCTGAGATGGAACCAAGTCCGACTTGTCCAGATTCAGGATCCAGCCATGACGGTTCAGAGAGTGCATACACTTCTGTAATTGCTGATGGAGAAGCTCCGCTGAGGAGGCTTTCAGTAGGAGATCGTCCATGTAGGGGGTCACTCTGATCCCATCCTGATGAAGCACCGCTAACACCCTCTGGAAGACCTGAGGGGCTGAGGTCAGCCCAAAGGGGAGCGCTGTAAACTGAAAGTGTCCCCTGTGGCAGGCAATCCTGAGATACCGCCTGCTCCCTGGATGAATAGGGACATGAAGATAAGCATCCTGAAGGTCCAGGGAGGCAAGGAACTCCCCTGGAGACATTGCTGCAATCACAGAGCGCAGGGACTCCTGGCGGAAGTGGGAAGTCACCACATAGGCATTGAGATCTTTGAGATCCAAAATGGGACGAGCCCCTCCGTCCTTTTTGGCTACCACAAACAGGTTGGAAAAGAATCCTGAACCTGTGTCCCCCTGAGGAACCGCCTCCAGGACCTCTTTGTCCAAGAGATCCTGAATAGCGCCGTCGAACAGACGCCCTTTTGTGGGTTCCTGAGAAGGACGAGTAAAATGGAACCGAAAAGGAGGGAGGGAGGAGAAAGGGATCCTGTATCCCTCTGACACCACCTGAAGAACCCATGGGTCCACCACTGACTCCTCCCAAGTCCGGCGAAAGAGGCAGAGACGACCACCTACAGCCGGATGCGGACCCGGGTTCGGCGAGTCATGCCGAAGCAGTCTTGGAGGTCTTGGCCTTGGGGGCAACTTTGGGCTTCCAGGACTGTTTGGGCTTGGAGGAGGAGCGTGTAGCGGGAGGACCCGCCGGGGTCGAGGAGCGTGTCTCAGTCTGAAAGGAACGAAAGGACCGATTGCGTTTGGCTGGAAAAGTTTTCTTAAAGACTGATGGTAGAAGAGTACTTTTACCCCCAGTAGCCTCACTGATCATTTCTTTCAGTTCAGACCCAAAAAGCAAACTCCCCTGGAAGGGCAGGGAAAGCAAGGCTTTCTTAGAGGCTGTATCAGCAGACCAAAGTTTCAGCCAAAGGGCGCGTCTGGCCACCACAGAAAAAGTGGAGGCCCTCGCCATCATGCGCACAGCATCAAAAGCAGTGTCAGCAACATAATTCTGAGCTTCAGTAATATTAGCAAGAAGCTGCAACTGTTCAGACACTGGTGCATCCTGGCGAACTGCTTCAGTCAGTCGTTCAGTCCAGGCCGCGATAGCCCTGTTAACCCACGCCACTGCAAAGGTTGGACGCATGGCAGTGCCAATAGAGGCAAAAATGGACTTAAGAGAAAGTTCCAGTTTCTTATCCGTCCAATCCTGCAGGGCAGAGGCATCAGATACAGCCAAAGCGGTAGACTTGGATAGCCTGGAAACAGGGGCATCCACCTTGGGAGGATGCACCCATTTAGCCAGCTCAGTCTCAGGAAAAGGGTACAGCTTAGCAAACTTTTTAGAGACAGAGGATGATCTATCAGGATTCTTCCATGCCTCAGAGACTAGACGGGCAAGAGTAGGATTAGTTGGAAAACAAACAGGCTTAGATGGCTTCTTCTGAAAAACATCAGTAGGATCATAAGTGGATTCCTGAGTCAGAGGAAGGTTGAGCGTATTCAGAACAGCTCTAATCAGACCCTCAGCCGAAACTTCAGGGTCACATTCATAGGGGTCCCCAATGGACCTGGTAGATTCAATAACAGTCCGTTCCTCAGCATCAGAATCCTGCAAGAGTTCTTCCTCAGAAGAATCAGTCACATCAGGAGCCCCCTGTGGCTTAGGCAGGGAGGTCCTGATGGTAGAGGGGGTCTGCCAGACCTGGAGAGCCCCCTGTACCTGAGAGGGAAAGAGTTGAAGAGCGGATCTGAGATCCCTAGTGGCAGCTTTAAACTCCCTCACCCAAGATGGCTCAATAGCGTAGCTGGGAGGCCCAGGGTTGCTATCTTGACCAGTACAATTAGGGCATAGATCCCCCACATTATCGCTAGACAGCCCAATGTGGCAAGAGGAGCAAAACGCCATGGGGGGAGCAGACCCCCCCATCCTCCTTAGACTTGGGTCTAGCCCCTAGCTCCAGTGAAGTAGACATGCTCACAGCGTCAATATACCCCACTAATGACACTATCACCCAGAAAAAGTGCAAAGGATTAAAGTTTCACCCCAGAAATGTCTAAATTCGGACTTATCTGGCCAGCGAAGGGTTAATCTGTAGAGAAGAGAGAAGGCTCGGTCCCTGCGTAGTGTACTCGCTTAGGAAAAGTTCCACAAAATGGCGGCCGATATGACAGCCAATCAGAAACGAGCGCGAACCAGGCGCTCATGGGAAATGTAGTTTTCCCTTTACAAGTACCCCAAACAGTGCCCGAAGCCCCCCTGAACACCCCACATAAATAAAACACATTCCGGATGATAGAGCAGGAGCCTAGCATTAAAATGAGCCATCTCTGAAGTTGCTGAGACAAGCGGTTCCAGAGATATGTCCCACACTGTGAATTCCCATAGAGAGTAAAGGAGCCATAGCGTTTGAGCGGGAAATTTAATAAAACATTAAAAATAGCCCAAACAAGTATAAAACACATAAGAAACATAAGTAAACTAATACCCAAAGCTCCAAAACCCAGAGAATACCACAGAAATTGCATTAAACATTGAAATGCAAATAAAAACACCCTATGAGTGCTGGAGTGCATTGCAAACTCCCAAATACAAGCCCAGCAAAGGGACACTGTGGGGACAAGTGGACCTTCAGCACTCAATGGGTGACTCACCTTCCCTGCAGGACTTCTGTCTTCAGGTGACCATGATAGAGGAGGAATAACCCAGAGGCAAATTCCCCAGCAGGGAAGCTGCTTAACTCAAGCTGTCCCCTCTTCAGGGCATAAGGTCCACAGAAATCCCTGGGAGCTGCACTAGCCACTTCGGGTGAGGGCATTCACAGCCATGGTCACCCTCCTAATGGTGGTATTCCATATTGAATAAAAAAATAACAAATGACTAAGTTGAAAGTATAGATGTTCTCTACCTGGTGTGCATAGCACCCAGGAACAAATCAATCTAAGTGGCTCTGGCCAGAAGGTGGCTTAAGTGAGAGGGGAGGCTCCGCCCCTTGCAAATCATTTGCATAGTTGTTCCTGCCTATTAAAGGGGACTTACGCCTCCCAGAGTACCAGTGACCTGTATTGGACGACAGTGAAAGTGTGTGATGTGGTAGAAGAAATGGCCACCTCTTCCTACTGAACCAGAAAACAGACAGAGCTGCTGTGCTGTGCCACAGTTTTTTAAAACATGTAATCAGACTTGTTAAACACAGACGCACACCTTACTATAAACTGAATTGTTTTGATGATGGAACTCTTTCTTTATAACCTTTTGAGTTCCAAAGAGGTATCCAACAAATTGCAGTCTGTGTTTGATACCTTTCTGGTATTTAAAGGGTTGGGTTTCTGTGAACTTACCTCGTTTATTACATGCATTGCACTAATCGCTATAAAGCTTGCATGAAAATAACAGTGTAGTTGGTTATACATAGCTGTGTATGTATAGTTTATAACATTTTGGGGCTTATGTGCCTAAGAAATGGCACTTACAGCAACTGGTTAGGTCAGTCCTCCAAAAGCTGACACCATACCCTTGCATATCAGTCACACAACACACTGCAGCATCGGGAGTACCCTTCTACAACTGTTCACAGCATGCACTTGGATATGGGGTCTCCTGCACAACATATGGAAAGCTATGCTATGAGCTGTTGTAAGACGACCCCTGTTGCCGCACTCTGTTTTGTGGACTTGGTATGCAACTATATGCTGTCACTGACTGTGTGATGACCCCCTTCCCCTGGTTGCTGCTGCTGTTCAATGCAGTGTTTCAGCATCAACCTCCCTTAACCCTTTCAGTGCCAATGGGGTAGGGGGTCATAATTGACTTCCCCTGACAACCCTCTCAGTTCTACCTCTCTGCTTCTCAAAAGGTTCACACAAAACGCGCACAGCCATTAATTACTAGCCTCTACATTACTGCTCTGAATTGCAATGTATACTGCGAGTGGCTGAGGGAGGTATATACATTTGCATATCGTATGTCTTGCACACAATGTGCAAGGTACAGCATGGACATCCGTATGGCATGCTTGCTTTTGCCTCCTACTTCCTCCACTGCTCTCCTCTCAGACATCTTCGGCACATTACAAATTGCCAGGGAGCCCTGTCGTGACCTTCAGATTTCAATGAGCACACACTGCGCACTGAAACTGTGTTGGTGCTTTGTACCAATTCCTGATTGACCAAGGATGTTGGAGAAGAGAGCAGCAGTGAAGGCAAGCATGCTGCCCTCTGAATGCATATCCATTCTGGCTTATCAAGAGCTCAATGGTTGCCAGTATGGTGGGGTGAGATTAGCACTAATCCTGGGAAATAATGACAAACGTAACTCTCACCAACTCTCATATGATCACTCGGTGCTGAGAGTGAAAGGATAAGCTGACATATCCTCAACATGAACAAACAGAAGAATAGTTTCCACCGCACTCAATGGAATCTAATAAAAATCGCCTTCTTTATTGGAACATGAAAACACTGAACACAGGGGATTACAGTCTCATGCGTTTCACACCAATGTGCTTACTCATAGACAGACAATATACAACTAAAAAACTTCCTTTATACATCAAAAAGCAAACTGCTCCAGTTTAAACAACCCAATCAACAATCTGTCAATTAAGCTGTTGAATCCACACAGTCAGTCATATAAAGATATTAACCCTTGGTTATAAGTCTAAAATTCAAATCTCTAAATTAACCCTTGCTTATCAACATCAAACATGTTTAGTCATACTTGATCATAATCATCAATTAGGCTAATCATCACCGTCTTTTATATATTCTCGATGTATTTAGGAAGTATACTACATCACATTTAATTTAAGACCATTGTTAATACATATTAAAATAACATGACAAATGAAATATATCACTAACTATATTAATATATTCTGTGGGGGGGTGCACATGGAGTATGAAATATATAGATTGCCCACAGGGCCGGATTTGTCAATAGGCAGACAAGGCACTTGCCTAGGGCGCCAGATTTTCAGGGGCGCCTGGCAAAGGCCTTGTCACGCCCACCATTAATTTCTCCCCTTTTCCCTTAAAGCGGACATATCACTTTAAAATTTATTTTGCCTATTAATTAAAAATGTTAACTTTATGTTTTAACCACCTGAGTGCTGGAGGGGATGCGCAAGTCTGGTAATAAAAGGGTTAATTTCTTTTTCTAAGGCGCACTGTTCATTTAGAACCACAGTTTCAACCTACCGGTTCCGGGGAATAGTGAGAGAGAGTGCCTATAGATCTGTCACTATGGCAATCAGACGCGGAAGTGCTTGGTTGCTATAGAAGTGCAACAACGCTTCTCAGCTGTAGAAATGGGTGATTGGGATCAGATCCCTGACTGTTAGCTCTGGAGCAGCCGGGATGTCCGGGGATGGATCCAGCTCAAAGGCTTCCCGCAATACGAGGTGGCACAACATAAGATAAGATATCGTATGACACAATAATACCTATCATCACATCCCACCATTTCATTCCATGGGTATATAGCATCACACAGCAAAATCTCGATATGACATAGCAATCCAGAATTCAGGGGTACGCAGACATTTGGCATTCCAGGCTCAGGACAATTCCCATCACCAAAACCTGAAATTCTCCATGTATAAAGGAGCACTGATACTTAAAATTATCTATGGCTATACACACTTAAATAAAATGTATGCCATGCTAGCCTCTAAAAATTCACTGTTCCTTTTCTGAACGCTATGGGTGCTCCAGTGTCTGCTTTTATCTGGGTTTCCATTACAATAGCTATCTTGATAGGTGTTTCAGAAATTATACTGTTTTATTGACCCCAAGATAACAGACGCTCTGAATAGAAGAATAGTGGGTACTAATAATAATAATTATAATAATAAATTAACAGCATTATATCTGCACACAAAAAACAAAGTATATATGTACACTCATTCTCATTTCCCTGCCCAGTACAGCAAGAAATCAAAGATTAAAAAATGGTTGGAAAAATGTAACCCCTTGGATGATAGAGATTTCTTCAAAGCATAGCGAAGCAATGCTTTGAAGACTTCTTTAGTACAGAGGCGGTGGGAGGGGGTTAACCCTTTGAATACCCCTCTAGCACTCAAAGGCTTATACTGGAGACAGTGCAGAGTGAGTTATGAGATGTTTTATGCTGATATTGGGAGCTTCAGAGCCAGTATGATCTCAGTTTAACCCTCTGCATGCTAAAGAGATCTCCAATGCAAATTTTTGGATCTTAAACTGATATAAAGGGTTAACATGGGTGTGACCACAAGAGGGTGTGGGTAATGGATGGGTGTGGTTAAGGGTGGAGCAAAGGCGGGGCTTGGGGCACCTGAAGGTGTTGTGCCTAGGGGCGCCTGAGATGTAAATCCGGCCCTGATTGCCCACCACATGTTAAAGGCTTTTTTTTTTTTTTTAATATTTATTATTCTGTAGTGGTCACATCTTTTAACCTGTTCACTGATTGTTAGGCCCAATGCATTGTGATTCACACGCATTAACCCCTTAACGACATATGACTTACCAGGTACGTCCCGCAAAAACTTAGTGACAGAGGACGTACCTGGTAAGTCACGGAAGTCCGTGTCTCCGTGTGGCTGCACGCCGCTCGGAGACTCCGGACTTCATAAAAGAAGAAAAAAAAAAAGTTAGGCGGGCGTTAACGTGACAGCCGCGTACGAACGCGGCTGTCACTAAGGGGTTAAAGGGATAGAAATACTTAAAATGTAAAAAAATGTTGTAGGGTTTGTCCCCGAATAAAATAAAATCTCTCTCAGCAGTGGGAGTACCCTTATTAAAAAAATTATAACAGCTAAAATTTGAATATTTTTTGATGCAGTATCCCAGTGATCTGAAAATTTACAGTGGCGCTGTTGCTACACCATCTTATGGTGTAGACCATAAATCTCCATAGGATGGTGTAGCAACAGTGCCCCTGTAAATTTTCAGATCACTGGGGTACTGCATCAAAAAAAATTCAAATTTTAGCTGTTATGATTTTTTTAATAAAATCTCTCTCAGCAGTGGGAGTACCCTTATCTTATTTTTATTTCGGGGACATAAACCCGGAAATGTAAAAAAATATATCTGATGTATTACTATCTATTTAACTGCTGCCACTTGCATCTGAGAAGCTGGATCTGTGCTTCTTAATCTTCCATGGCTGTTTCTTCAAATGTTCATTCCACTATTTCCCCTCCGTCCATTCACAACCCCAATTACCACTTCCTCACCTTCCCATTTGTTGCCTCCTCCTCAATAGACCTCCCTCACTCCTATTCATGGAGTTGCCCTTCAGTACATCTGCCTGCCCTCACACACAGAAGTCCTCTTCATTCTTTCCACTGTACTCACTCCGTTTACAGTAACATTCATTGACTCACCTCCCACTGCCATGTATTTGCCGCCGCCTCCTCCAGTCCAGTCACTGCTCCAGAGTACAGGAGCTATAGTGCAAGGTGGGATGGGAAATAAGAGTATGAAAGGAGCAACCGTAACAGACATGGACAGGCATTGCATGTGGTAATATAGGAGAATGGTGAAATAGGGATTTGGGGACTATATTCATGAAGGGGCATGTAATATTAGGGTGGGTGCTTGCTTTGAATGATGGTTGTAAGATGAGGGTGGGCTTGTAAAGAGGCGTGTGGTGTATAGCAGGGCTTAAAATGTGAAGTCCTTTGCTACTAGCCAGACCTGAAAAGTTACTCGCCACTGCAAGCCATGACATACTCACCAGGGCTGAATTTCTACTCACCAGGGCTGAATTTTCACTCGCTAGTGGCGAGTGGAAATTTTGAGCCCTGGTGTACAGAATGCTACCAGTGTGTGAGGGAAATAATGAGGAGGCGGCTATGGTGAGCGTTGGAGGTTCTAGGAACGTGTAACGAGATGTGGAAAATGTAATAGATATTGTTTATTTTGTTACTGTGTATTGAAGTGTTGTGCATTTGAATCGGTGGGCCCTGCAGCAATTTTGACATGATGAGGGGGGTGGCTTACACCGCACACCAGAACAAGAGCCAACAGGGCTGAGAAACTACTGAACAACAGTATGGCAGATCAAAGTATTTAGATCCCTAGACAGGTAGAACCACCTGTCGGATCTTCTGGCCTCACCTGTTGCCATAACTTTTGACACGTTGGTATTTAGTGAAAGCACACAAGGAGGACCAAGTCGCTGCCTTGTACAACTGTTCAGGGAAAAAATGTGATTGCCATTTGGAGTCAGGAATGATTTTTAAAAAACGTGTGGGGCTTCACTGGAAATGGCTTTAATGTGTTTTGTCTTCATCTGGATCAACAGGTGTGATTATTGCATGGGCTGGACTTGAAGAACATGTAGTTTTAATCCCCCCCCCCCCTTCCTTCTTCTTCCAGCCTCCACTATTATGATGTATGTTCCTGTTACTTCTCCAGAAAAATTCACCAGATTTTATTCCAATCTTTGTGGTTCCCAGAAAGTGCTTGTCCCACAGTTCAAAATGGAGTCTTTATGCTCTGTCATCAGATATGTGCGGGGAAGTTTCTAGCCTCCTTAGATGTCAGATGCTAGCTGCACATCACAATCAATGCATCCAATGATTTGCATTTCAGGGTGGTCCCTGCCTGTTCACAGCCTTTCGGTTTGGTGTAGCATCATCTTTGAGGGTCTGCACAAAGGTAATGTTTGCCTTGGCGGTTCACATCCCTGGTCTAGTGAGCTCTTTGACTTGCAACCTAGACAACATTTTACTCAAGGCTCTTTCAGGGGTAATCTTGTGTACTCTGATTCAGGAGTTCATTAGCGTTGGATATTCAGTTCCAAGAAATATTAGAATCAATACCCTCCAAGTGAGAGTGTTTCTCCCAGATGAGGTTGTCTCAGGCAATATTGTGGCCATCTACGACAGTGCAGGAGTACAGGAACATGCTGTTACCTGGTCTCTGCTCTGGAGACCATTCTATTTGCTCACTTCCATATATGGGAGTTTTAACTGGATATTCTCAGGAACTGGCTCAGGCATCTGTCTCTCGTCATCTGCCCCTTTTGGGTGAAGGGCCTTTGCTGGTGGCTTCACTGATCCTTCTCACTTTGTTTTTCATTCCTGACTGAGTTGTGGTAGCCACAGATGTCAGCAGGCTGGTTTGGGGTGCTAACATAGGCCCCCTGAAGACCTTGGACCTCTAGACCAGGGAGGAGAGCTGTCTGCCAGCCAGTGTTCTAGACCTGTGGGCAATTAGACTTGAGTTGTCATTGGCCTTGATCCCCTTCAAGTGTTCCCAGTGTAGATCCAGACCGACATTGCAGAGACAGTGGTTTACATCAATCGCCAAGGTGCAGGGGTATGAAGGATTCTCTTGTGGGTCAAGGCCCATGTGCCAGCCCTCTGTGCAGTCCACATTCCGGGGGTAGATAATGTAGTGGCAGACTTTCTCAGTGGCTAACTCCTGCATCTCGGAAATTGGGAGCTCAATTAGTGTTTGCATGTGTGTTCAACTGTATTATCTGCCATTGGGAGCTCCTGTTGGTCGGTGCCTAGTCTGAGCCTCAAGGTTCCTCAATTCTTCATCAGGTCTCAGGTTCCTTTGCTCTCGCTGAAATGACTATCCCATGAAACTTTCTTCTGGTGTTTTGTGTTTCCTCCTATTCTACTGATTCTCAGGGTGCTGAGGAAAGGATGGAGCAGGCTGATGTCCTTATTTGCGCTGTTCTGGCCCCTTTGGCCTTGGTTTTCAGATCTGTGGTGGAGTCTTTCCTTGTATCCAGACTTTCTGGCTCTGGGCCCATTATATCACTCTTTGAAGCTAGCTTTGAAGGCCTGGCTATTGAGCCAGCATCCTGTGCCATCTGACTTCCTTCATGTTTAGTGGTGGAAAGACCACCTTGCTTCCTCAAAGCAGATGTCCTGATTCCTTCAGAACATACACCATGGGTTGTGTTTCTAGACATGAGAGGGGTCCCTGTGCGAGAAACCGATTTCATTTCCTCATCCTTTTGTTACTCTGTTAGATTCAAGACCAATTGGCATCCAAAGAAGCCAATACACACATACACACTCTTCTTGAGAACACTTCTGGCAAATAGTCTAATTAATGTGCGGTCAGGATGCAGTCTACCCTTCGCAAGAGCCCTCAGGGATTATCCCGGTAGCTGTGAATATCCACAAAAAAAAAAAAAATAAGACAAGGCCTGAAATTCAGCTACCTGTTGAACAGACACAATAGGTGGCTTGAGCGTCAAGAAATGCAGGGAAACTGAAGAAACAGGCTCAAAACAAAGCTTCTGAAGCAATTCCCATTACCATGTTCAGATATCACTGAGTGGGACCACAAAAGACAGGGTACGCATTAGTTGCGCCTTGAAGAAAAGTTTGCACATTATGGAGTGAAGCTATACACTGCTGGAAAAGAACCACTCAATCTGACCTTTGGTAGAATAAAGACTAAGCCCTTCAAGAAAACCGTCCCGCAGAAAGCCTAAAAGCAGGCCTTAGAAACTTGCTTTCTAGCCTGAATCAATGAAACTTCCCCCCCCCCCCCATGATGCTTGCCATAAGAGCCAAGCCATCAAAGCCAGCTTCTCCACCCGAGGGTGGCACAAAACAGGGACAGCTCCTACACGAATTGAACATCCCTCCCCCTACACTTCAGTTGTACTGTCCCTTCCTTCCCTAAATATCACTCAGACCTGCCCTCCACACATTTGTTGGACCTCCCCATATAAAAGCCAAACCACACCTACTTCCACACATCAGCTGGGCACAACATATAAAAATCTGACCCTTCCCCAATGTACATATTCTAAGCCCATCCCCACCATACAGGAACCATTAAAGGGATAGTAATACTTCGTTTTAACTTTATTTTATTTTGTAGGCATTAAAAAAAACATGAAGAATGATATGTCTTATCTCTCAAACCTTTATGGTTTATGAGATATTCACAAGCAAAGTGTCCCCCTCCCGCCCCTTTTACTGATGTAACACTTCTCAGCCAGGGCAGAAGGGAGGTGCCCAGGTAGATTGCAGAGAGGGACAATCTTCAATTAAGATAAGGGAAAAACCTGAAAAACTTGTCAAGGGGGGCAGGGATTTCATTGTTTTCATAGGAATAAGAGTGTCCCCTTCTGTTATCTGTCCAGGCTATGGACTGCATTCCACATCTGAGAAGAGATTGTTTACACTAGGTAAAAGGGGCGGGAGGGGGAAACTTTGCTTGTGAATATCTCTTAAACCATAAAGGTTTGAGAGATAAGACTTTTATCATTCTTCATGTTTTTTTAATGCCTACAAAATAAAATAAAGTTAAAACGAAGTATTACTATCCCTTTAACTAGCCTAGTCCATTGCCACAAAGGCAATAGCATGCTGCCTCACAGCACTTCAAGGCCAGAATTGTTTGGTCCACAAGCTGAAGTATGCTCAGAGAGCATAAGATTAGTGTTGTGTGGGGAAGAGGGCACTCTTTGAGTAGCACAGTGGCAGTATAACTCAGCTGCGCAGGACTGTGCCTGCCTCTAAGAAGCTATCACAGTACACGTGTATAAGTGGAAGCTTTAATCAGCCTGCCTGACCAATCACAGGCTACGGACTTCAGCTACAGCAAAGGTGGGCAACCTTGGGCTTTTCAGCTGCTGTAGAATACAACTGCCATGATCCCAAGCCAGCCAATGACTGCCAGGGACTGTAGTTCTTAACTGTAAGGCATGTTGCCCACCTCTGAGCTGACCACATGTACACAATTTCAATTGTGGGGGTGTGGTGGGCATGCTGATCGGTTGCCCTCTCCTGATGGGCTGGTCAGCCCTAAGAAATTGATAGTAAAGACCAGTTTTGTTCTGTACCAAAGTTGAAGTCTGAGTGCGATATGGCAGTGGTGGAGACTTCAAAACGTCCTGGTCTTGTATTGCAGAGCAACTACTGGGGCAAATGCATAAAGCCAAAAGTGGATCAATTTCTGGGCAAACAAATGGATAATAATTAGAAAATAAACCTGTTAGATGCTAAGGAGGTTGAAGGTTTGCCCAAGAACTGTGCTACAGTTGTCTTTATATAAACACCACCAGAAGCTGGCTTCTTAGTAGGTATGAGTACCAAAACATGTTAATGGGATTGCTTACATCAAGAGTACTACACTGTTGGACTTCCAGCTGTTAAGGTCTAGGACTCCCAATATCCCAAACCAGGTAACTGTTAAGGATGATGGGAGTTATGGATACAACAACCAATGAACCTTTTTATTGGCCATGGTTCGTATAAGAACACCTGTGTGCTTACTGTACGTATATGTGCGCTTACATAGCATCAGTAAGTATGCAGTGCTTCATATATATTACATCAGTTTTAATTATGGTGGCCTTTAAGCATGTTAAAATATGTATTATATATGCACACATACTAGCAGATTTAGCACTGCATTAACCATTTGAGGGGTATGCAACACGTTGCTTTGCAATGTGTTTGATACCTTTTCAATGTACAAAAAAAAAAAAAAATCCTGCTGTGTGAAAACCTTGAGGTCCTCACAGGGCAGTTCCATACTTCCATTGTGCACCGGTGTGCATACTGAAAGTGTGGTAGTGCCCTGTGAGGACTGCAAGGCAGGCACTCCACAGTGGAGGAGGTGGCTGTTAAGTCAAGAATGGAGCAAGCTGCCTCCGGAGGGGGTGAGGGCAGTGGCAATTAGAGGTGCAGGTCAATGAAGTGCTGCACATCTGAACAGATCTGATCAAATTTTTGCCTGGACACTAATTCGTTGAGGATACACATCTGAGCAGGTCTGTATTTTTATATCCTCTATATTGCGTGAGCTGTAGTATGACCAAATTTAACATGTTGAGTGTCAGGTATCCATCGCATTGCAAAGAAATGCATTGGATAGAACACAAAGTGGAGTTAGGCAACGAGGCGAAAGAGAGTGTGAGAGGATCAGAAGGAGGAGATAAGGTGATGGGAAGGGAGAATGCTTGGAATGTGATGGAGGGTGAAGTCCTGGCTGAGATTTTAACAGGCTGTGGGCAGGGGGCCTTGGCCTCCTTGCCAAATCCTGTGAAAATGACACCTCATGCTTATAGATGTAATATGCATAACTCCTCCTTACTCCCACCCCTCGGTATGTTTAGCTTATGACAAAGCTTACATACACTACATCGCCAAAAGTATGTGGACACCTGCTCATCGAACATCTCATTCCAAAATCATGGTCCCTAATATGGAGTTGGTTCCCCCCTCCTTTTTGCTGCTATAGAAGCCTCCACTTTTCTTCTAAGGCATTCCACTAGATGTTGGAACATTGGTGCAGGGATTTGATTCCATTCTGCCACAACAGCAGTCAGGAGGTCGGGGAAATGTCGGACAATTCGGCCTGGCTTGCAGTCGGCATTCCGATGGGGTTGAGATAAGGCCATACAAGTTGTTCCACATTGACCACACCACATCATTTCTGTATGGCCCTTGTTTTGTGCACTGGGGCATTATCATGCTGAAACAGCAAAAAGCCTTCCACAAACTTCTGCTACAAAGTTGAAAATACAGAATCGTCTAGAATGTTAGTATGTTTCTAGCTTTGTGGCAGCAGTTTGGGGAAGGCCTCTTCTTGTTTTCATGTGACCACGGCCCTGTGTATGCAGTAGCATTAAGATGTCTCATCACTGGAACTAAGGGACCTAGCGTGAACCATGAAAAACAGCCCCAAACCTTTATTCCTCCTCCACCAAACTTAACAGTTGGCAATATGCAGTCAGGCAGGTAGCATTTTCATGGCATCCGTCGGTCTGCCAGATCGTGAAGCGTGATTGATCACTCCAGAGAATGTGTTCCCATTGCTCCAGAGTCTAATGACGGACAGCTTTACATCACTCCAGCCAACGCTTGGCGTTGCACATGGTGATTTTAGGCTTGTGCTTGGCCACGGAAACCATTTTATGACGTTCCCAACAATTCTTGTGCTGACATTGCTTCCAGAGGCCTTTTGAAACTCTGTAATGAGTGTTGCAACAAAGGACAGACAATTTTTATGTGCTACACTCTTCATCACTTGGAGGTCCCTGTTCTGTGACCTTGTGTGGCCTACCACTTCGCAGCTGAGCTGTTGCTCTTAAGACGTTTCCACTTCACAATGACAGCACTTAAAGCTGACTTGGGCATCTCTAGCAGGGCATAAATTTGTTCAACATGGCACAGTCCGATTTCCAGTCACTGAGCTCTACAGTACAGGCCATTCCACTGCTTGTCTATAGAGAGTGCATGGCTGTGTGCTTGCGTTTATATACCCGTAAGCAATTGATATGGCTGAAATAGCGGAATCCACTAATTAGAAGGGGTTCCAACAGAGTTTTGAAATACATAAATTTATAGCCACAAATCAACACTCTGGCCTTCAAAATTACGGCAAAGGAATACAGAAGGTTAACATTACTGTGATCACTGTTAACTTTTCTCAGGTTAAACACCAAGTGAACATGTCTTTGTCTTGAGTAAGGTGACTGTGACCACCAAAACATTTGACCTTCAATAAATACAGCTCGATGCAACCGTTTAACCTAGCGACTTGTCTGCCCTTGCTCTATCATCCAGTTCATTTCTAGTGTGTTGGGACACTCAGGGGGCTTTGGGCACTGTTTGGGGTACTTTTCTAGGAAAACTACATTTCCCATAAGCGCTTGCTTTGCGAGCTCGTCTCTGATTGGCTCCTGCTGCGGCAGCCATTTTGTGCTTTTTCCAGAGCAAGTATCCTACAGAGGGCTTGGACTCTCCTTCTCTCCTCAGCTGATTAACCCTTCTCCTGCCAGATAAGTATTTTAGCGATTTCTGGGGTGAAACTTTAATCCAACACACTGAAATTGGGTGATTTCTTATAGATTAAGGTTATTGGGGCCAGACCTAAGACTAAGGCTTCTGGGGTCTCTGTATCCCCTATTGCACATTGCTCTTCCTGTCATTCAGGGTTAACTAGAGAATTCTCAGGTCTTTTATGCCCAGCATGTTCTGATGGCCCTGAGAGTGTCCCAGGGACCTCCAGCCATGCATGAATGCCAGTTTGGGTGCAAGAGTTCAAGGCTGCTACTAGGGACCTTAGGTCCACTTTGCAACTCTTTTCATACCAGTTACAGGGGATCTTTCATTCTTGACAGACCCACCTCCTCCGTCAAGTCTTCCCTGATAAAACCTCAGGGTGTACATGATGTATCAGATTCCTCTGACGAACTGTTGGTGGATTCAGATGTTGAGGAATGTTCTGTGGTGGGCTTTTCTCAGTTTTTTGGGGACCCTTTTGAGGCTGATCCTGAGCCCTCGGCTGAGGGCCTGATCAGGTCTATTTTAAATACCCTAAATGTTCCCTTAGTGCAGGAGGTTCCTTCTGATGTATATCAGGAGACTGAAAAGCCCCTTACCTGCTTTCCATCTAACCCCACTCTTGACTGCCTTGTGCCTGAAGAGTGGAAGTTTCTGGACAGGAAACCTTCTGGACAGGAAACCTTTTCTGAGGCCACGCTTGCTCAGTGGCTTCATCCTCCTAAAGTGGATGCTCCTATCTCCAGGCTATCCAAGTCTGCTGCCTTGCCACTGTCTGATGCATCTCCTCTAAAGGACTGGACCGACAAGAAACTTGAGGTATTCCTCAAGTCCATCTTTGCCACTGCTGGTTCTGCCATGCGTCCTTCATTCTCAAGAACATGGGTGAACCAGGCCATTGCGGTCTGGACTGAACAGCTCACTCTTGCTGTCAGGATGCTCCTACTTCGGATATGTTGCGTCTCCTTGCCAACATTTCTGAGGCACAGCACTATGTTTCTCCTGCCCTATTTGATGTCATCTGTTTGATGGCTAGGGTTTCCACCATGTCTGTGGTTGCCAGACGGGCTCTTTGGCTCAAGATCTGGTCTGCTGATACTGCTTCTAAGAAAGCATTGCTCTCCTTGCCTTTTCAAGGCACTTATGTTTGGGCCAGATCTTAAGGATCTGATCAGTTTGGCTACAGGGGGTAAGAGTACACTTCTACCCTTCTTTCCTAGGAAGAAAACACCGCTGAAATGTGACCGGTATTTTCGTTCCTTTCAGAATGACATGTTCGGCGAACCAGACGGTTCCCTCAGCTTGGCGTACCTCCTCCAAGCCCAAATGGCAATGGAAGCCCAAGGTCTCCTCCAAGCATTCTTCGGCATGACTCACCAAACCCGGGTCCACACTCTGCTGTGGGTGGTCGTCTGGGTCACTATCACAGCATTTGGAAGGATTCAGTGATGGACCCATGGGTTTTGCAGGTAGTGACGGAAGGGTACAGGATCCGGGGGAATTCCTTAAATCTCTGGATCTTCAGGACATGTACTTGCACATTGCCATTCATCCAGAGAGCCGGCAGTACCTCCGATTTGCCTGCGACCGGGGACATTTTCATTTTTCAGCTCTTCCATTTGGTCTGACAGCTCCTCAGGTCTTCAACCATGTCCTGGGAGCCTTAGTGTCCTTTCTCCACCGAGACGGCATCAGAGTTACTCCATACATGGACGACCTGCTTCTGAAAGCCCCTTCTGCAGAACTTCTTCATCAGCAGGTTCAGCAATTAAATCATGCTCTCACCTATCACGGGTGGATCATCAACTTGGATAAATCAGATCTTGTCCCATCCCAGCATCTGGTCTTCCTGGGCCTCCTCTTCGATACCCAGAAGAACATGGTGTTTCTCACGGATGAGGTGGCTCACCAGATCTCCCACAGGGTTTCTGAGATACTGACTCAAGATCCAGTTCCAGCCAAGAAGCTGCCATCTCTTGTGGGGAAATTCATTTCCACCATAGAGGCGGTACCATTTGCCATGGCACACACCAGGGAACTCCAGCGGTTTGTGATCCAGGTGTGCAGGGGTCAGCCGGACCTTCTGAAGTCGTCTGTGCCACTTCCTCTTCATGTGAAACAGAATTTGTCCTGGTGGCTTGACCTCTCCAATCTGCTATACAGCAAGTCCTTCCTGGTTTCCTTCTGGACCACGGTGACGACGGATGTCAGCCTCTTCGGATGGGGAGCAATCCTGGGTCGCTGAGTGCACAGGGTCGGTGGTCTCGGAAGAATTTCTCCTTCCCAACAACGTGTTGGAGCTTCTGACGATATTTCATGCCCTTCGTCATTGGACATCTCAGCTGGAAGACTGTCCAGTCCGGGTAGAGTCTGAAACCACCACGGCAGTGGCTTATATCAACAAGCAGGGTGGAACAAGAAGTCTCACCGCTTGGTTAGAGATCAAGGCTATTTTGTCCAGGGCAGAAGAACACATTCATGCCCTATCCGCAGTGCACATTCCTGGCATAGACAATGTCATGGCGGACTTCCTGAGTTGACACACAGTGGACAGCGGAGAGTGGGAGCTGCACCCAGAGGTTTTCACCCTCGTTGTTCAGAAATGGGGTCTTCCTTACATCGACCTGATGGCAACAAGACACAACAGGAAGGTTCCGAGGTTCTGCTTTCGATGGAGGGACCCTCTAGCTCTGGCTTCAATGTCCATTCCTTGGTTATTCCCTCTGGCCTACATCTTTCCTCCCCTCCCTATGTTGCACAAGGTGTTATGGAAATTACCACTGGAGCGTTGTCCAGTCATTCTGATTGCTCCGTACTGGCCTTGCCAGGCTTGGTTTCTGGAGCTTCTGGATCTGTCAGTGGTGGAGCCATTCCGGCTCCTTGCCGTCCGGATCTTCTTCTACAGGGTCACCTGTGGAAGGAGGATGTTAATAATCTAGCCTTGACGGCTTGGAAATTGAATCCTCAATATTGAGGAAGAAAGGGTTTTCTTCTGGTGTGGTGGCTACTATGCTCAGTGCCAGCAAACCTGTTTCTTCCAAGATCTACCATCGTGTTTGGTCGACCTTTCTCTCTTGGTGTGCTGACAGGGACCTATCTCAGGTACTTGATCTGCCTAAGGTCCTGGCCTTTTTGCAGGACGGTGTGGATAAGGGCCTCAGTTTGAGTTTCCTTAAAGTTCAGTCTGCTCTCCCTGTTTTCTTTCATAGGCGCATTGCCATCCTTCCTGATATCAAGGTTTTCTTCCAGGGCGTTGCTCATATTTGTCCTGACTTCAAGATTCCTGCTCCTCCGTGGGATCTTAACTTGGTTTTGGGAGTTCTTCAGCATCCTCCATTTGAGCCTTTGGCTACTATTCCTTTAAGCCTGTTGACATGGAGAATGGCTTTTCTCCTGGTGACTGTCCGTCCGTCGTGGAGTTACATGCTCTGTCTTGTAAACCACCATATTTGATGTTTCACAAGGACAAGGCGGTGCTTCGCACCTCTCAGGAGTTTCTCCCGAAGGTGGTTTCGGAGTAGCACATCAATCGGGAGATTGTGGTACCCTCTTTCTGCCCTGACCCCACCTCTGACAAGGAGAGGGATTTCCCCTTGTTAGACATGGTGCATTGTCTCAAGTTTTGTGTACAGCGCACTGAGTCTTATCAGACGCGTTGTTCATCATTCCTGAAGGTCCTAGGGTAGGACGACATCCATCCATGGTGACTATTGCTTCTTGGATCAAGTCCACTATTCGTAAGGCTTATGAGCTAAGGAAGAAGCCTGTCCCTTTCAGGGTCACTGCTCATTCTACTCGATCTATTGGGGCCTCTTGGGCTTACAAGTATCAGGTCTCTGTTGATCAGTTGTGCAAGGCTGCCATCTGGTCGTCTGTGCACACCTTTTCAAAGCATTACCATGTTGGTTTGCTGGCATCAGCTGACGCCAGCTTTGGTAGGAAAATCCTGGAGGCAGTCTTGCCTGTCTAGGATTTTCTTTGGTTCTTGGTGCTTCCTTCACTTTTGAGCCCTGTTGGCTCTAGTTCAGTGTGCTGTGTAACAGTTCCTGGGGTGTTGTTACCCCTGTTCAGTGTCCGTTGACACTTCATTGTTTTGTTAGGCTATCTCTAATCTGATGGTTCATATCTGCACTGGTGACTTTGGGGGCCTTGCGCTTGGTCCTTGCCTCACTTCCTGCCTCTGGGAAACTCAATGGTTGGACATACCAGAATTACCAGTAACCTGTATTGGACGACAGAGAAAAGAGGATTTTAGTCTTATCTGTTAAATCCTTTTTAGTCCATACAGGTTACTGGTCTCCCACCCTGTCAAGGAACCATGCTTGACTTCCTGTGGCAGACCGCGGGGGTCCTTCGGGGTCATGCTCACAGGAGTCTTCTTTCCCTTCTACTATCTAGTCAATAGTGTCTCAAATCTTTCTGAAGCTGGTTGGCTAGCTGCAGCCAAGGAGGGAATGTAGGCTCCACCCACTGCATACAATTCTAGAATTGTTCCTGCCTACTTAAAGGGGTGGATCGCCTAGCCAGAGTTATCCGTAACCTGTATGGACTAAGAGAAAAGGATTTAACAGGTAAGACTAAAATCCTTTTTTCTGTTACGTATACCCTGGCATTCACCTTGAATATCTGGAGTGAACGTGAACACACACACACACACACAATCCCATTTTATGAAATAGCAGGAAAACACATACAGGGTAAGGAGCAAATAACCTAACCGTTTCAATGGTTTACCACATGACACACTTTTATTGGTTCCTGATCACTTGTTTTCCTAGAGATTCTATGCATTTGGGAAAAATACTTTCACTGTGTTATTGTATAGTGTCTTGGATAACTCCTGTGCATCCTCTTCTCGAGCTGCAGCCATAATCTCCAGGACTTGCCTAAAACATTAAACAGATTTGTTTAGTAACGGATACACACACTCAGACTTGCGTACTAAGCCGAACTAGCAAAAACCAACTGCACCATTGTAGACAAGTGAAAATTCCTTATTCCCCACTGCTTTAAATGAGGCATTTTAAGTGGACCTGTGTTGTCTTCCAGCTTTTAGTTTCAATAAATGTATCTATTTAAACTACCTATACATTTGTTCAATCTGTTAATTTGCCACATAAATGTTTGGTAGTTGTGAAAGCAGATCTCAGCAGAGCTTTGTTCTCTGTCTGATAAAGCTTCAAAATCAACTACTCATATGTCCAGGAAAAATAACACCTCCACGTTATTAGGCTGTTAGAATGTATTTCCACCAGGAGGGTAGAGTGAATAATTAAAGCCTTTCCAGATAGTATTTGGAAAGTTTGGCAGTTTCTCTTTACCCCTGAAAATGCTACAGAGGACCCAAAAAGCACTGCAAAGCAACAAACTGGCGACTTCTTCTATTCAGGGGGTTATATGCGCCATTTGAATAAATGGGAATGTGTGTTAACCATGGTGCAGATGGTTTTGCCCTGAACTGGGCCTGTTTTTTAGTTCATCAGCCTCAAGGCTGTAACAACTGTTTCTTATTAATAGTTACCACTTCATATTCTGCATTTTGACATGTACTATGGAAGGTAAAGAAGTGGTATATGCACATGAAAAATAAAGATGTTCTGTAGAACTTAAAGAGACAGTAATGTTTCACAAAAACAGAAGCTCCAATTAATCTTCATAGTATTTGGGCCATGGAGAGTGTTATTTCAATACTGTCAGAGTTGTAGTTCAAGAGTAATTGAATGATAAAGTATCCCCCCCTCCCGCTCCTTTTACCTAATATAATCCATCTCTTCTCAGATGTGGAATCTGGTTGTAAGACCAGACAGATAAACAGCAGGGGATAACATTCTTCCTATGAGAACAATGAAAGCCCTGTCCCCCTTGACAAGTTTTTCAGCTTTTTCCCTTATCTTAATTGAAGATTTTTCCCTCTCTGCAGTCTACCTGGGCACCTCCCTTCTGCTCTGGCTGAGCAGTGTTACATCAGTAAAAGGGGCGGGAGGGGGATACTTTGTCATTGAATTACTCTTGAACTACAACTCTGACAGAATTGAAATAACACTCTCCAAAGTCCAAATACGATGATGATTAATTAGAGCTGCTTTTATTATTAAACATTACTATCCCTTTAAACTTAATGAAATCACTAAAATACACAATGTTTCGGGCTGTGTAGTTTAGTGTTTTTAAATAGATTCTCAGTAGAGCTTACAATTATTTTTTTGTGTGTGGATACCACTTTATGTTCCTGGTATACTGGACCATCAGTAGCACTTGTCATCAGCATCCAGCGCTGGACTAGCGTGGTGTACTAGGGTAACTATTGACATACCATTTACTATGGACACTGCAAAAAATAATCTGCTTCTAAGGAATATGGTTGTGTAACACACTTCTAATCTGTATTTGCTTATGAAATGTCAGACTACGAAGTTAAAAGAAAACACAAAATTGAAGAGAAAATTACAGAATTGAAAATGTGTGGATTTATATTTACCAAGACATGAGGTGGGAATGTAGTAATCTCGCAGAAGACTGTAGCAGAGGGGTGGACAACCTGTATTCCTCTAGCTGTTAAATTACCACTTCCATCCTCTTAAACCAGCCAGTTGATATTGCATTGCATGAGCTTGGCACTGACCTCTCTCATATATATCACATGGCTTCCTCCCCCTTTTTCTCTCCATAACAATGGGTTTCAATCTGTATAGTAATGTGAAAAAGTATCTGCCCCTGTATGATTTTCTACATTGTTGCATAATTTTAACTTTGAATTTTGTCAGATCATTTTGTGGGTTTTGGTAACATATTGATTGAGTCAAAGAAAAAAAAAAATTACACCAAATGTTGGTGCTTTTTTATTTCGCTTACTAGTTAATCAAAAGTGCAATCTCCAGGTGTGAGAAAATTACTAAGCATCAACCCCCCCCATCAAATCAAACCAATGAAATGGTATATAAAGGTTACCAAAACCTTGGTAACAATGGTTCACTTTTATAACGTCACATTTAAAACATCATGCGGCTACACGCTGTTGCCATGATGAAAAGGGTGACATGATAATCTTGCCCTGCATAAAAGCGAGAGATTCTCATGTCGCCTCCTTAAATGGAGCTTCAACCCAACCCACAGCATCAGGATGATTCATACGTTATAACTTCGTGTTTTAAGCTTTTAAGTTTCTTAGAAGAAAATTAAAGTAGATAGAACTCTAAATTGTCCATAATTTGTTTAGCAAGACGGTAGAGATTACAGTCTAACATGAAGCTGACAACTTTTGGTAACCCTTTGAGTGCCAGAGGCAAAGCAATGTGTTGTGTACACTTGCTTTTATGCAGGATTAGAGTCTCACAACAACATGCTAAATGTGGCGTGTAGCTGCACGATGTTTAGAATGCAACATTTTAGAACGATACAGTAACAATTTGGCCAGCCCTGCTCAGTGTAAATCTGACTGATGTTGGTCCTTGCTATCAGAGCGAAGTTGTTAGCAACAGGTGCCAAGCCATGTTCTGCCACGATCAAAAGAAATTCTTGAACACAGCCATAAAATAGCTGTTGATGTATATCAGGCTGGAAAGGGTTACAAAGCCTTTTCTAAGGCTCTGGGGCTCCACAGTAGTGGATCTTCCCAGGATTCATGGTAGAGTAGGAATATGGAAGCCACTGCTCAGTAAGAACATGAATACTCAACTAGAGTTTGCCTGAAGCACGTGAATGGTTCTCAAGAGTTCAGGAACAATGTTCTCTGGATAGATGAGACAAAAGTGGAACTTTTTGGGTGACATGCACCGAAAATGAGTAGTTCATGTTCAAAAACACACAATTGCCACCGGGATAAAGCAGTTCTGCATGAAGGATAGGGCAAAAAAGTACACCACAACGCTTTGAGAGTCTGATAGTAGCTACAGGAAGTATCTGGTTGCAGTTACTTTATCATTCAATTATTCTTGAACTACAACTCTGACAGAATTGAAATAACGCTCTCCAAGGCCCAAATACCATGAAGATTAATTAGAGTTGCTTTTACTATGAAACATTACTATCCCTTTAATGCGGCGCTAAACGCAAACTTGAGAAATGGCTTGTCCCAGTGGTGCTGTTCACACAGGTGATTTCCATCTCGTAGGATGCTCTGGAATGAAGCAAGCCTCACCTTGTATACATTCATGCATTGGGCACATTAAGGTTATAGCATGCTGAGCTATTCGGCTGCCTATGGGTCACTTCATAGATTGTTAAAACCATTCTGACAAATGTACCACCATTCGCATTCCCATGTGACATAGTCTGACAATCAAGCAGTGTTGTTTTTTTGGTATGAATTAATAAAGTAAAATAAAAGGATACAGAAAGACAGTCCCTTGTATTACACAAATAATTAAAAATGCCCACGTTTCATGTGGAACTTTTCTCTAGGAAAAAGTAGCTCTTAATTTAACATATTTACTTAGCTAGGGAGGTGTCCTTCAAGCGGCAGTCAGTTAGGTCTATAGATAAAAATATTTTTATGTGTATATTGTGTGAGTGCATGTGTATTTGTGTATTGCGTGCATCATGTCTATTGTGTGTGTTGTCCCTTACCTTCATATTTGCCTTTACAAGCCAAATACTAGTTCCCCATCCAGCCCATTTTGAGCATGTCACTCCAACATCCCTCAAAGCAGAAAGCTAGTCGGGACGGATCACTACATGGGACAATATTGTGTCCGAAGATGGAAAAACCTGCCCCACTTCGTCAAGGGGGGGGGGGCATGTTTTTCCTTACACTGACTGCCACAATATTGTCCCTCTTGTGATCCGTCCAGTCAAGCGACCAGCTTTTCGATCTGAGGTCTGAGTCATGATGAGATGCTGAAAAAGGGCTGGTGAGGGAATTTGTAATTTGGATTTTCAAGGTGAATTTAAAGGTAAAGGAGTTGCAGAAAATACTATTCATTGTTTAACAAAAAAAAAAAAAAAAGTATCCTGAACAAACGCAGGTACATTTATTTGTGGACATTACTATCTCTTTGAAAACAAGATCTGATACAAAGTGGAAGCACTATACCTACAAAATGATCGCTATTTAACCCCTTGGACGGTAGAGAGGTCTCCAATGCATTATGAACAAATGCTACAGGAGACAGTTCCAGCATCCAAGGGTTTAGACAATAATATATTTAGTAACAAATGACAGTGCTATATATCCTGATAACATATCTGCATGAATACAGCAGTAATCCTATATAATAACTTGCTAGGATGTTTGTCAGAAGCCGTCATGCTCAGTAGAGACTGCACACTTTCCGGCAGTCTCTACTGAGCAGGATTGCATCGCATGAGTGAGGCGACGCAAAACTGCATTGTGTGGAGCAGTGAGGTAGTGGCCACTTAATCCTTTGTGTGCCAGAGGGTATGCAATGCATTACCCCTCTGTCACTCAAAGGGTTAACATTACCCGGACCTTGGGCCGTGTACATGGGCTTTTACACTAGTATTTATATAATACAATAAGCTGCTTCTATAATCTAAATAAAAATTTGAGTCTGAGCTGCAATAACGTTTGAATTAAACAATTTTCAGAATTGGGAGAACTCTGGTTTACTCAGGGGGTTGAACCATACAACATATTATTTTTACATTTTAAGTATTACTATCCCTTTAACCTAGGCTGAGTTCCATAGGAATCGGATGTACCAACCTACCTACCTAACATGGCCACCCTCACATGTTCAAAGTGAAGTCATCAAGAAGTCAATGGGAGAGGAGATAGGCCCCAACAGACATGAACATTGAGCTTAACTGAAGTAGTGGGATTCATTTAACCATTATTACAGAGCAAAACATTTGTTTCTTGCAGAAGATGGGTGTAGTCACTGACCAGAGCACTCCATGGACAGCAATAGCAAGGCTTAGTTCACATGGGTGTTTTCACTGCAGTATTTTCCTAAGTTGCATTGAATACACCAAATTGCTCCACTTACAGAGACTTTCCTGCATTCAACACACAATGAAGGGATGTTTCAGCATCTCTTTAGCTTATGTGAACACAGTGAAGTGTTCAAATGGACAACTGGATCAATGCATTGCTCACTGCATCAATCCAATCAATGGCCAGTCCAAGTGGGTGTCAGATAATAACTTTTCTCTAACACCCATGTAGGCCTGGCCATTATCTCTACTACTGTCACATCACCCAATGACGGCATCGCTAGGGGAATGCATGAAGATTTGTAAAGTAGAGCATTTTAAAACGCCCATGTGAAACCTAGCTTTAGAGTGACTCAGGAAAAGGAAATACCATGAAAAATACCACACCCATTTTCTAACAAAAAATGCACTGTAATAAAATTGTTGATTTTTTTTTTTCTCCATAAGAAGCATTACTATCCCTTTCACAATCTTCAAAAGGCTTGCAAATACTTACATGATGTGACAGGGCTCGTTCCTGTCCTTCAAACAGTGACCTGCTTCCCACTTCTTTTTTGTTGGGAAAGTAGTTTTTATGTATTTTGAACCTGCATGTGTATTCTTCACGCCGCACCACGGAGCGTCTGTGGTACATGGAAGCAAAAGATTATATTTAGAGACCCAAATCATACATAATTTTACCAAATTTGACTTCAAAGTAAATATATTATCACAAAAGCATTCTGACTGATAACATAGAAGATTTATGACCAAAAACACATTTCTTTAACCCAGAGGGGCATGCAATGCATGCAGATCACTGAAAGGGTTAAAGGGAAATGATCGCCTCTATAATATTATATATATAATTTTTTTTTTCCCTTAGGTGCATAATTCGAGGATTTTCCTACCTTTCTGAAGGAAAGTTAGGATTTTATTAAAGACACGAAGGCGAGTATTATGCATTTAAACTCCATCTTTACTACTCCAGCAGCAAAAAATAAACAGACACAGAAAGAAAAGGTGTATACAACAGAATGATAACCCAGCCCCTTAGATAACGCTTATCCAATCACATCACAATA
Organism: Rhinophrynus dorsalis; assembly: GCA_037306005.1. Classification (NCBI taxonomy): domain Eukaryota; kingdom Metazoa; phylum Chordata; class Amphibia; order Anura; family Rhinophrynidae; genus Rhinophrynus; species Rhinophrynus dorsalis. The sequence goes on along the minus strand of CM074723.1, from coordinate 42,279,657 downwards.
AGCTGTATGGGTCCAATAATCCCACTTCCATCGAGATGTTGGACGAACACCTAGAGAAGCTGAGTAAGAACTTCTGCCAAGGACTGGATCAGAACCCGAACCCTCTGATCAGAAAACTCACTGCCACCACTGCAAACCCTTTCGACCGCTACCCGCGGCCCATCACAGCGAAGACCCTGTGAAACTAACCCAACTGTGACAAGTCAACACAGACCAAGAAGAATCCAAACCTGCGACTTAAAACCCAGCCCGAGAAGATGGAGTAGTGAGGCACAAGCCTCAGTATCCAAAAATCACCGCTGATGGATAAAATCAGCAAGAAGAAGACGACTGATCCACTTCCTCTTCTTTGATTCTGCGAAAAACAACATCAACTGTAGCAACTTCTAAAAGCAGTATTCTGGAACACAAGTGTCTGGAACTCCTTAATGATGCCCTGAATACCCAAGTCATCTATCCTAAAGAATAAAAACCTAAAAGTAGAAAAGGAAGGGTTAATTAGGGAGGGATAATACTCGCCTCTGTGTCTTTAATAAAATCCTGACTTTCCTTTACAAAGTTAGGAAAAAGAGGATTTTAGTCTGTTAAATCTTTTTCTCTTAGTCCATACAGGTTACTGGTAACTCTGGGTAGGCGATCTGCCCCTTTAAAGTAGGCAGGAACAATTCTAGAATTGTATGCAGGGGGTGGAGCCTACCTTCCCTCCTTGGCTGCAGCTAGACAACCAGCTCCAGAAAGATTTGAGACACTAACTATTGACTAAATAGTAGAAGGGAAAGAAGACTCCTGTGAGCATGACCCCGAAGGACCCCAACGGTCTGCCACAGGAGAGCCAAGCATGGTCTCTTGACAGGGTGGGAGACCAGTAACCTGTATGGACTAAGAGAAAAGGATTTAACAGGTAAAACTAAAATCCTCTTTTCTCTGTTGTCCAATACAGGTTACTTGTAACTCTGGGATGTCCAACCACTGAGTTTCCCAGAGACGGGAAGGAAGACAAGGACCAGGCACAAGGCCCCCAGAGTCACCAGTGCAGATATGAACCATCAGATAGCCCAACAAAAACAACTGAAGTGTCAACGGACACTGAACAGGGGTAACAACACCCCAGGAACTGTTACACAGCACACTGAACTAGAGCCAACAGAGCTCAAAAGTGAAGGAAGCACCAAGAACCGAAAGAAATCCTAAACAGGCAAGACTGCCTCCAGGAATTTCCTCCCAAAGCTGGTGTCAGCTGATGCCAGCACATCAACACGGTAGTGCTTCGAAAAGGTGTGCACAGACGACCAAGTGGCCGCCTTGCATAACCGATCAGCAGAGGCCTGATTCTTGTAAGCCCAAGAGGCCCCAATAGATCTTGTAGAATGAGCCGTGACCCTTAAATGGACAGGCTTCTTCCTCAGCTCATAAGCCTTACGAATAGTAGACTTGATCCAAGAAGCAATAGTCACCTTGGATGCAGGTCTTCCTGCCCTAGGACCCTCAGGAATGATGAACAGCACGTCTGATTTCCTGATAGACTCAGTTCGATGTACATAAAACTTGAGACAACGCACCACGTCTGAGTGGAGATCCCTCTCCTTGTCAGAGGTGGGGTTCGGGCAGAAAGAGGGCACCACAATCTCCTGATTGATGTGGAACTAAGAGACCACCTTTGGGAAAAATCCTGAGAAGTGCAAAGCACCGCCTTGTACTTCTGAAACACCAAATAGGGTGGTTTACAGGACAGAGCATGTAACTCCATGACACGGTGGACAGTCACAATTGCCAGGAGAAAGGCCATTTTCCACGTCAAGAGGCGTAGAGGAATAGTAGCCAAAGACTCAAATAGAGGGCGCTGAAGGACACCCAGAACCAAATTAAGATCCCACTGAGAAGCAGGAATCTTAAAGGCAGGATGAGCATGAGCAACGCCCTGGAAGAAAACCTTGACATCAGGAAGGATGGCAATGCGCCTCTGAAAGAAAACAGAAAGCGCAGAAGTCTGAACCTTAAGGGAACTCAAACTGAGGCCCTTATTCACAACGTCCTGCAAGAAGGTCAGGACCGTAGGCAGATCAAAATCCTGAGACAGGTCCTTGTCAGCACACCAAGACAGAAAAGTCGACCAGACATGATAATAGATCTTGGAAGAAACAGGTTTGAGGGCACTGAGCATAGTAGCCACCACACCAGAAGAGAACCCTTTCTTCTTCAATATTGTGGATTCAATTTCCAAGCCGTCAAAGCTAGACGATGAACATCCTCCTTCCACAGGTAACCCTGTAGAAGAAGATCCGGACGGTAAGGGAGCCGGAAGCTCCGGAAACCAAGACTGACGAGGCCAATACGGAGCAATCAGAATAACTGGACAATGCTCAAGTCGTAATTTCCGTTACACCCTGTGCAACATTGGGAGGGGAGGAAAGATGTAGGCCAGAGGGAATAACCAAGGAATAGACATCACATCTACCGCCAGAGGGTCTCCCCACCGAGAGCAGAACCTCGGTACCTTCCTGTTGTGCCTCATCGCCATCAGGTCGATGTAAGGAGGACTCCATTTCTGAACAATGAGGTTGAACACCTCTGGGTGTAGCTCCCACTCTCCGCTGCCCACTGTGTGTCGACAAAGGAAGTCCGCCATGACGTTGTCTATGCCAGGAATGTGCACTGCGGATATAGCAGGAACGTGTTCTTCTGCCCAGGACAAAATAGCCTTGCCCTCTAACCAAGCAGCGAGACTTCTTGTTCCGCCTTGCTTGTTGATGTAAGCCATGGCCATGGCATTGTCGGATTTTACTCAGACCTCACAGTCTTCCAACTGAGATGTTCAATGTCGAAGGTTACGAAATATTGCATGAAGCTCCAATAGGTTGATCGGAAGGAGGGATTCCTCCGGAGACCACCGACCCTGAGCGTTCAAGCGACCCAGGACCGCTCCCCAGCCAGAGAGGTTGGCATCCGTCGTCACCTTGGTCCAGAAGGATACCAGGAAGGACTTGCCCTTCAGCGGTTTGGAAAGGTCCAGCCACCATGACAAACTTAGTTCCACATGAAGAGGAAGAGAAACTGACTTCTTCAGAAGGTCCGGTTGACCCTTGCACACCTGGATCACGAACCTCTGGAGCTGCCTGGTGTGCGCCATGGCAAACGGGACCGCTGCTATGGTGGAGATGAATTTTCCCACTAGAGAGGATAGCTTCTGGACTGGAACTGGATCCTGAACCAGAAGCGCAGAAACCCTGTGGGCGATCTGGTGAGCCACCTCATCCATGAGGAACACCATGCTCTTCTGAGCATTAAAGAGAAGGCCCAGGAAGACCAGATGCTGAGATGGGATAAGATCTGACTTGTCCAAGTTGATGATCCACCCGTGATGGGTGAGAGCATAAATGCATTGCTGAACCTGCTGATGAAGAAGTTCCGCAGCGGGGGCTTTCAGAAGCAAGTCATCCATATATGGAGTAACTCTGATGCCATTCCGGTGGAGGACGGATACCAAGGCTCTCAGGACACGGTTGAAGACCTGAGGAGCTGTCATCAGGCCAAATGGAAGAGCGGAGAACTGAAAATGTCCCCTGTTGCAGGAAAACCGGAGGTATTGTCAGCAATCTGGATGAATGGCAATGTGTAAGAATGCGTCCTGAAGATCCAGAGAAGCAAGAAATTCCCCCGAGGACATGGCAACAAATCACCGACTGTAGAGACTCCTGGTGATAATGAGTCTGGGTCACAAAGGAATCGAGATCCTTCAAGTCCAAAATGGGACCACAACCGCCATCCTTCTTGAAGACCACAAAGGTTTGAGTAAAAACCCATACCCCTGTCCTGTACTGCCATCGGCTCTAGAACATCCTTGTGCAGAAGAACCTGAACAGCGCCGTTGAAGAGACCGCGTTTCTCTGCACCCTGAGGCGTGTGAGAAGGATGGAAACGAAAGGGAGGAAGAGAGATGAAAGGAATCCTGTACCCTTCCCTCACCACCTGTAAAACCCATGGGTCCGCCACTGAACCATCCCAAATGCTGTGATAGTATCGCAGACAACCACCCACAGCAGAGTGGGGACCCGGGTTCGGCGTGTCATGCCAAAGAAGGCTTGGAAGCCTTGGGCTTGGAGGAGACCTTGGGCTTACATTGTTGTTTGGGCTTGGATGAGGTACACGGAGCTGAGAGAAACGTCTGGTTGGCAGGACGGGTCTCATTCTGAAAGGAACGAAAATACCAATTACGTTTAAGTGCCAATTTCTTCCTGGGAACCAAGGGTAGAAGAGTACTCTTACCCCCTGTGGCCTCACTGATCAGATCTTTAAGATCTGGCCCAAACAAAGAGGTACCCTGAAAGGGTAGGGAGAGCAATGGTTTCTTAGAAGCAGTGTCGGCAGACCTGAACTTGAGCCAAAGAGCTCGTCTGGCAACCACAGTCATATTGGAAACCCTAGCCACCAAAAGGATGGCATCAAATAAGGCAGCAGAAACATAGTGCTGTGCATCAGAAATGTTGGCAAGGTGGCATAACTTATCTGAAGTAGGCACATCCTGACAGACAGCCTGGGTGAGCTGTTCAGTCCAGACCACAATGGCCCGGTTCACCCATGCGCCTGCAAGCGCTGGATGCATAGCAGAGCCAGCAGTGCCAAAAATGGACTTGAAGGAAACCTCCAGTTTCTTGTCCATCTAGTCCTTCAGAGTGGAGGCATCAGAGACTAGTAAGGCAGTAGACTTAGATAGCCTGGAAACAGGAGCATCCACTTTGGGAGGATGAACCCATTGAGCAAGCAGAGCTTCAGAAAAGGGATAAAGCTTGGCAAATTTCTTGGACACAGAGGATTTCTTAACTGGATTTCCATTTCTCAGACACAAGGTGGCCAAGAGTAGGGTTAGGTGGAAAGTAAGTAAGGGGCTTTTTAGGCTCCTGAAAGACATCAGAGGGGTCAGAAGGAACCTCCTGAACAAAGGGAATGTTAAGAGTAGTAAGATAGCTCTGATCAGGCTCTCAGCGTAGGGTTCAGGATAGCCTCAAAAGGATCCCCAAAAAACCAAGAGAAGCCCAACACAGAACATTCCCCAACATCTGAATCCACCAGCAGTACCTCCGCAGAGGAATCTCATACGTCAGGTACTCCATGAGGTTTGGGCAGGGAAGACTTGACGGAGGAGGGGGCCTGCCAAGACTGAAAGGCCCCCTGTAACTGGGATGGAAAGAGTTGCACTGTGGACGTAAGGTCCCTAGTAGCAGCCTTGAACTCTTGCACCCAAGCTGGCTCTAATGCATGGCTGGAGGTCCCTGGAAGACTCTTAGGGACATCAGAACATGCTGGGCATAAAGGACCTGAGAATTCTCTAGGTAGCCCTGAGGGACAGGAAGAGCAATGCGCAATGGTGGATACAGAGACTCCAGCCTCCTTAGTCTTAGGTCTGGCCCCAAGCTCCAGCGGTACATACATTCTCAAAGTGGCAAATAACCTTACTGTATAAGAAATCACCCAATTATAGTGTGTTGAATTAAAGTTTCACCCCAGAAATCGCTAAAATAAACTTATCTGGCAGGTGAAGGATTAATCAGCAAAGGAGAGAAGGAGAGTCCAAGCCCTGCGTAGGATACTCACTTGAATATTCTGTTCATTATCAAGCCTTGATGACATGCCAATTGCCTCTTGTGATTCAAAATTGGAAACATTATCCTCCAACATAAAATGAGGAGGGATCCCTAGATTTTTGTGGAGTAATGGGTGAAATAAATTTTTTGTGAGACATTTTTAATGTCCAAGGGAACAAAACTGGGATGAAAGATACAAGAAAAACAATCACTTTAAAGCAGCAGAATTGTCTTGCAAAAGTAAATTCCAAAAGGACAGCAAAAAAAGTATGTCTAAAAAGGGAAATATATACCAGAAAAGTATAAAAAGAATGCCAAATATATATCACCAAGTCAGGAAAGGTCTTTTGTTTAGTAAAAACCATCTGTAGTGATAAGAAACGTCAGAAAATTGTGTATACTGTGAAGAAAGGTTTGCACATGCTGAGAAAAGCAGAAAGGGCAAGATGCCCAAACCCAAGGTGACCACCGCGAATAGGATATACAATAGAAAACGGGCACTTAAAGACAAATACCCCACATGCTATATATCATTTGAAAGGTGAAGAAGAGGGGAGTCTAACCGCTATAAAGAAAACTTTAAAAAATTACAAAGAATAAAAGGAAAAAGAACGCGGATGCAAGTTCTGAAGTAGGGTGTATGCTCAGAAAGCCAAAGGGAGAGGAGGCAAAGAAAAGCAGACAAGCTGAGGGGAAAAAACCCCCATTAGAGAAGGGAAATAAATATACCAGGGACACAAAACAAAGGGCAATCTTCACAAGGGAATAAGAGGCAAATCAATAACCTCAGGGGATCAAGAAAAACTAAGAATTAAAGTAATAACAAATGAAATAGACAATATAAATTAAACAAAATTCACCTACACACCAGATAAAATATAATACACATTTTATCAATTATACATAAAGTAAATATTTTATAAAATGTATTAAACAAAACCATAGAGTACTTATCTTGTGCCAGGAGCAGCAAATAAGAGGAAGTGGGATTATTGGACCCTACAGTTATACAGCTTGTGATGTGATTGGATAAGCATTATCTAAGAGGCGGGGTTATCATTCTGTTGTATACACTTTTTCTTTCTGAATCTGTTTATTTTTTGCTGCTGGAGTAGTAAAGTTGGAGTTTAAATGCATAATACTCACCTCCGTGTCTTGCCATAAAATTCCCAAAATATATTATGAACATGCTTTTCCTGTTTATCTGGGGGCAGCTGTGTCAGGACCATTTCACTCCCCTTTGTATCTACTAGTGATAAGGGTAGTGTATGGCAGGATTTAGGTAAACAAATAGAAGATTAATATAATAAGTAGATTATATAATTACTAGTTGAAGTGCCTGTGTACACGGGCCACAGTGCCACCCAGCAATGGTGTGGTGCAGTCATGCACAGTAGAGACTGCCCGCGCCGCAGCTGGAGCGGGGCGCTCCGTATTCAGATTGTAGTCCTCTCTGCGCACCGGAACTCCGGTCTGAATTCGAAGCGCCCCGCACCATATCAGCAGCTGAGTGTCTGTACTGCGCATGACTGCAGCGCACGTAGCTGTCTCTACTGTGCATGACGGCTTCTGACAAACTTAGTAAGCGAATTATAATATAGGATTGTGGTACGGATTTTTATTGTGGTAATTTTGTTGTATTTAGCTTTATTCACCACAAAGCTAAGGGGTGCAGTTTGGTTTTCCGACTGACCTTTTCAGTGCTAAGGTGTAGCCTTTCTGCTAAACACTACATTTTCTCTTTTGTAAGAATTTAAATAATAAATATATATATATATATATATATATATATATACACACATATAATATATATATCCTTTATCTCAATCTTGTCTCGATGTTATTTATTTGTATGTTTATTTTTATTTTCATTTTTGTTTATATCCAACTATAGCCTTCCGTTTTTGGGTATACAGATACTGTGCGTTATTTTTTTTTATATTTTAGGGCTGAGTGGAGGATTTTAGCGCCAGGTAAAGTAATATATTGGGCACTTTGTCTTGGTGAATACTCTTGGAGTTGTGGCACCACCAGAACTTGTGGTGGCAGGAAAACTTCCCCTTTAAGAAACCATTTGTCTGAAGTGCAAGAGTGAATAACATTTAAAGGGGATCTCTCACGTAGATATAAGTAATGCTCATTAGTTAGAGCATTTCGTGAAAACATTTAAAACGTTCATTAAAAAAAAAAAAAAAAAAAAGTTATCTGCTCAAACCTTAATGTTTAAAGGGATAGTAAACCCCCCCCCCAGTAAACTTTAAGCCAAAAGCTCGTAATAAACAAATCATACGTAACTCCCTTATTCCCATCTCTCAAACCGTTATGGTTTGAGAGATGTAATAAAATAATATTTCTGCCTGACAAGCTGTAAAGCTGTCAGAGGCAGAATACGGTCGCCTGACTGTAGGCGGCTCTTCAGGAGCGCTGTCATCTGGATATCTCGGTATAATTACTTCATCGGTATGGTCTACAACATGTGCTTGCAAGCCAGGCACACGTTTTAGACCATTCCGATGAAGTAAATATACCAAGATATCCAGATGACAGCTCTCCTGAAGAGACGCCAGGAAGGAGGATCTCATGCATGAGGATGTATGAGAAAGGGAACGGAACAGAGGTCTCTCTTTACTTACATCTCTCAAACCATAATGGTTTGAGAGATGGGAATAAGGGAGTTAGGTATGATTTGCCTATTACAAGCTTTTGGCTTAAAGTTTACCGGGGGGGGGGGGGGTTACTATCCCTTTAAAATGTGCCCGGCAGCCTACTTCCGTCTTGCAGTACTGCCTCTGCTCCAGTCCCTCTACCCAGCATCCTACGATGACGGATGCTCTCTCTCTAAGCTGGAGCAATCTCATTGGCAGAGATCGATATCTAGCCAATGTGATCGCTCCAGCTTAGAGACAGACAGCCTCCGTCATCGAGGAAGGAGGGGAGCAGAGGCAGTTTGGCAAGCCGGAAGTAGGCTGCAGAGCACTTTTTAAACATTAATTTTTGTGCAGATAAAAAAACAAAACAAAACAAAAAAAACTTTAAGATGAACAACATTTTAAATGTTTTCCCTAAATGCTCTAACTAATGAGCATTACTTATATCTATGTGAGAGATCCACTTTAAGTACAAGAGACGCTCCTGGACTTAGTGCAGTCTAGCTCTTTCCTCAGAAACAACTGCATTCAAATAGAAGATTAATGTTTCAGTGCAGGGGGGGGGGTTCTTATCTCAAAACAATGACAGTAACAGTTTATGGTTTTCAGTTTTTAACAGGCCTGAAAAAGGTGACACATTTTACCTGTTACTTTGAAACATTTTAGAGCATTCTCCAAGAAAAATATATGTAAAAAATGCTGTTTAGGATTACATAATATTTTAATGGATTTGAGCCATTTTCATTTTTTGGTGATATCATCCCTTTAAAATGCTTTATTTATATGTTAATACATTGTCAGTCACACTATAATACTCATTAGTTTAAAAGATATTCAGTGTTTAGTATCCCGCTCCTAGCCACTGCCATTATGTCAATCCCTGCTTCACTGAAGGGGCTGAGCAATTGGTTTAAAGAGGAACCTGGCTGCCATGGCAACTGGTCCCCAGCACTCACTCACACACACTTTACTAGTAGTATTAGCAGCTGAAGGTAAATACCGATGAAATTAATGAATACAAGTAAGATGAATGAACCCCTTGAATGCTGGAGGTGTCTCCAACTCAGTTCTTTGCAATGTGGTGAAAACATTTCTGAAGTCCAAGGGGGCTGATACATGCTAATAAAATAATAAACTGTGAAAATAAAGCACTGCTGTCCTTTGAAGACACATCGTGGAGGAGCCAGTTGTTCCTTACCTGTCTCTATCATTAATCTCTCGCTGGGTATAGACCTGAGAACTTCTAGGTTGGATTCTGTTTTCAGTGAGCTGAAATGAGTTACAGTATAAATTTGATAGTAAAAGACATACAGTATATAATAATGCACTATAATTCATACATAAAACGATTATCGCTGCTACATCTCGCTTTCCGTTAGTTTAAAACAATCACGGTTAACTCACCGAAGCTCAAGAGCTTTAGCGGATCCGGGGCACTCTCTCCAACCTTTGGCAGGAAGGCTTCAACAGACAGGAAGACACTGGGAAGGAGTGCTCAAACGGACCCAGTCGTAGTTCACAGCCAATCCGCACCCATCATTATTTTAAAAAGATGCATTCTTTATTTAAATCCATATAAAACAAACATCTTGTTTAGTGAAAGTTTTCTGTGGATGCACGATCCGCCTAACGCGTTTCGTTTAAAGCATTAAGTTTTTTTTAAACGAAACGCGTTAGGCGGATCGTGCATCCACAGAATACTTGCACCAAACAAGATGTTTGTTTTATATGGATTTAAATAAAGAATGCATCTTTTTAAAATAATGATGGGTGTGGTTCGGCTGTGAACTACGAGTGGGTCCTTTTGAGCACTCCTTCCCGGTGTCTTCCTATAATAATGCACTAAGCAATCTGCAGAATGAAGCCCACTAGAAGAAGTACGAGCCTCCCAAGGACTTGAATAGCAGAGAATATCACCCCCATACGAGATCCTCAAGTCCACCAACAGGAAACCCACTATAGTTAAGCCTCTGAGTGCCAGAGGGGCGCGTAACACATTGCTTTGACAATGGAGTAGCCCTGGTCTAAAGAGTGTTTGGAAAAAAGTAGATTAACCCTTTGAGTGGCAGAGGGGTACGCAACGCATTGCTTTGCAATGCGTTGGGTACCCCTCTAGCACTCAAAGGGTTAACCCCTTGGTTATAAACAGTGTTGGAGGCTTGTTTTGCACACAAGGGGTTAAAATGAAACCGTATAAGTGTAAGTCAGCTATACGCTCTGAGACAGTGGCACTTTGGTGTACTGTGGGTAGTAGCTTAGTGCCACTATTTTCCGTTGAAGACTGATAAAAACGGGCAGTTTGAGTTTAAAATGTATGTTTCTGTAATTTGTTAATCATAGCATGATAGTATTTTGTTATTCATGTTGTAAGATCTTAAAATAACTATATAGTTTATTTGTACCTTTCCTTATGTCCCTGATAAATGACCTATGATAGTTTGGGGTGCCCTGAGAATTCCACACTGCTTATTAGGGGTTCGTTCAGCCAAGAACATTTGAGAACCACTGCTCTGAAGCAGAATAAAGAGGGTGCATTTTGGTGATATGATGATGATGATGTGATACAGGGAAATGAACTCTTCTTCCCACTGCACATGAACATGGACTGAGGGCTGCATAAGACCCTAGGTCCACCCGTTGCCCACCACTGCCATACAGAAAGCTTTTATTTTTTAAAGATGATTTATCATTTAGATATAAATGACCCCCAGTTAACCCATTAAGGACCAGCCACAAGGCAGCACTTAAGGATCATAGAGCATTTTTTATTTTTTTTTGCTTACTAGAATCAGAGGTCCCTGAATGGCGTGCAGCCGCACGGGGAGCCCTGAATTCCATGGAGTAAATGTACATCATGGATCCTTTAGGCACGTTCTCCCCATGACCTACATGAACGTCCTTGGGGGCTTAATTGTTAGTATACTGGTAATCATGGATATAGTGTTATAATGTTTATTAAAGGGATAGTAATACTTCGTTTTAACTTTATTTTATTTTGTAGGCATTAAAAAAACATGAAGAATGATATAAGTCTTATCTCTCAAACCTTTATGGTTTAAGAGATATTCACAAACAAAGTGTCCCCCTCCCGCCCCTTTTACTGATGTAACACTTTTCAGCCAGGGCAGAAGGGAGCTGCCCAGGTAGACTGCAGAGAGGGACAATCTTCAATTAAGATAAGAGAAAAAGCTGAAAAGCTTGTGAAGGGGGGCAGGGATTTCATTGTATTCACAGGAATAAGAGTGTCCCCTTCTGTTATCTGTCCAGTCTATGGACTGGATTCCACATCTGAGAAGAGATTGTTTACACTAGATAAAAGGGGAGAGAGGGGAAACTTTGCTTGTGAATATCTCATAAACCATAAAGGTTTGAGATACAAGACTTATATCATTCTTCATGTTTTTTTAATGCCTACAAAATAAAATAAAGTTAAAATGAAGTATTACTATCCCTTTAAGTGCTGGCTTTATCTGCAATCATACATTTATATTAGACTCCCCTCAACATGACAGTGCAGACATCTTGGAGAAGCAGAGATCTGTGCGCTTGTGCTGTCCGTCCCTACCTGAACTGTGTGGTACAATGCAACTCCCCCAATGGTAAATAACCTATCAGTGAGGAGACAGGGATGGACAGCTTAGGCACATAGATCCCACTTTGCCAACATGTCTGCACTGTCATGTCATGTCATGCACTGTCAGGGGTGTCTCATACAAACTTATGATTGCAAATAATGCCGGCACTTAATAAACCTTATAACACTATTTCCATGATTACCGGTATGCTAACAATTAATTGGGGGTCAATTATACTACATTAAACTATCCACTTTAAAGACCATACTAACAGAAGAATACTCACCAGCCATTAATTCCAATGTAAAGATCCAAGTTGATGATAGCTTCTGCATCTTCCTTTGTGCCATCAAAAGAATGAACCTAAGCAACAGGTTACAGTGAGAGGCATCATACAGACTGTTTAATTGTAACTCTAATAAAAACCAGCTCATTCCCTTGGCATATCATTCATTTAACGGCATGAAACCATTCACACAAGAGCAACCACAAAAAAACTGTCCTAAAACAAGGAGAGAGTTTACATTTTCACTTATTTGTCATCAAGAGAGTTAACCCTTTAAGGATCAGAGGGGGTGAGCATTGTTTCTCAGAGCAATGCGTTGCACAGCACTCTGGTCCTTAACCATTTGAGGGTTAAGTGTTGGACAGAAGTGTGATGATGTTTCTGAGAATTATTCCTTTATCAATCACAAAAGAGTCTTTGTTAGGAGAACTAAAGCCTAGACTACTCTGCTGTAAGCCTGTTGGTGAAATGGTTGGAAACTGATTGTAATGTAGCGAAGTATGATGTGAATAAACCATTATGATTTAGGTACATATTGTTGCAATGACTTGTCGACATTTGTGCTACACTTACATACTCATGATGGCTTAAAGGGGACCTATCACCCCTATACATGTTTGTCTAAAACCTTAGTCTATATAGCGATTAGATTTAAAATGGTTTTCATTTTTTTTTTTTAATCGTTATTTTGCCCAAATTAAACGTGTAAAGATTACCTGTGCCTACTTCCAGACAGACTGCAGTTACCAGCTCTGCACCACAGTCTGTCACTCTTCCTCTGCTCCCCTCCCTTAATCCTGCATCCTTGACGGAGGCTTTCTGCCCGTAAACTGGAGCGGTCTCTGGCCAGTAAGAGCACTTCAGCTTCCATGCAGTAATTCTCCGTCATCAGAGAAGGCTGGATTGAGGGAGGGGAGCAGAGTGACAGATTGCAGTACAGAGCTGGTAACCTCAGACAAACATGTATATAAATAAATAAATAATATCAATCATGTACTAAACCAGCCATACTTACTTCTCAAGACACCTTAACAGCTCAGGTTTTCAGGATATCCCTGCTTGACCACAGATGGGTGATCAGTGGATAAGTCATTGTGAGCAACCTGTGCATAAAGCCAACCTCCTTTCTGACTTTACATATCCTCTAAGTGCAGAACATGTAAAGCCATATTGCTTGTATTTTTATTGTTTTTTTCATGGATCCTTACAGGTTAAAGGAGCAGTAAACTTTTGTTAGGAAAAAATATATACTGCAGGGCTTTTCCTATTGAGTGAAACAAGGGTGCCCTCACTGCTGAGAGATGCATAGTTCCAGAGTTATTACAGTGCCGTCTAGGGTCAAATTATAATAACTTAATCTGTTACATTCTATTTGAGAGGAAAGTCAGTGACTTACAGTTCTCCAAAGAATGTGACAGAAACTGCTGAATCACTTCCTGTCAGTTAGAACAATCAGGAAGTAAATGCACAGTAAATTAACTTCCTGTTTATTTGAACTGTTATCACATTTCACTAAAACAACTGACAGTGATGGGAGTGACCATGTTTCACTCAGCAGGAAAAGCTCTATAACATAGAGGTTTTCATAAAAAGAAGTTTACTTCTCCTTTAAAGCCAGAATTGACCAGCCATTCTGTCCATACTGAATGTTTTATTTGGTGATGTCCCTAACCGCCAAAATATTAACCCCAGCCACAGCAGTGTGTGGCCAGAAGTTAAGGATCATGGGTCATTGTTTTTTTTGTGCAGTGGATTCCAGGGACACTGATCTGCATGCAGCCGCGTAGGGACCCCGGAATTCCATGATGTGCCAGTACAGTCACCGATCCTTAAGTGCCAGAAATGGCATGGCAGTCCTATATCGAGGGTCGTTAAGGGGCTAAGGGTACATTAATATCTCATTATTATCATTCCCCCACTTCCCGTACCGTGGCCAGAAAATCCTAATGATCCTTATGCCTTTATTCAATCAGTCCTGGGTGCTATGTCCATGGAAGGTATTATGATAGGATTGCAGCACCTCCATCCAACTCTGCACACTGCACATGGTTTTCATTTATAATTCTCATTCTTAATGAGCAAATAGAAATATATACAGCCATAGGTAGACTGGAATAACAAGTACAGTTCCAGTGTATTGGCAGTAGGTAATCGTAACCCCTTAAAGGGATAGTAATACTTAATTGTTACTAATCCCTATTTTAAAGTCACATTAAAAATAAATGTATTGCCCCCAGTGTCATCTCTCAAACCTTTATGGTTTGAGAGATAATTGCTCCTTAAGTTCCCCCTCCTCCCCCTTCCCCGAAGTCAACGTTGTAGCTGACTGAAGGGAAATCCGGTCTTATGATCATCAGACGGCTCTGCAGCAGAGCCGCGATCACGTTACTTAAAAAAAAAAAAAAAAAAATCTTTCACTAAAACAGTCTTCTACATGTGCTTGCAAACCAAGCACACGTAGAAGACCGTTTCAGTGAAAGTTTTCTTTTTTAGTAACGCTATCTTGGTTATGCTGCAGAGCCGCCTGCCGGTCGTATGACTGGTTTCCCTGCAGTCAGCTAGAACGCTGACTACGGGGAAGGGGGAGGGCATCTTTAGGAGCAATTATCTCTCAAACCATAAAGGTTTGAGAGATGGCACTGGGGGCAATACATTTATTTTTAATATGACTTTAAAATAGGAATTAGTAATAATTATTACTATTCCTTTAATGACCACAAGGGTGCGCATCCCATTGCTTCACAATATGTTGTGCACCCCTCTGATCCTTCAAGGCATAAGTACGCTCATGCTCTCTGCCTGCTCATGTTTAAGAGAAAAAAAAGTCAGCAACTGACTGAACAGGTTATCACCTGTACACAGTCACAATGACAAAATTCACTGGGGCAATTAGGATTTTCTGGCCATAGTACTCCTTGCACCAAACAGATTTTAGTAGAGGGCTGACTCAAGGGGTTAATAATAAATGATGTGAATATGAAATTGTTTTTATGAGATCACTTTTTATTTTCCCTATTAACATGCAGTAATTTAACATTTACATAACTATAAAGGGAAAACAACAATGAAAACATTCATTTTGTTCATAAAATTCCAAAATTAACTATATAAATATATTTATTTGTTCCATTTTTCAAATGCATTGGAGACCTCTCTAGAATTCAAGGAGTTAAAAAACCCATTTCAATCAAACGGGAATGTTTTATTTGTACACAAGGCCGACCCAAGACCTTGTGCTTCCTGGGTCCAAGAATGAAATGCTGCCCCCCCCCTACCAAAACCACGCCCACCAAACCTCTTCCACATCCATTATGTTATGTTGTATACAATACTCTTTCAACACTTAGTTTATTGCATATCCTTCGGGCACACAAAGGGTTAAAGATTTACTGCTCCTTTACTCCTTTAAATCTTTATCAGATTGAACTACTATACATTACTTGGCTGCACACACACGGTGGTCGCTTAAGGACCACAGAGCATTTTTTTTTTTAATCTGATTCCGGACTCCCCGAACGGCGTGCAGCCGCGCGGGGAGCCCAGAATTCCATGACGATCCTGGTACGTCATCAGTCCTTAAAGCAAATCCAGCCAAGACCGTGAAGGGTCCTTAAGGGGTTAACCCTGTGTGTGCCAGAAGGACATGCAATATACGGAGCGTGGAAAGAGTATTGTATACATTAAGCAGAAGCTGCAATATGCCTGTTCGTTCTATTAATCGTTCTAGTAGGGGATGCAGTATAGTTATGTGACTGATCATCAAATAAACTCTCCGTACAAGATGTCTGCAGCACACGGAGGCACTCTAGCTGCCTCCGTGTGCTTAATGCGCCCACTGACAGCACAACGCTACAATCTCGCACTGTCATGTACTGCCAGATTGTCACGTTGCGCTTTTTACCCAGGCGACCTGCTGAAACAGTTGAAGAGCGTGCGACCATTCCAAAGGGTACCGTTTTGGGGGAAGTACAGTCAGTGGCAGCAGGGCATCCAAAAGAACATGTCTTGGGGCGGCAAATTGCCACCCCTGTCAAAGTGCCGCCTGGGTCCCATGGACCCACCGGGACCCATGTAAGGGCTGGTTCTGTTTGTACCCTATAGTGTAGTTGGTTTGTCACACAATTTTTCCACTTTTCATTTGAACAGAAGTGCCTAGAAGTTATTGGAATGGAATGAGTTATTACTCTGGTTTTGTACTTACCACGCCCCCGACACACCGTTCTCTGTTTCGTTGCATAATAGCTGCACATGAGAACATTTCCACAAAGTTAAAAGAAAGATTTTAGAGAATGTCAGAATTTAAAATGGGATGTAACATTTATTTTCTCTTAACAATAATGTATGAAACTAAATAAGGCCTGCATTCCATTAAAGGGATAGTAATGTTTCACAAAAACAGCATCTCTAATTAATCTTCATAGTATTTGAGCCATGGAGAGTGTTATTTCAATACTGTCAGAGTTGTATTTCAAGAGTAATTGAATGATAAAGTATGCTCCTCCTGCCCCTTTTACCTAGTGTAAGCCACCTCCCCTCAGATGTGGAATCTGGTCACTTGACCGGACAGCTCTCAGCAAGGGACAATCTTCACAGATTTTTCCTTATGCTCACTGAAGATTGACTCTCTCTGCGATCCATCCGGACAGTCTTGCTGGTCTAAGGTGAGCAGTGTTACATCAGTAAAAGGGACAGGAGGGGGAAACTTTATCATTCAATTACTCTTGAACTACAACTCTGACAGTACTGAAATAACACTCTCCATGGGCCAAATACTATGATGATTAATTAGAGCTGATTCTGTTGTGAAATATTACTATCCCTTTAAATGTGATATCTGTATCACTGGTTTTGCTACATAGACTTCAGTAGGAATCTGTGAGTTAACACCAATGATAACATGTATCACCTGCAATGGAATCCTGCCATAATGGACTTAAAGGAACAGTAAACTTTTTATGAAAAAAATATATATAGTGTAGGGCATTTCCTAATAAGTAAAATAAAGGTGCTCCCACTGCTGAGAGATGCATATTTCCAGAAATATTACAGTTTAATACTTGTGTTTTTTACATTAGCAGTGCCCTCTAATGGACAAATTCCAGTTAGTTATTCTGTTAGATTCTAATGGAGAGGAAAGTCAGTGACTTACAGTTCTCTATAGAATGTGATAAAAACTGCTGACTTATGCTGCTAGTTAGAACTTCCAGGAAATAAACGCACAGTAAATTAACTTCCTGATTATTTTAAGTTTTACAACTTTAGAATAAAACAATGGACAGTAGTGGGAATCCCCATGTTTTACCCAGCAAGAAAAGCTGTATAGGTTTTCAGAAAAAAAAAAAGCTTACTGCTCCTTTAACCCTTTGGGTATAACGCTATATCCAGCGCAGTGCTTTGCAATAAGCTGGAGATATCTGGCTTCCAAGGGGTAAATGGAGACAGATGTTACAAACGTATGCAGATTGTTAGGGGCTGCACAAAGTCAGTCCTCAAGACTTAAATCTGGCTAGGACAAGCTCTGGACATACAAATGTTAACCCCTTGAGAACCAGAGGAGTTAAAAAAGCTCTTATCCACAATATTTGTGCAGTTTTGTCAGCAGACATAGCAGGAGCTGCATTATGTATATGGTCTGTGGTTTCTAACAACCAATTTGAGACTAAAAAACTGTGTCGAACAGCTGTCTCCTAGGCATGTCACTAAGTGAACAGAGACAACTGCCGTTGATTCAGGTCTATGGTACGTACCACTGCTGCAGGTAAAGCCATAGAAACTGAAAAGAATAAGACAACTGCTGAGGTCATCTGACCCCCAAAACATGTTAAAGGGCACACACAGGAGCAAACAAAATGTTAATAATCTTGTTGAAAGGTTTAGTAGTAAGGTGCCAATTATTAAATGTTTATTCTGAAATGCCACAATGTTACACAAAGTCCACATTCAAATATAAATATTCTTCCTTAGTACCTGAATTCAACTTACCTAAAAATTCCTTATGTGCGTTCCTGCAGTGTAGGAACATTGGTAGCTTGGTTTGTTCTGCCAGATCAAACTGTTTCTCAAAATACCTAGCCAGAAAGAGGAGAAGAAACTGGTTGATGAGCTTCCATGTGTAAGGCTTCATTCACACAATTGGCTGTGCCATAGCACCACTGTCACACCGGAGACTGACAGTCAGTTACCCAAGATGAAGCATACCATGACTTCTCAGTGACTAATAGGAAGTTACAGTAAGGAAAGTCTGTACTGTAGTATATGTGGCCACAGTGCTGACAAGTGATTGAATTGTGATGCTTATCAAAATGATCCAGTGACTGGACTATGTAATCATGAATGACACGGACAAGGGCCAGTCTCCTCTCTAAAGTATACCTCCTCCAGAAAATGGCTCCAGGAGGGAGTGCAGTGCACCAATCAGTAGGGACAGGGGTAATCTGAATGGGGCAGCTGAGCTTTCACACTTCAATGAACAGTGAACAAAGTCTAAATCCTACAAAACATAACATTTACTGCACAATAACACAAGAGAAACGAGGAGCAATTTTGGAGCAAGCCAACCGCACCACAGGGGAGAAATAACAATTCCACTGATTTAAAATGTGCTTTTAATGCCTTAATGCTAGAGACATATAGCATTCAATGGGTTAAAGACCTCATTTAGAGCAAGGATAATTTTTATTTCTCACCAATGGTGCAGACAGTTTCTTCCAGAATTGCTCCTTTTTTGTTTTGTACATAAGGCCCTAAGCTCTCCAACAAATTTAGTCTGGAAACCAAGGACTGAACTCAATAATGTACAGATTAAATAACCCTTTCAGTTTATCTTGGCACCTTCTTCAGTTCCCCTGTTCTTACATATGGCTGTGGGTGCTAGACATACTCTTAAAGGGATAGTAATACTTCGTTTTAACTTTATTTTATTTTGTAGGCATTAAAAAAACATGAACGACGATATAAGTCTTACCTCTCAAACCTTTATGGTTTGAGAGATATTCACAAGCAAAGTTTCCCCCTCCCGCCCCTTTTACCTAGTGTAAGTCATCTCTTCTCAGATGTGGAATGCAGTCCATAGACCAGACAGATAACAGCAAGGGACAATATTCTTCCTATGAGAACAATGAAATCCCTGCCCCCCTTGACAAGTTTTTCAGGTTATTCCCTTATCTTAATTGAAGATTGTCCCTCTCTGCAGTCTACCTGGGCACCTCCCTTCTGATCTGGCTGAACAGTGTTACATCAGTAAAAGGGGTGGGAGGGGAATACTTTGTCATTGAATTACTCTGGAACTACAACTCTGACAGAATTGAAATAACACTCTCCAAAGTCCAAATACTATGGTGATTAATTAGAGCTGTTTTTATTATGAAACATTAGTATCCCTTTAAGTGGAAGAGCACCAGAACAGAAGATTTTCAGCCATCAATGTCTTGGTGTTCAGCCTTCATCAATAAATCTAGGATTTATATAGTGCCCTGTAAATCCTTCAATGGCAAACAGGTGGTGACACATTGCACTGGAATGAATGGTGCAGAGCAGGAAAATAATAGACACTAAAGGCAGACTCACTTGTGGACATTGCAAAATGGGTTTTTATAGCATAGCCAACATGCACTTTTAGGATTACAACATTTTGCAGATGCTAGATGGTAACACATGATATTTAAAATTATATAACCCAGTTTCATTTTAGGTGTTGAGTGACCATTTAAAGGGATAGTAATGTTTCACAGTAAAAGCAGCTCCAATTAATCTTCATAGTGTTTGGGCCATGGAGAGTGTTATTTCAGTACTCTAAGAGTTGTAGTTCAAGGGTAATTGAATTATAAAGTATCACCCTCCTGCCCCTTTTACTGATGTAACACTGCTCACCTCAGAGCAGCAAGACTGTCTGGATGGATCGCAGAGAGGGACAATCTTCAGTGAGCATAAGGGAAAAACTTGTCAAGGGGGGCAGGGTTTTCCTTAAAGGGATAGTAATACTTCATTTTAACTTTATTTTATTTTGTAGGCATTAAAAAAACATGAAGAATGATATAAGGCTTATCTCTGAAACCTTTATGGTTTAAGAGATATTCACAAACAAAGTATCCCCCCCCCTGTTCAACCAGATCAGAAGGGAGATGCCCAGGTAGACTGCAGAGAGGGACAATCTTCAATTAAGATAACGGAAAAAGCTGAAAAACTTGTCAAGGGGGGGGAAGGGCTTTCATTGTTTTCATACAAAGAAAATTGTCCCCTTCTGTTATCTGTACTGTCATACAACCAGATTCACATCTGAGAAGAGATGGCTTACACTAGGTAAAAGGGGCGGGGAGGGGAAACTTTGCTTGTGAATATCTCATAAACCATAAAGGTTTGAGAGATAAGACTTATATCATTCTTCATGTTTTTTTAATGCCTACAAAATAAAATAAAGTTAAAACGAAGTATTACTATCCCTTTAAAGAAGATTGTCCCTTGCTGTGAGCTGTCTATTCAAGAAACCAGATTCCACATCTGAGGGGAGGTGTCTTACACTAGGTAAAAGGGGCGGGAGGGGAACACTTTATCATTCAATTACTCTTGAACAACAACTCTGACAGTACTGATATAACACTCTCCATGGCCCAAATACTATGAAGATTAATTGAAGCTGCTTTTTTTTGTGAAACATTACTATCCTTTTAAGCACTCTCAGCCAATTTCGGTCCTCTAACCCTGTCATTTGATAGGCTTTGTACAAGTTAAAATGTGAAAGGATAAATATTACCAGGCCATACTGCTTACTTTAGCTGAGTTTCTTTAGGACAAAATTCCAGTCTATCAAAATCTGAAACCAAAGAAAGAGTGTCAGTTTTTTATGTTAGTTTAAGAAATGCTTTATTTAACTAATTCTGAGGCACATCAACTTCAATATTGGGCAACAAATAATAACCAACATTCATTTAAATGGATTTTAACCCCCTGAATGCTTGAGAGGTCTCCAGGGCTTGATTTACATTACAGGCTCCCCCAAGCAAGGCACTCTAGGCGCTCCTTAGACCCACCCATGGCCACAACCCCACTCCTTACATGACTCCACCCCCAGTTGCATCCACTGTTTCCTGACACAGAAAACACCCTTGGCCTATAACAAGCAAGAACAAAGAAAAAATCCTTTAACCCCTTGATTGCCAGAGAGAGCCAAAAGGTTAAATAATAGCTTGTAAATAGGTCTAAAACTGGGGCAGGGACACTAAGATTTCTCTGTCCACACACAGAATTCAGAATATGGCCAGCACAGCTGTGGAGCCCCTGAAATTTGGAGCTCTAAGCACTTGCCTACTGTCTATTGGGAAAACCAGCCCTGGAGATCTCCAAAGCATTGTGACTAAATGTATTCGAGAACTCGGTATCACTGAAGGGGTTATAATCACCCATTTAGCCCTCTGAGTGCCAGAGGGGTGCTCAAAGCATTGCTTTGCAATGCGTTGTGTACCCCTCTGGCACTCAAAGGGTTAATTAGGGATGCAGTTGATTCCAGGAATGCTCCACTTTGTTTTTTTACATAAGGACAAATAAAACAACAATTTCATAGTGAAAGTAACTGAACCTTACTTCATTTTGACTCGGAATCAAATTTGGCTGCTGGTAGATTAAAGTGAAAGTAAAATGTTGTTCCTCTCTTGTTCTTACCCAGACCACATTCACCAACAGCTATAACTTTGTCTTTGTTATTTTCAATTAAATGTTGCAAGTTGGATAAGTATTGTTCAGGATCCTCCTGCTCGAATTCTCCACATCTCGTGGGGTGGCAGCCCACTGTGCTGTAGAAATGATCTAACAGAGAGATCCAGGGTTAGACATTCCCCCAAACACTTCAAAGGTGATACGAAAACAAACAGGTAAAAGATCCCAGCAATTCATATTAAAGGGATAGTAATGTTTCATAATAAAAGCAGCTCTAATTAATCATCATAGTATTTGGACGTTGGAGAGTGTTATTTCAATTCTGTCAGAGTTGTAGTTCAAGAGTAATTCAATGACAAAGTATCCCCCTCCCACCCCTTTTACTGATCTAACACTGCTCAGCCAGATCAGAAGGGAGGTGCCCAGGTAGACTGTAGAGAGGGACAATCTTCAATTAAGATAAGGGAAAAACCTGAAAAACTTGTCAAGGGGGGCAGGGCTTTGAATGTTCTCATAGGAAGAAGATTGTCCCCTGCTGTTATCTGTCTGGTCTATGGACTGGATTCCACATCTGAGAAGAGATGGCTTACACTAGGTAAAAGGGGCAGGAGGGGAAACTTTGCTTGTGAATCTCTCTCAAACCATAAAGGTTTGAGAGATAAGACATATCATTTTTCATGGTTTTGTAATGCCTACAAAATAAAATAAAGATAAAACAAAGTATTGCAATCCCTTTACGCCTTCTTCATGTGATCTTGCTTACTGGAATAAGAAAGATTTGAAAGAGGTTCCTTCTCGATGACCCCTACTGGGCAACTAATGTGATGAAATAACTAAATACATATGCTAAAGTGATGTTACCTACCAGCGTTTACTCTTACTAAAGATATCTAATGAAACGGAGTACACATTGTGCTTTGTGTGTTTCAATCAGTGTAATGGTTTTAGAGGTTTTTAATTTAGTAGTTAGGGACTCTAACTTCAGCAGAACTAAGCTCTATGGCCTGTGTGGAACAACATGCATAATTACATCTTCACATGTCCTGATATCACATCCCTCCTCCCTACTCCTCTTTCTGAGGCTGCCAGAACCCTTTAAATTCCATCACACACTTGCAGTAAAATAACGGGGAAGAATAATCATGCAAAGCCTGTCAAACATATGTCTCACCTAAGGACTTGGATACAAAGCATCTCCAATTTCCACTACTTATGTCATATTCATAGATAGCCTAGAGATGCACAGTTGTTTTTAATACAAATAAGAATGCCACCAGCATTCTCAGATCCTCCAGCAGCGGTTGTGAAGCTTGGGTTGGGCTGGGACATAAAGGGCTAGCCTATATAATAATTCACTAAGGTTTGTCAGAAGCTGTCATGCCCAGTAGAGATGGCTGCTCGCGCTTTAGTCATGCACAATACAGACTGCCCGCGCCATGACTGTTACAGAGCGAAGCTCTCCGAATTCAGACCAGAGTCGCACAGTGAGGACTCCGGTCTGAATTCGGAGTGCTTCGCTCTGTATCAGCCGCGCCGCGGCCACTCTCTACTGCTCATGCCTACAGAGGTGGAACTGTGGCCTTTCAACTTGTAAGTCTATAAAGCAGTTCCACCTGGAAGGTGCAGCAATGCATTGCATACTCCCCTGGCATTTGAAGGGTTAAACCAATAAAGTATAGCCATCCATAACAAGCTTAAATGTGCCTAAATGGGCAATTCCCTTTACTACATCCATATCATAGAATTACGGGAAGAGATTATGGACTGGGACAGCTAAAACCTCTACCTACATGAATATAAACATAGAATATGTTCAAAATGGACAGCTCAGACATGGGAGTTGTAGTTCAACAACAGCTGATGATCTACAAGTTTCTCAACCTATTCTAATATCTGTCATATCACACAATATCAAAACTCAAGCAAATTCCAGACAGAAATCAGAGGCCTGTAAAAAGAAAAGATAGTTAATATGAAAATACAGAGTTACTGAGTAAAACAAAGGTACATCTACTGCTGGGAGATCCTGCTGTCAAAAGCCATTACCGAGTGAACCTGCTTTTTTTTTCAAGAGACTGAAGACTTTTTTCAGCCAGGTGGCGTTATTACTGCCTGTGAAAAGCTGAGTGCTGCAGTTACAAGCTTTAAATAGATAGGTTAAGCAATAGCTCCACCTGGAATAAAACTTCAAATCCACGTAATCAGAAAAATACTAAGTTTAAAGTGGAACAGGCTAAGTTCCCATACAGCCAAAGTATTTTTAAAATCAAATACCAAGTTTTTTTAATCACAGCACTTCATTAAAGGTTAAGTTTTAATCTAATCGTTATACTTGTCAGAAGACTCCTGTTGGCGCTGATCGGGTTAATCAGTTGTGTTCCATACATTTAGGGGTTATTGACCTACATGTGTTAGGGAATACAACATATATTCTCTTCAATTTATATATAAAAAAAATAATAAGTAAACTGTCTAATCTGATACTTTATATGCGACAGGCTCAGTCATACAAACTGACGGAATCCTGCAGGATTGCAGCAAGAGTTCCTCATTGTGCAAGGGGAAAATGAAAAATGTAATGCGTTGCACACCACCTCTGACACCGAAAGGGTTAATGAAAGAAGAAGAGAAACATTATTAAAGAAAGAATACCATCAGACTGTGCGAGCTGAACTGCTTCTTTGCTCTCGTGCAGATTGCCTCCGGTGATCATAAACTGAAAGAGTAAAATGTATGGTTAGACTATGGTACAACAGAGCGGTCATCGTGCAGACTGAAGGACAAGGTAAACGGTACAGTCACAATTCCAGTCCCAAAGCACCAACTAATAGGATAGGTTCCTACAAACACATTTTATCAGGCGTGGAGTAATTCTGGAGCAAACCAACTGCACCACAGGAAACAATATAAATTGCACTAATTCCCAGTGATTTAAAGGGACACGACAAGATGACCATTTAAAAGACGATTTCTCTCCTTTCTGGAAATAAACAAATAAATAAACAGAGCTGGACATAAAGCTATTATTATTATTATTATTCTTTATTTATATAGCGCCAACTAATTCCGCAGCGCTGTACAATTGGGAATAGACATACAGAGGTATTAAATAGTACAATCAGATGTGGAGACCAGAAGGATCAGAGGGCCCTGCTCGTGAGAGCTTACAGTCTAGAGCTACTTCCAGGAGCATTTCCATAGAATGGTAGAAGTCACGCAGAAGCATGACGTGTCATCATGTGGACGCCAAGCCTGAGAGCCCATCAAACACAGGAATGTCTGCTGCTTTGGGCTACATAGGTGTTCTACCAGGGGGATCCGTCTGGTGCAAGAGCTCCCAGAAAACCTTAGGAAGCTGCCTTATGTTTCTTTTTTTGAATACAGGTAATAAGGACACATGTGTCTGCTGGTGTCCCTTTCAATGAGGTGTTTAAAGTGTTAGTAATGTCTAAAAAAAACTTTTTTGCATTTAGAAGAGCTCAAAAAGCTGATCTGAATGCAAAAAACGTTATCTCTTAAACCGCTATGGTTTAAGAGATACGGGCGTTTGAAGTTTGATTTCTCCTACTGACAGCTGTAAAGCTGTCAGCAGGAGATTCGTGTCTGTCGACACGGTGGCGCTTGAGAAGTGCCGAGATCTCGTTACTTACACAGAATCCCATCATTGTAATGGTCTAAAACGTGTGCCTAGTGTTCAGGCACATGTTTTAGACCATTCCAATGAAGGGATTCTGTGTAAGTAACGAGATCCCGGCACTTCTCAAGCGCCACCGTGTCGACAGACACGAATCTCCTGCTGACAGCTTTACAGCTGTCAGTAGGAGAAATCAAACTTCAAACGCCCATATCTCTTAAACCATAGCAGTTTGAGAGATACGTTTTTTTGCATTTAGATCAGCTTTTTGAGCTCTTCTAAATGCAAAAAAAGTTTTTTTTAGACATTACTATCACTTTAACCCCTTGAATGCTAGAGCTCTCAAAGTCAGGAGAATGTGCAGTTGTTCCCTATGGTGCAGCTTTCTGCTTTGTATATAGCCCTCTGTGAACCCCACATAAACAGAATGCTTATCATATATGAAAAATAATAAGGAAATTGTCTGTAATCTGCTGCAAAAGCTACTCTGGATGTTTAAAGGGACAGTAATGTTCCATAAAAAAATGTGTGTTTTGTAGTGTTTAAAAAAAATAAATTATATGGCACAAATCCTTTATGGTTTGAGAGATATTCACATGTAAAGTTTCCCTTCTCCTGACATCAGCTGCAAAACTGACAGCAGGAGATCCGTGTCGGCTGACACAAGGAGGATCTTCAGCAGAGCCGCAACAGCGATATTGTAAAATAATTACTTAATTGGAATGGTCTACAAAGTATGCTTGCAAACCAGGCACACTTTGTAGACCTTTCCAGTGAGGTAATTATTTTCCAGTGTCGCTATTTTGGCTCTGCTGAAGAGTCGCTGGCTGGTTCCAGGACTGAGATCTCCTGCAGTCAGCTAGACGCCGATATCAGAAGGGGAGGGAGGGGGGAACTTTACATGCAAATGTTTCTCAAACCATAAAGGCTTGAGAGATAGGATTTGTGCCATATAATTTATTTTTTAAACACTACAGAGCAAAAATTTTCATGGGACAATACCGTCCCTTTAATAATGGTTTCACAGAATCCAACACTATAATGTCTAATTTCCTCTAAGAAATAAATTCCATTATATTAAAATCATATAGAAAAGTAAAGTGTTTCACCACAGGAAAAGGGTTAAGAACCATTGGTTTAACTCATTTACAATACGCTGCAAATCATTACATGAAAATCCAATTTAATGATTTTCACGAAACGTAATGTTTAAAGGGGAACTT
Organism: Rhinophrynus dorsalis; assembly: GCA_037306005.1. Classification (NCBI taxonomy): domain Eukaryota; kingdom Metazoa; phylum Chordata; class Amphibia; order Anura; family Rhinophrynidae; genus Rhinophrynus; species Rhinophrynus dorsalis. The sequence continues at coordinate 42,253,064 of CM074723.1, read as the reverse complement.
TCACCTGATAAAAACTTTTTACCAACTGTTCAAACACATAACCAGTATCAGGAAACGGCATGCTTAGGTTTTATTTTTACGTGCAACCTCAGTATAATGCCAATTGTAGCTTGCTGTAACGGTAGGAGCCGTTCACACCACACCAAAGTGAAACATGAACACGCTCGCTGGGGCAGCTGGTTGGGAGGAGGCTGTAATAGTGCTGGGAAGTCCTGAGAGCTGTGCCGAAGATGCACTGTGACGCTGAATGCGGAAGTGCTCGTCTTGGAAAATGAAATATCTTTAATAGCACGTAAAAATAAAACCTAAGCATGCCGTTTCCTGATACTGGTTATGTGTTTGAACAGATGGTAAAAAGTTTTTATCAGGTGAAAGTTCCCCTTTAAAGCAGAGAGCGGACCCAAAATTAAATCAGATTTGCAACCTGGCACTGCAGATGAAGAGACTGGGAATGTGAACTCATCAAAGGAACCAATCGATTAGTGGTATTCCTCTTTTAGCACTTTTACAGGTTGGAATCAAATACTACCATGTGGCTCACTGGTGCTGAGATTTTCTGTCTAGTTCCCTTCAGGTGATGGACTGATCGAGTGCCAGAATATTTGGAATGTGATGCATTTTTGAGATAAACGTCCTAAGAAAAAGGACGGAATTTAATTCTGAGCAACTGAACAGCATCGTAGGGGACAAACAGATATTTCTATTCATTTACATGGGGTTTTTAACTCCTAGAGGGAGTGTCCACAGCAAATGCAAAGCAGGGACACAGGAACTCAAACACTGCTCATGGCACATTGCAACACTATCCATTTAGGACCAGAGGGGCACGTAATACAATGTTTTGTAATGTATATACCTACTTAAACTGCTAGCAACTGTCATGTCTGCCTCCGTGGACATGACATCCAGGACCAATTGACGATATGATCTTTTGTGCAAAGGCAAAAGTCACAGGGGCCATTAGGATTTTCTGACCATAATAAAGTAAGTGGGCTTTATTATCAAAAGATGTTAGTTCTTTAACTACTTCGCTGCCAAGAACATGGCTGTCTATGTCCTAAGCAGCTACTATAAAACTAATAAGACATAGAAGGCCACATCCTCTGAAGTCCTCTGGTAGTCCTCCTCCTCCATTCTGACAATCCTGTATCATAAATGACATCATCATGGGTGACCATGATGATGTCATTTATGCAATGGACAATCCATCGGACCAGAGGAAAGGAAGTAGAGTGAGCAGAAAAGGGTGCAGGCTCTTAAAAGCCTATATCTCAGTCCTCCTTATACCGATCTACAAACAAATAACCTCATTTGAAACAGGAGATTGCCTTCTCTCTAACCACGGTACAAGGTCAGACACTCGTTTGCCCACCATTACAAAAGGGGAAAAATCTGAAACAAGGGGATAGAAGCTCTAAAAGAAGTCTCATCTCATCCCCCCACGGACCAAAAAAAAGGCACTACCCTTGTGTGAAAGAGGGCACTCCATTCTTGCAAATAAGGGGAGCCTCCAATCAGTATTGTCTGGTGATCACAGTTTACCCAACAAACACACCGGATCAATGTGTGACTATAGAGAAGGTTGGGGGTGCTCCTACAAAGGATCTATCCTACCTTCTCTCCCTTCAAAACATATGGGTGCCCTTTTATGAAAGGCAGGATTTAACTCTTTCATTCTAAGGCGCTCTTTAATGCTGTGCATGTTGGGCGATTACCCAAGGTTTAAAGGGGAACTACCACCCCGCAATAACTTTACATGAATTCAGTCTTCATCTGGCGACTAGCTGCTAAGTAGCGCTAGTCACCAGAAATATTACCTGGTTCCAAAGATTTTGCAGTTTTTCCAAGGCTCACAGGAGCAGGAAGCACGGACATCTCGTCACAGTGACGGACATCTCCAAAAGGGACTGACAGCGCAGGCGCACGGACGTCAGTGTGACGAGATGTCCGTGCTTCCTGCTCCTGTGAGCCTTGGAAAAACTGCAAAATCTTTGGAACCAGGTAATATTTCTGGTGACTAGCGCTACTTAGCAGCTAGTCGCCAGATGAAGACTGAATTCATGTAAAGTTTTTGCGGCGTGGTAGTTCCCCTTTAAAGATTCCTGATGTCTCATATGAATGAACACAAACACACACAAACATGCATGCACACATGCATGCACTCACGTACACACACATAAGCACATATACAAATGAATTCACACTCATATGCACACACATTAATGGTACGTCTTGTCTGTCTTTCCTTCATATCTGTAGTTTTTGCAACCATTTCAGTACAGTCTGTTGTTACAAACATTAGTGCAGGTATGTCATATACTAAAGAAATCAACATTGTGGTCTGTGTAGTTTTGTGGGCCTGGCACCCCCTTCAGTATGTCAACTCATACTGGGGGGGGGTACCATGTAACTCAGCAGGCCTCTAGCTACGTAAAATAAAATTTGATTTAAATTGTTTTCAGCAATTTCAATAAATTTGAAAGGGTGCAAATGTGTTTTTTATCCGCTATAGCTCCATCTTCTAATGATTTCATAGCAAACCAGCCTTGGGGTAGATATGTAAATAAGCACTTCCTGAAATCTGAATTGCATATATGGTTTATTTCTTGATATTTTGTTTCTGAAAAGCAGAATGGTGCAAAACGGGAAGAAAAAAAAAATTAAGGTGTCAAATGCAAAAGTGGTGGAATTCTGGAGCAAACCAACTGCACTAAAGACAAGAAATAAAAGAAAATCATAAGTGCCACTGATTTAAATGGTGAATGTAATCATTTGGATGTTAGAGAGGTATCCAGTGCATTGCAATGCTTTGGGAACCACTATAGCATTCAAGGGGTTATTCCTCGTTCCCTATGGTGTGTGTGATTTGCCCCAGAATTGCTCCACTATTTCCTAGTACATCAGCCCCAGTGTTACAGAGAGTGACAGTCTTCAGAGAAGCAGGAAGTGGATCACTTCACCAGACACCTTGAAGCAGTTTCCCTGTCTGGTGCAGACTTCTGCTATTTATTATTACCAGGGGAACTAAAAAAGTTTTGGCTTAATCAGCGGAGGCCATATATCTTCAAAGGGAAGCACATAATACCAAAAATGATGTGAAGGACTCGTGGGCCCTGGAGACCCCTCTTCACACTGATAGCAGTGAAGCCAGTGGCATGTAAGAGTTTTGGAGTGGGTGAAGGGTCCCTATAGTGTTTGAGGGAGGGGTGAATTTATTTAGGGAGGTAACATTTGAGTGTAGGTGAAAGCATCTGCAGTGATTAGGGCAAGAAAGGGCGGTGGGGTTTTGCCCTACTGAACTTTTTTGCCCAAATCACTGCTCAGTGATGGAGAAGGTATCATCTGAGGTATGGCTGATTGTACCTGAGGCAACTTGGGTAAAAAAGGGGCAATTGTTTGATGCCCCACTGCCCTTTTCTGCCAAAATCACAACCCCCGTGCTGGCTCTGGATCCTGCCATCTGAGTGGGGAAGAATTGATATAACTCCGCCCTACTGCCAGCCCAGGGGTGTGGCCAGCACAGATCCAGAACACACCATGTGACTTTAATTTCTACAAACGTATTTTATTTTTCTCAGTTAAAACGTTTACTTCTCCTTAAGCATCATGGACCATTTAACCCAGGGGTAGGCAATTGCTGGACCTCCAGCTAACAAGGACTATAATTCCCGTCATCCCTAGCCAGCCTGGTTGGGGATGATGGGAGCTGTAGTCCTCAACAGCTGGAGAGCCAACAATTGACTAGCCCGGATTAGTGTCTAAAAATGGGAGGAAATCAGTATATTAGAGAAAGATGGAACACTAGGTAATAGGAGTATGGAGCTAACGGAATTAACTCTTTGAGTACCAGAGGGGTGCTCAACACGTTGCTTACCCCTCTGGCATTCAAAAGTTTAAAGAGTTAAAAAAATAAGAACTTGTAATAATTCTTACCTTCTCTACACCAATTTTGACAGCACGCTCAACAATGTCTGCAAAATCATCTGTGCAGTGAAAGAGATCATACACTGTAAGAATACATTCAACTCTGTACACAAAGCAGTAGTAAACCCTCAAAGTAAAATTATCCATTTTCTGTAAAGTAATCTTTGAGAAATTATCCTTTGTGTTTTGGTGACAGTCAGGCACTTTATGCTGATCCCCTGCATGGTATGCTAATTAGTTCTGTTCTAGGCCAACAGTTTGCTGTGCAATGAGACATGCCCCCCCCCAACTGTATGGGCTCTACCTAAATCCATTCATAGCACAGCGAGGCTGATGTACTATGAAAGGTACAGTTCTGGTGCAAAACAAGTTCATTATATATAAATAAAAAATCCCCAAATTGCCATTGATTTAATTTGGGGGTTTGAATCCTTTATTGATGGAGAAGTCTCCAGCACATAGTGAAGCAATGTGTCTGGAAATCTACTACATTCAATGTGTTGCACATCTCTCTGGTCCTCGAGGGGTTAAATTGGGGTTCTTAAACCCTTAAGTATTAGGGAGATCTCCAACACGTTGATGCCAATGCACTTGAAACTTCTCTGGCATTCAAGGGGTTAAATGTTCCATTTAAATCAATGGGGATTTTTATTTTCTCCCTATAGTGCAGTAGGTTTGCCCCAGAATGGCATCACTTTTGCCCTAGTACATCAACCTCACAGCTTGCTAACACTGACCCAACACAGAAACTAATTAGCGTAAAGAAGAGGCCTCCGGGCCCTGATACAAGAAGTGCAACGAGCCCCCCTGACCACATTGACCCCCTCCACAATGCCCCCATCTCCTACCTGGAGCTCCCGCGTGGTCCTCTTAGTAATGCAAAGCGCTGGGAGATGATGTCATCGCCCAGCACTCTGCATTACTAGAGCGCCGGCGGGAGATTGCAGGCGCCAGGCGGAGGGGTCGCTACCCTCCGGGTAGCCCTGTTTCAAAAGTTCCCAGGTATGGATATTATACAAATAATAATAATAATAATAACAACCAGCATTACCTTGGTGTTTCTTGGTGCCTCTGTAAATTCCTCTAAACATGGGATCTGTTAGGTTGATACCAATGTCTACAGACAGGAAAAAGAACAGAGAGATTACACAGTATTGTAAATCAAGGGAATAGCTTTCTCAGTGAAGTCACACAGAAGATCTCTGCAATAAGAACTGGGGCTCTTACGTCAAAAACGGGCTCCCAGACAGGTAGACTCTAATGTCTTTTTGAGAGGAGTGGAAAACTTCAATGCACCACAGCTGTGCTGTTCTCCAGTCCATTTTATGCAGCACCATGGAGGAACAGTCCCACCGCCTCCTACCTCTTACCCGATACTTCCAGGTTGCACTGAAGTAACTTGCCATGGAACTGCTCTAACATTGTGCTGCATGTAACTGAGTGAAGAACAACATGGCTGTGGAGAACTCAAGTTCTCTTCAGAAAACAAAAAAGATCCGTTGGGGGGGGGGGGTCAGAAAATGTATGGTAGGATCTGTGACTATCACTGAAACCAGGCTGGGGGGGAGGGGTCAGACAGTGTGTGTGGGGACTGTGACTACCATTGGAACCAGACTGAGGAGGCTAATGTATGTGGAGATTTGTGGCTACCATAGGAACCAGGCTGAAGGGGGATAGACCGTATATGTGGAGATCTGACACTACCAGTGGAACAAGGCTCTATGTCAAAAAAGTGTACTTGTGGATCTGTGACTAGCAGGGGACAGGGAAAAGGCTGAGTGTCAGACAATGTATGTTGGATCTGTGACTACCAGGGGACAGTGGAACAAGTCTGGGTTGCCATGTATTGTGTGGAATTGGCAGAGCAGGGCAGGTGGTAAAGTAGTGTTGGGTAAAATACATAGGGTGGGGAGAGCCCTGGATTTAGGTTTGTCCTGGCTGCTAATGGAGCCATGACGTTTGTAAATATTCTGGGAGCTGTCACAAACTAGAAAGGAAGTGTCACAAACTGGAAATGATGATTTAAAAAGACAGAGCTGGTTCATTGCTTGATGGAAAACAATTCCTCCCCAGATACTTCAATAGCTTAGTGATCTTCATCAGAGGAATATTATTCTACTGAGACAGAGGAACAGTAGCTGGTGGGCCACAGGCTGCTCACTCATAAACAAACAGTAGTGAACATATGAGAGGTAACAAACATTTGAACTGAACATGCAAGTCCAAGAATAAATATATATATACCAGTTGAAGAGCCCATTACACGGGCCTCAGTGCCACTGCCAGCCAGTTGCAGTGCAGTCATGCACAATAGAGACTGGCCACGCCGCAGCTGATACAGTGCCAGCAGGTTGCGGAGCAGTCATGCTCAGTAGAGAATGCCTGCGCTGAGGCTGATACAGAGCTAGCGCTCCGAAGCTCTGAATCAGCCTCGTCACTGGCAGTCTCTACTGCGCATGACTGCAGCACGCACAGAAGTCTCGACTGCGTCATTACACAAGTTTTAGAGAATTATTATATAGGATCTGGGTGCCAGGGAATTGTGTAAATCATCGAATCTATTAAAAGAATACCTATACTAAAAATTGTAATAAGTTGATATAACGTTAGATACCACATACTTACAGCTAGCATTTGTAAAAATTATTAATGTGTTACATCCCTAAAGCATAAACGTGCTTTGTAACACATGTGAATTGTCCTGTTCAGAGAGCCAATGTTTAATCTTGTTTGCTAGGTTTGTATTGAGACATTAGAGCAAGTTTGCTCACTGCTCTTGTATTCAGAGCTTATCTTATCTCTGCCCATTACAGACAGTCCTGGACAATGAATGAGAACCCTGGAGAAAAGATATGAATGTCGGCTCCCTCAGAACATATGTAAGACAAAATTTTAGGCCTCATAAAGCAAATATATAATTTTTACACATGCCAATATGAATTACATGGTATTTAACCCTTTAAGTGCCAGATGGGTAAGCTTACCGCTCTGCCCTGCAGAAGAAATTTGTTCATAGAATACTCTTTTAACCCTTTGAGTGTCAGCGAGGTGTGCAACGTGTTGCAGAGCAATGAGTTGCACACCCCTCTGGCACTCAAAGGGTTAAAGGGATGATCTGGCAACTCTGTCCTGTGCTTTTGTGCTAGGATCTGCAATTTTGAGGTAACTTCCAGGACTGTCTGTACATGGGGGTAGAGAAAAGGTATCAGTCATGCTGAATACAAGAGCAGTGGGCACTAAGTACAATAAATTAATTAACGTCATCTCTCATTACAAACAGCACAAACACCTAAATAAATTCTCCCTGAACATGACAGTTTATACATATGTTAAAATGCACGTATAGGATTTTATTTTATGGATGCAACATATAATTAATTCATTTTACACATGCCAACTGTATGTGCTCGATATTTAAACTTATTTCAACCAATTTCTTTTTAGCTGTCAGCGTTCTTTTAACTACCAAATACAAATTAATGAGGGATTTAACCCTTTAACGACCAGAGAGGTGCACAACGCAATGCGAAGTAATGCGTTGCACAGCTCTTTGCTCCTTAAAGGGTTAATAACTGGACACATCACTCTCACCAATGAATCTGAAGAGGGACATGCTGGCTTCTGGATTGGGAATCCGGCTGCAAGAACACCGCTGTCCCACAATGCCCTGCGTTCCGGACAAATTGCATCTGCCATCTTAGTTCACCTTCCTCCATAGAGTTCAACTCGCATCCGCACAATTCCGCCATATTGGTACACCCTGTAGGACAGTCACCGTGAATGGGCAAGTAGCGCATACTGACACAGACGTACTATTGACGCTAAACGCAAAAGCGTGACGCTACTTTAGCAATTATACGTGCGCGCTCCTAATTGTATGCCCGCCCCCTGCCGGTGGTGGAGTAAAGATGGCGATGGCGGCCTATCTCACCCATCAACAGAAGGTGCTGCGGCTTTATAAGAAGTCTCTGCGGCACCTTGAGTCATGGTGCATTTACAGGTACTATCTGATCTGCAACACAAACAGGCAGCTTGTCTACAGGAGTCTCCCTCTCCTCTTGTACTGAGTGTCCTCAGTGTCTGGCGAAAGGACACTCAATGACAGCCGGTATTGTGTCCGACTAGTTTAGTGATTCTCAGCCTTAGTCCTCCTCGGGGCATACATGCAGTTTAGGTTTTCTTCTCTGGATATCCATAAGCACAGACAGTTCTGTCAGAATGACTGATCAACTAATTTCTTGCCTGCTATTAAGCGGGCATTGAAAAGCTGATCTATTTGTGTGCCTGGAGGACTAAGGTTGAGAAATTCTGGACTACTGACATGTATGATCAACATGTGGTTCCCCACTACAGTCTTGGGGGTGATGGGTAATATAGTCCTCAATAGCTGGAGGTCCAATAAATGGCTACCACTGTTATAAAGCTATGTTTAATAAGATTACACTTTAAAAATGTAGAGTAAAACAAAAATTATGATGAACCCGATCACAAAGATGGAAAGAAACTTTGCACCTAAAAATGATGTTTCTTATAAATATCATCTTGCTTCTAGACTATTCACATATTTAATTATAAATCAATGCCCAATTTTCTGTGAATCGCCTTACATATTTGCTCTGATGTTTTTTTTTTTTTTCTTCTCTTCTTTGCAGGCAAAGTTTTATTTATGGAACCCCCTATAACATAGCTTGTCAATTGTCTGACCATCAGCCGTTGAACTACAACTCCCATACAACTAGTTGTTAGATGCTTGGAGATTTAGTTCCGTACAATGGGAGGACCAGCAATAGATACCTCATCCTAGACTGTCACAACACTTGTGGTTCTCTAAATGTTGTTGTATTTCCACTCCTGTCATCATCAAAATGTGACAGAAGAAATGGTCAATTTTAGGAATGAGCAGAAATTTTCACTGCAAAAGTGAAATGTGAGAACCAGCCCTTTTGGTCTATATTTAAATGAGCCTTTTAACACCTTGATTGTTAGATATGTCTTGTGTTTTGAGCATCTAGCATTCAAGTGTTAAAAGCCTTGTTTAAATCCAAGGGTCATTTTTGTTACTTACTGTGCCTTTGGTTTGCTCCAGTATTGTGCCACTTTTGTTCATATGGGCAGCTTGAATTTTATCCCTATATCCCCGTTCAATATGTGTCACAGGAAATACTGTTGCTAATGGTAGCTGGACAGTGATTAAAGAGATGGCATCTCTTCATTATCTGACACTTGGACTCTATTTTACAGTCCAAATTCATTCTCTGTACAACTGACATATGCTACAACTGAGTGCCAGAGCAGAATCCAACACCTTGTAATGCAATGCAGTGCAAGATGTTGGATACCTATCTAGCACTCAAAGGGTTAAACCAATCATCATTTGTGTTATGAAACTTCAAGTTTTTTTTTTTTTTTTCTCCACTACGCTACTTTATTCAGTTACACAAGTTTTTCAAGGAAAACTTTTTTTTTCTGCAGACATGTTGGTGACCCTTTTAATTTAAAGATGATTTAACTCTTAGTGCCAGTGGGTAGGTATGATGTTAAACATCCAACGTCCTGCTCACCCATCTTCCTCTAAGGTTAAAGGAACACACACACACACACACACACACACACACACACACACACACACACATATATATATATTTATTTTTTTTAACAAACTGCCATTTACCTCACAAGGAACCTCAAACTCTCCCAACTAAAAGGGATAGCAATGTTTAATTTTAACATCATTTAATATTGTATGTATTAAAAACTCAATTGACGCAAGTCTGGTCTCTCAAACCTTTATCGTTTGAGAGATATAACCAGCTAAAGTTCCCCCCTTCAGGCCGTTTCACAGAAGTTGGCGCTCTAGCTGACAGCAAGAGATTCCGGTCATTTGACAGGCCGGCGGCTCTTCAGCGGAGCCAAAATAGTGCTATCTAGAAATAAATAGTTCATTGGAACAGTCTACAAACTGTTCTTGAAAACCAGGCACACACTTTGTAGACCATTCCAATAAAGTATTTCTTTCTAGATAGCGCTATTTCAGCTCTGCTGAAGAGTCACTGGCCAGTCAAATGACCAGCATCCCCTGCTGTCAGTGAGAGCTCTGACTTCTGTGGATCGGCCTGGAGGGGGTAACTTTAGCTGGTTATATCTCTCAAACTATAAAGGTTTGAGAGACTGGACTTGCATCAATTGAATTATTTTTTTTTAATACCTACAATGTTAAAATTAAACATTCCTATCCCTTGAAGTGCTCTTAGGAAACATTCAGTGGGACGAGTTTGGTGTCTTGTAGTTCAGCAAAGAATCATATATCCAATACCCATACCTGGGAGCTTTCATTTGTGATGCTGCTGGTGAGTATAATTACTGCAAATCTTGACAAATGGGAGCAGGGTTTACAAGTGAGGGGGGTAAGGTTTTCAGGACATCCCACAAGTGGGCGGGAAATGGGAGGATCTGGGTGGGAAGGAGCAGAAGTGAGCTGAGTTTTAAAGAAAACTCCCCACATCTGGAGAATCTGCCTCAGATACTCTGTAATGCCCTCTCAAAACCAGAGTCTCTGTGGCATATACGGAGAATTCCCAGGTATGCCTATACCATTTAAAGATGAATTTTGGAGAACTCGGCCACACATAATTGATTCATAGTTTGTTAGGATTTTCTGCCCAGACTAAAATAAATTGGGTTTATTGTTATTAGAAGTATGTGTTCCTTTAAAATTATACATGTTGTAACTGTTTTCATGTAGCCTTTTATCTTTTCTTCCCCACTTTCCTGCAGGGACAAGTATCGTTATTTTGCTTGTCTCATGAGAGCCCGTTTTGATGAACATAAAAATGAAAAGGACATGGTGAAAGCCACTAAACTGCTGAAGGCTGGAGAGGAGGAATTCTGGGCTCGCCAGCACACACAACCCTACATCTTCCCTGACTCCCCGGGAGGAACATCCTATGAGCGATACGAATGCTACAAGGTCAGCAGTTCTTAGTGCAGTAGATATGGCTAGGTGTGGTCTGCATCAATTTGTACATTAATGACTCTTTACAGAAAGCAAAATAACAATTCTGGAGCAAACAACCACTTCATAGGAGACACATTAAAAATGTCAAACTTTCCCATAGATGTAAAGGGATAATAATGTTTCACAAAAACAGCAGCTCCAATTAATCTTCATAGTATTTGGACCACGGAGTTATTTCAATACTGTCAGAGTTGTAGTACAAGAGTAATTGAATGATAAAGTATCCCCCGCCCCTTTTACCTAGTGTAAGCCTCCTCCCCTCAGGTGTTGAATCTGGTCTCTTGACCGGACAGGTCACAGCAAAGGACAATCTTCTTACTGTGAGAAAAATGAGAGAACTGCCCCCCTTGACAGGATTTTCAGGTTTTTCCTTATGATCAATGAAGATTTCTCTGAGATCCATCCAGACAGTCTTGCTGCTCTGAGGTGAGCAGTGCTGAATAAGTAAAAGGGATGGAAGGGGGATACTTTGTCATTGAATTACTCTTGAACTACAACTCTGACAGGATTGAAATAACACTCTCCAAAGCCCAAATACTTTGAAGATCAAATGGAGCTGCTTTGATTGTGAAACATTATTATTCCTTTAAGTAGTGATTTTTGCCCCTTGAATTTTAAAATAGTCTCCAATGCATTACTTTTGCGATTTTTACATTTTTGTTTGTCCCCATGGTGAGGGGAGGCTTGTCCAAGAATACATTTTGTTCTGTTGAGCACATAGCCAAAGATTTGTTAACTTCTGGTGCAGGGAAGGTCCAATTGCTATAGTAAGACAGCTGCCGATACAGAAATGGAGAGATGAACTATCTTGTCTTCACTACTTCTTTATGGTTCAAATCTCTTTGGAGAAGTCGCGATGGCAAGATAAATCTCCACACTGTTTATTTCCAGTTCAGTCTGGCTACAGCTGGAGGGCCTCAAGTTGCCCACCACTGCTATAGAGACTGGAAACTTACTGCACCAGACATAATCAGGAGGTCTCGGCCAGAGAAGATGTATTCCAGAGATGACAAAAGGGTAACGGAATAACTCTCCCTTTGTAGACTCCTACAAACTTTTATTATTCAAAAGGATTCAGTCCATATCCACCATGTCTTCCAGTGACAGAGGAGATAAACAGTTTATTTCTCCACGTCTACAGCTGTTTTGTGTGTAATGAGCCACATTCGCAAGGCATCTCCATTGTCTTCTGTGTCCCTACCCACAGCAGTGCAAAGTGGGTATTGTCTCGTCCCTCTACCTGGGTAGGACCAATCAAAAAAGGTACACAAGGTTACTCCATGAAGATCCGTCAGTCTTTTTTCATCCTACTTAGCTTGTTATAGGATGAGCTGCTTAGTAGCTCCTACTTATTTACTTTCCTCTGTGTCCGATCCACGGCATATACAGTGGGTAGTTGGCTCCGCCCTCCAGCTGGTAGGACCAGTAAAATCTTTAAAAAGTCATCTGCTTCCTCCCTTAGCCAGTTAATTTTGGTCCTACCTAGCTGGAGGATGGAGAACTGTGTTCTCCCATGCTAAATATTTTTTATTAGTCTTGCTTCCATTTTGTTCTTCTGTGGCCAGCCTTACCAAGGACACTATTCGTTGCCCACATCAGCTAGCCACTTGCAGCTCTCTGCTGTGTTGTGCCCCCTGAGGTCCTGGCCGGTAGCTCAGAGCAGTGCCCAATGATCTCCATGCCTCCAAGCTGCAAGCAGGCTCGTGCCGCTCACTGAACGCTATAGCAATCAGAACCGAAAGTGACATTATGAGTTCCATCGTTGGAACACACACCAGAAGGGTCTGGAGATACAAAATTCAGCCGAGGATGTTTGCAGATGTGGGGGCTAAGATTCTTCATTTTTTGCTATAACTACTTGTCAGAATGTCTGCCTAAGTTATCAGCTGTTAATTATCCAGTTTATGTCTGAGATTCTGTGCATGTCTTCAAAAGGCTGCAGGATGTGAGGTTCCTGTACAGTTTCAAACATTTTTAAGCTGGATGAAAAGTTCCATGCACGAAACTTTCTCATCCATGCAGGAAGCTGCAAGGAAAATACATAGGCACTCAGATCTGGATGAAGGTCCATCAAGAGCCAGGGAAGAAGAGGATGATAGTTATATAGAACTGGAATCAGGAATTTCCATGGCAGAAGGAGAAATCACAGAAGATATTCATTTTCCGTTAGACAATGTTGATGCCTTAGTAAAGGCCATGAGAAAATCATTGGGTCTGTCAGACTCAAAAGGAATTAGATGTGATGGACACAGCTTTCATGGGGTACAAGAAGTCAAGCCCACAAGTACCTATCCATAGTTCCATTCAGGATATGATCTGCTCAGAATGGAAGCAAGGGGAGAAACGCTGCTCAGTATCTAGACGTTTCCAAAAGATGTATCCTTTTAATGAAGAGGAAACCATCCCTTGGTATACTCCTCCCAAGGTTGATGCCGCAATAACAGATGGCCAGACGTACCACTATTTTACTGGAAGATGGCACGGCACTCAGAGACCCTATGGATAAAAGGGGCGGATAGTGCTTTAAAGAAGCAGTTCTCCACTATAGGGCATAACCTGAAAACTGCTACAGCGATTGCATCAATCTTCAGCACATTAAGAATTTGGAACACTGAGGTTGAGGAAAAAGTCGAATCCTCAGTGTCCAGGAGCCGTATCTTAAAAGATTTAAGCCTCATTAAAGACTCAATTATTTGTGTGATGCATCTTTAGACAATATCCGATTATTAGCTAAGGCTTCATCTCTGTCTATTACATCCAGGCGTGCCTTATGGATAAGATCCTGGGAGGCAGATCCATCCTCAAAAAACAAACTGGTCTCCCTACTGTTCGTAGGTTCTAAATTATTCAGAGATCCTCTAGAACAGATAATCCAGAAACCATCAGATGGGAAAAGTCTATTTCTTCCTCAGGAAAGGAGATCCCAGATGGTCGCCAGTACGATCAAACCAGTATCGACACCAGTCCTTTCGAGACTCTAAACGTTATCAGCCTGGCAGAGGGTTTTACTACCGAAAGAGAGGTGCTTAGGCACAGCAACCTGGGAATCATAAAGATTTCTAGAGAAAAGTTTCTTACCAAAATGAAGCCAGCCAGTCCCCTCCTCCAGTAGGGGGCAGACTGGAGGAGTTTCAGGATGCCTGAAGTCACATTCACAACGACAAATGGATTCTAGAGGTAATTCAGAGGGGATATGCCTTAGAGTTTCGAACTGCCTCCAAACTTAATTTCAAGACTTCCAAGATCCGTCACAATATCACCAACTAAGACGAGCAGTCTCTCTCGATCCACAACAGAGTGATAGAGGAAGTTCCCATCCTTCAGAAATTCAGGGGATTTTACTCCATGCTTTTTTGTTACCAAGCCTATCTGAGAACTATGGCTTATTCTAGATCTCAAAGACTTGAACTCCTTTCTGACAACCAGACATTTCAAAATGGAAACGGTAGCATTCACTCTGAAGGCTCTTCATCCAAATGCATATCTAACCAGATTGGACATACAGTATGCCTATTGCCAAATTTGGTAATTACCAAAATGAGGGAATCTCATCGGAAGTTCCTTCGATTTCATATCTTCAACCAGCACTTCCAGTTCAGGGTCCTGCCATTTGGACTAGCAACAGCATCACGTGTCTTCACCAATGGGATGTGTCTAGTAATGGCAGAAATCGGAATACAGCATCAAATCAAGATCGTTCCAAATCTGCACGATATTTTCATTGTGGAATCATCAAGTCAGAGCTCAACAGTAAACATGTGGATCCTCAGTCTTTAGAAGAGCTCTCTTATTCCCAGCCAGAAGCGCCACGTTTCTGGGACTAGTGTTGGATACAGTCAAAGGTTTGGCAATCCCGCATTCAACAGACAGTGAACCAATTTCTCAGTAGGTCATCACACAGTCTGCATCAATTTCAGAAGCTCCTGGGCCATCTTATGTCACCCTAACAGGTTCTGCCATGAGCCAAGGCTCATTCTCTCTTTACGCAAGACAGTTGTCTGATGTTCTACCGACAAAATCCATTCCATCTCTCCCACAGGATCCCAGTCCTCAAGCCAACCGGGAAGGAATTATCCTGGTGGATGAACCCTCTGAATCTGGCAAAAGAAAAACAGCTTATGGAGCCAGCTTGGGTGATTATAAACACGGATGCAAGCAGCACAGGTTGGGGAGGCAAATGGGATCAGAACACCATGTAAGGCTGCTGGACAAAGCAAGAGCTCAGTCTGCACATCAATGTTCGAAAGCTACTGGCAGTCTGGAAAACTCTCAAACATTTCAGCCCCGGGCTGAAAGGAAAAGCGGTGAGGATAAAATCGGGCAACATATCAACATTCCAATATCTTCATCAGGACGATACGAGGAGTGCTCCATTGAACAGACTGGCAGTAAGGATTATGCTCTGGGCAGAACAAAACCTCTACAGTCTCACTGAGACCTTCCTATCCGGGCACCTAAATGCTCAGGTGGACTTTCTGAGTCGAAAGCAGACCCAGGAGAGTGAAGTCTCAACCCAAAATATTCAGTCTCATCACAGAAAAACTCAGAGAGCCTTCCATAGATCTGATGGCAACTGCAAGCAACAGACAGTGTCAGACTTGTCACGCTGGCAGGAATCTCAAGCCCTAGCCCAGGATGCTCTTCAAGTGCCATGGACCTTTCCTCTGGCATACATTTTCCCTCCCCTACAGTTATTGATGTAAGTATTAGGAAATATCAGACAAGACAGCGCGGAGGTCATTCTAGTCGCTCCAGACTGGTCAAGGAAGCTTTGGTAAACAGACCTGTTGAAGATGTCCATCAGGTATCATCTCAATCTACCAAATGTTCCAGACCTGCTACTACAGGGCCCTCTGGTACATCCCAATCCACCCCTTCTTCCAACTCAAGGCCTGGAGGCTGAGAGGCAATCCTTGAAATTACAGGGTACATCAGATGAGGTCATTGACACTATTCTACGTGGCAGATAAATATCTTCAACCAAGATCATTACTGAGACAATGTTGGAGGCTCAGATGTCCATTGACAGCTTACATGTAGGGGTAGGGATATAAGATAAGACAGACACTGCATTCTGGTGACCTGTTAACTTTTTCTTGTTGACATGAAGTGTATATTAAAATTGTTCTCAATTATCTGGGATTTGTTTTATGCTATCATCCTGACACCGAATGTCTGGTTTTACGTATTCCTGCCTTTCCCAGGCTCCCTGACTCCCATTACCATAGCAATGTTGATAGGTATTGGAGAAGCCATAGTTCTGAATTGTCTATAAATAGGCTGACATAAAGTAAAAACCTTTTTTTAATAGAATAGTGACTAGAAAACAGAATCAAAGGAGAGCGCTGCAATAAACTAGAAAATGTATATAATAAAAAAAATACACACGCCGCAACAGTACGTGTGATTCTCCCACATTTCGTACAGGTCGACAGCCCAGCACTGCTCATCTGTTTAACCCCTTAAGTGCCAGAGAGGTAAGCAACACGTTGCAGAGCAATGCGTTGCTTACCTCTTTGGCACCCAAAGAGTTATGGTCCACTGATGGCTGCAAATAGGGGTAAAGAGACATTGGTCTTGAGTGAGCCTCAAGAATCCCCGGAGAGGTAACTAACCCCTTGATTACCAGGGAGTTAAATAGTGTGACCTATATGTGCTGTGTACAGTGAATACTAGCAGCACACTACAGTATATATGGATACATTGTGGTTATCTAGTGTTTGTTTTGTACTACAAGTCTATTTGGTTATGATTTCACCTCCTTCTACATATTTCAGAAGTGGTCATCTTTAAGACCCGAATTCCTCTGTCCCTCATTCTTATCCTGTTACCCTCTTTTTAGTAGATCAGACCCTATGGAGTGTGTATTAGAATTAGAGCCTCAAATTTCTTCACAATAAAACTCACATTAATGTTTGATTCCGCTTCAGTATATGGGTTCATAAATTACCCTCTGTAAGTAAAATACTTTGGTTTTGTTCTAAATCATCTTTTTATTCATACAAAATCACCTAAAAATTCTCGGTAATGCCCAGTCCACTTGTCACACCCCCACCCACACCACCTAAAACAGAAGTGTCCCTTTTTGACAAATTGGGCAGAGTGTAATTGGACAGTGGGGGCAATGGCAGGTGGACAGTGTGTGGGGGGCAGTGTTGAGGTGGGCAGTGTGAAGGGTGAACTGGGTGTGGACAGGGGGTGAGGGTGGACACAGTGTGGGCAGAGTGTGGAAGTGGAGAGGGTGTGAGCAGTGTGTGGACACTGTGTGGAGGTGGATAGGGTGTGGGCAGCAGTGTCATTTCATCAAAGGGAACTTGACATGGGTGGGTTTAAAGGTGGGGATATGGGTGGGGCTAGGCGTGGAAACTGGTGGCTAGTAACTTTTCAGGCCTGGCTAGTAGCTCAGGACTTGAAATTTTGAGCCTTGAGATATCATCTATCTCATATGTTTCATTATATCTACAGTTAAAGGGATAGTAATGTCAGAAAAAAGTATTAACTATATGGTAGATACAATTAAAAGAGAATTCTTGCACTTCGTATCTCTCAAACTGTTATGGTTTGAGAGATATAGGAAAATAAAGTTCTCCGCTCCCTCCCCTTTCTGCTTGACGAGCTGTATAGCTGTCACAAGCAGATTCTGGTCGCTTGACCAGAGGCGGCTCTTCAGCAGCGCCAATATCTTAAGATAAATAATTCATCGGAATGGTCTACAACGTGTGCTTGCAAATCAGGCACACATTGTAGACCGTTCCGATGAAGTATTCATTTTTAGGTATCGTTATGTCCGTGCTGCTGAAGAGCCTCCATCTGATCCAGGAACCAGAATTTGCTTCTGACAGCTTTACAGCTCGTCAAGCAGAAAGGGGAGGGAGCGGAGAACTTTATTTTCCCATATCTCTCAAACCATACAGTCTGAGAGATATGAATAAGTGCAAGTACTCTCTTTTAACTGTACCTACCATATAGTTAATACTTTTTTTTTCCTGACATTGCTATCCCTTCAAGTCGTCTTCTTGTTCACACCTCCTCAGAACAAACTGGACATCAGTAGTGCTGAATGGCACATAAGGGTAGATCAAATGTAAATAAAAAGTATAACTATAGCTTCCTACTATAAGAAGAACCTACCTAGAATATACATCCACGTCAGGATGTCCATTAAGAAATAATGTATAGGAAAGGGTAAAAATCAAGATCAGTAAAAAAGGCCAAAGTTGTAATTTGTTACATATGTTTTTTTTTTTATATATTTTTATTAATGACGTGTTGGATAAGCAGTAATTCATGGCATTACAGCAATAATATCCGCATACTTAATCATAACCAAGAGTGCATGGGCAGTGTACTAATTTAACATGAAATTGAATTTCATTTACCTTTTCTTTGATTGAGAAACATAGAGCAGTCAACAGACAAAGAAAAAGGAATCGAGTCCCTCACCCAGACAGTGAAGAGTAGCACAGGCAGTTATTACATACTAGTGTAAAAGGCTGTGTACATGGGCCAAAGTCTGGGTGATGTTAAGAGGCCTCTCCTGCTCTGGTACTGCCACCAATGCAGTCATGCACTGCAGAGACTGCCTGAAAGCACAGAATGCTCCCAGCACAGAACTCCCAGCATTCTGTGCGTTCCGGCAGAGTCTACTGTGCGTGACTACTTCTAACAAACATTCTAGTGAATTCTTATATAGGATGTTTAAGATTGCTGCAGTATCATCACTGTTCATTCTAGTGTTCTGTACTTTTAATCTCTGATTATACAGTTTGTTTGGAAGAACAAATTTTAATGTGGTGTTTTTTGTATTTGTTCCCGTCCGTTTTCCCCCAGGTGCCAGAGTGGTGCTTGGATCACTGGCATCCTTCAGAGAAGGCCATGTATCCGGATTATTTCTCCAAGAGAGAGCAGTGGAAGAAGCTCCGTGAGGAGAGCTGGGAGAAAGAGGTGCGTGGAGATGTATATAGAATGACCTAAGGCCAATGTAGTAATGACTAGAGTGTGCTGTTGGCACTAGATCATATAGATCATAGGTATAAATATGTTTGTGACTTTTATACATGCCTATTAAAGGAATAGTAACACTTAAACTGTAAAAAAAAAAAAAATAATATATAAATGTGTGTGTGTGTGTGTGTGTGTGTGTGTGTGTGTGTTGTAGGGTTTATCACCCTGAGTAAAACAAGGGTACTCCCATGGCTGAAAGGTGTTTTATTCAAAAGTTATTGCAGCTGAAACATAAATTTTTTTTTAGGTGCAGTATCACAGTGGCCTGAAATTGTACAGTGGCGCTATTGCTACACCGTCCTATGGACAGCTCTAGTCAGTTGAACATAAACCTCCATAGGATGGTGTAGCAACAGCACCACTGTATTGTGATACTGCACCTAAAAAGTTTGAGCAGTAATAACTTTTGAATAAAACACCTTTCAGGAGTGGGCGTTCTCTTGTTTTACTTGGGGAACTAAACCCTACAACATTTTTTTTTTTTTTTTTTTTTTTACATTTTAAGTGCCTTTAAAGGGTTAGTAATACTTGTATTAAACTTGAGCTCCAAGTTGTCTTTGTTTTTGTGTTGTGGGTTTTTTTTAAACACACAGCACTATATTACAGTTCTGTAGTTGAAGAGCTATTAAATCGGAAAGGATCCCCCTCCCACCCCTTTCCCCTGTATCATGCTGCCAGTAAGCATTGTCCGGATGGAGCACGATGAGGGACAATCTTCAGTAAGGAAAATCCTGCCCTCCTTTGTCAAGGGGGACAGGGTTTTCCTTATACTTAGTGAAGATTGTCCTTTGCTGCATCCGTCCAGTCCCATGATCAGATTACAGCTATAATGGGAGGTGGCCAGAAGGACGGGGGGGGGGGATCTTTTCTGATTGAATGGCTCTTGAACTACAGACCTGTGAGTATTCAAACAGTGCTATGTGTTTGTTTGTTTGTTTTTTTTAAAGAGAACTTGGAGCTAAAGTTTAATACAAGTATTGCTATCCCTTAAAGGGATAGTAATACTTCATTATTACTATCCCCCATGTTGTAGCCCTTAACATTCTGAATTAAACGATACCAGTGGCATCTCTCAAACCTTTATGGTTTGAGAGATACCCGCTTTCAAAGTTCCCTCTCCCCTGACGTCAGCATTCTATCTGACAGCAGGGGAATCCGGGACCGGTGGCGGCTCTGCAGCAGTGCTGAGATCTCGTTACAGAAATCCTTCACTGAAATGGTCTTCTACGTGTGCTTTCAAATAAAGCATACGTAGTGAAGGATTTCTGTTTCTATAATGCGATCTCAGGATTCCTGCAGAGCCGCCGCAGGTCCCGGGACCGATTCCCCTGCAGTCAGCTATAACGCTGACGTCAGGGGAAAAGCCAAAAAGAGGGAACTTTGAAAGCGGATATCTCTCAAACAATAAAGGTTCGAATTCAGAATTTTAAGGGCTACAACATGGGGGATTGTAATAATGAAGTATTACTATCCCTTTAAGCTCAATAAACACAATTGCTGCTTTCTATGACATTTTTTCCCAGCATTGTGATATTTTCTACATATCTTGTACAGCGACTGACAATATTGTGATTTACACAAAGCAGATGTTGGAAAAATTATGGGAAAAAAGTGACTATTTTTACACGTTAGACAAAATTCTTTTAGCAATGCCCACAGCTTGTGATAATTGTTTGGCACAAAGGCTGCTTTCTGTGCAAACACCTATTATGCACACAAACAGCCAATCTGTATGTGAAAAGAGACAGCTGTATGTTTGTGCCACTTCTATACAGCTCTCCTTGTTTTGTACCTTATGTATTTAAACAGACTGGAGCAATTCTAGGGAGGCATTACTAGGAGGCATTATTTTATTTTTAAATAATGTTCTTCTGGGAAGAATACATTGAGATTTATGTCTTTAGAAGGATGCCCCACAGAACATTTACATTCCAAAGTTATACGTTTATACACAAATAGAAAGTGAAAAAAATAGAAACAAAAGTAACACATTAAATTTTACATACGGTTACCTGTTTTTAATACATGTTATTTTTAGGAATTTATAAACTGGGAAATATTTTATTTTTTTCCTCAGGTACAGTAGGTTATTCCAGGCTTTTAGAGCTCTGTAGCTCTCCTTTCTTGTAGTGTCTGGAATAGTCAGTGAGTTGTTAGCAATGGAGTGGAAGTTATAGGACGTATGGAGAGCTGGACTGAGCATATACTACTCAGGGAGTGTGGAGTAGTCAGTTACTTGCTGGAAGGGGAGCTGAGATTATAGTTCGTATGGAGATCTGGAATGAGCATATTGCTCAGGTAGTGTGGAATAGTCAGTGAGGAGTTAGCAGTGGAGGTTATAGTTAGTATGGAGAGCTAGAGTCAGCATACTGCTCAGGTAGTGTGGAATAGTCAGTGAGGAGTTAGCAGTGGAGGTTATAGTTAGTATGGAGAGCTAGAGTCAGCATACTGCTCAGGTAGTGTGGAATAGTCAGTGACTTGGTGGCAGGGGAGCAGAAATTATAGGAAGCATGGAGAGGTGGAGGGGGCACACTGCTTTTGTAGTGGTGATAGCTTTCCATAGATGTGGTTATAAATTAGGCAAGAAAAATAAACAAGCTTTCCCAAAAGTCCCATTGTTTTAAATTGATTTAAAAAAAAAAAAAAAAAAAAAAAAACTTGAAATTTTTTTGGTGCAGTACCTCTATAGCCCGAAATTGTACAGTGGCACTGTTGCTATACAGCATCATATGGAGGTGTATGGTCAACTGATCAGAGCTGTCCACAGACTTCTGTAGAAACAGTAGCACCTTAAAAAAAATTCAGGCCATGTCCGTACTGCACCAAAAAAGTGCACGTTAGATATACAATAACTTTTGGATAAAACATCTCTCAGCAGTGGAAATAATTGTCTTACTTGGCAGGATACATCCTGCAGTGTTTTTTTAATGCGTGTCATTTTTAATGTTGCTACTGTCACTTTAAACGCTTCCCAATGCGTTGAAGACCTCCCTAGCATTCAAGGGGTTAAAAGCCTCATTTCAATAAGGGAGTTTTATTTGGCCCCTATGGTTTTCCCCAACATTTCTCCAGTTTGCTTTTACACTCAAGACCCATAGCGGAATTTTATTTATATGAAGTCTGAAGTTGTGATACATCCTATAGCTATGTGATTATTTTCACACATTTTTGTTATACATGTCAATGGTATTATTAACCCCTTAAGGACCAGCCACGCACGCGTCAGTCACTTAACTAACACGGGGCATTTTTATTTTTTTTAAATATCTGATTCCGGACTCCCCAAACGGCATGCAGCTGCGAGGTGGAGCCCAGAATTCCTTGGTCCGTGGTCCTTTAGGGACCACAAACTCATGACGTACTTGTACGTCATGGGTCGTTAAGGGGCTAAAGGAGCAGTAACATTTTATTTAAAGAAAAAAAAAATAGCTTTTCTTGCTGAGTAAGTCAAATTACTCCCATTGCTGGGAGATTTTTATTCATATTATTACAGCTCACCATGTATGTTTTAAAGTGTTAGTAATGTCTAAAAAAAAAAAAAAAAAAAACCCCTTTTTTGCATTTAGAAGAGCTTAAAAAGCTGATCTAAATGCAAAAAAGTATCTCTCAAACCGCTATGGTTTAAGAGATACGGTCGTTTAAAGTTTGATTTCTCCTACTGACAGCTGTAAAGCTGTCAGCAGGAGATTTGTGTCGGTCGACACGGTGGCGCTTGAGAAGTGCCGAGATCTCGTTACTTACATGGAATCCCTTCATTGGAACAGTCTGAACACCAGGCACACGTTTTAGACCATTCCAGTGAAGGGATTCCGTGTAAATAATGAGATCTCGGCACTTCTCAAGCGCCACTGTGTCGACCGACACGGATCTCCTGCTGACAGCTTTACAGCTGTCAGTAGGAAACAGCAAACTTTAAACTCCCGTATCTCTTATAGAGGTTTGAGAGATACTTTTTTTGCATTTAGATCAGCTTTTTAAGCTCTTCTAAATGCAAAAAAGGTTGTTTTTTTTTTTTTTTTTTTTTTTTTTTTTTTTTTTTTTTTTTAGACATTACTAACACTTTAATCAAATGGTTAGCATCCCCCAGCTGGTGTCCAAAAGTCAATCCTTGTCATAGACCACTGCCCTCTATAGTATATTATACTAACAGCATCACTTGTTTTTATACCCTGAGCTATAATACATTTTGAATGAAAAAATATTTGACACACAAATCTAAACCATGTGGGTGCACAAATATGAGTATTCTGTATGGCTTTTGAACCAGTGCATATTGAGGTCTTATGTACTAAATAAAGACCCATCATGAATGGGTTATATTTTATTTAATTTTTTTGCATATTTTGTACGCATTCTTACCAGGACTCAAAAATCCTTTTCTTACATGAATAAATTCTTATGTTTTTGGATGTCAATGCTATATTGCCTTATGTGTAGGACCTCAAAACCATACATGGTAAGTTTTTAAAGTTGCATTTCCCTGCAATTTCAAGTTGTGGTCTTCAGATGGCGCTGTTCCTATCACTGACTAAGGAGAGCTGTAGCAAATGACTCCTCTCTCCTACAGAGTTTGATACTAAAGGAAAGTGAACAAGAGTTCTATACACTTATATACCATGTGTTTCATGCTGGTATCTAGAAAACATCCCTCTCTCTAGCATTGAAGGGTTAAAATGCCAGATTTATTTCTCCCCTTTTGGTACAGTTGGTTTGAATCCAGAATTGCTCCTAATTTCTTCTGTGCATAAGGCCCATAGTGTGACGGTGATATTTAATATAGATAATGCATTATTTCTTCCACTTCAGGTGCAACAGCTGCTGGAAGAGACTCCTGCTGCTGGTCCCAAGTCTGAAGCTTTGCCACCTGCCCGCAAGAAGGGTGACCTGCCTCCTTTCTGGTGGCAGTTCGTGACAAGACCACGTGAGCGCCCCACATAAGGATCAAACGGCCTGAAGTCCAGAAGACCTAACTGTCTAATGTCACTTGAATAACAAATGTCTGAAATCACAATACCTGAATATATTATATGCCTACAAAAAGAAAACGTGAATGTCTTTATTTCATTCTGAAACTCTAGACAAGTGCCCCTACATAGATCTGCATCAGAATGTATTATTTTTGTAATACTGGGCACTGAAACCCACATCCCTGTGTTGGATCCAATCCGATGATCAAGTAAAGGACGTGATTGGTGCTGTATTCAAGAGCACTCCTCCTGTACCATATGGACTAAATGAAAACTGCCAAAATACCCAAGGCCTTTAAATTGGGCTTTTAAAGTGGACCTGTCACCCTGAATATTTTTTACATATTTGAAAACTGTATTCAAAACTGCCTATGGGAAATGTTAACCAAAAGTCCTGCAGAATAATAATTTAGGAAATATTCACACTTTTATTTCTGGGAAAAGTGGGAGTCTCCTGGTGCAGCACAGGGCTTAATAAATATATGAAACATCCTTGGTGCCTCACAGGCACCACAGTTATCCATACTTGGTGCAGTGTGCTAATTTATATTATCTCCTTAACTGGTCATCTGTTGGTCATTTGGCTAGCTTGACACATGCGGGTTTTTAATGGAGTCTTCAAATATGCAAACTTGAATCAACATGACTGGTCCATTTTGAATGTTGAAGAAGTCTCCAACGCATGGCTAAGAAATCTGTTGGAGACTTCTCTGCATTCAATGAGTTGATAGTTTATAGCAATGGGAATATTAATTTCTCTGTTATCCAATAGGACATACAGGTACCACGGGGTATGTGACAGCTCCTCCCTGTAAGCTGGAACATTTCTAGAAAAAAAAGTTGTGGGTGGAGCCTCCCACTCCTCAGGCTATCCCACTAGCCCTGCCCCAGTTACAATTGTTCCAGCAACCTGGATGAAGGCTAAGAACTTTTCTGCTTGGTTTTAGATCTCTTAATTATTTTCTTTGTTAGATATGGGGTGTCACAATTCACCCATTAGGTGGATTACCATTCCTGGCTTCTCCTGGAGGATTATCCAGCTGACAGGTGCTGCTGTGGGCCCTTGCAGCCCTGTGGAGAGAATCATGCAACCCATGTTTCTCTCTCCTGACTGGGTCTCTCGGATGCTCTGTCTTTCAGTGGTAATCTGAAGACCGGAAGTCAAGTTTGGTGAGTAACCCTTTGTGTCATGGTTTACTGGTCCCAGTGTTCTCCTCCATACAGGGGGTCTAGGTATCCCATAGTTTTCTGGGGCTTATTTTGACTTTTCTTTTAGAATTGTCTGTTTTATTATTTATTCCTACATGTTCTCTTGAGTATTTGGGTACATTCACTCACTTTTTTTGTAAAATTTAAAATGTTTTAGTTTAGCACACTGGCTTCATTGACTTCTATGGGACAAACTGCTTTAGGACATATCTCTGCAACAATTTGACTTACAGAGGTGAGAGCGGGCTCGTTCATCTTTGTCTCCTCTTGCCCTACGATCCTGTTTCACATCCCCAGTGTCTTCGGGGCCCTTGGGCGCCCCGTGTGAGAGTTCAGGCATTACTAGGTAACAACAAAGAGAAAAGACTACAACTCTCACAATGCCCGTTTCTCTGGATTTCTTCAGATTGGCTGATGGTTTTACAGACACCATTTTCTCTCTTTGCTGGAGTATCCTACGCATAGGCTTGTCTCTCATTGCTCTCCTTCTCAGGTTAACTATTCGCCTGCCAGATAAATTCGTTCTTGGGCTTTCTGAGGTGACATTTTAATCTGGGTCACAGTATTTTGGTTTCTTGTACTAAAGAGAAAACTGAAACAGTGCAATCTTCTTTAAAGGGATAGTAATACTTCGTTTTAACTTTATTTTATTTTGTAGGCATTAAAAAAACATGAAGAATGATATAAGTCTTATCTCTCAAACCTTTATGGTTTATGAGATATTCACAAGCAAAGTTTCCCCCTCCCACCCCTTTTACGTAGTGTAAGCAATCTCTTCTCAGATGTGGAATGCAGTCTATAGACCAGACAGATAACAGAAGGGGACACTCTTATTCCTATGAGAACAATGAAAGCCCTGCCCCCTTGACAAGCTTTTCAGGTTTTTCCCTTATCTTAATTGAAGATTGTCCCTCTCTGCAGTCTACCTGGGCACCTCCCTTCTGCTCAGGCTGAACATTGTGACATCAATAAAAGGGGAGGGAGGGGGATACTTTGTCATTGAATTACTCTGGAACTACAACTCTGACAGAATTGAAATAACACTCTCCAAAGTCCAAATACTATGATTAATTAGCGCTGTTTTTATTATTAAACATTACTATCCCTTTAAGTGCAGTATCTTCATGAATCAGCCACACATAAACCAATATAAAAAAAAAAAAAAAAAAAAAAAAGAAAACCCTTACAGGGTACCCACATGTGCAAGAGGCCTGACCTGGTTCTAGGATGGATGGTCTTGACTGGATCTGACCTCCAGTCAGGTCAATCTCCGGGTTCCTCACCAGCCGATGATATTCCACCTCCCAAGCAAGGGAATACTTTACCTCCTTCAAATCGTCCAGGTATATGAATAGCAGTATACTCAATCCTAGGGAAGGGTGAATAGTTTTGCCTCAAACTGAAATCTGCAAGAAGTGACACTTTCAGCTTGGCGAAAAATTTCCTGCAAAAAGTGCTGATTTTCTGCTTTTTTTCACCCAGCTCATTGTGCATTGAAATCAATGGTGAAAAAAATGTTTCTTCTGTGTCTCCTACCACGGCAATAAGAACATTATGGGATTGTCCCCCCTCCAACTGGAACAGGATCCAATGAAAAATAGTTTAAAACGTGTCTTCCGGCTCACATTGCCAGTCCTTTTTTTGCTCCAGCTGGAGCAGGAGGTTCAGCAGTAGAGCTGAACAAAGTGATTATCAGGCATACCTTTTTTATTTTGAAGTACTCATGGGGCCGCCTACAAGGCCGCTAATCCAGGGCTGAAGCGCTCTGAGGCCCCGACTTCGCTCACAGCTGGCTGAGGAGTATGCTGCTGGAATGAGGCTTCCTTCGGGCAGCCTCAAGATGCCAAAACAGGACACAGCCAAATGACGTAGCAGCTGGTGTGCTCCAGGAATCGCACACTGTGGGGCTCGTGGGAACAAATGGAGGACTAGGGTAGGAAACCTTAATTTATAATATGTTGCCTAATTGGAATTGCCTCTGCATTTCAGGCTGGAATGCAAACCAGTATCTATTTATTCGCCATGTACAGCAATCAGGGGTTTAGGCCTCATTTATATTAAATTATAATAAAGGTTATATTTTAATAGTTATTAACCTTTGGCAGCTATTATATTGCCATGGCCACTCCAAAACCCACAACAGCCTCTACTAAAGAAAATCCTATGTAAAACAAGGAGGAGAGCCCATAAGCCTAAAACTTGTTTAACCGCTTAACGTCCGGTGGTCGCGCCGGTACACGCATTGAACCACGTGGACCGCATTGAACCACGTGGACGCGCCGGTACACGTGACCTGTTGCGTGTATCGGCGCGTCACTATGGGGCCTGATAGAGATCGCTCCGATCTTGGAGTGGTCAATTTCAGGCCCTATTTTTACTTACAGCGCTCCCGGTAGAGCGCTGTAAGTAAAAAGTATGTGACGTACTATGACCGTTATCGGTCCTTGAGGATTTCAAGGACCGTGACAGTCATAGTACTGCACAAGTCGTTAAGGGGTTAAATTGTGATTCTAAACTAGCCACCTCTGAAATGCTTCGGAATGCTTAAAGGCAGCAGTAGTTCCTGATCATCTTCAGAACTTCCTGCCATGGATGAAAACTTCCATGCAGGAAACTTTTTCAGCTATGCAGCATGTCCAGCCACAGAGAAAAAGACAAAGAATGGAAGATCCGGATGAGGGAACATCCAACAGGGCAGAAGATATGGATTTAGAAAGCATACAAGACATCTTGTCAGCCTATTCCTCACAGGAAGAAGGGGAAATTACTGAGGACGAAGGCCTTTTCAATGCAGATAAAATGGATACGTTACTAAAGAATATGAGAGACACTAAGAATGGTGGAAGAACACAGAGAACAGGGCATTTTGGATGCAGCTTTTCTAAGCAACAAGAAACCTTCACCTGTTTTTCCAGTTCATCATGCAGTGACAAATCTCATAAAAGCAGAATGGAACAAAGGTGATAAGAGGGTATCTTACCTCTAAAAGATTTTTAAAGATTTACCCATTTAAAGAGACAGATGCATCAATAGTTCAGTTATCAAGAAGGACAACTTTGCCCATGGAAGATGGGTCATCACTGAAGGACGCCATGGACCGTCGAGTAGATAGTGCTTTGAAGAAACAATTTGCCTTCCTGGGTCAGTCCTTAAAGATAGAAACAGCATTAACCTGTGTCTCTCGAACCATCCGGATCTAGCTGACAGAGGATAAAATTGAGAATTCAGTGTCAAGAGCTAAATTATTAAAGGAAGTAGCATTCATTAAAGAAGCGGTGGGGTTTTCATGTGACGCCTCCATGGATGCTATTAACTGCAAGATCATCATCACTCTCAGCAACCTCACAACGTGCCTTGTGGTTAAGATCTTGGGGAACTGATGCCTTATCAAAGTCAAAATTTATATCCTTACCATTTGCGGGGTCTTTGTTATTTGGTGAGCAACTGGAAGACCTTATTAAAGTATCTGCCTCAAGAGCGAAGGAACAGGATGTCACCTAGTATAACTGTTTGACTCACAGACACAGAGGATAAAAACACAGTTTTATTGAATACAATAATACATTAAGAACCCTCACAGGTCCTGTAATATACAACGTATAGTACAGACACACGACAGGTAATATTTAGGCCCACACAGGTCCAGCACAAATATAGGAGACAGTTTATGCTGACACGGGTCAGGCAGAGGATAAGGTTTCCAGTTTTCAGCAAAGCAGAAGTTAAAGTTCATCAAGGCAGGAGAACAGTCCCATATGTGAAGGTATTGAACTGCTTCTTAAACACGCCAAAGACTGCATCCGCTGTGAGTAAACAGGAGTTTGACAGAGTGGGGCGTATCCAGTGGCAGTGTACAGGTGCAATCACGGAGGCAACGCTTGCAACCGGTTTTGACAGAGTGGAGCGTAACCAATGGCAATGTACCGGTGCAATCACGGAGGAAACGCCTGCAACCGGTTTTGACAGATTGGAGCGTAACCAATGGCAGTGTACCGGTGCAATCACGGAGGCAACACCTGCAACCGGCTATACGGAATGGAGGACTAGGCCAGAGGTGCTCCGTAGAGCCAAAATGGGACAACACTAGGCAAGCCTGTGGGTGCAGAGGTGCCAGACAAAACAAGGCATTGGAAATCAAAATGTCGCCAAGGCGACCAGGACCACAACGGAGATCTGCCGAGTCGGAGCACAGGAACGTCAGCCAAGCCGGATCAGAACACAGGAGCAGGAACGTCAGCCAGTCCAGGTCGGTACACACGAGCAGGAACGTCAGCCGGTCCAGGTCGGTACACACGAGCAGGAACGTCAGCCGGTCCAGGTCGGTACACACGAGCAGGAACGTCAGCCGGTCCAGGTCGGTACACACGAGCAGGAACGTCAGCCGGTCCAGGTCGGTACACACGAGCAGGAACGTCAGCCGGTCCAGGTCGGTACACAGGAACGGACACTGAAGAATAGTCAGGCAATCCGGGTCAGTACACAGGCGCAGGAACTGGAGAGTATTCAGGCAAGCCAAGTAGGTACACTGGAAACTTCTTGAGCAAACGTAGCACTGGTACAGGAACATCACGAAAGGGCAATGTGTGGGTGCAGGAGCCCAGTATATAAAGGCCATACTGGGCGGGCTTAACACAGGGCAACCAAAGAGAACCTCACATCGGATAACTGACAGAAAAATATAAACAAGGAATCATGGGCACCGTGATACCTAGCAGGTCTTCTTTTAAATCAAGAATTGTGACAATAAAAGGTTTCAACAGAACAAGTCCTATGACCGAAGGAGACAAACATCCTCCCAGGGGTTTAGACCAGCTTTCAGAAAGGAAGCTTTTCGAAAGAATCAAACCAAGATAGTTGCAATGAAGGTGAGTGGGCCCTGCCTCAGGGACCAGTGGGGCGGGAGACTTTAACTATTATTACCTTACCGGAAACAAAATATCTCGGACAAATGGGTACTACAAAACCTAGAGTAGGGTACCCACTAGAATTCAGAATAAGGCCCTACAAGGATGTCTTCAAAACATCACCTATCCCGTCAGATCCAGTGAAGAACACGGAATTATCCCATTCAATTCAAAGTCTGGTTCAAAACAAAGTAATCCAACCCGGGAAGGGAATTTATTCAATAATCTTTCTGGCCCCAAAAGCGAAGGGGGGGGGGGGTTACAGAACAATTTTAGATCTAAAATATCCGAGTTCATAAAGTACCAGCCCTTCAAAATGGAGACCGTAACTTCAGTCCTCAGAGCAGTAAACCCAGGAGCATGGGAGGCGGCAATAGACCTAAAAGACTCCTATTCTCACATCCCAGTCAGAGAGTCTCATCAAAAATATCTAAGATTGGCAATTCAAAGTAATGCCCTTAGGCTATCATCAGCCCCAAGGGTATTTACCAAGACTCTGGCAGTATCATTGCAGCAATTAAGGGATGATTATGTCTCCTTTTATCTCGACCTACTACTCATAGCAGACCGTTCTCATCAGGCAAAGCAACAGGTTGCCAGAACTCAGTAATGGCTGGAGACATTGGGATGGATTCTGAACAAGAAAAAGAGCCAAACAGCGCCATGTCAGTGATTAACTTTTCTGGGGCTCGTCCTGGACACCCCCAAAAACAGGGCACTTCTGTCCCCTCAGAGAATTATCAATATAACCTCCAGAACTTCAGTTCAAGACCTATCCAGACCTCTCAGGACTGTATGAGCTTGCTAGGGGTTTTAGCCTCATTAATACAGGTTGTCCCCTGGGCTCAGTCTCACATGAGACCAATCCAAAGCTGGATCCTAAAGAACTGGAACAAGGATTCACTCGACATGACACACAGGCTCAGGCTGACACCAAAAGTGAAAAAGCAATTAAAATGGTGGATGCTACAGAAGGACTTGAAAAGGGGATTTTCCTTTCTAGATCAAGTATGGGAGACAGTGACGACGGCCACCAGTCTGACAGGCTGGAGAGGTCATTGGGGAAAGAAGTCGGTACAAGGGCTATGGACGAAGTCAGAGAAAAGTCTCCATATATATATGTCCTGGAACTAAAAGCAATATTCTGCTGTCTGATGAGTCTTAAGATCCACCTAAGAAACGAATCTGTAAGGATTCAATCAGACAATGTAGTAGCGGTCATGAATATCCAGAACCAAGGAGGAGTAGGGAGCCCACTTCTCAGCAAGGAAGTGGAAAGAATTCTGAAATGGGCAGAATTGAACCTGTCACAACTATTGGCATCTCCCATTCCGGGGGTCCAGAACATTGCAGCAGATTTTCTCAGCAGAAACACCATAGACCAGGGAGAGTGGTCCTTAAACAAGGAGGTCTTCAGGAAGATCCTCAGAAGATGGTTAAAACAATCAGTCAATCTGATGGCATCAAACGCAAACTGCAGGATGTTTGTCACGCAGGGATCATCCGCTAGTGATGGGAGCGGACACAATGTCGTTCAAATGGAACTTCAAATTAGCATACATATTCCCTCCCATACCAATGATTCCACTAGTCCTCAGGAAAATAAAAAGGGACAGGGCCAACATAATAATGATAGCACTAGATTGGCCAAGAAGAATCTGGTATTCGGATCTAAGAAAGTTATCAGTAGATCTCCTCCCATGGCATCTACCAGCTATGCAGGACCTTCTACAACAGGGTCCAGTTCTTCATCAGAATCCCAGCTTCTTCAGATTGATGGCATGGAGGCTGAGAGGGCATCCATAAAATCAAAGGGTTTAGCAGATTCAGTCATTAACACTATTATTTCAGGGAGAAAAGCATCTGCATCAAAAATGTATTTTAGGATATGGAGAATTTTCAGAAGTTGGTGTCTCAGAAAGGGGCTCGACAGATCGTTAGTCTCCGCTCCAAAAATATTAGAGTTCCTCCAAGAAGGTTATGGTAAATGACTGAGACCAGTTTCCCTGAAGGTCCAAATTTCGGCTGTCCTAACAGAACAGTATGCAGTCAAAGACATGGTAAGAAGATACCTTAAAGCAATAAGTAAAACAAGGCCAAGGTTAAGGAGCATTATACCACCTTGGGACCTGAATATTTTTTTGAAACAGCTAGCGGCTTCTACAAAATTGTAACCACTAGAACAAATTCCCATAAAAAAAATTACTCTGAAGGTTGTTTTCCTAGCAGCTATTACGTCTGCCAGAAGGTTAAGCAACTGCAAGCCTTATCCTCTAAATCAGCATACCTGGCGCTACATCAAGAAAAAGTTGTCTTAAAGGGGAACTTTCACCTCCTCATTATCATTATTGTATCCCTTCCTTTGTGTCCCCTCTGTACAGTGCGGTCTTTCTTTTTGCCTACAAATCTGTTTAAATGAAGAAAAAAGATACTTAAATTGTGTACCTGATGACGTTAGCAGCCGCACAGCCACGCACCGTATGGTGCAGAAGACACTCCCACAGCCTCAGCTCCTTTCACTTGCCCCAGCATCCTCCGATGACGGAGGCGTTCTGTTAGTAAGCTGGAGAGAGATCTCATTGGCAGAGATCGATATCTAGCCAATGAAATCTCTCTCCAGCTTACTATCGATCTCTGCCAATGAGATCTCTCTCCAGCTTACTAACAGAACGCCTCCGTCATCGGAGGATGCTGGGGCAAGTGAAAGGAGCTGAGGCTGTGGGAGTGTCTTCTGCACCATACGGTGCGCGGCTGTGCGGCTGCTAACGTCATCAGGTACACAATTCAAGTATCTTTTTTCTTCATTTAAACAGATTTGTAGGCAAAAAGAAAGACCGCACTGTACCGAGGGGACACAAAGGAAGGGATACAATAATGATAATGAGGAGGTGAAAGTTCCCCTTTAAGAACCCATCCTGGTTTCAAAACTAAAGTAGTTTCTAATTTCCATCTTAATCAAGATATTGTGCTACCCTCATTCTGCTCTAACCCACAGAAAGAGACATACCCGCTTCTACATAACTTAGACCTGGTGAGAAGCATTTCTACATATTTGAAAAGGACTAGAGAGTTCAGGAAAGCAGATCCCTTGTTTGTTCACCATCAGGGTAGGTTCAGAGGGACAGCAGCCTCTAGGCCCTCATTGGCCAGATGGATTATAGAATGCATCAAAATGGCGTATTTAGATGCAGGAAAAAAAACCTCCAAAAATTCTCAAAGCACACTCCATCAGGGCTATAGCGGCTTCCTGGGCATCTAAGGCTTCAGTATCCCCAGAAGAAATTTGTCGAGCTGCTACATGGTCTTCTATGACCACCTTTATTTGCCACTTCCAGCTGGATGTACAAGCTTCGGTAGATGCGAAGTTCAGAAGGAGAGTGCTGCAAACAGCCACTAATGTCTGATGGGTAAGAATAAGCCTAAATCCTTCTCTTATCATCTGGGTGGTTGTTTTGCTGGGTTTTTTTTTTTTTTTTTTTTTTTTTTTTTTTTTTTTTAAATTGTGAGTTGTCTATAAGACAGTGTGGAGGTACTAGACCAGCCATAGCTATTACGATCCCACCCAGTTATGGCACTGCTCTGGTATATCCCATAATGTTCTTATCACCGTGGTAGTGGACACAAAAGAAAGGGAGAAATTTACTTACTGATGTTTCCTTTTCTTCTGTGTCCCCCACGGAGAGGGGAGACACAGAAGAAAAGGAAATATCGGTAAGTAAATTTCTCCCTTTTCTCCACCACACAAAAGTTTTCTACAGCCATATAAGGGTGTCAGGCTCTCACAGCATGCCGGTCTGTGTTTGAGCTAGAGAAGACAGAGAGTGGAATTGAAGTTTAGGGAATATTTTAGGTATATTAATTTCCTGTATTAGGAGAGTCAGTGGGGCATTCTGGGAGAAGAAGGTTGACCCAAAATAATACCCAAAATTCATATTCACTGACTGGCAAGACATAAGCAGCTGGGGACCTATTTGTTTGCTGGTCTTGCTATTATTGTCTCTGTGCTGGGTGGGGAAGTCTTGGGAAAGAAGTTGCTGATTTTTTTTTTTTTTTTTTCCCTCCCTTTTAGTTCTAATTTTTTTATTGGACAGACTGTTACAGTGATAACACAGGGTGGACTACTTTAAAAAAAAAAAAAAACTAAATATATTTAGGTGACAGTAACTGATAGACAGCTGCCTGGGCTTAGGCAAGAGATCATACTCCATCAGTTGAGGCATCTGCTTGGCCCCAAATTTATTCTGAAGCATGACAACGACCCCAACATACAGCAAAAGGCATTAAGAACTATCTTCAGCGTAAAGAAGAACAGAGAGTCCTGGAAGTGATGGTATGGCTCCTACAGATCCCTTATCTCAACATCATGGAGTCTGTCTTGGATTACATGAAGAGAGAGAAGCAACTGAGGTGCCTAAATCCAAAGAAGAACTGTAGTTAGTTCTCCAGGATGTTTGAAACAACCTACCTACCAAGTTCCTTAATAAACTATGTGCAAGTTTACCTAGAAGAACTGATGCTGTTTTGAAGGCAAAAGGGTGGTCACACCAAATATTGATATGATTTAGATTTTTCGTCTGGTCACTCAGTATGCATTTTGTGAATTGATAAAAATAAACTATTGACATGTCTGTTTTTGAAAGCGATAATGTTTAAAACAATTTGGGCTAAAATTATTGCTTACTTCCGCATACACTGCTCTTGTCGCAGTTTGCTACTCTGCCTTGGCTCCCTTCCCACTACCCAGCCTCCTCTGATGACGGAGGCTTTCTGCCTGTAGCTGGAGCACTCTCATTGGCTAGATATAGATATCTGTCAATGAGACCGCTCCAGCTTACAGACAGAAAGCCTCTGTCATCGGAGGAGGCTGGGTATTGGGAATGGAGCGGATGCAGAGCCGCAAACTGTGGCAAGAACAGTGTATGTGGAAGTAGGGTGCAGGGCACTCTGTATGCAATAATTTTAGCTCAAGTAGCATTTTTTTAAAAATAAATAAGTGACATTTTAAACATTATTGCTAGATACTATACCTAATAAGCCTAACTTGTATAGGGGTGAGAGATCCCCTTTAAAACAATCACATGTAAATGGAAAGGAATGTTTGGAGTTTGTATTCCTTTCCTCTCATGAGCAGGACCTTTGATCTTTTTGTATTGTACAGGTGAGATGTTAAAAAAAAGTTGTTGTAACAGAAACTGTCTGTAATCAGAATGAAGTTCTTATACTGGGGCCCATCAATTCTAAGACATACTACCATCATTTTTCTCATCCAATTCCGTCATGTTCGTCAAAGGGAAAAAGTAGTCTTAAAACTGGTCTTTGTTTAATCTGCTGTAATATAGTAAATAATTTTAAATATTTTCAGCAGTATGCTTAATTATTTACATACTGTTAGATCCCTGAAAGGGGAACTACCGCCCTGCAATAACTTTACATTAATTAATTCTTCATCTGGCGACTAGCTGCTTAGTAGCGCTAGTCGCCAGAAATATTACCTCGTTTCAAAGATTTTCCAGTTTTTCAGAGGCTCACAGTAGCAGGAAGCACGGACATCTCTTCATAGTGATGTCTGTGCTTCCTGCTACTGTCAGCCTCCGAATAAGTAGAAAATCTTTGAAACCAGGTAATATTTCTGGCGACTAGCGCTACTAAGCAGCTAGTCGCCAGATGAAGAATTAATTAATGTAAAATTATTGCGGGGTGGTAGTTCCCCTTTAAGAGCCATTTAGCACTTTACCCTTCTCTCTATTTAACTTACTCCTTTTGTGATAGCAGATTGGCTAAAGGCTGCAAAAGGGAATTCTCGAGTGGGTGTGTTGTCTAGTTAGCGCTGAGGTAACCCTCCCTTTTTCTACACTTTGTAGACTATTCCAGTTAAGTAGTTCTTTTTAAAGTGGAACTACCACTGCTAAAAAACTTGAGCTCCAATAATTCCTCATCTGACGACTAGCTGCTCAGTCGCGCTAAATGCCAGAATTATTACCTTTTTAAATAGAATTATCCATTGTTCCTGGGTTGACAGGCAGGACGGAGCGCAGACATCTTTCCCTAGTGATGTCTACACGCCTGTGCTGTCAGTTCCAGCCGGCTCTAGGATGCATTGATAGGGGCCGTTCGGCTCCAAAAGGGACTGACAGAGCAGACTGTGCTCCGTCCTTCTTGTCAGCCCGGGAGTAATGGTTAATTCTGTTTAACAAGGTAACAATTCTGGCGACTAGCGCTACTGAGCAGCTAGTCGCCAGATGGGGAATTATTGGAGCTCAAATTTTTTAGCGGTGGTGGTTCCGCTTTAAATAATGTGATTTTGTCTCTGCTGAAGAGCCTCCTCAAGTCGGCCAACTCTAATCTCCTGCTGTCAGCTTCACAGCTGACATCAGAAAATGGGAACTTTAGCACTGAATATCTCTCAAACCATAAAAGTTTGAGAGATGGGGTTTGCTGCATATCATTTCTTTTTCTAAAATCTACAATATACATAAACTTAGCTTTTGGCATTACTAACCCTTTAATGCAAGTTTTCCCTTGACGATCACAGCATGTCATGGTCCATAAGGGGTTAAAATTTGGGAAGACAAGTTAAAGTACTAATAGCAGGACTGAGAAGCAGTAGTATGGCGTTAACTGGAAAATTTGTCTTTTTAAAGAAAAAAATGTATGTTTCTTTGAGAAATTTTGTTTCAAAGACAAAATTAAAGACATTTTTTAATATCAGAATTTTTAAGGGCAATATTCATCAAGATCTACTTACCGTCATTTTTAATTCTTTATGAACACTTTTTCAAACATGACAGATTTACTTCTGAAAATATTGTCCTTCTTTTACCACCAACTCACAATCCGACATTTTTTCATTATGGCTTTTTGAACATGGCGTCCTGTGTTCTGACTGTACTGCTTTACATCTCTATATCTTACTAGTATTGAAGGCCCGTGTGCACAGACCAAGGTGCCACCTGGCGGCCTCGGCTGCTGCCCTGGGGCGGGTACAAGTGGTGGGCCGTTCGGGGTGCCCCGCTCCAGATCAGCCGTGCCTTGGACTGGGGGCCAGCACATTCGGGCAGTCTTTGTTGCGCATGACTGCGTCATTCGGGCAG
The DNA here is from genome assembly GCA_037306005.1 of Rhinophrynus dorsalis. Taxonomy (NCBI): domain Eukaryota; kingdom Metazoa; phylum Chordata; class Amphibia; order Anura; family Rhinophrynidae; genus Rhinophrynus; species Rhinophrynus dorsalis. The sequence goes on along the minus strand of CM074723.1, from coordinate 42,215,950 downwards.
TCTACCGCTCATATGAGTGTTACGCACACAGGGCGCTTTGCATGCTAGCAAATTATATTATAGGATTCCCTATTGCACAACACCGTAGAATAAGTTGCTGCTTTATAAATAAAGGATAGTAATAACAGTGTTGTTGGTTTTATAAATATGTTTAGCACTGTCCAACTAGCCAATTAATCTTATGCTATTCTTGTAGTGCAGCAGGGTACCAAGTGCCTTTAGCATAACTGAGTCCCCCATTATCTGTATCTATACACAAGAAATCATCTGACATTCATACGGACATAATACAGGACCAGGCTGCATCAGTAGTAAGGAATCCATATAAAGGTGGACAACCACACACTTTATGGCTTTTGAGGACTACAGTTGCCCAACTCTGAAATATTATGTATCAGTGATTCTCAACCAGGGTGCCATTAAGCTTTGGTGTGTCACTGACAACCACTTAGGGTGCCACTTCTGTTCTATAAAGACTTTGAGAAAAATGGGAATGTTTATTTCTGGAAACTGCTATCCACTATTTGTTTGTATTTGTTATTCTGATTGCAAGAACTAAAAAGAGCCATATATTTGTTTACCTTCCATTAATTCTTGACAAATGACCTATAAAACATTTTTGTGTGCCCCAAAACCTCCAGACTTCATGTTATGGGTGCTTTGTCCAAAAAAAATATTAAGAATCTACCTTTTATCAAGATAAAAGGTAGTGTTGTACACAAAATGTTGACAATGTTTATTCTCCATAAGAAGAAGTCCTATCAGTGCAATGTTTTTTCTATCAACTATCTATATACATAAAATTCTGTTTCTGGTTCACTGCCACCCCCCCCCCCCACTTCGGGGTGGCAGTGGGGGCATAGATCGGCCACAGGCAGCTAATCAGGGGTGGCTATTTCCACAGGAGTGGGCAGGGAGGCGTGGCCTGTGAAAAGTACAGCAGAAAAACTCACAGGCGCAGCGGTGAAGTGGTGTTAGTATGTATGTATGTATATATATATATATATATATATATATATATATATATATATATATATAGGCTCTAGGAAGCACTCACTCTTACTTGTGGATATCTGCCAAGGTGCTGATGAAGAGGTGCAATAATATTCTGTTGTGACATAAGCACTCACAGCACTTCAAAGGAAAATTTAAATTAAAAAAAAAATATTGGATCAATGTTTTGGCTGTATCACGTCAGCCTTCCTCAGGATACAATGTGGTATAACTGGTTGCCTTTTAAACCCTTCACCCCAGTGAGGGCGCCAAAAACAGGCATCCCCTAATTAGTGATGTCACAAACTTCCATGAAAATACAGTGCAAATCTCCCAAGTGCAATAAAGAATGAATAATGAATAAATATTCATCTTAGAACTATGTTATATGTAACTTGTCAAGTGAATTACAATGAATAAAATACAGATAAAACTGCCAAATACAATATTACTCAACCTGCATCCACATCCTGTGTATATGAAATAAATCTAGTGTACTACTAAGCAGGTATATAGTGTAATAGGCTGTAAAGGTGTTCGTACCTATTACCTTACAGGTTCCTGTGAGGACCGAAACGCTGACCAATAAAATTAACTTTTTGCCTGCTGAAAGTCCCACGGGTGCTGCCCTCTTTATCCTATACCTGTTGCTTTGGGATTGTGCACCTGGGCATTTAATACAATTTGAGTAAGTGCTTTCACCAACTACACAGTATATGTATGATAATATTACTAGTATGAAAGCCTGTGTACACGGGCTGGTGTGGCACCCAGCAGCCTCGGCTGCTGCCCTGGAGCCGGGAGCAGAGACAGGTGGTAAGCCGTTCGGAGTGCCTCGCTCCGGATCAGTGCGTTCGGTCAGTCTCTACTGTGCATGACTGCATTGTTCCGGCAGTCTCTACTGTGAATGACTGCATCGTGCCGGCAGTCTCTACTGCGCATGACTGCATCGTTCCGCCAGTCTCTACTGTGCATGACTGCATCGTTCCGCCAGTCTCTACTGTGCATGACTGCATTGTTCCGCCAGTCTCTACTGCGCGTGACTGCATCGTTCCGCCAGTTTCTACTGCGCATGACTGCATCGTTCCGCCAGTCTCTACTGCGCATGACTGCATCATTCCGCCAGTCTCTACTGTGCATGACTGCATCATTCCACCAGTCTCTACTGCGCATGACTGCATCATTCCGCCAGTCTCTACTGTGCATGACTGCATCATTCCGCCAGTCTCTACTGCGCATGACTGCATCATTCCGCCAGTCTCTACTGTGCATGACTGCATCGTTCTGCCAGTCTCTACTGCGCATGACTGCATCATTCCGCCAGTCTCTACTGCGCATGACTGCATCGTTCCGCCAGTTTCTACTGCGCATGACTGCATCATTCCGCCAGTCTCTACTGCGCATGACTGCATCGTTCCACCAGTCTCTACTGAGCATGACTGCATCATTCTGCCCGTCTCTACTGCGCATGACTGCATCTTTCCGGCAGTCTCTACTGCGCATGTGCTATTACGCACACAGGGAGCTTCGTAGCCTAGAACTTTATATTATACAGATAATAACTAGTATTTATGTTGCACCTTTCACCCAGTGGGACTTACAGCGCTTTCAGTACAAGCTCTCGGAATTAACTGAATCGGAAGCTGAATAATAGATGTTATCATTACCCCACCACTCATTTATCGACCTCGGAAGAATGAAGGGCTGAGTTGACCCTGCAGGGATTCGAACCTGCAACCTTGAGGTTTGAGCAGGCTCAGTAGTCAGGGCATTTACCCATAAACATCCTGTGGGAAACTCATTTCTGTTATGGACTCAGACTGGAACACTGTATTTATTATATTAAAAGGAGACAGATAGATGCCTTAATCCAGTATTTCTTTATTCTTTTTTTTTTTATGTAGGCTGAAGCAATCATTACAATGTAGAGGGAGGGGAAATTACAGCAAAAGTTATTTAACTCCTTGGGAACAAGAGGGGTGTGCAACGCATTGCTTAGCAATGCGTTGCACACTCCTCTGGTCCCCAAGGAGTTAATCTATTTTAACACACGCTGCACAGGGAGAGGTCAACTCTCGGTACATACTAGCAATTAAACACAATAACTTACCATTAGAAACATTTTTTTTTTCCCTTTTCAGCGGTGACACTGATTTACAATATGCAGAAAAACACAAAACAGAAAAGTCCTAATTAAAAAAAACAGGGCATTTGTCTATAGTGAATTGTGGCTGAATTATATACTAAGATTATACTGCTCATAGGCTTTACTAGCTCAGCGGTTATCACTGTACCTGTGTACAGATTATATCCACAACTGTGCAAAGACCTACATTCCATGCAAACTACTGCAGCTGTTCGCCTGTAATAGGTGTTATCTTATAAATCTATGGTGAGCTTCATTTGCAGAAAGCATCCACTATTGTTCCTTTTATTGGAAACTGTAGGCTTGTCCAGGCGATCATCTCACATTAGCCATAATACGCAATACAGGACAAACGCGATACTTAAGATTAAAGGGCAGGGATACCCCAAAACGAACCCCTTTCCCCTCATCTGAATATCTCATGGATTCTAAAGACATCTCCAACACATCGCTCTGAAATGTTACTTCATACTCTCCAGAATTCAAGGGATTAACTCCTTGGGGAAGATTCACTAAGCAGTGATAAGGAGGTGATAAAGTGGAGATGACTTCTCCAGTGATATCACTTCTCCAGTTCCTATGTTATTCTATGGAGACTATGCACTAAGATTTCTTAAGCTTTGGAGATTTCGGAGAACAGGCTCCATAGACTAACATAGGAACTGGAGAAGTGATTTCCATTTTACCACCTTCTTATCACCACTTAGTGAATCTCCCCCTTTGAGTGCTAGAGAGGTAACCAACGCATTGCGTTGAAATGCGTTTGATACCTCTTTGGCACTCAAAGAATTAAAAAAATAAGTCACACCTCCTAATACACCCCACACTTACCTTACTATGGCCAAAAAATCCTAATGACCTGTCTAAATTTTGCCCTTGAGCCTTTTTTTCAAGCGATAACCTCTTCAATCTGTCTTGGAATTCATATGCGTGGAGGCGGACATTACAGTTGATGGCAGATTTTTCAGACTGAGGCAGGCAAACTGCATGAGCTTACTTAACACTTTAAGGACCAGAAGGGGTACACAACACATTCAGAAGCAATGCACTGCACAACCATCTGCTACTCAAAGGGTTAAGACAGTAGCTCCCAAACTTTTTCACCCAATGCCCATTTTAGTTTACCCCAAACCCTGATATCTCCATTTTTTTATTGAAATAAATGTAACCCTCTGCATGGATATTTATGTTAATATAATTTTTTTTAAAAAGTTATATATTTGAAAGTAACCAATTAATTAAGCAAACTTTGCTGCAGATATTTCTAAAAAAATGTTTGTTTATATATATATATATATATATATATATATATATATATATGTGTGCCCCCAGCCAAACTTCTAATTGCAATCACTTTTTGAAAATATGGATACTGAAATGTTGAATAGCAAGGAGGAGGTTTGGTGCGGATATAAGGCTTCACGTGCCCTGTCTGGGAATCGTTGTGTTAAAATACCCATCCGAAGTAAGCAGAGTCCTGTGGTCTTACTGATAAATGTAATGTCCGCCTCCATGCAAATGACATCCATTACTGACTAAAGGTGTTACCTCTTGAACAAAAGCAAAGTTCGTAGGGTCCACTGGGATTTTCTGGCCATAGTAATATAAATGGGGAGTATTATTAGGAAGGTGTTACTTCCTCTTTAATATGACTAAGATATGTCATTGAGAAGACTCCTACCACTGGCTGGCCTCTAACTTCTCAGAGATCCACCAATCATGTTGCTCAACTTTAAGGATTAATTTTCCCTATCAAGAGAAGACTGGTGGAATAGAGCAACAGAATAAAAATGTCATATTTGATATTTAGCAACTGCACCATACTGCTGGTCTTAATTTGGTATAGTGAATGGATGAATGATATGAAGGAGCTTGTGAAAGCCGTAGGGGATTTTTTTTTCCTGATGACATTCAATGTAATATTACAAGACCTGTCTTTGTTTAGCAGAAGGTGGGGGGTATTCTTCTCCTTAAAAAGCCTAAGTCTAATAAGATTGTCTTTTTTTATAATAATTGTTCCTAACCTCTTGGAACCCAGGATGATCGCCAGCTCATTACAGTGAAATGCGTTGGCAACATCTCTGGTGCCCATTAATCATGCCCTTGATTTAAACTCATACTGAAACAGAACATCTTTAAATGAATCACAACAGTGTCTTTATATATGAACACAACAACGCCACATAGTACTTTTACATCATCAACAATAGCCAACAAGAAATTTGCAGAGAGTTTATTGGCAAAACTAGCACCTTTGTTGTTTGGTTTTTGGCATCTTATCATTAAGGACAACCTTACCTGACAATAATAAAAATCAGAACAGGTTTATTTTTTTCCTTTGTATTCACCCACGTGGAAAAATAAATTTGAGAACTATTAATACTGCTGTGACTATTTATATACTATTTTTAATAAGAAAAAGAAATTACTGATGTTGCTCTACAAAAATATGCATTGATATAAGCCTAAAAGGGAAATGTGTTCAGGGAAATTTTATAATAATTTTCAAAGTGAATATGTGCATTAAACCAGAAGAGCCTAAATCAAATTTTCCAAGGAAAAATCTCTCAGATTCATTCAGAAAAAGGTACAGTATCAGTAAAGTTTTTTTTTTTAACAAACCAAACATATATTGTGGAGCTACAAGTGGATCCATTTAAGTTATCACAGTTCAAACTGGTGAATCTGTTACTATAACATTGTATGGAGAACTGTAGCCAGCGGGTCACCTCTCCCATAAAATGCAATAGAAAACTTTCAGGGCACTGTGATACAGTTACTAACAGTTTAATGTGTAAAGAAACAAAAGTTTCAGCTGTAATATATTGGCAAATAAGAGCCTCCCACCAATTGAAGTACCACTGTTTTAGTCAACAGGAAGAGCTCTACGACAATTTTTTTCATAATTTTTTTTTTTTACTAATCCTTTGAGAATCTTGTGGAATAAGAACAGGTGAATATTTAAATAAACTTGCCTTCACTAAGTCAGGAGTGGGCAACATAACTCCAGCTCCCATCATACCATTCCAGCCACTAGATGGTGAAAGACCAGCAGCTATTGGAAGGCCTCATGTTGGCCATCCCTGCTGTAAGCAGTATCTGGGGACTGTAGTCAGGGCCAATCCATTCTCCCATTATATATAGACAACCTTCATGTGTGCCTAATTGTGCAGTGCTCAATTCCATACCAATCCCCTGATCCTGGATTTTGGTAGCCAGTTCATTTACTATTTCATATGCTAATCTGGTTTGCTCATTAACTTTTTATATACTCTTGAACCTGATAGTTTAAATAGTAGTCTGGCCAGTTTATTGACCCATTTACACATTATTGTATTGGCCAACTTATTCAATAACTTTTTTTGTACATTAAAGACTAAGGCAGGAATAAGCAACCTTTGGCTCTCCAGCTCAACTCCCACCTTCCTCATTGAGTCAACAGCTGCAGAGCCAAAGCTTGTCTACCCCTGGGATAAGAGTATTCCCAGGCAATGGTGGAGTGGGCTCGGACAAAGTCACATGAAGACCGTGGCTATGGTGTCTTGCCTAAGGGAGGCATTGATGTAGAAATGGAACTGTTTGGATCTGATAAATTTGGGGGCAATGTATGAATTTGCCAGTGCAGCAAAACTGGTGCTTGCATCCAACTCCAGCACTTGGGGGTATGCGTACCATAGTGCATACCGGTGAACACGCACTCTGTTACTGTTAAGACCTTAATGCCAACAAGCGTCTTAGTCCTATCCAATAGCATGAGCAGGAAAATGGTGTAAACTTGTTAAACTTATTATATATATCATACAAAAAGGTGCAGAATAAAGGAACACCACAAAGTGCCCATACAGTTCCCCACTTCCCTCCCCTTGGTGAAAGTGATGTTTTAGGGAGACTTTTAGGTGTAAACAGCTTAGAAAAATTGGCATTAGGCAGGTATAGGGCTAGAAAACCAATTCTATCTGCTGTTTTTGAGCAGAATTGTATTTGTAGAGTCCCCACTGTTCTGGTATACCTAACTAGATAGTTTAGGTAGCTTCCTGCTTAAACAAAAGACAGTTAATCAGTATCTTAGCTGTTCTGACTTGACCTGCAAAGCTTCCTTAAAATAGCAGTGAACTTTATAAAAAATATTACTTTTTTCTTTTTTATAGGGCGTTTCTTGTGGAGTGAAAAAAAGGAAACTCCCACTGCTAGGAGATGCTTTTTTTCCAGTTATTACAATGGATTTCATTATAATTTTTTTATTAAAGGCGCCCTCTGGTGGTCAGATTTAAACTATTTCTTCTGTTGCATTCTATGGAAGATGTGAGTCAATGACAAACAGTTCTCCACAGAATGTGATAGAAACTGCTGATTCACTTCCTGTCCGTTTGAACTTTCAGGAAGTAATGACACTTTTACTAATTTCCTGACAAACTGAACTTTGATAACTTTTGAATAAAACAACTGACAGCAGTCAGAGTGCCCTTCTTTTAAACAGGAGGAAAAGTGTTGTAACATACTGGTTTTCATAAAAAATAGTTTACTACTCCTTTAAGGACTGAAGATGGACACCCTTGATAGTCTCCTATGCATGTTTTACTAAGCTCCACTCCTCAATTCTGATGTGTTGAGTTAAAGCAAATGAAACTATTCGCTACCTTTCAATGCTACCTCTCAAACCTTATGCATGCTTGCTTGCTTACATGATCCCCTTGATGTGGCGACCATATTCAGTATGGAGAGATAACAGTACTAGAAAAGATGTACATTGTAGAGTTTTTCTTACAAGTGCTCACACTTAATATCCCCCAAGCTTGCATTTTTCTCAACAGGTAAACCCTATGATAACAGTGCCTGAATACGCCCCTTTATATATTTGCCTTAGATATTTTCTCCGATTTATTTCTATGCATTGGTTGTAGCATGTGATCTTATCAAACGGCAGTTCTTTGTGATCATTAGTATGTGTTACTGTATGTACATGTTGACATTCTAGATTCTTTTTTTCTTGCAAATATAAAATAGTTTATGGGTGGAACTTTTAGACCAGTGGTGGGACCATCATGACAGCTCCACTATATGTCTGGAAGTTAGACTGCACTATTACTGTCCCCCTCCTACAATGAATAACATTTTTTAATTTATGTAATTTTAGGGTAACAATTTCTCTGTCCCTTTGGAGTTTTCCATAGACACAGATAGCAGAGGGGTGTAGAAGTTCAACATATATGTGGCTGATTAAGTCTTTGAACACTAGAGGTCTCCTCTGTATTTCAGCAAAATCCTTAGACGATCTATCCTATATCCCTATTGGTTAAGAGAGTGCAACTACAAGCCAATTGTTTCTTTTTGTATTAAACAAGAACCTCACAGCTTATATTTTTTAAACATCTAGTTCTGCATATTTCTTCTGACTTTGCAAAATGGGAATCACAGCAAGGATTACTTTGATTGATTCACTATTATATTTTCTTTTTTTTTCAGGGAAACAAAAGTCTATAATACTACTTTCCATCAATAAACATTCCAACAAAAATACATTACACAGAATACAGAAAAGGGGGAATTCACAAGGAATTCAACTCTTAACAGTAACATTTTTATCTGTTTGTAAGTCTTATGTCAGGGGTAGGCAAGATGGGTCTCTCATGATGTTCTCAGGCTAAAACTCCTGTCATCCTTAGTCTGACGTTGTCCAACAACAACTGGAGAGACACAGGTTTCCCACTCCTATCCTATAACAACTTTAGGTATTTTCAAATTAGAAAAGAGAGCCCCCCCTGCTATGAAATTAACCCGTTGGAAACTAGAGGTGCAAGGCAATAGAGACATCTCTTGCATCCAAGGAGCTAATAAAAAAAAATAATTATATTTTTATTTTTTTGTATATTTTTTTTTTGCAAAAATTACCAGCCTCCACAATAATAAACACTGTCAAGTGCGGGCTTCATAATGTTGCCCAGCCTGCTGGGCATAAACGCGATTAACTCTTTGAGTGTCAGAGGGGTATGCAATGCACTGCAAAGCATGCATCGTGTACCCCTCTGGCATTCAAGGGGTTTAGGTAATTGTTACTCATAACTCCCTGCCACCACTTTAAAATATCTTTATAATTGCCTTAGCCTTTTTTGTATTACTATAATTATTATTGATATAACTGTCTTTTAGTGTTGTTAGTACTTGGTGAAATATTGTAAGAATAAAAAAATGAGAGTGCTTTGAAAACGATAAAAAAAAGTTCCTTTGGGGAAGAGCCTGCAGCACATTGCACTGCAACGCTCTGCAACACCCAACCCTACCTACAAAGAGCAAGCGCGAGACAGTGAATGTGTCATGCAGAAAGGAGAATAAAATATATATATATATATACAACTAATTAACAATTGAGAGAAAATGGGGCAGAACATACTTATTATGTAAAAATATTTTGTGTGTGTGTGTGAGAGATGCTTCCTTATAAAGTTATTTCAACTCAAACCTGCAATTTTTTGAGAGCTTAAAAATAATCTCTTATTTTTACACGTCCTCATCAAAATGGGAACAACGTTCTTATTCCATCTCATTAAGAATGTGATATCCACCCCCATTAAGTGAAGGGAGGGGATTTTTAGGTGAGTAAGTAATGCAGCATGTGTCACATAGGCATACCTGGGAACTAGATCTTCTAGAGTCCTCAGAGGGCACTCATATGGTGCTGGTGGGTGGGTATAAATTAAATAAATCCTATATAATAATTCGCTAAATTGTGTGTAACGCCGCGACATGCGCAGTAGACACTGCTGCGCGTGCTGCAGTCATGTGCAGTAGAGACTGCCTGTGCCGCGGCTGATACAGAGCTGGGTGCTCCGAAGGAGTGCCCAGCTCTGTATCAGTCGCGGGGTGGGCAGTCTCTACTGCGCATGACTGCCCCGCGACCGGGTGGCTGTGACACTGTGGCCCGTCTAACGGGCTGTTCAACTAGTCTTGTAATAAAGGGGTGTGGCTTAGTCATGAGTGTGCATGGCTTAACAGAGTGGGAAGGAGGAGTGGGAGGGAAGTGGTTGGGAAATGGAAGGGACAGGCTAGGAAGGAGCAGAAGTGGGCAGACCTTCATAAGAAACTCCCCACCACTGGGGAATCAGCCTATGTCCCCTGAGAACCGGTAATTCACTACAAAAACCGGAGTCTCCAGGGCATATCCGGAGAGTTCCCAGCTATGCACATAGGTCAAAGAGCTCAGTTACCCTAAGGTTAAAAAAGGTGGTAATTACTAAACCAAATATTTCTGAAACCATTACACTGATTGAAAAACAAACAAAAAAAAAAAAACACTGGGTATAGACAGTTTGAATAAATACATTTTTTGATACTAAAAGCTATGTCGTGACAGAGCCACTTCAACATTTTACCTTTTTGCCATTTAGTTTTATGGTGGAACGGTTGTTATTAGTGTTAATTAGTGCCTATTAACAGTGTCTCTTTGTTAGCAGCAATAGAGCCCACTGGCAAGAAAAAAAAATTTTCTCTGTGTACTAATTTTTTTGAATGAAGGATCTCTACTCAGTGAGAGTATATAAACATTTTTACATAATAAGTCCCTACTGCCCCTCTAAATTTGAAGAGAGGAAAAACGTACTTTCAAAACACTCTAAAAGAGAAACACTGCAATCCACCACTATGGCTTATCCTGACGCGTTTACAGTTTGCAATGGTTATAACTAGTAATGATAACTAGACATGTATTGAACGGCATGTGTCACAACGGCATTCTTGAATCCCTAAAGCCCCTTGTTACATGCTCTACAGAGTCAAAAGTTTAATATATTGCTTGTTATTATTAATAATTTAGAACGCCTGCTATAATAAGAAAAAAAAGGATATTTAAAAGGAAAAAAATTACCCTTAGACAGTATTTTTGAATAGGAAAATAATACGTTTAAAATGTTGCTTTTTTAGCTGTTGTGATAGCAATGTGCTCTATACAGGCGTGCAAAAAAAGCCGAATATACCAGTCCTCTCTCTGAAGGAAATCGCTCTGTGCTCGCTTTTTTTTTCTTCATTTGAAGCATTTCAAATTTACAAAGACTTATTGTATAAAATTTTAAATGGGAATTTGGCACCTTATGGAAAAAAAAAACATTATGGAAAAAACAAAAAGTAACCCTTCAAAGACCTTAAAGGTCCTTAACCCTCTTTGAGTGCCAGAGGGTTAGGCAACGCATTGCAAAGCAATGCGTTGCATACCCCTTGGCCACTCAAAGGGTTAAAGGATTAATGGGAATCAGAATGTGCTGAAATAAAATCACTATTTACAGAATTGGTACACCAACAGATGCTGACGTTTCTTTTCTACTAAGTTTGATTTGCTGTAATGTTACAGTTTATTTTTCACTACAAGTACTTTCACTCAACCCTGTATATAGTCCTCCAAATTCCTCTGATCACAGACTGGAATGGATAACAGACAAATAAGTCAGGGTGCAGTCAGCCTTTAACTTGGTCTCCTTTCTCTCCTTAAGTATTCTTTCCTATTTAAGAAAGCCGGGGGGCTGAACGGTCGTTTGTGGTTGTCTTCTTCAGCTTCACACCACGACGGATTGCGTTCAGCATGTCATCTCCTTGAGGAACCTCTCCAGCCTCTGCCATTTCGGGGTCTGCTTGGACTATGGATTCAGAAGTTGGGGAGTTATCCTGTTCACCTTCCAACTCTTCATTAACTGGCCTTGTTTGCCTCTGCTCTTCTGCGATTGTGCCTTGCGGACCTGGAACTGGAGGGTTGACAGAGGCCTGTCCACTCCACAGAGCAGATGGCAGGTCGCTGGCCATCATGGAACCTTCTGTGGCAGATGGAGAGTCAGGACTTTGCTCCCCATAATCCTCACTTGCGCTACTGGGCAGCCCTCCTGGCATATCCGGCACTGTTGGAGTTTTAACAGGAATGACCGGTGTTTTTATTGGAATGGGACCCCCTCCTATGGTGCCACGTCTCACCGATGGTTTGGTGGATGGGGTCCTCCTAATGGTAGCAACACCAGGAGTGACTATTACTGGCCCAAATGTGGCTGGAAGACCTGCAGTGGAGGCTGGGCGCTTGGCTTGAAACATCCTCCTGTATGACTGGCTAATGTCGCTGTTTCTTGGGATGGTGGATGATTTGTCAAAATCTTGAGGATCCACCTCCTGGTCACCACTCACCGAGAAATAATCATAATCTGAAACTAATGAAACATAAATAGAATTAGACATATTTGGCAGAAAAGAATATACTCAATATACTCAAACTCAAACAGTGTGATACTTATTAAAGTATATTACAGGGCTTTTCTTGCGGAGTAAATGGATACTTTATTTAAAGAGGCTGATATATGTTTGATTTTATATGGAGGGCACTGGGAAAGTGTATGGGGTTTCAGAGTATTCTCTTCTTCTGTGCCTTATTAAAGGGATAGTAATGTTTCATAATAAAAGCAGCTCTAATTAATCATCATAGTATTTGGACTTTGGAGGGTGTTATTTTAGTTCTGTCAGAGTTGTAGTTCAAGAGTAATTGAATGATAAAGTCTCCCCCTCCCTCCCCTTTTACTGATGTAACACTGCTCAGCCAGATCAGAAGGGAGTTGCCCAGGTAGATTGCAGAGAGGGACAATCTTCAATTAAGATAAGGCAAAAACCTGAAAACGTGTCAAGGGGGGCAGGGATTTCATTGTTCTCATAGGAAGAAGATTGTCCCCTGCTGTTATCTGTCTGGTATATGGACTAGATTCCACATCTGAGAAGAGATGACTTACACTAGGTAAAAGGGGCGGGAGGGGGAAACTTTGCTTGTGAATATTTCTCAAACCATAAAGGTTTGAGAGATAAGACTTATATCGTTCTTCATGTTTTTTTATTGCCTACAAAATAAAATAAAGATAAAACGAATTATTACTATCCCTTTAATACATTGTGTTAATACAATGTATAGCAAGGCACAGAGGTAACTGACATAACTGTACTCCATTTTTCGCACAAGATACAGGAGATGCATTTGGGGCTGGCTCACATTAACCCTTTGAGTGTCAGAGGGGTACGCAACGCATTGCAAAGCACTCGGCACTCAAAGGGATAAAGTCTTAATGATTCACGATGGCAGAGTGTGAACACACGTTAGGATTCACTTAAAGTGGAACCTTCACATAAGAAGTTTTTAATGGTTTTCAAATATGCAAACCTGAATCAAGGTGAAATTTCCACTTCACAGGATGTATCGCATTCCCTGAAATACAGCTGCATGTGTTGGAAGCAAATGCCAATGTAGCTGTACTGGCGGATTTGTACATTGTCCCTTTATCTTGCGCTGTTGTCAGTTTGTGAGTACAAGCCCCACAATAACTATTATTTACATTAAAAAAAACATTATTTTTCATTTACAGTCATATTAATAATGTTTAACCCTTTGAGCGCCAGAGGGGTAATTTTGTATCCTGTAATGCAGTTGGTTGGCTCCAAAATTGTTCCTTTTTTTCCCCTTTCTGCATACAGCCCTAAGTCTACCTTTGGTTAAAATGTTCTTTTTTTTTCTTTTCATTCATCATCACCATACAAGATTGCTTGGCAGAAAGTCACCAAGCCTGGAATCATAGCGACAGCCATATAAATTCAAAAGTGAGCAAAAATAGGATTTTAGTCTTACCTGTTAAATCCTTTTCACTTAGTCCATACAGGTCACTGGTACTCTGGGAGGCGTAAGTCCCCTTTAATAGGCAGGAACAACTATGCAAATAATTTGCAAGGGGCGGAGCCTCCCCTCTTACTTAAGCCACCTTCTGGCCAGAGCCACTTTAGATTGATTTGAGACCCTAAAACTGACCTCAGGTAAGCAAAAAGAAAGACTCCTGTGAGCATGCCCGAACGGTCTCCCACTGAATGCCACAGGAGAGCCAAGACTGGTCCCTTGACAGGGTGGGAGACCAGTGACCTGTATGGACTAAGTGAAAAGGATTTAACAGGTAAGACTAAAATCCTATTTTCACTGTCGTCCAATACAGGTCACTGGTACTCTGGGATGTACAAACATTGAGCTGATCCAGAGGCGGGAAGTAAGGCAAGGACCAGGCGCAAGGCCCAAGTCACTAGAACTGTTATGACCAGTTGATAACATAGCCCAAACTGTAAGTGTCAACGGACACCAACCAAGGGAACAATCCCTGAACTAACACAGCACACGGAACTAGAGCCAACCGGGCTCAACAGTAAAGAAGCACTAAGGATCACAGAGCGGAAGACCTACACAGGCAAGATTGCCTCCAGGACCTTCCTTCCAAAACTGGCATCAGCCGAAGCCAGTACATCAACTCGATAGTGCTTAGAAAAGGTGTGCACAGAGGACCAAGTGGCCGCTCTGCACAGTTGATCAGCAGAAGCTTGATTCTTGTAGGCCCAAGAGGCCCCAATAGATCTGGTGGAATGGGCAGTCACCCGGAAGGGAACATGCTTATTCCTCAACTTATAGGCTTCACGGATGGTAGCCTTAATCCAAGAGGCAATGGTAACTTTGGAAGCCGGTCTTCCTGCCCTAGGCCCCTCAGGAATGACGAATAGAGCGTCAGATTTCCTGATAGACTCGGTGCGATGAACATAAAACTTGAGGCAACGCACCACATCCAACAGATGGAGATCTCTTTCCTTGTCAGATGAAGGATTAGGGCAGAAAGAGGGAACCACAATCTCCTGATTGATGTGAAACTCAGACACAACCTTGGGTAAGAATTCCTTGGTAGTGCGAAGCACAGCCTTATCCTTGTGGAACACCAGGTAAGGAGGTTTACAAGACAAGGCCTGTAACTCTGCTACCCGGCGCACTGACACAACAGCCAAGAGGAAGGCCATCTTCCAAGTCACAAGACGTAATGGAATGGAAGCCAAGGATTCAAACGGTGGTCGCTGAAGAACTCCCAGCACCAAATTGAGATCCCACTGGGGAGCAGGACTCTTAAAGGCAGGTCGAACATGAGTCACACCCTGGAAGAAGACCTTCACATCAGGAAGGACAGCAATCCGTTCCTGGAAAAACACAGACAAGGCAGAAGTCTGAACTTTGAGGGAACTCAGACTGAGCCCCTTATCCACACCGTCCTGCAAGAAGGCCAGGACAGTGGGAAGATGGAAGTCAAGTGACAACTTCTTGTCAGAGCACCATGTCACGAAAGTTGACCATATGCGATGATAGATCTTGGAAGACACAGGCTTACGAGCACTGAGCATCGTCGATACCACAGAAGGAGAAAAGCCTTTCTTTGCTAGAATCGAGGATTCAACCGCCATGCCATCAAATGGAGAGAGTGAACATCCTCTTTCCACAGATACCCCTGGAGAAGCAGGTCCGGACGGGCTGGAAGTGGGATTGGATCCTTCACTGACATGGCCATCAATTCCGGAAACCAGGACTGGCGAGGCCAGTTTGGAGCAATCAGGATGACAGGACAACGTTCCCTCTTCAACTTCTGGATAACTCTGACCAATAGAGGAAGAGGAGGGAAGATGTAAGCCAGGGGGAGTCCCAAGGGATCGACAAGGCATCCACTGCTAGAGCAAGGGAGTCCCTCAACCGGGAGCAAAACACCGGAACCTTCCTGTTGTGTCTGGTAGCCATCAGATCCACCACAGGCATCCCCCACCGTTGAGTGAGCATGTGAAACACCTCTGGGTGAAGAGCCCATTCTCCGCTGTCGACGGTATGACGACTGAGGAAGTCTGCCATGACGTTGTCCACGCCTGGAATATGAACAGCAGAGATGACAGGCACGTGATCTTCTGCCCAAGACAAAATATCCTTGACCTCCCACCAGGCGGAACCGCTTCTTGTGCCGCCTTGCCTGTTGATGTAAGCCACCGCCGTGGCGTTGTCGGACTCCACTCTGACTGGAAGACCGGTCAATTGAGACTCCCAGTGCCTCAGGGCCAGCCGGACAGCTCGAAGTTCCAGAACATTGATGGAGAGCATGGATTCCTCCAGACCCCATTTCCCCTGAGCACTGAAGCGACCCCAGACTGCACCCCAGCCCCGAAGGCTGGCATCCGTAGTGACTGTGGTCCAAGGAGGAACTAGAAAGGATTTCCCTTTCAGGAGATGAGAGAGATCTAACCACCAGTGCAGACTCGACTCGACATGAGGAGGAAGAGAAACAGACAGATGTTGATGATCTGGATGATTCTTGCACGTCTGGATCACAAACCTCTGAAGATCCCGGGAGTGGGCCATGGCAAATGGTACTGCTTCGATTGTGGAAATGAACTTCCCCACTAAGGACGACAACTTCGGAACTGGAATCTCGTCCATGTCCAGAATTCCAGCCACTCTGACAGCTATCTGGTGAGCCACGTCCTCTGGAAGAAACACCATGCATTGGCGAGTGTCGAACAGGAGACCCAGGAACAGAAGCCTCTGAGATGGAATCAAGTCCGACTTGTCCAGATTCAGGATCCAGCCATGACGGTTCAGGGTGTGCATGCACATCTGTAATTGCTGAAGGAGAAGCTCCGCTGAGGAGGCCTTCAGTAGGAGATCGTCCATGTAGGGGGTCACTCTGATCCCATCCTGATGGAGCACCGCTATCAATGATCCCAACACCCTCTGGAAGACCTGAGGGGCTGAAGTCAGCCCAAAGGGGAGCGCTGCAAACTGAAAGTGTCCCCTGTGGCAGGCAATCCTGAGATACCTCCTGCTCTCTGGATGAATAGGGATGTGAAGATAAGCATCCTGAAGGTCCAGGGAGGCAAGAAACTCCCCTGGAGACATTGCTGCAATCACAGAGCGCAGGGACTCCTGGCGGAAGTGGGAAGTCACCACATAGGCATTGAGATCTTTGAGATCCAAGATGGGACGGGCTCCTCCGTCCTTTTTGGCTACCACAAACAGGTTGGAATAAAATCCTGAACCTGTGTCCCCCTGAGGAACCGCCTCCAGGACCTCTTTGTCCAAGAGATCCTGAATAGCGTCGTCGAACAGACGCCTTTTTGTGGGTTCCTGAGAAGGACGAGTAAAATGGAACCGAAAAGGAGGAAGGGAAGAGAAAGGGATCCTGTATCCCTCTGACACCACCTGAAGAACCCATGGGTCCGCCACTGACTCCTCCCAAGTCCGGCGAAAGATGCGGAGACGACCGCCTACAGCCGGATGCGGACCCGGGTTCGGCGAGTCATGCCGAAGCAGTCTTGGAGGTCTTGGCCTTGGAGGCAACTTTGGGCCTCCAGGACTGTTTGGGCTTGGAGGAGGAGCGCGTAGTGGGAGGACCCGTTTGGGCCGAGGAGCGTGTCTCAGTCTGAAAGGAACCAAAGGACCGATTGCGTTTGGCTGGAAACTTTTTCTTAAAGACTGAGGGTAGAAGAGTACTTTTACCGCCAGTAGCCTCACTGATCATTTCTTTGAGTTCAGACCCAAAAAGCAAATTCCCCTGAAAGGGCAAGGAAAGCAAGGCTTTCTTAGAGGCTGTATCAGCAGACCAAATTTTCAGCCAAAGAGCGCGTCTAGCCACCACAGAAGAAGTGGAGGCCCTCGCCATCATGCGCACAGCATCAAAAGCAGCGTCAGCAACATAGTTCTGAGCTTCAGTGATATTAGCAAGAAGCTGCAACTGTTCAGATACAGGCGCATCCTGGCGAACCGCTTCAGTCAGTCGTTCAGTCCAGGCCGCAATAGCTCTATTAACCCATGCCACAGCAAAAGTGGGGCGCATGGCTGTGCCAATGGAGGCAAAAATAGACTTAAGAGAGAGCTCTAGTTTCTTATCCGTCCAGTCCTGCAAGGCAGAGGCATCTGAGACAGCCAAAGCAGTAGATTTGGATAGTCTAGACACAGGAGCATCCACTTTGGGAGGATGAACCCATTTTGCCAGCTCCGCCTCAGGAAAAGGGTAAAGTTTAGCAAACTTTTTGGAGACAGAGGAAGATCTATCAGGATTCTTCCATGCCTCAGAGACCAGACGGGCAAGAGTAGGGTTAGTTGGAAAACAAACAACTGGTTTAGATGGCTTTTTCTGAAAAACATCAGTAGGATCATAAGTGGATTCCTGAGTCAGAGGAAGGTTGAGCGTATTCAGAACCGCTCTGATCAGACCCTCAGCCGAAACTTCAGGGTCACACTCATAGGGGTCCCCAATGGACCTGTTAGATTCAATAACAGTACGTTCCTCAGCATCAGAATCCTGTAAAAGTTCTTCTTCAGAAGAATCAGTGATATCAGGAGCTCCCTGTGGCTTAGGCAGGGAGGTCCTGATAGTAGAGGGGGTCTGCCAGACCTGGAGAGCCCCCTGTACCTGAGAGGGAAAGAGTTGAAGCGTGGATCTGAGATCCCTAGTGGCAGCTTTAAACTCCCTCACCCAAGATGGCTCAATAGCATGGCTGGGAAGACCAGTACAATTAGGGCATAGATCCCCCACATTATCGCCATCCAGCCCAATGTGGCAAGAGGAGCAAAACGCCATGGGGGTAGCGGACCCCCCATCCTCCTTAGACTTGGGTCTAGCCCCTAGCTCCAGTGAAGTAGACATGCTCACAGCGTCAATATACCCCACTAATAACACTATCACCCAGAAAAAGTGTTAAGATTAAAGTTTCACCCCAGAAATGTTCTAAAAACGGACTTATCTGGCCAGCGAAGGGTTAATCTGTTGAGGAGAGAGAAGGCTCGGTCCCTGCGTAGTGTACTCGCCTAGGAAAAGTACCACAAAATGGCGGCCGTCATGACAGCCAATCAGAAACGAGCGCGAACCAAGCGCTCATGGGAAATGTAGTTTTCCTGTCCAAGTACCCCAAACATTGCCCGAAGCCCCCCTGAACACCCCACATGAATAAAACACATTCCGGATGATAGATCAGGAGCCTAGAATTAAAATGAGCCCTCTCTGAAGTTGCTGTGACAAGCGGTTCCAGAGATATGTCCCATACTGTGAATTCCCATAGAGAGTAAAGGAGCCCTTGCGTCTGAGCGGGAAAAAGCCGCGCTTAAAGGCGCGGAACACCATTTTTAATAAAGATTAGTAAAACATTAAAAAGTGCCCAAACAAGCATGAAACACATGAGAAACATAAATAAATGAATACCCAATGCTCCAAAACTCAGAGAATAACACAGAAATTGCATAAACAGTAATAATGCAATAAAAACACCCTATGAGTGCTGGAGTGTATTAAAACTCCCAAATACAAGCCCATCAAAGGGACACTGTGGGGACAAGTGGACCTTCAGCACTCAATGGGTGACTCACCTTCCTTGCTGACTTCTGTCTTCAGGTGACCATGATAAGGAGGGAAAGAACCAGAGGTAAATTCCCCAACAGGGGAGCTGCTTAACACAAGCTGTCCCCTCTTCAGGGTATAGGTCCACAGAAAATCCCTGGAAGCTGCACCAGCCACTTTAAAGAGGGCAATTCACAGCCATGGTCACCCTCCTAATGGTGGTATTCCATATTTGAATAAAAAATAATAAAATACTAAGATGCATAGATGTTCTCTACCTGGTGTGGAAGCACACCAGGAACAAATCAATCTAAAGTGGCTCTGGCCAGAAGGTGGCTTAAGTAAGAGGGGAGGCTCCGCCCCTTGCAAATTATTTGCATAGTTGTTCCTGCCTATTAAAGGGGACTTACGCCTCCCAGAGTACCAGTGACCTGTATTGGACGACAGTGAAATGTACTTTACTTATTTTAAAGGAGCAGAAAACTTTTTTTTTAATCAAAACCTATATGTTATAGAGGTTTTCCTGCCGAGTAAAACAAGGTCACTGTCAGATGTTGTATTCAGAAGTTAGAACAGTTCAAATAATCAGGAAGTGAATTACAGTGTGACTACTTCCTGATAGTTCTAAATGAAAGGAAGTGACTCAGCAGTTTCTATTTCATTCTATGGAGAAATGTTTGTTACTGACTCACCTCTCCTAGTGAATGCAACAGAGTAATTATTTGGAATTTGATCAGTAGAGGGCAATGTTAATATAAAGAAATACGAGTTTAAACTTAATAACTCTGGAAATGTACATATCGCAGCAGTGGGAGTACCACTGTTTTACTCAACAGGAAAAGCCCTACAAAATAATATATATATATTATATATATATATATATATATATATATATATATATATATATATATATATATTTATTTATTTTTTCCATAACAAAAGTTTACTGTTCCATTGAGCATCTACACTTACTCACTGATATTTTGGACAAATACCGGGGTTGGTGTACTACGAATAATTGTAGCAATTCTGGGGCAAACCAACTGCACAACAGGGGACAAATACAATGCAGATGGATTTAAACTTTGAACAACAGAGAGGTATCCTACTCATCGCGTAATAACATAACCAGGAACAATAAGGAGAGCATGTACTGGTTCCTACCTTGTGAGGGGATGGTGTCTTCTGAACAGCAGGGTGTCGTAGTCTGTGTGCTGTACCCACTAGAACACTGAAGGGAGTCCCTACTGCTCCTCTGTGTGTCCAGCTGTAGTCCTCTGCTCAACGCTAGAGCCAGCTCATCACAGTTCTCAGCTTCCTCCCCTTGCTGTAAAGAAGACACAAATAGAACATATTAAACACTATATATACACATATACACAAGACAAACTGTTTCACAGAAACACGTGTTAACTTCTCCAGCTTGGCTTGCCATGGCTTGCAGTGTGTGTAAGACCACCTTGTTATCCCGTCTGTTGTACTGAAGCACACAATAAAGTGGACTTTTTAACAGGTGAGTGTTGGCTCCTTCTTTCTATTTGTGTAAAGGTTCCACAGATGAAGTGCCCTGGTTTAAATATGAGTGTCCTATAGCTCAAGGTATAGCTTATATGGCAGTAATAGTACGGTATATACAAGGTATACATAATGCACATTGGCATAGTAATGGAAGTCTGGGCTGTAATAACTTTGAAACAAACCATTTCTTACTCAAAAGATAAAAATATCTAAAATATCCATTTTTTTTTTATTTCAGAATACAAATGTACTGTACTTTTAACACTTTGAGTGCCAATGGGGTATCCAAAGGTTTGCTCTGCAATGCATTGGATACCCCTCAGGCACTCAAAGGATTAATATTATAAAGCTACCCCATGCCAGGTCATACAATACTATTTACATGCACCTGCACAATTGCACATCGTTGCTATGTGATGTAACAGTGACAGAGAAGGGGGTTAAAGGAGACCGGTTCCGTTACAATGCTCTTTACCCTGCATGCTGCTGGCACTGTTGTGTTCCTGGGAATTGGAGCCTCGTCTGTCTGTCCCGGACTTGTATTTTGGGCTCCTCCTCCTGGAGAGTCTGCCTCACGTTTGCGCCGCTGAAGGGTGTTCACCATTGGCTGGTCGTATGGACCTGGTTTAGCCCAGTCCTGAATGAAAGGTTATAGACTGTATATGTGTGGAATAGGCATTTTCTGCTTAAGGAAGAAAACTTGTTTGCAGGTAGTGATACCTTTTAGTGGACTGACTTATACATAACTATAACATGAATTCCATAGAAAAAAAAGGGACAGTCAACCTGTCTATTCCCAGCTCTTTTTGGACTTCATCTCCCATCAATGTCAGCCAGCCTCTGGCAGAATGACTTGATGGGATTTCTAGTGCAACAATGCTGCGCTGTGGTATAAGTTGGCGCTATATATCATATTATAATAATAATACTAACAGCTGGAGAGACATAGGTTTCCCAACTTTACAATAAAAGGCATCACCAAATACAAGCAAATTGATTTTCTCTCTGACCAGTATTACAGTCAGTATGTTTATAAAGGAGCAGCAACACAGCTTAATAATAAATTCCCCCATACCTTCTGATGAACAGAAAATCCTAAAGGTCCTTATGAATTAATTCTGCTTGGTTCCCCTCCCTAAAGTTAATCTTTAATTAATACTGGATATCATGTCCACTGAGGCAAACATGTTTCTTTGTTGCCAGACTCCAGGACCCGAAATGCCTCCCTCAGAAAGCTTACTTCCTGAAGAAGGCTTCAGTAGGCAGAGTTGGGGGACCTGGAGTCTGGTTACAGAATCATGTCCATCCCAGGTGTACATGATATCCCACACTAATTCAGTATTAATTCAAGAGAACCAACTCATGCAGAAACTGATTCATAGGAACCATTAGGATTATCCCAGAGAGGATATCCAATGCATTGTGTTGCAATGAGTTGTATACCGCTCTGGCTCTCAAAGAGTTAAGGTAAGTGGAGATTTATTATTAAGAGGCATTAGTGTTTCTTTAACAATTTGAGTTCCAGAGGGGTAAGCAACACAGTGCAATACATTGCGAACCTCTCTGGCACTCTGCGGATTAACCCCTGTATACCAGTGGGGTGGCCAAAGCATTGCAACACCACTCTCACACTCATAGAGTTCAAGGGATAGTAATACTTAAGATGTAAAAAATATATATGTTGTAAGGTTTATGTCCCCAAATAAAACAAGGGTACTCCCACTGCTGAGAGATATTTTATTAAAAAATGATAACAGCTCAAACTTGAATTTTTAGGTGCAATATCACAGTGGCCTGAAAATTTACAGTGGCGCTGTTACTACACCATCCTATGGAGATTTATGGTCAACAGACCAGAGTAGTCCATAGGATGGTATAGCAACAGCGCCACAGTAAATTTTCAGGCCACTGTGATATTGTACCTAAAAATTCAAGTTTTTACATATTAAGTATTACTATCCTTTTAACTAAACAAATACACAGCCGGGTGAGAGCAGTCAGTCTGACAGCAGACCCAAAAGATAAGAGAAGGTTAGTCAGTTTAGAGTTCAATGCACAAAGAATTTCAGTAAATAAAGTGGAGAGAAAGGACCATTAGTATAATTTGCACAAGATAAAGAAAAATGGACATATCCATGTTAACCTCTCCGAATGGCAAAACAGTATGTTACACACCCACTGACACTGGTGAGCTGGGTACCGAATGCCAAAGTGCAACTAGGCAAGGGAATGTAATGACATATAATAATAATAAATAAATACACCTTTGTGGGACAATACAAAATAATGCCTTTGAAAGCCAGAGGGTTGCTCCATAATGCATACCTCCCAAGTGGCTCTTTCCTTCCCTGGTATACCTCTGTTTAGGAGATCAAAAAGCACTGTGCGTGTATTTAAGTGTATCACATTGCTGCACAGCAATAACCTCACATTATTATTTAACCCCTTAGTAACCGAAGCGCATTGCTTTCCACAACCCATTAGTCCAAAAGGGTTTAAGGTTGGCCAATAAACCCAACATACACTGCAAGGTGTCAGAAGATGAGGCCTATAAACCCAACATACACTGCAAGGTCTCAGTAGACGAGGCCTATAAACCCAACATACACTGCAAGGTCTCAGAAGATGAGGCCTATAAACCCAACATACACTGCAAGGTCTCAGAAGATGAGACCTATAAACCCAACATACACTGCAAGGTGTCAGAAGACGAGGCCTATAAACCCAACATACACTGAAAGGTCTCAGTAGACGAGGCCTATAAACCCAACATACACTGCAAGGTCTCCGTAGACGAGGCCTATAAACCCAACATACACTGAAAGGTCTCAGTAGACGAGGCCTATAAACCCAACATACACTGCAAGGTCTCAGAAGGGGAGATCTAGAAACCCAACATACACTGCAAGGTCTCAGTAGACAAGGTCTATAAACCCAACATACACTGAAAGGTCTTAGTAGACGAGGCCTATAAACCCACATACAGTGCAAGGTCTCAGAAGGGGAGATCTATAAACCCAACATACACTGCAAGGTCTCAGTAGACAAGGTCTATAAACCCAACATACACTGAAAGGTCTTAGTAGACGAGGCCTATAAACCCACATACAGTGCAAGGTCTCAGAAGGGGAGGCCTATAAACCCAACATACACTGCAAGGTCTCAGAAGGGGAGGTCTATAAACCCAACATACACTGCAAGGTCTCAGAAGGGGAGGTCTATAAACCCAACATGCACTGCAAGTTCTCAGAAGATGAGCCCTATAAACCCAACATACACTGCAAGGTCTCAGCAGATCAGGTCTATAAACCCAATATACACTGCAAGGTCTCAGAAGATGAGGCCTATAAACCCAACATACACTGCAAGGTCTCCGTAGACGAGGCCTATAAACCCATCCCTCTGTGAGTGTTGAAGAGGAGGCCCAGAAAGACCATCCTCTGCGAAGGAACAAGGTCTGACTTGTCCAAGCTGATGATCCACCCGTGATGGGAGAGAGCATGAATGCAGTCCTGCCCCTGCTGGTGAAGGAGTCCCGGAGAAGATGCCTTCTGAAGGAGGTTGTCCATATACGGAGTCACCCTGATGCTGTTCCGATGTAGGACGGAGATCAAAGCTCCCAGGACCCTGTTGAAGAATTGAGAAGCCATGGTCTGGCCAAAGGGAAGGGCACAAAAACTGGAAATGTCCTCGGTCGCAGGCAAAGCAGAAAAACTGCAGACTCTCTGGATGAATGGTGATGTGCAGATAGGCGTCTTGAAGATCCAGAGAAGCCAGAAAGTCCCCAGGAGACATGACCGCTATCACTGTGCGCAGAGACTCCTGGCGGTATTGGGACCAGATCACAAAGGAGTTGAGATCCTTCAGATCCAAAATGTAACGACAGCTCCCTTCCTCCTTGGAAATCACAAAGAGGTTAGAGTAGAATCCCAAAGCCCCTCTCCTGAGGGGGAACTGGCTCCAGGACTGCCTTGGCCAGAAGGGCCTTTATAGCTTCCTGGAAAATGCAGCGCTTTTCTGTTCCGAAGGGAGAACGAGAAGCAAAGGTCCTGGGAGGAGGAAGAGAGGTGAAGGGAATCCTGTACCCCCGTAGCCACCACCTGTAAAACACACGGGTCAGCCACAGAGGCCTGCCAAGCCGAGAGGTAGTGGCGTAAGCCGCCACCTACCTGTGGGTGGGGACCCGGGTTTGGCCAGTCAAACAGGAGGAGGTTTGGAAGCCTTGGGCTTCGCGGAGGACTTGGATCTCCATTGCTGCTTAGGCTTGGATGAGGAGCACAGAGCCTGAGGGAACGTCTGGGTCGCTTGGCGTGAGTCTGCTTGAAAGGGACAAAAAAGCCGATTCCTTTTGACAGGCGCCTTCTTCATCAAGAACACTGGCAGGTGAGTACTCTTCCCACCAGTGGCTTTGTTGATGAGATCCTTGAGCTCAGGCCCAAACAGGAAGGAGCCCTGAAAAGGCAAAGACAGGACAGCCTTCTTGGAGGCCATGTCAGCAGACCAGATCTTGAGCCAAACAGCACGTCTGGCTACCACAGACATGGTAGATGCCTTGGCTACCATACGTACAGCATCAAACAGGGCAGCAGAGACATAATGCTGAGCCTCAGCAATGTTAGAGAGAAGTCGCAACATGTCAGAAGTAGGGGCTCCCTGAAGGACAGCAGAAGTGAGCTGTTCAGTCCAAACAGCTACAGCCCTATTTACCCATGCAGAAGCAAATGCAGGGTGGAGGACAGAGCCCGCTGTCGCAAAAATAGCCTTGAGAGAAGTCTCAAGCTTCTTATCAGTCCAGTCTTTGAGAGCAGAGGTGTCAGCCTCCAGCAAAGCAGTGAACTTAGAAAGCTTGGAAACTGGGGATGGACCCACTGCAGGACGGCCGTTTCAGAGAATGGGTAAAGTTTAGCAAACTTCCTAGACACAGATGGTTTCTTGTCTGGAAACTTCCACTCCTCTGACACCAAGCGGTCAAGAGTGGGGTTAGGTGGAAAACAAGCATGGGGCCTAACAGGTTCCTGAAACACATCAGAGGGGTCAGAAGATGCCTCCTGCACCAAGGGAATGCTCAGGGTAGACAGCACAGCCCTGATCAGGCCCTCAGCTGAGAGAACGGGGTCCGCCTCAAAGGGATCCCTAAAAAACAGATGAAGGAACAGCTGAACAGTCATCATCATCAAAGTCCACCAACAATTCCTCCTCAGAGGAGTCAGACACATCATGTATGCCCGGCAGTTTAGGCAGGTAAGATCTTATGGGGGCGGGGGTCTGCCACGAGTGGAAGACCCCCTGTAAGGTGGATGGAAGGAGTTGTAAGGTGGACCGGAGGTCCCTGGTAGTAGCCTTAAACTCTTGCATCCATACTGGCTCTAGTGCATGGCTGGATGCCCCTGCAGGGGATTCCGGGGCAGCAGCGCATGCTGGGCAAACATGACCTGAGTATTCTCTAGGTAACCCTGAGTGACATGAGGAGCAATGAGAAATGGGGCACACAGACACCCCAGTATCCTTAGTCTTAGGTTTAGCCCCAGAGTGTAACGGAGTAGACATTCTCACAGAATCAAGCGGTCAAAGTATCAAAACACTCACAAAATAGTGTGCATGATAAATAAATGCACCCCAGAAATGATAAATAAGACGTATCTGGTAGGTGAAGGGTTAAACTGCGTAGAATACTTGATCTGTGAATACACAAAATGGCTACCGCGACGGAAGCCAATCGGAAACGAGTGCACAAAGTGGGCGCACATGGGAAACGTAGTTTCACTAACGGAGTACCCCAACAGTGCCCGAAGCCCCCTAAAGACCCCCAACATCCCCAGAACATGGACGGGATGACAGAGTAAGGGCAAACCCACAAAATGAGCCATCTCTGACCTCACTACATGGAGCGGTTGCAGAAATATGTCCCAAACTGTAATGTCCCATAGAAGTGAATGGAGCAATGGCGTCTACACGGTAAACGCAGGCCTTAAAGGTGAGGAACATAAAGTTAACGAGGTGAATACTAAAACATAAAACCACTCAAAAGCCCACTAGAATAAAACAGTAGACCCAATAAACACTGGTCCCAGTAGAGAAAGTGTCCAAAGCCCCCTCAAAACGTGCTAACCAGCAACAAAAGGGTTAAGCTACCACAGAATCTTGCTCCAAACACCTCACAGACATACAGAATAAACCCAATGAGTGCATGAGTATGCAATAGGAACTCCAAATGAGACCCCTGTGCGGAGGGGAAGCATGGGACATGTGGACCTCAGCACTCAAAGGGTGCTCACCTTTTTTCAGCAGGTCTTCTGTCTTCAGATTACCATATATCAAGAAGCCGCCTCAGTGGGCAACTCCTGGGGAAAGAACTTGCAGCCAAGATTTTCCTCCCAGGGCTTAGGTCCACAAAAGCACCCGGTAAACTGAGCTATCCACATTTAGGTGATGGGAATTGTCAGTGAAGGTTATCCGCCTAATGATGGTATCCCATATCTAACAGAAAAATAATAAAAAAGCTAAAACTATAGCAGAACTGTTCTTTTGCCTTGTGTCTTGACCAAGGAACAAATCTTACTGGTTGGGGATTGGCTAGCTGCAAGTTAAGGAGAGGAGGTAGGCTCCACCTAGCAGTCACTTCTCAGAATTGTTCCTGCCTATTAAAGGGGCTGATCGCCTACCCAAAGTTACCAGTAACCTGTATTGGATGACAGAGAAAACTGACTATACTTAATTATTATTATTTTTCCCTCTTCACTTACTTTTTTACACTTATGTCCCTGACAGTGAGCTCCCTGGTTCTGTTTCCAGAAATATTTTCTGTTTGGAACTGTGACAGCATGATCTTGATACAATGTAACTGCATCCCTGAGGCAGTGAACTGGAATACAATATATATATTTGCTTATGGTATCTAAAGCCGTACCGCAAGTCACTGAAATATATATATCAGTAAACACAAAAATAAAGGTGATAGAAAGATAGGTTTAAAAGCCCAAGCAAGATGATCCACTTCAATTTAACATGGTGCATCAAGGAGCTGTAAACCCAAAAAGAGACACTTTGATGTAATGAGGTAGTATGGACTCAGACTTTATTGAAAAGTAACATAAAACAGCAATAGCTGATAGATCACATATACTTTATAATTATACATTACATGTGATCTGTCAGCTATTGTTGTTTTATGTTACTTTTCAATAAAGTTTGAGTTTTTAATTGTCCCTACTACCTCATTACATCAAAGTACTGAACGTGTCTCTTTTTGGGTTTTGTAAGGGAAAATCTTTTGCTTCTGCAAGGCCTACAGATGCGCATTAGCTATGCTCTGCTCAAAATATAATATTTCTAGCTATGGTTTGTTCTAATAGTTATAGTTTGATAAGCACTAATTTAGCAAATGATATCAACTTGAATTTGTGAACAACATGTCCAGAACAATTCTTTTTATAACAGCCCCTTGATGCACCATGTTAAATTGAAATGGCTCATCTTGGCTGAGCTTTTAAACCTATCTTTCTTTCTACTTTATTTTCTTGTTTACTTTAATAGACTGGAGGCAGGGATATCTGCTGCAGACAGAGTGTTACACTGCATCACTCTGCTTTCACAGTCCCTGACAGAAAGCTCTCTGGAAAAAAAAGAGATCCTGAAAGTTTATTGTCATGGACAAAAAAATGGAAAAAGTGAAAATGTAAAAATAATAATAAAAAGTAGAGGCTATATGACTTCAGAGATTATGCACTTGCAGAATATGTAGAGACAAAAAGTACATTTATTGTCAGTTTAAAGTGATGGCAACCCTAAACCTAAGTGGGTAAAAGCAGCTGAGTAAATTGTATGTGTTTAATTTCTCCTCCAAAACATACAGCAATGCAAAAAGGTGCTACGGATACCCCCTATTGTGTTAGAAGGGGTCTGCTGAACATTGCTCTGAAATGATGTTATCCACAACCCTGTATCTAGTGGGAGAGAAGTGGTTAGCAACTATGTGAAGACATTTTCATCTCAGACACGTTAGCTACTGGGCTGTAAAATGAGAAGAAGATAGAAGTTATGGAAAGTTAGTTGATAAAAAGAAGTGAAAGTTTAGGTTGATCTGTTTGGATAACCCACACTGGGGATTTAGAACTCAATACCACGCAATGAATATTTATCAGGACCCTGGTTCTTTAGGTCATCTCACTAAAGGAGCAATAAAGCTTTATTATAGAAAAAAAATACATTGTAGGCCAGGGATGGACAACATGAGGCTCTCCAGCTGCTGTTACACCACAACTCATATCACTTCTTGCCAGCCAATGGCTGAGGGAAATTAAGGGAGTTGTAGTTAGATACCGGGTCCTGTAGAACTGCACCCTCTGCAATTCCTGTAGCTACTTCCACGGGAAGAGTCTAGACTGAGAGGTAGTGCAAGATATTGCTTTCTGTCAGTGTGCGTTATCCAGAGGCAAGGTAGGAGAAGTCTGAACACAAGATGTCCATCCCCTAGAATCCAGTCTAGGCAGGAGAGAATGCACACAACAACAAACCTTCCAGGTGGGGATCTTGGATGATGGCAACATGCCTGGCCCAATGGTGTAATAGTGGTGACATTCTGATTGGACAGAACTAGAGCGGGTCCAGGGGCGGGAGGCAGGAAGCGGGAAATGAGTGAAAGGGCCTGAGGACAGGTCACTGGACACACTATAGTGATAATACCCATTAGATAACTGCAGACGGACAACACAAAGGTAAAAGAAACAAAAACAGGGAGAAAACAAAATCAATATGATGGTATAAAAAGGGACACGTTCTAATGATACGTAGGGTTCTATGTTCTAAAGAAAAGTGGTCACCTGGGGCCAAACCAACTGCAACATGGGGGGAGGCAAATAACCGTTCTTAACTAGGTTAATGGCCCACCTCTGGCAGTCAAAGTGTTAACCTCTTCAAGGGCTTAAAAGCCCCATTTGCCCTGTATGGTGCAGCTGGTTTGCTCCAGATAACTACACTTTCTTTATGAACATAAAGGCCTTAAAGGTGAACTATACCTATAGTAATATGTGATTCTTAATTTAACAGAAGAGTTTACTAAGTTCAGTATTGCTATCCATATTTTTTAATATTGTTTCTATTGGAAGTCTGCAGCAGTCACAAGCTGTAGCCTTCCATTTCACAGTACTATTCTCTGTTGCATGGTTACGCAGAACAATGTGAAGTGGGGTGGGGAGAGACTTCTCTTTGGAAACTAGCTAAATGCAGGAAGTGTCCAGCTATGAAATACAGTAGGCAGACAAACAGTCAGTAGGTACACAGACATATAGATAAATAGATAGACAGACAGACAGATAGACAGACAGACAGACAGACAGACAGACAGATAGATAGATAACCCTAAAAAGACAGTATAAGGTGCAAATATGCATAACTACAGAAGAGGTCCCATAAAATGTTAACATTAAAGAGGGTGATTCGGTCTTAGACCACTCCCAGTACAGCAACAGTTATTTAGTTATGCTATACTGCCCGTGCTGAAAAGTAAGCTGCTGGGTGATGGTGCTTTTACACAGGTAGCTATCACCTGGAGTGAATGTACTAAAGTCCAAAACTGCATCTTTACTACACATACCCAGGAACATAGTAAAGCTGCATCAGGGCAGATGGCACAAAGCCACCAGCAGAGCTTGTGTTACTCATAGCAACCCCAATTAATATCTAGCCCATCCGAGACTCAGCTACATGCCCAAAGAGACTGAACTGCCAGGAGAACGCAGCAGAAGGTGAGAAGTGACAACCCTTTTGACCACCCCTAGATTAGATAGCTAGAGTTAAAGACGCAGAGATATAGTCACAGATAGAATGATATTTACAAAGGGAAAGGCACAGAGATAAAGTCACAGACAGAATGATATGTACAGAGGGAAAGGGGCAGAGATAAAGTCACAGACAGAATGATATGTACAGAGGGAAAGGGGCAGAGATAAAGTCACAGACAGAATGATATGTACAGAGGGAAAGGGGCAGAGAAAGTCACAGACAGAATGATATGTACAGAGGGAAAGGGGCAGAGATAAAGTCACAGGCAGAATGATATGTACAGGGGGAAAGGGGCAGAGATAAAGTCACAGACAGAATGATATATACAGAGGTCCATACTCTCTATATAAAGTCACAGATAACAAGATATATACAGCAGTAAAGACACAGAGATAAAGTCACAGGCAGAATGATATATACAGAGGTCCATACTCTCTATATAAAGTCACAGATAACAATTTATATACAGCAGTAAAGACACAGAGATAAAATCACAGATAGAATGATATACACAGAGGTACAGACACAAAGTTATACAGACTAACATTAACCTGACTGCTGTATGGATATCTAACTAGGAAAGTCCTTCTGTTAAACAAATTAAGAACCAGTTATTCCCATACGCATAGTTTGCCTTTAATATATAAATCAGAATGCAACAAAAAAATATGAATAAGGAAATAACAAAACTGAATTAAATGGTAAATAAATAAAAACTTACAGTATAACTGGAGAGTCGATGATATTTATGCTATGTATGTAGAATGTTGTACATCCCCAGGTAAATACAAACACATATACTTTTATTTCTACAAGTCAGAAAATACCCGCACAAACAGATAGTGTCATAAAGATGTAATACCGTTTGGGAATATTGAGTCCCCCCCTCTACTGGAAAATCTATGAATTGCTCAGCACTGATACAATCAGAAACACACCGTGTATTACACTATGGGATTTAATTTAACCCTTTGAGTGCCAGAGAGGTATCTTGTGCATTGCAGCACAATGCATTGGACGCCTTTCTGGCACTCAAAGGGTTAATGAAAATTGCTTGTGCAGAAAAGAATTGCGGTTGCATTTCAAATATTTAAAGGTGACACGGTCACGTTGAGCCTGAAAAAAAAAAGTGTCCCACTGCATCTAAAATCGCAATAAACCCTTTGAGTGCCAGAGAGGTATGCAACGCATTGCGTTGCATACCCCTCTAGCACTCAAAGGGTTAATTGTGATAACTGAATAAAAAGTAACACGCAAGATAGTGACAGCTTGTGAGAGTGGATTATGTATTACACACAAAATCTCCACATTGTATTTCTATAGACCACAAAATTGTCACGTTAATATACTGTTTTCTTCTATGTATCATCTACTGGATATTTATCACTATAATAAGCACATAATATATGCTATATGGGTATAGGCCTTCCTCCTGTGCAGTAGCAGTCCTGATCTACAAGATAATGACATTTACACGGAGCAAACATTTATTGCAATGTTGTGAGGTTTTGCTCCTACAGCATCAGGGCCTGTTAACCCTTTGAGTGCCAGTGGGTTAGCCACCGCATTGCGAAGCAATGCATTGGCAATCCCCTCTGGCACTCAAAGGGTTAATGTGTGTTCATTTCACTTTACTATGTAAGCAAATGTATCACTGTGGCACGAAGAGGCAAATTTAATATTTCCACATTGGCTACAAAATTGTTCTCAGTAAAGCATTCTTCATTGAGTACTTTTTAACTTCTTGGATGCCAGAGACGTCACCAATGAATTGTGATGTATCTAGCACCCAAAAGGTTATCATCAAACTATTTATCACCCACAGTTTTATTGCACCAATACTATTTACTATAATAATACACAGTGAAATCAGAATTACATTTTAATTCTGACACAATACTTCCATTAACCCTTTTCTGGCGCAGAAAGGTGTGTAACATCCTCAAAGGGTTAAATGCATAACTGGATATTACAAACACAGGGAAATGGTGAATTTTTAGAGACTTTGATGCAGATATTTTATTAAATTTGATGTGTCCTGAAAAACGTGCACATTAATTGGAGGTTGTGGTGCTGGTTGAATGGATTCACCCCAAAACTCTGCTTAGAAGTGAGAGAGAAAGAAGAGGTGTGTGAAAGACGCAGCTGGATTTAAATGTAAGGCACCCCTAGGCGAAGACATCCAGTGTGCTTTTAGTCCCGCCCATGGCCACACCTCCTCCCCTGGCTGGGCTCCACCCTAACCCCCACCTACTGTGATAGACGAGAGAGAAGTGACATAGAAAAGAGAAGGCAGAGAGAGGAGAGAATGAGAAGGAAGAAAGGAGATGGAAGAGACAGATGACAGATAAAGGATATGAGAGAGAAAATGGACAGAGAAAAAAGAAAAAGGAGAGAATGAGAAGGAAAAGAAAAGATAAATAAGGAGAGACGATACAGATGAGAGAGAAAAAGTACACTACCGTTCAAAACTTTGGGGTCACTTAGAAACGTCCTTGTTTTCCATCAAATGGATTGCAAAATGAATAGGAAATACAGTCAAGATTAGAAATAACGAATTGTGTCCTTCAAACTTTGCTTTGGTCAAAGAATCCTCCATTTGCAGCAATTACAGCATTGCAGACCGTGCAGAAGAGATTTCACCTCATGCTTCCTGAAGCACATCCCACAATTTGGGTTGATGGGCAGTTCTTATGTACCATACCGTCAAGCTACTCCCATAACAGAAACCAGGACATTTCTAAGTGACCCCAAACTTTTGAACGGTAGTGTATCTGGGAGAGAGCAGTTAGAAGAGAGAAGGGACAGAGAAAAAGAAACGAAAGATAAAGAAGTAAGCGATAAGAAAAAAGGAGGAGAGAAAAAGAAAAGCTAAAGGAGAAAAAGAGGGGAGAAACATAGGAAGAGAATGTAGAGAGAAAGGAGACATAATGGAGGAAGAGAAAGAAAATAAAGAACAAGATGGCAGAAAAAAGAAGGGAGAAAGAGAGAGTAAAGGAGGAGAGAAAGGGGAGAGCAAAAGTAGAGAGAAAAGTGAGAAAAGGAACAGATAAATTAGAGAGGAAAGAGGTGAAAGGAGAGAGAGAGAAGGGAAAGAAAAAGTAAACTAAACAGAGAAAGAAGGGAGAAGAACAAGATGGCAGAGAGAAGAATGAGAGGAGAATAAAAGGGATTAAGGAAAAGAGAAAGAAACCCAGATGGCAGAGAGGTAATAAACCAGAGGGAAATAAAGAGGAGAGAAAGAAGACAGGAAGAGAGAAGAGATAGGAGAGAGACTAAAGACAAAAAGAAGAAGAGAGAAAGAAGACAGGAAGAGAGAAGAGATAGGAGAGAGATTAAAGACAAAAAGAAGAGGAGAGAAAAAAGGCAGGAAGAGAGAAGAGATAGGAGAGAGATTAAAGACAAAAAGAAGAGGAGAGAAAGACAAGAAGAAGAGGAGAGAAAAACAAGAAGAAGAGGAGAGAAAAGAGACAGGAGAGAGACTAAACACAAAAAGAAGAGGAGAGAAAGAAGACAGGAAGAGAGAAGAGACACGAGAGAGATTAAAGACAAGAAGAAGAGGAGAGAAAGAAGACAGGAAGAGAGAAGAGACAGGAGAGAGACTAAAGACAAGAAGAAGAGGAGAGAAAGAAGACAGGAAGAGAGAAGAGACACGAGAGAGATTAAAGAGAAGAAGAAGAGGAGAGAAAAGACAGGAAGAGAGAAGAGACAGGAGAGACACTAAAGACAAGAAGAAGAGGAGAGAAAGAAGACAGGAAGAGTGAAGAGACAGGAGAGAGACTAAAGACAAAAAGAAGAGGAGAGAAAGAAGGCAGGAAGAGAGAAGAGATAGGAGAGAGATTAAAGACAAGAAGAAGAGGAGAGAAAGAAGGCAGGAAGAGAGAAGAGACACGAGAGAGATTAAAGACAAGAAGAAGAGGAGAGAAAAGACAGGAAGAGAGAAGAGACAGGAGAGACACTAAAGACAAGAAGAAGAGGAGAGAAAGAAGACAGGAAGAGTGAAGAGACAGGAGAGAGACTAAAGACAAAAAGAAGAGGAGAGAAAGAAGGCAGGAAGAGAGAAGAGATAGGAGAGAGATTAAAGACAAGAAGAAGAGGAGAGAAAGAAGACAGGAAGAGAGAAGAGACACGAGAGAGATTAAAGACAAGAAGAAGAAAGAGAACATTGATGAGGGAAGGGGGTGAAGACAGTAAATAAAGATTATGTGAGAGATTCCCACTGGAGACATTTATAGCTAAAACCTATGACAGACAGATCAACAACACTGGAGTCCAGGCCTTAACGGCTCTACTGCAGGGGAAGGAAACCCGTGGCTCTCCAGTGGTTGGTGGAATAAAATTGAATCCATTATCCTCCACCAGTCATTGAGTGGTTAGACAGGATGGGAGTTGTCTACCACTGTTCTGTTGAATGGACACACATACGTAATACAGAAATATACAAATATATTCTTTAACCCTTTGAGTGCCAGAGGGGGTATTATACCCCCTCTGGCACTCAAAAGGATAAAAGTGACATGAAACCACCTACTCAATAAATCACTAAAAATTGGTAGAGATGGCTGCGTGTGACCCTCCTGCTGTTGTTGTTAGACTACTTCGCCTACTATTCTGGGACCTTTAGTCCAACAACAGCTGGGGAGCCATCAGTTGCCAATCTCAGTCTTAAGGCAACACTGTCTCTAGGGGCCCTATGTTCAAGAGAAAAGAGGAGCAATTCTGGGGCAGACCAATTGCACTACAGGGGGCAATAAAAGAAGTTAATTGATTTAAATGTAATTAACCCCTTGACTGCTACCATTCAAGGGATAAAAAGCCCCATTCAAAGTAATGGAAATTAGGGGAATTTGTATTCTGGTGTAGTTGGTTTTCCCCATAATTACTCTACTGCAGTGGTTCTCAACTCCTGTCCTCAGGACCCACTAACAGGCCAGGACTTAGGGATGTCTCTGCTAGAGCACAGGTGTGGTGATCAGAGGCTCATTCACATTGATTAACTCACCTGTGCTCTTACAAGGAAATCATGTGATCAGAGGCTCATTCACATTGATTAACTCACCTGTGCTCTAACAAAGAAATCACCAAATCCTGGCCTGTTAGTGGGTCCCGAGGACTGGAGTTGAGAACCACTGCTCTACTGTTTCTCTGACAATATGACCCCTTGGTGTTCATGCATGAAAAAAAAAATCATATAAATGAAGCCGAGTGGCTCGTTCACCTTGTCTGTAGAGGCCCAGGCACCCATGGTGGACCCGGAGCTGACGGATGTAGGGGAACTGCACTCACTCACGGACTGGCAAGTCTCCGAGGCTTCAGAAGAGGCCGAACTTGATGAGTTCTGCCAGGTGTAGGATAGAGGGGGTGGTATGGGGGGGATGATAATAAAGGGAAGAGGAATGGGAGGGGACAGAAGCACAGGGTCACTATAACATGTATTTATAAAGATCCAATAAATACCACAACACTACCCAGTTGGGTTAGTAGAGCTGGATTTACACCTCAGACGCAACCAAAGCAGTAGATCTCAGTCATTTTTGGCTTGAGGCATCCCTAACTTCCCTAAGTCTAGAATTCTCGAGGTACACCTAATTCTTATAGGCTATTCGTCACAGGCATAACGAAGGTATATTATATATATATATATATATATATATATATATATATATATATATATAGTTGTTATTGAGTCAGAATGACCACAATAGCCATATTGTGTATAACAAATTCTACAAACATACACCTGAAACTCAAGATTCTATTTTAATCATGGGAGAACAGTGTAACTAAAGTTATTACACATGGCCCCCTGGTGGAGGACCACTGCACTAGGGTAAGCCCATAGCCAGATCCCATGGTCACCCCCCCCATTGTTACCATGGCCCACCTCTAGCCCAGCCTAGGATCATAGGCACAAAGTAAAGGAGAAATTATGGAGCAAATGCTTTGGCGACCTCTCTAGCATTCAATGAGTTAACACTTTGAGTGCCAGAGGGGGTATGCAATGTATTGCAATGTGTTGTGTACCAATCTGGCAATCAAAGGGTTAAAGTGGACATGGCACCTTGAATCAAGATTGCATATTTGAAAACCTCATTAAAAACTGTCTTTGCGTCATGCAGCCAAAAGAGCAGCAGATCTATAGTTTACGAGATTATTAGTACTTTTATTTCTGTACGTGAGGTGAGTGCTGTACCATATGATAATTGATGTTAATGCTGACTTTCAGTGCAGTCTTGTATGCTAATTATGCTCAGTGCTGCACTGAAAGACTTTCACTTTCACCTTCCATAAATAAAATATCAATATTTCCTAAATGTTGCATCAGATGGACTTTTGGCTAACACAGTGATTCTCAGCTCCAGTCCTCGGGGCACACCAACAGGTTATGTTTTCAAGATATCCCTAATTAATCACAGGTGAATCAATGATAATGACTGACTGACTGTGATTAAGCAGCAATAACCAGGAAACCTGCACTGTTGGTGTGTCCTGAGGACTAACGTTGACAAACACTGGGCTAACATAACACACAGGCAGTTTTAAATGAAGGTTAAAATATGCAAACAAATTCAAGGTGATAGGTCCTCTTTAAAAGCCCTATTTTATTCAAAGTGAATTTGGTGAATTGTCGTTTATCCCCTATGGGTCCTCTTGATATTCTTCTCCACCTCTCTGGCAATGAAAGGGTTAAAAGCCCCATCTAATTCGATGGGCATTCCCATTTCTCCCCTGTGGCGCACATGATTTTCTCCAGAACTGTACTTGTTCAGACAACAAATTCCCTTTGAATAAAAAGGTGTTTTTAATCCCCTCACTCTCTAGCATTCAAGTGGTTAATAGCTCCATTTAAATCACTGTGATTTATAATTTATCCCTTATGGTGCAGCTGTTGAAATTACTTGGATGCCCCTGCATTAAGGTCTTTACGATGGCGGAGCATGTGTGTTGGTGTTCACCAAAACGACCACTCTCTCTCATACATGTCCTGAATTGTAGGTATATGATACATGATTTTATGGACAGTGTCTTAGTGCAGAAAATGAGCTATGCTGTTTGATTAGTGCATTACCCACGTTTACCTACCCATTACCCACATCACTGAAACCGCAAGTCAATTCTGTCCTGGTAATAATCCCTTGGTCTTACCTGATTAACAGCTTCAGGCGGCATAGGAGATGGAGACTTTGACTGAAAGGCATCCTGGGATATGAATCCGGAGTCGTGGGATGAGACGCTGGACAGCCTCATGGGGGCCTGCTGAGGCAGATTGGAGCTGCGATAGCGATAGTGTGAAGTGGGTGAGTGTGAGTGAGACCCACTTGATCTGGAGTCACTACTGTTAACGCTGTTCAGACTGCTGTATGAGACAAAGGGGAAGGGGGAAAGGAGAAGACAAGAGGGGTAGTAAAGTTTGGAAGGGGGGTGAGGGATATAAAAACAAAACAAAATAATGGTGGGAGAAAAGGGGGAGGGAAAACCAAGCACCAAATTAAAATTCCACAAGTCCAGGGCAAACAGGAAGCAAATACCAGGAAAGACAGACATAGTACAAGAGATGCAGTATCCCTTATTTGGTTCATCTAGGCTGTGACCCAAGTGGGACCCCCAATTTATCAAAGGAATATGGACGAGGTTATCCCTTTAAAAGATCTTCCCAAGGAGATGGGTAACTCTCTGTACTGGATCATTTAAGAACTCTCACTAATCATAAAAATCTGTCTTGGAACATTTGTTACTGTACATTTTTAATGTACGTTAACCCTTGGAGTGCCAGAGGAGTACACAACACATTGCAAGTTCATCTAATCCTAGCGGGAAAACTTAATAAATCTGCTCAATAAAAATCAGCTCAAAACAATCAAAGTCATTTTGTGCCG
The DNA here is from genome assembly GCA_037306005.1 of Rhinophrynus dorsalis. Classification (NCBI taxonomy): domain Eukaryota; kingdom Metazoa; phylum Chordata; class Amphibia; order Anura; family Rhinophrynidae; genus Rhinophrynus; species Rhinophrynus dorsalis. The sequence continues at coordinate 42,177,464 of CM074723.1, read as the reverse complement.
ACAAAATATCTACTGCTGATTGAAAATTTGCATTGATCAGCTAATAATCCCCATGAACCCTTTGAGTGCCAGAGGGGTACGGAACGCATTGCAAATGTGTTTTTTTTGTGTGCATTAACCCTTTGAGTGCCGTGTACCCCTCTGTCACTCAAAGGGTTAACAAATACGTGGCTAAATGCACCTCTACACATTCAGACATTTTCAGGGGCAAATGTTATTGAACTGACCATATGAAATCCTGACAAAACCTGAATCCTACCAAAAAGCCTGTATTCAGTCTAAATACAAGAAAAACCAAATGCTGGATTTACTGCATCCCTAAAAAATGTATATACATATACGTATACAGAGATACGTATGCGCACGCACAGATTAAAAGGACAACCAACACCTCCTAATACTAATCGCCTACTTACCTTACTATAGACAGAAAATCCTCCGTGGAGGCGGACATGATACTTGTTGGCTGTTGTTTCAGACTGAAGTAGAATGAGTGCATCAGCCACTTGATTTTTTCTTAACTCTTTGAGTGCCAGATGGCAATGCGCTGCGTACCCCTCCAGCACTCAAAGAGTTAATGACCAGAGGGGTATGCAATGCAATGCCCACCCCTCTCATCCTTAAAGGCTTCAGATCACCATTTGCAATGAGCTGAGTTTGGGGAACTGAGGTCCAGACAGTTACAGTCATGTCCGCCTCCATGGAAGACATCTAGGTCTCATTCAAGAGGTTATCTCTTGAACAAAGGCACCAGGGTAAAATTCATAGGGGCCATTACGATTTTCTGGCCATAGTAAAGTCATTGGGGGTTATTATTAGGAGGCGTTAATTCTCCTTTAAGTTGGACAATATTAAAGGTATAGTAATATGTTGTAGTGTTTATCCCCCCTTAGTAAAACAACAGTATTCCCACTACTGAAAGGAGTTTTATTCAAACTTGAATTTTGAAGGTGCAGTATCACAGTGGCCTGAAAAGTTGCAGTGGCGCTGTTGCTACACCATCCTGTAGAGATTTATGGTCAATTGACCAGAACTGTCTAAAAGATGGTGTAGCAACAACAACACTGCACAATTTCAAGACACTGAGATATTGCACCTAAAAAAATTGAAGTTTGAACTGTAATAACATTTGAATAAAACGCCCTTCAGCAGTAGGAGTTCCCGTGTTTTTGCAGGAGGATAAACTCCACTGTATGTATATTTTTTTTACATATTAAGTATTACTATCCCTTTAAAACACATATTGTTGGATTAAACATGCCATTGCAATTTCTATGGTTTAGCAATCAGACACAGTAAAGGTCGGAGGGAACAAGAAGTGCGGGGGGAAGAGGGGCTAGTGCACATGACCAAAAAACATGAGTTGGGAAAATACCTACCAGATGCACAATGGGGTAAGTCTAAATCATTCCAAAATTCAGGCCAAAAAAACAGCATGCAAATTAAACTGTTTTATGTGGGAAAAAAACAGTTTGTCTGAAGTGACGACAAACACATTAATCAAACAAAATGTGTTCCTTTACAAACAAGGGGCTAAAGAACAGGAAGTCTGCATTAACCCTTTAAGCTCCAATGGGGTAAGCAATGCTTTGATGCTCAAATGTTTAAACACACAAGAACAGATTTCTTTTAAATCACTTTCAAGATCCATTAAAGGAACAGTAATGCATACAAATAGTAAAGGATTATAACATCCTCCAAGGTAGCACATTTTATTTATCAGTCTCTAGATCATGACAGTATAATCTTTTACCCTTTTTTTCTAACTCATGGGTAGAAAGTGGTATTCCTAATGTATGTATGATTGGTTAGTTTTGTTTGGATAAGCCTGTAATGAGTGACAGTATCCAGGGCAGGTAATTTATGGAGCTTAGCACCCATATCTCTACTAATCAGTCTGTATCTGACAGATTGGAGACCTTACTGAACTGTCACGTTTTAGAGATGTCTATTAAAATGGCTTAAATAAACAAGGGTCGATAAATTAAATAAAAAATTAAAAATAAAAAAAAAAATCAGAGCACTCACATGACTTAACCCTATGAGTGCCAGAGGGGTATACAACACATTGAAAAGCAACGCATTGTGTATCCCTCTGGCAGTCAGAGGGTTGGAAAAAGACAGCCTTGAGAAAGGTCCCTTAGGTGTGCCGAAAAGTCGATTCACCCATATCCTATATTATAATTTGCCAAGGATGTTTGTCAGAAGCAGTCATGCTCAGTAGAGACTGCCCATGCTGTGGCTGATACCGCTTGGTCCCAGAAAGGTACGCAGTGAGGACTACGGTCTGAATTCAGAGCGCCCCGCTCCATACCAGCCGTGGTGTGTTCGGCCAGTCAGTACTGCGCATGACTGCAACGCCGCCAGTGGCAAAAGAGGATCTGGCCACCGGCCGAGGTTGCTAGGTGGCACTATGGCCCGTGTACACGGGCTTTTCAACTAGTGCTGCAATAAATCCCTATTGCTATTTTTTTTTATATCCTGTGAAATCTGTATTCTCTTACTGCGGTGCCAACCAGGATGTTTTCTGTTGGATGTGTGACTGCCAGGATCCACCATTCTTTACACATTTACTCCCGATAATAAACCATGACTGCTCCTTAACACTTTTGAATGCCAGAGGGGTACACAATGCACAGCAAAAGTGCTGTGCACCGCACTGGCACTGAAAGGGTTAAAAACTAAATTTTTAGACCATCCCTACCCACAAGAAATCATTTCTACAGATGCTAGCTTAGAGCACGATATTGAAATATTTACAATCCAGTATGTGTGTGTTAGCTCTCCTTCAATAACGCACTTTATAGCAAATAAGCCATTGATTTCTGCAGTATCAAAAGGATGAACCCTTTCAGTGCCAGAGGTGTATGCAATACATTGCTCTGGCACTGAAAGGGTTTATGTAATGGATTAGAATTCTCGTTTCAGAGATATAACATTGAAATCAGCTTATGTGGTTACCGGTAACATTTTTCACCTTCTGTCTCACAATAGTGTTCATATGTTCTTCAGTCTTAAGTACAACAATGGCGCTGTGGGCATGATGAAACTGGAGCAACTTGGGGGCGAAGCAAATGCTGTATAGGGGATAGATAACATTCCCATTGATTGTAATCGGGCTTTTAAAGGAGCTGTAAACTTTTTTTTATGAAAACCTATATGTTATACAGTTTTTCATGCTGAGTAAAACGAGGGCCCTCCCACTGCTGTCAATTATTTTATTCAAATGTTATAACAGTTCAAATAATCAGGAAGTGAATTTACTGTGTTTACTTCCTGGAAGTTCTAACTGACAGGAAGTGACAGGCAGTTTCTATCACATTCTGTGGGGAATAAGTCCGTGACTTTCCTCTCCATTAGAATGTACCAGAACTCTAATTGGAATTTGACCAATAGAGGGCACTGCAAATGTAAGAAAACACAAATTTAAATGATAATAACTCTGGAAATATGCATCTCAGTAGGGGAGTACTCAACAGGAAACACCCTATAGTATATATTTTTTCATAAAAAAAAGTTTACTGCTCCTTTAAGCTCTTGAATGCTAGAGAGGTCTCAAAATGCTCTGGAGACTTTTCCAGCACTGAAGGAGTTAAAGGTCCCACTGAAATTGTTGTTTTTATTTGTCTCCTATGATGCAGTTAGCTTGCCCCAGAATTACTCCACTTTTGAATTTATACATATGGCCCAAGCCGTTCTGAGTGCAAGGAAAGGATTGTGATATTATCTATAACCTGGCACTGCAGGACCTATTCTTCAAAGCTGCTTTTCCCAAGTGACACATAATGTTTAACCCATTAAGGACCAAAGCATTGGGCTCAGCATTGCTTTGCGTCGTGCTGCCCATCCCCTCTTGTCCTTAAAGTATTAACCTATTGCTTGTATAATAACCCTCTAAGTTCCAGAGAGGAGTGCAATGAATTGCCACTCAAAGGTTTCAAGGGGCACCAGTAATAGAGTTCATGTTGTTTGTAACATATGTAAAAGCATGTTGTAATACATACATACAGATGTAAAATTCCCTATACCTTCACAGACCTTATTTTGTGTGTGTGTAGGTGTGTGTGTGTGTGGGCAATGCATTGGTTAGTAAAGTGTTGCCTACCCCTCTGGTTCTTAAAGGTGGAATATTCAAATAAAGAAAACTTTTGTGCATGGGCTTTAATCAATAAAACTAGATTAGCGTTGTGGAGATATGAAGACTTCAAATCGGGCACTTCCGCGTTCTGCAGCACCATGTATGTGCCGCACAAAGCCACAGGACTTCCCACCTCCCTCCCAGCTGCCCCAGGGAATGCGTTCACGCTTCCCTTCGTGGGGGCAATTATGTGGGCTAACATTACAGCAAGCTACCTGGGACGGAGTCTTCATATCTCCACTAGTAGGTGAGTAAAATTAAAAAAAGAAAAAAACAACTCTAATCTAGTTTTATTGATTAAAGCCCATGCACAAATGGTTAATATTCAGATGAAGGAGCTGTACATCAAACTTTGGTTTGAAAATAATTATTTTGCAACTTTTTTTTTGGAGGAGGTGCTTTTTAAAGGTAACTACTGTAAAATCTCACACATAATACTCACAATGTTGCCCCTTTTCACTTTACGTGAAGTGGGGGGTCCGTATTATACAAAAGAAAAAAAAATACTTCCATTTGCAGCCATCTTCCTGTATCCCCCTGTGAGGACCTGTGTTATTTCAAGATAATGGTAGTACACGTAGAGGACCTGAAGGTCCTTGCAGGGCACTACTGTAGTTTTAGTGCACAGATGTCTATGCATTGTACCTACTAATGTTTTTTGGTGGGTACAGGGAGGGAAAACAAGGGTGTGTATTATGCATAGACACTTTTGTTTTCCCCTAGAATCTTCAGTTAAATTTACACCTGTGTATTATACAAAGATACGTATTATACTTGAGATTTTATGGTAGTTTGCTTTATTTCTCATCACATTTCAGTGTATGAAAAGTCACCACAATCTGGTGATGTTACTAAAACATTTTTATGCAGAACTACCGCTACCAAACACAGGGAATGAAAAGAAAAAAAAAATTTTATTGTTTGTCTTGAGCTGAAATAATGTATAAATGAAGCATATCACAGTAGTAGGAGTTCCCTCATTATATTTCCCAGGGCAGATCCTGCAATATAGGTTGATTTCATAAAACACCTTAGCCAAGTTCCATCTTTGCCAACTGACTATTGCTGTGAATGCAAATATGCCACTTTACCTCTGTGTTGTGCACCATAAAAATGTGCAATGAATCAATAACCCTTATGTATAAAAGTAGAGCACTCTGGAGTAAACAACTGCACTATGGAGGACGTAAAATAAATCCCCAAATTCGCATTCATTTAAAGGAGTTTTTAACTTGCTTAAATGCTAAAGAGTTATTCATCGTATTGCAAAGGAATGCAGTGGCTAACTCTCCAGCATTCGAGGGTATAAAAGCCCCATTTAAAACAATGGTTAGCTTGATTTGAGCTATTAGCTTGCCCCAGAATTATTCCACATTGCTTTTTTACGTTTGGCCCATTGGTGGAGTGAATCTATTTGTAGCTTGAAGACTTCTCAGATCAAATCACTAAATGCTATCGATCATGTTGCGAGTGATTGGCTATGGTCTTTCCTGAAGGCCAGGTCAATTGCTACTACGTACCTGCAAACACTGGATTTGCGAGACATGGTCGTGCTCGGTGAGGATGGTGGAGTTTGGTAGGACCAGGTATAATCAGAGCCCTTCAAGTCATGAATCACCTGATGGGAAATAATAGTATATAACACCTGCTTTCACATGAAACATAGAATTTGATTACAGATAACCATTCGGCCCATCTAGTTGCCCACTTTCCTAATGTAAAAACCTCAAACCTTTTTTGGTCCTTGGTCTTTTCTTATGTTAAGGACAACCTTATGCTCATCCCATACATGCTTAATGTATTAAATTCTACAGAATTTAACCCCTTAACGAGCGGCCGATCAGCGCGGTACGGTGAGTTAAGGACCACAGGGCATTTTTTTTTTTTTGTTCTTCCGGTTCCGGACTCCCTGAACGGCATGCAGCCACTGGGGGAGCCTGGAACTCCATGACTGTCATAGTAGTACGTCATGGGTCGTTCAGTCAGACGTACTATGACCGTCACGGGTCATTAAGGGGTTAAGCATGCATTGGATGTATTGGATAAAAACAACAACAAAACAATTAGCTAACGAGTTCAGAACGTGGCACAGGATAGACTCAAGAACCTTAAAGGAACACTAACACTTTCTAATGATAACCGCTCACTTGTGTTAATCTGGACAGAAAATCGGCATGGACACCAGGAAGCCGTTCTATGCAGAATTCATTTTTAATTGGCACTGGATGTCATGTACTTGGAGGTGAACATGATTCTTTCTGCAGGACTACGGATCCCAAGCTCCTCCTACTAAAATCACTCTCAAACAGGGAAATCCTAAAGACATGTCTGTTGTTAGGTACCCCGAGCAAAGGTGTAGGAACCAATCGTCTGTACCAGGGATAGGCAACCTGAGACATTCTGTTTAGAACTACAATTCCCATTATCCCCAGCCAGCCAACGGATAGGAATTGTAGTTCTGAACAGTTGGAGGGTCTTATGTTGCTCACTAATACTTTATTTATTTGTTTCTAGAATGTGATAGTCTAATCTTTTACCTTGTTTTCTAATACACGGGTAGTAAGTGGTGTTCCTAATTTAGGTATGACTGGTTACTTTTGTTTGCATAAGCATGTAATTAACGACAATAATGTTATCCATTAATTTAGGGCGATGAGAATCGTTGACTGGCTGGTGATGATGGGAACTGTAATTCTGGATAGCTGGAGGGCCTCAGGCTGCCCACTAATGCTTTATTCCAGTAATTCTGTACCCTATCCCTGGGATCCTCTAACAAGGCCTATCTTTAGGATTTCACTGCTTACACACACACACACAAGCAAGGAAATCTTAAAGGCATGGCCTGTTCGGAGTCTCTAAGGAGATGGTTGGGAATCACTGGCCTACTACTTCAAGAGACTGCCCAAGAAGTATCAACATGAAGGACCATTGTGACCGGTACGTGGTCTCGTTGTTCCTTAAGGCTCAGAGTGTGCTCAGAGTGTCTCCTCTCACCCTTCCCTCGATATTTTATTATTTTTTTCTTCTTGTTTTACAGGTTACATTGCAGAAACTGTTGTAATTACGTCAATTATTCGCTTTTGTATTTAGCTAGAGCAGGCTAGTGTGAGATTCAGTGGCGCAACTAGTCATTGCAGGGCCCCAGTGCAAAACATAAATATTTTCACAATAGCATAAGTAGAATATTAGAGCCTGGGGCAAATGGCGCTCTCCTTGGATGGAGGGCCCTGGTGCAATTGCATCCTCTGCTACCCCTACAGTTATGCTCCCAAGTGAGGTTAGATAGTGACTACTGTATAGTTAGTAATTCTTTTGTATTGTTCTTGAATTGCAATTGCATTTTTAATTTGTAATAACGTTTTCATGGCTGGTAGTCCATTTATGCTCCTTGCCAGTGTGAAATGTGACTCCACCATGGGGTCTGGTAGGCAGCTGGCACTCGATTGACCTTTGTTATGGTTCAGGTACGTGCTTACTGCTCCATAAATGACTGGGATGGGGGAACACTCCTACGAAATCTCACCAGGGGAGCCAGTGCTCACACCTAATGTGGTTTATCATATTTATGGTTGTGTGTTACTAGTATTGTGCATTTAAGTGGTTAACCACTGTGCCTTTCACCTCCACTCAGTCTGATTTCTTGTGTGCTGCTTCAAACCTTAATATGCAACAGTGATGTGTTATCTAACTAGGTAAAAAAGGTTTTGGTTAAAAAATCACAGTAGGCCACATGCCAAGTGCCAGGCACATTTGACCCATGGACCGCACATTGCATGCATTATTATGGGTAGTAGTCACCAAACTAAAAAGATACAATTCTGGAGCAAACCAACTGCATCATAGAGATGAACTGAAAAATCAGCAAATCTCAATTGAACAAAATGTGACTTTTAACACTGTTAATGTTAGAGGTCTCCAAATGTGTTGAAAAGCAATGCACTGGCAACCTCTGCAGCTTTTAAGGGGAGTAAACCCTTTGAGGACCAGAGGGGGCATCCAATGCATACGTTGGATAACCCTCTTGCGCTCAAAAAGATAAAAAGCACCCCTTTCAATCAATGGGAATGTTGGTTTCTTCCAGAATTGCGCCTTATTAAATCAATGAATATGGCCCGTAAAGGGATAGTAATGTTTCACACAAAAAGCAGATCCAATTAATCTTCATAGTATTTGGGCCATGGAGAGTGTTATTTCAATACTGTCAGAGTTGTAGTTCAAGACTAATTGAATGATAAAGTATCCCCCTCCCGCCACTTTTACCTAGTGTAAGCCACCTCCCCTCAGATGTGGAATCTGGTCACTTGACTGTACAGGTCGCAGCAAGGGACAATCTTCTTACTGTGAGCATAAGGAAATCCCTTCTCCCCTTGACACATTTTTCAGGTTTTTCCTTATGCTCACTGAAGATTGTCCCTCTCTGCAATCCATCTGGACAGTCTTGCTGCTCTGAGGTGAGCAGTGGTACCTCAGTAAAAGGGTCGGGAGGGGGATAATTTATCATTCAGTTACTCTTGAACTACAACTCTGACAGTACTGAAATAACACTCTCCATGGCCCAAATACTGTGAAGATTAATTAGAGCTGCTTTTTTTGTGAAACATTATTATCCCTTTAAGCAGTGTAATCAGATGGACACACCAATGTTCCTGAATCAGGGACACACCACTGGCCAATACTTGGTCACTAACCTGTTCGCTGGCGGTGGGCAGTTTGTGGGGATCCATGGTGAGCATTTTCAGGTCCTCGGATATGGTCTGAAGATGTGTGATTTCTCCAAGCATTGAGATCTCTTCCTCCTGAAAACACAGAACACGAGGCAGGATAAAGCTTCTCATACGGGTTGAGCAATGATGATATTGCTCAAGATTATCAAGCAATGTGGAAATACATAAAATGTAGGAGTAAAATAAGGGTACTCCCACTGCTGAATTCAAAGGTGATTATAGATAAGACATATTTTGGGTGCAGTACTTCCATGGCCTGCAGTTTTAGGGTGGAGCTGTTGGCACAGTAGTCTCTAGAGGACAATTGTCACACCATTGAACTACTGCTCCTCCCCTCAAACACTGATGTTTGAGCTGTGATAACGTTTGAATGAAGTACCACCCAGCAGTGTGAGTTCCTTCTTATCATTCATTTGTGCTAGACATTTTTCTGTGTGTGTGTCTATGTCTGTCTGTGTGTGTGTGTCTATGTCTGTCTGTGTGTGTCTGCCTCTGTGTGTCTATGTCTATGTCTGTGTGTGTGTGTGTCTATGTCTGTGTGTGTGTGTGTCTATGTCTGTGTGTGTCTATGTCTATGTCTGTGTGTGTCTATGTCTATCTGTGTGTGTGTGTGTGTCTGTGTCTATGTCTGTCTGTGTGTGTGTGTGTCTGTGTCTATGTCTGTCTGTGTGTGTGTGTCTCTGTATGTGTGTGTCTCTGTATGTGTGTGTCTCTGTATGTGTGTGTGTGTCTCTGTATGTGTGTGTGTGTCTCTGTGTGTCTGCCTCTGTGTGTGTGTCTGCCCCTGTGTGTGTGTCTTGTGTGTGTGTCTGCCTCTGTGTGTGTGTGTCTGCCTCTGTGTGTGTGTCTGCCTCTGTGTGTGTGTCTGCCTCTGTGTGTGTGTCTGCCTGTGTGTGTGTGTCTGCCTGTGTGTGTGTGTGTCTGTGTGTGTGTGTGTGTCTCTGTCTGTGTGTGTGTGAGAGAGAGAGAGAGAGAGAGAGAGAATGAGTGTGATAATACCGGCCCAACACAGACATGGATTAGCACACTGCACCACCAACAAATAAACTTTTATTTCTCAAAAACTATTTATTACAAACTAATTGCTAATACAACATATAGGCAGTTTTTAATACTTTTTTAAATGAACTAAAGTTACAAGTCCACCATAAAACACCGACAGCCTTACTCATCTAGAAAAATAGGACCAATTCTGGAGCAAACCAACTGCGCCATGGGGGAAATACAATTCCCATTTATTGGAATGGGGCTTTTAACCCTTTGAATGCCATAGTGGTCTCTAACGCATCGCCTCTCAATGCGTTGGAGACCTATCAAGCGTTCAAGGGGTTAAAAACCTAATTTAAATGAAGCGGGAAGGTGGGAATATTGATTTACCCCACATGGTGCAGTGGGAGTACTCCAGAATTGCGCTTCCATAGCTTGATGAATAAAGCCTTAACCCTTTGAATGACAGATAGGTGTGCAATGCACTCAAAGGGTTAATAGCCAGAGTGAGCAAGACTAAAAACTTACTATGACAGGCCTCAGTATGGAGATGAAAGAACAGAAACGTTGGCGCTCTTTGAGCAGGGCATTCAAAGGGTTAATAGCCAGACAAAAACTTACTATGACTGGCCTCAGCATGGAGATGAAGGAGCAGAAGCGTCCGCGCTCCTCGATCAGGGCTTTGCGCACTGCCTGTTTCTCCGTTTCCTCCAGCAGTAGGTACTTATCATTGACGTCCTGCAGAGCACTGTCCAGCTGTGGCTGAATATCTCCTCTCCCTGCAACCAAACAAATCATAACATTGTATTGTCTGCGTATTATAGTGACAAGCCAATCCGCATCTTATCATCCTGGATTCTAAAGACGTTGTTGGGAGAGGTCTCCATTATCCAAAACATTAAAGGGATAGTCTCGCATAACATGGAAAAAGAGGATTTTAGTCTTACCTGTTAAATAATTTTCTCTTAGTCCATACAGGTTACTGGTAACTTTGGGTAGGCGATCCGCCCCTTTTATTGTAGGCCGGAACAATTCTAGAATTGCATGCAGGGGGTGGAGCCTACCCTCCCTCCTTGGCTGCACCTAGCCAACCAGCTCCAGAAAGATTTGAGACACTAACTATTGACTAGATAGTGGAAGGAAAAGAAGACTCCTGTGAGCATGACCCCGAAGGACCCCACGGTCTGCCACAGGAGAGCCAAGCATGGTCCCTTGACAGGGTGGAAGATCAATAACCTGTATGGACTAAGAGAAAAGGATTTAACAGGTAAGACGCGTCTCTCTGCAACAACTGCGGTGCTTTCACACTAAGGAAAGACGCGTCTCTCTGCAACAACTGCAGTGCTTTCACACTAAGGAAAGGCGAGTCTCTCTGCAACAACTGCAGTGCTTTCCCACTAAGGAAAGTCGCGTCTCTCTGCAACAACTGCAGTGCTTTCACACTAAGGAAAGACGCGTCTCTCTGCAACAACTGCAGTGCTTTCACACTAAGGAAAGACGCGTCTCTCTGCAACAACTGCAGTGCTTTCACACTTAGGAAAGATGCATCTCTCTGCAACAACTGCAGTGCTTTCACACTAAGGAAAGACGCATCTCTCTGCAACAACTGCAGTGCTTTCCCACTAAGGAAAGTCGCGTCTCTCTGCAACAACTGCAGTGCATTCACACTACAGAAAGATGCGTCTCTCTGCAACAACTGCAGTGTTTTCACACTAAGGAAAGTCGCGTCTCTCTGCAACAACTGCAGTGTTTTCACACTAAGGAAAGTCGCGTCTCTCTGCAACAACTGCAGTGCTTTCACACTAAGGAAAGTCGCGTCTCTCTGCAACAACTGCAGTGCTGTCACACTAAGGAAAGACGCGTCTCTCTGCAACAACTGCAGTGCTTTCACACTAAGGAAAGACGCGTCTCTCTGCAACAACTGCAGTGCTTTCACACTAAGAAAAGTTGCGTCTCTCTGAAACAACTGCAGTGCATTCACACTAAGGAAAGACGCATCTCTCTGCAACAACTGCAGTGCTTTCCCACTAAGGAAAGACGCGTCTCTCTGCAACAACTGCAGTGCTTTCACACTAAGGAAAAACGCATCTCTCTGCAACAACTGCAGTGCTTTCACACTAAGGAAAGATGTGTCTCTCTGCAACAACTGCAGTGCTTTCACACTAAGGAAAGATGCATCTCTCTGCAACAACTGCAGTGCTTTCACACTAAGGAAAAACGCATCTCTCTGCAACAACTGCAGTGCTTTCACACTAAGGAAAGGCGAGTCTCTCTGCAACAACTGCAGTGCTTTCACACTAAGGAAAGACGCGTCTCTCTGCAACAACTGCAGTGCTTTCACACTAAGGAAAGTCGTGTCTCTCTGAAACAACTGCAGTGCTTTCACACTAAGGAAAGATGCATCTCTCTGCAACAACTGCAGTGCTTTCACACTAAGGAAAGATGCATCTCTCTGCAACAACTGCGGTGCTTTCACACTAAGGAAAGACGTGTCTCTCTGCAACAACTGCAGTGCTTTCACACTAAGGAAAGACGCGTCTCTCTGCAACAACTGCAGTGCTTTCACACTAAGGAAAGACGTGTCTCTCTGCAACAACTGCAGTGCTTTCACAATAAGGAAAGATGCGTCTCTCTGCAACAACTGCAGTGCATGTTGCCCGTGTGAAATATCCCATAGGACACGATTCACTACTTATGCATTTTTTTTCTAACTTGAAGTTTCTATTATATATTTTTGAGCGGTAAAGAAAAAGGAGGGGGAAGCAATAAGCATTAAAATCCTATATAATAATTCACTAGGATGTTTTTCAGAAGCCGTCATGTGCACTAGAGACTGTCCAAAAGCACTGAATGCTGGGAGCACGGAATGCTGGGAGTTCTGTGCTGGGAGCATTCTGTGCTTTCGGGCAGTCTCTATAGTGCATGACTCTATCGGTGGCAGGACACAGAGCAGGACCGGCCTCTTAACCCTTTGAGTGCCAGAGGGGAACGCAATGCATTGCAAAGCTATCAGATCTTCTCCCAGTTTATAATCCTTAAAAAGAACGGCTTCTTTGTATCTAAAACAATATGTAACTGTGTATCATTTTTTGAATGTTTATATTGTTATTGTTTCTCTTTTTTGTGTAAAGCTATATTTTCTTTCTTACTGTTAAAGCTCTGCGGGACCTATTTGAAAATAAGAGAAATCTCAATATATTCTTCCTGGTAAAACCTTTTCTAAATTAATAAAATTCCACCAGATCCACTAAAGTTGTATTCTCATCTACAGGACCAAATAAACAAGATAAAGGTATCATGTTTTATTATCAAAATATCTATATCATAGGGGTTTTACTGTGGACCAAAATAAACATACTCTTTCTGATTAGAGACAGTTCGTGCAAAAGTTGCTTTATTTCTTGCTTCTAATCTTAAAAGAAAAATCTATTTCAAAAGTGAACACTAGGTGGTGATGTTTCCTTAGAATTTCAGTCAACAAATGTAAAACTCCCCAAACTCTGAAATAGACAGGTAAGTTCTTAACCCCTTAAGGTCTGAGCAGTCCGGGGGTGGGAAGGTCTAGAGGACCACAGCACTTTTGTTTCACCAGCATGTTCTGTGAACAGAATGTGGCGTGCAGCCTCTCTGCGATTGTAAACTTCTGTGACGTGCCAGGACCATCACCCATCCTTAACGTCTGGACAGCCATAACGGTCCTGGCATGTCACGGGTTGTTAAGGGGTTAAGATATACTACATTATGATAAACTAACTCCCAGAAGGGATAGTACTCTTGTTTTTCCTTAGAAAAGACTCTACAATATATATTGTTCATTAAAAAAATTGCGTTGCAATGCGTTGGATACCTCTCCGGGACACAATGCTTACAATAGTTCTCCATTAAATGCAGCAATATGCAGCCAGTTACATTCTGCTACATTAAGGTGATTTTTACCAGTCTGAACATCCGGACTTCCAGACATTTTTTTTTTAATGAGTGGACAGCCCAGATGCACTAAAGCAGCCTGTGTGAAAGGGTTAATTGCAGGAAAACTGATAACCAGGCTCTCAGTGGTATTTTTTAGCCTTCCAACCCCTAATCGCCATCAAACAAACCTCTTAACTGGCTTAGTGGCTGAGAAGTAAATTCCTTGTTTTATTAACCTCTTAGTTGAAACGCTTTTGCTTTGCAACCTGTTGACAGGTATCTAGCATCAAAGGAGATAGGCAGAACAACGCTCACTAGTGCCAAGAGCATTTTAACCCTTTGAGTGTCAGAGGGTGCATTGCAAAGGGTTCAAATTTTTATTGTGTATTGTTTTAACATTGATTATTTGTACTTAACTTAAATCAGCTATTTTCTTCCATTTTCAGGGATGTGAGTGCAATTTAAGCAGAATGCCCCTTAACTTTACTTAATCTAAAGCAGGTGTCAAACATGCGGCTCTGCGGCTGTAAGTACTTCCCTAGATAATCTGTGGTCCCCAACAAATTTCTCATTTTTGCTACAGTGCAGCCCTGCTGGTCCAGATTCCATGTTAGATCATCTTGGTTTGTCGTCACATTCTAGAGCTGGAGAAAGCAACTTCTCAGCTCTCCAGCTATTGTCTTGTTGGGGATGATAGAGTCTTATACTTTCCAACTGCTTGAGAGCAAAAGGTTCCCTATTCATGAACTAGAAATGAGCTAGATAAACTGGACTCATCAGATAGGTTGCAGCAGTGCAGTCTATTTGCATTTCATCCCACTTACCACACCTCAGCAACAATACACACAGACACTAGCAGTCATTGTCGCAGCCATCCTTACAGGGAACTGCTGATTAAGTGGCTCTTGGCAGTTTTCTGATAGATTGAGCTCAAGATGTGTTGTAGACAGGTGGCATTTTTATAATCCAAAACCAAACCAAATCTGTGCTCCTCCATATAAGCTATACAAGAGTGAACCCTGTGTAAAGCATATTGTATACCACTTTAATAAATTTGGGGTCTCTGTTGCATAGTTTGGCCAAAGTATGTTTAAGCCCTCCTGCCACGTCAAGGCCCCCCAATATAAGGCGAGTACAAGAACTCACAGCTAATAAGAAATGCTTCGTCAGGGGTGTTTTTAATCTAGATAGGGTGATTGTGTGAAGTTAGGTAATCGCCTTATATTGGGGAGCCTTGACGTGGCAGGAGGGCTTAAACATAATTTGGCTAAACTGTGCAACAGAGACCCCAAATTTATTAAAGTGGTATACAATATGGTATACACAGGGTTCACACTTGGATAGCTTATATGGAGGAGCACAGATTTGGTTTGGTTTTGGGTTCTGTTTAGGCTTCGGCCTAATCTGGGGGAGCTTGGAGAACTCCCTCATTTCTTGCTGCTATCTGTATTTATTCACTTGGGTTCTCAACTTATATCTGTAGATTAAATGTATATATTAATGTGAATTAGTGCTTTGAATTTTGTTTCTTCTTTCGGCATTTTTGTAATTTCTGCCTGTGAAAAGCTGAATGTCGCAGACACAAACTTCTCATTGATGGACTTACGAACAGCGCCACCTAAGTGCAAAACATCTTGCATCACAAAAATGTCACAGTATCTTTTTGATAAATTTTAAAGAAATATCCCCAAGCACTGGGAGTACACTTGTTTTACTATACAGCAAAAGGCCTACAACATATATTTTTTTTATAATTAGGGTGTAATGCCCTTTTAAAGGGACAGTATTACTTCAAAATTACTATCCCTCATATAGTAGCCCTTAATAAACTGAGTTAAATGACACCAGCGGAATCTCTCAAACCTTTATGGTTTAAGAGATAGCCGCTTTCAAAGTTTTCTGTCCCCTGCTGTCAGCGTTCTGCTGCCAGCAGGAGAATCCGGTCTCTGAATCAAGCGGAGGCTCTTCAGCAGAGCCGATATCTCGTTATGGAAGGAAAAATGATTCATTGAAACAGTTTTCTACGTGTGCTTGGTAACAAAGCACACGTAGAAGACTGTTTCAATTAATAATTTTTCCTTCCATAACAAGATATCGGCTCTGTTTAAGAGCCTTCGCCTGTCCCGGGACCGGATTCCCCTGCTGGCAGCAGAACACTGACAGCAGGGGAGAGGAAACTTTGAAAGCAGCTATCTCTTAAACCATAAAGATTTGAGAACTGCCGCTGGTGTCATTTAACTCAGTTTATTAAGGGCTACAATATGAGGGATAGTAATTTTGAAGTAATACTATCCCTTTAACAGCAAAATAGGGAATGTCTAAAAATGTATACCTCTTTTCTTATTTCAAGTGATTTAGTAAGACTTTTGCACACGTAGCGATTTGTGTTTTGCTTTACACTGCTCCCGTCTGGGACACTCATTCTAATCAATGAGAACAAAGTTGTAATTAACCCAGAATGCGTGAAGGCAATGCCCACAAAAAGGTAGTTTTTACGCAACTTGCTTCATTTAGGCTGGATCCCCTAAAAGACAAGCAGATGCACAGTTCACACGATTTTTACACGTGAATGTCTGGATCGTGTGCAGTATGGTACGCTAATTAAAGTTTCAGTACAGCACAGACCTTAAGTAGCAAATACTGCAGCACCAAAAGAGATGACTTAATAGAAATAAAATCATTATGTCCAAGTTGTGTATCTGCTGACACTTTTGTTAAATTTTAGCTGTTTTCAAATCTGCAAATTTAAATTCAAGGTGACATGTCCACCTTAATAATAATAATAATAATAATAATAATAAGAGAAAGTAAATGCTGTGACTATAATTTCATATCATCTTTACAAAATTTGCATTATACCGAGAAAAAAAAAAAAAAAAAAAAAAAAATTGCAGTGCCCCTAAAACATCTCAGAGCTTCATATATTCCTATGTGCAAATTTTTGGATGCAAGGGAACTTTGTTTTGTGTCACTTTTGAGTGAATTAAAGAGCAACTTTTCCCTAGAAATAAATGGTTCTTAATTTAATAGAGTGAGTTTTCTAGGTAGGTGTCCTTTATGCAACAGTCTGGTGTGTCTATATACATATTTTGTGTTTTATTAGCAGTGTAATGTATATAGTGATCTAGATTGACGTATGCCTCTAGGACACATCTCCTCACACCACCAATCTGCTTCAATAGACCTTAACTACTCATAAGGATCATTAGTTTTTATCAGACTGTAAACTGAACAACCGGCAGTAGATTACTACACTGATAATAAAAAAAATAGGTAGAGCTATGTGTGCGCTCCTATGTAGGTACAGCATTCAGTGGTTAGCAAATCTGACCTCAATCTTCTTTGCGTTGTACACCCCTCTGGCACTCAAAAGGTTAAACACGGTATATAAAGGGACATTATCACCAAAACTGAAAAGTGTTAAAATCTATTAAAATATAATACACTCCTAGACAGCATTTTTTTCCTTTGATGAGAACGCCCTATAATCTTTCAAAGCAAAAGTGACTACTTTTGGCCACTTTTTATCAGGCTTGTTGAAACATTGCTAAAAACCATAAACAGAGATTAGAACCCACCAGATCCATTCACTGAAACGCGTTATCTCATTCATTTATCTAAATCTTGTCATGCACTGCCTTAATCACTGGTACAAACAAAGACGGCTCACATGTTCATGCACAGTTGCCTCCAGATGAACAAGAATAACATTTATTTTACACATTTTAGGGTTTGTGCTTCTAAGAAATTATTTTTACAGATGCTGGCTAGGAGAATATGTTATCTGAACGGGTAAGAGCCCATTTAATTTTAGGCGATAATATTTCTTTAATTGTTACAATGACAAAACAAAGAAATGATAGTACAAAGAGACATATGTACTAATAAAAAATGAAAAAATTCTGGGGCAAACAAAATACACCACAAAGGATGAATAGAAATCACCACTGATTTAAATCAGGGCTTTTAATACATGTGAGCATACCTGGGGACTCACTGGATCTGACTTGGAGATTCCATTGGTTATATATGTAATTAATCCTTTGAGTGCTAGTGGGGTACACAACGCATTGCTTTGATATGCGTTGCGTACCCCACTGGCATTCAAAGGGTTAGAGGTGGATTCTCAGTTACAGGTGGATTCACCTTGTAACTCCGCCTACATCACTGCCATATCTGCCCTGTTCTACCCGCTCTCCACCCATTTTAAGGGTAAACCCCGCCTCCACTCCTCCCAGTCCTGCTTCACCCAATCAAGCCCCGACCGATCTGTGATGCAAATAACGTTATTTGAATGTCCCAAACCTTAGTAGAACTCTGGCTCTTAGGACAAGAAGGTTGTCAGGTATGTCTGTGAGTGTTAGATAGATCTCCAACTCATTGCAACCTCTTTAGCAGTCAAAGTGTTAAAATCCCTATAACAATCAATGGGAATTTTGAGAATTTGTTATTTTGTTTGCTCCTGAATCACTCATTTTTTCTTGGTGCATGAGGACAAAAATTCTTCAAACGAAACACAAAGTGATCTGTACCTTTCTTGGCTTTCTTCTGCAGTTTCAGTGTGTCTGATGACTTTTTCTTAATTTCTTGACGTGCTTTTTTGTATTCTGATGGGGGAGGGAATAAAAAGTAAGAAACAAATTGTTATTTCTTGTAAAAACTACAAGACAGTGTACTAATCTTCTAGAAATTGTGTTTTACATTCATTTATATGAGAATTCGCAATTAACCCTTTGGATTTTAGAGATGTCTCCGACCCATTGTTAAGCACCGGGCTGGAGACATATGTAGTATCCTCAGTGTTAATTGCGCACCACTCTGATCCTTAAAGTGATTGTAATGTTTCACAATAAAAGCAGTTCCAATTAATCTTCATAGTACTTGGGCCATGGAGAGTGTCATTTCAATACTGTCATAGTTGTAATTCAAGAGTAATTGAATGATAAAGTAATCCCCTCCCGTCCCTTTTACCTAGTGTAAGCCATCTCCCCTCAGATGTGGAATCTGGTCCTGGGACCAGACAGGCCACAGCAAGGGACAATCTTCTTACTGTGATCATAAGGAAATCCCTGCCCCCATTGACAGGTTTTTCCTTATACTCACTGAAGATTGTCCCTCTCTGTGATTCATCCGGACAGTCTTGCTGCTCTGAGGTGAGTAGTGTTACATCAGTAAAAGGGGCAGGACGGGGATACTTTATCATTCAATTACTCTTGAACTACAACTCTGACTGTTATTTTAGTACTCTCTCCACGGCCCAAATACTATGAAAATTAATTGGAGCTGCTTTTATTGTGAAACACTACTATCCCTTTAAAGGTTACAAAAATTGTGTGTTAGAGGGGTGGTCACAGGACACTTCTCTGGAACCCCAAGAGTTAATACAAAAAGGTCCCGACGATTTAAACCTTTGAGTGCCCCTTTGCGTACCCCTCTGGCACTCAAAAGGTTAACCTATAAATGTCAGCCTGGCACAGATCAAAATCTTCCCCCGAGGCCAAAAATTTCCCAACTTCCTTACCTTTTGCGTGGTCTTTATCAAGCTGGTTAGCGACCTTCTTCCATTCCTCCATCTGCTCTTGCAGAGGGTTGATCAGGCAGTCAATTAACGCACTAAAGTTGGCGAAGATAAAATGATAACCAGTCACAAGGCTTATTGAATTGTTTGAGGATTAGAACATGTCAAAATTACATAGTCATATTATTAGGCTTAAACGTGCTTCTAAATCGACTTTCTTAAAGGAGTAGTAAAGTGTAAGAAAAAAAAAAGCAAATAAAACAGGATACTCCTACTTCAGTGAGATTTTATTATTCACAAGTAATTCCACTGAATAGTTAACTGAGCTATCAAATTTTATATAACCAATCTCCCTGCAGCAGGAGTACACTATGACATTTTTATTAGCCTTTCACAATGCATGAGTTACCTTTCTGGCAGTGAAATGGTTAACACACAAAAGTATATTTATCCTTTAAGCTGCACAAGGAATTAAGGTAAGTATTAGCATTAAAGGGACATTACTGTCCCAAAAAAATATATTTCCAGTTTTGTAGAGTTTAAAATAATAATCAATATGCTCCAGACCCTATCTCTCAAACTGCTATGGTCTGAGAGATATAGGCAATGAAAGTTCCCCCCATCCTCCCCTTGTCCTGATGTCGGCATCTAGCAGGAGATTCCGATCCTGGGACCAGCAGGCGGCTCTGCAGCAGAGCCGAAATCGCATTACTTAAAAATAATTCATTAATTGGAAAGGTCTACAAAGTGTGCTTGCAAACCAGGCATACTTTGGTAGACCTTTTCAAAGAATGAATTCTTTTGCAAGAACACGATCTTGGCTCTGCTGCAGAGCCTCCTCGAGCTGTACGACTCGAATCTCCTGCTGTCAGCTTTACAGCGGACATCAGGAGAAGGGGGGGGGGGACTTTCAATGCCTATATCTCTCAGACCATAGCAGTTTGAGAGATAGGGTTTAGAGCATATTGATTATTTTAAACTCTACAAAACTGGAAATATTCTTTTTGGGAGATTACTTTCCCTTTAAAAAGGATAATTTTTAAAGTGACTGAAAGCTCAAAGAGCTGCCACTGTCCTTAAGCTGCAATGAATATACAGGATTCTAGGAGTTTATGGCAGGAGCAGCATATTGACTTGATATTAACCTTTATAGTACCAGCTTTTCAGTACATTGGGCATTCCCTGGCACTCAAAGGGATATCTGAGCTAGCAAGAAAAAAAATAATCAAATTTAATCAAACATATACTTCTACACCCCCAGCCTTGTTCCACTGGTAGCCAAGCTCCTGGCACCCACTATGGCATGTCAATCCATACCGATGGGGTACCATTTTTCTTAGGCTGACAGTGAATACTAAATACAGTAGAAAATCCCACGGTTTTTAAAGATTTTTGAATTATTTCTTTTGTTGTTATAACCATGCATGAATTTGAAGAATGCTGAAAAGCTGTCAGCAGGAGATTTGTGTCGGTCGACACGCTGGCGCTTGAGAAGTGCCGGGATCTCCTTATTTTCATGTAATCCCTTCATTGGAATGGTCTAAAACGTGTGCCTGAACACTAGGCCTGAACACTAGGCACAAGTTTTAGACCATTCCAATGAAGGGATTCCGCGTAAGTAACGAGATCGCGGCACTTCTCAAGTGCCAGTGTGTCGACCGACATGAATCTCCTGCTGACAGCTTTACAGCTGTCAGTAGGAGACAGCGAACTTTAAACACCTGTATCTCTTAAACCATAGCGGTTTGAGAGATACATTTTTTTGCATTCAGATCAGCTTTTTAAGCTCTTCTAAATGCAAAAACGTTTTTTTAGACATTTCTAACACTTTAAGGGCTTAACTTCATGCGAGTCACCATGAGCAAGTTCAATTTGCTCAGGAAAAAAACAACAACAATATATAGTTTTCCACATATAAAACTATGAAGTTATCCACTGGAATAATACCTAACCAGATGGATAGCAAACACGCTAAGAAATGTGTCCAGGATCTAAGAAATGGGTCAAATTCATGGCACTGAAAGGGTTCATCTGTGTTCCTTAGGGAAACAGATTATCCTATCCCATAATAGGGTACAAGGTGTAAAAAAAATAACAGAGCTGGCATAAGAAAATGGTGGTCTATGCACCACCTTTAACCTTTTGAATGTTGAAGGGGTTTGCAACGCATGGCAAAAAGCAATGCGTTGCATACCCCTCTGGTACTCAAAGGGTTGAAGCACACTATAATGTAAAGAATTACAAGCATCATCGTCGATACATACAATTGCCTCTGTTTCCACTGATGTTAACGGGGCTCCCTGGGCCCTGGACTTGTAGAGACGTTACCATCACATTCTGAAGCAATGCACTCTAGCATTCAAAGGGTTAACCCACTGAGTGTCAGAGAGGTATCTAATGCAATGCACTGGATACCTCTCTGGCACTCAAAGGGTTAAAAGCCCCAATTTAATCAATGGAACTGATTTGCACCACAATTACTCCTCTTTAGCTCCCCGAATAAGTGCTGACATTTAACTCCTTGGATGCCAAAGACATCTGCAACACAATGCGAAGCAATGAAGACATTTCTAGCATCCAAGGGGTTAAAAGGCATATTGTTGGTCTAACTAAACATTGCATGTATCACGGGTTAACGACTACAGACTGGATGATAATAATGACAACGTGCAGGGCGAGTGGATAATGTTGATCTTATTGTAAATTTACATTTAGAATTAATGGTCGTGTTTGTGGCTTGTTGGCTTTAGGGGTTGGATTACGGTGATAATAACACAATGGAAGAACTTATATTCTCTTAAGTAAACAGACATCATCTAGTTGACATAAATCACTGTTGGATAATGTTGACTTTTAAACAAGAAAAGCAGGAATCTTCTATAAACTCCTACAGAGTTATCACAGCATACTAGGGTCATGCTGCTGTCTGTCTGCATTTGCTGTACGAGATTATATTTAAATTTTTAACCCCTTAAGGACCACCAACGGTTCTGGAACATCATGGGTTTTGTGTTCAGATCACTCCTGCTGGGGCACCTTGAGAATTATGGGAATCTGAAAATGACTGCTCCGAGATCAGAGCAGTCAGTTTCAGACTTGTGCAGCGAGCTGGTACACGTAATCAGTCACATGTGTCAGCTGGCCGAATGACGCCTATGCTGTCTTTAAAGGGATAGTAATGTTTCACAAAAAAAGCAGCTCCAAATAATCTTCGGTCCATGGAGAGTGTTATTTCAATGCTGTCAGAGTTATAGTTCAAGAGTAATTGAATGATAAAGTATCCCGCTCCAGCCCCTTTTACGAATGTAACACTGCTCACCTCAGAGCAGCAAGGCTGTCCAGATGGAACGTAGAGAGGGACAATCTTCAGTGAGCATAAGGAAAAACCTGTCAAGGGGGGCAGGGATTCCTTATGTTCACAGTAAAAATATTGTCCCTTGCTGTGAGCTGTCTGGTCTATGGACCAGATTCCACATCTGTGGAGAGGTGGCTTACATTAGGTAAAAGGGTTGGGAGGGGAATACTTTATCATTCAATTACTCTTGAACTACAACTCTGACAGTATTGAAATAACACTCTCCATGGCCCAAATACTATGAAGATTAATTGGAGCCCTGCACTTACTTCCGGACAGACTGTGGTTACCTGATCTGTGCCGCAGTCTGCCGCTCTGCCTCCACTCCCCTCCCTCTAGCCAGCCTCCTCCAATGACTGAGGCTTTCTGTCTGAAAGAAGGAGCACTCTCATTGGCATAGATCGATTTCTGGACAATGAGAGCGCTCCAGCTTACAGACAGAAAGCCTCCATCTTCGGGAGGAGGCTGAATAGAGAGGCAGAGCAGCAGACTGCGGCACAGATCAGCTATCCGCAATCTGCCCGGAATTAGACTGCATTTGTATTTATTTTTTTAATTGCTGCAAACCAACTTTTTTTTTCAAATTAATACACTTTTCACTATATTCGATATATCAGAAAACAATTTACACAAAGTTGTATAGTGGTGATCCTAATAGAAGGGCTTGCTTAGGAATGTGTCCTTTATACCACAGTCAGGTATATCTTTCTTTATTGCATCTGCTGTAGTCTATAAC
The DNA here is from genome assembly GCA_037306005.1 of Rhinophrynus dorsalis. NCBI lineage: Eukaryota > Metazoa > Chordata > Amphibia > Anura > Rhinophrynidae > Rhinophrynus > Rhinophrynus dorsalis. The sequence continues at coordinate 42,154,097 of CM074723.1, read as the reverse complement.
TCAACTGGGACTTATTACTACATTGAGAAGGAGGTCATGTCCCATTACGATTATGGGTGGGTCTCTCACTATCTCTGCTGAAGCAAATGTATTTTGCTTGCAGGCAGAAACTGAATACAGACCTAAAATGGTGCACAGCAAACACAGGCAACTACAGATACTACGCAAAACATATATGTAGAGATATATCTGACTGCTGTATAAAGGACTCCAACCTAGGTAAATGCTTGTGTTTAAGATATTCCTATGCATGACTAGGAGAAGTGCTCAGTTGCCTCTACCCTGCTTATTATCACATCCTGACTCCTCTCATTGCCCAGTCTCCTGGCACAACATACAAAGACAAAAAAAAGCTCATCAATAAGCTGAACAGTACAGGGGGTATATAAACTGATGAACAAACCAAATTAATATAATTGAAGCTAAAATGTACAGCAATAAACTGGTATTAAACCAGCCACCATAAACCAGGAGTGGCTGTTTTGTGCAGAGGCAGGTTGACCACATTTCCTTATTGACTTTCAGGGTCACTTCTGAGAGGGGAGAACAGAGTGCTTGTCCTCTGCTCTAGTAAGGCTATGTAGAATTATATGACCTCAAGTAACTCCACACTGACATGACTAGATAACTGCACAACCTACAATTTCCACTAGAGGAACAACTGCCCAATGGCTGCTGTGACAGAAAGTGATGCTTGTTCTGGGCTACAGGAAAATGGACATTATACAGAGTTCTAGGAACTACATGGAGAACTGGGTCCTAATTACTGACACCAAAGAGGAGATGCAACACCATTTCCTTGTACTGCAAGGTTACACTAAGGCTTGGTGGTAATTTTCTTCTAACTAAGAACAGGATTCACGTTCTGTCACAGTATCCAGTGAGCACTTCTCCCACTAGTATTTACAAAATTGGTGTTGTGGATTCTTCATTCAGGGATTGTGCGTTGTCCTGAAACGGGGCTGAGATGGATGCAGGACAAGAGGAGTTATGTAGCCATCTTTGGTGGTGTGAGATATTCAAATGTGAGGAGCACCTATCAAGCAAGAAAAAGATTGTGTCTTCTCCTGAGGCATGGTGGCCTCTCAGTGGTGCTACAAGTCACATTTTTCACTCCCATGTGCCATTACAGAGAGTAAATTTCCATTTCCATATCCATATCAGACTGCTCCTGCCCAGAGACAGTCCCGATCCAAAATATCAGGCAAATCCTCTCTGCACGAGAGAGACAGCACAACCACAGATGCACTTTTAGGCCTTATCAGTGTGGTGCAGCTGATGAATCCCTCTAGGCACATGGAAGCAAGGGTCCATGCCTGGGCTACCCTTTAAACTTAGGGAGATGGGCGCTTGCCACAGTATTTGTTTCTAAATCCTTAGTGGTATGACCATCATGGCTAAGAAAACATTAGGAGATCACAGATTCAAGTACAACTTACCTGGAAAAATGCCTCAGTTTGGACTCTATACTGCGATGTCGCATACACATCCTGGTCAATGCAGAGCCAACTTCTCTCGTGGCACCTGGAAAGATAGGAATACAAATAATCACCAAAAGGATTTGCAGAGTTAAAAAAACAAAAACTGCAATATAATGCAAAACCTATCCTCAGGTACCACTAACAGCATAGAAGTTAACCCCTTTTGATCCTAGAGAGATCCACAATGCTCTGTTTTGAAATGTGTTAGGGACCTCTCTAGTCAAATTCCTTGACTGAGCACCGGTGAGATAATCAGGGGCTTGGTCTTTCCAATTAATTCACTTATGCCCAAACATGATTCTTATTTTAAGTAACCCTTTGAGTGCCAGAGGGGGTTATCCAATACATTGCAAATAAATATATGTATGTATATTTTTATTTATATAGAGCCAACCTGTGTACTTGGCCTGTTACAGTTTACATTAAAGGGTCAATAATGCCGTTTATAACTTTATTTAACATTGTAGAGGTTACAAAAATAAAGTATTTGGAGAAAATGCCATCTCTAAACCCCTTACAGTTTGAGAGATATTCACACTGAAAGTCGGCCGACACAAGGAGGCTCTTCAGCAGAGCCAAAATAGCGTGATTTAAAAAGAACTACTTCACGGGAACGGTCTACAAAGTGGGCTTGCAAACCAGACACAATTTGTAGATCTTCCCAATGAAGTAATTCTTTTTAAATAACGCAATTTCGGTTCTGCTGAAGAGCCGCCGGCTGGTCCCCGGACTGGGATCTCCTGCTATCCGTAGAGCGCTGATGTCAGGAGAAAGGGAGAGAGAGGGGAACTTTACATGTGAATATCTCTCAAACTGTAAGGGTTTGAGAGATGGCCCTTTCTCCAAATACTTTATTTTTGTAACTTCTACAATATTAAATAAAGTTATAAACGGGAATTACTGTCCCTTTAAGTGCTTATCTAGACAATCATACATTAGGATAAAATGTCCCTACCCCATAGAGCTTACAATCTAAGTAGTGCATTGGATGCCACTGCAACGCAATGCACTGGATACCTCTCTGGCACTCAGAGGGTTAAGCCAGTGGTTCTCAATCAGGGTGCGATTTTTTTTTTTTTTTTAATAAGCACTTTGAAAAAAATGTGAATTGGGTTTTAAATATATATGAAAGTAAACAGTTATTCACAATATGATATTTTTGTCTTTCTGGTTGTGAGGCCTAAGAATAATAAATTTATTTATGTATTTGTATCCCTTCACTGCCTTAACAAACAACCTAATAATTCCAGAATGCATGTTAACCCCTTGAGAGCCTGAAAGGTATCCAACGCATTGTAAACCCTCCAGTCTTCAAAGGGATAAACAAATGAAGAAGCACTTATTAATATAGCTAAATGGATAATAATGTTTCACAAAAACAGCAGCTCCAATTAGTCTTCATAGTATTTGCGCCATGGAGAGTGTTATTTTAATACTGTCAGAGTTGTAGTTCAAGAGTAATTGAATGATAAAGTATCTCACTCCCGTCCCTTTTACCTAGTGTAAGCCCCCACTCCTCAGATGTGGAATTTGGTTGTAAGACCAGACAGATAACAGCAGGGGACAATCGTCTTACTCTGAGAACAATGAAAGCCCTGCCCCCCTTGACAGGTTTTTCAGCTTTTTCCCTTATCTTAATTGAAGATTGTCCCTCTCTACAGTCTACCTGGGCACCTCCCTACTGCTCTGAGCTGAGCAGTGTTACATCATTAAAAGGGGCGGGAGGAGGATAATTTATCATTGAATTACTCTTGAACTACAACTCTGACAGAATTGAAATAACACTCTCCAAGGCCTAAATACTATGATGATTAATTAGAGCTGCTTTTATTATGAAACATTACTATCCCTTTAAACTCCTCCTAGGCTCTTAGTGGTCCTGTAGTACAAATTGGTCAAAGCAGATGCAGACAAATTAAGTAATATAGCATACAGCCACAGAGGGGCACTGTTGCACTTCCACATAACTGTTCAAAGCTCACTGATTTATTAACAGAGAAAAACCTTCATGTTCCATACTGTTTCAAGATTGCCACTGTAAGGGTCTGTCACATGTCATACCATCCTATGAATCTAATTTCTTCAAACAACTTTATTATTATACATTTTTTAAAAGAAACAAAACTAATTTATGTAACAAAATAAGAGGTGATGGGCTAGGTCACATTGGCACACGGAAAGGTCACCTGTAGGGTGTCAGGGAGTGCCGGCTAGAGATAATTACTGCCTGTATTTGGAGCTGGGACATCTGAAGAATCCACAGCCAAATGCAGCTGTCAATGGTTTGGAAAATACCCTGACAAATTAACCCAATGAATGAAAGAGGCATGTCCAGTGCAATATGATGCAGAACTTGATCTGTTGAATAGAAATGACCTAGACTGATGTTCTTCACACAGGAGTGTTATATGAAATTATGCTGTATGTATTACTGGCCCTGTGTTCAAGAGGAACATGAGGGGAGATTTACTAAGCAATGTTAAAGTAGAAATTACTTCTCCAGTGATATCACTTGTACAATTCCTATGTTATTCCATGCAGCCAATGCACTAAGATTTCTCCAGCTTTGGATATCTTAGTGCATAGGTTATATAGAATAACATAGGCATTGGAGAAGAGATAAACTGGAGAAATCATCTCCACTTTATCACCTCTTTATATCACTACTTAGTGAATCATCCCCCCCCCCCCCGGGTCATATTGGAGCAAACTAATTCCCCCCCACCAAATTCCCATTGATTTAAATGGGGCATTTGTGTTTGGATTGTCCTAGAATTTTGAACATATGGATGATTTCAGTGCAGGGTTATAAAAGCTGAGCTAATCGCACCCAGTGTGAGACCGACTGCCCGAACAGTGCTGTTGATATGGGGAGATTTTCTCCTCATGTAATTCAGCATGCCGCAAATTGGGTACACTTATGAATTGGGCACATCCAGCTTTTAGCATGCCTGGACTGCATTGAGGCCTATGGGTTGCTGCACAGCGTTCATGCAAATGACATTGGAGGTTGTGATGCTGTTCACAAACTAATGACTGACAGAACCATGTGGGCAACTGGCCAGTTAACATACCTCCCAACATTTCAAAGGACCAAAGAGGGACAACTTACATTTTAAGAGGTGTTGCTGTGGTGGGCGTGGCTGGTGGGCAGGGCTTTACTGAGAAATTTTAGCTTAATTTATAACCTATTGACACCTATTTGTGTAACTGAATAAATGATTTAGAGCAAGACCAAAGTATTTTATTCACACAAATGTATAAACACACATACAAAAGTTTATACTGAACATTAGTGTGATTTTTATTCCTGCGGAGCAATGTGATACACTTATATACACACCACACAGTCTGATCTCCTAAAAACAGGGACACCAGGGTGGGACGGAGGGAGAGAGGGATTTGGGTCTCAAAGAGGGACTGTCCCTTCTAATGAGGGACACTTGGGAGGTATGCAATAAGTATATAGTCAACGCCCACATGGGCCGCCCTTGTGACACACCTCTGCCACATGGTAAGGAGATAGACGGTGGTGGTGGGGGGAATGCAGTACTTGCAGCACGGTATGTGCTAAAACAGAGCTCAGCTAAGTCACCCATGTGAACTAGGCCTAAATAACTGAGACCAAATGCAACAAAAATAAAATAAATTATGTTACACTGACAGCTGTATTCAGGACACCTACCTTAGTAAGTACTTCCATTAAATTAAGAGCCACCTATATCTTAATTTCTGGTCTAAGCATTTCATAGTATCATCACCATACCTGGGAACTTTTAAAACAGGGTTACCCGGAGGGTAACCCTGTCAATGCCGACCTGGGATGAAAATGACGCGATTTGCGTCATAAAAGGGGCGTGGCTTAGCCACGGAGGGGGGCGGAACAAAAAAAAAACCTGAAAAATGTATGGAAGAGGGCGGGGAGTGGGAGGAACCGGGCGGGACGGAGCACAAGTGGGCAGAGTTTCTATTTAAACTCTGCCCACCCGGAGATCCACACATTGCCCCGGAGACCCGGTAATTCAGTCTGAAATCCGGAGTCTCCGGGGCAAAACCGGAGAGTTCCCAGGTATGATCATCACTGTTCATAAGGGGGTGGGGGGTCCCTATATTGGCTAATCTTGGAATTTCTTTTGTTTTTGTATTTATTTGGGGAAAAGTGGGGGTGTTTTTGCATGAAGACAAATGCAAATCTGGTACCACTCTCCCTCCCAAATGTCATAACAGGGAAGACGTGGTGGGGCGAGGTGCCAATACGCCCTCTGGTTACATAACAAAGTAACTTACAAAAACCCTTTTGTATAGCTTAGCGGAGGAAAACCAGCATCTCTCCAGATGTTGATGGACTACAGCTCCGATGGCTGAGGATGATGGGAGCTGTAGTCCAACAACTGCTGGACAGTAACAAGTTGCCTACCTCTGGAATAACTAATGGCCCACTATGTGACATTTCAAGCTGATGATCTTTCTCGCCACCAAACCTTTAGCCATCTTTACATTTCTATTTTATTTTATAAGAACATCTTCTTCCTAGAGTTAGATAACCAACTCCTAGTACGCAGATTACAGATGTCTTTCTATTACTAAGGCTTCATCGTGAGCTACGGTGAGGAGACATAGAGACGTAGGACAGATTCATCAAGCTACAGCGGCAATAATGGAAAACGCCAACTGCACCGTGGCGATGAGGGTGGGGAGTCTAAAGCTGCCAATGATTTGGGGCAACAAAGTTTATTCATTTGTGAGCCGCATGATCAGAAAGACATACGTGAGAAGGCCACATTATTTTGTATTGATAACAGTGGTGAATTATAGCCAGTCGGCTATTAAAAATATAGATTTATTTACCAATCAAGTATGGAATGATCGGAACTTTCACCCCAACAAACTTTATCTAGAGCAACAGATCTATTAAAACTGCAGATATGTTCAGTAATTATTTAAAAAAAACAAAATAAAAAGCAATGTCTTAAAGGGATAGTAATGTTTCATAATCAAAGCAGCTCCAATTAATCTTCATAGTATTTGGGTCATGGAGAGTGTAATTACAATACTGTCAGAGTTGTAGTTCAAGAGTAATTGAATGATAAAGTATTCCCCTCCCTCCCCTTTTACTGATGGGACACTGCTCACCTCAGAGCAGCAAGACTGTCCAGATGGACACAGAGAAGGACAATCTACAGTGAGCATAAGGAAAACCTGAAAAACCTGTCAAGGGGGTCAGGGTTCCTTATGATCACAGTAAGAAGACTGTCCCTTGCTGTGACCTGTCCGGTCAAGGGACCAGATTCCACATCTGAGGGGAGGTGGCTTACACTAGGTAAAAGGGGTGGGAGGTGGATACTTTATCATTCAATTACTCTTGTACTACAACTCTGACATTATTGTAATAACACTCTCCATGGCCCAAATACTATGAAGATTAATCAGAGCTGCTTTTATAGTGAAACGTTACTATCACTTTCAGGGAGAATGATGTTAAAAAGTACCTGCTGACGTTATGTATTATATAGCTGCGGTACGAGCTGTACCGCAATGCTCTCCAGGATGTCCCATGTTAAGGAAAGTTCCTCCCATCCCAAACCAAGCACACGTAGAAGACCGTTTCAGTGAAAGAATTCTTTTTTATAAATGCAATCTCAGTTCAGCTGCAGAGCCGCCTGATGCACATAAGACTGTTGTACGACAGCTTCCCCTGCAGTCAGCGTTCAGTCAGGAAAGGGGGAGGGAGGGGGAACTTTGAGCGCTATCATCTCTCAAACCATAAGGGTTTGAGAGATGACACTGGGGGCAATAAGTTTCTTTTAAACAAAGCTACAATATGGGGATTAGTAATTTGCAAGTATTACTATCCCTTTAAATAGCTTCTTCTTTATGCAGGATCTATAACAGTTCTCTGTCTGTTTACTAAGGCTTAAAGTCTAGTCTTACGTATGCACAGGGGAAGCAGACATTCCTGAGTTTTCCAGGGCTTCTATCAATTGTCTAGGATTATATGTGAATGGGCTGAGATAAGATAATAATACAACAGCAGTGGACACTAATCACAATCAATTAACTAACTAACTTTATATCTTATCTCACAATACAAACAGCACAAATAACATTAAATAAATCCTCTCTGAACAGGGTAATTTACACGTGTTAAACACTATGTTTAGGGTTATATTTTAATGTACCATACGAATAATAATTTTTTACATATGGAGAAAGAAGACTGGAAAGCGCACAGAAACAGAACACAAGAGGGACAAAAACAGGTCTCTAAGTGCAGTACTTTAATACAAGAAAAATAAAAGATAAAATAGCCAAATGCACACATATTGCTCTTCTTGGGCTTAAAGGGATTATTATGTTTCATAATAAAAGCAGCTCTAATTAATCATCATAGTATTTGGACTTTGGAGAGTGTTATTTCAATTCTGTCAGAGTTGTAGTTCAAGAGTAAATCAATGACAAAGTGTCCCCCTCCCGCCCCTTTTACTGATGTAACACTGCTCATCCAGATCAGAAGGGAGGTGCACAGGTAGACTGCAGAGAGGGACAATCTTCAGTTAAGATAAGGGAAAAAGCTGAAAAGCTTGTCAAGGGGGGCAGGGCTTTCATTGTTCTCATAGGAAGAAGATTGTCCCCTGCTGTTATCTGTCTGGTCTGTGGACTGGATTCCACATCTGAGAAGAGATGGCTTACACTAGGTTAGTAATGTCACATATTAATAAACAGTAATAACGTAGATATTCAAAAAATAAATAAATAGATGCCATTCTGATCTTTCAAACCTTTATGGTTTGAGAAATATAACTTTTTAAAGTTCCCCCCTTCTTCCCCTTTCTCTGACGTTAGCCTGACAGAAGAGGGTCCTGGTCTCGGGACTGGCAGGCAGCTCTTCAGAGGAGCCGAAATAGAGCTATCTAAAAAGAACTACTTCATTAGAACTGTCTACAACGTGTTCCTGCAAACCAGGCACACTTTGTATCCTGTCCCAATGAAGTATTTCTTTTTAGAGTGAAGTATTTCGGCTCCACTGAAGAGCCACCTCAAGTTGGCCAACACAAATCTCCTTCTGTCAGCTTTACAGCTGACATCGGGCAAGGGGAGGGACGGGGAACTTTAAAATATTATCTCTCTCAAACCATAAAGGTTTGAGAGATCAGAATGGCATCTACGGATTTATTTTTTTTAATATCTACGATATTACTGTTTATTAATATATGACATTACTAACCCTTGAAATCATCTCGGGGACCTACCCCTACTGTTGCCTCGAAACAGCACTCGCCTTCGCTTTTAGTCACTGTTGTGTGTAGTCTGTCCATTAGTAGATCTCAGTCCACAACAAATGGGGTAATGAGTGTCCATTGGTGGTAGTAGTACACTGTAATAATCCTCCAGTATTAAAGATGACTAGCCCATATGTGGAAGACATAGTAAGGTGACATACTGAATATATGGGACAAAGACAGGGAAGGTATCAATCATTATTGAAACCCTGAGGAAGCAGACAGGCATCTGTAAATCACAAGGGTATTTTGAATACAATGTTGCAGATCTGCTTCTAACCCAGTGTCCCCTATGGGACACTCCTCCCCTTGTTCCATGGTCTGAAATGGAAGTATAAAAGATACATACACAGCGCTCCAAAGACTCAGTGTATAAATGTATATAGATGGAGAAAAGCCTTATATTCTTAATGTCTGAAACAATTCAATAATGAGTAAAAACTCAGCATGGCAGTTTCTATCTCTGGTGTCCTCAACGGCGCCTATCGCAAAATAGCAACTGGAGAAAAAAGCGCACACCATCTGAGAGTAACCTCTAAATACAAATATATTATACATTGATTGCACTCACTAGATGCTTTCTTGGTAGAGTAGCCCAACAGATAATAACGGAGCTGTCGTGGATATAGGAACACCCTTCCTCTGCTGCACTGTGATAACCGGCAGAATAACCAGACCTGGACTTAACTCTTGCGGTGCGGAGCTGTAATGGAAGAAAATTCTTTCTAAGAGCACTTCCGTAATGTATATCCACTGATGAAGTGAGTATACCTCATGAAACGCGTTGGGAATAACACTTAATGAAGCGTTTATACAATCCCATGGCTTTTCCCGTGCATCAATATCATCTATTTGGAATATCCAACGGCACACTGGGTTAACGCCAGGTCGGGTGTACTGTGAACTGTCTTCACTTTGATCCGGTGAGTGATTTTCTATCGGGGGCTATTGACTGGATTATATACATTACGGAGGTGCTCTTAGAGAGAATTTTCTTCCATTACAGCTCAGCACTGCAAGGGTTAAGTCCAGGTCTTGTTATTCTGCCCCTCACCGGTTATCACAGTGCAGCAGAGGAAGGGTGTTCCCATATCCACGACAGCTCCGTTATTATCTGTTGGGCTACTCTATCAAGAAAGCATCTAGTGAGTGCAATCAATATACAATATATGATAATTTTTTATTTAGAGGTTACTGTCAGATGGTGTGCGCTTTTTTTCTCCTTTTTTTTTCTCCTGAAATGGAAGTATGGCACACAAAAAAAGTTTGAGCTGCAATAACATTTGAATTGAACATCTGTCAGCAGTGGGGTTACACATGATTTACTCACCAGCAGTATAAACTCTGCAGTCCATATTTTTCCATAATAAGAGATACTGTCCCGGACTAATTTGAATGTAAGAGCGGTTTAAAGGCCTCTCTATGATGCAAAGGGTCAAGTTACCATCCTCATACTCGTATAGTTTTCTGAAAACTATCCATTGGATTTCATGTACAAAACGAAACAGGAATAATTCTGTGGCAAATCTATTGTACCATAGGGGACAAAAGAAGATTCCAATTGATTTAACCCTTAGAGTGCCAGAGAGGTAATGCGTTTGATACCTCTCTGGCACTCAAAGGGTTTAATGTGGATATTTAACTCCTTGAATAACAGAGAGGTCTCCAAAGCATTTTATTTGTTTACTGTGGTGTAATTGCTTTGCCCAAATCCTTGCTATGTACATTTGCTCATTATCGTTATTCAGTTGTGCGTCAGGCTGATAGTTTTCCCAGGCATCTGAGGACTTGCAGCCTATCAGCCGGTGCGTGCTACAGGTGGGGAAGCACGCTGGGAAAGGCATCTCTGTGAAGGCCACAGCCTGGGAGATGAGCGCTGGAGAGGTATAAAAGCTGTCACTCTGCTCTTTCATTGGAAAAGATAATGTGATGAGTGCTGGGCCGCTCAGGCGGAAGATAGCATTTCCAGCACATCGCAAGCCTGGCATACTTATCTTGCCGACTGCTAGGTCTGAAAATGTAAGGAAATGGGCAATTCTATCGCAGGCAAGGAAACTGCTTAATCCTTTAATAGCAAGAAGGGTGTGCAACGCATTGTATCTGAATCTTAAATGGTTAACATCCACCATAAATATTAAATAAAATCATTGCAGATTTCTTCCACAAGATTGATTCCTACTCCTGGGTTGACAATTACATGGGGTTTGGGAGGAGCTGTGGTTCTTCAGCTTTGGTTTGACTCCACCCCCCTATCATCCTCATCCTGATGGTTGAGGATGATGGTATGTGTAGTCTACAGCTATACCTGCTCTAAACCCAGTCAACCTTGATGAACTTCATAATATAATTGCCTCATGGTTAGCGGCAATGGTCCCGTTCAGTAGCCTCAAGGTCAATGATCAACACCATAGCCTCATAATAACCACACAGTCTAGTAATCAACACCATAACCTTATAACGTACTTCCCAAGTGTCCCTCTTTAGGATGGACAGGCCCTCTTTGATACCCAAACCTTATTTCCCATCTTGGTGTTCCTATACTTAGGAGATCAGACTGTGTGGTATGTATATAAGTGTATCTATCACACTGATGTCCCTGTGTTTAGGAGATCAGACTGTGTGGTGTGTATATAAGTGTATCACATTGCTCCACAGCAATAAAACCCACATTAATGTTTGTGTAAACTTCAGAATAGGTGTAATGTCCCACCCACCAGCCACGTCCACAACAACACCACCTAAAACAAAAGTGTCCCTCTTTGGCCATTTGAAATGTAGGGAGGCATGTTATAATCAATGCAAATACCTCACACATATACCTTGATAATCTCATAATCAACATGCTGCCCTCATAATGAATGCCATAGCCTCATGAACAACACACAATGCTACAGCCTCATGATCAACACAACAACCTCACAATCAATACCCTTATAACATGATAGCTTTGGTGGACTAGAGGCCACATACGCAGCTCTGGAGATAAATCCAGTTACTGTTCTAAAGCGTCATGATCATCAAGTCCACAGCTCTACAAATCAAATATTATTCTTTATCCATTTCTAGACTATTTTTATTATCGAAGAACAGAATGGAAAATGTTAAATGCAATTACAAAAGTGTATGAGAGTCTGTACAAAGCAATGACCTGGAGATGAGATATCTCAAGATTCCTCAGCACTAAGATATAAAATAAATCAAGCATTTGTGTACTGTGTAATCATGGATGAAGATTCATTAGGAGGAGATGCCTTAAAATGCATAGAGATCACATTTTAATTGGCGTTAATGTCAGTGCCTGTATGGGTGCTCAGAGGTACACAAGAATGCATAATTATATATTACATTACATGACGGTTGGTTGGCCATACTGCTCAGATGGAGTGCGATTATACCCTCGGTGTGAACCATTTAACTGCATTCTACACATGAACTGTTATAATAGTTACGCAGTATGATATTTGAAGAATTAACTACACAACAGGGAAGAAATGTAAACTATCATTGATTTAAATGGGTTGTTTAACCCCTTGAATGCTAGAGAGGTCTCCAGTGCATTCAGAATCCTCTATCACATTTAAATCAATGGGAGATTTGTATTTTTGTGTCCTATACCGGTCGGTTTATTCCATAATCGCTCTACTCCTCACTGCCACAGCGCAGTTTGCATTTATAATGCAGATCAATAGCTCAGACAGAGGGCAACTTCACTCTTAATCTGAGCAGTGTGGTCAACTGACAGCGCTGCTCCCTTCTCATCAAGAGGAGCTGACATCAGGTAAATGTGTGGAAGGAACAGTTTTTCTCTGAAAAAAACGCAAGGTTTTAGTAGAAAGTTATTGGTATCAGTTGCTCTCTAAAACCTTGTGGTATAGTTTGAAATAAAGCTATATTTTACCATTACCATCTGCTTGAGTATCAGGCATTGTGTGCACACCTCATGTGCAGGCAGTTGCTGCCTTTGGTAACAATATCTCAAGTGCAGACTGTGATTTAAGTAATCAACTTCTTTCCTCCAGTCTCCTTACTCTATAGGTCACTTTTTGACCCCCTAACAAGCTGGTTTTACAATTTAGTGATACATAGTGCAGCCCCATAGGGAGGCATGGAGGCTATCCAAATTTAACAAACAATCACTGTTAAACTTTAAAAGGCTGTTAAAGTTTTATTGTGAAAAATATAAAAGGATGACTTGAGTAAATCAAGGGTATTCGGTTGGTGGGAGATCCTTCACTCAAAGGTTATTACAGCTAAAAAATATTTAGATCAATTTGTTTAGTTAAATATTTAGCAACAGCAGCAGTTTGTTTTATTGGATTCTTTAGGAGAGCTCGAGTAAGACGAAATCTTGCTATTAACCCCTTGAGTGCCAGAGCGGTACTCACTGGCACTCAAGGGGTTAAAAATGATAGTGACAGCAGCTGCCAGCAAAGGGGAACCTTTTGTTTCCTACCCAGGGATATAAACTATATAGTTTTTATAATGAAACATTACTGCACCTTTTAGACTAAGAGATAAATCTGTTTTCTCCACTCTCCATATGTTCTCAATTAGCAGATTCTTAGAAAAATGAAACGCAGACCACAAGAGAATCCTCTGGCTTTTGGTAATTGACAGGTAGACAGGGCCGTTCTATAAACGTTCTGAATCCGGACTGCACCTTACAATTACAGGACGAGAAGTAGCGGCACAGTAGTAATTTAGCAGAACGGACGGTCTTTGCGTTGCCAGGATAGGCAAGGTCAAGTTCAGGCTACATAATGGTCGTGACAGTAGATTGTACAGAGATGATGAAATTAAACTAACGAACAAGGGCAGAATGTTTAACAAATTCAGAACTGGAATTGGGCAACGAGAAGGGAGATATTTTGACAGCATCTTCACACTTCAGCTGCTGCAGCTTCTGAATTATATATTAATGTTACGAAGTAAAAACTCGTGTGTGTGCAGCTTATATTAACATTGGAATCAACACTGACAATCGTAGGTGGTCTGATTCACTGGAGAGTTACTCCTCTGCTCTGTGATGCAATACATTAGATCCCTCCTTGGCATTCCAAAAGACTTACCATTTTATTAACCTTTAAAAGCACCTTGTTATGGGCAGAAAGTCCTAATGACTCCTATGAATCTTGCCCTTGGGCTCAAGAGATTACATCTTCAATCAGTCCAGGATGTCATGCCCATGGAGGCAGACGTGACAGATGCTGGCAGTTTATCATACTAAAGTGGGCAGAGTGCATTAGACTGCTTTAACCCCTTAAGTGCCCATAATGTGCCAGGACCGCCACGTTGTCCTGGCACTTAAAGGGGAACTACCACCCCAACACAATGTAATCTCTAAGTCTTTGTCTTCCTAGCGTTATTAGCAATCCATAGTTAGTTTTCTCCAAAAAAGCGTTGCCAGAGCACTGTCTTTATACTAAATCTCTACCTGATGACGTCTTGCCCCTTGAATCTATTCTGCGCATGACCGTTATGGAGCCACTTGGCTCCACTGTACCTCCCTCCGTCTTGCCCATCACTCGTACGTCACTATCCTCAGCACCACGTGACCTGCCGCGCTCCTGGCATCAAGCGTGGTCAGATCATTTCAGCCTAGTGGAAACAGACCTGTGGTTTATATATACAGAGTGCTTCACGTGCACCCGCTCCCACTAGGCTGAAATGACCTGACTGCTTTTTTGGAGAAAACGAACTATGGATTGCTAATAACGCTAGGAAGACAAAGACTTAGAGATTACATTGTGTTGGGGTGGTAATTCTGCTTTAAGGGGGATCTATCACCCCTTTACAACTTTGCCTAAATCGTTTTATTATACATTGTATATAATGAAAAATGTATAGTTAAAAAAACAAAACAAAAACGCTTGTTTGGCAAAATTAAAAGAATAAATACAGGCCTGTACCTACCTCCGGGCAGACTGCGGTTAACGGATCTGTAACCGCAGGCTACCACTCTGCCTCTCTCTATCCAGCCTCCTTCGATGATGGAGGCTTTGTCTGTAAGCTGGAGCCCTCTCATTGGCAGAGATCGATTTCTGGCCAATGAGAGCACTCCAGCTTACAGACAGAAAGCCTCCGTCATCAGAGGAGGCTGGATAGAGAGAGGCAGAGCGGCAGCCTGCGGTTACAGATCACCTATCCACAGTCTGCCCAGAAGTAGGTACAGGGCAGTATTTATTCTTTTAATTTCGCCAAACAAGCTTTTTTTTTTTTTTTTTTTTTTTAATTTATACACTTTTCATTATATACAATATATAACAAAACGTTTTAGGCAAAGTTGTATAGGGGTGATAGATGCCATTTAAGGACATCATGGAATTCTGGGATGGCAGTAAGGCCACACGCTGCTCTGCCATCCTAGAATTCATCTACCAAAAAAAAGGTCCATGGTCCTTAACGGCCGTCCACACACCGGATCAGGGGGTCGTTAAGGGGTTAAGAACCAAATGGGGTACACAATGTGCAAAATAATATGTCACACACCCCCACTAGTCCTTAAAGTGTTACGAATACATGCAGAGAGTAGCGTTTGAGGTCTCCACAGACATGACATTTTGTACCGATTTAACCCTTTGAGTGCCAGAGAGGTATCCAACGCATTACGTTGCAATGAGTTGGATACCTCTCTGGCACCCATAGGGTTAAGATTTTCTTTTCTTAAATCAAGGCACAAATAAAAATTCATAGAGGCCATTAGGTTTTTCTAGCCACAGTACACTAAGTGGGGCGTTATTATTAGGAAGAGTTAATTCTAGTTTAACTGCTACCTAGGTGGTTGATTTAGTAAAGTTTTCTTATATAAATACATATTACATTTTTTAAAAATAATTTTTAATAGATTTGTAGAGGGTAAAAAAATATTGCCACAAACCCCATCTCTCAAACTGCTATGATTTGAGAGATATTGGCAGTCCTCCCCCCTTCCTTCCCCTTCTCTTGATGTTTGCTGCAAAGCTGACAGAAGGAGAGCCGTGTCTGCCGACACGATGAGGCTCTGCAACAGAGCCGAAATCCAGTTATTGCAAGAGAATTACTTCATTGCAAAGGTCTACAGAGTGTGCTTGCAAACCAGATTTCTGGATTTCGGTTCTGCTGGGATCTCCTGCTGTCAGCTAGACACTGACGTCAGGAGAAGGGGAGGGAAGGGAGAACGTTGATTGCGAATATCTCTCAAACCGTAAAAGTATGAGAGATGGGGTTTATGGCAATGCGATTACTTTTTTGCCCTCTACAAGTCTATTAAAAATTATTTTTGGACATTACTAACACCTTAAAGTCAACCTTCTTTCTGACTTTGCATATCATGTAAATGCAAATATGTAAAGTCAAATTTATTACTATTTCTTATATTTCCCGATTTTTTTTTTCTTTTTATCAATTATTTAGTTAAACTTTTATGTCTCGGATGACAGCGAGTCCACCAAATGTCTGTTTCCACACAGCTTTGTATCCGGGGCTGTGAAAGCGGGGCTAGTGATAAAATGGAGCAATATCCCTGCCTCAATGGCTGTTCTGTTTGCTGTAGTAGAGGCAGGCTCATTTGACACATGGTGCAATTGATGTGCTCCAAAACTGAACCACTTTAGTTTGCTTAACCCCTTAACAACCAGCCAACATGAACCACAGCATTTTTTATTTTTTTTTGCACTGGATTCTGGGGTCGTGCAGGTGTGCAGCAACCTCGAAATTTCATGACGTGCCAGGATTATCATAGGTCCTAAGTGAGCTCACTGTAAGTGGCACAAAGATATTAAAAAATAAAAATAAAGTATAGGTAATCTGACTTTATATATTATGTACTTGTACAATATATTAAGTCAGACAGGACGTTGATTGTCAATTAAGCCTTTGAGTATCAGAGGGGAATCCAAAGCATTTTGGTTGCCCCTCTGATACTCAAAGGGTTAAAAGATTGTCAAATTCAGAGACACGAAAATATGTTTAATGGAAGCTTTCTACTGTCAGCAAATGAGATTAAACTGTAAGGAAAGCTTGTGCTAAACATTCCCGTCAGTGTGATTTCCACACTCTTTCATCTCAGACAGAATAAGGTATATTAATTATTTATAGCTTCATTAAGTAGAAAATAGCTGGAAAGTGGTATTATAATAGCATTGCGATTTAGCCATCTCCCAGATCCTATATAATAATTCGCTCGGATGTTTGTCAGAAGCCGTCATGCGCAGCAGAGACTGTCAGAACGCACAGAATGCTGGGAACACGGAATGCTGGGAACACAGCACAGAATGCTGGGAATTCTGTGCTGGGAGAATTCTGTGCTTTCGGAAAGTCTCTACAGTGCATGACTGGATCGGCGGCAGGACGCAGAGCAGGACCGGCCTCTTAACATCGCCCGGACCTTGGCCCGTGTACACAGGCTTTTACACTAGTGTATTTATAAAACCAAAAGATTGTTATGTTTGCTGCGTGCTGAACGTGACAAGTGTACAGGGATAACTTGCAACATAGGTATGTCATGTAACACACACCCATGAGGTCAGGTTAAGGAGAACTAACACTAAAAATAACAACCCCCCCCCCCTTTAAACTACTATGACCTGAAAATCATAGTAGCCCCTATGAAATATGCCCTTGCTCCTTGGTTTAGAGCGGAACTACCACCCCACCAAAAGTCTCCCCCGAAGAATTACTCATCTGGCAACTAGCTGCTCAATAGTACTAGTCACCAGAATTATTACCTACTTATAGAGAAATTCTGCTGCTCCCGAGACTGACAGCCAGGAAACAGTGCAGACATCTTTGCATAGTGATGTCTGCACGCCTGCGCTGTCAGTTCCTTCCTGTATCATATGGCTCCTAGCAACGCCTCCAGCAGCAGACTGGAACTGACAGTAGTCAGAGCCCCAATACGTTACCAGCCGCAGGGTGTTCGAGCAGTCAGTATGGCGCATGACTGCAGCGAGGCCAACAGGATCCAGCCCCAGCCGAGGTTGCTGGGTGACACTGTGGCCCGTGTACACAGGCTTTTCAACTAGTTCATTATAAATGTGTATAGTCATTTTTAATTATATTGGAGATAGAAGAAAATAACCAACGCTTAGAGCACAAATGAATCTATTGTCTGAGGTTCTAATGAATGAAACAGAAGTCATGAAATCCAAGC
Source organism: Rhinophrynus dorsalis (assembly GCA_037306005.1). NCBI lineage: Eukaryota > Metazoa > Chordata > Amphibia > Anura > Rhinophrynidae > Rhinophrynus > Rhinophrynus dorsalis. Next base: position 42,136,206 of record CM074723.1, on the reverse strand, counting down.
CCTCACATTACAAATGGTATTTTACTTCTTTCCGTATTGTATTGTTGCAGGCAACACAGAAATTAGCAATTTGGCTTTAAATGGATATTGTGCGAAGGAAGATGCTTAGTGTCAGTATTCCAAGAAACACATAAAGCTTCACATAAAGATAAGAAAACCCCTCTGTATATTATAAATGTGCAGTTTTATTACTTGTGAATATTTTAATGAAAAGAATTTGAAGTAAGCAGCTGAAATGAAACAAATGGTGTCTTGCATTCAATAGAACCCGTTTCAATAGATATTTTCTTATGTAGCCAGAGAGATTTTGTCTTCTCAGTACTAAAATGATTTACTGTTTTGGGGGATAAAAAGGAATTTGTGTTAGGAAAGAATGGACGGATTCTGTGAAAATGTAATTGCACTATAGGATGCCAAAAAATGGTGTTGATTTAAATGGAGATTTAACTCCTTGGGGGGGGGGGGGGTGGAGATTCAGAAAGAGCTGATAAAGAGGTGATAAAGTGGAGATAACTTCTCCAGTGATATCACTTCTCCAGTTCCTATGTTATTCTATGGAGCCAATACACTAAGATTTCTTCAGCTCTGGAGATATTAGTGAAAAGGCTCCGTAGAATAACATAGGAACTGGAGGAGTGATATCACTGGAGATCTTAGTGCATTGGTTCTATAGAATAACATAGGAACTGGAGGAGTGATATCACTGGAGATCTTAGTGCATAGGTTCTATAGAATAACATAGGAACTGGAAGAGTGATATCACTGGAGATCTTAGTGCATTGGCTGTATATAATAACATAGGAACTGGAGGAGTGATATCACTGGAGATCTTAGTGCATTGGCTGTATAGAATACCATAGGAACTGGAGGAGTGATATCACTGGAGATCTTAGTGCATAGGTTCTATAGAATAACATAGGAACTGGAGAAGTGATATCACTGGAGATCATATTGCATTGGCTGTATAGAATAACATAGGAACTGGAGGAGTGATATCACTGGAGATCTTAATGCATTGGCTCTATAGAATAATAATAATAACTAGTATTTATATAGCGCCTTTCTCCCAGTGGGACTCAGAGCGCTGTCAGCGCACGCTCTCGGAATTAACCAAATCGGCAGCTGAAATAATAGATGTTATTATTATAACATAGGAACTGGAGAAGTGATATCACTGGAGATCTTAGTGCATTGGCTCTATAGAATAACATAGGAACTGGAGAAGTGATATCACTGGAGAAGTCAACACCACTTTATCACCACTTACTGAATCTCCCCCCTTCAATGCTAGAGGTCTCCATTGCACTAAAGTCTCTAGAATTCAAGAGTTTGAAAACACAATCTAAATCAAATGAACAATTGTATCTTTGCTCAGTAAGGTGTGCCTGGCCTGCCCCCGAATTGTTCCACTTTTCTTTGTGCAAATAGCCACCACTCTGTATAGGAACTATTGTAGGAGCTTTCTGTGCACCTCTGCTTAAGGTGCTTGTTATTCGACACCACAGGAGGATAAAGCGGGGTGGAGGGAAGTCCCGCACTCCATATAAGAAGCATTCGGTTCATCCAGCATAATCATCGCCCATCAATGAAATGATAGCTTGATGAAATGTACGGCTTGTATTGTCCAATCGCTCTCGGGTAACACCAAGCCGCTAGCTACAATCAGCCTCTTATGCTTCCCTCTTCCATTAACTCTCTTGTTCAGCAGTCCACAGAAAATCAAGAGTATGTGAGAGCCCTTCAGGATATTTATTTTTTCTCCTTTGAATGGAAGTGCACATCAGTAAAATGAACTTCAATGCGTCCACAGAGAGTAATGGCCTTGGTGAATGCAGTGAACCTTTCATGTACATTTGAAAGCATAATGATAAGTTGTTGAGCTCATACAGTCTTGTTAAAGGAGAGCCAACACCTCTAGTAATAACCACCCACTTACCTTAGTGTTGCCAGAAAATCCTAACAGCCTTTATGGATTTTGCCCTTGAACCTTGGTTCAAGAGGGAACATCTAAAAACAGTTATTTCATGGAGGCAGGCATGACAGTTGCTAGTGGGACTACAGGGCCTCAATCACAGCTCAATGTGCATTATTATCTTAACTCTTTCAGTGCCAGAGGAGTACTGGCGCTGAAAGGGTTAACCCTGTAAAGATCATATGGATGTGCAATGCATTGTTACATAGAGTATTCTTGATGTTTTGTTTTCATACTGAAGCAGGCAGATTGGCTGAGCCTACTTAAAGGGATAGTAATACTTCGTTTTAACTTTATTTTATTTTGTAGGCATTAAAAAAACATGAAGAATGATATAAGTCTTATCTCTCAAACCTTTATGGTTTAAGAGATATTCACAAGCAAAGTCTCCCCCTCCCACCCCTTTTTCCTAGTGTAAGCCATCGCTTCTCAGATGTGGAATGCAGTCCATAGACCAGACAGATAACAGAAGGGGACAATCTTCTTCCTATGAGAACAATGAAAGCCCTGCCCCCCTTGACAAGTTTTTCAGGTTTGTCCCTTATCTTAATTGAAGATTGTCCCTCTCTGCAATCTACCTGGGCACCTCCCTTGTGACCTGGCTGAACAGGGGGGGGGATACTTTGCTTGTGAATATCTCTTAAACCATAAAGGTTTGAGAGATAAGACTTATATCGTTCTTCATGTTTTTTTAATGCCTACAAAATAAAATAAAGATAAAACGAAGTATTACTATCCCTTTAAAGTAGGGTTGCCACCTTTTCTTCAAAAAAATACCGGCCATGGCATTCCCTCCATAGACTTAACATTGGACAGAAGCCAATTTTTCACCGGCCTGCCGGTAAAATACCGGCTGGGTGGCAACCCTACTTTAAAGGGATAGTAATACTTCATTTTAACTTTATTTTATTTTGTAGGCATTAAAAAAACATGAAGAATGATATAAGTCTTATCTCTCAATCCTTTATGGTTTATGAGATATTCACAAGCAAAGTTCCCCTCCCCGCCCCTTTTAGCTAGTGTAAGCCATCTCTTCTCAGATGTGAATCTGGTTGTATGACCAGACAGATAACAGAAGGGGACAATTTTCTTTGTATGAAAAGAATGAAAGCCCTTCCCCCCTTGACAAGTTTTTCAGCTTTTTCCCTTATCTTAATTGAAGATTGTCCCTCTCTGCAGTCTACCTGGGCACCTCCTTTCTGATCTGGTTGAACGGGGGGGGGATACTTTGTTTGTGAATATCTCTTAAACCATAAAGGTTTGAGAGATAAGACTTATATCATTCTTCATGTTTTTTTAATGCCTACAAAATAAAATAAAGTTAAAACGAAGTATTACTATCCCTTTAAAGCGGAACTATCACTTTAATTGGAGTGATAGTTCTGCTTTAAGGAGGCTGAGGCACTGTTTCAGTATGAAAAATAAAAAAGCCATCAACAATAATCTATAAACAGAAAGAACTCAAAAATTAGTTTCCGAAACAAAAAAAGGCTAATACAACATATAGGAGATTTAGAAAGCACAATCTATACATCTAAATAACTCAAAACAGAATCTAAAAACAATGCTAAAATGGTATACATGATTTTGGAAGTGCTTTCAAAATAATTCAAGTCGTTTTCAGGTGATGGGTCCCTTTAACCCTTCTGATGCTGGTGGTCTCCCCAAAACATTAAGTTGCAGACATTGTTAACATCCAAGGCAGAGTTAGGCTATGTGAAGCCCCCGCAGCTGCTGTCAGACCACAGCTTGCATTATTTCCTGCCAGCCAATGGCTTGTGGGAATGATGGGAGATGTAGTCCTACAGCAGCTGGTACGTTTCACACTGCCCACCCCTGATCCACGGGGTTAACAGATTCTTACATCTGTCTCTGCAGGGGCAGATGGTGACACTTTACAGCACAGACATAGTTTACCAGCTAATGGCTGATTATGAAAGTGGTTTTCATGAATACTTCATGATGCTCTCAGATGCCTATGATTTAACTTGCCTATTCATTAGCACAGAACACTGCCTAATTTAATATGCAAATGCACAAAGGTTTTCACTCAACTGAGAACAGGAACAAAGAAAGACAGAATGATATGAGAATAGAAGAAGCCAAGGCCGGTGTATTAAACAAAGTGCTGTAATTCCGGAGCCTAACAACTGAAAGCAATAGTGTCACTTAATATTGGAAAAAATAAATACATATTGTAGAGTTTATCCTGCCGAGTAAAACAAGGCTACTCCTACTGCTGAGATATGTTTTATTAAACCTTTAAGTGCCAGAGTGGTATCCAATGCATTCTGGCACTCAAAATGTTAAAACATTATTGCAGCTTGAATTGACATTCTCTGGATGCAGTACACATCCATTCCCTGAAATTTTACAGTGGCGCTGTTGGTACAACATCCTTTGGAAGTTTATGGTCAACTGACCAGAGCTGTCCACAAACTGAAATAGCAAAAGCGCCACCATGACATTTCAGGCCATTGAGATACTTCATCTAAAAAAAATACCAGTTTGAGCTGCAATACCTTTTGAATAAAACATCTTTTAAAAGTGAGAATGCTCTTCTTTTACTCAGCAGGAAAATCTCTGCAAGATATATATTTTCCACAGTAAACATTACTATCCCTTGAAATATAAGGATCAAATTAAACCCTCATGAATTTAAAGGGGTGTTTGCCCCATTAATGCCAGAGAGGTCCCCAGCTCATTGTTTCGTAATGTGTTGGACGCCTGTCAAAGATTCAAATATTTGAAAGCCATATTTAGATTACTGGGGAGTTTTATTTGCAGTCAATTTGCTACAGGTCTTCAAGGCCTCGCTAAAGATTTTGGGCTTTTTCCCATGGATGACAGAGACAAAGAGGCTCCCTGCTACAGTTCTGTTGCTTGTGTTGTTAACTTATATTTCACCTGCACTCCACCATCGATCTGGACACAGGAGGGGTATGTCTGACAGCCAGCCCACACAAGCCCCAGGCAGTTATTACTGGCTGGTGCCCATCTGGATTGGCCAATCAAAGGATGCAATGAGCAGCGGAACACCACATGTGTTAAGGGTCTGCTGATGGCCCAGAGGCCTCCATACAGTCTTTCTTGGCTGCATTTTTACTGTATTTATCTGAGAAAGCTGTAAATATGCAGCTGGGCTTTAATGAATTCACAAGAAGCAAAAACTGACCGGCTGAAAGGCACCATAGTCCAGTATAGTACTTTTAATAGTGGGTAATATCACCAATGCAACATTACTTTGTTGGTGTCACCTGTGTGAAATGGGCCTTTTCCCAGCTTTGAGATAATTACATTCCAGTTGTTAATGATTTCTTGTTAAAGGGCAACTAATATGGAAAACAAAACACACTAAAGCTCTGTCTTTTTTTTTTAGTTAATCATTAAAACCTATACCTCTGGGAGTAGCAGCATTACAAGCTTACAGTCCTAATTGTAAAGGTTCTCTCTGAGTTTTTGTCCTACATCCTGCAATAGCTGAAGCTGCCAGTGACAGCCTAATTCTTACTGGCTATACAGGAGGGGTGTGGCATCAGTGCAGCCAATAGGGATCATCTGATGTCTCTCTAGAGCACAGAGCATCAGCTCTAGGTAGGAGAAGCAAGGGGATCCTTTACACTGAAGTCTGTAATGCTAAAAGTGTTTGAAATCAATGGGATTTAAGTAAATTGTTATGGTTCCATTGGTGCAGCTGGTATGCCCCATACTTGCTCCACTCTCTTTGTGAATATATTATCCTAACACTACTGATATTAGATTTCAGTAGTGTATAGGTACATGGTTTGTATGTGTGTTGAATTTTCTGTTATCATAAGGAATAGTTAGCCAGTTTTGGACCTGTAGCTGTTGGGAACTAAAACATCCATCATGCCTAACCACTTAACGGCTGGTTGGAGGATGATGGGAGTTGTAGTCTCCCTACAGCTGTAGGACCAAAGACTGACTACTCCTTTCATAATTGTTAATCCAGAAAAACACAAGGGCTTTGACACCTAAAACTGGTAAGAGTGGGAATCTTTGCTGAGTGGTCAGCTACGATTCAGCACTTTTCAGAACATTAGCTCTACCCCCTCCACTGATGTGAGCACTTACACTCCCCTTGCACAGACGTCCTTGTTTTTCCAAAGTGCAGCTCTAATAACTAAACCCCAGCTGTGTACACACAGAAGCTAATAAGCACAGACAGCCAGGGTCACTCTGAACCAAAGGACACAACTTTGTATTTGCAGTTACCTACACGAAAGTAATTGCTAACTTCAACAACACATATATGGACAACTCTGATCAAGGCAACAGTCTTACGTGAACAAAAGCCTTAACCCTTTGAGTGCCAGAGGGGTATGCAACGATACCCCTCAAACTCAAAGGGTTAAACATGCCTCCCAACATTTCAAATGGGCCAAAGAGGGACAATTATTTTAGGTGGTGTTGCTGGAGGTTCGAATGGTGGGAGGAACATTACCATACCTCCCAAGTGTCCCTTTTTAGGAGATATCAGGGGTATATACCTCCCAAGAGTCCCTCTTTAGGAGGCACAGTCCCACTTTGAGACATAAATCCCTCTGTCCCTCTTTCCCACCCACATGTCCCTCTCTTTAGGAGATCAGATTGTGTGGTGTGTATATAAGTGTATCACTCTGGTGTCCCTGTGTTTAGGAGATCAGACGGTGTGGTGTGTATATAAGTGTATCACCCTGATATCCCTGTGTTTAGGAGATCAGACTGTGTGATGTGTATATAAGTGTATCACCCAGGTGTTCCTGTGTTTAGGAGATCAGACTGTGTGGTGTGTATATAAGTGTATCACCCTGGTGTCCCTGTGTTTAGGAGATCAGACTGTGTGGTGTGTATATAAGTGTATCACCCTGGTGTTCCTGTGTTTAGGAGATCAGACTGTGTGATGTGTATATAAGTGTATCACCCAGGTGTTCCTGTGTTTCGGAGATCAGACGGTGTGGTGTGTATATAAGTGTATCACCCTGGTGTCCCTGTGTTTAGGAGATCAGACTGTGTGGTGTGTATATAAGTGTATCACGCTGGTGTCCCTGTGTTTAGGAGATCAGACTGTGTGATGTGTATATAAGTGTATCACCCTGGTGTCACTGTGTTTAGGAGATCAGACTGTGTGGTGTGTATATAAGTGTATCACCCTGGTGTCCCTGTGTTTAGGAGATCAGACTGTGTGGTGTGTATATAAGTGTATCACGCTGGTGTCCCTGTGTTTAGGAGATCAGTCTGTGTGGTGTGTATATAAGTGTATCACCCTGGTGTCCCTGTGTTTAGGAGATCAGACTGTGTGGTGTATATAAGTGTATCACCCTGGTGTCCCTGTGTTTAGGAGATCAGACTGTGTGGTGTGTATATAAGTGTATTACCCAGGGCCGGATTTGCCATAAGGCAGAGTAGGCAACTGCCTACAGGCGCACCCCACAGAGGGGCGCCTGTCATTGGAATCAATTATTTATTTATTTATTTTAAATAAAAATAAATACCCGCTGCCTGCCTGCCGCCCGCTGAGATCCTGCTGTTGCTCCCTCGGTGGCTCTTTAGTAATGCAGAGCGCTGGGAGATGACATCATCTCCCAGCGCTCTGCATTCCTAAAGAGTAGAACGCGCGGGAACAACAGGAACTACAGGTCTGTGCAGAGGCGGACAAAAAATTCTCCTGCCTCTGGGCCACCAGGGAGGTAAGAAACAGAGCAATGTGGAGCTGATGGGGGTAATGTGAGGACAAGTTGGAGCTGATGGGGGCAAGTTGGAGCTGTTGGGGGTAAAAAGGGGGCAAGCTGGAGCTGATGGGGGCAAGCTGGGGTCAAATTGGAGCTGATGGGGGCAAGTTGGGGTCAAGTTGGAGCTGATGGGGGTAAAGTGGGGGCAAGTTGGAGCTGATGGGGGCAAGTTAGAGCTGATGGGGGCAAGTTAGAGCTGATGGGGGCAATGTGGGGGCAAGTTGGAGCTGATAGGGGCAATATGAGGGCAAGTTGGAGCTGATGGGGGCAATGTGGAGATGATGGGGGTAATGTGAGGGCAAAGTGGAGCTGATGTGAGGGCAATATGGATATGGGGGGTAATGTGGAGATTTGGAGCATTGTGGAGGTGTCCAGTGGAGATGGCCAATGTGGGGGGGCGCTTCAGATTTCTGTGCCTACAGGCTCCTGAGATGTAAATCTGGCCCTGGTATTACCCTGGGGTCCCTGTGTTTAGGAGATCAGACTGTGTGGTGTGTATATAAGTGTATCACCGTGGTGTCCCTGTGTTTAGGAGATCAGTCTGTGCGGTGTGTATATAAGTGTATCACCCTGGTGTCCCTGTGTTTAGGAGATCAGTCTGTGTGGTGTGTATAGAAGTGTATTACCCTGATGTCCCTGTGTTTAGGAGATCAGACTGTGTGGTGTGTATAGAAGTGCATCACCCTGGTGTCCCTGTGTTTAGGAGATCAGACTGTGTGGTGTGTATAGAAGTGTATTACCCTGGTGTCCCTGTGTTTAGGAGATCAGACTGTGAGGTGTGTATAGAAGTGCATCACCCTGGTGTCCCTGTGTTTAGGAGATCAGACTGTGTGGTGTGTGTGTATAGAAGTGTATCACCCTGGTGTCCCTGTGTTTAGGAGATCAGACTGTGTGGTGTGTATATAAGGGTATCACCCTGGTGTCCCTGTGTTTAGGAGATCAGACTGTGTGGTGTGTATAGAAGTGTATTACCCTGGTATCCCTGTGTTTAGGAGATCAGACTGTGTGGTGTGTATAGAAGTGCATCACCCTGGTGTCCCTGTGTTTAGGAGATCAGACTGTGTGGTGTGTGTATAGAAGTGTATCACCCTGGTGTCCCTGTGTTTAGGAGATCAGACTGTGTGGTGTGTATATAAGGGTATCACCCTGGTGTCCCTGTGTGTAGGAGATCAGACTGTGTGGTGTGTATATAAGTGTATCACCCTGGTGTCCCTATGTTTAGGAGATCAGACTGTGTGGTGTGTATATAAGTGTATCACCCTGGTGTCCCTGTGTTTAGGAGATCAGACTGTGTGATGTGTATAGAAGTGTATCACCCTGGTGTACCTGTGATTAGGAGATCAGACTGTGTGGTGTGTATATAAGTGTATCACCCTGGTGTCCCTGTGTTTAGGAGATCAGACTGTGTGGTGTGTATAGAAGTGTATCACCCTGGTGTCCCTGTGTTTAGGAGATAAGACTGTGTGATGTTTATATAAGTGTATCACCCTGGTGTCCCTGTGTTTAGGAGATCAGACTGTGTGGTGTGTATATAAGTGTATCACCCTGGTGTCCCTGTGTTTAGGAGATCAGACTGTGTGGTGTGTATATAAGTGTATCACCCTGGTGTCCCTGTGTTTAGGAGATCAGACTGTGTTGTGTGTATAGAAGTGTATCACCCTGGTGTCCCTGTGTTTAGGAGATCAGACTGTGTGGTGTGTATATAAGTGTATCACCCTGGTGTCCCTGTGTGTAGGAGATCAGACTGTGTGGTGTGTATATAAGTGTATCACCCTGGTGTCCCTGTGTTTAGGAGATCAGACTGTGTGGTGTGTATAGAAGTGTATCACCCTGATGTCCCTGTGTTTAGGAGATCAGACTGTGTGGTGTGTATAGAAGTATATCACCCTGGTGTCCCTGTGTGTAGGAGATCAGACTGTGTGGTGTGTATAGAAATGTATCATCCTGGTGTCCCTGTGTTTAGGAGATCAGACTGTGTGGTGTGTATATATGTGTATCAAAATGCTCCACAACGCTCTCTGGCACTCAAAGGGTTAAATACTTCTCTAGCATTAAGGGGGTTCAAGGTTACTTTAACTCGATGGGAATTCTCACTTGATGTCTATAATGCAGTTGGTTTAACCCTTTGAGGGCCAGAGGAGTGTCCAACGCATTGCAATCCTCCTCTGGCATTCAAAGGGTTAATCCAGAATTGCTCCCTTTTTTCTTTGTCCATATCTTTATGTAATCTCCAACACAAAACGTGTAAGGCATGTCTATTTTCCCTTCCCATTTTGCCATTGGATGCCTGTATTCTCTGAACGTGTTTGATATAAAGTGATACTACTCTACAATCCATGGGGTAAGGCATATCAATAACAGTTTTTGTAGCACCGGATTCTTTAAATCTACCGCTTGCTGATGTGCGCACCTGTCGGTTGATTTTCCTCTTGCAATTCCAGGAATACGTTTTAGGATAATTGCTTCTCTTGTCTCGTGAGATGCTCTTGTCAGTCTTTTGAAGTGTTTCCTAAGGCAAATTCCCTGAATCACTAATTGGTGCACTTGGATGCAGAGCTCCCCCGTTCCTCCCTCTAAGCTCCATCTAGATTTTTTCAATTCTAAATAGGATTCAGTGTAGCAAAAAAACTCACAAGAGTGGTATAAAGGTGATACCTTTTAATCGCTAACTGAGGACATACAAAATTGCAAACTTTCAGGACACTAAGGTCCCTTCTTCAGGCATGGGTTAACCTGAAGAAGGGACCTTAGTGTCCTGAAAGCTTGCACTTTTTATGTCCTCAGTTAGCCAGTAAAAGGTATCACCTTTATACCATTCTTGTGAGTTTTATGCTACACTGAATCCTATCTACTCCAATGGCTAACACGGTACCATCTTTTTTTCTGGATTTCAATTCTAAAGTAACAGAGATGAGTAAAATCGTGCAACCTAATTAGGCAGGTGGCGACTAGCTTAATAATAGTTATCTTACCTTTTAGAACTACACCATTCTAAAGAAATCCTTAATCTTCCGAGACTGGAAGCCAGGCATCTTGTCTGCGCTCCTGCGCCATAAGTCCCGGTCTCCATTAAAATCATTGCAGTGTCCCACAAGGTAACCGGAAGGGACTGACGGCGCAGGCGCACAGACTGCACTAACTTGGACGTCAGTCTCGGAAGATTAAGGATTTCTTTAGAATGGTGTAGTTTTAAGAGGCAAGATAACTATAATTAAGCTATTCGCCACCTACCTAATTATCGCAGGGCGACGTTACCTATAATGAAAGTTTTAACAAAACACAGGGAAACTGGAGTGATTCTGCAGCAAACGACCTGCATTAGAGGGTACATATTCACATGACCACTGATTTAAAGTGAAACTAATGCAGTATGACAGCTTGGGCTCATTTGTAAGTGCTTTCAAAATCACCTATATTCAATGTTAGCAATTTGTTTGTTTTTTTTAATAATACATTATAAGTTACTTAGCTTTGTTTGTGTGTCAGTTTATGCAAGTTAGGCAGTTATGACCGACAAAGCCATATGCCATATATTACCATTCCACTCTGCTCTCCCTCGCACCCAGATTCTAACATTCCACACTGCTCTCCCTCGCACCCAGATTCTAACATTCTACACTGCTCTCCCTCGCATCCAGATTCTAACATTCCACACTGCTCTCCCTCGCACCCAGATTCTAATATTCCACACTGCTCTTCCTCGCACCCAGATTCTAACATTCTACACTGCTCTCCCTCGCATCCAGATTCTAACATTCCACACTGATCTCCCTCGCATCCAGATTCTAATATTCCACACTGCTCTCCCTCGCACCCAGATTCTAATATTCCACACTGCTCTCCCTCGCACCCAGATTCTAATATTCCACACTGCTCTCCCTCGCACCCAGATTCTAACATTCTATGCTGCTCTCCTTCACATCCAGATTCTAATATTCCACACTGCTCTCCCTCGCACCCAGATTCTAACATTCCACACTGCTCTCCCTCGCATCCAGATTCTAACATTCCACGCTGCTGTCCCACGCATCCAGATTCTAACATTCCACGCTGCTCTCCCTCGCATCCAGATTCTAACATTCCACGCTGCTCTCCCTCGCATCCAGATTCTAACATTCCACACTGCTCTCCCTCACATCCAGATTTTAAAATTCTACACTGCTCTCCCTCGCACCCAGATTCTAACATTCCACACTGCTCTCCCTCGCATCCATATTGTAACATTCCACACTGCTCTCCCTCACATCCAGATTCTAACATTCCACGCTGATCTCCCTCGCATCCAGATTCTAATATTCCACACTGCTCTCCCTCGCACCCAGATTCTAATATTCCACACTGCTCTCCCTCGCACCCATATTCTAATATTCCACACTGCTCTCCCTCGCACCCAGATTCTAACATTCCACACTGCTCTCCCTCGCACCCAGATTCTAATATTCCACACTGCTCTCCCTCGCACCCAGATTCTAACATTCTATGCTGCTCTCCCTCACATCCAGATTCTAATATTCCACACTGCTCTCCCTCACACCCAGATTCTAACATTCCACACTGCTCTCCCTCGCATCCAGATTCTAACATTCCACGCTGCTGTCCCACGCATCCAGATTCTAACATTCCACACTGCTCTCCCTCACATCCAGATTTTAAAATTCTACACTGCTCTCCCTCGCACCCAGATTCTAACATTCCACACTGCTCTCCCTCGCATCCATATTGTAACATTCCACACTGCTCTCCCTCACATCCAGATTCTAACATTCCACGCTGCTCTCCCTCACATCCAGATTCTAACATTCCACGCTGCTCTCCCTCGCATCCAGATTCTAACATTCCACACTGCTCTCCCTCGCATCCAGATTCTAACATTCCACGCTGCTCTCCCTCGCATCCAGATTCTAACATTCCACGCTGCTGTCCCACGCATCCAGATTCTAACTTTCCACAATGATCTCCCTTGCATCCATATTCTAACATTCCACACTGCTCTCCCTCACATCCAGATTTTAAAACTCTACACTGTTCTCCCTCCCTTCCAGATTCTAACATTCACACTGTTCTCCCTCCCATCCAGATTCTAACATTCACACTGCTCTCCCTCCCATCCAGATTCTAACATTCACACTGCTTTCCCTCCAATCCAGGTTCTAAGATTCCACACTCACCCAGCTGCCACTCCCTCGTGCTCCTCCTTCCTCTCTCCTACTTATTTTAGTAACTGGAAAAAGGAGGTTCACAAAACACCTCTGCAATAACAAAAAAGATGACTAGGTTTTTTCAGACCCTCTGAGTGCCAGAGCATGATAAAGTGGCAGTTGGGAGTGAGAGAAGTATAGAATGTTATTATCTGGTGCATGGATATGCCAGCCAGAACTGTTTAATTTGATCAAACTGATGAATAAATAAAGCTACGTATCACATAAAATAAAGTGTTAAATACAAATGTCTATCATATAACGCTGGCGATTTTGAAAAGCTCTCTCCAATAAACCTAAGCTCTTCAACATATTGCTGTGTCAAGAATTTGAGACCTTGGTAGTATTCAAGGGGTTAAAAGCTCCATTTTAATCAATGGGAATTTTCATTTTTACCCTGAGGTGTTTTTGTGATGTCAAGAATTCAAGTGGTTAATAACTTCTTTAAATGATGTGCTTGTTGGAAAAGTTATTTCCAGTCATGTTTAAGTGAGTGCTGCTATGAAGTGCAATTAAATTCACAAGCTGTTTGACAGTAGCTTGACTCTGTTCTATATACAGTGTTCACGACTTAACACCCTGCTGACCTCCCAACTGTTTAGGTTGTAAATTTAAACAAACAGTACAGAGAGAAGAAAGGCATTCCACACTCTGACTTATGTTACCCCTGATCTTCCTATAAACACTTACTGGCAACTGGGTAGCGGTCATCATTAACTCTTTAATAGGCAAAAGAGGTGCACAAGCCACAACACTTTGATATTCAAAGGGCTTAGAAAATCATATGTGGAGACAGAAGGATCACAGAGCCCTACTCGTGAGCGCTTACAGTCTAGAGGAAGGTCGGTTTGACACAGAAGGAGCAATGTGCTGGATGTCTCTCTGGCACTCAAAAAGTTCAATTAAATTATATTTTGCCTTTTTTATAATCGACATAAGCTAAATGAGTAGGGTGACCACGTGTCCCGAATTGCCCAGGACAGTCCCTGATTTAAAAGATGTGTCCCATGTCCCTAGCAGCCCCCTTCAGGGACAATACAAAGTCCCTGAATTTAGATTCCAGAGTGTAGAGTTCTAATCACTGCCCATTGTCTACTGTGACAGGAAGTGATGTCTCTGCTGGGCTATAAGGAAATGGCTTCCAGACAGATATCTAAGCACTAGAGAGAGAACCGAGCCTTGATCCTCACATCAAACAGGAGCTGCAGTGCAATTGTGTTGTATTGTAATGGTAGTCTAAGGCTTTGGGTGTGATGCACATTTTCTTGTAGCCTGCAACAGGCATCACTTTCTGTCTCAGCAGTTAATGGTCAGTTCTTCCTCTAGTGTTTAGAACTCTGTGTTGCGCCAGAGAAAGAGACTGTTGCTCACTGATGTCCAGTGATGTATAGTGACCCCTGCCACATAGTTGCACTAGATCTGAGGACAGGTACACTGCTGCTCTCATCTCTGCACTGTCCCTGAATGGCAGAATGGAGATGTGGTCACCTTATAAATGAGAGCAGGGAAAACTACTAGTGAGTGAACATTATTGCACCCTGATTGGTGGTGTCTGTTGAGGTGTGCAGGGAGGTATGGGTAAAGCACTAATCGAAGTAGAGGTGCAATTCTGATTATCAGTGACAGTTCTAGTGCACACATCTTTTCTGCTGTAACAGTTAATTATATAAAATGTTCTAAAATAAAGTAAGACCACTTAAATCTCATCGTCAGTCATATAACGTTTAAAAATGCTGGGTGGTTCTAAAAGTTTACATTATTTTAATCCCTGCAGTAATATTGCCTTTATCCCAAATCTTCCCAGAAAATTACTTTTGTGTCTGCATTAAGGTGGTCCAAGCCACCACATTGTTTCAGTTCCAAATGTCAACATTTGGATCTGTGAATTCAGCCGAGTGGAACATTTGTTAATTACAGTTTTATTAGTCAAAGCTTCTTCAATCCAAACTTTCAATAAAGACCGTACGGTGAAAACATTTGTATAAAATTACCAGCCGTGTGTACAAAATGCTAAAATGTATCAGCTCACAGAATAAAGAATTAAATATAGAAATGCTTCATTGTGGTAATAGGATTTGATATATGAATTCTACAGTATTGAAGAAAAGAACTGCTTGTTAAAAAAATCCTCAGTTTTCCGCTGTTAGATCGGAAGACAAGTCTCAGTTATACCTGGGAACCTTTTCTTCTACTGGATGGGACGCATGTGATGTCGGTGGGAGGATATAAATTATGCGATTTGCATCACAAAGGGGTGGGGCTTAATGGTTATATACCAAAGTGGGTAGAACAGGGTGAGAAGGAGGAGAAGTGGGTGGGGGGAGTGGGAGGAACAGGGTGAGAGGCAGCAGAAGTGGGCAGATTTTCATAAGAAACTCCCCACTACCGGAGAATCAGCCTCCGTCCCTGGACTACTGGTAATTCAATACAATAACGTAGTCTCCGAGGCAAATCCCAAAAGCTCCCATCTATAGTTTCAATACTACTTTTAAAAAACACACAAAATACATTGCAATTTCAGAAAATGCACCTAGTATATGTAGAGATCTAAATTAGGTCTTTTTTGTCCTACTTTCTAAATGCTGGAATGTTAAAAAGGAAACTATAGAAATAAAGTGACCATGTTACTATAGGATTAGTTTAGTTAAAGGGATAGTAATACTTCGTTTTATCTTTATTTTATTTTGTAGGCATTAAAAAAACATGAAGAACGATATAAGTCTTATCTCTCAAACCTTTATGGTTTGAGAGATATTCACAAGCAAAGTTTCCCCTCCCGCCCCTTTTACCTAGTGTAAGCCATCTCTTCTCAGATGTGGAATCCAGTCCATAGACCAGACAGATAACAGCAGGGGACAGTCTTCTTCCTTTGAAAACACTGAAAGCCCTGCCCCCCTTGACAAGCTTTTCAGGTTTTTCCCTTATCTTAATTGAAGATTGTCCCTCTGTGCAATCTACCTGGGCACCTCCCTTCTGCTCTGGCTGAACAGTGTTACATCAGTAAAAGGGGCAGGAGGGGGACACTTTGTCATTGAATTACTCTTGAACTACAACTCTGACAGAATTGAAATAACACTCTCCACAAAGTCCAAATATTGTGATGGTTAATTAGAGCTGCTTTTATTCTGAAACATTACTATCCCTTTAATGTTAGTAAAGAGAATTAAAAACCGCCTATATGTTTTACCAGTCATTTGTTTGTAATATATTTTGAGAAATTAACCTTCATGATGGAGCCGTGAGGCACTTTATGATATATAATTTCTGGGCTGAGCCAATATTACTACGGGTGGTGCTACGAATGAATCTAAGCAGATCCCATACATGGGGAAGAAATGTGCCTAATAGCACATCAAAGAGTAAGTTTTGGCCTGGAACATAACTAATTAGCATACTGTGTAGGAAATCTGCATAAAGTGCCACGCGCTGTGCCATCAAAATATATAGGTCAACATCTTTTCTGCATGTCAACTTTAAAGGGGATCTATCACTCCTATACATGTTTGTCTAAAAAGTTAGTTTATATAGCGACTAGATTGAATACAGTTTTCATTTTTTTTTTTTTTTTTTTTTTTTTAATCGTTATTTTGCTGAAATTACACTAGTGTAAAGATTACCCTGAGCCTTCCTTCCGGACAGACAGCTCTGTACCGCAGTCTGTCACTCTGCCTCTGCTCTCCTCCCTCTATCCAGCCTCCTCCGATGACGGAGGCTTTCTGCATGTAAACTGGAGCTCCCTCATTGGCCAGAGACTCCTCCAGCTTACAGGCTGAAAGCCTCCGTCATTGGAAGAGGCTGGATAGAGGGAGGAGAGCAGAGGCAGAGTGATAAGACTGCAGTACAGAGCTGTACCCGTAGTCGGTCCGGAAGGAAGGCGCAGGGTAATCTTTACACATTTAATTTCTGTAAAATAACGATTTAAAAAAAAAATTAAAACGGTATTCCATCTAGTCGCTATATAAACTAACTTTTTAGACAAACATCTATAGGGGTGATAGATCCCCTTTAACATAAGGATTTGCCTAGGTGAAAGTTCTTCATACAGCAATCTAATCTGGCTATCTGTATTTTTATCTATCTATCTTTAGTAGGCTTCATCAGCCCACATGAGAACTCCTACAGACAAATAACCCCTACCCTTGTTTTTTAGATCACCATAAGAGCAAAAGATTGTGAAATCTATATATGTATGTATATCTTTATTTATATGGCCCCACACAGTGTATGCAGCTCCTTACAATAGACGTACGTTACTATAAATAAGAGGGGATAAAATAATGTCACATTCATAGAAACAATAGAAGAAAGGTCCCTGCCCCAAGGATATTACAGTATAAATGGGTAACAGGAGACAGACAACATGGTACAAGGGTGTTATAGATGTATCAGACTGTTGTATAAAGGAGTCTTATGTAGGTACATTATTGATAAAAGCACCTTACTGAGGGTAATGTAAATACCCATCAGGGCACTGTATGCTCTGCTCTTTTATACAGGTTTATTAATCTATCTCCTGCACCTATGACAGAGGTCTTTAGTAAGTACCACCACACAGCTTCCGACCGAGCAGGACTTCAGTGTGAACAGGCCCTTAACTCCACCCCTACATCACGTGTAATGAAAAGGAAGCATTCTGGATGGAGAGCCTAAGAAATCCTAAATACGTTACTGGCCACCTCACCCAAAAAGAGGCATACCTCCCAAGTGTCCCTCTTTAGGAGGGACAGTCCCTCTTTCAGGCCCAAATCCCTCTGTCCCTCTTTCCCACCCTGATGTCCCTCTTTTTAGGAGATCAGATTGTTGGATATATATATATAAATGTATCACATTGCTCTACAGCAATAAAACTCACATCACTGTTTGTTTAAATGTTAGTATATGTGTTTAGAAATTTGTGTAAATAAAATACTTTGGTCTTGTTATAAATCATTTATTAGGTTACACAAGGAGGTGTCAATAGGTCATGAAATAGCCTAAAAATTCTCGGTAATGACCCACTCATCGGCCACGCCCCCCCAGCAACACCCGTAAGCCACAAGTGTCCCTCTTTGGCAATTTGAAATGTTGGGAGGTATGAAGAGGATCTCTAATGTAACCTTGGTGTACAGGAATTCAAGGTGATAGAAGACGCAGACACTTAAAAACGGAGCAAATTAAATGCACCAAAAGGGACAAAACAAAATTCTGATTTAAAATGGGGATTTTAACCCCTTGAATGCTAGGGAAGTCTCCAGAGACCTATCATTCGCAGAGTTAAAAAGCCCCATTTAAATCAAAAGTAATTTTAATTTAAACCCCTGTGGTGCAGCTGGTTTGCTCCAGAACTGCTCCTCCTCAGATTTCTGCATATGGCCCTGACGGTTATAAGGAAAATTAACCCTTCCCCATGGTTATAAGGAAAATTAACCCTTCCCCTCGGTCAACAAAAAATTGGTATAAATGAAGATGTAAATGAGGTGATGTGGCTTACACACACTGTCATTTAGCAGGGTAATAAATACTGTCAGAGCACCACGGACCAGCTGTTATGGGCGCCATGCCTTTCTTTAGTGCAGTCTAATGTCACCTCTCCTTCTCCATGTCACACAGATGGTTTTAGGACTCAGATATGGGTGGTCCAATTAGTAGGTAATCAGGTCAACATTAATTTAGATCCAATTATAACCAGGGAAATTTGTTTTAGGAGGCATTGTTCTAAACAAAGAGGGGCATGCTCCTGGGCTCTGGGGAATAAGCCTACACCTAACTGTCCCAACTAAAGCCAGATATTTAAAGAAACACAGACGTCTCCTACTATTAAAGCACCAATTTATATCAATTCTATTAAAACAAAATTTTAATGGCCACTTCGAATCTATTCTGCATGGATTGGCTCTCCTACCAAAACCTCCAGATCTTTAACCCTTTACAGAATGCAAAAGCAATGTGCTGTACACACATCTGGGCCTTAACACTTTGAGTGCCAGAGAGGTACCCAACGCGATACCACTTTGACACTGAAATTGTTAAAGCGATAGTAATGTGTGGATATTAAGCCTTTGAGTGCCAGAGGTGCACGCAACTCACTGCAAAGGACCACAGACCTTTTTTTTTTTTTTTTTTTGCTGCAAATCTGTTTCAGGGATCCCTGAATGGCATGCAGCTGTGTGGGGAGCCTTGAATTCCATGACAGTCCTTAAGGTGTTAATCAGGGAAATCCTTACATCCTGGCCTGTTGGTGGCCCCTGAGAACTGAACTTGGACTAGATTGCAAGCTCGCACGAGCAGGGCCCTCTGTATGTCTGTTCCCTATTGTACAGCGCTGCAGAATAACTTGGAGCTATATAAATAAAGAATAATAATGTTTTTGAGTGTCAGATGGATGTGCAGTGCATTGCTCAGCAATGCTTTCCACTCCCAATGTGGCACTCAAAGGGTTATAGCTGCATCCATTTTGTCCTACATGTCAGAGTTTATGCTGAATGTTATTATTATACTAGTGTAAAAAGCCTGTGTACACGGGCCAAGGTCCGGGTAATGTTAACCCTTTGAGTGCCAGAGGGGTACGCAATGCATTGCTTTGCAATGTGTTGCGTACCCCACTGGCACGCAAAGGGTTAAGAGGCAGCTACCTTAATGCTCCACGCGATGCAGTCTTGCGTCGCCCCACTCACGAGATGCAATCATGGGCAGTAGAGACTGCCCGAAAGCAGGCAGTCTCTACTGCGCATGACTGCATCGTGACAAACACCCTAGCACATTATTATATAGGATACAAATCTGGACCAAATATTACAGTAGGTACTTACATAATTTAGGCTTCTACAAAGAAATGCAAACATTACAGTGTATATTTTGAAAAGAAAAGAGCCACTGGTTTGCGAGAACATCACTCTTTCCTTCTGAAAATAATAGCCCTAAGACAAACCAAGCTATCTCTATGAAAAAGGCAGCAAAGGACAAAATGGATGCCAGGCAGCAAAACAAAATGGACACCGACAGAACTGCATCTTTCATTTGATTTTATGTCTGGTAAATAAGAAAAAAGCAATTTATGGAGAGGTTATATAATACCAGCTGATACATTAGACTAATTTGAGGGTATATTTTATTTTTAGTATGAGCAGATAAATAACCCTTTCATAATTTTAATTTATATTTTAATTAAATCTCAAAGCTGGATTCTCTTGCCTGAGAAATGTATCGCTCTAGAGTTCCATGTTGTCTTGAACAGACATTTTAAACATAAAATCCAGTCAACACTTATTCTCTGGTAACTGAATCCAAACTTTAACCCTGTGAAATGCGTCAGGCACTCTTCTGGAACTCATGGTTAAAGGGATAGTAATATCAGGAAAAAAGTATTAACTATATGGTATATACAATTAAAAGAGAGTACTTGCACTTATTAATATCTCTCAAACAGTTATGGTTTGAGATACATAGGAAAATAAAGTTCTCCGCTCCCTCCCCTTTCTGCTTGACGAGCTGTAAAGCTGTCAGAAACAGATTCTGGTTCCTAGATCAGACGGCGGCTGTTCATCAGCGCCGACATAGCGATACCTAAAAATAAAAACTTCATCGGAGCGGTCTACAATGTGTGTCTGGTTTGCAAGCACACATTGTAGACCATTCCAATGAAGTACTTATCTTTAGATATCGTTATATCAGCGCTGCTGAAGAGCTGCATCTGGTCAAGTGACCAGAATCTGCATCTGACAGCTTTACAGCTCATCAAGCAGAAAGGGGAGGGAGCGGAGAACTTTATTTTCCTATATCTCTCAAACCATAACTGTTTGATAGATACAAATAAGTGCAAGTACACTCTTTTATATGTATCTACCATATAGTTAATACTGTTTTTCTGACATTACTATCCCTTTAATATAGTTTTGATATTTGTGATAAAAAATGGTTTAAACATCTAGGTGAACACTGCACACTACGGCAGCGCGCACAGCCGTCTCTACTGAGCATGACAGCTTCTGACAAACATACCTTAGCGAATTATTATATAGGATGCACTAAAGTGACATGATCACCTAAAAAATTAAATGGGTTTACACCTTTTTTAACACTTTGCATGCCAGAGGGGTACGGAATGCATTGTATTGAAAATGCATTCTATACCCCTCTGGCACTCAAAGGGTTAATATTATGTATTCCTTGACAGCATTTGAAATAAATAAATAATGAGCCCAGAATATGTTATACATTGTTTATTATCATTTAATGCCTGCTTATACTGGAAAGTGAAAACAGCAATGCATGGTGATAAATGAGGTAAACAAAAGTGAACTGAAAAAAAGGGTTCCAATGTATAAATAATATTCACTATTTATGTTTTTTTATGCCTGATAACAGATATGTGTGGTGATTAGAGTACATAACATTTCACTGGATATGAATATTGTTTGTAGTTCGCTAATAATGTCCCTTTAAAGCTCCTATTTATGTAAGCTGACATTTCTGTTGGCATTTTGTATCGATCTCCTTGACCAATAATAACACAGGTCGGATGGACTATTCTGAATAGTGCTGTAAGCTGTGTGGTAGATCAGCCCATGTAAAGGCCATGCAAGCAGGTGAACAAATAATTTAAGTTCAGGGATGGAAAATGATGATTACATTGCATGCTGGAAAATCAAACTGCATTGCAGAAACCATAGGGGACATTAATTAAAGAGTATAGGTGATTTGACAAGTTATTAAATTGCAGAATATATTAAGCTGAGAAAAATGTATAATCCCATTAACCCTTTGAGTGTAAGAAAGGTATCCAATGCTTTGCAACGCAGTGCGTTGGATAATGCTCTGCCACTCAAAGGGTTAATGTGTTGGACATCTCTCTGGCACTCAAAGGGTTAACCTTTTCAGCGCTAGAGGGGTGCATAACATATTGCTAAGGATTAAAGGGGTTTAACCCCTTGATGACCTCAGGGGGCAGATGAGAATGATGAGATTTTTTTTCAACTCCTCTGCATTGTTGCACACCCCTCTGTGCATGAAGGGGTTAGTGAGAGAGAGATGTTGTAATGACCAAATTTACGTCAAACTCGATACTGGGAAAGGCGAAAGGCAAGTGGTGAGGCTCCATACTCACTCAATGCCCTCCAGGGAATGAAACAACGAGACATTTTTGACAGATCGCCCCCCAGAGAGATTTCATTTGCCTGAGAGCATTCAACAACAATTACTTTCACACAGGGATGTGAGCGCCTCAGACCGTGCTCATTCAGCCATCCTTGCATCCAGCCGCAGAGATGCAGGTTAGTGGTACCATCCATCAAGCCTACACATAGCCTGCAGGGATGTGCAGTGACATGGCCTACATTCTGCTGATAATCAGCATGCCGCTGCTATGTCTAACATTACAGCAATCCTCTGCTTAACCATCTCACGGCTGGAAAGACCTGCATATGTCAGTGCAATGCAACTCATAGTTTGACAGATGCAAAGCGCTAGTATAGTTTGGCAATATGATTAGATACAAGTAAAAAAGTTCATGCTCGTTAAATAAATCAGTCACATGGGTCCATCCATGGCAATAAACCCTTTGGATGCTAGGCAGGTCTCAAGGTATTGGGGAGTATTGTACATCAAAATGGCTACATCCCTTTATATTTTGAATTTAAAGTGATAGTAATACTTCGTTTTATCTTTATTTTATTTTGTAGGCATTAAAAAAAACATGAAGAATGATATCAGTCTTATCTCTCAAACCTTTATGGTTTGAGAGATATTCACAAACAAAGTTTCCCCTCCCGCCCCTTTTACCTAGTGTAAGCCATCTCTTCTCAGATGTGGAGTGAAGTCCATAGACCAGACAGATAACAGCAGGGGACAATCTTCTTCCTATGAGAACAATGAAAGCCCTGCCCCCCTTGACAAGTTTTTCAGGTTTTTCTCTTATCTTAACTGAAGATTGTCCCTCTCTGCAGTCTACCTGGGCACCTCCCTTCTGCTCTGGCTGAACAGTGTTACATCAGTAAAAGGGGCGGGAGGGGGATACTTTGTCATTGAATTACTCTTGAACTACAACTCTGACAGAATTGAAATAACACTCTCCAAAGTCCAAATACTATGATGATTAATTAGAGCTGCTTTTATTATGAAACATTACTATCCCTTTAACAAAAATTGAAGGAGGATGTCTTCTTGTAAGCTGGATGGAAAGTGACAGTACTTGCAGAGGAACAGAAGATGATTGACAGACTGAGGTGCAGAGAAGTATCCACAGTCTGTCTGGAAAGAAAGCTCAGGCTCATCCTATATAGTAAAAAGCTCCAATGTTTTTCAGAAGCTGTCATGCGCAGTAGAGACTGCCCGCGCTGCAGTCATGCGCAGTACTGACTGAACGCTCCGCGGCTGATATGGAGCGAGGCGCTCCGAATTCGGACTGGAGTCCTCTCTGTGCACCTTCCTGGGACCGCTTGGTGAGCAGAGAGGCTCCACACACCAGCTGAGGCTGCTGGGTAGCACTGTGGCCTGTGTACACGGGCTTTTAAACTAGTTTTTAATAATGTAAAATTTGGCACAGCTTTTTTTTTTTTTTTTTTTTTTTTTTTTTAACAAAAATAATTAAATGATTAAAGCTCACCACTGAATGAGGATAACAATAAGTTAAACTTGTATAGGGGTGATAGTTCCCCTTTAACCCTTTGAGTGCCAGAGGGGTACGCAACGCATTGCAAAGCAATGCGTTGCATACCCCTCTGGCATTCAAAGGGTTAAGCAATCAAGACATAATTATAAACTTGACTTTACTTCTTTATAAATATGACACATTGTTGCAAATATTAGTGACAATTCTTAAACATACAGTAAAAAAAAATTTTTATACACCTTCCCCATTGTCTCTTATGTATAAAAGTAAAATGAAGCAATTATGGGACAAACACAAATGTGAATTTACACAATATACACTTGCAGAACATGCAGGAGCAAAAAGAAGTGGACCTGTCACCTTGACTTATTTTAGATATTTGAAAACATGATTCAAAGCTGCCTGTTATGTTAAATAAAAGACCAAATGTAGAGTTTAGGAAACATTTCTAAAAGTAAAAGTCTCCTGGTGCAGCACAGAGCTGTATTAGCACGTGAACTGTCACTGAAAAGGTTAATTAGCAAAAGAAACGTCAATGGATGGCTTGATTAGCATATAACCCTCTGAGTGCCAGAGAGTTAACCCACAATACCTTTCTGGCACTCAAAGGGTTAAAACATCACTGGTACAGCACAGGTAGTGCAATTAACATTCACTGGCATTCGATACCAAGTATGAATATCTCCATAATTGTACATTGGCTGGTCTTTTGGGTAATGTGACACATAGGATGTTTTTAATAATGTTTTCAAATATGCAAAGTTGAATCAAGGTGACAGATCCACTTTATGCCATATTTATTTTTGGTAATAATTTCTCTTCCTCATGAAATACAGATTTCAGGATTTTTTTCTTTTTTACAGAGAGTGTAAATAAGCCTGGCAGTGTGCAAGTTCCCTCCTGTGATGACTCATTTAGTTTATCCATCATGTCTAAAAGCACAGAGCGCTATCAGAACACCCATGGATCTTGTTGATCCTACATAATTCACACAGTTTAACCAACTGCAGTCCAGATGATCAGAAAAACATTTCATCAGTTTTCCCCACTGGATAAAGTGGTGGAAAGCACCCCCCCCCCCAGGTTGTTGTTGGACTACAACTCTCATCATCCTCAGCTGTCAAACATCCAGGGAACTACAGGTTGCCCACATGTGCAAAATATACTCAAATTCCAGGGCTCTCAGCACTGATCAACCCTTTGGTTGCTTACTGCTTGAGCAGACCGTTCCAGTCCACCTTTCAATGGATCAGAAAATGGACCTCCTGGCAGGCAGCAGGCTGGAATGCAGACTGGAAGTCTGTCACTCACAGCCACAAATGTTGCATGTTGTGTGTGCGTCTCATAAGGGCCATTTGTGTGAGGCTTGAAATCCCTTCACTAGCGACTACAGGAGCTGTGCACTCAGCCCTATAGCATTAAAAGACACAATCACATGCTTGATGCTCTTGAAAAAGCTTTCTCACCTATATTTTGTTTTAGCCAGAAAACAGTTTTTTGGGTAGGGTTGCCACCAAGCCATTATTTTACCAGCAGGCCGGTAAAAAATTGGCTTCTGTCCAATGTCCAAAGTCTATGGAGGGAATGCCTTGGCCGGTATTTTTTTGAAGAAAAGGTGGCAACTCTATTTTGGGTTATTTTGATGCATAGATTGTTCTAATTAGAGTGACCACAATTCCATTCTGCATTCTAGTGATTGGCACTAGCACAGCTATGTGGGAGGGTTCACTGGAATTCAATGTGCAACCTGCTCTTTCTCCAGTGTACCACAGAGCTCTAGTCACTAGGGGGAGAACTGTCCATTGACTGTGACAGAAAGCAATTCATATTTGTGCTACTAGATAATATACAATACTCCTAAAGCCTTAGACTATCATTACACTACAACAAAAATGCACTGTGGGTCCCGTCCAATGTCAAAATCAAGGCTCCTTCTGGAGGCCATTTTCTTGCAGCCCAGTAGAGAAATCACTTCCTGTCACAGCAGACAATGGACAGTTATACACTCTGTGCTCTGGAGTCTTCATTCCTGGACACTGCATTGTCCCTGAAGGAGGCTGCCCAGGACATGGGACACATATTTAAAGGGATAGTAATCAAACATTAAACGCCCGTATCTCTTAAACCATAGCGGTTTGAGAGATACGTTTTTTTGCATTTAGATCAGCTTTTTAAGCTCTTCTAAATGCAAAAAAAGTTTTTTTCAGACATTACTAACACTTTAAAAATGGGAATTAAACGAGACCAGCAGCATCTCTCAAACCTTTATGGTTTGAGAGATATCCGCATTTAAAGTTCCCTCACCCCTGAATTCAGCATTATAGCTGTGCAAGCGGCGGCTCTGCAGCAGTGCTGAGATCACATTATAGAAACAGAAATCCTTCACTGAAATGGTCTTCTACATGTGCTTGTATAAAACCAAGGGCAAACCAAGTACATGTAGAAGACCATTTTAGTGAAGGATTTCTGTTTCTATAATGAGATCTCAGCACTGCTGCAGAGCCCCGCCGGTCTCGAGACCGAATTCTCCTGCTCTCAGATAGAATGCTGACGTCAGGGGAGAGGGAACTTTGAATGCGGATATCTCTCAAACCATAAAGGTTTGAGAGATGCCACAGGTCTCGTTTAATTCCGATTTTTAAGGACTACAAGAGGGGGGATAGTAAAAATGAAGTATTACTATCCTTTTAAAACCCAGGACTGTCCTGGGCAATCAGGGGCACATGGTCACCCTAATATACATGCCTTTGTGTGTCCACTGGAAAATATTCAGAAGCATGCATTAATCACTTCTATTCTCTACATTTGATGACACTACTTCGAGCCCTCCATGTTTCTTGGCAACGAAAGACGTAATCTCATATAAAAAAAAATTCCTCTGTTGTGTGCAAACACGCGTCAACATCACTGGTGCACAGGTCAGAAATTTCATCTCTCACTGTAATGGTTATTAGATACAGCAAGTCTAAACATTTTCATATCTCTGCACTACTAACAAGACAGCTCCAGAAATAACACGTAACAGGTCACGCGTCCAATTACCCCGCTGAAGCATGAAGCTTTAACATCCTTGAAAACGTAATCGATTTTTAGCCCAGCCATCCTCATTGGCATTCTCTCTGCACGTTATGCGCCTGATCCAATTTTTTATTGAGAAAACCACAGTAGCTACTTTCCCGAACCCTTTGAGTGCCAGAGGGGTGCACAACGCATTGGTTGCATACCCCGCTGGCACTCAAAGAGTTTTCCATTCGAGGAGCTGAAGGGTGGGTAACACATTTCAAGGCACTTCTCTGGTCCTTAAAGAGTTAAACACCATTATCCCCTAATAATAAACCCCCGCTTATCTTAATCTGTGCAGAAAATCCTAGTCACCATGAATGGACTGGTTCTCCAAAATGTATTTTTAATTTGTATTGGATATCATGCCCTTGGAAGCAGACATGATTCTTTTACTGCAGGAACCCAAACCCCTCCCACTGCAGGTTTCCTAAGAAACCTAGTATGGAATTTGTAGTCCGGCAAAACAAAGAATTAGGTCTGGTTTTGTGAAAAGTACAAATTAAAAAGACTATCTATTCTGAAAGTCAGTGTAGCGGGTATCACCCTGAAAACTGATCTAAGTGTGTTTAAAAAAAAAAACAATTAAAAGAAAATGTTTTGGCTATTTCACTTGACATATTCTACAAATTCAAGCCAATATAGGGGATGACTGCCTCTTTAAAGATTAATTTTGGGGACTCAATCTATGTAGTTACGATTCATAGCAGACATTAGGATATTCTGCACAGATTAAGATAAATGTGGATTATTAGGAAGTGTTCATGTTGCTTTAATAAATACATTATCTACTTTGGTATTTTAAGGACCAGTGACGGTCCTGGCACGGCATGGAGTTCAGGGCTCCCGGCGCGGCTGCACATCGCTCCGGAAGCCCTGAACCGGAGCTTAAGAAAAAAAAGCCCTGTGGTCCTCAAGTGACGGCTGCACGTGCGCACGCCGGTCCTTAAGGGGTTAAAAAGAAAGAAAAAAAACACTTTGATGTAAGAGCAAATTAGAATTTTAGAATTAAAATTCCTTTAATTGCATCATCACAATGAAAGGGAAAACCTCTTAGTGTGCAGAGTAGTGAAAAGGGAAAATGTGAATGGAGAAAACAGTAGGGTGACCACATTTCCATTCTGCCATTCCGGGACATGTGGTCACCCTAGTCCCGCGGCTGAGGCTGTTGCTGGCGCTGACCATCTTTTTGAGGCTGACATAGAGTAAGAGTTCCCAGTGGGAACACTTACTCTGTGTCAGCCTCAGAAAGATGGTCAGCTCCAGCATGAGCCTCAGCCGCAGGTCTCACTTGCAGCGTCAGCATATCTGCTCCATCCCAGCTGTCTCGCACGCACCAGTCCAGCCAGCCAATGAAATGTATTTGCTATATGGTCCTCATTGAGGGTCATATAGCAAATACATTTCATTGACTGGCTGGACTGGTGCGTGTTGCTCCATTCAGGGACTCTTTGTTGTCCCGGCGGGGGGTGACCCGGGACGCGGGGCACAGACCTCCAATAAGGGACAGTCCCGGGCATTCCGGGACGTGTGGTCACCCTACAAAACAGGTCCATGTTGTCAGCATGTTCCAGTGACAGGGAATGTCACCATGTGATGTGCTTCATTCACAGCTCTGAGCCAGGAAGTGACCAAGTAGAGATGTGGGGCCGTATGCTCAAAGAAGTAGCAAAACTGCTTTATCATTTTCAACAACGTTTTATTGTACGTTGTAGAAGTCTTCATATATATTTTCAAAGAATATTGTTTGTTATAGAAAAGATGTCATTTTTTTCTTTGAAGTATGATTTCTGACTGGAAACAACATAAAAAACGAGATATAGCGGAAATGCTACTGTGAGTAGTGACAAGAATAATGGTATGTTAAAGGTGTTTATTTTGTAGATCGCAATTAAGATTATTCATATAATTAATAGGATTTTTTTAATGCAATTTTATAATTTGGCATTTTTAAAGAGTGTATAATAACTATTTTAATGATTATTATAAAAACTAGTTACAAAGCCCGTATACACGGGCTGATCCGGAGCGGGGAGCTCCGTATGGCTCACAGCCTGTCTGTGCTCCCGGCTCCGGGGCAGCAGCAGAAGCCCTGGGTGACAGTTTGTCACCCAGCCACTTCCCCGGAGCCAGGAGCACAGACAGGCTGTCAGCCTTCCAGAGCTCTCCGCTTCGGATCAGCCCTTCTGTGAGTCCCCACTGCGCATGTGCGGTTACGCACACAGTTAGCGACGCATGCAAGGACTTTATGTTATAGGATACATAATAGATAAATATTTATTTCCCTATCAAATGTTTTCCAGATTCATATCTCTACATTTTACTACACTTTTTAACGGACGTACCTTTTTTGTCGTTTTCACAAGATTTCTTTTTTTTTTTTTAAACGGACATATTTTCATTGCCACTATATGACACTGGCGGATATTTAAGCCACGCCCTTGCCATGCCTCTTTCAACAACAATTCTTGTTTTATTTCATACACGACAGACATTATTTTTTTGTCGTACACACTATAGAAAATATGTCGTTCATGCAAAAAATTACTTATTTTTATCATTCATAAGACATTTTTTTTTAACATTATCCCTTTGAACATACGGCCCATAATGTAGAGATTTAAATAAATCTTTGGATGCTAGACAATTCTCCAACACAATGCATTTGAGACCTCTCTGTCATCCAAGGGGTTAAAGGAACAATAATGAATGGGGTAATATATATATTTAAATGATGTATGGCTTGTGTTAGGATCTATATAAATAATTTAGCACAAGTGGTCAAAAATCTAGTCTTCATCTTTTGAATGCCAGAGGGGTAGGCAACGCATTGCAATGCGTTGCCTACCCCTCTGGCACTCAAAGGGTTAAAGACATGGTAAACTTTTGTTATGACAAATTACATTATACGGCTTTTTGCTGCTGAGTAAAGTAAGTGCATTCCCCTTGTTGGGAGATTTCTTCAAACTGTTAGCTACAGCACCAACAACTGTCCAAAAAGCAAACTGTTCTTTTATAATACACTCTGTGGGAGTGCTTGAGTCATAGACTACGGCTCTCCATAGTAAGCTTAGGAATATCACTGCCTAGTGGCTACAATATAAAACTGCAGTTTAATGTAAAAAATGTTTGATCAGTAATAAATGTTGGATGAAAAAATTTCCCGTTGATGATCAAAGGTATTGTAACTGCTGGGAGATGATGCATTCAAAAGTTACTACAGATCAAGACTTTTCTATCCTGAGAAAGAAAGTCAGTCCAGTAAATAATGAAGACTCTGAGTGAAATCTATACACTATCCAGGTATATCTGTACACATCACATTTGAGTCGCTGTCATTTTAAGAAATATTCTGTTTAGAGAGAATTAAAGTGTTAGTAATGTCCTTGTACATAAAGTTCAATAAAGTATATCTGTAGCTTTAATTTTGAAAAGAGTTTTTAACCTTCAAAGTTTAGTGGCAATGGAAGCCCATCTGCCATATTTAAAAATCCTCCGATCGAGCGTGTGCTCATGAAGTCTGTACCTTCGATGCGCGCTCCACTGAATTAGCCGATGGGAGGGGGTGCAGAGGAGGCAACGCTCACTGCTGAGGCGGCAGGATTACATACAAGCTGCATAGAAGCTTGTGCCTCTGAAGGATCCGTTGTGTCGGCCGACACCAAGTCGGCTCTAACCAACTTACAGGGAGTTTGATGAAAAGGGGCGGAAGGGGAAGGCTTCAACACGGATTTTCAATGAACCGATACAGGTACAGACATTACAAACAAGGCCATGACTACTGAAAAACTTTAATGACTCAAACTAGGGCATATTATTTTTGGACATTACTATCCCTTTAAAAACTGCCTATATGTTGTATAAACCATTTGTTTGTAATATAAATACTTCTTGAGATATTAACATTATTTTTTTTTTATGGCACACTCTAGCACATTATGCTAATTTGTTTAACACTTACTGTGCTACTCTAGGGCAGGGACCACACATTTCTAATATCACAGGGACAGACATGTTTGCCCTTGAACAGAAGTAATTAGCATACTGTGCAGAAATCAGCATAAAATCTATTTATTTTACATAAAAAATAGCTAGCACAAATAAAGTTGTCTTAGGGTTATAGGTCAACTTTAAGGAGTGTTCGGCTTTAGATGATTAACTTCCCCACAAGAGCTAACTCCCACATAATCTTCCTCTTTAGATTCTGCCCACAATGTTATCTACAGCATGGAAAATGCCAGGACAGAAACCAGTGCTTAACCCTCTAATTATCAGCTGCCTTTCTAAGCAAACATTTACCCAAACTCTCATCCAGTACTCAGAGCTGAGGCTCTCCAGCAAAACCAACTGAATAAGTGACCAAGTATCAAAGGCTCAAAACCAAGCATCAAAGGATGCAAAGGTCACGCTGTCTTTATATCTTTGACGTTAAAGGAAAACCAACAGCTCCTAATAATAACCCTCCACTTACCTTGCTATGGATAGAAAATCCTAATGTCCCCTATGAATTTAGCCCGTGTTTTTTTTTTTCTAGAGATAACATCTTAACTCAGTCCTGTAGGTAATGTCCATGGAGGCAGTGTTTTTTATGAGACTATATGACCCTAAAGCCTAATTTCAAAGCGGAACTATCAGCCTAAATAAAGACACCCCCCCAATAATTAGGCATATAGTGATAAGCTTAGAAATAGTGCTATTATTAAGCATAAATACAGCGTTATGAAGAAATCCTTCTTCTTCTGAGACTGACACTAAGGATTATTGCTTTAGAGGCAACTGCGCTCCTGCGCTGTCAGTCCCTTCTGTTACCTTAAAGGAGCAGGAAACTTTTTTTATGAAAACACATATTTTACAGAGCATTTCCCTTTGACTAAAACAAGGTCACTCCCATCGCTGTCAGATGTTTTATTCAAAATTTATAGCGGTTTAAATAATCAGGAAGTGAATTTACTGTGTTTACTTCCTGATTGTTCTAACTGACAGGAAGTGACAGGCAGTTTCTATCACATTCTACGGAGAACTGTATGTCTCTGACTTTCCTCTCCATTAGAATCTAACAGGAAATCTAATTAGAATTTGACCACTAGAGGGCACTGCTAATGTAAAAAAAACATGGGTTTAAACTGTAATAACTCTGGAAATATAAATCTCTCGGCAGTGGGAGTACCCTTATTTTACTCAATAGGAAAATCCCTACAATATATATTTTTTTCATTAAAAAAGTTTACTGCTCCTTTAAGGTACAATGAAGGAGACCAGGAAGGATACAGCAAGTGTGCAGATGTCTCTAAGCCAAGATGTCTGCACATAATCCTGGCAGCCAGTCTCAGAAGAAGAAGGATTTCGTCATAATGTGGTACTTATGCTTGATAAGAGCACTATTTCTAAACATATCGTTATATACCTAATTATTGGGGGGATTTTACTTAGGATGATAGTTCTGCTTTAAAGCGGAACTACCACCCAATAATTAGGCATATGGCGACTAGCTTAATATTGCTATTACTAGTTGAACAGCCCGTTACATGGGCCACAGTGCCTCTGGCAGCCGGTCGCGGGGCAGTGGCGCAGTAGAGACTGCCCGCGCCACTGCTGATACAGAGCTGGACGCTCCTTCGGAGCGTCCAGCTCTGTATCATCTGCGGCATGCGCAGTCTGTACTGCGCATGACTGCCACACACGCAGCAGTGTCTACTGCGCATGTCGGGCGTTACACACAACTTAGCGAATTATTATATAGGATAGTGTTTTAAAGTAATACTGTTTCTTCAGAGACCGGCAGCCAGGTTTGGATGCAGACATCTTGCGCAGAGACGTCTGCGCACCCCCAATGTCCATCCCGGTCTCCTCCGGGAAGCGTTGCATGGAGCCAAAAGGTACTGGAGGGGAATGATGGCACAGGTGTGCAGACGGCTCTACAGCAAGAAGCCTGGCCAGTCAGTCTCTGGAGAAACAAGATTACTTCAAAAACACGGTACTTGTGGAAGTTAATAGCAGTATTAAAGGGATAGTAATACTTCGTTTTATCTTTATTTTATTTTGTACGCATTAAAAAAACATGAACAACAATATGTCTTATTATAAGTCTTATCTCTCAAACCTTTATGGTTTAAGAGATATTCACAAGCAAAGTTTCCCCTCCAGCCCCTTTTACCTAGTGTAAGCCATCTCTTCTCAGATGTGGAATGCAGTCCATAGACCAGACAGATAACAGCAGGGGACAATCTTCTTCCTATGAGAACAATGAAAGCCCTGCCCCCCTTGAAAAGTTTTTCAGGTTTTTCCCTTATCTTAATTGAAGATTGTCCCTCTCTGCAATCTACCTGGGCACCTCCCTTCTGCTCTGGCTGAACAGTGTTACATCAGTAAAAGGGGCGGGAGGGGGATACTTTATCATTCAATTACTCTTGAACTACAAGTCTGGCAGAATTGAAATAACACTCTCCAAAGTCCAAATACTATGATGATTAATTAGAGCTGATTTTATTATGAAACATTACTATCCCTTTAAGAGGCTAGTCGCCACATGCCCAATTATTGGGTGGCGACTTTTTGTAGGGTAGTAGTTCCGCTTTAAATAAATTGGAATTTCTGAGTATTTTGTCTTCTATGGTGCATTTGGATGGTCCAGAAACTGATAATAATTTGTTTATTACATACATCACTAGTCTGCATAAAGTCCCATTTACCTGGGCAGTAACAAAGCAATGATGGCATCCTGGTGATGTCAACCATGCTGGTAAGGTAAGCTGCTGGGCTATCATGCATTTCACAAAAAACGACTGCCTTGCGTAAACCCACCAAAGTCCAGCAAGCTATGTATTTACCGTTTTCATGGAGAAATGCAGTAAAGATGCTGCAGAACAGATCAGCACTGTGGCTTTTAGTCTCCTGAAGACTTTTTGCTCAAGCGATTTAAGAGTCTGTGACGCTCTTCACAAACTCCAATGAATGTCTGACTCAGCCGGTGTCAGCCATAAATATTTGGCTAACACATGGGATGGCTGCCAGCCACCCCCCTCTGAAAAAAAATAAAAAAAATGATCCTGCTTTGAGGAAATGCAGAAGGTGAGTGAAAGAACACAAGTGTTGGCACATTTCTGTCGCCAATGTGAAAGAGTCCTAACGATCCACAAGAAAAAATTTAAGGGCAATATTCATGAAGCGTAGAGCTGAAATGTCCTTGTTATCTGCAAGGAACGGGGTTAAGTAATTCTTTATTGACTATACCTCACCAGCTTCGAACATGATGGATGAAAGACTGTATACTACAGATCATCATGCAATGGCAATATCTTATACATCTAAGGACTGATTGTGAAAATCAATAAGAATGCATCGTCTCACACAGCATCACCTTATAGATTTCTCTTGCCCTGTAGTTATAGTCACTTCCTGCCTTCAGTCATCAGAAGGACACGCTTTCTAACGTCAGATTTCATATAGCTAGGTTGAGCATCCTGTGTCCCTCGATATGTTGCTGGACTACAACTCATATCAATTGTGGCTGATGTAAATTGTAGTCCAAAAGCTGCAAAAGCATACTTTATTATTATTATACTTTATTTATATAGCGCCAACTAGGTTTTCCATCCCTGCCTCCCTAAAACATGTTTAGTTAATTTTAAAGAGAACTAGAAATATCCTATATGGTGTAGAAGTTATTAGTATCCGATAGATACATACTTTTTAAAGGGATAGTAATACTTCATTTTATCTTTATTTTATTTTGTAGGCATTAAAAAAACATGAATAACGATATAAGTTATCTCTCAAACCTTTATGGTTTGAGAGATATTCACATGCAAAGTTTCCCCTCCTGCCCCTTTTACCTAGTGTAAGCCATCTCTTCTCAGATGTGGAATGCAGTCCATAGACCAGACAGATAACAGCAGGGGACAATCTTCTTCCTATGAGAACAATGAAGGCCCTGCCCCCCTTGACAAGCTTTTCAGGTTTTTCCCTTATCTTAATTGAAGATTGACCATCTCTGCAATCTACCTGGGCACGTCCCTTCTGCTCTGGCTGAGCATTGTTACATCAGTAAAAGGGGTGGGAGGGGGATACTTTGTCATTGAATTACTCGTGAACTACAACTCTGACAGAATAGAAATAACACTCTCCAAAGTCTAAATACTATGATGATTAATTAGAGCTGCTTTTATTATGAAACATTACTATCCCTTTAAGAAACAAACCTTTATTTTACTGGTGGCACAGTGTGGAACTTTATGCTAATTTATGCTGAGCCAATATTACAGCACACTGTGCTATAAATGAATATAGACAGAGCCCACGCACACACTAGGCAGGACATTTTTAATTCCACAGCTAGGGTTAAGTTTAGCCTTAAATATAATTAATTAGCATATTATGCCATACTGTGCCACTGATACAAAGGTTTATAACGAAAATGGCTAGTATAAAATATAGGAAGAATTTAATTATCTGGAAAATAAAATAAAGTTGTTATACGGTGACAGGTCATCTTTCATTAAAAGTGTCTTACTAAATATAGTAGATTATGGGTGTTCAAAAGTTGTGGTAACTGAAATTGTTTGTAATCCAAATGAGAAAATTCTTATGTGATTGGTCTGTCAATTTTCAGACCTATTACTGTCATTTTTTCCATCCAATTCTGCTATCTCTGTCAAAGGGAAAATGCAGTCTTTAAAAGTAGGCGTGATTTAGTCTACTGGCATTGTAAGGTATTTTCAGAATAAAAAAAATATTTTTAGCGTCACTTTTTTGTCTGATTAACGTCATTTTTTTCCAAAAAAAAAATAAAACTAGTTCAAAATTGGAGAAGACAAATTACAATGTACTGTTAGACAGGAGTGAGAAGCAGTATGGAGTTAACTGGCAAAAAAATAAGTGTTTGAAAATGTGTCATTTTAAAGCAGAACTGTCACTACACACAGCCCCCCGAATCAATTATTTAAATGATAAATAGCGGGCATTTCACCTACTAAATAATTTCACTGTAGGTGAAGCTACAGCCTGCATCTTCAGCAGAGACGAGGGAGAGCGCAGCCATCTTTCCTCTGTTACAGCTCTCTCCCTGTGAACTGCCTTCCCCTTTTTTTCCCAGCAGTGCTTCTAAACAGCTGCCTGCAGGCTGCAACGATATGAAGGAGCAAGCCGGGCAATTAATACACAGTAAAAAGCAATGCTCTGAACTGTTAAGTACAGGATGTTGCTTTTTACTGTGCATTCATTGCCCATCTTGCCCATTCATGCCACTGCTGCACTGCTGGAGGAAAATGTGAAGGTGGTGGTTGGCCTATAATGCCACAGGCTTACCTGCCGGTGCTGCAGTCAAACTGTATATTGAATGTATTAAAATGCTGTTCTAAAAAAATGGACCAATTTAAAAAAAAAAAAAAATTACATGATTTTTTATGTTTTTTTTCCTCCTGCTTTTATATGGGAGTAAGTTGTTCTATGGTGATAGTTCCCCTTTAAAGACATAAAATGTCTTAGTTTCTCTGAAAACATTAATTTCAAAGACAAAATTAAACACATTTTTAACATCCGAATTTTTAAGGGCAATATTCATCAAGATCATCTTATGAACATTTTTAATTCATTAAGACACGTTTTCAAACATGACGGATTTATTTCTGAAAATCGTGTCCTTTTTACCACCAACTCATAAGATATTTTTTCATTATGATGACATTTTGAACATCATGACTAAGTCTGTTTATGTAGTGCAGTGAAGATTAATGTACATTTAACCCACTCCACACTGCTGGCATGCAATGTAAAGGGAGAGACTTCTTTGAAAGGCCCAAACAGCAATAGATTTTTGAGGCCTTTGTGAAAAAGAGATTGGGGTCAGCTGTAACAGCGACTGCTGGCAATCCTGTGTTCCTATGGCAACGCTTCCTGTGTATCAGTGAATCTGTTCCTCTCATTACACAGGTTTCATATTGAAGTGTGCCTTTTTCTGCATTCAAATAATTACTGTCATTTAACTTAAAAAGTTCTTTAGCGGAAATATTCTGACTGAGCCATATGATTGGAGAAATTACATGACGAATGAAGTGCACCTAGAAGGCAAATATAAATTTCTTTTCAATGCTCTATTGCATTTCTTATTCATCTTGGACTCTGAAAGCCTTTGTTCCCTGTGGTAAAGTCGGATTGCCCAAAATGTGCCCCAATTTCATACTTCTGAGGTAGATAAAAGAAGTACCCAGGACATAATTGAAAAAAGACCATCTTAAAGTATATTATATATATATATATATATATATATATATATATATATATATATAATGTTCAATTCTACCAATAAAATCTGAAACTTAATGGAGAAGTAATGCCTGTTAACCATTTGAGTGCCAGTGCAATGCATTGCTTACCTCTCTGGAACTCAAAAGGTTAATAATAGCCTCCCCAGTTACCTTAAAGAAAATCCTAATGGCCCGTATAAATGATGACCTTGTGCCTTTGTTCAAGAGATAACAATGGAGATGCATGAAGGTGTGATAAAAAGGTGCAGAGGGGAAGGAACCCCCACAAATCTGGGGGGGGGGATAGCATTTTTACCCAACAGCTCCCCTCTGTGTCTCTTTGCCCCCCCCCAGCCCCCCTCTGTGTCTCTTTACCCCCCCCCAGCCCCTCTGTACCTTCTTTGTAGTGTGGCCGAGTAGACCGTGGTACAGAACCTTTCTGATCCTCTACCCATTCTGACAGGAAGCTGCTCAATGTGCTCAGTGAGCAGCTTCCTGTTAGACCGGGGTAGAGAATACAGAAACTCTTCTACCCGAGGTCCGCTCTCTCGGCCACGCTATAAGGAAGTGACTGACAGGAGGGAGAGCTGTGCACTGCACTCCCCTACTGCCGGTCACCCAGAGCCTGCACTCACCTGGACCAGTGCACCTAGCGTCTGGGGGGATTTCTACATTATCTGTCCCTTGCATGATTTCCTGGGGGGGATGCATCCTCCCCCCCCCGTTCCAATGCCCCAGAAGTGGTGATAAACGGGAGATGACTTCTCCAGTTCCTGTGTTATGCTATGGAGTCTACGTACTAAGATTTGTCAAGTGGGAGAGATCTTAGTGCATAGATTCTATAGAATAACAGGAACTGGAGAAGTGATATCACTGAAGAAGTAATCTCCATGTTGTCACCTCTTTATCATGTTGCATGAAACCCAACATATTCAATAAGTTCTAGATATTACGACCAGGAAGGTGGAAATAACAGCTGCTAGCAGGACTACAGGACCTCAAACTCTGCTCATTGCATGTAATCTCAACCTCCAAAGGACGAGCATGTGCCACACATTGATTTGGAAATTGTTGTTTTTTTCATCTACAGTACAAAATATTCTTCTTTGACATTACTGTCACTTTAAATCTGATATAGGGGGTCTATGGGGACCTCTATTGAGCAGTACAGTAATCCATCGTGCACTATGCAGCATTCATGCATCACACCCCCAGTTGGCCGGCCGAGGCTCAAAATGCAGCCTTGGCTGATCCCCAAGGAGGCAGATCTGCCAGTGGGGCAACTATCAGATAACAGTTGTCCTTTAAGCCTTTGAGTGCCAGAGTGACACGGAATGCATTGCTTTGCAATGCATTCTGTACCACTCTGGCACTCAAAGGGTTAACCCTCTGAGTGCCAAGGGGTTGTTCAATGCATTGCTCTGCAATGCGTTGAACACCCCCTTGGCACTCAAAGGGTTAAGTGTCTATTGGTAAATCGTTTTCACACTGTTGGAATGGAAGATCTCACGTCATTCCGAACAGAACGTGCAGGAACACATTTAGCCAAGTCTCTCATGACAGACAGTGCGTGCAGATGTGAGTATGGATACCAGCTACTCAGTGAGGCAATGCAAAACATCTTTATGAAAAGATAAACATGACATATTGCTGATCAAGCACAAATAGGATGAATTAGTGTGAGATGCAAAGATAGAGCATTTCTTTAAAAACAATGTGTATTTTCCTTGTTAACCCTATGTATGCTAGAGATCTATCCAGCACATTACGGAGCAGTGCATTGAAATGCTTCTAGTATCCAAGGAGATTAATTAATATAATGCATCCAGCGTGCTTATAAATCTAATATTCAGCCTAGTTTATTTGAAAGGAACAGTCAACCTGCAGCACAATAAAAACATATATATTGCAGGGCATATACAAAGTAAAAGTGGAGTAATTCCAGGAAAGGCACTGCCTGCACCATACAGAACATGTAAACATCCACTTTGACTTAAAGGGATAGTAATACTTAAGTATTACTAATCCCCATATTGTAGATATTTGAAAAAGAATTGAATTGCCCCCAGGTTCATCTCTCAAACCTTTATGGTTGGAGAGATAACCGAACGCAAAGTTCCCCCTCCCTCCCCCTTCCCTGAAGTCAGCATTGTACTGACTGCAGGGGAAGTCTGTCGTACGACAGGCTTGCGGCTCTGCAGCAGAGCAGAGATCGCCTTCGTGAAAAATAATTATTTCACTGAAAAGGTCTTCTACATGTGCTTGGTTTGTGATTGGTTTGCAAGAACACGTAGAAGACCATTTCAATGAAATAATTCTTTTTTACGAACGTGATCTCAGCTCTGCTGCAGAGCCACCTGATGAAAATAAGACCAGATATCCCTGTAGTCAGTAACGATGCTGACTTCAGGGAAGGGGGAGAGAGGGGGGAACTTTGTGTTCGGTTATCTCTCAAACCATAAAGGTTTGAGAGATGACACTGGGGACAATTCATTTCTTTTTAAAATGGTACAATATGGGGATTAGTAATATTTAAGTATTAGTATCCCTTTAAAGTGGACCTGTAACCTTCCAGCTTTTAGGCTTGTTAAATGTGTCTACTTAAACTTCCTATTGTTTGTGCTTTTTCTTTTACAAACAGGTTAATAAAGTTAGAGATGTTTGATTTGTTAGTTTAGAGATCTAACCTCAGCACAGCTTTGTTCTCTGACATGTCTGATAAAGTTTTTATAATTAGAAAATCAGAATCATCCCTGTCAATCTCCCTGGCCTGCCTGAACCAGTTTCCACCATAGGGGTGGATTAAATGTATGGCGAGGAATCAACATGCAAATCAAGAGGGTGTCTCTCACTGAAGGGAGGGTTTTTGGAAAGGTATGTCTTCTTTAACCCTTTGAGTGCCAGAGGAAATGCGTGACACCACTCAAACTCAAAGGGTTAAAAACCTCTAAAGCCAGGTCCTCAATACACTTCAGAGCAATACTGTAGAGCCTTCTCATATTCATACCTGGGAACTTTAGAAGTGAGCACACCCTGAGATCGTTAATGCTCCTGAGAAGGCAGATTCTACGCTAAGTCAGTGTTTGCAATGTGTGATCCATCAGCTGTGATGGAACCTTCAACATTCTACAAGAGAAGCAGTTCTCCTCCCACTGCCTTTCTGGTACAAATATCACTGATACATAGGAACAGTCGAAGAAGCTGAAAAAAAAAGACATTCGTCCATTAAGTCCAACCCATGCCAAAACACTGTTGATCCAGAGGAAGGCAAAAAAAAAAAAAAAAAAGCCCTCTGAAGCTATTTTCAATTTAGCCCCATTGGGTAAAAATAAAAATCCTCCCTGGCTCCAAATGACAGTCAGATATTTCCCTGGATCAACAACCTATCTGCACTTAAGTCATCTGTCATAATTTTCAATATTGTTCTGTGCTAGATAGGCATCCATTGCTTTTATGAAAGCAGTTACAG
Organism: Rhinophrynus dorsalis; assembly: GCA_037306005.1. Classification (NCBI taxonomy): domain Eukaryota; kingdom Metazoa; phylum Chordata; class Amphibia; order Anura; family Rhinophrynidae; genus Rhinophrynus; species Rhinophrynus dorsalis. The sequence continues at coordinate 42,095,949 of CM074723.1, read as the reverse complement.
TATCTGCAAGTACAACATCCCCAGGCAAAGAATTCCATAGCTTTGCCACCTTTACTGTAAAGAATCCCTACCTTTGTTTTATTCGAACGCGCCTTTCCTCTAGTCTTAATGGATGACCTTTTGTTCTTAGCTCCGCTCTTTGCATAAATAATTAATTGGATAGTTCTTTGTATTGAACTTGAATATAAATGTAAAATGTAATCATATCACCCCTTAGATGTCTCTTCTATAATGTAAACAAACCCAGTTTGGCTAGTTTCTTTATAACTCAGATCCTCCAATCCCTTTATCAGTTTTGTTGCACGTCTCTGCACCTTTTCCAGTTCAACAATGTCTTTTTTAGGAGCTGGTGCCAAATTTAGACACTAAATGAACATAAATTGTTGCAGATCGTAATGTGGAAAACACTGGACTACTCTCTCACCCGGAGAATTTGGTCCTTCACTTGAGACACTGAGCCTTTGGGTATGCTCATATTCAAGGGCTTAGAAGACACATAAATCAATGGAAGTTTGTTTTTTATTCACTACTAGTTTTAAAGCCCGTGTACACGGGCCAGCACTGGCGGAGCTGCAGTTATGCAGTACTGACTGCCCGCGCCGCCGCTGATACGGTGCGCACAGAGGACTCTGGTCTGAATTCGGAGCACCCCCTCCGTATCAGATGCAGAGCGGGCAGTCTGTACTGCGCATGATTGCAGCACACGCAGAGGTCTCTACTGAGCATGACGGCTTCTGACAAACATCCTTATCGAATTATAATATAGGATGGTGCAATTTGTGTGCCCTGGTATCGAACCACTATTTTGTGCAAATGGCTCTATGTTTATATTAACCCCTTGGGGACCAAAGGGGTGTGCACCGCATATGCTTACCAACGTGTTGCTGACCAATAAATAAAGCTAAATGTCTCAAACTATTGTTTTGCATAAAAATGGCCTCACTTTCACATATGTATATTTTTTATTTTGTAAACGTTCGTATTATGTTATTTTATTGGAAGATGATGTTATAATTATTTTTTCTGCCAAGTTTGGGTCCTGACGAAGAGGCCTTAAGGGGTTCTCTCACCCCTATACAAGTTAGGCTTATTAGTTAGAATATATAGCGATAATGTTTAAAGTGTTATTTATTTAAAAAAAAAAAAAAAAAAAAACCCTATTTGGGCTAAAATTATTGCTTACAGAGTGCTTGCACTTCCGCATACACTGCTTTTGCCGCAGTTTGCCACTCTGTCTCTGCTCACTTACCACTACCCAGCCTCCTCTGATGATGGAGGCTTCTGTCTGTAAGCTGGAGCGGCCTCACTGGCTAGATATTGATCTCTGCAAATGAGAGTGCTCCAGCTTACAGACAGAAAGCCTCCATCATCGAAGGAGGCTGGGTAGTGGGAAGGGAGCAGAGGCAGAGCGGCAAGAGCAGTGTATGTGGAAGTCTGGTATAGGGTACTCTGTAATTTTAGCCCAAATATGTTTAATAAAAAAAAAAAAAAAAAAAAAAAAAAACCCAAACAAACAACGTTTTAAACATTATCGCTATATACTCTACCTAATAAGCCTAACTTGTAGAGGGGTGAGAGATCCCTTTAGTGCCTTGAAGCGCGTTGACCTCTTAGGCATTTATTGAATTGTTACATATACATATTCTTTATTAAATACTAGTGTAAAAGTCCATGTACACTAGCCAAGGCCGCTACCTCACTGCTCCACGAGATGCAGTCTTGCTTTACCTCACTCATGCGATGCAATCACGCACAGTAGAGACTGCCCGAACGCGGGCACTGCTCATGACTGCATCGTGACAAACATCCTAGCAAATTATCATAACAGCGGATTTTTTGATCATTTAGAGGAGTGTTATCCGAATCGGGGCGGATTCATATTTCCTGTTTGCTTTAACCGGTTGTGTTTTATAACTGGTTCTATATTCAAGGTGAGCTTTTTTCACTTAAGAGGTGTACTATACCTGCTATTGAATGTGGTTTGCGCCCCTTCTGGTCTTTTGTTTTTATTTTTTTCAAAGGTCCCCTTTATGCCCTTGATGTATTGAGATGGAGCTGCAGCCGTCTCCATATGAGAGATGGACAGAGTGGGGGCTGTCTTGAATCCATCACTTGCTTCCTTGTCTAGTGAGAGTGGAATTACAGATTGTGAATACAGTGGTGAAGTGGTGGTGGTGGTAAAAGTGCATGCAATATTTCACTAGGAGCACCTCATTTCTTTCCTTTTATATCCCTCACTGTGCCATTAAAAATACCGGCCCTTCATTGAAACAAATTAGCATAAAGTGCCATATTCTGCCACCAAGAAATACCGGTTAACGCTTTTGAGTGCCAGAGGTGTACCCAACACATCGCATACCTCTATAGCATTGAAAAGCTTAATTTTGTAAACTATATTACAAACCAACATATAGGTAGAGTTTGTTTCTGTTGAAAATTTACTATACTAATCTTATGGCGACAGGTCCACTTTGAGAGACTCAAGAGCAAAAAAATGACAAATCTGTTTCTCTTCCCTTAAAGGGATAGTAACACTAAAGATTTTGAAATATATCTACTGTAGCGTATATTATCCTGAGTGAAAAAACAGGAATTTCTGCTAATGAGAGGTATTTTATTCAAAAGTTATTGAATCTCAATCTTCGTTTTTTTTAAGTGCACTATCTCAATGGCCTGAAATGTTACGGTAGTGCTGTTGGTTTATGGGCAACTGACCAGAGCTGTCCATAGGATGATGTAACAACAGCGCCACTGTAAAATTTCAGGCCACTGAGAATACCGCACCTAAAAAATAAAAAGTTTGAGCTACAATAACTTTTGAATAAAACACCTTTCAGCAGTGGGAGTGACTTGTTTTACTCAAGACAATAAACATACAATATATATTTCTTCATATTAAGTGTTACTATCCCTTTTTCTTTGTTACTAAGATATTGCATTAATATCTGTAGTTCATACAAATCAGAGATCAGAGATCAGAGATAAGAGACTTGACCTCCAGTACAAGAAATGACGTAAACAGACAAATTAGCTACAGAAAATATTTGGGGCTTTTCAATAGAGATGGTATAAGGATTCCCCTGCATTAGGGATTTGCCTGTAGTTGGCAATGATTTGCAGATTTTATCCTTAAGAGGATAAAGACTTAAAGAGAAAAAAATCGTTGAAGTGTGTGACAGATTGCTGAACTGATTCTGGCAGGATTACATGAAATAACATTTTCAGGGTAAATACAACAGTTTCTAAGCTTCGTTTAATAGAGGTTGCATGAGTTCTCTTTACATACACGCCAGCCTTCTGCATTTAGAAGTCAGTGTTGGTCCTAGGTAGAAATCTACATCACGGATTGGCAGCCTGCAGCTGTTGGCCTACAATTTCCATCATCCTCAATCATCCACCACCTTGCTGATGATGATGGGAGTTATAGTTCAACAGCAGATGATAAAGGATGCCCACTCTTGATCTCCATGCTGCCTGTGGCTTTACCTCTGGCACTCAAATAGTTAACACATATATAGTAACATAGTCGATGATGCTGAAAAAACACGAGTCTGTCAAGTTCAGCCCATGCCAAATCACCCCTGTTGATCCAGAGGAAGGCAAAAAAAAAAAACAAACAAAAAAAAAAAAAACACTGAAGCCATCGCCAATTTAGCCCCAAGAGGGTAAACAAAATCCTTCCTAATGCCAAATGGCAGTCAGATATTTCCCTGGATGAACAACCTATCTGCTTTGAAGCCAACTGTCATAATTCTCAATATTGTTCTGTGCTTGAGAGGCATCCATTGCTTTTTGAAAGCAATTACAGTATCTGCAAGCACAGCATCCTGAGGCAAAGAATTCCATGACTTTACTGCCCTTACTGTAAAAAACAATCCCCTGCCTTTGATTTAGTCGAAAGCACCTTGCCTCTAGTCTTAATGAATGACCTCTTGTTGTTCTTTGCGCAGCTCATTAAGTAAATAGTTCTTTGCAATGACCTCAAATATATGTGTAAATGGTAATCCTATCACCCCTTAGACTTCTCTTATCTAATGTGAACAAACCCAGTTTGGCTAGTCTCTCTTTACAACTCAGATCCTCCAATCCCTCTGAGTTATGTTGAACGTCTCTGCACTTTTTCCAGTTCAATGTCTGTTTTAAGAACTGGTGTCCAAAACTGTACTCCATATTCTAGAGGAAGCCTGACCAAGGATTTATATAAATTGATGTGGCTTTTCCTGCTAGTAAAACAAGGGTGATTACGGTGATGCTTCACTCATAAATCATTGTAGACCAAACTTTAAAATATATAAATCAAATGGTTAGTAATAGCACCCCCAAATGTCAATTTTCTTTTTTATTACTCTCTGCAGGAGAAGTACGAGCCTTAGACAAGTCTCCACAGACTGTGATAGTAACAACTAACATGACAATCACTTTTGAATGATGCTATTAATAGGGAGACTATTTAGCTATCCAGCTAGACAGATATTGTTTTAATACTATATTACTGCTCCTTTAAAGTATAGTAATGTTGTCAGCATATATTTGCACTGGGGAACCCCAAACGGACAGACCAATGCAACAGGGCTAGGTGAATAATGGACAGAAAACTTTCTGCCCTGATCCAAAGACATTTAGCAGTCTGAGGACCCAGAGTGGTGAACCATCCTGTCAGGCTGGCATCTGTCATTACTATGACCCAGTTTGTGGTAAACAGTGGCCGTCCTAGAGAAATATGGGGCCTCTGAAGCCACCAACGAAGGTCTGTCATTGTAGGAATTTCCAGCTGTGCCCCTGCATATGAAATTGAGCATACAGGATAGCCTCCAGAGAAGACACTAAGTAGCCTAGAACCTTCATATACACCCACAGCCGAGTTAAGGTCCGAGAATCCTAAAGAGACAAGAATTGTGTAGTCAGGTAGCAAAACCTTCTCCAAAGAGTGTTGAATCTCATACTGAGAAAGTGAAGGACCATGGAGGAAACCAGAAATTATTTCTTGAAAATGATAACCCAACTGTGTTGCTCCCAGGCACCCAAGACTGAATCTGGAACTTTTAGTAAAAGGTTGGTCAGATAGGGATTTGAGGAGATCCCTTGAGAACAGATGTGAAACGCCAAGGCTGACCTGACCTTTGTGAACACCCACTGAGCAGATGACAGCCCAAAAGGTAAGGAGGTGAACTGAAAATAACGATCTTGGAATGGAAAACGCAGGAAGCGTTGATGATCTAAATCAATGCATTTGAGACCTCTCTAGCATTCAAGGGGTTACAATTCCCATTTGATTGGGGATTTGTGGAATTGTCATTTTTCGCCTATAGTGCAGTTTGTTTGCACTGGAATTTCTAGACTTTCCTTTTGAACATTAGACCCTAAATTAGACTTACTAAAGAGGGACAAGTTGATTAATTACCTTTTGACTAAACAGGACTAAAAATACATCTCCAGCCACAGAGGAACACAGCTGGTACGAGTCTTTACTGATCTGATGGTGGGACACGGTAACGAGCAAGGCATCTGGGAGAAATCCTGCATAGCTGTGGTACCTTGATATTATATCATTTGTCTACACATGGTATTAAGTTACTATGGGACTTTGAGTGCTTGAGTCTTCAATAGACAAATCTGTGTTTTTCCCAAATGGTTTTATATATTATTTTTTTGTGTTTTTCCACTTAAAAGCATCATATGCCCTAAAAGCAACTTTTGCTGATTTTCAAAGTTACTTATATCTTGTAATAGCCACTTTGAATGTAGTTTTTAGTGATTTACAATTATAGATTAGATCACGGAGCGATCGCTAGTGAATCCCGTAATCCTTGTTGTGAGTCACTGAAGATCAACAGGTTTGTGGTGGAAGAGCTGAGGACATTAACCGGTGAGACACCTTGTTTGTTGGGACACCTGGACTCTCTGTACTGTCGAAGCCCCAGTTGAGCTTTACAAGATCAGGGATAATTTCTTGCAATATACATTACTTGTTGTATGTTTTTTTTATTATTTTGTTATTTTATTTGGATTAATTTTAACAGATTTTCTTTTCTTTTTTAATTGGATTAAATATTGTGATGTGTCTTTATTAAAATATTGATATACTTATACCATGAGAAGAGAGAATTAATTCAGCAATATTATATATTTTTCATTAGAATGATAATCGAGTATTCCTGATGGTATTGATGTTTTGTACGTGTCACATGTATTGATACAACAATATCACTTGTGCTTGTTATCACAGTAGCTGCAAAGTGGTTACATTTCATACTGTATTTAAATCCCTGTACACGTTACATTTATAGACATAATAATTCTTTTGTCCTTTTTTTGGGAGATAAGATATTGATTGTCTTCAAGTGAATATTATATTTGATAACATCTAGATAGTCGTAACCTTTCTATTGTCCCTGTGTAGCTCTCTATTGGTTAACCCTTTGAGTGCCAGAGGGATACGCAACGCATTGCTTTGCAATGCGTTGCGTACTCCGCTGGCACTCAAAGGGTTAAAAGTATTTTTCGTTTTTTTTTGGTTCTTGGAGGGTGAGAGCTTTATCTGTAGCAGCTTGCAGGGCCCCCAGTCTTGGAGGTGATGCCATTATTGCGCCACTATTGTTTATAAATATAGTGGATACTTGTATGGGATGTGCAATTCATACCTCAGAATGCTAGGACACTGCAAGTAAGTAGATTTGGTAATCTGAACTGTGCCGCATCACATCACATTCACATTGACAGCAAAGTTTCCCCTCCCTGACCAAAACGGTCAAGTCTGCCATCTACCTGTCAGATTTGGAATCCGGTCCGCAGATCAACCGGTGGATCTTCAGCAGAGCCGAGATCGCAAGATATAAAAATAACTATTTCATTGGAAGGGTCTAAAAAGTGTGCTTGCAAACCAGACACACTTTGTAGACTATTCAAATGAAGTAGTTCTTCTTATATTTCGCGATCTCAGCTCTTCTGTAGAGCCACGGACCAGATTCCAAATCTGACAGCTAGATGGCAGACTTGACCGTTTTGGTCAGTGAGGGGAAACTTTGCTTGTGAATGTCTCTCAAACCATAAAGGTTTGAGAGATAAGACATATCATTTTGCATGTATTTTTAATGACTACAAAATAAAATAAGGATAAAACAAAGTATTACTATCCCTTTAACCAAATAAATAAGCTCATGTGGTAACAGCTAACCACAACAGCTACTCAACAAAGAAAAAGGATACATTCTATTGCAAACCAGCAAATAAAATCGTGGCTTTTAACCCTTTCAGTATTTAAAAATGTCTCTAATGCATTAAACCTTTGATTGCCAGAGGGGTACGCAACGCATTGCAAAGCAATGTATTGCGTACCTCTCTGGCAGTCAAAGGGTTACGGACCAGAGGGTTGTGCAATCCATTGTTCACCCCTCTGGTCCTTAAAGGGATAAAACCCCAATTTAAAAAGTGGAGAAAATGGCGGAAGCAAGCATACACGTCCTACTGGGAAATGTTTTCATTCAAAATCTTAGCTGTTCTGCGGCTGGAGGAGTCCCGGTGATGGCGCTGCCCTGACAGCCGAGGTGGGTGAGAAGATAGCGGCCTTCCCTAGAATAGGGGTGGGCAATTTCCAATGCTCCAGTTGTTGTTGGATTACAATTTCTATCATCCCCAGCCAGACAGAGGAGCCAATATGCACAACAGCTGCAAACGTTTGTCATTATTAGGGAGCTAAAACTTTATCCTTCTCTAATTTGATGGGGCAAGAGAGCCCAACGGAGGTTTCTGGGCAACTGGAAACCCCATGCTGGTTTGCTCTTAATATGGGGAAGCTTGAGTCACAGACTAAGGCTCTCCATAGTTATTGATAGGAACAGTGACACCTGTGATCACAACAGAAAATTGCAGTGTAATTAAAACAAAGTGGTGATAACCTTTCAATGAAAAATATCCATCGGTGGGAGTGCTTTTGTATTACTTTGCAGGGAAATAGTTACAATATTATATTCCAAGTTTACTGGTCCTTTAAACTCAACAAGATCTTTACGTCCCAGAATCGTGTCCCTTTTTTGTGTATATAGTCGTAAAAACAATTTAACAAGCTGCCCAGGTCATTTTCTGTTCATAACGTCAAGCACTCAGTACAAGGTCACTGGGTTATGCTTTTCCTGTGGATTTAATGCCATTCTTGTTGTGCACAAAGCCTACTGAAACCACTACATGCAGATCTTTTGACTTTGAAAGTGCATTTTATCCTGGAGGGTTAATTAACATTCCAAATGAACTTCTCCTTGGTAAAGAAGGTTTACCTATAGGACAAACTTTTAAAACCTTATGAGTGCTTTGCAATGTGTTCCATACTCCTCTGGCACTCAATGGGTTAAACCATTTGAGTGCTAGAGGTGCCTCCAACTCATTGCCAAGCAATGCACTGGGCACCCCTCTGGCACTCAAAGGGTTATAAGTAATCTTGCCCAACCCCTCCCACCTCCTAACACTAAACCTAAAAGCCTTTTAAATCTGGTATTTACATTGTCAGACTCACAATGGACAGAAGAGGACTGCTGCAAAAGGGGAATGAGCTATAGAATCTTCCATGGAACACAGAGCTTACCAGGCCCATTAAGCTACTATTTTATTCTCTCTGCAGGCAATGGGGCATATGTATGAAGTCAGGAGTGGAGTAGGTCTGGGGCAATCCAGCTGCAACACATGGAACAAATAAACATAGAGGGATGAACATCTATAGACATGTCTCCAAAGTGTATCGACCTCTTGATTATTAGGGACATCATACTGTGAAGCAGTGTCTTAGAAATATCCCTAGCATCCAAGTGGCTATGGGTTTAGTCTCTCCTAAAACTGAAATATATTTTATTTAGAAATTGTTTTACCAGAAAGAATAGTATAAGGAGATGTTTCTCGTTTTCATGTATGTCCTTGTATTGATCACAATTACGTTCTTATGGGTCAGTCTTTCCTAGGACTGTAGTGAATTAACCCATCATATACCATCATGTCCTTAAATAGTAATGTTTCGCAAAAACAGCAGCTCCAATTAATCTTCATAGTATTTGGGCCATGGAGAGTGTTATTTCAATACTGTCAGAGTTGTAGTTCAAGAGTAACTGAATGATAAAGTATCTCACTCCCGTCCCTTTTACCTAGTGTAAGCCACCTCCCCTCAGATGTGGAATCTGGTCCACAGACCAGACAGATCACAACCAGGGACAATCTTCTTACTGTTATTATAAGGGAAACCCTGCTGCCCTTGACAGGTTTATCAGGTTTTTCCATTATGCTGAAGATCGTCTCTGCAAGCCGTCTGGACACTACCTTTCTATTATGAGGTGAGCAGTGTTACATCAGTAAAAGGGGAGGGGGATACTTTATCATTCATATATTCAAAATACTTTTGAACTACTGACAGTATTGAAATAACACTCTCCAAAGTCCAAATACTATGAAGATTAATTGGAACTGCTTTTATTGTGAAACATTACTAATACTATCCCTTTAAAGGGTTAAAATATGCAGCCTATTTCGGGTGACTGGACACTTTAAACCCTTTGAGAGCCACAGTGCTGTCTCACACACGCAAAGGGTTAACTGCATGCTAACTGGAGAAGTTCAGAATTGCTGACAGTTCAGAGGCCATTGACAAACTTGGACAACCAGGGACATTCCACAAGCCAGAACATTCCAGAACGCAATCACGTAGTGCTCCATACTGATAGGACGGGTAGTGTTATATAATATAGGAAGTTAGACAGATTATCAACCTTCCTAGAAACTCTATTACGCTCAGACAATGAAATCTTTTGTAGCAGTAACACTGCTCTTCATAACTGTACAGCACAGAGGAGTATGATGTATGAAGCAGGTCATTTTGCACAACAAAAACTCATAAATCAAAAAGCTTAGAAATAATGTAGCGAACAATTAAAAGATAGATACAAATTCCTACAAAGGATATTATTATCCTACACATAAAAAAAATCGGGGGAGAAATGGTAACATCATTAATTACAGGAATAATGGTTTTATATGATTTATAATGCTAATGGTTTTATAGGACTAATAATAACCTATGAATTTTCCTTGGCTCCATGTTTCCATAGGTAAAATATTCAATAACCTCTGAATGTCATGTCCATAGGAGGCAGACATGACAGTTGCTATCAGGACACCAGGACCTCAAACTCTTAGACCTTGAAAGAGATTCACTAAGTGGTGATAGAGAGGTGATAAAGAAGAGATGATTTATCCAGTTTATCACTTCTCCAGTTCCTATGTTATTCTACGGAATCTATTCACTAAGATCTCCAAAGTTCAAGAAATCTTAGTGCATAGGTTCCATAGAATAACATGGGAATTGGAGAAGTGATAAACTGGAGACGTTATCTCCACTTTATCACCGCTTAGTGAATCTCCCCCTAGATAGTTGAGCAACACATTCATCTTAATACACTGCACGCCCATATGGTCTGAAATGTTAAGTAGGCCATGCACTCTGCCTACTTCAGAAACTGTCATGTCTGCCTATAAGGACATGATATCCAAGACTAATTGATGAGGCTATCTATTGAATAAAGACACAAGGACAAAACTCATAGGGGTCATTAGGATTTTCTGTCCATAGTAACAAACTGGGGGGTTTTTATGAGGAGGTTTTAAATACTTTAAGTATTTCTATATCTTTACAGTTTTTAAAATAATTATGCATTATAATGAATGTGTGGTGTTAAGCAGGCTGGAGGATGCAGTTTTTTGTTGCCCTCTTCATTCCTGCTTTGTTTTAACGCAATATAGTGAACCCTCCAGACCAGGAAGTGAGGAGTGCAAAGAAATTTCCTTCCCCATAGAGCACATACAATATCATGTATCAAGGTATAAGAACATTTACAAATTTACCGTTCACAGTTACAACATGCACTTTCACATAATACATATTTAGTGTTAAATTTAAATTAAAATTGGGATGTACTACGATTCCACAGTATCAATTCCTGACATTTACCAATAAGTAACCTGTGACTTACTATATGGATAGTAAACAGTGGGATTTAGTTACATGTTCCTGGCCAAAACCATGATAAACTTGCCTGCCCCATCAATGCACCCCAGACTTAGTAAAGTCCCAATTTGCTTCAAATCTAAGTGAACATGTATTTAGTATAATACAATAAAAAAGTCAGTGATAACATCTTACCTCTACTATAGAAACAAGTAACTAAACTCACTTTTTACTATCTGTAGTAAGCCACATGCTGTTTTTTGGCAACGTCAAGACCTGATGTTTACTCTGTTTATGTAGAAAAGATGTAGTTTTCACTGCACTCCTGACTACACACATATGTATCTAAACACTATTGATAAAGCTAGTCTGAGCTCTCCAGGAATACGTATATTTTTCCGACAATAAAATAGGTACTCGAAAAAAATGGATTGGTGTTGTGCCAACCTATGTATGTACTGAGGTTTCCATGCCAAAAATTCTCCCATTTACACCACTTGCACCAATGGGAAAGCAGTGGGAAAGTGTATGAGAATTTGGGGCTCCCTGTTTCTTACTATGTGCAAAAAGGAAATGAGCTTCTTCTCCCAAGAGCTGGTGCTGTGAGCTCCACAGAGGCAGCGGATGATTTAAACTGACTGCACTAACAGCCAATAAGGATGAACTTACCACTGGCAGCTTCATCTCTTACAGCAGGGTAAACAATAACCTTGGTGTGGATCTTAACAATCAGGTATGTAAGCTTATAATTGCTACTATGCAGAGAGATGAGAACAGTATAGATTGACTTGCAAGAAGCTATCATCATACCTCCCAACATTTCAAACTGCCAAAGAGAGACATTTGTGTTCCAGAGGGTGTTGCTGGGGGTGTGGCTGGTGGACGGGCATTACCGAGAATTTTTAGACTATTTCATGACGTATTGACATCTCCTTGTGTAACCTAACAAATGACTTATAACAAGGCCAAAATACTTTATTTATACAGACTAATGTATAAACACATATACTGATGTTTAAACAAAAAATAATGTGAGTTTTATTGCGATCGAGCAATGTGATACACATATATATACACCTCACCAGTCTGATCTTCTAAAAAAAAGGGACATCAGGGTGGGAAAGAGGGATTCGGGTCTGAAAGAGGGTCTATCCCTCCTAAAGAGGTACACTTGGGAGGTATGTAACATTTAAAAAAAAATTTTTTTATTCTTTTTTTTTCCTTTCCATGTTAATATAAAGTTTTGGAAGCTTGGAACCCAGTGGTAGGGAGCTCTCATCTAAGTACAGGCAACCACTAGTGCCCTGAAGTTGAGACCCAAGGGTTGTGCAGCTGACAGTCATCAGAAAAGCAAGTCCAAGGCACAGTACAGAAGGTCAGAGACATAGTCAAATGGTCAGAGGCCAAAGGCAGACAGCTCAGGTGCAGAATATGTAATTAGGTGTCCATGGTAACAAACCAGGTTGAGATCAGGTAGTCAGGGACAGAACAATACCAAGCAGAAAAGAAGGAGCAAAGACAACTAACCACTGCTTGACTAGAACTGGGGATCTTTGTGGGTGAAGTCTGATACCAAAAGGAGCATCCTCTTCATACAATCGCTCACTTCAGGTGCATCCTCCTTGTGGTGTGTGATTGCTCATGTTCACAACATCATCTCACTGTGTTTCTGCTCTATTTTGTGACTGAGCTGTAATTGCTGAAATGTTACAGCCTTGAGATGAACTATTGCATAGACACAGTGGATGCCATCAAGAGTTGCCCTTTTAAGTCTATCTGATGGAGCTGAAATGAGGATGTAGCTTAGGTTATAGGAAATTCATTGCTAGCCGAGGGGATTTCTACAGCACAAGCCAAAGGCTACAGCTGCTGACCTCTATTTAAATCCAGGGATTAAAGCATAACAATCTCTCAAACCCACAGAGGCCGACTCTTAACAATGGAATCCCCTGCCATGTCCCTGGAATCTGCATTTTACTCCTGGAATGCTACTGTGCAGCAAGTCTGCTCTCAGTCACTCCTCACAGCCTCCCTTCCTCCTAAGGGACATAGGCTGCGGCGTCTAAAATATTAATTCAGTTTAGAGCACAAGTGAGCAGTCTGCAGCCATCCAGCTATCATTAGATTACAATTCTCATCATCCTCAATCAGCCAAGAATGATGGGAATTGTAGTTCAACAAGAACTGGAAGGCAGCAGGCTAGTTTAGAGGCAATCTTACTCCATGCTTGCCTGGAAATTCCTATTATGATCTGTTACATCACTATATGAGGAATTACAACTGGCTCCATCTGAAAGCAACCAAGTCTGGTGCTACCCAGCCTTTACCCCACCCCTAACCCCACCAACACAGCAGTAGGCAGGTTTTAGCTTGTGAGGATACTTGAAATTAAAGATGTGCAATTCTGGAGCAATCCAAATGCATCGGGGGGGGGATGTAAATTCTCAATTATTTATTACTGGGCATTTAACCCCATGAATGCTAGAGAGGTCTCCAACGCATCACAAAACAGGGCATTGGTAGCCTCTAGCCTTTAACTGGATAACAGTCCCATTTAAATCAATGGACATTTGGGGAAGGTTTATATGTCCCCAATGAGGCAGCTGGTATGTTCTAGATTTGAATCTCTTTAGCGTCTAGCATTAGGCCCTAAGGGTCTTACGCATCTATTTAAAGAGGTGCAATAAAGGAAGAAACCATTTCCCCACCTGAGGTGCTGTTGAACATGTCTGTTAATTTTTGTTCATTTAAATTGGGCTTCTAAACTTCTAAACTCGTTATTCCTGCTTTCACAGACCTCGACAGAAAGTCACAGAGCTCGATATCAGAAACATAAAAATGGTAAAAAAAAATATATAAATAAAATAATAATAATAATAAAAAAACCCAATTAAAACAAACTTCGAATTTGCAGAATAAATAAAGTGAAAAAGGAGGTTGACTTTAACATTAAACTAAAAACAAGACCTAGCAGGATGGCCCCCTGCCTCCTCCTAAGCAAAGTGTGGTGCCAATTGTGTGCGTTTGGTTGAGCTACACCTCAGGCAACCAGTGTGTGCGTTTGGTTGAGCTACACCTCAGGCAACCAGTGTGTGCGTTTGGTTGAGCTACACCTCAGGCAACTGGTGTACGCATTTGGTTGAGGAGGCCAGGGGCACTCTCCATCCAATCAGCGTTTCTGTTGCCATGCCCCCTGACAGCGAAGCAGAATCACTTAGAATATTATATATATATATATATATATATGCAAATTTTGGGGTCCATGACAGTCCTGTTTATACTGGTTGGGTGGGAATAAAGAAATCTGTAGTCTCCGACAAGCGGACAGCAAAAGGTTACCCACCTCTGGTTAATACCCTAAACTGTATACTGGTGGAACAGTTAAAGAACTAATGTCTCCTAATAATAACCCCACACAAACATGTTACTATAGCCAAAAAAATATTTTGGCCCCTATGAATTTTGCCCTTCTGACTCCAATGAGTCCTGGATGTCATGTTCACGGAGGCCGACATGATAGTCGCTTGAAGGACCACAGGACACAAACTCTGCTCACTGCACATGGGATTCTTAACCCTAAAAGTACCAGACGGGTGTGCAAAACATTGATGCACACCTCATTGGTGATTAAAGAGTCGGTCAAGCTCATGCACTAACTGCTTCAGTTTGAAAAAACTGCCAGTACCTGTCATGCTCCCATCCATGAACATGACATCTGGTCTTGAAATGGTTCTCTCTTAAAGCGGAACTATCACCATCATAATATTGCCCCCAAATCCATAACTAATGTAGCGATAAGTAAAACCATACTTTTATTATGCTGAAAAAAAAAAATCAGTGTTATTAAGTAAACCAGCTATTTCTGCAGTCATCCAGCGGACAACAACACAGACATCTTAGAGGAACGTTACCTCTGAGTCTGTGCTGTCTGTCCCTTGCACTGCCCGGATTGGTGGCGACGTTCGTTGGTTACGTTATGGTACCGGAAGTTACTGACAGTGCAGACACACGCATATTCTCTTGTAAGCTCTGTGCAGTGGACGCCTGCTGAAGAAGTTGATTTTCTTTAATAATTCTGACTTTTTCAGCACAGTAAAAGTATGGCTTTACCTATCGCTACATTAGTATAGGATTGGGGAGCCACATTATGATGGTGATAGTTCCGCTTTAACCCTTACCCCCAGCACTCAAAGGGTTAAAAACTGGCACAAAGGCAAAATAAATAAGTGCCATCAGGATTTTCTGCCTGTAGTCCAGTAAGAGGAGGGTTATTATTAGGAGGCGTTACTCCTGTAAATCACTGTGTAGGTGGACAATCCGATACACTTACTTTCCTCCTACACAGATAAGCATAAAGAGCAGGTGAAGGTTAACGGCATGCAGATGAGGGGGCACAGTTGCCAGTACACCCGCATAACCAGGTGCACTCTGGGAAAAAGTAGTGATCAGCTCAACAGAACCCAATGGCATCCGTCCACCCATGCACAGCTGTTGCTACACAGCAAAAAATGTCAGTCTGGCACTTGGACAGCAGCGTATATATATTATGTGGCCATGCAACAGTTGTCCGCCCCCGTCAGATGCAGGCTTTCAAAGTTCTAAATATAGAATCTGTGCCCACTTTGTCTTTCTCCGAAATACTACTCCAGAGTGGTAAACACCACTGCACTTCAAGTCTGGGAGCAGAGCTGTGTTTACTTTACAGACCGTGTAAAGCCTTGCCAAGATTTATTAACCATTTGAGTGCCAGAGAGGGGATGCAACGCATTGCTTTGCAATGTGTTGCATTCCCTCTCTGGTGCTCAAAGGGTTAAAGCGATAGTAACCTTTTATTTTGACATGGCAAGTCCACAAGTCAAATAGTATTCACATATTAATTTTTAGAATGTTCACCTAGTTTTTTTTTTTTTTTTTTTTTTTTAAACCCTCCGATTGCCAGAGGGGGTATGCAATGATTCACACACTGCTCTGGCACTCAAAGGGTTAAACACGTATGCCCTTTGGAGCGAGTTCCCTCGAGGTCCCTTTCTAGAGACTGTGAAAGCGAGCACCGTGAGGTAGAAAAGGCTGCCTCTAGTCTATTAACCCCTTAATGACCACCCGATCGGGAGGTCGGGGGCCATGAAGGACCACTGCACTTTTTTTTCCTGCAATGAATTATGGGATGGCAGAGCAGTGTGCAGACATCCTATCATCTCAGAATTCCATGACGTGCCCAGGACCATCACCGTTCCTTAACATCCGGACCAGCGTGACGGTAATGTCACGTTTCATGATGTTAAGGGGTTAAATACAGCACAGAGAGCACTCAGTGCTTCAGGGATAGTGTTACAACTCACGAATATATCTGCTTTCACTGCCACTGAGTAGAAAGCTCTCTGGAAAAAAATATCCAGGGATCTCACTATTAGTATAGTAAAAGTATGACAAACAAACTACAGTCAATTTGACTTTGCATACTGGGAACTTGCAAAATAAGTACAGCCAGAATTAAAGGTTTGCGACCACTAATTATTTTTCCCTTTTGTAAACTAGATGCCACCCACTTAATGGGTGTCATGGGTTTGTTCAATAAAGTAAATTAAGCATTCTCTGATACACAGAGGCAAGGCATTTGTTCAGTAGACTATGATAGTGTTGCTGGTGTCCATACCTGCCATACTCTTTCCATGAACAGTCCCTGGATCCAGCTTTCCCTATTTTTGTCCCTACTTTTACAATTGAACTGTAAATCCATATTCAAATGTGCTTGTCAATAATTAACCATTTGAGTGGCAGAGAGAGTTATCCAATGCATTGCAGCGCAATGCGTTGGATACCTCTCTGGCACTCAAAGGGTTAAAATGTTAAGTCATGAGCCTACCACGCGTTCATTTTTTCTTATTTTTATGTAGTATTTATGCTTTACTGACCTCTCTGGCACTCAAAGGGTTAAAGGCATAGTAATGGATTATTTTAATTAAATTGAATATTGTAGATCTTAAAAAAAAATAAATCACTCGATGCCAGTCTGATCTCTCAAACTCAAAAGTATGCCTGGTTTGCAAGCACACTTTGTAGACTGTTCCAATGAAGTATGTCACTTTAGATAGCGTTATTTCGGCTCTGCTGAAGAGCCGCCGGCCAGACCTGGGACCAGGATCTTCTTCTGTCAGTTAGAACGCTGATGTCTATGAAAGGGGCGGAAGGGGGGAACTTTAGCATCTTAGATCTCCCAAACTATACAAGGCTGAGAGAGATCGGACTGGCAACAATTGATTTATTTTTTTAAGATCTACAATACTACATTTTGTTAAAATAATCCTTTACTATCCCTTTAGAGGGATAGTAATACTTAAAATGTAAAAAAAATATGTTGTAGGGTTTAACCCTCTGACTAAAACAAGGGCACTCCCACTGCTGAGAGATATTTTATTAAAAAAATTATAATAGCTCAAACTTGAATTTTTTTAGATGCAATATCACAGTGGCCTGAACATTTACAGTGGTGCTGTTGCTACACCATCCTATTTTTTAATAAAATATCTCTCAGCAGTGTGAGTACCCTTGTTTTACTCAGGGGGATAAACCGTACAACATATATTTTTTTTACATTTTAAATATTACTATCCCTTTAAGGCACAGATGGAAGAGGTACAACTTTACATTTTGTCCACTTTGCTGCTGTTATACATTCATCGAACATTTATTTTATCCATCATCTGTTAGTCTATTGAGGTATCCTATTGTAATGTCGCCCTCTATTTGGAGGCCTTTAAGAGTGCGACATTAGAATGTTGCTCTTTTGATTCGGTGACATTCTAATGCTGCCCTTTTGATTCAGACAACATTTTTAACACCGCTTTGATGGTTTCCAAACAGAGGGTGACATTTCAATGTGACAGCATGTGGATAATGTCTACTAAACTTTAGAAATGCAGTTTTGTCTGTTATACAAGGTTTTCTGCTGGTATTGTGTTGCACTGTACTATGGACATTAATGACACTTTGTAATATGACTTCCAGATGGATTAGGCAACCTGTGGCACTGTAGTTGGTACAGCTCTACAATTACCATAATTCTCCTCAGTCAGCTGATGGGAGATGTAGTCTAACAGCAGACAGACAGCCACATCCCTTTGCAAACAGCAAAAGTCATTAGTTTTGGTCTATGACACTCAGTGGGTTAATTTATTGCAGGGTGAGGTGTCGGTTAAAAAGTCGCCCTTATAAAACACCCTCATTCTCCTTCACGGGATACAAAAGGCAGCATTCATAGAGCCACAGCATCCGCCGAAATGCTCAATGACTCTGTTGTCTGTAGAAAGGCCTTTCTCATCCAGATACTGTTAGGAGTTTTTTTTTTCCTTCAGCTTTTCAAAAAATGATCTGACGTGACTTCATTCCACTTTGTATACATAATGACCAAATCTGTTATGTGTGAGCTAATGAAAGACTGAACTGAACTCCATCCACTTATGTATAGGCCATTAAATATATATAATAATATAGTAACATAAAAAATATACCTGGGGATGCCTGAGTAATGTACACATAATGGTCACAATTGTCAAAGTAAGAAACTGCATACAAGGAGGTGTGACTATTACCAAAACATCTTGTTCAAACTTTAGTAACTAACAGTCAATGGGTCCTATTGTATAATCCATGAATGGAATGTGAGGCCAATTTACCAAGAGGAAGTGGACCAATTCGGAGGGCAATCCAACTTCACCACAGAGGAGAGATAAAATCCTCAAAATTCCTTTTGATTTAAAGAGGGTATTTAAAATGGAGATTTCACTTTAATTCAAGTTTGCATATACTAAAACTGCATTAAAAACGACCTATATGTAACACCTCACCCCCCTATATCTCATCTCTCATTTCCAAATACACTCCCACTCGCCATCTTCGTTCTGCACATGACCTTCTCCTCTCCACATCTCTCATTACAACCTCCCCGCCTACAGGACTTCTCCCGTGCTGCACCCAAGCTCTGGAATTCCCTCCCCCGCCCCATCAGACTCTCCCCTAGCCTTCAGATCTTCAGACGCTCCCTGAAAACTCACCTCTTCAGGGAAGCCTATCAACTACCTCCATAAATATTATCACCAAGAACCAACCATTCCCTGGACCACTGCACTCACTAGCACTTCTCACTCCCACCCACTGACTGGCAGCTCATGTGGCAGGAGACACTTACACCCAATAGCACTTACTCCTTCTGTGTCCTACCCACCTTCCTCTAGACTGTAAGCTCTCACGAGCAGGGCCCTCTGATCCTTCTGTTCTCCACATATGATTTTTACTATTTAATATCCCTGTATGTCTATCCCCTATTGTAAAGCGCTGCGGAATAAGTTGGCGCTATATAAAGATTATTATTATTATTATTATGTTAACTCAAAGGCCAGCAAATGTACAGTTCAGGAGATACACTTTTTCATACGCAAACGCATGCTAATTGTGGTTCCAGTGCGGTGTCAGTGACATTTTCATATGCTAATCAAGCATTTTCAGTGACGTGTCATATGCCAATGATGTTTTATATGTTAATTAAGCTCTGTGTAGTTATCAGGAAGTGTTTAGTTCACTTATTAACTATACATCTTCTGGACTTTGGTTAAAGGGATAGTAATGTTTCATAATAAAAGCAGCTCTAATTAATCATCATAGTATTTGGACTTTGGAGAGTGTTATTTCAATTGTGTCAGAGTTGTAGTTCAAGAGTAATTCAATGACAAAGTTTCCCCCTCCCGCCCCTTTTACTGATGTAACACTGCTCAGCCAGATCAGAAGGGAGGTGCCCAGGTAGACTGCAGAGAGGGACAATCTTCAATTAAGATAAGGGAAAAACCTGAAAAACTTGTCAAGGGGGGCAGGGCTTTCATTGTTCTCATAGGAAGAAGATTGTCCCCTGCTGTATAGGAAATAGAGCTAAATTTAAATACTTAATTTCAACAGCAGTATTTGCATCTCATTATTTGCCATAACAGGACAACAATAAGATCATTATCATCTCCTGCATTCCTGATGACCCCCCTCTATATTATTACGTGTTGACCTCTGGATGTTATGGACAGTGAAATATGGCAGGGTCAGCTAATTCCAAAAGATTACAAATGTGGCTGGTCCCTAGCAAAGTCATTTCAGTCAATAAGTCTCTCTTAAAAGTGCTTAACCATTTGAGTGCCAGAAGGGTAGCCAGTAGATACCACACTCAAAGGGTTAATAGGGAAATGTACCTCTAGGAATAAGTGGTTCTTAAACCTTTACATTTTACAACTGCTAACATAAAGAGCAGGGTATTAAAGTACATATAAGCCTTTCAGTGCCAGAGGCGTACGCAACGCATTGCTTTGCAATGCGTTGCGTACGCCTCTGGCACTGAAAGGGTTAACTGTAGCTGATTTGTAGGCATTTGTTTTCCTCAGTCCACTTAAAGGGATAGTAATGTCAGAAAAAAAGTATTAACTATATGATATATACAATTAAAAGAGAGTACTTGCACTTATTCGGATCTCTCAAACCATTATGGTTTGAGAGATACAGGAAAATAAAGTTCTATGGTCCCTCCCCTTTCTGCTTGATGAGCTGTAAAGCTGTCAGAAGCAGATTCTGGTCACTTAACCAGATGTGGCTCTTCAGCAGTGCCGATATAACAATATCTAAAGATAAATACTTAATTTGGAATGGTCTACAAAGTGTGCCTGGCTTGCAAGCACACTTTGCAGACTGGTCCAATGAAGTATTTATTTCTAAATAGTGTGATTTCAGCTCTGCTGAAGAGCCTCTGTCTGGTCAAATGACTGGAATCTGCAGCTGTCAGCTAGATGGCAGACTTGAGTAAAACAGCCAGGAAAAGGTAACTTTAACAAGTTATATCTCTCATAACCATAAAGGTTTGAGAGATAAGACTTACATTGATGTTAATCTTTTTTTAATGTCTACAATATTAAATCAACTTAAAATTAACCATTACTATCCCTTTAAGGACAAGATGGGAGAGCAACGAATTGTTAAGCAATGCGTTGCTCACAACTCTATTGCTCAAGGGGTTAAACGTGAATCAAGTTTTGTTTTTTTTCTCCAACTAATTTCAACATTTCTCGGCAGGTCTCTGGTTTTTAAAAAGGGGGTTACTGAAGATAATTAAATCATAAATCAAGCTGATGAATCCAATTACATTTATACACAAGATCTCTCTCCTTCCCCCCAGTTTTATTGTATTTTACACTCTGCTCAGGAGGTTGTCACAGCAACCGGTTTATACAGAAAGGCCAGTGGTTGGGAGATAACCCCCTCCAATCAGTCATCGCTTGGAATCCATTTCCCTACTCTCATTTACACTGCGCTCCTCACATCGTGTCTCATTCTACTGTATAATGTATCACAGGGATAATGAGATTATTATCAGGGGGAACTGGTATAATTACACAATGATCTGCATTTTCAAAATTGGAACAGATTCGGAAGCTGCCGAAGTCCTTCTATTGCAAGGGTGCTGTTGGAGTACAATTCCCAACATCCTCAGTCGGCATTGGTTGATGTTAATCCTGATGAGTGCCTAAAGGTGTGCGGAACGCATTGCTTCTCAATGGATCACTGTCCAAATGCCACACAGTATTGTGCGAACAACTAAAAGGCACATTAACCATGTCGTCGGGATGCAAAAGGCATGAGAATCTCTCCCGCATTAAAAGGTCGAGATTCTCATGTTACGGGCTTAAGCGTCACTCATTTGAGCTCCCGCATCATTCTCATAAACATACCTTGCTGAAGCCAGAACAGTTCTGTGTGTACTGCTGCCCTCCTTCCAGTCAGTGTCCGCCTCATAATAGTAAAAAAAAAAATGACCATCTGCAAAGACACAGGCGCGTAATTCATCCCAACAGTAGTTAAATATTCTGCTTCAATTCGTGATAACTACTCTAACTACTGTAGGGGTGAATTACACGCCTGTGTATAGATGGTCATATGTTTTTTTTTATTATTATGAGGCAGACACCGAGGGGAAAGAGAGTGGCAGTACACACAGAACTAACTGTTCTGGTTTTAGCAAGGTATGTTTATGAGAATGATGAGGGAGCTCAAATGAGCAATGTTAAGCCCGCGACATGAGAATCTTGCCCTTTTCATGCGGGTGAGATTCTCATGTCGCCCTTTTCATCCCGACGACATGGTTAAGTTGCTCGCACAATAGTGTGCAACATTTCAAAAGGATACCCTGCTAAATGCACCACTCTGGCATTCAAAGAGATAAAGGAGAGATAGAATTTTTTTCTTTTACTCGGAAGACAATCTGTATATTTCTCATAATAAAAGCTTATTGCTTCTTTAATCCTTTAAAGGGATAGTAATGGTTGCGTTTAACAAAGTTTAATATTGAAGATATTTTAAAAAAATAGATTAATTGATGTAAGTCCGGTCTCTCAAACATGTATAATTTGAGAGATATACGCTTCCAAAGATCCCTCCTCCCTCCGCTTTCACAGACAGCGCTCTAGCTGACAGCATGAGATCCTGGTCCCTGGACAAGCCAGCGACTCTTCAGCAGAGTCGAAATAACACTATCTAAAAAGAAATACTTCATTGGAACGGTCTACAAAGTGTGCATGGTTTGCAAGCTCACTTTGTAGACCGTTCCAATTAAGTATTTCTTTCTAGATAGCACTGTTTCGGTTCTGCTGAAGAGCCGCCGTCCGGTCACATGACCAGAATCTCATGCTGTCAATTAGAGAGCTGATGTCTGTGAAAGGGGATGGAGGGGTGATCTTTAGAAGCGTATAGCTCTCAAAATATACATGTTTGAGAGACTGGACTTACATCAATTCATTTTTTTTTTTATATCTACAATATTAAACATTGTTAAAAGCAACCATTACTATCCCTTTAAGGACCAGAGGGATGTGCGACACTATGCTTTGCAATGAATTTCACACCCCTCTGGTCCTCAAAGGGTTATATAAGAGTAACAAAAACCTCTTAATGACCACCCATTTACATTACCATTTCCAGAAAATCCTAATGACCTCAAGAACTTTGCCCTTGTCCATGAAGCAGAGTGCATTTTGCAATTTGTTGCACACCTCGCTGGTCCCTACAGGGTTAAAGCAGAAATGTCACCCCACATACCCCCCAGGAATCAATGACCTTTATGATAAATATTGCAATGCGGGCAGTTTCACCTACTAAAGAATTTAACTGTAGGTGAAACCACAGCCCACATCTTCGGCAGAAACAAGGGAGAGTGCAGCCGTCTTTCCTCTGTTAGAGAGCTCTCTCCATCATCTGCCTTCCCCTTTTCCTCCAGTGGTGTGTCTAAACAGCTACTTGCAGGCAGCAGCGACATGAAGGAGCAAGCCAGGCAATGAATACACAGTAAACAGGAACGTCCTGCACTGATAAATGCCATGATAAGTGCAGGATGTTGCTTTTTACTTTGTATTCATTGTCAGGATGCTCCTTCCTGTAGATGCTGCCTGCAGGTAGCTGTTTAGACACTACTGGATGAAAAGGGGAAAGTGGTGGACAGTCATATATTGCCGCAGGCAAGCTGAAGACTTGAATTTTGTAAGTGGTTTTTCTGAAAAACTGAACAAAACTAAAAACAATTACATGCCTTTGTATGGTTTTTTTTTTGCTTCCATTTTCATATGGGAGCAAGAAGTTCAAAGGTGACAGCTCCCCTTTAAGATTACCATATGCTGTAAGCAGCGATTGTGTCCTGTGGTCCTGCTATCAACCGTCATGTCCACCTCCATGCATATGACATTCAAGACAGATGGAAGATGTTGAGGGTTACGAACTAAGGTGTGATAAAGAGGTGATAAAGTAGAGAGGACTTCTCCAGTTCCTATGTTATTCTATATAACCTATGCAGTAAGATCTTCAAAATTGGTGAAGTCAGTGCATTGGCTCCACATTATAATATGGGAACTGGAGAAGTGATATCACTAGAGAAGTCAGCACTGCTTTAACACACCTTAGTGCATTGCCCCGGTTATCTCATTAACAAAGGAACAAGAACAAAATTCCTAAGGGCCATTAGGTTTTTATGGCAATAGTAACATAAGTATTTGTTCCCCTATAAAGGAGCAATATATTTATGAAAAAATGAGTCATAAGAATAGAACGGGAAAGTACAAGAATATACTTGCACTAATAAATCTCAAAATCTCACGGCCGGTGCATCACAGGTGTGATGTTTTAACCCTTTAAGTGCCAGAGGGGCACACAACACATTACGTTCCCCTCTGGCACTCAAAGGGTTAACGGAAGAGTTACTGAAGTTTAGAAAGAAGTTAACTGTTCAGCAGAAATAATCTCGATTTACTTATTTTTTTTTCTTTCATTCCTTATTACATTAGGAATAGCAAATGACTAAAATAGACTATTGAGAAGAGAGTTCTAATGAGTCTCACTGGGAACTGGAAATGGTCTTGATTTATAATGTTCACTGATCCAAATGACAAAAGCGCCGATGTATTGGTACAATCAAAAACACCTTCCAGCAGAGAAAATGTTCTTTTTATTTTGTTTAAAGGAATAATAACACCTAAATTCTAACTTAAAGTGGAATGAACACTTTATAATGATTTGGGTGATTTTCAAAGAGTTTTTTATTAAAAAAAAAAACAACATCTATATATTTGCTAATCATTCTTAACCCCTTAAGGACCGTCTGTGCACGCACGCGTCAGTCACTTAAGGACCACGGCGCATTTTTTTTTTCCAGTTCCGGACTCCCCGAACGGCGTGCAGCCGCAGGGGGGGGGGGCCCCGGAATTCCATGATGGTCATAGTACATCATGGGTCATTAAGTCAGATCTACCCATGAAGTGCTATGACCGTCAAGGGTCGTTAAGGGGTTAATTTAACCCTTTGAATGACACAGTAATTGGACACATCATTTACAAGACATTTGTTATTTGCCAGTACATGCATGTTAGGCAGTACTGGCTGATATATCCTTGTGTGTCACATACACGTATTGTACTCTCCCTCCCAAATTCCACTTCCTACCAGGAAGTCCTGGCTCATGCGCATAATCTGACCAATGAATAAAACCAAATATCGCATAAACTATATTCTTAAATAAAGAATGGCTAACATATGCAATATTTAAAGCCCTTTCAAAATATTTCAAGTCTTTATCAAGTGTTGGTCCCAATTTAAACACCCTATACTCCAAACAGTTTGGGAAAAATGTTCTATTTATGTTCTGAGACATAAAATCTAAGCTTGCACACGCTCTCTGAGGGCTCCCGATCCTGCCTTTCTATGGGCTCCAGAATGTCCATTAACATAGCAGCCTTTAAAGGAGTCGAAGAAGTTGAAGTTTTTAGTTATTGTCTGTAAACAGGCTGAGATAAGGAAACTGATTTTATGAACACAAGAGTAGTGGGTACTAATCTTACTAAATACAATGCATTGGTAAAGTACCTCTCATTACAAATATCACAGACACGACTGAACCCTTGAGTGCCAGAGAGGTACACAATGCATTGCTTTGATTGTCAGTGTGGCCAGCACAGCTGAAGCACGACATGGTGTACTGAACGCTGCAAGTTTCCAATGCTGCTACTACTAGAGGTGTGTGTAGGAGCAATTAATAAAGGACATATGCATTTTTATTTCATCATGTTTTTAATAAGGGCCGTTCATATATGTTTTTTTTTTTTAAAGGGAAAGTATCCCCAGTAAAAACCCACTCTGCCTGTGCAAAGGCAGCGGTAATTCACTTTTGGAGACTACAACTCCAATCAGCCTCAACCATCTAAATGCTGGTTAGGGATGATGAGAGTTGTAGTCTCCAACAGCTGGAGGTCCAGCAACTGACTAAACTCTGTCCTAAGGAGCAAGAGTCCACGTAGCTCCACCCTATGGGGTCACCAATGCATTTGCGGACCTGCACTTAGCACCATCCTGCATCTGTGCCTTGTGTATATATTTCATAACTAGGTCACTTTCTGTTTTGTGACACTGCCCCCAGTACAATGATTTTGAAAAACAACTGAATAAGCACCAAAAGCAGCATTACACTTTGTCCATGTGATGCAAAGGGGTGGAGCAACATGGACTCTTCCTCTAACAGAAACATGCTCAGTCGGAGCCCTGGTTATGTGTGAAAGTCACATAATGTGATACAATGCATGAGTACTTTTACTGCTTATTGAGAGAGGCATCTGTGCCACCTCAGCACCAAGCATAGTGACCCAAAAAAGGTGATTCAGTTTATGCTGCTCTGATAATCCAGAGGCAATGCAGGCATTAGACGCAGCTTGCTGCAATTCCCTAGTGACTAGTGATGGGTCATAAAGGAGTTGCAGCCCTGTAGGCCTCCATGACAGCCAATAGGGAAGCTAAGCAGGCCAGTAACACACTTGACTAAATTGTTTCTATCCTGTTTTCAATGATCCAGTCTCAAACTGGTCCACGCATGTACCAGCCAATAATGTAATGCCAATACTTGTGTGTGTCAGACCATTAAAAGTGTGTTCCTCCCAGAGCCTTTGGTCACGCTTAGCCTGCAGTAAGAAAGACATAGGTAATACCAAACTGGTAGCTGTGTTGCAACACTGGCATGGAAAGCAATTTGTTGGAAACGTCTACAGCATGAAAAGCTGTTAAAGCAGAACTACCACCCAACACAATCTTTACCTTCACTAAGTCCCCATCTGGCGACTAGCTGCTTAGTAGCGCTAGTCGCCAGAATAATTACCTTATTTAACCCCTTAGGGACCCTTGACGTACCAGGACCGTCACGGTCCTTGAACTACTCAAGGACCGATGACGATCATGGTACGTCACGTACTTTTTACTTACAGCGCTCTACCGGGAGCGCTGTAAGTAAAAATAGGGCATAAAATAGACCGCTCCAAGATCGGAGCGATCTCTTTCAAGCCCCATAGTGACGCGCCGATACACGTGACAGGTCACGTGTACCGGCGCGTCAAAGTGCCCCTATGCGGACGTTATGGGACGGAAATGTCCCGTGACCGCCGGACCTTGAGGAGTTAATAGATTTCTGCACTCTTCCATGGGTGACAGGCAGGACTGAGCACGGACATCTTGCCATTGTGATGTCCGCGCCTGAGCTGTCAGTCCCAGCCGGAGCCAAATGGCTCATAGCAATGCCTACAAGACCCAGCTGGGACTGACAGCTCAGGAGCGGACTTCACAATGCCAAGATGTCCGCGCTCCGTCCTGCCTGTCACCCATGGAAGAAAGCAGAAATCTATTAAATAAGGTAATTATTCTGGCGACTAGCGCTACTAAGCAGCTAGTCGCCAGATGGGGACTTAGTGAAGCTAAAGATTGTGTCGGGTGGTAGTTCCGCTTTAAAACCCCACTTTAATACTTTGCCTTTAAATTGCTCTGAAAGTGTGTGTGTGTTTACATGCTCCAATATAGTGTTTTTATTTGCAGATGTTCACTGTGCAGCTGGACAGTATTAAGAAGCGCTACTTATCTTCACAATGCTGCTGAATCAGTCCTTTGAAAAACCAAGCTAAATGGAAGTGGTGTAATGAATAGAGAGAGCACAAAGCCAAGGCGCTAGCATTGTACACCACTACGTAATCACCAGCTGCCACCGTTAAACGATAGATGTCCTAGCTGCTCATTGACATCGTACTTAATTAAAGTACCATTTGATAATCGTTATCTCTAGGGGACAGATACAGATGCTACAGAGAGAAGTCACAGTGGTAGAAGAAGGAAAAAAAAGGTAATAAAATGATGTTTCCCAGGCTCATAAAAGCTTCAGTTATATTTCAACTCAATTAAAAAAAGAAAGATCACTATCAAAATTAAATTAAATGAACACTAACATCTCTTAATAATCCCATAATACCTCACACACTCATACACACCCTAATTTTGGCAGAAAAACCTAATGGCTAATGTGACTCAATTACTGTGTAGACCGGTTTTGCAAAATGTATCTTTAATTAGTGTTCAATATTATGTCCATGGGGGCGGACATGATTGTGTCTGCAGGACGCAAGGATTCTAAAGTCCTCCCACTGAAGCCCTCCTAAGAAGATTCAGTCCTGAAAGAAAGGAATCTATCTGGTTTGCTTTTGTGTACATAATATCCTATAATGAATAAAAAGATTAATGCTGTGGAATCAATCCACATAGAATGGATTCATAGAGGCTATCAGGATTTTATGTCCAGATAACAATAAGTGATAGTATATCGATGGTATATCATTGGTATAATCACAGGTTATTAATGGGTTAATGAGGCTCATGCACTCTCCCTGCTTCACTTGGGGGAGGGAATTGCCTGCAACTGTCATGTCCGCCTCCATGGACAAAACATCCTCGACTAAAGGAAGCGGTTACCTCTTCAATAAATGGTAGAATAGCAAAATTCATGGGGTCATTGGGATTTTTTTAGTGTTTGGTTATTATTACGATGTGTTAGTCCTCTGTAAAAGAAACACACTAAAACACATGGTAGCCAGGGCCCCGTTCCCAAAAGCTTACAATCTTGAGCGGTGATTCTCCACGTTAACCCTCGAGATACACTGACAGGTCACATTTTCAATACAACCCTGCTTGGTGACATGGGGTTAATTAGTGGCCCAGTTATTTTGATTGCCCCACCTGTACTTAACCCTTTGAGGGCCAGAGAGGTATCGATACCTCTCTGGCACTCAAAGGGTTAATTAGGTATATCCTTAACCCCTTAAAAACCAATGACGTGTCAGGACCGTCACAGCTGACCTGCAATTAAGGACCGGTGATGGTCCTGGCACTTCTTAGAATTCAGGGGTCCCAGCGCTGCTGCATGCCGTTCAGGGAACCTTGAATCCATTAGTGGGGGGAAAAAAAAACGTGGCCCTTAATGGCCAGCCGTTCTCATTAAGGGGTTAAAACATCACCTGCTGCTGTAAAGAGAGGACAAGGTGACAGTAGGTCATATTGCAGTGACCCTTTCCTCTCCCTGAACAGCCCCATGAGAGCAACATTTTTTCTGTTTTCTTCCATACTGAGGCTTTTCACATATTATTGTTATATGTGTGCATATCTTGTATGTTTCCTAGTATTCCATTACAAAAACCACCCTAATCAATCTAGATGCTAATCTACAGACTGACAAAGGCACCAGCATAGTGCGAGTACCCATCCCACAGAGCCGGCAGACAAGTAGATAGACCTGCTGGGCTTGTCACTGCTGTATCCTTTTGTCAGCTCTTGAATTGATCCGCTTGTCAGACTGTTTTCGTCACGTTGGGTCCATTTAACCAGATACAATAAGTTGTATTTATTGGGTGAACTATTCAGCAGTCTGCTATTTGTGCAGGAAATTTCCAGCATCGCTTTTTAAAATTTGAAAAATGAGGCTTTTTTTTTTTTTTTTTTAAACTTTAACCCCTTACAAGCTAGCAACATCTCACGCACATCTCAATGCCCTGCAATGCATTGCGTACCCCTCTGGCACTCAAAGGATTAATATATTTGAATCCAGTAGACTCCTTGTGACTTATGCACAAAAAAAGGGAGGAAGAGCAATTCTGGTTAAACCAACTGCAGAATAGAGGAAAAATAAAAAAATTCTCATAATTCCGCCTGACTAAAACAGCTCTAGTATTGAAGCAGTTAAAAGCCTACTTTAAATCATCAAGAATGTTAATTTCTACCCTATGGTGAATTTGGTTTGCCCCAGAATTGCCTCTCTTATCTTTTGTGCGTAACACCATTGGTATGTAAACAAGTGGAGCAGTCGCTTATACCTGCCCTACAGATATTCTGTATTATCTAGACTACAGCCTGCAATGCCGTGAAGCACTGCATTACGTGCATACCGTTATAATAAATATGTTACACTGTTTATGATACGCTTTATTAATTACTGCCTGAACCTGGATCTCTGGAAAATACTTGGCTCAGGTATATGCCTTAGACATACTGGAATGTGGACGGTCGGCTCAGAGAATAGACCGACATACTAGAACTTGGCTTGGGTCTGTGATTTCACGATACCTGTACAGGGCAACTTGGTTCACATCTATGCCTTCCAGATATCTGTGTGTGTGGGAACTTGGCTCCAGTCGTTTGCCTTAGAGATACCCGTGTGTGGGAACTTGGCTCAAACAATTTGCCTTCAAGATACCAATAAATGAGAACTTGTCTTCAGTCATTGTCTTATATGGGCAGTGCCTTCTAGGACAAAACATAATGAGACACGTCAAGGGAAGGGTGGGGGGGAACAGAATGATTTTTGTCTCCATGCCTCTTTTATTCACATATGTTTAACCCTTTAAGTGCCAGAGGGGTACGCAACGAATTGCAAACCCCTTGGATGCTAGAGATATCTCCAATACAGTGCTCTGTAATGCAGTGGAGACACCACTTCGCAATGCAATGAGCACCACTCTGATCTTTAAATGGTTAAATAGGTGCATTGCATTGTGCCCGCTTCATTTTGATAAAACTGCCAGCAACTGTCATGTCCGCCTCCATGGACAGGATTTCCGTGACCATTTTAAGATATTTTTTTTAACGAAGGCATAAAGGGCACATAGGATTTTCTGGCTATAGTAAGGTAAGAAGGGGTTATTATTAGGTGGTGGTACATTTAAAAATGGAACACCAAAATTCTGATGTTGCTATGACAACAGGGAAAACCTTTCCATTCAACCTCTCCGCCCCCTGGGGATGTCATCTGCTATAATCTCACCAACACTCAATTCATGCTGCTCCTTTAAACATCCTTTAGTGGGTTTGTCTTTCATCGTTATAAGAAGCTTTAAATGGGCAGGAGGAGACTAGCTGAATTTGTCAGACCCGTAGAAATTCAGAGAAGTGTTAAAATACAAAAAAAAATGACTGTACATCTTTAAAACTTGTTGAAGCCTCTCACCAGCGTCAGGGATAATCTCCTAAATGGCGTATAAAAAAATAATTTAGGATTTTTTTAGTAGAAGGTTTTCAACTCCTATAAAAGTCTGAGTGTCAGAGAGATCCCTAAAGATATCTATCTTGTACTCAAATGTAACGTGACCAGACATCTCCTTTAATACAGAACACCTATGCAAAACACACACACACAGTAGTGTGGTACTGATTGCTGTGCTGACTTACAGAGGACTATGTTCAGATTTCTGTGCTGATAAACAGAGCAATATGTTCAGATTGCTGTGCTGACTAGGGTGACCACATTTCCATTCTGCCATTCCGGGACATGTGGTCACCCTTGTCCCACTGCTGAGGCTCCCGCCAGAGTGTACCATCTTTCTGAGGCTGACACAGAATAAGAGTTCCCATTGGGAACTCTTACTGTGTGTCAGCCTCAGAAAGATGGTCAGTGCTGGTGGGAGCCTCAGCCGTGGGTCTCACTTGCAGCGTCCGCATACCTGCTCCATCCCAGCTGTCTAGCACGCACCAGTCCAGCCAGCCAATGAAATGTATTTGCTAAATGGTCCTCACTGGCTGGCTCAGCCAGCCAATGAGGGCCATATAGCCAATACATTTTATTTGCTGGCTGGACTGGTGTGTGTTGCTCCATTCTGGGACTCTTTGTTGTCCCGGTGGGGGGTGACCCGGGACTTGGGACACAGACCCCCAATAAGGGACAGTCCCGGGCATTCCGGGACGTGTGGTCACCCTAGTGCTGACTTACAGAGGGCTATGTTCAGATTGCTGTGCTGATTTACAGAGGACTATGTTCATAAGAACCCTGCATTAAAAGGATAGATCCCGGTCATCTTATTCAAATGGTTAAAGACACCCATGTGGAGAAATTTGGCTAAAAATCATGCCTTAGAATAGAGGTAACAAAAAACAAAGGGAAAAGAGCAGCTCCAAGGCTCTGCCCTGAAGTCTACAAGCTGCTTACCCATGTCTTATCTCAATCCATGTCTTCTCTCAATAGTGTGTTTATAAACAACATACATCACCAACTGGTGGTCTGTGGCTGGAAATTCCTCATCCAGGGTACACGGTCCAGGTATTCCACATAAACTATTGAATGTAATGTAGCAGAAGATGAATCCTACACTGACATGGTATACAGGAATGAAACACATCCACACAAAGTACTGCATATTTACTGAAAGCATTAAACAAATGTATTCAGCTTTAATGGAGACACATGAAAATAGGGCACAAAAGAATATTACTTGTTTTTAACCTTACTGGCAATTATTCCTAGACTTGCTCATAGTCTGTGAGTAAGTACCAGTATGATATGAAATGTATCAGTTCCATGTCTCCCCTAGGAACAGGCATATTGGTGCTTACACACAGATGTAGTCTTGGTCTATCAGTAAGCAGCAATAAGATGCGAAATGCACAAAACCCTTTTTTGCACCAATTCCATGTCTCCACTTGTGTGTTTGTTAAACCTGGATACATTATTTTAATGGCGTTAATAAATATGCAGATGAGAGCTGGTACCGTGTTAGCTGTAGAAATACAAGAGGCAAATATAGTCACGTTGATACCTTTATTGGCTAACCAAGCAGATTTAGGATGCAAGCTTTTAAGACCTCTTAGGTCTCTTCCTCAGGCATGCCTCAGGTCTTGAAAGCTTGCATCCTAAATCTGCTTGGTTAGCCAATAAAAGGTATCAACTTGACTATATTTTCCTCCAGTAAATATGCAGTAACTGATCTATGGATATGTTGTAGTCCAGTACAACCTGTGAGTGCAGTTTTCATCTTCTGCTACTTTAGAACAGGGGTAGGCAACCTTCAGCAGTCCATCTGTTGGAACCTACAACTCCCATTATCCCCATCCAGCCATTAGCTGGTTGGGGATGATGGGATTTGTAGTCACAAACAGCTGGAGTGCTAAATGTTACTTACTCTGACTTAGAAACAGGAGAGTGGAAGGTGCCATGCATTGGCGATCTCTCTACCATCCCCAGAGGTTAAAAAGGATCTTCTTCAGAGCAGGAAGGTTTCATTCTGCAAGTGCACCATGGGATTTGTATGCACTCAGTGAGCCAAGATTCCACATTCCTTTTCTTCTCTCTCCCTCTGAAGAAGAGATTAAATCCGTCAAACTCCACAGAAAGCTGCCCTCAGCATTTCCTCCCTATGGCATGTGGAGGAATCCTCATTTTCACTTGCTTGTTCCCTAGCAGAACAGATGGACGGCATCTAATCAGTTTAGTAAAAAAAACTTAAGTGGGAGCCTGTTTATTCATTAGTAAAGTAGGGTGACAGCTCAGTCATATGTGCATGTGTCTCGCTTACAAAGTCATCTGTTTCAGGGAGAAAAAAATAACACAGACCATATCTCCTAAGCAACATTTTGGGCGCTTCCAGAGCAGTGTTTCACAACCAGGGTGCCATGGCATTTTGGTGTGCCATGGACATACACTTAAGGTACCTCATTTTTTCTATAATGCTTTTACAAAAATGTGAATGTAGGCTTCCAAATGTATATTTAATGATTTTTCTATGCACAATATGTTTATTTTAGTTGTGTATTCTAACAATAACTCTTTATTTATGTATCTGTAACCTTCATTACACCCTTGACAAATTATATAAAATGATAGGGGTGCCCCGAAAATGCCAGACTGCGTGTTAGGTGTGCCTTGAGCAAAAAAAAAAAGCTTGAGAACCACTGTTCCAGGGTCTTGGTATTTTCCTCCCCTGCCCTATATAAACTAACTAGTTGAAAAACTTGTGTACATGGGCCACAGTGCCACCCAGCAACCTCATTTGGTGCCCGGATCCTCTCTTCTCAGTGGCCGCCGCAGTCAGGAGCAGCACTGAGTGCCCGAACGCCCCGCGGGTGATATGAAGTGGGGCACTCAGAATTCAGACTGTAGTCCTCTCTCCGGTCTGAATTCGGAGCGCCCCGCACCGTATCAGCCGCGGCGCGCTCAGGCAGTCAGTTCTGTGCATGACTGCTTCGTGACAAACTTTTTAGCGAGTTATTATATAGGATGTAACATCAGAGGTGGTAGAAAAGGCAACCACCTACCTAGGGTATCTCAGCTTTTGTTGGTGTGCCCAGAATAACACTACTGACCTAGCAGCTGATTTATGATGGCTGGGTTATTTACCACTTCATACCACCCCATATAGATAGAATGATCAGTTTATATAGTGAGTTATTCTTATGATTTGCTTCTTTTCTGACCATTATTTTACTCCTACATACGCCAATTTCTTAGAAAAGTTAACATACAGACCGTCATTTCACATTATGTAGCTCACTGATAGGGCCAAGAGAACTTCAGCTGGATTACAACTCTCATCATCCCCAGCCAGCCGATGGTGGGGATAATAGGTGTAGTTCACAACAGCCGAGAGGCCCAGATTGCCCAATAACAGATGTAGCTGTATTACTTTTACTGACCCTGTTAAGTAGGTGCTTTATCTTTAAAGTGATAGTATTGTCTATTTGCCCGAGTCTTCTTTATATTAAAAGGAACAGATTGCGCTAGGTCTAAGATCTTACTTCTTTGTAGTTCAAAAGCTATGAATCACTGAAGATCCACCACCCGCCCCTTTTCCCCACGTCACTCAGAAGATACAGGCTGGTCGGGACGGCTGCAGCGAGGGACAAACTTCAGTAAGCAAAGGGAAATCCTGCCCTTCTTCATCAAGGGGGGCAGGATTTCCCTTATACTTACTAACTGAAGTTTGTCCCTCGCTGCAGCCGTCGAGTTGCACGACCTGATCTCAGATTCCATAGTAGGCGGCTAGAAAGGAGCGGCGGTGGATCTTCAGTGTTTCATATCTTTTGAACTACAAAGTAGTAAGCACTTAGACATAGCACAATATGTTCATTTTAATATACAGTAGACTTGGGCAACTCATTTTAAAGAGACATTACTGTCCCTTTAAAAGGTTATATACATTTTTGAACTAGCAAGTGTTCTTATCATTTAAATGTTTAATACTATGCATCCCTTGTTGAAACAATTCAGCATTATCACAGTTTACTGCACTACAGTCTTTGTGGCAAGGCACTATGCTCCATACACCCTCGCTACCATTCATATTTGCTTGTTACAATTCACTGCTCATAGTGTTATTAACCCATTGTGCAGCACAATGGCATAAAAAGGTGAGCAATAAAAACATACATAATAATAACAACAATCTAACTTCTAATTGGAGTAGTGGTTCTCAACCAGGATGCCTTGGGAATTTGGGGTGCTTTAGGTTCCAAATTAGGGTGCCATATTTTCTACAGACTCCACAAAAATGAGAATGTTGAGTTGAAGAAATATTAAAAACATGGTTTTGCACCATATCTGGGAACTTCATCCTCTTGAGCCCTCGGAGAGGACTTTATTGACTGTGACCAGAGGTAAGTAAATGACGCTATTTGAGTCATAAAGGGGGTGGGGGCTTAATCGAGTGATAAGGGCTTATATCAAAATGTTACTTTGGAAGTGGGAGGGATGTGGACAGAACAGGGTGGGTAGAAGAAGTAGGCGGGAAGTGGACAGAACAGGGTGGGTAGAAGAAGTAGGCGGGAAGTGGACAGAACAGGGTGGGTAGAAGAAGTAGGCGGGAAGTGGACAGAACAGGGTGGGTAGAAGAAGTATGTGGGAATTGGACAGAACAGGGTGGGTAGAAGAAGTAGGTGGGAAGTGGACGGAACAGGGCGAGTAGAAGAAGTAGGTGGGAAGTGGACAGAACAGGGTGAGTAGAAGAAGTAGGTGGGAAGTGGACAGAACAGGGTGAGTAGAAGAAGTAGGTGGGAAGTGGACAGAACAGGGTGAGTAGAAGAAGTAGGTGGGAAGTGGACAGAACAGGGTGAGTAGAAGAAGTAGGCGGGAAGTGGACAGAACAGGGTGGGTAGAAGAAGTAGGCGGGAAGTGGACAGAACAGGGTGGGTAGAAGAAGTAGGTGGGAAGTGGACAGAACAGGGTGGGTAGAAGAAGTAGGTGGGAAGTGGACAGAACAGGGTGGGTAGAAGAAGTAGGTGGGAAGTGGGAGGAACAGGGTGGGTAGAAGGAAGAAGTGGGAGGAACAGGGTGGGTAGAAGAAGTAAGTGGGAAGTGGACAGAACAGGGTGGGTAGAAGGAGGAGGTGGGAAGTGGGAGGAACAGGGTGGGTAGTAGTAGTAGGTGGGAAGTGGACAGAACAGGGTGGGTAGAAGAAGTAGGTGGGAAGTGGACAGAACAGGATGGGTAGACGGAGGAGGTGGGAAGTGGACAGAACAGGGTGGGTAGAAGAAGTATGTGGGAATTGGACAGAACAGGGTGGGTAGAAGAAGTAGGTGGGAAGTGGACAGAACAGGGTGGGTAGAAGAAGTAGGTGGGAAGTGGACAGAACAGGGTGGGTAGAAGAAGTAGGTGGGAAGTGGACAGAACAGGGTGGGTAGACAGAGGAGGTGGGAAGTGGGAGGAACAGGGTGGGTAGAAGTAGTAGGTGGGAAGTGGACAGAACAGGGTGGGTAATAGAAGTCATCAGAACAGGGTGGGAAGGAATAAAAGTCATCAGAGTTTCACAGAAAACTTACCACCAGAGAAACAGCCTGTGTCCCTCGGTATTTTACTTTAAACACCCTCTGGGGCAGATCCAGAGAGTTCCCAGGTATAGTTATGCACTATATGCAATTTTTTATCATTTCGACTGGGAGATCAAACAATAAACTATATATTTGTGTATTTATATCTCTAATAATGACATCCTTGACAATCCTATATAATAATTCGCCAAGTTGTGTGTAACGCCCGACATGCGCAGTAGATACTGCTGCGCGTGCGGCAGTCACACGCAGTGGAGACTGCTCGCGCCGCGGCTGATACAGAGCTGGGCGCTCAGAAGGAGCGTCCAGCTCTGTATCAGCCGAGGCGCGGGCAGTCTCCACCGTGTGTGACTGCCCCGCGACCGGCTGCCAGAGGCTCTGTATCAGCCGAGGCGCGGGCAGTCTCCACTGTGCGACTGCCCCGCGACCGGCTGCCTGAGGCACTGTGGCCCGTGTAACGGGCTGTTCAACTAGTTGACTTATAAAATGCTAGGAGTGCATACTTATACTGCTTATTGGAGGTCTGAGCAAAGTAAAGATTGAGAATCACTGAATTAGAGCAATTTCAGTGAAGGAGATAAATAACATCAGGGGTGTGTTTTATTGTTCTGAAGCAATAAAATTATATATTATATATATATACACACACACACACACAGTACACATTCTGAATTCCTAAAAAGTGGTACACCAGGGTAGCAAAGAGGGGCCAAGAGATTTGGGTCTCAAGAGGGACACTTGGGAGGTGAGTGGTGCCACACAATATAAGCCATGCCAATCAAGAGAACTCACACTACCTTACCACAATCAGAAGTACAGCAGCATTCAATAGTGACTGGCAACAAATAACATTTATTTTTCGTGGTTCATTAAACACTTGACATCTGAGGTCTTTAAATATGCCTCTGATCTGAGTCTTTATCTTGCCCTTGATACAGTTAAAAGATCTGGTTTCAGTCTACGTTGGCACAAAAAGCTTTATCAGTGAACAAGCAACCTAGGAATGCTGCATAATATCCCTCTGGAGGAACACACCACTAATTGTCTTTATCCCATTGGATGCTGGAGTTATCTGCAGTGCAATGCATTGTCAGAGACAGCGCTAGCATACATCTGTTTAAAGGAGAACTACCACCTATTGATAATAACCTCTCACTTACATTACACTAAGGCCATAAACTCCTAATGACTCTTATGAATTTCCTTAACATCTTTAATAAGTCCTGAATGAATGGAAGTGTGCAAGACCGTAGCAGGGCCACATGACCTCAAACTCTACTCATTTCACTGGTAATCTTAAAGGTTTAGCAATGCCCAAAATAAAGTTGATGCTATATGTTAGATTTTACAAAAATAAAGTATTTGAAAAAAGTCCTGTCTCTCAAACCTTTATGGATTGAGAGATATCCTCCACTAAAGTTCCTCTTCTCCTGATGTGAAGGAGATCCGTTTTGGCCGACACGAGAAGGCTCTTCAGCAGAGCCGCAATAGCGCGATTTAAAAAGAAATACTTCTTTGGAACGATCTAAAAGTGTGCTTGCACAAGAGGCACAATTTGCAGACCGTTCCAAAGTAGTATTTCTTTTTAAATTGCGCTATTGCGGCTCTGCTGAAGAGCCTCCTCGTGTCGCCATCTGATGTCAGGAGAAGGGGAGGGAGGAACTTTAACGGAGGATATCTCTCAAACCATAAAGGTCTGAGAGACAGGACTTTTTCCAAATATGTTATTTTTGTAAAATCTAACATATAGCATCAACTTTATTTTGGGCATTACTAACTCTTTAAAGGGATAGAAATGTGTCACAAAAAAAAGCAGCTCCGATTAATAGTCATAGTATTTGGGCCATGGAGAGTGTTATTTCTATACTGTCACAGTTGTAGTTCAAGAGTAATTGAATGATAATGTATCCCCATCCCGCCCCTTTAACTGATGTAACACTACTCAGATGGATGGATAGCAGAGAGAGACAATCTTCAGTGAGCATAAGGGAAAAACCTGAAAAACCTGTCAAGGGGGTCAGGGCTTTCCTTATGCTCACAGCAAGAAGATTGTCCCCGCCCTTTTTACCTAGTGTAAGACACCTCCCCTCAGATGTGGATCTGGTCCTGGGACCAGACGGCTCACAACAAGGGACAATCGTCTTACTGTGAGCATAAAGCGGAACTGTCATCAAATTACTATTGAGCCCCAAATCATAATTACATTAGCGATATGCATAGACGTACTTGTATTTTCAAGAATAATTGATGCATTAGTGAAAAATATAACTTTTTAGGCAGACAGGCACCAGCAGGGATATTGCAGTAGGCGCTCTCTGCGCCTGCGCGGTCAGTCGCTTCTGGTGCCTTAAGGTAACCAGGCATTCAACTCACCAGTCGTGGAGTTGAAGGGGATGGACAGTGCAGATTCAGAGATGCTGTCTTTGCAAGATGTCTGCCCTGCTCCCCGCTGCCAGCCTGTCTGGCTAAAAAGTTCTATTTTCACTAATGCCACTATTATACTTGAAAATACAAGTATGTCTATGCATAATGCTATTGTAATTAGGATTTGGGGCTCAATATTAATGTGATGAAAGTTCTGCTATAAGGAGAACCCTGTCCCCCTTGAAAGTTTTGTCAGGGTTTTCCTTATGCTCACTGAAGATTGTCCCTCTCTGCGATACATCTGGACAGTCTTGCTGCTCTGAGGTGAGCCGTGTTACATCAGTAAAAGGGGAGGCAGGGGGATACTTTATCATTCAATTACTCTTGAACTACAACTGTGACAATATTGAAATAACACTCTCAATGACCCAAATACTATGACAATTTATTGGAGCTGCTGTTTTTGTGAAACATTACTATCCCTTTAAATGTGTATCTGAGGGGAGAGCCAAGAATGCTAGAATCCCACTTAGGACAAACCAAATACCACAAACGCCAAGAGAGCACTTTGTCTTGTCCTTGATGGAGACTTGTGCCTTTCCCAGATCACAGCCCACTATGTACAGTTATAATCGTGGTTTGTAAAGGTGATATTTATAAATACAGCAGATGAACGGTAGTATTATGGTGTCTATCACTTTTGGTTAACCAATGAACACTTTAAAAGAAAGGACAAAAGGTAATTTGGTTAACACATGCTTATTACAATTCTATTGTTATATGGCGCCAACCCATAATGCACTGCTGTGATGTACAAGCATAGATCACAAGGGGAAAGCATAGAGCTGTGGTGGACAAACACTCTACAGCTGTTGTTGGACTACAAGTTCCATCATCCTCAACAGGACAAATTTTCCTTAGATTCATATTTTATACAAGAAATATGTCTTTTTATAATGACATAAAAGAGAGCTTGAGGACATAAGTGATGCTATTTAACCCTTTGAGTGCCAGAGAGCTAGCCAACGCACTGTGTTGGATAGCGCTCTCTCTGGCACTCAATGGGTTAATCAATATGATAGATCCTTTAATTCCGATGTTGTTGGACTACATCCCTCAGACTAATGGGAGTGGTATAAATGCTGGAGATTACAAGGTTTATTTCACTTTATAAAGGGTCAAGTTAACCCTTTGAGTGCCAGAGGGGTAAGCAACACATTGCTTACTCAAAGGGTTACATTTGAAGCAATCACCAGCAAGGCAAGATTTAGGATCATGACACTTGTAATGTGCTAGAACTCTCTCCAGCATTCAAGAGGTTAAAGTGGACTATTTTACAGGTAATTACATTTTCTGTATAATGAAGCGTTGTTGAGAAATGAACATTATGCTACTTAGCTCTTTTTCCTTCTGAGTAAAACAAGGCTACCCCAATGTTGCCAATGTTTTCATGACAAAGTTATTACAGTTCAAACAAGAAAAAAATCTCAGAGTACTATCCCTTGTATTTAACCTCTGAGTGCCAAAGAGATATCCAATGCATTGCAACACAAAGCATTGGCTGCCTCTCTGGCACTCAAAAGGTTAACATTTAGCGCTCCTTTAACAGTGTCAAACCTTAACCCTTTGATGACCAGAAACAATTCAATACGCACCCCTCCGGTTCTCAAGTTGTTTAAAGGGATAGTAATGTTTCACAATAAAAGCAGCTCCAATAAATCTTCATAGTATTTGGGCCATGGAGAGTGTAATTACAATACTGTCAGAGTTGTAGTTCAAGAGTAATTGAATGATAAAGTACCCCCCTCCCGTTCCTTCTACTGATGTAACACTGCTCACCACAGACCAGCAAGACTGTCCATATGGATTACAGAGAGGGACAATCTTCAGTGAGAATAAGGAAAACCCTGACAAAACTGTCAAGGAGGGCAGGGATTTCCTTATGTTCACAGTAAGAAGTTTGTCCCTTGCTGTGACCTGTCTGGTCTCAAGACCAGATTCCACATCTGAAGGGAAGTGGCTTACACTAGGTAAAAGGGACGGGAGGGGGATACTTTATCATTCAATTAGTCTTGAACTACAACTCTGACAGTACTGAAATAACACTCTCCACAGCCCAAATACTATGAAGATTAAAGAGGATGTATCACCTTATAAAAAGGTGCTACCATCTGATTTGTTATTAAAAGTTATTTTTGGAAAGCTGTTTGTTTGTTTTTGTTTTTTTTGTTTTTTTTTTAAATCTTACTGTTTTTAGAAATAATGCCTCTTCAGTCGCAGAAGAGCTGTGCCGAAGAATCAGCGTGTCCCATTATGCTGACCGGCACAGCTATTCTGCACATTCTATTTCTCCTCCCACCTCCCCCAGAGAGCTCGTTCCCGCTTCCCCTCGGTGTGTTGTGAACCACTCGTAGAGTTACAGCAAGCTCCGGTAAGCATTATACTGGGGTTGCAACCTCAGTATAATGCTAATCGCAGCTTGTTATAACGCTACAAGCCATTCACAGCACACCGAAGGGAAGCAGGAACGTGCTCCCTGGGGTAGCTGGGAGGGAGGTGGGAGGAGAAATAGGACGTGCAGAAGAGCTGTGCTGTGCACACAAAGCGGACGTGCACAGCACAGAAGGGGCATTATATCTACATATAGTAAGATTTAAAAAAAAAAAAACAACAACAACAAAAAACCAAACAAACAAACAAAAAAAACAACTTTCCTAAAATAACTTTTAATAACAAAGCGGATGGTAACACCTTTTTATAAGGTGATATATCCGCTTTAATCTGAGCTGCTGTTTTTGTGAAACATTACTTTCCCTTTAACGATAGTTATGTCTTGTGCTTACGTTGTACTGAACAATGAGCTCTATTGTATAAAATGACAATATAAACCAGAAATTACGCTCCAAGGTCTTTATAGAAAGGTGGAACGAGTTGAACACTTCCAAATGGACAAGAAATTATAAACAACAGCCCCTGTTACACACTTGTTCTCCATACACACTGCCCATTTCTGGGTATTACAAGAAATCTACCTGCCAATGTAGAATAAACACGGCACACAATGTATGTACGTGCGGAGCCCTGCCGGCTGCCTGGCCTTCCTTATAGGGCTCTATGCTAAGCTGTGGTATATACAAATGTAAGAGCTCAAGGTAAATTATCCTTAAGTTCAGCTGAAATTGACAGGATGTTTGATGTTAATGCCCATCTGAGTGCACACACAATGACACACAAACCCTCCTGGTTCTTAAAGTAGACCTCACACTCCAAGACAAATGTACTTTGTTCTACAGAGTATTAAAGTCTGCCTATATCTTGTACTAGCCACTTTCCTGTAAATACATTGTTTTTGAGAAATTAATCTTTATATGTTGGTGGCACAGTGTGTTAATGAGCTCTCTCCATTGCAAACTTGCCTCTCTTAGGGTGACCACACTTCAGTTCTGCCATTCAGGGGCGCTGTGAAGAGAAGAGCACACCACAGAGTTCTGAACACTGAAGGGAGGACTGTCCATTGTCAGCTGTGACAGGAAATGATGCCTGTAGTGGGCTACAAAATAATGTACATCTAGTCCAAAGTCTTAGACTAGCATTACACTACAACAAAATTGCACTGCAGCTCCCAATTGGTGTCAGGATCAAGGCTCAGTTTTCTTTATAGTGTTTAGAGGTCTGTCTGGAAGCCATTTTGTTGTAGCCCAGCAGAGACATCACTTTTTGTCATTGTATCAAAGGGCCATTCTGCTTAATTCCCAGAATGGGGCTGCCTGGGATAAGGGACACATGTTTAAAATCCGAGACTGTACTGGGCAATCTGGGACACGTGGTCACCCTAGCCTCACTCCGTGCTATTACAAATGCCCCAAGTGTGTGGGCTCTGCCTAGATTCATTCATAATACAATGTGGCACTTTATGCTAATTACTTTCTGTGTTTAGCCAATATTACCACACATTGGCCCATATATATTTCTAAAATCAACCAAGAGTTATTCTGGGGGTAAAGCAACTGCAACGTAGGGTGAAAAAAAAATTCCTGATAAATTGGGCTTTTAACCCACTGAATGGTAAAGATGTCTTCAATGCAGTGTAAACCAATGCAATGGAGAAATATCTAGCATTCAGGGGGTTAAAAAGCCCTATTCACTAGAGATGTAGAAAAGGATCAAGTGTATTTTTGATGTTTGCTGTTCTCTTCCCTTGACGTTGGGCTCAGCTGATTAGGCTATTTTCATCCAAACGTTTGAGATTGTGTATGAATTCGGACTGGTTTCTGGCTCTTCGTGGTTTAGGGTACTTAATACTTCCTTGTTCCCCTGAACACCTT
This sequence comes from Rhinophrynus dorsalis, assembly GCA_037306005.1. Lineage (NCBI taxonomy): Eukaryota > Metazoa > Chordata > Amphibia > Anura > Rhinophrynidae > Rhinophrynus > Rhinophrynus dorsalis. The sequence goes on along the minus strand of CM074723.1, from coordinate 42,052,836 downwards.
CCTTCTCCCCTCCTTCCCCCTTTACCCTCTTTTCTATTGTCCTTCCTTCTTTACCTTGCCCCTTTTCCGACTGGTCACTTCAATTACTTCCACTCTCCACACAATCAATATTATATTGCCTCATCATATACACCTTTCCTACCGTCACCTACCTTATTGATGAAAATTATTTACTTTCCTCTAACACCTATACACCCAATACAATTCACTTAGGCTCCTTAATCCACATTATTCCACCTCCATGCTTGAGAAGGTTTCAATGTAGGATATTATAATATAGAGTCCTCCGCAGGTTATTTATATATTTCTAGTGCATTTTGTATTACACTTCCTAAAGTGCCTAGATTATGCTGTTTTGTTTTTTTTTTACCCAATGGAGATGGAAAGTTATTCCTGTATACTTTGTTTCCTTATCATTTTATGCTATGTATTACCTTTTTGTTATCATTTCTTGTACTTTATTTCTAATCTCAATAAAGCTTTTTGAAAAAAAAAAAAAAAAAAAAAAAAAAAAAGCCCTATTCAAGCACATGGGAATGTAAAAATTTGTATTATGTCCTCTATGGTGCAGTTGGTTTACTCCAGAATAACTCTTATCAATATATATATATATATGGGCCAATGGCAAACCTGGGAACCTTTCTTCTAGAGTACACAGAGGGGAGTCATGGTGCCGGTGGGAGGACATAAATGACGAGTTGTGTCAAAAGGGGTGGTGCTTAATGGACTGTCTAATAAAGTGGGAGGGAGGTGGGTAGAACAAAGTGGGGAAGGAGAAGTAGTAGGCGGGAAGTGGGAGGAACAGGCTGGGAAGGAGTAGAAGTGGGCGGAGTTTCATAAGACACTACTCACCACCGGCGAATCAGCATGCGGAGATCAGGTAATTCACAATAAAAACCGCAGTCTCCGGGGCAAATCCGGAGACTCCCCAGCTATGCCAATGTATTTTAGGTATAAAAGCAAAACAAATCCATTCTGGAGCAAACCAACAGCACCATAGGGGACAAACAAATAGCTAGAATGATTTAAATGGGAACTTTAACTTTGCAATGTGTTGCGTAGCCCTCTGGCACTCAAAAACTTTACATTACAAAAACTGGCTAGCACAAAAAATGCAATCAATTCTGGATTATCTTTAAAGTGAACTAACCTGTGATAAACCTGGATTATATTGCAGTTGATAACTTTAGCAAGTGTTTTATCGATAAAACGTCCCCATAGGCCTCTTTCATACAAAAGACAGAACAATCACATCTCGATGAGACAATTCTATCGCCCACGTAGTCTCACTCACCTTTCTCCTGCTTTCCATCACCAATCAGAGCTCAGGAGGGACATGTCTGGTGGCTGGTCCCACATTAGGGCCATATGACACCCACATGAGCCGGACATTCACTGAAGATTACACAGAGCATCTCAACCTCTAACACAGCTCATGTGTAATGCTTGCTAGTGGCCCCACAAGCCACCATGCAGACTTTGCTTAATGCATTTTTACTGCATTCATGAAAGAAAGGGGCCATAGACTTTCCCGGAAATCCATTGGATAAACCATTGGTAAAACTTAGCAATTACAATTAAATTAAGGTCTTTAGTTGCTCTCTATGGTGCAGTCGATTTCATCACAGAATTGTTCTACTTTTTGCATACCTCCCAGGTGTCCCTCTTTAGGAGATATTACTGTCCATACCTCCCCCATGTGTCCCTCTTTAGGAGATACTACTGTCCATACCTCCCAGGTGTCCCTCTTTAGGAGATACTACTGTCCATACCTCCCAGGTGTCCCTCTTTAGGAGATACTACTGTCCATACCTCCCAGGTGTCCCTCTTTAGGAGATACTACTGTCCATACCTCCCAGGTGTCCCTCTTTAGGAGATACTACTGTCCATACCTCCCAGGTGTCCCTCTTTAGGAGATATTACTGTCCATACCTCCCCCATGTGTCCCTCTTTAGGAGATACTACTGTCCATACCTCCCAGGTGTCCCTCTTTAGGAGATACTACTGTCCATACCTCCCAGGTGTCCCTCTTTAGGAGATACTACTGTCCATACCTCCCAGGTGTCCCTCTTTAGGAGATACTACTGTCCATACCTCCCAGGTGTCCCTCTTTAGGAGATATTACTGTCCATACCTCCCAAGTGTCCCTCTTTAGGAAATATTACTGCCATACCTCCCAGGTGTCCCTCTTTAGGAGATATTAGGGGTCCATACCTCCCAGGTGTCCCTCTTTAGGAAGGACATTCTGCATCATACAATAAGGGTACTCCCATTGCTGGGGGAATTTTTCACTCAATAGTCTTTAGTGCTCAAGTTATTGTTAGCAGAGTACCTACTCAAGTCCAAAATAATTAATTTGTATGCACTTTATGGGAAAGATTGAGTCTCAGACTATGTCTCTTCCTCAAAAGTAACAATGACAGCACCACCTGGTGACCAAAATAAATACAACTCCAGTTTAATGCAGAAATATAAAATAAAATTTGAACCAAAATAACTTTTGCGTGTCAAATTTCCCAGTTTTACTCATTAGGAAAATAAGCTTAACCCCTTAAGGACTGGCCATTCTCACTCGTGACTGGCACTTAAGGAACACGGAGCATTTTTTTTTTTTTTTTCCCTATCCGAATCAGGGCTCCCAGAACAGCATACAGCCGCGCGGGGAGCCCTGAAATCCACGACGATCCTGGCATGTCATGGGTCCTTATTGCAGTCCAACCCATTAAGTTCCAGAACCGTCATGGGTCCTTAAAGGGATAGTAATGTTTCATAAAAACAGCAGCTCCAATTAATTTTCATAGTATTTGAGCCATAGAGAGTGTTATTTCAATACTAGTCAGAGTTGTAGTTCAAGAGTAATTGAATGATGAAGTATACCCTCCCGCCCCTTTTACCTAGTGTAAGCCACCTCCCCTCAGATGTGGAATCTGGTCCACAGATCAGACAGATCACAACAAGGGACAATCTTCTTACTGTGAGAACAATGAAAGCCCTGCCCCCCTTGACAGGTTTTTCAGATTTTTCCCTTATGTTAATTGAAGATTGTCCCTCTCTGAAATCCACTTGGACGCCACTCTGCTGCTCTGAGATGAGCAGTGTTACATCAGTGAAAGGGGCGGGAGGGGGACACTTTATCAATTACTCTTGAACTACAACTCTGACAGCATTGAAATAACACTCTTCATGGCCAAATACTATAAAGATTAATTGGAGCGTTTTTTATTATGAAACATTACAATCCGTTTAAGGGGTTCATATATAGGTTTTCATTGAAAAGGTTTATTCTTTCTTTAAAATTGTGTGTTAGTTTGAAATAATGTATCACCTTGTAAACCAAGCTATAAAGTGACGCTTAAAGCCTGCAATTAATTGTGAGCCATTGATTGTAACTCAGTATCGGAAACTTGGCACAATTGCTAATCCAACAATCAAATCGGTTTAAAGGTTGAGACATTTTATACTTCAAAAAGATTTGTATTATACTGTAGTGGTTATTTATCTACTATGTTTAAATAGGGGAAAAATCAATACTAACGTTCTGCTTCAGCTCTTAAAAAGCTTTGTTACGCAATTCATTAATTATGCTGCCACGCACAGCCATAAAACAGTTATTTTTGTGTAACTTGGAGGCCTGCAGCTATCCTCTGGAGAGAACATCTTCAGGATTTTCCAGAGGTGCTTATTAACAGCCTTCTGGAAGCATTCACACCTTAACGCGTCTCACAATGCTTTCATCAATTACACTTTATAATTGTGTTTGGCTTGCTTTTCAACCTTTATTCTAACTCAGGGGTTCTCTACATTTTTTTTAATAAACCTACCGATTAAGCCCTAACAAGTTAGAAAGGTGGAACACGTGGAGAAATAACCATACCTGGGAACTTTTTCTTGTGTACTTCCCGGAGAAGTGAGTTGTGTGGTGACGCTGGGGGAGTTAAATCACGTGATTTCCATTAAAAAGGTGTGGCTTAACCATGACTGGGGCGGGGCTTATAAAAGCAGAAAAAAAAGTTTGGATTGGCTGGGAAAGAGAAGTAGTAGGCGGGAAGTGGGAGGAACAGACAGAAGAGGAGGAGAAGTGGGCAGAATTTCATTAGTAGCTCCCCACAAACCCGGAGAAGCAGACTCTGCACCGGAGACTCGGTAATTAGCTGCAAAACCCGGAGTCTCCAGGGCAAATCCAGAGACTTCCCAGCTATGGATTTAAAGTGGATGTGTCGCCTATGGACAACATTGCTTAAATAGTTATGCTATATTTCAAATAATATGAAAACGGTATTATTTTTTATTTAAAGTTTTGGTTTTGTCTAAATTTAACTTACAAAGTCTGTCCCCAGCTACTTCTGCATACACTGTGGTTACCTGCTCTGTAACCCCAGCCCGATGCTCTGCCTTTGCTCTTCTCCCTCCTCCAATTACGGAAGCTTCTGTCTGGAAAGATATCAATCTCTGCCAATGAGACTGCTCCTGCTTACAGATCAAAGCCTCCGTCATTGGAGGAGGGAGGACAGCAGAGGCAGGGCATCGGGCTGCAGTCTATGCAGAAGTAGCTGCAGCACAGACTTTGTAAGTTAAAGCTAGACAAAATCAAAACTTTAAATACAAAAATCAATACCGTTTTCGTATTATTTGATATATAGCATAACTATTTAAGCGATGTTGCCCATAGGTGACACATTCACTTTAACTAGCAGCCAAGTGGTTAACATAATGCAAATATCCATTGCATCTGAATTCTAGATGTTACCAGTAACAAAACTGATAGTTGCCCCATTGGAAGATCTTCTTTCCTGCAAGACGACCTGTGGATTAAAGCGGAACTACCACCCGACAAAATCTCTGTCTTCACTAAGTCCCCATCTGGCGACTAGCTGCTTAGTAGCGCTAGTCGCTAAAATTATTACCTTATTTAATAGATTTCTGCTCTCTTCTATGGCTGACAGTAGCACGGAGTGCGGTCATCTTGCCAGAATGACATCCATGTGCCTGCGCTGTGAGTCCCAGCCAGAGCCAAAATGGCTCCTAGCAACGCCTGCTAGACCTGGCTGGGACTGACAACGCAGGCGCGTGGACATCATTCTGGAAAGACTTCTGCGCTCCATGCTATTGTCAGCCATGGAAGAGAGCAGAAATCTATAAAATAAGGGAATAATCCTGGCGACTAGCACTACTAAGCAGCTAGTCGCCAGAGAGGGACTTAGTTAAAGGGATAGTAACACTTCGTTTTAACTTTATTTTATTTTGTAGGCATTAAAAAAACATGAAGAATGATATAAGTCTTATCGCTCAAACCTTTATGGTTTATGAGATATTCACAAGCAAAGTTCCCCTCCCCGCCCCTTTTACCTAGTGTAAACAATCTCTTCTCAGATGTGAGTCTGGTTGTATGACAGTACAGATAACAGAAGGGGACAATTTTCTTTGTATGAAAACAATGAAAGCCCTTCCCCCCTTGATAAGTTTTTCAGCTTTTTCCATTATCTTAATTGAAGATTGTCCCTCTCTGCAGTCTACCTGGGCATCTCCCTTCTGATTTGGTTGAACAGGGGGGGGATACTTTGTTTGTGAATATCTCTTAAACCATAAAGGTTTCAGAGATAAGACTTATATCATTCTTCATGTTTTTTTAATGCCTACAAAATAAAATAAAGTTAAAATGAAGTATTACTATCCCTTTAAGCTAAAGATTTTATCGGGTGGTAGTTCCGCTTTTAGCCAAAGATGCACTAGAATCTCTGGTGCAAAAATAGGGTAGCAAAACAGAGGACCGATAGGAAAACCACAAGGTTCTCTCAGTGCATTTGTACTGCATACAGCAAGAGAGTTTTCTGTCCTGTGTGATGCAATTCCCTGTGACCTGTTGCATCACGCTCCATAGACAGACTCAATAGATCTATGGGCGTGCAACGCAGGAGTTTGTGGATGAGAGCCACAGACTCTAGTTTGCTTTCTAGCTGAGTATACCACATTTCTGACCCTACAAATGGCTGATAGGAACAATTTTGGGATTCACAGTGCAGTCCCGTGACTTTATATGAAATCTGCATCCACGGGAGCAGTAGTAAACCTTTGTGTGGCAGAGGGGCATGCGTTGGGTGCCCCACTGGCACTCAAAGGGTTAATTTTAGCCTTAAATATATCAAGTAACTAATGATGGCCTGGGTTCTATTGCATTTTATACATTTACCAAGGGTTCTTTCTACTAAAGTTCCCCATATACTTCAATGGAAATATGTTAAATAAAACCAACGATAACAATTATCACTTTCAATTTAATCAACTACATTATTTTAATTTTTTTTCTGCAATTATGCTATAATCTGTTACTCTTTCTTTGTAAATCATTATGGGCACAGAGATATTTATGATTTTTAAGGGATAGTAATGCTTCTATTAAAGTACAGCTCTGAGGCTTCTTTATTATATATATTTATTTATTTTTATTTTTTTTTTATTTTTTTTTTTAACATGTAGCGTAATATGTAGCAGAAGCAGCAGCAGGAGGACATCAGACTGCTTGTGAAGAGGATTCTAAAGGAGGAGGCCATTGTGCTCTGGGTGGGCAGGTGATGGTTCACTGTGTTGGTCAAAAACAAGGGATACACTCATAGTGGATATATACATTTTGCTCCAATGCATTTGAGCACTATGATCAGCCATCTAGTACATGTAGCACACAGCATATCAACAAACAGAAACATCAAACATGTTAATGATATTTTTTATATATACCAAAAAGCGCCAGTTTTTATTATTTATTACTGCAGCACCTTGGCTGTCATTCTTGACTGTGCAGGCTCTATGCGATTTCCAGTGCATTGTGATCTGAAAGCCTCTGGCAGGTGAGGACTTGCGGGGCAGGGACAGACTTAATGTCTAGGCACAGATCTGTGAGGGTGTCTGTCATGGGAGTTTGTTTGGGATACTACTGTGCTTCAGGACATCCACAGTGCTTTACGGGAACTGAGCTCCTTAGTGGTTCTGCCCCTTTTTGTGGCTCCTCCCTTTTGTGGCTCCTCCCTCATGACCCAACACTATGGCCGGTATTTTTTTCAGGAAAAGGTGGCAACCCTACATGGAACCTTGGGGTTCCCTGAAGAGGTGTAAGCAGTTCCCCAGACCAAGAGTGAGTAATGACGGAACACAGCTGACAGTGTAATTGTGATTGTGTGACTACCAGTGGAAGATTGCAACATTTCAAATGCGAAAATGAAACGTGCGGGACACCCTTCTGCCAAAAGGGTTATATCTGCTCACCAAGGCTTTTAAAATTATCAGTCTAAATAAGTGATAGCCAAAGTTTCTTTTGAATTTCATTCCTAAGGATGGAGAAAGTTTGGTCTTTTATCTTTTTAAACAAATAAACTATAAACTATGAAGTATTTCACAAGAATTATGCAGCTTGTAAGCAGTGGATTTCCAGCTTAGTTGGGAAAAAAAAAAAAAAAAAGAGATTATCACAGAGACACGGTTAACTGTTCAACAAATGTTTATGTGCTAATAAACTGGAGCAATTCTGGACCAAACCATCTGCACCAGTGGAGGGAACAAATTAAAATTCCAATCAATTCCACTCCTGGAATTCTACAGCTCTCACCAACACATTATTTCTCATTAAGCCGGAGACCTCATCTGTATTTAAGGGTTTGCAATGCCAAAAAAAAAAAAGTTTACTTGCCCCCTATAATGCAGTTGGTTTGCCCCAAACATGCTGCACAGCAGATTTTTGTTGACAGCAATCCAAAAACTGGCATCAATAAAAAAGTGTATGGTGAAAATAACAATTGTGGTACAGACCACTACTATGTGTAAAATAATAATGGCAGGCCCCGACTGGCCATCGGGCATACAGGGCATTTGCCCGGTCCGACCACTTAAAAAAAAAAAATTATTCATTAAACGAGTTTGGGCCGTCTTTCACTTATTGAAAGACGGATACCTTGTTACAAGTTTCCTGGTGGGCGGGCAATCAACGTGTGGCACACCGCATGTGATTATAAGCTCCGCCCACGATCACCGTAGTCGACAGCCCAACCCTGCGACAGTCTGCTCAGCCTTAAATGCCTGGGCCTATTTTTTGTCCCAGACCAGGCCTGAATAATGGGATAAATTTGTGTTCCTTCAACCATAACTAGAGAGATCTACAGGTACCTATTTATCAATCACTCACAACAATTCCGCAAAATAAAGCAATGAAACAAATGAATGTATGTGTTTAATACTTATAAAAATGGAAATATACTCTAGAAATAAGTGACTCTGAACACGTTGAACAGATTCATTTACCTAGGTAGTTGTCTTTCATACACCAGTCAGGTTTATAATTTGTATTATATCTACAGATACCTATATATAATGATCTCTATTGAAGTCTGCCTCTAAGTCAGAGCTCTTCATGACAAACAGTGGGCTTCAACAGACCCGGGTGACTTGTTTAGGGTCACTAGTCTTTATCACATTGTTGATTGAAACCTTAGCAGCAGAGTACAAGAGAGATCAAAAGCAACAAAACAAAAACAATATATAGATATATCTGTTGTCTGAAGGGCACATACCAAGGTAAACCTTTCTATTAAATAAAGTGGAACTATCACTTTGTAAAAAAAAAAAAAAATAGATGATTTTGAAATGCTTTCAAAATTACCTATATTTGTGTTAAAATGTTTTATTTCAAACAATAGTTTCTATTATATATATATATATATATATATATATATATCTTATTGTAGCACAGCTATTACTCTAAGCAGTGGGAGTACCCTTGCTTTACACAGTTTTCAGTATTAAGCCCTACTATCTCTTTAATTCACAGAATCTATTGAATTTACAACAAGTTAGTTCTTAATCTAAACAAACATATCATTAAAAGTCCCAGCATGAAATGGATAGGAATCATTTCATGTGTAAATCCTTTTATTAGCAGTACTTGTAAAGCTTTTTAAAACCAGTTAGAACTTGAGTTCAGTGTTCCAGCGATGCACCAATTTCTAACTGTGCCAGATTTTGCATGTCAGACTTCTTACAGAATAAGAAATTAAGAGCCGACATTTTGCCTTTCATATGTTAACGGAATTAAAGTGATAGTAATACTTAATATGTAAAAAAAAATATCTATATTGTAGGGTTTATTCTCCTGAGTAAAACAAGATAACTCTCACTGCAGAGAGGTGTTTTAATCAAATATTATTGCAGATCAAACTGGAATTTTGTTGGTGCAGTATCACCATGGCCTGAAATGTTACAGTGGCACTGTTGCTACACCATCCTATGCACAGCTCCACTCAGTTGACCATAAACCTCCATAGAATGGTGTAGCAACAGCGCCACTGTAAAATTTCAGACCAGTAAGATATTGCACCTAAAATGTTCCAGTTTGAGCTGCAATAACCTTTAACCTCTTAACAACCCTTGACAGTCCTGGTGCATCATGGGTAAAAGTGTCTGAACGACCCATGACGTACCAGGACCGTCATGGATTTCAGGGCTCTCCGCTAGGCTGCACACTGTTCGGGAGCACTAAGTCGGATCGGCAAAAACATGCTCCGTAGTCCTTTAGTTAAGGGGTTAAACAAAATAAACAAAAGAAAATACAATACACTCAATTACAAACAACTATTTGTGAGTGTATTTTTTCTACGTTCCACTAGCAAATGCTTATGGATCAAAGTTTATCATTAACTTGCATTTTTTTAAAAAAAAAACACCAATATTCATCTTTTTATGCATAGGTGTTCCTATGAAAAATGACAAATAAAAAAAAGTGTAAAATTTGCTTTTTTTCATTTTGCAACATTCTGTATTTTAGGCAGAAAATAGGCACAACAAGAAATAAACCCTATAACCCTGCATGCCATATATTTTTTTAAACGTACAAATTTTTTTTTAAATTTCATGGAACAGGTAATTCGCTATCTACACCGAGACAAGTTTCTTATGAAATGAGCTGAAGATGTTTTTTCACATTTACACTCATTCAAATATAGTGAAATAAATAACCGTTGAGTGCCAGAGAGTATCCTGGCGCATTGCAACGCAATGTATTGGATACCTCTCGCACTCAAAGGGTTAAAAATCATCAGTGGCGTAACAATAGGGGTTGCACCTGCAACCGGGCCCGTCACTCCAAGGGCCCCGGCCGCCCCCTGCGAACCCATCGCCACTCGCCCGCAGCCCGTGCCCACAGCAGCTCAGCTGATCCCCCGGCGCTCTAGTAATGATATCATCTCCCAGAGCTCTGCATAACTGAGAACCGCGCGGGTGCGAGTGATGGAGGAAGGAGATGGACATGGGGCAATGTGAAGATGGGGATGGGGGGGCCCGGCGGGTTCTAGTCACGCCACTGAAAATCATGAAATAGGTTAGGCAGCTAGAGATCTGAATAAAATGGTATCCCCACAAGTATAAGCCGACATACCATTACATCCTATGACAGGGGTAGGGAACCATTAGCACTCTAGCAGTTGAGGACTACAAATTGCATCTGCTGATTGTGGTCGATGAGAGTTGAAGTTCCCAGTAGCTAGTATTTTCCATGACGAATAAATTAGTAGTAGTTGTATTTGTCCAATTTTAGTAATACAAAGATATAAATACGTCGGTATTTAGTGATACTCGTTATTTGGACTAACTGTTTATGTTTTAAGCCAGGCTATGAACAGACTGTGATTGAACAGACTCTGTGATCCAGTATTGCTTGTCCTAAGAGAGTTATCTCTCGAAAGCTTTTATGAATTGTTATTCCAAATAAAAAGATGACACCAAATACTAAGTACTCATATTAATGTACTATCAATTGCTAGTTTAACATGTTGCCTACCCCTGCCCTATAATGTTTTCCATTTAAAAAAGTTCACAGCCCTTTAAATACTTGCTAAAGGCTTTTATTTATTTTTTGCTTTTTAAAGCCAAGGCTTAGATTTTGGAGCCCTGGACTGCCTGCTGTGAGGTTAATGCCAACACGAAGAGGAGCGCAGTGGAACCCCCATCCCACCTTTATCCTGTGCAGATGCAGAGAATGGTGGGTGAGCATGAACAGACTTTCAAAAGATGCATTTTCCACGCTGCTCCTTGAGAAAGCAGCAGGGGAGGACAGAATCCTGCCGAGCTTAAACGGATTACGCCAAGACGGTAATAGCTCAGACCTAGTTGGGAATCTTGACGACAAACAGAGTGTTACGTAAATGTTTCTCTCTTTTGTTAAATGGCAAGTAGTCATTGTGCCCATCTCAAACAGATGCACTGAGTTAACCTCTTACAGAGATCTAGAAATTCTTTGTAGGGTCAAATGAAGGAGAGGGGTTTGCAAAAAAAAAAAAAAAAAAAGGAGCACGTAATGACAATAGGTAGAATTTGCTTTATGTGGTTCCGCATGCAAAAGTATTTCGGGTTTGAACATAGACCAGGAGTGGTTGGCATTCGGACCGCTACCAGTTTTTTTTTGTAATACAAGTCCCAACATTCTCAGCTAGCCAATGGGTGTCTGAAAAGGATGAGAGTTGTAGTCCAACAGCAGCTGGAAAATGTTTTTCTTTTTTTTTTTTTTTTAAATCGTTATTTTGCCCAAATTAAACGTCTACCCTGCGGCTTCCTACCGTACAGACTGCGGTTACCAGCTCTGTACCACAGTCTGTCACTCTTCCTCTGCTCCCCTCCCTCTGTCCAGCATCCTCCTATGACGAAGGCTTTCTGCTTGTAAGCTGGAGCGCTCTCATTGGCCAGAGACCACTCCAGCTTACATGCAGAAATCCTCCGTCATTGGAGGAGGCTGGATAGAGGGAGGGGAGTAGAGGAAGAGTGACAGACTGTGGTACAGAGCTGGTAACCGCAGTCTGTCCGGTGCGTGACAAATGCCTTCAGTGCATGAGCATGTTTCTTGCATTCTGCCCTTAGGGCTTAATTCATCAATTTAAACAGGTGTATTTCTGGAGAACACAGGAAAAATGTAAATTCACATTGATTTAAACCGGGCTTTTAAAATCTTGTATGCTAGAGAAGCCCCCAACACATTATGTAGCACTATGTTGGAGACCAGACTAACATTCATGGGTTTCAAAGCGTCATTAAAATCAATGAGAATTTTCATTTATCCATTATGTTTCAGATGGCTTGCTCCATAATTGCACCACTTTAAAGGGATAGTAATACTTAAAATGTTAAAAATATATATGTTGTAGTGTTTATCCCCTTGAGTAAAACAAGGGTACTCCTACTGTTGAAAGGTGTTTTGTTCAAAAGTTACAGCTCAAATTTGATTTGTTAGGTGCAGTATCTCAATGGCCAGAAATCATAGAGTGGCGCTGTTGCTACACCATCCTATAGACAGCTCTGGTCTGTTGACCATAAATCTCAGTAGGATGGTGTAGCAACAGCGCCACTGTACAATTTTAGGCCATTGTGATACTGCACCTAAAAAATTAAATTTTGAGCTGTAAAAACTCTTGAATAAAACACCTTTTAACAGTGGCAATACATTTTTTTTTTTTACCCTACAAAATATATTTTTTTACATTTTAAATATTACTATCTACCATGTATATACATATATTGGAAAGGGCATTAACGTATCGCAGGTCTCTAAATTTATATATACCATTAGAGAAATGCAGAAGATAGAAAGAAAGAAGAAAATATACGGATATACACCCGCAAAGAGAGACCAGTTCAATACTGTTACAATTGGGGCACCAACATGTCCTCGCTAGACTGCTGATCAGACGACTGAAAATCTATCTTTATTTAAATATTATACCCTTAAAAACAAAATAACCCTTTGTCTGTAAAACACAACAGTGTCTAAAAACACTCCCCCCATCCGGGAGTTAAAGAGGAGTATACTTTACTTCGGGTCTTATTTGATCATATGAACCACCGCTTCACCATTAACCCTAGTATGTTTTTATTTACTTATGAAGCGAGCTTAAAATAAGTTCACCGTTAGATATGCACAAGTACCATAGAACCTTTTTCTTTCAAAGATGGTATATAGATACCTTGGATTACCAAATCAATCCCTCAATACTATGAGCACTTGTCTTCAGTTAATTAGCTCAATAATACTTTTCTCTTATGGTATAAATATTACCATCCCTTTAACTTGATCAATACGGCTCTTAATCCGCACATCGGGACAGCCCTGCTATACACAGACTGTTCCAAGTACATTAATCCTGAGGAAGTACCCAGCATAGCATTACAATACGCTCTGATTTTAACAACACCAACTGTATGGAGCAAGTTATCTGACTGTACTCAACAGTTGCCTCATTGATTGCAGTTGGGAGGTTATTCTCTGTACAGACACTCTGCCCGCATATACAACAGATGGCTCACCACTTTGATCTACATCCTCCAGAGTAGACAGCAATACGAACTAATCACCTATAAAGGTAGAGCTGTCCGGACTCTGAGCATTACAGTAACCTGAAGGTTGGCTACATTAATGGTAAGATTGTATCAAAGAAGGACGGGAGAGTTAGCCTTTGTCAATATAGTTACCTGCCCGCACTATGAAAAGACATATGTTTCTAGATTTACTGGATTAAAGGGATAATAATACTTGCAAATTACTAATCCCTATATTGTAGCTTTGTTAAAAATAAATTTATTGACCCCAGTGTCATCTCTCAAACCCTTATGGTTTGAGAGATAACGCTCATAATTCCCCCCTCCCTCCCCCTTCCCTGACTGAACGCTGACTGCAGGGGAAGCTGTCGTACGACAGTCTTATGTGCATCAGGCGGCTCTGCAGCTGAGCCAAGATCGTGTTTATAAAAAAATAAATCTTTCACTGAAATGGTCTTTTATGTGTGCTTGGTTTGTGCTTGATTTGCAAGCACATGTAGAAGACCATTTTAGTGAAAGATTTATTTTTTATAAATGCGATCTCGGCTCTGCTGCAGTGCTGCCTGATGCAAGTAATACCGGATATCCCTGCAGTCAGCGTTCAGTCAGGGAAGGGGGGAACTTTGAGTGCTATCATCTCTCAAACCATAAGGATTTGAGAGATGACACTGGGGGAAATAAGTTTCTTTTTAACAAAGCTACAATATGGGGATTAGTAATTTGCAATTATTACTATCCTTTTAAAGTACAGGATCTACAGAATTACTTGCTCCAATATAACAGTGAACTTTTATCCATTTTTCAACATCATATATCTATTCTGATACCAGAAATGTAGTAATTTTGTACATTGATATCTTTTTTATATATACCGGTTATATTCTGTATTTTATACAATAAATATTGTTTATAGTGAGACACAGAGCTCTTACCCCTTATTTTTCTATCCTTTTCTTTTTTATCTAACCGCTAACAGATTTAGGGGCTGATCAGCAAACTGTGCCTCATTATCATTTGTGGAGGAGGTTATTGGACTACAAACCACCGCTTGTGCTCAGACACACACACATGAAATCATAAATCTGCAGTTCTATCATGGAAATTGTTAAAGCAATGCGTTGCGTACCCCTCTGGCACTCAAAGGGTTACATTTTCACATGAATTCCAAATGTGTTTTTATCAAAGCTGGATGAAAATGTACTGATATAACAAGGTTTATTTATTTATTGAGAAAATATTATAACAGGAAGAATACACTGAGATTTCTCTCATTGCAGAGCAATGCGTTGCGTACCCCTCTGGCACTAAACGGGTTAAAGCAATATACTACAAAGTTTATAAACCTAATGTTTAACCTGTTTTAACAAGTTTCCTATAATGAACACAGAAAAAACAGACATCTGTATTTATTTAACTGTTTAAGGACCTGAGATGTGTGCAATGCGTTGTGAAGCAATACGTTGCACAGCCCTCCAGTCCTTAAGGGGTTAAAGGGATAGTAATGTTTCATAATAAAAGCAGCTCTAATTAACCATCATAGTATTTGGACTTTGGAGAGTGTTATTTCAATTCTGTCAGAGTTGTAGTTCAAGAGTAATTCAATGACAAAATATCCCCCTCCTTTTACTGATGTAACAACTGCTCAGCTCAGAGCAGCAGGGAGATGCCCAGATTGTCCCTCTCTGCAGTCTATCTTCATTTAAGAAGAGGGAAAAAGCTGAAAAACTTGTCAAGGGGGACAGGGTTTTCATTGTTCTCACAGTAAGAAGATTGTCCCTTGCTGTTATCTGTCTGGTCAAGCAACCAGATTCCACATCTGAGGTGAGCAGTGTTACATTAAGTAAAAGGGGCGGGAGGGGGAAACTTTATCATTCAATTACTCTTGAACTACAACTCTGACAGTACTGAAATAACACTCTCTATGGCTCAAATACTATGAAGATTAATTGGAGCTGCTGTTTTTGTGAAACATTACTATCCCTTTAAACATACTTTTCACAGGTCTAGCATGCAACAGTGAGAAAGAAAGACAGACACAGGAAGAAACCGCAACCTTAATAATTTCTCTATATGTAAAGTTTATTGGAAATGTGCAATGAACTTTTTTTCTGTGTGAGCTGAAGAATAAATGATTTACTCTCAGGCCATATGCACAAATAATGAGTGGGGTTTTTCTGTGGCAAAACAACCACACCAAAAGGGGACACTTAAAAATCCTCCAGATTCCCCTTTAACCCTTTCAGTGCCACGGGGTACTCAACGCATTGCTTTGCAATGCGTTGCTTACCCCCTCTGGCACTGAAAGGGTTAAAGAAATAGAACATTTGTCCACTATGTTATCCAGTTGTTCCTCTGCATGTCTTTTGCCCATGATTCCATCGCTGGAAGGGGCACGTTGAGGGTCAGACCATGTGACTGTCAGCTAAACAGGAATAGCTGACGCACACGTGCTATCCAATAAGCACAGAAACTGCCAAGGGATCTTAAATTATAGATCTGTCCACTGCTGCATAGAGATGAGCCATTCTGCATTTTACTGCTTTCCTTTTGTGAATGCAGAAGTGATGCAATAGACGCGACCTTGGAGTGTTCAAATAATGACACAGTCGCCCAAGTGAAAGGCTTCATAGTCCAAGAGCAACATCACTAACGCACCTTCGCTGAGCTGATGTTACCCATGTGAAAAATGACTCTCTCTTTCACCTTATGTTTGCCTAATATGGTAATTCCACAATCTGGTAGTAAGCAAATGAAAACAAATGCAATTCAGCTGCAAAGAAGATCGCCCCATGTCTAGGTCCACCACAATGTGCATTAGTGAATTTGTTTTTATTTTTTTCCCATTTAATTAATAATCACTTTTTTGCAGTACGTTTTCCCTTTAGGCCTAGTTCACATGGCTGATTGATACAGCAACTTTGTTGCAACAACTAGATTTATAGTACTGATGACATTTTCTTTGGGTATATTTTGCAGGTACAAATATTTTCAGTATGTGTCCAATTACAAAATGACCTATTTCCAGCAAGGGATCCCTAGATTACTGCATTTCTATTCCATTCCCAGAATTCCTTGCAGCAACACAGTGCAGCCATTTTTTTTTTATTCCAAACATATCAATGTATGTCGCCTTTGCTTGCTCCTTTCAAAGCTTATTTCCTTCTTGAGTAAATGCATGAACTATTCAACCTACCAACAGTTTTTTGACCTTGTGGGTCTCTCTCAGTGAATATATTCAAAGTCAACTTTGTATTGCTTCAACATCTTGGAACTAAGTCCCCCATGTAAACTACGTTTTAAAGTTCAAAGAAAAATCTGCAAAAAAAAAAAAAAAAAATCACTAAAGAAAGAACTGACACCTATTTGTAGTCCTCCTGCCCTTTATGCTTGAGAATCAGTGAATCACTGGTAAGTCGACCTGACTCCTCTGCTCTTATTTCCATGCAACTTAAATCCCCTGTATTAATGTTTCATGTTTACTCCTCTAGTCATGGGAAAAAGCACAACACAGAAATGCACTTTGAAAGGACAAGCTGAAACATTTCAAAGCAAGCTCTAGTCTTCCAGGGACAGCTTTAAAACTGCTCACTCAGCTAGCTCTCTGTACACTTAAAGGGAAAGTAAAACCTCACAATAATAACCCCTACCTTAGCTTACTGTGGACAGAAAATCCCAATGGGCCCTATGAATTCTGTCCTTGTGCCATTGTCTAGTGATGACACCTTTGATCGGTCCTGGATGTTAGGAGAGTTTTATTTCAATTCTGTCAGAGTTGTAGTTCAGGAGTAATTCAATGACAAAGTATCCCCCTCCCGCCCCTTTTAATGATGTAACACTGTTCAGCCAGATCAGAAGGGAGGTGCCCAGGTAGACTGCAGAGAGGGACAATATTCAATTAAGATAAGGGAAAAACCTGAAAAACTTGTCAAGGGGGGCAGGGCTTTCATTGTTCTCATAGGAAGAAGATTGTCCCCTTCTGTTATCTGTCTGGTCTATAGACTGGATTTCACATCTGAGAAGAGATGGCTTACACTAGGTAAAAGGGGCAGAAGGGTAAACTTTGCTTGTGAATATCTCTCAAACCATAAAGGTTTGAGAGATAAGACTTACATCGTTCTTCTTTTTTTTTTTAATGCCTACAAAATAAAATAAAGTTAAAACAAAGTATTACTATCCCTTTAACCACTTTAAAAACTGAACCAAGGTGTTCCACAGGCCTTTTTTATTTAAAGGAGGAGACAGTATGCAAGTCCTGTGGTCCAGCTAGCAACTGTAATGTCTGCCTGGCTGTAGTAATGTAAGGGGGGGAGGGGCGTTATTAATTGGAGGTGTTACTTCTTCTAACACTTATGACTTCAGGAAATAGACTATCAGATTGTCTAAAAAAACTTTACCTGCTCATAAAAGTAGATTAAACCATTCCTGTGCGTTTACGTCTCTTCTATAAAAACAAAACAAAAAAACAGCAGGTTTCAGAATATAGGGAAGACTATGGGCTCTATGTACAAAGAAATGGAGCGATTGTGCTGCACCATAGTGGAAAAGAAACTTTGCCTTTATAAATAAGGTCTGATGCAGCATGCAGGGAAGTTGCAGCACTGGTGTTCTGCACAGCAGTCAGTGGTGGTGAAGTGCACATCGTAAAAACACTGCAGTACAGGAGGTTGTGACATCATGTAACAAGACAAAAGATGTGAGAGGGTGAAGAGTAATCCAGACACGGACCCCTTTCCCTCAGTGCTTAGGGAAACGAGGTGCACCTCACTGACAGGGCCCAAACAAGACATCACTTGGAGTTGCCCTGTGAAAGGGCCCTTAGTGCTACACTGTAGTGAGGATTTTCCTGCATCATTCTCTAAGTATAAACAGACGTGTAAAATAACAGGGAAAAGGCAGTTACCATACATACTTCAAATGTGTACCTGCTTTAGCTCACTGTCAGAGGAAAGTTGCAGCATGCAGGGTGTCTGCAGCAATCGCTGCACACGTTACCTGTGTGAAATGATATTGATGTCACCCATATGACAGGTCACACAAAAAGAAACAATCTAGGGAACTTTCAGTGCAAGGCTGTTTAGCCATGCTGAAGTTCCTGAACAGTCTTGCTAATGAACCAAACATTCAGTGACAAGGTGAGAAATTAAGCAAAAACAAGCCAATAAAAACAGAATTGTATGCAAGCTGGCTCTGTTATGAAACGTCAATATCTAAATTGTCCAATGCTGTGACAAAAATATAGGATGTTGTAGTCCCCAAAAGCTGTACGACCAACAACTGACTGCAAATGAGTACGTGAATCATATCAGTCCCTGTCCAACTCACATAACCCAATCAAAAGTAGTCTTATCTACAGCGGCCATACAGCAGCATTTTCATACAGTGATCTGATGACGGGGAAGGGATTCAGAAATATTCAGGAAAAGTATCTTTCAATTACAGATTGAGGGCTAGTAAATATAATAATCCTATACTGGCATAGGCAAGTGCGATAGAAGCTACAGAGGAGTTATTATGTTGGGGGAAAGCTCAGTATTTAACCCCATAAGTGCCAGAGAGGTACCCATGCATTGGATACGTACCCACTCAGTGTGTTAAAGGGATAGTAATGTTTCACAAAAACAGCAGCTCCAATTAATCTTCACAGCAATTGAGCCATAGAGAGTGTTATTTCAATACTGTGAGTGTTGTAGTTCAAGAGCAATTGAATAATAAAGTTTCCCCCTCCCGCCCCTTTTACCTAGTGTAAACCCACACTCCTCAGATGTGGAATCCAGTCCATAGACCAGACAGCTCACATCAAGGGTTAATATTCTACTGTGAGAACAATGAAAACCCTGCCCCCCTTGACAGGTTTTTCAGGTTTTTCCCTTATCTTAATTGAAGATTGTCCCTCTCTGCAGTCTACCTGGGCATCTCCCAGCTGCCTGAGCTGAGCATTGTTACATCAGTAAAAGGGGTGGGAGGGGGATACTTTGTCATTGAATTACTCTTGAACTACAACTCTGACAGAATTGAAATAACACTCTCCAAAGTCCAAATACTATGAAGATTTATTAGAGCTGCTTTTATTATGAAACATTACTATCCCTTTAAAGGAACACAAAAACCTCCTAAGAATAACCTCCCGCTTATCTTAATTTGGACAGAAAATCCTTAATTCCCCACTGAACAACTGGGTGGATTTGTTCTTCAAAATCAATCTTTAATTGTCAGTGGATTTCATATTCACAGAAGCAGACATATTATTTCTGTAGAGTGATCATCAGTGGGAGGGGCTTGGAAGTCCTGAACAGAATATCAAAGATGTCTGCGCTTTTGCCTTGCCATCAGTCTCGGCAGAAGTAGGACTTCTGACGAACGCGGTAATTATGCAGGATAATATGACTATTGGTAAGCTTATCACTATATGGCTAATTATTGGAGGCAACTTTATTTGGGGTGATAGGTCCCCTTTAAATGTATATTTATGGACATTGTTACGCACTATTTGTTTATTTTCGTCATTAGGATTGGAAAACCTAAGAATAACTGTGTAATTATATATTGCTCCCTTCATTATGCTCTTCAAATGGTTAGGGGGTGCCCCAAAACTTCTAGATTTTTGTTAGGGGTGCCTTGAGTAAGACAAGACTTAGAAGCACTGTCCTAGTCTTTGAGACAGAGGGCTGTAAGGGGGATGGGAACTGATGCAATGATGTGTTTATTTAGTGTTTAAGAAGGGGATTGTAAATTGGATGGGGGGGTGGAAATTTACATTCGGGGTACAGTAAATAACCATCTGTTGTTATATTCCACCAGGACTGGAAAAGGATGGAACTGCTGCAGTAGACAAATGCATTGTGGTTGATGAATGGATCTCTCAGCATTGTCGACTCCATACAGTGGGAAACAATAGAACATCATCCTTCTGTACAATGTAACAGCTGCGGTCTCGCAGCCAGACAAACCTTTCTATAGAACGGCCATCAAGAACATCCTTCCAGAGTATTGAGTGCAGAGCGGAGTTGTTTTCCTTCCAGTTCAGAGCAAACCAAACCCCCCAAACAACTGCAAACATGTGACAACTTTCACGTTATACTCCCAAGGACTCGGTGTGTACAGGTAAACAGTCACTTCAAAACACGATCCAAGGGCATTGAGAAGGGCAAAACAGAAAAAAATCCACATCCTGCATGAGCGAATTTGTTGCAGCAACAATATTCACAGAATAGATAACACTGGGGCCTGTTGTATAGCAATAAGAGGCAAACCATTGTGTGTGTGGGAGGGTGTTAAATAAAATCCCCCCACAAATTCCTATTGATTTAAAAGGGTTTTCTACAGAGCTTCTACAGAGGTCGCCAGTGCATTGCAAAGCAATGGGCTGGAGGTGGTGTTGGAAGACTCTCTAATATTATTCAAGATATTAACAGCCAAATTTAAATCAATGGGAATATATATATTTGTCCGCTTCGGTGTAATTATTTTGTCCCAGAATTATTCCACCATTTTTTATGCATCTGGTCCAGTGAGTAAATCAAGTAATACATTTGAGACCTCTACAATCAAGAGCTTAAAGGGATACTAATACTTCAAAATTACTATCCCTTATACTGAAGCCCTTGAAAAACTGAATTAAATGCCACCAGCAGCATCTCTCATACCTTTATGGTTTGCGAGACAGCCGCTTTTAAACTTCGCTCCCCCCTGCCGTCATCGTTTTTGCTGCAGCAGGGAAATCCGGTCCTGGGACTGGCGGAGGCTCTTCAGCAGAGCCGAGATCTCATTATGGAAAACAAGATCCTTCACTAAAACGGTCTTCTACGTGTGCTTGGTTAACAAGCACACGTAGAAGACCGTTTTAGTGAAGGATCGTTTCATCTATAAGGAGATCTGGCTCTGCTGAAGGGCCTCTGCTTGATTCAAAGAAGTGATTTCCCTGCTGCAGCAAGAACGCTGACGTCAGCGGAGAGGCAGGGAGAGCGAAGTTTAAAAGTGGCTATCTCTCAAACCATAAAGGTATGAGAGATGCCGCGGGTGGCATTTAATTCAGTTTTTCAAGGGCTTCAATATAAGGGATAGTAATTTTGAAGTATTACTATCCCTTTAAATCGAAATTGAAGTCAATGGGAACTTTTTTAATTTGCCCCCTCCACCGATATAGTTGCTTTACTCCAATACTGGCTCAATGTGGGAGATTCATAAAAGTAGAGTTAAAGGGATAGTAATACTTATGTTTCCAAAAATTCTAAAATTGTAGAGATTAACCATAGAAGTAGAATAACCTACCTCACATCTCTTAAAACGTTATCGTTTGTGAGTTAGTAGCATTTAAAGTTTCCCCCTCCTTCCCCTTTCCCTGACATCAGTGATCTAGCTGACCGCAGGAGAATCTGGTCCAGGGACCAGCGGAGGCTCTTCAGCAGAGCCGAGATTGTGCTATTTAGATTGAAATACTTCACTGGAATGGTCCTCATTTGCAAGCACACTTTGTAGACCATTCCAATGAAGTATTTAATTCTAAATAGCACTATCTCTGCTGAAGAGCCTCCGCCGGTCCCAGGACCAGATTCTCCTGCAGTCAGCTAGAGTGTGAGGGAGGGAGGGGGAAACTTTACAATTTTTAAACATAAGTATTACTATCCCTTTAATGGAAAAGAAGTGTTAAAATGGCTGTTATAAAAGTATTAAAGGGATAGTAATACTTAAAATGTAAAAAAAAAAAAAAAAAAAATGTGTTGTAAAATAAGGATACTCCCACTGCTGAAAGGTGTTTTATTCAAAAATTATTACAGCTCAAAGTTGAATTTTTTTAGGTGCAATATCACAGTGGCCTGAAATTGTACAGTGGCGCTGTTGCTACACCATCCTATGAACAGCTCGGGTCCCGGGATGGTCGTTAAAGTGTTAGTAATGTCTATATTTTATAAACTCTAATATTGCAGCTATTATAAAATGAAATGAAACAACCCCAGTACCATCTCTCACTCCTTTATGGTTTGAGAGACATAGAAGACTAAAGTTCCCTGCTCCCTCCGCTTTCCCTGTTGTCAGCTGTAAAGCTGGAGATTCGAGTTGGCCGACTCAAGGTGGCTCTTCAGCAGAGCAGAAATAGCAAAATGTAAAAATAAATACTTCTTCGGAATGGTCCACAGTGTACCTGGTTTGCTGGTTCGTATTGGAGACATACTAGCTTATAAGGGGTTTAGAGGACCCTTTTAAATCAATAGGAATTTGGTTGGGGGGAGGGGGGGTTGTCCCCTATGGTGCAGTTGGAATGTTCCAAAACTGTACCTGTTTAAGCATTTTGCGCGAGGCCCTAAAATTTGTCTTGGACTGTAAGAATTCCCAGAGAAGGGGATGAAAGGCCACAACATGGAAACCAACACAGATAGCATGTTAACGCCAAGATCAGTAAAAACGAAACCAGTGGAACAGGTAGAACGATAACAAAGAAAGAGGAACACAAACGGCATCTGGGCACTCGTTCAGTTTCACTCAATCTGTAACCCTTTGAGTGCCAGAGGAGTGCCCAGAGTTATAGAGATAATGCAGAGTGTTAGGTCTATGTGTGCGCGTGTGCAGGAGGAAGTGTGGCAGATTAGAATGCAATTTTCAGTGAATGAAAAACTCAATTTTATGGCAAGACCAAGACTAATGGCGCGATGCAAGTAACGTGCACATCTACTAAAGGCATTTTTTTGCGCAGATAGATTTTGCGCATGTTCTAATCCAGGAAGCTGAAAACCGAACGTTTCTTGAACTGCGCATAAAAAATTATTTTATAAGACAACAGTACACAGACGCATAAATTCGTTCGCAATAGCACTTCCTGCATTAGGCGCATTCACTATTCCACTCACACAGATTCGTTAATCCTGGCCACGACCACAAAAAAAAAAAAAAAAAAAATGTGCAGCAGTTCGCTAATCTTGATTTTCATGCGCATTTCAACAAAATCACTCCAAACCTATTCCCTAGTGGTTTTCACATGGGAAATAGCAATTGCGCACATTTCCTGCATTGCACCATAAATTCCTGTTGTGTTTGATGCAGCAGTATACAGCTTTCTGACCAGGAGGTGCAGAGTGCAACAGACAGTGTTGTGCGCCAGTCTGCTGTAAATGGCATATGCAGAATCGTATAACTTAAGCACAATTGTGGAATGGAAAATTATAGAGATATATCTGATACACAGACATCAACCTCCTTTTTGACATTACATTTATACGTTTCCGTTTGCCTGCAGCAATGAGTGTTTTGTAGTCTGCACAGAAAAGGCATTTCTACATTGTTTCACTGTCTTTCTAAAGAAAATTATTGTTTATTATTTTACTCTCACTCTGCTTTCAGATTCCCACACAAAAAATTCTCTTCACTGACAATAAATACAGAGCTTTTCAGGGATATAAAATTGTATGTATGTATATGTTCATGTATAATTTATATTTCTGTCCAAAGTCTGTGTACACTCTCTATATGTAAACTCCTTAGCCTTGGTTCCAACCCCTAGTAAAATGGATTGATAAAACACAAAACAAGAATTGCACTCACAGGTCTTTCCGCGGTGAAGAAAGGTGCTGGTTTATTCCATCAATGTTTTGGCCCCAATTTGGGCCTTTGTCAAGGTGATTTACTAATCCTCTTGACAAAAGTCTAAGTTGGGGCCAAACCATTGATGGAATAAACCATCACCTTTCTTCACCACGGAAAGACCTGTGAGTGCAATTTTTTTTATGGACTTACATATACATATTTTATATATGTGACGATGAAAATAATATATAAAAAGTGGAGGAAGTTTGACTTTACATATTATGCTGTTGCAGAATAAGTATTCATTAACCCCTTAATGACCCATGACATACATGTACGTCACCAGGTGGATGTCCCTAAAGGACCAAGGACGTATATGTACGTCATGGAATTCTGGGCTCCTCACGTGGCTGCACACCGTTCTGGGAATCGGATGAGAAACAAAAATAAAAAATGCTCCGCGGTCCTTAAGTGACGGCCATGTGCGTGCAAGGCCAGTCCTTAAAGGGATAGTAATACTTCGTTTTAACTTTATTTTATTTTGTAGGCATTAAAAAAACATGAAGAACAATATAAGTCTTATCTCTCAAACCTTTATGGTTTAAGAGATATTCACAAGCAAAGTATCCCCCTCCCGCCCCTTTTACCTAGTGTAAGCCATCTCTTCTCAGATGTGGAATCCAGTCCATAGACTGGACAGATAACAGAAGGGGACAATCTTCTTCCTATGAAAACAATGAAATCCCTGCCCTCCTTGAAAAGCTTTTCAGGTTTTTCCCTTATCTTAATTTAAGATTGTCCCTCTCTGCAGTCTACCTGGGCACCTCCCTTCTGATCTGGTTGAACAGGGGGGGGAAACTTTGCTTGTGAATATCTCTTAAACCATAAAGGTTTGAGAGATAAGACTTATATCATTCTTCATGTTTTTTTAATGCCTACAAAATAAAATAAAGTTTAAACGAAGTATTACTATCCATTTAAGGGGTTAACTCCTTAACGACGGGCTGATCGTCGTGGCGCGGTCAGTTAAGGACCACGGAGCATTATTTTTTTTCCTTTCAGAATCCGCTTCCGGACTCCCCGATCGGCGTGCAGCCGCGGAAGCCGACTGTCACTTTAATGTTACAATGTAGTCTTTCATAAATAAGTTGCTATTACCATTAGTTTCCCTTTAAATAAGGAATACATTTTTTTAAGAAAAAAAATATGAATCGTAGGACTTTCCCTGCTGAATAATGCAGTGTAATCTGATTGGTGGGAGAGGCAACATTCGGGAGCTCAATTTTTATTTCCTGTCTAAGCTGCTAGTTACAGCACCACCAGTGTCCAAAAAGACATTCTATGAGGGAGGTGAGCCTGGGCTACTTCTCTTTATAGACCATAACAGTAACATCTACTCCTCATCATTACAGTTGTAACTGAAATAACCTTTGAATTAACCATTTCACACTACTGTGAGAATACTTGTTTTACTCAGCAAGAACAACCTTACAACATATAGTTTTTTGTAGTACAGTTTTACTTCTCCTTTAACCCTCTGAGTAACAAAGAAAGTTCAATGCAGTGTACACCCCACTGGCAGTCAAAGGGTTACACGACCATCGTTGAGAAACTCCGTATTGGGCATTGGATATATTAAATCAGGAGTGGTGCCCTCTAACTATTATTGGACTACAACCTCCATCACCCTCAGCTAGGCAACGGCTGACTAAGAATGATGGGAGCCGTACTCCAACAACTGCAGGAGGACCTCAAATCATCCACCCCTGTTTTAAAGTGGAATTACCACCTTATTACAACTTAGATGATTTTGAAAGACCGTTAAAATTCACCCCTTTTTTATTCGCCATGTTTATTTAAAACAATAGTTTACAAGATATTTAGCTTTATTTGTTAATTTATGCAAATGACAGTCTGGCTGGCACGTAAGATACTAACATTCCACACTGCTTTCCTTCCCACCTGCTACTTCCTACCAGTCAGTATTAACATTCCACAATGCTCTCCTTCCCACCTGACACTTCCTACCAGCCAGTACTAACATTCCACAATGCTCTCCTTCCCACCTGCCACTTCCTACCAGCCAGTACTAACATTCCACAATGCTTTCCTTCCCACCTGACACTTCCTACCAGCCAGTACTAACATTCCACAATGCTCTCCGTCCCACCTGCCACTTCCTACCAGCCAGTACTAACATTCCACAATGCTCTCCTTCCCACCTGACACTTCCTACCAGCCAGTACTAACTTTCCACACTGCTCTCCTTCCCACCTGCCACTTCCTACCAGCTAGTACTAACATTCCACAATGCTTTCCTTCCCACCTGACACTTCCTACCAGCTAGTACTAACATTCCACACTGCTCTCCTTCCCACCTGCCACTTCCTACCAGCCAGTACTAACATTCCACAATGCTTTCCTTCCCACCTGACACTTCCTACCAGCTAGTACTAACTTTCCACAATGCTTTCCTTCCCACCTGCTACTTCCTACCAGCTAGTACTAACTTTCCACAATGCTTTCCTTCCCACCTGTCACTTCCTACCAGCCAGTACTAACATTCCACAATGCTCTCCTTCCCACCTGCCACTTCCTACCAGCCAGTACTAACATTCCACAATGCTCTCCTTCCCACCTGCCACTTCCTACCAGCCAGTACTAACATTCCACAATGCTCTCCTTCCCACCTGACACTTCCTACCAGCCAGTACTAACTTTCCACACTGCTCTCCTTCCCACCTGACACTTCCTACCAGCTAGTACTAACATTCCACAATGCTTTCCTTCCCACCTGACACTTCCTACCAGCCAGTACTAACATTCCACACTGCTCTCCTTCCCACCTGCCACTTCCTACCAGCTAGTACTAACATTCCACAATGCTATCCTTCCCACCTGCCACTTCCTACCAGCCAGTACTAACATTCCACAATGCTCTCCTTCCCACCTGCCACTTCCTACCAGCTAGTACTAACTTTCCACAATGCTTTCCTTCCCACCTGCCACTTCCTACCAGCCAGTACTAACATTCCACAATGCTTTCCTTCCCACCTGACACTTCCTACCAGCTAGTACTAACATTCCACAATGCTTTCCTTCCCACCTGCCACTTCCTACCAGCTAGTACTAACTTTCCACAATGCTTTCCTTCCCACCTGCCACTTCCTACCAGCCAGTACTAACATTCCACAATGCTTTCCTTCCCACCTGCCACTTCCTACCAGCCAGTACTAACATTCTACACTGCTCTCCTTCCCAACTGCCACTTCCTGTCAGCCAGTACTAAAATTCCACACTGCTCTCCTTCCCACCTGCCATTCTCTGGCAAGTAATAAAAGTTAATCTTCATGCTCCCACTCAGGTGAGAATGAGGGTATCTGATAGTTTCACAGTCACATAACATTGAATCATTATTTATTTATTTATTTTTTTTTACAACAGACTTCATTTCTGTTAAAATATGATGGAATGGGATGATCCAGCTTAAAAATGATGGTGAGAGAGATGAGTAAAAGGTTGCCAGCAAACTTTTTTAACCCTTGGTAGATGTATATCCAACAGATAGTGTTGTGTTACACGATAAAGGTTACTATGACATTCGTATCAGTCTACAAAGTCAAGGCACTCTGACAAAGAGCTTGCTTGCAATACAGAGACCTCACAGACAGCCTAAAACATACAAACAAATCCACTCTGCTGGTATCAGCTCAAGTCTTGTAGAGATAAAGTGCAGTACATCAGTGGTTCTCAAATCTACCGCTGAATACTACCAACAGGTCATGTAATTAGGATTTCCCCATTTGAGCACAGGTGAGATGAACTGGAGCTGCGACCTTGGATTCAAGTTTGCATATATGAACATTTCTTTACAAACTGTCCATGTGTCATGTTAACCCAAAAAAATATATAACAGTACACAAATACTTTAATTTCTATATGTTGTGCATGCGGAGTGTGGAAACATATGCAAATGCATGCCAATGAAGCTGTCGGCATACCACATAGTTTAAAGGAGCAGTAAACTTTTTTTTATGAAAACACATATTTTACAGAACTTTTCCTGCTGAATAAAACAAGGTCACTCCCATCGCTGTCAGATGTTTTATTCAAAATTTATAACAGTTCAAATAACCAGGAAGTGAATTTACTGTGTTTACTTCCTGATAGTTCTAATGACAGGAAATGACAGGCAGTTTCTATCACATTCTATGGAGAACTGTATAACTTTGACTTTTCTGACTTTCCTCTCTAACAGGAAATCCAATTAGAATTTGACCACTAGAGGGCACTGCTAATGTAAAAAAACAAACAAACATGGGTTTAAACTGTAATAACTCTCGGCAGTGGGAGTACCCTTACTCAGTAGGAAAATCCCCCAATATATATTTTTTCATAAAAAGTTTACTGCTCCTTTAATTAGCATATGAAATCCCACTGCCAGAGGATGTCACATTGATAAAAGCACGAGTATCTCCTATACCAGTTACACATAATCCACTGTGTTTCAAACCAGACACAAAGGGTCTATGGGGACTTTTTGTACAAGAAAATGAGACCATACTGTAAGACTTAACCATTTGAGTGCACCACGCACTGCTTTGAAATGCGTTGCGTACCCCTCTGGCACCCAAAGGGTTAAAGTGGACCTTTCACCTTGAATTTTCTTTAAATATTTGAAAATTTCATTCAAAACTGCCTATGTGTCATGTTAACCAAAGTTCCAGAAGATGTCTAGCTTAAGGGGATCTATCACACCTCTACATGTTTGTCTAAAACGTTAGTTTATATAGCGATTGGATTGAAAAATGTTTTAATTTTTTTTTTTTTTAATCGTTATTTTGACCAAATTAAACGTCTAACGATGATCCTGTTCCTTACTTCTGGACAGACTATGGTTAACCAGCTCTGTACCGCAGTCTGTCACTCTGCCTCTGCTCCCCTCCCTCTATCCAGCCTCCTCCAATGATGGAGGATTTCTGCATGGAAGCTGAAGTGCTCTTATTGGCCAGAGACCGCTCCAGCTTACATGCAGAAAGCTTCCGTCATTGGAGGAGGCTGGATAGAGGGAGGGGAGCAGAGGAAGAGTGACAGACTGCGGTACAGAGCTGGTAACCGCAGTCTGTCCGGAAGTAATAGGATAATGTTTACATGTTTAATTTGGGCAAAATTATGTTTTGTTTTTTTTAAATGAAAACAGTTATCAATCTAATCGCTATATAAACTATCGTTTTAGACAAACATGTATAGGGTGATAGATCCCCTTTAGAAGATATTATCACTTATTTCTGGGAAAAGTGAAAACGTCCTGGTACCGTACTGATATTCATTAGCATATGAAAGCTCACTGAAACCTCCATTAGTATATACAACCTCATTGAAAAGCTTCATTAGCATATGAAACATCACTGGTACCATATGGTTACCACAATTAGCATATGGTAACAAGCATCCATAGCTCTTTAACTGATGGTCTTTAGGCCAACATGACATAGTTTAATGCAGTTTTCAGATATGCAAATTTGAATTGATGTGAAAGATCCACTTTAAGCCTTTGAGTGCCAGAGTGGTACAAAACGCATTGCTTTGCAATGCGTTGCGTACCTCTCTGGCACTCAAAGGGTTAAGCCTTGCAGTTAGGTCTCCTCTCTCGGAACCAGGAAAGGAGCCTGGGGGTCTCCTTTCAGATTTCTGTTCCTGTCTGTCCACCAGGGCTCACAACACAGGATTTATCAGCATGTCTGCTGACAGACAGCTATCATGTGACTAGTATCCTATTAACCCCTTGAGGGTTAAGGTTTGTAATATTTAATGGGCAATACAATTAACCCAATGAATTAAATTATTCACTGGCTGAGTTCATCATTGTACTTTCAGGTTACAACTGCATTGCTTTGTGTTGCCCTCCAGCTATCAATAACGTAAGTTATATACTGTGGGTCATTATTAATAAGCTTGAAGATGTGCAATTCTGAAGCAAACCAATTGCATTATAGGGGACCAATTAAAGTTTCCAAAATTCCAACTGAATTACATGATGATTTTTTTTTTATTTTTTAACTGTTTGAAAGCTATAGAGATTGTCAACACATTTGCTTCATGATGCATTGAGACCTCTCTAGCATTCATCTGGTTAAAAGCTCAGTTTAACCCCTTAACTACCCTTGCAGGTCATAGTACGTCAAGGGTTGATTTGACTTAATGACCGATGACGTACTATGACCGTCATCGAGTTCCAGGCTCCCCCCCGCGGCTGCACGCCGTTCGGGGAGTCTGGATCGCAATGGAGCAATAAAAAAAAAATTGCTCCGTGGTCGTTCAGTCACGTCCGCATCCGTATTCCCCAGTTGTTAAGGGGTTAAATTATTGGGAATTTTCATTTCACCCCAAAAGATGCATTTGTTTTGCCCCAGAACTGCACATCTTTATCTTCCTGCACAATAACTTCTTTCCTGCACATGCCCCGTACAGGCAACCCCCCCAAATCCCCCCCACACGCAAAAAAAAAAAAAAAAAAAAAAACGCACATCCACACATCAGCCCTTAGATTCATAGGCAATGCAGATCACATCCTATACCCCAGCAACAATCGCTACAGACTGAGAACTTGTGTGGGTTGCCATGGTAATTATTTTACCCATCTCACTGGAAAAACCCTTGGCGGTGATCATCAAAGCAGCACTAATTTAGATCTGACATGAATTCTGAAATGAGCTTTAATGCTGACCTTCAAAGCCCAGAGATAACAGGGCATGTTTACCCCACAAGAGGAACCCTAATGGCTTTATTTTATGTCCACGGTGTCAAATTAGCAGCTGAAAATAAAATAAGCCAATTACAGTAATTAACAAGGGCAAGACAAATCTTCAAAAACCTAAATTCAGTGTATTATTTGTCGCACTAAAGGCATGTATATGAGCAGGGAATTAAAGGAATAATAATTCTAAAATGCAATTTGCTGTCATATGAAAGAACCTGTTTTAAAGGGGAAATACCCTAGGAAGAAGTGTCTATTACTTTAACTTACCTAGGTGGGTGTATTTCAAACAGCAGTCAGGTATATCTATATACTTTTGTTAGCTATTATGATCTCTCTTGCACTGCAAATTGTTTGTTTAAAAACTGATAACACCTTGTATCCCTTATGATCCATTCAGGACTACTGAAGACCATGGTTTGCTGTGAGGAGGTGTGACCTAAAGACGAACTTGAATTGATATCTCTATATATTTAATAAACTGCAGATCTAATGCCAAAAATAAAGAGAGACCTACCTCACTGCTGTATGAAGGATACTTACGTAGCTAAAGGGTTAGTAATCTTATATATATAAAAGAAGACTTTGTGCCTGGCAAAACACACCCAGGGGCGGCAGTAAAGAGGATTACTGCTCCAATTGGGTGATTCAATGGGGGTGTGATTTTTGGCCCACCCCCACTATCCAGCCCGCCCACCACTATCTAAGGCTGGGAAAAAAATGGCTGCCACTCACTCCTACACCATAGACACACTCACATGCCCCCCACACACTGGCAGACACATACACACACTCGTACAGAGACACACACACACACACACACACACACACACTCACACTCACTGAGGATGATGGGAACTATGTTCAAGCTACAGCTGGAAGGCCATGGTCCAATCTGTATTATGCAGCTTCTTCATTCCCTGTCTGTGAGCCTGCACACCTGCCAAATACTACAAGTGAGTTGATTTCTAAACAATCAGCAGCCAGGATACTGGGGAGCTGACTTGCACAGAGAAGCTGAGGAAGTGGAACAAGGGCAGAGACATGATCAGGCAGTGCCAAGCAGGGCTTCAGCTGAGCTGGTAAGTGGCACAGACATGGGTGTGACTGTATTTATATATTGCACAAAGAGAGAGAGAAAGAGAGCAGATTGTTTGTCAGTCTGTCTGTAAGTAGAGGTGCCAGTTCCTGCAATCATCTCCATGCTGTACATAGTTCACTGTATAGCATGTATGACAAACTATTTATATATGGTCTGGCATTGTACAGTATACAGTCTGTGTATAAGGACTGGCACTATACAGTATAGGAGGGACAGTCCCTGTTTGAGACCCAAATCCCTCTGCTCCTTTATTTAGGAGATCACACTGTGTGGTGTATATACCAGTGTATCAGATTGCTCCATATCAATAAAACCCACAGTAATGTGAGTATAAACCTCTGTATATATCTGTTAAATTAGTCTGTGTAAAAAAATACTTTCATCTTCTTCTAAATCATTCGCTTACAGAAAGAGTAACTTAACCATTTCAGTGCCAGAGGGGATGCAATGCATTGCTTACCCCCTGGCACTCAAAGGTTTAAAAATTCTCTACAGCGGTCTGGCACTGTATAGCAGTGGTTCTCAATCTGTGCTCTCAGTGGCTATTAACAGGCCAGGATTTTAGAATTTCCTTTTAAGAGCACAGGTGAGTTAATCAATACAACTGAGTCTCTGATCAACACACTTGTGTTCTAGCAGGGAAATTCCTAAGTCCTGGCCTGTTAGTGACCACTGGTTGAGAACCTCTGCTGTATAGTATCCACTCTGCATGTATCTGTGTATAAGGACTGGCACTATACAGTATAGGAGGGACAGTCCCCGCTTGACACCCCAAATCCCTCTGCTCCTCTATTTAGGAGATCACACAGTGTGGTGTATATACCAGTGTATCAGATTGCTCCACAGTAATGTGAGTATAAACTTCTGTATATATCTGTTAAATTAGTCTGTGTAAAAAAATACTTTCATCTTCTTCTAAATCATTCACTTACAGAAAGAGTAACTTAACCAGTTCAATGCCAGAGGGGTTTGCAATGCACTGCTTACCCCCTGGCATTCAAAGGGTTAAAAAATCTCTAAAATATACCACCATCCATACCCCCAGTAACACCACCTAAAACACAAGTGTCCCTGTTTGGCCATTTGAAATGTTGGGAGGTATGTTACTTACACTGCTCACACTGTATGTATGTATGTTCTGATTTGCATATGTGTGTCACTGTTTATGTATGTCAGTGCGTGTGTGTGTGTGTATGTGTGTTGCATGCTTCTCTATCACTGTGTGTCCCCCCTGTATATGTGTGTGTTTGCACATGTGTCTGTGTATCATTGTGTGTACCTTTCTGACACGTACACCCTACGCTATATTCACTATCATAACATTTATTAAAAAAAAAAAAAAAAAAACATTCCCTGCATAACATGACGGGCAACTCCGTCCCAAATTGCTAGTGTCTTATATAAATAAAAAGTAATATTGTAGATAAATCGAAAAAAGAAGTCCACAGATTCCAGTCTCATCTCTCAGAACTTTATAGTTTGAGAGATAGAATGTTTTAAAGTTTCCCCCTCCCGACACTTTCCCTGACGTCAGCCTTTAGCTGACACACCAATAGATCATGGTGCCGGGACCGTCCGGCAGCTCTTCAGCAGAGCCGAAATACTGCAACGTAAAAAGAGATACTTCATTGGAATGGTCTACAAAGTGTGCTTGCAAACCATGAACACTTTGTAGACCGTTCCAATTAAGTATTTCTTTTTAGATTGGGTACAGTTCCCATTAACATTTACAAATATATCGTAAATGAATTCAATCCAAACATGATATTGCATTCTTTGGCAAGCAATCTCTCTGTGTACACTGGTTAGGAAGCTGTACTTCACTGCAGTGGTTCTCAAACCTTCTGTAGCACGTCTGGAACGCACTAAAAGACACGATCAAAATGTACCCTTTAGTGCTCTGCACTCAAAGGGTTAAATTTAGCTCAATGCTAGTCTACAATTTTTCAGGTTACAGTTGCAATGTAATTTTGTTTTGTTTTTCTTTATTGTGAATAACGCAATATCAATCTAACTCAATACAAAACTGAACTGTATGAATTGTTTTAATCGTCCACATGTCCATTTGTACTCACAGAACCACATATACACTAGTGTCCACTCCAACCTTATTCCATTGTCCGCCATTTCTAACATCTACACCATAGAACCCCTCTAGGGTTGCCACCTTTTCTTAAAAAAAATACCGGCCAAGGCATTCCCTCCATAGACTTAACATTGGAAAGAAGCCAATTTTTTACCGGCCTGCCGGTAAAATACCGGCTGGGTGGCAACCCTAAACCCCTTATACTTCTTCAGAGAACCTTGGGGTTCCACGGAACACAGTTTGAGAATTATCGCTCTACTGCATATGGTACAGGCAACAGCGATGAAAAAAAATAGGTGTGACTTTGATATTGTTTCTTATAAAGCTGTTCACGTGAGCAATTTTCACCATGCATCATAAATCAGAACACCGTATGCTGTAATTTTGTTACGTTCAACAGCAAAAAAAAAAGGCATCCATGCATCATGACTGATCTTCACTGCCATACGATTGTTCTCATGGGTTACAGTCAGTTGTGATCCTATTCACAACCTTCAATGATTAGCTGACCCACATGGCCATCAGGTAATCATATTTGCTGACAATGATGGAATCCATCTTTCGACACCCTGGTCAAGTTCCCCAAGTGAGAGCATTGCGATAGGAATGCAGGATATCACAAGCACTGTTCAAGTCATTTGTGTAATCAGGGCCTAAGACACATCAAGAAATAGTTCTAAAGAAAAAAAGACTTCCCCTGCCTTTAATATACTGAAAAAATAGCTAACTTACACGGGGGATTGAAAGAGTCCTCACTAACCTACATTACATAAAATTACTGTAATTTCTAATACAAATAGTATTTGCTATTGTATAAAATTGCAGAAACTTCTAATATACAAGGACAGACAATTGCAGGTGAACAGTAGAAGACAGAATTACAGTATGAATTGATATACACTGTGATATACTTAAAGCTATTCTTGATAAGTACTTCAATGCAAAGACTTCTCTCCCTCTCAGAAATGCTCGGGAGAGGCACAAGGCAACACTGAATACAAATGACAGCCAAGGATCAAAGGGAATTGAGAATGTTATATTTTAATTGGAGACGTCTCCAACGCAATCCACACGTCTCTAGCATCTGAGAGGTTAAAAAGTGTAAATTGGTGGGGTTATCTACTATTAAGTTGCACTTCTAGTTCCAATCCTACATGAACCGTTTCAGTGCAATGCATTGCGTACCCCTCTGGCACTGAAAGGTTTAACAGATCTTACAAATTGCCAGTGTGTATAACAAGCAAATACAGGAAACTGCATGTCCACCAGCTGTGTGGAAAGACGGGCTGTACTATAGGAGGAAGTATCTCTCAAAATATTAGCTTATGTAGCATTCCACTATACAGCAGTTATATATAACTAGTCTTAAAGCCTGTGTACACAGGCCAACACTGGAGGCGCTGCAGTCATGCACAGTACTTACTGGTCGAAGGTGCGCAGAGAGGACCACGGTCTGAATTCGAATCACTCTGCTCCGTATCAGCCACGGCGCGGACAGTCTCTATTTTGTTATTTTCATTTAAAACAGCGTGTGTCATGGCCAACACTCTTTTGAGATATATATATATATATATATATATATCTCGATCGATAGATAGATATGCAGGACACCTATATAGGCAAGTCCTTATTTTGAAATTCTTCTCCTTTAAGTCAACGTTTAGTAGTCATAGAGCACCTTCACCAGGATGAAGAGACTTTAGGGTACAGGTAAGGTATGTCTTCAACTACCCAACAACTGGCTGGAGATGATGGGAGCTGTAGTCCCCAAATTTCAGAGATCCAATTATTGTGTAGAAATGTTGCGATTTGCAATGTACGACTCTCAAATATCCATGCGGTTAACTCTAACATTAACCCTTTCAGCATCAGACAGTTTTCCAACCATTGCGTTGCAATTCATTCAATACCTATCTGGCACTCAAATGGTTAATGTATTTATATACTAATAGAGCTATACTTGCCACCTTTAACCCTTTGCAATGCTTTGCGTGCCCCTCTGGCACTGAAAGGGTTAATAATATTTAAGTGTAACTGTGAAAATCTGTGTTTTAAGTGAAGTAATTAAATAAAAAAGTAAAATGTTCTGCAATATCTTATTTGGTATATAAAAAAGTGTATTTAACACCAAGCAAATCCTCGAGGTGGCTTGACTCAGTAATAAAAGCTTCCCAGTAGTTGCCGATAACGTGATAAACCTTTTGTTAATGCCCACTTACACATCAGCAGAGAGCTGCGGACACACTTTCACACACAGACACTGTCCAATGACCTCGCACAGGTGATGCCTATATGAACCCATTCAAGGCAGGTGAAATCTCTACAGACTGCTGTCCAGCTCTCTCATTAACTCACTAGATGCTAAAGAGATCTCCAATGCATTGATAAGCAATGCTTTGGAGGCTTCTCTAGCATCCAAGAGGTTAACTGGATTATGGGCAAGCAACTTTGGATGAGCCCTATACACGGTCTATAGCTGGAGACTTCAATTTTAGATCAGAAGAAACATAACCCGCTATACTCCCTACAGAGGGAAAGAAAGGATAATATGGTGGACGAGGCTTATGTAAATAATGTACGATTAAAGGGATAGTAATGTTTCATAATAAAAGCAGCTCTAATTAATCATTATAGTATTTGAACCTTCGAGAGTGTCAGAGTTCTAGTTCAAGAGTAATTCAATGACAAAGTATCCCCTCCCGCCCCTTTTACTGATGTAACACTGCTCAGCCAGATCAGAAGGGAGGTGCCCAGGAAGATTGCAGAAAAGGGAAAATCTTCAATTAAGAGAAGGGAAAAACCTGAAAAACTTGTCAAGGGGGCAGGGCTTCCATTGTTCTCACAGGAAGAAGATTGTCCCCTTCTGTTATCTGCCTGGTCTATGGACTGGATTCCACATCTGAGAAGAGATGGATTACACTAGG
The DNA here is from genome assembly GCA_037306005.1 of Rhinophrynus dorsalis. Taxonomy (NCBI): domain Eukaryota; kingdom Metazoa; phylum Chordata; class Amphibia; order Anura; family Rhinophrynidae; genus Rhinophrynus; species Rhinophrynus dorsalis. The sequence goes on along the minus strand of CM074723.1, from coordinate 42,016,111 downwards.
TAAAAAGGCAGGAGGGGAAACTTTAAAGGTTTGAGAGATAAGACTTATATCGTTCTTCATGTTTTTTTAATGCCTACAAAATAAAATAAAGATAAAACGAAGTATTACTATCCCTTTAATACAGATAAGAAAATGAAATACTTATTTAGCACTCCAGATTTTCTAAAGGTCATAATGTATACCAAACGCATACAAATGGCAACAGTCATAAGAGTTTGGTTTACTCTAAGCCCTTTGGGGAAACCTGGGAGGAGTGAACTAAGGTGATAAAGGTGTGATAAAGAGGAGATAACTTCTCACATGTGATAAACTCTCCAAATCCAAGAGCTTATACTATGGAACCTATATGCTAAGGGCAGACTGCAAAAAAGTGTCACATTCACCATTTACAATGTAGTTTTAATGGGAAAATGTTTCTGAACTGTATTTCGAAAAAAACAACAACAAAAGGAACAGCTTTCAAAAATAGCAAATGCTATATTTTCTTGCATGTTTCCATAAGATTCCACAAGACGGAGTGACGTTAGTGCATAGGCTCCATAAAGTAAATAGGAACTGGAAAATTTATTACAGTGGAAAAATTCTCTCCTCTTTAGCACACCTTAGTGCACATTACCTCTGGAGTTCTGGATAGGTATTTCTTTTTCTTAAAGGGATAGTAATACCTCATTTAAACTTTACCTTCTAGTATTATTTGCAAATTGTTTTTTTTAACATGTTATAGTTACTTACTGATTTATAGTTCAAACTCTATTGAAGCTGAAAGGATCCCCCTCTCGCCCCTTCTGACTGCCTCCCCTTAGATTTGGAATCTGGACCTGGGACCGGACGGATGCAGCGAGGGACAGTCTTCATTTAGTAAGTATAAGGAAAACCCAGCCCCCCTTGAAGAAGATTGTACCTCGCCGCTCTCCATCCAAACCAGACTGTTGACACAGGGAAAGGGGGGGGGGACCTTTCAGCTGCAATAGTGTTTGAAATACAAAATCTGCAAGTAACTATATAGCACACGTGATAAAAAAAATTGTAAATAATACTAGGAGTTAAAGTTTAAATGAGGTATTACTATCACTTTAACGAATCATCCTCTTACATGGTTTTGCTGAACAAAGTAGGTGCGGCTGGGAGTTTATTTTACTGTAGGTTTCTTATTTAGAGTTTATTTTCTTGTGGATTATGAGTAGGTGTGATCCTAATTCAGTACTGAAAAGGAGAGACATAATAACTATATCCGTTTCTACGATAAGATCTTCAGAGATTAAAATGCATAAATCATGCATCGTAACATAGTTGATGAGTCTGAAAAAAAGATATGCATCTATCAGCTTCAGCCCTTGCCGTATCAGACTTGTTGATCCAGGGGAAGGCAAAAAAAACAAACCTCTATTGAAACCATTTTTTCAGTTAAGCCCAAAGTCTGTAAAATAATTCCTTCCTGACTCCAAGAGGCATGGGCGGATTGTCCTATCGGGGGATCGGGCATCCCCCGGTGGGCCGCTAGATCATGGGCCGGTGGGAGGGATCAAAGGATCTCACCTCACCGTCCCACGATATTTTGAAAGAGAGGTCTGTGTTGCCACCGGCACAGACACTCTCGGTAACAGCCCTCGATGCCACACAGGGACCACAAGGGGGCGTCGATAGGGACGTCAGTGCAGCTAGTGGACTGCTTTAACACTTTGAGTGACAGAGGGGTACGGAATGCAGTGCAAGGCAATGCATTCCATACCCCTCTGGCACTCAAAGGGTTAAAAAAAATGCACAGGCTGGTATTCCCCTACAATCCGCCGCTGCCAAGAGGAACAGTTTTCCTGGACCAACCGGTGGTACGCATGTGCAAATGTGAGTGAAACAATACACAATCTATAAGGAAAAAAGTAACTTTCCTGGAGAGCTGGTCGTTGAGGGGTTAATAATGCAAATTCAAACTGTACATCTGTATCATTCCTTTTTGCAGAGCTGTCAATGCTAAAAGGGGTTAACATCTATGTGGAAGCATTTGTATCATTCTGTATTGTATATCCTAATATATCATCACTATGGGCCATATGTTCAAAGAAGCACGGAAATAGCTTTTGTAATTTGTAACAACTTTTCAAACTGCAGTGTCATTGGGATCATTAATATTTTCAGAGTGATGGTTGTGATTGGAAATATGTCATTTGTCCTGACTGAAATTGTCATATGTAAAGAAAAAAATCTTGAATTAACGACAAAAAATGTCTTACCTAAGGACAAAAATTCTCACATTCAGAACTTCACATTCCCTCCACTTTTTTCTTAAAGGGATAGTAATACTTGCAAATTACTAATCCCCATATTGTAGCTTTGTTGAAAAGAAACTTACTGCCCCCAGTGTCATCTCTCAGACCCTTATGGTTTGAAAGACTATAGCGCTCAAAGTTCCCCCCTCCCTCCCCCTTCCCTGACTGAATGCCGACTGCAGGGATATCCGGTATTACTTGCATCAGGCGGCTGCAGCATTACCGAGATCGCATTTATAAAAAAGAAATCTTTCACTAAAATGGTCTTCTACATGTGCTTGCAAACCAAGAGCAAACCAAACTCATGTAGAAGACCGTTTCAGTGAAAGATTTATTTTTTTATAAACGCGATCTCGGCTCAGCTGCAGAGCCGACTGATGCACATAAGACTGTCGTACGACAGCTTCCCCTGCAGTCAGCGTTCAGTCAGGGAGGGGGGAACTTTGAGCGCTATCATCTCTCAAACCATAAGGGTTTGAAAGATTGACACTGGGGGCAATAAGTTTCTTTTTAACAAAGCTACAATATGGGGATTAGTAATTTGCAAGTATTACTATCCCTTTAATGTGCACATTTTGTCTTTTGCAAGACGTTTTTTTGCTGTTAGTTACAACAAATTTCCTTTTCCTCTATACGACACTGGAGAATAGTTTAGCCACGCCCTTGCCCCGCCCCTTTGCTCATCAGTTCTGGGGTTGTGTCGTACACAAATGACATTACTAGTTTTTTGTTGTATACGCTATAGAAAATACGTCATTCATGCACACAATTACTTATTTTTGTCGTTCATACAACATTTTTTTGTTATCCCTTTGTACATACGGCCCTACATATTCTCTCTCAAAGACTTCTTCTTCCCCAATAAGGCTCACAAAGCAGAACACACCAAGTGATCAAAGCATTATGAGCCATATTAAATACACTAAAGAGGAGTAATTCTAAATCAAACCAGCTGCACCCTAAGGCACAAATAAATATTCCCTAATTCACATTGATTTAAATGGAGATTTAAAGGGATAGTAATACTTTATTATTACTATCCCCCTTATTGTACATATTTGTAAAATAATGTAATAGGGCCCAGGTTCATCTCTCAAACCTTTATGGTTTGAGAGATAACTGAAGGCAAAGTTCCCCCCTCCCTCCCCCTTCCCTGAAGTCAGCGTTGTACTGACTGCAGGGGAAGTCTGTCGTACAACAGTCAGGCGGCTCTGCAGCTGAGCCGAGATCCCGGTAGTGACAAAGAATTATTTCACTGAAACGGTCTTCTACATGTGCTTGGTTTGTGATTGGTTTGCAAGCACATGTAGAAGACCGTTTCAGTGAAATAATTCTTTGTCACTAACGCGATCGCAGCTCTGCTGCGAAGCCGCATGATTAAAGTTAGACCGGATATCCCTGCTGTCAGCACAATGCTGACTTCAGGGAAGGGGGAGGGAGGGGGGAACTTTGCCTTCGGTTATCTCTCAAACCATAAAGATTTGAGCGATGAACCTGGGGGCTATTAACTTATTTTACAAATATGTACAATACTATCCCTTTAACCCCTTGTTGAGCAATGTGTTGGAGATCTCTCTAGCATTCAAGTATGGATGCCACCTTTTCTTAAAAAAAAAAAATACCGGCCATGGCATTCGCTCCATAGACTTAACATTGGACAGAAGCCAATTTTTTACCAGCTGGGTGGCAACCCTACATTCAAGAGGTCCAAAGTCCCATTTAAATCATTTAAGACTTTAATTTCTCCCCTAAGTTGCAGCTGGTCTCTTACGGAGTTGCTCCTATTCAGCTTATTGAATACAATTATTTCTATTTGAAAGGTTTGTAGCGTGTAGTAAAGTGTGGCCCATTCACTGGTAAGGGACCTCGAATACATTAACCCTTTGAGTGCCAGAGGGGTACGCAACGCATTGCTTTGCAATGCGTTGCGTACCCCTCTGGCACTCAAAGGGTTAAACCAGACAGTGCAGAAGTTAACATAGGAAGAACAGTGCAAGAAGTACTCATCCGCTTACCACGTGTGTTAGTCGCCATGTCTGCCACCTTCTGAAAAGCATCCAAAAAGGCCGCAGCTGCTACTACTGTGGTCCTAGAAACAAAACAGCAAGAAATTGGACTATAAACATCTTGAGGCAGCACACTTGTCTTTTGCCCAATATTACATCTACAATTTTTTTACAGATATTACATTCTTTTTCCAAATTTACATTGTGTAGACCAGGCAAGTACAGAAGACGGCATGCCCACAAGTCTTGCTGTTGGGCATGAACCAGAAGTGTATGCAGCTAATTACAGTTGACCCTTTGAGTGCCAGAGGGGTACGCTCTGCAATTCGTTGCGTACCCCTCTGGCATTCAAAGGGTTAAGTGTTCAGACAATACAGGGTTTCACTTTTCCTTTTTTTATTAATTTTTAATTCAATTATCTTTTTTATTTGTATTGAAACATTTTTGTGGACTCACCCCACTCCCCCATCTACTGATAAAGACAAGTAGTGACAGGGCTGCATTTCTCTTAAAACGATAGTAATGTTTCACAGTAAAAGCAGCTCCAATTCATCTTCATAGTATTTGGAACATGGAGAGTGTTATTTCAATACTGTCAGAGCTGTAGTTCAAGAGTAACTGAATGATAAAGTATCCCCCTCCCATCCTTTTTACCTAGTTTAAGCCGCCTCCCCTCAGATGTGGAATCTGGTCTCTTGACTGGACAGATCACAGCAAGGGACAATCTTCTTACTGTGAGAAGAGTGAAAACCCTGCCTCCCTTGACAGGTTATTCCTTATACTCACTGAAGATTGTCCCTCTCTGAAATCCACCTGGACACCACCTTGCTGCTCTGAGGTGAGCAGTGTTACATTAGTAAAAGAGGTGGGAGGGGGATACTTTATAATTCAATTACTCTTGAACTACAACTATGACAGTACTGAAATAACACTCTCCATGGCCCAAGTACTATGAAGATTAATTGGAGCTGCTTTTATTGTGAAACATTACTATCCTTTTAAACCCTTGAAGGCCACAGGGGTCCACCGTAAATTGCTAAGCCATGCATTGTGCACCAGTGTGGTCCTCAATGAGTTAAGGCAGAGCAGGCAACTGGGTTTATATGTTACATGCTAACAGTATATGCCACATATCAGTAGATGAGCCCAGGACAGGCCATGAGAAAGGGTGGGAGCACCAAGGTGCTTTGCCTAGAGAAGCCAAGGTGTTAATTTGGCCCTGATTGGTAAATTCTACCTTGCTACCTTCAAAGAAAGCTGGTGAATGGGTACACTACACACAATCAACGTACCCATTAACAAGTCCTGGAATTAAATTTCGCAGGTATCAGGGTGTTAGGGAAGATGAATGCTACCCACTGGCCAGTTGAAATTTATGGGATTTGCAGTGCAAAAACAGCTGAAGGGATGCAGATTTCCCACCTCTACACTACACATTCACATCTGGTACAAAACAGTGTGCTGTACTTGTGAAAGATTGATGAGCAAGATGCCTCAGGAAAGGACTTGGTATCACCTTCATGTTTGGTCCAGAGGGATTCCAGAATGGAGGGCGGAATACTGGGAACGAAGCTCTGACATCACTTGGAGAACACTGAAGAAAGGGTGAGGGGAGAAGCTTTTTGCGTTTTAAACATGCCTCATTTGAGGTTTTTGGGGGTACAAACACAACGGATAATGTCAGGTAAAAAGGAGTACCAACACCTCAATTAAATTATTATCACCAAAAAATATCCTAATGGCCCCCATGAATTGTTCAAAAGATGAATGTTATGTCCTGGATGTTATGTCTATGGAAGTGGACATGTCCATGACCTTGTCCTCTTGAGCCCCCTGGAGAGGGCTCATATGCTGCAACCAGGGGGATGAAAATGACACAATTTGCATCATAAACAAGTGGGGCTTAACTGAGCGGGCACGGTTTATTGTCCTTGTGTCGTAAAATGGGTGGGAAGCGGGCAGAAGAGGGTGGGAAGGAGAAGAAATGGGAGGAGCAGGATGGGAAGAAGAAGTGGTGGAAGTAATAGGGTGGGAAGAAGGAGAAGTGGACAGAAGTGGGAGGAATAGGGTGGGAAGGAAGAAAAGTGGGCGGGAAGTGGGAGGAACAGGGTGGGAAGGAGGAGGTGGGAGGAATAGGGTGGGAAGGAAGACAAGTGGGCGGGAAGTGAGGGGTTGGTAAGGAGGCGAAGTAGGCAGGAAGTGGGAGGAACAGGGGGAGGAGGAGGAGAAGTGGTGGGAAGTGGGAGGGACAAGGTGGGAAGTGGGAGGAACAGGGTGGGAAGAAGGAGAAGTGGGAAGAAGAAGTGGACAGGAAGAGGAAAGAACGGGGGGAAGGAAATGAAGTGGGAGGAACAGGGTGGGAAGGAAGAGCAGTGGACAGGAAGTGAGAGGAGAAGTAGGCAGGAAGTGGGAGGAACAGGGTGGGAAGGAGGAGGAGAAGTGGTGGGAAGTGGGAGGGACAAGGTGGGAAGGGGGAGGGACAAGGTGAGAAAGAGGCGAAGTGTGAAGAACAGGGTGGGAAGGAAAAGAAGTGGGCAGAGTGTCAGAGGAAACTCATCACCACCGGACAATCAGCCTCTGTCCCCCAGAGACCTGAAAATGAACCTGGAATTTGTATTTGTCGCCTATAGTGAAGATGGTTTGCACCAGAATTGCTCCACTCCACTTTAATACATACTGTTCTTTGTCTCAAGATTTCTGTAATATTCTTGTCCACCCTTTAGTGAATATTTCTAAAATACCCTGTAGTGCCCAGGACAGAGAAGCTGTGATCACACCAACTTCAAGTTAACCCTTAGGCTGACAAAAACATCCAGCAAATGTTATGTAACACAGCTGAAAGGTTAATCCTTTGAGTGCCAAGCAGACATCCAACATTGGATACCTCTCTGGCACTCAAAGAGTTAATGACTCTCCAAACGGAACACTTGCTGAAAAAATATTTGCACAGCCATCAATGTTCATTGACAATAACGCTGCGGGTTTAAAGCTGCTTTTATTATACGCGAACTGGAATTTAAATAGATTATTCCGACAGCTGCAGCAAGAGAGGAGGAAATTGCCAGTATCTAGCCCTTTTTTTCCCTTCCCCTCCTCTCCTCCTTAACCTAAATCAACTGGTGCTACCCAGCACGTTTGTTACTATGGAAACAGATTTGACTATCGCTTCTAGCAGGAATCTGCCTCGCACAGAAACGAGGGACGGCGAATTGCCTTGCAGAGAGCATTGCGCATGAAAGACGTCAGATCTCCCTTTCTCTAACCCCCCTTCCCATCCTGTCCCAGATTCATAAAGCAATCTATTTAACTCCTTCAGGGCTTCCCAAAGTAAAATGAACACCTCGTAATAATAACCCCAACTTCCTTTAATATGGTCAATCCTAATGGCCCATATGCATTTATGTCTTATTCCTTGGATCTCAGGTCTATGGAGAAGGACATGGCAGCTGCTAGCTGCACCACCAGGCCTCTGTTCACTGCACATGGCAGTCTTAACCCATTTAAGACCAGAGCGGACTACAACACACTAAGGAGGATCTTGCACTTTTCCAGCAACTGTCATGTCCGCCTCCATGGAGAGATGTTGCACCTTGAACCAAGGTGGAGTAAGCAAACGGCATGATAGGGAACAAATAAAAATTCCTTTTCAATTAAATTAAAAAGCTCTATTCAATTGCACTGGAATTTAGAAATGTTTATTTGTCCCCTATGGTGCAGTTGGTTTACTCCAAAATAACTCAATTTTTTTTTGCTTTTGTAAATCTGGGAACCTGTATTTTTCCCATCCTTATTGTAGTCCGTCAACCACTGAGGAGTCACAGGTTGCCCAACCCTGCTCTATCTGCTAGCATTTTGATGTCATTCCTCTTGGTTTGACTTCCTGGTTGACACAGATGAGTTAAAGTGATACAGAGGAAGTTATATCGATTTTTCACAGATCAAGGGGTATTTAATGGAAATGACATTCAATTTAACCCCTTAACCACCTAAAAACCCATGACATGCCAGGACCGTCATGGGAAAACTTCCCTAAAGGCCAGTGTCGGTCCTGGCACATCATGGATTTCAGGGCCCTCGGAGAGCCCTGAATCGTATCATAATTAAAAAAAAAAAAAAAAAAAAATGCTCTGTGGTCCTTAATTGGCACACGTGGCCAGTTCTTAAGGGGTTAAGGCCCAGCGGTCCAGGGAAGTTACCTTCCCTTAAGGACCCCTTAAATCCTCATCGGCTTGCCAGTAGATGTGACCTGTTATGTGTACCGGTGCGCCGAGCGCTGGTCTGAGAGAGACACAGCTCCAGTTTTGGAATGGCCAGTTTCAAACCCTGTTTTTAATTACAGCGCTCCAGCAGAAGCACTATAAGTGCAAAGTACGTGATGTGCCGGGATGTCACCGGTCCCTAAGGGGAAAAACAATACTGGTGGTCCTGGCACGTCACATGGCCCTTTAGGGGTTAAGCTTTTGAATATCAAAGGCTGTGTAACACTTTACACTGAAATGCATTGTACACACCCTCTGACGACCAAAGGGTTAATGAACCCATTGAGTGCTAGAAAGGTATCCAATGCATTAGATACCTCTCTGGCACCCAAAGGGTCAAAGATGAAGTACCACCAATAATAAATGCTCACTTACCTTCTTATGGCCAAAAAATCCTTTTAATAATCCCAAATTGTTATGTCTCTGCAGGCAGATATGACAATCGCTGGCAGATTTTTCAGATTGAAGCATGAAGAGTACACGGGCCTGTTTAACCGTTCAATGACCAGACAGGTGTGCAACTCATTGCAAAGCAATTGAGTTATTCTGGTGTAAACCAACTGCACCACAGGGGACAAAATATACATCTATAAATTCCAGTGCAATTGAATAGAGCTTTTTAACCCCCTGAATGCATTGCACAACCCTTTGGTCCTTAAAGGGTTAAGATTACCATGTGCAGTGAGCAGAGTTTGAGGTCCTGTGATCCTGATAGCAACTGTCATGTCTGCCTCCATGGCCAGACATCAACATAAGAGGTCACCTCTTGAAAATTTCTTAATAAATTAACTGTCTTAGCATTAGAACTGTACAAACAAAATGAACAAAGTGATTTATGTATAGCACAGTCTACAGATTAACCCTTTGAGTTCCAGAGAGATATAATATAATAATAATAATAATAACTCTTTATTTATATAGCGCACACAGATTACGCTGCGCTTTACACTCATATTAGTGCCTGTCCCCATTGGGGCTCACAATCTGAATTCACCTATCAGTATGTTTTTTGGATTGTGGGAGGAAACCGGAGTACCCGGAGGAAACCCACGCATACACAGTGAGAACATACAAACTCATTGCAGATGTTGTCCTTGGTGGGATCCAACGCATTGCAACATATTTCAACCTGTCTGGCACCCAAAGGGTAAAAACTGCAGGTTTAGGACTGAATTTTAGGGATCTAAAATAACATGAACAATTTCTGCAGACGCTTGCTGTAAATGCATTGTATTTAAAATTATGTAACCCGATTTCATTTTAAAGTGTTATTGTTCCTTTAAACCACAGACTAGAACTGACAGTTTAACAAGGAAAACAACATAGACGCTGGATTGCGGTCTAAATGAATAGTTGTAGCTAAGGAGACAATGAACTGTTGATGGGCAGATTGCAGACAACACGCAGTCTGGGAAATTTCTCAGGTGAATTTTACCATTAGGTCATATTAACCTTACCAATACGAACAAGGGAAAAAGACCAGCAACCCGCACAAATACTAGCAAGATGCCTACTGTACAAAAATATCCAAATAATAAGATCTGAGTTGTGCAAAATAAAGCAGAGATTCCCAGTCTGAAGTGCCTTCAACATGTCAAATTATAATTATCTCTCACTCTGAAAACACACAGATCATTTAACCCCTGAGTACCAATGCACTGCATACCTCTCTGGCACTTAAAGGGTTAGAATGATTTGGCTTACAGTGGAGCTATCCCCTTAAAGTGATCGTAATGTTTCACAAAAACAGTAGCTCCAATTAATCTTCATAGTATTTGAGCCATAGAGAGTGTTAATGCTATACTGTCAGAGTTGTAATTCAAGAGTAATTGAATAATAAAGTTTCCCCCTCCCGCCTCTTTTACCTAGTATAACACTGCTCGCCTCAGATGTGGAATCTGGTTGTAAGACCAGACAGATAACAGCAAGGGACAATATTCTTACTGTTAGAACAATGAAAACCCTGCCCCCCTTGACAGGTTTTTCAGCTTTTTCCCTCATCTTAATTGACGATTGTCCCTCTCTGCAATCTACCTGGACACTCCCTGCTGCTCTAAGCTGAGTAATGTTACATCAGTAGAAGGGGCAGGAGGGGGATACTTTATCATTCAATTACTCTTGAACTACAACTCTGACAGAATTGAAATAACACTCTCCAAGGACCAAATACTATGAAGATTAATTAGAGCTGCTTTTATTATGAAACGTTACTATCTCTTTAAGAGACGTTCAGTTATTTTTAAAATAATTAGAAACTACCTATATATTGTGCAAGCCATTTGTTAGTACTTTAAAGGGACAGTAATGTCCCAGAAAAACTATTTTGTTTCGTTATGTTCAAGGCTGTACTTACCCCGGGCTGTATTATTGGTAGTGACCTCAGTGTGTGGGCTCAGACAGAGTGTGGTGATAATTTCCTGGGGAAAGTTAATTTGCATAAAGTGTCACACTGTGCCAGCACATTCAAATAAAGTTTCATTTCACAAAAACAATTTAAAGGGATAGTAATGTTCCAGAAAAACTATTTTGCATTATGTAGTGCATAAAAAGTTGAGTTGAATGCAAAAAAAAATGTATCTCTCAAACCGCTATGGTTTGAGAGATACATGCATTCAATGTTAGAGGTTTCCTGCTGTCAGCTGTAAAGCTGTCAGTAGGAGATCCGTATTGGCAGAAACTGAGGCTCTGCAGCAGAGCCGCAATCTCGTTATTTAAAACAAATGACTGCATTGGCATGGTGTACAAAGTGTGCCTGGTTTGCAAGCACATGTTGTAGACCATTCCAATGAAGTAATCCTTTTTAGAAAAACGCGTGATTGAAGCTCTGCTGCAGAGCCTCCGTGTTGGCCGACACGGATCTCCTGCTGACAGCTTTACAGCTGAGAGCAGGAAACCTCAAACTTTGAATGAAGATATCTCACAAACCATAGCAGTTTGAGAGAAACTTTTTTTGCATTCAATGCAACTTCTTATGCACTACATAATGCAAAATAGTTTTTCTGGGAAATTACTATCCCTTTAAATTGTTTTTGTGAAATGAAACTTTATTCGATTGTGCTGGCACAGTGTGACACTTTATGCAAATTAGCTTACCCCAGGAAATTATTACCACACTCTGTCTGAGCCCACACACTGAGGTCACTCCCAATAGCACAGCCCGGGGTAAGTACAGCCTTGAACATAACGAATTATCAAACTGTAGAGGGAATTAACCGCTACACTGTGTCATTTATTAATTTCTCAAAAACTATTTATTTCACAGAAAAATAGTTAATACAACACATAGACAGATTTTAAAGGAACACTAATGTTCTTTATAGTTTTTAATAAAGCTCTGTGCCTTCCAATTTGTCCATATGCCTGTAGTTTTATCGTAATTTTATTGTAAAGTTTCCCCTCCGCCCCCTTTTCCGACATAACTCTTCTTTCTGCATATCAGAAGCCGCTCCGGACGTATCAAGACGAGGGACATTATTGTGAGAGCAAAAGGAAAATCCTGCTCCTTATACAGACACACACAATATTGTGCATTCTTGTGATCTTTCTGGTCAAGCAACCGGATTTCAGATCTGAGGGAAAAAGAGTGATGTCGGGAAAAGGGGAGGGAGGCGGAAAATTTACAATAAAATTAAGATAAGACTACAGTAAAATCTTGCGTATAATACGCACAATTTTGCCCCTCTTCACCTTAAGTGAAGCGGGGGATGCGTATTATACACGAGAATAAATTGGTAAAAAAATTCCCTTTGCCACTGCTTCACTCCCCCCCCCGCTTACCAATAGCCTACTCCTCTGCGCCTCTGTAGTGCAAATGCAGCAGCCTGACTGGGTCCCAGAGGGCAGGCCTCCCAATACATTACCATTGGCTACAAAGAAGAGGTCCTGAGAGGGCCTTGCTGGAAGTGGGCAGCAGATGCAAGCATGCCGCCCGCAGTGACCCTGTCCGGCTGCTGCATTTGAAGTACAGAGGCGCAAACAAGGAGGCTATGGGTAAGCGGGGGTGGGGAGCAGTGTGGCAATGGGACTTTTTGTGTGTGTGTGGGACAGGGGAAAACAAGGGTGTGTATTATACATTGGCACTCTTTTTTTCCACTAAAATCTTGGGTATAATGTACACCTGCGTATTATACACAGGTGTGTATTATACCTGAGACTTTATGGTACATGGATATGAACAAATTGGAAAGTTCAGAGCATTATTAACCCCTTAAGGATCGGCGTGCACATGTGCGGCCGACACTTGAGGACCACGGGGCTTTTTTTTTTTTTTTTTTTTCTTTTTTAGGTTCAGGTTCAGGGCTTCTGGAGCGGCGTGCACCGGGAGCCCTGAACTCCATGCCGTGCCAGGACCGACAGTAGCAGGAAGCACGGACATCTTGCCATAGTGACGTCCGTGCGCCTGCGCTGTCAGTCCCTTTTGGAGCTGGCCGGCTCTGATCCCCCTCATCACCAACCTCTCACCCATTTGAACTTATATTGTCACTAAACAATGCATCTCTTAATTTTCTTATTATTGTTTCTGACACCTCAACTGTGTCAAATATCAAAAACATTCAGCCCTCCCACCTGCTCATCAATCTCTATATCTCCATCCCTCTTAAACTCTCCAATGATTTGTTCTCATGAGCTTTTCTGTCACCTCAGCTATTTATATCCATCCACCAAGAAACAGCCCACACCTTCTCACACATGCAAATCCTCCTCTCACCTGCTTTACCTGACTACAACTCTTCTCATGACTGCAGGTGACATCTCTCCCAACCCTGGCCCCGCTTACATTCCCACCTGTGTCCGTCCTAGATTGCAGCCTACCCGCACCTCTTGTGGGGCAGACCCTAGAAATCTGCTGGCTGTTCCCTGCCTCCCCCCATCCCTTCCACCCTTCTCCTGTGCATTATGGAACGCTCACTTTCTCCTAAACAAACTCCACACTGCCCACGACCTTTTCCTCTCTAAGTCTCTAAACCTATTTGCTATCACTGAAACCTGGCTCTCACATTCGGACTCATCTGCCGAAGCTGCTCTCTCCTATGGTGGCTTATCTTTCTCCCATACTCCTCGTCCTAATGGCAAGGGTGGGGGTGTGGGACTTCTTCTCTCTCAGCTCTGCCGCTCCAGGCCTCTGTCCCTTCCTCCCTCAGTCTCCTTCACCTCTTTTGAAGTGCACGCAGTCCAGCTCTTCTCCCCTGTCCCTCTTCTGGTAGCCGTGATTTACAGGCCCCCAAGCAACCCTTCCTCCTTTCTCTCTGAATTTGAAACTTGGCTCTCTGTCTTTCTGTCTGCAGACACTCCCACATTACTCCTTGGAGACTTCAACCTACACACTGATGATACATCCTCATCTAGTGCCTCCCGATTTCTCTCACTGACCTTGTCCTTTGGCCTTCAACAGTGGACTGCTGCCAGCACTCACAGGGATGGTCACTGGCTAGATCTAGTTCTCACCAGAAACTGCTCAGTCTCTGACTTCACAATTTCCCCATTTCCACTCTCTGACCATCATCTTATCTCCTTCACACCATCTCACACACCTTCCCCTGCCCTCCCTAAATCACCCATCCTAACCAGGAACCTACACTCAGTCAAACTACCAGACCTGATATCGACTGTGCAGACTTCCCTCTCTTCTCTCTGCTCTACTGCTACTACTACTAACATAGACACTCTGGTCCACGAATATAACACCATATTAATGTCCTCCTTGGACCTGCATGCTCCCCTTCAACGTTGACACTCCCGCCCCAGGAATCCCAGACCCTGGTTAAATTCAACAATCCGCATGCTACGCACCTGCTGCCGAGCTGCATAACGTCTTTGGCGAAAGTCTCATTCTTTTGCCGACTTCCACCATTACAAATTCATGCTATCCTGTTTTAACACAGCTCTCACCCAGACTAAACAGAAATACTTCTCTCAGATTATCACTACCCACAAATCTAACCCCCATGACCTCTTTAAAATCTTCGATTCTCTTCTCATACCCCCAACCTTGAACTGCTCCTCCTTCTCCAACACTCCACAGGACTTTGCTGACTTTTTTAAAAACAAGGTACAGTCCATCCAACAAACGATGGGCTCTACATCTTCTCCTCCTATGCCTCTGATTCCTAGTCCACCCCGAGCAACCCTCAGCTCATTCTCCCCTATAACAGAGGAGGAGGTATCTCTTTTACTATCCTCCTCTCCACCCACTACCTGCCCCTCAGATCCCATGCCCTCTCACCTTCTTAAGGCTCTTGCAAGTAACCTTGCTCCCAGCCTTACTAATATCTTTAACTCCTCTCTCTCTACCGGAACTTTTCCATCCTCATTTAAACATGCAATAGTCAGACCTATACTCAAAAAGCCCTCACTCGACCCCACCTGCCTTTCAAATTACCGTCCGGTTTCTCTCCTCCCCTTTACATCTAAGATCTTGGAACGCCTGGTATTCTCCCGCTTAATCTCTTTTCTCAATAGGAACTCTCTTCTCGACCCTTTACAGTCAGGTTTCCGTTCCAACTATTCCACCGAGACAGCTCTAACAAAAATCACAAATGATCTACACACAGCAAGGGACAAAGGACACTTTAGTATACTAATTCTACTAGATCTATCTGCTGCTTTCAACACTGTTGACCATGCACTTCTACTGGACACACTGCATACACTTGGCATCCGTGACACACCTCTAGAATGGATTTCCTCCTATCTCTCTAAACGTACTTTCAGTGTTTCTTTTTCTAACACTTTCTCGTCTCCCCTCGACCTCTCGGTAGGTGTACCTCAGGGATCAGTCCTGGGACCACTTCTTTTTTCACTCTACACACTCTCACTTGGTGACTTCATCTCATTTCTTGGATTCAATTACCATCTGTATGCAGATGACACACTAATCTATCTCTCTGTCCCTGACCTCACTCCAGCTGTGCAGTCTTGAGTCATTCAATGTCTCTCAGCCATTTCATCATGGATGGCCCACCGCCACCTTAAACTTAATATGGCTAAGACAGAGCTGGTGGTGTTTCCTCCTAAAACCCATCCACCAACCCCCTTCTCCATCACAATAGAAAACTGTGTTATACACTCAGCATCTAAATCACGCTGTCTTGGGGTCATACTTGATTCTAAATTAACCTTCTCTCCCCATATATCCAAGCTGTCACTAGAACTTGTCACTTCTTCCTAAAAAATATTGCAAAAATATGTCCTTTCCTCTGCATGTCAATGGCACAAACACTATCCCAGGCACTCATTCTCTCTAGACTTGACTACTGCAACATTCTACTCTCTGGTCTTCCTGCTTCTCATCTCTCTCCACTTCAATCTGTTATCAATTCAGCCGCAAGAATCACCACATTTGCTCCCAGATACCTTCCATCTCATCTCCTCCTGAAATCCCTCAATTGGCTACCTATAAAGGATCGTATTTCTTAGAAGATTCTCCTCCTCTCCTGTAAGTCACTCTGTTCTTCAGCACCCTCTTACATTTCTGCCCTTATCTCCCGCTACACCCCTTCCCGTCCCCTACGGTCTTCTCAAGGGTTCTTCCTGTCCTCTCCCTACACAACTCGAGCCACCTCTCGACTACAATCTTTCTCACTGGCTGCTCCTCGACTCTGGAATGCCCTCCCCATCACCGTTCGCCAATCATCCACAATCATCACTTTCAAGCAACTCCTCAAAACCCACCTGCTCAGGGAGGCATCTCAATAGCAATGTCCTCCTTCTGCACACTGACAGTCACATCAGAATCCTTCTGCACTTCTTTCACCACACCTTGTACCTGCACGTATAATACTCCTCCTAGTGTCTCTGTTTGTCAATATGAATTCAGCCTAGATTGTAAGCTCCTTGGGGCAGGGTCCCTTTCCTAGTGTATGATTCCCTTGCTGTACTTTCCCTCACAAATAATGTAATGATTGTACTTAACCTTAATGCTCTTAACCCCAGTTCTGTCGTTTTTGTATTGTATTATTTCAACTTCTGTTAAGCGCTGTGTACATGTATGGCGCTATATAAATAAAGATACATACATACATACAGTGCAGGCGCACAGATGTCACTATGGCAAGATGTCCGTGCTTCCTGCTGCTGTCCGCCTCAGAGTAAGTAGAAAATCTTTTAAACCAGTTAGTATTTCTGGCGACTAGCGCTACTAAGCAGCTAGTCGCCAGATGAAGACTTAAATAAGATGAAGTTTTTGCGGGGTGGTAGTTCCCCTTTAAATGTTATATTTAATAAATATGGCAAGGACTGTGTGATTTCATTATTGTGTAATAAAGCCTTGGCCTTCTAACCCATATTTGTATTGGTGTGCACTATTCAAGTCAGATCATACCTAGTCCCTGGGAAAATATGTTGCATGAGATAGCATGAATTGTATAGGACTATAATGCAAGCTTTATTTACAATAGCCAGCACAATACTTACCGGAGCTGTGACTGCAGTTTCCCTGCCTTGTTTATAAAGTCCTCCCATACCGGATAGCTTCCCTACAATGAAAACAGAAACCGGTTAATAGTGTTACAAGGTTTCCTATTTCTTCAGATAAAAATGCATCAGTACAGAAAGGTCTTGTGTTAATTATCTCTATATCAGCTATGTTTTTTTTGACCCTATGAGTGCCAAAGAAGAATGCAAAGCACCCCTCTGGCATTCATAGGGTTGAAAGCCCATTTTATGCTACTTATAAAGGCGGGAGGCACCGAAGCACCCTTTGAACCCTGGATAATGGCCCTCATTCAACACGCCGTGAAACAGCCTTTCCTTCTTAACACCAGAGTTCAAATCCGCTTCATTCATTGGAAAGTGACATTTTCACAGTATACGTTCATGAATGGATCTTTATAAAATGTGACTGGTTTGAAAAAGAGACAGGCAATTACGTTCCAGTGAGTCACATTAACCCACTGAAAACTGAAACAGTTGTAGAGGTCCTTCTTGAGCATACAATGTTCCCTCCTTCTGGGTTGAATACCTTGAAAGTATGGGACAATTCTCTAAAAGTGGAGTAAATCAATTCTAGCATAATGGAAAAAAAATCCCTACATTTCTGCTGATTTAATCCCTTGAATGGCAAAGAGGTATCCAATGTATTGTGTTGCAATGAGTTGGATACTCCACAGGCAATCAAAGGGTGAAAAGGTAACCATCACAAATGCTCTGTTAATAAGTCTGCTGCAGTGAAAGCAGACGTGCACTGCGAGCCCTGGTATAAAAGTGAAGGAGCCAAAATGGGAATCTGAAAAGAGAGACTGAATAGCGAGACTCAAGTCTCTCAGCTCAGTCCCAAAGCCTCTAGTGAAGGAATTTCAAGCCTGGCACAAGAGATCTCTAGGGTCTATTCTTGCCAGTGACGTATTTAGGCTTAAAGTGGATCTATCACCCCTTTAAAAGTTATGCTCATTAGTTAGCGCATTTAACTAAAAAACGTTATTTGTGCAAAAATTAAGGATTAAAATGTGTCCTGTACCCTACTTCCGGGCAGACTGCTCTTGCCGCTCTGCCTCTGCTCCCATCACTCTATCCAGCATCCTCGATGACGGGGGCTTTCTTTCTCTAAGCTGGAGCGATCTCATTGGCTGGATATCGATCTCCGCCAATGAGAACGCTCCAGCTTAGAGAGAGAAAGCCTCCGTCATTGGAGGAGCCTGGGTAGTGGGAAGGGAGCAAAGGCAGTGTGACAATCTGCGGCAACAGAAGTAGGGTGCAGGGCACTCTATAAACTATCGTTTTAACCCAAATAGCGTTTGTTTAAAAAAAAAAAAAATAAAAAAAAAAATACTTTTTTAAGCTTAATCGCTAAATGCTCTAACTAATGAGCAAAACTTTTAAAGGGGTGATAGATCCACGTTAACACTTTGCATGCCAGAGGGTTACTTGCTTATCCATCTGACACTCAAAGGGCAGCAGATGGGTAAAAACTGCCTGATCTGCCCCTGCCAATGGCTAAAGAAAATAACCCCTTAAGGACCAAGGACGTACATATACATAATGGGAAAAATGTGCGTAAAGGACCATGACTTATATGTACGTCATGGAATTCAGGGGTTCTCTCATGGCTGCAAGCCATTTTGTGACCTCTGGTTCCATTAACAAAAAAAAAAAAAATGCTCCGTGGTCCTGAAGTGCCGGCCACATGGCTGGTCCTTAAGGGGTTAAAGTCTCCTCATAGGTAATTCTTTCCCAAAGTAAATATACCCAAATGGTCCTTCTTGAGAGTTCACATTTCCCACCGTCTTTAGCCCTTTGGAGGCTGGAAATTTGGAGTGGTAATAGGGGAGGGCTATGCATGCACCTTGATTGGACTATGGCAGTGGTTCTCAACTAGGGTGCTGTGTTACTATAGTGTGCCCTGTACACCAGCTTAGGGTGCCACCACTTTCTCTGAAGACTAACAGAAAGGCACACTTTGTAGATCTTTCCAATGAATTCATTCTTTATAGATAACACGATCTCGGCTCTGCTGCAGAGTCTCCTCAAGTCGTACCACTCGATTCTCCTGCTGTCAGCTTTACAGTTGACATCAGAGAGGGAGGGGGGAACTTTGAATCTCTATATCTCTCAAACCATAGAGGTTTGAGAGATCAGGTTTGGAGTATATTCATTTTTTTTAAAGTCTACAAAACTGGATATTTTTTTTGGGGGGGACCTTACTGTCCCTTTAATCCATAGATAGTTGTGTTAATATAAAATGTAATATCAACTGGATTCTATTGAGTCATTCTGGTCTATTGAAGCCCACTGGTTGCTGTGAGTAGCTCTGACCTACAGGCAGGCTTCAATAGAGATCACTATAAGCAGGAAACTACAGATACAGTGCAAATAATAAATACATATCTACACCTGACTTGCTGTATGAAGCACAACAACAGGTAAAGAAAATGCTTATTTTTCTTAAGATATAGTTACCCTTTACTAAATTGAAAGCCATTTATTCCAAGAGTATACTTCTCCTCGAAGCCCCAAGAGGTAAGCGTCAGGCCAGGCCGGACAGTAATCACACTGACTGGTTGTCCTTAAACATTTGTTCAGTCCACATTATTGTCCTGTGCACTGATGCACACATTCTTCCCCACTGTCACGTTAGCACTCTAAACACTGCATACATGACGGGGGCAATGAGATCGAAAGTAACTTTAGGTCACAAATTTTTGTGTATTATATCTTCTGATAAAAATACCTGGGAACTCTCCGGATTTGCCCTGGAGACTCTGGTTTTGACACTGCTTTACCCGGGTCTCCGGGGCAGAGGCTGATTCCTCCAGATGTGGAGAGTTTATATTGAAACTCTGCCCACTTTCTCTCTTTCCCCTTGTGTTCCTCCTTTCCCCAGCTTTATTTTACATCTGAGTCACACCTTTAAGCCCTGCCCCCAACTTGTGTCAAGCCCCACCCCTTTTTGACTCAATTTGCTTCATTTTTCAAACCCCCTATGGCAGCAGAGGACTCTCCTCTGGGGAGACAACAATTAAAAGTTCCCAGGTATGCTGATAAAATGCAGCAAAACCATTCCAATAAATATGCACCAGATTTGGCAAATGGAAATGTCTCTCTCTCTCTCTCTCCAGTCTTTGAGATTTAATTTCTTTCATAAATAGAAATGTTTTAAATCTCTGAGTGGCAGGCAGATATCCAACACGTTACAACACAAAAGGTTTAGATTTGTAATTTTTGTGTTGATTCTGCTGTAGAACTGTCAACCATATATGCACACAGAAAGTCAAGGGAGAAATAACATGTCTAATGAATTAACCCTTTCAGTGCCAGATGTGTATGCAATGCATTGCTTTGCAATGTATTGCGTACCCCTCTGGCACTCCATGGGTTCATTTTTTTTTTCATTTTTAACTCCATGAATGCTAGAAAGGTCTCCAATGCATCCAACCTCTGTGGCACTGAAGGCGTTATAAGCCTAGTTCAAAGCGGAACTACCATCATAGTTAAAGTTCCCCTGTAATAATTAGGCAGATGGCAACTAGCTTAATAATAGTTAGCTTACCTCTCAGAATGACACGGTTCTAAAGAAATCCTTAATCTTCCGAGACCAGAAGCCAGTCATCAGAGCAGACATCTTGTCTGCGCACCTGCACTTTCAGTCCCGGTCTCGATTAAAAAGCACTGCACTGTGCCGAAAGGCACTGGAAGGGACAGTCGACACGCGCGCAGACTGCACTAACCTGGCCGTAAGTCTCGGAAGATTAAGGATTTCTTTACAATCGGCTCATTCAGAGAAGTAAGATAACTATTATTAAGCTAATCGCAATCTGCCTAATTATTGCAGGGCGACTTTAACCATGGTGGTAATTCCACTTTAAATAAATGGGAAATTTGGGAATTTATTTTGTCCCCTATGGTGCAGTTGGTTTGATTCAGAATTGTTCCTCTTTTCTTCCTGCATACAGTTTTGTGTCTCTTTAATAGCTAGACCTGATAGTTCAAGGTTGGGAATCAGATGGTTCTCCATCAGCTGAATAATTACAGTTCACATGATCCTCAACCAGCCAATGGTGAACACTGAAATGCCACATACAAGTGGCTGCGTTTTAGCATGCTGGAGGCAGCCATTTTTGAGTGCACATCTCATTTCCTATTTATCTTTTGCAATTGGGCACTGCCCCACTGTCCTGACCAGCAAGTGAGAAATGCAAAAAAACAACTGCTTCTTCAGTCATGCTGTAAACAACTCACAATATCACATACCTTAATGTCTATCACGGTACTTCACTTTTATAGTAGCACAACAAGTTATTTCATATAAGAAAATCAACTTGTATTTTAAAATTAGTGTCCCCAACTATACCGGACAACTGATTACATTTGAAGGGGCAGTCCCTGGTTTGGGCTTCCTGTCTCAGGATCCTGCTGTCCTTGACTTTGTCCCGTGTTTAAATTTAAATCTCAACTCAAAATTTGATGTACTTCTCCTTTAAAAGTTAACACCTTACATCAAAACTATCACTCAAATTAAAAAGCCTCACAAATCTATATGCACATAATATGCTGACCAGTACTAGCATTATCCTGAATAAGACCAGCGTTACTGAGAAATCCAACTTGTTCCGAGACACACTGGTAGGCATCAGCGCAGACATCTTGGCTTAGAGACATCCGTGAGCCTGCGCTGTCCATCCCAGTCTCTTCTAGGATTGGTGAGGGGGAGTGCATTGTACCTTAAGGTAACAGGAAGGGACTGACGGTGCAGGTGCACAGATGCCTCTACAGCAAGCTGCCTGCCTGTCCATCCCAGTCTCCTCTAGGATTGGTGAGGGGAGTTGCACTGTACCTTAAGGTACAGGAAGGGACTGACTGTGCAGGAGCACAGATGTCTCTACAGGAAGATGCCTGCCTGCCTGTCCGTCCCGGTCTCCTCTAGGATTGGTGAGGGGAGTTGCACTGTACCTTAGGGTACAGGAAGGGACTGATGGCACAGGCACCACTACAGCAAGATGCCTGCCTGTGAGTCTCCGAACAAGTTGGATTTCTCAATAACGCCAGACCTATTCATGGTAACACAAGTATTGATAAGCGTATCCTTATGTGCATGATGATTTGGGGCAACTTTAATTTGAGTGAAAGTTCCACTTTAAGGACTATTCATCTGCCCGGACCTTTCACGGTGGTCCAGCAGTTAAGGACCGATGACGGTCCTGGCACGTCACGTAATTCTGGTTTCGCCTCGCAGCTGCACGCCAGTGATCCCAGAATTTAATGCGGCAAAAAAATAAAAAAATAAAAATGTGCATGGTCTTTCACGGTCACCCCCGACAGATTGTACAGTCTTTAAGGGGTTAATAAGTTATCAGCTTCCATATATGGTAATGTTGCTTCTTCATATTTTTTTATGTCATAGTTCAGTATGGGTACTGTTTATTTTCCTGTCAATCTTCAGTTCTAAGTAAGTTGTAAGAGATTTCTGGTTTCCCTCTTCACAGTACGGTGGGCACTAGTGACCCTCTGCAATGTAAAGTGTTCCTAGAAATAGTTTTCAAATGGTAGCATGTATGCCCAACTATAGTGGGAATACCCAAAATATACCTGCTTTGTAAAATAACGCTGTAGCAAGTTTGAAGAATAGATAAGACTCTTTTGGATTACACACACGCATGCACACATACACACGCATGCACACACACATGCATGCATGCGCACACACACACACATGCGCACACACACACACACACATGCGCACACGCGCACACACACACACACACACACACATGCATGCATGCATGCGCGCACACACACGCATGAGCACACACACGCATGCGCGCACACACACATGCATGCGCACACACACACATTGCTCTGCAATGCTTTGCATACCTCTTTGTCACTTAAAAGGGATGAAAGACAATTTTAAATCATCCGAATGTTATCAAAGTCTCCAACACACTGATTCAAAACATGCTGGAGACCAGTCTAGCATTCAAGGATGTTTAACCCTTTGAGTGCCAGAGGGGTTAGATACCCTACAATAAATAGATTTTTCATTAAAAAAAAAAAAGTTTACTGCCCCTTTAAGTATGTTCATGCTCTCTGCCTGCTTCAGTATTTAAAAAATGCAAGCAACAGTCACGTCTGTTTCAGGACATTATGAAGATGTATTCTCGTGACCACTGGGAAAAGTCATAGGACCCTTAGGAATTTTTTGAACGTAGTAAAGTAAGATGCGTTTCTATTTAGGAGTTGCTAGTTCCTTTAAACACACCCACAAAAACAGTATCGCTGTTGCATCCAGTTTGCCGCACTCTAGTAGATAGAAGGAGGTGTCAGTTCATCAAGGAGTTAACATACGCTGAACATTCACGCAGTCCCAAATGGATAGTGGACAATGAATGACGCAGAATAGCAATTCACTGGCCAATAACACCTGAGAGGATCGGAGGATGGGTCCTCAATGGGTTAACGCTTTGGGTGCCAGATGGTTATGAGATGTATTGCGATGCAATGGGTTATGTACCACTGGCATTCAAAGGGCTAACCTTTCAAGTGACAGAGAGAGGTAGCCAAAGAACTACCTCTCTGGCACTCAAAGTGTTACATTGCCATTCACTATCTGGATAACTAGATCTGGCATCATACTGGCAGATTTCCAAATATGTTGACTTTCATTCAATTTAGACAGAACACAGAACGTTCGCCAAACATTGGGAATTAACCAGCCTGACGCCTTCTCTTTGTTGATTCAAAATTAAAGCAATCACAATTCAGGGAGAAGAAAAGAAGTCCAGATGTAACCAAAGGCCTGACATGACCCTCACATTATGCCTCCAGTATCAATTGCAGAGATTTATGCTGACAGAACATGCTGTGTAGAGTCCAAGAAGAGAGGCACTTGTTTGCTTTCTGTGTTTAATCAGCATATCTTTTAGATTTATTAGCAAACCAACAAAGTGAGAGGGAGAGAGAGAGAGAGAGAGAGTAAAATTACACAATGCCTATTCTGTTGTCATACTTTGGTACTGGCCCACTTAAAGAGCAAACATACCCTTTGAAGAAGAAGCTCAAATGACAAAGAATTCACTTTTTTACTTAAAGGGATAGTAATACTTCGTTTTATCTTTATTTTATTTTGTAGGCATTAAAAAAAAAAACACGAAGAACGATATAAGTCTTATCTCTCAAACCTTTATGGTTTGAGAGATATTCACAAGCAAAGTTTCCCCTCCCTCCCCTTTTACCTAGTGTAAGCCATCTCTTCTCAGATGTGGAAGGCAGTCCATAGACCAGACAGATAACAGCAGGGGACAATCTTCTTCCTATGAGAACAATGAAAGCCCTGTCCCCCTTGACACGTTTTTCAGGTTTTTCCCTTATCTTAATTGAAGATTGTCCCTCTCTGCTATCTACCTGGGCACCTCCCTTCTGATCTGGCTGAACAGTGTTACATCAGTAAAAGGGGCGGGAGGGGGATACTTTGTCATTGAATTACTCTTGAACTACAACTCTGACAGAACTGAAAAAACACTCTCCAAAGTCCAAATACTATGATGATTAATTAGAGCTGCTTTTATTATGAAACATTACTATCCCTTTAATCACATCATATTTAAAATCAAAACTACCTGCGTTTTTTTAAATACACTTCTATGTCCCTGACAGGGAGCTACCTTAACCTTTTGAGTGTCAGTGTTTCCAAAGAAATTTCTGTCAGTGACTTTGAAAGCAGTGGTTGTGATACAATGGAACACTATCCCTGCAGCAATGAGTGCTCTGTATGCTGTATTTAGTAGACTGGAGCAGTGGTTCTCAACAACAACATTGGGCGCAGAAAGGTCCATAAATATGAATTTGAATCTCAACATTTACATGACCGCCAATAGGCACATCCCACCAATAGAGAACAGATCTGTGGCCCACTCCACCCAAGAAAACACAACATGACCACTATTTGGGTAGGAAAAGGCCAAAGTAATTTATTAAACATTTAAGTGGATATGTCACCTATGCACAACATGCCATAAATACTTAGGTGACACATCCAACACCATCAAAACTTTATTTTTTATTTTCAAGTTCCATTTCGCTTAAATCTAACTTACAAACATCTGGGATGCAGCCATTTCCACACAGACTGCAGCCCAACGCTCTGCCTCAGCTCCGATGACGGAGGCTTCTGCCTGGAAGCTGGAGTGGTCTCATTGGCTAGATATCGATCTCTGCCAATGAGAGTGCCCCAGCTTACAGACAGAAGCCTCTGTCATTGGAGGAGGGAGGAGAGCAGAGGCGGAGCTCTGTAACCGCAGAGAACTGCAGTCACCCGGAAGTGGCTGCAACACAGACTTTTGTAGGTTAATTTTAAACAAAATGGAACTTGAAAATAAAAAATAAATAAAATTTTGATGGTATTGGATGTGTCACCTATTTATGACATGTTGCGCATAGGTGACACATCCACTTTAAAATAGAACAGTATGTCCACTGCCTGGCATATGCCTGGAGGCATGACATCACCACACCAAGGCCCAAGAGTCCCTGTCCCCACTCAGGCCGTTAGTCTGCGAGTGGGAGTCTAACTCCCCAAACCCTTGTGGAAAAATGAGCAGCTTGAGCAATCCTGGCAGTACCCACCTCCGCCTCCGAGGACAACTCTGCTGTGACTCAAAACAATGGGATCTGAAAAGGGAACTATCACCTCAAATCAAGCCCTCCCCCATAATTAGCCATCTAGCGATAATCTTACCAATGGTACTGTTATCCAGAATAGTTACTGCGTTACTCAGAAATCCTACTTCTGCCTGACGGCCAGACAATAGCGCTTTAGAGGTATCTGCGCACCTGTGCCGACAGTCCCTTCTAATACCTAAAGGTACCATGCAGCGCCTCCTAGAGGAGATCAGGACTGACAGCGCAGGTGCCCAGATGTCTGTAAGCAAACATGTCTGTTAGGAGGAAGGGACCCCCTGTGCCTGAAATATTCCCTTTATGAAGCTAAATACAAATGGGTGTCAATGTAAGAAAACAGATATTATGTTATGTTGTACCAACATCCCTAATTTCACTGTTCCTGACATACAAATCTCACACCTACCTATTACTATACTTATGAACTCTGGATCTGCTCCGGGGACTGTGGTTTTCAGACTGAATTACCAAGTTTCCTGTGACAGTGGCCGATTCTCCAGTTTTAGCCAGTTCAGTGCCAATTCTGCCTCCTTTAAAAGCCGTTCTACCCACTTTCCTGCCCATTTTATGGCAAACCCCACCCCCAACCTTCCACCTCCACCCACATGGTTAAGCCAAACCCATATCTGGCACTCAAAGGGTTAAAACAACTTTGTTTTCTGTTTTATTACATGAGAAATCTCACTATAATCTAGACTCCAACTTGTAAGTTACAGGATACATTTTGGCATAATAATTTAGTCTTAACCAGGGCTGGATTTATAATTAGGCAGAGTAGGCATCTGCCTACAGGCGCACCCCACAGAGGGGCGCCTGTTATTGTGTCTCCTGTACAATTCTAGTCAATTCATTGGAGACAATTCTATCATCCAATAGGTTAAAGGGGAACTATCACCCCATATAAAGACCTCCCCCCAAATAATTAGTCATATGGCGATAAGCTAAGAAATATTACTATTATACAGCATAAGTCCAGCGTTATTAAGAAATCCTACTTCATCTGAGACTGACGAGCAGGCTTCTTTCTTTAGACGCATCTGTGTACCTGCATCATCAGTCCCTTCCTGTTACCTTAAGGTACAATAGAGGAGACCTGGACGGACGGTGCAGGCGGCAGACGTCTCTAAGTCAAGATGTCTGTGCTGATGCCTGTCCGTCAGTCTCAGCAGAAGTAAGTTTTCTGAATACCGTTGTAATTATGCTATATAACTGTACGATTTGTAAGCTTATCGTTATATCAATAATTATTGGGGGGGGGCTTTATTTGGGGTGATAGTTCCACTTTAAGACTGAAATTCTTCATTCTATAAGACTGAATTTATTAATTTGGAAGCTTTGGGTTAAAGTTCCCATTAGGGTGACCACATTGCCATTCCCAGTGGGAACTCTTACTCTGTGTCAGCCTCAGAAAGACGGTCAGCGCGGCGTGCCGGCGGAAGCCTCAGACCATGGGTCTAACTTGCCGCACCAATATACCTGCTCCATCCAAGCTTTCTCTCACGCACCAGTCCAACCAGCCAATGAAATGTATTTGCTATATGGTCTTCATTGGCTGGCTGAGCCAGCCAATGAGGACCATATAGCAAATACATTTCATTGGCTGGCTGGACTGGTGCGTGTTGCTCCATTCCGGGACTCTTTGTTGGCCCGGTGGGGGGTGACCCAGGACGCGGGACACAGACCCCCAATAAGGGACAGTCCCAGGCATTCTGGGATGTGTGGTCACCCTAGTTATCATCGCTGAAAACATTTATAATAACCCTAAGTCAATATTTTGTACTTCATTACAAATATAGAATATTGACACAAATTAAATACAAACCTGAAAAGAGCAGGTTACCGGGATAATTTATCTAATTATCCTTATTAATTCGCAAAAATGAAAGCTCTGCTGTGTCACCTTTTACAAAAGAGACAGAATTTTGTTGGCTGTTTGGTGTCTGGTTAACTAGACAGATCATGTAACTAAACACCCATTATAATGCTTGTCATCACCCTTCAACAAGGATCCGGCCTAGATTGTTTCCATGGTGATGTCTGCAATTCAGAAAGATCGCTTCAGGCTGTAAAGGGTTACTGGATGCACCTTCTTAAGAATGCAGTAAGTGCATCACCGTGCAAAATAATATTATATTAATTCTGTCAAAATGCACCCATTAACCCCCCAAAAAAGCTGCATATTTTTAAACCACTGTGCCAGAGTGGGGTGTCCTAAGAATTGAGAGGCAAGGCATTGGACATCAGACAATGATCTTTAGCTAGCACAAATGCAAGCACATTATTTGTTTTAAAGGGGAACTATCACCCCAAATAAAGTCTGGCTATTAGCCAGAAAAAACACGGCATTACTCAGAAATCCTACTTGTGCCGAGACTGACGGCCAGGCAACAGCGCAGACATCTTTGCATACAGACATCTGTGTGCCAGCTCTGTCAGTCCCAGTCTCCTCTAGGAGGCGCTGCATGGTACCTTTTGGTACCAGAAGGGACTGACGACCGAGGCATGCAGATGCCTCTAAAGCGCTGGTGCCTGGCCATCAGTCTCAGCAGAAGTAATGTGGTATTTTGCTGGCCAATAGCACTATTGTTAAGCTCATCACTAGATGGCTAATTGTTGGGGGGGGAGCTTTATTTGGGGTGATAGTTCCCCTTCAAAGATTTTTAGGACTTCTAGTCTAAAGTTATTATGGGGCAAACCAACTTCACCAAAATTCCCATGGATATAAATGAAACGTCTAACCCTTTACATGCTAGGGAGGCCCAGGAGACCTATCTGGCAGTGTGCAGTTTTCAAGCACACGTTTTAGACCATTCCAATGAAGGGATTTGTGCTAAATAACGAGATTGCGGCTCTGCTCAAGCGCCTCCACGGATTTTCAGCTGTCAGTAGGAGAGATCAAACTTTAAACGCCTGTATCTCTTAAACCATAGCGTTTTTTGCATTTAGCTCAGCTTTTTAAGCGCTTCTAAATTCAAAAAACTTTTTTTGTGGACATTACTAACACTTTAACAGATCCATATATCAGTGAGTTGTTAGAGGAACAAAAGATAGTGATAGGAGTATCTCTGCTGTGATAAAAATCCTCGACCCTCACCTTCACACAATCCAAACTTCAGTAAGCAAAGAGAATTCCTGCCCTCCGTCAAAAGGGGCAAGATTTCCCTTATACTTACTTACTGAAGTTTGTCCCTCGCTGCAGCCATCTCTGATTGATCTCTGGCCAATGAGAGCGCTCCAGCTTACAGGCAGAAAGCCTCCGTCATCAGAGGAGGCTGGATAGAGGGAGGGGAACAGAGGCAGAGTAGCAGACTGTGATACAGAGCAGGTAACCACAGTCTATGCAGAAGTAGCTGCAGGGCAGAGATTATAACTTCAATTTAGACCAACAGGCACTTTAAAAATAAAAATGAATGCACATTTACTTATATTCGCTAACGATTCATGCTAACTTGTATAGGGGTGATACCTTTAACCCCTTAAGGAAGGCCAATCGCGCATGCGGGCGTCACTTAAGGACCACGGACCACTTTTTTTTATGTTTGTTTCCGGTTCAGGACTCTACGAACGGCGTGCAGCTGCGCAGTGAGCCCTGAATTCCATGACGGTCCTGGCAAGTCATAGATCCTTAATGCAAATCTACCTATGACGTGCCAGGACCGTCATGGGTTATTAAGGGGTTAAGGATTGGTGACGGTCCTGGCAAGTCATGGAATTCTGGAATGGCAGCGTGGCTGTAAGTCACGTTGCCATCCCAGAATGCATTGGTCCACTAGGCCGCCCAATCCCGGACCTCCTAGTCCTTAAGGGTTTAAGACCAGATCATTGTTGAAGCCACACACACATATCTGCTCCGGTCTTAAAGTATTGATGAGAATGAATCGGATGGTTGATACACAAACACATCTATATATTTATCATTTTTAATTGTCAAAGGTGTGATGCTGAGTGTTAGCTCCAGATTATTAAGAAAAATATTGGTTTGGCATGTTTAGTGAGCAGACTGCATTTATCTGCTAGAGCTTTGCTCAATCGCTTTAGTCCATTATTTATATATAAGTGCTACCCTATAGACACATATACTTTTAGTATTCTAATAAATTTGGATATTGATACATTTTGAACCTGTTGAATGCTGGAAAAGTCTTCAATCGAAGCCACTCGTTGGAGACTGTTCTAGCATTTACAGGGTCAAACATTTTGATTACTAGCGGTCCACAGAGGCTTCATATAGAAGCAAAAAGGGTTCCACCACTTAGTTTGAGAACCACTGGTTTAGATTACAGAACAACTGTATAAAAACTGCTGTATACATGACCCAAACACACAGTGAAGCTTTAACTATTAGATTAATGGGATGAACTACAGGTGGAGAGGACTAGAGAAGGAAAGCAAGACCGTGCAGGCACCAAACAAACAGCAGAGTAATGGAAGTGCAAACAATCGCCCTTGTGTGTCTGACGCAAATGACAAATGTGTGTGACACTGTGCAGGTGTGGAGACCTAAAGTGTGCCACTAAAAACACAGGACTGGTCCCAACATGTGAGTGAGCAGAGGTCACCTCCCACAGACACAATACAGCCTGTGTATCCTGGAATGATGTGTGTTCTATGTAAGTAGCAATGCACTGGCCATTAACACATTCCATAGTGTTCCACTTTACAAAAGCAAAAGAAGTTGGATTTAAAACTACAGATTAACTCATTGGATGTTAAAGATGTATGCATTGCTTTGCTATTCAATGGAGCCCTCATTAGCATCCAAGGAGTTAAATATATTCCTATACTGTCATAGGTATGTGTTATATTCATGCACATGTTCAGGTTTTCCACCATCACACTGTAAATAAACCCTAGACAGACTTGTCCAGGTTATCAGCCATCATACTGCACACACTGCACCCTAAACAGATCTGAGCATTTTATCCACAGTCACACCGCAAATACAGTACCCTAGACAGACATGTACAGGTTATCCCCCAGTACGCTGTACCCTAGACAGACATGTACAGGTTATCCCCCAGTACGCTGTACCCTAGACAGACATGTACAGGTTATCCCCCAGTACGCTGTACCCTAGACAGACATGTACAGGTTATCCCCCAGTACGCTGTACCCTAGACAGACATGTACAGGTTATCCCCCAGTACGCTGTACCCTAGACAAACCCGTTATCTACCATCGCACTATACATACCGTACCCCAGACAGACCCGTTATCTACCATCGTACTACACATACTGTACCCTAGACAGACATGTACAGGTTATCCCCCAGTACGCTGTACCCTAGACAAACCCATTATCTACCATCGCACTCTACATACCGTACCCCAGTCAGACCCGTTATCTACCATCGCACTCTACATACCGTACCCCAGACAAACCAGTTATCTACCAATCGCACTATACATACCGTACCCTAGACAGACCCGATATCTACCATCGCACTATACATACCGTACCGTAGACAGACCCGTTATCTACCATCACACTATACATACCGTACACTAGTCAGACCCATTATCTACCATCGCGTTATACATACCGTACCCTAGACATACCAGTTATCTACCATTGCACTATACATACCGTACCCTAGACAGACCCGTTATCTACCATAGCATTATACAGACCGTACCCTAGACAGACCCGTTATCTACCATCGCACTATACATACCGTACTCTAGACAGACCCGTTATCTACCATCACACTATACATACTGTATCCTATACAGATCATACTATACATACTGTATACTAGACAGACCTGTTATCTACCATCACACTATATACACTGTACCCTGGTCAGTTATCTGCTATATTATACATTCCGTACCATAGTCAGACCTGTTAGCTGCCACCACACTATACATACTGTGTCCTAGACACACCTGTTATCTACCATCACACTATACATTCCGTACCATAGTCAGACCTGTTAGCTGCCACCACACTATACATACTGTGTCCTAGACACACCTGTTATCTACCATCACACTATACATTCCGTACCATAGTCAGACCTGTTATCTACCATCACGCTATACATACTGTACCCTAGTCAGACGTGTTATCTACCATCACGCTATACATACTGTACCCTAGTCAGACATGTAATCTACCATCACGCTATACATACTGTACCCTAGTCAGACCCGTTATCTACCATCACACTATACATTCCGTACCATAGTCAGACCTGTTATCTGCCATCACACTATACATACTGTACCCTAGTCAGACGTGTTATCTACCATCACGCTATACATACTGTACCCTAGTCAGACGTGTTATCTACCATCACGCTATACATACTGTACCCTAGTCAGACATGTAATCTACCATCACGCTATACATACTGTACCCTAGTCAGACCCGTTATCTACCATCACACTATACATACTGTACCCTAGTCAGACCCGTTATCTACCATCACACTATACATACTGTACCCTAGTCAGACCCGTTATCTACCATCACACTATACATACTGTACCCTAGTCAGACCCGTTATCTACCATCACACTATACATACTGTACCCTAGTCAGACCAGTTATCTACCATCACACTATACATACTGTACCCTAGTCAGACCCATTATCTACCATCACACTATACATCCTGTACCCTAGTCAGACCCGTTATCTACCATCACACTATACATACTGTACCCTAGTCAGACCCGTTATCTACCATCACACTATACATACTGTACCCTAGTCAGACCCATTATCTACCATCACACTATACATCCTGTACCCTAGTCAGACCCATTATCTACCATCACACTATACATCCTGTACCCTAGTCAGACCCATTATCTACCATCACACTATACATCCTGTACCCTAGTCAGACCCGTTATCTACCATCCCACTATACATACTGTAACCTAGTCAGACCAGTTATCTACCATCACACTATACATACTGTACCCTAGTCAGACCCGTTATCTACCATCACACTATACATACTGTACCCTAGTCAGACCCATTATCTACCATCACACTATACATCCTGTACCCTAGTCAGACCCGTTATCTACCATCACACTATACATACTGTACCCTAGTCAGACCAGTTATCTACCATCACACTATACATACTGTACCCTAGTCAGACCCATTATCTACCATCACACTATACATCCTGTACCCTAGTCAGACCCGTTATCTACCATCACACTATACATCCTGTACCCTAGTCAGACCTGTTATTAACCATCACACTATACATACTGTACCCTAGTCAGACCTGTACAGGTTATCCACATCACACTGTCCCTTTGCCAGATTTGTCATCATCACACCATACATAATGTATTCTAGACAGCTTAAAAAAAAAGAACAAAAAGAAAGCATCTAAAAGAGTTTTATTCAATATTTCTGACATGCTGCTACAGAATCGCAAGAATGTAATCGCATTTCTCCCTCCAGGTCCTGTTAGCTGTGTCCCACTGCCTCCCAACTACACCTCCGTACGTCCAGTTGACCAGTGTATTCTTTCAGTTCCCCTATTCTTCCTCTTTGATGCTTTGCCACACTATGTAAAGCGGTCTCACTTACATTCTCTGGGTAAGTTTTCTCTCTCTAAACTGGTAGTCTACAGAGTTGGGAACCATTTGTCTCCCTGCTGACTGGCTGAGGCGGTGTTCAATGGCACAGGATAACCCACAGGGGGGGCCATGACCAGGAGGGTCTGTATCACTGTAAGCCTCGCTGATCGCTGTATGCGTATCATGGATGGTACTGTCCACTTTTTCATGGGTTGCTACAATGTGTGAACTTTACGTACCCCCAGTAATGTAAAATAGGCAGGGGCTACCCACGCTGTGACAAAAAACAAACAAACAAAACCACACACCATAATAGGCAGGGCCGGATTTACATCTCAGGAGCCTGGAAGCACAGAAATCTGAAGCGCCCCCCCATTGGCCATCTCCACTGGACACCTCCAGAATGCTCCTAACCTCCATACTGCCCTCACATTGCCCTCCATCAACTCCATATTGCCCTCACAGTCACCTCTCAGCTCCATATTGCCCTCACACTGCCCCCATCATCTCTATGTTGTCCCATCTCCATACTGCTCTCACATTGCTCCCATCATCTCCATATTGCCCTCACATTGCCAACCATCAGCTCCATATTGCCCCCATCAACTCCAACTTGCCCCCCATCAGCTCCACATTGCCCTCACATTGCCTCCATCATCTCCACATTGCCCCCATCATCTCCATATTGCCCTCACATTGCCAACCATCAGCTCCATATTGCCCCCATCAACTCCAACTTGCCCCCCATCAGCTCCATATTGCCCTCACATTGCCTCCATCATCTCCACATTGCCCCCATCATCTCCATATTGCCCTCACATTGCTAGCCATCAGCTCCATATTGCCCCCCATCATCTCCATATTGCCCCATCAGCTCCAATTGCCCTCACATTGCCCCTATCAGCTCCAACTTGCCCCCCCATCAGCTCCATATTGCCCTCACATTGCTAGCCATCAGCTCCATATTGCCCTCACATTGCCCCCATCATCTCCATATTGCCCTCACATTGCTAGCCATCAGCTCCATATTGCCCCACATCAGCTACAACTTGCCCCTCATCATCTATATTAGCTTCACATTGTGCCCCACCCCCACCCCAATGTCCGTTTCCTACCTCCTCCCTGGTAGTCAAGTGGCAGGACAGGTCTGTGCCTCCTTCTCCTTCTCCTTCTGAGCCATGACACCCAGCCTCACATCCATATCCACCCTCCCCATGACATGCTTCCCCTCTCCCTGTACACTTCACTTCCCTAAGTCTATAGTCTCTAAAAAGATGCCCATACGCCTCCTTATTCAAGATCCCATTCTCTTTAGCCATGTCTAACAGCATTTTAAAGTGGAACTTTCAGATAATACCAAGTCGCCATGCATTCATTAAACGCATGGCGACTAGCTTGAAAACAGATCTCTTGCTGTAAAAAAATAGATGTGTCTAAAGGAATCCGTCCCGTTTTGGGACTGACGGGCAGGTTAGTGCGGTCTGTGCGCCTGCGCTGTCAGTCCCGGTCTCCATTGAGTAGACTGCAGTGCACCATATAGTCACTGGAAGGGACTGACGGCGCAGGCGCACAGACTGCACTAACCTGCCCGTCAGTCCCGAAACAGGACGGATTCCTTTAGACACATCTTTTTTTTTACGGTAAGACATCTATTTTCAAGCTAGTCCCCATGTGTTTAATGAATGAATGGCGACTTGGTATTATCTGAAAGTTCCGCTTTAAGTTGTAACATATAATTCTTAGTCAGATCTTTATCTACGGGAGTATAAGCATCTCCATCAGACAGCAACCAACACGCTTCATTTCCATAATCTTCTATATTGTGAATGCAAATCTCTCCACCATTATCCGCTTGTCTTATTAATATCAACTTATCGTTTTTTTAAAGTATCAAGGGCTAATGTTTCTGTAGATTAAGATTACTATAATATTTCCCCTTATCCTGAAATAATTTATCCATATCCTTTATTACTAACCTGTCAAACTCCTTCATGTATTTTCCCTGGGAGTGTACCGGAAAAGAAAAGCTTGACTTCTTTAGTTTAACCCTGTGAGTGCCAAAGGGGTGCACAACCCATTGCCTTGCAAGGCTTTATGTACCCGTCTGGCATTCAAAGTGTTGATACTATGTATTGGATCCATTTCAATAAAATGATTGTCATTATCCATCTGCAGATACTGTAATCTTCTGACGCTATATATCTCTCCTACAGGACTATCCATTCCATTTCCCATGATACCGCTATCCTTATCCAGAAAGAATCTCTTAACAGTAAGAGACCTCATGTATTTTTGCACATCTATATACGTTTGGAAGTTATTAGGCCCTTTTTTTGGGGGGGGCAAAAGAAGGTCCTATATCCAAAACCCTGGCCTGACTTGGGGAAATATCCTTACTAAATAAATTAAAAATCTCCCTCAATATAATCCCAGTTACAAACTCCATTCTTGAAAAGTTTGCTTTTTTTATGGGATCCTCTTCCCCTCTTTTAATATATTAGGGGGGAGATTCACTAAGGTGTAATAGAGTATTGATGACTTATCCAGTTTATCACTTCTCCAACTCCTATGTTATTCTATTGAGCTTATGCGCTAAGATTTCTTCAACTTTGGAGATCTTAGTGCATAGGCTCTATAGAATAACAAAGGAATTGGAGAAGTGATATCACTGGAGAAGTCATATTCACTTTATCACCGCTTAGTGAATCTCTCCCCTAGGTTTTTTATTCCTTTTGGGAGGAATACACACTGTAACCTAGACAGACCTGTACAAGTTTTGCATCACACTTAAAATACTGTACCCTACACAGACCTGTATACAGTTTCTCCACCATCAAACATATTGTGTCCAAGACACCTGTAAAGTCTATCCTTGGAAAGGCTTGTACCACCATAATAACTTTCTATTCAAACACATTAGCACGTAGATGGAAGGAAAGCCACAAACATATATCAGTGTTAGATGCAAACAGACACACACTTTATAAACCAAATATTGCAACAATCAGACAAAATATATTTGTTATGTATATACAATGCACTGGATATCTCTCTGGCACTGAAAGAATTATATAAGAAACAGAGCGGACTAGAACATGGTACTTTGTAATGCCTTGCACAGCCCTCTGGTCCTTAATTAAACTGTTAAGGTAATAGGTTCACTTGAATGAAAATGCTTTCAAACAATTAAATTGTTCATCACTTCACAAGAGCTTTCCCTTCCCCAAATTTGTAAGGAAGGATGGATTGATCAATCAATCAGTGATTCAGACATCTTGACAGATCCACGTGTGCTCACGTGGAGAGAGACTTCAAATCTGCACGGCTGGGGGCAACTGAGGACTGTAGATAATTAAGAAAACACAAACAGAATGGGGGGATACAACTGACCACAGTAGGGGTTCAGCTCAGTGGCTTTTTAATCCCAAATCAATGCACTGGAAGTATTCAAAAGATTAAAAGGAACGGTAACAACTAAAAATTAACTGATTGAAATAACTCTAAATATCATGTAGTTGCAGCTTTCCCAAACAAAGTTTTAAATGCATGTGGAAACTGTCCTATTTGAAGAAAATTAACCCTTTGAGTGCCAGAGAGGTACGCAACGCATTGCTCTGCAATGCGTTGCGTACCTCTCTGGCACTCAAAGGGTTAACTGTGTTTAGGCCGTTTGTAATGACAGATAAAAAGTGCAAGTCGGTTAATTTACTGTGATCAGTGCCTACTACGCTTGAATTCAGAAAGGCCGATCTAGATTTTCAGCCCATCACCAAAAACTGTTAATGGTATTTGGAGCCCCTGGAAAGGCAGGAATGGCTTCCCCCCAGAATGTCTATAAGATTACATTTGAGGCCTCATAAAACAAATGGAGAATTTTTACAGATGCTAGCTGGCTTCTAAAAATTCTAGTTGACTCTTAAAGGGATAGTAATGTTTCATAATAAAAGCAGCTCTATTTAATCATCATAGTATTTGGACTTTGGAGAGTGTTATTTCAATTCTGTCAGAGTTGTAGTTCAAGAGTAATTCAATGACAAAGTATCACCCTCCTGCCCCTTTTACGATGTAACACTGCTCAGTCAGATCAGAAGGGAGGTGACCAGGTAGACTGCAGAGAGGGACAATCTTCAATTAAGATAAGGGAAAAACCTGAAAAGCTTGTCAAGGGGGGCAGGGCTTTCATTGTTCTCATAGGAAGAAGATTGTCCCCTTGTGTTATCTGTCTGGTCTATGGACTGGATTCCACATCCAAGAAGAGATGGCTTACACTAGGTAAAAGGGGCGGGAGGGGACATTTTTCTTGTGTATATCTCTTAAACCATAAAGGTTTGAGAGATAAGACTTATATGTTTTTTTTTTAATTCCTACAAAATAAAATAAAGATGAAACGAAGTATTACTATCCCTTTACAAATTGCTTTTTTCACCTCTGCCCCGTTATGGGTGGTGTAGGAAGCACCGTTTGCCATATTTTGGGTGGTCAAATTTCTGTGTTTATATCTAGCAAAAACAAGAAGAGAAGAGTGCTCAATAGTGTAATACTGATATTCACTCCAGTTTCACAAGAAATAAAAGGTTGCACTCACAATTATGTTGTTCAGAGCAATATCCCTGACAGGACTCTCAAGTGGAGAATAATACTCCACTCAGGGCTCTGGATCATTTGGAATGCAAAAGCTGCTCATGTTGATGTGTTGTAATTAAAAATATTTAATTAATCAAGAATTAAATTGTTACAAAATACCATTCATAGATAATTTAGAAATGGCCAACGGGGAGACGGTATTAATCTCCACTTGTGAGTCATGTCAGAGATATTGCTCTGACCAACATAATTATGAGTGCAACCGTTTATTTCTTATTAAAGTGGGGTGAATGTCAACATATTGCACTACTGGGCACCCTCCTCTTTCCTTGTTTTCTCTCGCTGTGGTGGGGGACTAGTGTTATGAAGGTGCTACCCTAAGACTCAGATTGTGAAAGAAGAGTTATCATTACTTCTAACACATACTTTGTTGTGGAGGATTACATACATTTCCTCAGCCAGTGCTTTTGTGATTATACCACCACTGGGTGTATGGTGATGGTATTGGTGTTGTTTGAGGATTCCACACAATGGGGTGCCCCCTTTTCTACCCCTTTTGTGTTTTGTTTTTTAATTTCTGTGCTGCTGGGGTATCTCTTACCTGTGTGTTACCACCTTTGGTAAAAATCTATTTTACTGCTTAAAAATATGTATAAAATAATTCGCTAAAACATGTGTAACGCCACAATCATGCTCAGTAGAGACTGCCAATGACGAGGTCGATACAGAGCGAAGGAGCTTCCCACTCTGTATCAGCTGCGGCGTGGGCAGTCTCTACTGAGCATGACTGCACCCCGACCGGCTGGCACTGTATCAGCCGCGGCGTGGGCAGTCTCTACTATGCATGACTACCCCACGACTGGCTGCTAGTGGCACATGTATCGGGCTCTTCAACTAGTATCCTATATAAGAATTCACTAAAATGTTTGTAACGACACGGTCATGCTCAGTAGAGACTGCCCATGATGCGACTGATATGGAGCAGGGCGCTCTGAATTCAGACCGTGGTCCTCTCTGCGCACCAAAGGGTGTGCAGAAAGGATCATGGTCTAAATTCGGAGTGTCCCACTCCGTATCAGCTGTGTCGCGGGCAGTCTCTACTAACCAACCGGCACTGTTGCCCATGTACACTGGCTCATCAACTAGTATATAAAAGTGTACTGCAAGGTTTGCACTCTCATTATCCTGTATATCATGCCTGGGTGCTTAGCACGTAGTATATAGTCACGAGAAGGCAAGCACCCTCAGGTCTTAAAAACGTTTTACTTTACTTAACTGTCCAATGTTTCGGTCCAGTGAGGACCTTTCTCAAGAACAAATAACCCATACAAAATACATACTGTATATACCCTAACAATTAAGTCCTTACCTATGAGCACCTCCAAGCTCAGTGACGTGAACACGCCATTAATATCCGGTAAATGAAACGTGTGTGAACAAGCGAGACGATCGGCAGCAACCCCTAATGTGACATGCTCCCTCTAGTGAAACATCAACGTGTTAGTTTGAATCAAATGTGTGAAAGTAACTGAATAAAGATACAATGTTGTAAAAAAAAATTGAGTTTCGTGCAGTGTTACATAGCCATGAATATGATCTCTCTCTATGTGAAAATGGTGAACCTTTGTTTTATCTTTATTTTACTTTGTAGGCATTAAAAAAAACATGAAGAACGATATCAGTTTTATTTCTCAAACCTTTATGGTTTAAGAGATATTCACAAGCAAAGCTTCCCCTCCCGCCCCTTTTACCTAGTGTAAGCCATCTCTTCTCAGATGTGGAATCCAGTCCATAGACCAGACAGATAACAGCAGGGGACAATCTTCTTCCTATGAGAACAATGAAAACCCTGCCCCCTTGACAAGTTTTTCAGGTTTTTCCCTTATCTTAATTGAAGATTGTCCCTCTCTGCAGTCTACCTGGGCACTTCCCTTCTGATCTGGCTGAACAGTGTTACATCAGTAAAAGGGGCGGGAGGGGGATATTTTGTCATTGAATTACTCTTGAACTACAACTCTGACAGAATTGAAATAACACTCTCCAAAGTCCAAATACTATGATGATTAATTAGAGCTGCTTTTATTATGAAACATTACTATCCTTTTAAGGTTGACCACGGATGTTTGATCCTTAAAAAATTAATTCAGTCTTAGAGACCTTGACATCTGATAATGTTCCACAGCCCAATTGAAGCTGTTGAAATTGTGGGTAGGGACAAATGATAGTCCCTTTTGTAATAGTGAGTGTTCTGCTTCTGTTAAAGTATGACTCGATAAATTAAAAATCACTGAGGTGGATAAATTGGAGGTTTCCCTCTGTTTCCTGTACCCCTTGCCTTGTTGCCCCCTCCGGATATACCCCGTCTTGCGCCTCCACTTCTTGTTACCGGTGGATCCGGGGGGGCTGGGGTCAAATCGACATCGTCTAAAAAATGAATGGTTGATGAGTCGGTGATAGTAATCTGTTTTCTTGTGCTGTTTGATTAACACTTTCCTCCAAGTCTGATTCTCCTGAGCTCAAATCCACAGTTGTTAAGTTTAATTTCTGTGTTCCTGTTCTGTCCAATCTTTTAGGTCATGGGCAACGAGATCTGTATGATGACACCTCTGTGAGCCAGGGGTACCCACAATGATATACATAATCATCCTTAACTTTCTGTAGTTCGTCTCTTTTAAATTTTAATAGTTGACTTCGATATTTGTCTATTTCCACATTTATTTTATCCATGGAGATTTTAAAATCATTATGCTCCAAAACACTCTGATGTTCCACTTTACAACTTGTCAGATGTGCTCTATTTTAAAACCCCTGGGTATCTGCTTGGCTCGGTAGTAGTCAGATGTATTTTGTATGGGTTATTTGTTCTTGAGAAAGGTCCTCACTGGACCGAAATGTTGGACAGTTAATTAAAGTAAAAAGTTTTTAAGACCTGTGAGTACTTACCTTCTCATGATAATTATATATATTATCTTTTATGAAGAACTAGGAGAAAACAGATATTCTTTACCACAGTTTATCTAGTTTCAAGTTTTGAAACACTCTGGTGAACACTAGTTCCACTATGCTCTGGCTTCTGCAAATCAACGCACAGCTAAAAGAAAACACACACACACACAGACCAAATCACAATGCAAAGTTGACCACGTGGCTTGTACTGTCACACACACCTTTAAATAGCTAATTCACATGGATGACGGTGTTAAAATGATGTGTCAGTAATGCACTGATGGAACACATTGCCCCATCAAGATGTTTAGATAAACTACCTCTTGGTCAGTCAATACAGCACGATGCTGCTTCCCTGCAATCTCCCAGAACAGGTTAGTTTCAGCAGGCTTGGATTTCACTATGATCAAAAGTGAAAATAATTCATGCAAAATATAATAAGAGATTGTGATGTTCAAAGTAACCTTCAACGAATGGCTAACCTACAGCTGTGGAGTCAGGAAGCCACTCCTCCTGACCGTCAGGATTGGAGAGGGAACACAACACAGTGCAGTTAATTGTTGGAATTCCTAGTGTTGGGACTGCAATACCCATCATCCCCAAACAGCTGTCAGCTGTTTGACAATGATGGGAGTTGCAGTATCCAACAACCAATTACTCCTGGAATACAGTGGATCTCAGGTTAGTAAACACATGCAGTTTCAAAAGGAGCTATATCACAGTTCAGTTGAAGTTGCCCTTGCCAACACAGCTTCAGACCGATTAAAAATAGGTCCATTACATCTTCGCACCCATATAAACCAGTAGAGCACGGTGAAATGGGCATAGGGATTGTCAGTGGCAGAAAGATATATTTTATAACCCACAGCTGTTAACGCCACTTAAAATTAAAAAAGCTCAGTAGTTCTTGGTGGAAACGTTAATTGACTTAATACTGATGTGAATAAGCCAGTCTTTTTGATTACATCCTATGCTAGTCATTTGGAAAGCAGGACTTTTGTTCTTACAGGTCATTAAAAACAAAGAAGCCATTATCAAGCTGGAAAGCCAATAGTTGGAAAAAAATGATTTTGTTTCTTTAAAGGGAAGTGACTG
Source organism: Rhinophrynus dorsalis (assembly GCA_037306005.1). NCBI lineage: Eukaryota > Metazoa > Chordata > Amphibia > Anura > Rhinophrynidae > Rhinophrynus > Rhinophrynus dorsalis. The sequence continues at coordinate 41,974,294 of CM074723.1, read as the reverse complement.
TTAGAGAGAAAATGTGGATTCATGCACAGTCAGACTGATTTGAAACACCTTTTTAATCAGCAAAAACCAACAAAACTGACAACTGCACTGTACTGCTACAAGATATATTTTGCTGCATTTAATACAGTAATTTGTGATCATTTTCATTAACTCGTAGGATGCTACAGATTTCTCCAAAACACTGATGGTGACATCTTTTTGCATCCAGGAGGGTTTCGCAAGAGGTCATCAACAAGAGATGGCCTTAAGTGGAACTATCACCCCACCTAAATTTGCCCCCAAAGAGTTACTCATCTGGCGACTAGCTGCTCAAGAGTACTAGTAGTAGAATTATTACCTCCTTATAGAGAATTCCTACTGCTCCCGGGACTGACAGCCAGGAAACAGCGCAGACATCTTTACATAGCGACGTATGAGCGTCTGTGCTGTAGGTCCCATCCAGTACCTTAAGGTACCAAGCAATGCCTCCTAGAGTGGACTGGAACTGACAGCGCAGGAGCACAGATGTCACTATGCAAAGATGTCTACGCTGTTTCCTGGCTGTCAGTCCCGGGAGAAGTGGGAATTCTCTATAAGGAGGTAATAATTATGGCGACTAGCACTACTGAGCAGCTAGTCACCAGATGGGTAATTCTTTGGGGGCAACTTTACGCAGGGTGATAGTCAGTGGCGTAACTATAGGGGTCTCACCCGCAACAGTCACACCAGGGGCCTGGCTGCCCCCTGCGACCCCTCCGCCTGGTGCCCACAATCTCCCTCAGGCTCTCTAGCAATGCAGAGCGCTGGGAGATGGCATCATCTCCCAGCGCTCTGCATTACAGAAGAGGACCGCGTGGGAGAACAAAGCGCCAGCCCGTCTCTCCTGCCACTCCACTGGACCACCAGGGATTGGGAGGTAGGAGATGGGGCCATTGTGGAGGGCCCGGGGGCCAAAGTGGCCGGGGGGGGGGGCCATGGCACTTCTTGCACCAGGGCCCGCAGGGTTCTAGTTACGCCTTTGGTGATAGTTCCGCTTTACTAACAAAAATGTATCCGTTAACCTTTTGGGAACCAGAGGGATGGACAATGCATTGCTTTGCCCTCCCTTCTGATCCTCAAGGGGTTAACAAAAATAATAAATTGAGGACTAATTGTAAAATGAGTAATCACAGCTACTGTAGTTAACATATAACTAATCTAAACATAGGGCTCTTGCTAGATTCCCATGATACCAGGCCAACTTAATGCATTATTGGTACACCAAGCAGCCCAGCTTCTCCATTACTATTGGGAGATTAGCACCATTACATCTCCAAAGCCTGCAATAAGACTGCTTTGCAATGCGTTGCGTACCCTCTTGCACTCAAAGGATTAAAAGAGATATTACTATGTAAAAACATATATATTGTAGTGTTTGTCACCCTGAGTAAAACAAAGGTACTCCCACTGCTGAAAGGTGTTTTGTGCAACAGTTAATAGCTCAAACTTTTTAGGAGCAGTATCACAGTGGCCTGAAATTGCACAGTGGTGCTGTTGCTACACCATCCTATGGAGATTTATGTTGAGCTGTCCATAGGATGGTGTAGCAACAGCACCACTGTACAATTTCAGGGCACTGTGATACTGCACCTTACAGCAGAGGGAGTACTCTTGTTTTACGCTACACAAAGGGATGAACGCTACAACATATTTTTGCATTTTAATTATTACTATCCCTTTATTGAAGGACACAAATTATAAATATTTATAGTTATTTAGGTCACACAGTCAGAAAGACAAAAATAGCTTATTGTGCTTAATCATATCCTTAAAGGGATAGTAAAGTTTCACAGTAACAGCAGCTACAATTAATCTTCATAATATTTGGCCCATGGAGAGTGTTATTTCAATACTGTCAGACTTGAAGTTCAAGAGTAATTGAATGATAAAGTATCCCCCTCCCGACCCTTTTACTGATGTAATAATGCTCACCTCAGAGCAGCAAGGTGGTGTCCAGATGGCTTGCTGAGAGGGACAATCTTCAATTAGCATAAGTGAAAAAACTGTCAATGGGCCCAGGATTTTCATTGTTCTCACAGTAAGAAGATTACCCCTTGCTGTGAGCTATCTGGTCTGTGGACCAGATTCCACATCTGAGGTGAGCAGTGTTACACTAGGTAAAAGGGGCAGGAGGGGGAAACTTTATCATTCAATTACTCTTGAACTACAACTCTGACAGTATTGAAATAACACACTCTATGGCCCAAATACTATGAAGATTAACTGGAGCTGCTGTTTTTGTGAAACATTACTATTCCCTTAAATATACATTAGAAGCTCAGCTTTAAAATCTTTATCAAAGGCTTCATAGAAAAAAAAAATGGGGCACCCAATGCACATCAAAGTGCCCTTGTTAAGATCCTTTGTCCCATATCCACAGCCAACAGAAAGAGACAGGCAACTGCAATCCGTTCTTATGAATGCCCCTTGTAACAAATAACCAGACAGATATCCGCAATACTGCAAATAAACAAAGAGTAGGCCAAAGGAAAGATTTCATACAAATGTATATATTACACGTACACAGACGTACATAAACTGTCTCTACTACATCACAACAGAGAAGCCTAGATGGGTGTGTGTGACTGACGTGCATACTGTAAATGTGTGTACATAACAATGTGTGCTTTATGCAAGTGTTTGAGAACATGATTGTACAAACATGTTTTCTTTACAAAGAAAAAGCATCCCCTGTACAAATGTAAACTAATCATACTTTTATCCAACCCTTTGGAGGACCCAAGCAGTGTGCAAAACACGTTGACAAGTAATGCTTTGCATGCCCCCACTGGAACTTAATGGGTTAAACAGGCCTATCTCTGGCATCTGCTATTGACAGCAGTACAACTCTCCCAGCCTCTTTAAAAACTATGTATTTAAACAAACAAGCATACCAAGGTCTTTTGACACAATGAAGCAAATGCCTACAGGTCATGTAAATGAGAAATTCTAGTGCAAGGATTAGATGGTTAAAATTAAGGAGAAAAAAATAAAAGACATTTTAGACAGGACAGGTTCAAGCAGCTAATCCTTAACCCCTTGAGGACAAGTAAGCCGTGAACCACACTGCAAAGCACAACATTTTGTTCCTCAAAGGGGAGGGTTTAAATAAAATGGAGTTAACCCTCTGAGTGCCACAGGGGTTGCGTACTCCTCTGGCACTCAAAGGGTTACCGCTCTTTAGCTACAATGGAATGCCCACCCCCTTTCAGCACACAGAGAGTTAATAAAGCGCCTCTTTATTTGATGACAACATCCCTATGCAAATAAGCAAGACCTATTTTCCAAGCCTCTATTGAAAATGGCTTAAAAAAACCGTGATGTCATCATTCTGCCTGCTAATTAATGTAAATCAATATATAATAAATTACAGTCAGAATTAGATCACACCCTGACACAGGCAAAAACTGGGATGGCCTGCAGCACTGAATAATGATCCCTGAAGGTAATCCTTTCATGGTGACAAATAATAAATATTTAATTGGATTCATTAATAATATTTTGATTCAAAGAATTTTGCAAAGAAATGAAATAAAAACGTAATCCAGATTGGGAAACTCTGTATATACCTATCACAGTTTACCCTATAGATTTCCCTGATAGTCAATCCTGCCCACTCTGGGCACCTAAGGGGCCTGTTCAGCAAGCTAAAGGAGGTGCATTTCTAGAGCAAGCCAACTGCACCAGAGGGTTAACCCTTTGAGCGCCAGAGAGGGCACTCAAAGGGTTAAAATGACATTCCCATCAACTGGGATTTAAATGGGGACGTCTAATCCCTTGAACCTCCTTTTAAATCAGTGAACATGTTCTTTTCTGCCTAATGTGCAGTTTTCTTGCTCCACATTTGCACCTATTTAGCTGGATGAATAAGGTCAATGGGTTTTTTTCCCTTTTTTGTCAGCTTACCCCTGCAGTTAAGCACCACCCAAATCCATACTGATCAGCTGATTATTTTCACAGCACAGTCACAATAAAACAGATATAATAATGCACTGTGTATATGAAGCCTTCCAATGTTAATCAATAACCCTCTGAGTGCCAGAGGGGTACGGAATGCATTGCAATGCATTCTATACCTCTCTGGCACTCAAATGGTTAAAGCATATGTGTGCGAGACAAATTGTTATTAAAAAACGTAATAAGCAGTAAAAAAAAACAAAAAAACAATGCATTATTATCCATTTGACTGCCCCAGATGTATCAAACACATTGCGATGCAATGCGGTGGGTACCTCTGACACTCCAAGGGTTAATGCTGTGTGTGTATGTGAAGCTGTCCAATTTAATTTAATAAAGTTTTTTTTCTATATAGGGGTGTACAATGTTGATTACATTTCGATTTGCATATATTTCAATTAAAAATAACATATTAAACCTAGAATGATTGTTATATATAACCCATATCCAATTTAATGTGATAGCAAGTCTTGCTTAACCCCTTCAGTGCCAGAGTGTTATGATAACTGGCACTGAAAGGGTTTAATGCACCTTATACATATGAGTGTGTATGTTTATTTGGATTAAAACTCATATATTATTAATACTAGAATGATTAGTGAATATAAAGCTTGTGCCAACTGAATATATATGCATGTGTGTATTAAGTCTTTGAAAGATATAAGGGTGTCCAACGCATTGGGAGGTCCCCTCTAGCACCCAAAAGGGTTAAATGCAATTCCTACATATTTATATAAGAAATCACATATTAATGCCAGAATGCATGGTTTGTATACATATTGTCTCCTGTGTGGTGTGTATTGCTTATTCACAAATATTTATTTCAGAAATCAGATTTCTAGGTCATGATGCTACAGAATGTGAACACCTTCCCCCATTCAATTACCAATGCATTGCTCTATGTATACACAATTCACTGATCATTATTTTCTCAGCACCGATAAGGATTTGCTTACCCTGTAAAGAAATGAATAGGGATCCTAATTAATAGCACATATGGGAATAAACCCTGTTCATTTTCATTTAATTATATCAGCCATTGGGCAGTATGAGACATGAATAAAAACCAAATACAAACAAAAATCACTAGCTATGTTCACCTTGAGCAGCCAGAGTGGGTGTAACCCTTTGATCGCCAGGGGGGTGTGCAAGGTTCTGACACTCAAAGGGTTATTTAAATCCCCAACGTTTCTTACCTTCATGTCACTGATGATTGTCTGGAAGAGTCCTCCAAGGGCACTGCACTCCTTTTCTATAACAGCCTCCATATTTTATTTTATTTTTTCAGTCTTGGATCAATCCAGATGAAAGAAAAATAAAAGGGAGAAAAAAAATCTTCCACAATCAGAAGCAGGTATCCCCTCCAAGATGGGTATCCCCCCTTTTTAATATTTGACTGCAATACAGCAGCAGCAAACTGCAGGGGATTCCCCCTCCCCACTGTATGTGCAAGTGCAGAGATCTGGGGAAGGGATGGGCTGTGAGACCCCCAACTAGAGACTTGTGCCTGCAGCTCCCAGCCAAACCAGCTGATCACCTGACTTCAGGAACAGGCGATCAGGTTTAAATGCCCCTGGCACACATCCACCGGCAGGAAGGTAAAATCCATTGTTCCTCATATAAGGTCATTGCCAGGATCCAGGGAATTCGGAAGGAGAGAGAGGAATAAGAGATATCAGATCTGCAAAGGGATCGTTGTTAATACAAGTGCAGCTGCCATGCACCACAATCCTGGTCTGTCAAGCTATGTAATGCCTTGGCTCTTCCCCTTCCGTCTGGATAATGCTGCCTGTAGCCTGGAGTTAGGATAGAATATATGCGCCCCCTACTGGACATTGGTGGAACTATCAACCTGCTTGTGCGCGCATTGTCTTCGATCCAAGCTGCAGTTTATAATTGAATCATCTCCTCTGCAACACTGATGGAAAACTAACAGCTCATATTAATTAACCCTCCCCTTACCTTATTATTATAGCAAATCTTACTTGGCCACTAAGAATACTGTCTTTGTGACGTTCCTAAACAGTTAATATCTTCAGTCAGTGCCTCACTTCCATGCTGGCAGACATTACAGTTGTTATTAGGACCACAGGACCACAATCTCCTCCCACTGCACATGGTAATCTTAACTGTTTACTAACCAGAGGGCTGTATAATGCAGTGGGAACTGCAACACAGGCTGGGGAAGATAGTATACATGAGGACATTGGATTAGAAAAGGGGCATGGGGGTGGAGAGGGGAATGGGCTAGATCATCTATTAGGGACTTGCCATTGTTACAGCCTGATAAAAGGCAGATATATTTGACAAAGAATGAAATCTTTAGGAATGGCAAAATGATAAAATGTATGCATGCAAATGCTCTCAGTCTGGCTGGTAAGATGGGGGAACTAGAAATGATTGCAACACATGAGCAGTATGATCTGATTGGAGTGTCTGAAACCTGGTTAGATGATACGTATGACTTGGCAGTCAATCTAGAGGGTTATTCACTTTTTAGGAGGGCCAGGGTTGATAAAAGGGGAGGAGGGGTATGCCTATATGTAAAGCGGGCCTTAAAACCTACTTTAAGGTAAGATATAAATGAAGGGTCCAATGAAAAGGTAGAGGCCTTGTGGGTTGAAATACACACTGGGGACACGCATAATAAAAATATATTAGTGGGGATTTGCTACAAGCCACCTAATATTGGGGAGTTGGAGGAGGCCCAACTTTTACTGCAAATGGAAAAGGCTTCTAGGTCAGCAAAGGTAATCATAATGGGAGATTTCAGCTATCCTGAAATTGACTGGAGCAATATGACTTCCAGCACAACAAAGGGAAATATTTTTCTAAGTATGATAAATGATCATTTTATGTCCCAACTAGTAGAGAAGCCAACTAGAAAAGAGGCCTTGCTTGACCTAGTGCTCTCAAACAATTCTGATATAATAAACAATGTACAAGTAAGGGAACATTTGGGCAGCAGTGACCACAATATTGCATCCTTTGAAGTTTGTTATGAGAAACCCAATAGCAAGGGTTTAACCAAAACATTCAATTTTAAAAAAGGCTAATTTTACAAAGTTAAAAGAAGTATTAGAGGATATCCAGTGGGATGTAATTTTCAAAGATAAAAATGCACCAGAATCATTTAATGTATTTAAAATGCTTTTAGGCAAATATACACGTCAATATATACCATTGGGGAATAAGCACAAGTGGAGTAAAGCAAAACCAATGTGGCTTAATAATGTGGTTAGCAGGGAAATGAGAAATAAAAAGCAGGCTTTTAAAGTGTTTAAGTCAAACGTGTCAGATTGTTACGTTCTGTGCTCCGTTTCACTCCCCAGCTGCTCCGTTCGGTGCTCCGTCTCCCTTCCGGGTCATCGCTTCTGCCGTCGCCTCGCGCATGTGCGAGAGTTTGTGCGGTTGTCTTCCGGGGTCTAGTGACGTCGGGTGTCGTGACGTCAGATATCTGAGCCCTATATAGTCTCTGTTCGCGCTTCTCTCAGCGCTCACCCGTCGGGTATCCTCCTGTCAGTTAGCTACCTAGCGTTTCGCGCTCATTCAAGTTTCCTCTATTCGTCAGTCCAATTTTTGACCTTTGGCTTGTCCTCGTTTGTTCTTCAGTCTCTTCCTTATCGGTACCGTGTTTTCTATGCTCGTTGCCCTCTCCAGTTTTTGACCTTTGGCCTGTCCCCGTGTTTTCTCTCTCGCCTCATCCTCCTCGGTACTTCATTTTGTCCTAGCCTTATTTCGGGTCTTCTTGTGGCACAGGTTCTCCTCATCTTCTTCCATATACATTATATTTAGCTATTTGCTATTCTCTGTGCTTCTTCCTGCCCAGAGAAAGTATCCAAATAGCTTACATTCTAACACAGGTGCATCATTTAAAAAATATAAAGAATGTAATAAAATCTGCAAAATCTAGCAAAAATAGAAAATTAGAGAAATATTGCAAATGAGAGCAAGAAGAACCCTAAACAATTCTACAAGTGTATTAATAACAAAAAAGTTAAGGTTGATATTGGTCCTCTTAGGAACCGAGAAAGGTGAATTGATTAGTGAGGATAAAGCTTTGGCTGACACCCAAAATACATTCTTTGCTTCAGTATATACAAAGGAGGCAGCAGTGACAGGCTATGGGCAAACGGACAGAACCACAGAATTTCCTCCATTATCTACATGGCTTACTGAAGACAAGGTCCAAAAGAGACTGGAAAGGGTTATAGTGAATAAAGCGCCTTGACCGGACGGTATACACCCAAGGGTACTTAAAGGGATAGTAATGTTTCATAATGAAAGCAGCTCTAATTAATCTTCATAGTATTTGGGCCTCGGAGAGTGTTATTTCAATACTGTCAGAGTTGTAGTTCAAGAGTAATTGAATGATAAAGTATCCCCCTCCCGCCCCTTCTACTGATGTAACACTGCTCAGCTTAGAGCAGCAGGGAGTGTCCAGGCAGATTGCAGAGAGGGACAATCTTCAATTAAGATAAGGGAAAAAGCTGAACAACCTGTCAAGGGGGGCAGGGATTTCATTGTTCTCACATTAAGAATTTTGACCCTTGATGTGAGCTGTCTGTTCTATGGACTGGATTTCACATCTGAGGAGTAGGGGCTTACACTAGGTAAAAGGGGCAGGATGGGGAAACTTTATCATTCAGTTACTCTTGAACTACAACGCTCACAGTAATGAAATAACACTCTCTATGTCTCAAATACTATGAATATTAATTGGGGCTGCTGTTTTTGTGAAACATTACTATCATTTTATGGAACTTAGTTCAGTAATAGCAAAACCATTATACTTAATATTTAGTGATTCACTTTCATCAGGCATAGTGTCCTGTGATTGGAGGAAAGCTGATGTAGTTCCATTGTTTAAAAAGGAAGCAAGATCCAAACCAGGAAATTATAGACATGTGAGCTTGACTTCCATAGTCGGTAAGATACTAGAAGGGTTATTAACTGACAGTATTCAGGACTATGTGAAGACGAACACTATCATTAGTAGGAATCAGCATGGTTTCTTGAAGAATAGATCATGTCAGACTAATTTACTTGCATTTTATGAAAGAGTAAGTAGTAATTTGGACAGGGGAATTGCTGTTGATGTAGTATACTTGGATTTTGCAAAAGCCTTTGATACAGTGCCTCACAACAGGTTACTGCATAAATTAAAAGGCTTCGGTTTGGGAGGTGCTATTTGTACATAGATTGAGAACTGGTTAAATGATAGATGGCAGAGAGTTGTTGTAAATGGTGCCGCAGGGTTCAGTCCTGGGACCAATGGTTTTTAATTTGTTTATGAATGATCTAGAAGTGGGAATTGAAAGTAGCGTCTCAATCTTTGCTGATGACGCTAAGCTATGTAAGGAAATACATACAGTGCCGCAGAAGGATTTAGATAAACTAAGTGAATGGGCAGAAAAGTGGCAGATGTCATTTGATGTAGATAAATGTAAGGTTATGCATTTGGGCTGTAGAAACAAACTTGCTACATATACTCTAAATGGGAAACAACTTGGGGACTCCTCATTAGAGAAAGATTTAGGAGTACGGATAGACTATAGACTTCACAGCAGTGTACAGAGTCACTCAGCTGCTGCAAGAGCAAATAGGATACTAGCCTTCATAAAAAGATGTGTAGAAGCAAGGGATGCTAATATTATCCTGCCTCTGTATAAATCCTTGGTTAGGCCTCATCTAGAATATGGAGTACAATTTTGAGCGCCTGTTCTTAAAAAAAGACATTACTGAACTGGAAAAGGTGCAGAGACTTGCAACAAAACTGGTAAAGGGATTGGATGAACTGAGTTATAATAGAGACTAGCCAAACTGGGTTTGTTTACATTGGAGAAGAGACATCTAGGGGGTGATATGATTACCATTTACAAATACATTCAAGGTCAATTTAAAGAACTATCCAATTAATTATTTAAGCAAAGAGCTGAGCTAAGAACAAGAGGTCATCCATTAAAGCGGAACTTTCAGATAATAGCAAGTCGCTATGCATTCATTAAACACATGGCGACTAGCTTGAAAATAGATGTATTACCATAAAAAAATAGCTGTGTCTAAAGGAATCCGTCCCATTTCGGGACTGACGGGCAGGTTAGTGTAGTCTATGCGCCTGTGCCGTCAGTCCCTTCCGGTGACCATATGGTGCAAAGCTAGTCGCCATGCATTTAATGAATGTTGTGCTTGCAGATAATGCAACTGCATTCAAAAAACGCAATGGATGCTTATCTAGCACAGAACAATATTGAAAATTATGACAGATGACTTCAAAGCAGATAGGATATTGATGCAGGGAACTATTTGACTACAAACTGGAGTCAGGAAGGAATACATTATTTTTTTAATTCCCCCCACACTTGGGAATAGATTGGAAATGGCTCCAGAGGGCATTTTTGCTTTCCTCTGGATCAACAGGGGTGTTTTTGGCATGGGCTGGACTTGATGGATGCATGTCTTTTTTCAACCTCATCTAGTATGTTACAATGTTAGTGATTTGAGCACCCCTCTGGTACTCAAAGGGTTAAGTATGCTTATATGCATTCCAGCAGTTGTCATGTCTGCCTCCATGGACCTGGCATCATCTAGGCAGATTGGAAATGTAATCTCTTGAGCAAAGGCACAAGGGCAGAATTCATAGGGGACATTAGGATTTTCTGGTTATAGTATCAAAAGTGGAGGGTTATTAATTGGAGGTGTTAGTTCTTCATTAACCATTTGAGTGCTGGATGGGATTGTAATGCTTACCTACCCCTCTGGCATGATATTAAAGGAACACTATCTCCTAAAATTGATTTTGGTTGAAATAACTTTAAATCGGAACTACCACCCGTTGCTAACATGGCCCCAAATAATTCCCCATCTGGCGACTAGCTGCTCAACAGCGTTAGTTGCCAGAATTATTACCACGTTAATGAGAATGGTACACTGCTCCCGGACTGACAGACAGGAAACAGAGCAGACATCTTTCCATAGTGACATCTGCGAGGTCAGTCCCTTCTGGTACCATGCGGTTCCTAGCAATGCCTCCTAGAGAAGGCTGGTAATGACAGACCAGGCGCGCAGACGTCACTATGGAAAGATGTCTAAGCTATTTCCTGTCTGTCAGTCCGGGAGCAGTGTATAATTCTCATTAACGCGGTAATAATTCTGGTGACTAGCGCTATTGAGCAGCTAGTCGCCAGATGGCTAATTATTTGGGGCCATGTTATCAACGGGTGGTAGTTCCGCTTTAAATATCATATACATATAGATGACACCTGGAAGAAAATGTTATTTTATGTTACATTCCTAAAATCTAATCTTAAACCTGCATTTGATAATGTGCAGACCAGTGATCCACTGCGCCAGTTCTTGGAGGACACCAACAGGTCATATCTTCAGGATATCCCTTATTAACACTTTGTGTGCCAAAGAGGTATCCAACACATTGTGCTGCAATGCAATGGATACCTTTCTGGCACTCAAAGGGTTAAGCAACGACAGCTCAGTCGCAATGACTGAGCCGCTGACTACTCACCTGTGATTAAGTAGACATGGAATTTAAATCTTACCTGATGGTGTGCCCCCAGGACCAGCATTAAAGGGACAGTAATGTCAGAAAAAAGTATTAACTATATGGTAGATACAATTAAAAGAGAGTACTTGCACTTATTCGTATCTCTCAAACCGTTATGGTTTGAGATACATAGGAAAATAAAGTTCTCCGCTCCCTCCCCTTTCTGCTTGACGAGCTGTAAAGCTGTCAGAAGCAGATTCTGATCGCTTGACTAGAGGCGGCTCTTCAGCAGTGCCGATATCTAGAGATAAATACTTCATTGGAATGTTCTACAACGTGTGTTTGCAAACCCGGCACACGCTGTAGACCATTCAGATGAAGTATTTCTTTTTAGGTATCGCTATGTTGCCGCTGCTGAAGAGCCACCGTCTTAACCAGGAACCAGGATCTCATGCCGTCAGCTATACAGCTGACTTATGAGAAAGGGGAGGGAGCGGAGAACTTTGTTTTCGTATATCTCTCAAACCATAATGGTTTGAGAGATCCGAATAAGTGCAAGTAATCTCTTGTAATTGTATCTACCATATGGCTAATACTTTTTTCCTGCCATTACTATCCCTTTAAGAAACACTGGCATAGACTGTCCTATACATACACCATTTGGTTAGTTTTGTTTGTGCTGTTTGTAATGACAGACAAAATGTTAATATATTGTTATTAGTACCCTTAGATATTGTATTTCATCCCTTTTACACATAATTCAACACTATCATTTCTCAAAAGCATATCAAGAATTCTATGGTAATGAGAGTCAGGGAGTTTTGGGAAAGGTAGGGGTGACAGCCCGCACGGAGCATAAGTAAGACTAGATTTGAGGCCTTAGAAAACAAACAGTTATTTGGGGGGGTTCTAGCACGGAGTACAGAGTATTTGAGTGTATATTCTCCCATATTATTTATTATATATGTATCTATCTATCTACCAATTAGCGTACCTTTTTAATGTAAGCATTCCCAGCAAAAAGTTGGTACCGTGTTCTGGGTTCTGGACCCATGCCTAAAGACTGGACCTTAGTGTCCTGATAGCTTGTACTTTCTATGTCCTCACCTCAGTTAGCCATTACAAGGCATCGTCTTTACATCACTTGTGAGTTCTTTGTTACAAATGTACACTGAATCCCATTATTCTGATCTAAGCATTATTGTATCTGCAGTTTTCTGTATATAGTGATCTCTACTGAACTCTGAGTGCAGGTCACACCTCTTCACAGCACGCAATGTGGTATCCAACAGACTTCAGTCACTGATAAGGGTCACTAGTCTAGTCTTTATCAGATTGTAAAGTGAAAAACTTAGCAGTGAATCACAACAGAGCTCAAATGCAATTAAAATAAACTATATAGATAGGACAAAGTGCTGTATGAAAGACACCTGCATAGGTAAGTAATTGTGTTAAAAAAAACATTAGCCACTCATTCCAAAGTAGAATTCCCCTTTAAAGGAACACTAACAACCAAGGTATCTATTCATCAAAGAACAAATGGCTGAACATGCAAGGTACAATTCTGGGGGGAAACTAGCTGCGCTGTAGAGAACACATAACAAATCCCATTGACTTAAATGTGGCTTTTAACCCTTTGAATAGTAGACCTGTCAAAGGCAATTTTGGGAAATATTATTTCTCCTCTATGTTGCAGTTGATATGTACCAGAAATGCACCTCTTTAGATTGATGAACAAGGCGAAGATTTTCTTACACATTCACAAATTCTTCAATGAGTAAGTATCACGTAAATCCACTGTTCGATTCCATCAAGTCCGGTTCCATCAGACTCTATGGAACAGACACATGAATAAGCTGTTTGCGTGTGTATCAAGGTAATGCTGGCATCGATGTCTTATTTTTCTGATTTTCCTGCCTCACACGTGCAGCACAGGGAAATACATCACCTAGCTCATATCCAATCTTGTCTGTGAATGATTGATGCAAAGTGCAGCTTATTGGATATACTGTTCTTCCAGCACTTTGATGGTTACTGTGCTGTCTAGTAGTAATGCAGGCACACACTCAATTCTACTCTTTGAAGGGACAAGCCACTTCCCTCATTTACTGCAGGTGTACAATCCGGGTTAAACCTAAGAGGAGATAAAGCAATAGTCAGCTCTCACAGCCACATCCTTGTGGTGACAGTAACATACTCGTCAGGAACTGAAACAGCATGGTGGGAAGACATGATGTCATAACCCACCTCTGCACATCTTCCTAGGAATTGTCGCATTGTCCTGCTCCTTGAAGACCACATCCTCTCCTCTCATCTCCCCTACAAAGAAAGGACACAAATGCCACACACAACAAAGAACACATAAGAGAGAGAGAGAGTATACTACTAGCAGCAGGTCAGGGTCTTCTCCATCTCCTTAAAGTCTCTGTGGGCTCCCATCTCACAGGAGGTCATCACTCTCACACAGACCGTGAGGTAGATGGATGGCTGGGTGTCAAATTGTTTGAGGATGGCCCTTGATCGGCAGGTTTTGACACAAGTGAATACTCTAGGGCATGATTTGTGTGTTCGGAACACAAAAACCTGTCATCCTCAACATCTGCAGTAGGTACCACAGGTGGATAGTGGCTTCTGTAGTGATGGAGGTCATGGGCCACACTTCAGGCCATTTGGAGTACGCATCAATAGGAATCAATTATGTTGTACCCTACACAGGCCTGGCAAAATCTAAATGAACTATTTCCCAAGGTGTGGATGACCAGTCCCAAGGTTTCACAGGAGCCAGAGAACCTTCTGGGCAAGTCTGTACCCAGATCACAATGTCTGCATCTTTAGAAGGCCATTGCATCTCCAACCTGGCTGTATGTTTCATGCAAACAATTCCAAGGTGTCCTTCATGGAGGATCCGCAGTGTCTTGTTTTGTTGTGACATAGGAATCACCAGGTGATTACCCCACAAGATACATCCTCTATGAGAGGTCAGTTCCAGCTTATGGCATGTGTTGATGAACTAGAGATAATAGTGGATCCTGTGTTGTTTCTTCAGCAATTAAGTCTGAGCTGTAAGTGGAAGTAAATCACTTGGTGTGAATCTGTCATCCAAGTATGGCGATGAGCCATAGAATGTTATACCACATATTCCCTCAACAGCAAGAGGGACAAAGCATCCACATTGGCATGTTGGTCATGTGGGTGATACTGGACCCCATAATCAAATGCTCTGAGATAGAGAGCGTATATTTGGAGTAGTACAGCTGTCATGGCTGCAATCCCTTTTTTGGTTTAAACATGGATAGTAAGGGTTTGTGGTCTGTAATGAGGGTAAACCGTTGGCCATATAGGTATAAAAGGAATTTTTGCAGGGCCCATATGGTCGCTAGAGCTTCATTGTCAATTTGAGAATGGTTGCTCTCTGCTGGAGTCAAGGACCTTAGAAGCGAATGCTACAGGCTGCTCTGATCCATGAGACATGGCGTGCAATAAGACCATTCCCAATCCATAGGGTGAAGCATCACAGGCTAAGGTCACAGGTATTAAAATATAGTATTGTACCAAAACTTCGGTCTTTAAAATGAGATGTTTGGTGGCCAGGAAATCTTTTTGGCAAGCAGTCATCCAAGGCCAGGGTGTCTTGGCTTCTAATAGCCAATGTAATAGATGCAGAATGTGTCCCAGATCTGGTAGGGACCTGTGATAATAGTTCAGGAGATATACTCATAATTGTGTGCCATTCGTAGGAGTGGGAGCTTTAACCAATGCTTGGACCTTCTCACCAGATGTATGCAGTCCCTTTTTATCAATTACTGACCACAGAAGGTCAAGAAATGCATGAAAAATTCATACGTCTCTAAATTAGTTCAGTGGTCCCTGTGATCTTCATGTCATCTAGGAGGCATTTTGTGTGTGGAATTCCTGCCAGAATTGTATCAATGGTACACTGCAAAATAGCCCTTTTATTAATACACTCCCTTGTGGTGATAATTTTTAATGGTGGCTGCTGTCTAGCTGCATTTCCATTTGCAAGTAAACTTGTTGCAGATCAGTTTTGGAAGACGTATTTCCTCCTGTCAATGAGGCAAACAACTCTTCTATGGCAAATAGAACAGAATGGCCTTCCCACCTACCATAGATGTTACTGTCCTTGCATTCCTTTGACTTTTTCCAGTCGGAGTGAACACGTTCTCAAATTGATTCCATTGTTCAGTGTCCCCTGGGGGACTGGACTGTAACAAAGGCGCCTAAGGTTGGGTGTGAGGAGGACAATTTGAACACTTCTCTTCCTTTTCAGACAGGGTTGCCTATCATGCAGAGTGATGAGCTTGCAATTGGAAAACATCTTTATTATTTCCATGGCTACCACAATGTCCAAAGCTGACGTCTCAGTCAACTGACTGATAATCTTTTTCTGTATTGCTTTATTTTCAAGGCCACACATGAACTGATCTCATAAGGTCTGGGGTAAATGTGCCACAACATTGCAGGTAGAAGCCAGTCTGCATAATTCTATGACATATGCTTGAATGGACTCCACCTGGATTTGTTTGCGAGAGTAGAAACTGAATTGTCACCAGATCCTTAAACAGCTTCTCTAAAGGATTTACGGATGCTAACAAATCTTTAAAATTGGTGTATGGCTTCCTTCCCACCACCATTAAAAGAGCAGGAGCTTGATTCACTTCAGAGATATCAATGACATGGAAAATTAGTTTAAAAGCTCTACATATGAAGA
Source organism: Rhinophrynus dorsalis (assembly GCA_037306005.1). Classification (NCBI taxonomy): domain Eukaryota; kingdom Metazoa; phylum Chordata; class Amphibia; order Anura; family Rhinophrynidae; genus Rhinophrynus; species Rhinophrynus dorsalis. The sequence goes on along the minus strand of CM074723.1, from coordinate 41,958,089 downwards.
CCACAATTCCGCATTCTTGTTTAATTCTTGCAATGTACCAGTCAAAGACAGGGTGACCTAAACTGTATCTTTAAGCCAAATATCCAAACATGTAGTGTAATCCCACATGGCAAGTCTCCCAACAGAGCAGGAAGTCTCAGTACCTTCTTATGGAGCCTTACACAGGATGTACACACCAGCAGAGGAACAACAGGAGCCATGCACAGTAATTATCACTATATAGCCAGAAAGGTAGGTATCCTACATAGAAACATTTACGCATTCCAGGAAGAAATGTGTTTTTTTTTTTTTTGTATTGCTTTTAACAGAAGGTAGCAGCAGTAGAACTATGTTCTTATCACAATGTACAAGTAAATGAGAGATCTCTCTGCTGAACTACTGCTTCCAAGGCCTAATCAAAAACCTAGGGGTCACCCCTTGAAATTAGAGGAAAGGGAGTTTCAACTTCAGCAGAGGAAGGTTTTTTTTACAGTAAGGTCTGTTAAATACTGGAATTCCTTGCTGAAGGATGTGGTAATGGCAGATACAATGGATACATTTAAGAAAAGATTAAGAGTATGGACCACAGAAAAGTAGTAGGGCACTGTTACATTTCTATATATGTGAATGAGCCCTTACAGTGCTTTTCATTATACAGCTGCGTTGACATATCATAGGGGTCCACACAATATTTGTGATAATTTGTTGCAATAAACAAGACCACATCCCTAGTCTACACCATTTAAAGCAGAGTTAGTTCACAGTGTTAATTCAATGAATAGAATGCTGTGTTTTATAATTAGCCAATAGACAAGAGAGTATAATAGACTCTCTATACATAACTAAGAGCTTTATACTTAATACCAGAAATGTTTTCTTGTTTGGCTCTATTCTTGGCTGAGCAATAACTCCTTACAAGGAAGTCTGGCAGAGAATTGTAATCCTCTGGGCCAAAATGCTTTCTTCTGACAAGTTTGTTCTGAAAAAACAGTTTAATTAAGTTTGTGGGAAAAGTTTTGAAGTGCTCACAAGAATGGCCTGTGTTTGGGGTTTTGTGGTCAGGAAAGGTTACAGCAAATAGATTCTCTGCTCTGAGCACCAAGTTAAAGGGTCTTATGTGATTTTGGAGCAAACCAGTTGTACAATAAGGCAGGGGTAGCAAACCTTGTCCTCAAGAGCTACCATCAGGATACCATGTTTTCAAGATTTCTCCATGTAACAGTTATGTGTGTGTTTGGGTTTGTTGATCAATTAACCCTTTAAGTGCCAGATAGGTAACCAATGCATTGCGTTGCAATGGGTTGGATACCTCTCTGGCACTCAAAAAGTTAAAGGAGCAGTAAACTTTTTTAATGAAAAAATATATATTGTACGCCATTTCCTGTTGAGTAAAATAAGTGTACTCCCACTGCTGAAAGATACGTGTTTTCAGAGTTATTATTGATCAAACCTGCGTTTTTTTTTTTACATAGACCAGACAGATAACAGAAGGGGACAATCTTTTTCCTATGAGAACAATGAAAGCCCTGCCCCCCTTGACAAGTTTTTCAGGTTTTTCCCTTATCTTAATTGAAGATTGTCCCTCTCTGCAGTCTACCTGGGCAAACGGGCGGGAGGGGATACTTTTTCATTGATTTACTCTTGAACTACAACTCTGACAGAATTGAAATAACACTCTCCAAAGTCCAAATACTATGATGATTAATTAGAGCTGCTTTTATTATGAAACATTACTATCCCTTTAAGCCCTCCGTAATTAAGCCCCACCTCTTTGTGACACTAATCGTGCCAATTATATCCCCCAGCAGCACCACATGGCTAGAAGAAAAAGTTTTCAGGTATGCTTTGGGGAATATTTTGACCCCAAATCATGGACCCTATTTTCAGAAGAAAACTGCTGTGAACAAACAAACAAATCCCCATTGATTTAAATGGGTCTTTTAACCCCTTGAACGCTAGAGAGGTCTCCAACCCATCACTACACACTGTGGTTCAGTTAGTTTGCTACAGAATGACTCCCATTTTTAAAAGGCCCTAATTAGTGACTGCTTTAATAGAATGAACTGGATTAATACGTATGCAAATCAACTCACGATAGAGAACAAATTCAGATGACCATTGATGTAAAAGGGCGGTCTCCAACACATGGCTTCACAATGCATTGGAGACCTCTTGTGCATTAAGAAGGTTAACATCTCCATTTAACCCTTTGAGTGCCAGAGAGATATCTAATGCATTGCAGTACAATGCTTCGGATACCTTTCTGGCACTCAAAGGATTAAATCAGTGGGGATTTAGGGAATTTCTGTGGTACAATTGATTTTCATCCAGAATTGCTGCTGATCTTCTTTGTAAATAAGTCTCTAAGACTCAAGATTCTATCACTTAATAGTATTGTTTATCCTTAGCGTGGGTTTTATCTGTGTCTGGGTGTAACTCATTTGGATTGGGTACAGGCTCACCCTAATGTACACACTGATATAATCAATAATAACAAACATGATGGGTGTGCGGGTACTGATGTGCTTCTATGTAAAACTGGGACAACATAGAAAATAAGATCAATAGAGTTTACCACGATCTTGTATTATGTACATGTCAACCAAGATGTGCTAATATAACAGGTTTAAAAAAATCTACATAACTTTGGAAAGTGCAGCTTAAAGACACAATTGCGCACAGCAAAAAAAAATAGCTTTCTCTGTATTATTAGGTAAATTCTTTTACCCATTCTTTGACCTCCTGTTCGGTTAGTCAGATTTTCAGTGAGATTATTGTTGCCAGACAAAATTAGTTCACCAATATTCTGAATAAGCCCCTCTCCCAGTCATAACACCATGATTGGCTAGCTGAGGGTTGACTTTACGCACTACTTCAGCTAGATGCTGATTGGCTGGGAGGTGAGGTTATTCCAGGGCATGTCCAATGCCTTGTATAACCCCATACTCTCAGCCAGTGGGGGTGTGAAAACTAATTTGAATAGGGATGGGTATATAAAAGCATTTTTTTCTCAGTCTGGCTCAGGCAGCGGATTAAGGGGGGGGGGGGTATTTTAGTTTGATAGGCTGCGGAGGAGAAGATGGCAGTGGGATTTTGGGATGTTTCTTAATTTATTTTGAGCATATGAATGAATGTATTTGAACAAATGACTGAATGTGTTGTCTGTGTTTCTGAAACTGCGTGTTCTGCACCATTCATTTGTTGTATTAATCCGAATGTCACTAAACACTACATTTTCGGTAAAATTTTGCATTAGTTCTGAAATGAATGCACAAGTCTAAAAGATAGTAAATAAATATGCCCGGCTGCTTTATGAAAGACACCTCCTTAGGCACTTTGGTGAGATAAATGAAGGCCCCTTTCACATGGGCAACACCTAAAACAGAGAGGCTGCATTGGTGATGTGCTGTGCTGAGCTATGGGACCACTATCACCTTTGTGAATGCACCATAGTCCAACATACTGCACCTGTACTGTGTTCACTCAGGAATGCAGTAACCAAGCTGCAAGGAAGGTCTGTAGGGTGGCCTGTATACAACAAAAGGGAAAAGAAGATCAAGCGCCAACTGTCCTATGTCCAAGGGATAGATAGTCAATCAGTATTCCCAATGATAGATGTTAATAAGGTCTCACATAAATAAAGGCGTCAAAGAGGTCTTGTATTAACTTGATAGTGGTATGGGTCTTGATGTACAAATAATAGCCGTCATTCAGTGTAATTCTTTACTGTAGAAACACACAGAGAAGATCGATTCTAAGAGTAGATCTGTATATAGGTGAGTATCATATCACAAGCCCCCATACAGGTAAAACTCACCAAATGTATAACTTGAGTGTGTATCTAAGAAGCCCGGACCGGCTTATGTCAATATCCTCCAGTATGTCAAACAGTAATAATACAAAGTGAGCTCATGTAGTAGGTACCTTGGGTCTCTTCAAAACAAAAACACACAGAGCGGCATATCTGAGAGCGAATCTGTATAGAATAATAATCTAAAGAGTGTCCCCTACAGGACCAGACTCACCGGATATATGCAGCATGTGTGTATGAGGGACCCGACCCGGTCACAGCCCACAAGGAATTCAGCAAAGACAATCCGCGTGGAATATTAAATATTGGAATTTATTGATAAATTTCCCTACGCGTTTCGTGGCTCTGTTGTCCACTTCGTCAGAGGATTAAAAGATACAACCACAGGCACATCATATATATATTCATTATGAAAGACGGCCATTATTTGTACATCAAGACCCATACCACTATCAAGTTAATACAAGACCTCTTTGACGCCTTTATCTGAGACCTTATTAACATCTATCATTGTGAATACTGATTGACTATCTACCCCTTGGGCATAGGACAGCTGGCGCTCGATCTTCTTTTCTTTTTCCTTTTGTTGTATACTATACATGATAGGTGGTACCAAGAACACCTTGATCTGAGCAGCCTACGAGTAAGCCCTTTCTTGGGATATTTATTTTATTAATTTAATCTTTCATTTATTTGATTCGACAGAGATTATTTAGGAGCGCTTTTTTGTGTCTGTTCTGTAGGGTGGCATGTGAGGCTGTCTGAACATCTTTTACAGGAACACTGTTGGAGGTTGTTTCAATGCATACAGTATCTCATGCAGCCAATAATATAAGACTATGCTCACATGGCCTGGCTGTCAGACACACCCCTGCTGCATCTGGATCATGGTTGGCACAGGAGAAGAGGAAAGGAACATGCAGAAAGCAACATTTATTTCTAGGGTATTGTAGTTTCCCTTTAAAGGGAAAGTGAGACTTAAAATGTAAAAAATAAAAAACATATGTTGTAGGTTTTATTCTTTTAAAAGGATAGTAATACTTAATATGCAAAAAATAAATATTATATACTTGAGTAAAACAGAAGTACTCCCACTGCTGAAAGGTTTTTTTTTTTTTTCCAGTCCTATGATTAAGTACCTTAGGTACGAAACGCGTTAGGCGGTCGGCTTATGGAAGGATCGAGTTATATCTGTGCTGTGTCTTGTATTATGTATTACACATGAGGTTTTGTCCTCAAATGTTTTTAACTGAACATTATAATAAAGAGCGAAGTTTTTATTGAACTACATGGCTGCTCGTTGATCGGTGGGTCTGTTGAAGCGCTTCACACCTGTGTCATCTTGTCTGTCGGAGTTTCATGGCTGGAACTGTGTGAGGTGCTCCGGACCCGCAAACAGAATAATATCTGGTGAGTGATATATTATATATATGAATCTTACTAAAGTTAGGCTTGTAGCGTTCCATTTTTCATAAAATAATTTTTTTTTTTCAAACGTTATTACAGATCAGACTTGATTTTTAGGTGCAATATCACAGTGGCCTGAAATTGTACAGTGGTGCTGTTGCTACACCATCCTATGGACAAATTAAGGCTGTATTATCTTTTGAAAAAAAAAAAAAAAAGCCTTTCAGTCATGGGAGTACTCTTGTTTTACTCAGGATAATAAACTCTATTTGAAAAAAAAAAAATAAATAAAAAAAAATAAATAAATAAATATATATATATATAATATTACTATCTTTTTAAGAGGATGCCAACTTCCATTCCCATAATCAGTCATAGTATTAAATACATAGTAATGTCAAGGTATAAAGTTAAAAGTGATTATTTATTATCATTTTTATGATGGACGGTACCTTTGTAAAAGTCCATATCGTTGTATTCTTCTTGTAAATTTATTTGAAAGTTTCCCCCTCTCGCCCCTTTTCCTACATCATGCAGAGTATCCTCAGATCTGAACGCCGGTCTGTCTGGACGGATTGCAACGAGGGACAGTATTGTGTCAACATAAGGAAAACCCTGACCCCCTTGACAAAAGTGGGTGTGGCCAGCACAGCCCCTCAAAATTTGGAGCTCTAGGCAGGTGCCTACTCTGCTTATTGGGAAATATGGCCCGGTGTGGGGGTTCAGTCAATATCATTGAGTAAACAATTGATACCTGAGGCAAAGTAGGCTCCAGTCTGAGACATTTGCTTTAAAGCAATGGTCCTCAAACCTTGTCCTCAGGGACCGCTAACGGGTTAACACTTGTTGATTCTGAACTTGAGCGCAGGTGAGTGAGTATAAATGACAGAGTTTCTGATTAAGGAAAACTAACAACTAAAAACTGATTGGGGGTGGGAGACCCACCAGCTTAATAAATAAAAAAAAGTGTATGTCTGAGAGTGTGTGTAAGCGTGAGTGTGTGTGTATATGTATGAGAGTGTGTGAGAGAGTGGCCATTGTGTGAGCCAAAGTGCAGGAAATCTGAACAGAGACTGACTTTTATTTTGCCAGTCCCTTTTCAAATTTGTCCCATTGGCTGGGATGTGGGGTTACGCAGGGTATGGAACGTACCCTGCAGTAACTTCACCTCGCAATCAATCAGTTTGTACCTGGAGGAGTCACAAATGCACATTTTGTCATCCCTCCAGCTCGAAGCTGATTGGCTGGGAGGTGTGGTTACTGCAGGGCACGTTCCATACCCTGCGTAACCCCACATCCCAGCCAATGGGACAAACTTGAAAAGGGACTGGCAAAATAAAAGCCAGGCTCTGTTCAGATTTCATGCTCTTTGGCACAGACAACAGCCCAAGATGGTACTGCCAAGGGTTTTTTTTCTCTTTATGGTGGCAGCAGCGGCAGCAAGCATTTACAGGGGCATTTAATTTTATTTATTCTTTTTTGCTTTATAGCCTGCAAATAAATTTAAAGAAGAAGAAAGACAACTTACAGAAGAAAGAAGACTTAATGAAGAAGAAAGAAGACTTATAGAAGAAGAAAGAAGACTTAAAGAAGAACTGAAGAAGAAGACAGAGACCATAGTGTAGAAGACCCCGCTGGGCCTACGACTTCAAGGTAAGTGTTTATTGTTAATGCTGTGAGGCATGGGCCATGGGTTAATGTTAGCTTTACGGGAATTTATCCTTTGAGTGCCAGAGGGGGTATGCAACGCTCTGCAATGCATTGCATACCTGACTGGCATTGACAGGATTAATTATTGTTTAGTTTGAATTATGTTTTTGGTAAATTGGATGTATTGCTATGGGGCTTAGGGCTGATATGAATTTTTGTCTCTGGGTGTCAGGAGCATCATCTTTTCTGGATGCACCCCCCCAAAACATACCCTATTTTAATAGCTGTAACACCTGCATGTTTTTTAGCATTTACTGTTATACTGCATACAAACAGATATCTTTTTTTATTTGATAATTATCAAACTTTTAATGAACAATTTTCCCTTTTAAGATTGTTTCCATACATATTGTGCAATTTAGTCAAACAATGAGAACTATCTCTTTAAAAGTAAAATATGCCCTTGGAATAAGTGACTTTTAATATGTCTATCAGAAAGACAAAACTAGGCAGGTGTAATTTATACAACAATCAGACATATGGTATGTAATTTTTTTTGGCATTTAAACTATGATGTAATCTGTAACTGAGTGGGGATATTTACTCCCTTGATAATGTGAACAATGCCCTTTAGAATCATAGGCAGGGCATCATACAGCTATAGAGGAGAGACTCTTGAGTGGGCTGACTAGGGCAATAGAGAGAGAGTGAGACTCTTTAGAATCATGAGTGGGCTGGTTAGAGCAATAAAGAGAGAGAGAGAGAGAGAGAGAGAGAGAGAGAGAGAGAAAGAGAGACTTTAGGGCTGTGGGGCTGGCTAGATCAAGAGAGAATGGTTTTAGAATCATGGGTACAATAGAAAGAGAAAGCAAGACTCTTTATAATCACGGGTGGGACTGTCTACAGCAATGGATAGAGAGGGAGACTCTTTATAATCATGGGTGTGGCTGGCAACAGCACGAGAGAGAGACTGACTCCTTAGAATCATGACTGAAGCTGACTAGAGCAATAGAGACAATGAGAGAGAGAAACACTCTTTAGAATCTTGGGGGGGCAGGCTAGAGCAATAGAGTGAGTGAGAGAAACGCTCTTTATAATCGTGGGTGGGGCAGGCTAGAGCAATATAAAGTGAGAGAAACACTCTTTAGATTCATGGGTGGGGCTGGCTAGATCAATAGATAGAGTGAGACTCTTTAGATTCATGGTTGGGGCTGGCTAGAGCAATAGAGCAAGTGAGACTCTTTAGAATCATGGGTGGGGCTGGCTAGAGCAATAGAGAGAGTGAGACTCTTTAGAATCATGGTTGGGGCTGGCTAGATCAGTAGAGTGCGTGAGAGAGGTTTTAGAATCATGGGTGCAATAGAAAGAGAAAGAAAGCAAGACTCTTTAGAATCATGGGTGGGGCTGGCTAGAGCAATAGAGAGAGTGAGACTCTTTAGAATCATGGGTGGGGCTGGCTAGAGCAATAGAGAGAGTGAGACTCTTTAGAATCATGGGTGGGGCTGGCTAGAGCAATAGAGAGAGTGAGACTCTTTAGAATCATGGTTGGGGCTGGCTAGATCAGTAGAGTGCGTGAGAGAGGTTTTAGAATCATGGGTGCAATAGAAAGAGAAAGAAAGCAAGACTCTTTAGAATCATGGGTGGGGCTGGCTAGAGCAATAGAGAGAGTGAGACTCTTTAGAATCATGGGTGGGGCTGGCTAGAGCAATAGAGAGAGTGAGACTCTTTAGAATCATGGGTGGGGCTGGCTAGAGCAATAGAGAGAGTGAGACTCTTTAGAATCATGGTTGGGGCTGGCTAGATCAGTAGAGTGCGTGAGGTTTTAGAATCATGGGTGCAATAGAAAGAGAAAGAAAGCAAGACTCTTTAGAATCATGGGTGGGGTTGTCTACAGCAATAGAGAGAAAGATTCTTTAGAATCATGAGTGGGGCTGGCTACAGCAAGAGAGAGTGAGAGAGAAAAAGAGAGAGAGGCACTTTACAATCATGGGTGGGGCTGGCTAGAGCAATAGAGAAAGTGAGACTCTTTAGAATAATGGGTGGAGTTGGCAGAGAGCAATAGAGGATGAAAGCACCTCTTTAAGATCATGACTAAGGTTGGCTAGAGCAGTAGGAGAGATAAACTCCTGTAAATCATGAGTTGGGCAGGGACAACTACAGACAAACAGCCCTACACATGATTCTAAAGAGCCTTCAATACATTCTCAAGGTAGTTAAATGTCCATACTTAGGGCTGGATTGCATTACAGCAGTAGAGAAGTTTTTCCAACAAAAGCATCATAAAAGGTTTTTTTTAGCCTCCTTTCGACTCTTGCCATTCCATTCATGCCGGTACTCGTCCTGAATTTGGCAATTCACAGTACTTAAAAAAACTGCAAAGAGTTGCATTGTAAATGGCCATCCTGCTATTACAATGAATCAGAAGGACCATTGCAATACTCTCTTTTGAGGATAGACAAGCTAGCTCAGGGCTGTTGAGCCTGGAAAAATGCAATTCAGCAAATCAGTTCTGACCTACAGTCAAAATGCAATTGCAAAACTGAGCAGCTGGAAATATCTGCTGAAGGTAAAAATTGCATTTTGGGGAATGTTTTCAGTTGCAATGTAATCTTGACCTCAGTTATAGATTACAGCAGAGTTTAGCAGCTCCAATTAATCTTCATAGTATTTGGGCCATGGAGAGTGTTATTTCAGTACTGTCAGAGTTGTAATTCAAGAGTAATTGAATGATAAAGTATCCCCCTCTTGCCCCTTTTACTGATATAACACTGCTCACCTCAGAGCAGCAAGACTGTCCGGATGGATCACAGAGAGGGACAATCTTCAATGAGTATTAGGAAAAACCTGAAAAACCTGTCAAGGGGGCAGGGTCATCCTTATGTTCACAGTAAGAAGATTGTCCATTGCTGTAAGCTGTCTGATCTTAAGACCAGGTTCCATATCTGAGGGGAGGCAGCTTACACTAGGTAAAAGGGGCAGGAGGGGGATACTTTATCATTCAATTACTCTTGTACTACAACTCTGACAGTATTGAAATAATTCTGTCCATGGCACAAATATTCTGAAGATTAATTTTAAATTGAAAGTTTTTGTGAAACATTACTATCCCTTTGAGCGCCAGTAGGGCACGCAATGCATTGCAAAGTAATGCTTTGCGTGCCCCTCTGGCACTCAAAGGGTTAAATATAAAACACAAACAGGAAATAGATAGAAGCGACTGATGTATATAGGATAAACATTTTCTGACCCCCATAGCCCTTCCTATATTTTTCCTTAATGGTGCATAGGAAGTGCAAGTTCAGGCGATGTAAACACAGCGTTCCCATTCTCTGTTGTTTGATGTGCACCACTGTAGGTTCAGACAATGCTAAATGTTTACTGAAACAGATCTGAAGCCTATTGTTTTAGAAGCATCCTTTAGAAGACTAATGGGGCAGGAAACAAAGGGGTATATTTAATCTGAATTCCCATAAGGAAAGCAGACTTAAAATGAATTATTGTGATACCCACAGGGACTTTCCAAAGTGAGAGAGTCCTATGTATAAAAGAAAAGATGCGCAATTCTGGAGCATGCCAACGGCACTTTAGAGGACAAGTGTGCGTTCTCATTGATTCCAGTGGGACTTTTAACCCCTTGCATGTAAGAGAAGTCTCCACTGCATTGCAAAGCGTTGCTTTTGAGACCTCTCTAGCATTCTGGGGATTAGACTCCCCATTTAACCCTTTGAGTACTGGAGAGGTATCCAATGCATTGCAACACAATGAGTTGGATACCTCACTGGCGTTCAAAGGGTTAAATCAATGGGAATTTGAGGAATTTGTATTTGTCCCCTATGGTGCATTTAATATGCTCCAGAATTGCTCATCTGTATTACCTGATCGTGGCCTGAGCTAATGTAAGGATGATATGGTTATCTGATGGTTGTCTGCACTAGTGTAAGGGTGATTTGGCTACCTGGTGGATGTCTGGGCTAGTGTAAGGGTGATTTGGTTATCTGATGTTGTCTGGGCTAGTGTAAGCATGATTTGGCTACCTGATGGTTATCTGGGCTAGTGTAAGGGTGAATTGGCTATCTGGTGGTTGTCTGGGCTAATGTAAGGGTGATTTGGCTAACTGATAGTTGTCTGGGCTAGTGTAAGGGGGAGCTGGTTATCTAGTGGTTGTCTGGGCTAGTGTAAGGGTGATTTGGTTACCTGGTGGTTGTCCGGGCTAATGTACGGGTGATTTGGCTACCTGATGGTTGTCTGGGCTAGTGTAAGGGGGATTTGGCTAACTGATGGTTGTCTGGGCTAGCGTAAGGGTGATTTGGTTACCTGGTGGTTGTCTGGGCTAGTGTAAGGGTGATTTGGTTATCTGGTGGTTGTCAGGGCTAATGTAAGGGTGATTTGGCTACCTGATGGTTATCTGTGATAGTGTAAGGGTGATTTGGCTACCTGATAGTTGTTTGGGCTAGTGAAAGGTGATTTGGCTACCTGATAGTTGTCTGGGCTAGTGTAAGGGTGATTTAGTTACCTGGTGGTTGTCTGGGCTAGTGTAAGGGTGATTTGGTTATCTGATGGTTGTCTGGGCTAGTTAAGCATAATTTGTCTAACTGGTGGTTGTCTGGGCTAGTGTAAGGGTGATTTGGTTATCTGGTGGTTGTCTGGGCTAGTGTAAGGGTAATCTGGCTAAATGATAGTTGTCTGGGATAGTGTAAGGGGGAATTTGGCTAACTAATGGTGGTCTGAGCTAGTGTAAGGGTGATTTGGTTACCTGGTGGTTGTCTGGGCAAATGCAAGGGTGATTTGGCTACTTAATAGTTTTCTGGGCTAAAGTAAGGGTGATTGAGCTACCTGATGGTTGTCTGGGTTAGTGTACGGGTGATTGGGCTACCTGATAGTTGTCTGGACAAAGGTAAGGGTGATAGGTCTACCTGATAAATATCTAGACTAGTTTATGTGTGATTGAGCTACCTTGGTGTTGTGCAGACTGTAGTGAGGTGAATGAGCTCCTTTGATGTGTGTCTGTGCTGGGGAATTGTCTATCACTGGGGTGGTCTAGTATAGGGTAGGAGGGAGAACTGTAACAAAGGTGAATTTAATCTGTTTGCTGCCACAGGGAATCCTAATGCATACAAGACGGCAGTGGCATGGGTTAAAACATCTCTTACCGAGATGATTTCACATTTTTTCAGCCTCAATGAAGAGAAATAATAGCTGGAATGGCAAAGCATTGCAGTCAGTGACAGCAGACCACCCTATTCCAGTCCATTTCACATGGAGCAAACTGCAAGTTCCCAACTGTCCCAAGTGTCCTACTGTTCATGTAAATTGTCGCTGGCAACTCACACATTTACTGTCTCTTCCCTCTCGCCCCAGCCTGCCAGGTTTGTCCACTGAAGAGTGAATAAAGTAGACAGATCATTAGTGGAGTTAGGGTGTAACCAGGTACACATAACCCTCTCTGGGTGACTTGCTCTACCACCTTTATCTTAGGGCCCCAGTGACTTGCAACCGTGAAAGCAGTAAAGATACAGAAAGGATGGTCTGCACAGCAGCCTATGGGGAGGTTGCCACCAATGGGGAGGTTGTTGATGGAGGTTGTGAAACTCATCACTTATGGGCACTAGTTCCTCACACAGGCCAACCACATAGCTGGTTTTACTTCCAAGGTGCCCCTAGGCAAGGCACTCTAGGTGCCCTTAGCTCCACCCATAGCCACACCCCCAGTCTTCATATGACCCCGCCTTCTGTCCCAGCCTCTCTTTCCTGGCACAAAAAATACCCTTGGCTTATAGCAAGCAAGGACACAAAAAAGCTTCAACCCCTTGGTTGCTATAGAGATCTCCAACGCAATGGTTCACAATGTGTTGGCGATCTCTATACCACCCAAGAAGTAAAATTATATCCTGTAAAGGCTTATAAAACTCATAAAAGGATATTGAGATTGCATTGGCCACACCCACAATTCAGAACGTGGGTGTGGACAGCACTGCCGAGGCGCCCTTCAAAATATGGCGTTCGAAGCAGTTGCCTACCCTGCCTATTGTGAAATATGGCCCTGGCCAAGCATTAGACACACCCCTCCTGCGTCCATATAGTTGGTGGGAGCAGGATAAGGTGATCGAAAGAACAGAGCGGCAGAACTTAGCAGGGGGCTGCTATAGCTTTGTCTAACATGTAAATCACTGGAATGTTTTATGATTTGATTTCCCCTAGAACTGCATCACTTTTACTTTGTGCATATGGCCTTATAAGTGGAGCCTCTGCACTGGAAATCAGATTCCTGCAGCTAGCACCTAATTGATGAGCTGTGTTGTCTGGGGTATTCAGGGTCCTGTTTAAAGCAGGATTTCCTGTGCTTCAGCACCAAACCTTCACTAATACTTTTTATGTTTGATTGACCTTTGCTTTCCTGTTTGACCTGCTTTTTTAACTGAACTTTGCTATGTTCTTGAACTCTCATTGTTTGCTACAACCCTAACATATGCTATGTTACAGGACTCTGCTGTAACTTCCAGGGTAGGCAACTTTGGGATCTCTATCTATTAGGGACTATGCCATGTTCTTACCTTACCATACCATACCTCCCAAGTGTCCCTCTTTTGGAGGGAAAGTCCCTCTTTGAGACCCAACTCCCTCTTTCCCATCCTGGCATCCCTCTATTTAAGAGATCAGCAATTTTTGTTTGTTTATACTTCAGTGTATTTGTTTATAAATTAAGTCATGAAATAACCCTAAACTTATCGATAATGCCCCATCCACCAGTCACGATCCCAGCAACACCACCCAGAACAAATGTGTCCCTCTTTGGCCATTTGAAATGTTGGGAGGTCTCTTATTTAGCACATGACAATTGTCAGCCTACTTGCAAAGCATGTGCTACAACTAGTGTGTGTGTGTGTGTGTGTGTGTGACAGCAATGACTGTAAGTTTTATAGCTGATATTACACGAGATCAGCAGAGCAATACACCATTAAATGATACCAGCAGAGCAATACACCATTATAGAATGAGGTCACCTTGTACCTTTCTTATTGGAAAATTGCCCCAGGGAATGATTTCTATTGGCAGAAGTTATTGCTCTGGCTGCTTACCACTAGTCATATTGAGGTCCTACTACATCTAATGAGTTGCCTAATTCACATGCTGCTACCTGCGTTAGATAGGTTAGGAGGAGATTGTCAGTGAAGGCAGCCTAATCCAATGAAGTGGGACTCCAGTGGAAAAACATACAGGTTAATTGTGATAGTTATTAAAGGGGGCTGTATACTGGGAATTAGTGGCTTTTTGTGCACAAAATAAAACATTTATGAGTTTGGCTTTATAAGCCCACTTTGCCAACCTTGAAAATGTTATGAGGCTGCACCCAAATGGTTAAAGTGCCAGAGAGGTATCCACTGAATTGCATCTTCTCTTGAAGAAGAACTGCCACTGAAGCCAGGTTTGCATTGGGGGCTCCAACAGATCAGCCATAGGACCCAGAGGGAGTCAGAATAGTGACCTCAGTGCTCCCTTGTTGACCAGTGATGATAACTGCAACAAAGAATGTGATGAGCACCCATCGAGATTGAACAAAATAAAGGGTTTGGTTCTAAGGCGCAGTGGCCCCTCAGTGGTGCTCAAGTGACATTTTTTTCTCCGATGTGCAATTGCAGAGAGGAAATTTCCATGTTAATTTCAGCCTGGTCCCACCCATTGGCAGTCTGACTGAAATATCAGGCAAATCCTCTCTGCACGTGAGAAACAGCACAACCACAGATGTACGTTTTGGCCCATGTGGGCCTCATCGTGTGGTGCAGCTAATTCCCTCTAGACAGAAGAGAAAGGGCCCATACTCTTCCAACTTAGAGAGACCTACAACAAAGAATGTGAAGAGCACCCACTGAGAACGAACAAAATAAAATGTTTTGCTCTAAGGCACGTGCCATAGCAGGAAGGAAATTTCTATGTCCATATCAGCCTGGTCCCGCCCTGAGACAGTCCAGCTCTGATGTCAGGGAAATCTTCTCCACAAAAGAGAACCAGCACAACCACAGAGTACGTTTCAGCCTACGTGGGCCTTGTCAGTGTAGCACAGCTGATTCCCTCTAGGCACATGAAGAGCAAGGGCCCATGGGAGTGAAAAACGTGACTTGTAGCGCCATTGAGGGGTCACTATGCCTAAGAACAAAACACTTTCTCTGTCATCCAATACAGGTTACTGGTAACTCTGGGAGGCGATCCGCCCCTTAGTAGGCAGGAACAATTCTCAAAGTGTATGCAGGGGGTGGAGCCTCCCTCCTCCTTGGCTGCAGCTAGCCAACCAGCTCCAGAAAGATTTGTTCCTTGGTGCAGACAACACCAGGCTGAGAACAGTTCTGCTATAGTTTTAGAATCTTTTTTTATTTTTCTGTTAGACATGGAATACCACCATTAGGCGGATTACCACAACGGACAATGCCCTTCGATGTGGCTAGCTCAGTATCCAGGTGCTTTTTTTGGACCTTAAGCCCTGAGGGGGAAAATCTTGGTTACAAGTGCTTCCCCATGAGTTACCCACTGAGGTTACTTCTTACTACATGGTAATCTGAAGACAGAAGATCTGCAGGAAAGGTGAGCAACCCTTTGAGTGCTCCAGGTCCACATGTCCCACAGTGACCCTCCGCAAAGGGGAGTATGTCTGGCGTTCCTATTGCACACTCCTGCACTCATTGGGTATATCTGTCTGTCTGTTGGGTGTTTGGAGCAGGTTTATGTGGTAACTTAACCCTTTCACTGCTGGTTTGGCTTTTTCTTTGGGGGGGGGGGTGTTCCTAACACTTTTCCTACTGGTTTAGTGTTTTCTGAGTATCCTCACATGTTCTATTGCAGTTATCATCCCTGGTCAACAAGGGAGCACTGGACTGGGGCCATTATTCTGACTCCCTCTGGACTGTGAGGCTTGTACTTTGACCCTAAAAGTCTATGGGGCTTCACATGCAGAAAAGTATGTGGATTTGAGACACAGACATTCAGGTTCTGTCCCAGAGGGCCCAGGTCTCTAGGCCTGCACAGCTGCAGGCAGGGCCGGCCCAAGACATTGTGCTGCCTGGGTCCAAGGATGAAATGCTGCCCCCCCTCCGCACACCAAAACCGCGCCTACAAAAACATCCCACATCCTTATTTATATTAACCCCTCTCCTGCCCCTAAAACCACATACAACTGTAATGTTTTTTTTTTACACCCCTTGTACATCTTTCTCCCCCCTTACCTTTTTACACCCCTTGTGCCTCTGTTTTCCCCTCTTTTCACCCCTTGTGCCTCTTTTTACCCCTTGTGCCTCTTTCTCCCCCTCTTTTCACCCCTTGTGCCTCTTTTTTCCCTTTTTACCCCTTGTGCCTCTTTCTCCCCCTCTTTTCACCCCTTGTGCCTCTTTTTTCCCCTCTTTTCTCCCCTTGTGCTCTTTTTACCCCTTGTGCCTTTTTCTTCCCTGTTTTTATCCCTTGTGCCTCTTTTCCCCTCTTTTCACCCCTTGTGCTTTTTTCCCCTGTTTTCACCCCTTGTGCCTCTTTTCCCCTCTTTTCACCCCTTGTGCCTCTTATTTTCCCTCTTTTCACCCCTTGTGCCTCTTTCTCCCCCTGTTTTCACCCCTTGTGCCTCTTTTCCCCTCTTTTCACCCCTTGTGCCTCTTATTTTCCCTCTTTTCACCCCTTGTGCCTCTTTCTCCCCCTCTTTTCACCCCTTGTGCCTCTTTCTCCCCCTCTTTTCACCCCTTGTGCCTCTGTTTTCCCCTCTTTTCACCCCTTGTGCCTCTTTTTTTCCCTCTTTTCACCCCTTGTGCTTTTTTCCTCTGTTTTCACCCCTTGTCCCTCTTTTCCCCTCTTTTAACCCCTTGTGTCTCTTTTTTCCCCTCTGGGCCTCTTTTTTCCCATCTTTTCACCTCTTGTGCCTCTTTCTCCCCCCTTTGCCTGTTTCTCTTCTCCATTTGGATCGCTCTCTCTCTTCTCCTTCTGGCTCTCTCTTCTCCTGCTTTTTACTCAGTCTCCCCACTGCCCTCACTGATGACAGCCGGGACCATGTCATATGCAGAGACGCCGCGTGGTGCATGCTGGGATTTTCTTCGTCAGTCTGGGTACCAGTTTTAAACTTGCACTGGCCTCCGAACAGAGGAAGGAAACCCCGGCATGCTCCACACGGCGTCTCCGCATGTGACATGGTCCCAGCTGTCATCAGTGCGGGCAGTGGGGAGAAGCCGCGCAGGAAATAACATGCCTCGGGGGGCAAATTGCCGCCCCTGTCAGAGTGCTGCCTGGGTCCATGGACCTACCGGGACCCATGTAAGGGCTGGCCCTGACTGCAGACTTTATCTGATGTCTGTTCCTGTAGGAACACAGATGGCAAAATATGAGAATCACCCTTTAACCCTTTGGATGCTAGATAGATCTTCAACATATTGCCCTACATTGCATCCAAGCGTTTTGTTTTATAAATAATGTGCAGTTGTTTTGCCCTAGAATCTCTCCATTTTTGTCTTTAGCTCTTAGGGGAGTTGTTAAGTCATTTTTGAGGGGGACTAAAGCTCCAGGGGGCCAATACATTAAAGAGGAGATGCACTGGCGAAGTGTGTCTGGTGATGTGTAGTGATCACTGTGCCGTGAAGAATCCGACTCATTTCGCCATATGCACTAAGAATTATCTATGCAAGGGGAGGGAATTTATCCCCTTAAAAGGATAGTAAACAGCAGCTCCAATTAATCTTCATATTATTTGAGCCTTAGAGAATGTTATTTCAATACTGTCAGAGTTGTAGTTCAAGAGTAATTGTATTGAATTGAATCCCCCTCCCACCCCTTTTACCTAGTATAAGCCACCTCCCCTCAGAAGTGGAATCTGGTCCACAGACCAGACAGTTCACAGCAAGGGACAGTCTTCTTACTGTGAGAACAATGAGAGCCCTGGTCCCCTTGACAGGTTTTTTCAGGCTTTTCCCTTATGCGAATTGAACATTGTCTCTCTCTGCAAGCCACCTGGACACCACATTGCTGCTCTGAGATAAGCAGTGTTACATCAGTAAAAGGGGCGGGAGGGGGATACTTTACCCTTCAATTACCCTTGAACTACAGCTCTGACAGTATTGAAATAACACTCTCCATGGCCCAAATACAATGAAGATTAATTAGAGCTGTAGTTTTGGTAAACATTACTATACCTTTAAGGACCCATGATGGTCCTGGCATGTCATGGGTCCAACATGTGATAAGGACCCATGACGTGCCAGGACTGTCATGGATTTAAGGGCTCTCCACGTGGTTGCACGCCATTCGGGGGAACCCTCAACTGGATCTGCAAAAAAAAAAAAAAGGTCTGAGGTCCTTAACCCCTCCGCAACCACTGACGTGCCAGGACCGTCACGGCGGTCCAGCACTTAAAGGGATAGTAATACTTAAAATGTAAAAAAAAATATGTTGTAGGGGTTATCCCCCTGAGTAAAACAGGAGTAATCCCACTGCTGAAAGGTGTTTCATTCAAAAGTTATTAATTTTCAAAGTTGAATTTTTTAGGTGCAACATCACAGTGGCCTGAAATTGTACAGTGGCGCTGTTGCTACACCATCCTATGGAGATTTATGGTCCCGGGACCAGAGCTGTCTATAGGATTGTGTAGCAACAGCGCCACTGTACAATTTCAGGCCACTGTGATATTGCACCTAAAAAATTCAACTTTGAAAATTAATAACTTTTGAATGAAACACCTTTCAGCAGTGGGATTACTCCTGTTTTACTCAGGGGGATAACCCCTACAACATATATTTTTTTACATTTTAAGTATTACTATCCCTTTAAGGACCAGTGATGGTCCTGCACGTCATGGAGTTCAGGGCTCCCGGTGCGGCTGCACTCCGGAAACCCTGAACCGGAAGTACAAAAAAAAAGCTCCGTAGACGCCAAGTGCCGGCCGCGCGTGCGCGCGCCGGTCCTTAAGGGGTTAAATTCCGGCCGAGTGCACACGTGGCCAGTCCTTAACGGGTTAAGCTTAACATACAAGCTTAACAGACCTCAGCACCACAAATGCCATCATCTCTCTGCAATGCACATCCCTTTAGCCCTGAAAGGGTTAAGGTAGGTCAGTTGTTTGTGGTCACTGAGGTACAGGGTTAGAGACCACAAATATTAACCTCCTGGGTTCTGGAGAGGTCTTCATTGCATTGCTTTGCATCCAATGGGGTTTAACTCTTTGAGTGCCAGAGGGGTGCCCAAGACATCCCTCTGGCACTCAAAAGGTTACAGTTTTAGGATAGGACTTTTTATGTGAGCTACATTGGGCAATTCTGGTCCAAACCAACTGTCTCTTAGGGTACAAGTAAAAATTCCCATTTAACCTTTTGCATGCCAGAGGAGTCTATACAGCATTACTTTGCAATGCGGTGTGTGCCCATCTGACACACAAAGGGTTAATTAAATGGTGCTTTTAATACTTTGATCGTTCAAAAGCTACCCTTAATGTGTTGGAGACCTTTCAAGCATTCGAGGGGTTAAAAGCCTCAAATTTAGGGGAATGTAGAGAATTATTATTCATTCCCTGTGGCGCAGTTGGCTGGCACCAGAATTGCTCCTGTGTGCATGACCCAACGCTTCTGCATTTATCTGCACAGTCCAATGTAAATAATATACCGAAAGTCAATGAGCCTTTTAAACTTGCACTGAAATCGGCAGCTGTATGGAAAAGCTACAACAATATTTGTACATCTCCTAGCAGATCCTGCTCTGGAGTCTTTCTTGTTTGCGTCTATAAAAAGCAAATCTGTTCGTCTGCATCAGCTTGTTGACATAAGTGGAGCGATGCTAGCAATCTGTGATGCTAACTCATCTATGAATATACACACAACCAACGCCATTGCCTGGAGTGTTTACGGTCTGAAGGCACAAACACAATGAACTAGAAAGTCTTTTCCACGAAAATCGAACTCTTAAGTACAATGACTGTCATACTATATATCTCCATATTTATCAGCATGACTTTAGTAATTCATTTCTTTTTTTTTGTGCACAATGGAGTATGCTACATTGAGCAATATTTTCATAGTATCTATACAACCCATTTTTTCCTCATCTAGAAGTTCACGTTTTATTGCTTTTACTGAGCTTTGGTTTTAATTTTATAACTGTCTGGCGGTATAGGGATTGCACGCATGTGTCCAGAACATTCCAGCCTTCCAGGTCACAGATTCTGCTACACTGAGGAGAGATAATGGGTTAGATTAGCAGAGCTCTCCATTGGAGGAGATGGGATCTTTATTAGGGGACAAAACTAGCAATATTTTATATGGGGGGTAAACATTCCATACCTCCCAACATTTAAAATTGCCAAGGAGGGACTATTGTGTTTTAGGGGGTGCTGCTGGGGGTGTGGCCGATGGGCGGGGCTTTAACGTGAATTTTTAGGCTGTTTCATGACCTATTGACACCTCCTTGTGTTACCTAATAAATGACTTATAACAAGACCAAAGTATGTTTAAAGAAACAACAATGGAGTTTTATTGCTGTGGAGCAATGTGATACACTTATATGCACCACACAGTCTGATCTCCTAAATACAGGGACACCAGGGTGATACACTTATATACACACCACAGTCTGATCTCCTAAACACAGGGACATCAGGGTGATACACTTATATACACACCACAGTCTGATCTTCTAAACACAGGGACATCAGGGTGATACACTTATATACACACCACACAGTCTGATCTCCTAAACACAGGGACACCAGGGTGATGCACTTCTATACACACCATACAGTCTGATCTCCTAAACACAGGGACACCAGGGTGATGCACTTATATACACACCACACAGTCTGATCTCCTAAACACAGGGACACCAGGGTGATACACTTATATACACACACCACACAGTCTGATCTCCTAAACACAAGGACACCAGGTTGATACACTTATATACACATCACACAGTCTGATCTCCTAAACACAGGGACATCAGGGTGATACACTTATATACACATCACACATTCTGATCTCTTAAACACAGGGACACCAGGGTGATACACTTATATACACACCACACAGTCTGATCTCCTAAACACAGGGACACCGGGGTGATACACTTATACACACACCACACAGTCTGATCTCCTAAACACATGGACACCAGGGTGATACACTTATATACACACCACAGTCTGATCTCCTAAACACAGGGACACCAGGGTGATACATATATATACACACCACACATTCTGATCTCCTAAACACAAGGACACCAGGGTGATACACTTATATACACACCACACAGTCTGATCTCCTAAACACAGGGACACCAGGGTGATACACTTATATACACACCACACAGTCTGATCTCCTAAACACAGGGACACCAGGGTGATACACTTATATACACACCACACAGTCTGATCTTCTGAAAAGAGGGACATTAGGGTGGGAAAGAGGGACAGAGGGATTTGGATCTAAAAGAGGGACATTTGGGAGGTATGTGATTCATTGTGGGGCAGATAAAGAGAAGGGTCATATACTGGAGAAGAAAATGAGTAGGCTTCTGTATTGGGGCAGAAAATGACCAGGGTTTGTATTTTATAGGGCAGGATTAGCAGGATTTTTTATGGGTGGGGTGAGCAGGATTTTGTATGGAGTGATAGTATAAGCATGGTTCTCTATGGCGGGGAGAAAATTGAGCATAGTTCTGTATGGAGGGAAGAAAATGTGCAGGGATCTGTATGGAGGGACAAAATTAACAGGGTTTTGAATGGAGGGAAAAAACGTACAGGGTTTTGTATTGGGGAGAGACTGAAAAGGATTCTGTATGGGGTAGATGAGAGTGAGAAGGGTTCTTTATGGGGGATAATGAGCATACTTCATACCTCCCAACGTTTCAATTTGCCAAAGAGGGACACTTGTGGTTTAGGGGGTGCTGCTGGGGGTGTGGCTGGTGGGTGGGGCATTATAGAGGATTTTTAGGCTATTTCATGACCTATTGACGCCTCCTTGTGCATCCTAATAAATGACTTATAACAAGACCAAAGTTTTTTATTTACACAGACTAATGTAAAAACACATATACTGATGTTTAAATAAACATTAATGTGAATTTTATTACTGAAGAGCAATGTGACACCATTTTATACACACATCACACAGTCTGATCTCCTAAAAAGAGGGACATCAGGGTGGGAAAGAGGGACAGAGGGATTTGGGTCTAAAGACGGACTGTCCCTCCTAAAGAGGGACACTTGGGAGGTATGATACTTCTGTTTTGGGGAGAGGATGAACATGTTTCTCTATGAAGGGAGAGAATGAGCAGTGATCCGTATGGAAGCAGAAAGAATGAAAGGATTCTGTATTGGGGGATGATCAGCTACCTGTATGGGGGGATAAAATAAACAAGGTTCTGTATGGGGGAGAGAATGAGCAGCGTAGTGAGTGTGTGTGTGAGAGAGAGAAGAAAGTGAACAGGGTTCTGTACAGGAGTGAGAATGAACATGGTTTTTAACGTACGGCATACTGAATGAGAATTGTTTCTAAAGTAATATACCAAAGTCTGCAGTTAAAAAGTACGTCTGTACAGTGTGGCTCTCAGACATCACTTGCTGAACCCTAGAAATGTCTTTTAATGGATCCAGAAGTCAAAGGTCATCAACACGTGTTTTCACTATTTGAGAATCCATTGTGACTGCTGCTTATCAGTCTGGTCCCAGACAAAGGCTGTGTTGTCCATGAGCATGGTTTGTGGACTTCAAAAGAAGAAGAAAAAAAAACAGTGTTATTGAAAATACATTATGCTTGAAACCTTCAAAGCATTGAAGCAAAACACTGAAAGAACTTTGATGCAAAGCTTTCAATTAAAGTAGGTGTTAATGTTTGTCAAGGGAGTGTCTATCAAAAATAAGCACCTTTTGATGTAAACAGTCTGTCCATATCTCTCTCTCTCTCTCTCTCTATCTATCTATCTATCTATCTATCTATCTATCTATCTGTCTGTCTGTCTGTCTATCTCTCTATCTATCTATCTATATACATTAAGTGCCTGCTGTAGAAAACCTAAACAATAATTTTGTCATACCTCCCAAGTGTCACGCTTTAGGAGGGACAGTCCCTCTTTGGTGTGCATGTAAGTGCTCTACAGCAATAAACTCACAGTATTGTTTGTTTAATCCCTTAACGACTGGCTGCACAGGCACGTTGCGGTCACTAAAGGACCACGGAGCTTTTTTTTTTTTTTTAATTCGTATTCCGGACTCCCTAAACAGCGTGCAGCCGCGGGGGGAGCCCAGAATTCCATGACGGTCATAGTACGTAATGAGTCATTAAGTCAGATCTACCCATGACATACTATGACCGTCAAGGGTCGTTAAGGGGTTAAACATCACTATGTGTGTTTCTAAATTAGTCTGTGTAAATAAAATACTTGGGTCTTGCTTTATCTTTGTATCTTTGCCTCAGTAATCAGAATGTCTATGGGCAATGCCCCCCAGCACAACTCATTTTCTGCTCTTATGCACTGGCCTAAAAATAATGCATCTGCATTTGGGATATGTATGATTTCACATAATCATTTTAGTGCAGACAGCCGCACACAATCTGGCAAACAAGCAATGAACGCTACTCCTACAGCATGAGAGGAAAGTCCTGTTTGCCTGCTCACTTTACTCTTGGCATGTTAAGGGTTTCCTGGTTACTGACTGACTAATCACTAGGTTGGCACAAGCACAAGAATATCATCTAGATAGTATTTAAAGGGATAGTAATACTTCCTTTTATCTTTATTTTATTTTGTAGGCATGAAAAAAACATGAAGAACGATATAAGTCTTATCTCTCAAACCTTTATGGTTTATGAGATATTCACAAGCAAAGTTCCCCTCCCCGCCCCTTTTACCTAGTGTAAGCCATCTCTTCTCAGATGTGAGTCTGGTTGTATGACAGTACAGATAACAGCAGGGGACAATCTTCTTTGTATGAAAACAATGAAAGCCCTTCCCCCCTTGACAAGTTTTTCAGGTTTTTCCCTTATCTTAATTGAAGATTGTCCCTCTCTGCAGTCTACCTGGGCACCTCCCTTCTGATCTGGCTGAACGGGGGGGGGGGATACTTTGTTTGTGAATATCTCTTAAACCATAAAGGTTTGAGAGATAAGACTTATATTGTTCTTAATGTTTTTTTAATGCCTACAAAATAAAATAAAGATAAAATGAAGTATTACTATCCCTTTAAAGGGATAGTAATACTCAAAAACAACTTTAGTTCATATTGTAGCCCTTAAAAATACAAATTAAATGAGCCCAGCAGCATCTGTCAAACCTGTATGGTGTGAGAGATAGCCGCTTTCAAAGTTCCCTCTCCCCTGACGTCAGCGTTCTAGCTGACTGCAGGGGAATCCTGTCCCTGAAGAAGCGGCGGCTCTGCAGCAGAGCCGAGATCACATTATAGAAAAATAAATCCTTCACTGAAATGGTCTTCTACGTGTGCTTGGTTTGCTCTTGGTTTGCAAGCACAGGTAGAAGACCGTTTCAGTGAAGGATTTCTGTTTCTATATTGCGATCTCGGCTCTGCTGGAGAGCCACCGCCAGTCCCGGGACCGGATTTCCCTGCAGTCAGCTAGAACGCTGACGTCAGGGGAATGGGAACTTTGAAAGTGCCTATCTCTCAAACCATACAGGTTTGAGAGACGCCGCTGGGCTCATTTAATTTGTTTTTTTTTAAGGGCTACAGTATGAACTAAAGTTGTTTTTAAGTATTACTATCCCTTTAATAGGGAACTTAAAGTGTTAATAAGTCAAAGACCTATCGATGTTGAAGTCCCAGTGTACCTGACTGCTGTATGAAACTCTTGTTACAAGAACAATAACACCTCTTAATAATAACCAAAACTGGATCAACTGGTTTGCTCCAGAATTGCACCATTTTCCTTTGTACACCAACCTCAGTACGTATCATAGGAAACTTCATATACTGTAATATGCACAGCAGCAAACGTTTAGAAATTCCATAGTGCATGAATACAAAAATCATATTGATTGCACTGGGGCTTCCAAGCCCTTAAATGACTGTAAAGAAATGCATTGGAGACCTCCCTATCATTCAGTGGCTTAACCCTTTGAGTGCCAGATAGGTGCGCAATGCATTGTTTTGCATTGCATCCCCCCGGCACTCAAAGGGTTACAATCCCCATTTAAATAATTGGAGATTTGGGAAATCATTGGTTCAGTATTGTGTAGTTGGTTTTCAGCAGACCTGCTGTGAGGGATGGCTTGGGGGGCTGGATGCTATGTCAGGACCCAGTGGCGAAGGACTGATCAGCTGAGGATGGAGGCAACCCAGCTGAGCAAGTGCCAGATCAGGATGGATACACTTACAAGCCAAGAGATAGCAGAGAGAACCACAGTAGTGAACTCTAGAAGTGTCAAGGTAAAATCGTATTTCAGTTGACGAAGTTGGGCACAGGTCAAGATCAGGGCAGGTAGAATTTTAGCAGGATCAGAAGGCTCAGCCCAAAAGAAAGGGTAGGGGGATTTCAGGTGGAATACGTGGACAAGCAGGAGTCGGTACACAGAGAATGAATCCAGATAAACCAGAACCAATTCTTCTGCTCAAAAGCCTAATAATTAAGCAACTGGAGAGAGGCAAAGAGAGCTTATATTTGCACAGAGCTTGAAACTGTACAACATACGAGAGTATGTATATGTATATAGAAACAGAATCTGATGGCAGATAAGAACCATTCGGCCCATCTAGTAGCCCATTTTCCTACTGTAAAAACCTCCAACCTTATTTGGTCCTTAGTCTTGTCTTATGTTCGGGACAGCCTTATGCCTATCCCATGCATGTTTACATTCCGTCACTGTATTAACCTCTACCACTTCTGCTGGTAGGCTATTCCACTTATCTACCACCTCTCAGTGAAGTAAAACTTCCTTACATTACACCTAAACCTGTGTCGCTCTAGTTTTAGACTATGGCCTCTTATCCTAACATTTCTGCTCCTTTGAAAAGTACTTCCCTACTGTCATATCCCCTCTTAATAGTATATTTTCCTTTGGATTTTTATGTCCCAAGTGCATTATTTTACATTTCTCAACATTAAACTGCAGCTGCCACACTCGTATCCATTTTTCTAATTTACCTAAATCGTTTGTCATTTGGCTTATTCCCCTTGGAATGTCTACCCTATTGCAGATCTTTGTATCATCTTCAACAAGGCATACCTTTCCTTGAAGACCTTATGCAATTATCACAAATATAAATATTAAAAGAATGGGCCCCAGTACAGATCCCCGAGGCACCCCAGTAGTAACACTCCCTTCGTCCAAATATTCTCCATTGACTACCACCCTCTGTCTCCTGCCACCTAGCCACAGCCTTTTCCATTTAACTACTTTTACATCCAGACCCAAACACTGCAATTTATTAATTAGTTGTCTATGAGGGACAGCGTCAAACGCTTTACTGAAATCTAGATAAGTTATATCTACTGTTCCCCCTTGGTCTATTATTTAGTTACACAGTCAAAAAAGTCTATGAGATTATTTTGAAAAGATGTCCCTGCTGTAAACCCATGCTGTTTGGTACCTTGCAAGCCATTCAAATTCAGATATTCAACAATTATTTCCTTTAACATAGTCTCCATTAATTTTCTTACTACTGATGTAAAATGTACTGGCCTGTAGTTACCAGACTCTTCCCTGCTACCTTTTTTCTGAAGCAGTACTACATTTGCTACCTCCCAGTCTTCTGGAACTACTCTTGTCGATAGTGACTGATTGAATAATTCTGTTAAATGTTTTGCCAGAACACTCTTAAGTTCTTTTAATAACTTCGGGTGGATCCAATCTGGTCCCATTGATTTATCTGTTTTTACCTTAGAAAGTTGAAGTAGAACATCTTCCTCTGTAAACATGCATGTTTCCCATGTCTTGCCATTTCTTTTTTTCCTTCTTCTTCCTCTGTAAAACTGAATAGAAATATTCATTAAGACAGTCAGCTAGCCCTTTATTCTTATTTACATAGTTTCCATTTTTTGTTTTCAGTCTACTAAAATATGTTTTATCCCCCTTTTTAATTGACTGGGAAATTTTTCCTCTGTGTGTGCTTTGGTACATCTAATAATGCATTTGGCCTTCTTCACCCTAGTCTTCTACCGAAGTATATGTCTTTGTACCATCTAACCCACACACATACACGCACTAGAACACAGAATGGTGCAACTGTACCTGTGTACATATGTGGAAGGTAGGGGTGGGAATAAGCTGGCCTGCAGACACAAAAGATGGTGGATCCCAGGTAAGTAATGCCCCCCTTGTCCCCAGGACACCCCCTGGGTGGCCAGACCAGGGCAGTCAGGGTGGGAGCTATAGTATTTTTGCAGTAGATCAGGGGAATGGGCAAAAGAAGCAGACTCCCAAGAAAAGTCTTCAGGACCAAATATGAAAAAGAAAAGGGGGAGGTGCTCAAAGAGATAATACTGTATTTTGCATTTGGGCAAAATCCATAGAAAAGCATTCACAAATTATGCTGGCCACTTTCGATTGTCTAGTGGCTTCACAAGCAAGTAGGGGATATTTCACTGACCACCACTCAGATCTATTAGGAACAGCTGCTCTCCATATCATTACCTTCAAAAAAAGAAGGAAAACCAGCAAGAAACATGAAAAACACACACAACGAGGCACTTTTATGGAAAGAATATATAAATAATATCCAAATATGAATAAGATGTCTCTTGGTTACTCACAATATATTTCACACCGATTGATGGACCACAACTGGTTTGCGAGTGTCAGGGGTTAATTTCTGCCCCTGTACAGACACTCTGGCTTCACCTCAGGCAGTCCAAAATCAAGAGCGATCCACAAATCAATATAATAAATGTAACATTTTAATGGTATAAAACAATAAAAACAACACGTTTCTGGACATGTAGAGATCCTTTCATCAGGGTATCCAATTGGATAGAACAGAGCGGGACACCACCGCCACCTAGTGATCAATAAGCGACTGCACGACTTGCACACCACTTGTACCCAAAGTCGTATAGGGTTAACCAAGTGAGGGAAACTGATTGACTAGGAGGATAATAATGACTCACTCCCATAAGCTCCGACATGGAGGCAGGAAACCAGCAATAGTCGAACACCTCGTAAAACACAAAGAGATGGGACTGCTGAGAGATGCAACGCTCCTGGCTTTGACTTGCACTACCATGGAAACACCTTGTTGAGGGCAGTGGGCCAGAGGCAACCAAGACAAACGCGGATGCCCAATTTGAAGGTAACGATAGGATGCGAGCAGGTAAAAACAAAGTAGCTTCAATAGCCTGAGTCGGGGAGTGAACATGGAATACAGGTAGAATGCAGAGTACAATATACTTCCTAGTCCTGAAGGCCCAAGATAAGAACCTGTCGATGTGAAAGGAGTCAAGCAGCAGAATAGTCAAACAAGCAGAGGTGACCAGGAGTGTAAGGGGTATCAGAGATAAGCAGAACCCGTACTCAGTAAACGTAAGCCAAGGAACAAAGAACTGGGAGGACAATTCAAAGAATACACAAGCCCAGGTCGAACTGCAACAAAATCTAGCCTAACAACAAGCAAACATGAATAATCGGGCAGCGACAGTACTGTCTGAGCAGCATATAAACTAGTCAGCACCAAAAGAAAATGAGAGGCGGAGTCCAGAAAATAACAAGGAGCGAGTAGGGTCAAATAATAGTAGTTCAGCAAGTGTGATCAACTGTCTATGTAGGCATCTGTTGAAGGCCACCAAAACTGCTAGGGAGCCTGGTTTTAATGGTTCCTTGGTGTACCAGTAGCAGAGAAACATGAATGAGCTTGAGGACTTCCAATCATAAACTTTCAGGGAAAATACCTTATTATTCAAAAAACCCAGATCATCCTTAGAAATAAGATTGCCTCAAGGAAAGTAAGAACAACTAACAGAGCAGGCCTTAATCTTTGAGAAGATATCCAAAATGTGTCAGTAACAAGTGGCCCTGAGAAAGGATGGTATCTTCAGGAGGAAAGGGCTCAGAAAGAAATTGGTAGGACAGGGCATTTGCTTTCCAGTTCCTGGAACCAGCTGTATAAAGGTTATATGGAACTGGACCATGGAGTAGAACCAAGTCCAGCTGGCTTGATGGTGCCAGAGCCTCCAAGCTGACTGGAGATACTTCAGGTTCTGGTGATTGGCATAGATAATAAAGGGACACTGTGTTCCTTCCAGCAGGTTAAAAATAATCTCTATCATTGACATGGGTTTTTTTTTTATGCAGAGAACATGTTAGCAAGAAAAGGAAACCCACTGGAGAAAAGAGACATTTTATGGCCACTTAGTTGGCAGAACACTTCTACCGATATGTCAGAGGCATCGACTTCCATAACACAGGGCAGAGAAGTGTCAGAATGTTTCAGAATGGGTGCCTCAAAAAATGGCTTTTGAGCTCCAAGAAGGCTTTCTAAGCTGTCTCAGTTTGGAAAAAGTGAGTTTTAGAACTGGTTAAGAGAGTGAAAGGAGTGACAAGTTTGGTATGAGTCTCCTGTAAAAATGAACATAGCCTAGTTTGGTTTGGCTATTCAGTAATAACAGAGGCCTAACACTGGTCCATTTTGGGGAAGAATGTAACCTCCATGGAGAAAACCTTAAAAAGACGTTTTCAAGGTTTAGCACAGAGACAGTGATGGTGGAGCTAAGATAGGATAGTCCTGACTTACTTGTAAAATTGCAATGTTCTTCCTGGGGGAGGAGAAAATCAAAATGCCATCAAGAGAGAGACAGCTAAGAAACTGTCAAGAAGATCTTGGAAGATATCATAAACAAAATATTGGATAGTCACCTGGCATTACACATTCTGGGTGCCACAGGTTATTCAAGGTAAAATGTCAATGGGACAAAGTGGAAATCAGAGATGGTCAACTAGTAACAAGCCTGCAATAGAAATTTGTAGGCTCTCTAGGAGGGGTATCCTACCCATGGTGCATTTTAGTATTTTAGCCTACTAGTATCTTTCGCAGAGGGGGAATATCTTAAAGCATTTTATTCTGACTATCACGGTCCCCGTGATTTTCTGTCAGTCTTGACTGATTTGCCTGTGCATTGGAGGAGGCTGATTGGCCCGCCCAGGATGTGCCTTTATATGCTGGAGTTTGGGCACTTGTCAGTTGCCCTTTCGTGGTGTTCCTGTTGTTGCGCCTCGTTGCTGTATTCCAGTGTCTCCCGTGTACCGACCCAGCTTGTCTGACTCTTCTCCTGATCCTGCTCCGTGATTCGACCTGGTTCTGGCTGACGACCCTGCTCCGTGATTTGACCCGGTTCTGGCTGACGACCCTGCTCCGTGATTGACCCGGTTCTGGCTGATGATCCTGCTCCGTGATTCGACCCGGTTCTGGCTGGTGACCCTGCTCCGTGATTCGACCCGGTTCTGGCTGACGACCCTGCTCCGTGATTTGACCCGGTTCTGGCTGGTGTTCCTGCTCCGTGATTGATCTGTTCTTCGGCTGTGGTGTCTGCTGCAGTGCTGATCCTGTTCCGGTTGCCGTTCCGGTCCTGCCTGCTGTTCCGGTGTTCCAGTACCATTCCGGTCGCTCTGGCGACATTCTGAACTGTTTAAGCGACTCACTGTTCCTCTCACTATCATCTAGCTGTAGCCTGAGGTTGCTTTGCCTTCTGCTGGTTGCCAAGGTGCTCGCTCCAGTACAGAACCACTTAACCCTTGCAGTGCCTGTAATCTCCGGTCCCGTGCCGCCAATATCACTTGCCAAGCATACGGTTACTGATTTGAGCCTCTACTCTGAGTACCTCTATTACTGCCTAGTATCCTCCCTCAGAGCCCTGTCAGCTCGGTGTTCCAAGTCTGGTAGTCGGTTCGCTTCTACTGTGAGCATTAAGAACGGCACCGGAGGGGTGTTCTGGCTACGGCCTACATACGCTAGAAGGTACGCTATCCACTGCACTTCCCAGTGCGCCGGCTCTATTACAGCTTGTGCAGTAACCGTCAGTATAGGCACCCAAGAGGTGTCAGGGCACAATCCAATTGGCACACGCAGGGTTACTACTATTTCCAGTTAAGGGCGATTCTGGTTCTGGTTACATCAGCGTTGGCAGTAGCATTCCTCTTAAGCCCATGGTGGTGGTATCGGTTCAGCTCTGGGCATTGGTGCACATTCCTATACCAACTCGAGAGTGAATTCAGTGCAGACACTTTACTCCTATCCAGTTACAGAGAGACTGTGTTCCAGAGACTGCTATTTATCCTGGGCGTTGGCCAATCTTCACTATATCTCTCCTATTGCACCTGTTAACCCCTTGGGGGTTATTCCCCATCTATACATAGCACCTATTACTACCATTGTGTGCATTCACTTTGTCATTATTGCCATTACTGCTATTCCTGTGCTGGCCCTTAGGGGCATTGTTTTACTTTCTGTTTCAATAAAACTGTGTTTTTACTTCATACCCTGGTCTGAGTGTCAGAAAACCGTTACAGTACGAAAGGGCCATGACCTCAGACGGGAAAAGTGACAGTAATACACAGAACCTCCACTGGAGGATGGATGTTCACGAGCAACGCCTAGACCAATTGGCACTGGCCATGCAAACCTTGCTTGAACGTACGGTACACCTCGATAAACTGAATCAAAATCCGGTGGTCCCCCCAGTCATGACACCGGACAATACTACTGGGCAATTATTGGCTTCCTCTAGAAGTTTTACTGCGGCGGCGCCGTTACCGCTAAGATATGATGGCGAATCCACTCTGTGAAGAGGTTTCCTTAATCAACTAGAGATATTCCTAGAACTCACACCCCATGCTTTTCCGAATGACCGTAGCAAGGTGGGGTTCATGATATCTCTATTAACTGGCAAAGCCCTGGCATGGGCTAATCCTTTATGGGAGCAGGCTAAACCCTGTACTCTGAGCTTTAACGAATTTGTCAGACAGTTTCGCAGAATATTTGAGTTACCTGGGCGAGCTATCTCTGCTGCAAAAAAATTGATGGTAATACAGATGGGCGATCGCACTGTGGCGGAGTATGCTATAGAATTTCGAATTCTAGCGGCAGAAGTAGCCTGGAATAATGAGGCACTCCTGGCAGCCTTTGACAGGGCCTATCCGACTCCATTAAGGATGAGATTGCTGTCAGGGAGGTACCTACTGATTTAGATGAGTATATAGATTATGTGATACTCATTGACACCCGCATACGCGAGAGGCGCTTGACTAAAAGGGCTAGTTCCAAGACCTATGGGCACGAGAGGTATTTTAACCCACCCTCTCCTCCCATTCCTCCTGACCGGGTACCTGAAACAGGGGAGCCTATGCAGATTGGCTTCACTAGGCTGTCTAAGGAGGAGAGGGCCTACCGCAAAAGACAAGGGTTATGCCTTTATTGTGGTAAAAAGGGGCATTTACTACGTACATGCCCGGTACGTCCGGGAAATGCACGCACCTAGGGTACCTTGGGGGACAGGCCCTAGGTGGTGTACAATCGTCCCCAGATCCTGGTTCCAAGAAACCCACCATACCGGTGAGTTTTCTCCTAGGCGACCAAGCTGTGGAGGTACTAGCCCTGGTAGATTCTGGCGCAGCAGGCTATTTCATGGACCAGGCATTTGCTGAAAGACACAATATTCCTCTGTCTAAAAGAGATACTCCGCTAGCCATTGAGGCTATTGATAGCAGACCTCTAGAACCAGCTCTTATCACCATGTAGACTACTCTCCTCACTATGTCTGTTGGGGTTCTCCACAAGGAGGAGGTTTGTTTCCAGATTATTCATTCACCCCATCATGCGGTCATTCTGGGGTTCCCTTGGTTAATGCTGCATAATCCCCAGTTTGACTGGCAAACGTGTGAGATTAAGTCATGGTCCAACCACTGCTCTGGTCACTGTCTAACTCATCCTGTCAAGATTATGTGTACCTCTCCTTCTGTGCCAGCAGAATACAGCAAATTCAGTGACGTATTCAGTAAGGGTGAGGCTAGCGCATTGCCACAGCATCGGCCATATGATTGCGCTATTGATTTGCCCCCGGGAGTGGTGCCACCGAGGGGTAGGACGTACCCATTGTCCTGTGAGGAGACTAGGGCCATGGAGGAGTACATTGAGGATGCCCTCAGATGAGGGATTATTCGTAAATCATCCTCGCCGGCAGGTGCAGGGTTCTTTTTCGTGAAAAAGAAGAGTGGCGAGTTACGACCGTGTATTGACTACCGTGGACTCAATAAGCTTATGTCCAAAAATGCATACCCCATTCCGCTCATCACAGAGTTATTTGACAGGTTGAAAGGCTCCTCTATCTTTACGAAACTCGATCTACGTGCCGCCTACAACCTAATAAGGATAAGGGCCGGTGATGAGTGGAAGACGGCATTCAATACTAGGTCAGGCCACTACGAATATCTAGTTATGCCATTTGGGTTATGTAATGCACCTGCCGTATTTCAGGAGTTCATTAACGATATCCTCCGCGACATGTTACAGTCTTGTGTGGTTGTGTACCTGGACGATATATTGATCCATTCTGCTAGTTTAACCCAGCACATCCAGGATGTTTCGAAGGTATTACTCAGATTACGCAAGAACAAATTGTTCTGCAAACTAGAAAAATGTGAATTTCACTGTTCCCAAGTACCCTTCTTGGGTTTTGTCATATCTAAGGATGGCATAGCCATGGACCAAGAGAAGTTGGCTGCAGTCCTACAATGGCCATGACCCAAGGGGTTAAAAGCTATCCAAAGATTTCTGGGCTTTGCCAACTATTACAGAAAATTTATTCAGAACTTTTCTACCATTACTAAACCTCTTTCTGACCTGACGCATAAGGGTGCGAATCCCTCTCAATGGTCTGAGGCAGCTGAGATGGCCTTTGAAACCCTCAAAAAGGCGTTTGCATCTGCCCCTATACTATCCCACCCTAACCCCACCCTGCCGAGTTTGGGGTAGGGGCAGTTCTCTCCCAACGCCCCAAGGAGGGGGGTAACCTGAGGCCGTGTGGGTTCTTTTCCAAGAAACTGTCTAGTGCCCAGAGCCATTACGAAATTGGTGATAGGGAATTGTTGGCTATCATCTTGGCATTAAAAGAATGGCGACATCTTCTGGAAGGCACAAGGACCCCAGTGTTAATCCTCACAGACCATAAGAACTTGATTTACCTATCCGAGGCCAAAAGGCTGTCATCTCGCCAGGCTCGATGGGCCCTATTTCTGTCCAGATTTAATTTCCTAGTGTCGTACCTGCCAGGGTCCAAGAATATTAAGGCAGATGCTCTGTCTAGACAATTCTGCACAGACATTGAGAGGGATGAGGCCCCGGTCCCCATAATTCAGCCAGATAGGATCCTGGCTACTATTCGTACCAGCATCACTTCGCCACTGGGAAAGCAAATCCTGGCATCACAAGTGCGGGCACCTCCTGAAACCCCAGTTGGCAAGTGTTTTGTGGACGAGCCTTTCCGTACCAGGTTACTTGAGACCTATCACTCATCTAAGGCAGCTGGGCACATTGGCAGAGATCAGTTGGCATGGTCATTATCACGAACATTCTGGTGGCCTTCACTGAAGGCTGACTGCTCTGCATTTACGGCTGCTTGCTCCACCTATGCCCGTGCCAAAACTCCCAGACATCTCCCGGTGGGACTGCTCCAACCAGTGCCTAATGGTGATCATCCTTGGTCCCACATTTCTATAGATTTCTTGGGAGAGCTGCCGAGTTCCAAGGGCTATACATTTATCCTGATGGTGGTGGATAGGTTCTCTAAAATGGCTCATTTCGTGCCCCTCTCTGGCCTTCCTTCAGCCCAGGAATTGGCATTAATTTTTGCCAGAGAAGTATTCCGCTTGCACGGGGTTCCTAGAATGATAGTGTCCGACCGGGGGAGTCAATTCTTGTCGAGATTCTGGAGGGCATTCTGTGGCCAGATGGGTATTCAATTGTCCTTTTCCTCTGGCTACCATCCCCAGACCAACGGAGTCGCCGAGCATGCCAATCAGGGACTGGAGCAGTTCTTACGCTGCTTTGTGACTGATCATCATGATAACTGGGCCGACCTGTTGCCGTGGGCAGAGTTCGCCAGGAACTGTGCGGTTAATTCATCGTCTGGGAGCTCTCCATTCCTTGTTAATTATGGGTTCCAGCCCTGTCTACTCCCAGACTCATTTCAGTCCCAACAGATTCCGGCTCTGGATGAGCACATGGAGCAGCTCCGCTCCACTTGGGCACAGATACAAAGGTCCCTCAGTCAGTCCTTCCACAGACATCAGCGGCATGCCAATCGCAGACGGCTGCCAGCGGTTTCCTTCCAGGTTGGGGACAGGGTATGGCTTTCCTCCAGGAATCTCAACCTGCAAGTGCCCTCGAACAAACTGGGCCCCCGGTTCATTGGGCCGTTTAAGATTATTCGCAAGGTCAATCCTGTGGCATACGCATTGGAACTTCCTAATACTATGCGTATTCACAATGTGTTCCATGTGCCATTATTAAAGCCCTTGGTTTGCAACCGCTATAATACCACTCCTGTGGTTCCTGGGCCGGTGGATGTGCAGGGCCAAGAGGAATACGAAGTTCAGAGCATCATTGACTCCAGGAGATTTAGAGGCAAGTTGCTATATTTGGTCCACTGGAAAGGGTATGGGCCTGAGGAGCGCTCTTGGGTAGACCACAAGGACCTCCATGCTCCACGATTGTTGCGCAACTTTCACTCTAAATATCCGCAGAAACCAAGACCCCCCCAGCAGGGGAGGGGGTCTTTGTGAGGGGGGTACTATCACAGTCCCCGTGATTTTCTGTCAATCTTGACTGATTTGCCCGTGCATTGGAGGAGGCTGATTGGCCCGCCCAGGATGTGCCTTTATATGCTGGAGTATGGGCACTTGTCAGTTGCCCTTTCGTGGTATTCCTGTTGTTGCGCCTCGTTGCTGTATTCCAGTGTCTCCAGTGTACTGACCCGGCTTGTCTGACTCTTCTCCTGATCCTGCTCCGTGATTCGACCCGGTTCTGGCTGACGACCCTGCTCCGTGATTTGACCCGGTTCTGGCTGACGACCCTGCTCCGTTATTGACCCGGTTCTGGCTGATGATCCTGGTCCGTGATTCGACCTGGTTCTGGCTGGCGACCCTGCTCCGTGATTCGACCCGGTTCTGGCTGACGACCCTGCTCCGTGATTTGACCTGGTTCTGGCTGGTGTTCCTGCTCCGTGATTGATCTGTTCTTCGGCTGTGGTGTCTGCTGCAGTGCTGATCCTGTTCCGGTTGCCGTTCCGGTCCTGCCTGCTGTTCTGGTGTTCCAGTACCATTCCGGTCGCTCTGGTGACATTCTGAACTGTTTAAGTGACTCACTGTTCCTCTCACTATCATCTAGCTGTAGCCTGAGGTTGCTTTGCCTTCTGCTGGTTGCCAAGGTGCTCGCTCCAGTACAGAACCACTTAACCCTTGCAGTGCCTGTAGTCTCCGGTCTCGTGCCTCCAATATCACTTGCCAAGCATATGGTTACTGATTTGAGCCTCTACTCTAAGTACCTCTATTACTGCCTAGTATCCTCAGAGCCCTGTCAGCTCGGTGTTCGAAGTCTGGTAGTCGGTTCGCTCCTACTGTGAGCATTAAGAATGGCACCGGAGGGGTGTTCTGGCTACGGCCTACATACGCTAGAAGGTACGCTATCCACTGCACTTCCCAGTGCGCCGGCTCTATTACAGCTTGTGCAGTAACCGTCAGTATAGGCACCCAAGAGGTGTCAGGGCACAATCCAATTGGCACACGCAGGGTTACTACTATTTCCAGTGAAGGGAGATTCTGGTTCTGGTTACATCAGCATTGGCAGTAGCATTCCTCTTAAGCCCACGGTGGTGGTATCGGCTCAGCTCTGGGCATTGGTGCGCATTCCTATACCAACTCGAGAGTGAATTCAGTGCAGACACTTTACTCCTATCCAGTTACAGAGAGACTGTGTTCCAGAGACTGCTATTTATACTGGGCGTTGGCCAATCTTGACTATATCTCTCCTATTGCACCTGTTAACCCCTTGGGGGTTACTCCCCATTTATACATAGCACCTATTACTACCATTGTGTGCATTCACTTTGTCAGTACTGCTATTCCTGTGCTGGCCCTTAGGGGCATTGTTTTACTTTCTGTTTCAATAAAACTGTGTTTTTACTTCATACCCTGGTCTGAGTGTCAGAAAACCGTTACAATGACCCTGCCAAATCAGCAGTCCAGCCACAAAATGGCAGGCAATTGCTCTGTAAACAAGAGAAGCAGCCAACACCAGATGTACATTTTGGCCTTGCTGGGCCTCGTCAGTGAGGTGTAGATGATCTCTCTAGGCACTGTGAGCAAGGGATCCCCTATTACCCTTGTGGTGACCAATCCCAAGAATAATTTGCGTATGCAAACTGGAAGTCAGACATGTACAACTAGGATTGAGCCTGCAATAAAAATTTGCAGGCTCTCTAGGAGTGGCATCCTAACCAGGGTCCAGTCTGTTTTAGCCCACTAGTGCCTTTTACTGAGAGGAAATATCCTAAAGCATATCATACAGGTCCTGCCAAAACAGCAGTTCAGCCATGAAATGTCAGTTAATTCCTATCTGAACAAGAGAAGCAGTCGAACCAGACGTATGTTTTGGCCTTGTTTGGCTTTGTCAATGAGGTGTAGCTGAACTCTCTGGGCACTGTGAGCAAGCTGTCTACTGTTGGATTCCCCTATTATCCTTGGGGGTGGTCAGTCCCAAGAATAATTTGCATATGCAAAGTGGAAGTCAAAAAACCTCAACTAGGAACGAGCCTGAAATAAAAATTTGCAGGTTCTCTAGGGAAATCAGCTATACCTCACTGACGAGGCCCAGCAAGGCCGTAGGTCTGAGGTTGGTTGCTTCTCTTGTTCAGAGAGGAATTGCCTGGCACTTTGTGGCTGGACTGCTGTTTAGTCAGGACCAGTATTATGTACTTTAGGATATTTCCTCTGTGTGAAAGGCACTACTAAGCTAAAAGAGACTGCACTCTCGGTAGGATAGCATTGCTATAGAGCCAACTAAATTCTATAGCAGGCTTGCTCCATGTGAGTGTCTCTGACCAGTTTGTTTACGTATGCAAATTATCCTTGGGTTTGGTCATTCTAAGTATAACAGGGGAATATAGACGTGGACCCCTTACTCACAGTGCCTAGAGAGATCAGCTACACCTCATTGATGAGGCCCAACAAGGTCAAAACATATGTCTGGGTTTGGCTGCTTCTCTTGTTCAGAAAGGAACTGCCTGGCACTTCGTGGCTGGACTGCTGTTTTGGCAGTATCATTATGATGTACTTTATATATATTTCTCTGGGGAAGGCAATAGTGAACTAAAAGAGACTGCACCCTGTGTAGGACAGTATTCCTATACAGTCTGCTAAATTCTATAGCAGGCTCATTTCTAGTGGAGCATCTTTGACTAGTTTGTTTGAAAAGGTCAATGGGGCAGTCAAAAATCTGATGAGAAGGAATTTTGTCTTTTTTTTAAAGGGATAGTAATGTTCATAATAAAAGCAGCTCTAATTAATCACCATAGTATTGGGACTTTGGAGAGTGTTATTTCAATTCTATCAGAGTTGTAGTTCAAGAGTAATTCAATGACAAAGTATCCCCCTCCCGCCCCCTTTTACTGATGTAACACTGCTCAGCCAGATCAGAAGGGAGGTGCCCAGGTAGAATGCAGAGAGGGACAATCTTCAATTAAGATAAGGGAAAAACCTGAAAAACTTGTCAAGGGGGACAGGGCTTTTATTGTTCTCATAGGAAGAAGATTGTCCCCTGCTGTTATCTGTCTGGTCTATGGACTGGATTCCACATCTGAGAAGAGATGGTTTACACTAGGTAAAAGGGGCGGGAGGGGAAACTTCTGTCGTTCTTCATGTTTTTTTGATGCCTACAAAATAAAATAAAGATAAAACGAAGTATTACTATCCCTTTAAACTAAAAACATTGAAAAAGTCTTTGTAAGCTTCACCAACAAAAGAGTCATTAGTAGTAGAAGATACCAGGCAAATTGTGGGGAATTTTGTAGAAGAGAGAGAGACTATGCGGCCAGCAAAAGATGAACTGAAAGGAAACTTAATCAGAAACTCAGTTAACTCTGGGATTATGTTGGCATGGTCATAGCAAATCCCAAATAAGTAGAAATAAAGGGAACTGCACTATATCAAATTATAGGATATCAACATGTTTTTTATGGCAACCAACAGAGGTACAGTCTCAAAGGTATTCAATCCAGAGCTCATTGGGGTTCCATCGAATAACTAGATCTGAAAAGGAAGTATCTAGAGAAGCAACAAAAGCTACATCAGATCCACGTAGATCCATGTGATCACTTGTGGCCCCTTAATCACTGGAATCTCTCGTGGGCCTTGTTGCAGGAATGAAAGCAAAAAACAATGAAGAGAAAATTATTTTCTGGCATTCTGTAAAGATAGGCAGTGGTTCCTATGGCAATTTCTGCATACCTTACTGAGGCCTGATTAGACAACTCCAGAACTGATGACCCTCACCACAATATAAATACAGGAGGAGGTTGTGTCTGTGGGCTTTCTTCCATAGTCATTGTGGTTTGAGCTCTCTTTGGATTGGCTCAGGAGCAGACAATGCAGGAACAGGGAGCTCTATTGTTCAAGGTGGAATCTGCCAAATTGACGCCAGATGTAGACCCTTTGCTGACATCTTTTTGAAGTCATCAACCAATCTGGATAGTAGGAGTGGTTTGATTGTCCAGAGATTCTTGAACCCTCTGTCTAGCCAACTTATACATAAGAAAAGCTGAGAACCAGAGATGGAACTGATCCTTCAAGGCAGGCTTGGGGGGATGGGGTGCCAGGTGGTGGAATTCACTGTACACCAGCAAATCACGATGGGGCAGTGATTTTGACAGGATTGGGAAGGGGTGAACTCCCCTGTCCACTCTTGTCAAAATCTCTGCAGCAAGATTCACAGGAGTAGCAAGGATTGCTTTGTTCCCTGTAACTGTAGCGAGATTCACCCCCATCAGGCTACAACATCTGCCAAAATTTGCAGGGATGGCAATTTGGACATGAGTGACCAAGGGAGAGAAGACACCCTGGCCACTTGTGGTCAAATCCTAGGAGCGAGATTCACTGCCATCAAGCTGCAACATATGTTCTAAAACAAAACCCTTGCTGGAACAGTGAGTTCTCTGTAATCTGTTCATTGTCCTGTCTTAAATATCAGCTCCAAGTCCACATGTGCTCTATGTCCTCCTCTGCCTTGCTGGG
Organism: Rhinophrynus dorsalis; assembly: GCA_037306005.1. NCBI lineage: Eukaryota > Metazoa > Chordata > Amphibia > Anura > Rhinophrynidae > Rhinophrynus > Rhinophrynus dorsalis. The sequence goes on along the minus strand of CM074723.1, from coordinate 41,918,020 downwards.
CCTGGACATTGAGCATAGTGGACTCAACTCTACATCACTTGTCCATGGAATTTCACAGGCTGGTTCCATCCTTCTAAATTATGACCTTTAACCCTAATCTACCCTGATACCCAGACACTGCATGCTGTATCAAACTTCCAGGTGCAATTTGTGAGAGGATTTGGCTTTTCCTGGAGATCCGAGGCTTGATTGTGCCCACAGATGGTCTATTGAGGAAGGCCGCAATCTACGCTGCCAGACTACACCTTCGGCCACCAAACAAAGAAGGACCTGCTACTGCAGGTGAAACTGGCTCTGTACACAGCACTACATGCCTAGAGGTCCAGTGAGTGAACCAACATTTGTTGCCTACATTTCAAATCCTTGCCATAGTGCCGAGACCAGTTGGCCATACCATCAGGCCTGCCTCCGTGGTACGGCCCTGGTGGGATGATTGGGACACCAGAGCTTCTCCTGGAGACTGGCAGAATATATTGACTCCCTACCTCCTTCCTCATCCACCGAAGACCTTCCGGATCAGACATGGTGGTCTGACTCTGAACCTTGGATGAGTTACTTCTCTGACTCCTAGATCTAAATGGCCTACCTTGGCACCAGGGAACAGAACTCAGCCCAGGTGTCACCCCTCGCCCTCCACTGCCACCATTTTCATTGACTCTTTCTATCATGGTAACGCTTACTCTATAAACTGATAGGTCATCTTGGGTTGCCCCTCTTTCCAGCACACCTATACCTGCTTTCCCCTCCCATTGTGCTATGCTCCTGGCCCTGGCTGATTGGGATTGGGCTGGGGCTTCTGGTGCATAGTGACCCTCACTTGTCATGCCTAGTAAGGCATGACATTGTCCACATAAATCCTTGGCGTAATATTTCTCCTCCACCCCCATTCCTCCCGGGACCCCTCTGCTGCATTCTTGTAACAGTTTTTCAGACACTCAGACAGAGGATTAAAATAAAACACAGTTTTATTAGAAAAAAAAACAATAACAAGATTGCCCTCTACAGGCAGTACTGTGAATAGCAGAATATAGGCTACATAGGCCTTCTCAGGACCAGGATACAGAAACAGGGATAATACACATACTGTCACAGAACAGGCAAAAACAGCGACTGGCAATGAATAGTTAAGTACAAAGAATCATCAGTCTCAAATGTGGTGTTAGGCACGCCCCAGGTGATAAGAGGCAGCAATAGGTGCTAGATCTCACAACACCTTAAGTCCATATATGTATAGAGCTGTAGGATAGAGCTGAATCAGAGACTGAAGCTGCAGGGTAGTTGATAGATAGCCCCCACGGGCGTTTAATGCAGACCAACAGTATCGTGATAGCTTGAGTCAATAGCCCCCACGGGCTTATACCGGAGACCAACAGTATCGGGATCGCTTGAGCCAATAGCCCCCACGGGCGTATAACGGAGACCACCTGTTGCTGCCTCTGCTTGAGCCAATAGCGCCTCCCACGGGCGCGTTAACGGAGAACTACTGCTCTGTAAATGACAATTGAGCCGCCGACAACCGAGGCCCACAACGAGGCCGACTCAGCAGAAGCAGTGTATAAGGTAACGGCTCAGCAAGAGTTAACAGTAGCAGCGAGGTAGGAGTAAGCGCTACAAGTGATCGGAGGCTCAATGAGTAGCGAAATAGCACAGCAAGTGCCAAGGAGACTCAGCTATACTTAGTACAATGCACCAGAGAAACGGAAGGCTCAGCTCAGGAGACACGGCTCAGCAGGAGTTAATGCAGCAATCTCGAAAGGCTCAGACACACATGCTGCAGCGATCAGAATGTCGCCGAGGCGACAACAGGAGCTGTAGACTGGAACAGTAGTAAGCCGGAACAGGTCCCGGAGCAGGAAGTCAGCCAGGCCGGGTCAGATCACGGAGGAGATTCGCAGACAAGCCAGATCAGCAACGGGCAGGAACGTCAGCCAGGCCAGGTTGGATCACGGGACAGGAACACAGGAGCGTAGTCAGTACAGGCCTATTTGGTACACAGGAGATCAGGAACATTGGAACACAGCAACAGCAACACTGGCTCTGGAACACCACAAAAGGGCACCTGACAGGTGCCAATGGCCAGAATATAAAGGTCACCAGGGGCGGGCCAAACAAGCTCAACCAATAAGGGAGCAGCACAAGTGAGAGTGACAGAGAGATCACGGAAACCGTGATAATTCTATGCCCTCTGCTCCTGCTGTGTGTACTAGTGTCACAGTTTATTATGACTCTCAGACACAAGTTTTAGGTAAAAATCAATTTTATTGAAATAATAAATTGATAACGTAGGATGGCAAACACGTACATACAGATACATACAGAATATAACAAGACAGAATGCAGACTCTACCGGTCCTGTCAATATACCGGACAGGACAGTCTGAAGAAGCAGAATGTTAGGCTCTACCGGCCTTGCCAATACCGGGTAAGGCAACCTGCAGATGGAATAGCATAACGGTACTACCGGCCTTACCAAATTACCGGGCAAGGCAGCCTCAAAAGATTCACAATTTAGGCTCTACCGGCCCTGCCAATACCGGGTAAGGCAACCTCAGATGGAATGTGGCAAAAGGTTCTACCGGCCTTACCAATACCGGGCAGGGCAGCCCAGAGATAGTAGCAACAGTCAGATGGTAATGGCAAATTGACAGGATCGTAAGCAACCCAGTGTACACACACTGAGACCAACAGGGAATAGTAAAGCCGCAAGACTTTGGAGCAAACCAGCGTCCGCACGCTGGGACCAATACTGACTTGTATAGCCGATAGGCTTTGGAGCAAACCAGTGACCGCACACTGGTGTAACAAGCGAGTTTGCATAGCCGCAAGGCTTTGGAGCAAACCAGCGTCCGCACGCTGGGACCAACACAGGATTGTATAGCCGATAGGCTTTGGAGCAAACCAGTGACCGCACACTGGTGTAACAAGCGAGTTTGTATAGCCGCAAGGCTTTGGAGCAAACCAGCGTCCGCACGCTGGGACCAACACAGGATTGTATAGCCGATAGGCTTTGGAGCAAACCAGTGATCACACACTGGTGTAACAAGCGAGTTTGTATAGCCGCAAGGCTTTGGAGCAAACCAGCGTCCGCACGCTGGGACCAACACAGGATTGTATAGCCGATAGGCTTTGGGGCAAACCAGTGACCGCACACTGGTGTAACAAGCAAGTTTGTATAGCCGCAAGGCTTTGGAGCAAACCAGCGTCCGCACGCTGGGACCAACACAGGATTGTCTAGCCGATAGGCTTTGGAGCAAACCAGTGACCGCACACTGGTGTAACCAGCGAGTTTGTATAACCGTAAGGCTTTGGAGCAAACCAGCGTCCGCACGCTGGGACCAACACAGGATTGTATAGCCCATAGGCTTTGGAGCAAACCAGTGACCGCACACTGGCGTAACAAGCGAGTTTGTATAGCCGCAAGGCTTAGGAGCAAACCAGCGTCCGCACGCTGGGGCCAACACAGGATTGTATAGCCGATAGGCTTTGGAGCAAACCAGTGACCGCACACTGGTGTAACAAGCGAGTTTGTATAGCCGCAAGGCTTTGGAGCAAACCAGCGTCCGCACGCTGTGACCAACACAGGATTGTACAGCCGATAGGCTTTGGAGCAAACCAGTGACCGCACACTGGAGTAACTAACAATGTCGCCGACGCGACCGGGCAGGAGGTCGCCAGGATACAGGAGACAGGCGATGAGATGACAGGAACCAGCAACGATCAGTCAGGTCAGGAAACAGCAGAGAAGAAGAACCGCAGGAACTGCAACACCAGAGACTAGGCCGGAACCAGGACTGGAACAACTCAGCAGGCAGGAAACACTGGAACAGTAGAGATCAGGAACTCAGGAACACATGAGATCAGGAACTCAGGAACACTGGAACAGAGGCCCAGCTATCACTGGCATAGTGATAGCAAGAAGGTCAGAAACAACACGAAAGGGCAACCAAAGGGTGCCCAATCCAGGTTTAAATAGGCAATGAGAGGCGGGCTATCTACAGACAGCCAATAGCAGCCCCCTACTGGTGACAGACAAGGAACTACAGCAATCACGGGTACCGTGATAACTAGTCTGCTGGCTGAGATGGATGTGCCCAACACCAAGCAGGACTTCCTTGAACTCAAGCAATACCTTTTTACCATCAAGCAGGGCCTACAAACATAATTCAAGGCTTCCATTGCTGACCTAACATCGGAGTTGATGGGAGTGGCCTCCCGATTGGACTCAGTAGAATCCATCCAACATTCCTCTTCCACTGCTATCAAGGAATTAGAGATGGACATAGCAGCACTCAAAACGTAATTCTTATCACTCCAAGAAGCACAAGAGGATGCAGACATCCACTCTTGCCACAGATTCGGGGATCCCAGAATCAGTACAAATTGCAGATTTCCTGCTGAAGCTCTTTATGGCCCTCCTCCGTAACAAAGACCCAACAGAATTTACAGTATCTCACATAAGTGAGTACACCACTCATATTCTTGTAAATATTTTTACTTTATCTTTCATGTGACAATGCTGAAGAAATGACACTCTGCTACAATGTAAAGTAATGAGTGTACAGCCTGTATAACAGTGTACATTTGCTGTCCCCCTCAAAATAACTCAACATACAGTCATTAATGTCTAAACCTTGGCAACAAAGGTGAGTACACCCCTAAGTGGAAATGTCCAAATTGGGCCCAATTAGCCATTTTACCTCCCCAGTGACATGTGACTCAATAGCGTTACAAGGTCTCAGGTGTGACTGGGGAGAAGATGTGTTAAATTTGGTGTTATCGCTCTCATACTCTCTCATACTGGTCACTAGAAGTTCAACGTGGCACCTCATGGCAAAGAACTCTCTGAGGATCTGAAAAAAAGAATTGTTGCTCTACATAAAGATGGCCTGGGCTATAAGAAGACTGGCAAGTCCCTGAAACTGAGCTGCAGCACGGTGGGCAAGACCATACAGCGGTTTCACAGGACAGGTTCCACTCAGAACAGGCCTCGCCATGGTCGACCAAAGAAGTTGAGTGCGCGTGCTCAGCATCATATCCAAAGGTTGTCTTTGGGAAATAGATGTGTGAGTGCTGCCAGCATTGCTGCAGAGGATGAAGGGGAGGGGGTCAGCCTGTCATTGCTCAGACCATACACCGCACACTGCATCAAATTGGTCTGCGTGTCTGTTGTCCCAGAAGGAAGCCTCTTCTAAAGAAGATGCACAAGAAAGCCTGCAAACAGTTTGCTGAAGACAAGCCGACTAAGGACATGAGGGGTGTACTCACTTATATGAGATACTGTATACTTGACCTGGAGAATAGGGCCCTACTCCCCAGACCAACGGCAAATGACAAACCCCGGGACACTGTGCTTCATCTACGTTATTTTACAACTAAGGAAGTGGTGCTCAGGGCCTCCAGAAATCACAAACCCACCATAGAAGGTTGCACCTCACAGATCTTTGTGGATGTATCTCCTGCCAGTCTGGCTAGAAGAAGGTTGCTGCAGCCTGTTACCAATGCTCTACATTCTCGTGACTTCAGATAAAGATATAGTTTCCCATTCCATCTCTTGGTTCCTCATAATGGGACTGTTCCCTCAATTAAGGAGTTAACCCAGGGACTTTCTCTCCTGATAGTAGATGCCACCTCCATCCTTCCAGATAAAACAGATAAGTGTAATTGTGTGTTTCTGACAACCCTACAGTATGTTAACCCATACCAATGAGTGCCATTTTATAAGAGCAGTAGCTAATGAGTGCAGTAGGAAATTCTATAGTTTTCAAATATTTTAATACATTTGAAGAGGTGGAAATTAAAAAAAAGGGTATCTTTTCTTTTAGCTCCACCATCTGAAAACATTTATGTAAATCAGGCTAGAGATAGAAAGGCAAGCGAACCCTCCCTTGATACAGTGAAATATCTACTTCCAGGACATATATGCTATTATATCATTACTAGCTGAAGAGCCCGTTACACGGGCCACAGTGCCACTGCCAGCCGGTCATGGGGCAGTCATGCACAGTGAAGACTGCCCGCGCCGTGGCTGATACAGAACTGGACACTCCGAAGGAGCGTCCAGCTCTGTATCAGCCGCGGCATGGCCAGTCTCTACTGCGCATGACTTTGTCTTTACACACGTTTTAGCAAATTATTTTATAGGATTGGCCTGTTTTAGGGTAGTTTTACCATGCAACCAATGGAAATAAGTTGAAAATAACATTTTGCATTCTTGGTAATTAGGGGTCTGTGCAGGTCATGCATGTAGGTTAAATTATACATATTTTTATTTTTGTATTCAGGGGGTCCAGGGCTATTAGAAATAATTGACATTTTCAGTACCAACATAAATGTTATTTTTTTAATTTACTTTTACATAGCTTGTCACCCGATCTAAAATGTAGTTTTTGTGAGATGCCATGAAAAAATTCGTTCTGAAGAAATAAAAAAAATATACAGTTACCTATATATAACTAGAAAGTTACCAGTGGAAACCTTCCCTAAACAGAGAATCCAAAAAAATCCTCCAAGCTTCTAGCAATGAAAGGGTTAAAGGGCAATTATCATAAAAAAAAATGTAAAAAAGTATTATCACTCTTGCCACTATTCCTACCGCTAGCAATTGCAGCATTATAATCTTTCATCCCTAATTATGAGCATGACATCCCTAATTATGCAGTTCTGTAAGCTTCATGCATCATCTTTCAGCCATCCGCCACTGACATTCTTATTGGCTGTGCAGATGAGTGTGATATTAAAACAACCAATAAGAATCATCAGCTGCATATCTGGGTAGGAGAAGCCCAGTGGTATCTGTACACTGAGATTTTATATTGGTGGGAGTACTAGTGATTAATCAGTAACAGACTGGGCTTTAATATGCTTTACCATGCTAGTTGCCCTTTAACACATAAGAAAACACTGATAATACAGAGTGTGACCATTGATTGTGAATAATTAACCCCTAGTCATGTTAGTGCATAAGCCTTATTGATTTGGAAAGGTGAAAAGTCCCCATAAGGGATGTACAAATACTAAAAAAATGAAATAAAAAATAAGGATTATCATGGGCACAATTTAGAATACATTTAACCCTTTTGAGTGCCAGAGAAGCGTTGGATACATCTCTGGCACTCAAAGTTAACCCTATGAGGACCAGAGGAGTGCTCAGTCCACTGACAAGCATTGAGTTGCACACACGTTGGGTCCTCAAAGGGTTAATTTACTGCAAAAGAATTGACCTTTTGTACAAGTGACATTTGCATGTCGATTACATGTAACAAAATAAAATTATTTACGATTGGGAATTATGAGAAATCTTCTTTCAAAAGAAATGACAGATTAAATCATTATAAGGCTTAGATTTGCAAAAGCTGATAATGTGCTAATCTTCTTGGGATGTAAGGGTATACCCTTGTGTGCTCTGTTCCCATGGTCTTTTAATTAGCATCCATTCAGGCTTCAATGCTGCTCATTCAACTGAATCTCCCTTATCAAATGCTGTCAATAATCTCTATGGAGTTAAGTCATACAGTTTTATTAATCCCTCTCATCCCGCCTGACCCTTGTCATGTGATATCTCTTGTTTCATTAAAAAATGAAAATGAGTGCAGTCCCTTAGATGCTAGGGATGTCTCTGATGGATTACGAAGAATTCAAGGGATTAATCATGCTTTCTTTTAGCGCGGGCAAGTATAAAGCATAGGCATGATGCACTATAATAGTTTTATCTTGTTTGTGCTAATGTGTAGACAAGGTACCAAGCGTCTTCATGTGCTCACTACGGTCGGTCATAATGTGCAATTACTAAGGCCCAAAACTTCCACCATTTATATGGAGTAAGGAAAGATGTTTGGCTAATGCAGACTTGACATGGCATCCATATTGAAGCTGAAGATACAAAGACTTTAATGGCTAATACAGACTTAACATGACATCCATATTGAAGCTGAAGTTACAAAGACTTTAACCCTTTGAGTGCCGGAGAGGAACCCTTGTACTCATCTGTTGCTACTGTCTGGACCTTTCTTGCTCCCAAATGCTCCTCTGTTACCCCTTTACCATATCTAGTCCCTCTATTGCCATCATGTGCACCACTCACTAACTTGTGCCATCCCCCCGGTGCATTTCTGTTACCTCTCTGTTAATCTATGTTTGCCCTCTCATTCCCCACTTGTCCCTATATTATGGCATATTGTACTGTTGCCTTCATTCTTTACTCCCTATTGGCCTCTTGTAATTATATATTGTTCTGCTGGTCTCATGCAACACTCTGCATGTCTCACATAATGGTGGATTGCACTGTTAGTCTCATGTAATACTCTGCTGTTGTCAAATAATGGTAAACTGTGCTGGTAGTTTATTGTGATGTGTTTTATGATGTGATTTTTGATGATGTGTCCCTACTTGGGTGTCTCTGGTTTAACCCTTTGAGTGCCATAGTGGTTTCTAATGCATTGCATTGTGTTGGCGACCTCTCTAGCACTCATAAGCTTAATTATTTGAATTCTAGAGGTTTGCTACTGATGCAAAGTGATGTTGTCAAGGAATGGGTCAGGGGTAGTCCTCAACAGCTGCAGTCACAAAATTGCTGTCCCCAGGCGTAGATAATTTAGGAAAGGCAGATAAATTTGAGAGCCAGAAAGTGAGGGGCACCTCAATGGTATCCTACTGAAACATCTCTATCTATTGAGCGATCATCAATATGGCACGTTAAAAATGTTGCCAGAATCAAAATTGTGATATCAGAATGTCGCCCCCATTCAAAAGAGAAACATTCATTCTAATGTCGCAGGCTTAATGGTCTCCAAATATAGTGCGACATTCAATGTATACATATCATTTTTTATCTACATCTGTGCTTTGACCCTTTGAGTGTCAGAGTGTTGGCCACATTTGTTGGCATGATCAAACCAATGTCATTGTCCCTGCAGCAGATAGGGTAAGTAGTAATTTGGACAAGGGAATTGCTATAGATGTAGTATACTTGGAGTTTGCAAAAGCCTTTAATATAGTGCATCACATCAGGTTACTGCAAACATTAAAAGTCTTTGGTTTGGGTGGTGATATCTGTACATGGATATAGAACTGGTTAAATGATAGATGGCAGAGAGTTGTTGTAAATGGAACCTTTGCAAGTTGCTCTAAAGTTATAACTGGGGTTCCACAGGGTTCACTCCTGGGCCCAATGCTTTTTAATTTGTTTATTAATGATCTAGAAGTGGGAATTGAAAGTAGTGTCTCAGTCTTTGCTGATGACACTAAGCTATGTAAGGAAAGGGAGGACTGGAAACTTGTGGTATGAAAGTGTACTATGTCTATTATCTTTCCAGTCCGCTGTCCCAGCCCAGTCCCTTTTGTTAATTTTAAAATTAAATTAATGTTGTAGAGTAACGCAAGTGATACCACATAGCTTAAAACTGAAATGGGGATATACTAGAGACACTACAGACCTTACAATTAAAGTGTTAGTAATGTCTAAAAAAGTTTTTTGCATTTAGAAGAGCTTAAAAAGCTGATCTAAATGCAAAAAAACGTATCTCTCAAACAGCTATGGTTTAAGAGATACGGACGTTTAAAGTTTGATTTCTCCTACTGACAGCTGTAAAGCTCTCAGCAGGAGATTCGTGTCGGTCGACACGGTGGTGATTGAGAAGTGCCGCAATCTCGTTACTTACACGGAATCCCTTCATTGGAATGGTCTAAAACGTGTGCCTGGTGTTCAGACCATTCCAATGAAGGGATTCCGTGTAAGTAACGAGATCCCGGCGCTTCTCAAGCGCCAGCGTGTCGACCAACACGAATCTCCTGCTGACAGCTTTACAGCTGTCAGTAGGAGAAATCAAACTTTAAACGTCCGTATCTCTTAAACCATAGCTGTTTGAGAGATAAGTATTTTTGCATTTAGCTCAGCTTTTTAAGCTCTTCTAAATGCAAAAAAAGTTTTTTTTAGACATTACTAACACTTTAAGTAAAGCTACCACAGAGATATCATAGAGCTTGCAAAGGAAGTGGGTTATGCTACAAGTGTAGCTCCACTTGGATTGTAGCTCTGTGGCATCATTTCTGTAGCTCCATTTCATTTGTAAGCTCTGTGGTATCACTAGTGTCAGGGACGTGCACAGACATTTTGGGGGGCAGGGGCTCAAATGAAAAAAGGGCAGCAAGCCCACCTGCCTAGACATATGGCCATCTCAGGGGACAATTGTCACCCTACCCACTAGGCTAGCCCTCCCATGGAAAAAACACATAGAGAAGGATGTTTTTTTCTCTGCATAAAGATTTGGATAAACTAAGTAAATGAGCGGAAACTTGGCAGATGAGTTTTAATATAGATAAATACGAGGTTATGCATTTGGACTGCAGAAAAAAACACTTTAAATGGAAAACTACTTGGAGAATCCTTGATAGAGAAAGATTGAGGAGTACTGATAGACAATAATTTCACAGCAGTGTGCAGAGTCACTCAGTCACTGCAAGAGCCAGTATGGTACTATCCTGTATAAAAAGGGATATAGATGTATGGGATGGAAACATAATTCTGTCTCTATATAAACCATTGGTATGTCCTCAGCTAGAATATGCAGAACAGTTTTGGGCACCATTTCTTAAAAAAAAAAAAGACATTATTGGAAAATGTGCAGAGACTTGCAAGAAAACTGATAAAGGGATTGAAATATCTGAGTTATAAAGAGAGACTAGCCAGACTGTGTTTTGGAAATCTAATAATACTGAGGATGAGGGTAAGGCTTTGGGGGGTAAATGAAGAAAATAAAAGATTGGGAGGTGAAAAACGATGATGATGAATATATATTGTCTAGCCTCAATGCCTTAGTCATTAACATTTATGAAGGAATATAGGAAATCTTGTATTGTTTATTTTCTACTAGCTTCTGTTTCTCAAACACTTTACATTTTTTCAGGTCAGGAATTGCTTTCTTATACTTGTCTCAGCTTGAGCCCTGGCTTTTAGAGCCAATCCAAACCCTGGCTCGGCTCTGCCACATTCATTTATTGTTTGTCCACCTCTTTTGTAGACCAGAAACAGCTGAATGACAATTCCTGCTAAACTCTACTGTGAACTAAAATTCACAGTGGCAGAACCCTCTTAAACGCTTAACAACTGGCCGATCGGCGTGTCGCGGTCACATATGGACCACAGAGCATTTTTTTTTAAATTCCGATTCCGGACTCCCCAAACGGTGTGTAGCCGCTGGGTGAGTCCGGAATTCCATAATGGTCATAGTACGTCATGGGTCGTTAACTCAGGTCGACCCATGACGTACTATGACCGTCAAGGGTCTTTAAGTGGTTAATAATAATAACTAGCATTTACATAGTGCCTTTCTCCCAGTGGGACTTGAAGCGCTTTTAGTGCATACTCTTGGAATTAACAGAATTGGCAGCTAATAATAGCTGTTATTACTACCCAATCAATGGTCCTCCTTTATCAACCTCGGAAGAATGAAGGGCTGAGCTGACCCTGCAGGGAATCAAACCTGCAACCTTGAGCAGGCTCTGCAGTGTCAGAGACTTTGTCCTGGGGTAGCATACAGGGTTAATTCTAATACTAGAATTTAACTGAAATTCTGTTGAGGAGATGTTCAAATTACCTCTTGTTTGAACAATGGGCCATTGGTCCAAGGTAGGGAGTGAAAATAACTGAATGGCAGATTGATAGTCAGTTGGAGACAATATGGCTGAGAAAGACGGACTCCTTTATGTGAAAGACATAGCAAAATGACATGTTTATGGGGTCGCTGATAACCTTATAATATCTCTCAGTCTTGACGAAAGCCATATGATCTGCCACATGTAAAACTCTAATATAGAGTAATAGCCCCACCTGCAGCCTTTTATATTTTAAAATACTCATAATGTTTTTATTTATCTTTGATTAGCATAAGATATGAGTATCCAATCAGGGCAGACTGGTGATGTCACGGTATAATGAGATGGATCTTTGTCCAATCATTAGACAAAGGTGGGGATTACTGATAAGGAAAAAATTTGCAAATATAATGCCAAGATACTGTGAGTTCAGGACGGAACCTCCTGAAAAAGAAAAGGCTTCACTTCCTGAAAAAGAGGTCCTTGACTTCCTGACAAAAGAAGGCTTTGCTGATTAAATTCCTGATCCTGCCATCTCACAGAGAAATACAAAGAAACTTTGATTGGTAACTATATCATTTATTCATTTAGATTCATTTAATCCAGAATTTCATAATTTTTCTTTTGTTTGAAGAAACTTAAATAGTCTTATAATTGTCTTAAGTGGACTGGCCAACCATCTGGGATAATTTATAATAAGCTAGATTTAGCTATTAAATTCTGGAAGTAATAGAATCTATATATATATATCTATTGGGAAATGTTATAAATTGCCAATCAGTGTAATGCAGTATATAGCGTGGGTTATCTATATTAGCTAATATAAATCTTGGTATTCCTAGAGTAATATTTTGTGGTTCTGGGAAGATTATAATAGTTAATATTTGATATAGGATATTCTTTGAATCCTGTTATTAACCCTTTAACCGCTATTTGTCTGCTGTTAGTGGTGTTTTCTTTGGAATTCTCTGTATATGTGCTAGGCTTATATTTTGTAAATTGGAAGGTTAACTCAATAGCAAAATAACTTCTGGGTGTGGCATCTATTTTAAACGTGTGGATTAACCCTTGGAGTGCCTATAGGTTTTATATATGTTGCTGTAGTCAAAATTATGATAAATGTTGCATGAAGTAATTTTAAGTAGATTATTTGTGTGATTTTGATTGACTATATTAATTGCAATTTATATATTTTATTCAGAGGTATTCAAGATTGTATTCAGTATATAATTAAATTATAGTGATTTAAATCTGGGATTTTATTCCAGTTATTCCCTAAATTTGATTATTATTGATATATGATACAAGGAATTGTTAGAGGAATTATTTAATTCATCTCACAATACCCCTTACATCATAATTGGCATAGTCTATACAGTTTCTGGGGCAGAGGTATTAAGAGACCCTGCAGCCAACTGTATTATATTAATTGTAACAATCAATTAACCTGTTCTATGCTGCTGAATGCAATTATTGTTATTATACCTCTGAATATACCTATATGTGGTTAACGCTTGCACCGCTGGTAATCTTTATGATAATAAGTGTGGTTTGATTTTCTGTGTACCTTTTATAATTGCTAATCACTTATATATTTCATTGTTGCTGATACTTGTATATATATTGTATTTTAATAATATATATATATTTTTGCACAAATATGAAGGATTGATTCTTGTGATCAATTCGTTACTGTGAAGTAGCGTGTCAATACATATTAAAGATAAAGTTCTCTAATTATTTTATATTGTCATTTGCCTATTTAAGTGAAGAAATCCAACCTGAGTGGTTCTCTGTTTAACCCTTTGGATACCTTCATATAAATAGCCCGACAGATGTCAGGGCATTTACCACTGAGCTATCTCACCAGCGTTTGTGTATTATCATTTGTAATCTGTAAATCCTACTATTCATTCATTTCTTACTGCCATTTTGTACAGTAATGCAAAATATATTAAAGCTTAGCAAATGTAAGATCCCATTAAAGGCACTTTCTAAATGTAAATAAATAAACTAAAGATTGTACATTGTCATAGTGGGGTCAGTTAGGGAAGGATCGCCTATTACCAATGTCTGTGCATCCATTGTGTGAGTCAGAATCTCTCTCTCTCTCTCTTGGCTACAACATGCCAACCTAATTATGGGCGAATTACTCTATGGGAATCTGGTCTGGTTCCAGACATGAGGATTTAGGATTACGATCATCAGGTGGGCCCTGTACCAGGAGCACTGCCCATTAACACAGCAAGCTATATGAAAAATGTCTACTTTCCCCACCTCTTAAGTTTCACTTTTTCAACTGGCTTTAACCCTTTCAGTGCTTGAGGCCTTCCCAAAGCATTGCAAAGCAATGCACTGTACACACCTCTGGTACTCATAGGGTCAATTTATTACTGGTCACAATCAGCAGCACAGACAGGAAAATATTTTAGAAAATTAAGGAAATGAAATGTTTTCTCCATATGATATCACTTACTTTACACAGAACTAAGGGCAATATTCTGAAAGAAAGAGGAGGAATTTTGGGTCAAACCAACAAAAAGAAAAGGGAACAAAAAAAAGTTTCCCAAATTCTCAGGGATTTAAATGATGATTTTAACCTCTTGAATGCCAGAGATTTATGCGTTGATTGCTAAGCATTGCAGTGAGGATGTGTCTAGCATTCAAGGGGCTAACACATCCCATTTAAATAAAGGGGGGATTTTAATTCATTCCCTGTGATGCGTTTGGTTCACCCCATAATTGCTCCTGTTTTTCCTGTAGAAGAAAGTGAAGTATATTTTACAGACACTATTATAAACAAAATACATCTGTTATAAAAAGAAAAGGGTAATAATTATAGGGGCAAAACGACTGCATCGTAGGGGTGAAATAAAAATTCTTAAAATTCACGTGCTTTATTTGGATTTTAACCTCTTGAATGCTAGAGAGGTGTCCAACATATTGCTACCAGAATAAGGCCTTAACCGTTTGAGTGCCAGAGGGGTACGCAACGCATTGCTTTGGCACTCAAAGGGTTAAAGGGATAGTAATACTTTGTTTTATCTTTATTTTATTTTGTAGGCATTAAAAAAACATTAAGAACGATATAAGTCATATCTCTCAAACCTTTATGGTTTGAGAGATATTCACAAACAAAGTTTCCCCTCCTGCCCCTTTTACCTAGTGTAAGCCATCTCTTCTCAGATGTGGAATCCAGTCCATAGACCAGACAGATAACAGCAGGGGACAATCTTCTTCCTATGAGAACAATGAAAGCCCTGCCCCTCTTGACAAGTTTTTCAGGTTTTTCCATTATCTTAATTGAAGATTGTCCCTCTCTGCAATCTACCTGGGCACCTCCCTTCTGATCTGGCTGAACACTGTTACATCAGTAAAAAGGGCGGGAGGGGGATACTTTGTCATTGAATTACTCTTGAACTACAACTCTGACAGAATTGAAATAACACTCTCCAAAGTCCAAATACTATGGTGATTAATTAGAGCTGCTTTTATTATTAAACATTACTATCCCTTTAAAGCATGAGTGTCAACGTATAGGCCTCAAAGGCTGCAAACGGGCCAGGATTTAAAATAAACATGTTGAGCCTAACACAGGCCTGGATTACATTGCAGTTAATATCTTTACAGAGGGTTTTAGCAACACATTTCTCCATACACTTCAGTGGGAATCTGTTAGCTAAGACCAGTGATAGCCCTTTTCAGCTGCAGTGTAATCTAGGCCACAGTGGGCAAATTTGATAGGGGATGGAATAGGAAGCTTGTAAAACATGTGCTGGGCTGTTTGTTATGCAATAAATAAAACCAGAGCATGTAAATATCACCTTTGTTTTTCCCACTTTCTCCTGTCTGTAGGATCAGATATGTTCTTTATTTCATGGGCTTGGCATCCTCCCTCACCACTCCATATCAATATTACCAGGGTTTTTTCCTCTCTCAGCCAGCCCAGATTTGCACAGCTCAGATTACATAACATCATACAGCTTTACTTTTCTAGAATGTGATCACGACTGACCTGCAGGAAGTTATTAATGGCTTCATGCCTTTTTTTTTTTTTTTTTTTACCTTAGAGATCAAATGTATGTTATCACATTATACAGCACGTCTGTCTTTTTACCCCCACAGAAATACACATGTGAATGTTTAAAAAAAAAAAAAAAAAGTACAATTATTTGTGTAATGCAGTGGTGTAACTATAGGGGTTGCACCTTGACTGGGCCCGTCACTCCAGGGTCCCAGCCGCCCCCTGCGACCCCTCTGCCTGGCGCCCACAATCTCCCTCTGGCGTTCTAGTAATGCAGAACGCTGGGAGATGACATCATCTCCCAGCGCTCTGCATTACTAAGAGGACCGCGCAGGAGCTCCAGGGAGGTAGGAGATGGAAGCATTGTGAACATTGAGGGGCACTGTAGAGGGGGTCAGTGTGATCAAGGGGGGCCAATGTGGTGGTGGGGACCTGACTTCAAGACCCTATACCCTTATAGATTCAACACCTTCATAGACCGAGGCCCCTACCTTATCATTCACTTACAATTGTGTGGCCAGGTCAAAGCTAGTGTCCATGTTAACTATTACAAGGTGCAGTAATGGACTGAGACAAAGGTAGGCAAATCTAATGCTGCCTAAGTGCCAGGAAACCTTCAAATGAATGGACTTCCTTTACTCAGCCCAGGGGAGGGCTGGCAACTTGTGGCCCAGGCGGAAAATACATTCAAGTGGCCCATTTCTATTATCTTTCAAGCCCACTGTCCCAGCCCACCCCTTTTTGTTAATTTTAAAACTGGCATTAATGTTGTGAAGTAAGTCAAGTGATACCACAAAGCTTACAGTTGAAGCTGGACCTACACTAGTGCGCTACTACAAAGCTTACAATTTAAGTAAAGCTTACCTAGTGATACTATAGAGCTTACAAGGGAAATGATTTATGCTTCTAGTGTAGCTCCATTTGAATTGTACCGCTGTGGTACAATTTATGTAACTCCATTTCATTTGTAAGCTCTGTGGTATCACTAGCATAGCTCCATTTACAGCAGTAGATTTAGTGAGGTGCAGTGGCCTACCAGCCCAGGCATATGACTAGCCCAGGGGGCAATTGCCCCCCTGCCCCCCAGGCCAGCCCGCCCCTGGCACAGCCCCCCTTTGTCAGCCAAACTGCTTCCCTTCGTCCACTAACACAAAGCCACTATTAACCATTCTTTTGACATGCATCCAGCCCTGTCACTTTACTCTATACCTCCATGGAAACCAAAGTGCTATTTTTTAGCAATTATAATTGATTTAAAAACCGTACAAGATGACCCTACCCCACCTCGAATTCAAACTCTTACACTAAGCTTGACCCACAGATGACCACATTTGCCAACAACTGTTTTGGAGCTGTGGTTGCAATGGTTCTCACAGCTGTCTTCTTGTACCACTAACAGTGCAGGACTTTGTAATTTCCCTGTTTAACAATAAATGAGTGGTCAAGAGGACGGAGCCTCTTATTAAAGGAACACTATCATCTAAAAAATAACTTTGATAGTTTTGAAAGAGCTTTCAAAACCATATAAATGTTGTATTAGTGATTTTAGTGATTTATTATTTAGATGTATAGATTATACTAATTAAGGCAAACCAAGTACGCACATCCTGTTTTACCCTACAGTACCTCCTGCACTCATTGACACTGCTCAGCTATGCATTGCTTACCTATAACACTAAAATTGATAAGTATCAGTGATTGTAGAACAGTTTTGGGCACCATTTCTTAAAAAAAAGGCATTATTGGAAAAAGCGCAGACACTTGCAAGAAAACTGATAAAGGGATAGAAATATCTGAGTTATAAAGAGAGACTAGCCAAACTGTGTTTTGGAAATCTAATAATACTGAGGACGAAGGTAAGGCTTTTGGGGGTAAATGAAGAAAATAAAAGATTGGGAGGTGAAAAACGATGATGATGATATTGTCTAGCCTCAATGCCTTAGTCATTAACATTTATGAAGGAATATAGGAAATCTTGTATTGTTTATTTTCTACTAGCTTCTGTTTCTGAAACACTTTACGTTTTTTCAGGTCAGGAATTGCTTTCTTATACTCATCTCGGCTTGAGCCCTGGCTTTTAGAGCCAATCCAAACCCTGGCTCGGCTCTGCCACATTCATTTATTGTTTGTCCACTTCTTTTGTAGACCAAAAACAGCTGGGTGACAATTCCTACTACACTCTACTGTGGACTAAAACTCACAGTGGCAGAACCCTCTTAATAATAACAACTACCATTTACATAGTGCCTTTCTCCCAGTGGAACTTAAAGCGCTTTTAGTGCATACTCTTGGAATTAACAGAATCGGCAGCTAATAATAGATGTTATTACTACCCAATCAATGGTCCTCCTTTATCAACCTCGGAAGAATGAAGGGCTGAGTTGACCCTGCAGGGAATCAAACCTGCAACCCTGAGCAGGCTCTGCAGTCAGGGCATTTACCACTGAGCTATCTCACCAGCATTTGTGTATTATCATTTGTAATCTGTAAATCCTACTATTCATTCATTTCTTACTGCCATTTTTTCCAGTAATGCAAAATATATTAAAGCTTAGCAAATGTAAGATACTATTAAAGGCACTTTCTAAATGTAAATAAATAAACTAAGGATTGTACATTGTCATAGTGGGGTTAGGGTTGCCACCTTTTCTTCAAAAAAATACCGGCCATGTCTTTCCCTCCATAGACTCAACATTGCACAGAAGCCAATTTTTTACCAGCCTAACGGTAAAATACCGGCTGGGTGGCAACCCTAAGTGGGGTCAGTTAGGGAAGGATCACCTGTTACCAATGTCCTGGCACGTCACAGAATTCAGCATGCTTCTGACTTCATAAAGAGAGTGTTGCTCTCGAAAGCCTGTCCCGAAAACTGAATGGTAGTCTAATAAAAAAAATAGATATTATTACATACTGAGATACTCATTCATCTGGCATCTACAAACTGAGATAACACCGCTATCCTTAATTGGAAAAAATAAATATATATAAATATATATATATATATATATATATATATATATATAATGAAACCAAACGCATGATTCAGGAAATATATAAAATATGGTAATTCTAGAAGTACTATAAGGGGATCCCATAAACGACCCCAAGCAATCAGTACATCAAGCTTGTGAAAACTAAGAATATTTATTACATTCTCTAGTAGAGGAATATTTTGAACCTAGCTAGAAGTGAGGTCATCTGTTTTGTCCTGTGTGGCATTACGTCTATTTCTCTGTGTTTCAGTGTAAATAAATAGCACAGTCATTGTTTATCTGCTTTATCTGACTGAAGCACCAGAATATCAACAAATCTATTTCTAACTACAGTATATTTCTTTCTGTGTTTACAATGTGCATCTCCTGTCACAAAAATATCACAACTGCAAACGCCTCTTCGATTTTAACAGAACAGAATGTTAATTTGGAACAATTCTAACTATTATTTACATAAAAAGCGCCAACACAATCCAAATGATAAACTGATTCTCTTCAGGCCATACGTATAAAGAAAAATGAAACATTTCTGGAATGAACCAATGGCATAGTAGGGGGCATATAAGCGTTCTCATTGATTTAAAAGGGCTTTAAACCTCTTGAATGCCACAGAGGTCTCCAACGCAATGCATTGGAGACCTCTCTGGCATTCAAGGGGTTAAACCATCATTTAAACCTTTGGGAGTTTTTGTGTGTCCCCTATGATGCAGTTGGTTAGCTCCAGAATTATTTCACTTTTCTTTTGACTATAAGACCCCCTTTTTAACATTCATAGGGTTACAATTACCAGATAATTCAATGGGAATTCTGGGAAACGTGTTTCTCCCTTGTGGGAATTGCTCCCCCATTTCCTTTATACATATTTATTTCCCTAAATATCTTTTACTAGTGTAACAGGGTCCTCCCCTGGGTAGGTATAATTTAGTCACTCTGTTGGGAGCAGATGTACTGATTAAAGGGATAATAATGTTTCAAAATAAAAGCTGAGAGTTGGTACCGTGTTAGCCGTAGAAATACAGGATGCAAATTTTGTTTGTAAAGTTGATACCTTTATTGGCTAACTAAACAGATTTAAAATGCAAGCTTTCAAGACTTCTTAGGACTCTTCCTCATGCCTGAGGAAGAGACGTAAGAAGTCTTGAAAGATTGCATTTTAAATCTGTTTAGTTAGCCAATAAAGGTATCAACTTTACAAACAAAATCAAAATAAAAGCAGCTCCAATTAATCATCATAGTATTTGTAGTAGTATAGTAGAGTAATTCAATGACAAAGTATCCCCCTCCTGCCCCTTTTACTGATGTAACACTGCTCAGCCAGATCAGAAGGGAGGTGCCCAGGTAGACTGCAGAGAGGGACAATCTTCAATTAAGATAAGGGAAAAACCTGAAAAACTTGTCAAGGGGGGCAGGGCCTTCATTGTTCTCATAGGAAGAAGATTGTCCCCTTCTGTTATCTGTCTGGTCTATGGACTGCATTCCACATCTGAGAAGAGATGGCTTACACTAGGTAAAAGGGGTGGGAGGGGAACTTTGTCCTTCAATTACTCTTGAACTACAACTCTGACAGTATTGAAATAACACTCTCTATGGCTCAAATACTATGAAGACTAATTGGAGCTGCTGTTTTTGTGAAACATTACTATCCCTTTAAGAATTACAGATAAAGTACAGGATATATTTTCAATGAATGGTTTCTCTGAAGGTTTTGTTATTCCACTTGAGTGTGTAGTTAAACAGAGCAAAAGGTTTAGGAATTGGAAGTCTACTTCCTCACACTTCCTGGGTAGTGAATGAAAAGCTGGGTAAAAATTGCAGGCAGGGCATTTTGTTAATTCATTTGCAGCACATCCCATAGTGTCTCCCCTAGGGGTATATCCAAAGAAGGAGGAAGAGATATTCAGGTTTATCCAACAGTTTTCATGACCTCAGTGATCGCCAGTAGTGATGAGCGAGCACCCCAATGCTCGGGTGTTCGGGTGCTCTGACCGAGCACCACCTGAGGCTCGAGTGCTCGGCCGAACACCCGAGCCCCATTGAAGTCAATGGGAGGACTCGAGCATTACACCAGGCACCCCCTGCTCTGATGAGGGGAGGGTGCCTGGTCCATAGGAAAAGGGCAGAAAATGATGGAAACACCACAGAAATGGTTCAGGGACAGCATAGGGAGGATGTCTGGATGCATCTTGGACTCCAACATCGCTGCTGGGAACGATCTTTCGCCCGTAGTACGCCATTTTTACAGACTGACCATAAAACACACAAAAAGGAAAATAAAAACGACTTTAGGCGAAAAATTGTTACCAAACAATATTTGCTGTATATTTACTTGTATATCATCTGCAAATTATCCCAAAAATTTCCTTGATTTTCGGAAGTGAGGCCATGATTAAGAGGGAAACGTGCGCAGAGGCAAATTCTCCCAAAAATTTCCTTGATTTTCAGAACTGAGGCCATGATTAAGAGGGAAACGTGCACAGAGGCAAATTCTCCCAAAAATTTCCTTGATTTTCAGAACTGAGGCCATGATTAAGAGGGAAACGTGCACAGAGGCAAATTCTCCCAAAAATTTCCTTGATTTTATTGAACTGAGGCCATGATTAAGAGGGAAACGTGCGCTGAGCCGACCATCTAAAACATTATGGGTGAGGGTCTGCTGCAGAGCTGACCATCCTAAACATTATATGCAAAGGCCCGCTAGTGAGCTGACGCTATAAAACATTATATGAGAGGGCCCGCTAGAGAGCTGACCCAATAAAACATTATATGAGAAGGCCCGCTGGTGAGCTGACCTATATAAAAATTGGCAAACAGGGCCCGCTGGTGAGCTGGCCCTATATAAAAATTATATCACAGGGCCCGCTGGTGAGCTGGCCCTATATAAAAATTATAGCACAGGGCATATGGAAGAGGAGGAGGAGGATGAGAAGATTAAGAGTCAACCATATACCCGTTTTTTGGGTGGAAGGGGTGAATGGGAATACAGAGTATTCACATCATTGTAAATAACATATATAAAGTGAGTTTATGTTCCCCCGGGGCTTTCCTCCAGTGGAGTGGAGAAGTCAGGGGAAATCCAGGCCTTGTTCATTTTTATAAGTGTCAACCTATCAGCATTGTCGGTGGAAAGGCGGATACGCTTATCTGTTATGATGCCACCAGCAGCACTAAATACCCGCTCAGACAGAACGCAGGCGGCAGGGCAGGCTAGCACCTCCAAGGCGTAGAGTGCCAGTTCATACCACGTGTCCAGCTTGGACACCCAGTAGTTGTAAGGCACAGAGGGATCATTGAGGACGCTGACACGGTCTGCTACGTACTCCTTCACCATCTTCCAAAACTTTTCCCTCCTTGTGACACTAGGCTGCGCATCAGGGTGAGGGTGCTGGCGGGGTGTCATGAAGGTGTCCCACGCCTTGGAGAGTGTTGCCCTGCCTTTCTCGGAACTGCTGTGTGCTCCCCTTTTCTCCCCTTCTCGGTTGGCCAAGGTAGCACGTACTCTGCCGCCAGCGTTGTCAGATGGAAAATTTTGGAGCAATTTTTCGACAAGAACCTTCTGGTATTGCAACATTTTGCTTGTCCTCTCCACCGGAGGAATGAGAGATGAGAAATTCTCTTTGTAGCGGGGGTCCAGAAGGGTGAACACCCAGTAATCCGTGTTGTCTAAAATGCGTACAACGCGTGGGTCACGGGAAAGGCAGCCTAACATAAAGTCAGCCATGTGTGCCAGAGTACCAACAGGCAAGATTTCGCTGTCCTCACCAGGAGGATGACTCTCAATATCCTCATCCTCTTCCTCCTCTTCTGCCCACCCACGCTGAAGAGATGGAACTAAAGTTCCATGGCTACCCTCTGTAGCGGAGGCAACCGTGTCTTCCTCCTCCTCCTCCTCCTCCTCCTCCTCCGCCTCCTCCAATTGTCGCTGAGAAGACGAAGTGAGGGTGCTCTGGCTATCACCTTGTGTAAGCTCTTCCTCCCCCATTTCCACCTCTTCCACATGCAAAGCGTCGGTTTTAATTGTGAGCAGCGAGCGTTTCAGTAGACACAGAAGTGGGATGGTTACACTGATAATAGCGTTATCGCCGCTCACCATCTGTGTCGATTCCTCAAAATTGCGTAAAACCTCGCAGAGGTCTGACATCCATTCCCACTCCTCACTTCTGATTACAGGAAGTTGAACGGTGAGGCGACGACCGTGTAACAGCTGGTACTCCACTACTGCCCTCTGCTGCTCACAAAGCCGGGCCAACATGTGGAAGGTGGAGTTCCAGCGCGTGCTCACGTCACACAGCAGCCGGTGAGCTGGCAATTGTAAGCGCTGCTGCAGCTTCAACAGGCCGGCTGAAGCTGTTGATGACTTACGGAAATGTGCACACACGCGGCGCACCTTGGTCAAGAGATCATGCACATTGGGGTAGGTTTTTAGAAATCGCTGCACCACTAAATTAAATACATGCGCTAGGCATGGTACGTGTGTGAGCTTGCCGAGCTCCAAAGCCGCCACCAAGTTACGCCCATTATCACACACAACCATGCCTGGTTGCAGGTTGAGTGGCGAGAGCCACTGCTCGGTCTGGTGACTAATCCCCTGCAACAGCTCTGAGGCCGTGTGCTGTTTGTCCCCAAGGCAGATCAGCTTCAGCACGGCCTGTTGACGCTTCCCCACTGCAGTGCTACACTGCTTCCAGCTACTGGCTGATGGGGGAGTGGCGGTGTGTGTAGAGAATTCGGAGGTGGAAACGGAGGAGGAGGAGCCAATAACGTAGGTGCTGGTGGAAACCCTGATGGAGGTAGGGCCCGCAATCCTCGGCGTGGGTAGCACCCGTGCCATCCCAGGGTCCGAGTCGCTCCCAGCCTCCACGACATTCACCCAGTGTGCCGTCAGGGAAATGTAGCGTCCCTGGCCACAAGCACTTGTCCATGTGTCAGTCGTTAAGTGGACCTTCCCAGTAACTGCGTTGGTCAGGGCACGGGTGATGTTACGGGACACATGGTGGTGTAATGCGGGGATGGCACACCGGGAAAAGTAGTGGCGGCTGGGGACCGCGTACCGAGGGACAGCTGCTGCCATCAGGCTGCGGAAGGACTCAGTGTCCACAAGCCTAAATGGCAGCATTTCGATGGCCAGTAATTTTGAAAGGTGTGAGGTTAGTGCTATGGCCTGTGGGTGGGTGGCTGGGTACTTTCTCTTGCGCTCAAATGCCTGGGGTAACGACATTTGGACGCTGTGCTGGGACAGGGAAGTGGATGTGGTCGCTGATGGTGCTTCAGATGGTACAGGTGCAGGGCGGGAGGTATGCGGGCCTGCGCCTTCGACAGGCGATTGGCCGGCACCGAAAACAGGGGAAGAGGAGGCAGTGGTGTGGCCTGCAGACACAGATGGGCGATCCAGGCATTCCTCCCACTTACTACGGTGCTTGGATGCCATGTGTCGGATCATGCTGGTGGTGGTGAGGTTTCTAGTGTTCATGCCTCGGCTCATTCTGGTGTGGCACAGGTTGCAAACTACAATTCTTTTGTCGTCCGCACTTTCCTTAAAAAAACGCCATACCGCGGAACACCTACCCCTTGGCAAGGTAGATTTACGCAAGGGGGTGCTCCGTGGAACATTTGCGGGCCGGTTTGGTGCGGTCCGCCTTCTTTCTGTAGCCACACCACTGCCTCTTCCAGCCTGTTGCGGTGCTGCAGATGGCTCACCCTCAGGACTGCTGTCATCGCTCGGCTCTACACCTTCCCAGGTGGGGTCAGTCACCTCATCGTCCACCAAGTCCTCCTCCACTTCCTCACTCTGATCATCCTTCTCAAGTCTTGATCCCACCACATACTCAGTCATTGACAACTGTATAACATTCTCCTCAACAAGGTCTTGAGACGGAAATAGTGGTTGATTTAATGGCAACTGTGTCTCATCATCATCATCATCATCCACTACTTCCTTTGACCTTAAATGCCGTTCACATCTGTCATCTTCTTGTGATTGGGTAGCCTCTAGAGGTTGTGAATCAGGGCACAAGATGTCATGTTCCTCTGCAAGCGTGCTTGGAGAGAGGGTCAAATGAAGGATTGGTGATGAGACGAGCTCCTCACTATATCCCAGTGTGGGATCACTTCTTTGACCAGACCGTGTATGGTGGGAGGAAGGATGATCAGAGTGAGGATTATGTTGACCAGACTCTTGGCTACTGAGAGTGGACTTGGTGGAAGACAGGGTGGTGCTTAACCGACTGGAAGCAGTATCAGCTGTCATCCAACCGACCACCTGTTCGCAGTGGTCGGACCTCGAGAGTGATGTCCTGCGACGCCCTGTAAAATTACACATGAAGCTAGGTATGGTGGATGTCTTTCTTTCTTGTGCTCTGGCACCAGGCACAGTTTCTCCGCGTCCTGACCCGCGCCCTGAACTTTCAGGATCACGTCCACTTCCCCGTCCCTTTTTACCCGCCTTCTTCATCTTACACAGAATATGTGACTTTAATATTTGAGTTTGAAAACTTAACAGTATTTCTTATTATTCTGCAACTGTACAGAGTACACAGAATAGGCTGCTAAACTGCGGTGAAACACACTGAATGGAATATGTGACTTTAATATTTGAGTTTGAAAACTTAACAGTATTTCTTATTATTCTGCAACTCTGCAGAGTACACAGAATAGGCTGCTAAACGGCGGTGAAACACACTGAATGGAATATGTGACTTTAATATTTGAGTTTGAAAACTTAACAGTATTTCTTATTATTCTGCAACTGTACAGAGTACACAGAATAGGCTGCTAAACTGCGGTGAAACACACTGAATGGAATATGTGACTTTAATATTTGAGTTTGAAAACTTAACAGTATTTCTTCCTATTCTGCAACTGTGCAGAGTACACAGAATAGGCTGCTAAACGGCGGTGAAACACACTGAATGGAATATGTGACTTTAATATTTGAGTTTGAAAACTTAACAGTATTTCTTATTATTCTGCAACTATGCAGAGTACACAGAATAGGCTGCTAAACGGCGGTGAAACACACTGAATGGAATATGTGACTTTAATATTTGAGTTTGAAAACTTAACAGTATTTCTTATTATTCTGCAACTGTACAGAGTACACAGAATAGGCTGCTAAACTGCGGTGAAACACACTGAATGGAATATGTGACTTTAATATTTGAGTTTGAAAACTTAACAGTATTTCTTCCTATTCTGCAACTGTGCAGAGTACACAGAATAGGCTGCTAAACGGCGGTGAAACACACTGAATGGAATATGTGACTTTAATATTTGAGTTTGAAAACTTAACAGTATTTCTTATTATTCTGCAACTCTGCAGAGTACACAGAATAGGCTGCTAAACGGCGGTGAAACACACTGAATGGAATATGTGACTTTAATATTTGAGTTTGAAAACTTAACAGTATTTCTTATTATTCTGCAACTGTACAGAGTACACAGAATAGGCTGCTAAACTGCGGTGAAACACACTGAATGGAATATGTGACTTTAATATTTGAGTTTGAAAACTTAACAGTATTTCTTATTATTCTGCAACTCTGCAGAGTACACAGAATAGGCTGCTAAACGGCGGTGAAACACACTGAATGGAATATGTGACTTTAATATTTGAGTTTGAAAACTTAACAGTATTTCTTATTATTCTGCAACTCTGCAGAGTACACAGAATAGGCTGCTAAACGACGGTGAAACACACTGAATGGAATATGTGACTTTAATATTTGAGTTTGAAAACTTAACAGTATTTCTTATTATTCTGCAACTGTACAGAGTACACAGAATAGGCTGCTAAACGGCGGTGAAACACACTGAATGGAATATGTGACTTTAATATTTGAGTTTGAAAACTTAACAGTATTTCTTATTATTCTGCAACTCTGCAGAGTACACAGAATAGGCTGCTAAACGGCGGTGAAACACACTGAATGGAATATGTGACTTTAATATTTGAGTTTGAAAACTTAACAGTATTTCTTATTATTCTGCAACTCTGCAGAGTACACAGAATAGGCTGCTAAACGACGGTGAAACACACTGAATGGAATATGTGACTTTAATATTTGAGTTTGAAAACTTAACAGTATTTCTTATTATTCTGCAACTGTACAGAGTACACAGAATAGGCTGCTAAACTGCGGTGAAACACACTGAATGGAATATGTGACTTTAATATTTGAGTTTGAAAACTTAACAGTATTTCTTCCTATTCTGCAACTGTGCAGAGTACACAGAATAGGCTGCTAAACGACGGTGAAACACACTGAATGGAATATGTGACTTTAATATTTGAGTTTGAAAACTTAACAGTATTTCTTATTATTCTGCAACTGTACAGAGTACACAGAATAGGCTGCTAAACTGCGGTGAAACACACTGAATGGAATATGTGACTTTAATATTTGAGTTTGAAAACTTAACAGTATTTCTTATTATTCTGCAACTCTGCAGAGTACACAGAATAGGCTGCTAAACGGCGGTGAAACACACTGAATGGAATATGTGACTTTAATATTTGAGTTTGAAAACTTAACAGTATTTCTTATTATTCTGCAACTGTACAGAGTACACAGAATAGGCTGCTAAACTGCGGTGAAACACACTGAATGGAATATGTGACTTTAATATTTGAGTTTGAAAACTTAATAGTATTTCTTATTATTCTGCAACTCTGCAGAGTACACAGAATAGGCTGCTAAACGACGGTGAAACACACTGAATGGAATATGTGACTTTAATATTTGAGTTTGAAAACTTAACAGTATTTCTTATTATTCTGCAACTGTACAGAGTACACAGAATAGGCTGCTAAACTGCGGTGAAACACACTGAATGGAATATGTGACTTTAATATTTGAGTTTGAAAACTTAACAGTATTTCTTCCTATTCTGCAACTGTGCAGAGTACACAGAATAGGCTGCTAAACGACGGTGAAACACACTGAATGGAATATGTGACTTTAATATTTGAGTTTGAAAACTTAACAGTATTTCTTATTATTCTGCAACTGTACAGAGTACACAGAATAGGCTGCTAAACTGCGGTGAAACACACTGAATGGAATATGTGACTTTAATATTTGAGTTTGAAAACTTAACAGTATTTCTTATTATTCTGCAACTCTGCACAGTACACAGAATAGGCTGCTAAACGGCGGTGAAACACACTGAATGGAATATGTGACTTTGATATTTTAGTTTGAAGACTTAACAGTATTTCTTCCTATTCTGCAACTCTGCACAGTACACAGAATAGGCTGCTAAACTGCGGCGAAGCACACTGAATGGAATATGTGACTTTGATATTTTAGTTTGAAGACTTAACAGTATTTCTTCCTATTCTGCAACTCTGCACAGTACACAGAATGTGCTGCTAAACTGCGGCGAAGCACACTGAATGGAATATGTGACTTTGATATTTTAGTTTGAAGACTTAACAGTATTTCTTCCTATTCTGCAACTCTGCACAGTACTCAGAATGTGCTGCTAAACTGCGGCGACGCACACTGAATGGAATACGTGACTTTGATATTTTAGTTTGAAGACTTAACAGAATGTGCTCTAATCTGCAACTTTGCACACTAAACAGAATGTGCTCTAATCTGCAACTTTGCACACTAAACAGAATGTGCTCTAATCTGCAACTTTGCACACTAAACAGAATGTGCTCTAATCTGCAACTGTGCACACTAAACAGAATGTGCTCTAATCTGCAACTTTTCACACTAAACAGAATATTTTTTTTTTTTTTTTTTTTGTTTTTTTCCCCCCACACAAAATAACCTGCTGCCCCCACACACAGTAGTCCTAAAAAGGACTTTTGGTTCTTTTTTGTCACAATTTTTTTTTTTCCTCCCTACACTGCCTTTCCCTTCCTATCCTCAGCTCTCCCTGGCTCAGACTGAGCCGAACTCGATGGTCAGGTGCTATACAGCACCCGACCACGGGTTCTGGCCAACCAATCAGTGTAATGCCAGCAGCCAACATGGCTGCTGGCATTACACCGATGTCAGAGCCTCCCTGCACGTTTATTGGCTGCGCAGCAGCCGCAAAACGTGCGGGGAGGAGACCCGAACATGGCGGGCGAGCACATGCGGTACTCGTACGAGTACCGCCATGTGCCGAGCAGAGCGATGCTCGAGCCGATCCGAGCATCGGCCGAGCATGCTCGCTCAACACTAATCGCCAGTCAATGCTCCCTTAAATAAGGTCCAGTACAATGTTCAGAAGCAGACCTTTAATCAATCATTTAGTAGCCAGTCCAAATGCTCTTATGGCTAAGGTAGAAGCCTTTAGACTTTTTCTCCTTCATCTAGAAAGTTTGAGATTTATGGGCTGCTACTTCGAGGACAGGTTCGATGTGGACAGTGTTTGCCCATGGGTTGCATCATCTCTTGTGCTTATTTTGAGAAGCCTAGCACCTTCCTGAATTGGGCATTGTCACTCTGCAGAGTGGCACTTTATAGCACACTTGATGATTTCTTAGTAGTTGGTCCAGCAGGCTCCCAGCATTGAGCTCAGCTCTTGGCCAAGACAGAAGAGTTTTTTAAGGGCTTGGAGTTCCCATAACATGGGAAGAAATAGTTAACCCTACAACAAGGATACAATTTCTGGAAACTGAGATTAACTCAGCAGAAAGACTGGTTAAGCTTCCCAAGGTAAATGTGTAGAACTGTAAAGTTGAAGGGGCTGAAGTGTTAGGGGCCCAAAAGTAACACTGATGACGTTACAATCACTTTTGGGGCTTCTAACCTCTGAGTCTAGGGTCATCCCCATGGACAGGGTGTTCTGCAGAAGAATGGAGAGGGCCACAATGCCAGTACTAAGAGCCTGCACAAAGTAAGGCTGACCAGGCAAATGAGAGGATTTGTGGGTATGGGATGAGTTCCTGGCTGTTTTCAATTGTATCATTCTTTGGATGGAAACCCCGGGGTCCAGTAGTGAGTTGCATCTAGACTATTGGTCTTGAGGCCTTTTTCTAAGGTAGGTAGTGTGCAGGTAGATGGCCGAGTCACTGATATGATATAGGGATTACCAAGAGCCTGGTGTTCCTTGAGCTGCTTTCCATCCTAGCTGCAGCTGAATTATGGAAAAAGCAGAAGACAAAGCAGGGGTGTTTTGGTTAGACAACATGGAGGTTGTCTTTGCCATCAATAATTTGTCCTCTACATCTTCTCCTGTCTTAATTTTACTACAGTGCTTAGTACTGGTATGCATGTCACATAATATCACCTTTCAGGCTAAACATGTGCCTGGGTCAAAAACATGGTATCTGATGCTATGTCTAGGGAAAGAAGGGAGTGATGATCTGATACAAGTATCCCTTGCCTACAAAAAGGTGTACAACGGGCAGGGTGAGTCTGTTTTCTACAGAATATAGTAAGGAATTTTCCAAAACATGTAATCATAAAAAACACATACCTGTTTTGAATGCGGATAGTTCAATGCAAAAGGTGGTGACAGATGGCTTTAAATTTGTGTCAAGAAGAGGTAGAACTTTGGGAGATACTATTTCACCCAGTATGTATGTTGCAGACAGGAAGAAGTCCTCTAGAACTTGGTTGTCCACAGTTGGAAATCATAAATGTTGTAGTAATAGATGTCAATGTTGCAAGTTTATAAAGGTCTCAGATAGATTTGTTTCAAGTGCGACAGGGAAAGAGTATACTATGCGATCATACACTAATTGTGCCACATGTGGAATAGTCTATTTGTTGACCTGCCAAACTTGTAACATACAATATGTGGGTAAAACATTAAGAACAACATAATGGTAATATGGATATGTTATCTGTCCAGATAATTGAGAGAGGGAAAGTTGGTATATGTGATGGAGATTTGGATTGCAGATTATTAACCTTTTTGGATATTCGCCTTTGGAACTAGATATCCAAGGGGTTTGAATAAAAGTTATGACGTGTCTTGCTTTATATAATTTCTCTCTACCATGCATTCAACTTTATCTAAGTTATGTATGGGATAAGATTCAGTAGTCACTGTTCAAAAGTAGGTTTTTTGATACTCATTCTGATATTGGGATTACCATTTTGTCTTCTGAATTCCTATGTAAATTCCATTTTTCATATATTAAGGCTTAGTTATCATCATTCATTTTGTTTTTAATTTTTATCAAGGGTAAAATACTTCCCACTTTAAAAGTTTGTCAGTTTGGTTTGAGATCGAGCTTCCAATTGCTAGACATTGACGATACATTGAACATTACCTTTAAAGGGATAGTAATACTTAAAATATAAAAAAAAATATGTTGTAGGGTTTATCCCCCTGAGTAAAACAAGAGTACTCCCACTGCTGAAAGGTGTTTCATTCAAAAGTTATTAATTTTCAAAGTTGAATTTTTTAGGTGCAATATCACAGTGGCCTGAAATTGTACAGTGGCGCTGTTGCTACACGATCCTATGGATAGCTCTGGTCAGTTGACCATAAATCTCCATAGGATGGTGTAGCAACAGCGCCACTGTACAATTTCAGTCCACTGTGATATTGCACCTAAAAAATTCAACTTTGAAAATTAATAACTTTTGAATGAAACACCTTTCAGCAGTGGGAGTACTCTTGTTTTACTCAGGGGGATAAACCCTACAACATAATTTTTTTTATATTTTAAGTATTACTATCCCTTTAAATTTTGAGTATTTAGCCAACACAATTGCAAGTGTTAAAAATCAGATGTTGTAATGTTAATAAGATAAAAACATGATATAATCTGTTGTGAAAACTTCTTATCCCTTTGTTGTGGTCTTCTTACTGTAGCATTTCTTAACAGATTCATATTGGCACTAAAGAGGTTAAAGATAGGTGTATCTGAGATGTACGTTAATGTCTGACGTTGATTTCACAGCTAGTTTACTAATAAGTGACTTTCATTGGATACGAGCTAAATACAATGTTTCCTATTGGTGTCTCGATCTTTTAAACAAATGGAACTTGTGGGTAGCTGATTGCCATCATGATTAAGCGTGTATCACGCGACACATGTCGATTGGATCATTGACTCTGCTACTCTAACTAAAACCTGTTTGTTGCCCTCTGAACTACAACGTGGTCTGTGAAGAATTTGTTATTAACTGGAATAATAAAGGTACAAATATTTTGATTTTATATCGCCTGAAGATGTATAATTCATGTTAGTGCGGTCTAAATTTTGTATTGCCTGAGCTGAATGGTTTTGGAGAGTCCATTAGACCAGCACACGTGCCTATAAATGGAGCAGACTTCAGCTACACACTGTTTAGAACAGTGGTTCTCAATCGTTTTTTGTTCGGGGCACCCCTAACACATAATCTAGAATATTCGGGGCACCCCTAACATATTTAATGTATTTTATCATGGGCATAATGAAGGTACCATACATAAATATACAGTTATTATTAGATCTTACAATCATAATAACACAATTAAACATAATGTGCATAACAATTTCTATAAATCTTTATTTAAAAGTCCATTTTTGTTAGTCTTCATAGAAAACATGGGGCACCCTAAGTTGATGCCCAAGGTACACCAAAGTGCCGCGGCACCCTGGTTGAGAATTACTGGTTTAGATGAACTGTTTACCATTGTATTGATTTGAATGTTTGCATACATATACTCCTAAACTGGAGCCGCTATCTTGTTCTGTTGAATGAGTTTCTGTCACACAATCATAACAGTCCAGTGGTAGCTTCAAGGTAGCTGATGTTAGGCTTCACTGGACAGCATAGAAAGGAGTGAGCATCACACCATAAAGTGGCCGTGGCTTTGGTAGCTATTTGGCAGGAAGAGAATTTGATGGCCAAATCTGCAATAATGAAAAGGCTGGAGTAGGGATACAGTGTCTGCTAGGGACAAGCACAGACACACTGACAGTGAGGACTGATTCACTACCCTCCTGCAGATCTGTGCCACTAAGTGTGACACCATGAAGTTTTTCATAGCATTTGTGGTTTTACTTTGAGGAGTATTTAAGTTTTGTGAAGTAATTGTGCCAACAAGGCCTAATTTTGAGCAGGGCTTGAAGTTTGTTCAAGTGATATAGCCTCATCATGCAGTACACTGTCAACTGGCTAAATCTAAAGCAGATCAGAGGCTTAAGGGTCAGTGGGTCACATTACAGCAAAGAGGGGATGTTGCTTGGCCTGTCATTCTGGTTCATGAGTTGTTAAAATCAAGGCCCAGTGAGGTCAGTCCTTCCCTTATGCACTGACACATCAGCATTCTGTCCCAGATTTAGGAGAGCTCTTCAGGAGGACCCTAAGTGTGATGGGTTTAGAACCAGATACTTTGGTTCACATTCCTTTAGGAAAGGTGGAGGATGAACAGGTTCAGTCTCCAGGTGTCATACAACAGTATGAGAGGTGGACATCAGCTGCCCTACACTTGGACATAGCAATTACAACATATTTTTACAGGTTGTGTTCTGCTTTTTCTTTTTTTGTGTTTCAGCGGTAAAGTTGCAGGCACATATTTTAGTTCTGGAACATTCTTTGTGTACTGGGCTTCCAGGGATGCAGTACAGCAAGCAGGCTGTAGACAGCTGAGTTTAGCAAGGAGGGATGTAAGAAGCATCTGGCATACTAAGAAGGGTTTGCTCTGGGGCAGTCCCGGATTTACATTGCATGAGCCCCTAGGCAAAGCACTCTAGGTGCCCTTAGCACCTAGACCACACCCCCACTCCACACATGGCTCCAAACCCAGACCCATCCACTACTTCCTGACACAGAAAATACCTTTGGCCTATAACAAGCAAAGCACCCATAAAAAGGCTTTAATTCCTCCTTGGTTGCTAGAGACATCTCCAACACATTGTTTCGCAATGCGTTTGAGATCTCTCTAGCATCCAAGGGGGTAAATAATAGCCTGTAAAGGGATATAAAATTGGCACAGCAACATTGATATTGCTCTGGCCACACCCATAATTCAGGTTGGGGGTGTGGCCAACAGCTGAGCCTCCGCCCTTCAACATTTGGAGCTCTAGGTAGTTGCCAACTCTGCCTATTGGGAAATCCGGCTCTGGGGACAGATAGATGAGATGTTCAATGAGGCATGAACGAGGTGGGGAAACCCCAGGTATCCTTGTGTTACAAGCTGGTGGATATGATCTCACCATAATAGAGTCAGTTGGGTACATCAGGCGGATTAAAGCAACTTGCCAGGTATACAAATCCATCTGTCAGCATGTGCAACTCATTTGGTCAGAGATTGCTCCTACCGAGAAAGGGAAGGGGGCAAGATTGCACACAGCCATTACAAGCTCAAGAAAAAAGTTAATGTTGTAATTAAAAAGTTTATTGCCTCCTTTCAAGAGTATACCATTAGTCATAAAACTATTCAAGTATGGTAGGAAGGCATGTATCCAGTAGATGTGTACACTTGACAGTAAAAGGGTTATATCTGTTTAATGGTACCTTAAAATCAACAAGTAACAAAAGGGGGGGAGAGAAATGCAGGAAATGAGAGTCTGACATAGAAGTAACCTCTGTGCATAGCAATAATGTGGCACACCTAGGCCCAGCCAATGTAGCTTAGCCTTGCAGTAATCAGGTTCTGCCTTTAGGGGGCTATTGCCAAAATGCATTGAGATAAAGGGGAAGCAAGACTGGTGGGTTGTGGTGGATCGGTCGTGTCCAGTTTGTCTCCTTGGGTGTTGCTGCAGCCAGAAATGGGGCCAGGTTTGGGACTCAGCAATGCTTAAAGTTCCCTTTGTTTCTTCATTGGCAGACAGACTCCATAGCCTGGAGTGGTGCTGTTGCTACAGCATCCTATAGTTAAATAATCAGTTATCCATAAACCAGTTTAGCAACAGTGCCACCATAACATTTCAGGCCATGGAAGTATTGCATACATATCTGACCTGCAATAACTTGAATAAAACATATATGTCATAGTGGGAATAACCACAATTTTCTCAGCAGGCTGAAACCCTGCAATATGTTTTTTTTTCTGGTTTAAACAGTATTATACCTTTAAGTAAAACAATGGCTAATTCAGTATAACATATAGGTAATTTTGATAACTAAAGAGGTGTTGCATCCATTTTAAGCACACACAACATGGACACAAAACTTGTCAATACAACAAACATACAAAACAAAAATATTTATTGCACATTTCCATAGTGAAATATTTTGAACCAATAATTGAGGTCGTCCTTCTGATTTGTCTTATCTGAGTTTCTTTTCTTTGTATTATTTTACATAACATTCCAGTTGGTTTGATAAAGCAGCCTTAGAGCTGCGAAACGTTACGCTACTATATTATTATTTTTTTCAATTGGTCTGTTGTTTTATTTTATTTTATAATAAAAAGCTGATTGTTTTTAGAAACTTTAGCAGCCTACTACATTTTTCTTTTTAATCATCTTGCTCCTTTGGATTTGGTTTTCATTAGAACAATTTCTACAAACAGATCTGAGTGGAGACAGACTTTGAATTCTCCACAAGCTTAAAGTGCTGGTTCTGGGCATATGCCTTGTAATTAGCAACTACAAATTGTGAGTATAACCTTTATGCTTTTGGTTATCACTTAAATAATCACGTTTACAGGCACTATTGGGCGCCCTCTGTCTTTGTGTGTTTTTCTTATCTGAGTTATGTCACTTTTCTGCTTTTTAGAGTAAGGACACAATACAATGCATGTTTAGTAGAACCAGATCGTGATGTGTAACACTGTAGCACTAATATATAAACAAAACTATTTATAACCACATGGTATTTATAGTTGTGTATACAATGCCCTATGAAGTGCAAATTTAGCCTGTGTTCCAGTAGTACAGTGTTTGTTCTCAAATGGAAACCTTTTGTTTCCACTCAAAATTTCTGTGAAACCCTGACAACCCTAACATCTTTATCTATTTGTGTAAGTATTTTTAACAAATAAATATATTTAGTTACACCAAGCATATTTGGTGTGGTGAGTACATATAATAGGAATCCATCTACCCATCAAGATATCAACTGATTTAACCCTTTGACAGGCAAAGGGTTAATGAGTGGTATCTGAAGGAGGTGAAAACCAGTGTACCAAAAAAAGCCACCAACACTTTGGTGTTTTCAGTGTCTGTTTTCAAACTGTGGAGGCTGGCTTAAAGGGATAGTAATACTTGCAAATGACTAATCCCCATATTGTAGCTTTGTTAAAAATAAACTTATTGCCCCCAGAGTCATATCTCAAACCCTTATGGTTTGAGAGATGATAGCGCTCAAAGTTCCCCCCTCCCTCCCCTTCCCTGAATGAACGCTGCACGCTGACTGCAGGGATATCCGGTATTACTTGCATCAGGAGGCTCTGCAGCAGAGCCAAGATCGTGTTTATAAAAAAATCTTTCACTAAAATGGTCTTCTACGTGTGCTTGCAAACCAAGCACAAACCAAGCACACGTAGAAGACCGTTTCAGTGAAATAATAATTTTTTAGAAACGCGATCTCGGCTCAGCTGCAGAGCCGCCTGATGCACATAAAACTGTAGTACAACAGCTTCCCCTGCAGTCAGCGTTCAGTCAGGGAGGGGGGAACTTTGATCGCTATCATCCCTCAAACCATAAGGGTTTGAGAGATGACACTGGGGGCAATAAGTTTCTTTTTAACAAAGCTACAATATGGGGATTAGTAATTTGCAAGTATTACTATCCCTTTAAAGTGGAATTTTCAGCATTGGTAAAGTCCCCCTGCAATAATTAGGCAGGTGGTGAATAGCTTAATCATAGTTATATTACCTCTTATAACTACACCATTCTAAAGAAATCCTTAATCTTCCGAGACTGACGGCCAGGTTAGTGCAGTCTGTGCGCCTGCACCGTCAGTCCCTTCCGGTTACCTTGTGGCGCACTGCAATACATCTCAATGGAGACTGGGATTGACAGCGCAGACGCACAGACAAGATGTCTGCGTTGATGCCTGGCTTCCAGTCTCGTAAGAGTAAGGATTACTTTAGAATGGTGTAGTTATAAGAAGTAATATAACTATTATTAAGCTAGTCGCCACCTGCCTAATTATTGCAGGGCAACTTTACCTATGCTGAACGTTCCGCTTCAATGCTTCTGAAAAACCTGAGTAATGTTCCTGGTGCTGTGGTGTCACGGTGAAGGTTCAAGAACATAAGAATACTACATTTAGTACTACATTTAGTACTACATTCTGGGCATCCCTAACATATTTAATGTACTTTATCAAGGGCATAATGAAGGTACCATACATAAATATGCAGTTATTATTAGGTCTTGCAATCATAATAATACAATTAAACATAATGTGCATAACAATTTCTATAAATCTTTATTTAAAAGTCAATTTTTGATAGTCTTCATAGAAAACATGGGGCATCCTAGGATGATATTCATGGTACACCAAAGTGCCACGGCACCCTGGTTGAGAATCACTGGTATAGAAGAACTGTTTACAATTGAATCGATTTGAATGTTTGCATACATATACTCCTAAACTGGAGCCGCTATCTTGTTCTATTGAATGAGTTTCTGTCACACAATCATAACAGTCCAGTGGTAGCTTCAAGGAAGCTGATGTTAGGCTTCATCGGACAGCATAGAAAGGGGTGAGCATCACACCATGAAGTGTCCGTGGCTTTGGTAGCTACTTGGCAGGAGGAGAATATCTTCTGAAAAACCTGAGTAATGTTCCTGGTGCTGTGGTGTCACGATGAAGGTTCAAGAACATAAGAATACTACATTTAGAGATTGTCCGCTGCTTTTTTTCCTACATTGAAGATTAAGGGGAAATAACCTGCTCGTTTGAAGTTCAGCTGCACTAGTCTCTTCAGATTCCTTTTGTTACAAACACATGGACTGTTTGGTGAATTGGTGATTATTATTATTTTTTGATGATTATTATATTTTTGACATTTATTGATTAACACATATAATTTATTAAGAAGAAAAGAATACCTCACAGCGCTAGCTAACCATAATACATGCATATAATTAATAAAAATAAATAAGAATAATGTCATTAATGTATACATAGCTGCAGAGAATAAAAGGGTTCCCCCACTCCCGAAAGTATTAGGCCGAAACCTAAAGTGCAAATGCATGCCAAAAGAGAAACCTGCACTCCTCAATACCAGGTGCCAATGTGTGCCCTGTACTGGGCATATATAAACGTGTTGGGGGGGGACCATTTAAAGGGATAGTAATACTTTGTTTTATCTTTATTTTATTTTGTAGGCATTAAAAAAACATGAAGAACGATATAAGTCTTATCTCTCAAACCTTTATGGTTTAAGAGATATTCACAAGCAAAGTATCCCCCCCCCCGTTCAGCCACATCAGAAGGGAGGTGCCCAGGTAGACTGCAGAGAGGGACAATCTTCAATTAAGATAAGGGAAAAAGCTGAAAAACTTGTCAAGGGGGGAAGGGCTTTCATCATTTTCATACAAAGAAAATTGTCCCCTGCTGTTATCTGTCTGGTCTTACAACCAGATTCACATCTGAGAAGAGATGGCTTACACTAGGAAAAAGGGGCGGGAGGGGGATACTTTGCTTGTGAATATCTCTTAAACCATAAAGGTTTGAGAGATAAGACTTATATCATTCTTCATGTTTTTTTTATGCCTACAAAATAAAATAAAGTTAAAACGAAGTATTACTGTCCCTTTAAATATAGTGTTTTTGAAGCTTGAGGGTCCCAATATTTGCAATTAAAAACAAAAGACATACAACAGTTTTAAAAGGTGTAGAAGAAGGACTTGTCTGTTATAAAGAAAACTCTGTAGGCCTGCAGTTAGTGGGTGCCCACCCAAGAGCACTGTGGATCCACCAGCCCTCCTTATAGGCAAAATGTCCCCACCCCCACAGGCCATATGAGGAATAATTAATTACAAACAGACAAGGTGTATGCGAGCCATAGACAGGCCAATAGCCATGTCTGTAAAGGCCTCTAAATACAGAAGAGCGCAATACAATATTTGTGTGTCATATTAGTGATTAAGTAGAATATACGAAGACGCCTCTATAATGAGCAGAGAGGATGTGCAAAAGCTAGAAGAATAGAAAATCTCACAGAGCTAATTCACCATAATACATACGTATAATTAATAAAGTGTAAATGAGAATAATGTCATGAATGTATAGATAGCAGCAGAGAATGAAATGGTTCCCCCCAGTCCCCCAAGTATTAGGCTGAAACCTAAAGTGCAAACACAAGACAAACCTGTAGTATACAAGGTGCAAATATGGAGAATCCACAGTCCTCTTGGTTGGCCACCCATTACCTGCAGGCCTACAGGCAACAGTGGCGTAACAATAGGGGTCGCAGGGGTCGCACCTGTGACCGGGCCCGTCACTCCAAGGGGCCCAGCCGCCCCCTGCGAACCCATCGCCACTCACCCACAGCCCTGCCTGCAGCAGCTCAGATAATCTCCCGGCGCTCTAGTAATGCAGAGCGCTGGGAGATTACATCATCTCCCAGCGCTCTGCATAACTGAGAACCGCGCGGGAGATGGAGGTAAGTGATGTGAATGGGGCAACGTGAAGATTGGGGGGTGGGCCGGGCCCAGCGGCAATTTCTGCACCAGGGCTCGGTGGCTTCTAGTTACGCCACTGACAGACAAGTCCTTCTTCTACACCCTTGTAAACTGTTGCATGTCTTTTACTTTTAATTGCAAACATTGTGTTTAGTATAACATCTCCTCAGGGACTGTTTTTAATTTAGATAGGGATTACAGGTGTATTAGAGTACGTACTTGCCATATATTGAGGTACCTTGATGGGGTTGGCAAGCTCAACACTGTTTAGCCAACGGTTGGAATTAAATCCTCATATTTATTAACACGGTAATATTACATATGCCTGATACAGGGCACACATTTGCACCTTGTATAGAGAAGCACAGGTTTGTCTTATATAACATTTATTATTGAGCTATATCAACTAGACAGATTCAATAGTTTAGAGCAGTGAACTTTTTTTTTTTGTATTTTTTAGACCTAACAACACTCAAAGGGTTAAACGACACTTGTGTAAAAGGTATGTTGGTGGCCCAACAAGCCGCCATGCGGACTTTCCTAACCGCATTTTTACTATGTTCCTGTTTAATCACGTTTGTTTATGTGAAGCAATAGTTGCTCATGTGAAAGGCACATTAGCCCAGTCTAGGACCTTTCACAATGCAGTATCGCTGAGTTGGAGTTGCCTCTGTGAAAGGGCCTATGTCTACAAAACAAGAAATATATAAAGTGATAGCACTATTTCAAAATAAATGCATATACAATTATTCTTTATAGTTTTTGGGACATGTAGAGCGTTATTATAATTCTGTACGAGGTGTTGTTCCAGAGTAATTATATTATAAAGTATCCCCCTCTCGCCCCTTTTACCTAGTGTAAGCCACCTCCCCTTAGATGTGGAATCCGATCATTGGCCTGGGCGGCTCGCAGCAAGGGACAATCTTCTTGCTGTGAGCATAAAGAAAACCCTACCTTCCCCCCAATGGACGAAGGCGGGAAGGTTTTTCCTTATGCTCACTGAAGATTGTCCCTCACTGTGCTCCATCCGGACAGTCTCGCTGCTCTGAGGTGAGCAGTGTTACATCAGTAATGGGGTCAGGAGGGGGATAATTTATAATTCAATGACTCTGGAACGACACATCGTACAGTATTATAATAATGTTCTACGTGGTCCATAAACTATCAAGAATAATCGGAGCTCCGTTTATTTTGAGACCTTACTATTGCTTTAAGACAGATTTACAAAGTGAGATGTTTTGAAGCCATAACTGAGGTCATCCTTCCGGTTTGTCTTGTCTGGGATGATGTCATTCTTTCTGGTTTTCAGTGTAATTAAATAATACAGTCATTGTTTAGCTGCATTATCTTGATCTCTGACAATGTAGCTCCAAGATGTAAACAAAACTATTTCTAATCACAGTATATTTATAGTTGTGTATACAATGCCCATATGAGGTGCAAATTTAGACTTCTTTCCCAGTAGTACAGTTCAGTGGTTCTCAATCTTTTTGCTTTTTTGGAACCTTTTTGTTTCCACTCAAATTTCTGTGAAACACAAACAATCACAGGGATACTAAAGAGGTATCCAACGTATTGCTCTGCAGTGCATCAGAGACCTCTCTAGAATGTATGGGGTTAATATAAAATCAATAATCAAAGTATCAGAATGCTAGTTTGTAGTGTTCCACGTAACCCTTTGAGTGCCAGAGGAGTATCCAATGCATTGCAAAGCAATACATTGAATACAGCTCTGGCACTCAAAGGGTTTAAGCCCTTAAGGACCAGCTTCGCTGGTGTGTGGCCAGAACTTAAAGGGATAGTAACACTTAAGTATTACTTATCCCTATAGTAAAGTACTATTAAAAATAAATGTATTGCCCACAGTGTCATCTCTCAGACCTTTATGGTTTAAGAGATGATCGCTCCTAAAGTTGCCTTTTCCCTCCCTCTTCCACGAAGTCAGCGTTGTAGCTGACTGAAGGGAAATCCGGTTATAGATCATCAGGCGGCTCTGCAGCAGAGCCGTGATCGCGTTAATAAAAAAAAAAAAATCTTTCACTACAACGGTCTTCTACATGTGCTTGCAAACCAGGCACACGTAGAAGACCATTTCAGTGAAAGTTTTCTTTTTTATTAACGTGATTGCGGCTGTGCTGGAGAGCCGCCTGAAAGTCATACGACTGGCTTCCCTGCAGTCAGCTAGAACGCTGACTACGGGGAAGTGGGAGGGAGAGGGCAACTTTAGGAGCGATTATCTCTCAAACCATAAAGGTCTGAGAGATGACACTGGGGGCAATACATTTATTTTTAATAGTACTTTAACATAGGGATTAGTAATACTTAAGTATTACTATCCCCTGAAGGACCACGGGGCATTTCGTTTTTTTGTCTTATCAGAATCAGAGGTCCCTGAATGGCATGCAACCGCATGGGTACCCCTGAATTCCATGACCTACTTGTACATCATGGTTCCTTTAGGCACATTCACCTCATGACGTACATGTACGTCCTTGGTCCTTAAGGGGTTAAGAGGACCTCTCTCCCTAAAGTAAGTTAATTTCTTGCACACATAATTAAAATCTGCCTACTTTTTGTACTAGCCATTTTTCTGTAAATAAATAGTTCTTGTGACTTTAACATTTATACTTTGGTGTTACAGTGTGGCACGTTATGCTAATACCCTGCAAAATATGCTAATTACTTGTTAAAATATATCTCTTGCTGTGCTATTAGAAATGTCCCAGTGTGGGTGGGCTCTGCTTAGTCATTCATAGCACATTGTGTGATAATATTGGCTCAGCACTGAAACTAATTAGCATAAAGTGCCACACTGTGCTACCGAGATATAAAGGTTATTTCTCAAAAAAGCATTTCCATTACAAACACGTGACAAAAACAATACACAGATATATTTTAATTTTCTTTCAAATTAACTAAACTTTTAATAGGTCCAATTTAAGACTAAATTACTGGGTTTACTTGAATATAAGGCAAGTTTTTTTTAGGCATTTAACCTGAAAAAGTAAGTTTACCTTACATTCGGGGTCACCTCTTCATTTAGGATGCCTGTCAGATGGGATGAAAATTCCATCAGGTGGACAGTCTCACACATCTATCTCCCTCTACCATGAAGCTTCAATAACTTACCCGGAAGTCTTCTTGTAGTACGGTCTGTCGTCACTCTAATGAGGCACGATGCAGAATGGACCTTCCTA
Source organism: Rhinophrynus dorsalis (assembly GCA_037306005.1). NCBI lineage: Eukaryota > Metazoa > Chordata > Amphibia > Anura > Rhinophrynidae > Rhinophrynus > Rhinophrynus dorsalis. Next base: position 41,875,750 of record CM074723.1, on the reverse strand, counting down.
GCAATGCACAGACTCCATATGCATTGATAGAAAGATCCTGGAAGAGCAATCACGGGCTCAGTGATAAGGAGTCAATCCACATACCAAACATTCCACAATCCACATTCCAAACATTCCTTAGCACAAATGACACAGACCTGGCGTATACTTTAAACAAGTCGGCATGCTGGGCTTAACAGCCCACTCTGCACTCTGGTTCCCCACTGCCATATCCCTTTGCAGGACTTACAGTATAACACTACACACACTATTACCAAATGTCACACAATGTACAAAACAGTGATCAATATTTCAAATGTTATAGTTCTAAATCACTCTGTCTGGTCACACCTTACAATTGGGGTCACCCTTTATGTAGGGAAATATGGTATTAGCGTACATTAAAATGCACATACACCCCAGCCTTGTTCTCCCAATAGCCATTAAAAAATGATTGTTCTGTGGAACTCCTTGTATTTCCTCAAGGAACTCTGATATATCACGGGACACAGTCTGAGGTTTACTGGTACAGTTTATACTAACCAAACTCACATTAACACATCCAACAGACAGCGACATTTAACTACTGGCAGCATATCTGCTTAGAAACACTTGGCAGACATAGACTCGCTTTGCTTTTATAGGATGTCACACAAGTAAAATAAACTGATAGGACCCTGCTGTCCTGTTCAGACACTTGTATAAACACAGAGCAGACTGCTGTACCTGTTTTAATTGAAGTTACCTCCTGACCTTACGCAGCCTTTGTTGAGTGGAACTTCACACAAGCAACTACTACATTAGGGGTCATGTACCAATACAACTCCATGCTAATACAGACACCTGAATCATTTTTTGTGCTACTCCTGTCTAGCATGAAGTTACTAAGCTGCTTATGTTGAAAACTGTCCACTGTATGCTGTGTGCATAAATGGTAAGGCAATGTTCTTGTACAGGCGTACGGGGCTTTCTTTTCCAATGTGCTTTGTTTAAACTAAAACTTTCACTTTAATTCAAATGTGCATATTTGAAAACTGCATTAAAAAGTGCCTATATGTCATGTTGACCAGAAGGCCAGCAAATCTACAGTTCAGGAGATATTCACACTTCATATGCTAATATATGCTAATTATGGCTGTGTGCTGCATCAATGACATGTCATATGCTAATTAAGCTAATCAATGACATGTCATATGCTAATGAAGCGTTTTCAGTGATGTATCATATAGTAATGAAGATTTCAATGATGTTTCATATGGTAATTAAGCTTTGTGCAGTACCAGGAAATGTTCACTTTCACTTTGTCCAGAAATAAAAGTGCGAATCTCTCATAAACTATACATCTACTGGACTTTTGGTTAACGTGACACATAGGCAATTTTTAATGCAGTTTTCAAGTATACAAATCTGAATTAAGGTGAAAGTTCCACTTTAAAGGCATAGTAATACTTTGTTTTATCTTTATTCTATTTTTTTATACACTAGTGATACTATAGAGCTTACAAAGGAACAGGTTATGCTACTAGTGTAGATCCATTTAGATTGTTCCACTGTGGTGTGATTTGTGTAGCTCCATTTCAATTGTAAGCTCTATGTTATCACTAGTGTAGCTCCATTTACAGCAGCAATTGGGAGATTTAGTGAGGAGCAGAGGCCCACCAGCCCAGACATATGACCGGCCCAGGGGGCAATTGCCCCCCTGCCCCCCAGGCCAGCCCTCCCCTGCTGACTGCAGGGATATCTGGTCTGACTTTCATCAGGCGGCTCTGCAGCAGAGTCGATATTGCGTTAGTGAAAAAGAATTATTTCACTGAAACGGTCTTCTGCATGTGCTTGGTTTGCACAATTTAGTCAATGTCATGGAATGAATTGGAAAAAAAAAGTCTACGAGTATATGCTTTGTGAGGTGCAGAATCTCTTCATAGGTTAGTTGGGTACCAAAGGTGACCAGGTGTAACGGTTTGTACGACACAGTAGGTTAGAATAAAACACAGTTTTATTAAAAGACACAATAGAATGCCCACTAAGGGTTAAAGTGAATCACAGGAAAATATCAGTCATGTACATATGCCCACACAGGCCCAGTATACAATGGTAGAGAGTTAGATACTGTCACAGGTCAGGCAAAACCCGGCAAATTCAGCACAACATGGGTTAAAGTTCATAGATTGTAATCAGTCTCTGATGAGGTGTGTTTGACAATGCCCAGTATGATAGTAATGGTAGCAAGAGACTGTGGTGCGAGGTGTGGAAGCACCTAGTCTGTAAAGCAGGACTGAGACTATACCCTGTGCTGAGGCCACAATACTCTGCTAGAGCTAGAACAGACTTGAGCCACAAACACCCGACCGGTGCAGTAACGGAGACACTGACACTGCAAAAGCTGATAGACTAGAGCCAATAGCACCCGACCGGTGCAGTAACGGAAACACTGTACTCTGCATGAGTTAACGGAAGGCTCAGTGTAAAGGAGGCAACAGTGCTCTGCAAGTGTTAACGGAAGGCTCAGGGTTAACGGAGGCAACAGTGCTCTGCAAGAGTAACGGAAAGCTCAGTGGGATGGAGGCCACAACACTCAGTCTGCTAGGCCAGCAATGCGAAAGTAAGAATGCCGCCCAAATGACAAGGAGAACAGGATCAGAATAGCTGGCCAGAACACAGTGCAGGAACGTCAGACAAGCAGGGTCAGGTCACAGAGCAGGAACGTCAGCCAGGCCGGGTCGAATCACGGTGCAGGAACGTCAGACAAGCCGGGTCAGGTCATGGAGCAGGGACGTCAGCCAGGCCGGGTCGAATCACGGAGCAGGAACCAGAAGGAGTAGTCAAACGGGCCAAGTCGGTACACAGGAACGCAGGAACACAGCAACACAGTAGAACTGGTACAGGAACACCACGAAAGGGCACCTGACAGGTGCCAGAGGCCCGGTATAAAAAGGCCATACTGGGCGGGCCAAACTAAGCTCAGCCAATGGGAGCACACCACACAGAGAGTGACAGAAAAGAGCACGGGCACCGTGATACCAGGGTCCACATAAGACATCCACCAGTCACAAAGAAGAGGGGCTACAGATATCAGGAAGGGTATAAGGGGGAGAGAGAGGTAGGGGCAGAAAAGAACTGAACCTGGAGCACCTCAAGAGCACCATGGACACGTCTTTTATTCATGTCCTTCAAGTAAGAGTATACCTTTACCGGAACATTTTCTTCCTATATTGTACCTACATTTTGGGTATCAGATTGCCTTTCATTTCATGCATCCTAAGTAACAGAACATCTATAATGGTTCTCTATATGACTCACAATAATTCCTGCATACCAACTGTGGGATTATATCTGCTTCTTATGCACATAGACTTGTCATATAGCAAGCCATGAGTGTCTAAGCAGTGGGGTAGACTATCTTTTATATACACAATTTGGATCATATATCCATTGTTGCATAAAATAGGGCTCTTTACCCATATAGTCCTTCTATTCTTGGCAAGTATCTTTTTAATGAATCATTGGGGGAGATTCACTAAGTGGTGATAAAGTGGTGATAAAGAGGTGATGACTCCTCCAGTTCCTATGTTATTCTATGGAGCCTATTCAATAAGGTGTCTTCAACTCTGGAGATCTTAGTGAATGGGCTCCATAGAATAACATAGGAACCTGGAGAAGTCATCACCACTTTATCACCTCTTTATAACCTCTTTATCACCCACTGTGTTTCATGCTGTCAGTGATATAATAATACTATGCTTACACTTAGTACTATTTCCTTTGTTTTGATCTCCCCTTTGTGCTGTCTACCTACCCTTTTCTTTTCCACATCAGAATCATTCACATACAATTGTCTGACACCCACTTGGCTCAAACAGTAATTGCACATTTTTGCAAATGGCATTGCATCATCCAGTGACAGTCTTGTAAATGATCTGCTTAGCCAACCAATAGTCTGCTGTACAAATCTGACATGCCGCAAATCAGATGCGCAGCTCTGAAAGTAGCATTATTATAAATTTACAGCCTTAACCATTTGAGTGCTAGAGAGGTATCCAACACATTGAATAAGTCTCTGGCAATCAAAGGGTTAAATGTACACGTTTCCTCTTGAGATTCTCCTGCCCAGGCCTGCTGAGGTGCGGCTGCTGATGATTCCTATTGGCTGCTGTGACATCACACTCACACACACCTACACAGCCAACTGGAATAAGGCTACCACTGGCAACTTCATCTCTTGCATAAGGAGGGATATAAGTTTAAAACTTTGCTGGTCCCAGAGGCGGGATTAGCAGTGCTTAACTAGTAAAATATTGAGCTTTAACATTTTATTTTTTTCATGTCAGTTGCCCTTTAAATTGATGATGTGGCAACCACATTTTGGACCCATTAAAGAAGGAAAACATTATTCTCAGACTAGACTAGACTAGACATGACCTAAAATGTTTTTTCAGAACTTATACATGAAAAGGTTGTGTCAGTCCTTTCACCGTCCTTGAAATTGTGTCTGCAGTTTACTGAGGCGCATAAGAGCCAAGATGTTTAGTAAGGAGAGATAAAGACACACAGCAGGATGTATTAAGATTAATTGGAGCAATCCAATGGCACTATAACACATACAAATTCACCGTTGCTTTAAATGTGGCTTTTAACCACCTTGAATACTATGCATTGAGAACTGGGAATACATACCCTTAAATACCATCTTCTCCATTAATATTCTTTAGTCTTCTTTTATTTATATTATTTTATTTATAAACCAACAACATATTCTTTTTTTTTTACCTATATGTATTTTGTATTCAGCCTTCATTGTACATATGCATGCAGAAGAGACCTAAGTTCACTTGAAAGCTTGCTGCCTGGAGCTGCACAGTTAGCCAATAAAGGTATGACTTTCACTCTACCGGCCTACCTGGGAACTTGCTCATCTTGAGCCCCCAGAGAAGGATCATGTACTGCTGACTAGAGGGTGTCGATGATATGATTCACACCTTACAGGGGGCAGAAATTCATTGGATTCATTAGGGTTTAATCATATTTGGGTCATAAAGTGGGCAGAACAGGGTGGGAAGGAGAAGCGGGAGGAACAGGGTGGGAAAGAGGGGAAGTAGTTGGGAAGTGGGAGGAACAGGGTAGGAAGGAGTAGAAGTGGGTGAGAAGTGGGAGGGGCATGGTGGGAAAGAGGAGAACTGGGTGGGAAGTGGGAGGAACAGGGAGCGAAGAATGAGAAGTGGGTAGGAATTTGGAGGAACAGGGTAGGAAGGAGTAGAAGTGGGAGGGAAGTAGGAGGGACAGTGTGGGAAAGAGGAGAACTGGGTGGGAAGTGGGAGGAACAGGGCGGGAAGGAGTAGAAGTGGGTGGGAAGTGGGAGAGACAGGGTGGGAAGGAGGAGAAGTGGGTGAGAAGGAGAAGAAACTCACACCAGCAGAGAATTGGCCCCAGATACCAGATAATTCAGTCTGATAATTAGAGACTTCAGGGCAAAAATGGAGAGTTCCAGGTATGTCTGCCATACTCCAACATAATCTTTGGGACTGTACAAAAGTGGGAATTTACAACCTATCTAGCACTCAAGGGATTAAAGGGATAGTAATACTTTGTTTTATCTTTATTTTATTTTGTAGGCATTAAAAAAACACGAAGAACAATATAAGTCTTATCTCTCAAACCTTTATGGTTTGAGAGATATTCACAAGCAAAGTTTCCCCTCCCGCCCCTTTTACCTAGTGTAAGCCATCTCTTCTCAGATGTGGAATGCAGTCCATAGACCAGACAGATAACAGCAGGGGACAATCTTCTTCCTATGAGAACAATTAAATCCCTGCTCCCCCTGGCAGGTTTATCCCTTATCTTAATTGAAGATTGTCCCTCTCTGCAGTCTACCTGGGCACCTCCCTTCTGATCTGGCTGAGCAGTGTTACATCAGTAAAAGGGGCGGGAGGGGGATATTTTATCATTGAATTACTCTTGAACTACAACTCTGACAGAATTGAAATAACACTCTCCAAAGTCCAAATACTATGATGATTAATTAGAGCTGCTTTTATTATGAAACATTGCTATCCCTTTAATTTTGGGGAACCAATCCATGACAATTATTATTCATAATAGCTAGTAGGATTTTATGCTCAGATTAAGGTAAAATGGAGTTTTCTATTAGAAGGTTTGAAGCACTTTTAACCCTTTGGATGCTAGAGAGCTCCACAATGCATTGCTTTGCAAGGCATTGTAGACCTCTCGAGTATTCAAGGAGTTAAGCAAATTAATGTACAGCAAGTTCACATCGTTCTAAATATTTCAGTATTCCACCCCCCATTATAATTTGTTGGATTTTAACAATGTATTTAATCTCAAGGTCACATTGTTGCAAACATTGTTGTGGTCAGATGATCATCAAGTCAGGATAATTCACACATCATGCAATACAGACACTCTCGAATTTCAGTTCAGACAGTGTTGCCATTCCAGTAGCAGGGTAGATTCCGTAAAGAATGCAATAGAATCCTGTCAATTATCTGTACAGTTGATGTGCAGAATTGACAATCTGATCTTCTACAACAGTAGCTCAGATTGCATGGCATGAATGTACACAAAATCAGGTTTTGGAGCAAATGGTTTGACTCTCCAGCATAAGATAAATATACTAACCTACATACACCAGAATTCCACCCCTTAATTTTGCTTGCAACCTGGGGTGGCAATAGGGAAGATCTGGGCGTGTTCCTATACTCTATGTCTTCTTAAAGGGATAGTAATACTTCATTTTAACTTTATTTTATTTTGTAGGCATTAAAAAAACACGAAGAATGATATAAGTCTTATCTCTGAAACCTTTATGGTTTAAGAGATATTCACAAACAAAGTATCCCCCCCCTGTTCAACCAGATCAGAAGGGAGGTGCCCAGGTATACTGCAGAGAGGGACAATCTTCAATTAAGATAATGGAAAAAGCTGAAAAACTTGTCAAGGGGGGAAGGGCTTTCATTGTTTTCATACAAAGAAGATTGTCCCCTTCTGTTATCTGTACTGTCATACAACCAGACTCACATCTGAGAAGAGATGGCTTACACTAGGAAAAAGGGGCGGGAGGGGGAACTTTGCTTGTGAATATCTCTTAAACCATAAATGTTTCAGAGATAAGACTTATATCATTCTTAATGTTTTTTTAATGCCTACAAAATAAAATAAAGTTAAAACGAAGTATTACTATCCCTTTAAGGCAATGTACAAAATGCAGAAGTAGTGGAGTTTTATAAATCCAGGTATATGGGGCTTGTTGATGTTAAATGATGATGGTGATTGTCTGCCATTATGTACTACATTGCTTATTCTGATGTGCAACAACTGGTGGGAGCTGAAATGATGAATTTGTACATCTTCCACGCTGTTACAGTGGAAGCCTTTGGTTTGAAGTGAAACTTGCAAGGAACCATGACAATCAAAATATTTGCTGAATGGCTATTTTACTATTTAACAGATATTTCCAGCTGGTGAATTCTGTGCTCACAGTCTGACCCAGGGTCAGAATTGGATTGCTGAATTGCAATTTTTTCTTTTGAAAAAACACCACTATTGAATACTTTTTGAGCACTTAAAATGCTCCAAAACAACCCCAAAAGAAGGCTTAAAAACCTAAGGAATATGATCGGATTTCTGCCTGGCATCATAGGTGTTAAGGGGGGGCTTGTGTCTATGTTAAGGACTGTTGGGTGCAGATAGGGACACCTAGGGAGGTTGTGGGGGTCACAACCTTCGGAGGCCAAGTAGACCTTTTCCCAGTCTCAGCAGCCCTGTGCTGCTGAGTCTGGGAAGACCTTGCAAAGGCCATTCTACTACAATGTAATAGCAGAAGGACCATTTCAAATACTTTCTTGATATGTATACCAAATTGCAAAATGTAGCATACATACAGTGTGGAAAAGAATGGTCTTTTAACGTCTCTTTTGCTAGCTGAATTTCAGTTCTCAAAGTGTGATTGTGTTTGTGTATGTCCTTGGAACTTGTATACTTTATTTATGGCACATAAAACCCTGTTTGGAAGTTTTTTACAATGCAGAGCCATGGGAAGATGAGTCCACTCAGCTCTTATGCAGACCCAGAATCTGTTATCAGAATGAGCAGTCATTAGGAGCCAACATAAAGGACATGGTAGCAAATGAGTAAGCACCCCCTCTTCCAACACCCTCAAAAAATAAACATAAAAGCAAATCAAACAAAGACAAGTATATTTTACTTCATCAATCCTAACTTCCGCCAGCGGTAGGTGAGTAATAACCCACAGAAGCTGTAAATCCGGATGTGACATTCTTAGTGATGTAAGACGTGTTTGGTCCTTTATGGACTGATCATTAATCTGTTCTTTACATATCTGTCTAACACATGAATGTCTGAGACCTTTCCAACCCAATCTAATGGAGACCTCTCTATTATCCAAGGGCTGAAGGATCACCAATACAAAGCTGTGTTCACCATACCTGGGAACTGTCAGGGTTTGACCTTGAGACTCAGGATTTGTAACCAGATCTCAGGGTCTCAGGGTCAAAGGCCTACTTCTGAGTGTGAGAGAGAGTCCTACTGATCTGGTGATTGTCTAAGATGTGATTTCTCAGAACTGAAGAATGTTAAGGGTTCTGTGAGAACTGATTGGATCACCTCTGAGTTACAGCAAACATTGACATAGAACCTAAAATCTACTTTATAATAATAACTAGTATTTATATAGTGCCTTTCTCCCAGTGGGACTCAAAGCTCTTCCAGCACACACTCTCGGAATTAAACAAATCGTCAGATGAATAATAGATGTTATCATTACCCAATGAATGGTACTCATTTATTGACCTCGGAAGGATGAAGGGCTGAGTTGACACTGCCGGGGACTGGAACTTGTAACCTTGAAGTTTGAGCAGGCTGTGCAGTCAGTCCTTTTCCACTGAGATATCTCACCGGCATACTATATTTTAGTGAGGACATTGAGGGTTAATATTTCAAGATCTCAGGGTAAGCTCATTTCAAAGGTTCCCAGGTATGTTGTTGACCCTTCAAGTCATATATGTTGAAAATCATTCTGTTAAAACTTAAGTCCTTGGGTGTTGGGGACATCTCAAACTTACTGCTTTCTGTACAAGTCTTTCCACTAGGAGACCTCTCTTACATTTGGAATAGTAAAGTGAGGATTTCTAATACTTTTTGAGCTGTTTTGGTTTGTATAATGAATGGCAAAATTTGATATACATACCGGCTGGAAAGCAATACAGTAGCCTTTTCCTGCTCTCCAAGGTGAGCAGACATAAGGAACCAATGCAATAGAGGACATGGTTGCAAACAAGTAAATAATTTCCCTTCCAACACCCCCAAAAACACAAAGCAAATCAAACAAAATCGACAAGTATATGATACTTCTTCAAACTTAACTTTCACAAGAAGTAGGTGACTAATAACCTATAGAAGCTGTAAATCTAGATATGATATTCCTAGAAACAAAGAAACATAGAATTTGATGGCAGATAAGAACCATTCGGTCCATGTACTCTGCACATTTTCCTACTGTAAAAACCTCAGACCTTTTTTGGTCCTTGGTCTTGTCTTATGTCAAGGACAGCCTTATGCCTATCCCATGGATGCTTACATTCCATCACTGTCAGGGGCGGACTGATAGGACCCAGGGCACCTGGTCCAAAAAGAGGTCTGGGCCCCCTGCCCAATGACATCATTGACCCCTCCCCATGACATCACCACCCCCACCCCATGACATCATAAGCCCCCCCACAACATCATAAGCCCCCCCACACACATACCCCCCAGGCCATCCAGTACCCCCAGTCCATCCAATAACCCCCCGAGCCATCCATTACTTCCCCAGTCCATCCATTACTCCCCCCATTCCATTCTGTTATTCTTTAAACCAGTCATACTACAACCTAGTATGTCTATTCTGTTGTTCTCACTCCTACCTACCTAACCTTCCCTGCTTCACTGCCTCTTGCCTTCCAATACCCCACTGTCTCCCTGCCGTTATTCTATAAACCAGCGTATGACATATAGACATACCTCTTTATGGAGAAATATGCAGTCATCCTCGGCTGACAGGCAGGACAGAGCGCGGACATCTTGCCCTAGTGACGTCTGCGTGCCTGCGCTGTCAGTCCCAGACGGCTGTAGGAGGGGTTGCTAGGAGCCACTCGGCTCCGGAAGGGACTGACAGCGCAGGCGTGCGGACGTCACTAGGGCAAGATGTCCGCGCTCCGTCCTGCCTGTCAGCCGAGGATGACTGCATATTTCTCCATAAAGAGGTAATAATTCTGGTGACTAGCGCTACTAAACAGCTAGTCGCCAGATAGGGAACTATTACAAACAAAGTTTCTTAGCGTTGTTAGTTATGCTTTAAACCTTTTCTGTCACTTTTCTACCAGTCAATCATTTTAGCCAAATCTTTCTGCAGAGACAAAACATCCTGGCCTGTTTCCAAACAAACTTTTGTCTCACAGCAAATACTGAGAATATAGATGAGAAAAAGTAAAACATTTTTTCCACAAAACTTTTTAGAGGAAAAATGATCATTTGCCACTTTTCCATGAAATTTCATGCACTTAGATACCTCTCAAAAATATTATATTTTTCACTAAGCCCAAGAACCTTTCTGCAGGACCTTTGCCAGTTCCTTTTGGGGTGCAGTAAGACAAAGCAGGAGGTTACTATGTGTTGTTCTGTGGATACCACAGTAGGACAAAGCAGGAGGTTACTATGTGTTGTTCTGTGGATACCAGTGCAGTAGGACAAAGCTGGAGGTTGCTATATGTTGTTCTGTGGATATCACAGTAGGACAAAGCTGACGGATGGGGTGTGTGGTTCTGTGGATACCAATACAGTAGGACAAAGCTGGAGGTTACTATGTGTTGTTCTGTGGATACCAGTACATTAGACAAAACTGAAGGATGGAATGTGCGGTTCTGGTGATACCAATACAGCAGGACAAGTCTAGAGGTTCTGATGTCTGGTTCTATGGATACCATTGCAGTGGGACATACTGAAGGCAGGATGTGTGGTTCTGTGTTTACCAATGCAGTGTGACAAGGTTGGAGGAAGGGATGAGTGGTTCTGTTGATTCCACTGCTCTAGGACAGGGCTGGTGGTTATGATGTGTGGTTCTGTGGATACCAATGCAGTGAGGCAAGGCTGGAGAACTGTATCTGTGATTCTGTTGATACCACTGCTCTAGGGCAGGGCTGGTGGTTACAATGTGTGGTTCTGTGTATACCAGTGCAGTGGAACAAGGCTGGAGAACAGGATGTGTGGTTCTGTTGATTACACTTCTCTAGGACAGGGCTGGTGGTTACGATGTGTGGTTCTGTGGCTACCAATGCAGTGCGGCAAGGCTGGAGGACTGTATGTGTGGTTCTTTTGATACCAGTGCCATAGGACAGGGTTGGAGGATGGAATGTATGGTTCTGTGGATACCAGTGTAGTAGGATACCAGACTGGCAGACAGGATGTTCAGTTCTGTGGATGCCACTGCAGTAGGAAAAGGCTGGTAGATTGGATGTGTGGTTCTGTTGATTCCACTGCAGTAGGACAGGGCTGGAGGTTCTGATCTGTGATTCTATGGGACAAGGCTGGAGGTCAGTAGTATGTGCTTCTATGCAATCATGGGACAAGGCTGTAGAGGTATTAATATATTGGGGTCTATGTCTACCTTGAGGCAAAGCTGGGATGTCAGTATATGTGGCTGCTGTGGGACAAGGCTGGGGGGTAAGGGTGTACCATGAGACTGAGGGTCACAGCAATGGTGGTCAACATGAGTTCCTCCAGCTTCTGCGAGACTTCAACTTCCATCATTCCTCACAAGCCTTTGACTGGTAGGGACTGATGGGCATTGTGGTCTGATAGCAGCTGGAGGGCCTCACGTTGCCCATCTTTGAGGCTTCTAGACAACAGGACAAGATTGGGTGATCAATATAGGTGTTCCTATGTTAGTATGTTGTGGGGAAATAGCAGGAAAACAGAACATTTTGAGGTAATTACCACAAAAAGTGAAATTACCATTTTTTCTCTCTGTTTTTTGGGTGGAAATTTTTCAGACATCCTTAACTAAATCACTACTGTCAGTACGAATTATAGATCATTAATAAACAAAACATTCCATTTACAACTCTCAGCCATCTATCATGTAACCAGTTCTCTATCCATGTACAGATATTACAGCCCAAACCGAAGCCTTTTACTGTATACTGTAACCTGTGAGGAGGAACTGTATCAAAGGCTTTTGGAAAATCCAGTTCGGAGTATCTGAGATGTCTTTAGCATCCAAGGGATTAACCCTTTGAGTGCCAGAGGGGGTACGCAGTGGATTGAGAAGCGATGCGTTACGCCCTCTGGCACTCAGCGGGTTAATGTGAACCTATCAAAAAATGTAAATCATGACAGATTAATTGAAAAAAAAATTAAATATTGCGTTTATTAATTGACATACGAAATACTACGAACTATGGGGAAATTCTGAGGCAAACCAAATATACCATTTCTTTGCAATGGAGTGGATACCTCTTCACCCTTCACTGGTTTAAAAGTCCACATTCAAATCAGTGGGAATAGGAGAACAGGCAGGCATCAGTGCAGACATCTTGCCTTAGAAGCATCTTAGAGACAGATGTCTGTCCTGGTCTCTTCTAGGATTGGTGAGGATGCAGAGCATGGTACCTTAAGGTAACAGGAAGTGACTGACGGCTCAGGCTCACAGATTCCTCTAAAACAAGAAGCCTGCCCATCAGTCTCAGATCAAGTAGGATTTCTTAATAATGCTTTACTTATTATGTATAATACTAGTATTTCTATGCTTATTGCTATACGAATTATTATTTTGGGGCACTTTATTTGGAGTGATAGTTCAGCTTTAATGGAGCGTTTGGTTTGCCCCAGAATTGCTCTTTCTTCATGTATATTAGTAAATATTCCAGGTCTGTGTTGTATATCCCCAGAACATATTCTGTCAGTTGTTCTGGGGGGTCAGAAATCTGCCCTTGCCCCTCCAACTGAGATCAGTCTGGAACCGAACCCGGAAGTACGGAACTGAGCCATAACTTTTGTGGGTTGGAAAGCAGTCTCCATAGGCTCTTAGTGTCAGACTTGCTAGCCCTTCAGAGGATGTGTGCATAGTCCAAGAAGACAACTGCAAGACTTCAGAATCTCTCAGTCCAGTCTCTTCGTGTGGGACCAATGAGGGTGCCTCAGGTGTCTCTCCTCACACTCCTGTTTTGTTCCCACTCTGATCTACTACTACTCATAATGCAGTCCTGACTTCATCGTCAGGTTTTGCTTGCATTGAAACAAAGTTCCTGCTAGGGCACCAACCTCAAGATAGTTTGCTTAACCCTTTGAGAGCCAAAGAGGTATCCAATGCTTCCAACATCTCTAGAACTCCCTTACTGCTCTGGTGTTCCCCGCTCTAAAATGTGTTTGTCCCCTATGATACAGTTCACTTGCACTGGAATATATCTAGCTCTTTGAATGCCAGAGGGATTTGCAATGCAATGCAATGCAGTAGGGTTTGTGATGCAGTGGGTGTGCTCCTGAATTGCCCTTTCTTTGTTTATTGTATAAGACCCAGTTTGTTTTTTGTTATCAGGAAGAATCCTATTGGTTTCTATGCACCCGGTTGGCATCTCTCAGAAGAAAAATCAGGTCAAGTGTACATTAACAGTCAGTGATGTAGACGTGAGTTCACTTAGTGGAATCTTGGTTTAATCTGATCCATTATGACAGCTGCATTCAGTAAGTAACACAGCTCTGCAGAGCACTGTATATCCTGGGAAAAGCTATTGGGAAAATGTATTTCTTAAAATCAGGAATGTTTGAGATACATTTGGCTGTAATTTCAGGACAGTTTGTGTTGGAATTGGGTGTTTTGCTCATGTTACTTGGTGAAAATAGCATCCCTGTGTTTAAAACCCTTTGAGTGCCAGAGAGGTATCCAACACATTGCAACGCAAAGGGTTCAAAAATGAAAATCACATGCAATAAAAGAGGGGTTCTCAAACATTTGGCTTCAAACAAATTCACTATAGAACTCTAATAACCAAACCCTATAACCCCATGGATACTAAAGAAGTCTCTGACTCATTGCATCCAATACCTTAGAGACCTCTTAAACTTCCAAGGAGTAAATACTGTAACAAAATCAAATGTATCAGAATTCTCTTTTGTACAGGTAACTTAAGAACACATTATAGGCAAAATGTTCAGATAAACATTAACAGTAAATTGTTTCAGTCTTTCAGACGTTCACTGGTAGTCACAGAACACCACACACACTGTCTAATACCCAGTCGTGCACCACTCTGCAATCTTCCACATGTCCACCAGCAGTCACAGAACCATACATGCACTGTCTCCAGCCCCAGCCTTGCTCTACTGTTCAATCTTCCACATATACACTGGTAGTCAAAGAACCACACATATAATGTCTGACATTACAGCCTTGTTACATTGTTCAACCTTCCACACATCCATTGTTAATCACAGAATTGCATACACACTGTCTGACACCTTGTATAGCTGTTCAATCTTTCACACATCACAGAACCACAATACAATGTCTGAAAAACCCATCTTGTTACAGTACTCAGACTTCCATGTACCCACTGGTCCCAGGAAGGTGCGCAGAGAGTACAACGGTTTGAATTCTGCGGCGGCACGGGCAATCAGCACTGCGAATGACTGCAACGCCGCCAGTGTTGGTCTGTGTACACGGGCATTAAAACTAGTTTTAAGTAAACAAGAATGCTCTCACTGCTGTCAATTTCTTTGTTCAAAAGTTATTGCAGTTCAAGTAATTTTTTAAATATGAAAATATTAACAGTGCCCCCTTGGGGTTATGCACTGCGTTGTGATAAAAAGGTGATTTAAGAAGGGATTAAATGGTGATGACTTCTCATGTTTGATAAACTCCCCAGTTTCCATGTTATTCTACAGAGCGTATGCAATGGAAAATTCATCTCCACTTCATTACTGCTTTATCACACCACAGTGCACCCCCCTCGTTGTCCAGATGGCTCACCCGTTGTGCCAACAGTTATTGTGTTGCATACTATGGTAGAAGTGAGACACTGGCTATTTTTCTAGTTCTTCATGGAAAGTGATTGTAGCAGCTCCATCACTCTGCAACAGTTTAACCCCTTAAGGACTGGCCGCACACGGCGGTCACTTAAGGACCATGGGGCATTTTTTTTTTTTTAGAATTTGATCCCGGACTTCCCGAACGGCGTGCAGCTGCTGGGGGAGCCTGGAATTCCATGACATATATATATATACGTCCTTGGTCATTTAGGGACCGCAACCTCATGATGTAAATGTTCATCATGGGTCGTTAAGGGGTTAAGGGCTCGATCCAAATGTTGGAGTTAAAACCAACGTGAAGAAAAAACTGCCTTCGCGAGTTAACCAAGACCAGGTAACGTGAGATTCAAATCTTCCTTACCCAGAAAGGCTAATGAGCGATGACCAACAAAATACACGTTAACTTTAAACCTGCATCGCATAGAAAATCTTACCTAAAAACACACGATAAAAGTGTTACCTAGCACCACAGCCAATCACAGCACCCCAAAGTATCGAGTTCAGTCAGATTTCTGGAGGTAAGTGTTGCAATTTAACTCCTGTTTTGTTTTCCTCTACGGTGGTTTTTACTCTGGGTTGTGTGATAACAAAGTAGGTGTTAGATTTTAGTTGGAAAATGTTGCAATTTAACTCCTGTTTTATTGCAATTTAAATGATATTAATGTTTCATAATAAAAGCAGCTCTAATTAATCATCATATTATTTGGACTTTGTAGAGTGTTATTTCAATTCTGTCAGAGTTGTAGTTCAAGAGTAATTCAATGACAAAGTATCCCCCTCCTGCCCCTTTTACTGATGTAACACTGTTCAGCCAGATCAGAAGGGAGGTGCCCATGTAGATTACAGAGAGGGGCAATGTTCAGTTAAGATAAGGGTAAAACCTGAAAAACTTGTCAAGGGGGGCAGGGCTTTCATTGTTCTCATAGGAATAAGAGTGTCCCCTTCTGTTATCTGGCTGGTCTATGGACTGCATTCCACATCTGAGAAGAGATGACTTACACTAGGTAAAAGGGGCGGGAGGGGAAACTGCTTGTGAATATCTCTCAAACCATAAAGGTTTGAGAGATAAGACATATCGTTCTTCATGTTTTTTTAATGCCTACAAAATAAAATAAAGATAAAATGAAGTATTACTATCCCTTTAACTCCTGTTTTGTTTTCCTTGTAGGTGGTTTCTACTCTGACTTTTGTAGTGTAAGGCTAAAAAAAAGGGTGTTAGATTTCTGGAGGAAAACATTGCAATTTAACTCACGTTATCCCTAACTCCAACATTTGAATGGCTCTGGAGTTAGCTTTTACATTGTCCTCAATGGGAGATATTTTGATCTTTTGGCGACGGGCGTCGTGTTTTCAAAACTGATGTAATTTCTTACTTGTGGGAAAATTTGCATCGCATACTTGACTTAAAAAAACACCGTCGCCAGTTTTTTCTGCCGATGCCAATATTTGGATTGAGCCCTAAGCTATATTAATTGGATAAATCAGTTTAGCAGTGGAAATACCATTGTTGTAAAATCCCTATAAATATATTGAATACTGTATGTATATATATATATTATTTACCATAAAATCTCAGGTATAATACACACCTGTGTATAATAAGCAGGTGTATATTATACCCAAGATTTTAGGGGAAAACAAGTATACCTATGTATAATATGCATCCTTGATTCCAGTTAGTAAAAAAATATGAGGGCTGCCAAATACTCCCCCCCAACTCAATCCGCGTGCATAAAATAATGCTTACTTTCACTGGAGTCGACATATTCCCATACTTGCATTTGCCATCCGCTTCCTTCAATGACCTGTCAGGACCTTCTGCCCCAGCCAATGGTAATGCCCTGTGAGGATCTCAAGGTCCTCGCAGGGCAATACCGTAGGCGGAAGGTCCTGACAGCACATTGAAGGAATCAGGGGGCAAATGCAATTATGGGAAGATGTTGACTCCAGTGAAAGTAAGCATTATTTTATGTGAGCAGATTGTGTTGTGTGTTGGAAGGAGGGAGTGAGGGAGGGTATCTGGCAGCCATCTTTTTTTTTTTTTTTTTAATTGCGGCAAAAATATTCTCGTGTATAATATTATCCCTTACTTCACGTAAGGTGAAGAAAAGTAAAATTGTTCGTATTATACCCAAGATTTTACATATAACAACTTCTCTGGTCCTTCAATGAATTGTTCCACACCTAACCTGGTAACATTGTATTCTTCTGGATCCTAGAATATTCTACCAAGGTTCCGCATTCTGCAACAATAATGCCAAACTATATCAGCAGCCAAAGTCTGTGTGGTGGGAATGTTCCCCTGACAGTGTTTCTCTGGCCACTAAACATGCAGGGAAACACATTTTGTGCATTTATCTCCCTGTGAATTTCAGGTCATTGTAACAATTAAAGCTTCTCAGGAACGCAGACGCCTCAGGAAGAAAAGTAAGTGTAGAAAGAGTCAGATTAAGGAAAATCCCTGTATGCAGAATCCAGGATTAAAGGGATAGTAATACTTAAGATGCCCAATGCTTCTCCCACTGCTGAGAGATATTTTATTAAAAAATGATAACAGCTCAAACTTTAATTTTTTAGGTGCAATATCACAGTGGCCTGAAAATTTACAGTGGCGCTGTTGCTACACCATCCTATGGAGATTTATGGTCTACAGTCCAGAGCAGTCCATAGGATGGTGTAGCAACAGTGCCACTGTAAATGTTCAGACCACTGTGATATTGCACCTAAAAAATTCAAGTTTGAGCTGTTATAATTTTGTAATAAAATATCTCTCAGCAGTGGGAATACCCTTGTTTTACTCAGGGGGATAAACCCTACAACATATATTTTTTTACATTTTAAGTATTACTAGCTTCTTTAAATAAAGAAGCTACTTGCATGGACTAACCCCTTGAGTGCTGGAGGAATATGCAACACAATGCGCTGCACACCTAAGTTATCGTTGCCTCTGCTGTTGAGGTTGGAAAATCAATGCTACATTGAGGCTGCTGTACTAAGTCACATTGAAGTAATTATGGGTCAAACCAACTGCACTACAGGGGGCAAAAATAAATTCCCATTAATTTAAATGTCACTTTTAATCTCATGAATGCAAAACAATGCATTAGAGACCTCTCTAGCTTTCAAGGAATTAAAAACTCCATTTAAATTAATGGGCATTTGGGGATATTTATATCAGTCCCCTATGGTGGTGTTGGTTTGCTCCAGAATTACTCCAATTCTGCTTACTACTAAAATGGTACTTTTAACGTATAAACCTCTTTATCTGACATCATTGCAGTATATATTTAGATAACTGCATTTGATATATGGCCGAAAGGCAAAATGCCCTAATTATTTATAGGCAGAAGAGAAACTGCTAAGATCAATTATTTAAATAGTGTTGGTATATTCCCCAGACAGAGCTGATGAGAAGTAAGCCTGCTCCCATTGGTGACTGGAATTCTACAGCGATACCATGAAGTCTAATGCTTTGAGTGTTGGAAGGGCATGCAGCAATCAAAGGGTTAAAATCCCCATTTACTTATCTGCTCTGTCCCTGCTATCAACCATCAGTCCTATCACTGCGGTAGTGGGTGTCAGTAAGCCGAGCCATCCTGGAGTCAGCCAAACATGATGGGCTAAGGCCCCCAGGAGCTGCTATCTGATTGGATCACCTCATTGACAGAATCCGTCACTGGAAATTCAGCTTCCCTAGAAGTGAATCGATGAAGGGTATTTTTTTTCAACCCCCTGACTGAATCAAGGATCTGTGATATCAGATTTATCTCCTGTAGCCTACATTCCATGACACCAGGTATATTGCAATGCCCCAAAACTTCAAGCATGTTGCCTGACAATCCGTCTTATCAGCAGCAGTGGAACACCAAGCCACACTGCCACACATCCAAAGGGTGCAAAGAATCTGCAGGCATTCCCTTAACTTGTGTTTTCCCATGCAAAAGAAGTCATCCAAATAGTGCACCAGCCTGAGTCCCAGACCCCTCCTTCACCACCTACTCCAGGAAATGGATGTATGTCTTAGGTGCAGGAAATGGAGCAAATTATTGGGATACAAAGATCAACATAGAGCCATCAAGCCAACAACCCAACAGGCAGTGACAGTCTGGATGTACCAGCAGAAGTAGATGAAAAGAAAATAAATGCCACTCTTTGCCGTCATGGCCACGCTCCCACCGTCATGCACCAATGCCACAGCATGACTGAAAGATTGATTCCATCGTTCAACAAAGTTCTTGGGGTACAAAACACTCAAAGGAGAAACATGTAAGTCCTCCAGCGGAGAATATATCAGACCTGGTATATACCCCAGCAACAACTCCTTGTCCAATCTTTTGCAATCCACAGACAGAAACTCCTTTGGTTCTTAGCTGACTAACTACTATTCAGTATCCCCTTAAAGGAATGAAGAAACCCTCTAAAACAAAACTCTCCCACATAATCTGAGTCAGCAAATCTAAAGAACCCCTCTAACCATGACAACATTAATCCTGACCTCATCAGAGTTTTTCCCCCAGAAGGTAACATAAAATCTCCTGCCCCCTGGCACTGCCTATATGTCTTTAAAACCTGGAAGTAGGCATGGGAGCTTGAGACCATAAGGACAGTAAACATTAATGGAGACCACTTTCAACTCTCTGATTGACCCAGTAGCTGTTCTGTCTCTCTTGCCCACTCCTTCACAATAGCACAAGGTTAGTCCTCCATTCCTTCATGGTAAGGGAGAATCTTGGCAGGGTAATAGCTGTGTCATGCATGGGGAGAATTCCCTTGAAATGGCCCAGGTAATGTTAACCCTTTAAGAACCAGAGGGGTGTGCAAAACATTGCAAAGCATAGAAAGGTAAGTGTGGGGGTATTATTTCAAAGATGGTCAGGGTATTGCAGAGACCAATGGATATCAATACATACTCATGATACCAAGCATTAAAACACTCCTACAATCCATTTCCCTAAATGAATGCAATGTGTTGCACACACTGGTCCTTAAAGAGACCCTATTACTTAACAACAACTACAGAGATTTTAAAAGAGCTGTAAAAATCCCCTATATATTCTATCTAATTAGATTTATATCCATAGCTGGAAACTTTTGAAATGAGTTGACCCTGAGATCTTTGAAATATTAACACAGAAAGCTCCACAGAGCGTAGATTTCAGACGATATATATCGGATGTGTTCTTATCGGTCTTAAATCTGGTGGGTGGTAGATACAATGTTAAACAAAAATTTGACACACCAGTCAAGCCATAAGACTTGCTTTTCACACAGAAATCTCACATGTGCAGTGTTGTTACTACTGCAAGGGATTCTGGGTAGGCATATGCAAATACGTTTAACAAGGAATCACCTTTTTGCCTCAGATTCCACTTTATACATGGATTCCCAAGCCTCAATAGCAAGCCAGTAAAACCAACCTCATGCTGACGAGTTGCATTGACAACAAAACGGCCGTCCATGAGTGGTTCACTGGCTTTGCATCTCTTCCTGAGTTGTGTCTTAAAGCTGTTGCTTAGCATATACATACTCTAAGGAATACATGTATAAAGTGGAATCTGAGGCAAAAAGGTGATTCCTTGTTAAACTTATTTGCATATACATACCCAGAATCCCTTGCAGTAGTAACAACACTGCACATGTGAGATTTCTGTGGAAAACCAAGCCTTATGGCTTGACTGGTGTGTCAAATTTTTGTTTAACCTTGTATCTACCACCCACCAAATTCACGTGGAAAGGGTTTTCATTAACTTTTTTCCCCACCATAATCTTTTCAGTTATCTGTCTTAAAGTAACACTTCACATGCCGCATCTTACAATTTCACTGACTGAACATACAATAGAGAAGCAGAACATACCCCTCTGTCCTTCTGGTAGAAATGGCAGCAATTTTGGGACTAAATAAGCAGTTGAGATAGTAGTTAACACTGAGTTCTCTCACCCTGAGAATTTGGCCCTTCACCCTGAGACCTTCAGATTTGGGTCAAAACCCTGAGTCTCAGAGTGAAACCCTGAGAGCTTCCAGGTATGTTTATATCTTATCCTAATTAAAGCATGCAATGTTAGCACTTCTTGTCTTAAACCTGCATTACTTCCCTCACTCACACCGCTTTACTCACAGTAAAGTATTGCTCACTTCCCCTAGCATTGAAGGGCTTACCTGTCCCTGAATGGGGGTGTAAGATAGGCTAGGACTACAGGAAGTGCCAGCACACTCCCTGCATCTAAAAACTCAAAAACTAGTTCTCTAACTAAAAATGGCTAATTCAAAATAGGCATGATTTTGAAAGCTCTTTCAAAATCATCAATGTTTGTAGGCAGTAGTGACCTTGTTAAGGGTTAAACAAAATTGAATCTAACACTTTGAACAACAATACCCTGTTATGTGTCTATTAATGGGGCATGAAAATGGGCTCTGTTGTGCTATACACAGGGTGGTCCTTGTTTAATTCCAAGGAGCAGTTCAGCCAACTCATTTATTTGTTCAAGACTAATTGAGATTACTATTCAGTAGGATGTCTGTTTTAAAGTGTGTGTGTTTTATTCCTATAAAATGAAACCAAAACTTTAATCAGTGCGGCTGCTGATCCCTTCCTGGGCTTCAAAGGACATTTTCCGAGAAGATTAAGATAAGAGATTTTAATGATAAGACCCTTTCATGTCTCTCTAGAAACAAGCTCCATTCAGCTTGGTAGACTTTAAACCCATAAGATTATAGAGAGATCTCCAAAGCACTGCTTTGCAATGTGTTGATCTCTCTAGAATCTAAGGGGTTAAGAAACAAGATGCTAAACAAGCAGTTGTAAAGAGAAGACTTTATTGAGCCGTCTTAAAGAGTTGGTGTCTTGTAGTTGAAAATAGACTGCCTCTTGACCCTTTAAGGGTAAGAATGGTCTGAAAATATGCATTGGCACTGTCACTACTTTATATATTAATCATTTGCAGAAAATTTCAAAGGATGCTGTCACTTTAAATGGGGCTTTTAACCCCTTGAGGTCTAGAAAGGAGTTCACACATTGCTTCTTGCATTAGAGACCTCTCCGGCATTCAAGGGGTTAAAAGCACCAATTGAAATCACTGGAACTTTTCACTTCTCCCTGTGGTACAGTTGGCTTGCGCCAGAATTGCCTCTCGTTAGCCTATTGTATAAAATACCGGGAGGGAGATTTATAAAAATGGAGTTAAGCAAAAAGATGCATTAAAATGGCTGTAACAGTGTCTTCAATAGTTATAAAAGTAAGAACGCCAGTTTCGGAGGGCTGTACGACGTGTAGTATGTTTTTGTTTTTTGTTTTTTTTAATGGAGTACCCAGTTTGTAAAAAGTTGTGCAGCTAATTTATAAAGTTGCAACAATTTTGCGACACAATTATTGCCAGAATCTTGAAAGGGATACTAATACTTCGTTTTATCTTTATTTTATTTTGTAGGCATTAAAAAAACCATGAAGAACGATATAAGTCATCTCTCAAACCTTTATGGTTTGAGAGATATTCACAAGCAAAGTTTCCCCTCCCGCCCCTTTTACCTAGTGTAAGCCATCTCTTCTCAGATGTGGAATGCAGTCCATAGACCAGACAGATAACAGAAGGGGACAATCTTCTTCCTATGAGAACAATGAAAGCCCTGCCCCACTTGACAAGTTTTTCAGGTTTTTCCCTTATCTTAATTGAAGATTGTCCCTCTCTGCAATCTACCTGGGCACCTCCCTTCTGATCTGGCTGAGTAGTGTTACATCAGTAAAAGGGGCAGGAGGGGGATACTTTGTCATTGAATTACTCTTGAACTACAACTCTGACAGAATTAAAATAACACTCTCCAAAGTCCAAATACTATGATGATTAATTAGAGCTGCTTTTATTATGAAACATTACTATCCCTTTAATGCCATGTATATGCTGTCCTTAAGCATTCCAGGCATTAAAATATGCATAATAACGCCGTATTTATAAAAATGTCTTCCACTGGATGAGTATTGAGTTCTACTGGCTGAGTATTGAGTACATGTGCATCCGCCTGGGGTGGGCAAGAAGGGGGACACTTGCACCCCCCCCGGGATAAACATAGGGGCTGGGCAGACTGGCTTGGGGGCTTATTATGGCTTTGCCCCCCAAAAAAAAATCTGTGGAAGTCCATGATTGAGTACAGTACATGGGGGTCCATGTCCGAACACCTTGCTGACCGCTGAATAGGGATCACAGTTCTTGGATCAGACCAAAGTCCCATACAGTTCATACAAAAATGAACTGATAAAATATTATAAAATAAGTCGCAGATCTAGGACTTCGGGCTGATGATTATGGTGGATGGATGAAACCAATGAAGATGATATGATCATGAATGCAGTGATGATAAAGAAAAAGCATAATATTGGATCTCAGAAACACATATTTTCACACTGTTCATTCTAATCTGATCAGGATGGAAATATGGGGGATAATGTTATCTGCCACCCAATTGTGGATTGATAAGTGGTATAGCCAAACAGCAGAAGTGGTAGAAGTTAATACAGTGAGGGAAGGTAAGTATTCATGGGATAGGCATAAGGCTGTCCTGAACATAAGACAATACCAAGGACCAAATAAGAATTTAGGTTTTTACAGTAGAAAAAGGGCAGCTTGACCAAATGGTTATTATCTGCTGTCAAATTCATTGTCTCTATGTTTCAATTGCCATTTTGAGGCATGAGACATTGTCTGTCTAACACCAGACTGAGTCTTTCACCAGTGTGTATCAGAGACATTCTTTGTTGATGATTGTCAGACTGTGTAAGTCGCAAGTTTGTCAGAGACATCGTTTGTCAAAGATTGTCAGACTGAGTATGCTACTCATTCACTACTGTGTGTCAGAGCCTGTTCATCTGTCGTACATGGTCAGTCTGTGTTTGTTCTCCAGACAGATATCTGACAAAGTATATCAGAGACAGATCATCATCAACAAACTATCTGTTGAGGATCTGTCCTATTCTGAACCCAAAACTACCGCTGTCAGCCCATTCTAGTTCCTGCTACCCTTCAAGTGTCTCTGTGGAAACTCTAGGTGCAATATATAGAGTACACTTTGTTCCTATCCAGGTACCAGCCCCAGCTCATCTGGGGTCAGATATCTGGCTTTGGACCCAGCAATTGAACATCTGTGACCGTCAACGCTCTCGAGCCACACACTCTAGCCCAGTGGTTCTCAGCCCGTGCCCTCAGTGGCCACTAACAGGCCAGGAAATGAGGATTTCCTTGTTAGAGCACAGGTGAGTTAATCAATGTGAATGAACATCTGATCAACACACTTATACTCTAGCAGGGAAATTCCTAAGTCCTGGCCTGTTAGTGGCCACTGAGGGTATGGGTTGAGAACCACTGCTCTAGCCAGTGCATCCAAGCTACTTGTTGCACAGAATTTCCCTGGACCGCTACACACTGAAAGTTTAATTAGCATATGAAACATCACTGGTACTGCACGGGTACCGCAATTAGCCTACATTAGCATATGGTAACCAGCATGAATATCTCCTTAACTGTACATTTTCTGGTCTTTTCGCTAACATGACACATAGGCAGTTTTTAATGCAGTTTTCAAATATGGAAACTTGAATTAAGGTGAAAGGTCCATTTTAACCCCTTAAGGAGCCATGACATGCAAGGACCGTCATGGGTAAACTTACATAAAAAAAAAACAAAAACAAAAGAAGCTCTGTGGTCCTTAACTACCGGCTGCGTGAAGGTACCCTGTGGACTGATTGTAGCGCCTCTGGGTTAGGGCACATATCGACATTTTGCCCAGAATCTACTTTCTAGAGAATTTAAAGGGTAAATATTTAATTGATACCAGGGTAGGCCCATTTTGAACTTTCCCAGGTATGGGCAGTGACACCATGGAATTCAAAGGGTTAAGAGTTTAACTTTTTTGATGTACAACAGTTCAGGGAAATAGCTCTTAATTAGTACACAACCTTTCATGCAGAACTTAATAACCTCCTAAAATATGGTATAAGGTAAGCTTACCTCAGTTTGCAAAATTGTAATTCTTACTTCCCACTGTTAACCCTTTGAGCGCCAGAGGGGTATGCAACGCATTCTTCCGCAATGCATTGTGTACCCCTCTGGCACTCAAAGTGTTCATTTTGTAATGTGGGAAGTTGCAATTTTTTGATTTTTATTAGTAAAATTACTAAAAATAAAGTATGGGGAAGGATTTAAGAAAAAAAAAATTACCTTTTCAGGTGGATTCATTTTTTCTTTTATTTTCACACATTTTTAAGTTAATTCAGTTTAAGAGAGAGATCTTTTTGAGTATGCAATGCTTAGCTATAACACAGAGACAAAGGAAAGACTGTATTAACTTGCCAGAAGGGTACCAAACACGTTGCAAAGCACACTGCAGACGCTCAGGGACGTGTTTGAGTAAAACAAGGGTACTCTTACTGCTGAGAGACGCTTAACGCAAAAGGTATTACAGGTCTATTTTACATTTTTTGGTGCAGTTATTCCAGAATCAGACATTTTAGTGTGGTATTGCTGCCAACGCTCCTTTTGGGTGATTTTTTTTCATTGATCATTCCCATCAAAGCAATTGGCTGGTTGAGGTTGATGAGAATTGTAGTTTCCAACAAGTAGAGTGCCAAAAGTTGCCTAACCCTGGACTAGCATGCAGTTCAGGGGTTTGCAAATATGTAAACATAATTTAATCCAATTTAAACCCTTGGGGGAGAGTCACTAAGTTGTGATAAAGCAGCAATAACTTCTCCAGTTTATCACTTTTCCAGTTCCTGTATTATTCTATAGAGCCTATGCACTAAGATCGCCAAAGTTGAAGACATTTTAGCGCATAGGCGCCATAAAATAACACAGGAACTGGAGAAGTGATATTATTGGAGAAGTTATCTCCACTTTATCACATCTTTATCATCGCTTAGTGAACGTCCCCCCAAAGAATGCTAGAGGCAATGCCTAACACAGTTCTTTGCAATACACTGGTGATGTCTTTTTAGCTCTCAATAAAATCCCTCTGTCTGCTGCATTTTTATGTACAACTGAATTGGCATATAAAGACTTGAATGTCTAATTTCTAAGACACATTATAGCAAGCAAGCTGTTAGACTGTGTGTAACAACATATAACTGAAACAGTAATGGGATTATGATAAATAATAATATTCATGCAAATTATTTAAAAAAAGGCACAAACAGAAATCTAAATATATAGAAATTTGTATATGTTTTATTAAGAAATGCATCCATTTATCATGTTTGGTTAAAGTCTTTCTCAACTGTTATTACACAAATTCTTTTGTGAAGCATATACAATAGATGAATTTAGCAACAGATGACATATCTATCTATCTATCTATCTATCTATCTATCTATCTATCTATCTGTCATCCGTATGCAGCAAATCAGGAGTGATAATTTTCACAGGAATGGGTGGGGGGGGGGCAAAACCTCCCACCCACTCATGAAAATTGCTTCAGCGAGACTCACCACTGTGCACAGTGTGTCCAATCACATGGGCAATGCCGTTCACTATTTGCTAGTGTGTATATATACACACACACATTCACTCACACACACAAGAGGCCTGTGCACTACATTGGAGACCTCTCTAGCATTGAATGGTTTATAGGGGAACTATGCAGTAGGAATAAGTGATTCATCCCTACGTTCAGAAGAACGAGCATTTCTGGAACAACCCAACTACACCACAGCGCACAAATAAAACTTACAAAGTAACAGGTTGCACCAAGGGAATGTACACCAATTAAGATTCAGTGAAAAAGTTTACCTTTATTCAAAGCAATCATTTAAAAAAATATATACAAGAGGAAGCGTTGTATAGTATGAGAATGTAACTTACACTGCAGGAGGGAACAGTATAAAAAGATGCTATAGCCAAAAATAGACACGTTTCGCTTGTCAAAGATGTTTAAGGGTGATCAAAAGGTTGGAATTGTTTGGTACTCATCATAATTAATCTTATTAATGCTCCATTACCATGACAGATCTATGATGCTCTTACATAAAATCAGATGTACAAATAAAACTGAGCATTTCCCACTACTATGGTGTATAACATATAATAAATGATTGACCAACAACTGACAGACTGGTGAATCATTGGTACAATCCCCTCTCCAAAATGTTGGCGGGTGTAAGTGGTAAATGATCCAGAAAGACCATTTATAATCTAAAGACAATGAAGCAGATAGTGAGAATGACGTCCATTTTTTTAAGGAGTTATAAAGCATTGTTTCCATCAGCTTGTGATTTTTTTAGAATTTATCACCATAGGTACCTTTGAACTTGTACCATCAACATTTGTTATAGACAGTCACGTATTTTCATGTAGATTCTTAATCTATCGATTCAAATATTGTTATTTGTGTTGTGATACTACTGCTAATTCATTTTTGGGGGTTTGCTCTGCCAACGACAGGGGAATTTTACGCTAAAGAGTGTTAAAAAGGTGAGAAACTGGAGGTGACTTCTGCAGTGATATCACTTCTACAGTTCCGATATTATTCTGTGATGTCAATGCAATAAGATCTCTAAAGATGGAGATATCTTGCATTGGCTCCATAGAATAACATGCAGCTTGAGGAGTTTAGAACAATGGAGAAGTCATCTCTACATTATCACTTCTTTATCACACCTTTAGTATATGCTGTAACTGCTTAAACATAAATGGAGATGGTCCTTCTCCCTATCTGCTCTGTTGCCTTCCAGCAATTGGTATGGGTGTATTGTATGAGGATATTTCAATCTGTCCACTGTTAATTGATAACTTCTAATATGTTATACATCGTAGCAGAGGGATATTTGTAAATCTGATTATGTGTAACACTTCTTAGATCTGTCATGATAAGAGAGTACTAATGAAGCTCTGATTAATTATGAGGGCAATGACGTAAGGGAGGAGATTCACTAAGCGGTGATAAAGAGGTGATAAAGAGAGATGACTTCTCCAGTTTATCACTTCTCCAGTTCCTATGTTATTCTATGGAACCTATGCACTAAGATTTCTTCAGCTTTGTAGATCTTAGTGAATTTTCTCCATAGAATAACATAGGAACTGGAGAAGTGATATCACTGGAGAAGTCATCTCCATTTTATCACACCTTAGTGAATCTCCCCCAGTGTGTTTCAACCCTGACTGTGATTGTCAGGCAAACATTTAAAGATGGAGTAACAAACAAAGACAAAGTTTTGATTATGACTAATCATGTTTGACATGTCAAACGTGTAGCTCTTTTGCCACATCATCTGCATATAGTGCCCCCTGATATAAATCACATTATCATACTATACAGCAAGTCCTAGTGTATATATTTTTTTAAATGATTGCTTTGAATAAAAAAAACATTGTTTTCATTTTCACGTCCTCTTAATTGGTGTAGATTTTTTGGTGTGACTTGTTACTTTGTTATTGAGTACATGAGGGATCATTAGGAAATCTGCGTTCTGCACAAATGATCAGCAATTTCATATTTGGAGTTTGTATGAATTATTTATTTGTGTTCATGTGGGAGTTAGACTCCATTTTAATTTTTTATCAAATATGTTCTGGATTACTTAGAAATTGGAGCCTCTGAATTTGTTTAGTATGCAATATGACAAATCAATAAACAATGTGAAAATATAAGATATGTCAAATAAAATAGAGCTTTTAACCCACTAAATGGTAGAGATGACTTTAATGCATTGCTTCAAAATGTTTTGGAGCGCTCTCTAGCAATCTAGGGGTTAAAAAATTTATATAAGTTGGAATTTTGCGAATTTGTATTTGTTCCCTATGGTTTAGTTGGTTTGCCCCAAATTACTCAATTTTTCTTTTCAACATAGTACCCTTATTAAAGGGATAGTAATGTATTATGTTTACAAAATTAAATATTGTAGCTATTAAAAAACTAAATCAATTGATGCCAGTCCGATCTCTCAAACTTGTATAGTTTGAGAGCTATAAGGTTCTAAAGTTCCCCCCTCCTGCCCCTTTCATAGACGTCAGCCTCTAGCTGACAGAAGCAGATCCTGGTCCTGGGACCGGAAATAGCACTATCTAAAAATAAATATTTCATTGGAACGGTCTTGTGCATGCAAACCAGGCACACTTTGTAGACCATTCCGGCACACTTTGTAGACCATTCCATTGAAGTATTTCTTTTTAGATAGCGGTATTGTTATTCTGCTGAAGAGCCGCCGGCCCATCAAATGACCAGAATCTGCTGCTGTCAGCTAGACTGCTGACTTCTGTGAAATGACCAGGAAGGGGTAACTTTAGAACCTTATATATCAAACTATACAAGTTTGAGAGATCTGACTGGCATCAATTGATTTATTTTTTTAATTATCTACAACTAGTTGAAGAGCACGTTACACGGGCCACAGTGCCACTGCCAGCCGGTAGGGGGGCAGTCATGCACAGTAGAGACTGCCCGCGGCACGTCCAGCTCTGTATCAGCCATGGCGCGGGCAGTCTCTACTGGGCATGACTGCAGCACGCACAGCAGTCTGTACTGCGCATGACTGTATCGTTACACGCTTTTTAGCGAATTATTGTATAGGATATTACATTTTGTAAAAATAATTCATTACTATCCCTTTAATGTATTTGACAGAAGGACTTTCCGGGGTAGGGGTTCTTCATATAGCATTAATCACTGTACCCAGCTGGTATTAACGCCAGTGGCTGCAATCAGCATATGCATTCCAGTGGACACACTCAGCCAGTGAATGACTTTAATTCCAGCAAGCCCTGCACATCAGAACCATAGAATGCATAGGGAAACGGAGTACTGTTATTCAATTTCCTCTGCCTTGCTTAGCACACTGACCTAAGCAAGTAGGGAGGGAGGGAACACCACAAAATGCCCACAGACTGCCCCACTGTCCTCCCCTGGAAGCAAGCGGTATTAACCCTTTGAGTGCCAGAGAGGGTATCCAGCCCTTTTATTTGCAATGAATACCCCTCTGGCATTCAAAGAGTTAGGGGGAACATTTTGAGTGTGTGTAGCTAATTAAATTGATGTTAGGTAGACATAGAGGCAGAAAGCAGGTTCCAGAGCCTGTTATTGTGCAGAACTGGCATGGTACATTCACCTCATTGTATTTATAGTTGTC
The DNA here is from genome assembly GCA_037306005.1 of Rhinophrynus dorsalis. Lineage (NCBI taxonomy): Eukaryota > Metazoa > Chordata > Amphibia > Anura > Rhinophrynidae > Rhinophrynus > Rhinophrynus dorsalis. The sequence continues at coordinate 41,845,577 of CM074723.1, read as the reverse complement.
TCATTGTAGTTCATAAATTCTATCAATATGCTGTTAGACTCTGAGTGAGGAATCCTATGAAGAAAACAATCCCCGCTGTTCTGCAGAGGTACAAAAATAACAGACTGCAAATTTAAAGTAACCAGCACAACTACTGGGGTAATTCCTCCTTTAATCAAATAAGAACCACTTACAGTGGGGTCCATAAGTATTTGGACAGTGATAGAAGTTTTGCTGTTTTGGTTCTGTACTCCAGCACGTTGAATCTGAAATGTAACAATGCTTATGAGGATAGTGTAGACTCTCAACTTTCATTTGAGAGTATTTACATCCATAAACTGTAAACTGTGTAGGAAATAGAACCCATTTTATACATAGTTCCTCCATTTTAGGGGACAACAAATGACTGGGCAATTGGTTGCTCAACTGGTTCTTGGCCAGGTGTGTGACGCTGCATCATTAGTTCATGCACAAGAGAGCTATCAACAGGTCTATGGTGATTCTTGGTCTGGCATTTGCATCGGGAGTCTGTTGTAGTTGCCTCTCAACATGAGGAGCAAAGAAGTGTCAATGCCATTAAAGCAGGTGATTAAGAGACTGGAAAATCTGACTACATCTATCAGAGACATAGCCAAAACATTAAGTATCAAAATCAACCATATGGTACATTTTTAAGAAGCAAGAATGCAGAGGTGAGCTCCGCAATAGCAAACTACCTGGTAGACCACAGAAGACCACTGTACTGGATGGCCGAAGAATGCTGGTAATTGTGCAGAAAAACCATTCTGCAACATTCGAACAGATAAAGAACATTCTCTAGGATGTGGGCATAGAAGTTTCAAAGAGTATTACAAAGAGGAGACTACACCAGCACAATCGCAAAGGGTCTACCATAAGATGCAAATGACTGGTAAGTCTGAAGAACAGAAAGGCCGGGTTACAGATTGCATAAAACTACATAAATGAACATAACCCTAAACATACCACCTCATCTGTGAAACATGGTGGAGGTGGTGTTGGCTTGGTCATGTATGGCTGCCACTGGAACTGGCTTACTTGTTTTTATTGATGATGTGACTGCTGACAGCTGCACTAGGATGAATTCTGAAGTGAACAGAAACATTATCTACTCAGACCCAACCAAATGCGTCAAAACTGTTTGCAAGGCACCTTACCTTGTATCAGGTCATTGACCCCACATATATCGCTAAAGCAACCAAGTAGTTATCTAGGACCAAAATGCTCTAGACTGGCCAAGTCAGTCACCCAACATGAACCCAACAGACAAGACTGAAGGAAAATGCTCAAATACAATGAGGAATTGAACATGACTGCAGCAGAGGCCTTGAAGAATATCGCCCGGAAGATGGTGTCTGGTGATGTCTGTGGGTTGCAGACTTCAGGAAGTCATTGAATGCAAAGTATTTGCAACAAAGTACTAAATATGATTACTTTGTTTAAGATTATGTTATCTGTCCAATTACTTTTGGTCCTGTAACATGGAGGGAATATGTATAAAAAGGGATGTAATTTCGACACACTTCACGGTTTCGGGACGTAAATACACTCAAGTTAAAGGGATAGTAATACTTCAAAATTACTATCCCTTATATAGAAGCCCTTGTAAAACGGAATAAAATGCCACCAGCGGCATCTCTCATACCTTTATGGTTTGGGAGAAAGCCGCTTTTAAACTTCGCTCCCCCCCGCCTCTCCGCTGACGTCAGTGATTTTGCTTCAGCAGGGAAATCTGGTCTCGGGACCGGCGGAGGCTCTTTAGCACAGCCAGATCTCGTTATAGCAGAAACGATCCTTTACTAAAACGGTCTTCTACGTGTGCTTGGTAACCAAGCACACGTAGAAGACCGTTTTACTGAAGGATCTTGTCTTCCATAACGAGATATCGGCTGTGCTGAAGAGCCTCCGCCAGTCCCAGGACCAGATTTCTCTGCTGAAGCAAAATCACTGACATCAGCGGAGAGGCGGGGGGGAGAGAAGTTTAAAAGCGGCTTTCTCCCAAACCATAAAGGTATGAGAGATGCCGCTGGTGGCATTTTATTCCATTTTACAAGGGCTTCAATATAAGGGATAGTAATTTTGAAGTATTACTATCCCTTTAAAGATGACAGTCTGCACTTTATATTCTTAGTCATTGTTTCAGTTCAAATTCAATGTGCTGGAGTACAGAGCCAAAACAACAAAACTAGTGTCACTGTCCAAACACATATGGACTACATTGTATCTGTAGAACTGTAGTTTCCCTTTAACTCCATCATTTCTGAAAATGTACTTGCAAAGAAGTTTTCCTTCTCACAAGTAATGCTCATATAGCTTATTTTTTAAACTCCTGTGATACTTGAGGCTTCTTCAACACTATTAAAAGTGTTTTAGACCTCTCTAGTTTTAATTGATTTAACAAAATTGCTACAACTCTTCAAAAGACTCAACAACCATAAACTTTTGTCATTTAAACCTTTCCCAGCTTTTCGTTCTGAATCTACTGGGCTGTAGATATCCGTGTCCCTATATAAAGTAATCTCTTGTGAGTTCTGTGTTCCATGAGTGTTCAGACATGGGCTTCAGGTTGACAATCCCTCTGTGACTATGTCCTTGGTTTCTTTCTTTTGGCAGACGATACTCCTGAAGAAGGCACATTTAGGGCAGTTTCCATTATCCTGCTCTTTGAAGCATTTTTCACTCTAAAAGAAAAATACAAATGAATGACTATCATTTACTTTTTTATTTGGATATTTTTGTTATAGCTGTAGTCAAACATCCTACGATCTAAGAGCACTGTATGCATGATTATTAACCCCTTAACGACCGGCAGCTACGGACCACAGGGCTTTTTTTTTTTTTTTGCCCAATGGATTCAGGGGTCCCAGAATGGCATGCAGCCGCGTGGGGACCCCTGATTTCCATGACACACCAAGACCGTCATGGGTCCTTAAAGCACGTTTTTCCATGACTGTCATACCATGTCATGGGTCCTTAAGGGGTTAAAGGGCATACTTCTACTGGTCGGGTGTTACGAATCCATGCCATGCTGACATTTTTTTTCCACCAATCTAACAGAAAACAGTAAACTAGTTTTTCTACTTGTGTATTGGAGTATAGACATATTTTAGAGAAGCCTGATAATTTTAAACTTGAGCAGGTTTTGCATTTGAAGTTACAGGAAATAAATTTGGTGCCAATCCCTGCCCATATTACCACTGGCTGAACGAAGATAGTAATCAGTGGAGGACAGGACTTGTTTGCAATATGTAGATTTACTTAAAGTTAATACATGAAACTGACATAGACATAAAAATTTGCTAAGCTAGTTTTGTCAGCACATCCCATTACGGCAAACAGTACCATGTATTTAAAGGAGACACATTAAAGGGACAGTAACACTTAATATGTAAAAAATATATACTGTAGGGGTTATCATCCAGAGTAAAATAAGGGTATTCCAACTGCTGAGAGGTGTTTTATTCAAAAGCTACTGAAGTACACACTTGCATTTTTTTGTATGCAATGTCTCAAAGGCCTGAAATTGTGCAGTGGAGCTGACCACCGCTGTTCATAGGATGTGTAGCAACAGAGCCACTTTAAAATGTCAGGCCATTGAGATATTGCAACTATAAATTGCAAGTTTGAGCTGCAATAACTTTTGAATAAAACACCTCTCATAAGTGGGAGTACCCCTGTTTTACTCAGGAGGATAAACCATACAATACGTATTTTATACATATTAAGTGTTACTATCTCTATAACACGTCATGTGAGCAGTACAGCCAATACATTCATAGATAGGTACTCTTCAAAACACTTTGACCAAATCAGGGAATGCAAAAAGGATAATAGGAATATGGATGAAAAAAATCTCCAATAGAGCAATTTCAAAGTGCATCACAATTGAAGTTTCAGGCCATTGGCTCTGTTTCTAAAAGTAGGAGGGGATACAACTGAGATAAGCTTCTTAAAGGGATAGTATTACTTCAAAATTACTATCCCTCATATTGTAGCCCTTAATAAACTGAGTTAAATGACACCAGCGGCATCTCTCAAACCTTTATGGTTTAAGAGATAGCCGCTTTCAAAGTTTCCTCTCCCCTTCTGTCAGCGTTCTGCTGCCAGCAGGGGAATCCGGTCTCTGAATCAAGAGGAGGCTCTTCAGCAGAGCCGATATCTCGTTATGGAAGGAAAAATGATTAATTGAAACAGTCTTCTACGTGTGCTTGGTAACCATGAATAATTTTTCCTTCCATAACGAGATATCGGCTCTGTTTAAGAGCCTCCGCCTGTCCCGGGACCGGATTCCCCTGCTGGCAGCAGAACACTGACAGTAGGGAGAGGAAACTTTGAAAGCGACTATCTCTTAAACCATAAAGGTCTGAGAGATGCCGCTGGTGTCATTTAACTCAGTTTATTAAGGGCTACAATATGAGGGATAGTAATTTTGAAGTAATACGAGACGAGAGTCATCTTGGAGTAGGAGACTTGATGAGTTTGCCCTAGGAGGGATGAATCGGGTTCTGATATTTTTTGTAACTATTAATTGGTATTCCCACATGACCTTTAGTTTATGCTAATGTCTTTTGCATGCAGTGGGGGACCCAGGGACCATGGTTAAACTTTCCTCCACCAGGAGACAGGAACTTAAAGAATTAATAATATCAATAACTTATCTCCTCCCACTCCTTAGTCCTAGTATACCCCCATGCTCCGCCCACTACTCAGTTTTTCTTTACCAGCCATCAAGGAAGCATAAGGATACATTTCCACCTGGGAAATTTATTTTGGTTTATTGTTTTCTGTTTTGCCAAATGAGTAAATCAAACTCTTTAGGCGACTGCACTACAAGTACAGCTATTCTTTTTATCCCCATTTTACTATTTATTAATGTGTAAGATGAGTGTACTGACAACTGTGTAGTCTCACTCAAAAGAGAACACATACACTGAGGTGATACTTCTCTTAATTCCTTCTTCAGGAGAAAGGAAGTTAGGAGCTGTAGATGGACAGCAGAATGAGGTTGGTCCTTCTTCGTCATGGGGAATATTATATACTAGTTGAAGAGCCCGTTACACGGGCCACAGTGCCACTGCGCAGCCTGTCGCGGGGCAGTCATGCGCAGTAGGGACCGCCCGTGTTGCGGCTGATACAGTGCCAGACAGTCGCGGTGCAGTCATGCTCAGTAGAGATTGCCCACGCCGCAGCTGATACAGTGCCAGCCAGTCGCAATGCAGTCATGCTCAGTAGAGACTGCCCGCGCTGCGGCTGATACAGAGCGGGACACTCCGCTCTGTATCAGCCTTGTCACAGGCAGTCTCTACTGAGCATGACTGCAGCACGCGCAACAGTCTCTACTGCGCATGACTGCGTCGTTGCACACGTTTTAGCGAATTATTATATCGGATGACTATTTTTATAGTGACTTTATTTACTTCTGGTTGGAACTGAACATGTTTCCTTAATTTTCACTCCTACCAGAATGAGTTTATTTCCAAAGTGTGAGGTTGTTGGAACAGTATTCTCTCAGTTACTATAAATATATTTGCATAGTCTAATCAGTACTCAACTGACTATGCTGAGACACTTGGATCTGATGCAGTGCTGGGTACAGACACCGGGTAGAGGACATGTCTGTCATAATACGGTGGATGCATATATCACTAATGCTGAGTCATCACAGGGAAGGCGAGATGTTTCTGGTTACATGAGACTGCAGTCCTAGTATAGCAGGTATAGTTTGCTACTGAGTCTATACATATTGATTTAGTAATAAATCCTTCTGTTTGGCTGGAATTGAAACGGGGATTACCACCATTATGGTCTGTCAAGTCTCTTGTTTACTAGCTGTGGTTCATTGGCCACAACATTTCTGGAACTGAACACTAGTGCACCCTCTCGGAAGAGGGAGGGAGTCTAAAGAACAACTTTGTGGTGTATTTTATTATGGTTTTAGTGTGAAATTCTGGCTCTGGATGGAGAAGATACTTCATGGACTACTTCAGATCTACTGGACTTAGTCACAGCATTTCAGTGCAGGAGACTGAGTTAATGTTTCTTTGTATTTTCGTAAGTGTATCACTGATATGCTACTAGTTACTCACCTGTGTTATCTTCTATTACACCACACCATTATTCTGTGCATATGCCCTATAACTGGCTGATGCTAGTTTTCAGAGTGACCTATAGGTGATGACAATATTGTTAAATACATGTCATATAAATATCTGTGCTGTTACCTGTTTTATTAATTGTTGTCTCCTATATCACATGGTTCCTAACATCATGGGTGGCACTTAGATGTGCTCTGTTCTCATATAATTGTGTCTTATATGTGTTATATTATCATGAGTACTATCATGGTTACATGTGCATTATATCTCATACTGCACTATTCTGTATATGTGTGTGTTGTTATTATGGCAGGCACCAATGCTTTACACTCATTTTACTATCATGGAGTATGGTGCCATGTTATATATTTGCTTGATGAAACTCCATCCAATAATGCAACTGTAGTCACTTCCATAAACAACATAGGAGGAATCAAAGCAAGATGACTTTGCTAGAGACCTTTGTCATGTTCACAATTGTGCATACTCAGTGGACAGAGATAGATGGGGAAGTCTAAGGTTCACTTGACGAAGACGCTGGGTTGCAATGCTAGGGTGCATTTTTGGGGAGATAAGGTGCTGGGAGCGAGACCTTACTGCAGCGAGGGCTAAGTTAAAGATGTCAGCTGCAGGGGGAATGTCATACCACATTTGTGCCACAGCCTTGCCTGGATGGTTGGCAAACCTAGCAGTGAAGATCCAAGGGAACAGTAAAAGGCAAGCTGGAGAGATGGGCACTACAAAGAGGTTACCAGCAATAGACAATAAAAGTACATAGCAGCCTAATAAAGACACAAGCTATGGAAAGAGAAGAGAGAAAGAGAGAGAGAGAGAAGCAGACCACCAAGGGGAGAAATAAAGACAAGGAAGGGAAACAAGAGATCAGGAGGAACGAGTCCTAGGTTACCATTACAACAGGGAGGAGAAAGAACAGTAATAGCAGCAGGGCACAAGAAAGAGAGAGAGAAGGGGCAAAATAGAGAGGAGAAGCCACAGTAAACACAATGAGAAGGTTTCTGTGAATGGGACAGGAATACATGCAACACTGGGCACGGAACAAAAGAGTAGGACTGAGAACAAGGAAAGGAGGCACAAACAAGGTGTCAGACAGCTGCAAGGCACACACTCGGAGCAAGTAGCCATGAGCCCAAGGACACAAGACCCAGAAGGGAATGGTAGAGAGCTGCGGAATGGAAAGGGGAAACAAGCTGTGCCGAGAGGAGAGAAGCCTATGGTTCGGGTTACGAGGCAGAGGGCAACAAGGACACTATGAGGAGGCTAGCATGATGTGGAATTGGAGGGAGGGTGAATAGTCAAGCAGAATGAGGCTCAGGGCAGGAGAGAACCGGATAAATGGGTACATGCCAGGTCAAATAACTGAAATCTCAGGAAATGCTACATTCCAAAAGAAACAAAAATGTATATACAGGAAGAAGAGGGGAGGAGTTTAAATAGGATAACCAGAAGAAGCTAAAGAACCAGAGATGGACTAGTGGGACTGCATCCTGTCAACCTTTCACTGAATGGAAGAACGCATCCCAGACATATCTCAACTGTTCACATTGCAGGAGGGAATGCATTTGTTTCAACAGAATATTCATGAATTCCAAGGAGTACGGACTGTGTAAAAAGATTTAATTTGTGCTGTTTCGAAAAACTGGGAGTGAACAGACATGGACCATATTCAACAAAAAAAAACATAAGTTTGGCTTATGTTCATATCAGTTTTCTCTGAGCTATAAACCCATATTTTGTCAATATCTTTATCTGAACTTTAAATATGACAAGAGGAGTGGTGATAGAATCATATATACATGAGTACATATCTACCAAAAGATTTTACAGACATGCTGGACTTGTATTACATTTTCACCAGATCTTTGATTTAGGTTTTGTTTACGTTTAAGCATGTCAAAATTTGCTTGGGGATATGTAACAGGTCTCTGATATCAGCCACTTTGTTTTCTCACCACTGTGTATAATGAGTATCCTTATCACTACCTTGCATTATTTTTTGTTTGATATACACCACTTTGTGCAATGATCTGATTTACATATTAGTTCTATATTCATCCAAAGTTTCTATCTTTTGAGACCTTTCAGGTTCCCAAGAGTGCCACCCAGTAATTCATAGTTTTTTGCTTGATCACCTGAGCAATAACTAATTGTTGAGTGCTACTGTTTAACAGATCATATCTTACAGATGCACGCACATGATCGGATAAACAGCAGATCCAGCTACAATTTTCTCCCTGAGAGGAGACTGAGATCTGTCATCCACATCCCAAACATCTATCAGTCTCCTCTCAGGTCCACCTCTCAGTCTTCTCTCTGGTCTGCTTGTCTGAGAGTAGACTGAGAGGCGGGCCTCAGAGGAGACTGGGAGCTGTATGGGATGTGGATGAAAGATCTTGTACTCCTTTCAGGTCTGTCTCAGAGAGAAGGAGCAGAGGAAGAGCTCAGCATAGGGTACTGTGTTAAGGGACAGATGGAGACATACTCATTTACCCTTTGAGTGTCAGAGAGGTCCGCAAGGATGTACAATGCATTGTGGAACTCGCTGGCACTCAGTGGGTTAAGGCACAGATGGAGACATACATTAATATGTATACACTGAATGTCACACTCTATTTGGCGACCTTTTAGTGTGTAACATCAGAATGTCACTCTTTTGATTGGAGCTACATTCTGATGTCATATTTTTGATTCCAGCAACATTATTAACGCTCTGTATTGATGGCCGCCCAATAGATGGTGACATTTCAGTAGGACACCATTCCATATTCATTCAGTCCATTTTAGATTTACAGCCATTGTATAAGCTCCAGAAACACATGCTTGGTCATCAAAAGTCAAATGCTGTCACAGCAAATCTGTAAGGCAGCTACCTACTCTTCACTTTGCGCTTTTCCACAATTCTGCAAAGTTTATGTTTCATTTTCAGGAGACACAAATTTTGGTTGCAGAATTTTGCAAGCCGCTGTTTATCAGTTTTATTTTTTTTTTTATCTTCCACCGTGTATTTTTGGTTTTGGGGATGCGTTTGGACATCCCATACTGAACACAAGAGAAATGGATATTTTTATACCTACCAAAACATCCTTTTCTCTTTGTCTATTGGAAGACACAGACCATCCAGTTCTGAGAAACCTTTTAGGCTGAGTGGATTAAGGTGCCCAACCACACTAATATGCTCTCTGCTTCTAGATGAAAACTGACTAGTGGGCAGAGCATGGGGTAAACTAGGGCTATGGAATGGGAGGAGATTAATTTTTTTAATTATTATTTGTCTGCCTCTTGATGGAGGGAAGTTTACCCATGGTCTCTGTGTCCCCCAACAGACTAAAAGAAAATGATTTATTGGCAAGTATAAAAAGATCTTTTTCATCAGTATACTGTGATTTGATGTTAAGTAGCTTTTAAATCCACCTTGTTTTCACCTATCTAGAAGTGGGTTGGCTAGATTGATCACAGGGCATGTGACAATGAATTTATATGGTTCTGTTTACCATTATTGATATGCTGCAAGAACCAGCTTGGGAAAGTTCATGTGGCTTGAAACACTGCAGACAGCTTGAGGCTTGAAACATTGACAGTTTCATGAATTAAAGGAGCAGTAAACTTTTTTTTAATGAAAACACATATTTTATAGAGCATTTCCTGCTGAATAAAACAAGGTCACTCCCATCGCTGTCAGATGTTTTATTCAAAACTAGTTGAAGAGCCCGTTATGCGGGCCACAGTGCCACTGGCAGCCAGTCATGGTGCAGTCATGCTCAGTATCTACTGCGCATGACTGCAGCACGCGCAGCAGTCTCTACTGCATATGATTGTGGCATTACACACGTTTTAGCAAATTATTATATAGGATTGATAGCAGTTTAAATAACCAGGAAGTGAATTTACTGTGTTTACTTCCTGATAGTTCTAACTGACAGGAAGTGACAGGCAGTTTCTATCACATTTTATGGAGAACTGTATGTCTCTGACTTTTCTAACTTTCCTCTCCATTAGAATCTAACAGGAAATCTAATTAGAATTTGACCACTAGAGGGCACTGCTAATGTAAAAAAACATGGGTTTAAACTGTAATAACTCTGGAAATATAAATCTCTCTGCAGTTGGAATACCCTTATTTTACTCAATAGGAAAATCTCTACAATATATATTTTTTCATAAAAATGTTTACTGCTCCTATAAGTTTAAACAAATCTAGATTTTGCAAATAAGTTCTGTCCTCTACTGATTCCTAACCCTTTCTAATATTATTTTAGGTGGCCAAATATTTTTACAACACATAAGAATAGTATTCTTCAGTGTTTTTATGAAAAACACACGTATTTTAATGCTTTTCCTACTGAGAAGTTAGTACAGCTCAAGATAATGCCTCTCTATTTCAGTGTTTGGTGAGCTTTACAGTTGATCGACAAATTTCTTTATAGAGACTAATGAAACAGCACCACCAGTGTTTGCTTTTTAAAGGGATAGTAATATAAAAAATTAATCGTCCATGTGATTGTTCAATTTAATTTTCTATACTGAATACTATGAGGGAGATTCTCTAAGTAGTGATAAAGTAAAGATGACTTCTCCAGTGATATCACTTCTCCAGTTCCTATGTTATTCTATGGAGCCAATACACTAAGATCTCCAAAGTTGCAGAAGTCTAAGCGCATAGGCTTTATATAATAACATAGGAACTGGGGAAGTGATAAACTGGAGAAATTATCTTCACTTTATCACATCTTTATCACCACTTAGGGCCATATGTTCAAAGAAGTAGCGAAATAGCGTTTGTCGTTTGTGATGACTTTTCAAAGTACAGTGTCGTTGGGATCATTAATATTTTCAGAGAGTGTCTGTTGTGATTGGAAATATGTCGTTTGCCCTGACTGAAATTGTCGTATGGAACGACAAAAAATGTCTTAACTAAAGACAAAAAAATGTCTTAAAAAATGTCTTAACAACAAAAATATCTTTAAAAATGTCTTAACTAATGACAAAAATGTCTTAACTAAAGACAAAAATGCTCATATTCAGAACACATTCCCTCCACTTTTTTCTTGATGTACAAATTTTGTCTTTTGAAAGACATTTTTTTGTCGTTAGTTACGACAAATTTTCCTTTCCTCTATGCGACACTGTAAAATAGTTTAGACACGCCCCTTTGCCCGTCAATTCTGGAGTTGTGTCGTACACTATGGACATTACTAGTTTTTTGTCGTATACTCTATAGAAAATATGTTGTTCATGCATTCAATTACTTAATTTTGTCTTTCATACGACAGTTTTTTGTCGTTATCCCTTTGATAACAGCCCTTAGTGAATCTCCCCCCAGGTTCTGAACATGCTCTTTTATATTTGGCTTGAAAATCTAATTACAAGTTTCTCCCTCCTGCCCCTTTTGCGCATGTCACGCTGATTTCTCTCAGAGAAAATCACGATGAGGGATAATATTGTGTCAGCGTAAGTAAAAAATTAAGGGGAGCAGGGTTTTCCTTCCACCGATGTTCACAATATTGTCCCTCACTGCAATCCATTCAGTCAAATGAGCAGCTTTCGGATCTAAGCATGCTGCTGAAAGGCTGAGGAAGGGTGAAAATTGCTATTTGATTGTTAAAGGGATAGTAATGTTTAGTTACTAAAGTACAACTGAGTCTTCTTTATACATTTGTATAGCAGTATAACATTCAAAAACGTTACCATTTTACCTATAATTTATAATAACATTTCCCCCTCCCGTCCCTTTTACGTACCTCAAGAGCCTCCCCTCAGATCTGGAATCTGGTCCCGAGGGAGAATCTTCTTTCCTTCAGTATAAGGAAAACCCTGCCCCCTTGATGAAGGAGTGCAGGTTTTTCCTTATGCTGGAAGAAGATTGTCCCTCTTCACTATCCATCCAGACCAGTGTGTTGAGGCTGCTTGAGGTAAGTAAAAGGGGTGAGAGGGGAAAACTTTATTATGGAATAAAGGTAAAACGGCAAAGTTTTAGAAGGTTATACTGCTACACATGGTTATAAAAATGTGTAGTAACTAAATATTAATATCCCTTTAAGCAAAATATAGTATTATATATATAAAATTACATTGAACACTCGGTGGACATTTATTTTGTGACATTACTGTCTCTTTAAGGGATGTCTTTATTAAAGAAAAAAAGGAAGATGAAAAACAAGTTTTAAATATTCTTCGAATGCATTGTTGCCCTGCAGTAGAAGGACATTTATTTTAGTTAGGCATGAAAAGCCTTACAAAATAATTGTTTTACCCACTGTTTTACAGTGCATCGGAACATCTCTAGAATATAAGTAGTTAAGTAACAAAGAACTGGAATTCAGCAAGAATTCTTTCATTCAATTTCTATATTGTGGATTATAGTATGATCAGCTTTAGTAAATAAACCAGCGGTTCTCAACCTTTTTCATTCAAGGCACCCCTAACATGCTATCTGGCATTTTTGTGCACCCCTAATGTTTTATAGGTAATTTCTCTAGGGTTTAATTAAGGGAGCAATACATGATCATAGAGTAATTCTTAGGTCTCACAGTCATAATGAACAACAAACAGTAACTTGCGCATAACCATTTCCATAAATATACATTAGAAACTCAACTTTAACATTTTGTCAAAATATTCATGGGAAAAGTGAGACACCTTGAGCTGGTGCCCACGTCACACCAAGGTGCCATAGCATCCTGGTTAGAAACAACTCAAACAGATCCAACTATGGACAAAATGATCAAATGCTTAATTAAAATGCAAATTACCATTGTTGTCTGAAGGTCGATCTCTGGTTCTGCCAATAATGTCCACCGTGACATGAGATTGGGGGTCAATATACTGTGGTTCTCTAGGCATTTGTGCAGTCCTTGGATAGTTTTCCCTAAAGTGTATTGAGAGAAAAGCAATAAAAGACTGCAAAGTTCTTGACAATGTCAATAAATGCAATTTACAATGAAGTGCTGATATGTATATCTGGCCTGGACCAGATTTACAGAGGAGTTTACATTGTAATTTTGCCATAGCAAATGCTAAAAAAGACATCAATGTACCTAAACTATGATCTTTTTTACTCCAGACATCAAGGTGGTAAGTATCTACTTAAGGTTATGAACAAAATATGGCTACTGATGTCAGAGACAGTATTTGATGCACTGAGATGATTATTTCCGTATGTCTACTTTAAGGAAGGTTTAACTGTGGGATTCCTGGGGGTTATACAGTGATGACTTATCCAGTGATATCACTTCTCCAGTTCCTATGTTATTCTATGGAGCCTATGCACTAAGATCTACAAAGTTGGGAGGAATCTTAGTGCATTGGCACCATGGAATAACATAAGATTTAGAGAAGTGATATCACTGGAGAGGTTATCTCTGCTTTACCACCTCTTTATCACTCCTTAGTGCATAACCCTGTATAACCCCCTGGAATACCACAGTTGTTGCTGGACTATAAATACCATCCTCCTTAGTTGACCATTGGTTTTAGATAATGGACATACCTAAGGCACAAGAGGATCAATGTTCCACCGCAAAGAAAACAGCTTAGCAACAATAGGTCTATTCTCTGCACTTAAAGGGTGGAGCTTTGTCTAGGTGGGCGGATACGGGGTTGGGCAAAGGAAGAGTTGGTTGAATAGGGTAGAAAATAGGCAGGGCCAATTGGATCTTTTGCATGCCAGTGGGTGAGAAACATATTGCACACCTGTCTTGTAAATGGCTAGTACTAAGTCCTATAACTGTGTACTGTTGTACAATAAAGTCAATGAAAGTTTTTTTTTAAATAGATAACAGGCTATATTCACAGTTATAATAAATAAGAAAATGAATGCAGCCCTCAAACATACATATCTCTACTCATGTAGCCCACTTTTGAAAAAAAACTTGCATGCTCCTGTGTTAAAGAGTAAAATGAAGCAGGTCATTCCACACTCTCCTGCACTGGGAACAAGTCTCGAGTGGGTCAGATCAGGAGAATTCCTAGCTATGACCATGACCTTGAATCTTACAAACATGCTTTTAAAAAGAGGGAAACTGATATACTGATTTCTAAAATACTGATTTGCAATTGGTATCTTTTAGACCAAAAAATCTCTGAAAAATAATATTTAGATCATATTTTGTTGCATTAGGTGTATTTGTTGGCCAGCAGAGTGCATACCCCCCCGATATGACTTTGATGAGTATATACTCACATGTCTGTGTACAGACCACTGTTATGCTCTTCCAGTCGCTCCCAGTCTACTGCAGGCACTGAACCTGATGCAGAAAATCTGGTTAATTAGCTATACTGAGAACAATGTCAGGTACTTAAAGGGGAACTATCACCCAAAAAGAAAGTTTGCATATTTTAATCCTTTGAATACTGGGGAGTTTTCACAATGCATTGAAGAAGTCTCTACAACCTCCCAGCCAATCAGCTTCTAGCAGAGGGGATGAAGCTGATTGGCTGAGAGGTGCATAAGAACTCATCCCAGCCAATTAGAGGCTGCCAATTATTTTGAACAGAGAATGGCATATAAAAGCCATTCTCCGTTCAAAATTCTGCAGTCTGACTCAGGCAATGGCCCGAGAGGTAGGAAAGGGGCTCTGGTACTTTGCATGCCTGCCGCCGGAGACAGCGTCAAGGGGGAACATGTGGCCAATGTTTTTTTTTTTTTTTTTTAAATAAAACCCCCCCAGGAAATTATACAACTTTTTAAACAAAATGCCAATATTGATATGATTATTATTATTATTATTATTCTTTATTTATATAGCGCCAACTAATTCTGCAGCGCTGTACAATTGGGGAATAGACATACAGAGGTATTAAATAGTACAATCAGATGTGTAGAACAGGAGGATCAGAAGGCCCTGCTCGTGAGAGCTTACAGACAGATGGCACACATTTTAAACCCTTTGAGTGCTTTATCATATTTTTATCACAACTTAGTGCATAACCCCCCTAATATCACTTCTCCAGTTCCTGTATTATTCTACGGAGTGTATGCATCAAAATTTATCAAGTATGAGAGAACTTAGTGCATGGGCTCCATAAAATAACATAGAAACTGGAGAAGTGATATCACTGGAGAAGTCATCTCCACTTTATCACCTCTTTATCACATAACAGTAACGCCTGCTGAAAGTTATTTTTTGTAGAGCACCTAGGGATTTAATGGGCCTGTGTGGACACCCCGCTAGAAGATCACATGGATGTACAACACAAGCATTAATTGGACCATTGAATTTAATAGAACTGACAGGTGCATGCATGTTCCCAGTGCACATAATACAATGGCATAGATATAGGCATACACTAGGGAGCCCATATGGGTGCAGAGTGGCATGTCACTTTTTATGGAATTTATCATGTTTTGTGATATACAGAACACAAAGAATAGCAAATAAAGATAGAAAAACATAGGGTACTCCAACTGGTGGGGGATACTTAACCCCTTAAAGACCCATGATGTGCCAGGGCCATCATGGGTGAACTTGCCATAAGGACCCATGATGGTCCTGGCACATCAGGGATATCAGGGCATACCGTGAGGCTGCACGACATTCAGGGAGCCCTGAATATAATTGCAAAAATAAAAAAAGGCTCTGTGTTCCTTAAGGGGTTAATACAAAATGTATTACAGGATGAATGCCATGCTTTTCACAGCCTTGTCATTTTATGGTGGAGCTGTTACACTTGCTGATATATGGAGATTGTGTCAGTGACAACAACAGCAATAGCACCATAAAATGGAAAGGTGCTAAAACCACTGCACTTATTCTTTGTGCTATAATAACATTTAATGGGTAACTATCACCAGGACAGAACCCTATCGATAGATCTGCATTGTGATGCCAGGTGGACCAGTGGGGAGAGGAACGGAAGTTTGAAAACTGTCCCCCAATGCTTCCTCACTGGTTCTGCAAGAAGAGACTGTACTGCAAGGCTAAAGTCTTACCGTTCAGTCTCTTGTCCTGCATAGTGCTGTCCTTATAGACTCTCGGCTTCTAGCTTGAAAGGCATAGAAATATTTTACAATAAATGCAGCTCCAAATAACCTTCATAGTATTTGGGCTATGGACAATGTTGTTTCAATACTGTCAGAGTTGTAGTTCAAGAGTAATTGAATGATAAATTATCCCCCTCCTGCCCCTTTTACTTATGTAACACTGCTCACCTCAGAGCAGCAAGACTGTCCGAATGGATGGCAGAGAGGGACAATCTTCAGTAAGCATGAGGAAAAACCTGATAAACTTGTCAAGGGGGGGCATGATTTTCATTGTTCTCACAATAAGAAGATTCTCCCTTGCTGTGCACTGTCTGGTCTGTGCACCGGATTCCACATCTGAGGGGAGGTGGCTTACACTAGGTAAAAGAAGCGGGAGGTGGATACTTTATCATTCAATTACTCTTGAACTACAGCTCTGACAGTATTGAAATAACACTCTCCATGTTCCAAATACTATGAAGATTAATTGGAGCTGCTTTTTTTGTGAAACATTACTATCCCTTTAAAGCCAAACACAGTAGGCCAATGGAGACTGAATGCAGTAACACTCAATATGTAAAAATTATATATTGTAGAATTTATCCTCCTGAGTAAAACAAGAGTACTCCCACTGCTGAGAGGTGTTTTGGTCAAAGGTTATTGCAGCTTAAACTTTAATTTTTTTTTTAGGTGCAATATCTCAATGACCTGCAATGTTACAGTGGCGCTGTTGCTACGCCATCCTATGGAGATTTAAGGTCAACTGACCAGAGCTGTCAATAGGATGGTGTAGCAATAGCACCACTGTACAATTTCATGCCACTGAGATACTGCACCTAAATCAGAAAATAAAAAATCAAGTTTATGCTGCGATACGTTTTGAATAAAACACCTGTCAGCAGTGGGAGTACTCTCAAGATGATAAACCTTAAAGTATATATGTATTTACATATTAAGTGTTACTATCCCTTTAAGTTTTGTGGCTGAGATAAACATTCTTCTGAGTTGCGTTACAGCTGTGGGAGCATTTTTCTGACTCCTCTCACCACACACAATTGGCTGCTTGTGGCATTCTAGGCCGGCACAGTGTATTTACGAATTGTTCTTCCATAGAAGCAGACTTAGCAAACTGTGATAACTGTCCTTTCAATGTGGCAGCTGGGAGTACCCGCTTATGTATTTTTTTATACTAAAGACTACGTCTTATGTGTATATGAAAAGGACAGGTTCTAAACTGATTTCTGGTTTTTCATCCAGAGTAATTTTCCAGTGTAAATTGTGGAAATTTTGTTCTTCACACTTTTTCAAAAGCCACCATTTTCTTAAATACAAGGTAACCTGATTCTGATAGCTACATAACTGCTCGTGTAAACGTCGATGTTTTGTAGTGTTCAATGTGTCTTTCTTATTCTCTCAGATCTCTGAGGCGTTTGATGTTATTGATCTCTTCTGGTTTTCACTGAGTCATCTTTGATTTCATGCTATTGTGTCAAAATTCACTGGTCCCTGTATTAAGTTCTTTCATCTCCGTAGGCTTAACTCAGTATCACTAGGTCATTTGATCACAGGGAATATTCTAGAGACACTGCTGTTGTCCTTTCGACTTCTGCTCTACTTGGTCTTTAACCCATTGAATTGCTCATCTTTAGTTTCCTGAACACGGCTCAAATATATATATATATATATATATATATATATATATATATATATACATATCTATATATATAAAAGAGAAAGGCTCATTCCTTAGTTTATGTCTCCTCAGGAGACACACACACCCAGGGGTGGCAATAAGGAGGGGTTACTGTTCCCATTGGGTGATTCAATGGGGGTGTGATTTTCACACCAATTGCAGTGGCCGAAGGGAGTTGGCCCACCCCCACTATGCAGCCCGCCCACCACTATCAAAGTCAGAAAAAAACAATATGACCGCCACTTGCTCCTACAGCACAGACAAACACACACATGCCCCACTCACACAGCACCAAACTCACACACATGCCCCACTCACACAGCACCACACACACACACCTGCCCCACTCACAGACACACAAATGCCCCACTCACACACACAAAAGCCAGAAAGAAATATGGCTGACACACAGTCACTCACCCTGACTCCCAGTGGCCTCAGCAGGACCTGTACTACAGTCACTGAGGAACAAAATGGCACTCAAAGGGTTAAGGTAGGTCCTCATTGCTCAATTATTTCTTCACTGTCATTATTTGCCATACAACACAGAGGACAGACAGCCATCAGGTACACACTTAACCCACTGACTGCCACAGGGTTGTGTATCAAGTTTTAGCCCTCAGTGAGTGTGTTCAAACCCCTCTGTAAACTTGCATTCCTCTCCCACTTCTCCTCCTTCCCCAGCCTATTACTAACACTTTTCCACATTTCTCTTAAGCCCCGCCCCTACTCGCGATTAAGCCCCGTCCCCTTTATCCCAAATTGCCCCATTGCTCTCTCCACATCAGCAGCACATGAGGGACTCCACAAGTAAAAGTTCCCAGGTATTACACACACATGCCCCACTCACACTGCACCAAACACACACAACGCCAGAAAGAAATATGGCTGACACACAGTCACTCACCCTGACTCCCAGTGGCCTCAGCAGGACCTGTAGTATAGCCACTGAAGGGTGCTGCATCACCAGGGGAACAAAATGTCACTCAAAGGGTTAAGGTAGGCCCTCATTGATGAATTCTTTCTTCACTGTCATCATTTGCCATGCAAGACAAAGGATAGACAGCCATCAGGTACACACTTAACCCACTGACTTCCACAGGGTTGTGTATCACGTTTTACCCCTCAGGGAGTGTGTTCAAACCCCTCACACTGTAAACTTGCATTTCCCTCCCACTTCTCCTCCTTCCCCAGCCTATTACTAACACTTTTCCACACTTCTCTTAAGCCCCGCACCCTACTCGCGATTAAGCCCCACCCACTTTTAACCCAAATTGCCCCATTTGTCTCTCCACATCAGCACCACATAACTCCCCTCCAGAGACAACACAAATCAAAGTTCCCAGGTATGAATACACTTCCCACTAATATTTAACTCTGACATGCACAACTCATGCATGCATGTGTTTCTGCGCATATATGTTGCGTGTGTGTGTACATCTCTGCTACATATTTGTGTGCATGTGTGCATCTCTGGTGTGTGTGTGTGTGCGCATGTCTTTTGCATGGCTCTGCCGCTCACTGTGTGTATATGTCTGCCTGTGTGTTGCATATTTCTGTGTTTATCAGTGTGTCTACATTTCACACACGTACGCCCAACAGTCATAACATGACGGCCAACGCCGTCCCACATAGTGTATAAGCGCCCAACATGTGCCACTTAACCCTTTCACTGCCAGAGGACTATACAACTCATTACACAGCAATGTGTTGTGTACCTCTCTCACACTCAGAGTTAAAGTGCTTCACTCCAATCAACTGATACACTAGGTGTGTATAATGCAGTAACCCTACAGCCCTGCATGTCATGTCTACTTCACTGTCTATGTATAGTCATTTCTCCCCCTCACCCATTACTTTACTGTAACACTTCACTGTCCCTCCTCTCCTCAATCTCTCATCTCCTCCTCCCTTGTCATCCCCACTCACCTATCCCCTAGCCATTCATCCATAGTCCCAATCTCGCCATTTTACTCCCACATCAGTATTACATTATCTATCACTGCGCCTGTCACTTAACCCTCTGTCTGCCAACCTATTTCTTCAAATGTACTGCAGTATCCACTGCTGTAATCTAAATTATTCCTTTACTCACAAACATCTTCTCACTGTGACCTTCTACAAGTAACACTGCACATTGACTTCAACTGTAAGGATATAGGGCCTTATTCATCAAGTAACACAGTGCACTCAATTCAACTATAAGGATACAGGGTCTTATTCATCATGTAACACAGCACACTCACTTCAACTGTAAGGATACAGGGCCTTATTCATCAAGTAACACAGCACACTCACTTCAACTGTAAGGCTACAGGGCCTTATTCACCAAGTAACACAGCACACTCACTTCAGCTGTACGGATACAGGCCTTATTCACCAAGTAACACAGCACACTCACTTCAACTGTAAGGATACAGGGCCTTATTCACCAAGTAACACAGCAAACTCACTTCAACTGTAAGTATACAGGGTCTTATTCATCAAGCTGAAGAGCTGCAATTAAAACATTTTTTACAATTCTTATCAGCATATCTACATCACTACTGCATCTGTCACACACTTTCTACATATCTGACATACGTCCATGTATGTGTGTGGTGTGTGTCTCTCTGATGGATGCGTTTCACAGTGTGTGACATGCTCTGTCTCTTTAAGTGCGTGTCTGTAACACTGCATATTTCTGTTTCACACAATGTCTCTCTGTGTAAATAATATGACGGGCAACGCCGTCCCACATTGCTAGTATATATATATATATATATATATATATATAATTACAGTCCAGGTTTTGGTAAGCACACCCAAAGAAAAAAAAAACACAATTAAAATTACTGGAGGGCAACCAATTTTGACCAAAATAGCTAAAAGGAAATACACAAAGTATTGGTGCACATCCAAATTTTCATCATCATTAACCCTTTACTCTACTGCATTGTGCCTGCATATCACTACTATATTAAAGATGAGGATTTAGTCACATTATATGGCCATAGAATGCTAAGCTTGCCACCAATGCCAAGGTACCTCATTTAGGCAAGTATCTAACCTTAATATACTTTGTCTTATGAGCTGAATCTCTCCTACTTTAGGCATTTACTAACCTTGATTTACTTTATCCTGATAGCTGAGTCTTGGTCAGCTTTACTCATTAATGGAGAGAGACTCTCTGACAGGCATTATCTAGTGTCCTAGAGACAATGAGCTTTGCACCTGGGGGTGGGAGGGGTGCTTAAACCAATAGAAGCTGGTCAAAGCATCCAAAAGTACAATTACAGTCCAGGTTTTGGTAAGCGCACCCAAAGAAAAAAAAATGCCTGTCAGAGAGTCTCTCTCCATTAATGAGTAAAGCTGACCAAGACTCAGCTCTCAGGATAAAGGAAATTAAGGTTTCATGTTTTTGTATTGTACCAGAATTAATTCATTACTTAGTACATCAGCCTTAGTGATTCACAAGAACCCAGTGTTCTGCCACACAATACAGGCCTAGATCACATTGCTTCTCATAGGTGTTATCACTGGTAGAAGACTATGGAGAAATTTGTAGTTAAAACCCTTGAAAAAGTTATCTGGTACAATGAAATCCAATTCACAGTTGAAGGAAGTACGTATTCATAACTAATGTACATATTATAAGATTGTATTGCCCCTTGTATGCTTGAGAAATCGTCATAGCACTGAATACTTCTCTATCATTGAAAAGATTGAAGGAAAACTCTCTCCAACTTCTTTTTAAAGGGATAGTAATACTTCTATTAAAGTGGAGGTCCAAGTCTTCTTTATTTCAATACTTACAGCTTTGTAGTTCAAGTGCTATTCAATCCGAAAGGATCCACCTCCCACCCCTTCTGGCAGCATCACTCTGCCTCTCTGTGTAGTCCGGATGGAGAGCGGTGAGGGACAATCTTCAGTAAGGAAAAGGAAAATCCTGCCCTCCTTTGTCATGGGGACAGGGTTTTCCTTATACTGAGTGAAGATTGTCCCTCGCTGCATCCGTCCGGTCCCACGATCAGATTTCACAACTGATGGGAGGAGGCTAGAGTGGGCAGGTGGGGGATCCTTTCAGATTGAATTGCACTTGAACTACAAACCTGTAAGTGTTGAAATATAGCGCTATGTGTTTAAAAACATATAGAGAAGACTCGGATTTCAAGTTTAAGTCAAGTATCACTATCCCTTTAACAGAGAACTCACTTACTATGACCAGAAAATCCTTATGGCCCTCTGAATTTTGCCTCAATCTTCTTGTTTCAGTCAGTCCTGTATGTTGCAGAGGTAGACAAGCCCAAACCTGGGAACTCTCCGGATCTTCCTCTGGAGACTCCAATTTTCAGACTGAATTACCAGGTCTCCAGGCACAGAAACTGATTGTCCCTTGGTGGAATGTTTCTTCTCCTTCCCACCTTGTTCCTCCCACTTCCTACTCACTTCCCGTCCACTTTATGGCTCAAATATGAGTAAGCCTGCCCACCCAAATAAGCCCCACCCCCTTTATGACGCAAATCACACCATTTACTTCTTTTCATCGGCAGCACAGGAGCCCTCTCTGGGGGCTAAAGATGACCATGTTCCCAGGTATGGACAAGACACTGGCCAGCAAGACAACGGGACCTCAAACTCTGCTCACTGCACATGATAGTCTTAACTGTTTCAGGACCAGAGGGGTGTGTCACACACTCCAAAGTAATGAATGGCACACCCCTCTGGCCCTGAAATGGGTCACAGGGGTGCCTGCTTCTGTTTGAATAAACTGGCAGCAACTGTCATGTCCGTTTCCATGGATTTGACATCAGGACTGATTGAAGAAGTATCTCTTGAACAAAGACACAGAGGCGAAATAGAAGCCATTGAAATTTCCTGGCCATAGTAAGGTCAATGGGGTAAGTATTAGGAAGAGTTAGTTCTCCTATAATAAGAGGTTAACAAGTGGAAGACAAATCCTAGCGCCCAGTGCCCTTCCTCTCTTTCATTACCCAGAGAGCAAATAATAGAATCATTTCCTGAGAACCTGGAAACATAAACACTTGTTCTGTAACAGTCCCGTCCATTCTCTAGTGATCTGACACCATCAGTATGGGTGTCCGGAGGTGGGGGGAGTGGGCTCTTTTCTGACCCCCCCCCCCCACACACACAAAGCTAAACATGGGGGGGGGGGCTGGACTGGGCCCCCTGGAAAAATTTCTGTGGATGCCCATGACCATCAGCTGGAAATCACCTTGCTTTCTGCTCTGGTTTGTTGTGTTCAGTACAGGGAATAAACACAAATTCCCACAACGGAGACCATTCTAACACTGAAGGGATTTAAAGGGATAGTAATGTTTCACAAAAACAGCAGCTCCAATTAATCTTCATAGTATTTGAGCCACAGAGTGTTACTTTATTACTGTGAGCGTTGTAGATTAAGAGTAATAGAATGATAAAGTATCCCCCTCAGGGCCCTCACTTGTGGCCCCTCAACTGTTCTCTTTTAGAGGAGGATAATTTCCCTCTATTACATCACAAACATACACAAATACACAACACACGCGCATACACACACATACATACACATACTGTCTAAGGGATTTATACACAAAAAAACAGAGGATCAGTTCTGCAGATTATCCAAAATCTTATTGATTTAAATGAAGCTTTTAACCACTTGAATGCCAGAGATGTTCCCAACACAGTTTGTCGCTTTGCCTCCCCCTCCCTCCCTTTCACCTCTTTTCCTCTTCTGCCCTCCCTTTCCCTGCATTCACTCTTCCGCCATATTGTTTCCTCCTCTCTACTAACCTCTTGCCTCTTTCTCCCTCCCGCCTTCCCTTTCACCACTCCTCTTCCTCCCTCCCACCTTCCCTTTCCCCCACTCCTCTTCCTTCCTCCCACCTTCCCTTTCACCACTCCTCTTCCTCCCTCCCATCTTCCCTTTCACCACTCCTCTTCCTTCCTCCCACCTTCCCTTTCCCCCACTCCTCTTCTTTCCTCCCACCTTCCCTTTTCCCCACTCCTCTTCCTTCCTCCCACCTTCCCTTTCCCCCACTCCTCTTCCTTCCTCCCACCTTCCCTTTCACCACTCCTCTTCCTTCCTCCCACCTTCCCTTCCCCCACTCCTCTTCCTTCCTCCCACCTTCCCTTTCCCCCACTCCTCTTCCTTCCTCCCACCTTCCCTTTCCCCCACTCTTCTTCCTTCCTCCCACCTTCCCTTTCCCCCACTCTTCTTCCTTCCTCCCACCTTCCCTTTCCCCCACTCTTCTTCCTTCCTCCCACCTTCCCTTTCCCCCACTCTTCTTCCTTCCTCCCACCTTCCCTTTCACCACTCCTCTTCCTCCCTCCCACCTTCCCTTTCCCCCACTCCTCTTCCTTCCTCCCACCTTCCCTTTCCCCCACTCTTCTTCCTCCCTCCCACCTTCCCTTTCCCCCACTCCTCTTCCTTCCTCCCACCTTCCCTTTCCCCCACTCTTCTTCCTTCCTCCCACCTTCCCTTTCCCCCCACTCCTCTTCCTTCCTCCCACCTTCCCTTTCCCCCACTCTTCTTCCTTCCTCCCACCTTCCCTTTCCCCCACTCTTCTTCCTCCCTCCCACCTTCCCTTTCACCACTCCTCTTCCTCCCTCCCACCCTCCCTTTCACCACTCCCCCATCCCACCTTCCCTTTCACCACTCCTCTTCCCTTTCACCACTCCTCTTCCTTCTTCCCACCTTCCCTTTCACCACTCCTCTTCCTTCCTCACACCTTCCCTTTCCCCCACTCCTTCCTCCCACCTTCCCTTTCACCACTCCTCTTCCTCCCTCCCACCTTCCCTTTCCCTCACTCCTCTTCCTTCCTCCCAACTTCCCTTTCCCCCACTCCTCCATCCCACCTTCCCTTTCCCCCACTCTTCTTCCTTCCTCCCACCTTCCCTTTCACCACTCCTCTTCCTTCCTCCCACTTTCCCTTTCCCCCACTCCTCTTCCTTCCTCCCACCTTCCCTTTCACCACTCCCTCTTCCTCCCTCCCACCTTCCCTTTCACCACTCCTCTTCCTCCATCCCACCTTCCCTTTCCCCCACTCTTCTTCCTCCCTCCCACCTTCCCTTTCACCACTCCTCTTCCCTCCCACCTTCCCTTTCACCACTCCCCCATCCCACCTTCCCTTTCACCACTCCTCTTCCCTCCCACCTTCCCTTTCACCACTTCTCTTCCTTCCTCCCGCCTACCCTTTCAACACTCCGCTTCCTTCCTCCCACCTTCCCTTTCACCACTCCTCTTCCTTCCTCCCACCTTCCCTTTCACCACTCCTCTTCCTTCCTCCCGCCTTCCCTTTCACCACTCCGCTTCCTTCCTCCCACCTTCCCTTTCCCCCACTCCTCTTCCTTCCTCCCACCTTCCCTTTCACCACTCCTCTTCCTTCCTCCCACCTTCCCTTTCACCACTCCTCTTCCTTCCTCCCACCTTCCCTTTCACCACTCCTCTTCCTTCCTCCCAACTTCCTTTTCACCACTCCTCTTCCTCCCTCCTTCCCTTTCACCACTCCGCTTCCTTCCTCCCACCTTCCCTTTCACCACTCCTCTTCCTTCCTCCCAACTTCCTTTTCACCACTCCTCTTCCTCCCTCCTTCCCTTTCACCACTCCGCTTCCTTCCTCCCACCTTCCCTTTCACCACTCCTCTTCCTTCCTCCAGCCTTCCCTTTCACCACTCCGCTTCCTTCCTCCCACCTTCCCTTTCCCCCACTCCTTCCTCCCACCTTCCCTTTCACCACTCCTCTTCCTTCCTCCCAACTTCCCTTTCACCACATTTCTTCATCCCTCCCACCTTCCCTTTCCCCCACTCCTCCATCCCACCTTCCCTTTCCCCCACTCTTCTTCCTCCATCCCACCTTCCCTTTCCCCCACTCCTCTTCCTCCCTCCCACCTTCCCTTTCCCCCACTCTTCTTCCTTCCTCCCACCTTCCCTTTCCCCCACTCTTCTTCCTCCCTCCCACCTTCCCTTTCACCACTCCTCTTCCCTTTCACCACTCCTCTTCCTTCCTCCAACCTTCCCTTTCACCACTCCTCTTCCTTCCTCCCACCTTCCCTTTCACCACTCCTCTTCCTTCCTCCCACCTTCCCTTTCCCCCACTCCTCCATCCCACCTTCCCTTTCACCACATCTCTTCCTTCCTCCCACCTTCCCTTTCACCACATCTCTTCCTTCTTCCCATCTTCCCTTTCCCCCACTCCTCTTCCTTCCTCCCACCTTCCCTTTCCCCCACTCTTCTTCCTCCCTCCCACCTTCCCTTTCCCCCACTCCTCCATCCCACCTTCCCTTTCACCACTCCTCTTCCTCCCTCCCACCTTCCCTTTCCCCCACTCTTCTTCCTCCCTCCCACCTTCCCTTTCACCACTCCCCCATCCCACCTTCCCTTTCACCACTCCTCTTCCCTTTCACCACTCCTCTTCCTTCCCCCCACCTTCCCTTTCACCACTCCTCTTCCTCCCTCCCACCTTCCCTTTCCCCCACTCTTCTTCCTCCCTCCCACCTTCCCTTTCACCACTCCCCCATCCCACCTTCCCTTTCACCACTCCTCTTCCTCCCTCCCACCTTCCCTTCCCCCCACTCCTCTCCTCCCTCCCACCTTCCCTTTCACTACTCCTCTTCCTCCATCCCACCTTCCCTTTCACCATGTTTTTTCCTCCTTCCCACCTTCCCTTTCATCACACCTCTTCTTACCACATGGGCAATGCTGTGCCAATATTGCTAGTAAAGTCTATTTTGGGAGTAGGTTATTTAAAAATGACTCAACTGTTAACCCCTCAGATGCTCTGCAGTGCACTGGAGACTTCTCTAACTCTTGAGGGGTTGATATCAATATTACAGGGAATCTGTAGGTAGTATCACACATCTAATCCTGTTACCTGGTGGTGCAGTGGCCTGCAGAGTGTGAAGAATCATCCTTTCAAGAGACTGCAGCTTGTGGTTCATTTGTAGCAGTGCTGCCTTCTGATCCTGTTGACTCGCCAGTAGCATTGCCAGTGAGGGACTCTCCTGCTGCTGAGACGTTGGTCTGAGAGGCAGACAAACGGGGTGTAAATTTTTAGGCAGAGTAACAATTTAACCCTTGAGCGCCAGAGGTTTATCCAGCGCATTGCAACACAATATGTTGGATACCTCTCTGGCATTCAAAGGGTTAATATGAGTAGAATATATAGTATATTGTAGGGGTTATACTGCTAAGTAAATTTTGGGCACTCCCACTGCCGATTGATGTTTTAATCAAAAGTTATTGCAGCTCAAACTTGCATTTTTTTGTGGTGCAGTACTGTGGTGGCCTAAAATTGTTATGGTGGAGCTGTTTCTACAGAAAACTGTGGACAGCACTGGTCAGTTGACCATAAATCTCCACAGTATGCTGTAGCAACAGCACCACGTTAACATTTCAGCAAGTGAGGCACTACACCCCCCCAAAAAATAATAATACAAGTTCGAGTTACAATAAGTTTTAAATAAAACGGCTCTCAGCAGCAGTGGGAGTGCCCTTGTTTTACTCATCAGGATAAACCCTGCAATATATATATATTCAAGATTGTGGTACTATCCCTTTACATTCTGTAAATCCCATTGGTGAAAATAGCAGTGATTAATTAGCAACAGACTGAGCTTTAACATGTTTGTATATATGATTTATGTTAGTTGCTCTAGCAGTGCAGTACATAATTGCATGCCACCAGATGAGCAGAACACCTTTTCATGCCACCAGCATGGCAACACACCATTACATGCCACCACCATGGCAGAACACCATTACATGTCACCAGCAGGGCAGAACACCATTACATGCCACCAGCAGGGCAGAACGCCGTTTCATGCAACGATCAGTGCAAAACACCATTACATGCCAACAGAAGAGCAGAACACCATTACATGCTACCAGCAGGGCCAAGAACCATCACATGCCAACAGCAGCACAATACACTATCACATGCCAACAGCAGCACAATACACTATCTCATGCCAACAGCAGCACAATACACTATTACATGTAATCAGCAGCAGAATACACCATTACATGCCATCAGCAGGACAATACAGTACTAGATGCCACCAGCAGTGCAATACACCATTACACGCCACCAGCAGGGCAGAACACCTTTACATGCCACTATCAGTGCCATACACCATTACATGTCACCAGGGAAAAACATCATCACATGCCAACAGCTACACAATACACCATTACATGCCACAGAAGGGCAATACACTGTGACATGCCACCAGCAGCACAACACATTATTACATGCCACCAGCAGGGCAATACATCATTACATGCCACCAGCAGGGCAATACATCATTACATGCCACCAGCAGCACAATACATTATTACATGCCACCAGCAGCACAATACATTACTACATGCCACAAGCACTGCAATACATTATTACATGCCACCAGCAGCACAATACATTACTACATGCCACCAGCAGCGCAATACATTATTACATGCCACCAGCAGCACAACACATTATTACATGCCACCAGCAGGGCAATACATCATTACATGCCACCAGAAGGACAATACACTGTGACATGCCACCAGCAGCGCAATACATTATTACATGCCACCAGCAGCGCAACACATTATTACATGCCACCAGCAGGGCAATACATCATTACATGCCACCAGCAGCGCAATACATTATTACATGCCACCAGCAGCGCAACACATTATTACATGCCACCAGCAGGGCAATACATCATTACATGCCACCAGAAGGACAACAGTACAATACACTATTACAGAAGGAGGCGACCCAGTACATTTTTTGTTAGAATAGTCCCCTGTCACTAGTGTCCATGAAGTTAAGTTCTATCACAGTAAATACAGGTACAGATCTGCAAGTGATATAACAAGGCTGATGTACTAAGAGGAACTAGGGGGTTATACATTAAGGTGAGATCCATAAAGTATCCATAAAGGGAGTTCAAGTGTTTTTCATTCGTGGGTCACATGATTAGAAATCCATAAGTGGGAGGGCCATAGTATTTTTTATTCATAATGATGTGAATTACAGCTATTAATAAATATGGATTTATTGATTTACTGATCAAACCAGTGACAGTGACAATACTGATATATAACAGACCTCTATTATGGAATTGTTTGGAATTGGCAAACAGGGGATTAGGTCTTACTGACCTGCTAGTTAATTAATTATAAAAACACCCTGGGCTCAAGTGGGCCGCATTTGGCCCATGGGCAACATATTGGACGCCGCTGAGATAATGCTAATGCACTAAGTACATAGAAACCATAGAGTAACAGAGGAACTGGGGAGGTTATCACACTGGAGAGTTTATCTCCCCTTTATCACTACTTGGCGTAATTCTGCACCATAGGGAACAGATACAAATTCCCATTCATTCAAACAGAACTCCTAACCCCTTGAATGCTGGAGATGTCTCCACCACATTGCTTCTCATTGAGTTGGGGATATCTCTAACATTCAAAGGGTTAAAAGTCCCATTGGTGCAGCAGGTTTTCTCCAGAATTACGTCATTTTACTTAGTACATCAGCATCAACATGTTCTTCATATAAGAGCACTAGAGAGCCTTTAACCCTTCGAGTGGCAGAGAAAGAGATATCCAGTACAGTACGTGGGTTTCTGTTAAAAGAACATAAAAACAACACCAAAAACTACAAAGCTCTGTCTTGTACTGTGTAATAAACTTCCAGCCCTAAATGTACAGGCCTATTCCCAGTCTTACCCCACTTCCTTCCAAAGCTGCCAGTGGCAGTCTCAATCCTACTGGATATGCAGGTCAGTGTGATGTTACATCAGCCAATAGGAATCATGATCTGTGTATTCTTTGTACCAGAAAATAGAGAACTGGCCTTGGAACAGGACATGGGAGTAGTGAGGGTGTGGTATGGTAATACCTAGACACTCTCCCGATCTGCCCCAGAGACTCTGGTTTTAGAGTTATTTACTGTGTCTCTGGGGACAGAGGCTGATTCTCCTTCCACTTCCCTCCCAATTCTTCTCCTTCCCACCCTGTTCTTTCCACTTCCTGCCCACTTCTACTCCTTCCCACCCTATTCTGCCCACTTCCACCCTATTCTTCCCACTTCCCCTCAATTTAAGATAATGATAAGCCCCACCCCATTTATGATGCAAATTGCATCATTTACAACCCCTTGGTCGCAGCACGAGCCCTCTCTGGGAGCTCAAGAGGATGAGGTTCTCAGGTATGGGTACGAGGTGGAGCTACGCCATTGGTTTCATGTCTAGGGGAGCTTGAGATATTAATCAATAACTGAGGATGTTCCCCTCCCACAACATAATCACTGTTACACTGTATCCCTTTTTATTATTGTTTGTGTATAATCTACATGCAGAACTAAGAAGTTGGTTCAGTGACTTTTTCATTATCTTACTTGTGTTGAACATCATGTGTTTCCATTTCCGTACCTCTGAAGGGTGTTGGTGTGATTCCGTTTTGGGCTTGATTTCATGTTATTGTGGTTACTCCTTCTTTTTTGTAAGCTTGATAGCTCATTCTTAAGTTTCCTTTCTTTTACTATCTGCATCAGTTCCCCCAGTTCATCCTGTTGGAAAAGAACATTTCTTTTGTGACTTAGCTCTGGGTTGGATTTTGGACAGAAACATGGATAATAGTTGGATAACTGGCTGGCTCTGAGGCCAAGGCTCTAAGGCTGATATACTAATATTTCTGGGGCAAACCAGCTGTACCATAGGGGTGAAATAAACATCACTAACCTAAATTGGGTGTCTCTAGCATTCAGTGGGAGAAAAGCCCAGTTTAAATCAATGAGATGTTTAGGAATTTGTATTTGTCCCCCATGATGCAGTTGGTTTGTCTAAGAATTGTTCCATTTATTAGAAGGTCAGACTCATCGGGGCAAATGTACGAATTGGCCAGTGCATCCACCCTGTCTTCAGTCACTATCCCCAGTGGCTGCATGTAAGGGTATATTCTACAGAGTACGATCGCTATTGGTCAAACAGGTGGACATGCTCTGCCAGAAAAGGACTTTAGTGCCAGCAAGCCCATGGCATGGGAATGGCACACACTTATGCCATTTCCTGCACACTTTTCTTAGTACATTGGTCTAAGCAAGGCATAGCGGAAGGAATGCCCCAAACATCCACAGACTGCCCCCATTGTCCCCCTCTTGGTGCAAGTGATATTACTTTGGAATTTTCACCCTCAAGAAACTTTATATTTTTGAATGTATTTATTAAAACTGTATGTATGTTTTTCAATTATTTGTTAAAAAAAACTGCAATAGTTTAAGAGATATAGCATTTTAAAAAATCATCTAGTGAGTCACTAGTTCCTCTTGCTGCAGTACAAGGTGTACCACACAGCTCTGCAGGATGTCTCCTGTGCTGAAATTCTCCACCCACCTCCCTTCCCAGCACTCCCTTGGAGCGAGCGCTCTCCCTTTATTACTTGTACGGTACATATACCGCACTTCTCCTTTAATTAACTCTCCTCTGTTGACAGATATGTAGTAACTCTTTCCATTAAAAAATGGATCTGTGTTTGTTTTTAACCCTTTTAGATTCAAAATGGTATGCAAAACCAATTCAAGAAACCAGCCTTGCAGCACAGATCACAGGACACCAGACAATAAGCCCATTCTCAAAGATAGTATGGTCTCTGAGCATGTGCAGTACCTCACAGTACAATGATCACTACTCCAGGGGTTGATCAGAATTGTGGGGACTGTCAGGAAGTCACAATGGGGAAGGGGAGATGAAATTAGCCATTGCCATTGAAAATGCCATCAAGACTCTCACTAGGTGGTTTCAAACCAAGTCTTGCAGGCCACCCCCTCATTGGCTGATTCAGATTTTCATGGATGTAACTCATTCCCTGATTGATCACATGATCTCCTGGGGGACAAGCTAGGAAAACCCAAGCCTGTCACCAAGGGGAAGTTCCAGGAGTGTGGAGCACATATACCAGGGCCAATTGGTTTGTAGTATTGTTCTTATGAGGGATTTGCAGGGATGCCATATTCTGATGAACCGTGCTGCTGTATTTTCCCAAAATTATGATTTTTGTTTGTGAACATCAGCCTGATATGGAGTGTGTCTTGCTACTGGTAAAGAACCATAACTAAGTCTTATTCCAGCATTAACTATTCATCACATCTGGTGGAAACGGATCACCTGGGTGTCAAATATAACTGTTGGATTGTGTCTCTCCTACTAACAAGAGCCCAGCAACACTGTATTGGAGAAGCCAAGAATCTGAGACAGGCAGAATCCTTACCCTCTTCAGAGCCATGGAACCTGTCAGGAGTCAAACATTCAACCTTGAGGTTGACATTACACCCAGTGCCGAACTGCAGCAAGGACACACTCTCAGATCATCAGCATTACCCCTCAGCTATGCTTCCTAGCTACTGCTCAGCAG
This sequence comes from Rhinophrynus dorsalis, assembly GCA_037306005.1. Taxonomy (NCBI): domain Eukaryota; kingdom Metazoa; phylum Chordata; class Amphibia; order Anura; family Rhinophrynidae; genus Rhinophrynus; species Rhinophrynus dorsalis. The sequence goes on along the minus strand of CM074723.1, from coordinate 41,813,432 downwards.
ATACTTCTTGAAACCTTTTGCACTGGATATGCATAAGTGGCCCTGGTGGACCCGCCCTTTAGGGGTACCAGGACTACTGGAGAGCTCCATGGATTAACCAATGGCTGAATAACTCCCAGTTCAAGTATCTGCTCAGTCTAGGCTGACCAGACCTCACCTTTAACCGGGGACACATAGGAAATAGGCTTATTTCAGGAGTGCTGCAAAATCTAAGCAGCCATGCAGTATGCATTTTTCATATGCGTCCCCGGTTAAAGGTGAGCTCTGGTCACCTAAGCTCAGTCTCTCCCTGCATTTTTTTTGTCAGCTGCTGGCTGGTCAAAAAACTCCTCCTGTTCTACCTCCCCATTTGGTAATGATGCTATGAGTAAAGTCTAGCATAACATTTATTTTTGATTGAAAAAAATATATATATTATGGGCCATCTTCTATACTATTTCTAATGAGGAGATTGTTCGCCTTTAAATGATATGCGATATATTTGAGCACCCTAGAGGGGCCATTTAAACCCATCACACGTCTTTTAATTCACATTTGCTAGGAGCATGAGCTTGATAAAAGGGTCCCTGTTGCTCAGAATGCTGGTATGATTTATTCTTATTATATAACAAATATTTTGCATTGAGTGTTGTTTTTTGTTAGTTATCTAGAGTTAGAGAAGATGCTGGTAACGATCACACACAGGCACCTTTGTTTATATACTTCTGAATGCAGAAATGAGAAGTGATTGTCTGATATTTGGGAGATTCTCATGTGCATTGGTCTGGGAGAAGAGTGCCAGGAAGACCTTTCCGAGATATAGGTGTGGTGGCATTATCTATCACAGTAGGGTGATGTTATAAAATACATTTTTTGGGGGAAAGAGGTATAGTGAAGGGTCTGACATTCTGTAGATAAATTTAGAGACAATGATTCAGGGTTCAGTAAAATTTCAAGACCTGATGGGAAGAGTTGGTTTGGGTAAGATTCTATGGTAAGACATGACACGGGAGACATGTAAGGAACCTGTATGTGGTGGAAAGTGTTGGGAGGAAAGTAAATAAATGGAAATTAGAATATGGAGCTTGAAGGATTCTGGGCTGTATAGACAGGATGGGTTCACTTATCTGATGTGGATACTTGAAATATTTATCTCCAATCTGCAGAACAACATAAGGCAGTTGGGCTGTGGAGGCAAAAATGGATCATTTTGCACCACCACTAGGTGAAAACAAGTTGGGGTTAACATAGAAGAGATAGCATTAACCACACGTAGGCTAGAAGTAGTTGGAGGGGACTTCTGGGCAATGGTCACTACAGGACACCTGAATAGGTCTTTCATAGGAAACAGTCTTTTGACCAGGAGGATATGAGAGTATGGTGTATGTTCTGGGAGCCTATCCATTGTAAACTCTTAACAGGTACCTTCCCCTTGGATTTATATGGCTATCCTCCTATATAATAATTCGCTAAATTGTGTGTAATGCCGCGAGATGTGCAGTAGACACTGCAGCGCGTGCTGCAGTCATGCACAGTAGAGACTGCGGCTGATACAGAGCTGGGAGCTCTGAAGGTGCGTCCAACTCTGTATCAGTCGCGGGGCGGGCAGTCTCTACTGTGCGTGACTGCCCCGCGACCGGTGGCAGTGGCCCGTGTAACGGGCTGTTCAACTAGTCTTCAATAAAGTGTCAAAGGTCAATTATCTTGGATTGGGTTTTTGCTTGTTTATTTATGCAAAAGGTTCTCTCTTGTCCCTGGTGAGACATGATTATTATCCCCTTGAATGCTGATAAAATGAAGAATTTAATACACTGAATAAAATTCATATATTGAGACTGATGAACTAAGGGAAACTGGAGCACATGAAACTGCACCACAGGGAACAAAGAACATTTACCATTTACTTAAATAAGGCTTTTAGGGCTCGATTCAGTTGTCCCAGTTTGGCCAAAATCCTCAGACAGCATTTTTTAGGCCATTTAATTCACAGTGATATGAAAAAATGAGCGCAAAAAAAAAACCCTTGCCGGGCGATAAAGTCAGAGACGTTTTGGCTCATAGGCAAGTGAAACAAACGCCATAAGTTGCAATTCAATAGACTGTGTTAGCTGTTAAGATCCGATAAGGGACCCAATTTAGCGCTTACATTTAAGACCTAGTTTTTTTCTGACTAAAGTCCCTTATCAGATTGTTAGCCAGCCGACGCAGCTATTGAAAGTAAAAAAAAGCTAAGTCCCCAGTGGATGTATTGATATGGGGCCACGCACAGCGGGGGAGACAAAAATAAAAACAAAGTATATTTATTATCAAATGTTGGAATATTTATTTTTACCAAGTTGGAAACATTTTCATCACTGGAGGCATGTTGATATTCAACTGGACAGTAATACATGCTTAACCCTTTGAGCCCCAGAGAGATACGCAATGCATCGCTCTGCAATGCATTGCGTACCCCTTGTGCACTCAAGGGGTTAAAATTATGAATTAGCGTGCGGGTTATTTCAGCAAAACTTGTATTAATACTTTTATTTTTTCTTTACAGCTAGAAGACAGAAGATAAGAAAGAAGATAGAAGGCAGAAGAAAGAAGAGGATATAGAAGGATGGTAGAAGGAGACAGACAGTGGATGACAGGTAAGTGTAACACATATAAGTTAACGATCGGTGCTTGACAGTTTGTCAGTCACCGATAGCTTTTTTAGTGTGAAGTTCCCAATATTGCCTCTATTTAGCGGTGTTGGGAACTTAAACACACAAAACGGACGTTTGGCCACAAGACCTTTCCTGTGGCCTCACGTCTGTTGTGCTTTTAGCTGGGAGGACAATTGATTACCAACTTAGATATTTTTTTCTTTTGTTGGTCAGTACTCCTTTTGCCCTACCGGCATTTTTAACGGGCTCAATTGAATTGAGCACTTAATTTCTACAACACTATAGAGGTCTCCAGTGCATTGTGAAGCAATGAGTTGGAGACCTCTATAGAAATCAACGGGTTAAAAGCCCAATTTAAATCAATGGGAATTTTGGCCATTTTTACTTGTGCTTATTAGTGTTTGTGATAATACAAGGTCTGACAGACCTCCTGCACTCAGAGAATTAAAATACAAGTGTTATGTAATCAAGTGAAATGAGGCCGTTGGCACAGGCAACACTTGCTTAGTTTGCAAGGCCAGTTAATAAGGAATCTGAGACTTCCACTTGTCAGGCCCTTTATCATTACATCAGAAATGAATTGCTGAATTCTGAATGAGGCGATGGAACTCAACACAGGAAGTCAAATGTGATTTAAACATAAAACACTGGGGTCTGAGATGTGAATCTCAATTAGTACATGAAAGAAGATAATTATTTTCCGAGGCTCCGACTTCTAATTTGCCAACTAGTCATTTTGTGCAACACAGCCTGGATCGAGTGAGGATTTTGTAAAGTTGTGGTAACATTTAACACTTTGGATGCTAGATACTAATTGTTTAGATCACAGGATTAATAGAGCCGTTTTTATATAAGCCTTTATCACTATAATTCTTATACACCCTATAGGAACATACAAGCAATGGGCTTTGTTTGGGACAAAACAGGGGAGATGCACTAAGTTGTGATAAAGAGGTGATAAAGTGGAGATGACTTCTCCAGTGATATCACTTCTCCAATTCCTATGTTATTTTATAAAGACAATGCACTAAGATTTCTCCAACTTTGGAGATCTTAGGGGGACATTTATAAAAAGTGTTCTTGTACTTTGTTTGTGAAGTATACTTAAACCGGCCCTATTCCTTATTATGATAGCTGATATTTGTAAAGCAGAATTTGAATGTTTATAAATGTGGTGTAATAGTGCTGTTTTTTGTTTGCACTTCTGTTTTTTGTGCACGCTTTTGTACGGATATACTACACCAGAAATAAGAACAGGTCAGCCATGGCATTAATATTATGGCGATAACTGTGTTGCTAAAATGTCGCAAACAGCAACGTTTCTTTATAAATTCGCTGCGCTACTTTTCTTACACTTCCGAACGCCACTTTTCAAAAAACACTACAACATGGTGTTACTCTCTTTTAATGCATGGTTACTACGTTTATAACTAACAAAATCATTTTTAACGCCATTTTACCAGTACAATTCGCTTTACTCCACCTTTAAAAATATCCCTCTTAGTGCATCAGCGCTATAGAATAATATAGGAACTAGAGAAGTGATATCACTGGAGAAGTTATCTTCACTTTATCACCTCTTTATCACTCCTTAATGTATAAACCCCAACTTATGGTCCCTGATTAAGCAGCAGTGATGCCATAAAACGTGTACGTCACACCCCCTTTCATGAGCTTTGGTATCCTTGCCAGTACCAAGCATGTCAGCATCATATCATACCTCCCTAAATGAAAGAGAGCTGATTCTACCATCTTGTTAAATTGGCCCATATTTATTAAAGCAAACTAGAGTTATTGTAGAGTAAACCAACTGCAACATAGGAGACAAATAAAAATTCCTAATGTCCCATGAATATGGATAGAGCTTTTTAGCCCATTGAATGCTAGACGGGTCTCCAATGCATTGCTTCACAATGCTTTGGAGACCTCTCTAGCAGTCAAATGGTTACAAACCCAATTTAATTTAACAGGAATTTTATTTCTCCTCTATGGTACAGTTGGTTTACTCCAGAGTAATAAATTTGGGCCATAGGTAGGCTGACCATACGTACCGTTTTAAAAGGGACAGTACAGTTTTTTTCATATTTCCAGACCATTCTGTCTTTTTAATATAAATGTCAATTTTGTCCCGTTTTTAACATAAATATATACCATTTTTTATATACCATTTTTAATTTTTTGTAAAAAACTGAACGCGACGTTTATTTCTCTGTAGATAAAGTAAATCGGAACTTCCTTTCATCACACTAGTGGTTTTACTGTGGTTTTACTGTACACATTGATTACCATAGAGTCTTATGACTCGAGTGACTCATAACTGTCTAAGACTCTCGAGTCTATGGTAAATTACCATAGAGTCTCTTAGACAGTGATATGACGACTCATAAGACTCTATGGTAATCAATGCGTACAGTAAACACAGTAAAACCACTAGTGTGAGTGACAAGAGAGGAAGTTCTGGTTTACTTCAGGGGCAGGCTTCTTGGCCAGAGAGAGAAAACACTGCTAGTAAGAGACGGAGCAAACGTGTTCTCGCTGCTTGCAGCTTACTGAGATCAGACTCTGAGTGATGGAATCCCACTGTCCGTCTGTCCCACACCCCATCCCATTTTTGTCTCAATTATGGTCAGCCTAGTCATAGGGGGGAAATATATAAAACTGCAGTAATAAAGAAAGTGTCTTCAACCCTTTCAGTGCCAGAGGAGTATGCAACGCATTGTTCTGCAATGCGTTGCGTACCCCTCTGGCACTGAAAGGGTTAATAATTGTCAAAAAGTGACATAAAGAAGTGTATAAACGTTTAGCGTCATTTTCTCCGAGTGCTAACTCGAGTCAGTTGACTTTTTGAAAACTGGTGTACAAACGGTTGCAAATTTTCTGAAAATTTTCTCAGAATATTCTTAGATAGACATATTTAGAAACCTAGAAAACCAAAAACACACAACAGCGGTGCAGAAAATCTCTTCTAATCACAGTATATAGGTTTAAAAACAGTCCACCAGCACCATCAAGATCTTTAAAGGGATAGTAATACTTAATAATTACTAAGCCCTATATTAAAGTCATATGAAAAAGAAATGTATTGCCCCCAGTATCATCTCTCAAACCTTTATGGTTTGAGAGATAATCGCTCCTAAAGTTGCCCTCTCCCTCCCCCTTCCCTGAAGTCAGCGTTGTAGCTGACTGCAGGGAAGCCAGTTGTACGACTTTCAGGCGGCTCTGCAGCATTTCCAAGATCGCGTTAATAAAAAATAGATCACTGAAATGGTCTTCTACGTGTGTTTGGTTTGCAAGCACACGTAGAAGACCATTTTAGTGAAAGATTTTTTTTTTTAATTTACATTTTCCTTCTGTTCACTCACTAAGCATTTTGTTAATTGAAAAACATAAACAATTTTTTTTTTTAAACTATTCTTACTTTACAGCATTTTTTAAAACCTGCCTAAAACTTTTGCACCGTACATATTAATTATTTTCCTACTGGATGATTTTTCATTCAAAAAGTTATTACAGATAATTATTTTTTAATTAAACTGCAATCTTCTATTAAGGTAATCAGGTGGTGCCATTGCTACAACTTACTACATAGAGCCATAGCGAATCAAAATCTCTTGTAGAATACATTATAAAAATAAATGTCTTTTAGACACTAGTTGGCTCAGTCACATGAAAAAATATGTTTGAATTGTAATCACTTTTGCATGACATATCTCCCTGCAGGAGGCAAATATAGTTTTTGATACCTTTTATTGGCTAACTAAGCAGATTTAAATGCAAGCTTTCAAGACCTTAGGTCTCTTCCTCAGGCATGTTATACAGATAAATATGAAAACATCTCTCTTAAATACAAGTACACATACTTGTATTTAAGAGAGATGTTTTCATATTTATCTGTATAACATGCCTGAGGAAGAGACCTAAGGTCTTGAAAGCTTGCATCCTAAATCTGCTTAGTTAGCCAATAAAAGGTATCAAAAACTATATTTGCCTCCTGTATTTCTACGGCTAACATGGTACCGACTCTCATCTGATATCTCCCTGCAGTGAGACAACCATTAATTAACTTAACAGAAATAGTCATATTACATATATTCGTTCATAAAAAGCTTTCTGCTCCTTTAAATCAATGGACATTTTAGAAATATTTTATATGTCCCCAATGGTGCAGATGGATTGCCCCAAAATCACTCCACATTTGTCTTTATGCTCTGTCACTTTCATTGTGTTGCAATCCTGAGTCACGTAGTTTTAGTTTAACCCGTTAAGTGCAGGGGGCTGGACAGCTCAATGCCTGTGCCATCTCTGGCACTCAAAGGGTTAAAGTTGATTCTTTGTAATCCTGTTTTGTATAGAAATCCATTTTCTATACCGTGTTCTTCACAGCTCATATTTAACTGACGCACTGACAAAACACTTTTACCGTTCATTCGCACTCACTCCTGCATTGTTATAAGAATTTTATCAACAGTAAATGGAATGTTTCCTGAATTAGTGAAAGGTGTCAGTGACGTTGAACTTGTCACAAAGGGTTTTTGACATTTCTTTCTTTTGAAGTATTTAAAATTAGAGACATGGAAACGAGTGGGAAATGGTAATGTGTGCTTAACTGCTAGTTGTTGCGTTACCATGCTCGATAAAGCCTACTCTGTTTAATTAAATACGCCTCTCTGTTAATTGTCTGCTGCAACGCGGATCTGATTCTTAATTCAAGTGTTAGTCACTAATTTTCTTTTTTTTTTTTTACTAAGTTTTACAAAGTTCTGACTTACTGAGTCTGCTGAACATGACACATTGATTAAATCTGGGGCAAACAGACTGCACCAGGGAGCACAGTTTATTATACAAAATGCATTGGAGACCTCTCTAGTATGGGAATTTGGGGATTTGTTTGTAAATAAATAGATAGATAGATAGATAGATAGATAGATAGATAGATAGATAGATAGAAAGATAGATAGATATGGGATAGATATATAGATATGATAGATAGAGAGATAGATATGAGATAGATGGACAGATATATAGATATGATAGATAGATAGATAGATAGATAGATAGATAGATAGATAGATAGATAGAAAGATAGATATGGGATAGATGGATAGATATATAGATATGATAGATAGAGAGATAGATATGAGATAGATGGATAGATATATAGATATGATAGATAGATAGATAGATAGATAGATAGATAGATAGATAGATAGATAGATAGATAGATATGAGTTAGAAATATAGATATATAGATATGATAGATAGAGAGATAGATATGAGATAGATAGATAGATAGATAGATAGATAGATAGATAGATAGATAGATAGAAAAGATTCTGTTTTTTTAATCACAGAGTGATTGATAGTGTTCCTTTATTAACACACGAGGCGAATATAGTCAAGTTGATACCTTTATTGGCTAACTAAAGAGATTTAGGATTCAAGCTTTCGAGATCTCTTGTCTTAGGTCTCTTCCTCAGGCATGTTATACAGAAAAATATGAAAACATATCTCTTATATACAAGTACACATTGCATGGTTTAGAATGGAAATAAGATAAGAAAGCTCAGTCCAGACTCAGGTTCTTTGATCAGTCAGTGGTAGAGGAGAGTGCTGTAAATTGCACAAAAAATCTGTTGAACTACAAAGTAGGGCTGCAACTAACGATTATTTTGATAATCGATTAGTTGGCCGATTATTTTTTCGATTAATCGGATAAAAAAACAATATGCTAATTTTTCATTATTTAAACTGATTTAATGAACAAACAGTGTTAAAAACAAACCGCAGAATAAAAAACTTTACACATTAACATGTGTCATTGTTATTATTTTACTATGGGGTCTATGCACCTCTTTCTCCCCCCTTGTACTTCCCTCTCTCCCCCCTTGTACTTCTCTCTCTCCCCCTTGTGCTTCTCTCTCTCCCCCTTGAGCCTCTATTTCTCCCCCCTTGTACTTCTCTCTCTCCCCCTTGTGCCTCTCTCTCTCTCTCTCCCCCATGTACTTCTCTCTCCCCCATGTACTTCTCTCTCCCCCTTGTGCCTCTCTTCCTCCCCCATGTACTTCTCTCTCTCTCTCTCTCTCTCTCCCCCTTGTGCCTCTCTTTCTCCCCCATGTACTTCTCTCTCTCTCTCCCCCTTGTGCCTCTATTTCTCCCCCATGTACTTCTCTCTCTCTCCCCCCCATGTACTTCTCTCTCTCTCCCCTTGTGCCTCTATTGCTCCCCCATGTACTTCTCTCTCTCTCTCCCCCATGTACTTCTCTCTTCCCCTTGTGCCTCTCTTTCTCCCCCATGTACTTCTCTCTCTCCCCCTTGTGCCTCTTTTTCTCCACCATGTACTTCTCTCTCTCCCCCTTGTGCCCCTTTCTCTCCCCCATGTACTTCTCTCTCTCCCCCTTGTGCCTCTTTCTCCCCATGTACTTCTCTCTCTCTCCCTTGTGCCTCTTTCTCTCCCCCATGTACTTCTCTCTCTCCCCCTTGTGCCTCTTTCTCGCCATGTACTTCTCTCTCTCCCCCTTGTGCCTCTTTCTCCTCCATGTACTTCTCTCTCTCTCTCCCCCTTGTGCCTCTTTCTCCTCCATGTTCTTCTCTCTATCTCTCTCCCCCTTGTGCCTCTTTCTCCTCCATGTACTTCTCTCTCTCTCTCCCCCTTGTGCCTCTCTTTCTCCCCCATGTACTTCTCTCTCTCCCCCTTGTGCCTCTTTTTCTCCACCATGTACTTCTCTCTCTCCCCCTTGTGCCTCTTTCTCTCCCCCATGTACTTCTCTCTCTCCCCCTTGTGCCTCTTTCTCTCCCCCATGTACTTCTCTCTCTCCCCCTTGTGCCACTTTCTCCCCATGTACTTCTCTCTCTCCCCCTTGTGCCTCTTTCTCTCCCCCTTGTACTTCTCTGTCTCCCCCTTGTGCCTCTCTCTCTCCCCCATGTACTTCTCTCTTCCCCATGTACTTCTCTCTCCCCCTTGTGCCTCTCTTCCTCCCCCATGTACTTCTCTCTCTCCCCCTTGTGCCTCTATTGCTCCCCCATGTACTTCTCTCTCTCTCCCCCATGTACTTCTCTCTCCCCCATGTACTTCTCTCTCCCCCTTGTGCCTCTCTTTCTCCCCCATGTACATCTCTCTCTCCCCCTTGTGCCTCTTTTTCTCCCCCATGTACTTCTCTCTCTCCCCCTTGTGCCTCTTTCTCTCCCCCTTGTGCCTCTTTTTCTCCCCCATGTACTTCTCTCTCTCCCCCTTGTGCCTCTTTCTCTCCCCCATGTACTTCTCTCTCTCCCCCTTGTGCCTCTTTCTCGCCATGTACTTCTCTCTCTCCCCCTTGTGCCTCTTTCTCCTCCATGTACTTCTCTCTCTCTCTCCCCCTTGTGCCTCTTTCTCCTCCATGTTCTTCTCTCTCTCTCTCTCTCTCTCCCCCTTGTGCCTCTTTCTCTTCCATGTACTTCTCTCTCTCTCTCCCCCTTGTGCCTCTCTTTCTCCCCCATGTACTTCTCTCTCTCCCCCTTGTGCCTCTTTTTCTCCACCATGTACTTCTCTCTCTCCCCCTTGTGCCTCTTTCTCTCCCCCATATACTTCTCTCTCTCCCCCTTGTGTCTCTTTCTCTCCCCCATGTACTTCTCTCTCTCCCCCTTGTGCCACTTTCTCCCCATGTACTTCTCTCTCTCCCCCTTGTGCCTCTTTCTCTCCCCCATGTACTTCTCTCTCTCCCCCTTGTGCCTCTTTCCCCCATGTACTTCTCTCTCTCCCCCTTGTGCCTCTTTCTCCTCCATGTACTTCTCTCTCTCTCTCTCCCCCTTGTGCCTCTTTCTCCTCCATGTACTTCTCTCTCTCTCTCCCCCTTGTGCTTCTTTCTCCCCCATGTACTTCTCTCTCCCCCATGTACTTCTCTCTCTCTCCCCCTTGTGCCTCTTTCTCCCCCATGTACTTCTCTCTCTCTCCCCTTGTGTCTCTTTCTCCCCCATGTACTTCTCTCTTTCTCTCCCCCTTGTGCCTCTCATTCTCTCCCCCATGTGCCTCTCTTTCTCTCCCCCTTGTGCCTCTCTTTCTCTCCCTCTTGTGCCTCTCTTTCTCTCCCACTTGTATGTCTCTCCCCCGTACCTCTTTTCCACTCTTTCCTGCACTGATGACATCCGGGGCGCAACCACACCAAACGCGGAGACGCCGCGTGGATCGTGCAGGGGTTTTCTTCCTCAGTCTGGGCGCCAGTTTTAAACTGGCCTCAGAACAGAGGAAGAAAATACCTGCACGCTCCACGCGACGTCTCCACGTTTGGTGTGGTTGCGCCCCTGATGTCATCAATGAGGGCAGTAAGAAGACAGCAGCATCCAGCGGCCGTGGGGCTGCTGGGCGGCACAACTAATCGCTGCACAACTAATCGATAATGAGAATCATTGGCAACGATTCTCATTATCGATTTTTATCGATTTTATCGATTAGTTGTTGCAGCCCTACTACAAAGAACAACATAAGGGAAACAGGGTGCCACTGGTGGTCACTTACCACACCCAGGCTGAAGTTCTACACAAAATATCAAACAACATTGCATAGAGATGAAAGAATTAAGCACATATTCCCACAGCCTCCCTTACGCTCCTTCAGACAGCATCCCAATTTAAAACAACTGATGGTAAGGAGTGACCTTAATAAAAATACAAAAAATGGCACATCTCCCTGCCTACAAAGGAGGTATAAAACCTGTGCACACAGTTACACCATACAAGATACCCGTTCCAAACACCCAGTTACACCATAAGATCAATGGTACCTTCGCCTGAAAATCATCCAGTGTAATATACCTCATCATGTGTGCAAAATGTCCAACAGCTCTTTATGTGGGTGAAACCAGACAGCCATCACATAAAAGGTTTAATTCTCACAGATCCAGTGTTAACAACAAAAAGACAGACAAACCAGTGGGAGAACACCTTTGCCAAAATGGATACAGTGTCAGGTACATTAAACTGAATGTACTGATGGGACTGTTTCACACTCTGAGAGACAGAAAAATATGGGAGGTTAAATTAATGCTGCAGTTTAAAGCTTTGAATTATGGTTTGAACAGAGACAGAAAATTCCTGTCACTTTATCACATTGTGAAGTAAACTTTACAACAGTCCCACTGGGATCATAAATACCATGGACCCCTCAGAGGAAGATTGCAATTTACAGCACTCTCCTCTACCACTGTCTGATCAAAGAACCTGAGTCTGGACTAAGCTTTCTTATCTGATTTCCATTCTAAATAAACAATGCAATGTTTACTTGTATATAAGAGATATGTTTTCATATTTATCTGTATAACATGCTTGAGGAAGAGACCTAAGAAGTCTTGAAAGCTTGCATCCTAAATCTGTTAAGTTAGCCAATAAAGGTATCAACTTGACTATATTCGCCTCATGTATTTCTACGGCTAACACGGTACCAACTCTCATCTTTTATTAACACCTCACAATAGAACGGTTCACTAAATACGAGGAATACATGCTCTATTCAATGACCTGCAGCGCCACAATGTTATAATAGGACATACAAGTCAAATATTGTACCGGGACTATGTGTTATCACAGGCATGTCCAAACTAAGGCCTTGCAGCCACTACCGATGCAGCCCTTCCTGCAAATTCTTTAACTAATAAAAAGAGGAACCTGCTATATAACAATATTTATTATCTTATATTTGGCAATGAGGCAGACATTTAATGCAGAATATGTATAAGTAGCAACATTTCAGGTAGCCTATAACAGTATAAAATCACTTATTGCATGGTTTTCTCAACAGTGTCTGGCCTTTAATTCAATGTTCATTTCTCAGTTTATCATTTGCAGAAAAACATTTGGACGCTATCTTTCATCCAATCAGACCTTGATCACCAAGCCAGTGTTTCCCACGAGGATTTAATTTGGATCACCAAATAGGGGAAAAATATAAGTTCTTCATATTCACTTTATTGAAAATGAGGTTTTAACTATGTGAATGGCAGGAGCAACCAACTGTACCATGGGGAGTTCTGCAAATTTCCATTGCTTCACAAAGAATTGCTGACCTCTCTAGCATTCAAGGGGTTAAGACCAATTTAAATCAAATTAATTTTCTATCCACCTCCCCTGAGTACATGTGGAATCTCAAAAAAGATAGGATGGGGACACATCTAGGGTGACCATTAATGTATGTCTTGTTTTGTACCTATTACTTGATGTGTAGAAAATTAATATATTTCGAATAGTGCTACTGTATTTTCTGTTATAAGAATTGTTTTGAAACAAGCACTATAACCTAGATAGCAATAAAAAGAAAAAAATCCTATATAATAATTTGCTAAATCATGTGTAATGCCGAGACATGCGCAGTAGACACTGCTGTGCGTGCTGCAGTCATGTGCAGTAGAGACTGCCCGCGCCACGGCTGATACAGAGCTGGGTGCTCCGAAGGAGCGTCCAGCTCTGTATCAGTTGTGGCGCGGGCAGTCTCTACTGCGCGTGTCTGGCCCACGACCGTGTGGCAGTGGCACTGTGGCCCGTGTAACGGGCTGTTCAACTAGTATATAATAATGTACAATTAAGTGACAACTGTTGTAACTTTTAACCAATGAATATAGTCTTAAATATCCTGTATGAAGCAGCATTGTAACAGATCTGATATCGATACTAAGCTTCTTATGTACTCTAAAGAGGTGTCCATTCCATTATTACCCAATGTGTTGAGACCTCTCAAGTCAGTAATCTGCCTTCCTGAGTAAAAATGACAGAGGTTTATGGACAATGCATCAGTTCTCGCATTGGCAGAATAATACACCGTATCAGTGTTATATTTTGTTGTAAAATGAATCATTCTTCCTCTGCAGAGAAAGCCAGAAGTGATATTTTCTCTGTATTTTCTGCTGTAAATGTTCATACACCAGACCCAAGGACCACATTAAATTGGCCCATAGGCCATACTTTGGCCATCTTTGATTTAAAGGGATAGTAATACTTAAAATGTAACAAAAAATATATATTGTAGTGTTTATCCCCCTGAATAAAACTAAGGTACTCCCACTGCTGAAAGGTGTTTTATGCAGCTCAAATTTGAATTTTTTGGTGCAGTTTCTCAGTGGTCTGAAATTGTACAGTGGCGCTGTTGCTACACCATTCAATGGAGATTTATGGTCAGTTGACCACAGCTGTCCATAAGATGGTGTAGCAACAGCGCCCCTGCACAATTTTAGGCCACTGTGATACTGCACCTAAACAAATCAAGTTTCAATATCTTCTGAATAAAACACCTTTCAACAGTGGGAGTACCTTTGTTTTACTCAGTGGGATAAACCCTACAATGTATATTTTTTTACATATTAAGTATTACTATCCCTTTAAATGATTTGCTTTATCATCTCACACTAGAGAAGTACCTTAATCTGGATGGTGACTTTCTTGAGGTCATCTTCCTGGTCCAGGGTAAGGTCATCATCATAGAAGAGGGTTAGAGGAGAACACATGGTCTGGATATGTTTCTCTAACTGCAGTTTCTTCTTCTTATTGAGGCTGTCTTCTATTTGCAGTAAGGTGCTGGCCTGCTGCATTGCTGCATTGGCAGTAGCATTATCATACACCCTAGAGGAGTAGAAAGGGCGCACACACAATTGTCTACATTAAACTGCATATTTTTCTGAACAACCCATTTGGGCCATATGCACACGAAAAAGGTACAGTTACATAGCAAACCAACTGCAACATAGGTGTTAAATAATTATTTCAGTTTATTTTAAAAGATCTTTTAACCCCTTGAATGCGAGAGAGGTCTCCAATGCACTGCAAATGTATTTCGCCATTGAAAGACTTAAAAACACCATTTAACCCTTTTAGTGCCAGGGGGGTATGCAATGCCCTCTGGCGCTGAAAAGGTTAAATTATTGGGAATGTTTTATTTGTCCTCATGGTGTTGATGGTTTTCAACTCTGATGGAACGACTTTCTGAATTCAATTTACCAACGATCATTCAATTAAATTTGATACTGACATTACTGTAACCCCTTGGATGCCAGGGAAGATTCAACTGCTCTAGAATCCTCTTTATCATCCAAGAGGTAAATGGTATGAGTCTTAGGGGTCCACGAGGATTTAACTTGGATCAAAACAGTTCCAACACTATAAAAAGTGTGAGTGCAAGAGAAAGAGAAAATCACCTGGCACTTATCCATTCAAGTGCCAGAGGGGTATCTAACAAACAAGTGTTAAAGGGCTGTATGTTCAAAAGAAAAGACAAGGAATTCTGGGGCAAAACATAGCAATGCACTGGAGACCTGTTTAGCACTCAAGGGGTTTGTTCCAGAATTTCAAAATACAGCCCTAAGCGTTAAAGGGATAGTACTGTTTAAATTTAACTAATTTAAATATTATAGAGAATACAATATGAATAAATTGAGGTATGGTCCATCTCTCAAACTTGTATAGTATCTAAAGTTCCTGTTTCACAGAAATCTGCCATCTAGCTGAGAGAAGCAGATTCTGGGTTAGGGACCGTCCTGCGGCTCTTCAGCAGTGATGAAATAGCGCAATATATAAATAAATACTTCATTGGAATGGTCTACACAGTGTGCCAGGTTTGCAAGCACACTTTATAAACTGTTCCAATGAAGTATTTATTTTTGTATTGCTCTATTTCGGCTCTGCTGAAGAGCTGCAGGATAGTCCCAGGACCAGAATCTGCTTCTCTCAGCTAGATGGCAGACTTCTTGTGAAATGGGAGCTTTAGATGCTCCAATCTCTCAAACTATAAATGTTTGAGAGATGGGACATACCTCATTTTATTCGTATTTTTAATATCTACAATTTTAAAATTAGTTACATTTAAAGGCGCAGTAAACTTTTTTTATGAAAAAAATATATATTGTAGGGATTTTTCTATTGAGTAAAATAAGGGTACTCCCACTGCAGAGAGATTTATATTTCCAGAGTTATTATAGTTTAACCCCTTAAGGACCGGACATTATGGGACATTTCCGTCCCATAACGTCCGCATAGGGGCACGTTGACGGGCCGGTACACGTGACCTGTCACGTGTATCGGCGCGTCATTATGGGGCTTGAAATAGATCGCTCCGATCTTGGAGCAGTCTATTTCATGCCCCATTTTTACTTACAGCGCTCCCGGTAGAGCGCTGTAAGTAAAATGTACGTGACGTACCAGGACCGTCAAGGGTCTTTCAAGAAAGTTTACCCTTGACGGTCCTGGTACGTCAAGGGTCCCTAAGGGGTTAAACCCATGTTTATTTACATTAGCAGTGCCCTCTAGTGGTCAAATTCTAATTAGATTTCCTGTTAGATTCTAATGGAGAGGAAAGTCAGAAAAGTCAGAGACATACAGTTCTCCATAGAATGTGATAGAAACTGCCTGTCACTTCCTGTCAGTTAGAACTATCAGGAAGTAAACACAGTAAATTCACTTCCTGGTTATTTAAACTGATATACATTTTGAATAAAACATCTAACAATGATGGGAGTGACCTTGTTTTATTCAGCAGGATATTCTCTGTAAAATATGTGTTTTCATAAAAGAAAGTTTACTGCTCCTTTAAGCAATACTATCCCTTTAATAAGCCTTCCAGAACAGCCCAGTGACTCCTTGCACAGAAAACCAATGAGTTGCAGACCCTCAACCAGGGATGGGGGGTTAAAAAAGGCTTGAGGGCCGTATGCATGAAGTTGCAAGTGGAGTAATTCTGGAACCAAGCAACTGCACCACAGGGAACAAATAAAAATTCTGCAAAATTGTCAGAATTTCTTTTGACTTAAATGGGTCTGTTAATGCGAAGGACAATTCAACAGCATTCACAGAGTTAAGAGACCCATTTAGACCAAAGGGAAATATTACTTGTTCCCTATGATGCAGTTGGTTTGCTCCAGAATTGCACTACTTTTTTAGTACATATTGCTCCCATTGTATGCTAAGCGATCGTATAAAAAAGAACAGCACCTTTGAAATGTGTCGGCAAGTAGCGCAATGAGCAGATTAATACAGAGAATGGCAGAAACTCCCAGGAACGTTCCGCACAGTATGTAAGCCATGACGGGATCGATGGCGTACATGTCTCCAAAGTTATAGTCATCCACTAGGGTGATCCGAAAGATTGTAAACATCATCTGGGGAACGCTGGTCATATTGTCTACCAGCCCTATAAGTGCGCACAGGAAACACAACATGATATTAATCATTTATCCAACTTACATACATCCATTTGGAAGTCTTGATCGTTACAGTAAGGTTTTATTATGAAAGATATTGCAGAGCTGAGTCTAACAAGGACTGGAATATAATTCATTAAAACGTTATATCAACTAAATACTTTTGCTTTCTCGACTTTTCTTTAATCACACAATGCTCCATATGTTGAAACAGACATACAGTGGGGAAGATTTACTAGGAGATTCACTAGGAGATATTAGTGGTCTATACCTCCCAAGTGTCCCTCTTTAGGACATATTAGGGTCTATACCTCCCTAGTGTCCCTCTTTAGGATATATTAGGGGTCTGTACCTCCCAAGTGCCCCTCTTTAGGAGGGACAGTCCCACTTTGAGACCCAAATCCCTCTTTCCCTGTCTCACATCCTGGTGTCCCTGTGTTTAGGAGATCAGACTGTGTGGTGTGTATATATGTGTATCACCCTGGTGTCCCTGTGTTTAGGAGATCAAACTGGGTGGTGTGTGTACAAGTGTATCACCCTGGTGTCCCTGTGTTTAGGAGATCAGACTGTGTGGTGTGTATATAAGTGTATCACCCTGGTGTCCCTGTGTATAGGAGATCAGACTGTGTGGTGTGTATAGAAGTGTATCACCCTGGTGTCCCTGTGTTTAGGAGATCAGACTGTGTGGTGTGTATAGAAGTGTATCACCCTGGTGTCCCTGTGTTTAGGAGATCAGACTGTGTGATGTGTACAGAAGTGTATCACCCTGGTGTCCCTGTGTTTAGGAGACCAGACTGTGTGGCGTGTATATAAGTGTATCACTCTGGTGTCCCTGTGTTTAGGTGATCAGACTGTGTGGTGTGCATATAAGTGTATCACCCTGGTGTCCCTGTGTTTAGGAGATCAAACCGTGTGGTGTATATATAAGTGTATCACCCTGGTGTCCCTGTGTTTAGGAGATCAGACTGAGTGGTGTGTATAGAAGTGTATCACACTGGTGTCCCTGTGTTTAGGAGACCAGACTGTGTGGTGTGTATATAAGTGTATCACCCTGGTGTCCCTGTGTTTAGGAGATCAGACTGTGTGGTGTGTATATAAGTGTATCACCCTGGTGTCACTGTGTTTAGGAGATCAGACTGTGTGGTGTGTATCTAAGTGTATCACCCTGATGTCCCTGGGTTTAGGAGATCAGACTGTGTGATGTGTATATAAGTGTATCACCCTGGTGCCCCTGTGTTTAGGAGATCAGACTGTGTGGTGTGTGTATATAAGTGTATCAGCCTGGTGTCCCTGTGTTTAGGAGATAAGACTGTGTGGTGTGTATATAAGTGTATCACCCTGGTGTCCCTGTGTTTAGGAGATCAGACTGTGTGGTGTGTATATAATTGTGTATCACCCTGATGTCCCTGGGTTTAGGAGATCAGACTGTGTGGTGTGTATATAAGTGTATCACCCTGGTGTCCCTGTGTTTAGGAGATCAGACTGTGTGGTGTGTATTGAAGTGTATCACCCTGGTGTCCCTGTGTTTAGGAGATCAGACTGTGTGGTGTGTATATAATTGTGTATCACCCTGATGTCCCTGGGTTTAGGAGATCAGACTGTGTGGTGTGTATATAAGTGTATCACCCTGGTGTCCCTGTGTTTAGGAGATCAGACTGTGTGGTGTGTATTGAAGTGTATCACCCTGGTGTCCCTGTGTTTAGGAGATCAGACTGTGTTGTGTGTATATAAGAGTTTCACCCTGGTGTCCCTGTGTTTAGGAGATCAGACTGTGTGGTGTGTATAGAAGTGTATCACCCCTGGTGTCCGTGTGTTTAGGAGATCAGACTGTGTGATGTATGTATATAAGTGTATCACCCTGATGTCCCTGTGTTTAGGAGATCAGACTGTGTGATGTATGTATATAAGTGTATCACCCTGATGTCCCTGTATTTAGGAGATCAGACTGTGTGGTGTGTATATAAGTGTATCACCCTGGTGTCCCTGTGTTTAGGAGATCAGACTGTGTAGTGTATAGAAGTGTATCACCCTGGTGTCCCTGTGTTTAGGAGATCAGACTGTGTGGTGTGTATAGAAGTGTATCACCCTGGTGTCCCTGTATTTAGGAGATCAGACTGTGCGGTGTGTATATAAGTGTATCACCCTGATGTCCTTGTGTGTAGGAGATCAGACTGTGCGGTGTGTATATAAGTGTATCACCCTGATGTCCTTGTGTGTAGGAGATCATACGGTGTGGTGTGTATATAAGTGTATCACCCTGGTGTCCTTGTGTGTAGGAGATCATACGGTGTGGTGTGTATATAAGTGTATCACATTGCTCCACAGCAATAAAACTCAAATTAATGTTTTTTAAAACTTCAGCATTTGTGTTTATACATTAGTCTGTGTAAATAAAATACTTTGAGTTTGCTCAAGATCATTTATTCAAAAACATAAAGAAATGTCAGTAGTTCATGAAGTAACACCTCAAACAAGCCCCCTGTAATACTAGCTAAAGCAAAATTGTCCCACTTTGGCTATTTACAATGTTTGGAGGTATGCTTCCCACCTGATTCCGCCCCCTTTATCTCTCCTTTCTTTTTCTATACAAACCAAACACTCTTTCATTCCATTTTCTTATCTTTTTGACTCTGTCGGTCTCCCCCTACTGGTACGTCTCTCTCTTTCTATACTGTGTCTGTACCACTATCACTCTTGTTTTCTTTCCTCTCTTCTTCCCTCCCTGTACCCTATTCTGTCCATCTCTGTCTCTGGTTCCTTATCTCATCTACTGTTTCTGTTCTCCCTTCATTTACTACACTTTAAACTCTGAATCTCTTCCTCCTCTGAATCTCTTCCTTTCCTCATCCTTATACAATAGCCCTCCCATTTCAATCACAGGCTCCTCCAAATCTTCCCTGCTTTCTCTGCACGTCCTATATACGTCAGTCTGATGTCTCATCTCTGTTTCTTCCATATTTTCCAATGTTACCCTTTCCACCAGAACCCACCCACTTCAGCCCCTCTTCCAATTTCCACTAATATCTGACACCTCACAACCATCTCTGTCCCACATCTGCTATACCCTGTACTGTCTGGCCAACCTGTTTTACTGGACCACAACTCCATCAAGTTGGGGATGATGGGAGATGTAGTACCCTACAGCTGGACAGCCAAATGGTGGCCATTGTCTGTTCTCCACATCTGATTGTACTATTTCATATCTCTGTATTAGGGATGAGCGAGCACCCCGATGCTCGGGTGCTCGGGTGCTCTGACCGAGCACCCCCTGATGCTCGAGTGCTCGGCCGAGCACCCGAGCCCCATTCAAATGAATGGGAGCACTCGAGCATTAAACCAGGCACCCCCTGCTCTGATGAGCGGAGGGTGCCTGGTCAATGTCCCCCTTCATCTCCGCTATGCCCCTCTTCCACAATGTCCCCCTTCATCTCCTATGCCATAGCGGAGATGAAGGGGGACATTGTGGAAGAGGGGCATAGCGGAGATGAAGGGGCACATTGTGGAAGACGGGCATAGCGGAGATGAAGGGGGACATTGTGGAAGAGGGGCATAGAGTCTATGCCCCTCTTCCACAATGTCCCCCTTCATCTCCGCAATGCCCCCTTCATCTCCGCAATGCCCCCGTACCTCCATTCCCTGGTGGTCCAGCGGAGCGTCTTCGGATCTGTGCCTCTTCCGGCACAGATCCTCTTCACCCGAACATGTCGGGCGAGCACATGGCGGTACTCGTACGAGTACCGCCATGTGCCGAGCAGAGCGATGCTCGAGCCGATCCGAGCATCGGCCGAGCACGCTCGCTCAACACTACTCTGTATATCTATTCCCTATTGTACAGCACTACGGAATTAGTTGGAGTTATATAAATAAAGAATAATAATAATAATCATATGCTAATTAAGGCATAAGGGATTTTATTATGTCAATTGGTTTTAACTTCAAAAACAGGTCTCATAACAATTTCCTTGTACCATATAAAAATATATAAAAATCTTGAAATGTATCTTGAATATGAAAAGTCCCAGATTTAGATAAATAGAATTTAACTATTTATCTATGCTTTCAATATTGTATACCTTCTGGATAAAATATATAATTTGCATATATATTATTGTCAGTAATAAATCTAATGATATATGTCTAGAAAGCAAAGCTAAAACTAATACATTTAATGCAACATATACTATAAAAAATGACAATAGCAAGTCCTTACAGCACTCCAAGGGTTAACCAGAGAATATAGGTTATATGGTTGCCCCACCCAAGATGGCTGCTTCCTTTGTTCAGTGAGATGGTCCCCAACAAACTTTCTCAACTGTACAAAAGTTTTGGCCCAACCACACATGTGACAAAGAAATTCTCTGAAATATACACTAAGATAGATACACATGGAAAAACTTTCCTGTTAGCAGATTAAGGGTTAATCAAAGAATTCAACAGATCAAATACACACTCAATGATCTTTTCAGAAACACAAATATATGATTCTGTAGGTATCAATATTTAAGTTTAATTAATATATAACGCTATCTTGATCTAACTGCTATCAAACTATCTCACAATTTTCTGGATAAATTTGCTAATTAATTTTGTTTAGTTCCCAGAATAAACTACAGCCAATACAGCTTGTTATAATAATTTACTTTATATAGCTGGCCAGGTCTATAGCTAGCAAATTTATTATAAAATATTTTTCCTCAAATATAGATTAAATATATGTAATTCTTAGGGCTATAGTAAAGAAATATATAATTATCAGACAATCAAGGTGTGTACCTCTTAGAATTTTCTAGGTCTGGTCAGATGGTAACTCACAGAAGTCAGCAACAAAGAAAGAGCTTCCTTAGGCATTTAGTCCCTATATAAGGTAAAATTTCTTATCAGAAAGTCACAACCCATCCTCCTCTGATAGGATGAGTTGCCAGATCATTAGAATATGATGTCAGACTAAAATTTCTGGACTGTCTGACTGATCAATCCCAAAAATACCGTATTTAGATTTTGAAACCCTTATAGCAATACTTCTATTTTTCCAGAAGATGGCGCACCAATACCATATTAAAACTGTACATATATGATAACAATATACGTGCTTTGTCAACCCTGAGAGGCCTGAGAGGTCACACATACATCACGCAAACATGTCAACCTCCTTATATTCTTACATCAGATAGTAAGCCTCTTACACACATTGAGAATAGAAGTCACTTATCCATCACCATAACTGAGATCATCTTAAGCACATCTAATACAGAATTTCATAGACAATCCTGTTTTTTCTAAAAATATTAACTATTTACTCTCCGCCCAGGCTAAAGTCTCAGACAATCTGATTTGGCATTATTTGAGCTCCTGCCTTTTTTACTGCACTACTAGATGGAGAAGGAGGGACCTTTTATAGGTTGGGCATTAGACAATTTCCTGTGCTTTTTTTCTTGTCTGGAGGGAGGATCTCTCTCTGTCTCTATGTGCGTGCTTCCCTGGGATTGAAAAGGAATATCCAGGTAAGTTAGAACTCATCCTTTTGTGGTAGATATACATAAAGATAGATACACAGATAGACAGATACAGAGAGCAACAGATATTAAATTAAATGAAGACGTACCGCCAAAAATGATCCAGAATGCACAGGCATAAGGAATGTAGAATTCCCCATATAAAAATAGGAATTTAAGGATATCAGTCATAATCTTTCCAAGCATCACAATAAAAGGACCAAGAAGACTGCAAGGAGAAAAAAAACATGAAATAAAACTATGCATGAGAAGTGACTTATCAGTGACTTATCAGTTATACATTATACATTATCAGTTATACATTAGGAACTAATACTTTGTATGCTAGTGATGTCTCCGGTGTACTGTAAAGCAATGCGCTGCAGATGTCTCCACCATTTGCTCAGTAAGCAGGCAATGTACACATATTAATCGAATATGCTTTTATGGGCAAAATATTACCATTTATTATACAGCATGTCAGTTTGTTTTATACTCAAGTGAATATTTAACCTCAATATTTTATGTTTGTTGCCCAGGAAGCCAAATTACCCAACTTTGTCTTAAACATTAGGCTAATTAGTAGAGCACACTGTAATTTGAAAATATTTATTCCAAGCATCATCTAGGCAGCAGGAAAACAAGAGGGAGAATCAAAACGCATTGATTTGTAACTAAGGGCCACGTACAGGAAACAAAACAGCACAAATTCAGGAACAAATCAACTGCAACTTAACCCCTTAAGGACTGGTGATGGGCCAGGACTGTCACTATTGTCTGTCTGTTAAGGACCGGTGAAGGTCCTGGCACGTCATGACTTTTGTGATCACAGCACTCCTGCTGGAGTCTGAAACTGTCTGCTCCAAGAACAGAGTGATCAGTTTCAGCCTCTTTTTTATCAGGCCTGTACACGTGATCGCTCACGGGTGCTGTCTCTCCAAATGACATCTATGCGGTCCTACCCCAGGACCGCCAGACATTAAGGGAAAGATAAACATTATGCTCCTCCCAGCCAATCAGTTTCTAGCGGGGGTGACAAACTCCTGGCGGTGGAGGCAAAAGGAGGTAAGGGATTTCACTTTGGCATTTTTATTTACATTTTGGAAACATTATATTTTATATATTGAGCGGACATTATCATGCAAACTTTATTAACCCTTTGAGCACCAGTGGGCCACCCCTCTGGCACTCAAAGGGTTAACAGTCACATCTGTGGGGTCTTATTTTTTGGATATTCATGGAGCACTAATGGATTTTTTTTTAACAGCAAGAAAGAAGACAGAAGACAAGATAAGAAGAAACAAAAGAAGACTACAGAAACAAAGACTGAAAAGAAGACTGAAGAAAGAAGAGAAGATTAATGAAGAAGCCAGACAGTGGATGACAGGTAAGTATTAAATTTATGACTTATTTTAGCTCACTCTCATTGTTTGACATTGTCGAACAATGAGAATTTGCTTTTTTTTCCTTTGATGTTCCCACAATTTGCGTTATTTAGAACAAGTTATGGGAACAAAAACCAACAACGAGCATTTTGCCAAAACGTGAGTTTTGGCCAACAACGATTGTTTTGCCATGTACGTCACCAGCAACAGAATAGCAGAGGTACATGGCTGAGTTTGTTAGGCATTAGTTTTTACTATTACCCCCGGTTTTACTGGGGGTAATAGTTTAGAGTCCCTGGAGAGTTCCCAGGTATGCTGGCCAAAAGTATTTCTTGTATTTCAGACATTCAGTTAAAAGGCAAAGGTGTACGCCAGGGCTGTCCAAGTTCAGTCCTCAAGGGGCCACCAACAGGCCAGGAGGTAAGGATTTCCCTGATTAAGCACAGGTGAGTCAGTCACAATGAATGATCCACGGATTAACTCACCTGTGCTTAATCAGGGAAATCCTTCCATCCTGGTCTGTTGGTGGCCATTGAGGACTAGACTTGGACAGCCTTGGTGTAAAGGTGTAGTAAGTAGTCTCCAAAGGTCGGGGACTAGAATTCCCATCATCCCCAACAGCCAATGGATGGTTGGGGATGACGAAAGTTGTAGTTCACAGCTGCTAGAGGTCCAACAGTTGAATACACCAGTCTTATTACATGTTTAGAAGAAGACAAAGGGTGGTGGGGAAGGAAGATAGAAGACAGTTGGGCCATATTCAAGAGGGAAATTCTGCAGCAGCACTAGACAGGACAATTGAAAATTTACAATAATTTAAATAAGGTTTTTTCTTAAACTCTTTAATGTTCTAAAGGATTCCAAAACATTGGGGTAATTTAAAATTCCCAGTGAATTAAAAGGGTCAACCTAAAAAGATAAAGTGGCTAACTTATGGGCCAAACCTACTGCACCATAGTATTTTTCATATTATGCAAGTGCATAAATGTAAAGTCATATTGTATATACTTTTATTTTTTTATATATATATTTTTATGTCATTGACAGTGAAAAACTGAAGTTCTGTTTCCAGTGAGCTTTCTGTCAAGGACTTTGAAATCAGGGATGATTATATAATTTGATTATATAATTTTACCATCTTCCTGCAGCACTGATGGATCATAGAGCTCCCTGTCAGGCGCATATAAGTGTAAAAAAAATAGGTAACGGTAAAAAAAAAAAAATAGTAATAAAAAGTATAGGCAATATGAATTTACTGCTTATGCACTTGCAGATTATGTAATCTCATAATAAGGTGGAACTGCCCCTTTAATGCAAATTAAAGGATAACTATGTACTAGGAATAAGTAGCTTTTCATTTCTTCATCATATTGATTTACCTAGGTAGGTGTCCTTTATACAGCAGTCATTTATATCTATGCACTTTATTTTCATTTGATACCCATTTTAGTGCGTTGGAGACCTCTTTAATATTTGAAGAGGCAGATGCTCTAAGGTGTGATAAGTGACTTATCCAATGATATCACTTCTACAATTTCTTTTTTATTTTATGGAGCCTATGCACTAAGGACTATCAAGTTGGAGAAATCTCAGTGCATTGGCTCCATACTCTTAGACAGGATCTGGAGAAATGAGATCACTGTATAAGTTATCTCCAATGTATCACCTCTTCATTGCACCTTAGTGCATCTACCCCAAGGTGTTTAACCATTTTATTACCAAAAGGGTATCCAAAGTATTCCTTCGTAATGCATTGGATACCCTCTGGCACTCAAAGGTTTAAAGTCCAATTTAAATAAATTTGAATTTTCATTTTTTCCCTATAATTCAAATGTTTTGCCACTGAATTGATCTACTTTCTTGTGTGTATATGGCCCTAAGAGAGACTAGAAGGATTTCAGAGGGGAGGTGATGTCAATGATATGATGTCAGTGTGAGCAGCTGGCCAGTCTAAGGAGAGAAAGGAGAGCAGCTAGAATTCATAGTGACAAATGGTGATAACCCATGGTCCAAGAAATATAGGAGACTCTGACAGCAATGCAGAGGGCAAGTAAAGAAACTAAATGTTATAGCATGGTTGTCATTGAACTGGAATTCTTTAGATGTCAAAAATAGTAAATGTAATGCTGACATGAGAGTATTGCCGATTTCTAAATATAAAGGAATAGTAAACCTTTATCATTAAAATAATAATAATTATAATAGTGTAGAGTGAAACAAGGGTACTTCAACAACAGAGATATGCTTAGTTCCAGTGTTTTATATATATTTTTTAACACTGCCATCTGGTGTCAAAAGAGATTACCTACAGTTCACCTGGTTTCCAGACAGTTATTCTATTGCATTGGAAGGGAAAATGCTAAAATGACCTTGCATCCTTCTGACCCTTTCAGATCAGGGACAGACAAAAGCTTTAGCATCCCAGTAATGAGATACGGTTATTGCTGTTGTGTATATGTCTAGGCCCAAAGTGGGTAACTTGCAACCATCTTCTATCGGCAGTGCCAGATTTAAAGGGATAGTAATACCTAAAATGTAAAAAAAAATATGTTGTAGGGTTTATCCCCCTGAGTAAAACAAGAGTACTCCCACTACTGAAAGATGTTTCATTCAAAAGTTATTAATTTTCAAAGTTGAATTTTTTAGGTGCAATATCACAGTGGCCTGAAATTGTGCAGTGGTGCTGTTGCTACACGATCCTATGGACAGCTCTGGTCTCAGGACCATAAATCTCCATAGGATGGTGTAGCAACAGCGCCACTGTAAAATGTCAGGCCACTGTGATACTGCACCTAAAAAATTCAACTTTGAAAATTAATAACTTTTGAATGAAACATCTTTCAGCAATGGGAGTACTCTTGTTTTACTCAGGGGGATAAACCCTACAACATATTTTTTTTTACATTTTAGGTATTACTATCCCTTTAAATCCCATGAGCCCCTAGGCAAGGCATTCTAGGTGCCTTTAGCTCTGCTCATGGGCACACCCCCTACATCTCAGATGACCCTGCCATTAATCCCATGTACAGATAGAAGGAGGCACTCACCGGGTTGCAAGTATACAACAAATGTTTATTGCAAACCGTTTTCCATATAACGCATTATCATTTGCAAGTTGGAATGTTTACAGGCTTCCGCTGAACATTTCGGGGGTACTCCCCCTTCCTCAGCACAGCCTTTCCACACACAACAACCTCTCCATCCTGCCACCATCAAATAATCCCACCACCAAAGACACGGCATCGGACCGCACGTCCCAATGCTGGTGCGTCACTTCTGCCCGCCCAACTTCTGACGTCATCATCATGGGACTGCATGTACCTAAGGCCACCCCAATTAAAAACATAAACATTATGCCTATAGATAGCCCAATATATCTTATTTCCTCCTCAAGCAGATTCTCCATATCTTGATTAACTGGTTTTTAAATGCTTTAAGATGTGTCCATTCATAGCCACTTGTATCAGGGGCAATCTAGAGAAATATATTAGTAAAAACACTAATTAAAATCAACAACAAATGTATCTATCTTCATGGATATCACACAACGACCTGACAATAGTGGGACACTATACAAAATAGTATTCAGGCGGGCCCCTACGATTTCACCGGTACCACCAATATTCATTCCTCTCATTCAACCCTGCCTGTGTTACAGTATTTACTCTGTATGTCCATCTGGCCTCCCTTTGTAACAATATTCTGTCCCTGTCACCACCTCTTTTTAATGGCAAGACTTTCTCCAATACCTGATATCGCATTTGGGCAATATTATGTCCCATCTGGTTAAAATGTCTAGCAATTGCAATATCTTAATCCCATTCAATGTTCTGTGGCAGAGTAAATACCCTTAGACTATAAAATACAAGCACAACAAATGCCTTTAAACCCTTGGTTGCTAGCATTATCTCCATTAACTCTTTGCAAAGCATTGGAGATCTCTCTAGTGTCCAAGGTTTAAATTATAGCCAGTAAAAGAGTATATAAAGCACAAAAACAGAACAGTGCTACCTCCTTTAATGCAGCTGTTTCTTCCACCATTAATAACAACTGTATCCCATCTCCCACGGTAATGGGTACTCACGTTTTAAGGAGGCCTCTCCTGCCACCTGAATTGAAGCTTTGTCTGAATCCGACTTCCAATTCAGGTCACCCTACAATACATCTGCTCACTTATCTCTTACGTCTTCTGTTGTTCCACCACATATATCCACCAGTTATTTTAGCACGTTGAGTGCTAAAGAGTTATCCAACGCATTGTTTCACAATGTGTTAGATACCTCTCTGGCATTCAAAGGGTTAGAGATGGTATTTCCAATATATGGGAAAGGGGAGTATAATAAATGGCTGTGGTAGAGGAGCAAAATAAACTACAGCAATCTCCAGATATAATAAATACTTTACTAAAAGGCACAGAAGTCCAGCACCATATGATAAGACCTACAAACCCAAAGCATATTGTAACTGAGTCATTACATTGACAGAAGTATCAACCATCTCTTTGTAGAAAACGCGCATTTATAGTCACTCTCAGCGTCTATTACTCTTCTATTACACTCTTCTAGGAGGAAGAAATGTCACAGGCATTGACCTTTATGACCTGTAACTTTGTGAATAATGTCACTATTGGATGTGTTAACATGGAATGACAAGAAGTCAATACTCTATCACACAACAGTAAAATGCAGCTATTTTGAACACTCCTGAAGAGTTCTAATCATCAAAGGATATAGAATGCTGGACGATATCGGAATGGAACTGATCAGAAGACCAGGGAAGGGTATGCTGGGCACAAAGGAATATCAGGAACTGCATAGGATAACAAGTCCTATTGCTGTGTCCC
Organism: Rhinophrynus dorsalis; assembly: GCA_037306005.1. Lineage (NCBI taxonomy): Eukaryota > Metazoa > Chordata > Amphibia > Anura > Rhinophrynidae > Rhinophrynus > Rhinophrynus dorsalis. The sequence goes on along the minus strand of CM074723.1, from coordinate 41,784,935 downwards.
TTTACAATAAATTGGAGACCTCTCTAACATTCAAGCTTTTAAACTACTCATTTAAATAAATGGGAATTTGTACTTCTCCCCACAGTGCAGATGGTTTGCCCCAGAATTCCTCGGCTTTTCTTCAGAACATGACATGTTTATTGACTGTTTTTATTCCTAGAGTCTGCTGACCTCTCCTGCTCCTAGCTTGGGCCTGATAACTAGATATCCTCCTTATCAGCTGTCTGTCCTGAGCTTGGACTCTCTGCTCACTTATGAACCATTTCTGCTTGTCTTGACCCGAACTGTTTGACTTCTGCCTGCTGATCTGGTAATCTGTCTTGGAACTACCACTTATTTCTGTTTGTGGACACACACAAGTGGGAGTTTATCCCTTGATGGAGAGGAGATATTTCTTGCAGACTCCCACAATTTGCCACCTGCTACCAGGCTCCAATACCTGTACTTGACAGTGCTTGATATTTGTTTTGACAATAAATAACATTCTTCTAAGGTATGTGTATCCATTTAAGGGAACACAAAATAAGCAGCAAATTTATTCTGAAAAACATATATATAACTTGAATTACTGAGTAAAAAAAAGGCTCCCCCACTGTTGAGTGAGGTTTCAATCAAATGTTATTACAGCTCAAACATGTTTTTTCAGACTCTTAGAAACAGCACCAACCAGTTTCTAGAGCTCTACATAGTGAGTGATAAGAACATTGCATCCTGGTGGTCACAGTTCAAAATTGCAATTTAAAAGTTTGAGCTGTTATAGCTTTGAGATGAAAGACATTGAAGTGGTTTGGGGATGCTTATTTCACTCAGCAGTAAAAGCTCTGCTATATATATATATATATATATATATTTTTTTTTTTTTTTTATTATTATTTTTTTTTAATAATGACACATTGACGCTTCTTTAAAAGGATAGTAATACTTGGTAGCATGACCAGAATCACGATCTGTCAGCTAGAGCCTTAAACTCTGTAAAAGGGGAGGGGGGACTTTAAAAGCTTATCACTCTTAAAATATACAACTTTAAGCAACGGGATTTACTTCACTTACATTTTTTTTTTAATATGAACAATATTAAACTTTCTTAAATCCAAGTATTACTATCCCATAATGCTAAAATATTACTTGCCATTGTGTGAACGAATATGTTACAACATTCATAATTGCATTATATACCAAAACATTTGTGTTTTCAGACATTAAGAGAACTTAAGTAATATAATATTACTCTTACGCTTATGATTTTACTGCTGTTTTTCAGCAGCCCAGGGGAACCATTTTTCTCTGTCTCCTATTTACATAGTGGAGTACAGACTCCTTGCTGGGAAATGAGCAGAGCAAAGAAAAATGGCTTCCCTCAACTTTCAAAAAACAGTCTGTAATACCACATATCTGCAGTGGTTCTGTCACCTACCTACTTTCATTCTCTAAATATATGGTCTATACCATGTGATTTTTTTTTTCAGTCAGTGTAATGGTTTTACAGACTTTTAGTTCAGTAGTTAAGGCATCTTTAATCTGAGCAGAGCTGAGTTCTTATCTGCATAATGACTTATTCACAGGTCCCCGAAATCAACTTGCTGCTCCTTCTCATTGCTACATTTTAGGCTGTCAGAACACATCAGCTTCTACAAAATGGGTGTAATAAACTGATGGGAAAGGATAAATCGAGCAAGTCATGTCAAGATGGAGTCTCCCACTGATGTGAGGATTTGCACAGGTGACAGTTCTTCTTTAAGCTTTTGGGTCTGACTAGCTATACAAATGCAGCAGTGCTGTTTTACACAGTTAAACACTATCCATCACAAACATTTTCAACAGAGATGTGGCCCTCAGGACAAAACATTTGTCCCCCCTGTTTTAACACCAGGGATCTTAGAGATATCTCCAATACATTGTGAAGCAATAACTTGGTGATGACTCAGTTGGTTAAGGTACCAGCTGTAGAATCTGTTCAAACCACAAGGTCACAGGTTCTAGTCCCAGCAGGGTCGACTCAGCCTTCCATGGTAGATAAAATGAGTACCATTAAATTGGGTAATAATATCTATGCCCCCAGGACATACTTGAAAATGAGAGACAATCTCAATATATCCTTCCTGGTACTTTGATATTATCCAAGAATTAAATAAAATCATAATTAATAATACAATTAATTGACAGATTAAAGCAGCTGTTTCCTTTTCACTTGCTGAAGTCATTTAACACCACACTGGAAATTTCCAGTAAATTACAGTATTGTTCCCTACATACTGAACCCAAACAAAAACATGGCTGGAAGGCAAATCTTACCGGATGGCCCGGGCGTGCTTCATCAGCCGGAGCCAGAGGAAAATGATGGTGACTGCAAACACTCGGACGTGAGAAGTGTGTAAGTTTGGATTGTCAACTACCGCCACATCAGCAATGTGCGTGAGAATCACAGCAAGTAGCAGAAAATACACAATCCAATCAAAAACATTCCTGGGGAGACATAAAGACACATGCTTCTTTACCAAAAAAATCATAAAACCATCCTATTTTATTTTATTATTATTTTTATTTTAAAGGCTATCAAGTTAACTCCTTCAGTGCTATAAAGGTCTCTAAAGTATTGTGAAGCTTAATTGTGCAGTCTAGAGGTGTGGATTGGTATTGCACTTTTTGATACAATGAAAAATGCAATTTTTAATACTATATCAGCGAAAGACACTCAAAGTGACAACTGAGGTAGTGTAATGAATTGCATAGGTCTGAAACTAACATATGTCCTTAACCCTTTAAGGACCAGAGACATGTGCAACACATTGCTTATCAATGTCCCCTCTAATCCTTAACCCTTTGAGTGCCAGAGTGGTACGCAACGCATTGCAAAGCACTCAAGGGATTAAAGGATTAAAAGAGCAGTAAACATTTATTATGCTTCAAAATGTAGTATAGTGTTTTTCTTGCAGTGTATAACAAGATTGTTGACTCTGTTGGAAGAGATTTTATTCAAAACAAGCTCAAACATTTTTTGGGGCAGGTTGTGTTTTATCAATCATCAGCACCAACTGGTGTTCAAATGGCAATTTTTTTAAAATTCACTCTAGGGGAGTGATTGAGTCACTGGCTACTGTTCCCCATGGAAAGTGACAGAAAAAAACATCATCTGGTGACCAGAACACACATCAGAATTTAAAGGGATAGTAATACTTCATTTTATATTTATTTTATTTTGTAGGCATTACAAAAACATGAAGAACGATATAAGTCTTATATTCACAAGCAAAGTTTCCCCTCCCACCCCTTTTACCTAGTGTAAGCCATCTCTTCTCAGATGTGGAATCTGGTTGTAAGACCAGACAGATAACAGAAGGGGACAATCTTCTTCCTATGAGAACAATGAAAGCCCTGCCCCCCTTGACAAGTTTTTCAGGTTTTTCCCTTATCTTAATTGACGATTGTCCCTCTCTGCAGTCTACCTGGGCACCTCCCTTCTGCTCTGGCTGAACAGTGTTACATCAGTAAAAGGGGCAGGAGACTAGCATAACTTCAAGTATAAAATGCAGATGTCCTAAGATTAGAAATAATGTCAATTAAAACAGAAGTATCTGAGAGTGTAGCTCATAATCAAATCAAGAATTCTTAGTACAGAGGTCACTGAGAAAAGCAATTGAGACAAAGAAGCATATACTGTCTGGCAACCACCACAATGCAAAGAAAAGAGGCTAACAAATAACATCTAGTAATGCAATAATGCCAATCAGCACTGGAATGACTACTAAACTGAACTAGAAAGGTGAATAAGAAATAGGGAAAGAACTTATGTTGAGGTAAGACTGGAATAGAACAGATTCATTGACTACTACACTATCATCATATTCACCAACCAGAAGAATGTGGACTATCTTTGATCAGCTAAAGGACTTCATCTTCCTTAAGACAATTTGACCCTGTTTTGCAACAGATTTTCATTTTACATTACCTATCTTCCTGACTCAAAAATGGTAAAGCTGTTGTCTTATCTTGCAAATATCTTACAAATCCTCCAGCTGATCAAGTCAGACAATATCCTACAGCAATAAAAAAACAATTGAACAACAGTCTACCCAAAACACTCCACTCAAAAGCAAGGTCTCTAATACTGAAAGAACTGAATCTTTATTCCCAATAATGTCTGAACGAACACTTTACACCTCATACATGACACCCTCCCTAGTTGATTATATAGGAGTACAGAAAATACTAGACCTTGCATAGAGGAACTATTGGTGGCTGAAAGGATTATGTACAATCATGTAACACCTGTGCTTGAAACAAAGCACAGTTCTTTGGGTCTCCTCTTTCCTTTACCAGTTCCCAAAGACCACGATCCATACATTTCCAAAGACCACAGTACCATGTTGGTGGTCATTGACTGAATGATATAATGGCATCCTCCCATTCTAACACTTTTGAGGCAGTCAATCTTTTTATTTGCTTACATGCTATTCCTGAATAGATCATCTCAGACTGAGGAATTTATTTTAAATCCAACTTTTGGAACGCATTCTGCAAACTTTTAGAAGTTAATTTGTCATTTTCATCTGCACATCACCCTCAAAGTAATGGACAACCATAACAAACAAATCAAACATTATAATAATACCTTATCTTACCTTATAATACTTAGTCACTACTCCACCTACCTACAAGACAACTGGAGAGATCTACTGTTTCTTGCCAAATTTGTATACAACAACTTCAAGCATAAATCTACCAGGCAAAAACCTTTTGTTTTGAAATTTGTGAAAGTATTTTACCAGGAAGAATACATTGAGATTGTCTCTCATTTTTAATTATGTCCTGGACTCATTTTATCTACCTCAGAAGGGAGAAAGGCTGAGCTGACCTTGCAGCTTGAACAGATTTTACAACTGGTGCCTTAACCAACTGAGCCATCTCACCAGTCCACGTTTTAAACTTTGGTTACCACCCAGTCAGTGTTTCCAGTGTTGTCAGAGATACCCCAGTTCCAGAAGTCAAGAGACACCTACAAGTTTTAACCTAAAATTCCCAAGTTATAAAACAAGCCATGCTCCATGCCCAGGCAACCTGTAAGAAGATGGCAGACCAGAGACAATGGTAATAAGGTGTGGCTGTCTGACAAGAATCTAAAACTCTCCTGACCATTTGTCTACTAGGAATCTTTGACTCTCCTGCCAAAGAAATTATGTTATCCTACACCAATCCAGTGGCCTTCTGACTGCAATTGCCTGTGTCCTAAATAATGTATCATGTATCTGTCACAACAACATGAACAACCAGAAGCTAACTGTGAATGCAAGCACAGCGCACTACATCATAGGGAGTACATGATTGGCATCTGTTCATGCAGTTTTACCTTTAAAGACGCTTTTAGCACTTCTATTTGCAGTCAGCTGTTTAGCTAGTTTGAGACTTAATGTTCCTGTTCTGTTCCTGTATGGTACTGATCTGGGCCTGTTTCTGGACTCTGCCCTTATCTGCTGCTTGCTATGACTTTAGCTTGTTTATCAGATTCTGCATGAATCCATTCTGCTAGAACTCCACCTATCCAGACCTAGCTTGTTTGACTTCCCTTCAACACCTCACTTGGACTGACACGTATACTGACCACAGCTGCACAAAGCAGGAGGTTCAGCTTCCAACAGACAGCAGCTGCTTTTCCAGACCATGTTCATCTATGCTATCAGACGTCAGATCTGTATAATGTGACACAAGCTTTGCTAAATGGAAGTACTCCAGCAACTTCCCCACAAACTGGAGACCCCCAATTTTGTATCCCAGAGTAGAGCCATTTAAAACTAGCTTATCAACTTAGTTGTTATAGCTTATCACAGGGATCCACCAGGTGGGAGTGTCTCTTGCCTACTGGTTTTGTTTATAGACTACAGGCATGGCCCAATACAAATGAAAATGAACTAGAGAATGGGGGTATCTGAACTCTCCCTGCAGTGGACTGGAGAATGGGGAGAGGTATCTGAACTCTCCCTGTAATGGACTGGAGAATGGGGGGTATCTGAACTCTCCCTGTAATGGACTGGAGAATGGGGGGGGGGGTGGTATCTGAACTCTCCCTGTAATGGACTGGAGAATGGGGGGGGGGTATCTGAACTCTCCCTGTAACGGACTGGAGAATGGGGGGGGTATCTGAACTCTCCCTGTAATGGACTGGAGAATGGGGGGGGGGGTATCTGAACTCTCCCTGTAATGGACTGGAGAATGGGGGGGGGGGTATCTGAACTCTCCCTGTAATGGACTGGAGAATGGGGGGGGGTATCTGAACTCTCCCTGTAACGGACTGGAGAATGGGGTGGGGGTATCTGAACTCTCCCTGTAATGGACTGGAGAATGGGGAGAGGTATCTAGACTCTCCCTGTAATGGACTGGAGAATGGGGGAGGGGGGTATCTGAACTCTCCCTGTAATGGACTGGAGAATGGGGTGGGGGTATCTGAACTCTCCCTGTAATGGACTGGAGAATGGGGGGGGGGTATCTGAACTCTCCCTGTAATGGACTGGAGAATGGGGGGGGGGGTATCTGAACTCTCCCTGTAATGGACTGGAGAATGGGGGGGGGGTATCTGAACTCTCCCTGTAATGGACTGGAGAATGGGGGGGGGGGGTATCTGAACTCTCCCTGTAATGGACTGGAGAATGGGGGGGGGGGTATCTGAACTCTCCCTGTAATGGACTGGAGAATGGGGGGGGGTATCTGAACTCTCCCTGTAATGGACTGGAGAATGGGGGGGGGGGGGTATCTGAACTCTCCCTGTAATGGACTGGAGAATGGGGGGGGGGGGGTATCTGAACTCTCCCTGTAATGGACTGGAGAATGGGGGGGGGGTATCTGAACTCTCCCTGTAATGGACTGGAGAATGGGGGGGGGGGTATCTGAACTCTCCCTGTAATGGACTGGAGAATGGGGTGGGGGTATCTGAACTCTCCCTGTAATGGACTGGAGAATGGGGGGGAGGTATCTGAACTCTCCCTGTAATGGACTGGAGAATGGGGGGTGGTATCTGAACTCTCCCTGTAATGGACTGGAGAATGGGGGGTGGTATCTGAACTCTCCCTGTAATGGACTGGAGAATGGGGGGGGATCTGTACTCTCCCTGTAATGGACTGGAGAATGGGGCGAGGTATCTAGACTCTCCCTGTAATGGACTGGAGAATGGGGGGGGGGTATCTGAACTCTCCCTGTAATGGACTGGAGAATGGGGGGGGGGGTATCTGAACTCTCCCTGTAATGGACTGGAGAATGGGGGGGGGGGGTATCTGAACTCTCCCTGCAGTGGACTGGAGAATGGGGGGGGGGTATCTAGACTCTCCCTGTAATGGACTGGAGAATGGGGAGAGGTATCTAGACTCTCCCTGTAATGGACAGGAGAATGGGGGGGGGGGTATCTGAACTCTCCCTGTAATGGACTGGAGAATGGGGGGGGGGGTATCTGAACTCTCCCTGTAATGGACTGGAGAATGGGGGGGGGGGTATCTGAACTCTCCCTGTAACGGACTGGAGAATGGGGTGGGGGTATCTGAACTCTCCCTGTAATGGACTGGAGAATGGGGGGGGTATCTGAACTCTCCCTGTAATGGACTGGAGAATGGGGGGGGGGGGTATCTGAACTCTCCCTGTAATGGACTGGAGAATGGGGGGGAGGTATCTGAACTCTCCCTGTAATGGACTGGAGAATGGGGGGGAGGTATCTGTACTCTCCCTGTAATGGACTGGAGAATGGGGAGAGGTATCTAGACTCTCCCTGTAATGGACAGGAGAATGGGGGGGGGGGTATCTGAACTCTCCCTGTAATGGACTGGAGAATGGGGGGGGGGGTATCTGAACTCTCCCTGTAATGGACTGGAGAATGGGGGGGGGTATCTGAACTCTCCCTGTAATGGACTGGAGAATGGGGGGGGTATCTGAACTCTCCCTGTAATGGACTGGAGAATGGGGGGGGTATCTGAACTCTCCCTGTAATGGACAGGAGAATGGGGGGGGGGGGGGTATCTGAACTCTCCCTGTAACGGACTGGAGAATGGGGGGGGGGTATCTGAACTCTCCCTGTAATGGACTGGAGAATGGGGGGGAAGTATCTGAACTCTCCCTGTAATGGACTGGAGAATGGGGGGGAGGTATCTGAACTCTCCCTGTAATGGACTGGAGAATGGGGGGGGTATCTGAACTCTCCCTGTAATGGACTGGAGAATGGGGGGGGGGGGGTATCTGGACTCTCCCTGTAATGGACTGGAGAATGGGGGGGGGGGTATCTAGACTCTCCCTGTAATGGACTGGAGAATGGGGAGAGGTATCTAGACTCTCCCTGTAATGGACAGGAGAATGGGGGGGGTATCTGAACTCTCCCTGTAATGGACTGGAGAATGGGGGGGAGGTATCTGAACTCTCCCTGTAATGGACTGGAGAATGGGGGGGGGGTATCTGAACTCTCCCTGTAATGGACTGGCACCAGTGTAACTGTGATGGAGTCTGACACGTGTGCACACTCCTGCAGCCTTTGCCCTTCACATTTCTAAATGGCTGTACAGTGTATTGTTGGATGGATGTACAGAAAGGGTCTTCACTGCATAGTTAAAAAGAAACAAAACAAACACATACCTGATGGTTTCCACCGCACAAGTGAGGTTTAGGACTGAATTGGAAATGTGCAGTTGTGAATGATACAGACTCGAATTGGGGATGAATGCATTCAATCCATCCCTTTATGTTTGCGCAAAGGGGCCATGTGTAGCTATGTGTATTGTCATGTTCCAATGTGCTCCTGACTTCTTCCTTCTCTCCCCCCCTTGTGCCTCTTTCTCTCCCCCATGTACTTCTCTCTCTCCCCCTTGTGCCTCTTTCTCCCCATGTACTTCTCTCTCTCCCCCTTGTGCCTCTTTCTCCTCCATGTACTTCTCTCTCTCTCTCTCCCTTGTGCCTCTTTCTCCTCCATGTACTTCTCTCTCTCTCTCCCCCTTGTGCCTCTTTCTCCTCCATGTACTTCTCTCTCTCTCTCCCCCTTGTGCCTCTTTCTCCCCCATGTACTTCTCTCTCTCTCCCCCTTGTGCCTCTTTCTCCGCCATGTACTTCTCTCTTTCTTTCCCCCTTGTGCCTCTCATTCTCTCCCCCTTGTGCCTCTCTTTCTCTCCCTCTTGTGCCTCTCTTTCTCTCCCTCTTGTGCCTCTCATTCTCTCCCCCTTGTGCCTCTCATTCTCTCCCCCTTGTGCCTCTCTTTCTCTCCCTCTTGTGCCTCTCTTTCTCTCCCCCTTGTATGTCTCTCTTTCTCTCCCCCTTGTATGTCTCTCTTTCTTTCCCCCTTGTATGTCTCTCTTTCTCTCCCACTTGTATGTCTCTCTTTCTCTCCCACTTGTATGTCTCTCCCCCGTACCTCTTTTCCACTCTTTCCTGCACTGATGACATCCGGGGCGCAACCACACCAAACGCGGAGACGCCACGTGGATCGTGCAGGGGTTTTCTTCCTCAGTCTGGGCGCCAGTTTTAAACTGGCCTCAGAACAGAGGAAGAAAATACCTGCACGCTCCACGCGACATCTCCACGTTTGGTGTGGTTGCGCCCCTGATGTCATCAATGCGGGCAGTAAGAAGACAGCAGAATCCGGCGGCTGTGGGGCTGCTGGGCAGCACAACTAATCGCTGCACTTCGAATCGATAATGAGAATCGTTGGCAACGATTCTCATTATCGATTTTTATCGATTTTATCGATTAGTTGTTGCAGCTCTATCTGAATATGAGTAATACATACAACGCTTAAACACTGGCTTTTGCTATTTGTTAGATTGACATAAACATGGTAAAAGGAGACACTCATCTACATCTCCCAATGTCTAGTCCCTTCTGATTTGCTGGTTCTCCCTCTATTCTCTCCTTGTCCCTCTCTCTAACCTTCCCCATCATTCCACCCCACGTCTTGTTTCCACCTCATCTCTCTTAACCCTTTCTTTCTCTCTCATCCTTCCCCTTTTTATCCCTCTACCTCTTCCCTTACACCAGTCTCACTCACTCCTTCCTACTCTACTCCCTTCTATATAGGGAGTAGCAGGGGCTATGGGTGGAATTGGGTGGCGTTTAGGGGATTAGCCAAGGGCACTGAGGGGCTTCTTGCTGTAAATCCGGACTTGTCTCGCTAGCATTCAAGTGATTTGAAAACACCATTTAAATCAATATGAATTTTAAGAATGTTTATTTGTTCTCTTCAGTTTAGTCGATTTCCTCCAGAATTGCTCCTCTCTTCCCCTCTGCATTCTGCCCTAGATAATGACTCTATTTTAATCCCTTGGATCAGAGCCGGATCATCCATTATGGCAACCTAGACTACTACCTAGGGCCCATGGCAATATGAGGGGCCCTGATTGCAAGTGAAGAGCCACAGAGGGGGCCCTGCTGTTGTTGCTGCTAACATTTTGTGTCAGGTGCCCTTTTTGTTGAATGACCAGCATCAACCAGTTGCTCCCCCTTCAATTATATCCATAATATTAGCACCTACTAGGAGCACCCAGTGTCAGAAGTAAGCGATGTGGGGCCCCAAACTGGTACCTTGCCTAGGGCCCCATGGAGCCTTAATCCATCCCTGCCTTGGATGTGACAGAGGTTGAGAAATGCATTAGAGTGGTTAAAGGGTAAAATTGTTTGGGTTTCATGGGGATTTCATTTGAAATTAAAGGGTTCACAATTACTACTATTTTCAAAAACTATGGGTTAACCCATTGACTGCCAGAAAGGTACGCAATGCATTGCAAACCAATGCATTGCATACCCTTTTGGCACTCAAAGTGTTAACACGCATCTGGAAAACTGATGATTATAAGCCATTTGGCACAAACACAGATAATACATTTAGTGGAAGTAAATTCATAACAGGCAGTGAAGGAAGCGTTTCTGTACTTGCAGGAGTGCAAATGTGCACAGTGACCTAGAGGGTGAAGTCAGATAATGGCTCATCAAGACCTAATTAGATTGAGACCCAGGAGAAATGCATTATTGGATGAGAAGGCCTTAATGGGCCCAGTGGCCTTTCTTCTCCCTCTGTTTTAAACAGTTTGTAATTGAAAACTTGGTTGTGGATTAAACTTGCACAGTACAATAGTCCTGAGAAAAGAAGCGATGGGTTTTTGGATCTGAAATATAAAAGGAATCTCCTGTTCTGGGTTATTATTTATTTTTTATTTTTACTATATTAACCCATTGGATCCTAAAGACATCTCCACTGCATTACGACAAGGTGAATGTACGAATCCAGCAGTAAATCTCCGGTTCTGCTCCTGGATGTTGGCACACTGTGTGTGTACTTGGTGGTGTGTAGGAACCCACAATATCACTTTAATACACCCCGGCTCTCATTCCTCTGTAGTTAAGACATTAAAAGGATAGTAATGTTTCAAAATAAAGGTGGCTCCCGTTAATTCTTTATAGTATTTGGGCCATGTAGAAAGTTATAATTCTCTACGATGTGTAGCTTCAGAGTAATTGAATCATTAAGTACCCCACTCCTGCCCCATTTACCTATGTGAAGCTATGCAGCAAGGGACAATCTTAAGTAAGCATAAGGAAAAACCTGCCCTCCTCTATCAAGGGGGTTAGGGTTTTCATTGTTATCACAGTAAGAAGATTGTTCCTTGCTGTGAGCTGTCTGGTCTATGGACCAGATTCCACATCTGAGAGGAGGCGGCTTAATATAGGTAAAAGGGGCGGGAGAGGGAAACTTTATCTTTCAATTACTCTGGAACTACATATAGTAGAGAATGGCCCAAATACTATAAAGAATAACTGGAGTTGCATTTATTTTTAAACAAACCTCCTAATAATACCCCCATACATACCTTACTATGACCAGGAAATCCTAATGACCGCTATTATTTTTTCCATTTTTGCCTTTGCTCAAGAGATACCATCTTCAGTTAGTGCTTGATGTCATGTCCATTGGGCAGAAATGACAGGTTGCTGGCATTTTTTAACCTTTTGAGTGCCAGAGTGGTACGCAACACGTTGCTTTTAACCATGAACCTACTTAAACCTTTGAGGACCAGAGGGGTGTGCTATATATTACAAACCCCTCTGGTGCTTAAAGGGTTAAGATTACCATGGGCAGTGGGCGAAGTTTAGTGTCCGTCTCCACGGGCATCACAACCAGCACTGATGAAGATGTCATCTCTTGAACAAGGGAAAAAAACACAAAATATATAGGGGTCATTAGGATTTTCTGCCGATAGCAAGGTAAGTTGGGGTTATTATTAGATGTTAGTTCTCCTTTAAGAAGGAAAATAATGTATGCTACTAAAATTAAAAAAAAAATTAAAGTGCAACTATCACCCCAAATAAAGCCCCCCCAATAATTCAAATAGCGATAAGCATAGAAACAGTACTATTATGCAGCATTAGTCCAGCGTTATTAAGATGTCAGTGCAGACATCTTGCCTTAGAGACATCTGTGCTCCTGTGCTGTCTGTCCCGGTCTCCTCTAGGTGGCGCTGCATGGTACCTTAAAGGGATAGTAATACTTCGTTTTAACTTTATTTTATTTTGTAGGCATTAAAAAAACATGAAGAATGATATAAGTCTTATCTCTCAAACCTTTATGTTTTAAGAGATATTCACAAGCAAAGTGTCCCCCTCCCACCCCTTTTACTGATGTAACACTTTTCAGCCAGGGCAGAAGGGAGCTGCCCAGGTAGACTGCAGAGAGGGACAATCTTCAATTAAGATAAGGGAAAAACCTGAAAAGCTTGTCAAGGGGGGCAGGGATTTCATTGTTCTCAAAGGAAGAAGATTGTCCCCTTCTGTTATCTGTCTGGTCTATAGACTGCATTCCACATCTGAGAAGAGATGGCTTACACTAGGTAAAAGGGGCGGGAGGGGAAACTTTGCTTGTGAATATCTCATAAACCATAAAGGTTTGAGAGATAAGACATATCATTCTTCATGTTTTTTTAATGCCTACAAAATAAAATAAAGTTAAAATGAAGTATTACTATCCCTTTAAGGTAACAGGAAGTGACTGACAGTGCAGGTGCACAGATGCCTCTAAAGCAAGACGCCTTCTAGTCAGTCTCAGAAGAAGCAGGATTTCTTAATAATGCTGTATAATGCTACTATTTCTAAGCTTATTGATAAATAAATAATTATTGGGGGGGGGACTTTATTCGGGGTCATAGTTCCACTTTAATTGTAATATCTTTTTTATTTTAGTTTGCATACATTATTTAATTTGGGGTGATAGTTCTGCTTTAAGCATTGCACTTTGCTTAAGGAAATAGATTATATCACTTCTCTTTGTTGGTTTGGGTGACTAATGATGGCATCAAATCTGTTTAACCCCTCTGATGCCAAAGAAATTACCAAAGCATTGATGAGCAATGTGTTGGAGATGTCTGTATCATCCAAAGGGGTTAAACAAGAGAGAGCTGCCCTAGCGAGTCTGTAGTTTAGCTGACCAGATAATGGATGACCTTTCCTTGTATTTGGGTGTTCTTCTAAATATGGAATTCCAAACCCATGAGGACCTCTTATTTTAACCCTCTGAGTGCCAGAAAGGGACCCAAAGCCCTGAGTTACAAGGTGTTGGATAGCTCTCTGGCACTCAAGGGGTTAAAACAAGTGTATCATTAGTTTCTTGCTATTGCTGTGTTATCTTTACTAGTAATAATAATAATTATGATAGTGCTATAAGCAATAATAATAATAATTGGATAAGCTGAAGAAGAAACTTGCTTGGCTTTGAAAGTTCAGTACTTTATAACGATTGCTTAAAGCAGAACGTTCACTAAAATTAACCCCTTGAGTGCCAGAGGGGTACGCAAAGCATTTCAGAGCGATGTGTTGCGTACCTCCCTGGCACTCAAGGGGTTAAAGTGCCCCCTAACTCATTATACACATAGCAATATGCATATTAAATACAAAGTATTATCCTTAATAAGTCCGGCGTTATTGAAAAATCCAGTTTGATCCGAGATGCACAGGCAGGCATCTAAACAGACATCTTGCTGAAGAGACTTCTGTGCGCCTGTGCCATCTGTCCCCATCTCTTCTAGGATTGGTTGCATTGTACCTTAAGGTACAGGAAGGGACTGACTTTGCAGGTATACAGATGCCTCTACAGGAAGATGCCTGCCTGTCCATCCCAGTTTCCTCTAGGATTGGTGAGAGGGAGTTGCACTGTACCTTAAGGTACATGAAGGAACTGACGGTGCAGGTGCACAGATGTCTCTACAGGAAGATGCCTGCCTGTCTGTCCCGGTCTCCTCTAGGATTGGTGAGTGGGAGTTGCATTGTACCTTAAGGTACAGGAAGGGACTGACTGTGCAGGAGCACAGATGCCTCTACAGGAAGATGCCTGCCTGTCCGGCCCGGTCTCCTCTAGGATTAGTGAGTGGGAGTTGCATTGTACCTTAAGGTACAGGAAGGGACTGACTGTGCAGGAGCACAGATGCCTCTACAGGAAGATGCCTGCCTGTGCGTCTCGGAACAAGTTGGATTTCTGAATAACACCGGACTTATTCAGGAGAATACTAGTATTTACATGCATATTGCTATGTGCATAATGATTTAGGGGGCACTTTAATTTGTGTGAAAATTCCACTTTAAGCTGTAGGATAGCTCTTTGGGTTAATGAACCAGCTATAGACTCCATTCAAACTGCAAGGTTGCAGGTTCTTGTTCTGGCAACAGCAGCTCTGCCTTTCACCCTTCTGAGGTAGAATAAATGAGTCCTGGACACACCTGAGAGACAATCTCAATTTATTCTTCCTGGTAAAAATACTTTCACAAAAAAAGTTGGTCTAGATACAGATATCACCACCAGCTCAAACTAATAAAAAACACCATTAGAAACATTAGCTTCCAATACACTGAGAAATGTATTCACTGTACAGCTATGGCACTCGGCAGCCATAAACTTGGCAGACTCTTTGAAATATTGTTTTTATAATCTGTTTATATATGTGTAGTAAGAGGAACTCACTGTATTTATTTGTCTTCTTAAAGGGATAGTAATGTTTCATAATAAAAGCAGCTCTAATTAATCATCATAGTATTTGGACTTTGGAGAGTGTTATTTCAATTCTGTCAGAGTTGTAGTTCAAGAGTAGTTCAATGACAAAGTATCCCCCTCCCGCCCCTTTTACTGATGTAACACTGCTCAGCCAGATCAGAAGGGAGGTGCCCAGGTACATTGCAGAGAGGGACAATCTTCAATTAAGATAAGGGAAAAACCTGAAAAGCTTGTCAAGGGGGGCAGGGATTTCATTGTTTTCATAGGAAGAAGATTGTCCCCTTCTGTTATCTGTCTGGTCTATGGACTGCATTCCACATCTGAGAAGAGATGGCTTACACAAAGTAAAAGGGGCAGGAGGGGAAACTTTGCTTGTGAATATAAGACTTATATTGTTTTTCATATTTTTTTAATGCCTACAAAATAAAATAAAGATAAGAGAAGTATTACTATCCCTTTAACCCCTTAATGACAGGGTTTTTTTTCCCATTATAGCGAATGACTTCCTGGACTTACCAGGTAAGTCGTCTGTCACTAAGGGGTTAAGTTGTGTTAGTTAGGGGTAGAGAGGTCACCTGTATCTTGTATAACAAGTGATATTGCTGTCTGACCTATCTTTTGTAATAGTGTTTAACAAATGGGGAGTGATGAATCGGTGATAAAGCAGACATAACTTCTCCAGTCTGATAAACTTTTAACCCCTATGTTATTTTATAGAGCCTATGCACTAAGATCCCTAAAGTATGAGAGATCTTAGTGCATGGGCTCCATAGACTAATATAGGAACCAGAGAAGTGATAGCACTGGAAACGTTATCTCAGCCACATCACCACTTTTTTAACACCTTAGTGCATCTGCCCCCTGGTATTAAAATCTATTCTTTTAATTATTCATACAGTCGATATTGTTTTAACCCCGTAACGCCCGCGTGGCGTGCTATGACCGTTACACGTTTTTTGCCTTAAGGACCGGTGACGGTCATAGCACGTCACTCTTCTGGGAGAGCTGTAAGTAAAAATGGGGAATGAAATTGACTGCTCCAAGACTGGAGCAATCTCTCTCACTCCCCAACACGGCGTCACAGGAAGAGGACAGTGGAGTCCTCAAAACGTTCTTATTATCCCTAACACTTCTGCTGTGCTGTAAATTCTGCACGATTGGAATCTGTTGTATTAAAATCTTCTTGCCTCACAACATTAAGTGGTGAGTGCCTCACTTACTCGTTTATATTGAAACATAAGTGGTTATATATTTTTAGTGTTATGTCATTCTGACTTCTTGCCTGCGATAGGCTGGCCATCCCCTTTGATGGAGAGTCTCCACCCACAAACTGTGAGTTCGAGTGGTGGACTAAATTATGTGTATGTACTTGGAAAGCCTGCCCCTGAGAGAAGGGGAAAGTATATCGGAAAAGATTGACAGCGATTAGTGGGGAGAGTGTTGCCAATCGAATGTAAGCAAGATGGCTTTGCTGTCCTTCCTGGGTCTGCTGTTAGAAGGAGGGTTTTTTTCATATGTAGGAATTATCAAAAGTTAAATGGGGAGCTTTACTACATGAAAGCCATAGAAAGGTATGGGGGGATAGGGAAGGTGACAGTTCCTCTTTAAGACATGATAAAAAAAAAAGGTGATAAAGCGAAGATGACTTTTATAGTGATATCACTTCTCCAATTCCTATCTTATTCTATGGAAAAATTTTACTGCATTGGCTCCTAGAATAACATAGGAAATGGAGGAGTGATATAACTGGAGATCTTAGTGCATTGGCTGTATAGAATAACATAGGAACTGGAGAAGTGATATCACTGGAGATCTTAGTGCATAGGCTCTATAGAATAACATAGGAACTGGAGAAGTGAAATCACTGGAGATCTTAGTGCACTGGCTGTATAGAATAACATAGGAACTGGAGAAGTGATATCACTGGAGATCTTAGTGCATAGGCTGTATATAATAACATAGGAACTGGAGGAGTGATATCACTGGAGATCTTAGTGCATAGGCTGTATATAATAACATAGGAAATGGAGAAGTGATATCACTGGAGATCTTAGTGCATAGGCTGTATATAATAACATAGGAAATGGAGAAGTGATATCACTGGAGATCTTAGTGCATTGGTTCTATAGAATAACATAGGAAATGGAGGAGTGATATCACTAGAGATTTTAGTGCATTGGCTGTATATAATAACATAGGAACTGGAGAAGTGATATCACTGGAGATCATAGTGCATTGGCTGTATAGAATAACATAGGAACTGGAGGAGTGATATCACTGGAGATCTTAGT
Organism: Rhinophrynus dorsalis; assembly: GCA_037306005.1. NCBI lineage: Eukaryota > Metazoa > Chordata > Amphibia > Anura > Rhinophrynidae > Rhinophrynus > Rhinophrynus dorsalis. Next base: position 41,767,661 of record CM074723.1, on the reverse strand, counting down.
GCATTGGCTGTATAGAATAACATAGGAACTGGAGGAGTGATATCACTGGAGATCTTAGTGCATAGGCTGTATATAATAACATAGGAAATGGAGAAGTGATATCACTGGAGATCTTAGTGCATAGGCTGTATATAATAACATAGGAAATGGAGAAGTGATATCACTGGAGATCTTAGTGCATTGGTTCTATAGAATAACATAGGAAATGGAGGAGTGATATCACTGGAGAAGTCATCTCCACTTTACCGCCTCTCTCTCCCACCTTAGTGCAGTAGGCTTTAAATAAGTAAGCAGTAACATAACATCACCCTTATAGCAGGCATAAGAGACTGGTAGAATTTTGGACTGATTTCTGCTTCTCTTTCTTAAAGGGATAGTAATACTTAAAATGTAAAAAAAAAAGATATATATATATGTTGCAGGGATTATCCCCCGGGGAACTCCCACTGCTGAAACTTGAATTTTTTTAGGTACAGTGTCTCAGTGGCCTGAAAGTGTACATTGGCGCTGTTGCTACACCATCCTATTGAGATTTATGGTCAGCTGACCATAGAAAGGTGTGGCAACAGTGCTACTGTACAATCTCAGGCCACTGTGATACTGCACCTAGGTTTGAACTTTAATAACTTTTGAATACAACATCTTTCAGCAGTGAGAATACCCTTGTTTTGCTCAAGGGGATAATCCCTACAACATATTTTTTTTTACATTTTAAGTATTATTAGCCCTTTAATATGTGGAGAAAACCAAGACAGTACACCTGAAAATGCCCATACACTGACCAACGTTTGGCACAAGCAACATAAAGCAGTCATTTGTTGTAAGATTAATACACGTGCATTAAACATTGGTAGCACATACAAGCAGGCTCTTGAGCTGATTTTAGCTTTAACCCTTTGAATGCCAGAAGGGTACACAACGCATTGCTTTGCAATGCGTTGCATACCCCTCTGGCACTCAAAGGATTAATTATTTGTACATCTCCACTGCATGTCAAAGAATTATACCACGTGTTGCTTTGTAAGCCCTTCTGACATTATTGCCTGCAATCTTCCAGTGACCTTTATCATTAGAATGAATGAATTGATGCGAACAATGCAATATTCTGTCTAAACAGATTTTTGTTTGTTTGTGTGAAAGTGTTTTACTGGGAAGAATACATTGAGATTGTCTCTAGTTGTCAAGTATGTCCTGGACTCATTTTATCTACCTCAGAGGGGTGAAAGGCTGAGCTGACCTTGACAAGACTAGAACCTGCAACCTTGCTGTTTGAACAGATCCTTAAAGGGATAGTAATGTTTCATAATAAAAGCAGCTCCAATTAATCTTCATAGTATTTGGGCCATGGAAAGTGTTATTTCAGTACTGTCAGAGTTGTAGTTCTAGAGTAATTGAATGATAAAGTATCCCCCTCCTGACCCTTTTACTGATGTAACACTGCTCACCTCAGGGCAGCAGGGTGGTGTCCAAGTGGATCGTAGAGAGGGACAATCTTCAATTAACATAAGAGAAAAACCTGATAAACCTGTGAATGAGGGCAAGGCTTTCATTGTTCTCACAGTAAGAAGACTGTCACTTGCTGTGAGCTGTCTGGTCTGTGGACCAAATTCCACATCTGAGAGGAGGCAGCTTATACTAGGTAAAAGGGGCAGGAGGGGGAACCTTTATCATTCAATTACTCTTGAACTACAACTCTGACAGTAATAAAATAACACTCTCTATGGCCCGAATACTATGAAGATTAATTGGAGCTGCTGTTTTTTGTAAAACATTACTATCCCTTTAAGCTGGTGCATTAACAAACTGAGCCATCCCACCAGTTACTCATACTATATATTAAAGAATATCAGAAAATCCTAATGACCCCTTTGAATTTTGTCTTTGCTCGTTTGTTGAAGAGCCTGGATGTCGTGTCCATTGGAAGCGGACATGTCAGTTGCTGGCAGGACCACAAACTCTGCTCACTGTAGGTAGCAATATTAATCCTTAAAGGAAAAAAAGGAGTGTGCAATGCATTGCACACTCCTCTGGTCCTCAAAGGGTTAAGTAGGCTTGTTTACGCTGTCTTCTTCAGTTTAAAACATAAAAAAACTGCCAGCAACTGTCATGTCGTACCCTACGGAGATGTTAGTTTTAGCATTCTCTGAAAGATCATGTCATGTCAAGATCATTACCACCATTAAGGGTTTCACACTCGTGTTTTGGCTTGGTGTAATCTGAACTGAGTGCTCAGGTTACAAAGAGCAAAGTATTGTTGCCTGACATTTTCTCAACGTTTGACTTGTAACCCTCAACATAAACCTTTCAGCTCATGGATCAGACGGATATCAGAGGTGGGCAAGAACTGATATCTCAGACTTTATAATCCAGCATTTACAACTAGGGCCAGTCAGAACTGGCAGAGCAGCTGGGGGAACAGCACTTGTACTGTGGCTTGTATAAGGGTCAAAGAAAAGAGAACAGATAGCATTGATTTATTGGAAGACTAAGAGTGTGTTTAGGTGTTTTACATGAGTGTGTGAACCAGTCTCTTTTACAGTTCGGTTACACTGGCCATCTGAAAGATAAGGACCCTGGCTAGTGACATGTAAACTATCAACAATGTCCAGTTCTGACAGGGCATAAGGAGTGGGTGCAGGATTATTTGTTTTAAGCACAAAGAAAAGTGGGACACCTCTGGGGAAAACCAAGGTTAAAGGCATAGTAATACCTGCAAATTACTAATCCCTATATTGTAGCTTTGTTAAAAAGAAATTTATTGCCCCCAGTGTAATCTCTCAAACCCTTTTGGTCTGAGAGATGATAGCGCTCAAAGTTCCCCCCTCCCTCCCCCTTCCCTGGCTGAACGCTGAACTCTGACTGCAGGGATATCCAGTATTACTTGCATCAGGTGGCTCTGCAGCATTGCTGAGATCGCGTTTATAAAAAATAATTCTTTCACTGAAACGGTCTTCTACGTGTGCTTGGTTTGTGCTTGGTTTGCAGGCACACGTAGAAGACTGTTTTAGTGAAAGATTTATTTTTTATAAACGCGATCTCAGCAATGCTGCAGAGCCACCTGATGCAAGTAATACCAGATATCCCTGCAGTCAGCGTTCAGTCAGGGAAGGGGGAAGGAGGGGGGAACTTTGAGCGCTATCATCTCTCAAACCATAAGGGTCTGAGAGATGACACTGGGGACAATAAGTTTCTTTTTAACAAAGCTACAATATGGGGATTAGTAATTATCTCTTTAATGTTCTCATTCATGCAATCAAACACACAGATTTCCACAGTGAATTTTTAAGTTCTGAGAACACTGACAGTCACCCACCCTGGTCCTATACTGATTATATCATACATAACATTAGAATTAATACATTTTAATTAAAGTATGGAAGGGGGGACAGAACGTTAAACTGGATCTATCACCTACCAACTCTTGGGAGGTTATGCACTAAGGCATGATAAAGAGGTGATAAAGTGGAGATGACTTCCCCAGTGATATCACTTCTCCAGATCCTATGTTATTCTATGGAGCCAATGCACTAAGATTTCTCTAGCTTTGGAGATCTTAGTGCATAGGCTCCGTAGAATAACATAGGAACTGGAGAAGTGATATCACTGGAGATCTTAGTGCATTGGCTGTATAGAATAACATAGGAACTGGAGAAGTGATATCACTGGAGAAGTCATCTCCACTTTATCACCTCTTTATCATGCCTTAGTCTCATTAGAACTGCCTATACATTGTGATTTTTGTTTCTCAGTCAGTAGAATGGATTTAGATATTTTTTTTTGCAATTAGGTCCATTTAAAGCTTTTCTAGTTTTTAACTTGTATGATTTTAAAAATGATTTGATCCTAGCCAATTTCTATAAAACATTTTCATTATGATAAAACTTTATTTTACATTTAACCTCCCCTATTTCAGTGACATCAGCTCCTTTATACAGAAGGTACTGGCTGTAGTCACCACCAAGAGTGCTGTGGAAGCTATGGAAACCTACTCAGCATTCAGACAAAGGGAGATATTTTCCTCATCTGAACCGTTTCATAAAGTCCTCAAAACTAATACTATCCAGGGTTAGGGTTGCCACCCAGCCGGTATTTTACCGGCAGGCCGGTAAAAGATTGGCTTTCTTCCAATGTTAAGTCTATGGAGGGAATGGCTTGGTCGGTATTTTTCTTAAGAAAAGGTGGCAACCCTATCCAGGGTTCAGGACTTGGTGAAATGGTTCATACAAGGAAAATATCTCCCTTGGTCTGAATGCCACATTGGGTTGCCATAACTACCCCTGCACTTTGTTTTGTATGTGGTTGAGTGATCAGTCAGCTCCTTCTGAATGAAGAAGCTGGTGTTACAGAAAGTGTCTGGAGTGGGTAATTTAAAAGAAAGCTTTCTTATGAATGGAAGTATCTTATAAGAGTATTGGTATCAGTCACTTTAAAAAAAAATGTACTATAAGTTAAAAAGGAAATACTTCAAAGTATTTGAATTCTCTGACCTGTGTGGTTCAACATGCATAATTAATTACTCAACTGTCCTGAAAATGCCTAACTTCTCCTCACTCCTTCTTGCACAAAACCATATTTTATCAAATGAACGGAATAAATTAACTAATCATGCAAATCCTGTCAAGATGGATTCTTCCGCTGAAGAGAAGTGATATTTGGACAGGTGACAGTCCTCTGTTCTTTGAACTTTAACAAGCGAACTTCTTTGCTTTTGGTTGCATGAGTGAGAACTTTAATGTTGGCTTTATTTCTATTTATTTTTAATTGACTGTTGCTTTTTTTCTTTCAAGTTATTTTTTTGGAAAGATGAGGCCCTTTTCACATGTTTGACTGCTAATTTTAATTGATCAAGTGAGCTTTGAGCTCTTCATCAATTAAAAAAGTTATGTTTGGATCAATCGAGCATGCTTTGTGTTCCTTTCTAGCATTGTTTTGTCTTTTCCATGGGATCAGTCATGCATGTTTAGGGTGCTTGATCACCTTTTTTTGATGTAGAACTAGGGTTGCACCCATACCGATATTGGTATCAGTGCCGATGCCGGCATTTGCACCAGTACTCGTACTTGCGCAAATGCGGCCGATGCCAGCACCGATACCCTGTGTCAGGGTCGGTGCTGCAGAGAGGGAGCCCGGGGAGCTGCTCACAATGCTCCCCAGTCGCCTCTCTACCTCCTGCAGCATCGGAGCATTGCCCCGGGTTACCATGGCAACGCTCCGACGCTGACCTCTGCCGGGGCTCGTGAGAGAACAGTGAGCACCTGGCAGAGGAGGAAATTACAGCGGGTAGCTGGAGGGTAAGGCAGGCAGAAGCTGCAGCTTGGCACAGACTGCAGAAGCTGTAAACTTCTTTGCAGCTTTCCAGGGAACCCTGGCACAATCTCACTGTTACTTCTTTTGCAGAAAGCCATGGCTTCAGCCCCATTGCCATACATCAGCCCCATTGAGAGCTCCCCCATCTACCACTCAGCCTCCCCACTTCTCCCACTCAGCCCCCCTACTTCTCTCACTCAGTTCTCCCCAGCCCCCCCACTGCTCTAATTCAGTTCCCCTCAGCCCCCCACTTCTCCCATTCAGTTCCCCTGCTTCCCCTCAGCCCCCCCATCTCCCACACAGTTCCACTGCACCCTCTCACCACCCCTTGGAAAACTGTCAAATGGCATTGCCAAAAAAGTATCGGTAATTAGTATCGGTGAGTACTTGGGGAAAGTATTGGTTTATCGTACTCAGTCTTAAAAAAATTGTATTGGTGCATCCCTATGTGGAACATTTAAACTTGCCCAAAATGTTTTTCATTTTGGCCGATCGTGCACCAACCAAAAACCCGCCAGATGACAGACAGTAATATCCTTGCAGGAAAGGTACACTTTTATTATGAAAATATACACTATAGGGCTTGTCCTGCTAGTAGCAGCGCCACCTGGTATCCAGAAGGCATTGTTTATATATAACACTCTCTCTCACAATAGTGAGATTGTTCTTGTTGTACTTAGCATTAAAGGCATGATGAAATATTACTGTTCCTTTAATACCTAAGCGTTGCATGAGCACCAGCATTGAGAAACACATAGTTATGTAGTAATTAGTTTGAAATAAAACATAAGGCCATAATGATAATATTTGCTACAGTATACCCCAGGAAATGAGACTCCTAGATGGGTGTTTTACAATTTAACAGAATTCCCTATATAACCCTTTGATGTGCTAGATACCCCTCTGGCAAAAAAGGTTAATCTACACTAGTGTTGAGCGAGCGTGCTCGGCCGATGCTCGGATCGGCTCGAGCATCGCTCTGCTCGGCACATGGCGGTACTCGTCGAGTACCGCCATGTGCTCTCCCGCCATGTTCGGGTGGCGGGGATCTGTGCCGGAAGAGGCACAGATCAGAAGACGCTCCGCTGGACCACCAGGGACTGGAGGTACGGGGGCATTGCGGAGATGAAGGGGGCATTGCGGAGATGAAGGGGGACATTGTGGAAGAGGGGCATAGACTCTATGCCCCTCTTCCACAATGTCCCCCTTCATCTCCGCTATGCCCCTCTTCCACAATGTCCCCCTTCATCTCCGCTATGCCCCTCTTCCACAATGTCCCCCTTCATCTCCGCTATGCCCCTCTTCCACAATGTCCCCCTTCATCTCCTCTAGCGGAGATGAAGGGGGACATTGTGGAAGAGGGGCATAGCGGAGATGAAGGGGGACATTGTGGAAGAGGGGCATAGCGGAGATGAAGGGGGACATTGCGGAGATGAAGGGGGACATTGCGGAGATGAAGGGGGCATTCAGAGATGAAGGGGCATAGCGGAGATGAAGGGGGGCATTGACCAGGCACCCTCCCCTCATCAGAGCAGGGGGTGCCTGGTGTAATGCTCGTGTCGCCCCATTCATTTGAATGGGGCTCGGGTGCTCGGCCGAGCACTCGAGCCTCAGGGGGTGCTCGGTCAGAGCACCCGAGCACCCGAGCATCGGGGTGCTCGCTCAACACTAATCTACACATAACATAACCCTGTATGTCCCTTTCTGATTGATATGCATCTAATCCTCTCTTAAACGTATCCATTGTATCTGCCATCACCACATCCCTTGGTAAGGAATTCAGGGAAATACTGCTTAATCTATAGGATCAGGAAGCACAAAGAGCTAAAAGTAAAACATTGCACATAGGTTATTCAACAGAGTTGGGATGATGGGAGTTGTAGTTCCCAACAGCCGCAGGTCCAAAGACTAACTAGCCTTGCTGTAGACCTTGTACGGAAGAAGGGTTAATGCAGCTGTAATGAATTATTGGATAAATAAAATAACAGAATATTTTATCAGACATGAAAAAACTCAGAGTAGCAGAAGGTTAAAATGATGAAATAAGAAGAGACAGAATAAAGGCAAACTAACGAGGGGCTAATAAAGAAACTGATAAACTCTGTCAGCAAGATGCAGGCAAGCACATAAAGTCAAATGAGGAGACGCTGCTATAAAATACATAGAGATGAAAGTTTGGGGCACCAATAATGAATATATTAGAAAATGTTGTTAAAGGGATAGTAACACATTATGGAAATCAGCTATATTGTAGGTTTTTTCCAGCTGAGCAAAGCAAGGATACACATGGGAAATGCCTCTATCAAACGTTATTTCACTACAAATTACAATTTAGATAGAATGGCAGTAGGGATTTGTGTGGCCTTGCCATTTAATTGAAGTATGACTAACAGTTCCTAATAATAACCCCACAATTACCTTACTATGGCTAGAATATCCTGAGGAACCTTATGTATCTTTCCCATGTGTCTTGGTTCAAGAGATAACATCATAAATTAGTCCTGGATGTCATATCCATGGAGGCAGACATTAAGGTTGCTAGAAGGACCACAGAACCTCAAACACTCTTCATTGCACATGGTAAGCTTAACCCTCTGGCCCCTTAACCCTTTGAGTGCCAGAGAGGTAGCCAACGCATTGTGTTGCGATGCCTTGGATACCTCTCTGGCACTCAAAGGGGTTAAAAGTTTAAAGCAGAATTATCATCAAACTTAAATTACCCCCCAAATCCTTATTACCATAGCGATATGCATATACATATTTTTATTTTGCTGAGTAAGTCCGGCACGAGTGATAATTAGAACTAATTCTGCAGGCAGCAGTGGGCAACAGCACAGACATCTTTGCACTGTGCTTCCCATTCACCTCCAGGATTGGACAGTTCAGTTCCTTGGTATGTTCAGGCATCAGAAGGGACTGACAGCGCAGGCACAGAGGGCACCTACAGCCAGATCTACGCTGCTGATGCCTGCCTAACAAGTTGTATTTCTCACTAATGCCAGACTTATGCAGCAATATAAAAGTATGTATATGCATATCTCTATGGTAATAAGGATTTGGGGGCCCATTTAAGTTCGATGAAAGTGCACTTAAAGTAGACTCATGAACTCTCCTTGATGCTGTTTTATAATACTGCCAGCAACTGTCATGTCTTCCTCCATAGAAATTACAACTAGGTCTTACTGAAAATGTATAAATATATTTATATATGTATATTCCCTCCAGAATTGCTCCATTTTTCATATATGTTAATGGCCCCAAATGTTATGTAAGTTACTAGCTGAAAATTGCAGCCTTGTTTTACTCTTCACGTTTCTCACGTATATTATAAACATACCCCGGCTCACTTTTGGTGTGGCTGTCAGTCTGGAAAACTGATCCAGTTGTGAAGTGCATTAGTGAGAAAGCTGGTGTAGTATTCTGCATTGTTGCCCTGTCCCTTGGGGCGCTGACTGAATGAGATGGGAACAAAGTGAAGCATTTTCCCTTTTGTGATGGACACATGAAGATGGTTACATAAGGGATGGGAAACCTGTGGCTTGCCTGCTATTGTTGTTTTAGGATGGTGCCACAAGGCATTCATGGGCAGCCTGTGGTTGTCCAGCTGTTGCTAAAATACAGCTCCATTGGCTGTCTGGGGATGATGGGGCGTTTATTCCAAAAACAGCTGCAGGGGTGTCCTGAGAAACATTACAATCGGACCATTTTCTTATCTAGGCTGAAGGCTGCTGACATCATACACAACTGCTGCCAACCAATAAGTCAGATCAGAGTAAGAGAGCCCGTTCACTTTTCATTTATCCTTTGAGCACCATATTTCAAAGTGATATGTTAGATACTGTTCTGGCACTAAAAGGGTTATCTGCCAGCATGTGGACCATGAAGCATGATGTAGCAGCTCCCTGGTGTCTTTCCCCACTGCACAGAGACCTTCTGTGGTCCTGGGGGTGAAGGGGCCCATCCTTACATATCTCCCCAGGGCCCAGTAGATTCTAGAATAATTTGGAGGAAAGGGGCACAGGTGGGAGTCACTATTCACAGAATGACATGTTTTACGATGAAAATGTCATGGAAGAAACAGCGTGTATCAAAACAGTACATTTACTATGACAAGAGTGTAAAAACCGTGTGCTAAAGATGTCGCTGTTTAATATGTCTCCTTTACATAACATAACCTACCCTAGAGTACCAGAAAAAATCCAAACCAAAACCACCCCAAATCCTAACAGTTGTACATCCAAAGTACCCTTACCTAACCTACCCTAGTAAATAGTTAACCCTAACCTAAGCGATAGTGAACCAGATACCATATCCTACCAGATAGTGAACCCCTAAGTACTCTAATCTAACAGACAGTGAACCCCTAAGTACTCTAATATAACAGATAGTGAACCAGATACCATATCCTACCAGATAGTGAACCCCTAAGTACTCTAACCTAACAGATAGTGAACCAGATACCATATCCTACCAGATAGTGAACCCCTAAGTACTCTAACCTAACAGATAGTGAACCCCAAACTACCCTCACCTAGCAGACAGTGAACCGGATACCATAACCTGCCAGATAGTGAACCCCTAACCACCCTAACCTAACAGGTAGTGAACTCCTAAGTACCCTAACCAAACACATTGTGAATCCCAAATTACCCTGACCTAACAGATAGTGAACCAGATACCATAACCTACCAGATAGTGAACCCCTAAGTACTCTAATCTAACACACAGTGGACCCCAAACTACCCTAACCTAACAGATAGTGAACACCAAAGTACCCTGTCCTAGCAGATAATGAACCCCAAAGTACCCTGACCTAACAGATAGTGAACCCGTAAGTACCCTAACCTAGCAGACAGTGAACCCCAAAGTACCCTACCCTAATAGATAGTGAACCAGATACCCTAGCATAACAGATAGTGAACCCCTAACTACACCTACCTAACAGATTGTGAATGGATGCTCAAACCTAACAGACAGTGAACCCTGAACTACCCTAACCTAACAAATAGTGAACTCCAAACTACCATAGCCTAACAGATAGTGAACAGATGCTCTAACATAACAGATAGTGAAACCCTAATTACCCTAACCTAACAGAATGTGAACAAATACTCTAATACAACAGATAGTGAACCCCTAACTACTCTAACCTAACAGATAGTGAACCCCCAAGTACCCTAACCTAACAGATAGTGAACCTCTAACTACTCTAACGTAACAGATAGTGAACCCCCAAGTACCCTAACCTAACAGATAGTGAACCCCTAAGTACCCTAATCTAACAGATACTGAACCAGATGGGCATCCTTTTGCCAAGGTGACATTTTAATCAGTATCATTTTAAATGTGCCATTTTGACACCCTCAAAGTTTTTAATGTGACTGTAACGGAAGCTAGAAGGGACCGCGTCGCCTTCTGCCGTCGTTCCCAGGTGTCTCCTTCTTGACGCCAGATAAGCTCTGTCAGATGCCCCGGTCAAAGTATGGACAGTCACTGGAAACAGTCGCCGGATCGCTGTAAGCAAGGGAGCCTGGAGTCCACGCCGCCGCCTGACAGCATACCAAATTAGATCTGCAGATAGCTGGCAGCAGACGGTCGGCAATGCAGGATACACAGCTCAGGTGGGCATCAGAGAGGATACTTTAAACCACAAGAGCATAAAGAAAACCAGGACTCCTTCTTAGTTCTTCAAGAAGACTAACTCTTTATTACAACAACCCACAGCATATTTATACAGTTTCAAACCACACTAACTTGGAGCACAGTACATGAGACTTAATACAATCACAATTCCTCCTGGTAGAACACAATGGGGTAGTCACAGGGATAATTCAGTCACCACAAAGGGGTCCAAGAACCAACAACAAATGATTCAGGGAAACATAATAGGGCAGACATGATTGGATTAATCACACAACAGGGGGTCACAGGACAGTGCTCAATACAATGACTTCAGTGGCCAGAATATACAATCCCTTAACAATGGCCAGGGGTTGAGTAATTAAGCAAAAGGCTTGGGGGACTACAATACATATTGAAAGTAAATATGCTCAAACTCAAATGATTAACCCTTTGCAGGTCAGAAGAGTTTGCAGCACCCAAGCCTTGAATTGTTCTTTCCTCTGGCACAGCTGCCTATCCACATAAGGCTAGCCAAAGTCTCTTAGTCCAGGATAAGGGCTTGAGAGATTGTAGGCCCGGGCACAAAGGAGTGTCCAAGAGTGTCCAATATCCATAATCCTTGGGCCCAGGGATGAATAAATGCCATGCCCAGACAAGGCTCTAGTAACGGCCTAAGGCCCGTTACATTACTCCCCTTTTTAAACTCAACCCAGGGTCCGGAATAAACTCGGAAAATCCAAAGTTCATAGGTCCTCCTGGCGAGATAGCCCATCAGCATTATGATTGTCCTTGCCGGGCCGGTATTGAATGGAAAAATTAAAGGTTTGTAATGCCAGGCTCCACCGTAGCAGTCTCCCATTGTCCCCTGAGACTCGGTTGAGCCATACCAGTGGATTATGGTCCGTTATTACGGTGAATTCTCTCCCGTACAGGTAAGGTTGGAATTTCTTCAGGGCCCACACTAGTGCAAGACACTCCTTCTCCACAGCAGCGTAGGATGTCTCCCTTGGTAATAGCTTCCGGCTCAGATAAGCAATGGGGTGCTCTTCTCCTTCTTGGTTCACCTGGCTCAGGACAGCTCCTAGCCCACAGTCAGAGGCATCTGTGTGAACCAAGAAAGTCTTGTTAAAATCCGGGGCGGCCAACACCGGTTCCCGCCCCAATGCCTCTTTTAGGGTCTGAAAGGCTTGTTCGCAAGCCGGGGACCAGTCTACATTACGGGGCAGGGCCTTCCTGGTCAGGTCCGTCAGGGGTTTGGCTATGGTGCTATACTGGGGCACAAATTTACGGTAATACCCTGCGGTTCCCAAAAAGGCCAGGACCTGCTTCTTGGTCCTGGGGGTAGGCCATTTTAGGATGGCTTCAATCTTAGCTGGCTCGGGCCGTTGTTGCCCTCCTCCTACCCGGTGACCTAAGTACTGGACCTCCCCCATCCCTATCTGGCATTTATCCGGCCGGATGGTGAGCCCGGCACGGGCTATCCTCCCTAAAATAGCCTCTAGGTGTAGGAGGTGCTCCTCCCAGGAGTCGCTGAAGATAGCAATGTCATCCAGATAGGCACAGGCAAACTCCTGTGCCCCTGCCAGCAGATGGTCCACCAACCTCTGGAAGGTAGCCGGGGCGTTCTTCATCCCAAATGGCATTACCTTGAATTGGTAGAGGCCAAAAGGGGTGATGAAGGAGGACTTGGCCACTGCCTCAGGGGCCAGTGGAATCTGCCAGTACCCTCGACTCAGGTCGAGGGTGGAGACAATGCTAGCTCCAGCGAGACGGTCTAGCAACTCATCTACCCGGGCCATGGGGTACGCATCAGTGACTGTCCGATCATTGAGCCTCCGGTAGTCCACACAGAACCGGGTGGTTCCGTCCTTCTTGGGTACTAGGACTACCGGGGAGGCCCAAGGACTGGCGGACGGCTCAATGACCCCCATATTTAACATATCCTGCAACTCCTGCCACATGCTACGCTTGACTGACTCAGGGACCCGATAGGCTGGCTGACGTAGGGGCCCGGACCCTGTGGTGTGGACCTCATGTTGGGCTACTGTAGTGGAACCGGGAAGTGGGGAGAATAGCTCGGGCCATCTTTTCACTATCTTCTCAATTTGCCCCTGCTGAACCTTGTTCAAATGGGTCCCTAGCTTTAAGGGGTGCCTGTTTGCCTGGGTCTGGGATTCGGCTAAGAAGTCAGGGATATCCTGCTCCTCTGGGTCTTTCCCCTCCATGTTACAGATGGCCATTACGGCCTCCTCTCTAGCATGGTATGCTTTAAGGGAATTGACATGGCAGGTCCTTTGGTCCTGCTGTGAATTCCCGCGGCCAATAACATACGTGGTGTCCCCTAGCTGGTCAATTACCCGGTAGGGACCCTCCCACGCGGTCTGCAACTTATTTTGTCTCACTGGGCGCAGGGCTAAGACCTGCTGACCCACGTGGAACGTTCTGTGTTGGGCCTTACGGTCATATTGCTGCTTTTGGGTCGCTTGGGCCTGAGCTAAATTCTGGTGGGCTAGTCCCATAAGGGTCTTCAACTTTTCCCTCAGTTCTACAACGTAGGTGACGGTAGGCGTCTCCTCAGAGTCACACTTCCCCTCCCAGTATTCGCGGAGTAGATTCAGGGGTCCCCGGACCTTCCTCCCAAACAATAGTTCAAAGGGGGAAAATCCCGTGGACTCCTGAGGCACCTCCCGGTAGGCGAACAGTAGGTGGGGCAGGTAGCGCTCCCAATCACGGTGTGACTGGGTGAAAGCTTTGAGCATCTGTTTCAAGGTTCCGTTGAACCTCTCGCAGAGCCCATTTGTCTGGGGATGGTAGGGTGTGGTATGGAGGGGTTTAACCCCGCATAGTTTCCAGAGTTGTTGCATTATATCTGAGGTAAACTGTGTGCCTCGATCCGATACTATCTCCCTAGGGAATCCGACCCGGGTAAATACCCTGACTAACGCATCCGCGACGCTTTCAGCAGAGATGCTGGATAGTGCCACGGCCTCCGGGTAACGGGTGGCAAAGTCCACAATGGTAAGGATATATCGCTTACCCGTGTGGCTAGGCCGAGCGAGTGGACCTATGATGTCAATGGCTACTCGTTGAAAAGGTTCCCCTATCAAGGGTAGAGGGTGCAGGGGTGCTGGCGGATGATCTCCCCTTTTTCCTACCCGCTGACATGTGTCGCAGGTGCGGCAAAAGAGGCGAACATCCCGGGACACTTTGGGCCAAAAGAACGCTCGGGTTAGGCGCTTTTCGGTGCGCCGGATTCCCGAATGTCCTGCTAAGGGAATGTCATGGGCAAGGGCCATGAGGGCCTCCCTATGCTGTAGGGGCACTACTAACTGGGTGCGAGTGACTGTGTTGGGGCCCTGACAGGGAGTCTGGGTGGTCCGGTATAACAACCCGTTCTCCCACACAAATTGTTCCCCCTCCCTCCCAATGGCTCTGGTGTCTGCCTGTCGTCTGTACCCTGCTAAAGTGGGGTCTGTCTGGAGAGCAGACCGGAAAGCTGGGGGCGGCAGCCAAGCTATACTGGGTTCGTCAAGGGTTACTGTTGTAGGGGCGGGAGGTGGTGTTGACCTTACCCTCTGTTGACGTGCCGCGGATCTTGTGACGACATTGCAGTCCTCTTGGTCCCTGGCGGTGCCGAAGTAACTCTCCAGATTGCCCAAGTCATTCCCTAGTAGCACGTCCGTAGGAAGTCCTGGCATGACCCCCACAATTCTTTCTTGGGGTCCTGCCCCCCAATCCAGTTGGACCTTGGCCATGGGAAGCTTGTACACTCGGCCTCCAGCCACCCGGATCTCCACCATTCGGGGCACTCTGAGTCTGGGGGGTAAGCAGTGAGGTTGCACTAAGGTAAGAGTGGCCCCAGAGTCTCGCATTCCTTGAGTGGTGTGCCCGTTGAGACGTACCGTTTGGATGTGCTGGTGCCGGTTGTCGGTTGAGTCCTCCTGGGCCAGGGTAACTTCATGGAAATAGCCCCATTCGTGACGGTCTCCTGCAGCCTCACCCATATCCATCGGACGGGGCCAGTCTGGGTCATAGGGTGTAGGGTAGGTATTCCAGGGGTCCTCCCCCCCTACACAATGGGCCTGATGTGGGGGCCCCCTACCTGTTGCGGAGCTTTGATTTGCCCGAGGGGCAGATTGATACCTGGCGGTGGGTCCCCTGTTCCTGGGGCAATTGGCTTGGCGATGACCAGGTTGCTGGCATGTAAAACACAGCGCCGGGGGGTTAGTGTGACGAGGTGGGTGGTAGGGGGCCTGTGGAGGTCGGGGCCCCGACCGGTATGCATTAGGGGTAGGGGCAGGGACCCGTGACCCCCCTCCCCCTGGGATGGATGGTACTTTGTGGCCCATGCTCCGATTGTCCTCATACTGATCCGCAAGCGAGGCAGCTTGGCTGAGGGTAGTGGGGTTCCGGTCCCGCACCCAATCCCGCACTGGGTCAGGAATATTTAGATAAAAATGTTCTAGCAGCATTTGTTGACAGCACTCCTCAAAAGTGGTAGCCCCACAGCCTTGAAGCCAGCTCCTAGCGGCCCGCTCAAAGGTATGTCCCCATTCTGAAAAGGTGTCTGTACCCTTTTTCTTAGTGTCCCTGAATTTCCGGCGATAGGTATCTGGTGTAATGGCATACCTAGCCAACAGTCTCTTCTTGACCGCGGCATAATTGCCGATGTCCTGGTCAGGCACCGTGCGGTAAGCCTCGCTGGCCCTCCCGGTCAGTTTTCCGGCAAGGATGCCCGACCAGTGCTGCTGGTCGACTTGGAAGAGTCTGCATAATCTTTCAAAGTCTTGTAAGAACCCATCAATATCTCCTTGTGTGTCATCGAACATGGAAAAGGACTGATGTGTAAGGGGCAGCCCGGTGCTGCTTTTCTCGGCCATCGCAGGAGGAGGTAGCCTCATACCCTGGTGTCGGATAGCCAGCTCCTGCAGATGATCCTCTCGAGCCTTTTCCATGAGTTGGTTAATCAGTTCGATTGAGGGGTTAGGGCCGTAGAGCGGTAGTCGGCGAGCTACCATGGTCGCCACCGGGTCATTATCCACTAACTCCGGTTGCCTCAATTCTCCATTTTCCGTTGAATATCGGTTGTCGACCGATCGACGTCGAACTGGACTGGAATCCCTCGGTAACGGTGTGCTTCGAGCTAATTCGGCATCGTTCTCGTCCATCTCCTGCAGCAGCTGGATCAGATCCTTTCTTCTTAGCCCTTCCACATCTTGGCCTCTCTGGATCCCCATTTCCTTTAGTGATGCCATAGTTGCATTATTGTAGGTGTGTGCCATAGTTCAGGCAGCCTTTTCCCAGGTGTTGTGTGAAACCTCAATTGAGACAACCTCGAATCCTGTTGCTGAATCCGGGGTCAAGCCAGCGGCTGTATCTCCCCCTGGAAGCTGGTTTCAGTTAGATTTCGCGTTGCTGAAACCGGGGTCAAGCCAGCGGCTGTATCTCCCCCTGGAAGCTGGGTTCAGTTCGATCCAACCGCTTGCCACCAGTGTAACGGAAGCTAGAAGGGACCGCGTCGCCTTCTGCCGTCGTTCCCAGGTGTCTCCTTCTTGACGCCAGATAAGCTCTGTCAGATGCCCCGGTCAAAGTATGGACAGTCACTGGAAACAGTCGCCGGATCGCTGTAAGCAAGGGAGCCTGGAGTCCACGCCGCCGCCTGACAGCATACCAAATTAGATCCGCAGATAGCTGGCAGCAGACGGTCGGCAATGCAGGATACACAGCTCAGGTGGGCATCAGAGAGGATACTTTAAACCACAAGAGCATAAAGAAAACCAGGACTCCTTCTTAGTTCTTCAAGAAGACTAACTCTTTATTACAACAACCCACAGCATATTTATACAGTTTCAAACCACACTAACTTGGAGCACAGTACATGAGACTTAATACAATCACAATTCCTCCTGGTAGAACACAATGGGGTAGTCACAGGGATAATTCAGTCACCACAAAGGGGTCCAAGAACCAACAACAAATGATTCAGGGAAACATAATAGGGCAGACATGATTGGATTAATCACACAACAGGGGGTCACAGGACAGTGCTCAATACAATGACTTCAGTGGCCAGAATATACAATCCCTTAACAATGGCCAGGGGTTGAGTAATTAAGCAAAAGGCTTGGGGGACTACAATACATATTGAAAGTAAATATGCTCAAACTCAAATGATTAACCCTTTGCAGGTCAGAAGAGTTTGCAGCACCCAAGCCTTGAATTGTTCTTTCCTCTGGCACAGCTGCCTATCCACATAAGGCTAGCCAAAGTCTCTTAGTCCAGGATAAGGGCTTGAGAGATTGTAGGCCCGGGCACAAAGGAGTGTCCAAGAGTGTCCAATATCCATAATCCTTGGGCCCAGGGATGAATAAATGCCATGCCCAGACAAGGCTCTAGTAACGGCCTAAGGCCCGTTACAGTGACATTTCGATGCTCGTCATTTAGGCATCACCATTGTAAAAGGATAACAAAATGCAAAAGAAACCAGATCAGAAACGCTCCAGAATATTCTGTGTTATATTACCCCTACAGGAATAAACTGAATTACTTACCAATTCCATCCTACAGATGTGTGGAGTATAAATAAATAAATATACTACACATAACCAGGGGAGCTGGTACAATCCCTTAAGACCCAATAAGACCCAAAGCTTGCGCCAGTCTAATATTCTAACGGGGCCTTATGCTTAACAGAAAACAGGTGCAACTGTAGATTAAACCAACTGCACCACAGGGAGAGAGGGAGAAGTAAAATTGTCCACATTATCACTGATGTAATTGGGGTTTTAATTTGTTGAATACTAGGGAGATATCCAACCCATTGATATGCAATACACTGTAGACTAATCTAGCATTGGAAGGGAAAATAGCCCCAATCAAATCAAATGGCGAGTTTGATCTGTATCATGTGGTGCAGTTGGTTTGTTCCAAAACGGCACCACGATTGTTTAACCCCTTAATGACCGGCCAGTCAGCGAGGCGCAGTCAGTTAATGACCACGGAGCATTTTTTTTTTTCTTTCTTCCACTTCCGGACTCCCCGAACGGCGTGCAGCCGCGGGGGGGCCTGGAATTCCATGATGGTCATAGTACGTCATGGGTCATTCAGTCGGATCGACCCTTGACAGACTATGACCGTCAAGGGTCGTTAAGGGGTTAAATAGTCATTATTTTAATGAGGTGCAACTGTGGACCAAACCAACTGTACCATGGGGTGAAATGAAAACGTCTAATGAATAAAATTGGTTCTTTATATCTCTGAATGTTGGACAGGTCTTCAGCTCATTGCTTTGCTTTGTCCCATATCCATCAATGGGACTTTTTAGGATAGTATAATTGTACCCTATGGGACGGTTAGTTTGCTGTGGAATTGCCATACCTGGAAGTATTTTTGTCTCAAGCCTCCAGAGGTCAACTAAAGTGTCCAAGTGATTTGCAGGTGGATAAGGCTTGATTGGGATGGACAGGAATGGGATGGAGGAGAGGTAGTGTTTGTCCTTAAAGGGATAGGAACACTTATATGTAAAAAAAAATATGCATTGTAGAGTTTATCCTCCTGTGTAAAACAAGGGCACTCCCATTGATGAGTGGTGTTTTATTCAAAAGTTATTGCAGCTCAAACTTGAATTTTTTAGGTGCAATATCACAATGGCCTGAAATATTACAGTGGCACTGTTGCAACAACATCCTATGGACAGCTCTGGTCTGTTGACCGTAACTCTCCATTGGATGGTGCAGCAACAGTGCCACTATAATATTTCAGGCCATTTTGTGATATTGCATCTAAAAAAATTCAAGTTTGAGCTGCAATAACTTTTAAACAAAACACCTGTCAGCAGTGGGAGTACCCTTATTTTACTCAGGAGGATAAATCCTACACTATAAATAATTTTCCATCTTAAGTATTACTATTCCTTTACAATAGGAACAGAGTGAGAACAGGATGGAGTGTGATCAGAGTTAGAAGGGAACTCACCGAACCCCTGAAAATCAGCCTCTGCCCCCATAGACCCAATAATTAAGTCAGATCCGGGTGAGATCCAGAGTGTTCCCAGGAATGAGAATGACACCTCTTTAGGGTAGTGCATATAGTTCTATGGTTCTTATGTGCCATAGGGGCGAAATAAACATATCTGGCACTCAAAGGGTTAACACCTTGAATGTTTCAGAGGTCTCCTACCTAGGTTTACACCTCTGAGAACAACCATACAACACGCAGTGATTTGAGATTTAGAACACACAAGGAAGGACTGACTTACCAGAAGTCTCTGAAGTAGGCTGGTTGCATTCCATGTAAATCTTCTATTCCTTTCAGTAAGTATTCCTTTTCCTAAAATATATATATATATTTTATATAAGGCACTTCTAAGGTCAGAATTATGGATAATAACCATTTTAGTTGCCTATTATGGATAATATTCACGTGTGCCTGGATAAATTGGGTATAATGGACTTTAATACCTGCCATTGTGTGTTTGGAGATGACAGTGGCTGAGAATGTGGGCTGGAGGACATCAGATGGTTTCTCTACTGTCCTGTCCCTGAGAGCTACTGAGAATGGTGAGTAGCAACCAGGTAGCTAGAGTCAATGTTATGAGTTAGGTTTTAAGCTTAGAATTTAAAGGGAAAGTATTGCCTGAAAATAAATTTATTTTATATCATAGCCCTTAAAAATACATTAAAAATGATATATATCTCCCAAACCTTTATGGGAGATATTAGCAAGTAAAGTTTCCCCTGGAGTGAAGTCACTGCTCAAGCCTTCAGATTTGGAATCCGGTCTGCAGACCGGCCGTGGCTCTTCAGCAGTGCCGAGATCACGATCTTTAAAAATAATTTCTTCATTGGAATGGTCTACAAAGTGTGATTGCAAGCCAGGCACACTTTGTAGACAGTTCCAATGAAGTAGTTCTTTTTAAAGATCGTGATCTCGGCGCTGCTAAAGAGCTGCCTGCTGATCTGTGGACTGGATTCCAAATCTGTCCACTAGATG
The DNA here is from genome assembly GCA_037306005.1 of Rhinophrynus dorsalis. Classification (NCBI taxonomy): domain Eukaryota; kingdom Metazoa; phylum Chordata; class Amphibia; order Anura; family Rhinophrynidae; genus Rhinophrynus; species Rhinophrynus dorsalis. Next base: position 41,747,741 of record CM074723.1, on the reverse strand, counting down.
GCAGACTTGGCTAAAACAGCCAGGAAAAGGGAACTTTACGTTATTTTACTTGCTAATGTCTCCCAAACCATAAAGGTTTGGGAGATAAGACTTATATCATTTTTAATGTTTTTTTAAGGGCTACAATATAAAATAAAATTATTTTCAGGCAACACTATCCCTTTAAAGGTTAGTGATAGGGTTAGATTTTGAGTCCAACAGCGGCAAGATAGCCTCAAATCGTAATACCACTGTTATGGGTAATAGGGGTTTAAGGTTAGATTTTAGGATTCAGTCATAAGGTTATGTTATAGGTTGCTTTTAGGGCTATGAGCAATCATCTCCACTTTATCACCTCTTTATCATACATTAGTGCATCTCCCCAAATGGGTTGTAGGCTTCTCTACCATTCAAAGGATTATCTCATCTATCTAAATAAGAATTCAATGTACCTCTGGCCACATGGGATGACAGTACTTCAAGTCTTTTTCAAGCTCTTTTTTCCTCCATTCCTTCCACAGCTTAATTTTTTTTCTTGATTGATATATTTCCTTGAATTCCTCCACAATCTGATACAGGGTGAGGCCCAGTGCTATTATAATTACAATTATTCTCCAGCAATCCTGAAACAAAGAAGTGTGAGACACAAAAATGAAGAATGCTCAACCAATAACAAACATGGAATCTTTTTCTCAGATATTCTCAGTCCGCTGATTTGCTGCTGGGTTTGAAAAAGGGTTATCACCTGGGTTCATTGTGATAACTAGAACACTTGACTGTTACCTGTCACTGACCTTTCTAATTACTCAGGATCTGCTCCTCATCCTGCCCTTCTGTCCCTTTGTTCATTATAGTGCATAGGACAAAGTACTCTGACCTGCTCCTTAACCCTTGCTAAATAATGTATCAAAATGTGTTTTATAAACTACGACTGACTTTTGTAATCAGTCACAATGCCTTGAACATGGTGCAATGACCTTTCACTTACTCTACCAGTAATTCACAATGGTAGGAACATGGCATTGGTCTTGTTTCTCTCACCATCTCTCTCTCCCCCACCCAATAGGTAGCTCATGAGCTACTGGTAGCACTTTGGCTACCAGTGAGTAACTCTCTCCATTCCAATCAGGTATCAAGCTATCTGGCCAGCAAGAGACAAGTCCAGTGGTTGAAATCTGCTCCCCAGTTAGTTGCAGCCAATCTGGACACCACTTTCATCTGCGGTACCCAGCAGTGGTCAGCTAGAGAGCTGATGGTAATGCAGGACGATGGTAATGCAGGACGAGTGCCTCACAGCATTTCATGGCTATTCTTCCCCACTGTCACAATAGCTGCTTACAGATTACTCTACATCCTTTGTAAAGATTACTTTATGTGGGAAATATGTGGTGTCAATGTTACTTCATTTCCACTCACCCACTGTAACAGAAGTTGTCAGCTTTCTGTTATATTTATTAAATGTTTTAATAAAATACTCCAATAACTTTAAATAGTATATAGAATAGTGATCTTAAGGATGGGAAGGCACTGTCAATCAGAAAATCAGTGGCTCACTGGACAGCCACAGGTTTTGTTTTCTATAGGACTATGGATTTCTCCTGCTAAAATGATATGTTGTGTAACAGAACTGAATGACATTGAGCTGTGAAGGTCACTTGTTATCTGTGCAACACTTTGTTATTAGAAGGGGAGGGAAAGAAGGAGTCACAGGTAACGATGACTTAATATGTATAGTTATGAATTCACATATTTTCAGTATATGTTTAAAGCGGAACTTTCAGTTACTAATAAGTCTCCCTTGAATTATTAAACGTATGGCGACTAGCATCCTAATACATGTATTACCTCTGTAAAGTGCCGCATTTTAAAGAAATCTTTCATCTTAGGAGACTGACGGGCAGGTTAGTGCAGTCTGCACGCCTGCGTGTCAGTCCTTCTGGTTACCATGTGGCACGCTGCAATGTTTCTTACCGGAGACCAGGACTGACAGCGCAGGCCTGCAGACAAGATGTCTGTGCTGATGCCTGGCTTCCAGTCTCCTTGGAAGAAAGATTTCTTTAGAATGTGGCACTTTACAGAGGTAATACATGTATTAGGATGCTAGTCGCCATATGTTTAATAATTCAAGGGCAACTTATTAGTAGTTGAAAGTTCTGCTTTAAGAGTAGCTCAGTACGTTTCATCATTTAGAAGTAGCAACTGTTAAAGAAAAGGTTGGCGACCCCTTCTCTCTCTCTCTCTCTCTCTATATATATATATATATATATATATATATATATATATATATAGATGAGAAAAAGAAACGCACTCACAGGACTTCTTGAAGTTGCAAAAGGTGCCAATATATTAAATCAGCACCTTTTGCAACTTCAAGAAGTCCTGTGAATGCGTTTCTTTCTCTCATCTATGGTATCCTGTCATCCGTGGAGACTGGCACTCAGGCAAGCTGTTTAAACTATCCAGTGAGTTCTCCATGGACTGAGCTATATATATGTGTGTGTGTGTGTGTGTGTGTGTGTGTGTGTGTGTGTGTATGCCCAGCGTGTTTTAATATCACAGATATCTCAGACTGTTAATAAAACACCAGAATATCTAATTACACAGATGTAAACTGGACTTGGCATATGGCTCACCAACTTTTGTATTTTAATTCCTACCATTCTCAGACTAAGGCAGAGACAGACATATAAACACACACACAGAAAACAGCCAGCAAAAGGGTGCATGCAAGAAATGGAGAACATGCAAGACATACAGAGAGAGAGTGTACACAAGACAGAACACATGCAAGAGAGAGTATGACAGCACTCAAGACAAACAATATGCAAGAGAGCAATATAGATCATGCATAAGAGTGCAGACAGAGAGCACACACAAGACAAAATCCATACAAGACAGCAAAACAGGGTAAACAGCATGCAAGAGTGAGAGCACATGTAAGAGAGAGTGAGAACACACACAAGAGAACAATACAGAAAATAAAACACACTTAAGAGAGAATAAATGCACACCTAGAGAAACGGTGACGGGGACTGCAAGACAGCAATAGTGAGAGGGAGGGAGGAACGAAGAGAAGTAAGAGAACAAAAGAGAATGCAGAACTAGTGATCTTGTGGATACAGTTTGTGGTGTATAGTTATGCTTCTAAGAGAATATTTTGTCCAACAAAATGACTGTGCCAGTTATGCCACTGGCTTGTGATACAATGCAATGGAATTCCTGCAACAGAAAAGCCTGCCTTCTCTACAGCATACAGAGCACTCAGTGCTGAAGGGATAGTGTTACATTGTATCGCTATCTCTGCTTTCACAGACCCAGACTGAAAGCTATCTGTAAAAAGAAATTCATAGAGCTCACTATCAGGGAGCTAAAATTGTTAAAACATAAAATAAGTAAAGATAATAAAAAGTAGAGGCCATTTGACTTTACATATTATGCACTTGCATTACATGTCAAATCAAATAGGAGGTTGACTGTCGCTTTATTGAATATGAGCAAACACTTTCTTAGTCTGTGTGTATGTACAGGCAACTGCACACTTCCCAAGTGTATCACCCTGGTGTCCCTGTGTTTAGGAGATCAGACTGTGTGGTGTGTATAGAAGTGTATCACCCTGGTGTCCCTGTGTTTAGGAGATCAGACTGTGTGGTGTGTATATAAGTGTATCACCCTGGTGTCCCTGTGTTTAGGAGATCAGACTGTGTGGTGTGTATAGAAGTGTATCACCCTGGTGTCCCTGTGTTTAGGAGATTAGACTGTGTGGTGTGTATATAAGTGTATCACCCTGGTTTCCCTGTGTTTAGGAGATCAGACTGTGTGGTGTGTATATAAGTGTATCACCCTGATGTCACTGTGTTTAGGAGATCAGACTGTGTGGTGTGTATATAAGTGTATCACCCTGGTGTCCCTGTGTTATAGGAGATCAGACTGTTTGGTGTATATAAATAAGTGTATCACCCTGGTGTCCCTGTGATTAGGAGATCAGACTGTGTGGTGTGTATATAAGTGTATCACCCTGATGTCACTGTGTTTAGGAGATCAGACTGTGTGGTGTGTATATAAGTGTATCACCCTGGTGTCCCTGTGTTTAGGAGATCAGACTGTGCGGTGTGTATAGAAGTGTATCACCCTGGTGTCCCTGTGTTTAGGAGATCAGACTGTGTGGTCTGTATAAGTGTATCACCCTGGTGTTCCTGTGTTTAGGAGATCAGACTGTGTGGTGTGTATAGAAGTGTATCACCCTGGTGTCCCTGTGTTTAGGAGATCAGACTGTGTGGTGTGTGCATAGAAGTGTATCACCCTGATGTCCCTGTGTTTAGGAGATCAGACTGTGTGGTGTGTGTATATAAGTGTATCACCCTGGTGTCCCTGTGTTTAGGAGATCAGACTGTGTGGTGTGTATAGAAGTGTATCACCCTGATGTCCCTGTGTTTAGGAGATCAGACTGTGTGGTGTGTATATAAGTGTATCACCCTGGTGTCCCTGTGTTTAGGAGATCAGACTGTGTGGTGTGTATATAAGTGTATCACCCTAGTGTCCCTGTGTTTAGGAGATCAGACTGTGTGGTGTGTATATAAGTGTATCACCCTGGTGTCCCTGTGTTTAGAAGATCAGACTGTGTGGTGTGTATATAAGTGTATCACCCTGGTGTCCCTGTGTTTAGGAGATCAGACTGTGTGGTGTGTATATAAGTGTATCACCCTGGTGTCCCTGTGTTTAGGAGATCAGACTGTGTGGTGTGTATATAAGTGTATCACCCTGGTGTCCCTGTGTTTAGGAGATCAGACTGTGTGGTGTGTGTATATAAGTGTATAACCCTGATGTCCCTGTGTTTAGGAGATCAGACTGTGTGGTGTGTATGTAAGTGTATCACCCTGGTGTCCCTGTGTTTAGGAGATCAGACTGTGTGGTGTGTATATAAGTGTATCACCCTAGTGTCCCTGTGTTTAGGAGATCAAACTGTGTGGTGTGTATAGAAGTGTATCACCCTGGTGTCCCTGTGTTTAGGAGATCAGACTGTGTGGTGTGTATATAAGTGTATCACCCTGGTGTCCCTGTGTTTAGGAGATCAGACTGTGTGGTGTGTATAGAAGTGTATCACCCTGGTGTCCCTGTGTTTAGGATATCAGACTGTGTGGTGTGTATATAAGTGTATCACCCTGGTGTCCCTGTGTTTAGGAGATCAGACTGTGTGGTGTGTAAATAAGTGTATAACCCTGATGTCCCTGTGTTTAGGAGATCAGACTGTGTGGTGTGTATGTAAGTGTATCACCCTGGTGTCCCTGTGTTTAGGAGATCAGACTGTGTGGTGTGTATATAAGTGTATCACCCTAGTGTCCCTGTGTTTAGGAGATCAAACTGTGTGGTGTGTATATAAGTGTATCACATTGCTCCACAGCAATAACACTCACATTACTGTGTGTATATCTTCAGCATACGTGTTTATACATTAGTCTGTGTAAATAAAATAACTTGGTCTTGCTCTATATCATTTATTAAGTTACGTAAAGAGGTGTCAGTAGGTCATGAAATGACCTAAAAATTATTGGTGATGCCCCATCCACCAGCCACACCCCTAGGAACACCCCTTAAAAAGTGTCCCTCTTTGGCCATTTAAAATGTCGGGAGGCATGGTACTGCATTATATAATGCACCCTCACAATTGTCATTATATACCTCTGGAAACACATAGGGGATTTCCTCTGTCCTTGGCAGTGAGGATGCGATTCCCAGGGCCGTCCAAGACGTGATGAAAAGAAGATTCAGTGACAGCATTATTGCTATTTTCTTTCTGAGGAGGAATGAAATGCAATACTAGATGACATCTGATTTACCTGAGAGAAAGAGGTTTGCCCTCCGGCTGAATCAATTAGGTTAATGAAATATCAAAGCTTACCTGCCAAAAGACTTCCATTTTATTTCAATCAGCTTCTGGATAACAGGGTGCATGATAATGTCAAGCTGGCGGGACTGAACAATTACTTCAAGCTACAGCAGAACCGTGGGGAAAATCACAAAGATAACATTAGTCATAGAAGTCATTTCGGATTCATATTGTTACGGTACAATGAGATGGATGCACTAAACTGAATTGGAGTAATTCTGGAAGAAACTAACAGCATAGTGGGGGAATAAATTTCCCCATTGATTTAATTAGGGATTTTAACTACCCTGAATGTATGAGAGGGCTCCAACATATTTATTCAGAATGTGTTAGAAACCCCTCTAGCAGCCTGGGGGTTAAAAGCCACATTTAAAGTGGAACTGTTACTTTGTAAAAAGTGATTTTGAAGAGGTTTCAAGATCGATTACATTTGTGGTAACCATTTTTATTTCAAGCAATAATTTTGAGATATTTAGCTTTATTTATGTGTTAATTTCGGCAGATTAGAGAGTACTGGCCAGCAGTAGGAAGGAGGAAGAGCACTTTGGAATGTTATCTAGTTGGCAAGAAGAGGCAGGAAGGTGGGAGAGCAGTGTGGAATGTTAGTATCTGGCTGATAGGGAGAGGCAGGAACGGGGGAGAGCAGTGTGGAATGTTAGTATCTGGCTGACAGGGAGAGGCAGGAAGGTGGGAGAGCAGTATGGAATGTTAGTATCTGGCTGACAGGGAGTGGCAGGAAGGGGGGAGAGCAGTGTGGAATGTTAGCATCTGGCTGACATGTCAGCCATTATTGTTTATATTGCAATAAACTGACAAATAAATAAAGCAATATATCTTAGAACTATTGTTTTCAATTCTAAAAAATGTGCTGCAATGCATTAATACCTCTCTGGCACTCAAAGGGTTATAGGAGCAGTAAACTTTTTTAGTAATGGAAAAATAAATGATATAGGCCCACACCTACCAATAACCCTATTTAGGAGGGGCAGTCCCTCTTTGAGACCCAAATCCCTCTGGGCCACTTTCCCACCCTGATGCCCCTCGTTTTAGGAGATCAGACTGTGTGGTGTTTATATAAGTGTATCACATTAATGCTTGTTTAGCCCTTTCAGTGGCAGAGGCATGTTCAATGCATTGTGAAGCAATGCATTGGCCCCCCACTGGCATGTAAAGGGTTAAGCGTCAGTATTTGTATTTATAAATCAGTCTGTATAAATAAAATACTTTGGTTTTACTCTAAATCATTTATTCAGTTATGCAAAGAGGTGTCAATACCTCATGAAATAACCTAAAAATTATCTCACACCAGCCACGCCCCCAAAACAAAAGTCTTTAGCCATCTGAAATATTGGGAGGTATGTAGTGCTATATGTATAAAAGCTGGAGTCATTCTGGTGTAAACCAACTGCACCATAGGGGACAAATAAAAATTCCTAAATTCCCATGCATTTAAATAATAACTTGAGTGTTAGAGAGGTCTTCAATGCATTACTCAGCAATGCATTGGAGACCTCTATAGCATTTGATGGGTTAAAAGTCCAATTTCATTTAACAGGATCTTTTATTTGTCACCTATGGTATAGATGGTTTATTCTGGAATAACTTTTATAAGTATGTGCCATAGTGTTTTCATGCTGTGTAAATCAAATTTGTCCCCTATGTTGTGAGAGTTCAATATAAACATCATTACAGTCCATATCACTTTCTATGGGGAACCATAATCAGTGTCTCTTGCTTTCCCATAGAATCCTAGGATGTTTGTCAGAAGCCGTCATGCTCAGTAGAGACTGCCCGAACGTACAGAATGCTGGGAGTTCTGTGCTGGGAACATTCTGTTCTTTCAGGCAGTCTCTACAGTGCAAGACTGCGTCGGCGGCAGGAAGCAGAGCAGGACCGGCCTGCTTTGCATACCCCTCTGGCACTCAAAGGGTTAACATCACCTGGACCTTGGCCCGTGTACACGGGCTTTTACACTAATATGCATTATAAAAAATTGGATTTAGACACTAGTTGCTGCTGATTAACAGAAAAATAAGTTTGGACAGTTAGATCTCAGCAATGGGAGTATTTGGGGTTTTCTATGCAGGAACACCCCTACACCTTATACTGTATATATTTTGTAATACAATTTTACTGTTTCATTAAATCACAGCATTAACTATTTGAGTGCCAAGGTGGTTTGTCCAGCTCATTGTGGGGCAATGTGTTGGACGCGTGTTTGGCACTCAAAGGGTTAAATTCTTATTTTTATGTTTTTCCACAATATTTACCGGAGACTTTGCTTGCGTTCCATGGAAACCTGTTTTGAAAACAAATATAGTTAATCGGAAATAAAGCAATATCATTAACATAGTAACATAGCTGATGAGGCTGCAAAAAGACATGCGTCCATTAAAGGGATAGTAATACTTAAAATGTAAAAATAAATATGTTGTAGGGTTTATCCCCCTGAGTAAAACAAGGGTACTCCCACAGCTGAAAGGTGTTTTATTCAAAAGTTATTACAGCTCAAATTAGAATTTTTTAGGTGCAATATCATAGTAGCCAAGGGAAAGGCCATGGTTACCTTCCTGGTCACAGCAGTGATTACCTTTCCTACCAGACAGGTAAACAATACCAGGTGGGGGGCATCAGGAGAGGTCCCGATGCTTCCCAACGTGATCTGATTTTATTTTTCAAATGCACATAGTGCAGGATCTTGCACCGTGTGCATTTTTTCATATAAAGGAGGCTTCCATGCTTACAGTAACCATTTATATATTTAAGAGTTAAAACTTGCCTTGCAGTGTAGGGAAATATCTTCCCTATGTGCAGGGCAAGTTCGTTTCTTCTAAGTGAGAACTCTTAATTTTTGCGAGGTTGGCCATGCAGGTCCACTTTGCCAACCAAAGGGTTAATGGGAGATGTTTAGGGTCATGCAACCCAAAAAATAATCAATAAACCTGCTAGTTGCTAGGTTCCCAAAAGACCCAACGTTTGGACCATCCTAATACACTGTTAATGCATTATACATTTTCAGTTGTACCTTAGGGGAGATTAGCCCAAGCTTTCAACAAGACCCAGGGCTTTAAATATGAGATCTGGGACTTTAGCCCCGTGAAACAGTTCTTAGTAATGCTCCTGGTGGGAATGATATCTAGGGGTGGATGAAAACTCCTTTTACTGTTCCTCAATGGAATTTCAGTGACCATAGTACAATTTAGTATGATTAATGTGGAAATTCCCATGTAAGGTGCAATAGGATTTTCTTCCGATGCTAACATTATTGGAGATTTATAATTAGATAATGTTAATGTTCATTTAAATGTGGTCTTTCAACTAAGAAGAAAATACATGACCATTACTATTCTTTTAATAAGATGAAAAATATGAGACAGATTCCCCCCTTTCACAAAACACAGAGCAAGGCATTTCTGATGCATGATAATATTCACAGAACAGACATAGTTTATGATTTAAGAAAGAATATTGGAGGCTGAATACCTAATTGGCTGTATAACAAAGTAACCTTGCTTTCAAACTGTACCTTATGAGACCTGCAAATTACAAAATGAAATCAGAGCAAGTGTGTGTCTCATTACTGCTGTGCAGAAATAAAGAATCATTCTAGAGTGGATATTTTGCTATGAATCTCTTGCTGTGAATTCACATTTTGACTTTTTCTGTAGGAGTAAAACAGAGCATTTGGACATCTATCACTGCAGATATATCTGTACTACGAAGACTTTCAAAATATGTCTGAAATACAAGAAAATACGTGTAGTAACTGCCCAAAATTACATCTCAAGAAGAGGTATAGCTACAGGTGATCAGGTGATGCAGAAGGTGTAGTTGTTACAGGGGCCATCATTCAAATGGGCACATCTATAGGTTCTAGTTATATCCCTGGAACAACATTTTTTGTGTTAATGGGCCCCACACAAACCTCCAATAATTAGGCCACTACTCCCTACTCATTCTACTGGACCTTACAGCTGCCTCTTACACAGTGGATCACCTGCTCCTCTTCCAAGCACTCCACTCCCTAGGCCTCTTTGACCCCCCTCTCCTTGGTTTTCATCACACCTTGGCAACCACTACTCTGGCTCCACTTCAATTGTCTGTTGCAACACCATGAGGTTGAGTCCTGAGCCCTTTGCTCTTTTCAGTCTATACCTCTTCCCTTAGCAAACTAACAAACTCCTTTTGGTTTCACCATATCTCTATGCTGATGACACCCAAATCGGTCTTTCCTCCCCAGACCTCTCCCCTTCCCCCCTGTCCTAGATATCTAATTGTCTCTCCACTGTGTCTTCCTGAATGTCTTATAAAACGTAACTTAAGCAAAACCGATCATAATTTTCCCTTCCTCTCCAACCAGCCTTATACTGGATATTGCCGTCTCTGTTATAGCACCCGCATCACACCAACCTCCACATCACACTGCCTGGGGGTCACCCTTGACTCCACCCTATCCATCATTCCCCACATTCAGTCAATCTCCAACTCAGTCTCCACCTCCATAACATCTCTGAATTTGACCTTTTCTTACCCAAGATACTACAACAATTAACTCAAGCCTCATTGGACTTCCTCTCACCTGACTAACCCAACTAAAGCCCATAATGAACTCTACTGCCAGACTAATTTACCTCACAAATTGCTTCTCTAATACTGTTCCCCTTGGCATATAGAATTAGCTTAAAAATGTGGGTGGTAACTGACATAGCCCTTATTAACACTGTACCCCCTAGATATATTCTCTTCATCTTAGCTCTGCACAGGACCTTCTTCTCTCTTATTCCATCCTCTTATTCCACCCTCCCATTCCCACATACACACACAGAACTTCTACTGTGCTGCACCTGAGCTCTACAATTCCCTCCCCTGCACAATCAGACCCTCCCCCCCTTCAGATCTTCAGATGCTCCTTGAAACTCAATTCTTCAGGGAAACCTATTGACTACCTCCATAACCATTATGAGCAAGGCCAGATTAAACAGTCTGTCCAACTTTTGCTCATTCCCATTCCCTTCTAAAATCACTCTTCTACCTACAACCCCATAACGACCTCATTGTTCACTTAGTTCTCCCAAACAGACCCACCACTTGCCTGGACCACTGCACTCAAAAACACTTCTTTCTCCCACCCACAGATCAGCAGTTCATGTAGCAGGAGGCACTTACACCTCATAGCACTTGCTACTTATGTGTCCCACCTACCTTCCTCTAGACTGTAAGCTCTCATGAGCAGGGTCTATTCCTTATTGTACAACACTGCAGAATATGTTGATGCTAAATAAATAAAGTATAATAATATTAATAATAGTTATCAGAAAAAGTACATCCCTAGCTTTTCCGGTGAGAATTCTCGCACACAGTGAAACCCATAGATTTTTCACAGTTTTGCTAACAACACAGAATTTCCATTTTCCAACTGTTTTCCAATGGCGACAATATTTTCTCCCTCTATACTAAAAAACCGTGGCCACACAGACTGTTTTGTTTGCCAGCAGTCAGTGGGGTCATTGTTTCTGCCTAGAAAATAGTTATCCTGCGAGTATGCTGTAAACATACAGTGGAACCACTCCTAGGACCTACACAGTGTCCATATGTATCAGTTACCAACCCATACTCTTGGAGAAAGTCCCATAGAAATGTGCCACCAGCACCACCACCACCATCAATGTTAATGGCTCCCCAAAGACACATTAATTGCTTTCTGTGATGATGATGATGATGTGTTTGGAAATATGTTTGGATGTTCTTGTTTATGTTGTTGCTGCTGCTGGTATAAACCCCTTTCTGACTTCTTTTTCACTATGTTTTCTACCAGTTTTTTTGTCCTAACTTTCTCTCTCTATCTCTCATCCTCCACAATGCAACCCTCCCCTCAATCTACAAGCAATGATTATATTCTTTAACAGAATCCTCAGAGAGATGTAGCAAAGCAATGCATTAGATACCACTCTAGCACTCGTAGGGTTAACTCCTTGTATGCTGGAGCAGTTTCCAATGCATTGCTTCCAGTGCTTTGAAGACCCTTCCATCATTCAGTGCGTTGGTATTTGAAGCTGTACCTGAGGTCTGCGGCTCCACGAGATTTAGAAAGAAGTGCTGCTTCCGATTTGCCCGATCTTTAATGTGGAACTGATCCAGGGCGAGGAAAGCCTATGGCACATGCAAAAGACCAAAAGAAACCAAATACAAAATCTGTTTATAACACAATAACATCATAATACTAAGTATTCCATAGTGTAATAGTATTAAGGCAGCCTTTCACCAAAAAACAATTCTGGTGATTTTGAAAGAGCTTTCAAATTCACCTATATTTTGTATTAGTGTTTTTGTGTTTAGAAAACTAGCTTTTAACCCCTTAAGGACCAGCGGTCCTGGGACGTTTCCATCCCATAAAGACTGCTTTGATCCGTGCCGACGCACCGGTACACGTGGCCCGTTGTGTGTATCGGCGCGCCGCTTCGGGGCATAAGAGAGGCCGCTCCAGTCTTGGATCGGTCAATTTTAGGCCCTATGTTTACTTACGGCTTTCAAAGTTTGCCTCTGGCTGACGTCAGCTTTCTAGCTGACAGCAGGAGAATCCTCTTGCGAGATCAGCCGGCGGCTCTGCAGCAGAGCCAAGATCGCTTTAATAAAGAAGAAATCCATCACTAAAATGTAGAAGACCTTTTAAGTGAAGGATTTCTTTTTTGTTAATGCGATCTTGGCTCTGCTGCAGATCCGCAGACGGTCCCGGGACCGTATTCCCAGGCTGTCAGCTAGAATGCTGACGTCAACCAAGGGTGAACTTTGGAAGTGTTTATCTCTCAAACCATAAGGGTTTGAGAGATGCCGCTGGGGGGCATTTTTCATCTTTAGTCAAGGGCTTTAACATAGGGATTAGTGTTTTTAAGTATTACTATCCCTTCAATATATATCCCCCAGTCCTTCCTTCCTTTCTGAGCTGGTCCTTCCTTTTCATGTTGCTTTGTCCAACGTACAGATGGAAATAATGACCTACATCATGGCTCACAACAATACATTATAGACGGCTGTAATATAGGAAGAGGATGTAATTCCTGTACAAGGTTTGAATAAGCTGAAGTTGTGGGCAGAAAAATTATTTCTACATAACCAAGTAGATGTTCAAGCAATTAACCAGCTCTAATCACGCAACATATACAAAGTAAATGGGGTTAATTAGGTTAATGCATTATAGAAAAGGATGCAGGAGTGATTAAGCCAATTGTAGGAGAATAGGTATATAATTTATTATTCTATAATACAGCAGGAGGATTTTAAGTATTCCAGATGGCAGAGAATAGACCATATTGTTAATTCATTACCCTCTACTAACATCGGGTCTTGTGTATTAAAGTAAAAGTGGAGCCCCACTGGGGTAAACCAATGGCACTATAGGGAACGAAGAAAGCTTTCTTTGACTTAAATATTTTTTTTAACCCCTTGAATGTCTGAGATGAAGGAGACCTGTTTACAATTCAAAAGGTTAAAAAGCCCCATTTAAAATCGTTGAGAATTATATACAAGTCAGGTACAAAGACCCTTTGTTTTATTATTCACCTGATTCTCCTTTGTACTGTCATTTAACCCTTTGCATGCCAGAGGGGTACGCAACGCATTGCAGAGCAATGCATTGGGTACCTCTCTGGCACTCAAAGGTTTAACCCTCTGAGCACTAGAGGGATGTCTGACACGTTGCACTGGACACCTTTCTGTAAATCAAAGGGTTAACATTCTTCAATATTGTGTCTCTTCAGGGATGTAGTATTTTAACCCCGTGGTTGCTGAGCAATGCACTGGAGACTTCTTTTGCATCCAAGGGGTTAAAGGAGCAGTATATATTTTTTTTAAAACATATGTTATAGGGTTTTTTCCTACTGGGTGAAACAGTGTTACTCCCACTGCTAGGCAATTCTTCATAAAAAGTTATATTACAGACTTTTTACATTAATTTGCAGTTGTCAGTTGTTTCCTGGTGGTGCTGTTTCTATCACTTACAGTATTTGGTTGAATATATGGCAATGTTTTTTCATGCATTTTATCCTATGAAATGACATTTCCTTATATTCTAGATTGCACTATATATTCAGGCTGTCTGTTGAATCAGTGGAAGATCCATTTGAGCTGGCAGTCCGGTGCATGTCTCTACCTCTCTCTACCTGATAGCAAATGGATCCAAGCAGTAGCCGTGTAGAAGTGTGGTCCAGTGGGGGATACATTTGAATTTACCACCCACCTCCTTGCTTATGTATCACATTTTTTGGGGTCCTTTCAGTATCTTCTATCAATGCACAGATTCAAACAGGACAGTGATGCAGAAGAGATACCTCATGTCTGGTTTGAGTCTGAACATTAACAGAAGATCCTGAAAGGACCTAAAAACGACATGGGACATAAGCAAGGTGTAAATCTGAATATGTTGCCTACTGGACTGCGTATCTACAAGGCTTCTACTTGCTATCAAGTACAGGGAGGGAAATAAAGGAGAGAGAGATGGAGGGAAATGGCGATGAAGAGAAGGAGATGAAGGGAAGGAGATGGTGATGAAGAGAGGGAGATGACAATGAAGGGAGGGATATGGTAATGAAGAAAAAAGATGAAGGGGGAGAAGGAGATGGAGAGGGAGTTGAAGAGAGGGAGATAGTGATGAAGGGAGAGGGAGATGAAGGGAGGGAGATGGCGATGAAGAGAAGGAGATGATGGGAGAGGAAAGGAGATGAAGGGAGGGAGAGGGAGATGGTGATGAAGAGAGGGAGATGATGGGAGGAGAAAGGGGATGAAGGGAGGGAGATGGTGATGAAGAGAGGGAGATGAAAGGAGGAGAAAGGGGATGAAGGGAGGGATAGGGAGATGAAGGGACGGAGATGGTGATGAAGAGAGGGAGATGACAAAGGGAGGGAGATGGTGATGAAGAGAGGGAGATGACGGGAGGAGAAAGGAGAAGAAGGGAGGGATAGGGAGATGAAGGGAGGGAGATGATGGGAGGAGAAAGGGGATGAAGGTAGGGAGATGGTGATGAAGAGAGGGAGATGATGGGAGGAGAAAGGGGATGAAGGGAGGGATAGGGAGATGAAGGGGAGGGAGATGAAGGGAGGGAGATGGTGATGAAGAGAGGGAGATGATGGGAGGAGAAAGGGGATGAAGGGAGGGATAGGGAGATGAAGGGGAGGGAGAGGGAGATGAAGGGAGGGAGATGGTGATGAAGGGAGGGTGAGAGAAATCAGGTGAGGGTCACACACCAACAAGGTCAACTTATATTCAGCATTTTTCTTTTTTCAAGACCCTAACAGGATTTTTTATTTGGGGGGGGGGGTTGCCTTACATTAGGTTTTGCCTTATATTTGAGCAGATAGGTTGCTGTGAAGAGCCATAGTCAGTGACTTAAGCTCTTCCATAAATTAACTTTTCCTATACCAGATGGAGGTGTTGCTAACAGTTTTATTTAAAAACAAAATAAATAATAATAAAAAAAAAGATTTTGCGCTGAGATCAATCAGTTAGTGGGGTGCCCTTGTTTAACTCTGTCCTATAACATATTTTTTCATAAAACTCTCCGCTGTTCCTTTAAGTGAGGATTGTTTCTATGCAATTCGGTTGATAATACACACAGTATTTATTAACATTTTCCAGTTTGTCAAAATTAGATAAAATTAATGCCACATACACCAAATAACACAGATTAATCTGAAGTCACTACCAGTTTTTCTTTCCAGAAATCAGGAATTATTAACCCTTTCAGTGCCAGTGGGGTGAACAATGCGTGGCTCACCTTCCTGGCACTGGAAGGGTTACTTTGATAAGGACTCATGGAGACTGATGGGCAAAGAACTGGAGCAAACCAACTGCATAGTATGGGTCAAATAAAAATACCCAATGGTTTAAATGGATTTTAACCCCTTCATTGTTAGAACGGTCTCCAATATATTGCTTTGCCATGCGTGGCAATGTCTCTAGCATTCACGGGGTTAAAAGCCCTATTTAAAGCATAACTATCATGATAATAACATTGCCCCCCAGTACATTACTAATAGGGTGAACACATTCTGGATTGCCCAGGACAGTCCCGGATATTAAGCATGTGTCCCTTGTCCCAGGCAGCCCCCTTCTGAGACAATACAAAATCCCTGAATGAAGACTCCAGAGCACAAAGTTTTAAACACTAGGAGAAATGCCCATTGCCCACTGTGACAGGAAGTGATGTCTCTGTTGGGCTACAAGAAAATGGCTTCCAGACAGAGCTCAAAACACTAGAGAACTGAGCCTTGATCCGGACATCAATCGGGAGTTGCAGTGCATTCTGTGTTGTAGTGTAAAGGATTTGGGCTTGATGTACATTTTCTTGTCGTCCACCACAGGCATCGCTTTCTGTCAGAGCAGTCAATAGGCAGTTTTCCCTCCAGTGTTTAAAAAGTCTGTGATGCGCTCTTCTCTCCGCAGTGTCCCTGAATGACAGAATTGAAATGTGTTCACCCTAATTACTAACCTAACGATATGCAAAGCCATACTGTCATTAAGCTGAATAAGTAAGCTTTATTGCTGAAAAACAACTTCATCGGCAGGAACCAGCGGACAACAGCGCAGACATCTTGGAAGAAACGTACCTCTGAGTGTGCGCTGTCTGTCCTGTTCACTGCCAGCATTGGTGAGTGATGTAAGTTTGTTACCTTAAGGCAGTGGTTCTCAACCTTTCTAGTGCCGCGACCCTTTGATAAAATTTGCCAAGTTGTGGCGACCCCTAACAGTAAAATTATTTTCGTTGCGCCTTCATCGCTGTAATTTTGCTACTGTTATGAGTCGAAATATAAATATCTGATGGTTTTAGGCAACTCCTGGCAAATCGTCATTCGACCCCGAAGGGGTCCCAACCCACAGGTTGAGAACCACTGCCTTAACCCCTTAAGGACCGGGAAAATCTGAGTTTGATTTGACTTAAGGACCGGAGCAATTTTGACTTTTTTGACTATGTCTTTGTTCAACCATATTTTCTCTTTAATTCCTTTTGTGCAGCCACATAAATTATATACTGTTTTTTTAAGCACAAGTAGGGCTTTCTTTTGATACCACAATTATATGAATACCTCATTGTTTAATTTGATTAAAATAGAAAAAAAGAGGAAAAAAATTGAAAAAAAACAACATTTTGCTTATATTTTCATGTCAGGATTTGCATACAATTAGTTTATGACAAAAAAATACCCCTAAATATATTCATTTGCTTCTCCTGAATATAAGAATACCCCATATGCCTAGTATTTCAATCACTTCCTCACATTTACAAGGTAAATATTACAAGATGGATGCCATTATTTCCAACTTGTAATTTCTCAACAATTGGCATGTGAGCATCATAGCTTAGCTGACGGTGCCAGAACCAAAAATGTCCCACAAAGGTATATGTTTCTGAAAACTACACAACATAAGGTAAATAATCAGGAGAATTTTGGAGTTTTTCATGCAGCTATTTTTCTAGAAAAAAATTTCAAAATTGTGGTAATATTTTGTTTTTTTGCAGTTTTCACACTTACATTTCAATACTACTGTTGATATCAAGCACATGATAGGTGAAGATTTTTAAAAATGCATTGTTTAGTGTTCAGCTCCTTCTTCTGAGTATGGCAATACCCCATATGCATAGGTTTCTCAAGGTTTGGGAGAGCTACGGGGCCCAAACTGGAACATGCGCGTTTCCAGTTTCACACTTTGAATTTTCACAGCTTGCATCACTGGTGCCATGTCTCATTTGGGGCTGTGTAACAGTGCTCCACTCTAAGATTTCCCCCCAAAAGTATATATTTTTGGAAAGTAGACACCCCAGGCTTTCATTTTATGTATGTTTTCAATTTTTTTACGCAGCCATTTTACCACCAATCGCTCGTAAATCTTGACGTAAGTTAAAAAAACAGCGTTTTTCACACTTGCACTTCAATGTTGATGTGAATTTCAAGCACATGATAGGTGAAGATTTTTAAAAATGCATTGTTTAGTGTTCAGCTCCTTCTTCTGAGTACGGCAATACCCCATATGCATAGGTTTCTCAAGGTTTGGAGAGCTACGGGGCCCAAACTGGAACATGCGCGTTTCCAGTTTCACACTTTGAATTTTCACAGCTTGCATCACTGGTGCCATGTCTCATTTGGGGCTGTGTAACAGTGCTCCACTCTAAGATTTCCCCCCAAAAGTATATATTTTTGGAAAGTAGACACCCCAGGCTTTCATTTTATGTATGTTTTCAATTTTTTTACGCAGCCATTTTACCACCAATCGCTCGTTAATCTTGACGTAAGTTAAAAAAACAGCGTTTTTCACACTTGCACTTCAATGTTGATGTGAATTTCAAGCACATGATAGGTGAAGATTTTTAAAAATGCATTGTTTAGTGTTCAGCTCCTTCTTCTGAGTACGGCAATACCCCATATGCATAGGTTTCTCAAGGTTTGGGAGAGCTACGGGGCCCAAACTGGAACATGCGCGTTTCCAGTTTCACACTTTGAATTTTCACAGCTTGCATCACTGGTGCCATGTCTCATTTGGGGCTGTGTAACAGTGCTCCACTCTAAGATTTCCCCCCAAAAGTATATATTTTTGGAAAGTAGACACCCCAGGCTTTCATTTTATGTATGTTTTCAATTTTTTTACGCAGCCATTTTACCACCAATCGCTCGTAAATCTTGACGTAAGTTAAAAAAACAGCGTTTTTCACACTTGCACTTCAATGTTGATGTGAATTTCAAGCACATGATAGGTGAAGATTTTTAAAAATGCATTGTTTAGTGTTCAGCTCCTTCTTCTGAGTACAGCAATACCCCATATGCATAGGTTTCTCAAGGTTTGGGGGAGCTACGGGGCCCAATTTTGAACAAATATTGAATTTTCACATCTTGGTTAACTGATGCCATTACTCATTTTGGGCTATGTTCCAGTGCTGCACTTTAGAATTTCCCCCCAAAAGTGTATATTTTTGGAATGTAGACACCCCCAGCTTTCATTTTAGGTGTGTTTTCAAATGTTTTACACGGCCATTTTACCACCACTTTCTCATAAACTTGACGTAAGTAAAAAAACAGCGTTTTTGACACTTTGCCTTCAATGTTGATGTGAATTTCAAGCACAGAATAGGTGAAGATTTTATAAACTGAATTGAATATTGTTCAGCTCCTTCTTCTGAGTACGGCAATACCCCATATGCATAGCTTTCTCATGGTTTGGGGGAGCTACGGGGGCCAAATTGGAACATGCGCGTTTCCAGGTTCACACTTTGAATCTTCACAGCTTGCGTTACTGGTGCCATGTCTCATTTGGGGCTGTGTAACAGTGCTCTTTTTTTAAGATTTCCCCCCAAAAGTGTATATTTTTGGAAAGTAGACACCCCAGGCTCTCGTTTTAGGTGTGTTTTCCAATTTTATACACTGCCATTTTACCACCAATCCTGTGAAAATTTGCCGTAAGTAAAAAAAAATTCAGCATTTTTCACACTTTGCCTTCCATTTTGATGTGAATTTCAAGCACAGAATAGGTGAAGATTTTATAAACTGAATTGAATAGTGTTCAGCTCCTTCTTCTGAGTACGGCAATACCCCATATGCATAGCTTTCTCATGGTTTGGGGGAGCTACGGGGGCCAAATTGGAACATGCGCGTTTCCAGGTTCACACTTTGAATCTTCACAGCTTGCGTTACTGGTGCCATGTCTCATTTGGGGCTGTGTAACAGTGCTCTTTTTTTAAGATTTCCCCCCAAAAGTGTATATTTTTGGAAAGTAGACACCCCAGGCTCTCGTTTTAGGTGTGTTTTCCAATTTTATACACAGCCATTTTACCACCAATCCCTCATAAACCATGACGTAAGTAAAAAAAAAAAAAAACAGCGTTTTTCACACTTAGGGTTGGCGGCAGTATACTGGGCTGCATACAAATTGGTTTGGGAAACAATTTCACCTAAAACGTCTTCCCCCAAAAACAAATCAAAAAAATGATCATGGGTAAATCCTTCCACATCAATTTGAATCCCTGGGTTGCCTGTGAATTCTGAGATTCGTGGGCATAAATTGATACCCATTCATTAGGATCCGGAGTGGCAGGTGTTGGGGCATTTCTTTGGGCAGGTCTTTTGGCGGGTCTTTGGGCAGATCTTTTGGCAGGTGCTGGGGCAGTTGCCAGGGCAGCTCTTGGGGCAGCACTTGGGGCATTTCTTTGGTAGGTCTTTGGGCAGATCTTTTGGCAGGTGCTGGGGCAGTTGCCAGGGCAGCTCTTGGGGCAACACTTGGGGCATTTCTTTGGGTAAGTATTTTGGTAGGTCTTTGGGCAGTTCTTTTGGCAGGTGCTGGGGCAGTTGCCAGAGCAGCTTTTGGGGCAGTGCGTCTTTTCTTGACAGAAGGCCCAGCGTCATCACTAGAGCTGCTCTCACTTTCTGAAAACTGCGCTATGTCAAAATCTGACGCAGTGCCTGTTGCCTCAGAGTCAGAAGCCAAAAAGGCATATGGCTCTTCAACGCTGTACCTGCGCTGCATTTTGCCCACTAAAAAAGCTTTTTTTTTTCTTACGCTATCCCTAAACCTAAATCTAACCCTAAAACTTACCCTAACCTACGTATATCCTGAACCTACCTAACCCAAGTGAACTACCTATCTAAACTGCACTTATTATATATATATTTTTTTTTTTTTTTGGGGGGGGGTTGGGGTTTTTTGGGTTTTTTTTTTTTTTCTTACGCTATCCCTAAACCTAAATCTAACCCTAAAACTTACCCTAACCTACGTATATCCTGAACCTACCTAACCCAAGTGAACTACCTATCTAAGCTGCGCTTATTATACATATATATATATATTTTTTTTGGGGGGGGGTTTTGGGGTTTTTTTGGGTTTTTTTTTTTCTTACGCTATCCCTAAACCTAAATCTAACCCTAAAACTTACCCTAACCTACGTCTATCCTGAACCTACCTAACCCAATTGAACTACCTATCTAAACTGCGCTTTTTATATTTTATTTTTTTTTGGGGGGGGGGGGGGTTTGGTTTTTTTTTTTTTTCTCCCCTAAACCTAAATCTATCCCTAAAACTTTCCCGTCTACACTAAACCTACCCAACTACCTACCAAAATACCTAAACTATATTTATTATAAAAAAAAAAAAAAAAAAAAAAAAATTAAAAAAAATTTAAAAAAAATTTTAAAATTTTTTAAAAAATCTAAAAAAATTCAAGGGGGATGGGGGGTGTCCCACAGATCAGAAAACACTGATCTGCAGCAAATTGATCACTCCAAGAGTGATCAGATGGGGGGGCACTTATTGATCACTGCAGAACAGTGATCAAAGGGTTAAATGTCTTTATTTAAACTTTTTTTTGACTTTTTTTTTCTACAGGTACACTGGAACAGCATGTCTCTCTGTCTCTTTCCACCTCAGCAGTATGCAAGGTGGAGGGAGGCAGAGAGATCTGACAGGGACAGTATTTACAAATACTGTCCCTGTCATTCAGGTTTTGCAACATGTGATTCGCTTTTGAAGCGAATCGCATGTTGCAACAATGTTTCAGCCGCTTGTTACTAAGTGTCCCGATACCGGGACACTTAGTAACAAGCGGCTTGAACTCTTCCATCGCTCCGTGCGGCCGCGATGGAAGAGTTTAACCCTTGACGTACCAGGACCGTCAAGGGTCGTTCGGGCACATTTACCCTTGACGGTCCTGGTACGTCAAGGGTCGCTAAGGGGTTAAGGTAACGGAAGTTCCTGACCGAGCAGGCGCACAGAGCTTCTCTTGTAAGCTCTGTGCAGTCCTATGCCTGCCAGTGAAGTTTTTTCTGCAATAATGCTGACTTATTCAGCTTAAGGACAGTATGGCTTTGCATATCGCTAGGTTAGTAATGTATTGGGAGGCAATGCTATTATCATAATAGTTCCGCTTTAAATCAATGAGTTGTTTTATTTGTCCCCTATAATAAAGTTGCTTTGCTCCAGGATTCCTCCTCTTTTCTTTTGTGTTTAATATCCTCATGCACTTGTAACTCCACTTGTTGAACACTATAACTCCCATCATCCACCCATGTGGATAATGGGAGTTACAGTGCCCAAAAACTGTCACTGCCCTAGTGTTTTTCTTTGTAAATGAGTAACTTGAAAATGAGAAAAATCTCAATGCATTCTTCCTTGTAAAACATGTTCTAAATAAATACATTTCATCACTACAACAATAGCTTCAGGTAGACCACAAATTCATACTGTACAACAATACTCTGCAATGCAAAGCAACACCAGACTATCTTACTAGCACTGTGAGCAAAACAGTTAGACTTACAACAGGTGGCATGTTCACAACCATCAGTGTCAAACAGGACAGGCCAGTATCGTCCTGAACACTTGCATCACATTTGAGGTTTAAGAGCAAACGGGCAGCTTCACTGCGATCTGTGAAATGATGAAGCCAATAGATATAACAAAAGAATGATGCATTGTGTAGTATTAAAGTATACACCACTATATACAAAGCCAAAAAAACGGATATGTGTTGATATTTTTGCAGCTCTGGGTATACAAATATTGGTACATTGATAGTGGAGGTTTTCAGGATCTAATCACATGAGTGCAAGTAGATCAGTTACAAGCTCACTCTGACAGGCGGTTTGACACTGGGGGGAATGTATGAATACAATTCCAAGCAAAAACACTGGAATTGATTCTTTAGCCCTACACCAGCCTAAAACCGATTTTCTAAGCCACTTACGCTGAATATTCTTTTCTAAATTGCACTAAGAGGAAAGCAATGGGGCAATTTATTTGTGTTGCAGGGTGTTCCTTTCTTCTATTACTTGTTTAATGGGACATAGTAAACGCAGAGTAAACAGTGTCATTTATGCTATTGTCTGCACGTGCTATGGGCAAGTGTCAGGGTCTTTCTTGCATTAAAGTCTTAGTGATGGTGCAGTGTGTGCACTGGAATGTCCTAAAGTGATTACACGCTCTGAATGCCAGAGGAGTATACAAAGCATTGCAGACGCTTAAGCCTTGTTCACATTGGTGTTTTTAATGCGGTATTTGCTGTGCATTATATAAAAAACTATGATGTTTGATATCACAATGTCATATGAGACTGATCACACTAACGTTTTGAATTCACCATAAGGCAGAGCAATATTGCTAGCAGTAAACTGGATTCAGTCTAGCTCTGTGTAAAACTACAGCTTTACTTGCCTGCACTACTCTGTCTTGTAATAAAATGTGAGGATTTTCCTAACCTGTGAAGGAAAGTCAGGATTTTATTAAAGACACGGAGGCGAATATTATCCCTCCCATTCATACCCTCCCTATCTTATGTTTTGTTTCTTCCTAGGATAAGAATCACATTCGCATGTTATATCCAGTTTGGTTGTTCGATACAGAACGGTAGGATTAAATTGATGACGGATATTTATCGCCAAAGAAAGAGGAAGCTGCTGCAGGAACAATACAGTTTATAAATGGGAAACACTGTTGATTGGAAGACGAGAACTGAGGGCGTGGCTTAATTGTTAAACCCATTATATGTTTTTTGCTTATCTGTTTACTTGTTTTGTTACGCTGCTATACCGGAGTAGTAAAGACTGAGATAGCATAATATTCGCCTCCGTGTCTTTAATAAAATCCTGACTTTCCTTCACAGGTTAGGAAAATCCTTGAATTTTAAAATACTTACACATTTTGAAAGGAATTATACATTTATCTGAAATTTAGGAATCTAGGAGTCATTTCCAGTTCTTACAAACCTTGTAAATACATTTCTACTCAAAATCATAATTCGTGTATTGTTTGCACAACTCCATGTGTAATATATTTTTAACACGATGAGTGCCAGAGGGGTACTTTACAACATAACTGCTTCTCTGTTTGGGGATAAATAAACTGAA
This sequence comes from Rhinophrynus dorsalis, assembly GCA_037306005.1. Classification (NCBI taxonomy): domain Eukaryota; kingdom Metazoa; phylum Chordata; class Amphibia; order Anura; family Rhinophrynidae; genus Rhinophrynus; species Rhinophrynus dorsalis. The sequence goes on along the minus strand of CM074723.1, from coordinate 41,724,005 downwards.
CTATGTCATAACCGATATACAAACACAAGATAATGGCTGTAACATATTAACCCTGTGAGTGCCAGAGGGGTATGTAACGCAAAGCAATGCATTGCATACCCCTCTGGCACTCAAAGGGTTAACAGAAACTTTGACTCCTTATATGCTAGAGAGGTCTCAAAAGCATTATGAAACAGCCCACTGGAGAACCTTCTAGAACCCAAGGGGTTAAACAGACAATAAAGGAAACATGCCACTTGTTATGAACATCGTTATATTCTCTTTGTAACTTATTGCTGCCCCTTTAAAAAACATTCCCTTTCTTTAACCCCCAGCTAAAAACAATAGGGCCTTAAGATGTTGATTAAAATCCCACCCCCAAATTGTACATAGGGCGCTGTCTATTACCCAGTTCTGCGGCCAGTTGCAGAGGTGTTCGCTGCTTGTGATCTCGGGTATTTGTGTCCGCCTCACACCTCATTAGAACCTTCAGAGAATTCACAGCATCGTATTTTGCAGCATAATGTAACGGCGTTTGCTTCCCATTTGTAACTGCATCAATGTTCGCTACAGAATATAGAATATACACATTGATTTAATGAGAAGACTCAACATCTGCAGCACAGGAAAGGCACCAGTTCTAGAGAAAATACAGTGCTGTTGTAAGTGATGTTATTGTATACTAAACGGAAAACATTAACTAAACATCACTATTAATTTAGTATTCACGTGTAAAACAAGATGTCTAAAAGAGGACTTTTAACTACACACTCATACCTCCCAAGTGTCCTTCTTTAGTCAGGACAGTCCCTCTTTTAGACCCAAATCCCTCTGTCCCTCTTTCTCACCCTGGTGTCCCTCTGTCTACAAAGAAATGGAAGGGGCTCACTGCACTAACTCCCATATGAATCATTTTACATGTGAGTGAAATACTACTTATTATCTGTGAATAAAGAAGAAGAATTAAGTCTGATTTAAAGAATATGGGGGCTCTGCAGACCACCCAGGACACTGGGCCTAAACCCAAAGAACAAACAAACAAGAAAAGAACCTGCACTCCTCCATCCTAAGTGAAATACTGCCCTGTGTTATGCATATTTAATATTATATCAATAGTCTCTGTCTAGGAGATCAGACTGTGTGGTGTGTATATACGTGTATCACATTGCTCCACATCAATAAAACTCACATTAATGTTTTTTTTTAAACACCATTATATGTGTCTATAAATTGGTCTGTGTAAATAAAATAATTTGGTCTTGTTATAAGTCATTTATTAGGTTACACAAGGAGATATGAATAGTTCATGAAATAGCCTATAACATTCTCGGTAATGCCTAGCCCACCAGCCACACCCCCAGCAACAATCCCTGAAACACAAGTGTTCTTCTTGTGAAATCTGAAATGTCAGGAGGGATGTATCACTGAGGGGAGTGTACCAATGAGATTCCGCCCTGAAACAGGCACAAAGGACCCATTTTGTGTGTTGTGTCTATCTCCTATGTACTGTAATGTTCAAAGTTGCTGGGTCACCTGAATCCACTTCCAGTCATTATTGGCTGCCCAGCCTACAGGTTATTGACTCACTGGAACCTGTCTAAGTTGCTGCTGGCTAACTGCCCATTTTATTCAGCTTCTCCTATAGTCATTGCTTGTTCTAGCTGTTAATTCTCCTGTGATCTCCTGGCCTAAGCTTATTAACCTTTTCTTATGTAGTCCATTGCTTGTTCTAGCTGCTAATTCTTCTGTAATCTCCCGGCCTAACCTTACTCAACAGTTCAGCTTGTCTCTGTTTGATCCCTTGGTACCTCGCTTTGCGCCTGTCTCCTAGCTTATCACCGTAGCTTGCCTGACTACCATCTTTGTCTACCCTTTTGGCCAAATCCACTGTGAGTCATCGGGGGAGATGCACAAAGGTGTAATAAAGATGAGATGATTTCTACAGTAATATCACTTCTCCAGTTCCTATGTTATTCTATGGAGCCAACTTTGGAGTTCTTAGTGAATAAGATATTTAGAATAACATAGGAACTGGAGAAGTGATTTCACCAGAGAAGTCATCTCTGCTTTATCACCGCTTTATGACTCCTTAGTGCATAGCCCCATCTTTCTGCTGTTCCCGGCGATCAAGATCCATTGAGAGTCTGCCAGACCTGATCATCTATCCCTCCCCAATGAGGGCATTCACCGTGAGTCATTCCTATTACTAATCAGTGTACGGAATCTGCTGTGAACCTGGCAGTGCTGATAGTCCATCATTTGCCGCTGGTGCTGAGGAAGTACATTGTGAGTCATTCTTTCTGCTAAGAATCTGCAATAGTGAACCTCCTACCTCAACCAGGGCTACCTCAGTGTTACTCAGTACCACCAGTGTGTCCATTCTAATCTACCCATATCTTGCTTTGCAGCTAGCACCTTTAATTCCAGCTTTGACTGCAGCAAGGAAGTATTGATAGCTGACAATGCTCCCCAGCAATGCACCCTATTCTTCATTCCCAAGCATCTCTCCCAAGGTAGCAACTGGCATAGTCTCACTGTGATGTGTACTAAGATTTTCAGGAGGCAAAACTTTAGTAAAGTTGATACCTTTATTGGCTAACTAAACAGATTTAAAATGCAATCTTTCAAGACTTCTTAGGGCTCTTCCTCGGGCATGTTATACAGATACATATGAAAACTTTTCTCTTAAATACAAGTATACATTACATTGTTTATAATGGAAATCAGATAAGAACGTTAGTCCAGATACAAATTCTTTGATCAGTCAATGGTAGAGGATGTGATTTAAATTGCATTCTTCCTCTGAGGAGTCCAGGTATTTATGATCCCAGAGGGGCTGTCGTAAAGGTTAATTCACAATGTGATAATGTGACAGGAACTCTCTGTCTCTATTCAGCCCATAAGTCAAAGAGTCAAATTGTACCATTAATGTTACCTCCCATAATTTTTTGTCCCTCTGAGTGTGAAACTGTCCCATCAGTACAGTCAGTCTAATGTCCCTGACACTGTGCCCACTTTGGCAAAAATGTTCTCGCACTGGTGTCTCTGTGTTTTTGTTCTTAATGCTGGATCTGTGGGAACTAAACCTCTTATGTAATTTATGTCCCATTTCCCCCATATAAAGATCTGTTGGGCATTTTGCACACATGATGAGGTATATTACACTGGATGATTTGCAGGTGAAATTGCCGTTGATCTTATGGTGTAACTGGGTGTTCGGTATGGGCATCTTGTCTGTGGTGTAAATGTGTGCACAGGTTTCACACCTACTTTGTAGGCAGGGTAATGTGCCATTTTTTGTATTTTTGTTCAGAGCACTCCTTACCATCAGTTTATTTAAATTGGGAGGCTGTCTGAAGGACAGTAAGGGAGAGTGTGAGAATATGTTCTTAAGTCGTTCATCTGTATGTAAGTTTGCTTGAAGTTCTCTCGATATTTTGAGCAGAGATTCAACCTAGGGGTGGTAAGTGACAACAAGTGGCACACGGTTTCCCTTATCTTGTTCTTTGTAGCTCAACAGATCTTTTCTTGGTATGTGAGTAGCTTTCTGTATCTGATTTCCATTATGAACAATGTAATGTGTACTTGTATTTAACCCCTTAATGACCCTTGACGGTCATAGTACGTCATGGGTTGTTTTGACTTAACGAAAAAAAAATGCTCTGTGGTCCTTAACTGACCGCGCCGATCGGCCGGTCGTTAAGGGGTTACGAGAGAAGTTTTCATATTTATCTGTATAACATGCCTGAGGAAGAGACCTAAGAAGTATTGAAAGCTTGCATTTTAAACTACTTAGTTAGCCAATAAAGGTAATAACTTTATTCAATTTTTTCCTCCTGTATTTCTACGGTTAACACGGTACCAACTCTCATCTATTACTAAGATTTTTACATTGAAAATTGCCATTGTAACACCTCTTACACCAAAGGGAGAATAGTGGAAGAATGTTTAGGCATGTCAAGGCATGCTGTTCCTCTGCTCCATGTTTCTTGCAATGTACTAACAAAAAGCAGAGAAATATACATTTGTTATTGTATCAGACTGGCTTACCTCCTTGCTTCACTAATAAATTCACCATATCAGGATAATCCACAGCAGCTGCTACATGTAACGGGGTAACACCATAGAGGTCTGCTTTATTAATGTCTGCTTGTCTTTCAATCAAGAAGTGTGCAACTTCTATGTGCCAGCTCTTAGCGACCTGAGAGGAAAAGACCTTACTTTCACAGCAGTGTTACACAATACAGGTCAGACCTTACTTTCACAGCAGAGTTACACAATACAGGTCAGACCTTACTCTGACAGCAGTGTTACACAATACAGGTCAGATCTTACTTTCACAGCAGTGTTACACAATACAGGCCGGATTTACCCTTAGAGTAGGCAACTACCTAGGAGAACATAATTGTGAGGGGCCTCATAGTGGTGCCAACAGATTTCCAACTAACCCACTCCTGGGTTATGTGGTCCTAATTATTTACAAGTGTATATATTTTCTAGTACAGTTGGGGTTAATTGGTGTTGTGGTCCCCTGATTTAACAGAAACATGTTAAAAGTTAATTACATCATATTTGTTTTCCTGGGTAATAGTGAAGTTATAAGGGTCACCTTACAGAAGACACAATTTATTGTCTTAAATGTTTTAGGCTTCCAGACCACCATTGGGAATCACAGAACAACATATACACAATCTGCCGACCTAACTTTGCTGTCCTGTACCAGATGATTGACCTTTGTTCTGTGGAATCCACTGAACTACTTGAAGGAAACAATTGCTCGCCACAGAACACAGTTTGGACAAAGGAATAATAAGCCAGTGGCACTTTCTTCCAAGGAACATTGAATGGGCTGTTAGCAGGGTTACATGAGAAATAAGGGTGTCTATGGGCCGTATGTTCAAAGGGATAACAAAAAAAATTGTTTTTTGAAAGAAAAAAATAAGCAATTGAATGCATGAACAACATATTTTCTATAGAGTATACGACAAAAAACTAGCAATGTCCATTGTGTACAACACAACTCCAGAATTGACGGGCAAAGGGGCGGGGCAAGGCCAGGGCTAAACTATTCTCCAGTGTCGTATAGAGGAAAGGAAAATTTGTCGTAACTAACAACAAAAAAATATCTTTCAAAAGACAAAATTTGTATGTTAAGAAAAAAGTGGAGGGAATGTAAAGTTCTGAATGTGAGAATTTTTGTCTTTGGTTAAGACATATTTAACCCCTTAACGACCCTTGGCAGTCATTGTACATCATGGGTCGATCTGCGTTAACAACCCATGACGTACTATGACCGTCATGGAATTCGGGGCTCCCCCCGCGGCTGCACGCCGTTCGGGGAGTCCGGAACCGGAATCTGAAAAAAAAAAAAAAATGCTCCGTGGACCTTAACTGACTGCTCCGCGACGATTGGCCGGGCGTTAAGGGGTTAAAGACATTTTTGTCGTTAAGACATTTTTGAAGACATTTTTGTCATTAGTTAAGACATTTTTTTGTCATTACATACGACAATTTCAGTCAGGACAATCGACAAATTTTCAATCACAACTGACACTCTCTGAAAATGTTAACAACTTAGTGACAGACCACGTGCGCACGCAGCCGTCACTTAATGCCCAGCTAAATTTTTTTTTTTTTTTTTGCCATATGATTCCGGAGTCCCTGAATAGCGTGCAGCTGCGCGGAGACCCCGGATTTCTCAGACGTACATGTACATCCTCTGTCACTAAGTGACATTTTCTCGGGACGTACATGTACGTCCATTGTCGGGAAGGGGTTAATGATCCCAATGACACTGTACTTTGAAAAGTCGTTACAAAAGACAAAAGCTCTTTCGCTACTTCTTTGAACATATGGCCCTATGTGTAGCCTAAGAGAACCTAGCATGGAAATATGACATAACTATAATATGATACCAACATATAAAGGTGATCCACTTTTTCAGATTAAATTTACACGAAAAGAGGTATTGGGGAATGCTTTCTCACCTCGTGCATCACAGTTTGTCCATACTTGTCAGTCTCATTCACATCAGAGCCTTCAGTAATCAATCTATCAATAGTATTGAAACTAATCTGAAATCAAACACATTTAACTTGGTCTGTAATAAAGTGATTATATCAAAGCATTTTTATAAAATGATGCTGTTGCTGAAAAGTAATATTTTCTTCTGATCCCATACATGCAGGTTATCATATGATTGTAGGCACCATCATTAGTAGTAGAAATGGACAATTACCATAAAACATTTGTAACGCTGTTTACCAGGCAGTCATGTGATTAACCAAATCTCAGATTAACTGTTACATTTACCAGATCTGAGTGGTGAAATGCACTAAGGTGAGGGAATGGTGAGGCGTCACTCCAGTGAGATAACCTCTCATATCTTATCTTATTGAATGAAGCGTACGCACTAACAAGCAAGAATTTTTTTACTATGAAAAAACGTAATGCTGTGTTTTTCCTGCTGATATATCATGTCTACTCCAATTGCGTCAACTTGCTTTATTTAAAGGGATAGTAATACTTAAAATGTAAAAAAAAATATGTTGTAGGGTTTATCCCCCTGAGTAAAACAAGAGTACTCCCACTGCTGAGAGGTGTTTTATTCAAAAGTTATTAATTTTCAAAGTTGAATTTTTTAGGTGCAATATCAAAGTGGCCTGAAATTGTACAGTGGCACTGTTGCTACATGATCCTATGGACAGCTCTGGTCCTGGGACCATAAATCTCCACAGGATGGAGTAGCAACAGCGCCACTGTACAATTTCAGGCCACTGTGATATTGCACCTAAAAAATTCAACTTTGAAAATGAATAACTTTTGAATGAAACATCTTTCAGCAGTGGGAGTACTCTTGTTTAACTCAGGGGGATAAACCCTACAACATTTTTTTTTTTACATTTGAAGTATTACTGTCCCTTTAAAACAGTGATTACAGTTCAAACTGTCACTAAGTAGTAGCGTTCGTTCTAAGAAGGGTTATAGCCAGTGGCTCAACTCTCACATAGAAAGCAATAGAATAATTGTCTGAACACCAGGCAGTGTTGTTTCTAATAATTAAATATAAGAAAATAACTGTTTGAACTGTAATAACATTTAACGAAGTAAGTCCCTGCAGTAGGAGTACCGTTTGTTTACTCAACAAAAAATACTCTACAGAATATTTATATAATAAAAATGTACTGCTCCTTTAAGGTCACTGAAACTTGAAAAGGAGGTTCCATAGAATAACACAGGGATAGGAGAGTTTCTCCCATCTTTATAATCCTGTATGGCCTTCTAGTTTAGCTTTGAGAAAGGATAACAGACATAGCATTTATTATAGCTGATACATGGTTACTGAACATTGACTATTCTCCTAACTAAATAGCTGTAATCAGGGGCATACTTGCCCAGAGAGCAGGGGGGCAGCTTCTCCCCAGGTCTTAAGTCTGGGCAGGTGGGCCACTGCCTCACTCCATCTATTATTTGCTGCTATAAAGAAGTGGGAGATATGAGTGTATGTGGTCAGCATGTTTAAAATGTGGAAACCACTTCAGTGCTTGTTTCTCCTGGTCTTTCAGGACCTGGCAGGTTCTGTCTTCCAACTGTACAACCAGATGTCCGGTTGTACAATGTGAATTTGGTGTCTTGGAAAAAAAGTCCTGAAAGGCCAGGAGAGACAAGCAATGAGGAGCGTGTCAAATTCAAATGTGGCACCCACCCACCCAACCTTCTCTGCAGGTGGTGGGGGGAGGGGTGGATGAACATCACAGAGCTTACAATTGCAATGGTGCCACATAAATAATAGCACAGTGTTTACAACTGAAATGTAGCCACACACACATAATGCCACAGAGCTTACAATTGAAATGGAGCTACACCAGTATTGTAACTCTATTTCAGTTGAGAGCTGTGTTGTCATATGTGTAGCTCTATTTCAGTTGTAAACTCTGTAGTATCACTAGTGTAGCATTATTTGAATTGTAAGCTCTGTGATACCATCACAGAGCTTATTAGTGTAGCATCATTTCAACTGTAAGCTCTGTGGTATCAATAGTGTAGCTACACATCAGTTGTAAGCTCTGTTATATTACAAATGGAGCTTCATTTCAGTTGTAAGCTGGGATCTGTGATATCACTTTGGGAGCTCCATTTCAAGTATCACCACTGTGGTATCAGTTGTATTCTCTTCGGTATCACCTGCCTCATCCACAACATTACTGGCAAATAAAATTAATGAAAGTGGGATGAGATTGTGGACAAGGTCGATAGTATAAATGGGCCACTTGATTGTACTTGCCATTCCAGACCAAAAGGTGCCCGCTTTTTTTTGGTTGTAATGCTAGCCCTGACCTCAGCACTGGACATTTGACACCTATGCAGATATTTGGGGGGTATATATATAAAGATAAAAGTGAAACAATTCTGGGAAAATTTATCAAATTGATTTAAAGGAGAAGTAAACTTTTATTATGAAAAATATTTAATATAGGGTTTTTACTGTTTAGTAAAATAAGGGTACTCCCACTGCTGAGAGATGCATATTTACAGTTACCATAGTTTAAACCTGTGGGTTTTTTACATTAGCAGTGCCCTCTTGTGGTCAGACTCCAATTAATAATTTTGTTACATTCAAATTGAGAGGAAAGTCAGTGACAAGCAGTTCTCCATAGAATGTGATAGACACTGCTGAGTCACTTCCTGTCAGTTAGAACTATCAGGAAGTAAATGCACAGTAAATTCACTTCCTGATTATTTGAACTGTTATAACATTTGAATAAAACAGCTGACAACAGTGGGAATACTCTTGGCTTACTCAACAGGAAAAGCTCTATAAAACAAAGATTTTCATTAAAAAGTTTACTGCTCCTTTAAGTGGGTGGTTTAAACCTCCTGGACTTATAGCTATGTCTCCAGTGTATTGCATTAACCCTTTCAAATCATTGGGGGGAAAGGGTTATTTGTTGGTTTTCCCCACTTTTCTCTTTAAACAAATGCCCATTACAAGGCGTCATAATTCTCTTGCTAGGCTTTCAAAATTTGCCATGGTTACCTGTTTTTCTTCATGCTTTGCTAAATGAATGAAATATTTTAGGATGGTTAAACGTGATCCTAGAGGTGTCACTTGTTCTGGAAGATGAATGGAACCTTGATCATCTTCCTCACATGCACCTTCTAGACCAGAGTAGGTTTCTGAAGAACTGCGACCTTAATTCATCAAAGGATAAGATGAAACAATGTTAATGTTCACTTCTACTAGTATATTATACATGTATATTACAATTTTATTAGAGTAAAAAGTATTTTTAGAAAATATTTTCTAATATCTAAAGGATTATTTTAAATGATATGTGGATTTATGACCGGAAATGTAATCGACCACTGAAATAAATAACATATTCAGCTGGGGGGTCTGAAATACATTAGTGTCTTCCTATAACAGCAAAGAATTCATGTCTTTGACACACAAATAGAAATTAAGTATGTAAAAGAGAACGTTATCAAAATATGCAAAAAGAGAAAAAAACAAGAAGGGGCACCTGTAGTGTATTACCAGATTGGCAAATAAGTAATCAGTGATGGTAAATAGTTTGTCTATCTAATTAGATCGTTTGATAGAGTCTACTTCACTTGGATTATTCAGAGTGCTACTTTTTTGACTACAAGGTCCTGACGGACTCAACCAATCAGATACCGTAGTTACGGTTTAAATTGTGGTTTAAATTGTAACTGTTTGTAGCCGTTCTGTTTGCTCAATTGCTTATTCTATACAGGCAACTAAAGGTTGATAAAGCAGTTTATACACTGCGAAACGCATACCCCCTAGTGCCTTTTTAATAGATATATTTACTTTTTATAGTTCAGAACGGCTTTCTTTCCTACTTATTTTATTTTATTTCTTGTTTCTATTGGTTTTACAATTTGGATTGTGGAGAACATTTAGAGTTCCACTTTCTGTATCTTGAGACCCGTTTGGGAGGTGGTGGTGGATGCTGAAACAGTGAGGACGTATACCCTAGCAGGGACGGGTAAAATACCCTGCAAGTTTGTTTAGTTGGTGACCGGTGTATGCCTGATTATCAACAATCGTGTAATGTGAATTTATCTGTTGTACATTCATTGATTACTTATTTGCCAATCTTTTAATACACTGTAGGCGCCCGTTCTTGTTTTTATCTCTTTTTTCATATTTCGTACTTCCACCCTGTGGATGAATTTTGGTGAAGTGGAGCAGCTTGAATGTACTGCTAGAGGGGGGTGGTTTTAAACATATCCCCTAAGCCACATTTGTGTAGTGTCAGCTACTTGCCCTGTAAGTACACTACAACTGGTGGTGGTTGGTGAATTCATTTTGGTTACATTAAAGGAGCAGTAAACTTTTTTTGTGAAAAAATATATATTGTAGGGTGTTTCCTGTTGAGTAAAATAAGTGTACTCACACTGCTAATAGATGCATATATTTCCAGAGTTATTACTGTTTAAACCTGTGTTTTTTTATATTAAAAGTGCCCTCTAGTGGTCAAATTCCAATTAGTAATTCTGTTACATTCTAATGGAGAAGAAAGTCAGTGACTTACAGTTCTCCATAGAATGTGTTAGAAACTGTCAAGTCACTTCCTGTCAGTTAGAACAAACAGGAAGTAAACACAGTAAATTCACTTCCTGGTTATTTGAACTGTTATAAAGTTTGAATAAAACAACTGACAGCGGTGGGCGTGACCTTGTTTTACTCAGCAGCAAAAGCTCTATAGCATACACATTTTCATACAAAAAAGTTTACTACGCCCTCTGGGTTTTTTTTCTTTTTTCTAAAGTTATCAAAATATAAGTGTCTTCAATAAAATGTGGCTTAATAGGTACAAGGCAAGCCTGTCCGGTATGTTCCTTCCTTTTCATTCAAGTGATTAGTCAATAAGTACTATGACAATAAGTACTAACAGAAAACTAATAAATGAGCAACTTGATAAGGAAGACCATGGAACTGTCTTATTTGTAGCTGACATTTAATTGATTTTAAAGTGATAACAACCCTGCAAATTTCACTTGTAATAAGCACTATAACTATGCCCCCTCTAAATATCGTACATATAGTCAGCTGGAAAGTGTTACTTGATCCGTTTTAGTGTAATAATTGAATATCTCAGGTTACCAGTATCAACTAAAATTCCAATACATGTTATACCGATACTATGTTAACCCTTTGGATGCTATTCAGGACCTCTCTAGCATCTACAACATTCTAATGGAGAAGAAAGTCAGTAACTTACAGTTCTCCATAAAATGTGTTAGAAACTGCCTGTCACTTCCTGTCAGTTAGAACTATCAGGAAGTAAATACAGTAAATTCACTTCCTGGTTATTTGAACTGTTATAAAGTTTGAATAAAACAACTGACAGCGGTGGACGTGACCTTGTTTTACTCAAGGGGTTAAATGGTTTGATAATGTTGTATATTTCATTTGTAAGCAAAGCACAATGCTTGAGAACCACTGCTGTACTCTGATGTATTCACATTTTAACACTATTTTTCATGAACATATTCATGTAAGGGAAAAACAAATAGCTTTTTTATAATAACCTCAACTTAATTTTACTATAGCTAGAAAACCCTTTGCTCACTGAATGGTAATATTAATCCTTTAATGACCAGGGAAGGGTGCAATATGTTGCGCACACACCAATGGTCCTTAAAGGGTTAATCAGGTTTATGCACTCAGCAAGCTTCAGATTGAAAAAACTGTCAGCAACTATCATGTCCTCCTCCATGGAAATCATATCAAGAAGTGATAGAAGATGTTACCTCTTGAGCAAAAGGCGTAACCCTTTGAGTGCCAGCGGGGTACGCAACGCATTGCAGAGCAATGCGTTGCATACCCGTCTGGCACTCAAAGGGTTAATGACAAAATTAATTGGGGTTGTGTAATGTGAATGGGAGTGTTATTATTTGAAGGTGCTTGTTCTCCTTTAAATGTCATTGACCCTTTCACTATGTTTAAAATACAATGTACTACTCCCTGGAGAACTTTATATCTTCAGTTATCTCTTACATGGTAGATATGTGCCCATTCTATTAGTAATACACTATTCTCCCCTTTCATGTCTGAAATTGTGACCAGGAAACACAAAGGACTCCTGGGTCATTCTGTATAGGGAAATGTTGTACCTGGCATAACCTGGTTAAGCTTTGCTCTCTTCTGAGCATTTCTGTACTTGTCATACTGACTCTGGATCCAAGAAACCTTTCCATCGGAAGCCATGTGATCACACTATAAAACAAAAGCATTTGAATACCATGAAACATAATTTAAATATGCCATTTTTTATTTCAAGTAATATTCAAGGAATATTAACGTTTTCATTATATATATATATATATATATATATATATATATATATATATATATATATAATATGTATCATGATGATATCATAAGCACTCTTCGTGATATTTATGCCAGCAAATCTTTCATCAGCACCCAGGCATGTAACCTTTTGAAGCGTGAGTGCTTCCTACATTGCAGTGTTTTATATATATATATATATATATATATATATATACTATCAATGTGGGTCATGTTATGACCATTGGGTGTACATGTGTGAAATGTAGACACACTGATAAACACAGACATATGCAACACACAGTGAGCGCCAGAAACATGCAAAAGACATGCACACGCATATGTACACAGACCGGAGATGCACGCATGTACATACATATGTAACAGAGATGTATACACACGCAACATACATGCGCAGGCACACATGCGTGCAACAGACATGCTCACACACAGGTAACAGATATGCACACACACACACACATGCAACAGACATATGCACACACGCTACAGACACACACACACGCTACAGAAACATGCACACGCTACAGACACCAGCACACACACACTACAGACACACGCACGCTACAGACACATGTACACACACACTACAGGCACACACAGCAGACACACACACAACAGACACATGCAGACACACGCGCACAACCGATGTACGCACACACACGCAACAGACATACAGACACACACATGCAACAGACATACACAGACATGCAACAGATATACACAGACATGCAACAGACATACACACACACACACGTGGAACAGACACGCACAGACAAACAACAGATACACAGACATGCAACAGATACACAACAGATACACAGACACGCAACAGACATACACGCACAGAGGGGACACTGACACAGTGATAGGCACCCCCCGTGTGTGAAAGTTCTGGCCAATGAGGGAATTTGGGTTAAAAGTGGGTGGGGCTAAATCTCGAGTAGGGTGTGGGGCTACACAACCCTGTGCAGTCAGTGGGTCAAGAGTGTACCTAATGGCTGCCTGTCCTCTGTGTTGCATGGCAAATGATGACACTCACAAAATAATTCAGCAATCAGGGCCTACCTAAAAGGGATAGTAATACTTAAAATGTAAAAAAAAATATGTTGTAGGGTTTATCCCCCTGAGTAAAACAAGCGTACCCCCACTGCTGAGAGGTGTTTTATTCAAAAGTTATTCATTTTCAAACTTTAATTTTTTAGGTGCAATATCACAGTGGCCTGAAATTGTACAGTGGCGCTGTTGCTACACCATCCTATGGAGATTTATGGTCAACTGACCAGAGTTGTCCATAGGATCGTGTAGCAACAGCGCCACTGTACAATTTCAGGCCACTGTGATATTGCACCTAAAAAATTAAACTTTGAAAATGAATAACTTTTGAATAAAACACCTCTCAGCAGTGGGAGTACTCTTGTTTTACTCAGGGGGATAAACTCTACAACATATTTTTTTTTACATTTTAAGTATTACTATCCCTTTAACACCATTTTGCTCCCCTGGTACTGCAGCTTCCCTTCAGTGGCTGTACTACAGGTCGTGCTGAGGTCACTGGGAGTCAGAGTGAGTGACTATGTGGTGTGTGTGTGTCATATTTCTTTCTGGTTTTGTGTGTGTGTGTATTTGGAGCTGTGTGTGTGTTTAGTGCTGTGTGAGTGGGGCATTTGTGTGTAATACCTGGGAACTTTTACTTGTGGAGCCCCTCATGTGGTGCTGATGTGGAGAGAGCAATGAGGGAATTTGGGTTAAAAGTGGGTGGTGCAAAATCACAAGTAGGGGACGGGGCTTAACCGAAATGTGAAAAAGTGTTAGTAATAGGCTGGGGAAGGAGGGGAAGTGGGAGGGAAATGTAAGTTTACAGTGTGATGGGTTTGAACACACTCCCTGAGGGGTAAAACTTGATACACAACCCTGTGGCAGTCAGTGGGTTAAGTGTGTACCTGATGGCTGCCTGTCCTGTGTCTTGCATGGCAAACGCTGACAGTCAAGAAATAATTCAGCAATGAGGGCCTACCTTAAGCCTTTGAGTGCCATTTTGTTACCCTGGTGCTGCACTACAGGTCCTGCTGAGGCCACTGGGAGTCAGAGTGAGTGACTGTGTGTGTGTCAGCCATATTTCTTTCTGGTTTTGTGTGTTTGTGTACGTGCTCTGTGTGTATTTGTGGTGCTATGTGTGCTTATTTGCTGGTGTGTATGTGTGGTCACTGGAAGATTTTTCTTTGAAAAGTTATAACAGCTCATTATGATTTATATTTTGTATGTTTCATCACACAGAGAAAAATGGTGGCCAAAAGTTATTTTTTTTTATAAAGTAAGTACCAGAACACTACTGGTTATCCTTGACTGAGAGGTTTATATTTTACTGGGTCTGTTTCTTTCTTCATCGAGTCATCCATCAGAAGCAAACCCCAAAAGCACAACTGGTTATAAAAATTGGAGCATCAAAAGTTAACCCTTTGAGTGCCAGAGGGGTACGCAACATATTGCAAAGCAACTGCACATTAGAGGACAAGTTAAAAAAATTCCCCAAATTGTCTGAATTAGACTTACAACTCCTTGAATACTAGAGTGGCATCCAACGCATTGCTTCAAGGGGGTTAAAAAGCCATTTAAATGAATGAGAGTTTCAGTTTGTTCCCTAGAGTACAGTTGGTTTGTTTTAGAGTTGCTCATCATGGTCTTCCTGTATATGTATCATGGTGCCCGTGATTTGTGCTGCTCTGTGTCTATCACCTGCTGAGTATTCGTGATTGGCTGTCTGTCATTAGCCCTCCTCACACAGCCTTTTTAAACCCAAGTTGAGCACTTCCAGGTTGCCCTTTTGTGGTGTCTCTGACTCCACTCTGCCTGACCTGCTTGTCAGATCTCTGGGCCTGTTTCCAGTGTTCCTGTATGCTACGTTCTGGTGTTCCAGTGTTCCTGTACATTAACGTTCCGGTGTTCCAGTGTTCCTGTACGTTAATGTTCCGGTGTTCCAGCGTTCCTGTATTCTAACGTTCAGGTGTTCCAGTGTGCCTGTATTCCGGGGTTCCTGTGCTCCAGCACTGCGCGGGTTAACCTGTACGAGTTCCTGAGTCTCGCGCTCCAGCTGTCGCTCCGGCGACATTGTTCTCCTCACTATTGCATACACATTGTTGGCTCCAGCGTGCGGACGCTGGTTTGTTCTACTAAACCTGGTTGCGATATACATTGTAGGTTCCAGCGTGCGGACGCTGGTTTGCTCCACTAAACCTGGTTGCGATATACATTGTTGGTTCCAGCGTGCGGTCGCTGGTTTGCTCCACTAACCTGGTTGCGATATACATCGTTGGTTCCAGCGTGCGGACGCTGGTTTGCTCCACTAAACCTGGGGTTGCAATATACATTGTTGGTTCCAGCGTGCGGTCGCTGGTTTGATCCACTAAACCTGGTTGCGAAATACATTGTTGGTTCCAGCGTGCGGACGCTGGTTTGCTCCACTAAACCTGGTTGCAATATACATTGTTGGTTCCAGCGTGCGGTCGCTGGTTTGCTCCACTAAACCTGGTTGCAATATACATTGTTGGTTCCAGCGTACGGACGCTGGTTTACTCCTTGAACCTGGTGGCGCTATTTACCATTAGTCCCAATGTGCGGACGTTGGTTTGCTCCTGAACATCCAGTACTGTGGTCAGTCGCTGTCCACTTCCTTGCAGTTGTCTGATTATCCCTGGCTACAGACTTCTGCTGAGTAAGACCTCTAGACTTATGCTCTCTGCTGTCTTAGTCACCTAACAGCTGGTCTATTTGCTCAGGCTGCCCTGCCCGGTATTGGTGAGGCCGGTAGAACCGTGACGTTACCATCCTGTAGGTTGCCTCACCCGGTATTGGCAGGGCCGGTAGAGCCTACTATAGTACCTCCTTGGGCTGCCCTGCCCGGTATTGGTAAGGCCGGTAGAACCTTGTATCTCATCATCTTAAAGGTTGCCTTACCCGGTATTGGCAGGGCCGGTAGAGCCTACATTCAGCATCCCATTGGGCTGCCTTGCCCGGTATTGGTAAGGCCGGTAGAACCGGAATTATCATCTCACGGTTGCCTTACCCGGTATAGGCAAGGCCGGTAGAGCCTGTCATTAATACTGTCACTTGGGTTGCCTTGCCCGGTATTTAGGCAAGGCCGGTAGAACCTTTTGTATGTTCTATTGATGTTATATTGTTATGTATGTTTACCCTACAGGGACTGCCTTTAACTTTTAATAAAGTTAAATTTTACCAAACCTTAAGTCTGAGAGTCTTCAAAAACTGTGACAATATGTCCCATACTGTCCTGATGTGTGTTTTGCTCTCCTGCCTTGTCTATACATCACTTCCTGTTATCTTAATAGTGATACTCTGAGGTCCTCTATATTGTATCTATAACTGACAGTGAAGTCACTTTCCTCTCTCTGTCTGTGTTGCGTATATATATATTTTCACACTATATCACTTCTCCATAAATGTGGTAGGTATGTATGTTTTCATGTGTGTTTCCATGAGGTGTAGGTGTGTATGAGGGATGTGTCTGTGAGAGGTAAGTGTGTGTGTGTGTGTGTGTGTAAGGGATGTATCTGTGAGAGGTGTGTGTGTGTGTTAGAGGTGTGTGTGTGTATATGAATGTGAGAGTTGGATTTGTCTGTGAGAGGTGTGTGTGGGTGTGTGAGGGATGCGTCTGTGAGAGCTGTGTGGGTGTGTGAGAGGTATATGTGTGTGTGTGTGTGAGGGATTTGTCTGTGAGAGGTGTGTGTGTGGGGGGGGTGTTTGTGAGAAGTGTGTGTGTGTGTAAAGTCTATATGTGTGTGTATGAGGAATCTGTATGTGAAACATATGTACTTGTGTGTGTAAGGGATGTATCTGTGAGAGGTGTGTGTGGGTGTGTGTGTTAGAGGTATGTGTGTAGGTGTGTGTGTATGAATGCGAGAGTTGGATTTGTCTGTGAGAGGTGTGCGTGGGTGTGTGAGTGATTTGTCTGTGAGAGGTGTGTGTGTGTGTATGATGGGGGTGTCTGTGAGAGAGGTGGGTGCATGCATGTGAGGTGTGTTTGTGAGGTGTGTGCATGTATGAGGGATGCATCTGTGAGAGGTGTGTGTGGGTGTGTGAGAGGTATATGTGTGTGTGTGTGTGTGAAGGATTTGCCTGTGAAAGGTGTGGGGGAGGGTGTTTGTGAAAAGTGTGTGTGTAAAGTCTATATGTGTGTGTATGAGGGATCTGTATGTGAAACATATGTACTTGTGTGTGTGTATGTGTGTGTGATGTGATAACATTGGGGTGGGGACAGACAACTGACAATCTGAATCAAGAAATACCAGTAAAGCCTTTCCTATCACTCCCCCCATCCCAGGAAGTCCTCTGACCAACTGTAGTGAAGCACAAGCCTGTTATCCCCACATATATGAGATCTTTTGTGGAGGAAGACCTGTCTGCCCCACTTTATTTATGTACTCACCAGATGGATGATCATTGCTCCTTCCAGAGCAGAAAGTTCTAAGTACAATATGCAAGACTGCCCTCAATCTGTTGTACTGACTTTGCTTTTTTTGAAGAGCAGTAGCAAGGCAAGACAATATATAGCAATAGCACAAAAGTTTGCTGGGGCCCCATATTTGCAGGATGCATTCCCTGTGATATAGGTGTGGTTTCCTCACGGGTTAGCTCCCTATGCAATCACATATTGTGCACCCCAAAGGCTGGCCCTATATGTGCTTCTATTAATGTATCAAGAGATCTCCTTCCTGCTTGAATGCTTAAAACATGATCAAGGCATTGCTTTGCAGGGTACATCCTTGAAGACACCTTTAGCAGGAGAACGATTTCTTGATACATTAATAAATCCAAATCCAACAGCTCCAGCTGGGCACCCCCTGCAGTTAGGAGCTACAGGGTACTGCCTATGTCACCTATATAGTCAGATCGACCCTGCAATTCTTTATTAGGCCAGGAACATCCAAACAAATACGCGGGGGTCAATTGCGTTCCTGGTACATGGCCAATACTGGCCTTCATGTAACATCTGAAAATGTAGTTTAATACTGCCTATTGGCCTTACGTATTAAAGGAAATTGGAGTGATTCTGTGGTAAACCATCTGTACCAAAGAGGACAAAGAAAAATTCTACTTGAAGCTTTTAACCTAGTGAACGCTACATACAAGCAATGCATTGGAGACCTCTGTAGCACTTAGGGGGTTAAGAGTCCCACTTAAATGAAATGCATTCTGGGAATGCTCACTCCTTCCCTATGGGGCAGCTGGTTTGTGTCAGAATTGCTCCAGTTTGCATTGACATAAAAGGACATTTGTGTCATGTTAGCCACAAGACAAGCAGATCTCTTGGAGATCTCGGCTATTTTATATCTGAAAATAGTGAAGAACCTTTTCCTCCTGGTGCTACTCAAAAGAGATTGCCCCGCAGTCTGGTAGGATTACCGATATCCTTGACTTCCTCCAAGGAGACTTTGTAAGGGTCATCAACCCGAAACACTGAAAGCTCAAGTATCCGCTGGGGTCCCTGAAAAACTCATTGGTGGTGGATCTCCTTTTATCCACAGATTTTTAAAGGTTATCTGCAGACTTAAACTACACAAGTTGGAGCCAATGGTTCCTTTGGACCTTAACCTAGTCCTCAGCAAGTATCTGACCCTGAAGATGATGTTTCTTATTGCCATCACCTCTGGTAGATGAATCAGTGAGATTCTGACTTTCCATAAAGATCCATATCTGGTGTTCCATGCAGACCAAGTAGTTCTTCAGCTTCTGCCAGAATTCATTCCTAAAGTCTGCTCCACTTTCCACCATTCTCAAAGAAGTGGTTTTACCCTCCCTTGACCTGGATCCAGCTACCTCTACAGACAGTCATCTACTGTCTTTAGACAAGCGGTGCCTTCAAATATATTTGGCATGCTCCAAGGATTGGCGGCAGTTGTCATCTCTATTGCTTGCTTAATCTGGCTCCTCCAAAGGCAAAGGAGCTTTCAAAAAGGCCATTGCTCGTTGGATCAAGCGATCCATCTTTCTGGCATATGAAGCATCAGGAGTGGATCATCCATCCTCCTTATGAGCTCATAAAAATTGAGGCATGGTAGCTTCCTTGGTATAAAAAGCATAGTCCTCTCCGGAGCAGATTTGCAGAGCGGTCATTTGGAAGAGTGTCCACACCTTCTGCAAGTATTATTGTCTGGACTTCCTTCAGCCAAAGAGGACTGTGGTCAGAAAGCCTTCAGGCAGCAGACGCTTAACTGTTGTTTCCATCTTTATTTTCTTTGGTACTTCTACAGTGGTGTGCTGTCGGAGATGGCAAAGAAAGACAAAATGCCTACTTACCTAATAATTATTTCCTTGTATATCACAAGGCAGCACATGGGTCTTCCCACCCTAATAAACTGAGTTTGTGTTTGGCATCATTTTGATGTCCGGTTGATTCTTTTCCTCTTCTTAGTTATTAAGTAATGGTATTGTGGGTGGGACTCGAGGGTTCTCTTTATAGGCTGGTCACTAACGCTGCTCTTGTTTTCCTCTTCTGGGTGGGAGACTAATCCTCCACTGGTGTGCTGCCTTGGGACATACAAGGAACAGGAATTCCCAAGTAAGGGAATTCTCTCTTTTTAGATGTTAATGTTCCTTTTAATGGAACTGTCAAGCCCTTCAGTGCTAATGAGATCCCCGATGCATTGCGAGGCAATGCATTGCAGACATCTTCAACATTCAAGGGGTTAAAAGCCCCATTTAAATCAGTTGGAAGTTTTATTTGTCCCCTTTCACCCTTTGAGTGCAATGCATTGCTTTGCACTAAGGCAATTTGTTTGCTCCAGAACTGCTCCTATTTTGTGGCTAGATTTAAAGGGGAACTGTCACCTCTATAAAAGTTCTCCTCATCGTAATGTTCCTATTGAGTTCAACTGTAAGCGTTTTTTTTTTATTTATTTAATGCAGGATATCCCAAGATTTAACATTTTAAAAATGAGCCGGTGACGTGGGTTCTGTATCTTCTGTATCGCAACCTGTCAATCTTCATCTCTTCCCCTCCCCAGTAGTGTTTCGTTCCCACCTCCTCCAATGACTGAGTATTTCTCCTTGTGAGCTGGAGTGCGCTCATTGTCCCACAGCCTGTCCTGGATCCACATCACTCATTTTTACAATGTTAAATCTCAGGATATCCAGTATTAAATGAAGAAAAAAAAATGGATTACAGATTAACTCAACAGGAATATTACTAGGGGTGCACCGAAATTTCGGTGGCCGAAATGTTTCGGCCGAAAATGGCCTTTTCGGCAAAAAGCCGAAATAAAAAAAATGGCCGAAAATCCTTGGCACTGGATTAGATGTTGTCAGCCCGCATCATCACGCGCCCCTGCGGGCCGTGATGACATACAGACAGAGAAGAGGGCAGAGGCACCGGAAGAGAAGCGCTTGCTGCCAGCAGACTGATCGTTACTGTCTGGCAGCAAGCGCTTCTCTTCCAGTGCCTCTGCCCTCTTATCTGTATGTATGTCATCACGGCCCGCAGGGGCGAGTGATGATGCGGGCGGGCAGGAGGGAACTCAGAGCCAGCCAGCCACAGGGGACCGGGAGAAAGAGAGGTACAAAGGGGAGAAAGTGAGGCACAAGGGAGAGAAAGAAGTACATGGGGGAGAAAGAGGCACTAGGGGGAGAAAGTGAGGCACAAGGGAGAGAAAAGTACATGGGGGAGAAAGAGGCACAAGGGGGAGAAAGAGAGGCACAAGGAGGAGAAAGAGAGGCATAAAGAAGTACATGGGGGAGAAAGTGAGGCACAAGGGGGAGAAAGAGAGGCACAAGGGAGAGAAAGAAGTACATGGGGGAGAAAGTGAGGCACAAGGGGGAGAAAGAGAGGCACAAGGGAGAGAAAGAAGTACATGGGGGAGAAAGAGAGGCACAAGGGGTAGAAAGAAGTACAAGGGGGAGAAAGAGGCACATGGGGGAGAAAGAACTACATGGGGGAGAAAGAGGTACAAGGGGGAGAAAGAGGCACATGGGGGAGAAAGAAGTACATGGGGGAGAAAGAGGCACTAGGGGGAGAAAGTGAGGCACAAGGGGGAGAAAGTGAGGCACAAGGGAGAGAAAAGTACATGGGGGAGAAAGAGAGGCACAAGGGGGAGAAAGTGAGGCACAAGGGAGAGAAAAGTACATGGGGGAGAAAGAGGCACAAGGGGGAGAAAGAGAGGCACAAGGAGGAGAAAGAGAGGCATATAGAAGTACATGGGGGAGAAAGTGAGGCACAAGGGGGAGAAAGAGAGGCACAAGGGAGAGAAAGAAGTACATGGGGGAGAAAGTGAGGCACAGGGGGGAGAAAGAGAGGCACAAGGGAGAGAAAGAAGTACATGGGGGAGAAAGAGAGGCACAAGGGGTAGAAAGAAGTACATGGGGGAGAAAGAGGCACATGGGGGAGAAAGAAGTACATGGGGGAGAAAGAGAGGCACAAGGGGTAGAAAGAAGTACAAGGGGGGAGAAAGAGAGGCACAAGGGAGGAGAAAGAAGTACATGGGGGGACAAAGAAGTACATGGGGGAGAAAGAGAGGTGCATAGACCCCATAGTAAAATAATAACAATGATGCATGTTAACTGTGTAAAGTTTTTTATTCTACTGTTTGTTTTTAACACTCAGTTTGTTCATTAAATAATGAAAAATTAGCATATTGTTTTTTTTATCCGATTAATCGAAAAAATAATCGGCCAACTAATCGATTATCAAAATAATCGTTAGTTGCAGCCCTAGTAATCCTAGTACTGAGCAGCCGCGCTACGTCACAACGTAGCTAGCGCGGGCTGCTTAAAATCAACAGACACAAAAAAAACAGCTAGGTGGTAAGCTGTTACCACAGTGCTCCCCTGCTGCTGCTTTTGGACATTTTCCGTGCCGAGAGTGACAGGAGACCCTGAGTGGCTGCTGTTGATGCCCAGCCTGCATTCCTCTGCTGGACCATAGAAGAGGTATTGGTAATACACATCCAAAATACCAAAAATGTTTAGAAGAACTAAAAGCTATAGAAAAAATAAATAATAATAATAAAAAGCCACACTAGATGTAAAAGGATAATTTTATAAAAACCTTTTTCAAAGTCAAGGTTTAAATACATTCATAATGCATATTTTAAAACCCTATCTCTGACTTTGAACCAGTTTTGACAAAATTATCTTTTAAAATTTGTTTTTGTTTGTAAAATAGAAACATCTTGGCCATTAATGGGCAGTCATAAGAATCTCATTTCTCCACTACCAGAAATGAGATTCTTATGTTTGCCCAACCCTGGCCAAAATATTTTTTTTCCTTTTTACAAACAAAAACATAATATAACAGGCTAAGTTTATGAAAACTTTTTAAAAGTCAGGGTTACGGTTTTAAAATATGCATTAAAGTCATTTTCGGTTTCGGTTTTCGGCCAAGTGCATCCTGACGTTTTGGTTTCGGTTCAAAATTTTCATTTCAGTGCACCCCTAAATATTACTATGGAACTTTTATAGAGGTGAGACTTCCCCTTTAAGCTCCTTTAGGCCTCACTTTGTATTTCATCAGGTCCTGATACTTTATTCACTGTAACTTTTTCCAATCTCCTTTAGTCCACAGTAAGACATTGCACTTGATGGAGGAAACACTGTGATTCTGTCCTAAATTGTCTTTGTTGTTCCTTTAGTAAGAGATCAGCTTAGGGCAGATTCATACATCTTTGGGAAATATATAAGGCAATTATTTTGAAAGTGATTTGGATGTTAACCCCTTTCATGTCACAGGGGAATCCAGATCTTTTTATTGACATCCTCTCTAGTATCTAAGGAGTTGAAATGATGGCGCTCAAACACTGCACTGCAGTTTCACGCTTAAGATTCCCTATCATTGCTTAAAGTGAACAACTGTGCTGCCACCTGCTGGCACTGTAAAACATGGAGCTCAGCCTGTTGTTAACCGCAACAACTATGGGGAGCTTTATTTAACTCGTTAAGGACCAGACAGGTGTGCAAGGCATTGCTTCGCAATGTGTTGTGCACTCCCCTGTCCCTTAAAGGTTTAAAACATTACCTTTTCATTTTAAATATATGTTAACCCCTTAAGCATTGAGGGCTGTGAAATGCATTGTGAAGCAATGCATTGCACATTCTTCTGGTCCTCAAGGGCTTAAAGGGATAGTAATATTTCAGAACAAAAGCAGCTCCAATTAATCTTCATAGTATTTGGGCCATGGAGAGTGCTATTTCAATGCTGTCAGAGTTGTAGTTCAAGAGTAATTGAATGATAAAGTATCCCACTCCCGTCCCTTTTACTGATGTAACACTGCTCACCTTAGAGCAGCAAGACTGTTTGGATGAATCACAGGGAGGGACAATCTTCAGTGATCATAAGGGAAAACCTGTCAATGGGGGCAGGGCTTTCATCGCTCTCACAGTAAGAAGATTGTCCCTTGCTGTGACCTGTCTGATCTGTGGACCAAATTCCACATCTGAGGGGAGGTGGCTTACACTAGGTAAAAGGGGCGGGAGGGGGTTACTTTATCATTCAATTACTCTTGAGCTACAACTCTGACAGTATTGAAATAACACTCTCCATGGCTCAAATACTATGAAGATTAATTGGAGCTGCTTTTATTTTGAAACATTACTATCCCTTTAAGGAGATGGAACTGTCTGGGCTTCTTTTCAGTCCGCAAGGGTGATGATTTTACTTGTGCTCTTTTCTTATTGCATTAGTAGCGATGAATAAAAGCACAGCGACCTGACTGCCAAATGTCCAAAAAAATAAAAAAAATAAATAAATCAGAAAACGATACATTGCTCTTATTTCAAACAGTGTATATAACATTTACACAATGTAACAATCTACACACTACTCACAGACCAAACAGGCAGAAAGGATGGCAGGTAGAATCTACTAAAAGCAGCACAGGCAATATCATATATCTCCAGGTATGTAGTGTAAATAACACTAAATGAATGATAGCAATAGTGCCAGTGAATAAACAGTGTATTTTATTAAACTTTTGCGTGCCAGAGGGGTATGCAACGCATTGCGAAGCAATGCGTTGCGTACCCCTCTGGCACTCAAAGGGTTACTGATTATAAACAAGAAGCAGTGTGAATGAGCAAAGGAGATGTGCAAAAACAGAATGAAAAGAAAAGCTCACACGGCTAACTCACCATAATATTTACATATAATAAATGAAATAAAAAAGGGAGACCAAGTGGATAAAGTATAGATAGCAGCAAGGAATTAGAGGGCTCTCCAGACCCCCAAATATTAGGCCGAAACCTAATGTGCAAAAGTAAAACTAAAAAACAGACCTGCTCTCCTCCATACAAATTGTGCAAATGTGTGCCCTGTATAAGGCATTTATTATACCACTGTTATTAAATATGAGGCTTTCATTCATACTTTGGCCAAAGTATGTTTAAAGCGGAACTACCACCTATTAGAAACATGGCCCCAAATAATTACCCATCTGGTGACTAGCTGCTCAGTAGCTCTAGTTGCCAGAATTATTATCTGGTTAATGAGAATTATACACTGCTCCTGGACTGACAGGCAGGAATCAGCACAGACATCTTATTACTGCGTTAATGAGAATTATACACTGCTCCTGGACTGACAGGCAGGAAACAGCACAGACATCTTTCCATAGTGACGTCTGTGCTCCTGCGCTGTCAGTCCCAGCTGGCTCTAAGAGGCATTCCTAGGAGCCATTCGGCTCCAAAAGGGACTGACAGCGCAGGCGCGCAGATGTCACTATGGAACGATGTCTGTGCTGTTTCCTGCCTGTCATTCCCGGAGCAGTCTACAAATCTCATGAACGCGGTAATAATCCTGGTGACTAGAGCTACCGAGCAGCTAGTCGCCAGATGGGTAATTATTTGGGGCCATGTTTCTAATAGGTGGTAGTTCCGCTTTAAGCTTGCCCACACCATCACGGTACCCCAGAATCAGGCAAGTCCTATCTAACATACACATTTTAACCCTATCTAAATTAAAAACATTCCCATACAGCTTTTAAAATTCTGTGAAAAAGGCTCACCTGATATCAAACTTTGCTGGCCTGCAGTGAGTGGGTACAAGTCCAAGAAGACCACCAGCCCTATTTATAGGCCTACTCCTCCCACCCCACAGGCCACGTAGGGTTTGAATATTACTTTGATTACAAACAGACATGGTGCATACAAGACAAAACCGTCCAGTGACCATGCATTTAACAAACTTTAAATGAAAGATAGCAATAGTGCCAGTGAATAGGAATATGCCTATAAAGAGGGCTGGTGGATTCACAGTCTTCTTGGGCTTATACCCACTCACTTCAGGCCTACACATTTTGATTATTTATCACAGAATTTAAAGCTGTACGGTACTTGTTTGTAATGTAGGTTTCCTGTATAATCAAGCCATGTTACTTCCTACGCGTTAATTTACAAGAAATCCTCAGGGAATGTTTTTAATTTAGATAGGGTTAAAATGTGTGTATTCAATAGGACTTGCCTGATATTGGGGTACCATGACATGACGGGACACTGGGAGAAATGGATGACTGCTCATACCTTTTATCCAGTCCCTGTTAAAAATGAACCAGTTGAGCACAAATTTTGACAGGAAAACCTGTAAAAAGATGCATTTTTCCCCTCTTCCATTTGCTCATTTTATTATAACAAAAGAAATGGTGGATTATCCATATAAATATGGTATCAAGAGAAAGCCCTACATATGCTTAAAAAATGGGATATCATTTGTATGGTGAACTAAATGAATTAGAGGAAAATATGGTTGAACAAAGGCATACTAAAAAGGCTAACCTTGTTCTTGTCCTTTAGTGCCAAAAAGCCCTCATCACTAAGGGGTTAATCTGTGCTAAGCCCACCTCTGGACGTAAATAGGTGCATTATAAACATTCAATCCACAGTATACCGGCTGTCCCTGGGCTTCTCCCCAGAACTGGTGCTGTTATCTCTGAAGAAACATAATAGAGAACGCTATTATCTCTGCGAAAATATTTCAGTAAGAAGAGTGAATCTTTTGGGAATATGAGACAGGCTGTGGTACAAACCTCAGTACAGCTCAGTAGCCTGGAGCTATAAAGTAATTGCTATGTTCATGTAGACAGTAAACAGTTGCTACCTTTGACACTGGCCTTCAAATATTTGACCTTGCCTAGACCTTGCCTTGCAGCTTACCATGGAGTCAAGAAAATATGTCCTTGCTTCTTTGAAAATTCCTGTCTCTTGACAGTAGTCTTACTGATTACGAATAATGAAGGATTCCAAGACAGTAGCATTCATCTTATTACTTCATCAGATTAGCCCAGTCTTTTTTTAACCTTTTTTTTCCCTTAAATACACACCTGACAATTGTGTCACATTTCCAGGGACATTTCCTGGTGCTAAGTAAACAATAGGAGCGCGTGCACATCAAATCCTGACTTTTACAAATAACTGACTTATGAGAGTTGGTACCGTGTTAGCTGTAGAAATACAGGAGGCAAATATAGTTTTTGATACCTTTTATTGGCTAACTAAGCAGATTTAAATGCAAGTATTTAAGAGAGATGTTTTCATATTTATCTGTATAACATGCCTGAGGAAGAGACCTAAGGTCTTGAAAGCTTGCATTTAAATCTGCTTAGTTAGCCAATAAAAGGTATCAAAAACTATATTTGCCTCCTGACTTACTAAAAATAAAACTTCCTAGCGAGCTTAAAATAGCCTTTATTAACAGTGTTCATATGTGTATGGTCAGGAGAACAGCAAGAACTATTTCTTGGCTACATATCCTATATAAAAATTCACTAGGATGTTTGTCAGAAGCTGTCATGCGCAGTAGAGACTGCCTGAACGCACAGAATGCTGGGAGCCAAGAATGTTGGAAGCACGGAATGTTGGGAGCACAGAATGCTGAGAGCACAAAATGCTGGGAGGTATAGGAATGCTGGGAGCACAGAATGCTGAGAACAAAGAATGCTGGTAGGTATAAGAATGCTGGGAGCACAGAATGTTGAGAGCAGGGAATGCTGGGAGCACAGAATGCTGGGAGGTATAGGAATGCTGGGAGCACAGAATGCTGGGAGTTCTGTGCCGGGAGGATTCTGTGCTTTCGGCCAGTCTCTACAGTGCATGACTGCGTCAGAGGCAGGACACAGAGCAGGGCCGGCCTCTTAACCCCAAAGCAATGCTTTGCATACCCCTCTGGCACTCAAAGGGTTAAGATTACCTGGACCTTGGCCCGTGTACACGGGCATTTACAGTAGTACAAAATTCTGACTTTTACAAATAAATAACCTATGACTTACTGTAAATAAAACAGTGGGGTTTTAATTGTATGTTTCTGGATAAAGGCATGGAAAGTCCGCTTGCTCTGTCAAGGCACCCCAGATTCAGGTAAGTCCCTATCTACCCACAGTCTGTGAACATGTATTTAGTATAATGCAATTAAAAAGCAAATTTACATTTACTGTGAACAAAACCCATGTGAGGGAAATGAGGGGGGCATTTATACCTCCCCTAATCAGCTATCACCCTACTGGGGTGTTACCAACCAAGAAAGGAGGAGTCAAAACCTTCCAAAATATATACAAAATGTGTGAATTATACAAATTCCTGGCGAGCTCAAAATAACCTTTTATTATTTGTTATTAGTGTTGAAATAGTAACAAATTTGTATTGCCAGGAGAGCAGCAAGAACTATTTGTTGGCTAAACAAAAGGCAAATCTGTGCATCAAATCATGACTTTCTCAAATAAATAACCCATGACTTACTATAAATAAAATAGTGGGGTTTATCTGCATGCTTTTGGCCAAAGGCATGGAAAGTCCGCCTTCTGCGTTAGGGCACCCCAGATTCAGGCAATCCCTTTCTGCCAGTGCCTACAATCTGTGAAAATGTATTTAAAATAATGAGATTAACCCTTTAAGGACCATTGACGTGCCAGAACCGTCAAGGCGGTCCGGCACTTAACCTCTTAACGACCCTTGGCGGTCACAGTACATCATAGGTCGATCCGAGTTAACGAACCATGACGTACTATGACCGTCATGGAATTCTGGGCTCCCCCCGCGTCTGCACGCCATTCAGGGAGTCCGGACTCGAAAAAAAAAAAAGCTCAGTGGTCCTTTAGTGACCGCCGCATGCTTGCGCGGCCGGTCGTTAAGGGGTTAAGGACCAGTGACGGTCCTGGCACGGCATGGAGTTCAGGGCTCCCGGTGTGGCTGCACTCCGCTCCGGAAGCCCTGAACCGGAAGCTTTAAAAAAAAAAAAAAAGCCCCGTGGTCCTCATGTGCCGACCGCGCGTGCATGCACTGGTCGTTAAGGGGTTAAAAGGCAATTTTACCTCCATTCTGAACAAATCCTTGTGAGGGAAATTAGGTGCCGTGATGGAGCAGGCAGGCTTTCCATGCCTTTTCCTAAAAACATGCAACTTAACCCCCCTGTTTTATTTCTTATTATTATTTCTTATTATTATATGAAACATTCAGAGGGGGGAGCCAAAGAAAATAAAGAATAAAAAAGGTATGTGGAGTGGGAAAGGGTATGTAAAGCACCTCCACTAGGCTGTGACAAGATGCAACAACCTGTGCGCATTCAGCAGCAGTAGTTACACACAACCAACCACATAACCTCCCAGACCAGAATAAAGGGACTGGCAGGAGTATGGGAATCTCTGTACCTCCGTGCTGACTACAAAGAGTGGCCATTCTGTCACAGATCCAGGTCAATGTCACTATCCTGAGCTAAACTTACCTCTTTTTCCAATCGTAGCAACCAACTTCCCAAACCACTAAAGCCTTATGCAGGAAGCTAAACTGGTGCAATTCTGGAGCAAACCAACTGCACCACAGGTTGTAAATACAAAGTCCCGCTGATTTCAATGGGGTTTTCCCTAACTGAATGCTAGCAAGCTCTCCAATGCATGGAACTGTAGATTCAGCCGCCAGTACTGGTTAATTTGCATATGTATTATTTGTGGAATGTTGTGGCACTTTCTGCTAAGTGGAGCAGCTACTAGGTTCCCAACAGGTCTAGGACTTGGGCCAACCTAAAGCATTATTAGTGTACTGTTTTGTCTAACTGTGCTATTACTATATTGGCTTCTGTCCAATATTAAGTCTATGGAGGGAATGCCATGGCCGGTATTTTTTTGAAGAAAAGGTGGCAACCCTAGCTATTACATGCGCTATTGCATTCCTCCTCACCCAGTACCTAGCAATGCCTCTACTGCTGCCTTATTAATACTCATATACTTTATTACAGTCATGCTTTATGGTGACCACATGTCCCATATTGCCTGGGACAGCCCAGTGTTTTAAAAGTATGTCCCATGTCCCAAGTAGCACACTTCCAGAACAATACAATCCTGGAATGAAAATTCAGGAAGAAGAACTGCCCATTAGCTGCTGTGACATAAACTGACACCTACGCTGGACAACAAGAAAATGCACACCAAGCCCCATACCCTAGTGTAGCCTTATAGTTCAAGAAAATGGCCTTGTTGGTCTGGTAAAGCAGTGTTCAGTTCTCACTCTAGTGTTTAGAATGCTGTGCAGAGGCCATTTTTTGTAGTCCAAACATAGGAGCCACTTTCTGTTACAGCAGATGAGCATTTTCCCCCAGTGTTTAGCTCCCTGTGATGCACCAGAGAAAATGCCAGTTGAACACATGATCAGTGATGTCAGTGCACAGTCATGTGATTTAGCCTGCACACCCACATTAGTGCTATGAAGTACTGTCTCCTGCTCTCTGCAGTGTCTTTTAATGGCGGTAGCATAGGTATCGCTTTCTGTTAAATGCCAGATTTCAAAGCATTTGAAAGTTAAGGAGTCTCAAGTCCAGTGCTCTCAATTTTTTGCCATTCAGTTCAGCTAAAAAATCAAGGATTTCCAAATAGCTAGACCTCTCCACACGATGGGCCATATGTTCAAAAGAAAAGTGGAAGTGTTCTAGGACAATCCATTTGCACTATAGTGGAGGGTAAATGCCCTGACTACAGAGCCTGTTCAAATCTCAAGGTTGCAGGTTAGAATCCCGGCAGGGTTAACTTCATCTTTCAGAGGTCGATAAATAAGTACCATTGATTAGGTAATAAGAACAGTCCCACTACATTCATTACCCCTCAATTGACTCCAAATAAAAATCCTTGTGTAGGTCAATGGGAATTTGGGAATTTTTTGTTCTTCCCTAAAGTGCAGATGGATTGCCACAGAACCCCTCCACTTTTCTTTTGAACACACAGGTTTTTGAGTCACAATTTTTTTTCATTACATCCAAATCTACCAAACTGATATCTATCAAATTTGGCACTTTCATTTACTATTTGTTGATCGGTAACACTTTGAAATAACCATCTCACTCACTTACTCACTCATCTCACCCGTAAAAAGTGGATGACTTGAGAATTAGAATATCACCTTTAATGTGAAATTTTTGCCTTTCATTCACTTTTACATATAAGGTGGATTTGTTTTTCAACCACTAGATGTCATTATTGCATATATATATATATATATATATATATATATATATATATATATATATCCTAAGGAAAATGTGAAACTCACATTGAAATGTTGACACCAAGTAAACACAACCTTTTTGATAAGCACTGAGTGTGCCAGCTCTTTTTTCTATATTTATTGTATGGACTCCCATGCGGCTGTGGTACCCAGGCATTCACCATGATAGTGAGAGTGCTTTCCAACTGGATATATATATATATATATATATATATATATATATATATATATATATAGTAGTAATTTGGGACGGAGTTGCCCGTCATGTTATGGAGGGAATTTTTTTTTTTTTAATAAATGTTATGATACTGAAATATGTCGTAGGGTGTACATGTCAGAAAGGTACACACAGTTACACACAGGCACAAATGCGCAAACACACACATATACAGGGGGACACAGAGTGATAGACAGAGACGCATGCAACACACATACATACACACACATGCACTGCAATACACAAACAGTGACACACAGATGCAAAGCAGAACATACATACAGTGTGAGCAGTGTAAGTAACATACCTCCCAACATCTCAAATGGCCAAAGAGGGACACTTGTGTTTTAGGTGGTGTTACTGGGGGCGTGGCTGGTGGTGTATTTTAGAGAATTTTTAACCCTTTGAGTGCCAGGGAATAAGCAATGCATTGCATACCCTTCTGGCATTGAAATGGTTAAGTTACTCTTTCTGTAAGTGAATGATTTAGAAGATGAAATTATTTTTTTACACAGACTAATTTAACAGACATTTACAGAAGTTTATACCCACATTACTGTGGGTTTTATTGATGTGGAGCAATCTAATACACTGGTATATACACCACACTGTGTGATCTAAATATAGAAGCAGAGGGATTTGGGTGTCAAACAGGGACTGTCCCTCCTACACTATATAGTGCCAGTCCTTATACACAGACACATGCAGACTGTATACTATACAGCAGAGGTTCTCAGCACATGCCCTCAGTGGCCACTAACAGGCCAAGACTTAGGAATTTCCCTGCTAGAACATAAGTGTGCTGATCAGAGGCTCAGTTGTATTGATTAACTCACCTGTGCTCTTATAAGGAAATTCTAAAATCCTGGCCTGTTAATAGCCACTTAGAGCACAGGTTGAGAACCATTGATATACAGTGCCAGACCATTGTAGAGAATTTTTAACCCTTTTAGTGCCAGGGGGTAAGCAATGCATTGCATCCCCTCTGGCATTGAAATGGTTAAGTTACTCTTTCTGTAAGGGAATGATTTAGAAGAAGATGAAAGTATTTTTTACACAGACTAATTTAACAAATATATACAGAAGTTTATACTCGCATTACTGTAGGTTTTATTGATGTGGAGCAATCTGATACACTGGTATATACACCACACAGTGTGATCTCCTAAACAGAGGAGCAGTGGGATTTGGGTCTCAAACAGGGACTGTCCCTCCTATACTGTATAGTGCCAGTCCTTATACACAGACTGTATACTGTACAATGCCAGACCATATATAAATAGTCGGTCATACATGCTATACAGTGAGCTATGTACAGCATGGAGATGACTGCAGGAACTGGCACGTCTACTTACAGACAGACTGACAATCTGCTCTCTTTCTCTCTGTGCAGTATATAAATACAGTCACACCCATGTCTCTGCCACTTACCAGCTCAGCTGAAGCCCTGCTCTGCACTGCCTGATCATGTCTCTGCTGTTGTTCCACTTTCCCAGCTTCTCTGTGCAAGTCAGCTCCCCAGCATCCTGCCTGCTGATTGTTTAGAAATCAGCTCACTTGTAGTAATTGGCAGGGCTGTGCAGGCTCACAGACAGGGAATGAAGAAGCTGCATAATACAGATCGGACCATGGCCATCCAGCTGTAGCTTGAACATAGTTCTCATCATCCTCAGCTGCTCAGTGTGCATGTGTGTGTCTCTGTATGAGTGTGTGAATATGTGTGTATGTGTCTGCCAGTGTGTGGGGGGCATGTGTGTGTGTCTGTGGTTTAGGAGTGAGTGGCAGCCATTTTTTTTTCAGCTTTAGATAGTGGTGGGCGGGCTTGATAGTGGGGGCGGGCCAAAAATCACACCCCCATTGAATCACCCAATGGGATCAGTAATCCTCTTTACTGCCACCCCTGGGTGTGTTTTGCCAGGCACAAAGTCTTCTTTGGCATAGATAATGTAGTAGGTAACGCTAAACTCTCTCACCCACAGATTTTGGCAATTCACCCTGAGATCAGTCTCAGAACCCTGAGTCTTAGGATCAAACCAAGAGAGACCTCTGGTTGATGATAGGGGGCAATTATGGATGTAACCTCAGGGGTGCAGAGGGAGAAGTTGTGATGGGGTCTGCAAGTAGGTCCATCTGCCCCAGGGCTAAATAGGTTCTAGTTAAGCCCTGGGGGTAATATTTTTGTGCTGGAGCACCCCTAAAAGAAACTGTTCTGAAGCAATGCGTTGCACAGCCCTCTGGTCCTCAAAGTGTTAAATGGAATGTCCAGATGGTTGTATTATTATTCTAAATTCTGCAACATATGACACCACATTAGTTGCACTATAAGCCAATCTGTCAACTGGCACCTGTTTATTTGAGGCTGTTTGAAGAAAAGAGAGGCTACAAATGGCCTTTTGTGTCATGTCTAAAGTGAAGCTGACCTGTTTTTTGCTCTATTAAAATGGGTTGGTCAAGATTGTTCATTTTTGAGTCACTATAGAAACCACTGACATATACAAATTACACAGGATTGTTGTTCAACACCTTAAACTGCCTACGCCTCCTGTAGATTCCTCCGGACAATGCCTCAGTCTCAGTGTACTCTTACCTCTTCTCTTTACACCTCATACAAGAATGAATACAAGATGAACACAAGACAGGACAACAATCTCTACATATTAAATAGATCACCCAAAGGCAAGCAAACCTATGAAACCTTAGTAACACCGCCACGCCCCATTACTTACTTGCAACTGGGGATCAATTCATTGGAAATCTATCTAGCATTCAAGGGGTTAAAGAATCCATTTAAACCAATGGGATTTGTTTAATTTTTCTTCATTCGTATAGCTCAAACACTTGTATGAAGCTCTTTACAGTTTAAATTACAGTATAGGGAAGGTATCGTAAGTGCAGTGGTTATACAGACATTGTAATAGGATGTGCAGTATGTATTAATATATTAAGATAGGACGACCCTGCCCCTTAACCCTTTGAGTATCAGAGAGGTACGGAACCCATTGCTTTGCAATGCGTTCCGTACCCCTCTCGCACTCAAAGGGTTAAATCTTACAATCAGTTTGCACAGACTTGCTCTATTTTTTTATTGTGTGTTTGACACATAATGTTAATTCACCATGCATCGGGGAAAATGCCATACGACTTGCGCACTTGGATATTTATTAACCCTTTGAGTGCTAGAGGCATACATAAGGCATTGCAAAGAAATGCGTTCCGTACCCCTCTGGAATGCAAAGGGTTAAAGTGAGAGTTTCCTTCTTGATGTAGCATTAAAAAAATACATGAAATCACACTCTCTCTAAGGAAAGTCCTACTCTTCTCCACAGACATAACAGATCCACTCAGTAGTGAGGTTTCATTTACTTCATTTTGGCTGGAAATAAAAATTAAAGGGGACTGTGCTTTATACATGTAGGAAGTTACCTGACCGCAATGGGAATAGGGTACACATAGCATAGAAGTCTTCAAAACTCTCTTCAATTGCCCTGCAGATCTCTGTGATCTGTACTGTTGGATGATGTCAACATAACACTCAGCTTTTCTTGGAAAGAAAGCAACACTGCTATTCTCCCCTTGCATGTCCCGTCTCTGCAACTCTGCCTGCAAGGGGATTCACTGTAGAATAAAGATCTCCCAGAACCACAGAATGTAGTGCTGACATCACCCAGCCCTGCAGATCACAGAGAGATGCAAGGGGAACAAAGAGAGTAATAAAGACTTTAAAGGGATAGTAATACTTCGTTTTAACTTTATTTTATTTTGTAGGCATTAAAAAAATAAGAAGAATGATATAAGTCTTATCTCTCAAACCTTTATGGTTTATGAGATATTCACAAGCAAAGTTTCCCCTCCCGCCCCTTTTACCTAGTGTAAGCCATCTCTTCTCAGATGTGGAATCCAGTCCATAGACCAGACAGATAACAGAAGGGGACAAGCTTCTTCCTATGAGAACAATGAAAGCCCTGCCCCCCTTGACAAGTTTTTCAGGTTTTTCCCTTATCTTAATTGAAGATTGTCCCTCTCTGCAGTCTACCTGGGCACCTCCTTTCTGATCTGGTTGAGCAGTGTTACATCAGTAAAAGGGGCGGAAGGGGGACACTTTGTCATTGAATTACTCTTGATCTACAACTCTGACAGAATAGAAATAACACTCTCCAAATTCCAAATACTATGATGATTAATTAGAGCTGCTTTTATTATGAAACATTACTATCCCTTTAAAGCTATGCAAATGATTTCCATAGCGGTGAGGTATGTTCCTATACTTATATACCCCCATGACCTGACCCTTTCCTGTCCTTTTTTAATTATCTTCAAGCAGGTTACCCTTGTTTTACTTAGCAGGAAAAGCATTATAATATGTTTTTTTTTTCATAAAAACTAAAAGAAAGGGAAGAGCGCTACAAAATGCTATAGATATATTGATGCTAAACGCCTATCCCCCAAGCTCGCAACAAATGGTAATCCAAGGCCTCACCCCCTATGAATAGCTGCAGTAAAACCAATTAAAAGCGATGGAAACATTTCACTCCCTGAAGAAGTAAGTCTAGTACGAAACGTGTTGGAGACTTTTAAATGAATAATTGTTTCAGAATTACCCAATGACACTTTACAAGATCTCCCATAGAGGTCCAACATTACTGACGTCTCATTTAAACAACTTAAGCTCAAATAAATCCCCATCTGGTGACTAGCTGTTCAGTAGCGCTAGTCGCCAGAATTATTACCTTGTTAAATAGGATTATCCATTCTTCTTGGACTGACATGCAGGACAGACCGCAGACATCTTCCAATAGTGACATCTGCACGCCTGCGCTGTCAGTCCCAGTCTGCTCTAGGAGGCGTTGCTAGGAGCCGTTCAGCTCCAAAAGGGACTGAATGTACAGGCACGCAGACATCACTATGGGAAGATGTCTGTGCTCCGTCCTGCCTGTCAGCCTGACAAGAATGGATAATCCTATTTAACAAGGTAATAATTTTGGTGACTAGCGCTACTAAGTAGCTAGTTGCCAGATAGGGAATTAGTTGAGCTCAACTAAAGTCGCCCTGCAATACTTAGGCAAGTGGCGACTAGCTTAATAATCACTATTTTACCTCTTAAAAGTGCCCCCAAATAAAAGTTATCAGTAATATTCCGAGACTGACGGCCAGGTTAGTGCAGCCTGCACCGTCAGTCTCTTCTGGAGTCGTTCGGGCCAGTGCAATGTCTCTGAAGGGTGACAGAGACTGAAAACGCAGGTGCACGGAGAAGATGTCTGCGCTGATTCCTGGCTTCCGGTATCGGAAGCTTAAGGATTACTTTACTCGGGGGCACTTTTGAGAGGTAAAATAAAGATTATTAAGCTGGTCGCCACCAGCCTAAGTATTGCAGGGTGACTTTAGTTGATGTGGTAGTTCCGCTTTAAGAACTGCATCCATTTGAGACACCTGAATAAGTGTATTCGGACAGTATGCATTTATATTAATATACCTTTGCCTGCAGTCCTCTGGAGAGAGGTACCAGTCTCCACACCACTACCAGAGATTGAACAGCACAGATGGGCTCCCTCATTCAGTGGAACTATAGCGGTGTAGGCTGTAGCCATAAGAACTGAGCACTGAGGAACCAGCAACTTCTACTGATGACAGAAGTGAAGTGGAGCAATACTGAGAGAGTCTATGCTGAGGTGCCCCCCGCAATCATTAACATCGGTAGCGGAGTTGGAGGCATCAGTGCCTATATTATCCTTTGAAATTAAACAGCATAGATGGGCTCCTGCATAGACTTTGAACTACTGTGGTGCAGCCAAAAGAGCCAAGTGCCGAGGAGTCCCTCGCTACCACCGACATCGAAGCAGTGTAGAGCAATACCCAGCTGAGTGTGTTCAATCTGAGGTGCCCCCTGCAACCATCAACACTAGCAGCAGAGTGGTGGTGAATCTAAGGAAGTTTTGTGTACCTCCATCATTGCCACTTGCCAGAAGCATAGGCCCTTGGTGTTTAGCATCAATATATCTATAGCATTTTTAGCCGGGGGGAACAAAGACATGAAAACAGATAGGATTTTCAGGAGCGTGCGCTAATGGGATCCTGCTTTTATCTCCCCCTGGGAGAGGGGAGGATGCACTAAAGGACAGTCTTAGGTGGATTTTGGATTGAGCCGACCAGTAATCTGATCACTTAGGGATTAGATTGCTTGTTGCTCCAGCCCACACACACACAGACCTAATCCAGTTAATCCGCAGTCGGATTGCTTGTTTATCTGTGTGTATGTGTGGGGCTGTGCAGTCAGGTTGAAACTACCATATGTCTCTGCCCCATTCAAGATCATTGTGGTTTGGTCTGTTGCTGCCACACACACAACCTCATCAACAGGCCAACCAACCGAAATCACCAGTTTGGTTTGCCTGACTTGATTGATTTGGCCCATACGCAATACAATAACCATCCAGTTTGTGCATGGGCCCCTTAAGGTGTGATAATAGTAAAATAAACTTCTCCATGGTGATAAACTCTCCAATTCATGTCTTAGTCTATGAAGCCTATGCACTAAGCTCTCTCAAGCTGGATAGACTGTAGTGCGTAGGGCTTACTGAATAACAGGGGGAGATATACTAAGGAGGGATAAATGTGAGATAAACTCTCCAGTAAGATAATCTTATTTCCGTTTTTGTCTGTGCAGACTATGCACTAAGCACTTTCAAGTTGTAGACATCTTAGTGCATAGGCTCCATAGAATAACATAGGAATCGGGGAGTTTATTGCACTGGAGAGTTTGTCTTACATTTATCACACCTTAATGTAATGGTAGGTAGGAAAGTGATGGTGGTGATGCAACTCATTACAATGCAAT
Organism: Rhinophrynus dorsalis; assembly: GCA_037306005.1. NCBI lineage: Eukaryota > Metazoa > Chordata > Amphibia > Anura > Rhinophrynidae > Rhinophrynus > Rhinophrynus dorsalis. The sequence goes on along the minus strand of CM074723.1, from coordinate 41,686,154 downwards.
GCACTGCATACCCTTCTGCCACTCAAAGGGTTAAGATATCTCGAGTTGGAGAGATTAACGCAGAAGCTTTACAGAATAAAATTGAAATTGGAGAGTTTATCACACTGGAATTCTCTTTATCACATTTTAGCATACCTTAGTGCATCTCTTCCTAAGAATTGGAGACTTTATCTCACTGAAGGTTATCTCACCTTAATGCATTTTCCCCCTAGCATGTTCTGAGCACTGGAGAAGAGAATCACTGAATGAATATCTATGTTTATTTAGAACTCACCTCTCTTCAGTACCTCCTGTGCTCTTAGCTCTTCAGTGCAATCACTCCTGTCCTCCTTATCTGTGGTCTGGGAATTGCTTTATTCAGATCACACAGTGAGGCGTGAGATAAATCCTCTGCAGCCACTGATAAAGTCCTCACTGTATGCCCAGTACCATTGCTCAGCTGTACCACACTAACAGTACATGTCAGCCAGTAGGCTCAGGTTTTCAGCGTGTGGATGTGGTTTTCTCCCCAGGCGTCCGTATCCATAGTAGCTGTAATGCCTGGTGGCTTTTTTTTATTTTGTTGACAAAGTCTTAATTATACAGTGCGGGTTTACCTGCCTGACAGTTGCTATTCTGTACTTGACAAAAGTGACATCAAGTCCAACAGCGGTAATGGCTTGTTCCTAGAAGAACTCCATAAATCACAGTGCACAGCGCTTGGCTGTAGGGGGGAGAGTTAAAGGTCTTTATTCATTAACCCAACGTGGTGCAGTAGTTCCAGAGCAAACCAAGTGCACAAGTGCGGGAATGAACATTCCCATGGATTTAAATGATACAAGAGCATTTATATGGATTGATGTGATGTTTCATATGTTTGAACATTTATTGATTTAACCCTTTGAGTGCCAGAGTGGTATGCAACGCATTGCAAATGTGTTGCATACCCTTCTGGCACTCAGAGGGTTAAATGGGGCTTTTTAAACCTTTGAATGCTAGAGTGTTCTCCAGTGTATTGGCTCACAATGCACTGGAGGCATCTCTAGCATACTTGGGGTTAAAAGTCCCCATTTAAATCAATGGGAATGACATGCTACAACAGAATAAAGTTAGTCTAATATTTAAAGGGCCCAATGATCAAAACAATGAGTTGTTTTTGGGAAAACCAACTGCACTCTATGGGAGAAATAAAAATTCCCATTGGTTTAATAACCCATTGAGCACCAGCAGGGCTGAATATCCCAATAGGCAGAGTTCAAAGTTCTGAGGGACCCCAGCTGTGCTGAATTGTGGGAGTGGAGAGAGCAATCTCAATGTCCCTGCACCAATTTTACACCCATTTACAGGCTGTTACTTAACTCCTTGACTGCTAGAGACATCTCCAACACATTGCAAAGCTTTTTTTGTCCTTCCTTGTTTTGGGTTGAGGGTAGTTTCTATGGCAGGAAACAGTGGATGAGGCTGGGGGCGGGGCCATGTGAGAAGTGGAGGTGGGGCCATGGGTGGAGCCAAGGGAGCCTAGAGTGCCTTGCCTAGGGGGTGCCTGGAATGTAAATCCATTCATGAGTGTGTTGCAATGCGTTGGATACCTCTCTGGCACTCAAAGGGTTAAATGGTATTTTTAACCTGTTGAATGCTAGAGAGGTCTCCCTGGGAAACAGAGATACTTTGGGATCTTGAGGAATGTTATACAGCACATTTAAGCAATTGAAGGGCCATATTCAGGAAGATAAAGAGGTGAAATTCTGGTGAAAATCCCAAACACTCTAAAGGATAAAAGAAAATTTGCAATGATTTAAATGAAAGGTTTGAATACTAGAAAGGTCTCATAACATTCAAGGGGTTAAAAACATTTAAATCAATGGGATTTTGCTGGGCTTTCATCCCCCCCTGTGGGACAGTTAGTTTGCTCCAGAATTGCCCCTCTATAAATACACATAACCGGCCAGTTACAGAAGGACCTCAGGGTATAGTATTCTTGTCTCACACAGATTAATGGAATCAGGCTGTGGAAGGGAACAGCCCTTGTAACCTTTTTAGGCCTGTTTCCTATGGTGGTGGCAGTGGAATTGAGGTAGGGACTATTAGCCAATAGAGAAGTGACATTTTGGGCACTAAATATGAGCATGGTGCATGCAATCAACCATTTGTTATCTGGTTCTCTACCAATACTGAGTGTACAGAGGAGGTTGGTCAAGTGCATGGTCAGGAATATCAGTAATATGGTTAGGCATATACTAGGGTGGACAGTGTGCTGTCCTATGTGTTATCAAGGGTGACGTTGGATGTGTTCATTGAAGTAACCCTGAATGCTAACAAAACTGGTTGCATTTGTCCATCTCATATGTGGCAGGTATAGATGGCGTTAGATGACCTTATCTTGATATCAGTAGTACCAAGCACATGGTAAGTATATATAAAGGTGTACCACAACTGGGGGGAGTTTGTTACAGAGCACATAAACAAGGGTGGAAAGATTGAAAAACCTGAAATATCTGTGAAAACAGGGCATTCCGCAGGCGAGAGGGGCCACAGAGTTGGCAGCAATATAATTTTTTTCAAAAGTGAAAGGAAAATTGTGGCTGGCAGACAGTTTTGCAGTATAAAATTTGATGAAAGGGTGGCGGAAAGAGAAGGCATGGAGGCATACAAGTCAATGCCAATAGATAAATTTCAATTCTGTCAGAGCTGTAGCTCAAGAGTAATTCAATGACAAAGTGTCCCCCTCCCACACCTTTTACTGATGTCACACTGTTCAGCCAGATCAGAAGGGAGGTGTCCAGGCAGACTGCAGAGAGGGGCAATCTTCAATTAAGATAAGGGAAAAACCTGAAAAGCTTGTCAAGGGGGAAGGGCTTTCATTGTTTTCACAGGAAGAAGATTGTCCCCTTCTGTTATCTGTCTGGTCTATGGACTGGATTCCACATCTGAGAAGAGATGGCTTACACTAGGTAAAAGGGGCGGGAGGGAGAAACTTTGCTTGTGAATATCTCTTAAACCATAAAGGTTTGAGAGATAAGACTTATATCATTCTTCATGTTTTTAATGCCTACAAAATAAAATAAAGTTAAAACGAAGTATTACTATCCCTTTAAGTTTACAGCAGTAAGTATAAGGAGACCCTAAATGGACCAGCATTCACAATGGCACATGCAGATTCATTTAGGGTCAGTAAGCTGGTGGCAGAAGCCAGGGATAGAGTGAAGGAGGCACTGAAATGACAGGGGTAGAATGCTCCAGGGAGGCAGTGCACTGCTTGTTGGTAAAGGCAAAGAATGATCAGATTGACAAGGACCAATGACCGGTGCTCACTCCCAGGGGGGACAGCGCATGCCATTTAAGGCACTAAAATGGTTCTTGGAGGTTAGGCCCCCTGGGTTAGGCAGCTTTCTGAAACATGAGGATGTCAGAGTACACCCCAGGTACCAGCTCAGGGCAATGCTAGTTAAAGTGCTACAAGCTATTGTTTTGTTCACTCTTAATCAGGATAGGTGCAGCCACCACTGCAGCAACAATGGGGGAGGGAGAGTGTGGAAGCAATTAAGTGAATAGGGCGCTGGTGTTCATAATACATACATATTAAAAATACATTTGTTTGGGAAACAGCTAATATTTTTCTATTACAGAAACAGTCAGGACACAACCCAGGAAGGTTCTCATAGTAGGTCTTAGCCACTCCTTTGTGTTTTTGATGGAACAGATCTTAGCAAGGCAGAGAAGGGAGAACTTAGGAGTACAGCAGTAGCAGATGAAGATCTACTGTATGGTAAAAGGGGCCTGGGGTGGAGGCAGATGGACAACCTCTTTTAGGAATCCTGAAGGAGGTTGGGAGTCACGGACATAGTAATCACACCTGCTGGTAGTAATGATCTTATCTCTATGGGTTCAATTAAACTGACTGAGCAAATTAAGGCCACATGTAGAGAATGGTGGTTCTTCTGCTTGACGTAAGACTGGGCTCAAGCAGCTAGAGAGTGTTGCTGGGGGGAGGCCTAGAGTCTGGAGTCCTCTCCTGAACAGCAAACTGATTATCCTTAAACAAACACTGGTGAGAAGATCTGCAGTACCAGAGCAACAGGAGACCCCCAGCCAGGCACTGGTGATATGATGGGTAGCACCAAGCCACCCCTACAACAGACCCAGAGAAAGAAGACAAGAAAGAGTGAGAAAGAGAGGATGGAGAAGGTAAAAGAGAAGAGGAAAGAGAAGACAGAGGGAGGGAAAGAAGAAAGAGCGAGGATGGAGAAGGTTAGAAAGGAGAAAAATAGAGAAGAGAGAGAAGGAACTAAAGATAGATAAAATATGGGAGAGAGGGAGAGAAAATGAAAAAAATAGCAGACTAGAGAAGCAGAAGATCCAGAAGTTAGAATAAGGGACTAACTAGATCAAAGAGGCGCGCAAAGAAGGAGTGCTAAGGAGCAAGATCCTCCCACAGAGGAGCAAAAGAAAAAGGCAGCAGCTAACAGAGAAGGAGAATGGAAAGATCAGCTTTGAGGAGAAACTAAGGGCCAAGGCAGAGAAAAAGCAGAGGTTTGATAAACTGAATGTGCAATAGAAGTGAGCAAGTCTACTGGATGCGAGAAAGAGGAGGCGATAGTCAAGAGAAGGAGGTTTGGAGTTGAGAAATCAGTTACCACTCACCTCCCACCAGACCAGATATTAAGCCTGATATTGGGGTAGTCTGGATGTCCAGAGACAAGTGACAAAGTCGGGCCAGGGTCAACGCTGGGAGATCTCAGAGGCAGCACAAAATCGTGAACCAGGAAAAGTAGTCTGGTAGGAAGCCGAGGGTCAAGCTGGGAGATTTTGGAGGCAGCACAGAATAGTGAGACAGAAAGGGTAGTCAAGTTGCAGACCAAGGGTCAAATCCAGGTAGAGTCAAGCAAAGTACCAAATCAAGAATAGAGGTGCAAGATCAATTAAATAAGCCAGGGTAAATGCCAAACAGTAACAGGAAACCGAATTTGCTATAATAAATTCATAGAACAGGTGCAGATGGATGGAAAGCATGCAATACGCAGCTGTAGGAAAAACAGGGCACGGTGGACCATGACACCACCACCCTCTCAAGGAGAGACTTCCAGACGACCGGCTTGTCAGCAAAAGCTAGATGAAAAGTGAAGACCCGGAGCATGTAGGTCAGCAGCAGGAACCCAAGACTGTAACCCTTACATCGACATGAGTGTATGGACAGAACCATGGACCAGAAGTGAATCCAGAAGCTTGTGACCTCATGACCATCAATGACAGCAATGCTGAATGGAAGACCGAGTAGAATATCAGGTGGAAATTACAGGTTTCAGGAGTGAAAAATGAAAAGAGTCAGGAATAGGCATTGAAGCGGGTAAATCAAGAGCAAAGGTGACCAGCGCGACCTAAGCTCATAAGTGAAACTGACCACTGGCAGCAAGCCTGCCATGGGGTGTGGCTGCCACCAATCCAGAAACCTTCTCCAAGGCACTGTAAACAGGGTTAGCCTTTTATACATATTAGATGGATAGATAGATAGATAGATAGATAGATAGATAGATAGATAGATAGCAGACAGAGACAGGCAGACAGACACAAATAGATAGATAGATAGATAGATAGATAGATAGATAGATAGATAGATATGGTTCTGACACTAAGGGGCCTATGGTAAAAAGAAAGTAGAGAGAGTTTGGTAGCAAACCAACTGCATTATAGAAAAAAATGGGATTTTTTAACTCATGGGATGCCAGTAAGGGATCCAGTCATGTCCCTTGTATTTATGGAGTTAAAGGCCCCATGTAAATCCTGGAAATTGTGGGAATGTTTATTTATCTAGGGTACAGCTCGTTTGCTCTACAGTGACTCCATTTTTATTTGTATATAAGTCCCTAAGAGTGGATGTCTTTTCCTGTTAAAGTCCTGCTCACATCCTGTCCAATGAGTAGCTTGTCCTGCATGCTGACTGCCACTAACTCCATTTTACTTTTGAAATAGCGCATTTTTTATATCTCGCTGATTTGTGCTGGATTCAGCGGGTCACATTGTTGAAAAGGCGGACATGACAATCTTGAATTGCAGATCAGCGAGAGATGGTCATGTCGTGACTTTAAACAACGCAATCTGTATCAGTAAACAGCCGCATAGTTGGCTGGGAATAATTGAAAACTGGTTTGTCCCGTTTGCATGAATATGAGTAAAGTACACAAAAAGATTTGCCTGAATGGTGACAGTTATATGTGATTAGGAGGGGTTCAGTAAAGGGATTTATGCAGAGATTATATGAAGTAATAGGAAATTAGGCTATATGGAGCAACAGTTATATGGAGTATAAAGGAAAAAAGTGGTTTGTCCCATTGTGATTACTACTTTTGCTCCACTACATAGTAATCGCAACCGGACAATTGCAATATCATCAAAAAGCGGAGCTGCCTTGGAGATCCTAGTATCCCCAACTTATGCACAAATGTTTTTGTGTATTTGGGAATAGGATTGCATTTTTACACATATTCATGCAAATGGGACAAACCACTTTGGAATTATTCCCAGCTGGCTATGCGGCTGTTTACTGATACAGATTGTGCTGTTTAAAGCCACAACATGACCATCTCGCATTGATATGCAATGCGACATTGTCATGTCTGCCTTTTCAACACTGTGACCAGCTGAATGCGGCAGAAAGCAGCGCGCTATTAAAAATGTGACCATATATACATTGCATATACAAAAAACTTGTGGGCTTTGTCTTCCTAAGGATGGGGAGAATCCAGATGTGGCCTACAGAGAACAGTTGCACCTCACTGACAATACCTGAGATGGCCAAAATGTAGGTCTGAGGATAGCTTCTTCCAGGGGTAATTTTCTAAAAGGATAGGTACCAGATCACCTTATCCATGGTGGACAAATTGCCAAAATAATGTACAGAGTCACTGATAAAAAGTAATGGGTCACTGACAAAAGGTACTGGGTCAGCTGCTTCGCTTGTTCAGAGGGGAATTACCTGGTATCTAGTGTCTGGACTGTAATTTCTGACAGGATCAGTATGATGCACTTCAGGATATTTCTTCTCTGCATATGGCATCTGTGAGATACAAGAGACTGCACACTGGGAAGGAAAAGGTCCTATACAGCCTGTTGAATACTCAGTCTGGGATGTTCCTATACCTGGGAACCTCCTCTCGTTGAGCCCCCGGAGAGAGCTCATGCACTACTAACATGGGGGATGTCAATGACGCTATTCGCGTCATAAAGGGGATGGGGCTTAATCGAGGAGGCTTTGCTTAATCGACATTGTGTCATATAGTGGGGGGGAAGTGGACCAAACAAGGTGGGAAGGAGGAGATGTGGGTGGGAAGTGAGCCGAACACGGTGCAAAGGAGGACACGTGGGAAGGAAGGAGGAGGAACCAGGTGGGAAAGAGGAGAAGTAGGAGGAACAGGGTGGGAAGGAGAAGAATTGGGAGGGAAGTGGAACAAACAGGGTGGGAAGGAGAAGAATATCACTGCAGCCAGAGAATCAGCCTTTGTCCCCGGAGACCAGGTAATTCAGACTGAAAACAGGGACAGATCCGAAACTTCCCAGGAATGGTCATTCTTAACTGAGCACCTCTGACCAACAGTTTTTATAGTGCTTCTGATCTCAGAACTAGGAGAAGAAGTGTTTATCTAGTTAAAGACTGAGCTGTAGCAAATATTATTATGTTTTTATTTTAATTGCCCTTTAAATTACATCTTACATACAAACGCTACATATATAAATAAACCATGCTTGTCATTGTAGTGTCCCTTTAAATCAGTGGTGAACAATTTGTGACAGCTTTTGGTGGACTGAGGATGATGTTAATTGGAGTACAATGGGCGAATGAAGATGAAGGAAGTTGTACTCCAAAAACAGCCACCCACCTCTGTTCTAAGCCCTAGAACTATTTACTAAACGCTACTGAACTTGTCACTTCCTTTTCCTGATTATCTCATAAGCATAAAATTATCACCTAAGCATCCAGTAGCGTATTATGAGAAATCCATCTTTCCAGTAAACCGCTTTTCTCATTACAGCTGTAGTTTCCATATTCAACCACAAGATGGAGACACATTGCACAAATGGGTGCCCTGCATCCAAGTGAGTGATACAGGGGTTCAATATCATACATTAGGAGTCAGAAAAATTATTAATATATTGCTCTTGACCCTTTGAGTGCCAGAGGGCTGAGCAATGTGTTCTCAAAGGGTTAATTTGCATTAGCAATATTAGTCCAATGTTAGTAATACAAAGATATGAGTACTTTGGTATTTGGTAATACATTTTTAAAGGGATAGTAATGTTTCACAATAAAAGCTGCTCCAATCAATCTTCATTAGGGCCACGAAGAGTGCGATTTCAATACTGTCAGAGTCAGGAGAGTAGGAACCAAGGGGAAACCAGGAAATCATGGGGGGACAGATAATGTAGAAAGCATCCCCCCAGGCACTAGATGCACCGGCCCTGGGGGGGGGGGCAGGCTCTGAGTGACTGGCAGGAGGGGAGGTCACCTCCTCCTGTACCGTGGCTGAGCAGAGCGGTCTGTCACACTGGGTAGAGGATCAGAAGCTCCTCTACCACAGTCCACTCTGCTCGGCCACACTACAAAGAAGGTACAGAGGGGCTGGGGGGGGGGTAAAGAGACACACGGGGGGCTGGGGGGGGCAAAGTGACACACAGGGCTATCCCCTCCAGATTTGTGGGGGTTCCTACGCCTCTGGTCAGAGTTGTAATTCAAGAGTAATTGAATGATAAAGTGTCCCCCTCCCGCCCCTTTTACTGATGTAACACTGCTCACCTCAGAGCAGCAAGACTGTCCTGATGGATCACAGACAGGGACAATCTTCAGAGAGCATAAGGGGGCTGGGATTTCCTTATGATCACAGTAAGAAGATTGTCCCTTGCTGTGACCTGTTTGGTCAAGGGACCAGATTCCACATCTGAGGGGAGGCGGCTTACACTAGGTAAAAGGGGAAGGAGGGGGAAACTTTATCATTCAATTACTCTTGAACTACAACTCTGACAGTATTGAAATAACACTCTCCATGGTACAAATACTATGATGATTAACTGGATCTGCTGTTTTTGTGAAACATTACTATCCCTTTAATTTGGACTAACAGTTAACATTTTAAGACAAGCTTTCAAGAGATTAACTATTCTAGTGCTTTGCAAGCTTTTTTTGCTCAAGGAACACCTAACACGCAGTTTGGCATTTTCAGGCACCCCTATCATTTTATGTCACTTGTCAAGAGTGTAATGAAGGTTACAAACACATAAATACAGAGTTATTGTTAGACCTCACAACTAAAATAAATATATCGAGCATAGTAATTTCCTTAAATATACAGTTGGAAGTCTACATTCACTTTTTTTGTAAAAAATTAGTCACCCTAAGTGGAAATCACGGCACCCTGGTTGAGAAACACTGAGTTATTCAGTACTGAGTGACCAGATGAAGAGAGTTGATCTCTCGAAAGCTTGTCTTGAAATAGAAACTATTAGGACAAATAGAAAAGGTATCACCAAATACCAAAGTACCCTTATATTTGTATAATATTGCTCAGCATTCTATCAGTGTAGGACGGTGATGGGCAACCGGATTTACTGCAAGGTACTCATTTATGGTCCTTGAGGACTCCTCATTATGGTTCAAAATTCTAAACAGTGACAAAAAAGGGCAGATTAACCCTTTGAACACTAGAGAGGTGTTCAACCTTGATTGTATCAAAGGGGACAAAAAGGCACAGTAAATATGGAGTAAAAATGAGGTTAGTGTGTGATGTGATAAAAGGAAATTATCTCCTCTCTCCGCTTTACCAGAGAATAGACCAGTGGCAACAGGAGAAGCCTCAGAGGGCTGCATGAGGCCCCAGCGCCACCTATTGCCCATCAGTGGTATAGGTGCTGATATACTTTTGATGCCCGTACTCTGATTAGCCCTGTGACTGCCATTAGGGTGTGCAAGATATTGAAAGAAAAAGGTATTCCCCCCCATTCTATCAAGATACATATATATTTTTGAATGTTAAATCATGGCCTTTAACCCCTTCATGACTAGATTGCTTCACAATGCTTTTCTCACCCCTCAGGTTGGTCATCAAGGGTTAGGATAAAGGCAACAAAATCACCTAGAGCACCAGGGAGTGGTCGCGTTCTAAACAGAAAGATCAAAAAACTCTCTGATAAGAAAAAACAGACTACAAGAACCTACCTGTATATCTAATTCCTAGACCGAGGCTAAAGAAATCACCTCCGAGTCGGCGCCAATACTATGCACCCAACAACCATATGACACCCAATAGGTGGTTTAGCAATCAGATGCCGCTCAGAGTTGTAAACTTCAACCAGTATCTCGATTGGGTAATACTACAATATGTAGTTCCAAAAAATATTACAATTGTATAGCAATATGAATGATAAAACCAATATAAATAGTGTACAAACAGATGAAAATGATATAGCCAATGAATGTCCAAACCTTCTTATTAACCAAACCTATTAATAAGCACGTGATTGTCCGTAATGAACATGAATGAAGATGGAAAAATGTCAAGATGAATGAACTGATGGAATATACACCATCTCGTCTTCAATCACCAGTGTAATAATCAGATAGTTCCTCCTTAGAGTCTCTTATTATATGGCCTTGTTCCATAACAGTCAATATTTTTGTGCTTCTCTTGCGCTTTTTTTTTTTTTTTTTTGGTCCTACCCCAGCAGATGGGCAGAGACAATAACCATAAAGCATTTCCGTGGAAGGACACAGAAGAAAAGGAAATATCGGTAAGTAAATTTCACCCTTTATAAATCAGTGATGTGCTTAATTTAACTGTAGCTGTGTGTTTAACTCCTTGAGTGCCAGAGAGGTACGCAATGCGTATGTCTCTGCCTCTCAAGGGGTTAACATAGCAATCTGTTTTCCAACTGTGATTTTATGGATGGGAGTATTGAGTGGAGATAACGTTTTACCTGGAGATACAAGAAGATATGTTTTGACGTTATTTTGCATTTAGATTGTAGTCTGGGAAACATGTAATATGAGTAGTGATGGAATGGATTAAATGGTCTAGCATTTCAATAACGCGATCCTCCCACTCCTGAAATCAAAAATCAGCCCTCCGTGTTCAAACTGCAAATTTCCTGTGAGTGTTTGTAAAGAGCCTCTGACAGACAAATTACCAGGCTATTATGGTGTTCTCTTTTAGCGGATTGGATTAGCAGTGTGCATGAATGTCAGATCTATGTGCCAAGTCACAATTTGAATTTAGGAATGAAGTTCTGGTCAATTCTCCCATTCAGTGTATACATTGGACTAGTTTATTCAGTTCCAGGAATATTGTGAAATACTTTCTATATTACATAATCTTAAATTTGTAAAGTTAAAGCTACGTTGTTTTTGGTTGTTGTAAACTGGTCAGAATATTTTTGGGCCTTTTTGAACTTCATATAAAATTCTGGAACTTTTAATGGATGGAATGTATATCAGTTCTAGATAATCATATAGGAAGTATTTGCAGTTGGTATAACAATCTAGAGAAGTTAACCATTTTTATAAGATGTATTTTACCAACAAAAGAAGTAGGGAGTTTTTTCCAATGGTCAAAATCAGTGTTAACTTTAAGATAAGATTTGCAGCATTAATATCATTAGTGGTGTATACCGAGTTATTTAATGATGGTGTTGACCTATTTAAATGGGATAGATATGGAGCTTCTTAATATTATTTTGGAGTTGAGCCACAAAGCTTCAGACTTGTGTAAATTTATCCTGAGACGGTCCTAAAGTCATTCAATTTGGCAAGAATGTCCGGTATGATGGTTTGCCTTAGTCTGAGTGTGACAGTCTCTCAATTTTAATACTGCAGCTATAGCTTTCCTTTTACATAATATCTACCCTGAATAAACCCTGTTTGTTCTGGAGTAATAAGGGATGGCATAATTAAGTCTATTAGCTAATATCATATTCAGGAGCTTAAAGGGATAGTAATGTTTCATAATAAAAGCAGCTCTAATTAATCATCATAGTATTTGGACTTTGGAGAGTGTTATTTGAGTTCTGTCAGAGTTGTAGTTCAAGAGTAATTCAATGACAAAGTATCCCCCTCCCGCTCCTTTTACTGATGTAACACTGCTCAGCCAGATCAGAAGGGAGGTGCCTAGGTAGACTGCAGAGAGGGACAATCTTCAATTAACCCCTTCGCGACACAGGACGTACATGTACGTCCTGTGTGGCTGTCACTTAGTGACAGAGGACGTACATGTACGTCCCAGAAATCCGGCTCCCCGCGCGGCTGCACGCCGTTCGGGGACTCCGGATTCTTTTACAAAAAAAAAAAAAAATTGTTAGACGGGCGTTAAGTGACGGCCGCGTGTGCACGCGGCCGTCACTAAGGGGTTAAGATAAGGGAACAACCTGAAAAACTTGTCAAAGGGGGGCAGGGATTTCATTGTTCTCATAGGAAGAAGATTGTCCCCTGCTGTTATCTGTCTGGTCTATGGACTGCATTCCACATCTGAGAAGAGATGGCTTACAGTAGGTAAAAGCGGCGGGAGGGGAAACTTTGCTTGTGAATATCTCTCAAACCATAAAGGTTTGAGAGATAAGACTTATATCGTTCTTCATGTTTTTTTAATGCCTACAAAATAAAATAAAGATAAAACGAAGTATTACTATCCCTTTAAATCAGGAGTGATATAGAACGATATGAGGAAACATACTGTGGGTTTTCACCTGGTTTAGGAAGGATACTTCTATACAACAATGATCTGGTAGTATGGATGTCTGAAGAATTTGATTAAAGAGGACATCGACAGTGGTCAGTATTTCCTTTAGTAATAATGTGCAATATTCTGCTGGGAGGCCATCTGGGACTGGGTGTCATTATATCTAAGGTGCTATACAGTCCATTTAACCTCTTCCAAGCAAACAGTGTCACTGGAAGATTCCCTTTGTCTCTCAGACAGACCACAGAGATGATTCCCCTGTATCATTCCTCTACCAGGATAGGATTATCTGGGTCTTTGAATATAAATGCTTATAAAATGGTGCAAATAAGTCATTGGTTTCCATTGTAATATTGTGATTATCTAAAATGTAGGTAATGTGCTTTTCAGTATTATATGCCTTAACTAGTGCGACAAGGATTTTTCTCTGCTTATTTGCATTCTGAAACCAACAACCAAAGCAGAACCCCATGAACCCCATACCCCATATGGAGGCATTCTCAAGTAAGGTCTCATTCTTCCTTTGCTGACTTATGTGCTCTGGAGTTCTGTCTAATCAGTTTATTATATGCCTTTGATCAGTTTATTATATGCCTTTGATCAGGTTATTATATGCCTTTGTTAGACTCAGTTGTAATTGAAGCAGTTTGGAGCCTGCCAAAAGAGGAATGGGGCAGTTGTGTGCTAAGAATTATTAGAGGCATATAGACTCTGTAGACTCTGCTCGAATTCCTGAGACAAGGATAAAGAAACAGGTATCTTCCAGTTAAACGAGGAGAAAGTAGGGGTTTTTAATGCCATGGTGATAGATATGGAGGCATGATCAAATATTAAGATATCTGATCATCAGGGAGTGTCTGCGCTTCTGTGTCAAGTTTAATTCATCTGATAAGCAGAGACAATTTGCATTGCTGTTTCCAGTCTATTCGCCTGATCTGAATTTCCTTCAACTTGTCGGAGAAGTCAGGCCAGAGCACAAAAGCAAAGGAAAGAAAGACACCAGGATTTAAAGTTCAAAGGACCAATCAATGGTGAGAGGCAGTCCCAGAAACATACAGGTAAGGCCATGACACAAAGGCTAATCCTCTGATGTGCAGAGTTCCCTGATAACCCCATCTACATCCCTGCCCACTTCAAGGCAAAGGTTTTCTACCTCACAATCCTGCCCTCTTCAATTAAGCCCTACCCACATTATGAGGCAAATTGTGTCATTTGGTCACTCCAGTCCCCGTCCCTCCCTACTACAGTGAGGGGGATTGAGCTTGAAGGTTCCAGGTATGTACATCACAACAACATCCACATCACCAATCTGATTAGAACAGGTCTGCAGCCAATGGGCTTCGGTGCAGGCTAGCTCTACTGACATGTCACCTTGATTAAAGTTTGTTTATTTTAAAACTTAATTAAAAAAATTATGTGTTGTGTAGCCAAAAGACCAGCAAATGTCCAGTTAAGGAGATATTCCTACTTGATACTGTATGCTAAATACAGTACCCGTGCGTTTCCAATTATGTCTCTTATGCTAATTAAGCCATTTCAGTGAAGTTTCATGTGCTAATGAAGCTTTATGTTGAACCAGGAGATTTTCACTTTCCCTTTCCCCAGAAATAAAAGTGTGAGCATTTCCTAAACTATACTATATGTGCTGGATTTTTGGTTAACATGACACAGAAAATTTTGTAAAAAAAAAAAAAATGTCTTATAAAAAATTGTGAATGAAAGATAAACAATTTAGGTATAAATAAATGTTGTGGATACATACCTGGGTAAGTTCTTATCTTAAGACTTTGGGTGGAAGTGGTGTATAACACAATGCAAAGCAATGTGTTGCTCACCTCTTTGGTGCACAAAAGCTTAAACAATGCTTTAGATATGCAAGTAGCACCCAAAGTCTAAAACAGACTAAGGCCCACTTATTCCTATACCTATTGCATCCCTTTATATCAAGACATACAGGGACGTACCTAGATTGCTGGCAACCGGTCCAGTTGAAGACCCTCATCCACATTGGTCTGGGATCTGGAAATGACCTCTGTGCCCTGGTCCTTCCAGTTAATGGCACCAGTCCGAGCATTCCAATCAGAAAAATCCAAATTCGCTCTCTCTGTCTTACTTGTGGCTCCTCTTGTTGATCAAGATGGAAGAGCTTTTGGGTCGTATTCAGGAAGATAGGTAAGTGCAGTTTTGGAGCAACCCAAGTTCACCATAAGGAACAATTTTAAATTGTTCTCTGACTGTCAGTTGAACAAAGCTGGGGTCAGTATGTTTGGTTCTTTTGCCACCTGTGCTGTGGGACAAGGCTGAGAGGTCAGCATATGTGGTTCTATGGCTACCAGTAGGACATGGCTGAGAGGTCAGCATATGTGGTTCTATGGCTACCAGTAGGACATGGCTGAGAGGTCAGCATATGTGGTTCTATGGCTACCAGTAGAACAAGGCTGAGGGGTCAGCATATGTGGTTCTATGGCTACCAGTAGAACAAGGCTGAGGGGTCAGCATATGTGGTTCTATTGCTACCAGTAGGACAAGGCTGAGAGGTCAGCATATGTGGTTCTATGGCTACCAGTAGGACATGGCTGAGAGGTCAGCATATGTGGTTCTGTGGCTACCAGTTGGACAAGGCTGAGGGGGCTGTTCGAAGTGTGGGGAAAAAAAAGAAAAAAGTCACTTTTTGTGGGAATATTTTCAGAAGACAAATAGGGCCATTTTCCCCATGTTTCTCCCTTTAGGCAAAGGTTTTTGCTCCTCCTTACTATTTCCCTTTTGTTTCTTCTCCATTTCTTATTCTCTTTTTGTTACCAATCATTTTTCTTAATGATTTAACCTTGTGCTGGCAAAAATCTAATAAAATGTATAAATGTATAAAAAAGCCCCATTAACATCAATGATAATTTTAATTTCCTCTCTTTGCTGGGTTGCTCCAGAAATGTACCTCTTTAGCTTACTGAATATGTCACAAACATCAGTAAAATTAATGAAAGGTAGGAAGGAGAGATGTCTAATAATGCAGAAGAAACGTGTTCATGAAGGTCCTTAGAAATCTTCAGTGATGCAGCAGCTCAGTCATCAAGTTTGGTGGCATCAAGGAAAACGTTCTATGTGATGCAATCAAGGTTGCCCTTTCTTCAACAGTCCTTTTGAATGAAGATGCACAACCCAGAACAATCATGTATGACCACTTCAACTCACTGAATGTTAGAGACGTCTCCAAAGCATTGATTTGCAATGCACTGCAGATGTCTCCAATCTCCAAGGGTTTATAAAAGTGGAGGAATTCTGCACTTTAGAGGAAAACTAAAAATGTCCTCTAGAGAGGTTTCCAATGCATTTCAAAGCTGCAATGGAGACCTCTCTAGCATTCAAGAGGGTTAAAATCCCCATTTAAATCAATGGGAATTTTTATTTTTCCCCAGTGGTGGAGTTGGTTAGCTCCAGAATTCCTAAGCTGTTCTTTGAACATACGGCCTAAGAGTTGATCAAATGGAGAAAACTTCTCCAATGTATCCCTTCTCTAGTTCCTGTGTTATTCTATGGAGCCTATGCACTAAGATCTCCAAAGGGGCAAATTTAAAATCATGGAGCAAACCAAAAGCACCACAGTAGGTAAACAAATGACCCCAATTTCCCTTCATTAATGAGGTCTCCATCTCCAACACCACCACAACACACAATGCTTTTGAGACCTGTCTAGCATTCAAAGGGTTAACAACTTCATTTGTCATATTGGTTAACCCTCGAGAGTTGTTTATTTGCTGCAAAATTGTGCCTCTATAGCTTTCTGAACGTGGCCTTATAAGAAGTGTCATTAATGCATTTTAAATGTCTTTAAGCTGGGAAATTTAATTAACAACAAAAGTTGCATTGCATCTGCATGTATATTTATTCCTATGAAACTCTGTTTTGGATGCAAATATAGCTAAATACTAGATTAAATTAGATGAATTCAATTATATTGCCTATTTGTGCAGTATTTTAAAATTATCTTAAGAAATTTGCCTACTCTCTAAGCATCTGCATTCCTTTTCGGAGTCCGTGTCTCACTACTTGAAATGCTCTCTGTGGACAACGCATTTCACAAGGACGCTGTCTTCTTCAGGAGAGAATACTCCAACCAGAACTGGCATGCGTGTTATATAGAACAGACGGTTTGACAGATCCCATATCACTGTAGTGATGGACAGATATTGGACATTATTTCTCCAGACATTTTGAAATCTTTTGCCTCAGATGAAATGGCAAGTGAAGGAGGCAAACATTATCCAAAATTATACAATGTAACCATATCATCAGTCTCCAGCAGGCTTCTGTGTTCTCTTGTGCTTCATCACGTAAACCAACAGATTTCCAATAACATTTCTGTGTTGAGATGGCAGGACTAAATGACTCCATCAAGGACCATACTCATTAATGATCATGTACCTTCAGATTTAAATTGGCTATTGGATAAGCCATTTGAAAGCCAGAGTAACCAACAGTAAGAACAGTCTTAGTTTGCAAGGTCTGAAGAATTAGATCTGTTTGGTGATTCTCCAAGACTAGGGTACACGGTGATGTCAGTGCACATCATTAAACACTTTAAATTTCCATTTGTGTGTCTCTGACACTTTGAATTGATCTGAATGGTTGTCACCTCTGAGTATTACTATTTCTGGGAACTGCATCCCCTGGGGAGTTTCATGCTGGCATGGCAATACTGCAGGATTTAGAAACGGTTTTCCCTGGGATGCAGATGACTGGTTAATGGAATATGGAACTTCCGTGTATCTTTACATAAGAATCTCTGTACAAGTGTACAAGTATCTCTGTGTATGCACAAGTGCATCTCTGTATAAGTTTACCACTGTACTAGCATATCGCTGTACAAGTGTATCTCTATACAAGAGTCTATGTACAAGGGTATCTCTACAGAAGTATATCTGTACAAATGTATCTCTATACAAGGGTCTCTGTACAAGTGTATCTCTATAGAAGTGTATCTGTACAAATGTATCCCTATACAAGGGTCTCTGTACAAGTGTATCTCTATAGAAGTGCATCTGTACAAATGTACAAGTGTATCTCTATAGAAGTGTATCTGTACAAGTATATCTCTATAGAAGTGCAGCCATACAAATGTACACGTGTATCTTTATAGAAGTGTATCTGTACAAGTGTATCTTTATAGAAGTGCATCTGTACAAGTGTATCTTTATAGAAGTGTATCTGTACAAATGTACAAGTGTATCTTTATAGAAGTGCATCTGTACAAGTGTATCTCTATAGAAGTGTATCTGTACAAATTTACAAGTGTATCTTTATAGAAGTGTATCTGTACAAGTATATCTCTATAGAAGTGCACCTGTACAAGTGTATCTCTATAGAAGTGTAGCCATACAAATGTACACGTGTATCTTTATAGAAGTGTATCTGTACAAATGTATCTCTATCAAAGTGCATCTGTACAAAAGTACAAGTGTATCTCTATAGAAGTGTATCTGTACAAGTGTATCTCTATCGAAGTGCATCTGTACAAAAGTACAAGTGTATCTCTATAGGAGTGTATCTGTACAAGTATATCTCTATAGAAGTGTAGCCATACAAATGTACATGTGTACCTTTATAGAAGTGTATCTGTACAAGTGTATCTCTATAGAAGTGTATCTGTACAAGTGAAACTTGTATCTCTCTACAAATTTACTGTAAACCCCTTGTGGACCAGAAGGGAGCACAGAATTACAAAGAAATGCATTTCACCACCTGTGGTGCTAAACAGGTCAAAGGCAAAGCAAACAGTTGTTATGTAAATGTATATATTGTTTAGGCTTTTTTATAGCTAAGTAAAGCAAGGAACTCCCACTGCTATCAGATGCCACATTTAGACTTTTTTAAAGTAATACTAACAACCCCATTTCCCTTAATATGGGCAGAAAATCCTAATGGTCCCTATGAATCAATTTTGCTTGGATTGGTTCCCCAAAATAAATATTTAATAGTACTAATAGTAACAATACATGCTTTCCATTGGTGTGGGCATAAATATGTTGTTGCATGGGTCCAGGACCTCAAACTCCTCCTACTGAACTTTGCCTTCCCTCCTAAGAAAACTTCAGTAGGAGAAGTTTTGATGAAGAACTCATTAGTATTCAAGGAGGTTAAAATGATGTCAGTATCAAACTTATTTAGATATTACTCTGAAACTGATCACTTAATAGACAACGGGTATTTGCATCTGATACCTTTTATATGGGAATAGGTTATAGTGCTGATTAAAAGAGAATTCAAACAGAAAACAAAAATGCACTGATTTAAATACTTCAATCTTCCACACATCAGCTGGTAGTAACAGAGCCACACACTGTTTAAAACCCAGACTTGTTCCACTGTTCAGTCTTCCACATATCCACTGGTGGTCATAGACCCACACATGCACTGTTTGCTACCCCAGCCTTGTTCCACTGTTCTGTCTTCCACACATCAGCTGGTAGTAACAGAGCCACACACTGTTTAACACCCAGACTTGTTCCACTGTTCAGTCTTCCACATATCCACTGGTAGTCATAGACCCACACATACACTGTTTGCAACCCCAGCCCTGTTCCACTGTTCTGTCTTCCATGTATGTATGTATTCATCTTTATTTATAAACCGCAATACATATACACAGTGCTTTACATAAGTTGTAATAGTACAATACAAACATACAGAACTGGGTTAAGAGTATTAGGCTAAAGTGCAAGCATTGCATTATTTGAGGGAAGCACAGTTTATAAACTGTTCCAGTGAAGTATTTATTCATAAATGGCGCAATTTCTGCTCTGCTGAAGAGCCTCCGCCGGTCCAGGAACCAGGATCTGCCATCTGCCTCATTCAGCCAGAGCACTGACATATG
Source organism: Rhinophrynus dorsalis (assembly GCA_037306005.1). Classification (NCBI taxonomy): domain Eukaryota; kingdom Metazoa; phylum Chordata; class Amphibia; order Anura; family Rhinophrynidae; genus Rhinophrynus; species Rhinophrynus dorsalis. The sequence continues at coordinate 41,666,594 of CM074723.1, read as the reverse complement.
AGAAAGGGGAGGGAGGGGGAACTTTAAAAGCTACTAACACAAAACCTATACAGTTTTGAGAAATGGGAAGTAGCTTATTCTACTTCTTGATAATGTCTACAATTTTACACATTTTATACCAAAGTATTACTATCCCTTTAAAGGAGAGGAGGAGGATCTTGTAAGAAATACTTTATAGGTAGCCAATAGAGGGATTTCAGGAGCAGATGAGAGGGAAGTTATCTGGGAGCAAATGTGGTAATTTTTGCAGCTGAATTGAGAACAGACTGAAGTGGAGAAAGATAAGATGCAGGAAGACCAGACAGCAGAGTACTGCAGTAGTCAAGTTTAGAGAGGATGAGGGCCTAAGTGAGAGTTTTTTCGGTTGACACACAGAGGAAGGGACATATTTTTATCACTATTTTTCAGCAAGAAGTGGCATGTTCTAGTGACAGCTTGGATATGGTGAGAGAATGTTAATGTAGAATCGAGTATGACCCCAAGACAGAGTGCTTTGGTTACTGAGTGGATGGCAGAATTGTTGGTGGGTGGGTTTTAGGAGGAATACAACCAGTTCTCTCTTAGCCATATTAATTTTAAGATGGCGGTGGGCCATCCCTGATGAAATGGCTGAGAGACATTGACTGACTCGAGACTGCACAGCCGGAGTGAAGTAAGGGAAAGAGCGATAGAGTAGTGTGTCATCTGCATACAGATGGTAACTAAATCCAAGAGAGGAGATGAAGTCAGGTAGAGGTAGTCACTGGTAGTCACAGAACTCCATATGCACTGTCTGAAACCCAAGTCTTGTTCCACTATTCAATCATTTACACATTTGCTGGTAGTTACAGAACCAAACATACACTTTCTGACACTGCAGCCTTTTTCTACTGTTCAGTCATCCTCACATCCACTGGTAGTCATAAAACCACACGTATACTGTCTGACACCCAAGCCTTGTTACACTGTTCAGTCTTCCACATATCCATTGGTATCACAGAACTACACATGCACTGTCTGACACCCCAGCCTTGTTCCACTGTTCTACCTTCTCCCTCAACATCCAGATGAAAAAAAAACATGACCGACATGCACTTGCTAAACACATATACACACATCCCAACCAAAAAAAAATCACCTTTCACCTGCATATACATGGCCCACTGTGTCATACATCAAAACGCACATGCACCACTGACACACACCCTGTCACACTCTTCAGGTTACTCCTCCTACCACCATCTTGATCGGCTGCGTAGCCTTTTTCTAACTGGGCCAGCCTCCTAGGCTTGCTCGATTTTCACACCTATATCCTGAGAGATTCTTGTCAGCATTACTGAGTTTGTGATTCCCATGTTCCGACTTCTGCCTTGTTACAGGCTATGTTTCCAGTTTTCAGATTTTGCCTTCGACTCCTCGAATCTCAACCCGGCTTCCTTTTGACTACGACTCTGTTGTTTCCTCTGGTATCTCACCTCTGGTTCGACTTTGACTCCGGCTTTCCTGACCACACTTCATTCTGCGCGTCTGCGCAACGGGTGTCCTTGAAGATGCTATTCAACTAGGTTTCAGCTGCCTCTGAGACCATCGCCTCGACTCTTCCTTTTTGTGAGTCCTGCTTTCTTGACTATCTGATTACTCATTGTCTCTACTCCACACCTCAGGCTCTCCGATTGAGTCAGGTGCCATTACCGGTTCCACTGGTGACTGCCCCAGCCAGTCGAGATTGTGGATGGTCGACTGCTCCCTACCTCTTGCCTGTCCAACCAGTCGAGGGTGTCATGCCTGGCACCCTGTCCACACCTCCTAACGCCCAACTGGTTGAGGGTAGTGGAGTCGACAGCCTCCTGGGTCTCCGACTAACCAGCCTGCTCGACAACTCTTCCAGAGTTGACAGCCTCCCGTGACTCCAACTAACCAGCCTGCTCGACAACTCTTCCAGAGTCGACAGCCTCTTGTGTCTCTGACTAACCAGCCTACTCTACAATTCTCCTGGAGTCGTAAGTTCCTGGCGTCTCCGACTTACCTAATACACTACTCCTGAGTCTGTGACTCTCCTATCGTCTTCTTCTCTCAGACATTGACACACCCTCTGAAATATACACTCCAGCCTCCACCAGTTGAACTCCATACGTGAATGGAGGGTGTCTCTTTCAAATATGCCTTGAGCCTGGACCCAAACTCAGATCATCCTCAGCTGGTAGTGTCCACTTCACGCGTCACTGGAATGGAGGGTCACTCTTTTATATCTGCTTCTTCAGCTGAGCCTCAGCTCAAACTCCCATCATCCTCAGCCGCTACCGTAAAAATGCTGCCAGACACTCCAGCCTTCAATAACACACACCTAGGGGGAGTCATCCAGCAACCAAAGGGTCAACAGCTATCACCAAGTCTGCCATACAGCTGAAGAACAGAATTAAAACTATAAATTCATAATATATTGGATAATGTATCCACTATATTATATTATACTTTACATTCTTTTCTTTAGCTGTATGGCAGACTTGGTGAGAGCGCTGGGTTGTTAACCTGTTGGTTGCTGGATGATTCCTCAAAGTATGCTGTCTGCCAAGGTCTCTGATTGTTGACATTGATCTGAATTTATTTCATTTTAATGTATTAAATTTTTTTGTGCGCTCAACTCCATCTCGGCACCCAAGGTCCAACCCACTGACTGTTTTATCACTAGCTTTATTGTACGGTCAGGTGCATGTTTGTTTCCACACCATTTTATTCACATTTAATATTTTATTTCTATTACTCTATTGTAATGTATGAGAGCCAAAGAGATATACATTCAGTGGCGTGTGTTGGCACTGAACTGGTTTAAAGGAAACAAAGAAAATGGCCATTGTGTTGGGTTCCTTCAGTGCCAAAGAGGTATCCAACACATTCCACTGCATGGATATCTCTTTGGCTCTCAAACACTTAACCCTTTCACTGCTGCAATAAAATAATTTATTCAATGAGTAGCAAAAAGGGTACAGTGTTGCCCGTGGGGATTAAGTCCTTTCAGTTCTTGAGAGCTACTCAAAGCATTGACTTGACAATACTTTGGGTACGTTTGCACCACTGAAAGGGTTAAGTGTTTCAAAGCCAAAGAGGTATCCTTGCAGTGGAATGTGTTTCAATACCTCTTTGACACTGAAGGAACCTAATACATTGCCCATTTTCTTTGGTTTCTTTAACCCTTCAGTGCCAAAGAGGTATTCACTGCCACAGACATACACAAACCATTGTCAATCAATACATTAAATACTCTCAAAGGACTTAATCCCATGGGCAACGTTGTGCCCCTTTTGCTATATATATATATATATATATATATATATATATATATATATATTACTGTGCAAAAGTTTTAGGCAAGTCTGAATGCTTCCAAAAATAGACATAATAATAGTTTATTTTTATCAATTAACAAATGCATAGTGAGTGAACAGAAGTATAATCTAAATCAAATCAATCTGATATGACCATCCTTTGCCTTCAAAACAGCATCAATTCTTCTATGTAACCTGCACAAGTCAAGGATTTTGTAGGCATATAGTCAGGTGTATCATTAAGCAATTATATCAAACAGGTGCTAATGATCATCAATTTAATACGTGGGTTGAAACACAATCATTAACTGAAACAGCTCTATAGGAAGAATACAACTTGCTGAGGAACAGCCAAATTCAGCTAACAAGGTGAGGTTGCTGAAGACAGTTTAATGTCAAAAGTCATATACCATGGCACAACTGAGCACAGCATCAAAACACAAGGTAGTTATACTGCATCACCAAGGTCTTTCCAAGGCAGACAGGGGTTTCCAGAAGTGCTGTCCAAGTTTTTTTGAAGAAGCACAAAGATATGGGCAACACTGAGAACAGTAGACTCAGTGGTCGGCAGATGAAAGTCACATCATGCTTACTTCCCTTTGCAGTCACATCATGCTTACTTCCCTTTGCAATCGGAAGATGTCCAGCAGTGCCATTGGCTCATAACTGGCAGAAAACAGTGGGACCCTGGAACACCCATCTATACTCTGGAGAAGTCTGGTCAGAAGTGGTCTTCATGAAAAACTTGCTGCCAAAAAGCCAACGTGGAAACAAGGCCAAACGATTCAACTATGCATGAAAACACAGGAACTAGGGTGCAGAAAAATGGTGCTCTGGACTGATGAGTCAGAATTTGAAATATTTGGCTGTAGCAGAAGGCAGTTTGTTCACCGAAGGGCTGGAGAGTGCCTCAAGAATGAGTATTTGCAAGCAACAGTGACTCATAGTGGAGGTTCTTTGCAAGTTTGGGGCTGCATTTCTGCAAATGGAGTTTGTGATTTGGTCAGAATGAATGGTCTCCTCAATGCTGAGAAGTACAGGCAGATACTTATCCATCATGCAATACCATCAGGGAGGCATCTGATTGGCCCCAAATGTATTCTGCTGCGTGACAACAACCCCAAACATACAGCCAAAGTCATTAAGAACTATCTTCAGTGTAAAGAAGAACAAGGAGTCCTGAAAGTGATGGTATGGCCCCCACAGAGCCCTGATCTCAACATCATCGAGTCTGTCTGGGATAAATGAAGAGAAAGAAGCAACTGAGGCTGCCTAAATCCAAAGAAGAACTGTAGTTAGTTCTCCTAGATGTTTGGAACAACCTACCTGCCGAGTTCCTTAACAAACTGTTTGCAAGTGTACCTAGAAGAATTGATGCTGTTTTGAAGGCAAAGAGTGGTCACACCAAATATTGATATGATTTTTCTTCTGTTCACTCACTGTGCATTTTGTTAAATTATAAAAATAAACTATTAACATGTCTAGTTTTGAAAGAATTCTTACTTTACTGTATTTTTTCACAGCTGCCTAAGACTTTTGCACATACTGTATATATAAATAAGGTGCTGGATAAGACATACTGCCTGCAGTTATTGAATGCACACAGGAAAACAGCAGTTGCTCTGAGACACATCTGTTGTTGACAGCTCATGTTACCATACAATACAGTCCACACGCACTAGTCATTTCTCTGAATCATTAGAGGTGTTTACTGCACACGCTTTAATAGGTAGTTATCAAATTCTATTTAACCCTTTGAGTGCCAGAGAGGTATAAATGTAGAAATTATTTGACTCCAAGATGGAATAAAAATCACTTCCAGTGCCTACCAATGTCAGGCATTTCCCAGCACTGGAGACGGATTTCCCATTAGGCAGGATAGGCCTAATCAATCAATCAATGAATAATTTGTGTTGTGGATGTGGCCAGCACAATTTCCCTTCATCAGACATCTTCTGGTTGAAGTTGGCTGGTTTATACAGAAGTGTACTTATTGCTATACTGACCAGTTTACCAAGTAATTTTGCTAGTTTATTTACCAATGTATTTACTGCCCAGTTTATTTAATCCCTTGGATGCTAGAAAAGTCTTAAAGGGATAGTAATGTTTCACAAAAAAAGCAGTTCCAATTAATCTTCATAGTATTTGGGTAATGGAGAGTGTTATTTCAATACTGTCAGAGTTGTGGTTCAAGAGTAATTGAATGATAAAGTATCCCCCTCCCGCCCCTTTTACCTAGTGTAAGCCACCTCCCCCTCAGATGTGGAATCTGTTCCTTGGACCAGACAGGTCACAGCAATAGACAATCTTCTTACTGTGAGTATAAGGAAAACACTGCCCTCCTTGACAGGTTTTCTCTTATGCTCACTGAAGATTGTCCCTCTCTGTGATCCATCTGGACAGTCTTGCTGCTCTGAGGTGAGCAGTGTTACATCACTAAAAGGGGCAGGAGGGAGATACTTTATCATTCAATTACTCTTGAACTACAACTCTGACAGAATTGAAATAACACTCTCCATGGCCCAAACACTATGAAGATTAATCAGAACTGCTTTTATTGTGAAACATTACTATCCCTTTAAGTGCACTGCAAAGCAATGTATTAGTGATCCTCCCATTCAAGGGTTTAAAACACCAGTTTGAATAAAAGGGAATGTTGGGGATATTCTTGTTTCCTATGGTGCATTTGGTTTGCCTTCAAACTGTACATGGTAACCCTCCGGATCTGCTTTGGACACTCTGGTTTTTAGTGTTAATTACGGGGTCTCCGGGGACAGAGCTGATTCTCCGGCTGTGGTGAGATTCCTGAGAAACTCATACCACTTCTACTCCTGCCCACCCTGTTCCGCCCACTTCCCAGATAAGCCCTTCCCACTCTAATAAGCCACACCCACTTTATTATGTGAATCCCATCATTATCATAAGCCTGGTCGCAGCCCATATTCCCTCTCTGGGAGCTCCACAGGAGGAAGATCCCAGGTATGCATATATCCATTAGGGCTTTTAGGAGACAAATAAACATTGCCAAAATCCTCATTGATTCAAATGAGGCATGTAACACTTTAAGTGCCAGAGAAGTGAGCAACGCATTGCTCCACAATGTGTTGTACACCCCTCTGGCACTCAGAGGGTTAAACCCTTTAATTCTAGAGAGGTCTCCAAACGCATTCTGCTGCAATGCACTGGAGACCTCTGCAGCATACAAGAGCATATGTGCTATAACTATATATATAATCATAACAATTATAATGTACTAGCAATTTGGGACGGCGTTGCCCATCACATTATGCAGGGAATGTGTTTGTTTGTTTTTTTATAAATGTTATGATAGTGAAATATGGCGTAGGGTGTACATGTCAGAAAGGTACACACAGTGATACACAGACACATGTGCAAACACACACATATACAGGGGGACACACAGTGATACACAGAGATGCATGCAACACACATACATACACACACATGCACTGACATACACAAACAGTGACACACAGATGCAAAGCAGAACATACATACATACAGTGTGAGCAGTGTAAGCAATATACTTCCCAACATTTCAAATGGCCAAAGAGGGACACTTGTGTTTTAGGTGGTGTTACTGGGGGCGTGGCTGGTGGTGTATTGTAGAGAATTTGTAACCCTTTGAGTGCCAGGGGGTAAGCAATGCATTGCATACTCATCTGGCATTGAAATGGTTAAGTTACTCTTTCTGTAAGTGAATGATTTAGAAGAAGATGAAAGTATTTTTTACACAGACTAATTTAACAGACATTTACAGAAGTTTACTCCTACATTACTGTGGGTTTTATTGATGTGGAGCAATCTAATACACTGGTATATTCACCACACAGTGTGATCTCCTAAATAGAGAAGCAGAGGGATTTGGACGTCTTACAGGGACTGTCCCTCCTATACTGTATAGTGCCAGTCCTTATACACAAACACATGCAGACTGTATACTATACAGCAGAGGTTCTCAGCCTATGCCCTCAGTGGCCACTAACAGGCCAGGACTTAGGAATTTCCCTGCTGGAACACAAGTGTGTTGATTAGAGGCTTGGTTGTATTGATTATCTCACCTGTGCTCTTAAAAGGAAATACTAAAATCCTGGCCTGTTAATAGCCACTGAGAGCACAGGTGTAGGCCACAAAGTGGTTTGAGTAAAAAAAAACCCATACCTCTGTCCCGAATTAGGACAGGTTCCAGAACATCCTTGTCCAGAAGTGCCTGGATAGCACCATTGAACAGACGGCGTATCTCTAAGCTCTGAGGCGTATGAGAGGGGAAAAACTGAAAGGGGATCCTGTATCCTTCCGCCACCACCTGTAAAACCCACGGATCTGCCACTGGATCCTCCCAGATGCTCTGGTAGTGACGCAGACGGCCACCCACAGCTGAGTAGGGACCTGGGTTCAGTGAGTCATGCCGAAGAAGGCTTGGAAGCCTTAGGCTTGGAGGAGACCTTGGGCTTCCATTACTGTTTGGGCTTGGAGGAGGAACGTGGAGCTGAGGGAACCGCCTGGTTCGCTGGACGTGTCTCAGTCTGGAAGGAACGAAAAAGCCGATTACACTTGAGAGGCGTCTTCCTCCGGGGGATCATAAGCAGAAGGGTACTCTTGCCCCCTGTGGCCTCACTAATCAGATCCTTGAGATCTGGCCCAAATAAAGAGGTGCCTTGAAAAGGCAATGAGAGCAAAGCTTTCTTGGAAGCAGTGTCAGCAGACCAGATCTTGAGCCAAAGAGCTCGTCTGGCAACCACAGACAAGGTGGAAACCCTTGCCACCAAATGGATGGCATCAAAACAGGCAGCAGAAACATAGTGCTGGGCCTCAGAAATGTTGGCAAGAAGCTGCAAAATATCCGAAGTAGGAGCACCCTGACGGACAGCCAGGGTGAGCTGTTCAGTCCAGACCGCAATGGCCCAGTTCACCCATTCCGCAACGAATGCTGGACGCATGGCAGTACCAGCAGTGTGCAAAAATGGACTTGAGAAAGAGCTCAAGTTTCTTGTCAGTCCAGTCTTTCAGAACAGAAGCATCAGCAACTGGCAAGGCAGTGGAGACAGAAGCATCCACTTTGGGGGGATGAACCCACTGAGCAAGCGCCGCCTCAGAGAAGGGATAAAATTTGGCAAATTTCTTGGAAACAAAGTTTCCTGTCCGGAGACTCCAACTCATCAGACACAAAGCGGTCAAGAGTGGGGTTAGGTGGAAAAACAAGTATAGGGCCTTTTAGACACCTGAAATACAGGCTCTAATGCATGTCTGGAGGTCCCTGGGAGAGACTCGGGGACATCAGAACATGCTGGGCATAAATGACCTGAGAATTCTCTAGGTACCCTGAATGACATGAGGAGCAACAGGGGACACAGAGAACCCAGCGTCCTTAGTCTTAGGCCTGACACCAAGCTTTAACGGATTAGACATTCTCACAGTGTCAAAATGTTTAACCCCTTAGTGACCGGCCGCACGCATCCATGGCCGGCACTTAACGACCAACAGTGCCCAAGTGCCCAAAGCCCCCTGAGCCCCCCAACACACATAAAATGTTAACTGGATGAGAGAGCAAGGGCAGACAATTAAAATGATGTATCTCTGAAGTCGCTACGTTGAGCGGTTGCAGAGATATGTCCCAAACTGTACAGTCCCATAGAAGTGAATGGAGAAATGGCGTCTATGCGGTAAAGCACGCGTTTACACAAATTTTGCAAAGTTGAAACTGTGAATTAAAATTACATGAAACATCACTAGAACATGTTAGCAGTCCCAAAAAAAAAACACTGAACCCAGTAGGGAAAATGCCACTAAACCCCCAAAAGATGCAAAACCATCAGCTAAAAAACCCAACAGACATACAGATAAACCCTATGAGTGCAGGAGTGTGCAATAGGAATGCCAAAGGAAAAACCCCTGTGCGGAGGGGCACTGTGGGACATGTTAACCTGCAGCATTCAAAGGGTTGCTCACCTTTCTTGCAGATCTTCTGTCTTCAGATTACCATGTATTAAGAAGAAGCCTTGGTGGGCAACTCCTGAGGAAAGAACTTGTAGCCAAGATTTTCCCCCCAGGGCTTAAGGTCCACAAAACGCACCTGGATACTGAGCTAGCCACATCTAAGGGCATTGTCAATTATGGTAATCCGTCTAATGGTGGTATTCCATATCTAACAGAAAAAAATAAAATTAGCTAAAACTATAGCAGAACTCTTCTCTTGCCTGTGTCTTCACCAAGGAACAAATCTTAATGGAGCCGATTGGCTAGCTGCTGTCAAGGAGGGAAAGTAGGCTCCACCCCCTGCATTCACTTCTAGAATTATTCCTGCTTAGTTAAAGGGGCGGATCGCCTACCCATACTTACCAGTAACCTGTACTGGTGACAGAGAAATGTTGTTCATTGTTTAAAACATTGAACTTATCACAGCTAATATCCTCCCCCCCTCGCATAAATCCCCTACATCCAACCATACTCTGCTAGACTGGATCCTTTCATCTTGCACAAGCAGAATCCAAGATTCAGGTGTACTAGCAAATGTGTTTCGCAAAATAAAATCAGTCATGTTCCAAAGTCATGTGCACAATATTATTTAGAATATTTAAAGGGGAACTTTCACCCCGCAATAACTAAATCTCCACTTACTGCTCACCTGGCGACTAGCTGCTTAGTAGCGCTAGTCGCCAGAAATCTTACCCGGTTCTCAAGATTTCTGCGTTTTACAGGAGCAGGAAGCACGGACGTCTCTTCACAGTGACGTCCGTGCGCCTGCGCTGTCAGTCCCTTGTGCACCGTACGGTGCACAAGGGACTGACAAGGGACTGACAGCGCAGGCGCACGGACGTCACTGTGAAGAGACGTCAGTGCTTCCTGCCCCTGTAAAACGCCGAAATCTTGAGAACCGGGTAAGATTTCTGGCGACTAGCGCTACTAAGCAGATAGTCGCCAGGTGAGCAGTAAGTGGAGATTTAGTTATTGCGGGGTGAAAGTTCCCCTTTAATCTTCGGTCCTTCCTAAATGATATAAGAAATTGCTCATGATACAGAATACACCTAATACCTGACCTAGACTCAGTGATTGATTGTTTTAACACAGAATTCTTATAAGTCTGTAATACCCATGCCCCACTAAGGAAGATCAGGGTAAGAGAGTCACATCTACACTGGGTCTCAGCTGACTTGATTCAATTATACAGTTTCAGAGATGCCTTATAGACAAAATTTAAACAAACAAGCTCCGCTTATGATCACACTACATACAGGCAATTAAGGAATACATGCACAAAACAAACAAAATTAGCAAAAGCACAATATTTTACTGTCAACTTGAACAATAACATTTGAAAGTCAGACACCTTTTGGAAGGTTATTAAAAACCTCACTAAATAAAAAAATAGAAGCGCTTCACTAGAGAAAAAATCCCAAAAATGTACAATGCTTTTGCTACTTCAAGAACACATAGATAGTATTTATACAAGACCAAACCTTCCAGGGGTAAAAAGAAATGCTTAATTGTAAATATTTTCTATTGGATGGATGTTAGACCAATACTTTTAACCGTTTTATATTATAAGCATATACATACATATACAGTCAGATTAGGTCACTGCAATCAATGTAATGGGTATAATGAAATGAAATGGTTTCCTTCATTACATCAGATGGATAGATGAAAATGTGATGATAGTGATGGAAGATGGAAATGATGAAAATGGAGTTAGTCTAATAAGTCTTATGGTCCACACATCTCGGCTGCTGTCTGGTCTCCGGAGTCCTCTCGGATAAAGGTAATATGCAAAACAAAAAGATAAAAGACGTAGACGTAGAGGTTTGAAGCTATGTCTCCCGGTCCAACATAAGAGCTCCGCGATGTCTGGAACATCTTGTGGTCTCCATCACATCGCGAAGCATGTATAAGAAAAAAAGATATAGATGGAAAGTAGCAGCGCTTTAGGATAAAATTTATTACGAATGTTATTAAGTATATTTTTTTTTTATATTCTTGGGAAACGCACTTGTAGTGATGATTTTAATATACTGTGTTTTGAACGATATATACTTGCACATGTGTACCTTCTGCACAATCACTTAGATATATATAACTTAATGTTGAAAATATGAGGTTACAATCAAAAACAAAATAATTTTAAAACGAGTTTGAAGACAGAGTTCATAACCTCTGAACTCTGCCACGTTGAACCCCTAAGTGATTGGCTAGATAGGTTCGTCAAGCCTTTAAAAGTTTGTATCAAGTTGTATAGAACAACATTACAATCATTGTATCTTGAGAAAGGGAAGGAGTTTCCCGAAACGCGTCGATATTGATCAAAATTATCCAATTGAACCTTGAAAGACATCGGGGTATAACAACAAAGGAGTGAATAAGTGGATCTATTCTTCGAACCAACGACGATTTGCTGAAGCGAATGGGTGTATTCATTCTTTAATTCATTGGCGGACGGAGAACCAGGGGAAACGCGGGAGTACCGAGAGATCAGAGAACGGCCACCAAAGATATTATTACGGGCCCGGTTACAAGAATAAATCTGGTGAGCAGATATCAAGCACTGTGTAATAATCTCTGTACTATTTAAGGAATTATATTACATAGTCGGATCCATGTAGTCCCATATGCGCATACCCCATAATAGGTCCCGTCTATTCAATCACTCCAACTCCTTTACATCCTCAGTTTCGTGTATATATCACTGAGGCATATACCTCACCTGTTCTTAAAAGGTCTAAAGACTTTATTTTTAAAGGATGCTTTTTATATTATATATTATTAATAAATAATTTTAATTATACTACACTTAGAGATCTCCGTGCGCTGTCTTTTATCTTTTTGTTTTGCATATTAAAAACCTCAACAACCCTCGTAATCATTCTCACCCATCAACAATAACCATAGAAAAAGAGACACCACAGTTGTAACTCAATGGAACTCAAAAGTTCTGGTGTGTACAGAACAGTCACTGGCACCTGTTGCCTGGTCCAATTATGAAAATGAATTCAATTTCATGCCAGTAAATGAAAGCGAAATATATGATCACCTCCTCAACCCAAAAATGAAATCCCAATCTAGCCCTGACCAACTACACGCAATGTTATTAAAGCTCAGGACCATGGTCACAGCCAAACCGACTTGTCGGGCTATTTATATGAAAGTATCCAAAGGGTTAAACAAAGAACCACTCAGGCTGGATTTCTTCACTTAAATAGACAAATGACAATATAAAATAATTCGAGAACTTTATCTTTAATATGTATTGACACGCTACTTCACAGTAACGAATTGATCACAAGAATCAATCCTTCATATTTGTGCAAAAATATATCTATTATTATTAAAATACAATATACAATGTATATATATAAATATCAGCAACAATGAACTATATAAGTGATTAGCAATTATAATAGGTACACAGAAAATCAAACCACACTTATTATCATAAAGATTACCAGCGGTGCAAGGGTTAACCACCTATAGGTATATTCAGAGGTATAATAACAATAATTGCATTCAGCAGCATAGAATAGGTTAACTGATTGTTACAATTAATATAATACAGTTGGTTGCAGGGTTACTTAATACCTCTGCCCCAGAAACTGTATAGACTATGCCAATTATGATGTAAGGAGTTATTGTGAGATGAATTAAATAATTCCTCTAACAATTCCTTGTATCATATATCAATAATAATCAAATTTAGGGAATAGCTGGAATAAAATCCCAGATTTAAATCACTATAATTTAATTATCTACTGAAGTCAATATTGAATACCTCTGAATAAAATATATAAATTGCAATTAATATAGTCAAACCAAATCACACAAATAATCTACTTAGAATTACTTCATGCACATTTATCATAATTTTGACTACAGCAACCTATATATAAAACCTATAGGCACTCCAAGGGTTAATACACACGTTTAAACAGATGCCACACCCAGCAGTTATTTTGTCTATTGAGATAATACTTTCAAATTACAAAATATAAGCCTGGCACATACACAGAGAATTCCAAAGAAAACACCACTAACAGCAGACAAATAGCGGTTAAAGGGTTAATAGCTGGATTCAAAGAATACCCTGTATCAAATATTAACTATTATAATCTTCCCAGAACCACAAAATATTACTCTATGAATACCAAGATTAATATTAGTTAATATAAATAACCCACGCTATATACTGTATTACACTGATTGGCAATTTATAACATTTCCCAATAATTATATATAGATTCTATTATTTCCAGAATTTAATAGCTAAATCTAGCTTATTATAAATTATCCCAAATGGTTGGCCAGTCCACTTAAGACAATTTAAAACTAAGTTCTTCAAACAGAAGAAAAATTATAAAATTCTGGATTAAATGAATCTAAATGAATAAATGATATAGTTACCAATCCAAGTTTCTGAGTATTTCTCTGTGAGATGGCAGGATCAGCAAAGCCTTCAGGAAGTCACCTTTTCTGTTTCAGCCAGTTAAGTTGAGTCCAAAGACCCTCTTTTAGGAAGTCAAAAAGACAAAAAGACCCTGAACTAACAGTATCTGGGGATTATATTGACAAATTTTGCCTTATCAGTAATCCCCACCTTTGTCTGATGATTGGACAAAGAGCCATCTCATTATACCGTGACATCACCGGTCTGCCCTGATTGGATATTAATATATCCCAAATTATTCAAGGAATGCGGATATCCCAGTCATAATGCTCTCAAGACTCTAGGTGGAGCTCTTACTCTACTTTAGAATTTTACCTATAATCAGTTTTATGTCAGATCATGTGGCTTTCGTCAAAACTGAGAAAGGTCAAAAGGGTTATCAAAAACCTCCTAAATATGTCATTTTGCTTTGTCTTACACATAAGGGAGTCCGTCTCTCTCAGCCACCTTGTCTCCAACTGACTATCCATCTGCCATTAAACTGACATTGTTATTTTTACTCCCTACCTTGGACTAATGGCTCATTGTTCAAAGATGAGGTAATTTGAACATCTCCTTAAACTGAATTTCAGCTAATTTCCTACAATTAGAATTAACCCTGTATGGTCCCCCAGGACAAAGTCTCTGACATAATCCCCCTTTTAGCAAAAGACTTTATAACTTGATAAAAGTTCTAAAATATTATTGCTAAACTGGAGGAGACTGTTGTCATCTTCGTCCTGTGACTGGGATCATCTCCGAAGTTAATACAGTTCGCTTCAGTTCATCAACTACTTAATGGCATCGGCTTGTTCCCATAAGAGGAGGCACTTATTGTTCTCTTCAATAACTGGAACAATCAGTCTGATTAGTGAATCATATACCAATTTTGTTGATAGGAAGACATTGTGTCCCATATGAATAGTTGCTTGGCCTACTCAAGGATCTCCATACTTTTGGCTTGAGTTGAAAAGGCACGCAGATCATATCAGACTCCCAGTTTTGGAAACAGGTGGTGGGAGAAATATCAAATTCTTCTTGGATGGTGATCTATGGAAACAGGTTGGCAGAACTCCTCTAGGATCCAAATTCTTCTCTGTTAGGATGGTCTCCGGCATCTCTTGCCCAATGGTTCTTGATAAAAACACTGGAACCACGCTTGGCTGTGTCCGGAACTCCTGTCACAGAAGAAGGATGATTCACATCATGGCTTTGGCTTTGGCTGGAGCTCCTGCAATCGAAGGAAGATGATCCACATCACGGCCTTGGTCTTGACGTCCATACCCATGGCAACTGTCAATCGACCTCAATCTTTTAAGAACTCTTTGGTCTAAAAGAAATGACACATGAGTGATCTCACATTGATACATTTGTTGCATGCATACATACATGACAATACAGTTTCATTTAGTATCCCTATGACCATGGTACTGTATGATTACTGTATATTGATTTTTGCACCAGTTTGCTTGTAGCCCTTGCTAGCCTTAAGCTAAACTATCATAAACTAACACTATCTGTCTTTACTCTTCCCCCTTTTATAGAAGAATGACCCTCGGCTGTATGCTACAAACAAAACCTTGCTAAAAGGAAAAATAAAATTAGCATAACAACATTTTCAGAGAATCATAGAGCATCAAACCATTTGTTGACGAGATATGTTAGAGTGTTAGTGGGGAACATACATGCCACACAGACAGACAAAAGAGAGAGCGACGTTTCACTGAATCAAAAGAAGACAAGAGAACAAGATATGACAATGTCATTTGTACAATCAAGGATACTCATCTATCCGATGATTAATTAGGGTCCTTGTTCTTCTTCCGCTTCTCCTTCTATGATCTGTAACTGAGATTTAGGGTGACAAGCACGCAATTGGTTTATATGAACCCACTTTTCTACAATTTCACCATTAATAGGGATAGAAACCTTATAGGCCACTGGAGATAATTTATCAGTAATGATATATGGCCCTCTCCATGAGGGTAAGAATTTCTTTTCTTTTACCTGGTTTCTTGCAAAATTGTATAGATAAACACGATCATTTACCTCATACTCCCTTTTGGTGGTTTTTAGGTCATAGTAAGTCTTATTACTTACCACTGCTTTCTCCAGATTTTTCTGTGCAAACGCAAATGCATGTTGTAAATGCTTGCGTAACTGGTCTATGTATTGGTGTGTTGTGGAGGCATTAATTAGATTTTGATCAGACGTACGGTATAGCAAGTGCTGGGGTAGGACCATCTTTCTACCTGTCATTAGTTCAAATGGTGACATTTTCGTGGCTGCACTAGGAGTAGCCCGAATAGCCATGAGAACTAGGGGTAGTTTAAGATCCCAATCCTTACCTGATTCCTTAACAAACTTCTTGAGAATGTTAACAATGGATTGATTATATCGCTCCACCCCACCACTTGACGCAGGACGGTAAGCGATATGTAATTTACGTTTTACCCCCAAGAGTTTCCAAAGTTTGTTCATCACTTCGCTGGTGAAATGACTACCTCTGTCAGATTCAATCCTCTGCGGTAGGCCAAACCTGGAGAACACATGGTTAATTAACAAAGCAGCGGCGGTTTCTGCCGTATTATTGTTTGCGGGTAAACATTCAACCCATTTGGTGAACAGACAAGTAACCGTTAGCATATACTTGTTCCCCCTTGCTGTCCTAGTAACCGGTCCTATAAAATCTATTTGAATATCCGACCATGGTAATGACATCCCCCTCTTCTGTAGTGGTGCACGATGAGTGGGGCCAGATGGTTGGAATTGGGAACACACCAAACAACCTTGACAATAGGTTTGTACATCTTTAAGCATATGAGGCCAATAGGCATAATCACGGAGAATCTCATACGTGATTTTATCACCGCGATGACCTGAAGTAGGTGCATCATGAGCATGTTGAAGCATTAAACCTCTAAATGCAGTAGGTACAACCCATTGTTGTATTCCATTTTTAGAGGTTCTGATTAACAGACCATCTTGTATATGGAATTGGGCCTTGGATCTTATCAAGATCCTTAAGTCTTCTTTTCCCACCCAGTCCTCCTCAGAAATTGGGTGGTTTAGGGGGTCTTCTATGTGCTTATAGAATAGCCCTATGATAGGGTCCCCCTTTTGACTTGTAATCAAGTCCTCACTAGGTGAGTCTTGAATCCACTGTGCTACCGGGGTGTCTGCTTCGTTACGGGCTTGTTGCCTAGTAACGGCATTTACCTGTACAGGACCCAATAGATGGGATATATCTAAGGCCTCTCCCTTAAGGGCGCCTTCTTTAGCCAATAGATCGGCTAGATCATTACCTTGTTTTTCAGGGCCTAGGACCTTAGAATGCCCCTTGGTCTTTTTCCAATAGATGGTAAGGCCATTTGATGTTACGAGATTGTCAACCTCACAAAACAGTTTACCATGTTTCACTGGTTTATTATTGGATCGGAGCATATGGCTTCTTTTCCAACCTGGGAGGTATTCTACAAAGCTATGGCGAACATAATTAGAATCAGTTATAATGACAAACTCCTTTATGTTATGCTCAATAGCTAAGAGGACTGTCTTATAGACCGCACAGAGCTCTGCCACTTGGCTACTTTGTGGTCCTAGACTATACCCTTTAGATAAAATAGGGCACTCACCTGTCCAGGTAATCCCGATACCTGCCACCAGTTTTCTTTCAGTGCCAGTAGTGACATGGTAGGAACACCCGTCAATGTACGCGGTTGGTAAGGTTGTGCAATAATTCTCGTCAAATGCCTTATAGGGGGAAAGCAATTGTTCCTCAAGGTAATCGTCTCCACTGGTATCAGTTTCCGTGGGAGGTGCTGAACAATCATGGAGTTCGGCGAGTCCTTGAGCTACAGGATTCTTCCTGTTTTGCTTATACCTAATTTCTAATGGCCATCCTTGTAGGGATAAAGTCCAAGAGGTGATCCTACTATTGGAGAGGTGTCCTTCCTTTATCCGGTCACTTTGCAAATACTGCAAAGGTTGATGAGCGGTTTCAATGATGATCTTCTCACCCTGAATAAAACTCCGAAAGTTCTGTAATGCCCAAACAGTAGCCAATAAAGCTTTCTCACAGTCATTAAATTTAATTTCCACGGAAGACAGGGATTTGCTAGCATATGCGATAACCTTATTCAGGTTATCCTGCTTTTGATACAAAACCCCGCTGAGACTAAGATTAGTGAATCCTGTCTCAAGAAAAAATGGCTTACCTCCTTCTGGATAAGCCAGACAAGGAGCCTGGGTGAGTCTACTCCTGAGCTCAGATACGGCATGTTCCTGAGCTTCACCCCAGATCCACGGTTGATCTTTCTTCAATAATAACAACAATGGTTTAGTTATTTCTGAATAATTATCAATAAACTTCCGGGAATAATTCATCATGCCTAGGAAGGATCTCAATTCATGGAGATTAGTTGGTGTTTTAGATTTAACTATCGCTTCCACCTTCTTTCTTTGTGGGTTTAACCCTTCTGTGGTCACCTCATGACCAAGAAAGTTAACTTTGGTGCGGCACATCTGTGCCTTTTTGAGCGACAGTTTAACACCAGCTTCCTTTAGCTGATTAAATACATATTTAATTTCTGTGATATGCTTTTGGAAGGTAGTACTTTTAATTAGGACATCATCCACATAGCAGAGAGTCCCCCTAGCCATAGCATCAGGCATAGCCTTGTGCATAAAAACGGCAAATTCATGACCTGAGTTGATATACCCAAAAGGCATTCTAACCCAGGCGTATTGTACTCCTCCAAAAGTGAAAGCTAGCTTGTATTGGTCTTCCTCACTGACTTTAATGGTCCAGTACCCTTGGGCACAGTCAATTGCTGTAAAAATTTTGGACCCTTGCATCTGAGCCAAACATTGATCTATATATGGCACCGGCCAGCCGGACATATATACACGTTTGTTCAGTTGCCTTAAGTCAGCACACAAACGCCATTGACCATTGGGTTTAAGGATTCCCAAGATTGGGTTATTATAAGAGCTGTGCACTGGCCGTATAATACCCCTCTCTTTGAGGTTCCTTATAATTTCTGCCAATGAGTCATAGGACGCAAGTGGAAGACGGTACTGTTTGACATATACAGGAGGTAACTTAGGGTCAGTTTGTATGCGGGCAACGTGTAGGTTTGTTAAACCACAATCATAAGAATCCTTGGCAAACAGCTCTTGGAATTCCATAAGTATTTCCCTTAGCTGTTGGCGTTCAGAATCATCAGAGCACGCATCGGCTAGAGAGATTTGCTCTTCTACTAACTCATTAAAACCTGGAAATGCTTCAGGCTTACCTAACTCATAAGTTTCCTCAAGCTGTGTAGATAAATCATGAGCATTTACTCTTACCTTATCCACAGCCTCCAGATACTCTTGGGTCTCTGGTTCCTCCATCTGGTGCTCAAATACCAGAGAGGATTCTTCAATCCGGCATGTACCTGTATCAGGGCTATATGGATACACAGACTGAACGGAAAACAGTCCCTCTGGAAGGGAGTAAAACAATTGCTCAACAAGTTGCTCCTCAGACAGATAATTATCAGGTAGTAGGCCTATTACTTGGTTCTGAAACCCAAATGTATAGTATTCTGAATCCAGAGCATAACCTATTACAGTTCCTTTCTCCAAGGTAATACTGTGTGGGGTTATGTTATTTACCACTATGTGGACTGGTGTTCTATGAATACTCACCATAGGGGTGTGTGATACAGAAATTCCTAATTGTTGAATCTTATTTGAGAGGCATATTAATGCATCAGGATTCTCAAGGTTCTGACCACTACGAACCTGCAAGGATATGGGGACCTGACTTGCCCCACCAGGTAAAGTGACCTTATTAGCTACCTGTAACTTTACTGCATATGGCAACAGTTGACATGACTTCAGGGCTTTTAAGTCATCCTGAAATCCACAAGGGTTCCCTTCTAACCTAGTCCATAGGTTGTTATTCACCAGATCAATCTGGGCGGCAAAACGATGTATTAAATCGTTGCCAATATAGATCTGGTGTTGGGGATTCTCCACTACAAGAAAAACATGTTTGGCGGACCTGTCACCTAGAGATATAGATAACAGACACCTCGCAACAACGTTATAACTCGTAGCATCGTCATCTAGGTCATGTACCAAATTATCATATGGTGCTAGATACTTGATATGGATAGGATCTCTTACCTCCATCAGTAGGTTGTTACTAATGTAACTGTTTTCCAATTTCAGATTCAGTTTGGCCTGTTTGATCCTCCCCAAGTCTTTAACCTGTAAGGAAACAAACAACTCACCCCCTGTATTGTCAATAGACGTCAGATATTGAGAATGATTCTCTGGATCTGCTGGTTCAGAGGGCGATCTGTGAAGAGAGATGGTTAAAACATCGCCTTCTAGCTTCACTTTCTGAATCTGTTCTGGTAACGCCTTGATAGAGATATCACCTTCCATATATTCAGTATCAGGTATCTGTAAAACAGTGAGGTTAGGGTTCTGGCTATTGACAAAGTGAATTTCAATAGTATCCCTATTTTCCTCTACCACATGATCATTTCTATGGGGGCGTTGCAATGCCCGCTCATAATTGATTGGGGTTTTAACCTGCAACCAGATGACATTATTCACACAGTCTATGACGGGACTTAATCGCCGCAGTAGATCGGCACCTATAATTAACCTGTTATAGGGAACTTCAACTACTATGACCTTATGTGTGAATGATTTGTTACCGATTTTAAAATGTAACCATGTGGTTCCCAATACGTTTAAGGGGTTACCTCCTACGCCTATTAGGGATCCATCAAATGCCTTTAACACTGGCTTTACAGAAGCTTCCTCCATAATTTGATGGAAATGGGAGCTAGATAAGATGGTAGCTTGTGACCCTGTATCCAGGAGACTGGAAATGATTAGGTCATCAAGCCCCTGCAATGTAACATCAATAAAATATCTTCCTTCATATTCATGCATTTTGCATAAATAATTACGATGTAAGATCGTCTTATAATCCCTCCACTGCCTGCAAGGGTTAATTCCTGAATTTACAGGAGCAGACTTGCTGACCACTGGGTCATGTTGTACAGCTGCAGCATCCCCCTTCACTCCTCCTCCTCCTTCAACCTGTTCTGGAAAAATGCAGGAAAAAGAAGTGACATCATCAGGGATGGACTTATGTGTACCTGGCTGTGGGTGAGATAAGGAAGAAATGTTAGAGTCACACAAAGCATTTACATCCTGTAAAGAAAATGTGTTAGCATTCCTGTTGGTTAAAACATCATCGGTTATTATAGGTCTTACATAGGGTAAAGCAATGTTATTCTTTTCCCCTAAGGCCTGCTTACCATTACCCTGTTCTGTTATTGAGTGGCAGTCGCCACTCCTGGGGCTGTCCCTAAAAAAGGGTTAGATCCCTGCTGGGTATCAGAACTGGGACTTTGGCCTAGCTGTGCCATAGTGGTCATCATTTTGGCCATCATATCTGTCAGGTTGTTAACCTGGACCTTAAGACTCACTTGCTTCTGACCTTGGTTCCCAGAATCAGACTTATTATTCTGCTGATTTTGCTGGGCCCCCTGATTATTAGAGTTTTTACTCTTTTTGAACCTCCTGGGAAACTTAGATCTATTTTGGTTTTTGTTGTA
The DNA here is from genome assembly GCA_037306005.1 of Rhinophrynus dorsalis. NCBI lineage: Eukaryota > Metazoa > Chordata > Amphibia > Anura > Rhinophrynidae > Rhinophrynus > Rhinophrynus dorsalis. The sequence continues at coordinate 41,645,229 of CM074723.1, read as the reverse complement.
TCCCTGGGATCTCTTGAAAAATGGTTTCTGACCATTTGAATTATTAGACCCCTGGGAACTAACAGAGGCAGGTCCCTTCTGTCCTGGCGCCTGTTTATGAACCTGTGGAGATTTTAACACCTCTGCATAGGTTCTCTTGCCAGATTCAAAGGGCAAACTCTCCTCAACCAATGTTTCTGCTACACACTGGGAGGCAGGCTTCTTGTCCCTAGCTGGGGTATTCTCACTCTGCTGGGCATTATACAGCTTCATAGCTTGAGTGAGTAACCAATCTAGTGATAATAGGGGTGAATAATCCCTAGCTAGATTAGTTTTCATGTATCTAGGCAGAGCATTAAAGAATAACTCCCTGAACTCATAGGAATGAAAATCTGCATCCCTATCTGCAAGGATATATGCACATTTTAGCTCTGACAAGAATTGCCTGGGGTCCTGGTCTGGCCTACATTTTAGTGCATATATAGCACATTTAGCCTCATGGCGAGTTTTATAAGGACCAAACGCTAGGATTATCTGTTCCACTGTTTCCTCCCAGGTAGCGATACCCATCTCAGCTAAAGAACTGAAAAAGAAATTCTCTGAAACATCAAAAACCCAAGGCACATAATCCATTTTATGACGGTCAGAATGAAGGCCTAGAGATGCAAGTGTTTCAGTATAACGGTCTAAATGACTCACAATGGATGTTTTAGATTTTCTGTGAAAAACTGGCACGGTATCCCTCAGAAATCTTATTATCTTAGTTCCTTCAACTAAAGGTGACTGTTCCTCCTGTTCAAACCTACTTAATGTGGGCATTGGCCTCCTGTTAGGTTTGAACATTGACTCCCTGTTAGAGGGTAATCTGTGGCCTGTTAAAAGGCTCCGTGGTGCAGGGTGTGTGGCTTGCTCTGGGATGTTACCCTCATCATCACACTTCAGCAAGAAGTGTGACTTCTGAGGACTAACATCCCCCTCCTTCCCAGGTGAGTAATCCTGATGACTACTAGATATAGCTGGTTGGGCCTGAACTACCTTGCCAGTGCTAATATCCTGTCCCATCTCAGAGGGGGTATGGTCAGAATCAGAAGCAGTAAGGGCCTGCATTCTTTCTGACAATTCCTGGATCTGGCTGGACAAGACATTAAACATATCTAGATCCAGTGATTTATCCCCTTTAGGGGCATTATCACTGGTCTGATATACCAGCACTTGCTCTCGCAATTTTATATTCTCCTGAACCCGCTTGTCTAAATGGGATTGGAGTTGCCTAATGTGTTCTTGCAAAATGTATATCTCACCTTGTAGATCACACATTTTAGCATTAAGGGCAGTATTATGTGCTTTTGTAGACCACATTTCCTCAATAGCTGTTTTACGCCTGCTCTCTAGCCCATTTACCTGGCGCTGGAGATTCTCAATATGCTCTTCTTGTGAGTTTGCAATTTTGACAAACTTACGCACCTCTTCCTCTAACTCAGAAATCTTTTCAGTCTGATCATTTAGTGCCTGTTTTAGTGGCTCTACAACCTTTTGATAAGCCTCCAATTTGTTTCTCTGGAAGCCTATAATAGTTAACAATTCAGGCACAATTAATAAAATCTGGGTGTCCAAATCCTTTGCCTTAGTTTGATCTATACACCTATTCAATGCTTGATAATAGAAGCTATCAGGCTGCCACATTTTATCAAATTGGGATATCACTCGTAGTTCAATGTCACTGCACCATTGTTGGGCATCACACTTAATTTTGAGGCGAGAATGGATGGCATAAATTAACCTCCCTTCTACAGCCCATTTCATGTCTTCTTCTGGTCTCTGTTCCATTGGATCAGACACTGAAGAAGTTGCCTGAGACATGTTTAATGCACAAATATGTTACTGTGTAATATATCTGTCAATAAAATTATTTGACAAATGTGTCAATCCTATATAAAGATCTCGGTGGGACCTCCAAAAATCTGTCAGGCTATTTATATGAAAGTATCCAAAGGGTTAAACAAAGAACCACTCAGGCTGGATTTCTTCACTTAAATAGACAAATGACAATATAAAATAATTCGAGAACTTTATCTTTAATATGTATTGACACGCTACTTCACAGTAACAAATTGATCACAAGAATCAATCCTTCATATTTGTGCAAAAATATATCTAATATTATTAAAATACAATATACAATGTATATATATAAATATCAGCAACAATGAACTATATAAGTGATTAGCAATACTAATAGGTATACAAAATCAAACCACACTATTTATCATAAAGATTACCAGCGGTGCAAGGGTTAACCACCTATAGGTATATCCAGAGGTATAATAACAATAATTGCATTCAGCAGCATAGAATAGGTTAATTGATTGTTACAATTAATATAATACAGTTGGTTGCAGGGTCTCTTAATACCTCTGCCCCAGAAACTGTATAGACTATGCCAATGATGATGTAATGGGTATTGTGAGATGAATTAAATAATTCCTCTAACAATTCCTTGTATCATATATAAATAATAATTAAATTTAGGGAATAACTGGAATAGAATCCCAGATTTAAGTCACTATAATTTAATTATCTACTGAATTCAATACTGAATACCTCTGAATAAAATATATAAATTGCAATTAATATAGTCAAACCAAATCACACAAATAATCTACTTAGAATTACTTCATGCACATTTATCATAATTTTGACTACAGCAACCTATATATAAAACCTATAGGCACTCCAAGGGTTAATACACACGTTTAAACAGATGCCACACCCAGCAGTTATTTTGTCTATTGAGATAATACTTTCAAATTACAAAATATAAGCCTGGCACATACACAGAGAATTCCAAAGAAAACACCACTAACAACAGACAAGTAGCGGTTAAAAGGTTAATAGCTGGATTCAAAGAATATCCTGTATCAAATATTAACTATTATAATCTTCCCAGAACCACAAAATATTACTCTAGGAATACCAAGATTAATATTAGCTAATATAAATAACCCACGCTATATACTGTATTACACTGATTGGCAATTTATAACATTTCCCAATAATTATATAGATTCTATTATTTCCAGAATTTAATAGCTAAATCTAGCTTATTATAAATTATCCCAAATGGTTGGCCAGTCCACTTAAGACAACTATAAAACAAAGTTCTTCAAACAGAAGAAAAATTATAAAATTCTGGATTAAATGAATCTAAATGAATAAATGATATAGTTACCAATCCAAGTTTCTGAGTATTTCTCTGTGAGATGGCAGGATCAGCAAAGCCTTCAGGAAGTCACCTTTTCTGTTTCAGCCAGTTAAGTTGAGTCCAAAGACCCTCTTTTAGGAAGTCAAAAAGACAAAAAGACCCTGAACTAACAGTATCTGGGGATTATATTGACAAATTTTGCCTTATCAGTAATCCCCACCTTTGTCTGATGATTGGACAAAGAGCCATCTCATTATACCGTGACATCACCGGTCTGCCCTGATTGGATATTAATATATCCCAAATTATTCAAGGAATGCGGATATCCCAGTCATAATGCTCTCAAGACTCTAGGTGGAGCTCTTATTCTACTTTAGAATTTTACCTATAATCAGTTTTATGTCAGATCATGTGGCTTTCGTCAAAACTGAGAAAGGTCAAAAGGGTTATCAAAAACCTCCTAAATATGTCATTTTGCTTTGTCTTACACATAAGGGAGTCCGTCTCTCTCAGCCACCTTGTCTCCAACTGACTATCCATCTGCCATTAAACTGACATTGTTATTTTTACTCCCTACCTTGGACTAATGGCTCATTGTTCAAAGATGAGGTAATTTGAACATCTCCTTAAACTGAATTTCAGCTAATTTCCTACAATTAGAATTAACCCTGTATGGTCCCCCAGGACAAAGTCTCTGACAGACTGCATCTTTATTTAATGTTTCTTTGGCATCAGGGTATATGCCCAAAGCCTTGAAGGTGGCTAGAGTTGTTCCTATCCACAAAAGTGGGTATAAAAATGTAGTATCAAATTACAGACCAATATCCCTACTCCCCACTTTATCTAAAATCCTTTGATACAGAAGACCATAATATTCTTATAAGCAAACTCCAAAGCTCAGGATTGGGTAATAATACTCTAAACCAGTTCCAATCCTATTTATCACACAGAATGCAGGATGTGTCAGTTGCTGACTATGACTCCCTTCTGCTCAAAGTAACAAATGGAGTTCCCCAAGGCTCCATTCTTGGCCCTCTTCTATTTTCTCTTTTTATAAATGATCTTCCCCCCGGTTTGCAAGTCATCCTCAGTGCACATGTATGCAGATGACACCATAATCTATGCTAAAAACTCAAACATATCACAACTTGAAGCCATATTACAACATGATATGGACAAACTGTTCTTAAACACAGACAAAACTGTCACAATGATATTTGGCACAAAGCACAAACTGGGTAATCTTGACAATATCCACTATCCATTGTAATAGAGTCTAATCTTAAATTGGCCCCAGTGGACTCCTACAAATATCTGGGTATGTGGCTTGACCCTTACCTCACATTAGGTCTTCATATTGACAAATTGACCTCAAAACTTTAATCCAAAATAAGTACTCTTTTTAGAAACAAATCATGTTTAAGTACCCCGGTGAGAAAACGTATTATATAACAGATGTTGCTGCCAGTCATAGACTATGGTGACGTAGTTTATGCTCCAACGCCAGAAATCCATCTTAGTAAACTTGGCACTCTGTATAATTAATTATACCACTTTATCCTCCAATGTAATTACACTATACATTACTGTGATATGCTTAAAGAACTAAATTGGCTAGCACTCAAATTTTGACGTGCCCTTCACCTTTCTTGCTTAGTTCTCAATCACTTCTCTGGAAAACTACCGGACTACATGAGCAGTATGCTCACTCCAGCTCTCCATACTAAATATAACCTCCACTCCACTGCTAACAACTCACTGCGTATACCACAATACAAGAAAGAAGCAGGAAGATCTGCCTTCTCCTTTACGGCTCCAAAGGCCTGGAACAATCTGCATGAAATAATCAGATCTGTTCCCAGTCTAAAATCCTTAAAATGTAATGTTTCTTTATATCTAAAAACAGTGTGTAACTGTATATAATTTTAATATTTTATATGTATGTATATTTATATGTGTATATATATATATATATATATATATATACATATATAATGTTTCTCAATTTGTGTAAATATGTAACCCTTTACTGCAAACTATCCAGGACATACTTGAAAACAGAAATCTCAACGTATTCTTCCTGGTAAAACACTGTATAAATAAATAAATATATATATGGGCGATGGAGTTGCATGCTTGTGATCTTGGCTTGGGAACTTTGTTCTGTTTTTTTGGCTATGGTTCTTATCTATGAGATCGGTGTGCACCCCATGCATGTTTGTGCTTTGTTTACTTTTCGGATTAATTAATTTTCGGATTAAATAATTGCTCATCAATTATTATTTTGTCTTTGATCTTTTATAATAAGAAAGCTATATATATTATGACAAAACTTCATTTATGAAAAGTCACCACTAGGTGGAGCTGTAGCTTGAACAAATCATTTTCCAGCAGGGGAAGTATCTTTGCTTTATTCAGTAGGAAAAGCCCTACTATATGTGAGTACATTGGTATGTATTTATATATATTAAGGGCTTAACTGTTATATAGCAGTACAGTATTTTAGTAATGTATCTGCTATCATCTGTACTTATTAATCTGCATGTAAAGTTAATATTTAGCTCTCATCACTATAGACATCATCACTCTAAATGACTATAATAAATAAAAAAATCCCCCATTCTGCAGAATCATGTGAGCATTTTTGCACTGTAAAATGCTACTGTCCAGCTATAGTAGGGCTACGATATGATTGGCTTTTCTAAAACGCCCTCCTTTAGGGGCATAAAGAGATACGGTAGTCCCCCTTTATTTTTACTTTATTACTAGTTTTAAAGTCCGTGTACATGGGCCAACACTGGCGGTGTTACAGTCATGCGCAGTACTGACTGGCTGAATGCGCCGCGGCTGATATGGAGCGGGGATCTCCGAATTCAGACCGTAGTCCTCTCTGTACATCTTCCTGGGACCAAGTATGTATCTCTAAAGAGCACGATTTTGGCACGGCTGAAGCGCCTACGTCCGTTCTGCAGCCGTCAGCTATGCTCTGACTTCTGTGAAACTGCCAGGAAGAGGTAACTTTAGAAAGGTATATCTCTCATACCAGAAAGGTTTGAGAGATACGAATTACATCATTGTTTATATTTTTTAATCTCTACAATATAAAATAAACATAAAATTAACTATTACCATCCCTTTAAGGAACACAGGGGAAGATGTATAAAAAGCCTTTTTAGTGTATGTTTAAGAATTGTTGATAAAATTCACAAAGACAGGTTACATTTATAAAGAAGTAAAGTCAAGATTATAAATATGAGAAAAGTCTGAGAAAATTTGCAACTGAGAATATATTTTCGCACACATAGCTGTCACTACAGTGGATATAAAAAGTCTACACACCCCTGTTAAAATGCCAGGTTCTTGTGATGTTAATGAGTGAGAGAAAGATAAATCATGTCAGAACTTTTTCCACCTTTATTGTGACTTATAACATGAACAATTCAATTGAAAAACAAACTGAAATCGTTGAGGGGGAAAAATAAAAAACTCACAATAACCTGGTTGCATAGGTGTGCACACCCTTAAACTAATACTTTGTTGAAGTACCTTTTGATTTTATTACAGCAATCAGTCTTTTTGGGTAGGAGTTTATTAGCATGGCATATCTTGACGTGGTAATATTTGCCCACTCTTCTTTGCAAAAGCTCTCCAAATCTGTCAGATTGTGAGGACATCTCCTGTGCACAGCCCTCTTCAGATCACCCCACAGATGTTCAGTTGGATCCAGGTCTGGGCTCTGGCTGGGCCATTCCAAAATGTTAATCTTCTTCTGGTGAAGCCATGCTTTTGTGGATTTGGATGTGTGCTTTGGGTCGTTGTCATGCTGAAAGGTGAACCTCCTCTTCATCTTTCTAACCGATGCTCGAAGGTTTTGTGCCAAAATTGCCTGGTATTTGGAACTGTTCATAATTCCCTCCAGCCTAAGGCCCTGGTTCCAACTGAGGAAAAACAGCCTGTGACGGAATGATTGTCACCCAGAGAAAGAAATGTGTCTGTTTTCAGTGTTTGCCATTGTCTTAACGTGTTCCCATTCTTGAAACCTTAATGTCCCCTGTGTGTGCATGCATTAGAGAGGGGGGTAGGGCAAATCTGTGTGTAGAATGTGTTTACCTTCCCCCTCTACATCAGGCCAAGCTGAACAGACCTGGTACATGGTACATGTGACATCACATCCTGTAGGGGGTGGGTAGAGAAAACCTGGGAGAAAGGAGAGATAGAGAGGGAGTTGCAGAATGTAGGAGCAGGAGAGAGCCTCTCCCCAGCATGGAGGGGGGTAGCCTGGGGCCAGTCTGGAGTTGGACTGGCCCAGGTGCTTTCTAAAGGCGTACTGGAGAAACCGGGACTGGTGAGCGCCCTCACCGGAAAAGTTAGAGTGAGCGGGCACTGTAGGGCCAGGTCCCCTTTTCAGTTGTGGGCTGTAAGTCAAGGCGGCTTCAGACACAGAGAGAGTACCCTGATGTTCCTACCACAAGGATCTTAGGATGTCTTCCCCAACTCCTCTGCCAGGACTAAAAGATACAAGGAACCTTCATGTGATCCAGCAGCATGTGGAGTGGGCAGGATGCCTACTCTTGCCTCTAGTGGGACTATGAATAAGCTCCAGCATTTAGCTAAAATGGACTGTGAGTATTATTTGTAACCCCTGGCAAGTTATGCAACTAAGAAGAGAACAGCAGAAGTGCTTAGGTTTTATGTTTCACCCCTGTTTGTTTGCCTGTAATTGTTGCCCTATGTTTTGTGCCGTGACCACTCTAATAAATGCAATTTATTATCTTTTTGTCTGGCTGGATAAGTCGCTTAACCCTCGGTCTACCAATTAGTAACCCCTGTACCCCCCCATCACACAGCCCCAAAGCATGATGCTGCTACCACCATGCTTCACTGTGGGTATGGTGTTCTTTGGGTGATGTGCAGTGTTGTTTTTACGCCAAACATACCTTTTGGAATTATGGCCAAAAAGTTCAACCTTGGTTTCATCAGACCATAAATCATTTTCCCACGTGCTTTTAGGGGACTTGATGTTTGTTATTGCAAACTTCAGCCGGGCTTGGATGTTTTCCTTGGTAAGAAAAGGCTTCTGTCTTGCCACCCTACCCCATTCATATGAAGAATACAGGCGATTGTTGTCACATGTAGCACACATTTTGGAGGGAAGTCCAGTTCTTGGTAATGTCTCTGTTGTGCCATATTTTCTCCACTTGATGATAACTGCCTTCACTGTGTTTGTGCTTTGGAAAATCTTTTGTACCCTTCTCCTGACTGATATCTTTCAACAATGAGATCCCTCTGATGCTCTGGAAGCTCTCTGCAGACCATGGCTTTTGCTCTGAGATGCAACTAATCAAATGTCAGGAAAATCCTACTAGAACGGCTGAACTTTATTTGTGATTAATCGGAGTCACTTTAAATGATGGCAGGTGTGTAATGATTCTATTTACCACGAGATTGAATGTGATTGGTTAATTCTGAACACAGCCGCATCCCCAGTTATAAGAGGGTGTGCACACCTATGCAACCAGGTTATTGTGAGTTTTTTATTTTTGCCCCTCAACGAATTCAGTTTGTTTTGCAATTGAATTTTTCACGTTATAGGTCACATTAAAGGTGGAAAAAGTTCTGACATGATTTATCTATTTCTCATTCTTTAACATCACAAGAACCTGGCATTTTAACAGGGGTGTGTAGAGTTTTTATATCCACTGTATATCCTTCCATTAGGTACAGGTTATACCTGGTGTTAAAATGTAATCAGTAAAACTTCCCTTATTTTTGGTGCAATTAGCACATTTCTTTATATTTTGCTCCACAATTCCTATTTGGCCAAGACCATTCCTACTCCACTTTTTTGAAAAGTCAGCTGATTGGAGTTAGCACTTAGTGAAAATGTTGCTAAATGTTTATTCATGTACTTATGCCTGTTTGTGACAATTTTACAGAAACTTTCTTAGTTTGGTAATAGCAATATCCTTATATTAAATATTTGTTGATTCCCTATCAGCAGGTATTGTGCAGCCCCAATTAATCATCTTAGTATTTGGGCCATGGAGAGTGTTATTTTAATCCTGTCAGAGTTGTAGTACAAGAGTAATTGAATGATAAAGTATCCCCCTCCCGCCCCTTTTACCTAGTGTAAGCTGCCTCCCCTCAGATGTGGAATCTGGTCACTTGACCGGACAGATCACAGCAAGGTATAATCTTCTTATTGTGATGATAAGGAAATCCCTGCCCCCCTTGACAGGTTTTTTTCTTATGATCACTGAAGATTGTACCTCTCTGCAATACATCTGGACACCACCTTGCTGCTCTGAGCTAAACAATGTTTCATCAGTAAAAGGGGCAGGAGGGGGATACTTTATCATTCAATTACTCTTGAACTACATCTCTGACAGAATTGAAATAACACTCTCCATGGCCCAAATACGATAAAGATTAATTGGAGATGATTTTATTGTGAAACATTACTATCCCTTTAACCCCTTCGCGTCCTGTGACGTACCCGGACTGTCACGCTGGTCCGGCACTTAAGGACCAGTAACGGTCCTGGCACATCACGTACTATTACTCACCGTGCTCCTGCAGGAGCGCGGTGAGTAATATCGTGGACGAAGTTGATCACTCCAAGACCGGAGCGATCTCTTTCAGTCCTTCTTTCGACGTGCCGCCCCACGTGATCAGTCACGTGGGACGGCACGTCAAACTCGTCTATCTGGTCCTTAAAGGACCAGACACCACGGGATCGTTGGACGTTAAGGGGTTAAAAAGGAGGCAAAATCTAAACCATCACATTATAAACCAGTGAGCTTGACTTCCATAATGGGATATATTAGAAATATTGCTAACTGATAATATTCCGGCCTATATGACGTCCAACAACATTATTAGTAGGAGCCAACATGGTTGTATGAAGAATAGATAATATCAAACTATTTACTTGCATTTTCTCATCAACCATGTTACTATTGATCTCTATTGGACAGCTTGTCTTAGACTACAGAAAGTGACAGCAACAATGTCATCTGGGGCCTACAACAGAAAGTCACAAAAGTTGAGCTGCAACAACTTTTAAATAGAATCATCTCTCAGCAGAAGTGTGAAAAGAAAAGAAGAAGGCACTTCTGATGCAATATCACTTAGGAGAATATTATCACTGACCTGTCACCGCTTTAAAGGGGAACTTTCACCCCGCAATAACTAAATCTCCCCTTACTGCTCACCTGGCGACTAGCTGCTTAGTACGGTGCACAAGGGACTGACAAGGGACTGACAGAGCAGGCGCACGGACGTCACTGTGAAGAGACGTCCGTGCTTCCTGCTCTTTTAAAACGCAGAAATCTTGAGAACGGGGTAAGATTTCTGGCGACTAGCGCTACTAAGCAGCTAGTCGCCAGGTGAGCAGTAAGGGGAGATTTAGTTATTGCGGGGTGAAAGTTCCCCTTTAAGAATTGTGCTCACAAAATTGGTGCTCAGTGTAACACATAAGTATTCTCCGAGATCTAGGCAGAAGGGACTTTATCACTGTCCCTACAACAGTAACAATGTTTCAGATAGCCTCTTTAGTAGCTTTCCAGTGCTGCTCCTCAATACGACCAACTGGTAGTCAGGAGCATAGAAAATTAAAAAAAGAGGGCGCCAAATAGTGCCTATTATCCCAATGGCCACTATATATTAAAAGTATAAATTATACTCACAAAATTGATGGTTGAAAGAGGACATATGGGGCTCGATTTAAAGCCAACCGTTAAACCAGCCGCTAAGTGAAAAAGGCACATCGCTCGCAAATAATACAGGAGTTACGGCAGATTCAATAGCTACTGTACAAGAATAGCTATCGAGCGTAGGCACACAAAAAACACGTAACACAAAACCCGTTGTCGCTCATGTTAATGCACAACGGGCGGCCAAATCACACGATAACTGAGCTTCAAACAACATGTAATATAACGGCTGCCGTTGTCAAGCAACCATGATTGATGCCAAAACAAATTCAAACACACAGCCAATCCCAAAGCCCCAATGTATCAAATAACTTCAAATACACCTATATATACCCAAAAATAACCGCCACACACTGTCTGTTATCGAGTTCTTCAGAGCCAGATATCAGGACCCAGGAGCGGAGGATAGTGATTAGAGAGGGAGACAGGAGCGTTCATTGGAGGTAGAGGAGGTTTGGAGTTTGGAGAGAGGAGAGCATTGCACAGAATACGACACATAGCACACTTTTGCACATATTACATACACACATACAAACACAAACACATACATACACATAGTCCTTTTATTTCATAACACCTTACACATTTTACTTTTTATTTTGACAGTGTGAATCTGGGAGTGAAAGTGTGTGACAGAGAGTGACTGGATCGAGTGTGTCTGTGAGGGCCTGTGGGAGTGCCTGGGTGTGACTGGGTGAGTGATGGCAAGGAGAGGAGGACAGGAGAGAGGGATGGGGAGAGTAGTGGAGGAGGAAGAAGCTCAGGAGGGGATCCCTCAGCAGAGCAGGGGTGGGAGAGGGAGATCCGCAGGGCGGAGGGGGACCAGGCCCACAAGAGCAGGAACACGCAGGACAGGGACAGAACCTGCAGTGGGACGAGGGGTAGTTCCTGGGGAGCACCCCACACAGGCAGGGTCAGACCAGGCAGGGCACTCCGGCTCTGAATCCTCCCATGCCGGAGCTGATGAGGGCAGGATCAGGGATCCCAGATATAGTGAGGAGGAGAACACGGCTCTTGTGGAAGCTGTCCTGGAGAGGCAGAGTGTTCTCCACCCGACGGCAAAGGTCCCTGGCCTGGCAGCGCGGAGGAAGGCAGCCTGGAATCAGATCTGCAGCCGGGTGAACGCGGTGGCAACATGCAGGCGGGATGTGGAGTCTGTGAAGAAGAGATGGGGCGACTGCCGGAGGGTGGTCAAGAACAAGATGTCTGACATGGCCAAGCAAGCCCGAGGCACCGGAGGTGGCCCATCTGTGCCCATCACATTCTGCGGCTGGGAGGAGATGGTGCGGCAGAACATGTCCCCGACCATGATCGAGGGGGTTGTGGGAGGAACTGACACTGGGGATGAGAGGAGCCTCCACACTACCGGTAAGTGCAACACTACAGAACAACACACTACAGCAACCAACACCAGCTGCACACACACTCACACCTCAACACATGGCCATCACTCAGCCATACAACTGCACCAACACAGCACCATGAGGGTTAAAAAAAGGACACAACACCTGGACAAATGGCAACGTCCAACTTGGGACAAACCTGTCAAAGTCCTACTTCAACCCTCCTGTCGCTGTGCTCATTACACACAATACACAAACCTTCATTTTCAAATTGTCGACTGTCATAGATCATCACTGTTCACACACAATGTCACCCATGTCCCCACCCCCACCCTAACCCCTTGAGTGCTAGAGAGATCATCAATGCATCGATCAACAATGCATTGGCAACCCCTCTGGGACTCAAGGGGTTAACCTGACAACAAACAAGTCAATAGGACAACGATCACATGGCACACAGGGGACATTCACTAAGCGGTGACAAACAGATGGTGGACACAAAGTAACCCTCGCACACCCTCACTTCACCAGTACCAGTGTTAGTCCATGGAGAATATGCCAAAACAAGAATCAAGTTCATAGGGTCCCATTGTACAGACTCCATGGAAAACACTGGAAATGGGGAAAGGAGATCACTGGAGAAGTCACCATCATGTTCATTTCATCAGTTCAACATCACCGCTTACTGAATCACAAAAGGGGGCATCAGATCACACATCACAGTGTCACACAGAATAAATGCTCGTAGGTGCAACACACAGGCCGAAAACTATTTTACAGAATTCAAGCTGGAAAAAGTAGGCATTGGTGTTGTGGCTGCAATCATTTACTCTGACTTGAAATGACATATCCCATATCTGATTCCCACATGGATCCACAGGGGTGCTGATGCCATGGATCGATGGTACACCAGCATCTCTATGCAGGATACATATGGGAAACAAATAGCAAACATTGTACCTTGGTCACCAACAGGCCATGACTGATGGATATCTAGGACTGAGTACGGTTGCCTCACAGAAGGATGGATGGGCTCATACACAGACAAAAAAACAGGCCTCAATCAAAGATATCCCTCACTACTGGCTGGATTGTTGCCCTTAGGATTCAAATGTTACTAAATATGTTCCAACATGATGTGAACACAGAGATCACTTCACTGGATGTGATTGCCTTACTGGCCAAATATGTGCACCCATCACATATCAACCTACATTGCTACCATCCAAATACACATACATAGTATATCACACCCTACGTAGATGGGATATACGAGGTATGTTCATATCCATCATATCAATACAATGTCTTGTTGGATGGGTGCACATATATAGCCAGTAAGGCAATCACACCTAATGAAATGCTCTCTGGCATCACATCTTGGAAGGATATTACTCCATCCATATGAAGGGTACATATCCACATACATATATCACCATTTCTACTTGTGTGTCACTGTAATGGGATAGCAATGGGTAATGTCATCGTGATGTCATATCATTGCCATCGTTAACAGATGTGTCTTGATCTAAGTCTCATCCCTCCAACACTCATGGTTATACAGATATTGCTCCATGAGACAGGTGAAGATATCCATCATTTGACCACACGGAGGCTCTTCAGCAGAGCCAAAGTCACAACATATCGAGAGAAATACCTCTTTGGAATGGTCCACAGAGTGTGCTTGTAAATCATGCACACCCTGTACACCATTCCAATTAAGTATTGTTCTCTAAATGGGTTGATTTTGTCTCTGCTGAAAATCCCTCGTGTAGACAAATGACTGAAATCTACATCCGTCACATAGAGCAATATCTGAACAACCATGAGGGTAGGAGGGATAGGACTAACAGAGAACAACATCTGTTCCCACAATGTCTACAATCTGACATCAAGGTGGACTTAAACTTTGCCACCCCCCTGGAGGGATAGCCATCCCTACAAGTTGTGAAGACAAATATATGTTGTTGGATCCCCCCCCCCCCCGAGTTAAACAATGGTATTCGTACTGCTGAAAGGTGTGTTGATGCAAAAGGTATCACAGCTCAGACATGGATATGTCAGGGGCAATATCCCAGTGGCCTTATATTGTACAGTGGTGCTGTTACTACACAATCATATGGACAGCTCTGGTACAGGGACCAGATATCTACATGGGAGGGTGTAGCAACAGCCCCACTGTACTATTTCTGGACACTGTGATATTGCACCTCAAAATGAAACCTTCACCCGTAATAACTCAAACAACACCTTTCAGCAGTGGGAGTACCCTTGTTTACCCAGGGGGATTAACACAAACACATATATTTTTCTTCCCCACATATCAAAGTAGAATTGTCTCCACAAACATATGGCTAAGGTCACTAATCACAACATCTTCTTCCTCCACACAGCTTACGGCCGTCAAGCCCAGCGGGAGACAGTGGAGGAGGCTATGTCACCCCCCAGTGAGGAGGACACAGAGGAGGGGACCAGCCGGTGGTCACCTTACCCACCATCACCATCCCCTCCAACACAGGCTGCATCACCCCAGGCTGCACCACCCCTTCCAGCTGCACCACCACAGGCTGCACCACCCTTTCCAGCTGCACCACCACAGGCTGCACCACCCCTTCCAGCTGCACCACCACAGGCTGCACCACCCTTTCCAGCTGCACCACCACAGGCTGCACCACCCCTTCCAGCTGCACCACCACAGGCTGCACCACCCCTTCCAGCTGCACCACCACAGGCTGCACCACCCTTTCCAGCTGCACCACCACAGGCTGCACCACCCCTTCCAGCTGCACCACCACAGGCTGCACCACCCTTTCCAGCTGCACCACCCTTTCCAGCTGCACCACCACAGGCTGCACCACCCTTTCCAGCTGCACCACCACAGGCTGCACCACCCCTTCCAGCTGCACCACCCCTTCCAGCTGCACCACCACAGGCTGCACCACCCTTTCCAGCTGCACCACCACAGGCTGCACCACCCCTTCCAGCTGCACCACCACAGGCTGCACCACCCTTTCCAGCTGCACCACCACAGGCTGCACCACCCTTTCCAGCTGCACCTCCCCAGTACAGTGGCTGGATGCCACAGGAGGAGAGGTGGACACATCCATCCACCTCCACCAGCTACTACCCTCCATCAGCAGCACCACCACTGCCAGGGAGGCAATGGCTGCCAGGGACAGTGGCCAACACCCAATATGGGCCATATGCCTCCCAGATCAACCCACCCTCCTGGATGGCTCCACAGCATGCCCCAAGGTATGATCCGAGGTGGGGTCCCACCACCTATCAGTGGCCACCATATGACCCTTGGCCACTGGACTACACACACCTGGGCCTGATTGGTGAGCCCCAGCGCCCCCTACCCAGGGACATATTCACACCTCCACCAGCACACACATCTCTGGGCAGCTCTGCATCACTTGATGTGGTGGGCATATGCCCATCATCTGCACCAGCCACTCCAACAGCAGCCACAGCACCCTCAACAGCAGCAGAGAAGGAAAGAGCACCCCCAACAGCAGCAGAGGAGGAAAGAGCACCCTCAGCAGCGGAGGAGGAGGAAAGAGAACCCTCAACAGCAGAGGAGGAGGAAAGAGCACCCTCAACAGCGGAGGAGGAGGAAAGAGCACCCTCAACAGCAGAGGAGGAGGAAAGAGCACCCTCAGCAGCGGAGGAGGAGGAAAGAGAACCCTCAACAGCAGAGGAGGAGGAAAGAGCACCCTCAACAGCGGAGGAGGAGGAAAGAGCACCCTCAACAGCGGAGGAGGAGGAAAGAGCACCCTCAACAGCAGAGGAGGAGGAAAGAGCACCCTCAACAGCAGCAGAGGAAACAGCAGCACCAGGGACACCGGGCACATCCACCTCCAGCACCGCACGCCTCACAGGCATGGAGGCGGAGTGTATGGCCCTTCAGAGGAGACTACTCCGGTCGAGCAGGAGTACTGACAGCAATATCACCAGGAGCAGGAGGCAATCCAGGAGGAACATTGGCCAATTGGAGAGCAGGATCCAAGGTTTGGAGTCGGAGGTGTCCAGGGGGAATACACTACTCCAGCAGCTCAGGACTGGTGTGATGGACATGTTAACACAGGTCCTTGTGGAGCTGAGGGAGATAAACCGCAGGGAGAACCTGAGGATGGAGAGGGAGAACTTGCGTTCCACTGAGGGGTCTACTGCAACCACCACCCCCTCTAGTGTTACCCCTGAAGCAACACCTAGGGGGCAGAGGGTTACCAGGAGATCCACAAGGGCATCCACCTCTGGCACCCAGGCTAAGGCCCCCCACCCAAAGAAGAAAAAATGAAAGGCCCAACCTGTTAAGTTTCCCCTCAATAAAGAAAACATTTTTTTTTTAATTCCAGTCTGATCTGTTGTGTCTTCAGTTATGGATTGGGTGGCAGGGTTGTCTCCAATGCATTGCCATACAATGCAGTGAACACAACCTCTGCCTATGTGAAATGTTAGTGGGATGCTACAACATGGGTTCACACACACACCGTTGTACAAATTCAACTTGTAATACATCCCTGGAGCCATATTACACCACTGTGTTATATGGCGGTGTTGTGTGTTGAATTTGAACAACAAAACATACCCCTTAGCACAACAAATTGTACAACACTGAACATTTGTCTACATCATATGTTGTGTTTAACCCTTTGAGTGCCAGAGTGGTAGACAACGCATTGTCAAGAAATGCGTTGGGGACCACTCTTGCACTCAGTGGGTTAATGGGATAACCAGACAAACAGCTCTGTGATTTAGCAGGGACATTATAAGCAGGATAGATAAATGGGACATGTATCCATGTTGTCTTGGATTCACACACTCATTGTGCAACTGACTTACTGGAGAAGCCAATGTTTTTAACCTAGGATTTCAACGTGTAGCACACACATTGATATCCTGGACTGAGCATTGGGGTCTCCTGTAAGTTGAGTTGCTGTTTCCCTAAGGGTGTAACAGACTTCACCAGTGATAACACATGTCCACTTAGTCTGGTTGTTCGTTAGCCCATGTACTGAGATATGTCAAAGTGGAGCAAAATCTCCGAACATGGATTATACTGAGCAATACAGATACTGTGGACAGGTATTCACTGTGGAAGTATGTCCCCTGTATCACCTCTTCATCACTCCCACAACACATTGGTGCATCACTGCCACCATCATCTGTTTGCATGGATACATCACAGAGTCCAGTCACTGGCAAACAAGTGGTGGACTCCTGTGATGTGGGTGTTGCCTTTCCATGTATGGGGCATACTCTACCCTGGGTGTGGTAACACATTGACATATGTGTTCTCAAATATATTCTCCTACAGACACAGATAGAATGGTGAAGGTTCATCTTTATTGTGTCTCAAAGTACATTAGAATGTACATGTGTTTTCTGTGTGTATTGCCTATATGCATTGAACACCTGTATGAGAACACTAAATGTACTTTGAAACTAAATTGTAATACTTCAGTAACACTGCTGCCCTGCTCATGTGTTGTCCATGAGGTTTGACAACTCTGTAGCTGAGCATCCTGACTGTACAGGTTAAAACACTCAAAAATTAGTGTTTTCTGTGTCTCTATGAGAATGTTCCAGTAGAGGTTTGTGTGAACCTCAGGTCAAACTTTGCATCACCAACAACATCACCATAAACAGCAAGGGGTGATCTTCATGAAGGTGTTGTCAAGACATCAATCCAGTCACATGGAAGATCTTCAGTTCAAGGATGGATCATGTTACGGATGCCTGCGGGACAAGAGGACAGGATTTGGAGCAGTAGACCTGAACTGATCATCAAGCAACAACAATTTAGTCTTTTTCATCCCCTCAGTTTTCACAGTTACAGGTGAGTGCACAAACCATTGCTTGACAATGTGTTGTGTACTCATCTGTAACCAATTCTGTGGGGAACTAAGGACATGTGCATCAGTCCTAGGGATATGTGCCCCTGACATGTATACACACATTAACAAGTGTTCTGAGAGCTCCATGGAAGTAATGACATTGTGCTGCCACTGTGAAAGTGACAGTGGCAGCCCAATGTCATTTGTTCCATGGAACTGTTAGGACACATTTGTTGATGTGTGTATTCATGTCAGGGGCACATATGTCTGCACACTCACAGGTCTGCATGGAGTCCGTGGTAATCTGATCTACGTCTCATGACCTCTACATTGTGTGCCCATACCACTGTACATCCACCCCTGTGCTGCTCTTCTCAGCTGTAGCACAGTACAGGTCCCATATTAAGTCTGATGTCCCTTCTCATGCAAATCATTAGATAATACTCTTTCGCTACTGGGCTAGCATGGTTGTTCAGGCTCTAATCATGGCATATCCAGTTAGTTGCTGTCAATCAAGCCGTGTAAGGTGATGAACATGGGTAATATGTTGTACCTTGTTTCTCCTGGGGTGTGCGTGATATCCTTGGGGTCTGTATGTCAACGTGGAGAGTGGAATGGAGGATGGTTGTTGAGTCCACACACACAATTTTCCACGTCCACTGCCAGTGCAGTGCTGTGTCACTGTTCCTGTGGGGTGAGACAGAACAAAATGTGCAGTGTGGTTAGTGTCACAGGACTGCTGGGGGACTTGCATGGATTGTTTGCATGCATGTGTTATACTCACAGGTGAAGTATTCCGTGATGAGCCTGTCTCTGATCTGTGCCCCTCTCATGGTCTCCTCCACATGCCCGATGTCCATGGCCACTTCCTGTATGGGGGGGTCCGGGATGTGCTCCAGCAGCCTGGTGTCCACTGCGATGTTGTGCAGTATTGCGCACGCCACAATGATGTCACACACCTTAGCCGGTGCATACTGCAGTGCTCCCCCAGAGTGGTCCAGGCATCGGAATCTTGACTTGAGGAGCCCAAATGTCCGCTCAATAGCATTCCTGGTTCTGGCATGAGCCTGGTTGTAGCTTTCCTGGGCATGTGTTTGGGGATTGGCCAGTAGCCAGGACTTGCATCCATAGCCAGCATCACCTGTGTAATGTGAGTGACATGGTGAAACAGGGAGCACATGTTGTGTGAATGATGTTTTGTGTGGTGGACGTAGTAGGTGTGGGTCAGGTGCATGCTGAGCTGAGTGGTGTGTACGCCTGTGTATGTGGTGTGATTTTGTTTTGTGAACTCACCCAGTAGCCATCCCCCTGTAAAGGTTCCATTCTCAAAATCTCTGTGGACTGAGGAGTTTTGTAGAATGTATGCATCATGTGTGCTGCCAGGATATTTTGCACAGACATTCATGATCCTCATGTTGCTGTCACACACCATCTGCACGTTGATGGAGTGGAAGTTCTTCCTGTTGATGAATATCTGTGCATCACGTGCTGGGGCCTTAATCCGGACATGGGTGCAATCTATAGCACCCATGACCCTGGGCATGCCTCCCTTTGCGTAAAAGGCCTGCTTGACGTGTATCCAGTCCATGTCGGTGGTGGGAAAATGTATATGGGTACTGGCCTTGCTTTTGAGGGCTGGCAGGACCTGGGCCAGCACTCTGGAGAATGTGGCCTGTGACATGCCAGATGCGTAACCCTCAGTGGACTGGAAGGCCCCGCTTGCCATGAAGTGTATGGCACAGAGTAGTTTCTGCAGGCCAGTTAGGGCATGGTTGTGGATGTAGATGGGATCCACCTGCTCCTTGATGACCTCATACAAGGCAATGATGCTGTCAGGCCTCAACCTGTAGCGATCAATGACCTCGTCATCAGCCATTCCAAAGAGTGTGACCCTTGGGCGGTATACCCTGGGCCTTGGTGGTCGTCTATACATCCTGTACCCTCCAGGTGGGGATGGACTCCTGTGTGGCTGGTGAGCCACAGCCTCCTCACTTGCAACAGGTGAAGGCTGTTGATGAGGCGTGCTTGGGGTTTGCTGATGTTCCCTAGCTCTCTCCCTTGCACGCCTTCTACGCAGTCTTCGCAACAATATGTAACCCAACATACTGTTTGCTCTCTCTATCTGTCTCTATCTATCTGTATCTATCTGTCTCTCTCTCTCTATCTCTCTCTCTCTCTCCGAGTGGAAAACAAGCCACAAGTGAGTGTGTTGAGTTGTCCCTTTAAGTACTTGCTAGGGCGTTGTGTAGGTGTGGTGATGAGGTGAGTGCTGACCAATGGTGAGTTGTTTGTGTCCAGGTAAGTGTTTGCAGGTGTGTGTGTGTGTTATAAGATGTGGTGTGTTGTGCTTGTTCTGTGTGTGCCATTTGCGGGCGTGCAGTTGTGGGGTGCAGGTCGCGTGTTGATGTTTCCCAGGTGAGCTTGTATTTGCAGGGTCCGCTTTGTGTGATGACCCCCATTGTTCCGTGCCATGTTGTGTTGTTGTTTTTTTTGTGTGTCATTGTTCCTGTGGTGTTGGTTGTTGTTTTGTGTGTAGTGATTTGTGTTGTGTGTGCATGTTTTTGTGTTGTTTTGGCATTGCACGGGTTAATTTTCCCATTTACATGGTTGTGCGGTAAGCCTTTTGTGTGTTTTCCTCTGTAACGGGTGTTTAGTTTTGGCCGTTAAGTGTCTAACGTGTGTGAGAAGTGGGTCTTAACTTTTAGCCGTTAGGTGTGTCTTTTTTTCAGCCGTTATCAGTACCGCAAGCCTTTGAATAGCTCTGGGGTATGTTGTTCCATGCGTCTGAATGCACGTAAGTGTATCGGCCGTTGGAATTGTGCAACTGCCGTTAGCTGTTGTTTAGACGGATCTTTGAATTGCAACATGACACTTAACGCACCCGTTAGTGATTTTTTTGGTTAACGGCTGCCTTTAAATCGAGCCCATGACCACTTACAAAAGTAAAAACTTGCAGAGATATTGACCTGTTTCTGCTCAGGTTACTTGACTGGGAAGGAAAGAAGATCCATTGAGGTGCTGCTTTAGTCTCCAATTTATGAATTTAATAGCAAACTTTTCATTTACAAATTACAAGATAAAAATCCAAATTGGCATAAAAATATATAATATAAAAACAAGGCTAGCTTGACTTAAGCTAGCTTTGCTTTTATATTATAGATTTTATGCCAATTTGGACTTTTATCCTGTCATTTATAAGTGAAAGGTTTGTTATTAAATTATTGAATCCCCTGATAAGAAAATGTATTGTTCAACAGATGCTAATGCCAATCATAGACTATAGGGATGTAGTATCTGCTTCTGCACCTCAAATTCATCTTGATAAACTCAATACACTGTACAATATGTTGCTTTATCCTCCAATGTAATTACACGACCCATCATTGAGCTCTAGGGATTCTTTTCTATTTCCTACTATCCTTAATGCAATAATTACCTCAATACACCAAATTAGATACTTGAGGTCTAATTAAGAGTAAGAAGTGTGTAGGTTTAGTATCTATACATCTGACGGCATATGACTTGCTGATTAGCAGATAAATTAAATGGAGGGATAGGTGTTCGAATCAATCACTCACTCAATCACTCACTCAAGTAGCAATAGAGTTAGATAGCTACTGTGTTAATTATCGTGACTACCGCAGTACACACTGTGCTCACATTAGCACACACTGTGCTCACATAAACAATGGAAGTAAGTGTTCTGGCTTCAGTACTATCCCGTATTTGTTGTTTTTAAAGGATTCAGCAGAGCAGGGCCGTGATCATTGTATAAATCATGTCGGTGACTGACAGCCCATGTTAGCTGATTCAGTTTTTAAAACACGCTGCTGTAAATAAATCAGGCACATTTCTATTGTTTTTTTAATTGCATAGTTTAAATAAACATTAAGTATTAAGTCACCACTGAATTTATGTAATAGGGCCTTTAAAGACTGAACGGGTCTACTTAGTGCTGCATCGTGCTGAATGAAAATAATTCGGCACTTTCTCTTGTTTGTGTTCATAATATATTTAAGACCTGCCGTCAAAAATATGTAGACACCAATATATGAGTCACATACTAAAATAAGAAACAAACATTTCTGGCTGAAGATAACTGGAGATGTAATCCCTACAGCTGGAGAAGCATGGGGCTTGCCATTTCTTTTCTAGTTCTACGTCACACATTATACAATCTTGTAAAGAGTGTTGTAGAGTTTTCCAAATATTTGTATTCAGGGCAAAACCTGTTTGGTCACAATTCATTCCACTTATAGAATAGATAATCCACAAGTAACTGCACACAGTTTAAATAGACAACATATAGCTGGGTGGGAGGGTAATCATAATGATAACAAGACCAGGCCTTCTAATCTACCTAAGAATGTAGGTGCTAAATCACTATGCACCCACCTCCCAGGACATATATATATCACGGGGGGGATATGAAAAGTTGTAGATATAATACAATGTAGAGATTCCATATCGGTCATCATGTCATCAGCGGCAGAATGCCACTGATGACATGATGACTGATATAGAATCTCTACATTGCATTATATCTACACCTTTTCATACCCTTTCATATATTTCTATCCTGGGATGTGGGTGTATAGTGATTTAGCACCTACATTCTTTGGGAGATAAGGGGGCCTGGTGTTGTTATCATTATGATTCCCCTCTCCACGAGCACCACCTTCCTCAATACGTTTCAATGTAATTGATGTCTTCTTCTGGAGGTATCTGAGTCCTCATCTTGCCCTGCTGAACACATTTTCTTACCAATCAAAATACTCATGGGTGAGGCTAACAGAGTGAATATAACCATGATGTATGTATGTGTTGTACTCCATTGTATTATCATGCCTCCATGTGAAGCCCATGGTTACAATTTATGTAGCTAATACTACAATACAAAATCATTTCATATACAAACATGGTTAAAGAGTGCACGGAACAGCTAACTGCTCCATACCTACAATATTGTGAGGACTTTGGATGACATTTATACTGTCACTATTATGATGATGAGTCCACCCCTAAGTAATCTACAATCAAAACACACTATTCAACCATAGAAGCCCATTTAAACAATGGGTTGACCAAATCACCTCATAAGAAAATAAAGGGATGGCCAAGTACCCTATTACATAACAAGTGGGTATATACAAAGCTGTGCAATTGAATTCCTAAAATGTCACACCATTTAACTTAATTATCTTGTCTGTCATATAGCAAAAGCAGAACAGACCATACCCTTATAGAGGATAACCAATAAGTTGCAACTAAGAGGGAAAAGGTTCCTTCAACTATAAGTTCTTGATTAGAGAGTGTTGAGTCAGGAGATGGTGCCAGGATTGCCACTAATGATGGTAAACAGGTCTATAGCTCTAAGCAAACCAACAGCTAATAGTATCCAATGCTCTACATAACACAAGGTAACCATCAAATGGGAGTGCACACTGTCCATTGGTTGGCCCAGAACCACACATATACTGTCTGCTTCCTCAGTTCTACTCTCTGCTGGTAGGGACAGACCCGCACATACACTGTCTGCTTCTTTAGCCTTGTCCCAGTGTCTACTGGTAGCTACGTGAGCGCCCATACACTGCCTGCCCCCCAGCTTCATTCCACTGTCCAAGCTGAAGATACAGAAACACACATACACTCCGTAACACATCAGCCTTGATCCACTGCCCCACTGGTAGGTCCAAAAGCACACATACATTGTCTGCTTTCCAAGCCTTGATCCACTGGTAGATACAGAAGCACACATGCACTGGCTGACACCAAAGCCTTGACCCACTGCCCACTTGTAGCCACAGAACCACACATACACTGTCTGCTTCCTTGGCCCTTTTCCACAGTCCATTGGTCACCAAAAATGCACACATACACTGTCTGTTACCCCAACAGCCTCATGTTACCATGGAACCACACATACACTGTGTGCCCCCCCAAGCCTTATACCACTGTCCCATTGGTAGCCACAGAAAGACACAAACACTGTCTAACACCCAGCATTGTCCCGCTGATTGTCATAGAAGGAAAAATGCACTGTCTGATGCCCATCCTTGTACCACTGGGAGCCATAGTATCACACAAACACTGTGACCCCCAGCTTTGTCCTATATGTAACCCTAGAACCCCCTTACATTGTCTGACATTCAACCTTGTCCCACTGGCAGCCATAGAACCACATGTACATTGTATGACCCCCAGCCTTGTCCCACCAGTATCCACAGAACCACACATGCACTGTGTAACACTCAGCTTTATCCCAAGGATGTCCATAGAACCATACATACACTGTCTGACACTGAGCTTTGTTCATTTGGTAGCCCCACAACCACACTTACATCGTCTGCTTCCCCAGCCTTGTCCCGTCATCCACTGGTAGGTACAGAATACACATACACTGTGTGACGGATGTGGGTGTGGGGGATAGGGGTGACAACGGAGGGTACCAGATGATTTGGGGGGGACAAGTCATACAAGAAGGGGGCAGGCAACATGGGGGGAGTGAAGGATCAGATGACATGGACGAACGGATGACACCATTACTGCCAGGCATTAGAAGAGTTAAATGCAGCACGGTTAAATTGTTACTTAACCCTCTGAGTGCCAGAGGGATACGCAAAGCATTGCGTACCCCTCTGGCACTCAAAGGGTTAATCTGAAGAATTGATAAAAGTTGTACCATTGTGTGTTTTTCCACATGACAATGTGAGAATCTTTACAACTAGTGCACTTCCGTTGACTACACAGTAGAATGAAAAGAGTTATATGAAACTGTTCATTAGTGGTCACTAAAAAGATCGAGTAGTGAATTGTCCATGTTAACAATAAAGCTGCTGTGAACAATTGCACAACTTTATTCATAACACATACCACGTGGACAGTTTAACATTGTGAGCTGTCCAGGACCAAGTATCACAACTATTACATTGTATTACGGTGCAGTGCTCCAGTGAACTATTGTTGTAACAACTATAAGGTTGAGAAAGGGATTCATAACAAAGACACTTGAATACTACTTTACTAAAGGGGTGGATGAGTTGATCTTAATTTGCCTATGTGGGATTTATGCCACTGGGCAACATTTTTATTCTAGATAAATGATTTACCAATTTAAGTAGGTGATGTTACACACCAGTCAGTATGTTTTTATAACTCTGAAAAATAAAAGTTAAGTCTTAATGGCTAAGTTACTGGTTATCATATACACACACCGAACTTGTCTCTTTAAGAGATCACCTAGTGTCTGGAGTAATTGGGAAGATTCTAGTAACCTATGGCGATCTCTTTCTTTTCTCTTTTCATATATATATATAAAAGAAGTAATGTACTATACACTGTACTCTTGACTTCAGGTCTATTCACTATAATCTGCTCTCACCCTCCATGCTTCAGGCAAACCATTCCCCACGGCAGTAAGAATTAAAAAAATAAGCAAGTCCTCCTGGCAATTGTCAGAGTAATATACTGTGGGGGCTCTGCCCCTATAATACATTACTCAACCCATCACCAGCCTAAAGGTGTGGTCAGTACACATCCAGAGACAGATCACGTACACACACAAATATATATTTATGTATATATATATATATATATATATATATATATATATATATATATATATATATAGGGATCAAAATTTCCACTTGTCACTAGCCAATGGCGAGTGAAAATTTAGCCCTGGTGAGTAGAAATTCAGCCCTGGTGGGTATGTTATGGCTTGTAGTGGCAAGTAACTTTTCAGGTCTGGCTAGTAGCAAAGGACTTAAAATTATAAGCCCTGTATATATATATATATATATATATATATATATATATATATATATATATACATATTTATATTTATATAATACTGTGCAAATGTCTTAGGCAGGTATGAAAAAAATTTTGTAAAATAAGAATGCTTTCAAAAATAGACATGTTAATAGTTTATATTTATCAATTAACAAAATGATAGTGAGTGTACAGAAGAAAACTTTAAATCAATACTTGTGTGAACACCCTTTGCCTTCAAAAAAACATCAATTCATCTAGGTACACTTTTACAAAGTCAGGGATATTGTAGGCGTATAGTAAGGTGCATGATTAAACAATTATGCCAAACAGGTGCTAATTATCATAAATTTAATATGAGGGTTGAAACATTATCAAAAACTGAAACAGAAGTGTAGGAGGAATAAAACTGGGTGAGTAACAGCCAAACTCGGCTAACAAGGCGAGGCTGTTGAAAACAGTTTAAAGGGATAGTAATACTTAGTTTTAACTTTATTTTATTTTGTAGGCATTCAAAAAACATGAAGAACGATATAAGTCTTATCTCTCAAACCTTTATGGTTTAAGAGATATTCAAAACCAAAGTTTCCCCTCCCTGCCCCTTTTACCTAGTGTAAGCCATCTCTTCTCAGATGTGGAATCTGCCCACTGTAAGACCAGACATAACAGCAGGGGGCAATTTTCTTTATATGAAAACAATGAAAGCCCTGCCCCCTTGACAAGCTTTTCAGGTTTTTCCCTTATCTTAATTGAAGATTGTCCCACTGTGCAATCTACCTGGGCACCTCCCTTCTGCTTTGGCTGAGCAGTGTTACATCAGTAAAAGGGGCGGGAGGGGGACACTTTGTCATTGAATTACTCTTGAACTACAACTCTGACAGTATTGAAATAACACTCTCCAAAGTCCAAATACTATTATGATTAATTAGAGCTGTTTTTATTATGAAACATTACTATCCCTTTAATGTCAAAAAGTCAAACACCATGGCAAGACTGTGCACAGCAACATGTACTGCATCAGCAAGGCCTCTCCCAAGCAGGAATTTCAAGACAGACAGGGGTTTCCAGGACAGGGGTTTCCAGATGTGCTGTCCAAGCTCTTCTGAAGAAGCACAAAGAAACAGGCAACGTTTGATGACCATAGATGCAGTGGTCGGCCAAGGAAACTCAGTGCAGCAGATGCAAAACACATCATGCTTACTTCCCTTTACAATCAGATGATGAAAGTGCGATCCTGGTACATCATCTACTGTCTAGAGAGGTTTGGTCAGAAGTGGTCTTCATGGAAGACTCGCAATTAAAAACCCATACCTCTGACGTGGAAACAAGGCCAAGCAACTTAACGATGCACAAAAACACAGGAGCTGGAGTGCAGAAAAATGGCAGAAGGTGCTCTGGACTGATGAGTCAAGATTTTAAATATTTGGCTGTAGCAGAAGACAGTTTGTGCACTGAAGGGCTAGAGAGCGGTACAAGTCACTGCAGGCAACAGTGAAGCTTGGTGGAGGTTCCTTGCAAGATTGGGGCTGCATTTCTGCAAATGGAGTTAGTGATTTCGTCAGAATTAATGGTCTCCTCAGTGCTGAGAAGTACAAGCAAATACTTATCCATCATGCAGTACCATCGGGGAGGCATCTTTTTGGCCCCAAATGTATTCTACAGCATGACAACAACCTGAAACATATAGCCAAAGTCATTAAGAACTATCTGCAGCGTAATGTAGAAAAAGGAGTCCTGGAAGTGAGGGTATGGCCCCCACAGAGCTCTGATCTCAACATCATCAAGTCTGTCTGAGATTACATGAAGATAGAGAAGCAACTGAGGCTGCCTAAATGCACATAACTGTGATTAGTTCTCCAAGATGTTTGGAACAACCTACCTGTCGAGTTCCTTAACAAACTGTGTGCAAGTTTACCTGGAAGAATTGATATTGTCATTTTGTTAATTGATAAAAATAAACTATTAGCATTACAGCATTTTTTCACACCTGCCTAAGACTTCTGCACAGTACTATATACATATATATATATATATATATATATATATATATATATATATATAATATCTATATATATAAAAGAATAAGCCTCATTGCATAATTTATGGTACCTCACACACAGAACATAATTTATGTCTCCTCAGAAAACAAACACACATTGAACAGAATACCTTATTACATAATTTATGTCTCATTAGGTGACACAACTCCCATTGGGTGATTCAATGGGGACGTTACTGCTCCCATTAGGTGATTCGATGGGGTCATGATCATGATACAGGGAGTTGGCCCGCCCCCTCCAGCCCGCCCACCATTATCCAACTGACAAAAAAAAATTATACCTGCCACTCGCTCCTGAAGTAGGGGATATCAATAACTTCTCCTGGTCAACACACACTCTCACTCAGGATCATGGCCCCACACAGACACTGTTTCACCTCCCACAGATAATTGTAACCCTCCATACACTCTGTTTCAGTACGAGGGTGTAATCTTTCCATAAAATACAAACTCAGGGATAAACTTAATAGCAACTCTTTTATTTAACTCTTTTCATCTCTTCAGTCAACCTCACTAACTGTTTTCAACTGTCACTCCTCCACTTCCTGCTTCTTGATTCCCGCCCTTTCTCCTTAAAGGGAGAGAAATGCTTTGCTGTATGTTACAGAGGGCAAGCCTCAAACACCACTATTTGTTCCCTCAGCATATTGCTGCGTTGCCTTAACTGAAGAGCCACCATGTGTTATATTGCTATGTTACCTCAGCTTACGTAAGGAGGAGTTACTGCTCCCATTGGGTGATTCAATGGAGGAGTGATTTAAATCATTCAGGGAGTTGGCCTGCCCCCAGTATCCAGCCCGCCCACCACTATCTAAGTGACTGAAAAAACGAAATGGCTGCCACTCGCTCCTACACCACAGACTCACACAGAAGCCACACACACAGAAGCCACACACACACACACACAAGACACACACACAAGACACACACACAGAGTCCCCAGGGATCCCTCCACCAACCTGAGGCACACAATGAGCTGATCCAACACTTATTACATAGAATAAGTGAGATGAGATGGATCGTGATGGTATAAAGGTAAAATTATAATGATAAATGATTATTCACTTTTTTAAAGGATCACTTCAAGAGTTTTATGAAAGTTTTAATAGAATATGATATTGGATGTATGTGCAAGTATGTGTATATATATATATATATATATATATATATATATATATATATATATATACATGTAATTGTTGAAATGAAATGTTTAGAGAGATATATATCTAATGATATGTATGTGCACATATATATGTAATGATTTTTTAAGAAATGTGATTGATATGTAAAGAATATCTGACAGATGTTTTGATAGTTTGAAATTATGTCTATGGTAATTGTCTGTGACCTCTAAGGTCATCCAATGAAAAAGGAAGGAGGGAATTTTAAATAGGGAAAGATGGCTGCTTTGTCTGTTTGTCATTTTGTAATTACCAGTTAGTCAGAAGAAGCGGTCTTAGTCACCGTGAAACTTTACATCATTTTCAAATGGTATGTTAATTTTATATGATTTTATGTAATAAATTGAATTTGAGACAACTTCCAGAGAATTAGCAGCCAGTTTTATTCATATTGATTGATTAGAGACCTATCCATTGGAGGACCAGGTACCGAAGGAATCTGAGTGGGGGCAGATTTATCCTCCCCACATGCCTGAAAGCTGGTGTTTGGTATAAGCCAATAACCGGCAATTACCTTTGTGAGTACATTTCATATTCTCTATATACCAAGTGATTTGTGAGGATAATAGGCACTATTGGGCGCCCTCTATTTCTTTTTTGTTTCCTTCTATGAGCTTCCTTTCTGGATGATTTGTGAGGAACTGCCCTGACACACTGTGCCTGTAAGAGGGATAACCAGTGGGACGGTTTTGAGATCCCTGACGCTTATATCTCAGTGAACATATATATGTTACACTGAACACTTGAGAGTATGAGTATAATCTGTATCGAATATTACATTGTACATTTTGGCATATTTCACTACGAGCGCCTCCTACTTTGTGTTTTTTCCAACACAGGGAGGGTGGGATCGGCTCCAGTGTACCTTTATTTCTGGTATCTGCAAAACAACAATGCTTTCGGCTCCTGGTGCACAATGTGCTTCTGCTGCAGGAAGCCCAGCTGCTTCATGTAGCTCGGAGGCAGGCAGGCCCAGTACCAAATCCTTCATGTTCCCCCTTCATGAAGCACAACACTCCACCCCGCAACAGCCCGGTCATGCGGCCCTTCAAGGAGCTCTCTACAAGCAGCAGCTGGATGCGGCTATTACCCGTGGCTGAGGGGCTGGAGACAGACCAAGCGGGGGTCACTCTGTAGTACACACTCTGAGTGCGCATGTACAGAGACGGACACAGAATGGAAGAGGCAGCTGGTGCTGAAAGGGTGCTGGGGATAATGGGGCCATTAGTCCAGCAATAACTGGAGAGCCACAGCCTGAAAGCCATCACATGCACCTCCAATGCCTTCCACTTCAGGGACTGTGGACTCCATGACTCTTGCTACATACTGGGACCGCTGGTTAACCCTTTCAGTGCCAGAGGATTAAGCAAAACAATGAGCAATGCCTTGCCTACCCCTCTGGCACTTACAGGACTGTAATAATACCTGTATATGTGTGTGTGTGTGTGTGTGTGTGTACACGCATGTATGTACGTGTGTATGTATGATCAATATCTGTATATGTCACTGTATCTGTGTGTGTCTATGTATGTGTGTAATATGATTCTTTCTGCTTCACACAGTACACACAAAAAAACCTCATCAGCCAATACAGCTAAATGAAATGTACAATACAAAGAAACACAAAAAATTCTTACAAAATACCTTCAACATGCCACCTACAACATTTCAAACAAAAAATGCTACATAACACATACCCTACTACGACGGGCAACGCTGTCACATATTGCTAGTATATATATATATATATCTATATATATATATATATATATGATATAAAGTTCTAGGCTGCGAAGCTCCCTGTGTGCATAACAGCATATTTGCAGTTGAGACTGCCAGAACGATGCAGTCATGCGCAGTACGGAAAAGCTGATCCTAAGCGGGGCACTCTGAATGGCTCACCGCCTGTCTCTGCTCCTGGCTCTGTGGCAGCAGCTGGGTCCGCTGGACGGTACTTTAGCCCGCATACACATACTTTCATACTAGTATATGTATATATTTAAGGTATAACATATTTGTAGCATCTGAAGTGCTAGAAATATTTTTCTATTTCAGTAGTGTGTTGGAAGCAATCCTGGGAAGAATCATAATAAAATGCATTTCCCCTTTTTTAATAAATTATGCAAATCCCATTATGCAATGTATATTTAAAGTTGCTATCAGCAATATTCTCCTCTCCCCTCTAAGTCGTTCTCTCTTTGGCATCTTGAAGAGCACATCCTACTTAGCACAGATATCAAAGATTTGATTTGGCGAATGCTTGAACTCTATATTCAAAAAGACTGCACTGAAGATATTTCTCCTGTCTCGATATGGGAGGCTCATAGGTGCTTTGTTAGGGGTGAAATCATTAAACTGGCAGCTTCCAAAAAGAAACAATGTCTTCAATGTATTGAAGATATGTTACAGGAAATCCACATTCTGGAATCCTGTCATAAACCTGCTGTAGATGCTTCTTCTCTCCACTGCTTAAATCAGTCGTGCGCTGACCTCAAATCCCTCAGGACGAAGCAACATCACTTCGAACATGGCAATTAGCCGGGGAACTCTTCTGGTTAGACAACTCCGTTCCAGATTCCAACACTCATTCATCCCCTTTATTAAAAAAACATCAGGCTCTCTATTGCACAAACCTGATGACATAGCTGAAGTCTTCTGTACTTACTATGCTACACTTTACAATATCAGGTCAACGACCTCCTCGGATACTGTTCACTCCGTTAACATCCAAAATTACCTCGACACTGCAAATCTGCCCCAAATTGACACTGCAACCTGACAGAGGCTAGACCTTACCATTTCGGGGAGTAAAATGTCTAGAGTGATAAAGTCCCTCTCGATTGGGAAAACCCAGAGTCCGGACGGATTCTCTTGGGCGTACTATAAAGCCTTCACTGATCTTCTACCCCCCACCCGTTCTCACACGCTCATTCGGAGTCCTCCCTCTAAACATCTCCAGTCATCTTTCAGTGACTGGGGCACACATTACTGTCTTACCCAAATCAGGTGAAGATCTTCAATGTTGCTTGAAATATAGGCCTATCTCACTTCTCAACATAGATGTCAAAACCTATGCAAAGATTCTAGCAAATAGGTTAAAACTTGTTCTCCCCTCTCTTATAGATCTCGACCAAGCAAGCTTCACTCCAAATCAGGAAACTAGAGATAACACTAGAAAACTCCTATTTTACATAAAATTTAAACTGACAAAGTGTTTCTGAGGAGGGATGCGGAGAAAGCATTTGCCCGAGTTAACTGGTCCTTCATGATGGCTACATTGTAAGCGTTTGGCTTTGGTCTGGGCTTTCTCTCATCTGTCCAAGCTTTATACATGAACCCGAATGCCAGAATGAAGGTTAATGGGCATTTATCTGATTCCTTGTCAATATCGAATGGCACCAGATAGGGTTACCCACTTTCTCCTCTACTCTTTGTCTTTTTGATGAAAACATTGGACCAACACATCAGGATAAACCCTGTGATTGTGGGGATCCCCTTAGCGGGCTCAAATTTTAAATTGTCCATCTTTGCCGACGATGTGTAATTATACACTGTGAATTCATCGTCTGCTATCCCGGTCTTTATGTCTCAACTAGAGATATTATCTCAATTATTGGATTTTAAGATTAATATTAAAAAATCTGAAGCTATTTTGTTCTTCCTAGACCCTGCTACTAAATCCTCCCTGACTCAACTCTTCCTGTTCTCATGGTCCACCAAGGCCATCAGATACTGAGGTGTCCTCATTCCTGCAAAGCTAAGTATGGTCTACTCTTTAAACTTCCCACCTCTTCTCAGGGAAATGCAAAAAGAACACTCCAAATGGAATCTTCTTCACATATCTTGGCTTAGTCGTGTTAGCACCATAAAGATGATGATCTTACCTTGATTCCTATATTTATTTCAAATGTTTCCCATCAAAATTCCATGTGCCTTCTTTGCCTCAGTGTTTAAAATGTTTTCAGCATTTCTCTGGTCCAGACACAAGCCCAGGTTTAAACATAACACCTTGCACAGACATAGGTTGAAGGGTGAACTTGGAGTTCCTTACCTATGGAGTTGTTATTGAGCGGATACTCTGTCTTCCATTCCAGATTGGCAGCACAACTGCCGACACAAACTCTGGGTGTTGGTTGAAAGGTCTCTCATTTCAGGAGCGGATCCCCTCAGAGAAGCTCTCATTCCACGGTCAGACAGATCCAAACTCCTGACAGCTCACCCTGTTCTGGACAACGTTCTATCAGTCTGGGGCCAGACCAATAGACGGGGGCGCTGCTGCAATTCCCTCCCCCATCTTCCAGGGTTTTCCTTCAAAAGGAAGCACCCTCATATCATCCCAATTTCCAAATTGGATACCATCTTCTGACCACGCTCTGAGAGATTTGATGGACAGGGGTGAGATATTGGATTTTTTGTAAAGCAAAACACAAAAACACAGACAGAGCGCCAATAGTGTGTTATCCAGTATAACTAGATATATTCATACCATCATAAAGAAATACACTCACAATTTAATATTGTTGACCGTCTGACTTATATCAGCAATCAACTAATAAAACTTGCAGGTACTTTACCCGTCCCTGCATGGGTGCCGTGCTTCTCCTCCTCTCCAAATACTCAGCCGATCTCAAATAGGCAATCCAACACGATTCCAAGAGTTGTGTGAAAAAATATATATAAAATAATATAAAAATACAAATAAAAAGTGTGCAATCGATTTAAAAAATATATATTTATGCCAATAAAAAAGGCTATATAATGGGACGCGTTTCGCAGTATAACACTGCTTCTTCTGCCAATAAAGCCTTTATACAAATGTTACATTTGTATAAAGGCTTTATTGGCAGAAGAAGCAGTGTTATATTGCGAAACGCGTCCCATTATATAGCCTTTTTTATTGGCATAAATAAATATATATTTTTTAAATCGACTGCACACTTTTTATTTTTATATTATTTTATATATATTTTTTCACACAACTCTTGGAATCGTGGTGGATTGCCTGTCTGAGATCGGCTGAGTATTTGGAGAGGAGGAGAAGCACGGCACCCATGCAGGGACGGGTAAAGTACCTGCAAGTTTTATTAGTTGATTGCTGATATAAGTCAGACGGTCAACAATATTAAATTGTGAGTGTATTTCTTTATGATGGTATGAATATATCTAGTTATACTGGATAACACACTATTGGCGCTCTGTCTGTGTTTTTGTGTTTTGCTTTACATATCCTTACTTCCACGTTGTGGCTGCTTGTTTGGAGAGTGGAGACGCCATCGGATACTGCTTAAGAGGGAGGCAGTTGGTCCAAATATCCCTGAGGCGATTATAACTGGACTACACATAAGTGTTCAGTTCAGCAACTTTTTTTGTGAGTGCATTTAATCACGGTGAAAGGTGGTGGAATTTTGTTTTAATATATTACACCAGGAGCACATCCTGTTTTTTCTTTTTTCTTGCAGAACATATTGGATTTTTTAGATGTTCAGCGTTAGTTATCGCTCCCGCAGGGGGAGGTATGGCGCTACTTAGGAGTCAAACACTTCTTGACTTCCCCTGCAATTAAAAAGTGCTTATCTCACACTTTATCAGACTTTGAATGTCTACTTCTTCCACAGAAAGGTGCAAAACCTTTTTTTTATGAGTAAAATATACTCTATCCTCGCTGACCACTATGACGAATCCAAACTGACATATGCGCTAGCATGGAAGAGAGAACTTGGATCCTCTCACTCCATAGATGATTGGAAAAAAGTGTGGAAGATGACATGCCAATCCCCCATCTCTACTTTATTTGTAGAGCTAAACTATAAACTACTATTTTGGTGGTACTACACTCCAGACTGACTATACACGACTTCACCATCTGCAAATTCCTTGTGTTGGAGATGTGGTCAGCATAAGGGCACTTTTTTTGCACTTACGGTGGTCTTGCCCCCTGATCACCCCCTTTTGGAGGGAATGTCTTTCTCAAATTGACCTCTTTCTAGGAGTTCATATCCCACTTTTCAGGGATCTGCCATCCTTCCCTCTTCACCAACATATTTTTCTTTTGGCCATATTGAACGCCGCGAAGGCTCTGATTCCCCTGCACTGGAAAGACGCATTGTCTCCCACTTTTGGATCCTGGGCGAATGGAGAAGAACAAATGCTGTTACATTGGCATAACTACACAGAGGCCGTGACCCCTGCCTCTCTCTCTGGACTTTTGCTTGATTGGTCTGAGACTGGGAGGACATTAGCCTCATAGCATGGATACCTCCGCTTCCCAGCAGAACAGTCAGATTGGCAAGCCAGGCACTCACGACCCCCTCCCCCCGATCTGTTTACTCCTTCTCTTCTCTTTTTTTCCCACCCTTGTTCTCTTTACTTTTTTTTTTTTCTGTAAAAAAGTTGGTTCTCTGGTAGACAGGTAACTATGTGACATATGTGGCCTTTTCTTGTAGTACGCTTCCGTGTTATTGACTATTTCTTGCTCAGACAATGTACTAGTATGCTTTTTGCAAGCAACATGTCATCTTTTGACTACTTGTAACCTCTCAATAAAGACTGTTTCTATTAAAGTTGCTATCAGAACAGTCAATGTGACCTGAAACAAAAAAAAGATATAAAATAAAACAGGAAAAATATATATACTTGTGTGTAAACAAAACAAAAATATTAATAAAATTGTGGAGCAAAGCAAAGGGCCAAGGCCTAAAATACCCCCAAAACTTAAGTGGTTAACCCTTTGAGAGCGCCAGAGGGGTGTCCAATGTATTGCTTTGCAATAAGTTGTACACCCCTTTGCCACTCAAAGGGTTAAGTAACATAAGGAAAAATATATTTTTTTTATTTACTTTAAAATTAACAAGAACAGTCACATGTCCCTTAACCCACAGAGAGTCATAGTGGTGTATGCACACCTGTAGTCATTCATGGGCATACCTGGGAACTCTCAGGGTTTTGACCCCAGTCTCAGGGTGAAGAGCCAGATTCTCAGGGTGAGACAGTCCAGTTCTACCTATTATCTAGTCTGCTCCGATTAAATGCTTCATAAGGCCCAAAACCGGTACCACTTATACAGGGCCGGCCCAAGACATTGTGCTGCCTGGGCCCAAGGATGAAATGCTACTCCCCCTCCACACACCAAAACCACGCCCACCAAAACATACCACATCCTTAATTATATTAACCCCTCTCCTATCCCTATAACCACATAGAACTGTTATGTTTTTTGTTTACACCCCTTGTACCTCTTTCTCCCCCCTTACCTTTTCACACCCCTTGTACCTCTTTCTCCCCCCCTTATGCCTCTTTTTCCCCTTTTCACCCCTTGAGCCTATTTTTTCACCCCTTTTCACTCCTTGTGCCTTTCCCCCCTCTTTTCACCCCTTGTGCCTCTTTTTCCCCCTTTTGCCTCTTTTCACCCCTTGTGCCTCCATTTTACCCTTTTTTCCCCTCTTTTTACCCCTTGTGACTTTTTCCCCTCTTTTAACCCCTTGTGCCTCTTTTTTCCCCTCTTTTCACCCCTTATGCCTTTTTCCCCTCTTTTCACCCCTTGTGCCTCTTTTTTACCCCCTTGTCTGTTTCTCTTCTCCTTCACTGTCTCTCTTCTCTGTTTGTCTGGCTCGTCCTCACCCCCTTGCCCGTTTCTCTTCTCCTTCGCTATCTCTCTTCTCCTTCTGGCTCTTCCTCTTGCTTTTTACTCAGTCTCCCCACTACTCCGCACTGATGACAGCCGGGACCGTGTCACATGCGGAGATGCAGCGTGGTGCATGCTAGGATTTTTATCTTCAGTCTGGGCGCCATTTTTAAAATTGCACTGTCCTCCAAACAGAGGAAGAAAACCCCGGCATGCTCTACACGGCACCTCCGCATGTGACGCAGTCCCAGCTGTCATCAATGTGGGGCAGTGGGGAGATGCCATGCATGAAATAGCATGCTTTGGGGCTGTCAGAATGCAGCCTGGGTCCATAGCCCAACCTGGACCCATGTAAGGGCTGGCCCTGAACTTATACTAGGAAGGAAGTTTGTCTTGTGTGCGTCCAAGCAGTGATCTATATAATGTGTTGCATGACAGTGGTTCCTTGAACACCAATTGAAGCACCTCTCCATTAGAGCGAGTAGGAGCATTTCACCAACAACCAATGTTAAGGGGAACTTTCAGGGTTAATAGCTGTAAAATCTCAGGGTCAACAAATTTTGAAAGTTCCCAGGTATGTTCATGGGTTAATGTAATCCAATCTAGCAGTTTAACTTTATAAATGAAAGACTTAAATAAGCATACCTGAGACCTTTCAAGTTATTTGAAATGTTAACCCTTACAGCATCCATACTATACACTGTAAGCATTATATACCTGCTTGCTCTAAACCAGAGGTTCCCCAGTCACTCCACAAGGAACCATTAATATGCTGCAATTTAAGTTATATCAGTGCCATAACATATACAAGACAAGCATGACAACCCCCTGCCTTTGTGGTACAAACTGCACCAATTTAGAGGCTAAATAAACATTTCATTGGGGCAAATCATATACTAGGAAACACAGAACTCTCAACCTGATATTTCAGTCAAATCCTGAAATTCCCAGGTACATAAATAAACACAATAAATCATCCAATGCCAGGACAAATGACTTATAAATATAGAAACATTCAATGTACCGAATTTGCGATATAACTAAAGGCAATAAATAATACAATTTATCCCCGCCCCTCTCTACTGGCCCCAGCTCTAACCACTGACGCACTAACTTCTCCAACCGGCGAATTCCTCCGCCCCATCCGTGACGTCACATCGCACTAGCACTACCAGAACACTAACTGATGTCTACAGCCCAGCGCCTGACCACTCCCATTGGCTGCTTTAGCCATAGCGTGAGCTCTGCTCACCACCTAACAACCATCCCATTGGTCCAATCGAATCTCCGCCTTCGCCATACTAGCAAAAGGAAAACCTCGTCTCCTGATGTAGAGCACGTTCTCTTGTTGCCTGGCAACCGAAGCCGGGTTGTTGCTGAGGCTGAGCGCTCGGCTCCACTTCACTTACAATCGCAGAGTTCGTCCGGGAAAAGCAATGGCTTACACAACTCTGTGACACACAAAGGGTTAACCAAGTAGCAGAGAGTGCGGACATTATCGCTCTGCAATGTCTTGCACGTCACTTTATCACTGTCAAAGTACAACAGTAGCTGGTGTGACACAGTTTTGACACACGAAACACCCACGGCCTGAGGGGAGCCTTAGGGCTGTATGTTCAGTGCAAACGTGAAGGCGTTCCGGGGTAAACCATTTCCACTATAGGGGAGAAGTAACATTTCCCTTTGAATTACGTTTGGATTTTAACCTCTTGAATGCTAGAGACAACTTAAAAGCATTACATAGTAATGCTTTGGAGACCTTTCAGGCATTCAGGGGGTTAAAATCTGAACTTAATTCAAAGGGAATTTTGACTTCCCACCTATAGTGGAAATGGTTTACCCCAGAACGCCTCCAGATTTGAACATACGGACCAATGTGAGTACTTTGCAAAGCATTGCACGCAAAGGGTTAACCCGTTTGTGTGCCAGAGGGGGGGACACTCAAATGGTTAACCCTTTGTGTGCCAGAGTGATACGGAATGCATTGCAATGCGTTCCGTACCACTCTGGCACTCAGTGGGTTAAGAACTGAAGCCTAGCACCCACCCCCTGTACAAATGTACAGCGCCAACCGCATATTATGTGCTATTTTTGTCTTGTTTGTATGTGTATAAATGAGAAACTTAGAAATATCAGTGATCTTTAGAACATGCCCAAAAATAGCGTCTTTTTACTGGAAAACACTTTCTGCATACAATAAAGTGAATAAAATGTAGGAAGGAAGATAAACATTAATCATCACCCCACATACAATGATTAATGAAATACATTACACATCAGCCACCCCCTGTACCTGAATGATGTGTAACCCATTCCTTTGTATAAGGAAAAATTACAGGTCAACCCCCTGTTATCTTAATTAACCCCATGAGTGCCATTGGCGTTGGATACCTCTCTGGCACTCAGAGGGTTGGCAGAAATGCTCATGATCCAACCCCAGTGTTAGAATGAGCGTAAACCTCCCACCCACCGGCTGCACTATAGTGCACAGCCCCCACCCCCTGTATGATGATCCTGATCACATGTGTGTACAGCACACTCACCCCACATCATCCTCTTACTCACACCTGTCTGACTGAGCACAGGGAGATCACACACACATATACACTGGCACAGACTGCACCCATCCTCACAGCTGGACTGTACCCTCATCTGCACTGGGTCACTGCTATTATTTATTGAGTCATTGCATTTTATTAAGCACTTATTATTATTATTATTTTAGTTTTTTATTGTCAGCCTTTTTGGTTGCACCATATTGGTGCGCTTTATGCAAAGCATTTGGACTA
Source organism: Rhinophrynus dorsalis (assembly GCA_037306005.1). NCBI lineage: Eukaryota > Metazoa > Chordata > Amphibia > Anura > Rhinophrynidae > Rhinophrynus > Rhinophrynus dorsalis. The sequence goes on along the minus strand of CM074723.1, from coordinate 41,605,721 downwards.
ATTTTTTTTGGATTAAAATATCAAATTAAACAGGGTATTTTGTTATTGCTAGGTTAGCTGGTGTGCGGATACCGTGGGGTATAGGGTTGATCTGCTGCAGTGTATGCCCACCAGTCACCCAGCTGCCTGCTCCATCGCCAGCTATCTGCCTACACACGCACACCAGCTGCCAGTTGCCCACAGAACCTTCTAGCACAAGATGTGGACCTTCCTGGGGGTGGCCACCTTTACCTACGTGTACAAGAAGTGCGACGAGCTGTTGAGTCCCCCACGGCTGGAGCTCATCGTGGCCGGGCTACTGTGCTGTACCGTCGGTCTGATCCTCTCTATGCTCCGTTACCGGGGCAGGCTGGGCTCCTCTGGGAAAGCAGGGGCCGGGGGCCAGGGCATCATCTCCAGGTTACTGAGCATCAACCAGCCTGTACAGAATGGGAACTCCGGACACAAGGGGGGAAAGAAGGTACTGGCACTATCTATCTATCTATCTATCTATCTGTCTGTCTGTCTGTCTGTCTATCTGTCTATCTATCTATCTATCTATCTGTCTGTCTGTCTGTCTGTCTGTCTATCTATCTATCTATCTATCTATCTATCTATCTATCTATCTATCTATCTATCTCTAAACAGTCACCTGTATCAATAATCTATGTGCACACCCTCTCTAAATTACTGTATGTAGTCTGTAAGCCTGTCTTGTCTGTCTATCTATAAACCCACCATTTCTAACTAGATGTAGTCTTTAATCTACCCCCCTGTATGTATCTGTACTCTGAAGCTGATGCACTAAAATGTGGTGCAGTTGTGGAGCAAACTAACTTCACCATAGGGAAAACAGACATTCCCAATGATGTACATTTGGCTTTTAACTCTGTGAGTGTTAGAGAGGTCTCCAGCACACTGCTTCACAACATGTTGGGGACCTCTGTAGCGTTTGAAGGGTTTGCCCCATGATATGTTTGGTTACTTCAGAAATACACCATTGCTTTGCAATGTATTGCACATCCCTGTGGCACCCACGGAGTTAAAGGGGAATTATCACCCCTATAGTAGTTTGGCTTCTAATGAACTTAATATGGCGATAACCTGTAATATTACTCTTATTTTGTCATACAACACGTCCAGTGGCAAAATTTAAAGTTTTTAAAATGAGGCTGTGCCTTTACTTCTGATCAGACTGCTGTTACAGCTCTGCACCGCAACCTGTCAGTCTTTGTCTGTTCCCAACCTCCTCTGATGACGAAGGATTTCTCCATGTAAACTGGAGCGGTCTTATTGGCTAGAGCGCACTCCAGTTTACAGGGAGAAATCCTCCGTCTTCTAAGGAAGTTGGGAACAGACGAAGACTTACAGGCTGAGGTGCACAGCTGTAACCGCAATCTGTCCGGAAATAAAGGCAAAGCCTCATTCTAAAAACATTACATTTCACCATTGGATGCGTTACACAACAAAATAAGAGTAATATTACAGGTTATCAATATATTAAGTTCGTTAGGAGCCAAACTTCTATAGGGGTGATAGTTCCCCTTTAAGGGAGGGTCTGAGTGCATCCTCTTCACTTCCCCACTTGCCCTCTAACCCCTCCCCAGCATTATACTAACCGTATATTCTAATGAATACATTTTCTTCCCCTCCCCTTGCTTTCAATGTGATCTGCACACATTGCCAGACACACTTCCCCATTGCATTGATTCTTAGGGCATCTGGCCTTTGCGTTCAGACAGTTATTCTTTTGCAGTATATGGGTGAAATGAGTCACTTGACAGCAGTTCTCCACAGAATGTGTTCAAACTGTCAGGAAGTGATGAAGCTGCTATTCACTTCTTGACAGTTTGAACTCTTATAACTTTTGAATAAACAACTGACATTCGTGTGATTATCCTTGTTTTACTCAGCAGAAAAAAAAAACTATAACATATAGGTTTTCATAAAAAAAAAACAAGCATTGTGGTGGAATTGTGGTCACCTTGAGCATGAACCCTGCCTGTTTCCAGTGGCCACCTTTGTCTTCAATATGTGTTCCCATTGTTGCAAATATTAAAGGGATAGTAATGGTTAGTTTTAAGTTGATTTAATATTGTAGACATTAAAAAAATGTTAACATCTATGTATGTCTTATCTCTCAAATCTTTATGGTATAAGAGAAATAACTTGCTAAAGTTAACTTTTCCTGGCTGTTTCATTCAAGTCTGCCATCTAGCTGAGAGCTGCAGATTCCAGTTATTTGACCAGACAGAGGCTCTTCAGTAGAGCTGAAATCATGCTATTTAGAAATAAGTGCTTAATTGTAACAGTCTACAAAGTGTGCTTTCAAACCAGACACACGTTGTAGACCGTTCTAAATTAAGTATTTGCCTTAGATATCTTTATATCAGCGCGCGACCAGAATCTGCTTCTGACAGCTTTACTGCTCATCTAGCAGAAAGGGGAGGGACCAGAGAACTTTATTTTCCTATATCTCTCAAATCATAACGGTTTGAGAGATACGAATAAGTGCAAGTACTCTCTTTTAATTGTATCTACCGAATAGTTAATACTTCTTTTCTGAAATTACTATCCCTTTAACACCCCCTGTTGTGTGCAGGGCTGGTGCAAGAATTTTTGCCACCCTAGGCAAAACCTAATTTTGCCGCCCCTTGTGTCCCACCCCTTTATACCCCGCCTACTTATACCCAACCTCTTTTCTTGCCCCCATCAGCTCCAACTTGCCCCCGCCAGCTCCACTTTGCCCCCTATTAGCTCCACTTTGCCCCCTATCAGCTCCAACTTGCCCTCACCAGCTCCACTTTGCCCCCCACCAACTCCACTTTGCCCCACCAGCTCCAACTTGCCCCCCATTAGCTCCACTTTGCCCCCTATCAGCTCCAGCTTGCCCCTTACAGCTCCACTTTGCCCCCTATCAGCTCCACTTTGCCCCCTATCAGCTCCAACTTGCCCCCAACAGCTCCAACTTGCCCCCCACTAGCTCCACTTTGCCCCACCTGCTCCACTTTGCCCCCCACCAGCTCCAGCTTGCCCCCCACCAGCTCCACTTTGCCCCCTATGAGCTCCAACTTGGCCCCACCAGCTCCAATTTGCCCCACCAGGTCCAACTTGCCCCTCACTAGCTCCACTTTGCCCCCTACCAGCTCCACTTTGCCCTACCAGCTCCACTTTGCCCCCCACAAGCTTCACTTTGCCCTACCAGCTCCAACTTGCCCCCCATTAGCTCCACTTTGACTCCTATCAGCTCCAACTTGCCGCCACCAGCTCCACTTTGCCCCCTATCAGCTCCAACTTGCCCCCACCAGCTCCAACTTTCCCCCACCAGCTCCACTTTGCCCTACCAGCTCCAACTTGCCCCCCACTAGCTCCACTTTGCCCCATCAGCTCCACTTTGCCCCATCAGCTCCAACTTGCCCCCACCAGCTCCAACTTGCCCCCACCAGCTCCAATCTGCCCCCTCAGCTCCAACTTGCTCCCCATCAGCCCCAACTTGCCCCCATCACAGACCTGTAGCTGGAGCTCCTGTGCAGTCGTAATGCAGAGCACGCTGGGAGATGTTGACTCACAGCGCGATCTGCATTACTAAAGAGCAGACGGTGACGAGGGAGTGCAGTAGCTACACAGACCTGACTGTGTTGCAGTGCCGAGCAGGGGAGTCCTGCTAGCAGGAACGGCCGGCCCTGGGCGCAACTCTTCTCTGCTGCCTGCCTGCGCCCCCAGTACATGTGCGCCCTAGGACGGCACCTACCTCGGTGGCGCCAGCCCTGGTTGTGTGCATGTAAGAGAGTGTTGGCCTTTTATCTTCATTGAAAGAGTTATATGTATAGTCATACCTGGGAACTCTCCGCCTCTGCCCCAGAGACTCAGTTTTTTGCAGTTAATTACCGTGTCTCTGGGGACATAGGCTGATTCTCTGGTGGTGGTGAGTTTCTTATCAAAGTCTGTCCACTTCTGCTCCTTCCCACTCTGTTCCTCCTACTTCCTGCCCATTTCTCCTCCTTCCCACTCTGTTCCTCCTACTTCCTGCCCATTCTCCTCCTTCCCACCCAGTTCTGTTTACTTTATGACAGGCTGTTAAGCCCCTCCCCACCTGTGATTAAGCCCCACCCCTTTGTTACGTGAACTGCTTAATTTATATCCCCGAGCGGTACCACATGAGCCCCCTCCTGGGACTCTAGAATACAAAATTCCCAGGTATGTGTATGCTTGAAGTACAGAGTAAAAGTTCCATGGAGTCTGCCTAAGATACTAGATTTAGTGTTACCAAATAGAAGCCTGTGGATCATTAGCACAACTGGAGGAAAGGCATTGAAAGTGGCTCTATCACCACTTTTCTTTTTTTAATAACCTTTTAAACTTGTTTGCTAAGGAATCTACCTACTGGACATAACTTGTAAAGTGGTGATAGATCTGCTTTAACACCAGGGCAGATACATAGGTTATTCATCCTGCTGTAAGTTAAATATGTGTGCTCCTTTCCATCACAGAGCAGGTTATACAAAATATATATTGTACATGGTAGCTGTGACATCAGATCCTCCAGGGGTGGGTAGCATTGAAAGTCTAGAATGGAAACTGAGAAGGGAGAAGACGGTTGACGATTTAGAAGCAGGGGTAAGGCCTGTCTGGAATGGAGAGAGGCCTATAGCCTGTCTGGATTTGTATTGACCCATGTGCTTGCTAAGGCAGTATGTGGGGAGCTGGGACTGGTGTGTGCCCCTCACATAAAGAGTTAGAGTGAGTTGGCCCTGAAGTGTCTGGGTCCCTATTCCAGTTGTGTCTTGTAAGCCAAGCTGTGACAATTGCAGCCACAGAAAGTGCCCTGATGTTCTTGTGGCAAGGATGGTGACTGTAAAGCTAAACTCCAGTGGCTACGGTCCAAGAATAAGAAAAGTGTATTATGGACTATCTCTTAAGATTCCTTCTCCAAACCCTCTGCCAGGACTGCAAGGTACAAAAAAGCCACATGCAAGCCAGCCCCTGGTAAATGTTCAGTGGATGTGTGCCCCACTTCTGCTTCTTTTGGGACTGTGTTCGGTTTTCAGAGTACATGTAAAATGTACTGTGAGTATTAAGTGGAACCACTGCCAGTCTGTACACATTTGCTAGTCTACCAAGGAGACATAATAGGGGTGTGTAGGTTTTATATTTTACCTGTTTTATTTGCCTGTAGTGGTTGTCCTATGTTTGTGTGCCGTGACCCTTCTAATAAAGGCAACTCTTGAAGTGAGCAGACCCAAGGGTGTGTTCTGGGTTGGCAGTCTTTGACCCATCACAAATATGCTTTAAAGGGATAGTAATACTTCATTTATACTATCCCCCATGTTGTAGCCCTTAAAAATCAGAATTAAACTAGATCAGCGGCATCTCTTAAACTTTTATGGTTTGAGAGATATCCGCATTCAAAGTTCCATCTCCTTCTCTCTCCCCTGACGTCAGAGTTCTAGCTGAGAGCAGGGGAATCTGGTCAGTGAGCAAGCGGCGGCTCTGCAGCAGTGCTGAGATAGCATTATAGAAACAGAAATCCTTCACTGAAATGGTCTTCTACGTGTGTTTGGTTTGCTCTTGGTTTGCATGCACATGTAGAAGACCATTTCAGTGAAGGATTTCTGTTTCTTTAATGAGATCTCAGTACTGCTACAGAGCTGCCACCGGTCCCAGAACCGGATTCCCCTGCTGACAGATAGAACGCTGACGTCAGAGGAGAGAGAAGGAGAGGGAACTTTGAATGCGGATATATCTCAAACCGTAAAGGTTTGAGAGATGCCGCTGATCTCGTTTAATTCCGATTTTTAAGGGCTACAACATGGGGCTGCTTTTATTGTGAAACATTACTATCCCTTTAAGAAAGAATATTTTCTGTGACAGGTTTTTCCCCTTTTGCTCACTGAAGATTGTCCCTCTCTGCGATCATCCAGTCTTGCTGCTCTGAGATGTGCAGTGTTACATCAGTAAAAGGGGCAGGAGGGAGACATTTTATCATTCAATTACTCTTGAACTACCACTCTGACAGTATTGAAATAACACTCTCCACAGCCCAAATACTAAGAAGATTAATCAGAGCTGCTTTTTTTGTGAAACATTACTATCCCTTTAAGTGCACTGCAAAGCATCGCATTGGTGATCCTCCCATTCAAGGGTTTAAAACACCAGTTTGAATGAAATGGAATGTTGGGAACTCAAAATCAGTAATGCTACTTTGTTTAATTTAAATCACTTCATCAAGAAGGCATGACGCTCCTGGTTCCATATCACGATCCTGTCACAATCTGGCAACAGAGTGTATCTCAGCACACTCGTATTGACTAACTGTGAACAAACAGCTTGGAGGTACTCGTGACCATACAATATGATCCGATGTGGGAAATATCAAGATGAGATGACCCTGAGATCTTTGAAAGATTAACCCTTAAAGCTTCCCATAATGTAGATTTAATGCAACCTGCTTGCTCTAACCCAGAGGTGCTCCAGTTGGTCTGCAAGGAACGTTTAACATGTTACAATTTAGAGCTCTCACTGCCCAAACACAAACAAAACAAGCAGGACATATCTCCCCTGCCTTTTTGGTACAGATGGCACCAATTAGAGACTAAAGAAACATTTCATTGGGACAAATCATATAGTGGGTAACACAGATCTCTGTCACCCTGAGAATGTGCCCCTTCACCTTGAGATTTGGGTCAAAACCTGAGAGTTCCCAGGTATGCATATGACCACACCTGAGAACTAACTCTTCTAGAGCCGACAGAGAGGACTCGTGTGCCGCCGACCAGGGGGATGTAAATGATGCGATTTGTGTAAAAAAGGGGAAGGGCTTAACTGGGTGGGTGGGGCTTATCACCCTTGTGTCATAAAGTGGGTGGAACAGGGAGAGGATGAGAAGTGGGCAGAGTTTCAGATGAAACTCAGCACAGCAGGAGAATTAGCCTCTATCCCCGGAGAACTGGTAATTATCTTTTAAAAAAACTGAATCTCTGGGTCACAGTAGGAGAGTTCCCAGGTATGCGTATGATCCCTTGGATCCTGGTGCATATAGTTGATTTTTATGCTACAGATTTTTCTTGTTTACTCTATGGCCTTATTTGCTAAAGAGTTCCAATTTTGGAGCAAACCAACTGCACCATATGTTTGAAAATAAAATGCTGCACATTCCCATTGAATTTAACCGTTATTTAATAGTCTTGAATGCCAGGAAGATGTCCAGCACATTGCATAGCAATGCGTGGAGACGTCTCCAGCATTCAAGGGGTTAAAGTCCTATTTAAAGGGATAGTAGAACTTAATTTGTAAAAGATGTATGTTGTAGGGTTTATCCCCTGAGTAAAATTAGGGTACTCCCACTGCTGCAAGGTGTTTTATTCAAAAGTTATTACAGATCAAACTTGAATTTTTTAGGTGCAGTATCATAGTGGCCTGAAATTGTACAATAGCGCTGTTGCTACACCATCCTATGGAGGTTTATGGTCAGCTGACAAGAGCTGTCTATAAGATGGTGTAGCAATAGCGCCACTGTACACCTTAAAAATTCAATTTTGATCTATAATAACTTTTGAATTAAACACTTTTCAGCAGTGGGAGTTCCCTTATTTTACTCAGGGGAATAAACCTTAAAACATTTTTTTTTATATTAAGTATTACTATCCCTTTAAAATTGAGTATTTTCATTCCCACCATGGTACAGTTTATTTTTTTTTACAGAATTGCGCCTCATTAACTTGAGATCCTTTGCAGAGTAACAATTTTTTTGAAATTTTTTTTTCTGTATTCAATTCTTTGGGCAGCATGTCATCTTACAATAATACAGATTTAATCTCCTGCAAATACAGTGCGTTTAGGGCGTGTGTACCTTATAAAACAGCATGTGAATTTTTTTACATCTTCTTTTAAATAAAGTTTTAATCAGTGCATACTGGGACATGTAGTCTTGTTTTGCAAACAATTATTTGTCTCCTCACAAGTCTATTGCAGATGCATACTCGTTAGAGAAAGATTTAGTAGTACTGATAGACCATAGACTTCGCAGCAGTGTGCAGAGTCACTCAGCTGCTGCAAGAGCAAATAGGGTACTAGCCTGCATAAAAAGAGGTGTAGATGCACAGGATACTAATATAATTTTACCTCTATATAAATCCTTGGTAAGGCCTCATCTAGAATCTGGAGTACAGTTTTGAGCATCAGTTCTTAAAAAACACAGTAATCAGCTGGAAAAAGTACAGGAATGTGCAATAAAACCGATAAAAGGATTGGAGGATCTGAGTTATAAAGAGAGACTAGCCAAACTGGGTTTGTTTACATTAGAGAAGAGACGTGGTGATATGATTACTATTTACATATATATTCAAGGTCAATACAAAGAACCATCCAATGAATTACTTACTCAAATAGCTGAGCTAAAAACTAGGGGTCATCCATGAAGACTAGAGGAAAGGTGCTTTCATTTAAAGAAAAGGCATGCATTTTTTACAGTAAGCGCAGTAAAGCTATGGCATTCTTTGCCTCGGATGTTGTGCATGCAGTTACTGTAACTGCTTTCAAAAAGGCAATGGATACCTATCTAGCATAGAACAATATTGAGAATTATGACAGATGGCTTCAGTGCATATAGTTCCATGGATCAACAACTTCTTTGACTGCCATTTGGAGTTAAAGGGATAGTAATACTTCGTTTTAACTTTATTTTATTTTGTAGGCATTAAAAAAACATGAAGAATGATATAAGTCTTATCTCTCAAACCTTTATGGTTTATGAGATATTCACAAGCAAAGTTCCCCTCCCCGCCCCTTTTACCTAGTGTAAGCCATCTCTTCTCAAATGTGAGTCTGGTTGTATGACAGGACAGATAACAGAAGGGGACAATTTTCTTTGTATGAAAACAATGAAAGCCCTTCCCCCCTTGACAAGTTTTTCAGCTTTTTCTCTTATCTTAATAGAAGATTGTCCCTCTCTGCAGTCTACCTGGGCATCTCCCTTCTGATCTGGTTGAACAGGGAAGGGATACTTTGTTTGTGAATATCTCTTAAACCATAAAGGTTTCAGAGATAAGACTTATATCATTCTTCATGTTTTTTTAATGCCTACAAAATAAAATAAAGTTAAAACGAAGTATTACTATCCCTTTAAGTTGAATTTTTTTTTTACCCACTGGGGGCTTAATTGGAAGTGGCTTCAATATTTTTTTTTTTTGCATTCCTTTAGATTAACAGGGGTGACATGACATGGGCTGTACTTAATGGACCCATGTCTTTTTTTCAGCTGCATCAACTATGTTACTATGTATTCTTAAAGCGGAACTACCACCTCCACTACAGTTGCCCTGCAATACTTATGCAGGTGGCGACTAGCTTTTTAATCATTATTTTACCTTTCAAAAGTGCCCACGAATAAAGTTATCCTTAAGCTTCCAAGACCGGAAGCCAGACATCACTGCGGACATCTTGAATGAGCGCCTGTGCCAGGGCCGGATTTACATCTCAGGAGCCTGTAGGCACACATTTCTGAAGCGCCCACCCCCATTGGCCATCTCCACAATGCTCCAAATCTCCATATTGCCCTCACATTGCCCCCATCACATCCACATTGCCCCCCAATCAGCTCCACATTGACCACATCAGCTCCACATTGTCCTCATATTGCCCCATCATTTCAACTTTGCCCAGTCATCTCAATATTGCCCCCATCAACCCCATATTGCCCTCACATTGCCCCCCATCAGCTCCACATTGCCTCCATCAGCTCCACATTGATCCCATCAGCTCCACATTGACCTCATATTGTCCCATCATCTCAACATTGCCCCATTCAACTCCATATTGCCCTCACTTTGCCCCCATCAGCTCCACATTGACCCCATCAGCTCCACATTGCCCCCATCAGCTCAACATTACCCTCACATTGCCCCCTCATAAGCTCCACATTACCCCCATCAGCTCCACATTGCTTGCCCCCCATCATCCCCATACTGACCTCACATTGCCCCCATTATCTTCAAATTAAGCCTCACATTCTCTCCCCCACATCTGTTTCCTACCTCCCTGATGGTCCAGTGGCAGGAGAGATCTGTGTTTCTGCACAGACCTGCAGCTGCTGGAGCTTAAGGATAACTTTATTTGTGGCCACTTTTGAGAGGTAAAATAATGATTAGTAAGCTAGTCGCCACCTGCCTAAGTACTGCAGGGCGACTTTAGTGGAGGTGGTAGTTCCGCTTTAAGCCATACCTCCCAAGTGTCCCTCTTTGAGACCCAAATCACTCTGTCCCTTTTTCTCCCCCTGGTGTCACTTGTTTTAGGCGATCCAACTGTTTTTTGGGTATAAAAATGTATCACATTGCCCCACATGTTCAATATGGATACGTAGAAGGATAGATAGGTGCAGTGTGTACGTGTTATAATATGGATAGGTAGAAGGATAGATAGGTGCAGTGTGTACGTGTTATAATATGGATAGGTAGAAGGATAGATAGGTGCAGTGTGTGAGTGTGATAATATGGATAGGTAGACAGATAGATAGTGGCAGTGTGTGCGTGTTATAATATGGATAGGTAGATAGATAGATAGATACACATGTGATACACGTTGTTTGCGCCAAAACTGCTCCACTCTTCTTAGTCCGTAAAGACCCAAGTCACAGTTTAGTTATCTACTAGTGTAAAAGCCCATGTACACGGGCCAAGGCCCGGGTAATGTTAACTCTTTGAGTGCCAGAGGGGTACGCAACTCAGTCGGGGCTAGGAGATGACCTTTGCAAATGGATACAAAACTGGTTGAAGGATAGGGAACAGTGTGTGATTGTAAATGGAAAATTCTCCAATACAGATAAAGTGGAGAGTGGAGTACCTCAGGGTTCAGTATTAGGTCCGCTGCTTTTTAACATGTTTATAAATGAACTGGAAATAGATATAGAAAGCAAAATATCAATATTTGCAGATGACACTAAATTATGCAGGATAATTAATTCAGAACAGGATAATTGCTCTCTACAGAGGGATTTATATAAAATGGCAGATTGGGCAAACAAATGGAATATGAAGTTTAATGTGGGAAAGTGTAAAGTCATGCATTTGGGAGGAAACAATCCCAGTGCTACTTTTAAGCTTAATGGAGTCATTTTAGGGGACTCGTTGCTAGAGAAAGACCTTGGTATCCTTGTCAACTACAAACTTGGAAACAGTGACCAGTGTCAAACAGCAGTAGCAAAGGCAAACAAAATCCTGTCTTGCATAAAAAGAGGTATTGAAACAAGAGTGGATAACATTATTTTGCCATTGTACAAATCATTGGTAAGACCTCACCTTGAGTATGCAGTGCAGTTTTGGGCATCAGTTCTGAAAAAGGATATACTAGAACTAGAGAGGGTACAGCGAAGAGCATCAAAATTAATTAAGGGAATGGAGGACTTGACGTATGAGGAACGACTAGACAAACTTGGTTTATTTACTCCAGAGAAAAGACGTCTAAGAGGAGACCTTATCACATTGTACAAATGTATGAGAGGTCAATACAAGGATCTCTGTGGTGAGCTATTTATTCCAAGGCCTAATCGGATGACCAGGGGACACCCCTAGAGATTAGAGGAAAGGAGTTTTAGACTTCTGCAGAGGAAGGGTTTTTTTACAGTAAGGTCTGTTAAATTGTGCAATTATTTGCCCAAGGAGGTGGTTATAGCAGATACAATGGATACATTCAAGAGAAGATTAGATACATTTATTTCCAAAGGGAACATACGGAGTTATACTGTTTATTAGTAGGCAGATCAGGAAGGACTAAAAAAGACTTATTTGGTAGCAGGAAAGCTATAAAATTACTGGGGTATGAGAAAGTTGAACTTGATGGACTTGTGTCTTTATTCAACCTAATTTACTATGTTACTATGTAATGCGTTTCGTACCCCTGTGGCACTCAAAGGGTTAAGAAGCCGCTACCTCACTGCTCCATGCGATGCAGTCTTGCGTTGCCTCACTCACGCAATGCATTCATGGGCAGTAGAGACTGCCCAAACGCGGGCAGTCTCTACTGCGCATGACTGCATTGTGACAAACATTCTAGCAAATTATTATATAGGATGTATTAGTCTCAGACTGTTATGAGCTGCAGTAGGCTTGTGATTGGTCAGATTGATGCTGTAGGGAGAGAGCACAGATGATGACAGCCACATTTAATTGGCTTCTAGTGTTCTTAGTCTCTGATTTGCTTTTGCTACTGTATTCAGGGCCGCACATCCCTTGTATAATATCCTACACTGCAGCACTATGTGCATCAAGGCCAGAATTCAGTCCTTCAGCTGTCCTCAGCAATTGGCCATCATGTGAAAGTTGCAGCACGCTATAGCTGTGAATGACTGGTACTGTAACTTTCTACATACCACACCAGCCAAACTGTTTTGTCCGATTGTTGGCAGCAGTTTGGTTGTCATGACAAAGTCGCCTGTGTAACCTTTCTCTAAGGCTGACCCCCTTTTGCTAGAAAAGGGATACTTGTTTAACCTGGCCCTAAAAGGGACGTGATATCTGAAATTGCAGTCATAGGGTTATATTCACAAAGAAAAGCGTAGCAATTCTGGGGCAAACGAACTGCACACTGGGCAACACATTAAATTCCACCAGATTTTCATTGATTTCAATGGGGTTTTCAATCTGTTGAATGCTAGACAGGTCAATCCATTGCAAAGTAATATACTGGACACTTCTCTAGCATTTAAATAAATAGGCATTTTTATTTGTTCATATGGTGTATGTAGTTGATTTGGCCCAGAATTGCTCAATTTTTGTCTTGGAGCATATGAACCCAAGTTTTTGTATATGAAAAGCCTCATTAACAATCCAATATCCTAATAAATACATTATCCATTTTCTCATTGAAGGGCAAAAGTGACAGACACCTAAAAGAGACCACAGAGATAGATGGAGCCACTGCGTCCGATACCACACCATCTAACGATCCAGAGGTTATTATCGTTGGTTCTGGAGTCCTCGGCTCGGCGTTGGCCGCAGTTCTTTCTCGGGATGGGCGGAAGGTGGCAGTGATTGAGAGAGACTTGAAGGAACCGGATCGTATAGTGGGGGAGTTACTGCAGCCCGGAGGGTATCAGGTCCTGAAGGACCTTGGACTTGGTGGTAAGTGAGATCCGTGTAAACCTTAGGGCTTTACACACAAAGTAAAGAGGAGCAAATCTGGAGCAAGCCAACAGGGAAAAAATAATATGTTCCTTTGATTTAAATGGGGATTTTAATTTTGAATGCTAGAGGTCACCAACACGTTGTTCGGCTGGCAGTTTTTTTTCTTCAAATTGAAGCAGGCAGAGTGCATGGTTCTCCTTAAGCCTAAGGGGCCATAGGGGTGTTCAACATATTGCAGTGCAATGCATTGCCCAACCCTCTAGCCCTTAAAGGGTTAACCCCTTTTGCAGATGGCAGTTAACCCCTTAAGGATCCTTGATGGTCCTGGTACGTCATGGGTTGGTGAGCTATAAGGACCCATGGCATGCCAGGACCGTCATGGAATTCAGGGGTCCCGGCACGGCTGCACGCCTTTCGGGGAGCCCTGAAACGGATGTGAAAAAAAATCGTCTGTGGTCCTTAAGTGCCGGCCGCAGGCACGATCGGACGGTCCTTAAGTGGTTAAGGACCTCGGAACATTTATTTATTTATTTTTTCCTCCAGTGGATTCAGGGGTTCCAGAATGACATGCAGCCGCACGGGGAGCCCTGAACTCCATGACGTACAGAATCGTCATGGTCCTAAATGGAAGCTTTCCCATGACGTCCTGGCATGTCATGCCTTAAAGGGACAGTAATGTCCGATAAAAAATGCTTAGAGTTTTGTAGAGGTTAAAAAATAAACAATATGCTACAAATCCTATCTCTCAAACCGCTATGGTTTGAGAGGTATCCTCCACTAACGTTCGTCTTCTCCAGATGTCAGCTGTAAAGGAGATCCATGTCGGCCGACTCAAGAAGGCTCTTCAGCAGAGTCACAATAGCGCAGACCATTCCAAAGAAGTAATTATTTTTAAATAGCACTGTCGGTCCCCGGAATAGGAACTCCTGCTGTCAGCTTACAGTTGACATCTGGAGAAGGGGAGGGAGGGGGGAACTTTAACGGAGGATATCTCTCAAACCATAGCGGTTTGAGAGATAGGATTTGTGGCATAGCGTTTATTTTTTTTAATCTCTACAAAACTCTAAGCATTTTTTATTGGACATTACTGTCCCTTTAAGGGTTAAGATTAATTTGTGCATGGAGCAGAGTTTGAGGTTCTGTGGATTAATTTGTGCATGGACAGAGTTTGAGGTTCTGTGGTTCTGCTATCAACTAAAATCTCCGATTCCATGGACATAACAACTGGGATGACTGAAGGCAGGGCTCAAAATTTTAAGTCCTGAGCTACTAGCCAGGCCTGAAAAGTTACTTGCCACCAGTTTCCACACCTAGCCCTACCCATATCCCCACCTTTAACCCCACCCATCTCAAGTTCTCTTGACTGATGCAGCCTTTTTTCCTACATGCTGAACAATCTCTACCCTTATTTGACTTCAGTTTTTCATTTTATTTATTGGTCTGTCAATTAAGATTGTCTGAACCCACAATTTATGGCAATTACATTTACATTTAAAATCCAGGACTGTCCTAGGCAATCTAGCACTTGGTCATCCTAGGGTAGGGTGACCGGACCTCCCCCTTAACCAGGGACACAGATGAAATATGAATACTGCAGGGCTTCTTTGATTTCAGTGCAGCCCTGAAAAATGAGTATTTCGTATGTTCCTCTGGTTAAAGGTAAGGTCTGGTCAGTATACCCTAGGGGCCCCATGTACAAGCTGGCACATGCAACACAGGGGCTCCTGAGCAAGCTAACAGAGGGAACCCCACAGAAGCTGAGTTGCCCATGCAATCTGGTACAAATAACACAGGAATCATGGTATATTAAACATACAATACAGGGGCAGCATCAGCATGCAAAATGTTACACAAATACAATAGGCCCGCATGAGTTGGCCCAGACAAGTGCAGTGGTCCCATGCAACCTAGCACAGAAATTCCCAAGGAAGCTTGCACTTAAACCATTTTGCATGCATGAGAAATACAACCCCCCAAGGAAGCTGAAAAACATATGCCTGTACATAATACTATCTAAATTTTCCCTTTAACCCTTTGAGTGCCAAAGGGATATGCAACGCAATGTGTTGAGTACCCTTCTGGCACTCAAAGGGTTAATGCAGGACAGCATGAGAATCAGCACAGCCATAAAGCATGTTTTCCTTAAATGATAAGTTTTTTGCACTTTACAGTTCATACCACTCTCACAAATGTGCCTGACATGCACCCCGATTAGGTAATGCCACAAAATGCTTAACCCTTTCAGTGCCAGAGGGGTATGCAACGGTTGCGTACCCCTCTGGCACTGAAGGGGTTAACAAATGCAGTTGTTACCTTATCAGAGAATTAGAGTAAATACACACACATGAAACACACTCTTCAGTATAACAAGAGCTGCAACTCCCAGCGTGCTCCCCAGCAAAAAGAATGCTTGATTCAGGAATCAAGTGGACCATATTGCACTCAGGGCTTTCCCCACAGCACGTTCTCCATACAAGCCTCAGTCCCAGCGCACAGCTGCTCAGTGCGCTACGCGCTTTCCTCTGGCAGTTCTACAGCTACCTGCCGTACTGCTCCTGCAAAAGCGAGTTGCTGGGGACAGTAGGTCCTAGCTGAGGCTGCAGGTTGCATAGTATCAGACAAGGGTTGTGGACACAGCTGCAATAGGTGTTCTCTCTCCTGCTGCCAGCTTGTACCGCTAATCAGCAGTTCCCTTGCGTTTATATATTAGATTGTGTACCTGCACTGCGCAGCAACCGGTGACTTTTCATCTGGTTGTTGTGACTGAAGATGCCTGTATTTCAACACGTGGACTCTGTGCTGTGAGTGGCTGTGCTTCTTTCCAGGCCATTTTCATACAGGGCTTCGATTTCCACTCGCCCTCACTCAATTTCTACTCGCCAATTGCGAGCAGGCGAGTGGAAATTTTGAGCCCTGCTGAAGGTGTTAACACTGGAACTAAAACACAAGCGAAGGTTTGTAGGGGCCATTAGGATTTTCTGGCCATGGTAAGATATGTGGACATTATTATTACAGGGTGTTACTTCTCATTTAAACACCACTTAATCCTAGGGTGTAGTTCTCCTTTAAGATCTGTTGAGGTGTACTTGTATATCTGTGATATTACAGTAACCATTTTTTTAAAATATATTTTAGCATCACTTGTCTTTTATAAACCTTTGAACTCGTTGCTTTACAATGTATTGGACACCCCTGCGGCACTCAAAGAGTTATCTGTCACTCAGACAGCTTGCCCTGTATTGAGGTATCCGTAAAATTCCTCCTGTGTGTGCCTGTTGAGGACTGGACTTCCCAGTACATGAGAGTTATGTGTCCATCAGGTGTGCAGGTAAATCTATGCAGAACGTGCAGGAGCTTTATAAATAAAAGGTAATGTCACTGTTTGTAGATGCCGTGGAAGGCCTGGATGCCCACGTTGTACATGGGTACATTGTCCACGATATAGAAAGCAAAGCAGAAGTAGAAATCCCATACCCTCAGAATGAAGAAAAGCAGCTGCAGTGCGGGAGGGCGTTTCACCACGGGCGCTTTATCATGGGGCTCCGGAAGATCGCCATGGCGGAGAGCAAGTAAGTGTGAAATATGTCCCCTCAAGGTTTGTTATTTACAGGAATAGTAAGGATTTATTTTATCTTGTATTGATTAGCACTATGTATTAATTTATTTTACCTACCTCTTTTCTTTTCATCTGTCTGACCGTAGATTTTTTTACTTTTCATCCATCAGAGAAGGGTGGGATTTCCCAATAGGCAGAGTAGGAAACTGCCTACAGCTCCAAATTTTGAGGGGAGGTGCCTCAGGTGTACTAGCCACACCCACACTTTGAATTGTAGGTGTGGCCATAGCAATCTCCGTGTCCCGTATCCATTTTATACCCCTTTACAGGCTATTATTTCATTCTTTGGGTGCTAGAGAGATCTCCAGTACTTTTTTTACTTGCTTGTTTTAGGCAAATGTTATTTTCCATGCCAGAAAAGTGGATGGGGCTAGGGGCAGGGTCATGTGAGGAGTGGAGTTGTGGCTAGGGACAGGGTCATGTGAGGAGTGGAGTTGTGGCTAGGGGCAGGGTCATGTGAGGAGTGGAGTTGTGGCTAGGGGCAGGGTCATGTGAGGAGTGGAGTTGTGGCTAGGGCCAGGGTCATGTGAGGAGTGGATTTGTGGCTAGGGGCAGGGTCATGTGAGGAGTGGAGTTATGGCTAGGGGCAGGGTCATGTGAGGAGTGGAGTTGTGGCTAGGGGCAGGGTCATGTGAGGAGTGGAGTTGTGGCTAGGGGCAGGGTCATGTGAGGAGTGGAGTTGTGGCTAGGGGCAGGGTCATGTGAGGAGTGGAGTTGTGGCTAGGGGCAGGGTCATGTGAGGAGTGGAGTTGTGGCTAGGGGCAGGGTCATGTGAGGAGTGGAGTTGTGGCTAGGGGCAGGGTCATGTGAGGAGTGGAGTTGTGGCTAGGGGCAGGGTCATGTGAGGAGTGGAGTTGTGGCTGGGGGAAGGGTCATGTGAGGAGTGGAGTTGTGGCTAGGCTGGGTCATGTGAGGAGTGGAGTTATGGCTAGGGGCAGGGTCATGTGAGGAGTGGAGTTGTGGCTAGGGGCAGGGTCATGTGAGGAGTGGAGTTGTGGCTAGGGGCAGGGTCATGTGAGGAGTGGAGTTGTGGCTAGGGGCAGGGTCATGTGAGGAGTGGAGTTGTGGCTAGGGGCAGGGTCATGTGAGGAGTGGATTTGTGGCTGGGGGAAGGGTCATGTGAGGAGTGGAGTTGTGGCTAGGGGCAGGGTAATGTGAGGAGTGGAGTTGTGGCTAGGGGCAGGGACATATGAGGAGTGGATTTGTGGCTAGGGGCAGGGTCATGTGAGGAGTGGAGTTGTGGCTAGGGGCAGGGTCATGTGAGGAGTGGAGTTGTGGCTAGGGGCAGGGACATATGAGGAGTGGAGTTGTGGCTAGGGGCAGGGTCATGTGAGGAGTGGAGTTGTGGCTGGGGGAAGGGTCATGTGAGGAGTGGAGTTGTGGCTAGGGGCAGGGTAATGTGAGGAGTGGAGTTGTGGCTAGGGGCAGGGACATATGAGGAGTGGATTTGTGGCTAGGGGCAGGGTCATGTGAGGAGTGGAGTTGTGGCTAGGGGCAGGGTCATGTGAGGAGTGGAGTTGTGGCAAGGGGCAGGGACATATGAGGAGTGGAGTTGTGGCTAGGGGCAGGGTCATGTGAGGAGTGGAGTTGTGGCTAGGGGCAGGGACATGTGAGGAGTGGAGTTGTGGCTAGGGGCAGGGACATATGAGGAGTGGAGTTGTGGCTAGGGGCAGGGTCATGTGAGGAGTGGAGTTGTGGCTGGGGGCAGGGTTATGTGAGGAGTGGAGTTGTGGCTAGGGGCAGGGACATATGAGGAGTGGAGTTGTGGCTAGGGGCAGGGTCATGTGAGGAGTGGAGCTGGTGGCTAGGGGCAGATCTAAAGGCACCTAGAACTTCTTTCCTAGGGATGCCTGGGATGTAAATCTGGCCCTGCATCTAAGTGTACACTATTTACTGTACTGCGATTTACTTGATTCCTTCATTGCTTTCATTGATTCCCTTGTCTATATTTTTCCTAGCACCAGATATATTGAAGGAACTGTTATGCAGTTACTCGAGGAAGACAACACAGTTGTAGGAGTTCAGTACAGGAGCAAAGAAACAGGAGAAGTCAAGGTATGGTATCACAAGAACAGGCTGATGTTTGAAGTAGAACTGGGACAAACCAGCTGCACAATAGGGAGGACATAAATATTCCCACTGATTTAAATGGCACATATAACCACATGAATGCTACAGAGATCCTTGTTGGAGATGTCTCTAACATTCAGGGGTTTAAAAGTGCCATTTGTTTTGCACCTGTCACTTTGGATTTAAGCTTGCATATTTGCAAACTTCATTCAAAACTGCTTATGTTAGCCAAACGACCAGCAGATGAACAGTTTAAGAGCTATTGATACTTTTATTCCTCAAATTGAAACTCCCTCTCAGGAAGGATTCCTATGCTAATTAAATCGATAGTAATGTTTCACAATAAAAACAGCTCAAATTAATCTTAATAGAATTTGGGCCATGGAGAGTCTTATTTCAATACTGTCAGAGTTGAAGTTCAAGAGTAATTGAATGATAAAGTGTCCCCCTCCCTCCCCTTTTACTGATGTAACAATGCTCACCTCAGAGCAACAAGACTGTCCGGATGGATGACAATCTTCAGTGATCATAAAGAAAAACCTGTCAAGGGGGGGCAGGGTTTTCCTTATGTTCACAGTAAGAAGATTGACCCTTGCTGTGATCTGTCCGGTCCCAAGACCAGATTCAGTGTCTGAAGGGAGACAGCTTACACTAGGTAAAAGGGGCAGGAGGAGGATACTTTACTCAAGAAATACAACTCTGACAGTATTGAAATAACACTCTCCATGGCCCAAATACTATGAAAATGAATTGGAGCTGCTGTTTTTGTGAAACATTACTATCCCTTTAACCCTATGAGTGCCAGAGGGGTACGCAAGGCATTGCTTTGCAATGTGTTGCTTATCCCTCTGGCACTCAAAGGATGAAGTTCTGGGCTGCAGTGATGTCATCATTATCATATAATACTGCACTCAGAGCTCACCATACAAAAATAAAAGTATCATTATCTCCATGACTGTATCTGCCTGACTTTTCACTAACATGATGTACAGGCAGTTTTAAATGAAGTTTTCAAATATGCAAACATGAATTCAAGGTGGCAGGCTCACATTAAATTAAGGGGGACTTGGGGATTTTTTATTTGTCCCCTCTCGTGCAGTTGGTGTGCTCTCAAACTACTTTTGTTTTTCTCAGTACATAAGCCTCAGTGGGGTCATTACTTGCTTACTGAGGCTTTTTCTATGATCTGTCCTGGTGCTGAATCTGAATCCTTACATTTCAGGAGCTAAGGGCCCCTCTGACTGTTGTTGCCGATGGCCTTTTCTCCAAGTTTAGGAAGGATCTGATCTGTGGCAATGTCTCAGTGTCTTCTCATTTTGTTGGTTGTATTTTAAAGGTAAGAAAACCAGTGTTATGTGAATTTTTAATATGTGGCTCTCCAGGTTTTTTGTACGTAAGTCAAACTTTCACAAAACAAGTGGGATGATTTCACTTCAGGTATAAGTGCTGTTGTTTTGATTCCATGATTGACTGGCGGTGCTTCCGGGCTGTTGACTTACTTGACTGATTGTGTCATTTGTGTGTCAGCTGATGGTTTAGACCTCTCTTACTTATGTTGTTTTATTCTGCATAAGAATGTGATCCTTTGTTATATATAATGCAGGATACTCTTTACCTAACATAATGCTTACCTTTGTATGAGGAATATAACATCAGTACTCTATATATCACTCAGGAGAATGAATTTTAATGTGATTTATTATTTTTTTATTGGAGAAATAAAAATAATGTATTCATCACATTCACCAACTTTTACAAATACTCACTTAGGGATCTCTGATTCGGTTGCTAAGCAGCCGGTCCTTAAAGGGATAGTAATACTTCGTTTTATCTTTATTTTATTTTGTAGGCATTAAAAAAACATGAAGAACGATATAAGTCTTATCTCTCAAACCTTTATGGTTTAAGAGATATTCACAAGCAAAGTATCCCCCCCCCTGTTCAGCCAGATCAGAAGGGAGGTGCCCAGGTGGACTGCAGAGAGGGACAATCTTCAATTAAGATAAGGGAAAAGCCTGAACAACTTGTCAAGGGGGGAAGGGCTTTCATTGTTTTCATACAAAGAAAATTGTCCCCTTCTGTTATCTGTCTGGTCTTACAACCAGATTCCACATCTGAGAAGCGATGGCTTACACTAGGAAAAAGGGGCGGGAGGGGGAAACTTTGCTTGTGAATATCTCTTTAACCATAAAGGTTTGAGGGGTAAGACTTATATCGTTCTTCATGTTTTTTTAATGCCTACAAAATAAAATAAAGATAAAACGAAGTATTACTATTCCTTTAAGGAGTTGATGAATGTGCTTGGAAATGGTGCCATCATGACACACAAATATATTGTGATGGCTGTTAGGAACCAGTGGTCTACAACAATAGCCACTGGCTGGTTGTGAACAATGGAGTTTTAATATTCAACAGCTGGAGAGCCAAAGGTTGTCTACGCTTGTTCTGTATCCTTACACACAATATGCTGTATTTCTCCTCCATGCTGTTCCCTGTTCTCTCTATGTACCAGATTGTGTAATAGTCATTCGTGCTGTCTTCTTTGTTTCTCTCATTAGAACTCCCCACAGTTTAAGGCCAATCATGCTGAGCTGGTATTGGCCAATCCAAGCCCGGTGCTGATTTACCAGATATCCTCCAACGAGACGAGAGTCCTTGTGGACATCAGAGGAGAAATGCCTAAAAACCTCAAAGAGTACATGATGGAGAACATTCACCCACAGCTTCCTGGTGAGTAGAGAAAAGGCTGGTGATTCATGGGAAAATTTATATTTTGTAGGTTTTTTCCTTGCTGAGTAAAACAAAGGAATTTGCACTGCTGGATGATGCTTCAGTTAAAACTTATTATAGCTAAATCTTGCATTAAACAAGTTAAAGGGATAGAACTATTTTGCAAAAACAGCGATTAATTTTCATAGTATTTGGGCCCTGAAGAGTGTTATTTCAGTACTGTCAGAGTTGTAGTTCAAGAGTAATTGAATGATAAAGTATCCCCCTCCCGCCCCTTTTACCTAGTGCAAGCCACCTCCCCTCAGATGTTGAATCTGGTCTCTTGACCAGACAGCTCACAGTAATGGACAATCTTCTTAGTGTGATCATAAGGAAAACCTGCTCCCTCTGACAGGTTTTTCAGGTTTTCCCTATGCTCACTGAAGATTGTCCCTCTCTGTGATCCATCCTGACAGTCTTCCTGCTTTGAGCTGAGCAGTGTTACATCAGTAAAAGGGGAGAGAGGGGGATACTTTATCATTCAATTACTCTTGAACTACAACTCTGACAAATACTATGAAGATTAATTGGAGCTGCTTTTATTGTGAAACATTACTGTCCCTTTAAGAAAGAATATTTTTGTGCAATACTTTCATGACCTGCAAATTTTAAGGTGTCAGCACCTACATCCCTAATTTACTATTGTAACAACAGTACACCCTAAAATGACAGGCCATGAAAGAACTGCACTCCAAAAATGCATGTGTGTGAGTTCTGAATTAAGCATTTACCAGCAGTGAGAAAACCCTTGTTGGGAAAGGCTCAGTTCCATATGTATTTCACATATTATGTGTTACTTTGCGTTTAATGCATCCTGTTGCACACCCATCTGGCATTCAAATGGTTAAACGGAGGAACTCTGAAGTAACATTTGTGGGAATTGTATTCAAAGGAGCATATGTATACAAGCAAGTGTAACGTGTTGGAGACCTCTCTAGAATTCAGGGGGGGTAAAAGCCTTGTTTAAATCCAACATAATTAACATTTGTGCCCTGTGGTGCAATTGGCTTGCTCCAGAATCTGTTTGCTGAATAAGATACCTGATCCTATAGATACATTTCCCCAATATAAACCTTTCCCCAGTATCACATCTCCAGTTTTACCATCACGTCAGCTCTTTAGCCTGATCACATAGTCGATTTAATTATTAATTAGCTTGTATAATGTTACACTGTATGAGGGAGATGCATTCTCTTTTGCATGCCAGTTACAGCACAGGTAGGACATTTCTGGTTCTCCAGCTGTCGGAAAATACAATTCCAATCATCCCATTGGCTGCTTGGGGATGATGGTCATTCTAGTGTCCACCATCTATAGTGCCTTGCCAAGCCCTGATACACAGGCCATTGTGATGAAAATCTGACCACAGTTTGACACTTAAAGTGGATCTGTTACACACACACACACAGATTTTAGTCTCATTAAATATATATGTATAAACTACTTATAAATTGTGCTTTTTGTTATGCAAACAGGTTAATAGTTTTAAAGAACTTTGATTTAGTAGTTAGGGAGTCTGATCTTAGCAGAGCTTTGTTCTCTGACTTGGTCAGATAATGCTGTACAATTATTCACATGTCCAGAAAATCAGCCCATTCCACCTTTTTACACTGTTAAAATCAGTTTACACCAGAGGGGTGGAATAAATTGGTAAGGAGGAAAAATGATGCAGAGTCTTTCAAGATGGAAGCTCCCACTGAGTTAGGACTTGGAAAGGTGATAAATCCTCCTTAATGGGATAGTAATGTTTCATAATAAAAGCAGCTCTAATTAATCATCATAGTATTTGGACTTTGGAGAGTGTTATTTCAATTCTGTCAGAGTTGTAGTTCAAGTGTAATTCAATGACAAAGTATTCCCTCCCGCCCCTTTTACTGATTCAACACTGCTCAGCCAGAGCAGAAGGGAGGTGCCCAGGTAGACTGCACAGAGGGACAATCTTCAATTAAGATAAGGGAAAAAGCTGAAAAGCTTGTCAAGGGGGGCAGGGCTTTCATTATTCTCATAGGAAGAAGATTGTCCCCTTCTGTTATATGTCTGGTCTATGGACTGCATTCCACATCTGAGAAGAGATGGCTCACACTAGGTAAAAGGGGCGGGAGGGAGAAACGTTGCTTGTGAATATCTCTCAAACCATAAAGGTTTGAGAGATAAGACTTATATCGTTCTTAATGTTTTTTTAATGCCTACAAAATAAAATAAAGGTAAAACAAAGTATTACTAATGGTGCCTCTTAGAAGAAACAGACATTAAACCATAAAGTAAACTTCTCCACTGTGTCCCTGTACATTTGTCTCTTAGTCATGAGAGGTGCAGTGCAAGTAGGAGTAGTAATGAGAAATAGGAATTGAGATGGAGATGAATATAAAAGTGACAAAAAGGCAAAAATATAAAAACATATATCTAATCAACACAATATTTTTCTTTCAGAACATCTTAAAGATCCTTTCCACTTTGCTGTACAGAATGATCGGCTACGGACCATGCCGGCTAGCTTCCTCCCACCGTCACCTGTAAATAAAAAAGGTAATAATGCTTGTTATTACGCAGAGCTCAGCACTGGCAGTGAAAGTGTCAAGTGTAAGAATCTGGTTTAGATACACCAGGTGGGAGATGCACTAAGGTCTGATAAAGGGGTGATAAGGTGGAGATGACTTCTCCAGTGTTCTCCGGTTCCTGTTTTGTTCTATGGAGCCTACGCACTAAGATCTCTCAAGTTGGAGCAATCTTAGTACATTTGCTCCATAGAATCCCATAGGACCACTTTATCACACCTTAGTGCATCTCCCCCAGGATATCACGTGACTGTTCTCTGTAGTTATTTGGACTGGGACAAGTCTTATAAGCCATACGTTTTCCGGAAGCTGGAAAAGCGCCCTCTGTCCCCATACACTTGGAATGGCAATTCTGAAGCAAACCATCTGCACCATAGGGGACAGATAAAACTGCCTACTAATTACAAATGGGACTTTTAACCCCTTGAATGCTAGAGAGGTCTCCAGCAGATTGAAAAGCAACACATTGGAGACCTTTCTAGTATTCAAGGGGTGAAAAGTCTCCTTTTAGATCAGTGGAAATTTAGGGAATTGTAATTTCCCCCCTGTGGTGTTGTTAGGTTGGCGGTCATTTTTGAAGTTAAATACTATTTTATTAACATATGTTTTCTTTGGAGCTTAACCCCTCTGGCATGCAAAGAGTTACATTATATCTGTACTTTTTTTTTTGCGTGTGCAGGAGTTCTACTTTTGGGAGATGCCTACAACATGAGACACCCCCTTACAGGAGGTGGAATGAGCGTGGTGCTGAACGATGTAAAGATTTGGAGAGAACTTCTTCAGGATTTACCAGACTTGAATGAACACTCTGATGTTCTGCAGGTGAGATGCTGGGCTGTCTGGGAGTTAACACTGCATGTGTGAATTAGACCTAAAAGAACACTTAATCCTCTTAAAGGGACGCTCACATCCCCACACAACAGCAGCTAATATTAACCCCTTAACGACCGCGGAATCCGGCCGCGGACGCGACTCAACGACCACGGAACAAATTTTTTTTTTTGCTCCGTTGCGTTCCGGACTCCCTGAACGGCGTGCAGCCGCGGGGGGAGCCCGGAACTCGATGACGGTCATAGTACGTCATCGGTCATTAAGTCAAATCGACCCTTGACGTACTATGACTGTCAAGGGTCATTAAGGGGTTAAAACACATACTGTGTACGTAAGTACTATGCCTATCTAACAGCGGACAGTGCTGTTTTTTATCTTTATTTCCTTTTTTAGTTGCCAGCTTCCTGGAGATGTGGAAGCTTAACCCCTTAATGACCGGCGTCGCAGTCACTTAAGGACAACGGAGCATTTTTTTTTTTTTTTTCCGGTTCCGGACTCCCTGAACGGCGTGCAGCCCGGAATTCTATGACAGTCATAGTAAGTCATGGGTCGTTAAATCAGATTGACCCATGACGTACTATGACCGTTAAGGGGTTAATTTTCCCAACTTTGTGTCAGGCTTTGACACCAATGAGGATACAGTCCCTCACAGGTGTCTGTTTAGATGGCGGCCCTGCCCCCCCACATGATCATACGTTTCTCGTACAGAGCAATGATGCAGGAGAAATCTGACATTCTAGTATCTTTTGAAGTAGTGTGAGTCTGGAACAGCAAAATACTGCCAGATTACACTAGAATGGCTTATTTTGTCTGCACGTTTGCTCGGTACGAGCAATATGTGTGATGTTACATGGGGGAAGGGGCAGACATGAGCTCCCTGGTGCCTTCCACAAGGTGTCTGGAACTTCACGCACGTGACATCACACACCTCGGTCGTACTGATCGAAGGTGCAGAGGAAATAATCAATTCAAATATAATATGGCAGTAGTGTAATTAATCCTCTAACCCCCAACAAAGCAGCAAGCTAATGGCTGCTGACGCAGCCAAAGCCACAAACAAGAAAGTAGATAGTTAAGATATACATAATATTAACTGTAACTGACTATAACCTCCGCTCCATGCTCACAACTCACTGCTTATCAAGAAGCCGGTCAGTCTACCTTCTCATTCGGAGCTCCAAAAACCTGGGATAACCTGCCTGAAAAATCAGATCTTCTCCCAGTCTAAAATCCCTAAAAATAACTGCTTTTTTATATCTAAAAACACTTTGTAACTGTTTATATTTTATATTGTTTCACTATTTTATATAAATATGTAGCTTTTTACTGTAAAGGCTCTCTTGGACATGCTCGAAAATGAGAGAAATCTCAATGGGGGGGATGCACTAAGCAGTGATAAATAGGTGATAAAGCGGAAATGACTTCTCCAGGTTCTATCTTATTCTATGGAGCCTATTCACTAAGATATCACTGGATATCTTAGTGCAGGGCTGTCCATGTTCAGTCCTCAAGGGCCACCAACAGGCCAGGATGTAAGGATTTTCCTGATTACACACAGGTGGGTCAGTTACAATGAATGAGCCACTGATAAACTCACCTGTGTGTAATCAGGGGAATCCTTACATCCTGGCCTGTTGGTGGCCAATGAGGACTGAACTTGGACAGCCCTGTATTAGTGCTCTGTAGCAGTGTTTCTCAACTCCTGTCCTTAGGACCCACTAACAGGCCAGGACTTAGGGATTTCTCTGCTAGAGCACAGGTGTGGTGATCATAGGCTCATTCACATTGATTAACTCACCTGTGCTCTTACAAGGAAATCATGTGATCAGAGGCTCATTCACACTGATTAACTCACCTGTGCTGTAACAAGGAAATCCTCACATCCTGGCCTGTTAGTGGACCCTGAGGACAGGAGTAGAGAAGCACTGCTCTATAGAATAACATAGGAACTGGAGAACTGACATCCCTGAAGTAATCATCTCTGCTTTATCTCGCCTTTTACCAGAAAGTATTCTTCCTGGTAAAATATTTCTAAACAAATAAAAACACATTTTGTGTGCATTGATACAATGTAATTGTTTGTTGGAGGGAGTCTGTTTTGAATGTCCTTTAAACCCTCTGAGTGCCAGAGGGATATTCAATGTATTGCATACCACTCTGGCACTGAAGGGGTTAATAATAAACCCCGTGTGCATTAATACAAGACGTAAATACTGCTAGCCACTATGGATTAATTGTGAGTGGATTATGAATAAGTTAGACTGGATATCATGTTCATTGAGGTGAATGTGATACTTTGTTGCTGGACTCCAGACCCCAAACTCATTAATCTAAGGTCGTGTACGAAGGAAGATTAGGTTTGCTCCAGAACTGATCCTGTTCTATTAGTACATCAGTGCCTTTGTTTTACTTGTTACTTCAATTGTTTGCAGGCCAAGAAGTTGTTTTATTGGTCAAGAAAGAAGTCCCATTCATTCGTGGTCAACGTTCTGGCTCAAGCACTTTATGAACTCTTTGCTGCTACAGATGGTGAGTATAATCTGTAACCAGGGATACAGAGGTAGATCCCTCAGACTATACCAAAGAAGGGTTAATCCTCTACTGCACAGCTGTCCAAGTTCAGTCCTCAAGGGGCCACCAACAGGCCAGGATGTAATGATTTCCCTGATTACACACAGGTGAGTCAGTCACAATGAGTGATCCACTGATTAACTCACCTGTGTGTAATCAGGGAAATCTTTCCATCCTGGTCTGTTGGTGGCCCTTGAGGTCTGCACTTGGACGGCCCTGCTGTACTGCAAATGCACCACAGCCTTCCACATCCTGCATCTTCTCCTGGTCAGGAGGTGAAGGCATTCAGTGGGTCTGATTCCATGAGGTGGGGGGAGGGAAAGGCAAAAGTCACCATAGTATCCCCTGATCCTCCAGAAGTCTAGTAGGAAAGGAAGAAAATAAAACAGAATGATGATATCAGCAGAGACAAGCCCTCTGTCTCCTTAGGGGAACATTGACTGTAGGGAAGGATCACACAGAGCTGAGAGGGAGCCTACTTCAGAGTTTTCTTCTTTTGTTTTCCTCCAAATGAAGGTACTTTAACCATTTGAGTGCCAGAGATAACTCTCTGGCACTGAAAGGGTTAACCCTTGGTCCCTGTGTCCACCAGCGGATGAAAAATAAATAGACATATATTAAAGATACATAATCTAATACTTAGGGCCCTATGTTCAGAAGAAATATGGAGTAGTTCTGGGGCAAACCAGTGGCACTAGCCCTGCTGTAGAAACATTAACCCTTTGAATGCCAGAGGGGTACACAAAAGCAATACATTGAGAACCCATTTGGCTCTCTAAATGTTAACTACAGCATTAAGTAAGATTCTTACACATGCTTGGTTAGATAGTAAAGTTATGGTATCTTTATTTTCAGATTCCCTGTACCAGCTAAGAAGAGCATGTTTCAATTACTTCAAGCTCGGAGGTGAATGCGTGGCTGGGCCAGTTGGACTCCTATCTGTGTAAGTGAACATTCAGCAGTATGCACAAGGAAAGAAAAGAGGTGCTAATAGTGCATTATATTCACTGATACAGAGATTCCCATCCACATTCTAAAGCACTTACTAGGTTTCAGTCCATTAGCAACAGACAGCAATAGCGGATGAAGGATTCAGACTGCCTTCACTCAGTCTATATATCAGCATCGCTGTTCCTCACCAAAAACGAGACTCCCATAGGCTCCTTGAAAAGTAGAAACATAAAACACAAATTGGGGGCGCTGACTGCTACAGTGTATCATGTACCAGCATTAAGAATTTAGGGAGGGTTGGAGGACACTTACATTTAGTTACATGCCGGCTTTGTAGTCCATTTAGCTGGCAGTCCTGCATACTAGAGTGATCACATGTGTCGGTGGAGTCACATGACAAAGGCAATTTAAATATACTTTGCTATTGTCAGTGTTCTCTGCCTCTCTTCCTCATTGTGATTGTGAGGAAGATAAAAACATAGAACATACATCCCCACAGGGTAAAATGGCCAAAGAGGGGGGGAACTTTTAGTTTAATTTTACATGCTGGTGGCAGGATTAGAGGTAGAGCAGGTTTGATCACTTGAATATCTACTGCCAACCTCTTTGTGTTACTGAATAAATGTTTTAGAGCAAGACCAAAGTATTTTATTTACACAGACTAATTTACAAATACATATAGTGAAGATTAAACAAACATTATGTGAGTTTTATTGCTGCGGAATAATATGATTCACTTCTATACACACTACACTGTCTGATCTCCAAAAAAAAGGGGGACACTAGGGAGAGAAAGAGAGACATAGTTATTTTTGCCTCAGGGGGACAGTATCCCCTTAAAAGGGACATTTGGGAAATATGCACCAATGTTAATACCTTTTATCCAGTTCCTATTAAAAATGAACCAATTGAGCACAAATTATGTCTGGAAAGCTTGTAAAAACATGCTTTACATACTCAGTTTTTTTTATATTATCAAATTCAGTTGTTGGTTATATATAAACTAGTGTTAAAGTCTGTGTACACGGGCTAACACTGGCGGCTCTGCAGTCATGTGCAGTACAGACTGCCTGCGTGGCTGATATGGAGCGGGGTGCTCCGAATTCAGACCGTAGACCTCTCTGTGTACGTTCCTGCGACCAAGCGGTCCCAGGAAGGTGTGCAGAGAGGACTCTGGTCTGAAACAACCACGGCGCAGGCAGTCTGTACTGCACATGACTGCAGCGCATGCAGCCATCTCTACTGCGCATGGCGGCTTCTGACAAACATCCTTAGTGAATTATAATATAGGATGTTGTGTGGGTGAGCTAAATGAATTATATGGTTGAACAAAGGCATACTAAAAAGGCCAAAATTGCTCGCCTTATAGTGTCAAAAAGCCCTAGTCACTTACGGGTTAAAGGGATAGTAATGTCTGCCATAAAGTATCTCTCCGAGTCTTCTCTATTGTAAAACTAACACATTGTGCTATGTTTAATCACTTACTTTTATGTAGTTCCAAAGATATTATATGTAAATAGATCCCCCTCCCGCCCCTGTAGCCGTGTCACACTTCTTCTTACTGTGGTCTGGATGGAGTGCGGTGAGGGACAAACTTCAGTATGCAAAGGGAAAATCCTACCCTCCTTCATCAATGGGGACAGGGTTTTCCTTATACTTACTGAGTGAAGTTTGTCCCTCCCTGTATCCATCCAGTCCTACGACCAGATTGCAGCTCCAAGGGGAGGCGGCCATAAGGAGCGGGAGGGGGATTTATTTACATGTAATATCTTTGGAACTACATAAAAGTAAGTGATTAAACGTAGAGCAATGTGTTAGTTTTACAATAGAGAAGACTCAGAGAGCTACTTTATGGCAGACATTGCTATCCCTTTAAGCAGGTTTATAAAGAAAATGAGAACCAACATTGAGAACTATTGGTTTAGCAGATATTCATCTTTTTATTTTTGTGTGGTGAGCTCGTTGACCACGACACTGGATTCTAAATGTAGCCATCAGTACGGCACATACTAATTACAAGTAAAACCACACTGGGAGAGAATTTAACCCTTTGAGTGCACCCTTGAGAGGCACTCCAAGGGTTACATTTGTTTTTCATAATTAAGAGTATCTATCTCGTAATGTATTCAACAACTGGTCTTTTAGCTAACATATCGCATAGGCAGTGTTTCAAGGAAGTTTTTAAATATTGCAACGTAATGGGATAGTAATACTTGCAAATTACTAATCCCCATATTGTAGCTTTGTTAAAAAGAAACTTATTGCCCCCAGTGTCATCTCTCAATCCCTTATGGTTTGAGAGATGATAGCGCTCAAAGTTCCCCCCTCCCTCCCTCTTCCCTGACTGAACGCTGAACGCTGACTGCAGGGATATCCGGTATTACTTGCATCAGGCTGCTCTGCAGCAGAGCCGAGATTGCGTTTATAAAAAAGAAATCTTTCACTAAAACAGTGTTCCACGTGTGCTTGCAAACCAAGCACAAACCAATCACAAACCAAGCACACGTAGAAGACAGTTTCAGTGAAAGAATTTTTTTTTTATAAACGTGATCTCGGCTCAGCTGCAGAGCCACCTGATGCACGTAAGACTGTCTTATGACAGCTTCCCCTGCAGTCAGCGTTCAGTCTGGGAAGGGGGAGGGAGGGGGGAACTTTGAGCGCTATCATCTCTCAAACCATAAGAGAGAGATAACACTGGGGGCAATAAGTTTCTTTTTAACAAAGCTACAGTATGGGGATTAGTCATTTGCAAGTATTGCTATCCCTATAAGCTCTGTTTATACAGCCCAAAGTTTATTACCAATGTACCAATCTCGTCTTCTGTTTCCTGCAGGTTGTCTCCCAAACCCATGTTGCTCGTTGGTCACTTCTTTGCGGTTGCATTTTACGCAGTCTACTTTTGCTTCAAGAATGAACCCTGGTTGACAAAGCCACGCGCCCTCTACAGAAGCACAGCCGTCCTGTACCGTGCCTGTTCTGTCATATTCCCTCTAATCTACTCAGAGATGAAATATTTGGTTTACTGAATCCGCTTCAAAGACTTGTCCAATGCTGAACCAATACTAGCTCTGATGAGCAGCAGTACATTGAATGTGATCGGGAGCTGGCGTCAATCAGCAAGATCTCCGTGTGTGATCAGATAATTAGATCTGAGGACGGCTCCGCTGATTTGTTGACCAATGGTTTTTAATCTGTTCAAGAATGATTACAAAGTAAGGCATTACTGGTTACAAATGACAGCGAATCATAGGCACTGGAATTACATAAGTATCCGTTTGCAACGCAGAGTTAAATTCTTTCCAAATACATTTTAACATCTCCAACACCTGGAGTCTTCTCTTAGGAGAGAGACACACATCAACAACTTTGATACTAACTGTGACATGTACATTGACAGTTTGCAGATTTTTAAAGCTAAATGCTGTTGAGAGCATTTTACAGGAAACAGAATGGGAAAACCCTGTACCAGACTTACATACTTAAATTCTTATATATGGGTCATATGTGGCCCAAAGAGGCTTCTTTTGCACCCCGCCAGTGTGTTCTTTGCAGTGAGAATATAATTTGCCATTACAGGCAACCTGCTTTTAGCCCAAGGCAATGACGCCTTGGGGGTTATGCCCTAAGTGATAAAGAGGTGATAAAGTGGAGATAACTTCTCTAGTGATATCACTTCTCCAGTTCCTATGTTAATCTAAGGAGCCTATGCACTAACATCTCCAAAGTTTAAGAAATCTTAGTGCATAGACTCCATAGAATAACATAGGAATTGGATAAGTGATATCACCGGAGAAGTCATCTCCACTTTATCACACCTCCCCTTCTGTATTAACCCTTTGAGTGCCAGAGGGGTATGAACACACATTTCAAAGCAATGCGTTCCATACCCCTCTGGCACTCAAAAGGTTAAACCTTTGGATGCTACAGAGGACTTCAGTGCGTTGCAGTGCAAGGCTTTGAAGACCTCTGTAGCATCCAAGGAGTTAATGAGGTTGATGTAGTAAAAAAGAACTGGAGTACATTTTTTAGCAAACCAACTGCACATTTGGTACAAATTAAAAATCCTCCAATTCCTATGGGAAGTTTAACTCCTTGAATGCTGGTGAGATATCCAACTCAGTGCATTGGATACCGCTTTATTATTTAAGGAGTTAAAATCCCCATTTAAACCAGTAGAATTTTGAAAATGTTTATTGTCCCCTCCGACACAGTTGGTTTGTTCCAGTATTCTTAGTAAATCACGCTGAATGAGTCGCTCCCAAACCCTTTTTAGAAATCGAAACCATACTGTGCAGCCAATTGGGGTTCCCTGCTGAAGATGGACATTACCAGTCATATGCACTATAAAGACCAATACAAATGTACGTAGCTGGGGCTGCTATGTATGTAATGGACAGTGGTTCCCAGCACTAACTTCCTGAACCACAAACAGGCCATCTCTTTAGGATTTTACTGATTGAGCACAGGTGAGATAACTAAATGACTGACCCTCTGATGTGGTTTCTTAGAGTGTACTGAGAATACGGTTTGGAACTACGGATAAATAACAAAAAGGGGAAATCTGTAGCTCTTCATCTGTTGTTGGACTACAACTCTTATCAACATTGGCTAACTAGTGGCTGGTTGAGGAATAATGAGCAGTGTAGTCCAAAATGAGCGGCAGACTGCTCGATAAATTCACATGGTGCTGTACCGAAGTGATCCTCCTAAGCATTGTATGATGCAGCTGGTTATCTCTGCTGACTCTTGGGATAAAACAGTAACTGTCTTACCTTGTTTTTGAAATATAATGAATTTCAGTGTTTCCATGGACATCAACATGCATCTATATATGAAGTGTTTATGTCAGTACTGCTCAACGTTAATTCTTGCGGAACACTAACAGATCAGATTTTAATGATATCCCTCTTTAATCATAGGCAATTAATTATTGTGATTAAGCTTTTGTTGCTTAATTAGGGAGATCTGGAAATTCTGGTTGGTGTTCCGCAAGGACTGCAGCAGGCCTGTGTAAATACCCATTAACATTCTAATAAGGATTAAAGAAAATGGGCACATGTTCACTGGAATGTGGCACAGATGAGATTGTTCATGGATGTGCCATTCTACTGTATACGCAGTGTACTATACAGCTCAGTGTTTATCAGCCACCAGTCCCTGGGCCTGCCCCATTCCCTGAACTGCTTTATGTGGCCCTGTGCTTCAATAGGCATAAATTACTTTAACAGTATCTCTCATCAGTTTAGGAAGGGAGTAAGCCAGTCCCTGCCTTGAAACTATCTGAGAAAAGCTAATTCACCAGTCCTAATTACTATACACCAAAAAATAGGATCAGTTGTGGAGCAAACCAATTCTATTATGAAGGAGGTAACTATTCCACATATTCCTATTGCTTTAACCCCTTAAGGACTGTCTGTGCTCGCATGAGGCCGACCTGGTTTGGGGCTCCTGAAACGGCGTACAACCACATGGGGAGCCCTGAAATCCATGATGGTCCTGGCACGTCATGGGTCCTTATTGAACACCAACCCATGCCGTGCCAGGACCATCATGGGTCCTAAAGGGGTTAAATGGGACTTTTAACCCTTTGAGTGCCAGAGAGGTATCCAGCGCAATGCTTTGGATACTTCTCTGGCACTCAAAGGGTTAAACTCTTGAATGCTAAGTTGGGGTCACACACATTGGAAGCCTTTCTAGCATTCAAGGGGATTAAAAACACCATTTAAATCAATTAGAGATTCTGTTTGCCTCTTATGGTGCAGTTGCTTTGGTCCACAAATTGTATGGTAGTTATTTTATAATTGGCTTCACCTGTAAATGCTCCGTCAGCTAATATTACAGTAAACATTTATGTAACACTTGTCAAAATGATTTTTAAACAGAACATGCACTGCCACTTTCACTTATACAGTATATGGGGTGAGATGTGCAGTACAAAGAACAAGACAAATGCAGATGTTCTCATATGTGGTCTACCCTACTCCTACCCCAGTGTGCAATGTGGGAATAGCAACATGAACATTTGAGCACTTAACTAGTTCTGTATATGTACACAGGACTTCTTACCGTTTATCTCTTTGAGAGCCACAGAGGTAGTCAGTGCATTGCGTGCCTCTGTGGCACTCAAACAGTTAAAGGGATCGTAACATTTAATATGTAAAAAAAAAATATCTTATGGGGTTTATCCTCTAGAGTAAAACAAGAGTACTCCCACAGCTCATACAGGTTTTATTCAAAAGTTCTTGCAGTTCAAACTAGATTTTTTTAGGTGCAGTATATTAATGGCCTGAAATTGTACAGTGGCACTGTTACTACACCATCCTATGGGCAGCTCTGATTAGTTGATCATAAACTATCATCAGGATCAGGAGGATCAACCTTGAAATATATACTTTGTTACATATTGAATGTTACTATCCCTTTAAGGGCCATAGGGGTGTTCAACAAAATGTGTCGCACACTCCTCTGTTCCTTAAAGACATATAAACCCAAGGGACACATTTTAATTGGATTCTTTACCTGGAAAAAAAATGAAAAGAAAGAAAGATTTCCTTTTTTGTTTTGTTTTTTAATTTTGCCATTTTTTCCAAAATATTCACCCAGGACCTAGGGTACTGGGTCATGTAACTAAAGAGAGGCAATTCTGGAACAAACCAACTGCATCATAGGGAGAAATTAAAATGTCTGTTGATCTAAATGTGGCTTTAAACCCCACTGAATGCTGTGGAGGTCTCTAATGCATTATGAATCAATCCATTGGTGGGCAGCCTTTCTAGCATTCAAGGGGAATTTTGTCTCCCACGGTACATTTGGACTGCCCAATAAATTCTCCAGTTTCATTATGTTCTCATGTGTGGGGTGTCCGCCAGCAGATGGCGACATTGCAGTCACACAGGCAGTTTAGCAGTCCCACACCATGGCACAAGTGGTTTGTCCCAGAACGGCACCTCTTCAGCGTGATGAATGACAATACAATAGCAGCTGTTATAACAAACAGAAGCTTCACAAACCAGTGTTCTTATGTGTCCTTTAACCCTCTGAGTGCCAGAGAAGTATCCAATGCATTGAGTTGGATACCTCTTTGGCACTCAGAGGGTTAACAGTGATAAGAATATGATCTTTTCACTGCTCTTTGGTATTTGAATTCCATCCCTATTGAATAAAGACGCTGTTGTGTTAGTTAACTCTTTGTGACACAGAGGGGTGCTTTTGTTATAATAAACCCCATGTTTATACTTTTCCAGGGGTTAATAGAACTGCTTTATCTCTCTGATATAAAAATATGGACTCAAATGTACATTGTTTAATTTGTATAGATGATATCGCACTTTAATTTTTTTTTGTTAATTTCGGCTGTCTAACGGTAATAAGGGTCCTGTGTTCAAAAGAAAAATGGATTAAACCAACTGCATCACAGGGGACAAATACAGATTTGAAAAGTTCCAGTTCATTTAAATTGGGATTTGAACCCTTTGAAATGCTGGAGAGGTCTCCAATGCATTGAGAAGCATTGAGTTCCATTTAAAGCGGAACTATCACCCTAAATAAAGTCCCCCCCCCCAATAATAATTCATATAGTAACAAGCTTAGACATAGTGCTATTATGGAGTATATATATATATATATATATATATATATATATATATATATATATATATAAGAAATCCTACTTCTTCTGAGACTAACGGACAGGCTTCTTGCTTTAGAGGCATCTGCGTACCTGTGCTGTCAGTCACTTCCTGTTACCTTAAGGTACAATGCAGCGCCTCCTAGAGGAGACCGGGACTGATGGCGCAGGTGCTCAGATGTCTCTGAGGAAAGAGGTCTGTACTGATGCCTGCCCATCAGTCTCAGAAGAAGTAGGATTTCTTAATAACGCTGCACTTATGCTGGATAATAGTAGTACTATTTGTAAGATTATCTCTATATGAAAAACTAGTATTGAAGGCTCGTGTGCAAGGGCCAGGGTGCTGCCTGGTGGCCTCGGCTGCTGCCCCGGGGGCAGGGACGGGCGGTGGGCCTTTCGGGTAGTCTCACTCCAGATCGGCAGTGTGTCAGACTGGGGGCCGACACGTTCAGGCAGTCTCTATTGCACAAGTGTGTGTTACCTGCACAGGGAGGAGCTTCGCATCCTAACAAATTATATTATAGGATTATTGGGGGGATTTTTTTTTTAGGGTGTTACAAAAATGCCATTGATTTAAAGCGGAAGTATGTGCCCATATAATGCAGATGGTTTGGCCAAATACACCAGCTGTCTTATGTGCATAAGGCTGTATAGATGTCTGACAGCAACAGTAACGGGGCTGTTAACCCCTCAAGGACTAGCTATCCTAGGGAGGGGTGGATTCCCCTTAAGGACTGAGTAGACAGCGTTTGGGATGCCGGCACATATGACTGATCACGTGTACTGGCGGCCGAACGGGGGTCTGATAGCGAATGCTCCAGTCTTCGCTGCGAGCACAAAATACATGACGTGCCAGGAATGTCGCTGGTCCTTTAGGCAAGGAAACCGGTGACAGTCCTGAAACGTCACCTGTCCATAAGGAGTTAAAGTGACAGTCAACCTAATTTTGATTTTATCTGGAAGTACATGATATGTAAAGACAGATTGCCTGTTCCTCCAAAGAGCTTTGTCAGTAATTGTGAAAGTGAGGATAGTGCAACAATACCTGCTTTACAGTCCCAAACAGAAAGCTCTCTGAAAGTGTAAAGATATATATGGGTGAAGATGAAAAACAACCAATTACAAGTATAGGCAATTTTACTTTACATATTCTGTTCTCACAGGTTGACTATCACTTTAAGTCTTTTGATATCAGATCGGCTGCAACTCCAACAGTGTAGACCTCTCTGGCATCAAGAGTTAACCCCCTTGAGTACCAGAGGGGTACGCAACGCATTGCAGAGCAATGATTTGCATACCTCTCTGACACCCAAAGGGTTAAAAGCAGCTACAGCGTGTATAGAAATATTTTTGTACAGTATATATTACATAAGTATTGTAATAGTTGTATTGTTTTTATTTTTTTATATATTCTGAAACTTTTATGAAAAAAAAAGTTGGTATGTAAACTCACCTGAAAAATATTAATTTTACAAATTAAAATGGATTTGTGGACTGTTTGGCTGAGCACTTCTCATTTGATTCTAAAAGTGGATTTTACCACTGGGGATACAGAGACTGTGGAGCTAAGCTCCTATCATTAGGAGGCAGGGCACTTTAAAAATAGTCTCTTGAGGAGGACCCTCCCTGTCAGTCCAGCTTACCAGCAGGTCACATATAGGAAAGCCAGGCAACCTCAAAAAAGGAATTGAGAAGCCACAATTCCAGATTAGCCAAGAATTGGCAGGCCACACCTTCTATAGCTAGAGTACAGACGTTTTCTTTGTGACGGAAGCCCCATGGACAAAG
The DNA here is from genome assembly GCA_037306005.1 of Rhinophrynus dorsalis. NCBI lineage: Eukaryota > Metazoa > Chordata > Amphibia > Anura > Rhinophrynidae > Rhinophrynus > Rhinophrynus dorsalis. The sequence continues at coordinate 41,567,849 of CM074723.1, read as the reverse complement.
ATAAATTATTTATCTGTAAGAAGCAAAAACTCCTCTTCCTATGAGGACACAGACCACGGGGTCATACCACTGATCTCTCAAAAATAACCAAGGAGGGATAGAAAACGCTTATAAAAACAGCAAGGGCTAAACATAATCCTGGAATTTGTTTAAAATGCTCTTAGACAAATGCATACCATTGGGGGATAAGCACAAGAGGAGCAAATTAAGACCAATGTGACTTGATAATGAGGTTTGCAGGGAAATGAGAAATAAGAAGGCTTTTAAAGTGTATAAGTCAGACAGGGCAGGTGCATCATTTATAAAATATAAAGAATGTAATAAAATCTGCAAACAAGCAATCAGCTAGCTAAAATTGAAAATGAGAAGTATTGCAAAGGAAAGTAAGAAAAATCCCAAACAATTCTAAAAAATATATTAATAACAAAACGGTTAAGGTTAATATTGGTCATCTTATGGCTGAGATAGGTGAATTGATTAGTGAGAATAAGGCTATGGCTGACACCTTAAACAAATTATTTTCTTCTGTATACAAAAAGGAAGCAACAATGACCGGCTATGGGCAAACAGACAACAGAATTTCCTCCATCATGTACATGGCTTACTGAGGACAACGTCCAAAAGAGACTGGAAAAGGTTATGGTTAATAAAGCACCTGGAATTGATGTTATACACCCAAGAGAACTTAAGGAAATTAGTTCAGTAATAACAAGACCATTATACTTAATATTTATTGATTCACTTTCATCAGGCATAGTACCCTGTGACTGGAGGAAAACAGATGTAGTACCATTGTTTAAAAAGGGGGGCAAGAACCAAACCAGGAAATTATAGACCTGTGAGCTTGACTTCCATATTGGGTAAGATATTACAATTGACTTTTCAGAACTATGTGAAGACCCACATTATTATTAGTAGGAGGCAGCATGGATTTATGAAGAATAGATCATGCCAGGCTAATTTACTTGCGTTTTACGAAAGGGTAAGTAGTAATCTAGACAAGGGAATTGCAGCTGATGTAGTATACAGGTTACTGCATAAATTAACCCTTTGAGTGCTAGAGGGCTAAGCAATGCATTGGTCACAAAAGGGGCAGGAGCCTTAGGGATGAATTAGTCAATTCTGACCCCTTTTGACAAATATAAGACCATATAAGACAACTGAGAGAACAAGAGGGGTTCACAAATGCAGCAGGTGTGTAACATGTCTGCACATGGAGATGGGACTAACATATATAGTGTCCAGTAACAATTACAAAATAGCTGGAAAAGATGACATCACTTGCACTACATCATTTGTGATCTACCTGCTCATATGCCCCTGCAAGATGTGCTATGTGGGTAAAACCAGTAGACCATTTAAAGAACGGATGTGCTAACACAGATCTGTGATCATGAGAGGACTGAATCAATGATCAATGAACAGCTAAATAGGTTCGGCACTTCATGAAACAGAAACAATGTCAAAGAATTTAAATGTTTTTCCTTTGAAGTGGTTACGCAAGCTCCACAGGGGGGCGATAGGGAGTCCTGATTAGCAAAGAGGGAGATGTTTTGGATTTACACTCTACAAACTCTATCATTGAACGCACTGAATGAACCGTTCAGCCTTATTAATTACATTTGATTGTGCTGAATATTTTGATTAAGTGGAGATTATGTTTTGCATGAATAAATATGGAGATCTAGGTGTCTCTTTAGTTTTAAGTGTTTTACATTTGTTGAGAGAATGCCAGGTTAGCGTCCTTGGTTGTCATGGCAACAATGTGCACAGGCCGGGCGCGAAACTCAACAAAGCACTATTTAAGGAATGACTACACTGGTAGTCTGTAATGTGGGTGTCCCTGATGAAAGTCCCACAAAGGACTGAAAAGTTGGATGAAAGTTTCACCTGACACATCTATGAGAATAGTAAATTTATTCTTTTAAAGTGGAACATTCACATCCCCAAAAATTTTCACCACTGGTTTTAAAATATAAAGCAATATCAGAGCTGGCTTTATTAATCTTTGAAATATGCCACTTTCTGGTCTGCGGCATGGAGCTGCAGGACTTCCCACCTCCCTCCCAGCAGCCCCTGAGGCGCACGTTCACGCTTCTCTTCGGAGCTGCATTTTTCTGGGGTAACATGACAGCAAGCTCCGTTTACCATGCTACTGAGGTTGCACCCTGTAATACAACTATATACAGCCTCAGTAGCATGGTAAACGGAGCTTGCTGTCACGTTAGCCCAGAAAAGTGCAGCTCCGAAGAGAAGTGTGAACGCGCACCCCAGGGGCTTCTGGGAGGGAAGTGGGAAGTCCTGCTGCTCACACATGGTTCCCCAGAATGTGGAAGTGCCACATTTACAACTATTAATATCTCCACTCTTAGGTAGTAGAGAAAATAAATAAAGCCAGCACTGATATTGCTTTATATTTTAAAAGCAGTAGTGAAAATCTTTGGGGATGTGAATGTTCCCCTTTAAATAAAAGTGCTTAGCTTCTATGCTGTGGATTTGCTGACACACCTTGGGGAAGCCCCATTAGAGAAAGATTTAGGAGTTGTAATAGATGATAGACTACACAGAAGTGTGCAGAGGCACTCAGCTGCTGTAAGAGCAAATAGGATACTATTCTGAATAAAAAGAGGTATAGATACAAGGGATGGTAATATAATTCTACCTCTATATAAATCCTTGGTTAGGCCTCATCTAGAATATGGAGTACAGTTTTGGGCACCAGTTCTTAAAGTGGAACGATCACCCAAATTAAAGTTACCCTCCAAATAATTATGCACATAACGAGAAGCATATCCATACTAGTATTATCTAAAACAAGTTCAGCGTTATTGAGAAATCCAACTCATTCTGAGACGGTCAGGCAGGCATCAGCGCAGACATCCTGCCAAAGAGACATCTGCACGCCTGCGTTGTCTGTCCTGGTCTCCTCTTGGTGGTGTTGCATTGTACCTTAAGGTGCAGGAAGGGACTGACAGCACAGGTGCGTAGATGCCTCTACAGCAACCTGCGTACCTGACTCAGAATGATTTGGCTTTCTCAATAACCCTGGACTTAATCCGTATCATACTGATATGGATATGCTTATCATTATGTACATAATTATTTGGGGGTAACTTTAATTTGGGTGATAGTTCCGCTTTCAAAAATAAATTATTGAACTGGACAAAGTGCAGAGATGTGCAACAAAACTGACAAAGGGATTGGAGGATCTCAGTTATAAAGAGAGACTGGCCAAATTGGGATTGTTTACGTAAGATAAGAGACGTCTTTACACATATATTTAAGGTCAGTACAAAGAACTATCCAATGAATTATTCTCAAAGAGCTGAGCTAAAAATGAGAGGTCATGCGTTAAGACTAGTGGAAAGGTGCTTTTGACTAAAACAGAGTCAGGGATATTTTACAGTAAAGGCAGTAAAGCTATCTTTGCCTCGGGATGCTGTGCTTACGGATACTGTAACTACTTTCAAAACAGTAATGGATACCTATCTAACACAAAACAATACTGAGAATTATGACAATTGGCTTCAAAGCAGATAGATAGTTCCTGGAATCAACAAACTGACTGCCATTTAAAGTAAGTAACACATTTTTTTTACCCAGTTGAGGCTTAATTGGAAATGGCTACAATGTTTTTTTTTTGCCTTCATCTAGATCAACAGGGTCATTTGGCATGGACTGGACATCATGGACGCATGTCTTTTTTCAGCCTCATCAGCTATGTTACTATAGCCCAAACCATTAACTTATTTTGTCAGGCGACACCACAATAAAACACATAAAAAGAAACAGGCTGAAGATATGTGATTCTGAAACAGCTACTAAGTTGGCAACTGCAGCGTTTAGCATTTTCCTCCCAAAACTCACCTCAACAGTGACAAAAAGCTAGTTAGGACACAGGTTTGTTTTGTGAATGTGTGCAAAGAGGACCATGTAGCCTCCTTGCATGGCAGCTCTGCCAATGCCTGGTTCTTGTACATCCATGATAAACTAATAAACTGGTAGAAGAGGGCCGTGACACGATAAGAGGATTTTAGTCTTACCTGTTAAATCATTTTCTCTTAGTCCATACAGGTTACTTGTAACTCTGGGTAGGCGATCCGCCCCTTAAAGTAGGCAGGAACAATTCTAAATTTGTATGCAGGGGGTGGAGCCTACCTTCCCTCCTTGGCTGCAGCTAGTCAGTCAGCTCCAGTAAGATCTAAGACACTAACTATTGACTAGATAGTGAAGGGAAAGAGGACTCTTGTGAGCATGACCGTGAAGAACAAAATCAACTAGTCTATTCTATTGTGGCCATTAAAAACTTTATTAGAACCAAAACGAGTTCCGGCTGACATACACATCAGTATACCACTGCAATTCTATTCGTCACAGCTCTCTGTTCCACAGTATCAAGCCATGTAGCATTAGTAGTGGAAACATCAAAGGAAACAGCCAACGTTCAATGTTTAACATTGTTTCAAACATAGACCGTGAGTTACTTAGTCACCCTTCCAAACACTAACCCTAAAAGTACCTTCTGTGGCCCTCAACTACACCAGATGTTACCAATAAAATACCCTCCTAATTAGAGGTGTGCAAAAAGTGAGAAACATTTCCCGTATGACTTTTCATGACAAATGGACAATTTTTCTTTTTTCTCAAACGTTTTCTCCAATGCAAAATGTTCCTCCTTTTTCCACTATTCAAGCACATTTTTCGCTTATTCAAACACAAAACACATTTTTCACCTATGCTTCCTATGGTGCAACATTTCCCAGTACAATATTACTCTTCTGAGGGCTGAAAGTCAACATTGTGAGTCCTACAGCAACATGCACCTTGAAAAATGTGTTATTACTTGACAAATGCATTCTGCATGCTAATTGTCAAGTACAACCTACAATGCGGCAGATGTGTATGGTAGTGGTGGTGGGTGGGGGACTGGCACAGTGTGATTGGTGGGACCTTCACAAACTGCTTCCACCCCAGGAAGAGAGGGATCACAATCCTTTATTGCACATGCTGCAGCAGCCATTGCTGCAGTCAGTTTTCGAACTACCACTTTAATTCCACGTTCCAGCACTGCTCTACCTCTCCCCCTCCCACTTGCTGGATATTACTCACCTATTTTGTGTGTGTGTGTGTGTGTGTGTGTGTGTATACGTGTGTGTGTATTCTCAATGTCGTCTGCGGTCTATCAAGGCTGCCTCAGTCACAGAACTCACGTCAGGCTCTCAGTCAGCTGTGTGTCACCTAATGTATTTTATATATTTTTATTATTTTATTTTTATTTTAAGTTGTCCACCCTATCTTATCAGTCTGTCCAAAAAAAACAAAAAAAAAAATTAACTAAAAAACAAAATCAGCAACTTCTTTCCCCAGATGTCCCCAGCACAGAGACAATAAAAGCAAAATCAGCAAGCAAATTTGACTAGCAAGACACAGGCAACTGAGGTCCGTCACACTGAATTTTGGGGTATTTGAGTTTAACCTCCTTCTCCCCCAGAGTGCCCCCCGACTCCCCTAATACAGAGAACAAATGTCACCCTGGTCCTCCTGCATCTTCTCCTTAAATACATAAAAAGAAAAATTATATCTATAATAATATCTAATATCCCCCTGCTGCCACCTCTGCCTATAATATGGAGGTTTATGGCCAACTGACCAGCGCTGTTCATAGGATGGTGTAGCAAAAGCACCGCTGTAAAATTTCAGGCCACCGTGATACTGTACCTAAAAAATGTAAGTTTGAGGGGCAATAACTTTTGAATAAAACACCTCTCAGTAGTGAGAGTGCCCATGTTTTACTCAGGAAGATAAACCCTACAATATATATTTTTGCACACCTGAAGCATATTTGAGTTGACTGCACTGGAGATACCTATGTCATTCAATATGTTGGCTTCATGCGCCACATCACCAACTCCAGCTTTTGCAGATCTGGAAGGCACAGTGGGACTTGTGACAGCAGAACTGAAAAAAAAGGAAGTCGCCCATATGTTGACTGCCAGATTTTGAAGATCGTATACCAAGCTCTACTCGCCATGTGGAGCAACGAGGAGAATATGTATAATTATCTTGCAGAGCACCCCGGAAACGGGTAGACAAGGACAAATGTAAGCTATCTTGCCAACAAATCTCCATATGTTTTGTAACATTCTAGTATAGAGGCCCAGTGGCAGGGTACAACGTAGGAGCAAATTATACCAGTAGCTTAAGGTGCACGACACAGCACCTGTGAGAAGAACCCCCCCCAGGGGTTGAGCCCCTAGGTTTGTACATCCACAACAGTACGATGAGCAAGCCTGAAGCAGGGTACAAAATCCACAAAGGCAGGGTCAGGCAATCAGAATCATGGCAGACTACAGAGGTTCTTCATCGGTGAGATGGTCCAAAGGTCATACACAGGCAGAAAGCAACATGGTTCCAGATACACAGGCCATGGTCCGGGGCTGGAAATGTAAACTGATCAATATTATAATATCACATAGCAGAAGAGTAATGCTAGGAACAGATCCATGATATATGGCATGAAACATGCAAATGCACTTTTTTGTATGTAAACTAACAGCCCCCTCAGTTATAAAACACAGAGCACCAAATGGACCTGAACAAACAGGATCTAGTATAGTCTTTGTTTGATTAGGCCTGGGGGAAGCTGCTCTGGGCAAGGACATACAGATCACATGTCCAGAATCTGCCTATAAGAAGGCTGTCATCTAGCTATACCAGTGTTACATCTAATTGTTACATCTTCTGTTATGTGTCTGTTGTAACCCTGTGAGAAATGACCATCTCACAGTAAATACATTTTTATAATAAAAGAAGAAACGCTCTGTGATTTTTGGCTAAGGAATACCTCCTGCAAGGTAATATACTTAAACAGTGCTAAAGAGGAATACTGCAGATAATATTCCCCTAGACAGAGCTGGAAGGTGTGTCAGCACCTGGTTAACCCTTACATTCCCCCAAATACAACCATATTAATTCTGACAACAGAAAACACACTTTTCAAGCACCAGGACATAGCATGAGCACTGTCGGAATAAACAGGTACTGAACTAGGAAAAGATCTGCCCAGATCCTGGAAAGATAATATTCAAAACACTAGAAAGAAACATGAGGCCAAATAGTTCAGCAGGGACTTGGTAAGGCACGGCCATGATGTGCATAGTCCTGTCTGGGGATGAGAGAGTGACATTGCCTAACTGCCCCCTTCCCCTTTTCCAGTGATGATATCTCCAGCTCACAGGCATGTCATCAGTTGAGTATCTGTTCAGGTGATCCTCTGTCTCAACCAGATTGTCAACATCCAGATCAAACAGGGGCTAGAACTCAAATAGCACACAGCTGGGCCAAAGTGAGTTATGTAATACTTTGGGTGAGTTGCTGGGTAACTAGCCCCTGGTAGTAGTAATAGCAGGATGACTAGAAGGACAAGGCTGTTAAGCAGATTCTTTAATGTCTTTAGACAAATCAGGGACTAGAAGAGACTGAAAAGCAGGTTCTTTAACTTTATGTGACATAGCATGAACTACAGGAGAAGTCAACAGCAGTGAAGACAGAACGTAGGTCAAGATTGCATCATCTGGTTAGTATAGCTGTAAGTGACCCCAATATATCCAGCAATAGAGTATGGAGGTTTTACTGGGCAGGATTGTATGAAACACCCAGGCCCTCCACAGTAGTACAGATTGACACTTCTCCTCTGGTGAAACAGAAAACATATAAGACTGATTTGAATGGGTTCTGATGCAGATATAACAGACTGGGCTATGACTAAGTATAGTCTTCAGAGATTCTCCCATAAGGAGACATGGAAGCAACTGCCAACTGCGGATGCTCATAAAGACACATTTCAACCTGAACTCACCATCATTCCATCTACAATCTGGCTTTTGTCCCAACATGCTCACCAGACCATTACCCTGTACCAACATGCTCAACTCCACCCTATAGAACTCCTTCCTGCCAGCTCCCCATCACAATGGCGCTCGACTCTATATTCTGCCCACTCTGTGGAATGCCCTCACAGTGAAAGGTTTTCAGGCCACATAGAGGGTTGCAGGCAAGGCATGGTGAAAGTAGATTGGATGGGGAGATGGCAGGACACAGTTCTTTGGGGTGGGGTGGTGGAGAGGAGTATCAGACAGTGTATTTGTGGTTTTGCGAGAATCACTGGACAGTGGAACAAGGTGTGATGTCAGACATGCACGTGTGGTTCTTTGGCTACCAGTGGACAGTGGAGCAAGGATGAAGGGTCAGACAACGTGCGAGTGATTCCATAATTACCAGTGGAACAAAGTTGTGTTACACAGAATGTGTGTTGTCCTGTGATTACCAGTGGTACTTTTGAACAAGGTTGGGGTGGCAGAATATGTATGTGTGGTTCTGTGACCACCGGTAGACTGTGAAATAACACAGGCAATGCTGTACTTCTTTTGACAGTGTATATACTGGTCTATATTTTTAAACTTTAAACAGGGAGACTGTCAGTAGTACCAGCACTCCCTCTCTGAATGCAAGTAAGAAAAGTATGGGCTCAGAGACAGACTACATCTCCTGTTACTGCAGGTAAAGTGTGTGTGTTTGTGTGTGTGTCTGTGGGGGGAGGGGGGACTGTCAATTGTAACAGTACATTCTTGTGTGCATTCCAAGTGAGTGGACCTGGCTGACAGCCACTTCCCACTGTTGGGAATTGAGTGAGTCGCAGTGATGTTTAAAAGGGAAAGGCCATGCTATTGTGCATGCCAGAGATTGAGGGGACACAATGTACCCCTCAAATATATAAAGCATGAAATAAAATAACATATAGAAAATAAATATAAACTTAATAAAAACGTTATTGCACTTTATAATTCCAACACCTTAATAATTTTAAGAACAACAGGAAACAACATGTCATAATACAAAACAAGGATGGGTTAATTAATGCAGTGCCTCGGGGATCAGTGCTAGTGTCTGTTCTTCATTATGATATTACTAGTGGTATTCAAGGGTCAACAAACAGGCCAACAAATATGACTAACTCTCCATGTTAACGCACCAGGAGGGATTTAGGAAAATTGGAGGAACGGACAACAGTGGGGAATACAAATTTTAATGCTGAAAAGTGAAAGATAATTGATTTTAGGACAAAGAAAAATAGAGGTGGTATACAGGCTTAATGGTACCGTGCTGAGAAAAAGCATCATAGGAAAGAGACTTGGGAAAGTTTTCAGATCATTTGATGTTAGGCAATCACTGCAGTAAATCAGTGTGAAAAGTGAACCAGATTCTTGGTTCTACAGGAAGAGATATTAGCAGTAGGAAGAGATAGGTACTAGTTCCTCTCTGTAGGTTTCTGGTAAGGCCTCACCTAAATTACTTTGTACAGTTCTGGATAACACATCTCAAGAAGGAGGTTAATACAATGGAGGCAGTTCAGAGAAGAGCCACCAAAATGGTGAAGGGTCTTCAAGGCACAACGTGCCATGATAGACTAAAAACAAAAAAACTTGCTATGTATATCTTGGAGAAAGGAAGGAGACGTGATATGATAGGAACCTACCGATATAGTAAGGGATTTAACATAAGTGAAGCGTTTTTCAGAAAAAGAGGAATACTATAACAAGAGGTCATGATCTAAAGTCAAAGGTTGGACAATTCTAAATTAATGTGCATTTATAGAAAAGTGATAGATTCATGGAATAGCTGGAAGGGGCAATTACTGTTAGAGAATTCAAAATTGCATGGGTCAGACATAAGTCTGTTTGGAGAAGTAGGCAAGGCTTCGTATTTTAAATTAAACAGGGGAATGGGCAGATTTGATGGACTAGATGGATCTTTTTACCATCAAAATCTAGGTTTCTGAATTTTGAAAACTTACATAGATCCCTCTGTAGACAGGAGAACTAGGTGAATTTTCCTTGGGGTATTTTACAACCTCACTAATCGTGTGCAAAGATTATATTATATAATATATATATTAAAATATATATATGGGTTTTTTTTGCATTACATAAAGGATATAATAAAATATATTAAAAAGGTAGCAAAATTAAATGTATTCTATCCAGGAAAAACCCCAAACCTATATACAGTTTGCATGGGTGCACTAAAAGATAAAATGGTAAAACTTGTTTTAACAAACATATACAAAAATATGGTCCTTAAAGGGATAGTAATGTTTCATAATAAAAGCAGCTCTAATTAATCATCATAGTATTTGCACTTTGGAGAGTGTTATTTCAATTCTGTCAGAGTTGTAGTTCAAGAGTAATTGAATGACAAAGTATCCCCCTCCTGCCCCTTTTACTGATGTAACATTGCTCAGCCAGATCAGAAGGGAGGTGCCCAGGTAGACTGCAAAGAGGGACAATCTTCAGTTAAGATAAGGGAAAAACCGGAAAAACTTGTCAAGAGGTGTAGGGCTTTCATTGTTCTCATAGGAAGAAGATTGTCCCCTGCTGTTATCTGTCTGGTCTATGGACTGCATTCCACATCTGAGAAGAGATGGCTTACACCAGGTAAAAGGGGCAGGAGGGGAAACTTTGCTTGTGAATATCTCTCAAACCATAAAGGTTTGAGAGATAAGACTTATATCGTTCTTAATGTTTTTTTAATGCCTACAAAATAAAATAAAAGATAAAATGAAGTATTACTATCCCTTTAAGGATAATAATAATAATAATCTTTATTTATATAGCACCAACTTATTCCGCAGCGCTTTACAATAGGGGATAGACATACAGGGATATTAAATAGTACAAATCATATGTGGAGAACAGAAGGATCAGAGGGCCCTGCTCGTGAGAGCTTACAGTCTAGAGGAAGGTGGGTAGGACACAGAAGGTGTAAGTGCTATTGGGTGTAAGTGCCTCCTGCCACATGAGCTGCCAGTCAGTGGGTGGGAGAGAGAAGTGCTAGTGAGTGTAGTATTCCAGGGAATGGTTGGTTCTTGGTGATAATATTTATGGAGGCAGTTGATAGGCTTCCCTGAAGGGGTGAGTTTTCAGGGAGCGTCTGAAGATCTGAAGGCTAGGGGAGAGTCTGATGGGGCGGGGGAGGGAATTCCAGAGCTTGGGTGCAGCACGGGAGAAGTCCTGTAGGGGGAGTGGGAGGTTATAATGAGAGATGTGGAGAGGAGAAGCTCCTGTGCAGAACGAAGATGGCGAGTGGGAGTGTATTTGGAAATGAGAGATGAGATATAGGGGGGTGAGGTGTTAGTAAGGGCTCTGTAGGTGAGCACCAGGATTTTGAATTTAATTCTGTGTGCTAATGGGAGCCAGTGTAGGGATTGGCAGAGGGGACTGGTGTTGGAGAAGCGGTTGGTTAGGTAGATTAGTCGTGCTGCTGAGTTCATTATGGACTGTAGTGGGGTTAGGCGGGCAAGAGGAAGGCCAGTTAGTAGTGAGTTACAGTAGTCAAGACGGGACATGATGAGTGTTTGGATTAGAATTTTAGTGGTGTCTTCATTAAGGAAGGGTCGGATTCTAGAGATGTTGCGGAGGTGGAGGCGGCATGATTTGGAGATTGACTGGATGTGAGGAATAAATGATAGGGCGGAGTCGAATGTGACCCCCAGGCAACATGCTGTAGGGGTTGGTTTGATGATAGTGTTGTTGACAGTGAGGGTAATATCTGGAGTAGGACTGTTAGGAGAGGGAGGGAAGATAATTAGTTCAGTTTTGTCAAGGTTAAGTTTGAGTTGACGGGAGGACATCCAGGAAGACACAGCGGACAGACAGTTAGATACCTGGGACAGGAGGGAGGGGGAGAGGTCAGGGGAGGAACGATAGATTTGAGTGTCATCAGCATAGAGATGATGGTGAAACCCAAAGGAGTTTATTAGTTTACCCAGGGATGCAGTGTAAATTGAGAAGAGCAAGGGGCCCAGGACTGAGTACTGAGGCACTCCAACAGACAGTGGGAGGGGTGGGGAGGTGGAGCCAGAGTAGGACACACTGAAGGAGCAGTTGCGGAGATATGATGAAAACCAAGAGAGGGCAGTGTCACAGAGACCTAGAGAGTGGAGGGCTTGGAGGAGGAGTGGGTGATCTACTGTGTCAAAGGCTGCTGACAGGTCCAAGAGAATGAGTAGGGAGTAGTGGCCTTTTGACTTGGCAGAGAGCAAGTCATTGGCCACTTTAGTTAACAATTAGCAAAAAGAGGGTGCACTAAGCAGCCCCACCTTAAATTAGTGAGTCTTCTCCCACGGGAGCAGATTACTAATGAACTACCACCTGATGTTTCTCTTCAACCTCTTCTTGCTAGAGAAACCACCAAATGCACTTCTAGCATCTAAGGGGTTAAATTGGTGACATCGATCTCCTTCCTAGTCTGGCACAGGTAAGGAAATTTCAGCCCCCTCCCTCTCTGATGACATAGCAAGGCATAAAGTTGCAGGCCTAAACCGGACACTTCCAAGTACATCCCAAGAGGAAGAAGTTAAAGGGATAGTAATACTTAAAATGTAAAAAAAAATATGTTGTAGGGTTTATCCCCCTGAGTAAAACAAGGTTGCTCCCACTGCTGAGAGATATTTTATTAAAAAATTATAACAGCTCAAAGCTGAATTTTTTTAGGTGCAATATCACAGTGGCCTGAAATTTTACAGTGGCGCTGTTGCTACACCATCCTATGGAGATGTATGGTCCCGGGACCAAAGCTGTACATAGGATGGTGTAGCAACAGTGCCCCTATACAATTTCAGGCCACTGTGATACTGCACCTAAAAAATTCAGCTTTGAGCTGTAATAAATAATAAATTACACACCTTTCAGCAGTGGGAGTACATTGTTTTACTCAGGGGGCCAAAACCATACAACATATATTTTTTTACATATTAAGTATTACTATCCCTTTAATACAATCAATATGATTATCTGCAATCAGAATCTCAAAGAAAACTGAAACACCAAGTTGTTTGAATAACAAAACTTTATTGTGGAAAAGTGCATCTGATACAGTTATTTAGGGCACTATGTCCAAAATAAAAGTGGAGACAATATGGGGCAAACCAATTGCACCACAGGGGACACATAAAAATGTCCCATTGATTTAAATTGGATGTGTCACTCCCTGAATGCTAGAGAGGTCTCCAATGTAGCACCAGAGACCTTTCCAGCATTCAAGTGGTGAAAGCTCCATTAAAATCAAAGGGAAATTCCCCCTATTGGGCAATGGCTTACCCCACTCTTTTTAACATACAGCTCTCAGTTGAAGCCCAAAATGAGATTTATACATTTAATTTACAAGTAAACATGTATTAGTTCAATAAAATATCTAATCTGCCTTAGAATGTATTAATAACATTTTGAAATAAATCCTATCAGTCCGCGATGCTGAGCAGGAGACCGGAAGATCCGCTAAGCGCTGCTGTGGTTACATAGACAATGGTAAAAACTCAGCCAGCATCTACCACATAAGGGGATGTGTTACTACTGAGTACTTGATAGGAGGCCTGAAAAATGCTGTTATCAGTCGCGTTCCTTCAAAACACCCATATGCTGTGTAAGGATCACAGTACTGTCCGAAATTCGTCAAAAATGAAATTAGGCACATGTGCTTCAACAACCTGGAAGAAAAACACAAACTGCATTTAACATTTTGAGTGCCAGAGTGGACACCACTCTAGAATTCAGAGAGACCTGTCACTTTAAGATAAGCTTAGTCTGTTTTAAAGAGAATTAAAAAACAGAGGGATTTTAAAGGGATAGTAATACCACAAGTAAACTTTAGCTCTGATTATTAGTTAATTTTTTTTTTTACATATTGTGCTTTATATAGTTACTTACAGATCTGAAGTTTAAACGCCATTCAAGAGGAAAAGATCCCCCTCCCGCCCCTTCTGGCCGCCTCCCTTAGATCTGGAATCTGGTTGTGGGACTGGACGGATGCAGCGAGGGACAGTCTTCACTTCACAAAGGAGTGTAGGATTTTCCTTATGCTTACCGATGATTGTTCCTCGTTGCTCTCCATCTGGACCAGACAGAGGCAGCGTGATGCAGGGAAAAGGGCAGAAGGGGGATCCTTTCGGCTTGAATAGCATTTGAACTACAAATCTGTAAGTAACTATATAAAGTGCAATATGTTAAAAAAAAAAAAAAAAATATTACTATATTACTTATATAATGACCATACCAGGCTTTCACCAGGGGCCTCCTTCTTTAGGGGGACTCACATTGGGTTCCCAAAAGTCCCAGAACCAATTTAATTGTGTGGGTAGATTGTGATCATGAAAATGTATCTGATTTTTCAACAAATAAGAAGAAAAGAAGAGCTACAACTACAAATAAGATCCTCAATGTTGACCTATACTTGGGTCTCAAAATTCCACCAGGGATCTCAGGAGTTTTTAAAACTACCTATATGGTTTGCGAGACATTTGTCTAATATAACAGTGTTTAGAAATTGAGCTTTGTTGGTGGCACAGTGTGGCATTACATGCTAATTAGTTTATGTGCTAGGTCAATATTACCACACACACTGCATTATGAACGAATCACAATGGGGGATTTCTAATAGCAGAGCGAGAGGTACGTTTGGCTTTGAACAGAATGAATACGCACAATGTGCAGAAAAGTAAAATTCCACACAGTGCCATAAAATAAAAATGTGTAATTTCTAACAAAACAAAAAAAAAAAAAAAATTTTTTTTACAGAAAATGGCTAGTACACGTTACAGGCAGATTTTATACAAAGACAAAGCAAACTTGTCTTAAAGGGATAGTAATGTTTCATAATAAAAGCAGCTCTAATTAATCATCATAGTATTTGGACTTTGGAGAGTGTTATTTCAATTCTGTCAGAGTTGTAGTTCAAGAGTAATTCAATGATAAAGTATCCCCCTCCTGCCCCTTTAACTGATTTAACACTGTTCAGCCAGAGCAGAAGGGAGGTGCCCAGGTAGATTGCAGAGAGGGACAATCTTCAATTAAGATAAGGGAAAAACCTGTCAAGGGGGGCAGGGCTTTCATTGTTCTCATAGGAAGAAGATTGTCCCCTGCTGTTATCCGTCTGGTCTATGGACTAGATTCCACATCTGAGAAGAGATGGCTTACACTAAGTAAAAGGGGCGGGAGGGGAAACTTTGCTTGTGAATATCTCTCAAACCATAAAGGTTTGAGAGATAAGATTTATATCGTTCTTCATGTTTTTTTAATGCCTATAAAATAAAGAGAAAACAAAGTATTACTATCCCTTTAAGGTTTTATTTTCAATTAGTTTTAAAGCCCGTGTACACGGGCCAAGGTCCGGGTGATGTTAACCCTTTGAGTGCCAGAGGGGTACGCAACGCATAAGAGCAGACTGAATACATGATAAATGAAAGCAGACATTATATGAAAAAGCATGATAAAACATTTCCAGCGAAATATAGATCAGGTTCCATAATCTTGTAAAAATTTACAGGAGCAGCAAATGTCCCAGATAAAATTCCTGAATGTAAATGGCATAACATCACTCATCTTAATCAGAACTTTCCTTCATTGTCCAGTGAGGACTGTTCTCTTCCATCTTGATCACCAACAACTAACCACTTGATCAAACCCTTGGTGTATGCAAAGGCGATACCCGCAATTTGACCAGTAAGGCAGAGTTTGAGTAGGGTTTTATTTTATTTTTATTTGGGGGAATTACTTTAGTAAAGATATATACAATTTTGAGGGGGTTTTTTTTCTCATGAAAACAGGGGACTCAATATTTCTCACTTTCCCCATACACTGCTGTATTTTACACAACACAACTTACTGAACAGGCCATAAGTAGCGCATTGAGACCAGGTTTCCTCCAGTATGAAAATTCCATGTATTTTTTTTCATATATCACGGTAAGGAGAGATATTTGGAGTATACCAGTTGTTATTTAGTTTAGTTTTTTTGCCTTAAAGTGATAGAAATGTTTCAAAATAAAAGCAGCTCCAATTAATCTTCATAGTATTTGGGCCTTAGAGAGTGTTATTTCAATACTGTAGTATTGTAGTTCAAGAGTAATTGAATGATAAAGTATACCCCTCCCGCCCCTTTTACTGATGTAACACTGCTCAGCTCAGAGCAGCAGGATGGTGTCCAGATGGATCACAGAGAGGGACAATCTTCAATTAACATAAGGGATAAACCTGAAAAACCTGTCAAGGGCCGGGGCATGGTTTTCATTGTTCTCACAGTAAGAAGATTGCCCCTTGCTGTGATCTGTCCTTTCAAGAAACCAGATTCCACATCTGAGGGGAGGTGGCTTATACTAGGTAAAAAGGGCGGGAGGGGGATACTTTATCATTCAATTACTCTTGAACTGCAACTCTTTCTGTATTGAAATAACACTCTCCATGGCCCAAATACCATGAAGATTAATTATAGCTGCTTTTATTTTGAAACATTACTATCCCTTTAACCCCTTAATGACAATGGATGTACATGTACTTCCAAGATGGATGTCCCTAAAGGACAAAGGACATACATGTACATCCTCGAAATCCGTGTCTTTGTGCGTCTGCACGAGATTTGGTTAAAAAAAAAAATTAATTCACAGGCATTAAGTGACGGTCACGTGCGTAGCGGCCGGTCACTAAGAGGTTAAGGCAATGTGAATTTTACAATGTTCAAGGCTTTCCTACATTCCACTGGCTGCTTCCATCGCATGACCTCCCAGTAGGGTGAAGTCATCGCTATGAAATCCTATTTTTTACGTATGGTGTAGGGCTTGACAGAGGGGTTATTGTTACCCTCAAAACAATAGGTTTGTCTAAGCAGTATTTTATCTTTTCACATGTTATGCATTTATTTTTTTTCTTCACATAAAATGTTTTAATCAATTCATCTCCTCAATGTGGAGACAATCTGCATTTACATAAAATGTTACAGCCTGGTTTTTCATATAAAAAAGAACTTGGATTTGAGCAGTGGAATGGTCACTGTGTAATAGCTAGGTGATTCTGAATGAGCTTGCAAAAGTAAACTAGATTAATGTTCGGCATAACAAAGAGGTGTTACATTATCACAGCTGGAAGGTCTGATACTTGACAGAAGGAGCTGATACTCAGTACTGTACTTAATAAAGACAACAAACAACTTACCCTCCTTGGCAGATTAGCAAAGTGAATGTAATCTTCAAGGAACATAAGTGCGCCAACAACATCAGCCGGCATTTCTGGAATCTTCTGGCTATAAAGATATAAATGGAAACCAATAATGTAAGAATAAAATGGGGACTCATTTCTTTGATGGCTGTGTGCACAGACACATCTCAGACTTTGACACGCCACCCCCTTATGGTTTCCTTTTCACTAAATCCTGATGCCTCCCCCCAACACCTTGTTTTATTGGAACCGTGTGTGTGTTTGTGTGTGTGTATATGTATATATATTCTGGTGTGAGTGTGTGTGCGATCATGAGTGTGCATTGGTGTATGTGTATACTGATGTGTGTGTGGGTGTATGATCATAAAGTTATGTGTGTGTGTGTGTGTGTGTGTGTGTGTGTGTGTGTAGGTGTATACGGATACGTGTGTGTGCATGTGTGTGAATGCGCAAGTCTATGTGCGAGTGTGCTATCTTACCTTGTGCTCTGCTCCATTGAAGAGCGAATGAACTGCCCTATGAGAGCCAGGAACTGTTCTGTGTAGCGCGAGTGAAACTGCTTCAACAGTGTGAGGAGGCCCAAGACTAAAGGAGGCCAATCAATAGAGTCTGCTGGCTTCCTGCATGTCATTCCTAGACAACACCAACATTAATAATCAAATCATTCATTCTGCCAGTGGTTTCTGGTTTAGTTTTTTGAGCTTTAAAGAATCAATAAAGTTTTATTATGACCCCCCCCCCAATATTGTAGGGCTTTATCCCCACAGTTGGTGGGTGCTTTATTCAAATGTTATTATAGTTCAAACAGTTACAATCACATTCTATGGAGAACCTTCACCAGTGGCTCACCTCTCCAATTTCATGCAACAGAAGAGCTGACTGACCACCAGGTGGAGCTATTACTATCAGCTAGTGGAAGTCCCTACATTTTATATAACCCTTCGATTGCCAGAGAGGCATGCAATGAATTGCTTTGCAATGTGTTGCAGAGCACTACAATACATAGTTAACACATAATAAAAGTTTACTGCTACACTAAAATGGGCCTTTAACCCCATGAATGCTGTAGCTCATCCTCCATCAATGGAGACCTCTCTAGAATTCAAGCTATTAAAAGCCACATTTAACCCTCAATGTGCCACAGAGGTATCCAACACATTGCTATGCTGTGTGATGGATACCTCTCTGGCACTCAAAGCATTAAAGAAATAGAAATATTTAGATATTTACTTGTCCCTTATGGTGCATTTGTTTTCCCCCTTGTATTTAACCCTTTGAGCGCCAGAGACGTACGCAACACATTACTCTGCAATGCGTTGCGTACCTCTCGGGCACTCAAAGGGTTAAAACACTTCCCCTACAATTACCAGTAGCTGTAATCCAATAGGAATTGAGCACAGAACCATACCTAGGTTTTTGTTATACTGCAGCTTCGGCAGCTGAGCAATCAGAAACAGGAAGTTGGCCATGGGGAAAAATGGCAGCTGTTTGGTGGTGACATAAATCTGTAAAAAGCAAAAAAGAAAAAGAACATGCTAAAATAGATCAAATCAAAGACAAATACCATACTGAGCATCAAACAGATTGACTAAAATAAAGGTTTTTTTTCTTTTTCAAATAACAGCTCTGAAAGATATACAATTTGCATATATACAAATGTCAGACACGTCCATCAAGCCTTCACCCCATTCCCACATATAACTCATCATAAAAGCATAACTATCATCATCAGAACTTTTTACACAGGCAGGTAGTGGCAGAGATCTTGCTGTAGGTGCTCTCTCCTCCGTCAGTCCTTTCTGGTGCCATAAGGTACCAAGGCATTCAACACACCAATCTTGGAGGTGAAGGGGATGGACAGCACAGACTCAGAGATGCCTTCTCTGCAAGATATCTACACTGTTGCCCCGCTGCCTGTCTAACTAGTTCTATTGTTCACCAATGCTGGAATTATTCAGCAAAGTACAAGAACGTATATGCATATCACTATTGTAATTAGGATTTGGGGCTCAATTTAAGTTTGATGATAGTTCCTCTTTAAGAGACACTTAGGCACTGGATTTATATCTCAGCAGGCCCCTAGAGAAGGCACCAAAGGCTCAATTATCCCCCACTTGGCTGCTAGAAAGGGCTACAAATTATTCCTTCACAGTAAGTTTTAGAACTTTCCAGCATATTGCTTCACAATGAGTTGTAGACATCTCCAGCAACCATGGGGTTAAACAATGGTCAATGAATGAATGGTGAGTAAACCAACTTCCATAAAAGAAGGGTGGGTGACTCAGAATGTGGGCGTGGCCAGCATAGCTAGGACTCCTCCGCTCAAAATTGGAGCTCTAGGTAGTTGCCTAAATAGCTTAGTGGAAATCCAGTGTTGGACCATGTTTACAAGGACAAAAATCATTTAAACAAATGGGAATTTTTATTTTTACCCTATAGTGCAGTTGGTTTGCCTTCATACATAGTTCCTAGGAAGATTATGAATTCATATCTTTCTATTTATAAATTAGAACAAAAAATTATCACCTAAATGTACATTTTTTAAAAACAGTAATCTTTGTCAATTTAGCACTGGCAGTGGCGTTGGGATGGGGTGCAGCATTGAATGATAATATCTTTCTTTCAGGGAGTGGCAGGTGTGAAATGTTAGTATCTGGCTCGGAGGTCGGTGGGAAAGCAGTGTGAAGTGTTCATACCCGGTTGGCAGCAGAGTGGGAGAGCAGTGTGGAATGTTAGTATCTGACTGGCAGGTGAGTGGGAGAGCAGTGTGGAATGTTAGTATATGGATGGCATATTAAAGGATTTAATATGTAAGACTAAAATCCTCTTTTCTCTGTTGTCCAATACAGGTTACTGGTAACTTTGGGATGTCCAACCATTGAGTTTCCCAGAGGCAGGAAGTAAGGCAAGGACCAGGCGCAAGGCCCCCAGAGTCACCAGAGCAGATATGAACCATCAGATCAGAGATAGCCCAACAAAATCAGTGAAGTGTCAATAGACACTGAACAGGGGTAGCACCACCCCTGGCTCGGAGGTCGGTGGGAGAGCAGTGTGAAATGTTCGTACCCGGTTGGCAGCAGAGTGGGAGAGCAGTGTGGAATGCTAGTATCTGACTGGCAGGTGAGTGGGAGAGCAGTGTGGAATGTTAGTATATGGCTGGCAGGTGGGTGGGAGAGCAGTGTGGAATGTTAGTATTTGGCTGGCAGGTGGGTGGAAGAACAGTGTGGAATGTTAGTATCTGGCTGGCAGGTGGGTGGGAGAGCAGAGTGGAATGTTAGTATCTGGCTGGCAGGTGAATGGAAGAGCAGTGTTGAATGTTAGTATATGGCTGGCAGGTGGGTGGGTGGAAGAATAGTGTGGAATGTTAGTATCTGGCTGGAAGGTGAGTGGGAGAGCAGTGTGGAATGTTAGTATATGGCTGGCAGGTGGGTGGAAGAGCAGTATGGAATGTTAGCATCTTGCTGGCAGGCTAGCCAGTACTTTCTAATTTGCATACAATTTCAAATTGTCCATTTTAACTTTAACATTAATATTACAGTTTCTACTTCAAAACAACATGCAAGAAAAATCCATCTTCATAGCAGAATCAATCTCACTTTGTTCAGAGGGTTGTGGGTTCCGGCTGCTTCAAGATAGGCTGTGATTTCATACAGGAGGGTATTGTCTTCTTTCGGGCAGGGCAGGGATGGGTCCTGGTAATGGGCTTGTATATCTGCTAAAATGGCTCTAAAGGACACAGGGGTGGGAACAAAATCCCATGTGAGTATCCTGCATAATTCATCTTCATCACAGAGAGCATCTCACAAAGACACACTGCAGGCTCTAGAACAGGGCTGGGCAACAAGTGGCTCTCCAGCCTACTGCTGGAATCCAACTCCCATCATCCTTATGCAGAGATGATGGGAGCAGGAAAGGCACGTTTCTCTAGCTCTGTTCTTGATGGTGATCTTACAGATCTATTGGCAAACCAGAGTGGTGTCCGACACAATACATTGGGGTTCTCTCTGGTGCTCAAAAGGTTAACAGAACCTGACTGGTTGAGACTCCAAGGATACATTTTTTCTAATGTTCCAGAAATAAAGGCCTAATGGGCTTATATGCCATATGGCTTAACACTGCTTAGTATGTTTTCCCCTCTCCTTACACAAGTACAGTCAAACTTGTCTATTAAAGCGGAACATTCATGTTAAAAACATTCCCCCCAGTATATTTCTAACCTAGCGATAGGCAAAGTCTTACTGTCTTTAAGCTCAATAAGTCCAGGCTGTTGCTGAAAAAAGACTTAATTTGCAGGGATCGGGCTGCCCAGAGCTTACAAGAGAAGTTCTGTGCTCCTGAGTGGTCAGTCCCTTCCTGTGCCTTAAGGCACCAAGAAACGCCACTCACCAATGCTGGCAGAGAACGGGACAGACAGCGCAGACTCAGAGGTACTTTTCCTCCAAGATGGCTGCACTGTCTGTCCTCTGGTTTCTGCCAAAGATGTGTTTTTTCAGCAATTACCTGGATTTATTGAGCTTAAAGACAGTAAGACTTTGCCTATTGCTAGGTTAGACTATATTGGGGGAAAAGAGGATTTTAGTCTTACCTGTTAAATCCTTTTCTCTTAGTCCATACAGATTACTGGTAACTTTGGGTAGGCAATCCACCCCTTTAAGTAGGCAGAAACAATTCTAGATGTGAATGCAGGGGGTGGAGCCCACCTTCCGCTTTGGCTGCAGCTAGCCAATCAGCTCCAGTAAGATTTGAGACACTAACTATTGACTAGATAGTAGAAGGGAAAGAAGACTCCTGTGAGCATGACCCCGGAGGACCCCCATGGTCTGCCACAGGAGAGCCAAGCATGGTCCCTTGACAGGATGGGAGACCAGTAACCTGAATGGAGTAAAGAAAAGGATTTAATATGCAAGACTAAAATCCACTTTTCTCTGTTGTCCAATACATGGTAACTTTGGGATGTCCAACCATTGAGTTTTCCAGAGGCGGGAAGTAAGGCAAGGATCAGGAACAAGGTCCCCAAAGTCACCAGAGTAGAAATGAACCATCAGATCAGAGATAGCCCAACAAAATCAATGAAGTGTCAATGGACACTGAATAGGGGTAACACCACCCCAGGAACTGTTACACAGCACACTGAACTAGAGCCAACAGGGCTCAAAAGTGAAGGAAGCACCAAAGAACCGAAGAAGATCCTAGACAGGCAAGACTGCCTCTTCCTCACAAAACTGGAGTCAGCTGATGCTAGCACATCAACATGGTAGTACTTTGAAAAGGTGTGCACAGACAACCAAGTGGCAGCCTTGCACAACTGATCAGCGGAGGCCTGATTCTTGTAAGCCCAAGAAGCCCCAATAGATCTAGTAGAATGAGCCATGACCCAAAAGGGAACAGGCTTCTTCCTTACCTCGTAAGCCTTACGAATAGTGGACTTGATCCAAGACGCAATAGTCACTTTGGATGCAGGTCTCCCTGCCCTGGGGACCTCAGGAATTATGAACAGCGTGCCAGACTGTGTAATGGACTCAGTGCGGGAGAAACTCCTGAGAAGTGCGAAGCACCACCTTGTCTTTGTGAAACATCAAAAAGGGTGGTCTACAAGACAGAGCATGCAGCTCTGTGATATGGCAAACAGACACGATCGCCAGGAGAAAGGCCATTTTCCACATCAGCAGGCATAGAGGAATAGTAATCAAGGACTGAAAGGGAGGGCGGTGAAGGACTCCCAAAACCAAGTTAAGATCCCACTGAGAAGCGGGAATCTTGAAAACAGGACGAGTATGAGCAATGCCCTGGAAGAAAACCTTGACATCAGGAAGAATAGCAATGCGCCTCTGAAAGAAAACAGAGAGAGCAGAAGTCTGAACCTTAAGGGAACTCAAACTGAGGCCATTATCCATACCGTCCTGCAAGAAGGCTAGGACCGTAGGCAGATCAAAATCCTGAGAAAGGTCCCTATCAGTATACCAAGAGAGAAAGGTCGACCAGATACAATGGTAGGCCTTAGAAGAAACAGGTTTGCAGACACTAAGCATAGTAGCCACCACACCAGAAGAAAAACATTTCTTCATTATTGAGGATTCAATTTCCAAGCTGTCAAAGCTAGAAGATGAACATCCTCTTTCCACAGGTAACCCTGTAGAAGAAGATCCAGATGGCAAGGGAGCTGGAAAGGCTCCACCACTGAGATCCAGAAGCTCTGGAAACCAAGCCTGTCGAGGCCAGTACAGAGAAATCAGAATGACTGGACAGCGCTCCATTCTCAATTTCCGTAACACCCTGTGCAACATGGGGAGGGGAGGAAAGATGTAAGCGAGAGGAAATAACCAAGGAACGCACATGGCATCCACCGCTAGAGCTAGAGGATCCCTCCAGCGAGAGCAGAACATCGGACCCTTCCGGTTGTGTCTTGTCACCATCAGGTCGATGCAAGGAAGATCCCACTTCTGAACGAGGATGAACACCTCTGGGTGCAGTTCCCACTCTCTGCTGTCCACTGTGTGTTGACTGAGGAAGTCTGCCATGATGTTGTCTACACCAGGAATGTGCACTGTGGATATGGCAGGAACATGTTCTTCTGCCCAGGACAATATAGCCTTGACCTCTAACCAAACACGAAACTTCTTGTTCCGCCCTGCTTGTTCATGTAAGCCACGGCTGTGGCGTTGTCTGACTGTACCTGGTCTGGGCATTCTTCCAGCTGGGGTTGTCCAATGGCGAAGGACATGAAATATCCCCCGAAGCTCCAACACGTCGATGGGAAGGAGAGACTCCTCTGGAGACCACCGACCCTTAGCACTCAGATGACCCAGGACCGGTCCCCAGCCGGAGAGGGTGGCATCCGTCGTCACAGTGGTCCAGAAGGATACCAAGAAGGACTTGCCCTTCAGCAGATTGGAGAGGTTGAGCCACCACGACAAACTCAGTTCCACATGAAGAGGGAGGGACACTGACATCTTCAGAAGGTCCGGCTGACCCCTGCACTCCTGGATCACACCTGGAGCCATGAAAAATGGGACAGCTTCTATGGTGGAGATGAACTTCCCCACTAGAGAGGACAGCTTCTTGGCTGGAACTGGATTGTGAGCCAGAACAGCAGAAACCCTGTGGGCGATCTGGTGAGCCACCTTATCTGTAGAAACACCATGCTCTGCTGAGTGTCGAAGAGAAAGCCCAGGAAGACCAGACGCTGGGATGGGACAAGAACTGACTTGTCCATGTTGATGATCCACCCGTGATGGGTGAGAGCATGAATGCAGTCCTGAACCTGCTGGTGAAGAGATTCCACAGAAGGGGCTTTCAGAAGCAGGTCATCCATGTATGGAGTAACTCTGATGCCATCCTGATAGAGGACGGAAACTAAAGCTCCCAGGACACGGCTGATGACTTGAGGAGCTGTAGTCAGACCAAAGGGAAGAGCTGAAAACGGAAAGTCCCCTTGGTCGCAGGCAAATCTGAGATACTAAAGACTCTCTGGATGAATGGCGATGTGTAGATATGCGTCCTGAAGATCCAGAGAGGCAAGGAATTCCCCCGGGGACATAGCAGCAATCACCGTCCTTAGGGATTCCTAGTGATGAGTCTTGATCACAAAGGAATTGAGATCCTTCAAATCCAAATAGGGATGACAGCCACCGTCCTTCTTGGAGACCACAAAGAGGTTTGAGTAAAAACCCATGCCTCTGTCCCGAACTGGAACAGGTTCCACAGCATCCTTGTCCAGAAGGGCATGGATAGTGCCATTGAACAGATGGCATTTCACTATGCCCTGGGGCATATGAGAGGGGAAAATCTGAAAGGGAGGAAGAGAGGCGAAAGGGATCCTGTACCCTTCTGCCACCACCTGTAAAACCTACAGATCCACCACTGAATCCTCCCAGACACTGTGGTAGTGACGCAGACTGCAACCCACAGCCGAGTGGGGACCTGGGTTTGGCGAGTCATGCCGAAGAAGGTTTGGAAGACTTAGGCTTGGAGGAGACCTTGGGCTTCCATTGCTGTTTGGATTTGAAGGAGGAACGCGGAGCTGAGGGAACTGCCTGGTTCGCCGGACGTGTCTCAGTCTGGAAGGAACGAAAAAGCAGATTATGCTTGAGAGGCGTCTTCTTCCTAGGGACCATAGGCAGAAGGGTACTCTTGCCCCATGTGGCCTCACTAATCAGATCCTTAAGATCTGGCCCAAACAAAAAAGGTGCCTTGAAAAGGCAATGTGAGCAAAGCTTTCTTTGAAGCAGTGTCAGCAGACCAGATCTTGAGCCAAAGAGCTCGTCTGGCAACCACAGACATGGTGGAAACACTTGCCACCAAATGGAAGGCAGCAGAAACATAGTGCTGGGCCTCAGAAATGTTGACAAGAAGCCGCAACCTATCAGAAGTAGGAGCACCCTGACGGATAGCCAGAGTGAGCGGTTCAGTCCAGACCACAATGGCCCGCTTCACCCATGCAGCAGCGAATACTGGACACATGGCAGTACCAGCAGTGGCAAAAATGGACTTGAGGGAGACCTCAAGTTTCTTGTCAGTTCAGTCTTTCAGAGCGGATGCATCAGCAACTGGCAAGGCAGTGGACTTAGATAGCCTGGAGACAGGAGCATCCACTTTGGGGGGGGATGAACCCACTGAGCAAGCACCACTTGAGAAGGGGTAAAGCTTGGCAAATTTCTTGGAAACAGAAGGTTTCCTGTCCGTGGACTTCCACTCATCAGACACAAGGTGGTCAAGAGTGGGGTTAGGCGGAAAACAAGTATAGGGCCTTTTAGGCTCCTGCAATACATCAGAGGGATCCGAAGAAACCTCCTGAACTAAGGGAATGTTTAGGGTAGTTAAGACGGTTCTGATTAAGCCCTCAGCCGAGGGATCAGGATCAGCCTCAAAGGGGTCCCCAAAAAAGTGAGAGGAGCCCCCAGCAGAACATTCCTCAACATCGGAATCCACCAACAGTTCCTCCTCAGAGGAATCTGATACGTCAGGTACTCCCTGCAGATTCGGCAAAGAAGATCTGATGGAAGAAAGAGTCTGCCAGGAGTGGAAGACCCCCTGTAACTGGGATGGAAAGAGTTGCAATGCAGACCGGAGGACTCTAGTAGCAGCCTTGAACTATTGCACCCAAACTGGCTCTAATGCATGGCTGGAGGTCCCTGGGAGAGACTCAGGGACATCAGAACATGCTGGGCATAAATGACCTAAGAATTCTCTAGGTAATCCTGAATGACATGATGAGCAATAAGCAATAGGGGACACAGAGTCCCCAGCGCCTTGGTCTTAGACCTGGCCCCAAGCTCTAATGGATTAGACATTCTCACAGTGCCAAAACTTTTAAAGTATAAGGAATCACCCAAATACAGTGTGTAAGATTAATATTCCACCCCAGAAATCGCTAAAATGCACTTATCTGGCAAGTGAAGGGTTAATCTGCAGAGGAGAGAAGGAGAGTCCAAGCCCTGTGCAGGATACAAGTTCAGGAAAAGCATAAAATGGCTGCCGCAGTGGAAGCCAATCAGAAACGAGCGAGCGAAGCAAGTGCACATGGGAAATGTAGTTTTCCCATAAAATGTTCCCCAACATTGCCCGAAGCCCCCTGAGCCCACCAACACACATAAAACGTTCACCGGATAACAGAGCAAGGGCAGACAAAATGAGCCATGTCTGAAGTCTGAAACGGTTGCAGAGATATGTCCCAAACTGTATAGTCCCATAGAAGTGAATGGAGCAATGACGTCTATGCGGTAAAAGCGCACCAAACTGATAAGTGAATGTGCACTAGACTTTACTAAAACATGTCACTAGACCCAATAAACACTGAACCCAGTAGGGAAAGTGCCAATAAGCCCCCAAAAGATGCTAATCCAGCAGCTAAAGGGTTAAGTTACCACAGAAACTTGCTTCAAAACACCCAAAAGACATAAAGATAGACCCAATGAGTGCAGGAGCGTGCAATAGGAACTCCAAAGGTAAACCCCTGTGCGGAGGGGCAATGTGGGACATGTGGACCTACAGAACTCAAACGGTTGATCACCTTTCCTGTAGATCTTCTGTCTTCTGATCACCATGTATTAAGAAGAAGCCTCAGTGGGCAACTCCTGGGGAAAGAACTTGAACCCAAGATTTTCCCCCCAGGGCTTAAGGTCCACAAAAAGCACCTGGATACTGAGCTAGCCACATCTAAGGGCATTGTCAGTTATGGTAATCCGCCTAATTGTGGTATTCCATTTCTAACAGAAAAATAAAAAATTAGATAAAACTATAGCAGAACTGTTGTCTTGCCTGTCTCTTCACCAAGGAACAAATCTTACTGGAGTTGATTGGCTAGCTGCAGCCAAGGAGGGAAGGTAGGCTCCACCCCCTGCATTCACTTCTAGAATTGTTCCTGCCTACTTAAAGGGGTGGATCGCCTACCCAAAGTTACCAGTAATCTGTATTGGACGACAGAGAAAAGATATTAATATGAAAGATCTGCTTTAAAGGGATAGTAATACTTATTTATAAGTGTACTCCATATTGTAGAGCTAAAAAAACTGTGAAAAACGATGTAAGGCTTATCTCTCGAACCTTTATGGTCTGAGAGATATGCCTCGCTTAAGTTACCTTTCCTTGCCTGTTTGAAAGAAGTCAGCGCTTAGCTGAGAGATAAGCCTTACATTGTTTTTCACAGTTGTTTTAGCTCTACAATATGGAGTACACTTAAAAATAAGTATTACTATCCCGTTCAGTGCCAAAAAGGGGGAAAACCTATTGCTGTCGTTGAAATCTCCTTGTGGTCTCAGGAACTTGTAGTATAGAACACAGGACCCAGTAACAGGAGAACACTGCAGCTGAAGGACTGAGCTGTGAATATAGAGTTGGACAGAGGCAGGGGATTGGGCAGATGATGAAGGGAGAAACCTGAGCAGGAGGGCACAGAGTGGTAAATATCACCAAGTAGAGGCGGACAGTAGGCAAACAAGAGGACACTGGCATGGAAGGTTGCAGACAGAAGAGCAGGACACTGCCAGTGACAATTTTTTGTTATTGCTAAATAGGTACAACTTTACATTTACCCTTTGAGAGCCAAAAGGGTCCGCACGCTTTGCAATGCATTGCAGACCTCTCTCCCACTCAAAGGTTTAAGGCACAGATGGAGACATATATTGGTATTACATTACTTGGAGACATTGCAGGGGCTGTGGTTTATTATTGAAAGGTCACCCAACACTCTTGTTGGCAACCATTAAGCTTACAACATCAAAATGTCACTCTTTTGATTGGTGCAACATTTTTAATGCTGCATTTTGATGGTCGTCCAACAGAAGGAGACATTTCACTAGGATACCCCACGTCAGAATGTCGCCCGTTTGATTAAGCCATTTACAGTTGAGCCCCAAGTAGGAAAAAATTCCTTCCTGACTCCAATAAGGCAGTCAGATATTTCCCTGGATCAACATCCTATCTGCTTTGAAGCCACCTGTCATAATTTTTAATATTGTTCTGTGCTAGACAGGTATCAGTTACTTTTTGAAAGCAATTATAGTATCTGCAAGCACAACATCCCGAGGCAAAGAATTCCATAATTTTACTTTACTGCCATTACTTTAAAAATTATCTGCCTTTGTTTTAGTCTAAAGCACCTCTCCTTTAGTCGTAAAGTGATAGT
Organism: Rhinophrynus dorsalis; assembly: GCA_037306005.1. Taxonomy (NCBI): domain Eukaryota; kingdom Metazoa; phylum Chordata; class Amphibia; order Anura; family Rhinophrynidae; genus Rhinophrynus; species Rhinophrynus dorsalis. The sequence goes on along the minus strand of CM074723.1, from coordinate 41,539,185 downwards.
AATGTTGCTTTAAAAGTTGCTTGCTGAGTCTTCTGTATGTTAAAAGTATCCGATTGTGCTATGTCTAATACCTTACTTGTTTGTATTTCAAAAGTTATGAAGTGATAAAGATCCCCCAGCCGCCCCTTTCTGGCTCCCTCCCACCAAATCTGAAATCTGGTCGTGCGACTCGACGGCTGCAGCGAGGGACAAACTTCAGTAAGTATAAGAGAAATCCTGCCACCCCCTTGATGGAGGAGGCCAGGATTTCCCTTTACTTAATGAAGTTTGTCCCTCACTGCAGCCGTCCTGACCAGCCTGTATCTTCAGTGTGACGTGCCAGAAAGGGGTAGAAGGTGAATCTTTACCGCTTCATAACTTTTGAACTACAAAAAGTAAGGTACTAGACATAATGCAATTGGTTACTTTTAACATACAGAAGACTCGGCTAGAAACTTTTAAAGCGACAGGTCTATCCCTTTAATGGATGGCCTCTTGTTGTTTTCTCAGTTCTTTGAGTAAATAATTCACTATAGAGTTCTATGTATTGACCCTGAGTATATCTGTAAATGGTAATTATATCACCCCTTAGACGTCTCTTCTCTAATACAGACCAACCCAGTTTGGCTAGTCTGTCTTTATAACTCAAATCCTCCAATCCCTTCGTCAGTTTTGTTGCACAACTCTATACTATTTACAAACGTACATAAGTAGATTTTTATATGACGATAATACGCACAGTTCTGGGAAATGCAACAAACCATTTAAAGCAGGTAAAATAGCACTGATTTTAAGGCAAGACACGGAGGCTCTTTTTATGCATTTATTCCAAACTTTACTACTCAGCAGCAAAAGATAACATTTGAATAGAGACAAAATTTGAACCAGGTTTGTAACCCCACCCCATAACAGGTAACCAATCACAATGCAGTAAGGTATATATAATCTATCACAATCACTTCCGAGTCCTCTTTCTTTGCTGCTCGGCAGATAAGTATATGTATTGTATTCTGACTGATTTCTACTTTTACTGTAATTTACATATGTTGGATTTAATATATGGCTTTGCGATTTTAAGTTACTAGCGTTATACAAATCCCACATCCTGTATGTTATGGTCTACAATCTATCCGTTTAGAATTTTACGACTCCACGTGTTAATATTGCTTACTATTTTATCCAAATACGGGCGTTTACTTATGACTACTTCACAACTGTTTACTCACTGTTTAGTCATGGTATCTGAAACGTCTTCTTCCCATGTAATGTAATTGCTATTTTGCTTCCCTCTACCATGTTAACTGTCAGCTCGCTACCCCGTCGCTACCTCCGTGCCTTCTCTCTCCTGGGTTAATCAAGTTTCAGTTGCCTGTGTGCTCCGGACTTGAGGCGGCCATCTTGGATATGGTCTCTCTCTTCTGGGTTTTAACGCGCATGCGCGAATTACCTCAGCAACTGCATATTATATTGGCAGACCGACGGAGGTCTCCTGACAGCTATAAACCTTATATTCATGTTGACTTCGATATTCACTAGTAAAATTTACCATTTCACAGCTTTTAGACAGGTTAACAGTGCCCCATTTAACTATTATCATTACTATAGTGGTTATTTTCATACGCATTTATTTAACCCCTGTTATTCTTTGACATGTCTCATAGAAACATTGTTTCACCTTGTACGCCTCAGAAAAACACCAGGATTCCTCCTAATTTTCTAATTGTTGACAATGTATCTCTACATTCAGACTCTCAAGAGGCTTTAGTTTATCCATCTAAATCTAATTCTGACCATTTACAAAATATTGTTGAACAGTCATTAAACAAAACTGTTTCTTCAGATTTATCTAGTTGTATGAACCAAATGGCAGATACTTTTTCTAAATCATTGGCTAATGCTTTATAAAGCAAGAAAAAGAGAAAAGCTCTCTGTAACTCTGAACCCCAGACTTATCTCAACACAAATCTTTCAGATTCCTCTCCTGAGAGAGGCAAGAGTAGTGGGGAAAAAGACTAAATAAGACCAAGCACTGTTCCTCTGAAAGGGAGACTCATAGCTCCCACCATGAAATGGCTGATAAACCAGCTGAGAGAAAACGTGATTCACACTCACGTACCAGAACCTCTACTCGGGAGGATGGCAATCAGAGTTTAAGAAATAAGAGCCGGTCCAAACCGAACTCTTTCTGTCTGAACTCTTCTAACAATTTAGACTCTGATTTTGAGGAACTGTTACGTTCATATTCATCTTCGGATGACTCTACTTATTCACCTAAAAAATCTGATTATGATTCCGTTTCTACTAATAACGTTGATGACAGCACTATACGAGATGAAAAGGGTAAACCTTTATTTAAACCTAACACAATTAAACAGCCAAGATCTAGTGAATGGGTCCTTAAGGACCATGTGGCTAAATTTATAGACCTTTGGGTATGAAAAGCATTAGACAATTAAGTCTAGAAACAAGTTGAGGTCAGAGTGTCCTAGACTCTCTGTTAGCAAGACATGTGACACTCCTATCATGGACCCGAAGATGGCGCAATATATCGCCAAGTCGTGTAGAGACCCCAGAAAAGGGATAGAGAGGTTTTTGAAACGGTGTCAAGATAAACTTCTTGATATGGCTGGCCCTTTGGCTAAATTATTTAATTGAATAGAAGAAGCTGACTCAAATCACTCTCAAATTAATTTAGATACCTTAAAAGGATTGGTCCAAAGAACAATATGTTTACTCGGCAAATCAAACACTGCATTATCTATTGAAAGGCGCAGAGCTATACTGCTGCGTATTGACCCAAACTATAAGACGTGGCCTCTACTGAGGCAGGTTCAGAAGCCTATGGTCTCCTGTCTGGCAAATCTTTTATAAAAAAAAAAAAAAAATCTAGGTAAATTTGTCAATACTTTCACTGCTCTAGACAAGGCCCAAACCTCGATTAACCCTGTTCTGTACCCCTCTGGCACTCAAAGGGTTAAGAAGGTTTTTAACCGTAAGGTTTTGTCAGGGCCGGGAAAGGCAAGGGTCTCTTTCCCGGCCGATCATCAGGTTCCTTTAGAGACCAACACAGGAACTCCCAAGCCCCAACATACCTCAACAGAGGATATTACCCTCACGAAAATAGACAACAACCCACCTTTTATCCACTATGGCGTAAGATTTGGAGATCCAGAACTGCAAGCAACTTCCCTCGTTCCAGACCATTCTCTGGTAGGTATCTCCCCTCTCTTTCCTGGGAAAAAGTGGGTGGCAGGCTCACCCATTTTTTCCACGCCTGGTACCAAATCACATCAGACCAATGGATACTACAGACTGTTCAAGGGTACCACATAGAATTTTATACCAACCCTTTTCAACAAAAAATTCCCCATTCTATCCAATTCTCAAAAGGAGATTTTCTTCTGATAGATTCAGAGATTAAAGAGATCCAGAAGAAAGGAGCGATTACTCCAGCCCCTCTATCGAATCCAGGATTCATAAGTGATCTTTTTCTGGTTCACAAAAAAGATGTAGCTTTCAACCCTTTGGATTCTACAGAAGACTCCAAAGCACTGCTCACTGTGCAGTTGCTTAGGCCCATAATTTTTCCCCTTTGCCATTATGCTATACATAGGCCTCACTATAATGTCTTAGAAGACAGCACAAATTTTGAAGAAAACTTGTCTTTTTTTTTTTTTTTTGCAAAACAGGATATAGACGTTTAAAAGAAATTAAGAGGTTGAACTTGATGCACTCATGTCTCAATAACTATATGTTTAAGAACGTGCAATCTCTTACTCATTGAAGTTCTCCAGAGCTGCCGCCAGGTGCTTTGAGTCGAACTTACAGGAGTAATTTAACTCATTAGCGATCTGTTGTCTTAGAATCTGCATCTGTCCGACCTGCAAATACAGAGAAATTAGGGCATATCTATATATCCTATATAATAATTCGCTAAATCGTGTGTAACGCGGCGACATGCACAGTAGACACTGCTGCACCTGCTGCAGTCACGCGCAGTAGAGACAGCCCGCGCCTGATACAGAGCTGGGTGCTCCGAAGGAACGTCCAGCTCTGTATCAGCTGTGGCGCGGGCAGTCTCTACTGCGCGTGACTGCCCCGCGACTGGGTGACAGTGGCGCTGTGGCCCGTGTAACGGGCTGTTCAACTAGTATTGGGATATTTCATTAGACTTTGCTGTACACGGTATAGAAATCATTTATACCAGACTTTCATCCATTTATATTAAAATACTTTCACTATTCAGTAAAAAAAAATATAATTTACAGCTTTTTTTTTTTTTTTTAAAGAAACAATGATTTTTTATTCTAACGCGCAGTGGAAAATGGGATAATCATGAGAGGCAGCGCAAAAAACATGCGGACACGATACTGGTACAACGGCAGCACCGATCATGAAATCCCCCACTAATGGATTCAGAAAAAACAAAATAGCAAAAAAGTAATGTAAAATGAACACTTCTTCAAGATATTGCAAAAAAAAAAAAAAAAAAAAAAAAAAAAAAAGTATAAATGATTTACTTTTTTCTTGCAAACAATCCTTTATTCCTAAAAATCAATATGTTTTCCTACCTTCATTATAGCATCAAGATAAACAGTCCAGATCTTCTGCATTTTGGCAATAGCTGGCGAATAGATTTTGGCAGAATTGACTGCAAGAGGAATAAAAAAATATAACTATTAATATGATGTATAATTATTTTGTAATGCTCAAATAAACGATTGGCCCCTAAATAACGGAGAACTTTTCCTTCTCATATGAAAAGGACTGTCATCCCCGAAAAGTTTGCATATTTTACATTTCCCTAAATATCTTTGCAATGCATTACACAAAGCAAAATTATATAAAAGGCTTTGTTATTAATGTTTTATATCATGACTCTCTGTGTGATGTAACTTCTGGCAGAACTGCGCATTGGTTGCTGTGACAAAAATTAAAGGGACAGTAATACATCTGTTAAAGTTGATGTCCGAGTCTATTTATTTATTTTTAACATGTAGCACTATATTCCATTACTTAAAGTTTTGTAGTTCAAGCTCTACTCAAGCCGAAAGGATCCCCCTCCCACCACTTTACCTTGCGTCCCTCTGCCTCTCCATCTGGTCTGGATGGAGCGTTGCAAAGGACAATCTTCAGTAAGTAAAAGGAAAATCCTGCCCTCCTTTGTTAAAAGAGCAGTAAAATTTTATTTATGAAGACACATTTTAAAGAGCTTTTCCTGCTGAGTAAAACAAGATCACTCCCATCGCTGTCAGATGTTTTATTCAAAATGTTTTACACTTCAAATAATCAGGAAGTAAATTTACTGTGTTTACTTCCTGATAGTTCTAACTGATAGGAAGTGAATTTACTGTGTTTACTTCCTGATAGTTCTAACTGATAGGAAGTGAATTTACTGTGTTTACTTCCTGATAGTTCTAACTGACAGGAAGTGACAGGCAGTTTCTATCACATTCTATGGAGAACTGTATGTCTCTGACTTTTCTGACTTTCCTCTCCATTAGAATCTAACAGGAAATCTAATTAGAATTTGACCACTAGAGGGCACTGCTAATATAAAAAAACATGGGTTTAAACTGTAATAACTCTGGAAATATAAATCTCTCTGCAGTGGGAGTACCCTTATTTTACTCAATAGGAAAATCCATACAATATATATTTTTTCATAAAAAAAGTTCACTGCTCCTTTAAGGAGGGCAGGGTTTTCCTTATACTTACTGACTGAAGATTGTCCCTCGCTGCATCCGTCCGGCCCCACCACCGGATTCCAGATCTAATGGGAGGAGGCCAGAAGGGGGATCCTTACGGCTTGAATAGCACTTGAACTACAATCCTGTCAATAATGAAATATAGCGCTATGTGGTAAAAACCAAAAAAAAACAAAAAACAAAGACGATATTGGTCATCAACTTTAATAGAAGTGTTACTATCCCTTTGATGCCCAATGCAGAATTACAATAAAATAATTGCCAATCCCCCTAAAAAAACAAAACCAAGTATACATACAATCTATCTGTAAAATCACTTGTAATAATACTGATAGTGGGCAAGAAGCAGCCTCATACAAAATACAGGGTAAAGCAACCTTCAGCTCTCCAGCTGTTGTGGACTACAACTCCCCCCATTGCATGGTTGGGGATGATGCAAGTTGTAGTCTTCAACAGCTGGAGAACCAAAAGTTGCCAACCCCTGTATACACACCTCCCAAGTATCCCACTTTATGAGAGACAGTCCCTCTTTGAGACCCAGATCCCTCTGTCCCTCTTTCCCACCTCGATGTCCTCTTTTTTGGAGATCAGACTGTGTGGTGTGTGTATATGTGTATCACATTGCTCCACAGCAATAACACTTACATTAATGCTTAATACCTTAAGGACCAGCAGTCCAGGGAAATTACCGTCCCTTAATCCTTGCCGACACGCTGGTGACCTGTTGCATATACCGGCGCGCCAAGTTGGGGTCAGAGAAATGACTCCACATTTTTACTTGCAGCGCTCCCACAGGAGCACTATACTGTAAGTAAAAAGTATGTGACGTGCAATGACTGTCTCCGGTCTTTAACTCCTTAAGGACTGGCACGGATGCACGCGGCCAGCACTTAAAGACCACTGAGCATTTTTTTTTTTTTTTTTCGGAATCATATTCAGGGCTCCCTGAACGGCGTGCAGCCACGCAGGGAACCCTGAAATCCATGACGTACATGTACATCATGGGTCCTTTAGGGACATTCCTCAACCATGACGTACATGTACATACTTCGGGTATGTGTATTTGGAAGAATATGTTGTTGCAGCTCCTGGTAGCTGTTAGCATTGAAACGCATCACTGGACAATATACTGACGTTTTTCACCACGGACATATTTTTATGAATTAAATTTCTATTTGATATGTGAATTCGAATATAAATTTTTTCAGTGTGTGAGGGTGACCGTAGTGGGGCGGTATTGATACCCCGTTGGATGTTGCCAGTTGTACAACTGTCCATTTACGAGATCAAGTGTGAGTACTGAATATTGATCCTTATATTGATCCTTATAGTGCATATCTAAAGCCGATACATCTACTGGTGGTTTGCACCCCTTCTGACTTTGTTTCTCTGTATTCCAAGGGTCCTGAGAGTCCTTCTGGTTTGCTGGGAATCAGCATCTATCTGATATTTTGGATTGACTGAGTGGGCGCAGTCTGGAGTCCCTCATCCGTTCTACTGACCACTTTTAGTGGTCATTTAAAACGTGAGTACTGTGGTGTACTGGTGAAGGTCTATATAGTAAAGATTATTGCACTAGGAAGTGCCCTTCTTTTCTTCTTGACATTTTAATGGTGACAACATGTTCAAAATTAAACTGTGATGGCAGTTTTATAATGACCGTATTTTTAGGTAATTATGTTTTCTCCTTTGAGGGTACTATATTATGCCTAATACAAGATAAATCTAACAGAAAGCAAAACTGCACTGTATGAGTGGCTTTAATCACTGAATCACATATACACTGACACTCCAGTCTTGTTCCATAGTGCAGTTTTCCACACACATCCACTGTTAGTCCAGGGGCGCGCGTCCGCCCCTAGTCCACTACTGCTAGTCAAAAACCACACGTCCGCTGCTGCTAGTCACAGAACCACACGTCCGCTGCTAAGCACAGAACCACACGTCCATTTCTGTCATCTATCCTTGTTACTAACATTTACTCTGGGGAACCTCTTGTACCTCTTCTGGGAACACTGTAGTTCTAATGAACAGTTTGAGGACAAGCCACTCACCTACAATCCCTTTCAGTGGACTAACAACTTTCTGCAGGGCCCTCAGTGTCTCCTGAGCGGTTCGGTCCTTCAGAATCAGCCTTTGATACAACCTGAGGAAATTCTGAAACACATAAAAAAATGAAATCACTTTTATTTTTCAACTGACCACTACTGAAATTAAATTTTATAGTTTTACGTACCTATTATAAACACGGAGCATGCATCAAATGTTTAACCCTTTAAGGACCAGTGGTGTGGGAAATGCATGGCTTCCCAATGTGCAGTTTACCCCTCTGGTCCTGAATGGGTTAACCCTTTGGGCAAGGTAGGTGTTCACATTAAGCATAGTAGGCAACTCCCTAGGATGCCTCAGATGTACTGGTCTTGCCAACTGTGCTACGTCATGGGCATGGCCAGATCAAACTCAATGCCACTGTACCGCGCTCCTTCTCCTGGTTTAGATTCACCGGTTTATTTAACCGCTTAAGGACCCATGACGTGCCAGGACTGTCACGGAGGTTCTGCACTTAAAGGATGATGGTCTTGGCATGTCATGCAATTCAGGGCTCCCTGCATTGCTACACACTGCTTGGGGACCCCTGAATCCACAGAGCAAAAAAAAAAAAAAAAAAATGCCCCGTGGCCCTTAACTGCCGGCCGAATGCTGCGTGGCTGGTCATTAAGGGGTTAACAGTTTATATCAGGGCTGTCCAAGTTCAGTCCCTAAGGGCCACCAACAGTCCAGGATGTCCCTGATTAAGCACAGGTGAGTTAATCAGTGGATCATTCATTGTGACTAAGCACAGGTGAGTCAATCAGGGACATCCTTACATCCTGGCCTGTTGGTGGCCCTTGAGGTCTGAACCTGGAGAGCCCCGGGTTAGATATTTCCCAGGGCCCACTGATGGAAGCATTAGTGCTGCAAAAACAATAGTCCATACATGTACTGTTTAGGATTAGATTTTTGGGACCCAACACAAAACACATTTGACAGATGCTAGATGGAAGTACATGATATTTAAAATTATATAATCCAATTTCATTTTCAGGTGTTAGTGTTCCTTTAAGATGATATGTTCCATACAGGTGTGAGGGAACCCAGCTCAGGATCTTGCTCCACCTAGTGGGCTTTACCTGCAGTTCCTTTACTATCATGAAGCACAGCAATCTGTCCAGCCCGTTTAAACCAAATGTTCCAAGGGAATCCTGGATCTCAGAGAAAAGGTGATTGTTGGTGACTTCTTGGCGTGTTTTCATATCGTACCAGGTATTCATCTGGTCAATGTAACAGGTCACTCTGCCAAGGACATGACACATACTCATTTTAATTAAATTATACTTACTGGAGGCCTACAGTGCTCTATTTGCCAAAACTGGTACAACCTTTATAAATTAATCCCCCCGCACAGTCAGTAGTTAAACATTTAACCCTGGAAGGTTGTCCGTGCTCCTGTGACACTCAAAAGTTTAATACAGCGAGGGACAATCTTCAGTCAGTAAGTATAAGAAAAACCCTGCCCCCTTGACATAAGGAGGCAGGATTTTCCTTTTGCTTACTGAAGATTGTCCCTCACTGCTCTCCATCTGGACCAGACAGAGGCAAAGTGACGCTGCCAGAAGGGGCAGAAGGGGGATCCTTTCAGCTTCAATATCTTTTGAACTACAGAACGGTAATTAAAGGGATAGTAATGTTTCAAATTAAAAGCAGCTCCAATTAATCTTTATAGTATTTGGATCATGGAGAGTGTTATTTCAATACTGTCAGTTGTAGTACAAGAGTAATTGAATGATAAAATGTCCCCCTCCCGCCCATTTTACCTAGTGTAAGCCACCTCCCCTCAGATGTGGAATCTGGTCACTTGACCGGACAGATCACAGCAAGGGACAATCTTCTTACTGTGAGAACAAAGAAAACCCTGCCCCCCTTGACAGGTTTTCCCTTATGCTCACTGAAGATTGTCCCTCTCTGTGATCCATCTGGACAGTCTTGCTGCCCAGAGGTGAGTAGTGTTAAGTCAGTAAAAGGGGCGGGAGGGAGATACTTTATCATTCCATTACTTGGAACTGCTTTTATTTTGAAAAATTACTATCCCTTTAAACTTACCACTGCATTTTAGAACACCAATATAGAAGACTCAGAGCTAAACTTTATTATAGACATTCCTATCCCTTTACAGTGCTAAAGGGAAAACTTTGTTAATCTATCAGCAGGACATAACACCTTATTAAGAACCTCGTTAATATGAGATTGGTGGGACAACCACACAGGTTGAAGCGACAGTAATTATTAACCCTTTGAATGCCTGAGGGGTATGTAACACATTGCAAAAGCAATGCACTGTGAACACCTATGACACCACTAGGGTTAATATGGAAAATAAATATTTTTATATATTGCAGTGATTACCCTGTTACTCCTACTACTGAGGGATGGTTCATTCAAAAGTTATTGCAGCTCAAACTTGCACTTTTTGGGTGCTGTATTTCCGTGGCCTGAAACTGTACAGTGGCGCTGTTGCTACAGCAGTCTATGATCACCTAAAGTCAGCTGACAATAAACCCCCACAGGGAGCAGTAGCGCTACTGTAACAGTTAAGGCCATGGAAATAACTGCACTCAAAAAATGTAGGTTTGAGCTGCAATACCTTTTAAATAAAACCCCTCTCAGCAGCGGGAGCACCCATATTTTATTCAGCAAGATAAACTGTGCAATGTATAGTTTTCCATGTTAAGCATTACTATCCATTTAACCCTTTTAGGGCCAGGGAATGCGTTGGATACCTCTTTAGCACTCAATGGGTTAAGGTAATACTACTAATATAGGTCTCAGTACTGTCTCGTAGACCGAGGAAGAGAAACATAATGTGATACAAAATACAGACTAATAAATTATACCTAAACCCCTATATATTATATATACACACACTAGTTTTAAAGCCCATGTACACAAGCCAACACTTGCAGCTCTGCAGTCATGCGCAGTACTGACTGCCCCCGCCGCGGCTGTTACGGAGAGGGGTGCTCCGAATTCAGACTAAAGTCCTCTCTGCGCACCTTCTTGGGACCAAGCGGTCCCAGAAATGTGCACAGAGAGGACTCCGGTCTGAACTCAAAGCGCCCTGATCCGTATTAGCTGTGGCGCGGGCAGTCTGTACTGCGCATGACTGCAGCCATCTCTACTGTGCATGACGGCTTCTGACAAACATCCTTAGGATATAGGATATGTATATTTTAAAACTTTTGAACCAATCTACTTTCTCAGCATAACTTCCACTTCCATTAAAAAATGTAATAGAAAAGTGATGATCCTCTGGTGACCTCTGCTGGAGTAGCTCAGCACAACACCATGAAAAAGCCAGCTCATTTCAACATAGTTTACGAGACTGAAAAAAGACAAGCATCCATCAAGTCCAGCCCATGCCAAATCACCCCTGTTGATCCAGAGAGAGGAAAAAAATCCACCAAAACTAAGGAGAGCAAAGTCAGAATCTGAAGCTTTTGCTTGTTAGTGTCAAAATCGAATACATTAGATGCCTTTAAAAGGGGCCTGTATACTTATTTAAAAGAGCATAACATAGAGGGCTATGTACGTTAGTATTGGGATTAATATTTAGTTAGGGCTTGTTGATCCAGGGAGAAATCTGATTGCCATTTGGAATCAAGAAGGAATTTTTTCCCCCCACTCAAGGCAGAAATCAAAACTGCTATATTGTGGGGTTTTTTTGCCTTCTTTTGGATCAACGATGGAAAACAGGAATAGGAAAAGGGTTGAACTAGATGGACGCAAGTCTTTTTTCAACCTAAATTACTATGTTACTATGTAAAACTCTGTAGCTCCCAGCCTTTTAAAGAGGTGTTTATCTTTTATTAATTTATTTTTACTTACTTCGGATCAGTAATTCTCAGTATTTCACGGCACAGCCGTCCGATAAAAGTCACCGAGTCATCCACAGGAGGAAATTTAGGAATGGGTATATGAGTTGACTGGTACATGCTCTGCCAATCCTGAATCTGAGAGATACAAAACACTCATCAGTCTATGAAAGGGATATGCAACATGTGACTCTCCAGCTGCTGTCAGATAACCAACAATGTTTGGAGTGGTCATCAGACTACAGCAGGAGACGTGCTGTTTGTACACCGCCACTAGGTGAAGATAACTAAACTACATCCTATGGAAGTTTATGGTGAATTGAAGTTTCCATATGATGGTGTAGCAACAGCACCACTGTACAATTTCAGGCCATTGAGATATTGCACCTGAAAAATTCAAGTTTGAGCTCCAATAACTTTTGAATAAAACACTTATCTGCAATGGGAGTTCCCTTGTTTTACTTAGGAAGATAAATCAAACAATATATAGTTTCTTACATAAGTGTTACTATCCCTTTAAGAATCACTGATCTAAAGATGTGTAATTCTGGAGCAAACTAATTGCATTTTAAGGAAGAATAAAAATTCCCAATGATTTAAATCAGTGTTTCTCAACACCTGTCCTCAGGACCCACTAACAGGCCAGGATTTGATGATTTCCTTTTTACAGCACAGGTGAGTTAGTCAATGTGAATGAGCCTCTGATCACATGATTTCCTTGTTAGTGCACAGGTGAGTTAATCAATGTGAATGAGCCTCTTATCACATGATTTCCTTGTTAGAGCACAGGTGAGTTAATCAATGTGAATGAGCCTCTGATCACCATACCTGTGCTCTAGCAGAGAAATCCCTAAGTCCTGGCCTGTTAGTGGGTCCTGAGGACAGGAGTTGAGAACCACTGCTTTAAATGGAACTTTTAACCCCTTGAATGCTAGAGATCTTCAACAAATTGTGAAGCAATCAGTTGGATACCTCTACCATTCAAGGGGTTAAAAGCCCCATTTAAATCAATGGTAATTTATAAATGGTAATTTGTGTAATTTTCATTTCAACCCTACGGTGCAGTTGGTTTGCTGCAGAATTGCTCCAGTTTAGCTGGATGAATAAGGACGCTATTAGTGCACCATGCAGTGCAATTGCACCTTCACATGCTCCTAGCCGACAGTAAGACCTGGGGCTTTAATGGGATGTATCCTCTTACTCTCCTTATAAAAACGTTTTACAATAGCATTTGTTAATAAAGTAGTAATAGGAAAGCTGTTTATTTTATGTAAGTACTTTAACCCCTTAACGACATATGACTTACCAGGTACGTCCCGCTAAAACTGTCACTTAGTGACAGAGGACGTACCTGGTAAGTCACGGAAGTCCGCGTCTCCGTGCAGCTGCACGCCGCTCGGAGACTCAGGACTTCTTTGACAAAAAAAAAAAATGTTAGGCGGGCGTTAACGTGACAGCTGCGTACGAACGCGGCTGTCACTAAGGGGTTAAAAGATATTGCTTTCAAGCTGTGCAGGTCAGCATAATAGAGCACGCCGATCCTTCTTGACTGCCTAATTCTCCTCCCACCTCCCTCCCAGCTGCCCCAGGGAGCCCGCTCACACTTCCCTTCGGTGTGCTGTGAATGGATTCTATCATTATATCAAGTTCCGGTTAGCATTACACTGAGGTTGCAACCACAGTGTAATGCTAAATGGAGCTTGATATAACGAAAGAAGCTATTCACAGCACACCGAAGGGAAGTGTGAGCGGGCTCCCTGGGGCAGCTGGGAGGGAGGTGGGAGGAGAAGAGCTCTCCAGTGCACATTACACATGATAGAATATTTTATAAAGTACTTACATTACAAAATAAAAAACAGCTTTCCTATTACTATTTTATTAACAAAAGCTATGGTAAAAAAGTTAAATCCCCTTTAAGCTCCCTTATCCAGACACTAGTAATCCCTCTGTGCTCAGTGGAGAAAACGTGATCACTATCAACAGGTTACAATAAACAGAAATCCAGGCAAAATCCTATAAATTGTAAGCTCTTGCTAGAAGGGCCCACTTATCCCTCTATCTCCATGTCTTTTAATTTTGATTATAATGTATTTCTATCTATTCTTCCTCAAACCCAGAGTTGGGGAGCATGAGAACCTAAGGCTGTTTAGGACTTCACTTCCTGTTATGGAAGGAATGATGGGGAATGTGGTCCTAAACTGCGGGAGTGTCTTAAATTGAGCACCTCCAACTTTAAGTAGTCAAGTTATCAAGCCATTTCATTATGAAACAGACTGATATTAACTCTTTGAGTGCCAGAGGGGTAGGCAACGCACCGCACAGCACTGCTTTGTGTACCCCACTGACACTCAAAGGGTTAAAGTGGAACTAGCAGTCATATAAAAGTGCCCTCCAATTCATTTTACTATAGCATTAAGCATATAAATCAATTTATAATCCTTATTAGGTCCTTATTTAGAAATCTAAGATCTTCGGAGAATCAAAGGCAAACATCTTGCAGAAGAGGCTTCTGTGAGCCTGAGCTGTCTGTACCTGTGCTCCATATTGGAGATAAGAGAAATAATAATAAAAATGGCGCCTTGGTACCTTGGATCTCAGGAAGTTGTTGCACTCCTGCTCCACATTGTAGTTGACAATACGGGATACTTCTTCCTGCCAGATCTTCAGACCATAGATACTGACGTAGTCCTGAATGTACTCAAAGGATCGGTGGAAGCCATCCATGGTAGCCGCCATCTCCTTCAGCTTCGGCAAGAGCTCGCTGGGCTATGACAGAGGGAACCACAGTAAAACCGTCAGGATAGACTGTTTTGTCAGTTAACCTTTTGAGTGCCGGAGGGGTGCACAATGTATTGCTTTGCAGTGCACTGCACGCCCTCATGCACTCCAAGGGATTACTGGGAAATGTGACACGCCAGGGGCAGGCAATCTACAGCACTTCAGCTGTTTGGAACTAGAACCACTAATATCCCCAAGCAGCCAAAGGCTGGAGAGCCAAAAATTGGCTACCCTGTGCAACACAAAACAACATTTAGGGACCTTTCTAGCAACCAAATAATTAAAAAAAAAAATAAATCAGTGGGAATTTGTATTACTCCCTATAATCAAGTTGGTTTGCCCCAGAATTCTGGGGCAAACCAACTTGATTATAGGGAGTAATACAAATTCCCCAAATTCCCACTGATTTAATTTTTTTTTTAATTATTTGGGTGCTAGAGAGGTCTCTAATACATTGTGATGTGCTGGAGACCTCTGTGGAACTTAAGGCATTAAAATCCCCATTTATATCAATAGGGGTCTTTATGTGTCCTCTATGGTGCAGCTGGTTTGCCCTAGAATTCCTCCTCTTTTGTTTTGTGAATATGGCTCTTTGTATACGATACTTACTACACACGGCTTGTGTTAAAGTGGAAAGATCATCAAAATTAAACTGCCCCCCAAATCCTTATTAAAGCGGTACTTTCATGAGATTAACATAGAGCCACAAATGATAATTACATTAGCAAAATGCAGAGACTTCGTTTTATTTTCAAGAATTGCTGCATTAACGAAAAATAGAACCTTTTAAGCAGACAGGCAGAGGGAACAGCGCAGACATGTTGCAGAGCCGGCATCTCTGTTTCTGCGCTGTCCGTCCCCTTCAACTTCACGATCGGTGAGTTGAATGCCTTTGTGCTTTAAGGTAGCGGAAGCAACCTGTGTCCTCAAGTGGTAGAATTCAGGGATTACATGAGGACACAGGGCACTACTTTGTGAATTAACCACAGATTGTAGAATCCCATTCATCACCAGTAGGGGCTGATACAAATTTAGATCAAAAGAAAGTTATTATCTGTGCAGCACACGGAGATGCTCCAGCTGCTACTACATCTTAAGTAAGAGAGACTTTTAAGCTTGCGGACTTTTATGCAGGTTTTTAGTGCCCTAAAAGAATATCTGTCTGCAGTAATAATATTAATCATTTTTCTGTGGACGCTGCATATTGATAAGGGGATCACAAGTACTGAATGCTCTGCAGATTTATTACAGGGTTAATGCGGGTGCAACGTTTAAAGAGACGACATGAGAACTTATCTCTTTTACTCAGGGCGAGAGTCTCATGTTGCCATTTTCAACACGGTGACATGGTTAAAGCTGCTTCCAGTCGCACAATATTTTACATGCAACGGTTTAAAAAAGGATACCCTCTTTTATACATGCAGAGACATCAAACAAAACACGACAATAGGAATGTTCATTTGTCCCAATAGTGTAGTTGGTTTGCCTCAGAATTACATCTCTTTAGCTTTCCGAACATGGCCCTTCATTCCTACCTCCTCAGAACAGGCAGCGCTTAAAATTCTTCATGAAACAATCAGTGGTGGTGGTGGGGGGGGGTTTGGGGAACTCATAACATGATCCCCCCCAGCCCCAATGTTTATATGGAAGGGGAAAGTGTCTCCCCTCCAGAAATACTCATAGCTCATTAGAACACACAAAGCATTTCTGGAAAGTGAAAGGACACGTTCGGCTACACTTGGACACGACTGAGCTATAGACTAAAACACAGTTCCACTGCTATATCGGATTGGTGTATGAAGGACATCTGTCTGGGTATATTCCTCTGTTAAACATGAAGAGCCACGTATTGCCACAAGTACAGCTCTAGTTAAGTGGTTCTCAGAGTTAACCCTTTGAGTGCCAGAGGGGTACGCAACGCATTGCAAAGCAATGCGTTGCGTACCCCTCTGGCACTCAAAGGGTTAATCCTCGAGGACACCAACAGATCACATATTCGTTAAATCCCTGCTTAAAAGGATAGTAATGCCTGCTGTTAACAAAGTTTAATATTGTACATATTAAAAATTTAATAGATATACGCTTTTAAAGTTCTCCCCTCCTGCCCCTTTCTCAGACTTCAGCGCTCTAGCTGACATCATGAGATCCTGGTCCCGGGACCGGCCCGCGGCTCTTTAGTAGAGCCAAAATAGCGAGATCTAAAAAGAAATACTTAATTTGAACGTTCTACAAAGTGTGCCTGGTTTGCAAGCCGTTGGAGGCGTTCTGTTAGTAAGCTGGAGAGAGATCTCATTGGCAGAGATCGATATCTAGCCAATGAGCTCTCTCTCCAGCTTACTAACAGAACGCCTCTGTCATCGGAGGATGCTGGGGCAAGTGAAAGGAGCTGAGGCTGTGGGAGTGTGTTCTGCACCATACGGTGCGCGGCTGCTAACGTCATCAGGTACAAAATTCAAGTACCTTTCTGCTTCATTTAAACAGATTTTTAGGCAAAAAAAAACACTGCAATGTACAGAGGGGACACAAAGGAAGGGATACAACAATGATAATGCTGAGGTGAAAGTTCCCCTTTATAAGCGTATATCTCTCAAACTATTTATATTTTTAATATCTACAATATTATCTGGGCTTAAACTTACACTTCAGTGACTGGTGTGCCCTGAGAGTCACAGCTATTAGTAAACCCTTTGAGTGACAGAGGTGTAAATATCTCTGAACTTCAACTGTGCGTTGTACAAACCATGGCAAGAAAAGGATTAAGGTATAAATGCAATACAAGGAAGTCTATCTGTAGATGTACCTTTGCTCTCGGGTTAAAAATGAGTCCCTTATGAAGCGCCAGTGCGACCCTTCTAACCAGCTCCTTCCTTATCCCGTCCTCCAGCAGCTGCTTCGGATCCACCTGGAAAGACAGCGACACGCCTGAGAATCACTGCACACTGAGGCTGATGTACTAAGATACTGGGGCAAACCAACTACACCACAGGGGACAAAAAATATCTCCAAATGACCATTTCTTTAAATGGAGTTTTTAACCCACTGAATACATTAAAGGACTTAAAAGCCACATTTTAATCCCTTGAGTGCCAGGCAGGTATCCAACGCATTGCATTCCTCCCTGGCACTCGAAGGGTTAAATAAATGGGATTTGTTTAACCCTTTGGGTACCAGAGGGGTACGGAATGCATTGCAAAGCAAAGCGTTTCGTACCCCTCTGGCACTCAAAAGGTTAACTCTTCTGCTACAGTGCATTTGGTTTGCTTCAGAAATCCCCACTTTGGTTTGGTCACATGGACCACTCTACTCATCCTTATGGATCCTGAAACACAGGTAAAGCAAGGGCTGCATGCACAAAGTAAAAGTGGAGGGATTCTGGAGCAAACACAAATTCCCATGGATTAACATGGGGCTGTTAGTTTAACCCAATGAACTGCTCCATAATACATTAAAAGGGATTAAAATCCACATTCAGATTCAAAGGGAAATTCTCTTTTGTCCCCTATAGTGCAGTTGGATTGCGCCAGAATAAATCCACTTTCTTTGAACATATAGCCCTAAATGTTATTAAGCACTGCACATCCCTCTGGTCCTTAAGGGGTTAAACTAAAAGTAGAAACACATACATACATTGTGGGTGGAACGTCAGATTTATCAGACATTACAGGAACAAAAATGCTAAAATACAAGTTATTCTTCTATAAGAGTACTACTTATCAATAAATCCTTTCCTTTTAGTCCATGGGGATGACATTCCCTTTAAGAAAAAGAAAAAAAAACCTCTGGAGGAGATAGTCTCCATCTCACATACCTCCAAAGTGTCCTTCTTTAGGAGGGACAGTACCTCTTTGGGACCCAAATCCCTCTGTCCTTCTTTCCTACCCTGGTGTCCCTGTGTTTAGGAAATCAGATCGTGTGGTGTGTATATAAGTGTATCACATTGCTCACATTAATGTTTATTTCAGTGTCAGTACAGATGTTTATAAATTAGTCTGTGTAAATAAAACACTTTGGTCTTGCTCTAAATCATCTATTCAACTACACAAAGAGGTGGCCATAGGTCATGAAATTACCTAAAAATTTTCAGTAATGCCTCTCCACCAGCCACATCCCCAGCAACATCACCTAAAATATTGGTAGGCATGTTCTCAGCCCTGCTTAACACTTGCCTAGCTCCACCAACAGTCACTTTACGTTTACCAAAGCCAGACCAAGGCCAAAGAAAAAATATAAAAGGACAGAGAAGAAGCCGCCGTTCCTGGGAAGCTAAGAAATGTCAGGGCACCCCTGTCAAAGAAAGGACAGGAATTTTTTTGGAAGGGATGCCTGTGTCCCCGATGAACTATGAGAAAAGGATTCATCAGTGACTAGTATAAAAAATCCCTTTTCTCTTTCACCTACTGGGGAACACAGGGACATATCAACACTGTCTCACCCCAAAAATCCTCTCCACTCAAAAATAATACCAGGGAGGAAAAGAAAATTCTCATAACGAATGCAAAGGCCAAAGCACAGCAACCTGGGTCAACAGTTATTGTAACAAATACACAAGGAAACAGACTGGAAAAAGTCTAAATAAGACATGAGAAAGAAAGGTTACTCAGTTGGATACCACAGCCTATAGCACTTCTATCCCAAAACTTGACTCAGAGGCAGAACACTGACTGTTTAGTGGTTACAGAGATGTCCATGTGGTGGTGTTGCACAGTTGCTGCACTGAAGCTGGGTTCCTGAATGTTGATGACTCAGGCTCTAATGGAGTGAGCAGTGACACAAAAGGGAACTGGCTTCGTACGTAGAGGGCTTGTCATATGGTGGACTTAATTCAAGAAGATAAAGTTGTCTTAGAGGCTGCCTGACCATGTCCAGAATGACAAAAAAAAGGAGTGTTGGTCTGGTTAAAAGACAGTCTACTGCACATAGTGCATGACACACTGAATGACATTGGTCATATGCAGTTTCTGATCTTTCTGATTTGCAAGTCCAGGGAAAAGAGAAGGGACAACAATCTCTTGATTCAGGTTAAATCTGACCCAACATCAGTTTCAGCAAACACACATGCAATTCTGCCATAACAATATAGCCATCAGGAGAATTGTTTAAGTTGAGCTAGTGGTTGGCCACTGCATCAAGGGGTTAGCAAGGTTACATATAAAAAAAAATTAAAATAAGATGGGGAAAAGTGATGATCCATACACTGATCAAAATAAAGCAACTAGGTACTGTGATACATTTTAGAAGAAGCTGAATTTCCAGCCTTAAGAATGGTTGAGATGACCACATTGGAGAAGTCCTTACATCTCAAGATGCTGGCGTGCAGGGCCATGCAGTCAGAGCTAGTTTTTCTAGATCTGCATGATGCAAGGGACCTTGGGAAAGTACATTCAGTTGCCACGGACCACAGACAACAAGAATAAGTGTCTGTGTACCAAACTTTCCTAGAGGAGGCCAGAGAATGACATGATACTTGTCCATCCTGATTTTGTAGCTTATCCTGGGAACCAGAAGAAAAGGAGGAAACATGAAACTGAACTGACAGGGTATCATCATACCATTTATGTCCATTGCCAGAGGTTCTCTTGTTCTTGTGCAAAAGTTTTGCACCTTGCGATTTTTTTTAGACACCCAGAAATCCACTTTTGGTCGTCCCCATTTGACCATTGTGGCATTGAAGCTTGATTGGTTGAGATCCCAATCCGGCAGATTTAACCAGGAGTCTGAGGAAGTCTGCTTCCACTTTGTCTACTCTGGTGTTCTAAATTGCAGAGACTACTTGAATGTGCAACTCTACCCATAGAAGTGTCATCTGAAGTCCCTCTCAGACTGCCTTGTTTCTTGTGCATCCAAAACTGCATGTGTATACCACCACGAGGTGTTCTCTGACTGAACGTCAATTGGGTCATCTGCTCATGAGTAAGAAAGACTGCAAAAGACTTCTTTCATTTAAAAATATTCTTGCAATGATGGTTAGTCTCCTCACTGTTAGAGACATGCTAAGTGTCAAGGACTGCTTTAATAAGTCCTTTCACAGAGTCCCTGGGAATGTTCCCCTATATGTCCAAACAGCTGAATGCATACCATGGAGAACATGAATAGGATTCCCTGAACAGAGATACCTCTGAATTGTGGGTGGATATGTACAACAGAGAAGGGACAGAGCGGTCTATGCCAGAGCTGCCCATCAAATCCCAATGTGGTGTGGATCCAGTGTATGTGTGTGTAGTGAAGGTCCCCAAATGTGTTAAGAATCCCTTCCATTCAACAGCCTCTCTATAAATTCTAATACAGGGAGCCAATGGTGGAGCTGAACCCAAGTGGGACAGAGGAATTGTATAGAAGAAAGGCGCTGAAGTGTCTCCTGATCCTTCCCCAGATCTACGTAAAAGAAAAAAAATATGTGAGGTTTCCTAGGATGAGATCCCACAAATCCCATAATGGACTAAGAGAAAAATCCCCCTCTCTCTTGCTTTCAATGGGGATGTCCCAAAAACACTGGGATCAAAAGAAAACTGATTAAACAACAGTGGTTTGCAGCATAATAAAGGATAATAATGAATCACTGATTTGAAGAGAGCAGCCCTATACCTACCCATGAGAAAAGAGGGAGTAGTTATTGCTTTTATTTTTGTTAAAGGGCTAGTAATACTTCGTTTTATCTTTATTTTATTTTGTAGGCATTAAAAAAACATGAAGAACGATATATGTCTTATCTCTAAACCTTTATGGTTTAAGAGATATTCACAAGCAAAGTATCCCCCCCCCCTGTTCAGCCAGATCAGAACGGAGATGCCCAGGTAGACTGCAGAGAGGGACAATCTTCAATTAAGATAAGGGGAAAAAGCTGAAAAACTTGTCAAGGGGGGAAGGGCTTTCATTGTTTTCATACAAAGAAAATTGTCCCCTTCTGTTATCTGTCTGGTCTTACAACCAGATTCACATCTGAGAAGAGATGGCTTACACTAGGTAAAAGGGGCGGGAGGGGGATACTTTGCTTGTGAATATCTCTTAAACCATAAAGGTTTGAGATATAAGACTTATATCGTTCATGTTTTTTAATGCCTACAAAATAAACTAAAGATAAAACGAAGTATTACTATCCCTTTAAGTGTCCTGCCACCTAGTGGAGAAACATTTATCCCATGGTCCCTTTGTGCCCCTCTGGAGACAAGAGAAAGCATCTATTTGTTTTATATTTACAGAGACTTTTTAATTTGTACAGTACACATTATGCTATTCATTAAGTGGTCATTGTGATGAGGATGATAAGATGCTCTTACCTTGATTATACCAACAAGTGTTGTCTTCATCATTAGAATTCCTTCAGTAAAAATGGAAATGGCATTGGTCAGCTTGGCAACCTAACAGAACAAACAAAATGTGCTATTACAGTAGATTTAAAACTCTGTTAGACCAGTAACAGACAGGTTAGGTAAATGAATGAGTCCACCTGATCTGATATACAGAGGACATGAATCAACACTGGTCTTACAGGAAGTGCTGAGTTTCCATTTTCACTTCATATACTGATCGTTGTGTTCAATATTTACTAAACCTTGACAAAAAAAAATCACTGTGGGCTCAGATAATAGAAGCAGATATATGAAATGGAGCCGCACTCATGCACAAACCAGTAACACTGTAGAGGAGAAAAAAAAAATTCCCATTTTAACTCTATGAATGCCAGAGGGGTACTCAACGCATTGCTTCACAATGCATTGTGCACCCATCTGGCACTCAAAGGGTTAATCAATAAGAATTTTAATTTGCCCCCTAAGGTTTAGTTTGATCCATAATAGCAAATCTTTTGCACCTGGAACAATGGGGTAGATGTATAAAACTGGAGTTACAAAGAAAGTGTCTGTAAACGTGTCTCAAAGTGACACAACTTTATGTATAAACATCTAACGACATTTTCTCTAGTAGTAACTCCAGTTAGTTGACTTTTTTGGAGTAGAAATGGTCTTGTCCAAATAAGAATTGTATCCCAATGTATTTATAAAGAAATTCGCTAATTGTGCCAAAAATAAAGCCAGTTTTAGGGATTAAATCATAACGTCAGG
Organism: Rhinophrynus dorsalis; assembly: GCA_037306005.1. Classification (NCBI taxonomy): domain Eukaryota; kingdom Metazoa; phylum Chordata; class Amphibia; order Anura; family Rhinophrynidae; genus Rhinophrynus; species Rhinophrynus dorsalis. The sequence continues at coordinate 41,516,754 of CM074723.1, read as the reverse complement.
TAAAATCTGTTCTTATTGGAAGTTATATAATACCACTATGTGGCGAATATATATTTGCAGGTGCGAATATTCGCACAATATTCTCAGATAGACATATTTATACACATGACTTTATTTCTTTATAAATATGACCAGGCGTTGTGAATTTTAACGTCAATTCTTAAGAATACATTAAGCAGGCTTTTTATACATCCCCCCATTGTCCCTAGCACTCAAACCAGGACCTCACTCATCAAACTAGAACAGTAACAGAATATAGTTACTTAGTAAATTAGGTTGAAAAAATACATGCTTCCATCAAGTCCAACTTTTGCCTCATAACCCATAAAAATTAGAATTATGTAGCCTTCATCCTACCAGATGAGTATTAGACTATTTACAGGAACTTTGGGGGAGATTTATAAAAGTAGCGTTTATAAAAGAATGTATAAAGAAATGTTACTATTTGCAACAATTCTACAACAGAATTTTCTCCAGAATCTTAACGCCAGGTATAAGCTGTCCTTAAGTATTCCAGGCATTATCAGAGTAAGTACGCCATATTTATAAAAATGCCTTAAAGCATATAAATCTGCCCTGACGTTATCTCCAGTTTCTATGACTTAAAGGGATAGTAATGTTTCTATTAAAGTGCAGCTTCGAGTCTTTATGTTTTTTTTTTAACATGTAGCGCTATATTTAATTACTTACAGTGTTGTAGTTTAAAAGCTATTCAAGCTGAAAGGATCCCCCTCCCTCCCCTTCTGGCCGCCTCTCCTTAGATATTGAATCTGGTCGTGGGACCTGACGGATGCAGCGAGGGACAGTCTTCATTCAGTAAATATAAGGAAAACTCTGGCCTCCCCTTGACGAAGGAAGGCAGGATTTTCATTTTGCTTACTGAAGATTGTCCCTCGCCGCTCTCCATCAGGACCACACTTAGAGGAAAGCATGATGCAGGAAAGGGGGTGGGAGGAGGATCCTTTCAGCTTGAAGAGCATGATCTACAAATCTGTATGTAATTAAATATAGAGCTAGATGTTAAAAACCATATAAAGAAGACTTGGAGCTGCACTTAAAAAATATTACTATCCCTTTAAGGACAGTTTGTTAACCCCTTAAGGAATTCCAATCGCGCATGCGGCCGTCACTTAAGGACCACGGATCATTGTTTTTTTTTTTTTTTTGTGGAATCAGCTTCTGGCCTCCCCAAACGGCGTGCAGCTGCACGGGGAGCCCGGAATTCCATGACGGTCCAGGACCATCAGGAGTCCTTAACGGGAAACAACCAATGACGGTCCTAGACCGTCATGGGTTGTTAAGCGGGTTAAAAAGTACTAAGAACGTTTTATTTAAAAAAAATCCCCCCCTTTCTAATACACATAATAACCAATAGTTCTCAACCAGGGAACTGTAGCACTGGTGTGCAGAGGACATCCTCTTAGGTGAATGCCGAATTTCAACTCTATGTTTATGGAAATAGACAAAATGGGGGAGATTTATAAAAACTATTCTTAGTTATTTTGAATGAATGCTCATCAAATTATATCAAATGGTGGTAAAGTTAGGCATTATTTATACATTAGTAAGGGCAGTAATATAAAATATGGCATTATTCAAAGACTTAATCAATTAATTAACGCCTACAGTTCTCAAACGGGATCTCTCACATAGATATAAGTAATGCTCATTAGTTAGAGCATTTAGGGAAACGTTCATTTAAAAAAAAAAAAATTATCTGCACAAAAATTTAAAAAGTGCCTGGCAGCCTACTTCCGGCTTGCCGAAGCTTGCCGAACTGCCTCTGCTCCCCTCCCTCCTCCGATGATGGAGGCTGTCTGTCTCTAAGCTGGAGCAATCTCATTGGCTAGATATCGATCTCTGCCAATGAGATCGCTCCAGCTTAGAGAAAGAAAGCCTCCGTCATCGGAGGATGCTGGGTAGTGGGACGGGAGCAGAGGCAGTACTGCAAGACGGAAGTAGGCTGCCGGGCACTTTTTTAAACATTAATTTTTGTGCAGATATATATATATATATATATTTTTTTAAATGAACAACGTTTTAAATGTTTTCACTAAATGCTCTTACTAATGAGCATTACTTATATCTATGTGAGAGATTCCTTTAAGAACAGATTACACTTGGAGTTACTATACAGGCAAAAACGTTGTTGCTAATATATCACATTTAGTGAAATTTCTAGAAAAATTGCGTGAGCCGCAGTTTTCGCCTGCACTAACTTCACTCCACCAGAAACACAACTGCACTGTGTTAAGACTTTCAAAACAGGTGTTAATTTCTTTTTAATGCTGAGCTTAGGTTTAATGCTAGAATTACGGCACATTTTTCATTACTTTAAATCCCCCCCCCCAATATGTTTGTTTTTTGTTATTCTTAGAGACTTGAAAAGAACTACTGCTCAAACTTAAAGGGATAGTAATGTTTCACAAAAAAGCAGCTCCGATAGTATTGAAATAACTGCCCAAATACTGTCAGAGTTGTAGTTCAAGAGTAATTGAATGATAAAGTATCGCCCTCACCTCAGAGCAGCAAGACTGTCCGGATGGATCGCAGAGAGGGACAATCTTCAGCAAGCATAAGGGAAAACCTGAAAAACCTGTCAAGGGGGGCAGTGTTCCTTATGCTCACAGTAAGAAGATTGTCCCTTTCTGCGACCTGTCTGGTCAAGGGACCAGATTCCACATCTGAGGGGAGGAGCTTACACTAGGTAAAATGAGCGGAGGGGATACTTTATCATTCAATTACTCTTGAACTACAACTCTGACAGTATTGAAATAACACTCTACGTGGAACAAATACTATGAAGATTAATTGCAGCTGCTTTTTTTTTTGAGAAACATTACTATCCTTTTAATTCCATGCATATTATCTCCCATAAAAGGTATGTAGTAAGTGCCTGTTCCTCACCTCATATCTAGCTCCGAGCTGAGCATAATCTCTCAGTTTATCTTTGTCCAAACGAGTTGGGACTTCAATAATATCATGCGTCTGAAGTTTGATAATCTTCGCCAAGGAAGTAAACATGCTTTCTGGGATGATCTGCAGCACCTAAACACAATATCATAAAAATAAAGGGATATTTGGCACACTAAACATTTTAAATAACTAACATTTTTAAGGGAAACAAAGCTGGGCTTTCCCAAATAAGTAAACTAAGTTATCACACTGCTGTGATGTGGTTCATTGAAAAGTTATTACAACTCAAACCAGACTACAAAATGCATTTTTCTGAATTGTTTGGACAACTTTTGGCAATCAACTGTAGTTTGTCATAAAAAGTAACAGAAACAGCGCAAGCTAGTGGAGACTTTTCATAAACAATATTTTGATTACAATAAAGCAGATAAATAAAAATGGATAGAACAATGTAATAAAGTTTGAATGATGCATTTCCCAGTATTGGAAAAACCACATTTTACTCCAAAGGAAAAGCAAAATAACTTTTATATATGTTAGAATTAACTTGGAACTTGATAAAAAAAAAATCTTAACACCCAAAGGTATGTGCAAAGCACTACTAAGCAATACCTTGCACATCCCTTGATCCTTAAAGGGACAGTAATGTCCCATAAAAAATGTTAGTTTTGTAGTTTCAGATTACGATGTTTAAAGAAGAAGCTTCGGTGGGCAACTCCTGAGAAAAGAACCTTCAGCCAAGATTTTCCCCCCAGGGCTTAAGGTCCACAAAAAGCACCTGGTTACTGAGCTAGCCACATCTAAGGGCATTGTCAGTTATGGTAATACGCTTAATGGTGGTATTCCATTTCTAACAGAAAAATAAAAAACTTCTAAAGCTATAGCAGAACTGTTCTCTTGCCTGTGTTATCTTCACCAAGGAACAAATCTTTCTGGAGCTGCAGCCAAGGAGGGAAGGTAGGCTCCACCCCGTGCATACAATTCTAGAATTGTTCCTGCCTACTTAAAGGGGAGGATCGCCTACCCAGAGTTACCAGTAACCTGTATTGGACGACACAGAAAGTGATACTTTTAAGACAGTGGGTAACTGCCTTGATTCTTACCTTTCGGACATAAGAAACCAGCTCTCCAGAATAGTACTGAGACACGCTGAGGAGGTCAGGGCTGTTTGCTTGGTTAATACGTAGCAAGGGCAAGTCAAGAGCAGAGGCCAACTTCAAGGACAAAGAAGAAGAGAGGTAGATATCATTATAATGACCGTTCTCAGACTTTTTGCAATGATTTGCCCATTTGGCTGCATGTGAAATCCCAGTGGAAACAATAAAACTCTAACTCAGGGGTTGGTCAACTGTCGGACCTCTACCATTTGGAGACTAGAACTCCCATCATCTCGTAACCTCCTGACTAAAACAAGGGCACTCTCATTACTGGGAGGCGTTTTATTCAAAAGTTATTATAGCTCAAACTTTTTTTTTTTAGCAATATCTCAATGGCATGAAGTTGTATAGTGGCGAGGTTGCTACATCTTCCTATAGACAGCTGTGGTCAGTTGATCATAAACCTCCATGGGATGGTGTAGCAACAGTGCCACAGTAAGCAGTGGGAGGTACTCTGCTTTTTTCAGGAGCATAAACCCTACAATATATTGCTTATATTTTAACTCTTTGTGTACCTGAGAGGTAGCCAACACAGGAACTCAAATGGTTAGGTGTTACCAAGTCTTTAAAGTGATAGTCAACTTCCTTTTTCACTTTATATATTCTGCAAATGCATAATGTGTAGTCATATTGCCTTTACATTTTATTATTATTATTTTTTTTTTTTTTTTTAAACACATGTCTCTGACAGTGAGCTCCCTGAATGTTTGTCACCAGAGAGTTTCCTGTCAAGATTGTGAAAGCAGGGATAGCGATACTATGTTGCATTATTCCTGCAGAAGGAAAAAGCCTGCCTCATCTACAGCATACAGAACACTCAGCACTGCTGGGATAATGTTATATTGTATCCCTATTACTGCTTTCACCGTCCCTGACAGTAAGCTTTCTGAATGTCTGTTTCTAGAGAGCTTTCAGTCAGGTACATTAAAGAGTAAAAAATAGGTGAAGATGGAAAAATTAATAGAAAGTAAACTCAAATTGACCTAACATATTGGGTATTTGCAGAATATGGAAAGTCAAAAAGGAAGCGGTCACTCACACCCCTTGACTGTACGATTTCACCACTGCATTGCTTAACAATGGATTAGATAAGAGAGAAAGCGAGCACCCAAGAGATTATAACTATCAACATCAAATGGAACGGAATGCTGTATTTCATACAGATTTACATTTTATTTTCTAGTGTTAACCCTTTGAGAGCCAGAGGGGTACAGAATGCACTGCTTTGCCTCTCTGGCACTCAAATGGTTAATGGTACACAGTGTCCAGACGTCCGGCCCTTTGTTCAAAAGAACAATTCTAGGGCAAACCTACTGCTCCACAGGGGGGACACTTCACCACACTCTAACCACTTTAGTGCTACAGAGCTCGCCAGTGCATTGCAAAAGGAATTAAAGTGTTAGAAACAGCATTTAAAATAACAGGAATTTGGGAATTATGGTGCAGTTGGTTTTCCCTAGAATGACTCCTTTTTGCTTGTGGAGAGATCAGAAGCCCAAGAGAGTATTTGCTCGACACGTGCTCACCTTAAGGAATGTAGCTCTCAGCTTGGTGACCATAGAGGGGTTGGCTCGGATACTCTCTTGCATAATTGATGTAAAACTTTATTAAAAAAAACACAAAGAGGACAAAGTCAAATGCAGTGTGGGAACCCTCAACTCCACTTTTAACCCCTTAGATGCTAGCAATGCTTCTAACACTGTTTTAGCGACAGCTCTACCATACAAGGGGTTGAAGAGTTTTTCAGGAGGTGAAGTTTATTTAGGAAGAGGTTAAAGAGACGTTTAGTTTTTATTTAGATTTAGTATCTTCTACAGTTTTGAGATGTGAAGAAATTGGAATTAGGAATGGAAGTAGGAATTATCTCTTTCCGGTTTTAAATTGTATTATTTAAAATATATTGTATTTTATATCATATTGTAAATCAGGGGTTCTCAACAAGACAGACGTGGGCTGGATATATTTATGGACATTGTTATGTAATTGTGTGTGCGTGCTTTTGCTAAGCACTATATTATATATATTGATCAATATATTTATTTGCACATCTTTGATATTCAGTATTGTGTGTGTGTGTGATTATTTTTTAATGCACCCTTGACAAACAGCCTATATGTTGTTAGGGGTTCCCTGATGTTTCCAGAAAGTGTGTTAGGGATGTCTTGAGCTAAAAAACAAGATTGGAGGACCACTGTTCTACAGATTATATTGCCTGATGTCTTCAAATTTAGTTCATGTTGCATCAAAATATTGCACATACATACTTCCTTCCCATAGAGACACATGGTAAAACTCTTCTGAGGAGCAAAGCAACATTAAACTCATATCAGTCTGTGAATATCAGAATGGACTGGAGGGGTGTATGGTTGTTTTCTGACCATTGTCTTACCACCTCCATCTTGTCTGTGTGAGTGCTTTTGTTTGTGTGTATGTGATTTCACTCTTATTTTGCAGACAGTGTCCTCAGATCAACACCCAGTATAGCTTGCACTTACATTTTACATTAACAGTAAGAAAAACAATTTGTTCTGAGAGGTAGTTTTGTACAGCTTCTTTGTTTTGCTTTCAAAAGGTTAAAGCGAAACTTTCACATGATTAACCCTTTGAGTGCCAGAGGGGTACGCAACGCATTGCTCTGCAATGCGTTGCGTACCCCTCTGGCACTCAAAGGGTTAAAATAGTTCAGCAGAACATAATTAAATTAGCGATATAGACAGATTTATGTTTCAAAATAAAACAAATTGCTTTATTATTATTATTCATTATTTCAAAATAAAACAAAATGCTGCAATAACAAAAAAAATGTCACCTTTTAACCAGGCAGGCACCAGCAGAGATCTTACAGGAAGCGCTATCTACGCCTGCGCTGTCAGTCCCTTCCTGTACCACATGGTACAGTGGCAGTCAACCACCAATCGTGGAGTTGAAGGGGACGGACAGCGCAGACGCAGAGATGCCGGCTCTGCAAGACGTCTGTGCTGTTCCCTAGTGCCTGACTAGTTAAAAGGTAATTTTTTCGTTATTGCAGTATTTTGTTTTATTTTGAAACATAAATCTGTCTATAGTGCTAATGTAACTATGCTTTGTGGAGCTATCTGAATCAAGTGAAAGTTCTGCTTTAAGGACTAGGGCATAGTTTTTATCCTAAAACAATAACAAACGTTTATTGTATAATCTGCCTAGTAACCAATGCTGTCTATTGAAGTGCCATGTTGTAGATAAGCTCTGACAAGGGCCTTCCCTTTTCAGAGTCATTACTGACTTTCCTTGCTGATCACAAGTATACGTTTAAAAAATGTCTCTATATATCAAACCTGTGTCAACTTCGTGCCTGTGTGTGAAGAAGCTGACGTTCACAAACGATTCTCAACCTCTCTATGATCTCTTGAGCTAGACACTAAAACTACATCCACACCATCCCAAAATGAAGCTCTAGCAGGGATACCGGGCAAAGTAGAAGGAATGTAACCTGTCAATCAGCTGCCAGGCATAGGAGAGGTCCCCAACAATTTGCATGGTGATCAGAACTTCTTCTTTGATATTAATAGTCCGGATCATCTGATGCAGGAACCTGCGAGTATCTGCAAGGAACTGGCACACCTGAAGGTTGGTCTCCAGCTGGTGGAATTCTTGGACCTGAACAGATGCAGACACACCAGTCATTTGACCTCTTGGATGCCGAAGATGTTGTCAACACATGTCAAAGTTATGCAGAGATTCATGATCTTCAAGATCAAAGAAATCCTCACAGTTTGTAAAAGTGTCCTCAGAATCTGTGCTGTGTCATTAAAAACAGTTTATTTGTATCAATATAAAACAAACATGCTGGTTTTAATGAGGTCTATAAACCATCTTGTGTTTCTTCCTCAAAAAAAGAACTTAATCACAGACTGGAGCAGGTTTCTTTGACCTAGTCTTTTAACTGAAATGGTGGCATTCCTTTTACCAGGAGCGCAAGTAGAAGTTTCTAGAACTGGCTGGAAGACACCAGGGGGGCTATGCACTAAGGTGTGATAAAGAGGCAATAACGTGGAGATAACTTTTCCAGTGATATCACTCCTTCAGGTCCTAGGTTATTCTATGGAGCCTATGCATTAAGATTTCTGTCACTTGAGAAATCTTAGTAGCGGTACATAGGCTTCATAGAATAACATAGGAATTGGAGATGATGGAGATGATATCGCTGGAGAAGTCATCTTCTCTTTATCAAAGACTAGTTTTAAAGCCCATATACACGGGCCAACACTGGCGGCGCTGCAGTCATGCGTAGTACTGACTGCCCGAATGTGCCGGAGCTGATGCAGGGCAGGGCGCTCCAAATTACGCGGTCCCAGGAAGGTGCGCAGAGAGGACTCCAGTCTGAATTCGGAGCCCCCCGCTCCATATCAGCCGTGGCACGGACAGTCTCTACTGCGTATGACGGCTTCTGACAAACATCCTAGCGAATTATAATATAGGATTAGTGTATCACTCCCCCCACCCCCAAAGCGGCGAGTTGATTTTCACTTACCAATATGGATGTTTAGATTATGGCTATGAGAGAGACATTTTATTCAACGGTCACTTTGTATTATAGATATTCTGTTTTGAAGTGCCTATCTTGTTTTATTTCAGGGCCAGATTAGTCATGTCAGAAGGTCACCAATGGCCCCCAGGCCTTAGATTGGATGTTCCTAATCTTCAGTATACATTTTTAATATATTAGAATCCCTGGCAATAAAGTAAAATAGTCCTGCAGCAGTGACAGGCAACCAGCTTCTCCCTAAGGACTGCATATGTAGTCAATGAGTCTAACAAAAGGGATTCATACTAGGTGGAACCATTGTTTTGACCCACGAGTGGGCAAAGGGTTAAAATTCTCCTTAGTAGGAAGAGTAGGAGACATGTGCTGCCAGCTGCCTGCCACTGTTCAAGAGGAATGGCTTGTACCACGTACCTCTTCTAGGGCCTGTATGAGTTGTACAGTTTTTCTTCCTGCGGCAGTCGAGTCATCATAATTTAAGGAGTGAATTTGCTTGGAAATCTCTCTGAACCAGGCCTGGAGATGCTCTGTGGGTGAGAAACACAAGCATGTGTTAGACTAGGGATGATCAACCTTCTATGATGCAATGCTGTTTTACTACAAATCCCATCATCCTCAGCTAGCAATGACTGGCTGAAGATGATGGGGATTGTAGAGGAAGAGGAGGGTGAAGGAGGAGGGAGAAAGAGGAGGAGGGAGAAGGAGTAGGAAAACTAATTGTACAAGGGGAGGAGAGGGAGAGAATGAGTGTGTGTTTCTCCCTCTCTGTCTCTCCTTGGAAATTATAGGACAGAGGACCTTCTCTTCCAACAATCAGAAGAAATATCCAGCTGTAGAAACCATTTTTGATTCTATCCATTTTTATGAATCACGTTGTTCAAATGTGCATATCCTGGCTTTATAAATTGTGAAAACATCCTCAGATCTCATACCATTTTTCTCCACCCTAGTGAGAGGTTTCACTCCTGAGAAGACATCTGCGAGCTCGGTCATTCGTTCAGAACCTTCCTTCTTGTAGCTCTCCCATTTCGCTTGCTTTTCTGACAGCATCTGCTTGAACATCTGAAAGAAAGTGACAGTACAGTCTGAGATGTGACGATCTGCAGGAACATTTAAACACTTGGATCCTCATGCACAGAGGAGCAATTCTGGAATTAACTACATTGTAGGGGAGACATAAAATACCCCAAAACGTTTATAAATTTAAATGGTGCCTTTAACCCCTCGCATGCTAGAGAGATGTCCATTGCATTGCTTTGCAATGTGTTGGAGTCCTCTATAGAATTCAAGAATGTAAAAGTCCCATTTAAATCAAAATTAATTTTTATTTGTCCCCTATGACAAAGTTGGATTGCATCAGGAGACATCACAAGTAACCAGGGGCTTAGCATGAACCCTTAGGACAAGAACAGGCGAAACTGACCACCCAACTGTTGTTGGACTAGAATTTTTGGCCGAGGACGATGGGAGTTTTATTCCAACAACAGCTGAAGGGCCAACTGTCACTCATACTAAACTCAGGTGAAACATTTACTTGTGTTGCCAATCTCTGGCCGAGTGAACATATACTCCAAAGACTGGACCAATTCAGAGGCAAACCAACCGCACCATAACTGCACAAACTGCCTCTGATTAGATACTGGCTTTTAACACTTTGAATGCTAGATGTCTGGAAAGCTTTCGTAAAATTTGATTTGATTTGACCCATTAGCGCCATTTTTCTTATATATTATATATATATACTGTATAAATTTAGTATAATATAATTATACAGTTACATACTCAAAGGAAAAATGGGCAGCACCCATGAGTCTTTAAGATGGAAAACATGGCAATTTATTGTTTATTTCAGTCCAATTAGGACGTCTTGATAAAGATCCAATTTGGACCAAAAAAGTTGAGCAACAATAAAATTCCCATTTTTGACCAACTCAGGTGCTCAAGATTGATGAGACAGTGCACCTGGGCATTTTCGCATTGCTTTTGGAGTGAGTGTTTCCACCTCCCTCACTACAGAACTAATATTAATATATATCTATGTCCACACTCACAATAAGCAGACTCACCTCCTTCAAAATGAACTCGAACTGTGCTGTGTCCAGCAGTAACTGAAACAAAACCTTGGAGTTGTACTTGGAATCTGTCAGGACTTGTTCCTTCACTTGGCGAAGACGTTTGTTGTTTGGGTCATAGGCTATAGGAAAACAATATTGGAATAAGCAGTCATCTTGTAAGGCATGGATGGACAAGTGTGGACATCAAGATTGTGTTGGTCTATAATTCCTATCGTCCTTAGCCTATGCAGGTGATGACTTACAAATTATTGCTTTAAATACCCAATATATGGACATTTTTATGGCGACTAACATGAATACAAAAGTGAACTGCCACTACTCCCACCCCTAGCAGCAGTACTGGTCAACAGGAATCTAGGTCCACCATCTGCACACGCTGAAGCCGTCTGTTCCTATTGGCTTTGCTGGTGGTTGTGACATAACAGCAGCCAATAGGAATCATCAGGTGCCTCCCAAAACCAGTTTTGGGGAGGAGAAGATCAAACAGGACCTGTACACGTTATAGATATACACACGCACGCGAACATGTACGCGCACGCACACACAAAGGAAGCACAGCGTTGCCTGTGTATTAAAGATGTGTTGACTTGTATGTATAGATGACAAACTTTTTTTTTTTTTTTAATGGTTCCCACTGTTACCCTGGCGGTAACAGAAGCAAATCCACAGCGTGTCACACCTCAAAATGAGTCAGAAGAACCAATAAAGGGGTACGCTGTCTCAGCTACAGTTAAGTTTTTCTGCAAAGATGTAGACTAAGTGATACATCAGTGTCATCAAATGTAGTCTTTTTTTTTTTTGGGGGGGGGGCGAGTTAATATGGTCAATGGGAGCAGGTAGCATAACATGAACACTGATGCAATAGGAGTCTTCAGCAGTGATTTTATTCTCTATTCCCCCACATTATGTATGCTCTTTAATCGGTATGGAACAATAGATAAAGTAGAGGATAGAAAATAAAATTGTCATGAAGGTTTCTAGTGCTACTGAAAAGAAGTCCAAAAGACAGAGACTGAAATGTTTTTTTTCTGTCTCCTATCAGAGACAGACCCCATAGTGCATGTCAATAAAGTGATTTGTGGAGGTTTATATTGTCCATGGTTGTGGTGCTAATGAGCAGAATGTTTCTTGTGAGCAGAAAAGGAGCATGGTTGAAGTTAGCACACTGAACCTGGAATTACAATAAAGCTGTGGAAGGGGTCTGTCTTTCTGCTGCTGTTACTAGTCACAGGAGGTAAATGGATAGTGACAGAACAGGCGTAGTGGTGTAAGACTGGATGGGAGGGGCCTAAGAACAAGTGGAGTATCTCCTACCCTCCCTTTCACCGCTCCATCTTTCCCGAATGCATCTATTATTTGAAACTCTGCACTTGGTCATCTTAAGTAGACTCATGCACCCTGCACTTGCTTGGTCATCTTAAGTAGGCTCATGCACCCTGCACTTCCTTGGTCATCTTTAGTAGGCTCATGCACCCTGCACTTCCTTGGTCATCTTTAGTAGGCTCATGCACCCTGCACTTGGTCATCTTAAGTAGGCTCATGCACCCTGCACTTGCTTGGTCATCTTAAGTAGACTCGTGCACTCTGCACTTGCTTGGTCATCTTAAGTAGGCTCGTGCATTCTGCACTTGGTCATCTTAAGTAGGCTCATGCACCCTGCACTTGGTCATCTTAAGTAGGCTCATGCACCCTGCACTTGGTCATCCTAGGTAGGCTCATGCACCCTGCACTTGGTCATCTTAAGTAGGCTCATGCACCCTGCACTTGCTTGGTCATCTTAAGTAGACTCGTGCACTCTGCACCTGGTCATCTTAAGTAGGCTCGTGCACTCTGCACTTGGTCATCTTAAGTAGGCTCATGCACCCTGCACTTGGTCATCTTAAGTAGGCTCATGCATTCTGCTTGTTTTGGCTACTGTCATGTCTGCTCCATGAGCATGACATTCAGAGCTGACTGAAGAGGTAATCTAAGATAGAAATAAAAGTTCCCTTTCAATTAAGTGGGGATTTTAGCCTCTTGAATGCTAAAGAGGTCCTCAACGCATTGTTAAACCTCTTCAACGTTCAAGAGATACAAAGCACCATTTACATGTTATCTGTTTTCCATAGCGCAGTTGGGTTGCCCAAGAATCAGTCCTGTTTTCTGAACATAAAGCCCATGGGCTTACCAGAGTCCGCAGTGTGGAGCATCAGCCAGCGGATGGCGACATTGCAGTCACGCAGGCAGTTTAGCAGCTTAGGGATATTGTCCAACACAAACTCTTCTCTGAGGAAGCCCTCCTTAAGAAACTGCTGTACCTGAGGGTGCAGGCGCTCAATGATCGATGCGTATCTGCTCGCCTGATTAGGAGACAAACTGGTGTGAATACACTTACCTAACCTTCCTGTACCAGAAGGCATGTTATGGCCAATTCCAGGTAACCTTAATTTAGTGACATCTGCACTGCATACGTACACCCACCTTCCTTGTGTTTTAATGTTAGCTATTTAATGTTAACTATTTGAGTGCCATGGAGGTATGATGTGCACTTGGACTCAAAGGATTACAAAGCATGCAGGGACCCACTAAGCCATACCTGTTCTTTAATGTTGGGTAGGTCCAGCGTGTAATTCAGTGCAGTCTTGGCAGCCTTGTATGGCTCCCAAACTTCCATCAGATTCACGGTCATCCCCATATAAATACTAATAACCTAGAAGAAGGAAGAAGAACATCCCTTTATCTCTGTACTCTGATGCAGACTCCAGAAACGTCATATGTATCAATTCCAGGGCCCTCACCAATAACCTTCCTGCACAGCATCTTCACTGCAAGTGCTCATGAACAGGTTCTGGATCTGCTTTAAAGGGGAACTTTACCCTAGGACTGTTTGGCTCTTAATACTTTGAATGCCAGATGGGTACGCAACGTACTGCAAAGCAATGCAATGTGTAACCCTCTGGCATTTAAAGGGTTACTGTGTTTAACCCAGTTAGGGACCACAGGGGTGCACAATGCAATGGGTTCCACCCCACTATGATCTTCAAGGGGTTAAATGGCATAGATCAAAGTGATCCTTAAAGGTATATTAATGGCCCATAAAAAATTCTTCTAGTTTTGCAGAGGTTAAAAAAATAAATTATGTGGCACAAATTCTATGTCTCCAACGTCTATGGTTTGAGAGATATTCATACTTAAAGTTCCCCCTTCCCTTCCCTTTTCCTGCAGTCAGCTGTAAAGGACCGTTAGTTATAAATCTAAATAGGTAAATACTGTGCTACACGGACAAAGTTTGCCAGCCACAGTATACCTGTACGGTATCAAGACAGGCTGTCAAAATTAGTAGAGGGTTAACCCCTTAAGTACCACTGATGTACCAGGACCGTCACGGCGGTCCGGCATTTAAGGACCTGTGACGGTCCTGGTACGTCATGGAGTTCAGGGCTCCCGGTGCGGCTGCACGCCGCTCCGGAAGCCTTGAACCGGAAATGGAAAAAAAAAAAAAAAAGGCCCATGGTCCTAAAGTGCTGGCTGCATGTGCGCACACTGGTCCTTAAGTGGTTAAGAGAGGTAATAGCTGAGAGAGACAAGCCCTCTAAATGGCAATGGGCCATATATATGCCTAGATGCAAAGGTATTTAACTATACTTAATTACTGAAAGCCAGTTTGGGCTCTAGTACTAGGAGGGTAAAAAGGCCCTTATTAGGGATGGTAATAGAACGGTAATAATTAATTTGTTTTTGGGCTGTTTGAATCCATCTATGAATAACTATTTCTCCTAATTAATTACTGGCAAGCCGGTTTTGTGCCCCGGTAAGCAAGATCAGTTTAACTACTGAAAGCCCGGTTTTGAGCTTTAGTATTAACAGGGTACGAAAGCCCTTATTAGGGCTGTTAATAGAACTGTAATAATCCAGCGTTTTTGGGCTGATTGGGTCCATCTATGAGTAACCATTTATCCTAATTAACTATGGGCAAGCCGGTTTAGTGCCCCGGTAAACAGGATTAGTTAAACGTAAGCTGCAGAGTTTACTCTGTTTAAACCTATGACTAGGTTAGATCACATTAGGTGAATCTTGTGTGCCAACAACAAAGGTCCTTATTAGTACTGGTAATAGGTGTACATCTCGGTAGCTGCCACAGTCAACATGTATTCCTATACATACCCTTCAGCTTTACCTTTGTTCAGGGAACGTTATAGGTATGGAGTCTGGAACTTTAGGACTGTCTCATTTTTGTTTTACTTATCTTGCTCTAGATACATAGGTTTTTAGTTGCTCATATATTGTTAAACTAGTTTTAAAGCCCGTGTACACCGGCCAACACTGGCGGCGCTGCAGTCATGCGTAGTACTGACTGCCCGAACGTGCCATGGCTGATACGGAGCAGGGAGCTCCAAATTCAGACCGGAGTCCTCTCTGAATACCTTCTTGAGACCGCTCCCAGGACCGCTCCCAGGAAGGTGGGCAGAGAGGACGCCGGTCTGATTTCGGAGTGCCACGCCCCATATCAGCCGCGACGTGTATGGGCAGTCAGTACTGCGCATGACTGCAGTGTCGCCGCCATCTCTACTGCGCATGACGGCTTCTGACAAACATCCTTATTGAATTATAATATAGGATAGGGACATTCTGGCTATTATATCTTTGTCACCTCATGAGGATGGGCATTAGTGCTCATTAATTATTTACATGATCAAGTATACGTGTCAATATACATTGTGTTGTGGTTAACCAGCTCTTTTGTTTCTGGTATTTAATTTTTAATTCGCTTTTCTTCTTTTATCTTTTGTATTATATTAAGTTTTATCCATCATGTGGCTCACTGTATTCAGATAGTCCTAGTGTATTCTAACTCAGAGTGCTAATCAGGCAGGGTATCTTTATTTTTCCATTTACACTGTGTATCTTCCCCTGCAGCACCAGTCATATATACACAGTACATTGTGGAAACAGTACATGAGCCTACATGTGTTAGGATTGAGTGCAAAGGAATTTTTGTTTTGCCCAATCAGATTATAAACTGAAACAATTAGCAGTAGAGTGCGTCAGGGATCTTATGCCAACAACAGTATATCTAACTTCTGTATGAAGGATTCCCATCTATATGAGTTGATCTGTTGCACAAATTAAAGGGCTAGTAATGGTTAGATATTACTGCATGCCTTATTCTTCAATATATATTTTTTATAAGGAAACATACCTTTATAAATATTTAGCTCACTGCGTTCTTGTTTTAGGCAGGGATTCTTTACAGTAAGGGCGGTAAAGCTATGGAATTATTTGCCTCAAGATGTTGTGCTTGCAGATAATGCAACAGCTTTCAAAAAAGCAATGGATGTCTATCTAGCACAGAACATTATTGAAAACTATGACAGATGGCTTCAAAGCAGATAGGATGTTGATCCAGGGAACTGACTGCCGTTTCGAGTAAGGAAGAAAATTATTATCCCCCCCCCAACTTGGGACTAGATTGGAAATGGCTCCAGAGGGCTTTTTTTTTTTGCCTCTGGATCAACTGGGGTGTTTTGGCATGGGCTGAACTTGATAGACGTATATCTTTTTTCAGCCTCATCAACTATGTTAATTCACTATGCTGTGTTAAGTGTCCCCCTCCTGCTCCTTTTCCATACGTCACAATGCCTTCCCACAAAGCAGAAGCTGGTCCGGATGGATCCCGACGAGGGACAATCTTTTGTCAGTACAAGGAAAAACCTGCTGTCCTTCATCTAGGGGACATGCTTTTCCTTATACTGATGCACAGAAGATTGTCCCTCGTTGCGAATTGTACTGTCAAGCAACCGGATTGCAGATATGAAGGGAGGCATCGTGATGTATGGAAAAGGGGCAGGAGCGGAACATTTAATTAAAATATACCAAAAACGAGAACATTATGAGCATTTAGAAAGGTACTTTTCGTTATAACAATGTATATTGAAGATTAAAGCTTGTAGCAATATCTAAGCATTACTATTTCTTTAAGAGCAACTTATTCATAAGCTATAACTTTTTTTTAACCCCCTGAGTGCCACAGAGGTACGCCACACATTGCAGAGCAATGCGTTGCGTGCCTATCTGGCACTCAAAGGGTTAATATCACGGATTCTTTTTTACAAATTTCACATCTGTTCTGTTATCCTGCGGTTACGAATATGTCAGCACTTCATTCACTGATTGCTTGGGAATATTAAAGAGGGCTGGAAAGTTATACTAATAAACATGTTTTGAACAAATTAACCCCTTGAATCCTAGAGAAGTTTCTAATGCATTTTGTTAAGTGAAATGTATACAATTATATTTCTAGTATTTTTTTTTTTTTTTTTATCGGTTATAAAAATTATAATATATTAGTGTATAATATGTATGTGTATTACACATATATATGTATAGGTTATATAATATTATATAATAAGTATAACAGTTTATAATATTTCTAACATGATTAATAACATTGTGTAGATTCCCTGAAACGTATTTGAAATTATTCAGAATGTAGAATAATCTTATTTGCCCCATTTGCGCAAACCGCAAGGACCTCTGGTGCTTCAAGAGTTAAAAGCCTGAAGCTGAAACCCAAGATAATGAAGTTCACTCACCCAGTTATCGGGGAAATATTTATCCACGATTTCTCGCATCTTGGCCTGGTGGGTGTTCAGGGTGGATGGGTGGAAATACAGTATAACGTATAGGAGGGCGGCTTGTGTGGCAAGGGCAGTGCTCCGGTGCTCTGGTAAGGGGTATGCAGACACCTGGAGAAAAATTAAAAAGAGAGTTCTTAAAATGAATAATGATTTCTTACTAAAAAAAAAAATAATTTTCTTATTTAAAAAAAAAAAATAAAAAAAAAAAAAAAAATATATATATATATATATATATATATATATATATATATATATATATATATAATAATAATAATAATACAGTACTGGAGATCTTATGGTGGACTCTCTTAATTGCCCCCACAAACTTTAAAGAGATAGTAATACTTTAGTATTTCTATCCCCAATATTGTGCATATTTGTAAAATAATTTAATAGCCCACAGGTTCATCTCTCAAACCTTTATGGATTGAGAGATAGCCGAAGGCAAAGTTCCCCCCTCCCTCCCTGAAGTCAGCGTTGTGCTGACTACAGGGATATCTGGTCTGACTTTAATCATGCGGCTCTGCAGCAGAGCCACGATCGCGTTAGTGACAAAGAATTATTTCACTGAAACGGTCTTCTACGTGTGCTTGCAAACCAAGCACAAACCAAGCACATGTAGAAGACCGTTTCAGTGAAATAATTCTTTGTCACTAACGAGATCTCGGATCAGCTGAAGAGCCGCAAGCCTGTCATACGACAGACTTCCACTGCAGTCAGTACAACACTGACTTCAGGGAAGGGGCGAACTTTGCCTGCGGCTATCTCTCAAACCATAAAGGTTTGAGAGATGAACCTGGGGGCTATTAAATTATTTGACAAATATGTACAATATGGGGGATAGGAATAATAAAGTATTACTATCCCTTTAAAGAACAATTAACAACTACTACTAATAATAATCCAGCCAATAGCTTATGATGGCCATAAAATTTGCATGGCCCTAATTAATTTTTCCCTTGCTCCTTGGACATAACATCTTCAGTATTCCTGGATTTCAGGTCCATGGAGGTGGCCATGAAGTTTATATCAAGACCACAGGATGTTAAATTTCACCTTTCCGCACATTGTTATCTTAAGTAAAAAAAAAAAATGGAAAAAATATCAGCAACTATCATGTCCTCCTCCATGGGCAAGATATTCAAGGCTGATTGAAGACGTAATCTATTGAACAAACACCCAAGGGCAACATTCATAGGTGTCATTAGGACTTCCTGGCCATAGTAAGGTACTTGTGGGTTTACTATTGGGAGGCTTTTATTCGTCTTTACAAAAAAAACAAAAAAAAAACAACTTATTTTTTATATCTTTTTATATAAATATAGAAGCATAGGGTGCAATGTTCCAGTTTCCACTAAAATTTGAATTGTCAGCACCGAGTCTGAAAAAGCTCTTCTTCCATGTTCCGTCGATTCTGTAACATATTACCGTCACTTTCTGCATTCAGTCTTAGAAGAGGGTGTGGTTTAATCAACTGTTACATTGTAAAGGCATTTAAATAAATAAAAAAAATATTCTAATTCATTTTCTTTTCTTTGTCTCATTTCAGTGTATTCTTTCCATAAAGAAAAAAATGGTCTAAATAAAATTGGAGAAGGCAGTTTAATGTAATATCAGCAGACAGGAGTGGGAAGTATCGATATGGCATTAACTGGTAAGAAACAAAAAACTATAAAACTATTTGAATAATTTGCCGGCATTTACACACTCCGAGTAAACAGAGTTGTTTTTACATTATTAGTATGGTATCTATTCATCACTGCCACAGTTGGTGACATTAGATGTAAACTTATAGCTGATTGTGTTTTTAATGAGGCCAAATTAAGATTAAAGAGTGTACTACTATGGTTTTTATGTTGATAGATAAAAAAAAGTTATGCATTAATATAATTGCTGGAAATGTTATTATAGGGCATGCAACACCGAACTGGTCCGCTTTTGTTGGGATGTGAAAAAGAATTACATATTGCACTTCATTCAATGTTTTTCTCCTTGTAACTTTAAAGGGATTGTAATGTCCCAAAAAAAGTATACACAAAATTGTAGACTCAATAACAAAATACTTAATGCCCTTACTCGTATCTCTCAAACCTTTATGGTTTGAGAGATATAAGAAAATAAAGTCCTCCGGTCCCTCCCTCTTCTCATACGTCAGCTGTATAGCTGACTCATGAGATCCTGTTTCCGGGATCAGACGGTGGCCCTTCAGAAGCACTGACATTGAGACATCTAATTATAAATACTTCATCAGAATGGTCTACAACATGTGCCTGGTTTGCAAGAACACACTGTAGACAATTCCGATGAAGTATTTACAGTTAGATATCTCTATGACAGAGATTCTGAAGAGCCGCCGTCTGGTCGCCCGAACAGATTCTGCCTCTGACAGCTTGTCAGGCAGAAAGGGGAGGGAGTGGAGGACTTTGTTTTCTTATATCTCTCAAACCATAAATGTTTGAGAGATACGTGTAAGGGCATTAAGTATTTTGTTATTGCATCTACAATTTGTGTATACTTTTGTTGGGACATTACTATCCCTTTAAAGTATATTGTATTATCTCTATTTGAAAGGAACACAATGTTCTTTTTTTAAGAAATAATAAATGTTGAGTTTTAATAGCACACAGACCAGAGTGCACCAAATCACTACTTCTCACTACCCTTTGCTTATGAAAAGTAAGTACCGGACACTTTCTGGCCACTGATGAACTGAAGAATGGAGTAATTAAGGGGATTTTGTTTCACTTTCAGACATTCGCCACTTGATAAATAGACCCCAATGCATCATGTAGCAATGCACTGAGGTTTGTATAAGAGTTATTGCTCATACATCTATCAAGATACTTTATACAGCTCAACAGATAATTAACCTTTTGAATGCCAGAAGGATACGCAACGCATTGCTTGCACTCAGAAGGTTAAAGGTGAGCCCCCTATGAAGTTTGCCCTTGTTCAAGATATAATTATTAATCAGACCTGGACCTGGATTTCATGTCCATAACCGATGCTGGCAGCTTTCTGAAACTGAAGCAGGCAGACTGCATGAGCCTCCATGGTAGATAAGTGTAACAGCCCAACAGCAGAAGTGGTAGAGGTTAATACAGGGATGCATAGGATGCAAAAGAATAACTGAACACCAGGGTGAGAGGAACTAAGGTGTGATGCAATGGCAAAGTTGCCTGGTGATCACATCTCTACGGAGAATACACATTTTGCCTAATGCACATAGAATCAGCTATGCATGGGGAGAGGAAACGCTTTAATCATTAACACATATGGTTAGTGTACTGCTGGTAATGTGTTAGGGAAGCAAGTGGGGGAGTGGAAAGGGTGCTCTCCAACTTCAAGACTAAGGACTCTGCCAGTCCTCCCTTAACCCATTGCGTACCCCTGTAGAACTGAAGCGGTTATAACCTAAAGAATCCACTGCCCCACTTCACAAATCATGTAGAGACAATGAGAACTGACAAAGCAGCTGTCACATGTAACAACTTCTCTGTTGCTCCTATCTTTACATGAGCTGGCTGATCAGCTGTTTGCAGTCTATAGCGGACTATACACCAATCAGCTGATTCATGTTAACTGAAGACTTTCAAGGCATTCCAAACAGTGTTCATCTTTTGCCCAATGGAGGGGGGTTTTTTTTGTATCTTTTACCGTTGTTGTGTGCCGGTACTGCTATATTTTATCTTTCTGCAAAAGGTCCAGAGGTTACATTCCCCTGATCAGAGCCCAGGAGAAAGTGATCCTACAAAAAGACATATTTTCTGTTATCTCCATATCACAGAAATTCAGGATTGTGGTACTGACCTGATTATAGATATCATCTGATCTCAGTCTGCCAATCACCATGCTGATAAAAGTTTCACTGATTGGTACCCGACTGAAGTAACTCTCAGGGTAGTTGGGAGGCCTTTTAGCCCCTGGTTGACTTGAGTAACCTGTGCTCCGCAACAGTTTGCAGATGTCGTCCATGTTGGAATCAGCAGACGATCGCGCAGCACTGAAAGCCCAAGAATCATATATAAAAATCAACTGTGTGTGTAAAAGTGTGAAAATGCTGTTATTGGCATAAAAATATTTAAACGTCAATTTTGAAATAGTTGATGCCAATGTTTATACTAGTCAACAGCATGTACGTATGTATCTTAATTTATATAGCGCCATACATGTACACAGCGCTTAACAGAATTTGAAATAATATAATACAAAAATACAAAACTGGGTTAAGAGCATTAAGCCCCAAGGAGCTTACAATCTAATTGTAAGAATGAAAGATTATCTTCAGTAGAGTGATAAAAAAGTAATGCCTTAAAGATCAGAGGGATGTACAATGCATTGCCATGCAATTTTAGTGACAAGCTTTTGCAAACAATGCTCCTTTCATCAAGTCAGAAACATAATAGGTTAAAAAAAATTAAAAGCCTTGCTAAGGATAACACAAGTTAATGTAATGTATACATTTCATTTCTTTAATCTACTGTGCTACTGACCTGATAGGGAGAGTTGCTCTCGAAATCTTGTCATTATAATTGAACGTTCATCCAGTAAAGAAAGGTATTATTTTATACAGTGATACTCAATATACATAAAATTGATCTGGAGTCCATTCAAACCTCAGGGCCACAGGTTCTAATCCCTGACAGGATGGAATATCTGCCAACCTGCTTTGGACCAGTATGGCAGATTATGGTCCATACTGCAGCTTGATGAGGCCTTCACACTGCAGCTTTATCATTTTATATAGTTGTCTTTTTTTTTTTTGTTAAACCTTCAACCCTTTGAGTACCAGTGCTCCAGCACTCGTTTGGTTAACCACAGGATGGGGGGATGGAGTACAATATTGCTTCGCAACCCACTGCACACAATCTGTGGCACCCAAACAGATAAAAGTCCTTATGTTCATAAGAAAATAGCGCAGTAATTCAGGGGTGAACCAACGGCATCTTAGAGGACAAATACAAATTCCTCAAATACCCCATTACACGAAATAGAGAATTTAACCCCATGAATGCTTTCTAGCATTCATAGGGTTAAATTCTCTATTTAGTGCAAGGAACTTAAAGAAAAAAGGAGTTAAACAATGAGGATTTTAATTTCCAACCTAGGGTGCCTCAGGTATTCCCCAGAATGATGCCACTTTATTTTGAACAGAACACCCTGAGGGTTACAACATTAACCCTTAAGGACCAGAGTTCAATGTACTACTTTGCAATGCACTGTACACCTCTCAGGTACCTAGGAAAATTGGATGCATTCTGGAAGAACCAGAGAGCATGTGACACAGAGGAAGATAAAAAGCCATTGTAGTCATTGGCTGCTCTAGGGTGAGCATAAATATGCATTCTAGGTTTATATACTGCAGTGTGACGCTCTAATTTAACTCTCAATGGGCCCTTATGTATGAAGGCACAATGGGACATTTCAACTGCACTATAGATGATACATAAAAATTCCCCGTGATTGAATGGGGGTTTTAACCCCTTTAATACTAGAAAGGTCTCAAATGTGATATTTCATAGCAACACTTTGGAGACCTCTCTGGCATTTAACCCCTTCGCGTCCTGTGACATACCTGGACCGTCATGCTGGTCCGGCACTTAAGGACCAGCGACGGTCCTGGTACGTCACGTACTTTGTAATACCGGGGACTGAACTTGATCGCTCCAAGACCGGAGTGATCTCTCTCAGTCCCTCGTTCGATGTGCCGGAACACGTGATCAGTCACGTGGGACGGCACGTCAAACTCGCCTATCTGGTCCTTAAAGGACCAGACACCCCGGGACCGCTGGTCCTTAAGGGGTTAAAGAGATAAAACACATTAAAGGGACCTTATCAACTAAAAAACATGACCACCTCCCTCTTTCTGCTACTGATGCCTCTAGCTATACGAGTCACCCTGTTTGCATTCCCTGCCACTTTGTTACACTGTCTACCTATCTTTAAAGGGATAGCAATGTTTCATAATAAAAGCAGCTCTAATTAATCATCATAGTATTTGGACTTTGGAGAGTGTTATTTCAATTCTGTCAGAGTTGTAGTTCAAGAGTAATTCAATGACAAAGTATCCCCCTCCCGCCCCTTTTACTGATGTAACACTGTTCAGCCAGATCAGAAGGGAGGTGCCCAGGTAGATTGCAGACAGGGACAATCTTCAATTAAGATAAGGGAAAAACCTGAAAAACTTGTCAAAGGGGGCAGGGCTTTCATTGTTCTCATAGGAAGAAGATTGTCCCCTGCTGTTATATGTTTGGTCTATGGACTGCATTCCACATCTGAGAAAAGATGGCTTACACTAGGTAAAAGGGGTGGGAGGGGAAACTTTGCTTGTGAATATCTCTCAAACCATAAAGGTTTGAGAGATAAGACATATTGTTTTTCATGTTTTTTTAATGCCTACAAAATAAAATAAAGATAAAACGAAGTATTACTATCCCTTTAAGTCATCAGAAATAATTACTCCCTAGTTAGGCTGACCATACCTCACCTTTAAAAAGGGACACATGAAAAATGCATACTGCAGGGTTGCTTTGATTTTGGTGCACTCCTGAAATATTCCTATTTCCTATGTGTCCCTTTTTAAAGGTGAGGTATGGTCAGCCTATCCTTAGTCCTTTTCCTCTGTTGTCATCAACAGCATGGTACCCTTAATACTGTTTTCTTCCTTTGGATTTTTACATCCCAAGTGCATTATTTTACATTAACCAACATTAAACTGTAGTTGACACACACTCTACAATTCTTCTAATTTACCTAAATCATTTGTCATTTGGCTTATTCCCTCAGGAAGGTCTACTCTGTTGCAGATCTTTGTATCATTGGTAAAAAGGCATACCTTATCTTGAAGACCTTTTGTAATATCACAGATAAAAATATTAAAAAGAAGGTGTCCCAGCAGAGATCCCTGAGGTACCCCACTAAAAACAGGACCGTCCAATGAATATTCTCCATTAACTACAACCCTCTGTCTCCTATCCTTCAGCCATTGCCTTATCCATTCAACTATTTCTACATCCTAATTCAAACACTGCAATTTATTAATGAATCTTCTATGAGGAAGAGTGTAAAACGCGTTAGTGAAATCTAGATAAGCTATATTTACAGCACCCCTGTCTAAGACTTACCAGTATACATAGTATACTAGGACTTTGAAAATGCTTTTTTGATACAGTGCCTCACACAACAGGTTACTGCATAAATTAAAAGGCTTTAGCTTGGGAGGTGATACCTGCGCATGATAGATGACTGAGTTTTTGCAAATATAACCTTTTCAAGTTGGTCTAAAGTTATAAGTGAGGTGCCACAGGGTTCTCGCCCCAATACTTTTTAATTTGTTTATTAATGATCTACAAGTGGTTATTGAAAGTAGCATCTCAGTCTTTGCTGATGACACCAAACTGTGTAATGAAATACATACAGAGCAAGAGGACTTTGCAGAAAGATTTGTATAAACTTAGTGAATGGGCAGAAAAGTGTCAAATGAGGTTTAATATAGATAAATGTAAGGTTATGCCTTTAGGCTGCAGAAACAAAAGCACTACATGTACACTAAATAGAAAACCACTAGGGAAGTCCTCATTAGAGAAAGTTTTAGGAGTACTGATAGACAACAGACATCACAGCAGTGTGCAGGGGATGGGAATATAATTCCACCTTTATATAAATCCTTGGTAACGCCTCATCTACAATACAGAGTACAGGTTTGAGCACCAGTTCCTAAAAAAACACATTATTGAACTGGAAAAAGTACAGAAGTGAAACAAAAAGTGCAAAAGGGATTGGAGGATCTGAGTTATAAAGGGAGACTAGCCAAAGAGATGTTGAAGGGGTGATATGATTACCATTAACAAATATAGTCAAGGCAATACAAATAACTCTCCAAGAAACTACTTATTCAAAGAGCTGCGCAAAAAAACAAAACAAAACAGAGGTCATCCATTAAGACTAGAGGAAAGGCACTTTTGACTAAAACAAAGGCAATGATGTTTTACAGTAAGGGCAGTAAAGTTATGGAATTCTTTGTCTCAGGATACTGTGCTTGCAGATACTGTAGTTGCTTTCAAAAAATAAATTAAAACCTTTCTAGTTCAGAACAATATTGAGAATTATAACAGTTTGATTCAAAGCAGATAAGATCCAGGGAAATTTCCGACTGCCGTTTGGAGTCAGGCAGGATTTTTTTTTCCACTTGAAGCTTAATTGGAAATTACTTCAATTGATTTTTTTTTGCCTTCTTCTGGATAAACAGGGGTAATATGGCATGGGCTGAACTTGATGGACTGCACCGGACATGTCAGAGTGCCACAAATGACTCCCAGGCCTCAGTTCAGACATCCCTGTAGTTTGCAATTCATGTTGTAATTGCAAACATTTTGTGCATATCTCCAAAAGTGAAAGGTGATTGATGCAAAGGAGAAGGAATTTCATAGACGCACCTGTATCTGTAATACGAGACCAGCATTCTCTCCCGCACCTCTCCTTCTATCTTCTGATCTATCACCAGCAGCATGACGCCGTACAGGTATAAAGCTTCACACTGTGCAACAGAAACAGATATAAACAGGTCAAACTGTACTGTGTGCACGGTAATAACACTGGTGGGCAACACATTGAGAAGCAATGCACTGCCCACTGCTTTGGCCCTAAAAGGTTTAAAGCAGAACTTTACCCCTGAAATAAATAAATCTAATTTGTTCAACAGAGACTTGTGTAGGAATGTTGTCTTCATAGCGCAGTTAAGAATATATTTTTTTGCATTTAAACTTTCCGTAGTCTGTACCTGAGCAGGGACACATTACTGTGGTGAGAATGTTCTTGTCCCATTAGAATCAAGGGTCTGGTTCTCTCTCCATGTCTAACCTCATTCAGACTAATGAAGTCTATTGTATGGTGCTGAGAGCGTGAGACAAAAATGGTGCACAACAAACACAAGCAACTGCAGATCTTATGAAAAATTGTATAAAAATACATATAGCAGACTCTACAAAGGGAGAGAATGCGCAATGAATGGGACAGGACAAGGAAAAACTTAATGTCCAAAGCTGCCCAGAGGAAAGAATCCCACAAGGATCCCAAAAACAGCAAAAAATAATCTCTCAGATCTAATGGGTGTTCAGTAAAATCAGAGACTAGGGAATAGATATCTCAATTGAAATTATATACCACGAAAAAGAAATAGAATTTATTATTGTCTTCTTCAATTTATATGTAACAGTTTAAAACTGTATACAATCAGGTGTTGAAAACATATGAGAGTGACGTCACACTCAGTGATCTAGTAACTTATATAGTTATTAAGAATTGTGTTTTAACATTTATCAGCAGCATATAACGAGGTATATCTGCAGCCTCAACACTACAGGGTCAAAACAACAAAATGTATGTCACTATGTCACAGGGTCAAAACAACAAAATGTATGTCACTGTCCAAATACTTATAGATTGCACTGTATGCATGAGCAAAGCAAGAGTGCTGTGGCTGTTAATTCTGGTGAAATGATAAGGCCTGAAATGGTTCACACTGTCCTTACTCACCAGGAGCTGCTTCCCATCCTCATTCAGAAGAACGGTTTCCAGGGTTTGTTGGATATAAATTCCTTCATTAAGGTCTTCCAGATACCTGTCAAGAATATAGAAACTATAAATACAATGACATGTCGTGGCCATATTACTTCAATAGAAATGTATAAACACACTGATATATCCCTTGAAAGAGCTATTAAAACTGATGTGTATGTACAAACTATTTGAGATTATAAAATCTTTTAAGCCCTCTGACGCTCAAGGAGTTAAGGTAGACCTGTTCCCCAAGACAAGTCCAGTTAATTTTAAAGAGCGCTAACAATTTCATATATGCTGTGCTACCCATTTGTTTGCAATATAATTCGTTTTTGAGAAATCAGCCTTTATTTGTTGGTGGAAGAGGGTGGCACTTTATGCTAATTAGCTTCTGTGCTGGGCAATATGACCACACATTGTGTTATGAATAAATCTAGGCAGATCCCACATGGTGATGAGTTTGGTGTTAAACAGCACTAATTAGCATATCGAGTAGGGAATTTATATTAAGTGTTGCCAAAACATAAAGATGAATTTCTCAAAAATTGAACAGAAGAAAGTCCTAAAGCAGAACTTTCACCCTGTTAATATTTCCCCCCCAATCCTTTCTTGATGTAGCGATAAGTAAAGCCTGTTATTTTGATGTAAAAGTCCACGTTATTAAGGAAAACAAACGTCTTCTGGAGGCATCCAGGGCACATAGCTTACAAGAGAAGCTCTGTGCGCCTGCGCTTTCAGCAACTTCTGTTACCTTATAAGAAATGAGGTTGAGGTGCACTACCCACTTTAAGTATGGGAAGTGGTGGTCACCTAAAGGGAATGTGCTAAGGTAAATGAAATTGACAATGTGATGGCACATTAATAATAAGAGTTGATAGGTATTTTGGATAATATTATCATTAGAAATAAGTGACGCCTTATTATAATTTCTGGCTTAACTTTAATTTCAAACGTGGTAAATACTTGTCATAGCCGCTGGGACTAACATACTATAACCTGGCAAGTAACGGGTCCCATAGTAATTGCCATAACGGACATCTACAGACAGCAATTATCAATTGCTCCAGTAACAAGGTGTACTTAATTAAGATATCTATTCCACCCCATTGGGTATCTGGTACACTAGCATTTTTATTGGTAAGCAATTTATTGTAAGATCCTATTTTTGTGGATATTATCGTTAGAGTAGCACCTGTATAGAATAGATCTGCACATGATCCATTTAGGTTAAACACAGTGGTACAATACTGAATACTCTTTGTATATTAGGAGATGAACAATTCGAGTCGCATATATTCAGATCTTGATCCTCTTTAGATCTTTAGACCACCAAGACACCAATGGTAGATTGGGAGCATAGTAATTACAGGGTTTCTTTTATCAAATTCGCCTTTTTAATTGTTTAGATAATAAAAGTTATTTTTTTATCTTGTGGTCGTTTTTTTGACACTTATCCTCAATACATCACCTGGCATCAACAATAAGTATCTGGTCTTGGAAGGTGGGTTTAGTGCTGTTTAAGATCTCTTTTCTTTCTCTCTATAGTAACTTCTGTTACCTTAACCCTTTGAGTGCCAGAGGGGTATGCAACGCATTGTAAAGCAATGCGTTGCATACCCCTCTGGCACTCAAAGGGTTAAGGTAACAGAAGTCACAACCAATCCGGGCAGTGCACGGGACACACAGCACAGACCCAGAGGTCTCTGTTGTTAGCTGGATGCCTACAGAAGAAGAGGCTTTACTTAATAACGCGGACGTTTTCATCATAATAACTGTATGGCTTTACATATTGCTACATTAAGAACGGATTGGGCGGCAGTATTAACAAGGTGAAAGTTCTGCTTAAACTTGACTTATTACAACAGGTTCCCTTTACTCACCTGAATGCTTGAGTGGTTTCCAGCTCATTGCAAAACAATGGAGACCTCGCTAGATTTCAAGTGGTTAAAACTCTGAGTCCCTTATATGGTATATCGTTCATGCTAAACTTTCTGCTATGACAAAGAACATCTCTTCTGACTGCTGGAAGGGCTTCAGACAGAGGCTCTCATACATACCCACCTGGTGGTCTTGCCCAAAACTAACCCACATAGGTCCATGCTCTAATCACTGACTGCCTTGGTGTTCCGATTCCTAAGGGCCCTTGTATCCTCCTCTTGTCCAAGAGTCTAGATGAGCTACCTTACACTCATAATAAATTTGTTTCCCAACTCACCTTTGCAGTCTCCAAGCAATGAAACCACCCACTATTCTGACAATAAGCCAAATTAAACAAAAGATCAACTACCAAATAGATAAACTGACAGCTTTACTTAGGGGCTCTCATAAGAAATTATCCTGCATCCGGGAACCTTGTCTCTTGCTAGAGATCAACCCAGCTGGGTCCACATAGTTGCACAGTCTCCCCAACCTCCTTCTCTCTTCCTACTCTCTCTGCCTTTTCTCCTTTCTGCTGTAATCTTACCTCTTATTCATAGCAACCCCTTTTATTTTGCGCTTTCTCTTTTCCGTCTGAGGCTCTGAGGAGGTACCTGGCTGGTACCGGATTAATCGTCATTGTAGACTACGCTTCTCAAGCTCTGTATACATTGCATTATATTTTTATTTCATTTGTTTTGTACAATATTGAAAACTTTAAATAGAGTTAAAAAAATTAAAAATCTTAGTCTGAAAGAGACAGACCCTATCCATGGTCCTTTGGAAAACTAAGCGAAATGCCACTGTCCAGCTATACACTGCAACACAATTCCAAGACAAAAAAAGTATATTGATATAACCAACTACTATATAGACTCCCTAGTTATGTGTTTCCATTAAACAAATTAAGAGACACATAATCCTAGGGTTCCCTTTAAAAGGAACATTAATGGCTACTATGAATTCTACCTTACGACTTCAAATCGGGCCAGGTTGAGGACCTCTGGACCACAAAGTCTATTTAAAGGGATAGTAACACTTCGTTTTAACTTTATTTTATTTTGTAGGCATTAAAAAAACATGAAGAATGATATAAGTCTTATCTCTCAAACCTTTATGGTTTATGAGATATTCACAAGCAAAGTTCCCCTCCCCGCCCCTTTTACCTAGTGTAAGCCATCTCTTCTCAGATGTGAGTCTGGTTGTATGACAGTACAGATAACAGCAGGGGACAATCTTCTTTGTATGAAAACAATGAAAGCCCTTCCCCCCTTGACAAGTTTTTCAGCTTTTTCCATTATCTTAATTGAAGATTGTCCCTCTCTGCAGTCTACCTGGGCATCTCCCTTCTGATGTGGTTGAACAGGGAGGGGATACTTTGTTTGTGAATATCTCTTAAACCATAAAGGTTTCAGAGATAAGACTTATATCATTCTTCATGTTTTTTTTAATGCCTACAAAATAAAATAAAGTTAAAATGAAGTATTACTATCCCTTTAATGTACAAGGCCATCTTCTACAGATCATGTACTCTGCCTGATTCAGTTCCTTTTTTTTTTTTTTTTTTTGGGGGGGGGGGGGGGAGTAGTAGTAGTTCCAGGAGTTTTACATTTAGTAGCCCTGCTAAGAACTGTAATGTCAAGTTTCATGGACATGACACTCAGGACTGACTGGACATGTTATCTCTTGAACAAAGGCAAGATGTAAAAATTCATAGTGACCATGGAGCAAGTGTGTGAGAGATTATTATTAGGAGGTGTCACTATTCCGTTAATGTGCAACTGTCCCTTTTTTTGCAAATAAGCAATTTTCAAAGTTATTTCAAATCCACCTATACTTGTTAGTTGTTTTTTTGATAATGGTTTATGAGAAATTTAGGTTTGTACTTTTATGCACATTTGACAGCACTGACCAGCATGCCAGACAGATACTAACATTCCACACTGCTCTCCCTCCCACCTGCAACTATCTGTCAGACAGATACTAACATTCCACACTGCTCTCCCTCCCACCTGTAACTCTCTGCCAGACAGATACTAACATTCCACACTGCTCTCCCTCCCACCTGCAACTCTCTGTCAGACAGATACTAACATTCCACACTGCTCTCCCTCCCACCTGCAACTCTCTGTCAGACAGATACTAACATTCCACACTGCTCTCCCTCCCACCTGCGACTCTCTGCCAGACAGATACTAACATTCCACACTGCTCTCCCTCCCACCTGCGACTCTCTGTCAGACAGATACTAACATTCCACACTGCTCTCCCTCCCACCTGCAACTCTCTGCCAGACAGATACTAACATTTCACACTGCTCTACCTCCCACCTGCAACTCTCTGCCAGACAGATACTAACATTCCACACTGCTCTCCCTCCCACCTGCGACTCTCTGCCAGAGAGATACTAACATTCCACACTGCTCTCCCTCCCACCTGCAACTCTCTGTCAGACAGATACTAACATTCCACACTGCTCTCCCTCCCACCTGCAACTCTCTGTCAGACAGATACTAACATTCCACACTGCTCTCCCTCCCACCTGCGACTCTCTGCCAGAGAGATACTAACATTCCAAACTGCTCTCCCTCCCACCTGCGACTCTCTGCCAGACAGATACTAACATTCCACACTGCTCTCCCTCCCGCCTACAACTCTCTGCCAGATACTAATATTCCACACTGCTCTCCCTCCCACCTGCAACTTTCTGCCAGACAGATACTAACATTCCACACTGCTCTCCCTCCCACCTGCAACTTTCTGCCAGACAGATACTAACATTCCACACTGCTCTCCCTCCCACCTGCAACTCTCTGTCAGACAGATACTAACATTCCACACTGCTCTCCCTCCCACCTGCGACTCTCTGCCAGACAGATACTAACATTCCACACTGCTCTCCCTCCCACCTGCGACTCTCTGCCAGACAGATACTAACATTCCACACTGCTCTCCCTCCCACCTGCAACTCTCTGTCAGACAGATACTAACATTCCACACTGCTCTCCCTCCACCTGCAACTCTCTGCCAGACAGATACTAACATTTCACACTGCTCTCCCTCCCACCTGCAACTCTCTGCCAGACAGATACTAACATTCCACACTGCTCTCCCTCCCACCTGCAACTTTCTGCCAGACAGATACTAACATTCCACACTGCTCTCCCTCCCACCTGCAACTTTCTGCCAGACAGATACTAACATTCCACACTGCTCTCCCTCCCACCTGCAACTCTCTGCCAGACAGATACTAACATTCCACACTGCTCTACCTCCCACCTGCAACTCTCTGCCAGACAGATACTAAATTTCACACTGCTCTACCTCCCACCTGCAACTCTCTGCCAGACAGATACTAACATTTCACACTGCTCTCCCTCCCACCTGCAACTTTCTGCCAGACAGATACTAACATTCCACACTGCTCTCCCTCCCACCTGCAACTCTCTGTCAGACAGATACTAACATTCCACACTGCTCTCCCTCCCACCTGCAACTCTCTGCCAGACAGATACTAACATTCCACACTGCTCTCCCTCCCACCTGCAACTCTCTGCCAGACAGATACTAATATTCCACACTGCTCTCCCTCCCACCTGCAACTCTCTGCCAGACAGATACTAACATTCCACACTGCTCTCCCTCCCACCTGCAACTTTCTGCCAGACAGATACTAACATTCCACACTGCTCTCCCTCCCACCTGCAACTCTCTGTCAGACAGATACTAACATTCCACACTGCTCTCCCTCCACCTGCAACTCTCTGCCAGACAGATACTAACATTCCACACTGCTCTCCCTCCCACCTGCGACTCTCTGCCAGACAGATACTAACATTCCACACTGCTCTCCCTCCCACCTGCAACTTTCTGCCAGACAGATACTAACATTCCACACTGCTCTCCCTCCCACCTGCAACTCTCTGTCAGACAGATACTAACATTCCACACTGCTCTCCCTCCACCTGCAACTCTCTGCCAGACAGATACTAACATTTCACACTGCTCTCCCTCCCACCTGCGACTCTCTGCCAGAGAGATACTAACATTCCACACTGCTCTCCCTCCCACCTGCAACTCTCTGCCAGCCAGATACTAACATTTCACACTGCTCTCCCTCCCACCTGCAACTCTCTGCCAGACAGATACTAACATTTCACACTGCTCTCCCTCCCACCTGCAACTCTCTGCCAGACAGATACTAACATTTCACACTGCTCTCCCTCCCACCTGCAACTCTCTGCCAGACAGATACTAACATTCCACACTGACCTCCCTCCCACCTGCAACTCTCTGTCAGACAGATACTAACATTCCACACTGCTCTCCCTCCACCTGCAACTCTCTGCCAGACAGATACTAACATTCCACACTGCTCTCCCTCCCACCTGCAACTCTCTGCCAGACAGATACTAACATTCCACACTGCTCTCCCTCCCACCTGCAACTCTCTGCCAGACAGATACTAACATTCCACACTGCTCTCCCTCCCACCTGCAACTCTCTGCCAGACAGATACTAACATTCCACACTGCTCTCCCTCCCACCTGCAACTCTCTGCCAGACAGATACTAACATTCCACACTGACCTCCCTCCCACCTGCGACTCTCTGCCAGACAGATACTAACATTCCACACTGCTCTCCCTCCCGCCTACAACTCTCTGCCAGACAGATACTAACATTCCACACTGCTCTCCCTCCCACCTGCAACTCTCTGCCAGACAGATACTAACATTCCACACTGCTCTCCCTCCCACCTGCGACTCTCTGCCAGCCAGATACTCTGCTTTCCTTCCTACCTGCTCAGTTGCTTACACTGACCAACTGACAATCATTCATACCCTGTCAAAATGGATGCTCCCAATGAGGTGAGAATGGGGACAGGTGACAGTTCCCCATTAAGCTAAATACTGGAACTTTGAAAGCAGCAGGATATGAAATTAACCCCAGGATAACCAGAGGGGTGATTACCCCTTTGACACTCAAGGAGTTAAAGGGAACTCTTACATATAGTTATGATTTAAACTTCTTAATAAATATTTTGAGACCAGTGGGGTCTGCATCTCAATTCCTTCTGGCACTTAAAGGGTTAATTTGTTTGGAGACATAACTGTGGAATTATGCAACATCCCTTATTTACCTATTTAAGTCAACAATATACTTGTGCACACTTTCGAAAGCCAGATAAAACCTGGTGAGGATTTCTATGTTGTTCTCCCGGAATTCTTCATCCAGATCCTGGAGCTCTGGTTTGGCTTCCAAACGCCCTTCACAGTTCTCTGGTCCCTGTGATGATGAGAAAGGAGATTGTTCACTTACGGGAGAGATGTTGTACAGAATAGTGTCAATTCCCCAAGTCATCAGAAACATACAGGGTAGAGATAGTCATGTATTGGACCTCTAGCTGCCGGGGACTACAACAATTATTGAACAAACCAACTGTATCATAGGGGAAATTAAAATGATCACTCTTTTAAATGGAGTTCTTAACCCCTTGAATGCTAGAGATGTTTCCAAGGCATCGAGAAGCCCCGTTTAAATATATATCTGACTGCTGTTTGGATGACACTTGCCTAGGTAAGACTTTATGTTATACAAAGGAAAAGACACATTTATTGAAAGGGTACAATTCCCTCTTTAACAGTATGAATAAAATATGATTTTCCCCAAAGCAGCAAATTAAAAAAAAAAAAAAAAAAACACAAAATGAGGCATTTGACTCCATGAAGTCTATTTATCAGACAGCTAAATATGCCAGGAAATGTGCGTCATTCAATGAGTTACCAATTAGTGAATTTATATTTGAATACATTAATTTATCAAGCATTGATTGCACAGGTATCTCTGTAAGCCGTGATATGCTTAGAATACCCTATGCTACCATTAGTCATGTGCAGGCAATTGTTGAATCTCCAGAGGTTGAGGACTGCAGCTCCCATTACTCCAACCAACCATCCTATATAATAATTCACTAGGATGTTTGTCATGATGCAGTCATGCGCAGTTTTACACTAGATTATATATGGAGGATTAGGACAATGTTTTGGGTGAATATAACCTCCCTTCATTAGGTATAAACATACAGACGCATCTGAAAGTGGCAAGGAAAGGTCACTTTTCCACTTTCAAATGCACAAGAGGTTATTTATGTAGCCGTTTGTCACCTGTATGCTTGCATCTGATACAGTGAGGTTAAAATACCCCTGAAACATTTTGTTCCCATTCTGCATATATAATAAATGGGGTAATGCCCACCTATTGCATTTGTTTGCGCTCCTTTTCTTTGTCGACTTAGAATATCTGACAGGGTTTCTGAGCACCTAAGAAGCTGCTGCACCTGACCAAGTAATCACTGATGCATTATATCGGGTTCCCCACTACATGCATTTTATAATCAGTTACTGCACTAGCAATCTAATACTCCGTTTAACCCCCATAAGGACCAGCGGTCCTGGGGTGTGTGGTCCTTTAAGGACCAGATAGGGAATTTCTGCGTGCCGCCCCCACATGACTGATCACGTGTGCCGGCACGTCGAACGAAGGACTGAAAGAGATTGCTCCGGTCTTGGAGCGATCAACTTCAGTCCCCGGTATTACTCACCGCTCTCCTGCAGGAGCACGGTGCGTAAAAGTACGTGACGTACCAGGACTGTCACTGGTCCTTAAGTGCCGGACCAGTGTGACGGTCC
Source organism: Rhinophrynus dorsalis (assembly GCA_037306005.1). Classification (NCBI taxonomy): domain Eukaryota; kingdom Metazoa; phylum Chordata; class Amphibia; order Anura; family Rhinophrynidae; genus Rhinophrynus; species Rhinophrynus dorsalis. The sequence continues at coordinate 41,481,301 of CM074723.1, read as the reverse complement.
AGGTACGTCACCGGGCACGAAGGGGTTAAGATACAGTGAAGAGAGCGAACATCTAGCCTCTTGGATGCAAGGGACATAACCAAATGCATTGGAGACACCTCTAGCATCCAAGGGGTTTAAAGGCAAAAACATTCAGATACCTTGAAGTAACTGAAATCGAATATGATCTCTCCATACTTCTGCTGATCGGCCTTATCTTTGAGCCTGAAAACACCTGGCACAAACTCTGAAAGCCTCAGCAGCTCTGCAATGATTGCATTCCCCCGAGAGACGATCCGTAGGATGGCCTGACCACAGAGATTATTTTCTGCCAGGAAATCGACCATTTTGCATAATCTCTAACAGAGCCACAATTGGGTTGGGATATATTTCTTCTGATCCTGCAACAGAAGAACAATATACACATTTAACATTACACAGTTGCGTAGTTGATGAGGTTGAAAATAAACACATGTGCTCATCTAGTTCAATCTTTGTCATATCATACTTGTTTTTATTTATCAGGAGGAAGGGGGAAAAAAACCCCAAAACAAAACGAAGCCACTTCCAATGCCCTAAATGGTAAAACAATTCCTTCCTGACTCCAACAGACTATAGGGTATCTCCATGGATCAACATCACATCTGCACTAACAAAAACTGTCACAATTCTCTGTAATGGTGGGAAATATAACATGTATTAACCCTTTGATTGCCAGAGGGGTATGCAGAGCAATGCGTTGCATACCCCTCTGACATTCACAGGGTTAAATGTTTTTTTTAAAGCATCTACAATTTCTGCCAACTAAGAAACAAAAAGTTCCCCCAGAGAGTTCTTTGTATTGACCTTGAATATATGTGTAAATAGTAATCATGTCCCCTTTAGATGTCACTTCTCTAATGTAAGAAACTCAACGTGGCTAGTCTCTCTTTATAATTACAATCATCCAACCCCTCTGTCAATTTTACTGCATGTCTCTGTAGTTTTTCCAGTTCAAGTCTTCTTTTTAAAGTGTTATTATTCTCTACCTTTCACAAACCCGAATATTGTATGTACTCAAAAAAGGGAGACATTTTTCTTACCGATATTTCCTTTTCTTCTGTGTCTCTCCATGGCAATAGAGATGAACGGGTATTCTTCAGCGCCCCCAGCTGGCGTAGGACCAACTTTAAAATACAAAAGGAAGCCCCCTGCTTCCCTCGGCAGTAATCTATTGTCATAGATGAAAAACATAATATAAAGATGGTTAATGGGCAGGGTGCGCCATGGAGGGACTCAGAAGAAAAGGAAATATTGGCAAGAAAAAATTCGCCCTTTCTTCTTTGTCCCTATCCATGGTGATAGAGATGAATGGAACATACCCAACGGTAAACAAAAGGGTGGGTATAAAATAAAGTGTCCCTTAAATTTAAAGAAATTGAGAACAATCATGTGCCTGCCCATCCACATGATTCTGTCATACTAGACAAGATAAGGAAAAAACTACTGGCTAGTCTTATCGATCCCGAGTGGACTGCTGCCTCAAGGACCTTCCTTCCGAGTTTTGCCTCTGCGGAGACATGTACATCAATTTGATAATGTCTGATGAAGGAGGAAATTGAGGACAAGGTTGCTGCTCTGCAAATTTCCTCCGGAGATGCAGCAGCTCTTGATGCCCAAGAGTAGCAATTGCAAGGGCCAAATGTGCCTTAAGGATTTTTGGAGGAACTTTTCCTGCTTCCAGATAGGCCATTCTTATGCACTGAGTTATCCATCTTGAAAGGGAGGACTTTGAGGTTGGTGATCCTTTCTATTTTCCTTGAAAATGTATGAATAGTGAATCCGCTTTTCTAAAACCTTGGGTTCTACTGAGATATACTGAAACACATCTGAGTAGATCCAGTTTGTGCAGTTTTTCTTCCTTTTGGATTTGGACAGAAAGATGGTAATATGATGTCTTGATTCATATGGAAATCCGATATCACCTTTGATCTGAAAGCAGGCTTAGTTCTCAGAACTATATTATCCTAATGAAAAACCGTATAAGGTGGTATTGCTGACAAAGCCTAAATTTCAGATACTCTTCTCGCGGAGGTCACTGCAGTGAGAAAGGCTGTTTTTAGGGTAAGCATCTTCAGAGGTATATCCTCTAGGGGCTCAAACCTAGGAGATGAAGATAATTGGTCTAATACCGTATTCAGGTCCCAAGGAGAGATAACTCATCTTACTCTTGGTCTGACCTTGGTTATAGCCTTTAGATATCTTTTGACCAAATCTTCCTCTGCAAACCGTTTTGCCAATAGTGCTGATAATGCCGAAAGATGCACTTTTAGAGTCGAAGGTCGTAAACCCTTTTCAAATCCTTGTTGTAAAAAACTCAAGATATGAGAGGTCTTAATGAAGGATCTATGCACACTCATTTCTGCACCATCCTGAGAAGGTTTTCCAAACTCTGCAGTATATTTTGGAGGTGGATTTTTTTCCTTCCATCAATAATGGTATTTATGAACGATTCTGACAGTCCTCTTGATCTTAATAAATTCCTCTCAGCCTCCAAGCCATCAGGTTCAAAAATGCTGGATTCTGATGAAGAATTGGTCCCTGAGAGAGAAGGTCTGACCTGTTTGGAAGGGGCCATGGATCCTCTATTGCTAGCTCAGAGAACCATATTCTTCTCGGCCATTCTGAAGCTATGAGAATAACATTCGCTCCCTCATATCTGATCTTCCTTAGAACCTTCGGAATCATTGGGGTTGGAGGAAATATATATGCTAGGGGAAAGTTCCATGACTGAGCCATGGCATCCACTGCCTGTGCCTTTGGATGTCTTGTCCTGGAGAAGAAGATGTCGCACTTCCTGTTCTCCCAGGTTGCCATCAGGTCTATCACTGATTTTCCCCATCTCTTGAAAAGGGGAGGGGGGGGTATCTTTAAGAGCTTATATCTCTCAAACCATAAAGGTTTGAGAGACCGAACTTGTCCCAGTAAGATTATTTTTTGAATACTTACAATATTAGGGTTTGTTAATGTTAGACTTCACTAACACTTAAAAAAAATCTGGCATCAAAGAAGTGTATTACATGATTATACCATGAAACTGTTTTCCTACAGGAACAGATTTATATAATCAAATATGAACATGGAATGTCCTAAGGGCTATATAGATCCAGAGCAAGAATGAAGATACCATAGATTAAGAAACAACCTCAGTCATACCAGAACTTTGCACAGGGCTGAATTTCCCAATAGGCAGAGAAGACAAATGCCTAGAGCTCCAGATTTTGAGGGGCTCTTCAGCTGTGCTGGCCACACCCACATTATGAGTTGTGGGTGTGGTCATAACAATCTCAATGTCCCAGCACCAGTTTTATACACCTTTACACGCTATTATCTATCCCCCTGGATTTCAAAGCAGTGCGTTGGAGATCTCCCTAGCAACAAAGGGGTTAAACATTTTTGTTCTTGCTTGTTATGCTGCAAAGCTATTTTCTGTGTCAAGAAGAAGTGGACGAGTGAGGATGGGGCCATGTGAGGAATGGGGTTGTGTCTGGGATGTACATCCAGCCCTAGTTTTGTGCAGTGGGCCATATGCGTGATGTCAACTGAACCATATGGAAAGAACAAACTCTGCCAAAATTTCAATCAATTTAGATGGTGCTTTTAAACCCTTGAATGCTGTAGAGGTCTCAAAAACATTGGTGAGGGGAGCTGTAGTCCAGCATGAGCAAGAGAACTTCAGATGAGCCACTTCCAACCTAGTGCAAGCAGCTCTACTAGGTGCCTGCTGCCCAACTCAGTAAGAACCTCATTGGCAGATTAAGCATGCTGCAGGAACAATTTAAAAACAAAGCAATGGATAACCACTTAAGGACCGGAGGGGGTCTGCACTAAAGGAACAGAGGTTGTGTTTAAAGGGTAGTCTTAATGTTTTAATAATAACCAATGATCATTCTTACAGCTGCACAATAGCACAGTGATTGTTATAGTTCTATGTAAAATTTCAATGATGCATGAGAGAGGCGCATTCTATTGAAGGGAATAGAGGGCTTCAAAAATGCTGTAATTTATACTGTATTATATAAAAAAAAGTCATGTTGAGGCTGATATTATAGGTCTCACAATAAAGCTGTGAGGTTCCCAAAAGACCCAGGTCTTGTATTAGTGCAGTGTGCAGTTCAACTGCACCATTAATAGTAGGAAGATTAGCACCAGTAGATGCCCCAAGCTGGCAACCAGACCAGGGATGTTAAGCATGAGACCTTGAGCTTTAGCACCCCCCTCCAAGCTAGCTGGCAGTGATAAGTTACTTTAACTCCATGATCATTCCATCATATCTGTGCTTAATGTTTGTTTAACATGAGTTTGTATATTATTTCTCATTCAGCCAACACTCAGTACTCCTCAAAGTGGTGTCATGAAAATGAAAGTGAGTGTGATATCGATTACTAAAATATAGCACTGATGGAACCATTATCAGTAAACATGTCAATAAGGTAATTATTGCAAGATACCAACAGATTAATCTTTGATGCCTGAAGGTTGGACTGCCTACTAGCAAGTCCCTGCCTTAGGAAATTCTTGGACAGAAAAAAAAGATCCATCACATTGCTACACATTGCAATGGAGTGGTATCTGTCACCCAACAGATAAAATATCTGATCACAAAGTTTCTAGCATAGAGATCTAAATATCTGTATGAGAGATTAATTGAAGATTCTTAACAAAGTAAATTAAAAACAGCAAACCCTATTCTTCCAAAGGACCAGAAGAGTAACATAATAAGACAGGCTGAAAAACAGAACAAAAGTGTAGTCATGCATTTGTTAAGAAAAGATCCCAATGCTACTTATGAACTTAGGGATAGTAATACTTCGTTTTAACTTTATTTTATTTTGTAGGCATTAAAAAAACATGAAGAATGATATAAGTCTTATCTCTCAAACCTTTATGGTTTATGAGATATTCACAAGCAAAGTTTCCCCCTCCCGCCCCTTTTACCTACTGTAAACAATCTCTTCTCAGATGTGGAATGCAGTCCATAGACTGGACAGATAACAGAAGGGGACACTCTTATTCCTATGAAAACAATGAAATCCCTGCCCCCCTTGACAAGCTTTTCAGCTTTTTCCCTTATCTTAATTGAAGATTGTCCCTCTCTGCAGTCTACCTGGGCAGCTCCCTTCTGCCCTGGCTGAGAAGTGTTACATCAGTAAAAGGGGCGGGAGGGGGACACTTTGCTTGTGAATATCTCTTAAACCATAAAGGTTTGAGAGATAAGACTTATATCATTCTTCATGTTTTTTTAATGCCTACAAAATAAAATAAAGTTAAAACGAAGTATTACTATCCCTTTAATGGAATCATTATAGTGGACTCGTTGCTGGAGAAAGACCTGGGAATCCCTGTAATCTACAAACTTGGAAACAATAAACATTGTCAATTGGCAATAGCAAAAGCAAACAAAATCCTGTCATGCATAAAAGGGGTATTGAAGCAAGACTGGATAACATAATTTTGCCATTGTACAAATCTTTAGTAAGACCTCACCTTGAATATGCACTGCAGTTTTGGGCACCAATTCTGAAAAATGATATTCTAGAACTGGAGAGAGTACAGTGAAGAGGAACAAAATTACTTAAGGGAATGGGGGAATATGAGGAACGACTAGACAAACTTGGTTTATTTACTCTAGAGAAAAGACGACTAAGAGGAGATCTTGTCACAATTTACAAGTATATAAGAATATATATATACAAGGATCTCTCTGTTGAGCTATTCATTCCATGGCCTGTTCAAATTACCAGGGGACACCCCTTGATATCAGAGCAAAGGAGGTTTCAAATCCAGCAGAGGCAAGGGTTTTTTACTGTAAGGTCTAATAAATTATGTAATTCCTTGTCAAAGGATGCAGTTATGGCAGACACAATGGACCCATTTAAGAGCAGATTAAATACATTTCTTTCAAAAGGGAGCATACTGGGTTATACTGTGTATTAGTAGGCAAAACAGGAAAAATCCTGATGAGTATTAAAGAGAGAAATCCTCATACCTGGGAACTCTCAGGGTTTGACCCTGAGACTCAGGGCTTTCAACCAAACCTCAGGGTCTCAGGATGAAGGGTCAAAATCTCAGGGTGAGAGGGTCCAGTGTTTCCTACTATAAGATTTACACCAAATGACTGCTTATTTAATATTCAGATTAGTGGCATTTGTATCAGAATGGCAGAAAGAGAGGTCCTGAAGATCTTTTGAGTGTGTAAGAAGTGATATCTCAGAACTGTAACCTGTTAAATGTCACTTGAGGACTGACTGGACCATCTCTAAGTTAGAGCAAATATTGAGCTAACACAGAGAATCTACTTTGTAAGGAGTATTAAGGGGTAATATTTAAAATGTCTCAGGATGAGCTAATTTCAAATGTTCCCATGTATGGAAATCCTGATATGAAAGAGAAATCCTGATGAGTATTAGAAATGGAAATCCTGATGAGTATGAAAGAAAGAAATCCTGATATTAGAGAGAAATCCTGATGAGTATGAGAGAGAGATCATGATGAGTATGAGAGGTGTGTGTGTGTGTGTGTGTGTGTGTGTGTGTGTGATCCTACTGGTGTGTGTCTGATAAAGTATTCCTAATGTGTATGAAATGTAGGTTATACTGGTTTCTGTGGTTTTACTGGTTTACCTTATGTCTCCGCAGGGGGAGCTATGAGTCGTTCCTCCTCTCTCTGGACCCCGGTATATCAGTGCTGCCCCCTCTATCTAAGGACTTGCTCACTGCCCCTGATTCCGTTATCCAGAAGAAGGAAGCAGCCTCCAATACAGACACAACGCCTGACATCCCTGTCACATGATCAACTAAACATTGCAGTCACGTGCTACTGCTGAGGCGATGGCAGATGACGTCGAAGCTCACGGCTCCCATGGCAACAGAGGCGGTGATGGGCGGGGTTTAAGGAGAAGTGAAAAGTCGCGGGCTGGAGGAAGGAGACGAATGTGTCAGTGCGTATGCGGGCCGCAGGTATGAGCAGTGTGCCCTGTGCTCCCCGCTGGTAGTGCTATCATATTAGTTATGCCAGCTTAGCCATTCACTTACTAGAGGAATGTATACTGCACTGTGGACTTTCTGGTTGTGTTAAAGGGAACCAGCACATCCTATGATAAGTTCCCCACATTTACCTTTTTATGTTTAGAAACCCCTAAGTGGTTCCAATGAATTTTTTTTAGGGGTATAGCCTAATCGGTAAGCCCTGGAAGTTCTGTCCATGGACAATAACAAGACAGTCCCTGGTAGCTTTTTTCTAAACTAAAGAGGCAGAGTATTAGCCGTTTTTAACTTTTAACTACTGCTTGGTCCTATTACCCTGAAGGTATATAGACGATGTACACCCGATGAAGGGCACGCTGGCCTGCAACGTATTATGTTTCCTTTAATAAACACGTTTTGAAGTTCATCATACATTGAGTACCTTGGCTCATCCATATACCTTCATCTTAATATGTAATTAGTTGGCAGCTCCCAAGAGTCTAAGACTGCACTGGTTAACTGTAAGACACAGTGGTAGCTCTGCCAAATGCTGTATTGTGTCTTTAAGATCACCATGTGCAGAGTTGGAGGTCCTGCTAACAACTGTCATGTCTGTTGCCATGGTCGTGATAACCTGGACTGATTGAGGATATATTTTGAATAAAGATAAAAGGGTAAAATTCATAGGGACATTAGGATTTTCTGGTCATAGTAAGGTAAGAGTGTGAGTATTTTCCTTTAATCAACCATCTTTTCTACAGTAATGTTGTCTCAATGCCCAGCTCTGGGCTATATTAAAGCCAGATGCATGCTATAATGTTAAAGGGATAGTAATACTTCGATTTAACTTTATTTTATAGGCATTAAAACCATGAAGAATGATATAAGTCTTATCTCTCAAACCTTTATGGTTTAAGAGATATTCACAAGCAAAGTTTCCCCCTTCCCGTCCCTTTTACCTAGTGTAAGCCATCTCTTCTCAGATGTGGAATGCAGTCCATAGACCAGAAAGATAACAGCAGTGGACAATCTTCTTTTTATGAAAACAATGAAAGCCCTGCCCCCTTGACAAGCTTTTCAGGTTTTTCCCTTATCTTAATTGAAGATTGTCCCTCTGTGCAATCTACCTGGGCATCTCCCTTCTGCTCTGACTGAGGAGTGTTACATCAGTAAAAGGGGCGGGAGGGGGACACTTTGTCATTGAATTACTCCTGAACTACAACTCTGACAGAACTGAAATAACACTCTCCAAAGTCCAAACACTATGATGATTAATTAGAGCTGCTTTTATTATGAAACATTACTATCCCTTTAAGTGCACGCCCTGTTTATTCCTATAGTAACACCATTCTTGCCTAAATCAGCCAATAAAAAATAAAGGATCCTACCCTGATCTTCCCTCTAATAACATCAGATTCCTGCCTTGTTTTGTCCTCTTTTAATTCCATATTTATGCCCTTCACTTACCAATAGTAATGACAGGTTTATGCCCTGCTCTTCCCTCTACTAACCATAGGTTCATGTCATGCTTGAGTCTCCACTAGTGTGAGGGCAAGGCATGAACCTTCTCTCTTTCCTCTAGGAAGTGTGGGGTTTTCTAATAAATTGATGGCTGTGCACTTTGCCTAATGGACAAGTAAAGTTTTTCTTTGATTGTTTTTGTAAAAAAAATCAAAGAAAAACTTTACTTGTTTTTCTAAACATATACACTACCGGTCAAAAGTATTTTTTTTTTCAGTTTTTATTGAAATTTACGCAGTTCAAGTCCTGAATAACCTGTAATGGTAGAAATGTAAGTGGTAAACTGCCAGAGGTGAAAAAAACAAAAGTTTATGTTAACAAAAACTGAAAAATATTGTACATTTAAGAGTTATACAAAAAGGCCTTTTCAAGGAAGAAGTAATGGGTTGACAACTCACAGTTGTTCTGCAGGAATGTAAGTAAATTAATCCTTGAAAGTTCATGCTAACAATGCCTACAGGTGTCCCAACTTTGGTTGATTACTTACAAGCCCTTTGTTTGTATAAAAGCAGTGTTGGAACTGACTGTGTTACTACACCCTCTTAAACAATATTTGGACAGTACTGTACTGCAGGAAGTAGTATATTGCTCTCAAAATGGCGAAAAAAAGTCAATTAACAAAGGAAGACAGACAGATCATTATAACCCTTAAAAGTGTAGGTCTTTCCTTTAGAGAAAGCCAAGGTGTCAGTGAGTACAGTTTCCTACACCATCAAAAGGCACTTGGAAACTGGAGGAATCTCTGACAGGAAGAGGTCTGGCAGACCCAAAGCCACAACAGAATCAGATGACAGGTTTCTGAGAGTCAACAACTTGCGTGACAGGCAGCTCACAGCACAACAGATTCAAGAACAGCTTAACACCCATCGAAGTAAGCAAGTGTCAGTTTCAAATGTGAAGAGAAGACTTCAAGCTGCAGGTTTGAATGGCCAAGTGGTAGTAAGAAAGCAATTGCTAAGATGGCATAATAAGAAAAAGAAGCTTCCCTGGGCCATGAAGCACTGCCAGTGCACTACTGAAGACTGGAAGAAGGTCTTATGGACAGATGAATCAAAATTTGAGATCTTTGGTTCATCACGCAGGGTTTTTGTATGCCATAGAGTAGGCGAAAGGATGGTTCCTCAGTGTGTGTGACACCGACTGTCAAACATGGAGGAGGAAGCGTGATGGTCTGGGGCTCTTTTGCTGGATCCAGAGTCAGCGACAATATTTGATTTCTGTTGTGGAAAGAATGCCATGAGTGTGTTCGGCTGTCATATCTGCAAAAGGTGGCTGCTTTGATGAGTCAAAAATTTAGATTACATTTTGATAAGGAAAAGGATTGCATGATTTATTTTTAACACCTTAATGACCCATGACATACATGTACGTCACGGGGTGTAGGGCCCTAATGGACCAAGGACGTACATGTACATCATGGAATTCAGGTCTCCCCATGCGGCTGCATGCCATTCGGGGAGCCCTGAATCAGACCGCACAAAAAAAAAAAAAAATGGTCTGTGGTCCTTAAAGAGATAGTAATACTCGAAATGTTTAAAAAAATGTGTTCTAGGGTTTATCCCCCTGAGTAAAATAAGGGAACTCCCACTGCTGAAAGGTGTTTTAGTCAAAAGTTATTACAGCTCAAAGTTGAATATTTTAGAGCAATATCACAGCGGCCTGAAAGTGTACAGTGGCGCTGTTGCTACACCATGTTGTGTAAGCAGTTTTGCATAAGGTTTCAAATAGGTCAATTCAAAGTGACAGTTCTGCTTTAAAGGGGAACTACCACCCTGCAATAAGTTCACATTATTCAATTCTTCATCTGGCGACTAGCTGCTTAGTAGTGCTAGTCTCCAGAAATATTACCCGGTTTAAAGATACTCAATTTTTCGGAGGCTCACGGTAGCAGGAATCACGGACATCTCGTCATAGTGATGTCCGTGCGCCTGCGCTGTCAGTCCCTTTTGGAGCCATTTGGCTTCAAAAGGGAGTGACAGCGCAGACGCACAGATGTCACTATGACAAGATGTCCGTGCTTCCTGCTACTGTGAGCCTCCGAAAAAGTGGAATATCTTGTAAGCCGGGTAATATTTCTGGCGACTAGTGCTACTAAGCAGCTAGTCGCCAGATGAAGAATTGAATAATGTGAACTTATTGCGGGGTGATATTTCCCCTTTAAAGGGATAGTAATGTTTCATAATAAAAGCAGCTCTAATTACTCTTCATAGTATTTGTGCCATGGAGAGTGTTATTTCATTTCTATCAGAGTTGTCGTTCAAGAGTAATTGAATGATAAAGTACTCCCTTCTGCCCCTTCTACTGATGTAACACTGCTCAGTTTAGAGCAGCAGGGAGTGTCCAAGTAGATGGCAGAGAGGGACAATCTTCAATTAAGATGAGGGAAAAAAGCTAAAAAAACCTGTCAAGGGGGACAGGGTTTTCATTGTTCTCTCAGTAAGAATATTAACCCTTGATGTGATCTGACTGGTCTATGGACTGGATTCCACATCTGAGGAGTGGGGGCTTACATTAGGTAAAAGGGGCGGGAGGGGGAAGCTTTATCATTCAATTACTCTTGAACTACAACACACACAGTAATGAAATAACACTCTCTACGGCTCAAATACTATGAAGATTAATTGGAGCTGCTGTTTTTGTGAAACATTACTATCACTTTAAAGGAGCCATAAATATATCTTGAAAAACGTTGTAGGGCATTGCCTGCTGGGCAAAATCCAGTACTCTGTCTGCTGGGTGATTATTCAGTTAAATGTTTCTACAGAAAAAAACGTTTATCAACAGCCCCAAATGGTTTGCAAAAAAGAAAATTTATTTTCATAATGCAAGTTACGGGAGAGCTTGTGTCAGTGACTGTGGCTTGCCATTTTAATTTAGAGGAACATTTGGAAAAGCTCTATAATATATATTTTTCTATACATTAAAAGCTTACTGCTACTTCAAATCAATTAGAATTTGTATTTGGCCTCTGTGTTTCAGTTGGTGTGCCCCACAATTATTCCCCTCTTTTGGCCAAATCACCTGGCCATTTTCTGTTACATATACTTTTTAAGAAGTAGCATTTGCAAAGTTACCTGGTCATTCTCTTGATGTTTTGCAGAAAATCTTTCCAGAATGTCGGGTCGCGCAGCACCTGGAATCTCATTCAGCTCCGTGGATAATTCCCTTTCATCCCTGAAAAACTGCCAGGCATACATTAATACTGGAATGGAGATTGCGACTGGAGTGGCTCTTGATCTCCTGGAGACTGGCTGTAAGTTGTCTGTCTCAGCCATATACACAAGGGAAAATGTAGTAATTCAGGGGTAGAAAAACTCCCTTTGCCATAGGGCACAAATAAAATCCCCAGTGATTTAAATGCAGATTTCAACCCCTGGAATGCTATCATTCAAGGGGTTAATAGCTTAATTTATATCAATGGGGATTTTCATTTCTTCCCTTGGTCCTGAATTACAGTGTTTGTGTTATTGTGTGTGTGGGCCTTTGTGTTCCTGCTGGCTTGCTTTGTGTGTTCAACCTTTCAGCGTCAGAGGGGTGTATTCCAAAGCAATACGTCACCCCTATACAAGTTAGTCTTAATAGGTAGGTTAAATATCAAATAAATGTAATATTGTAGTATTTTCTGTTTTTAAACCTCTGTTTGGCTGAAATTTAATGATTAAATAATGCCCTCTGCCCTGCTTCTGGACAGACTGTGGTATCCTGCTCTGTCACTCTTGCTGTGCTCCCCTCCCTCTAGCCATCCTCCTCCGATGACGCAGACTTTCTGCCTGTAAGCTAGAGCGGTCTCTGGCTCCATCTTACATGCAGAAAGCCTCTGTCATCGGAGGAGGCTGGATAGAGGGAGTAGAGCAGAGGCAGAGTGACAGAGCGCGGTACAGAGCAGGTAACCACAGTCTGTCTGGAAGCAGGGTGGAGGCAGTATTTAATCATTAAATTTCAGCCAAACCGCGGTTTAAAAACAAAACAAAAAAAAAACTGCAATATTTCATTTATTCGCTATTTAACCTACCTATTAAGACTAACTTGTTTAGGGGTGATAGATCCCCTTTAAAATATGTATGTCCTGGGATAAAATAACATTTCATAGTGGAGCTGTCACCTTAAATTCTTTTTACATTGCTGAAACCTCATCAAACCGCCTATGTGTCATGTAACCAAAAGTCCAGCAGACTTATTGTTTAGGAAACTTTACAATTTTATTTCTGGGGAAAGAGAAAGTGAAAGTATCCTGGTGCTGCAAAGTGCTTAAGTAGCATATTAAATGTCACTGGTACCGCACAGGTACATCAATTAGCATACAGTACCAAGTATGAATGTCTCCTTAACTGTACATTTGCTGTTTTGTTTGCTAACATGAGACATAGGCAATTTTAATGAGGTTTTCAAATATGAATCAAGGTGATAGGTCCACTTTAACCCTTTAAGCAGCAGAGCGATACCCCTCTGGCACTCAACGAGCTAGCCCTTAAAGCAGAGTTACTTGGTGCTTTGTTGTGCCATGCACATCCAGATTGTTTTCTCAAAAGGCATTGATAAAAATGTAAATGTTGAGTGTTAAATGTGTATTTACGGACATTTTTATGTACGATATAATTGGTTTAGTTATTTTGATTACGAGATCAAAGAACAGCTGTATATGACTTATTTGTATCCTTCATAATTGCGCTTGACAAATTACACATAACATGTTATCTAGACTGCATGATAAGGGTGCCTTGCACAAAATAAGATTGAGAACCACTGCATTAACCCTTTGAGTGCCAGAGGGGTACGGAATGCATTTGTACCTCTCTGGCACTCAAAGGGTTAACGCTTTAAACTAAAAGAATCCGTTGTGCCAGAAAGTGTCAAAGGAGCTGTGGCTCAGTTTGTCAGTTTTGGTATATTTCACTAGCTGTCCATATCCTAATGTGAGTGTAAATAATTTATTTTATATCCAATTGTTATTTTGAAACGATAATGCACTATTGGGCGCTCCCTCTATTTCTTTGTGTTTTGTTGTGTATATATTCCTCCATTAGGAGAGAGTGGTCTGACTGGTGTTACCCTGAGTCTGGATCAGGAACACTTACCCACAATTGCTCTTTGCTGTCTGTTATATATGTGATAAGCAGCGCATGCCTTTTACTATTACCTACAAGTGGGGTGTGATTCGGTGGTGGAACTGATTGCCTAAGAAGTTATTGCACTAGGGCACCTCCTTTGTGCTCTTTTGTATTTTCTCTTTTTATTGATCCCAGTTAGAACCTTGGTTCTTGTTTCATACATTTCTCCCATATTGAGGTGGTATAAATGAGATATTGAGCGCCTGAGTTCACTTGTTCAATTTACATACTGCACCAAAGTCTGTGTCCACTCAAGGTACAGATCTCTGTATTAGGAAGTATCCACTGGACATCGTTCACAGAACATCATCTTTTAAAGATATTCATGAAGTTCATCAGGAATCTAAGACACAGGATTCCTTCACGCAATCCCCCATGCATCCTTTAATGTAGTGCTCACAGCCCCTCATCAAACAACCATTTGAACCATCATCTCTGAAGAATCTATCTCTAAAGAGTGTTTCTTATTGCACTTACTTCATCGAGACAACTAGAGCTCCAAGCCATTTGCATCAGAGAGTGTTACCTGATCTTTAGAGATAATTCAGTCTCTCTAAATCTTCCACATGAGGGAAACCTAAAGTTACACTGTATTTCCGCAGAGTATAAGATATTATCCTTCATAATCTCTTTCCACATCCTTCTAACTAAAGGAAAAGCTGCTACTTTCCTTGATGTCAAGAGATGCTTTCAGTTTTATCTACAGAGAATAAAGTCCTTCAGAAGATCGATGTAGCTGTTTGTCAGTTATTTCGGGACCTCTAAGGTATCCAAATCCTATGAGGCAAAGGTTGAAATTGATAGACTTGTATCCTTTTTCAACATAATTTACCATGTTACAGTGACACTGTTTTCCATTCTTCAGATTCATGCCTCTTATCATTTGTATATCTTTTCTGAGGTAAATCTTCTACCATTGTTTGGGGTATTTTTATGCACTTTCTTAGCACGTTTTGCACTTTATTACAGGAGTTAGTCTTGTAAATAGTAGCACCTGCACTTTGGTCATTTAAATGGTGGATCATTTATTTTTGATATTTATTTAGCATTGTTTACATGTAGGAGGTTTCTTGAGTATTACCGTAAAATCTCAGGAATAATGTGCAGCTGCGTATAATACCCGGGTGTAAATTAAACCCACATTTTCAGGGGAAAAATAAAAATTCTTATGTATAATACGCACACTTGTTTTCCCTCCCACCAAAAACAATTTTGTTTCTTGTTTGCTTCCCTCACTCCACCGACCTCAATATGCTCCCACCTTCCCTCCCTTTACTCACCCCCTCCAGATGTATATGCAGTGGGCAGCTTGCTGGCATTTGCTGTCCACTTCCTGCTTATGTATTATTTGATATACTCTATATTATTGTGAGTATGCTGGTGGAGGTTATACTTTTGTTATGTATTATTTGATATATTCTGTATTATCGTGTGTATGCTGGTTAAGGTTATACTTTTGTTATGTATTATTTGATATACTCTATATAATCGTGTGTATGATGGTGGAGGTTATACTTTTGTTATGTATTATTTGATATACTCTATATTATTGTGTGTATGCTGGTTAAGGTTATACTTTTGTTATGTATCATTTGATATATTCTATATTATCGTGTGTATGCTGGATAAGGTTATACTTTTGTTATGTATTATTTGATATATTCTATATTATCATGTGTATGCTGATTGAGGTTGTACTTTTGTTATGTATTATTTTATATACTATATTATTGTGTGTATGCTGATTGAGGTTATACTTTTGTTATGTATTATTTGATATACTCTATATTATCGTGTATATGCTGATTGAGGTTATACTTTTGTTATGTATTATTTGATATACTCTATATAATCGTGTGTATGCTGGTTGACGTTATACTTTGTTGGGTGTAGTACGTTTGACTGAATGTGTTTTTTATTTTTATTGTTTTTAGTCAGATGGGGCAAGCAGTATACTGTTTATATACTGATGCCTGACTAAAAATAAAATGTGTCTACATATATTTATTTCTTAGTTGTGTGTCTCATTTAAAGGTTTTTCTTTTGAGTCATTTACACACCTCGTTTTTGGTGAGTTTTTGACTTTTTTAAGTTTCAAAGATTCAAACCTATTACACACGGAGTATGTCTGGATGTAGGATGCACTGATGCAGATTTCAGTCTAACATCCCAACACTCATTTCTTACTGTCAGGTATGCTGTCCTATCTCTCTGCTTCTGCCAAGGTGACTGGAGGCAGGCTGTGGTCCATTAGCTACCCTCCGTTAAAGTGGAACTTTCACGTTAATTACATTGCCTCAGAATATATTACTAAACTAGCGATATGCAAAGTTATACTATCCTTAAGCTCAAAAAGTCTGTGGTAGTTGAGTAAAAACACATCTTCGACAGGAACCAGGAGACAGATAGCACAGACATCTTGGAGAAAATGTACCTCTGAGTTTCTGCTGTCTGTCCCATCCTCTGCCAGCATTGGTGAGTGATGTTTCTTGGTGCCATAAGGCACAGGAAGTTCCTGACCACGCAGGCGCACAGAGCTTCTCTTGCAAGCTCTGTGCAGCCCAATGCCTATGGAAGATGCATTTTTGCTCAACTACCACAGACTTTTTGATCTAAAGGATAGTATAACTTTGCATATCGCTAGTTTAGTAATATAATCTGGGGCAATGTAATTAACTTGAAAGTTCCGCTTTAAATTCCCTTGTATGCTAGAGAGATCACAGCACATTGTGAATCAATGCATTGGAGATGGAAGTAATGCATGCCCCCGTGCATAAATTAATCAGCCACTGATATCTCTCTCTCTGCGTGTCACTGCCATCAGCACCTGCCTGAGAGTCTCTGTCATATGCATCTCACCAGTGAATGAGTCGCTTCTGGTGAGGTGATCGGACGTGACTTATATCTAGATGAGACTCATATGACAGAGACCCTCTGAGAGATGCTGAAGGAAGAGGCACAATGAAAAAGAGACAGCATGCAAGCCATTCCCTTCCTTCCCCTAGCTCTTCTCCATGTTTCTTCCTCAGACTTGTCTAGCCCTAATCCTTCTCTCTGTCTGTCCCTCAGCCCTCGTCACTCCCTTCCGCAAACTGTCTTTCTGACTGTCTACTTCATACCCTCTCTCTGTTTCTGTGTTGCTTCCCATCCCCTCTCTCTTTATATATTCAGTAAATTTCTCTCAGCTCCTCTCTACACAAGCAACCACCTGTCACTCTTCCCAGCTCCCACTTTGAGTTGATGGTTGGCTTGGGGTGGTGAGTGAGATTAGGGACTAGGCGTTAGGGAGCTGATCAGTAGTATTGTAACAATATGGTTGGAAGCTGGGTGCAGGGTGATTTCAGTGTATGTATGTAGGCATAGGGCAAGGGGCCCCAAACTGATACCCTGCCTTGGGCCCTATGTAGTTTTAGTCCAGCTCTGATGTCCAGAAAGCAAAAGCAATTTATGGAGCATACTACCTGGCACCAATGCATTGGACACCTTTAAGGGGTACAAAAACTCCAATTTAAAGGAACAATAAAGGGTCAATGTAAGCAATGCTCTCACATCTGTGAGAACTGAGATCCCACAGTGTAGAACTCAGCCATTCACTCTCCATTATCCCTGCAGATCACAGAGACTGCAGTGCTGGGTGATATCAACGCCTTTCTCCGGGCTTATGGGAGATGTTTCCGTCAAAGGCCACTGATTTGCTAACACACGACTTGTATGGAGAGGATAGCAGTATGATTCCTCTTCTACAAGGTGCAGTGAGACTCTGATGTCTCCCAGCCTGATAGAGCTCCATGATCTGAGTTCTGAGCTATAGAAACAGGATCTCATAGCTGTGAAGGCTGTGCTAATACTTTGAATGGGTCTTATATTGACCGTTTATAGATCAATGCGTATATTTATTTGTTACCTGCAGAAATAGTTCTTAAACCCATACTCAGGGAACACGAATGGGCCAGGAAGTAAATCACACTAAAATAATTTTAGTTCATTTTAAAGAGAGAGAAAATTTTCTGATATGTTATGGTAGCCATTTGTTTGTGAAATAAGCCATTTTTGAAACATTAACTTTATATGTTGATGGTTCAGTATGGCACATTATGTTAATTTAGTTTCTGTGCTGGACAAGTCTTACTACACACTGTGTTATGCATTAATCTAGGCGGAGCCCACAGACTGGGGCATTTCTAGAGAGAGGCATACTCTCCAAGGAATTTACATAAAGTGCTGCAATGTGCCACCGATACGTAAAAGTTAATTTGTCAAGGACAATTTTTTTTTTTACCAAAAAATAAAATGTACAACACACAGACATATTTTAATTATCTGTAAAACAAGCTAAATTTGTCTGTGGGTGATATCCATTTTAAGAATTTACTAGTTCGGGGCAGGTGAGTTAAAGGGGATCTATCACCCCTATACATGTTGGTCTAAATAGTTAGTTTATATAGCGACTAGATGTTATAATGTTTTCATTTTTTTAATAAAATTGTTATTTTGCAGTAATTAAACGAATATGTATTGCCCTGCGCCCTACTTCCAGACAGACTGCGGTTACTGGCTCCGTACCACAGTCTGTCACTCTCTCTCTGCTCACCTCCCTCGATCCAGCCTCCTCCGATGATGGAGGATTTCTGACTGTAAGCTGAAGTGATCTCATTGGCTAGATATTGATCTCTGCCAATGAAAGTGCTCCAGGTTACATGCAGAAAGCCTCTGTCATTGGAGGAGGCTGGATTGAGGGAGGGGATCAGAGGCAGAGTGACGGGCTGCTATTACAGAGCTCGTAACAGCAGTCTGTCCGGGAGTAGGGCGCAGGGCAATACATATTCGTTTAATTTCGGCAAAATAACAATTTTATTAAAAAAATGAAAATGTTAAAACATCTAGCCGCTACTATTTAGACCAACATTTATTGGGGTGATAGATCCCCTTTAATTAAACCTTTTGAGGACTAGAAGGGGTGTGCAACTCAGTGCACTGCACAACCCTTTGTCTTCAAAGGGTTAAAATAAATGTGCCTCTTACTAACTAAACTGTGCTTAAAGGGATAGTAATTCTTAAAATGTAAAAAAATATATGTTGTACGGTTTATCCCCCTGAGTAAAACAAGAGTACTCCCACTGCTGAAAGGTGTTCCATTCAAAAGTAAATTAATTTTCAAAGTTGAATTTTTTAGGTGCAATATCACAGTGGCCTGAAATTGTACAGTGGCGCTGTTGCTACACCATCCTATGGAGATTTATGGTCCCGGGACCAGAGCTGTCCATAGGATCATGTAGCAACAGCGCCACTGTACAATTTCAGGCCACTGTGATATTGCAACTAAAAAATTCAACTTTGAAAATTAATAACTTTTGAATGGAACACCTTTCAGCAGTGGGAGTACTCTTGTTTTACTAAGGGGGATAAACCCTACAACATATTTTTTTTTACATTTTAAGTATTACTATCCCTTTAAGCAGGGAAATCCTAGAGACGTGCTATTAATGGCCCCTGAGTAAAGGTTGAGAAACCTAGAACTGTGCCACTTTTCTTTAGTATATCACTGTTTTTATAATTTTACCCTTTGTGAGCCATTTTTATAGTTTTACCCTTTAATATCCTCAATGATTTGGGAACCACTCAGAACCCAAATCAATTTAGCCAGATCACTATTTTAATGTGGGGTGCATGTTACATTTTCTCTCTGCAGGACTTCACACAAACCAGTGCAACCTACAAATCTTTGTTTTTTTCATTAGTGTTCCACAGTAGAATGGTGATCTGGACACTTTAACCCATTGAGTCCCAGGTACCCCTCTTGAGCTCAAAGGGATAACATAAGGAGAACTCAATCTAAATTAGTTTTCTGTGAGATTGCTTCAATCATCCAGCAGGGGGAGACCTAGTCTAACGTAAGCCTTTGAATGCATTTTAAAATGTTCCTACCACACTAACTCTTTCTTTGAAAATCAGAACATGACTGTCAAACCTTCATGTTTACCAAGAAACTGTCACTGAAACATTGTCAGCATACTAGGAATCTGCTTAGGTTTTGAAAACATGTGCTTAATTGGTAGAATTCCAGACCTGCCTTATGGAATGTCCTGTACAAATTATTTTATGAATTCCTCATTTCAGATACCCAGAAATTAAGTAATTCATTTATTTTTCTTTTTTTTGTACTAATACAGAGCTTTTACTGTTACTAATAAACATATTGTACTGAATACTGAGTGATGTCACTACAATAAAAGTGCATTCTCTGTTTTAAAGCAGAGATGAGCAAAATGTGGCCCATGGGCCAGTGTACACACAGCAGAGCTGTTGTACAGAGTAAACATAAAGTTTGGCTTTCTCTGCAGAGGAAGAATAACTCATTTTATCACAAAGCATGCCAGATACAATGTATCATTCTACAAGTGCAGAGATAGATGGAATTGATACATGCTTTGTGTAGTAGAAACATTTTGTTATTTTCACTGCTATTATTGCTATTTTGGCTGGGGTGTAGCCAGGGGTTGGGTATATTCATACACTATGAAATTTGGTGAATTGTGATTCTCCAAACACAGAGATGGTACTCTTGGGACGTCAAGATATTTGCCCACGCAGGTGTTAAAGAGACAAGGGCTGTCACACCTTATTATGAACTTACTTATATTGTAGGGCTTTTATTAAAGTAAAAGCATGGCTATTGTAATGTTGAGAGATGTTTCAGTCAAACCTTATTACACAGCAAGCTTGTACTTTTTGGCGAGTTTTAGTCCATTATTGTTTGCAGCCAGGTGGCTCTGCTGTTATTACTGCCTATAAAGAAATGAGTGTCACAGGTACAAGCTTCTATCTATGGCAGCAGTAGCAGCAGTGAATCTTGACAGCAAAGTATATTGAACTCAAGTTATCAGAAACATGTGAGTTGGCTTTTGAATAACTTTTGATTGTAGTGCCTCCCAGCATTGGGAGTATGCTTGTTTTGAAGCAGTGTGTTGGATATCTCTCTGGCACAAACGGATTAAAGGGATAGTAATGTATTAATTATATAAAAAGTAATATTGTAGACCATAAAATAAGAAGTCCATCGATGCCATTCCTATCTCTCAGACCTTTATGGATTGAGAGATAGAACGTTCTAAAGTTCCTCTCTCCCTCACCTTCTCCTGACGCCAGCTGTAAGCTGAGAGCAGGAGATCCTGGTCTGGGGACCGACAGGTGGTTCTTCAGCAGAGCCAAAATAGCGCGAATGAAAAAGAAATACTTAATTGGAAGGGTCTACAAATTGTGCTTGGTTTGCAAGCACATTTTTAGACCATGCCAAAGAAGTATTTCTTTTTAAATCTCGTTATTGCAACTCCGCTGAAGAGCCTCCTGGTGTCGGTCGACATGGATCTCCTTTTGTCTGCTTTACAGCTGACATCAGGGAGGGGGGAACTTTAGAACGCTGTATCTCTCACTCCATAAAGGTCTGAGAGATATGAATGGCATCGATGAATTTCTTATCTTATGGTCTACAATATTACTTTTTATATAGTTAAGACATTACTATCCCTTGAAGGACCAGAGGTGTGTGCAATGCATTGCTTCATCTTTTTTTTTTATTTTTTTTTTTTAACTTTTATGTCTCTGACAGATGCTCACTGAATTTTTGTTTTTAGAGAGTTTTTTGGTCAGTATACCATGAAATCAAAATGTAATACGTTTCACTCTGAGTGCTCTGTGTGCCATTTTGTCTGCACTCTACCCTTTATACATTATATCTCTAGACCTCCTTTCATGTTCCCTGTCAGAAAGCTCTCAGCAAACACTGTCAGGGAAGTAAGTGGTGTGAAAAAAAATGCATGTTATCTGGGAAATATGGTTCCCTTCTTAGTGTATTCTCACCACAAGGGGTTCATGAAACAGTATTATTGTTAACACACTAATATTTGTTTAATTGGATTATAAAGATACCTGGGAACTTTCAGGTTTTTGACTCAAATTTCAATGATGAAAGGACAAATTCTCACAGTGATAGAGCCAGTTGTTTCCACTATCTCACCTGCACCAACTGACTATTCTTTTAGACTGTAAACTGGAACAAATTCTGCCCGAAAGGTACTAGATGTGCTGCTTGTTTAACCCTTTGAGTGACATAGAGGTTTCCAAAGCATTGCGCTGCAATGTATTGGATACCCCTCTGGCACTCAAAGGGTTGATGAATGTTGAATCAGTTGTAAAACATTAAATATGAACTTTCAGCTACATTAAAGTATAGTTAAATAGGTTCCAGTGACAACGTTAGCATATAATATCCTTCTTTTTTATAAATCTAAAACTGTGTAAAGAGTTATTGAGCCTGTTCTAGGTATCTCCGGCTGGTCCTTGCGGGACTAAGTGTCCCGCAGGGCTTCTTAGGTCCTCCCTTAAGCCAGCAATCCAGCCCACGCTCCGTCTGTTAAATGAATACAGGGGCAGTACTGTCACCGACCATTGAACTCCAGGTTCGGGAGAGAGATGCCAATCATAGCCAACGTCACAAACATGGCACAGCTCTCCTTCTCTGCATCTAAAGGAGTCAAAGGGAGTTTTTACACTACAGCAAGGATTTTGAAATTTGAAACTTGTATTTTACTGACCATAGAGACAATACCAAAATGTATAGCGTGAGGAAAATTTAGGTGAAAGTTCCGCCTTATGGCTGATTGGAGCAGCTCTCGGTTAGAGCCAGAATTGGCCCGGCTCTTGGCAATTTACAGGTTAATATTTTGAACATCTCAGGATCAGCCCATTTTGAAAGTTGCCAGGTAGGATTATAAACACGCTTATATGTTTAGAGGTGATGGTTGTTCAGGTCCGCAGGCTAAAACAGTACACTTTATGGCTTGTATCTAATAGTTGTGTACTTGGAACTACTTTTTTGGTTGAAATCACAGCTGAAGGAAGTGCTTTTACCATCACAGCCCCCAGTGTTTGGATTTTAGTTTTCGTGTGGTAGTTCCTGTGAAGTGTCAGGGCTTTTATCTTTTATTTAAATACCACACCCCTCTAAATATGATCATTAATTCCTCTAAATCCCATGATATTCAGCTGTCTCTCTTTAGTGTAAAACAGGGGGACGTATGTTCTATTAAAGGTGTCATTCTGGTGCAGACCAACTGCACAATAGGTAATAAATAAATATTCCCATGTTTTTACATGGGGGCTTCCTTGAATGCTAAAGAGGTCTCCAAAGCATTGCTTTTCTCTCTAGCAATCAAGGTGCTAAAACCCCACTTAAATTGATAGTAATGTCTATTTAAAATTAGTTGTCCTAGTCTTCTGTATATTAAAAGGAACATATTGCGCTATGTCTAAGACCTTACTTCTTTCTAGTTCAAAAGCTATGAAGCACTGAAGGTCCCCTGCCTGCCCCTTTCTGGCCGCCTCCCATGGAATCTGAGATCTGGTCAAGCGACTCGACTGCTGCAGCGAGGGACAAACTTCAGTCAGTAAGTATAAGGGAAATCTTGCCCCTTTTGACGAAGGAGGGCAGGATCTCCCTTTGCTTACTGAAGTGTGTCCCTCTCTGCAGCCGTCCCGACCAGCACTTAGACATAGCGCAATGTGTTCCATTTAATATACAGAAGACTCTGGCAACTAATTTTAAATAGACATTACTTTCACTTTAAACTGATGATCATTTTAGAAAGGCAATTGGTTTGTCCCACAACTGGATCTCTTTAGTTCAGCAGATCAGTCTCAGTAGTCCTCAGGCTGTTTGCGGTGGTGGAACGCTATTGTTTCACCAAAAAATCTCTGTGGAACCAACAACTTAACCATTTAACCCCTGGATGCTAAAGTTGTCTCAGCACCCAAGGGGTTAACTTAGCACATGGTTGTCCAACCTGAAGCCCGTGGTCGAAATGTGGCCCGCTTGACACCAGGGTGTGGCCTGACTGAGATTTTAAATAAATAAATAAATAAATTATATATATATTTTTTTATCTAATTAAGTAGCACACATGAACTACTAGGCCAGTAAGACCTATCTAGCCAGTATAGTTCAGGAAAGGATGTATGTTAAATATCACAGGAAATACCCTTGGCCTACAGCAAGTAAGAAAAAGATTTAACCCCTTAGTTGCTAGCATCAAGGAAGTTTAATTATAAATAGCCTGTAAAGTGGTATAAATCTAGTGCAGGGACATTGAGATTGTTCTGGCCACACCCATAATTCAGAATGTGGGTGTGGCCAACACAACTGAGGCTCCACCCCTCCAAATGCGTAGCTCTAGCCAGTTGTCTTGTCTGCCTGTTGGGAAATCTGGTTCTGGATGGTATGTCTGCAGTAATGCTCTTCACTCCTGTGTTCTCTTCTAACATATGTCCTACACCCCACTGATGGAGATATACCATGTATATTGTCTGTTTCCTAGCAGCAGTGGATAGAAAGGACAGGATAAGACGCAACACCTCCTAAGAATAATACCCTGCTTACATTATTGTGACCAGAAAAGTCTAATAGCCACTATGAATTTTCACTTTGTTTCAAGATATACCATCTTCAGTCAGTCCTGGATGTCATTTCTATGGAGGAGGACATAGCAGTAGCTGACATTTTTTTTTAAACTGAAGCAGACAGTGCATGAGCCTACTGAACACTTTAAGCAGAGCCGGCCCTTACATGGGTCCTGGTGGATCCCTGGGACCCAGGCGGCACTTTGACACGGGTGGCAAAAAGAGCAAGATTATGGGCAAGGCACCCTAGGTGCCTGCCTAGGGCCTGTTGAGGCTGCGTGGCTCTACCACAAAGATGGCAAAGGTGATGCTAGCTATGTACCTTTTACGTTTCTGTAGTATTTTCTGTCAGGTGGGAACTGTAGGCCACGTTCCTGCTTCAGAGCTCATGATGGTCAGCCAATCACAGCAAGCAATCAAATGTGACATTAGAAGGGGGCGGGGGGCATGTAGCTGTGGGCACACTGTATCTCTGTCTCATTTTTATGGTTTTGAGAGACAGTGTGCTACACATGCCTTCCTCATGGAGTGAACAGTGATCCGCTGTGTATGAAGAGATAGGTGGCAGCAGCATAAAATATCAGTTCTGGAAATTCCTTTTGATTCAATTGAGGATCGGAGAAGTCGCCAGCGCAGTGTGGAGCAATGTGATTAGAGACCTCTATAGCATGTTAAAGGGATAGTAATGTTTCATAAAAACAGCAGCTTCAATTAATCTTCATACTATTCGGGCCATGGAGATTGTTATTTTAATACTGTCAGAGTTGTTGATCAAGAGTAATTGAATGATAATGTATCCCCCTCCTGCCCCTTTTACCTAGTGTAACACTGCTCACCTCAGATGTGGAATCTGGTCCTGGGACTGGACAGATCACAGCAGGGGACAAATTTCTTACTGTGAGAACAATGAAAACCCTGCCCCCGCTTGACAGGTTTGTCAGATTTTTCCCTTATGCTAATTGAAGATTTTCCCTCTCTGCGTTCCACCTGGACACCACTTTGCTGCTCTGAGGTGTGCAGTACTACATCAGTAAAAGGGGCGGGAGGGGGATACTTTATCATTCAATTACTCTTGAACTACAACTCTGACAGAATTGAAATAACACTCTTCATGGTGCAAATACTATGATGATTAATTGGAGCAGCTTTTATTGTGAAACATTGTGAAAATCCTCATATAATGAAACAAGAATGTTTAGATCTCCCCTATAGTTCAGTTGGTTTGCCCAAGAATACTGCCCCTTTTGTTTTGAGCATACACCCAATATAATATAATATAAGCAATTTTACCACAAGAGATTTGGCACTTGTGACAAGTCTACACCCGCATCAGTGACATGTTCTATAAAATCAAACCTCTGTTAATCGTTTGAGTGCTAAAGGGGGTACAGTGTGTACGGAACGGTCATAAGGGAAACTACACGTTGTTACTTGGATTGATAGTGGGGGTGTCCAACGTGTTGCCTCTAACACCCTAAGGTTCCTCACACTGAAAAAGAAAAGGAAAAAAAAGGGTCTGTGTATATGTTTGTATGTATATATTGTATATATAATAATATACACATATTGTATGTATAATAATATACACACTCACAGGCATGTTTGTCCCACTATCCGCTGGTCTTAGAACCACACATACCTTACCTGTCACCTTAGCCTTGTTTCACTGTCTGCTAGTATCCACAGAGCCACTCATACACTGTCGACTATACACTGTCTACTGGTATCCAGAGAGCCACCCATACACTGTCAGCTATACGCTGTCTACTGGTATCCACAGAGCCACTCATATACTGTCGGCTATACACGGTCTACTGGTATCCACAGAGCCACCCATACACTGTCGGCTATACACGGTCTACTGGTATCCACAGAGCCACCCATACACTGTCGGCTATACACGGTCTACTGGTATCCACAGAGCCACCCATACACTGTCGGCTATACACGGTCTACTGGTATCCACAGAGCCACCCATACACTGTCGGCTATACATTGTCTTCTGGTATCCACAGAGTCACCCATACACTGTCAGCTATACATTGTCTTCTGGTATCCACAGAGCCACCCATACACTGTCGGCTATACACTGTCTACTGGTATCCACAGAGTCACCCATACACTGTCAGCTATATGCTGTCTGCTGGTATCCACAGAGCCACCTATACACTGTCTACTGGTATCCACAGAGCCACCCATACACTGTCGGCTATACGCTGTCTGCTGGTATCCACAGAGCCACCCATACACTGTCAACTATACGCTGTCTGCTTGTATCCACAGAGCCACCCATACACTGTCAGCTATACGCTGTCTGCTGGTATCCACAGAGTCACCCATACACTGTCAGCTATACGCTGTCTGCTGGTATCCACAGAGCCACCCATACACTGTCAACTATACGCTGTCTGCTTGTATCCACAGAGCCACCCATACACTGTCAGCTATACGCTGTCTGCTGGTATCCACAGAGCCACCTATACACTGTCTACTGGTATCCACAGAGCCACCCATACACTGTCTGCTTATCACACTTTGTTCTACTGTCCACTGGTATCCAGAAAACCACCCATACACTGTCTGCTTCCCCAGCCTTGTCCTTCTGGTAGTAACAGAATCACACACACACACCTTCTGATACCTCTGCTTTTTCAGACTTTTTTAATTCTCTCTCCCTGCCCCTCTACCTATGTCTCTGTATCCTCTTCATCTCTAAAAAAAAGTCTCTCTCCACACCACTTTTACACAAGTCTTTCATTCTCCACCTTTCAATGTTTCTGGCTCCCTCAGCCAGGTGTCTCCCCCACTTCTCCTGTAGCATGTGTTTCCCTGCCACACAGAACAATGAACAAACAAAAATCTTTCTAAACCTCTCCAGTTTTCCCCATAAACACAGTTGACTTGCTAACAGATCTCCTGCCCCACAAACAGGTGCCCATTCCTCCCACCACCACCACTCAAACTCACATTACATGGAGACAAAAGGGAATAAAATATAATGAAGCAACACATGTGGTCTGCTTGTTTGACATTCCTGATTATGCATATATCAGTTTGTATTACCGGCTTATATTGATTGCGGGTTATACATCATCCGCCTAACTACTCTCAAGTGTTTATGTAATACTTATATCTGAATCACACTGTAGAATACCAGATAACTTAGATGCTCATGTACTGAGAAGTGGTGGAGCAGTTCTGGACCAAACCAGCTGTGCACCATAAGAAACAAATAAAATGACCAAGAACTGCACCATTTCTTAGTAGCAACACGCTGAGTCTTATATACTATCAGGAAGATTAAAACAAAAATTCTGATATGAACACAAATATTGGAACCACTATCAACACATTCTGCCTTGGAATAAGAATATAATTTGCCATTAAAGTGAACCTGTTATGTCTACTATAATATGCTGATTTTGCAGGGTATGATTTAGAAAGCCTATATATATATATATGAGCTTGAATATGTTTCTGTTGTAAATTAATCGAGAGAATGTAAATATCACCTTCTCTTCTCATTCGTTCTCCATTGTGTGGGAACTGACCTGTTGGGCTGGGCTTCCTCCATTGCCACACCCAGGTTTTTTCATTTTTTTGTCCAACCCAGGATTAGTAGCTCAGTTTACATAACATCCTTGAGTTTCACTGGTGTGAGGTTGCCACTAATTTGCAGGAAGCAAATTTTAACTGATCTATGTCTGTGTTTTTTTTTTGGTTTTTTTTCTCGTCTAGAACTATCTATTAAAACACAGGTAGACTTTCAGATGGGTGTGCCCAGGTCTGTACATTGAGCTATTAGAGATAGAGACTGGGCTGATCTTGGATGTATGAGAGGGGAATGGGTGGATTTAAAGCACTGTTGCCTTGCAGCGCTGGGGTCCTGGGTTCAAATCCCACCAAGGACAACATCTGCAATGAGTTTGTATGTTCTCACTGTGTTTGCGTGGGTTTCCTCCGGGTACTCCGGTTTCCTCCCACACTCCAAAAACATACTGATAGGTGAATTTAGATTGTGAGCCCCAATGGGGACAGGGACCAATATGAGTGTAAAGCTCTGCGGAATCTGTGTGCGCTATATAAATAAAATAAAATAAAATAAATTTAAAGAACTGTTGTAACCTAGGAAGATATAAATGCTATGCCTTGGTCATTGAAATGAAAGCCTGATGTCACCAGAAAGTATGTGTGTACAAAGGCAAAATCTATATATGTCTATCCTGCTGTGTAGCACTATAAGTTTAGTGCCTCCAACAGGATAAATAAGAAAGCACCACATACCAAAAAATATCAAGAATATTTGTATGAACAATCAAATCTTGTTTTTTTACTTCACATACCAAAAAATATCAAGAATATTTGTATTAACAATCAAATCTTGTTTTTTACTTATAAAGACACAACTTCTTATGCTTTCCAGAGAATTCTTCGCTGCTGTTAAAAAGAGGTGAGGACCCTCCAAAACACCAACACTGCAACAAGAAACAAGAAAGAAACAGCACAGAAGAAGTTCCTCTAAGTGTAATATCTTGTGAACTGGATAACCTTCACCTTTACCACGTGCTCCACAAGAAATGCACTCACTTGTTTGAGAGGTTGGAACTGCCTCTCAGTATAAAAGTATTCCTGGTACAAAACACCAGGACGGTTACACCTCTCTGTCAGTGGGTCTCCTTCTTTGGTTGATGTAAATCCTCCACAGGAAACACACAGGTTCTTCACAATGGATCTTACACTCTCAGCCTTTATTTTAGAGACTGGTTTGCTAGGAGCTCCTGAGGAAGTGACAAAAGTTCACGAAACATGTAGAGCATTATTTTAGAGTAGTTTTATTCTTTCTGTTGAAAGAATAGCAATTGCTTTTTCAATATAAATTTATATTTTTCTATTATTTTTGTATACTGGAATAAACCTTTATCCAAAGTTAAACCAGTGCCCTTATACATTCTTTACAAAGATGTTCTTATAAATAAATAAGAGGTTTCTATTGCGGTTCACCATATTGTCAAGAGGGGAAGTCTCTAAAATAAAGGCTGAAAGTGTAAGATCCATTGTGAAGAACCTGAGTGTTTCGTGTGGAGAAGTTATATCAACCAATGGAGGTGACCCAATGACAGAGAGGTGTAACCGTCCTGAGGTTTTGTACCAGGGATACATTTATACCGAGAGGCAGTTCCAGCCTCTCAAACAAGTGAGTGCATTTCTTGTGGAGCACGTGGTGAAGGTGAAGGCTATCCAGTTTAAAACATATTACACTTAGAGGAACTTCTTCTGTGCTGTTTCTTTCTTGTTGCAGCATATGTGTATGTTCCTCAACAATATGCTTTTATATTTCTTGATGTGCAGAATGCAGTGGAAAATGAAAAATATGGTCCTACCTGAAAGCTTACAATCTAAAGTGGTAATGGGAGATATACAGAGTACATAAGAATAAGTACATAAGAACATAGAATTCTGGTCAGGATAGGTGACATAACTAAAATAACGTATAAATAGCCTAAGCTGTACAAAGTGCCTTCTTGCATGTTAACGTGCAGGGTAGTGCATTCCATAGAGGAGGACCAATGAGAGAGAGAGAGGTTTTATACATGAGAGGGCTGTAAACACAAAAGGAGTTGAGAGAAGACTGTGATTGGCTAATCGATAGTGGCAGGATGGGGTATAGCGGTAGATGTAGGAAGGGATAGAGAAGAGAAAGAAGGGTCTTGAATGAGAAAAGCAAAACATTGTAAGAGATCCAGAGTTTGACGGGCAGCCACTGGAGAGATATGAGGAGTTGGGGGGCAGGGACAAACCTTGGTGACTATAGAGTCATTCGTGGTGCAGCATTCTGTATGGATTAAAGTGGATGGAGTTGAGTGGCAGGAAGGAGAGGTAGAAGAAGGGTTTTCTAATGATATAAAGTGTATTCTGCACGATGGTTCACTTTAATAAAATCTAACATATAACCTACTGCATTTGATGATGGTGTGAGTCAATACTGTGCAATGTGAACAGTGATATTTTGAGGAAGTTTACTAGTTTATGGAGAATGTCCTGTACTGTTTGAAATGTCAGGGTCTCATCGTCATATGATTCTGTTATTCATATTTCAGAACATTTGGTTTAACCATTCAGGTGTGCATCTAGGTGCAGAAAACATACCAAACTTTTATACCTGAAAAAAATAGCACATGTTCCTAAGTAACAGGGGACTCGTTTCATTAACCCTTTGAGTGCCAGAGTGGTACACAAAGCAATGCGTTGCTGGCACTCAAAGGGTTAACCCTTTGAGTGCCAGAGTGGTATCCAACCCCTGGCAATCAAAGGGTTAAACATAGAAACATGGAGTTTGATAGACGATAAGAACTATTTGACCCATCAAGTCTGCCCATTTTTCCTACTGTAAAAACCTCATACCTTATTTGAATCAACCCTTACCATATATGATGGGACTGGGTAACCGGAGGCCTTCCATCTGTGACAGACTACAATTCCCTTCCAATTTCCTTACCCCTTTGGAGATTTTTTGTGTGTTGGAAGGGGTATGAAGATAGGTTTTGTGGAGAGCCCTAGTTTAATAATTAAAGTGGACCTGCCACGACTATCTGATGAATAGTGCTAGTTGCCAGAATAATTACCTCCTTACAGAGAAATTCTACTGCTCCCGAGACTGACAGCCAGGAAACAGCACAGGCGTCTCTGCATAGTGACATCTGAGCGCCTGCGCTGTCAGTCCCAGTCCACTGTAAGAGGTGTTGCTTTTACCTTAAGGTACGGAAGGGACTGACAGCTCAGGAGAGCATACATCACTATGCAAAGACATCTGCGCTGTTTCCTGGCTGTCAGTCTCCGGAGCACTAGAATTTCTCTGTAAGGAGGTAATTATTCTGGCAACTAGGACTATTGATGAGCTAGTCGCCAGATGGGTAATTCTTAGGATTTAACTTTATGTGGGTTGGTAGATTCCCTTTAAAGAAAATTGAAACGGCACACAATGTACCACTTTATGCTAATCTATTTCCGCACTGGACTGATATTACCACACCCTGTGCTATGAATGAATTTAGGCAGAGCCCACACAGCAGGGATATTTCTAATAGCACAGCAAGGGGTCTGTTTGGTCTTGCTCATAACTAATTAGCACACTGTTCAGAGGAATTAGCATAAAGTGCCATTGAAATACAGAGATTAATTTTTCAAGAACCAAAACAAAATTATTTTACAGAAAAATAGCTGGTAAACCATATAAGCAGATTTTAATTTATGCTAAAAAAAATCCCCTAAGTTTTTCTTAGGGTGACAAGTCCACTTTAAGAAATCAATTACAGGGATAAAGGAAATGTTTGACCAGTGTGACTAAAGGGAAAGAAGAGGAGCTGATTATTGCGATTGGCTTCAGTCTTCATGAGGTGGCATGGTTGTCACAGTGTTGCATTGACTCACATAGAATCAGACTGTTTGTCATTGCCTCATACAATTTGTCAGCTGACAGATGAAGATGGCTCATCTCTGTAAACACTCTGTATCAAATACCTTCCCTGGTAACATTCATTTCAGACCTATATTAGTTTTACATTCAGCGGTCAATAAATAAAAGTTATGCTCACAAGTTATGTTTGAAACATATTCTATAACAGTGATTTAGTGATTCCCAGACTGAAGAATGGTGTAAGGCTCTTTCTGCAGGAAAGCATGGCTTTGTATCTGCGCCATACTTCTGCTCTGCTATGCACTGCAAGTATCCAAACTGTCAAGCGCAATTATTGTAGGAAGTTTAGGAAACGAATGAACAACACAGTCTACTGTAGTTGCACTTGTGATATGAGTCCTTCTATCAGGGAACATATGGATTGCTTTGTAGAAATGTCTGCCTCAAATAAAAGGATGTGTAATAAATATTTTGAAGAACATCAATTCACCATAATAAAATGCAAATTAATAATTTAAATGACTGGCAGGTGTGCAACGCTTGGTGAAGCTTGTTGCGACTTACATTCAATGATCACCATGGAGTTACAGCAGTGAAGATTTACACGGCAGCATATGTGACCACACTGCAGACCATTCACATGGATACTTGAACCGTTGACACTCCCAATAATTAATTTACTGGCTGTTCCATGTGGGCAGAAGCCAATGAAGCATTGCTGACACCTATGTGGTACAGCCAGCTGCTGTAGAATGCTTGTCTTCTCCTGCAGTCAGTTTACAGGAGGGTACAGTGTACAGGTCTTGCTGAGATACCATAGTTGCAGCAGGGTTGGAGTGTTCATATCACCAGTGTAAAATAAGAAGGCCTTATTTAGTATTAGACAGTGTAGTTGTGACTGTTTTAGCTAACAGGTTTTACTGGTCATGTCATATTATGTAAAAGTACATCAAACCCCTTAGTGCAATGTCTTTGACTGGTTTATATATTTCTTGAGTAACTTGGTATCCACATAGAATAAGGTGTGAACATGGTCATTTTCTCCAAATGAGACTGCTGATTTTTTTTTTGTCTGTCAGCAAGAAAGTAATATCGTGTTTTGTGTTTATTTTTTTCAGCAAGTAGTTATACCCCGTTTGGTTGCCAATAGGGTGGGAACACATTTAACGTATTCTGATGTCTGTGGGGAGAAGGCATGGTGTCTGTCTTTTGTATTTTATCCTTGTTACTGTAATCTAATACTGGACACTGAATCACTTCAGTGATTCACTAAATATGCAGCATAGGGAACCTTGCACAGATGGTCAAGAAAAATCCTCACAAATAAATTTAACCAAGAATGATTGTCTTCCTGAGTGTCTACCCAAACATCTGGGTAAATACTTAGATGGTTCAACCCACCATTGTTTCAGTTCTGGTTAATAAGAACCATTGTGTCTAAAACATAAGGTGATGAGATGACATGAACTTTAACAAACTAAACTGTTATTTTTTATATAGTGTTTTTAATCAGTAACAGTTTTCATGTGAGTTTCTGTTGTTCTGTGAATTTGTTTTAATCTATATGCACTTTTACATTGCAGTAGGTATTTTACTCTAAACCAGTGCAAACTCTCATGGCTTACATGCTTGTTGTTTCTGACTGCATTTGCACAATCCTGTGTGTGTCCTGGCTCATGTGCATGTTTACTCTTAATTTGTCGCATAGTAGCAGTGATGCGCATACTTCCCTTTCCATGAAGCTATTATGCAGGCATGTCTTCTGGAGCCAATCTTTCTTGCTTAGTGTGACGGTACCAGCTGACACACCGCCTGGGTATCACCGTCAGTCGCAGCTTCCTCCTCTCTGGAACAAGAAAAACCTCCGCTGGTATCGCACAGATCATCCCAGTCACCATTCAACACTAGTGTAAGGGCAAACATGAACTGATTTATTGTAGAACACACCTGGTTTATATACACACATAACGAGTTAGCCACACATTTTAGGATCCAGTAGGACACAGGTACTGCAAACCACATATGGGAAGACAATGGGGCTGGTGGTGGAGCAGCACAGAATACAAAGAGGCCCAACGGTACAATGGGAATACACATCTTTACAAGGGGTCAATGGGTGGGGGGAAGACACAGTAGTGTAGGAGTACAATGAATACAATAGGAGTGTAAGCATACTGTGTGATGGGACAATAGGTCGGTGGCGACAGGATACAATGGGCCACTTGGGTACAAGTGTCACAGAGGGGCCAGATACACAAAACAGGATAATGTGCTGAAGCATCTTTTACATCTTCTAAAGTAATTTCAGTCCACTGGGAGGTAGTTTGGTAAGGCAATGATGGCCCTGTTCCCGTGATACTTAGTTTTTAGGCCATGCTGTTGAGAACTTGGTCATTACATCTTCTGATCTGATTCCTGGATACTTTATTCCACTTGCTCTCCTCCTGCCTTGACATCTGCCTTGTTCATTGACTATATTAGAACTCAGCCTTCCAACGTTTCCCTGTCTGCTCTATAACTCGGCCTGCTCTAACCTTCTGTATTGACTACACTTTTTGGCTCCTACTCTGCTGTTGTCGCCTTTACTGCCTCTCAACCTACAATGAGTATTCATTCTGAACTGGTTCTTTCTCAGCTGGGGTCAGAAATTTGGCCTTACAGCCATCATCTTTACCCCAGCCTCTGGCTGCTGCAAGGATATATTTATGCTGAGCTTTTGTTCTCAACCTTCGGACTCTAGCAGCACTCACAAGCATCTAGTAGAGATCTCTTCTCCTCTGTTCCTGATCTACCAAGACATCCAGCTATTAAGGTCCTACTATAGGATGTTAATACAAACAAGGGTGATGCCAATTCTGTGACACAATCATAGTGATGTTTTTGTAAAGTCTGTTGTACTGCGATCCTCCTGTTAGCTGAATGAAGGGAGAGGGAGGTGTTTACATTAAATCTGTCAATCAACACACATAGGTGTTAGCATTATACTACTGTTGGTGCGCAGTTGGTCCAGTCAGTGAGTGTATCATTGCAAAGAGAGTCAAAACAATTCAGTGACTCGTGTGAATGTCCTGTGGAGCCTCAGGAAAGATCCTCACTGATGAACCATCCAACAATCATCACTAGTTGCTAGGGAATTGCAGCAAGATGTGTTCCAGTCTTTCATCCTATTATGTTATTACAAGCTGGAGCACCAAATGTAATCTGCCTTTTTACACTCTGTGAAGGAGAGTCCTCACAAAGAGATGACAGACTGCTAATTGATACATGAAACAAGAGACACAGCAACAAAACAACACAGGGGTTAACTGCAACGTAGACCCCAGTGGGCCAGATGCTTGAGAACAATGAGTGGGGTTCAAAGATGTGTGGCGATGACTATTCCCTAGAATGCCTTTCTGCTGGCATAGCTGGGTTAAATAAGCTGGCCTAAGGAGCTGGCCCGC
Source organism: Rhinophrynus dorsalis (assembly GCA_037306005.1). Classification (NCBI taxonomy): domain Eukaryota; kingdom Metazoa; phylum Chordata; class Amphibia; order Anura; family Rhinophrynidae; genus Rhinophrynus; species Rhinophrynus dorsalis. The sequence goes on along the minus strand of CM074723.1, from coordinate 41,446,380 downwards.
ATTCCGGATGGCAACCCAGAGAACAGCTACTACCCACTGGGGCTGAAGGACAGCAAATTTCAACCGTTGCTGACTTGAAACGCAGGAACTTGGGGCTCGACTGGATCTACTGCATGGGAACCGGCATGTGGGGGATGTACTGTCCCCACACAGACTCTTACAAGCACTTCCAAAAATCACTTGGCACAGCTTCATTCCTCAGTGTTCAAATCTGGTGACATGCAATGGAACAGGAAAGGCAAATAATGTCCTTAACCCCTTAAGGACGAGAGAGCTGGTTCACTTATAACCCCAAAAGCATAATGAGAGGAACTGTGTGACTCTACACAGGTGGGTGATACTGTAAGCCTGCTAGCCTACTCCTGCTCTGGCCTTATGTCCAGCCTTATTCACCTGAGGACACAGGGGACGTTATTAGTAATGTTATACGTTAATTAAAACAAATAAAAGCTCAACATGTTACTGAGCCTGTATAGCAGCTCTTTCATCAAGATATTATCACTTTAAGAAAGATGCAAGGGCGGAATTCATAGGGGCCACTAGGATTTTCTGGTCATAGTAAGATAAGTAAAAGGTTATTATTAGAAGGTCCTAGTTCTCCTTTAATTGACACTTCACGCCCATTAATGTTAGAGAGGTCACTGTAGAAACTGCAGTAAGCAGATGAGCATGTAGAATAAACCAATCCCTAATGTATTTTCTCTGTCGTCCAATACAGGTTACTGGTAACTTTGGGTAGGTGATCTGCCCCTTTAAGTAGACAGTGGTATATGTTTTACACCCTAGTACACCCCCTGTCTTTTTAGCCTGGTTATTCTGTCATATGGGGTGCACCAAAACTCTGCCATATATGGAGTATATAAATGATAACCCCCAGTGCACAGGCTAAATAAAGCCCTCTGGAGTTGATATGTACTTATCACGGTGCCCGTGATTGCTGACTTCTGCTGTCAGTCAGGTGTGTGTACTCTCCATTGGCCACCTGTCTTTTGCCCGCCCAGTATTGCCTATATAGACTGGGTCGAGGCACCCTTTGGTTGCCCTTTCGTGGTCTCTATGTCAGCAGTCACCTGCCTTGTACCTGTATCCTTGGGCCTGTTTCGCTCTGCTACCAGTGTCAGCGTTTCTCCAGTATCAGTATCACTGCGTGGTTCCTGCCTCCACTCCAGATCCGGTTGGACTGTCGTTCCTGCTTCCGTTCCTGTTCCCGTGCTGCCGTTGTTCCTGCTCCGTTCCTGACCTGGCTGGCAATCCTGTCGTTCCAATGGTTGTCCTGACTTGTCTGCTGTTCCTGCTGCTGAATCCTGATTGTCATCCATCTGGCTGCTGGGTCGCCTGGGCGACATTCTGATCACTGGTTTACTCCACATTCACCGGTTGCTGATCCCGCTAGTATAGAACCGGTTGGGCGATACGATTGTCCAGTAAGCGGTACTGGTTTACTCCACATTCACCGGTTGCTGATCCCGCTGTATAGAGCCGGTTGGGCGTTACTGTTGTCCCGTACGCGGTACTGGTTTACTCCACATTCACCGGTTGCTGATTCCGCTAGTATAGAACCGGTTGGGCGCTATTGTTGTCCAGTACGCGGTACTGGTTTACTCCACATTCACCGGTTGCTGATCCCACTGTATAGAGCCGGTTGGGCGTTACTGTTGTCCAGTACTCGGTACTGGTTTACTCCACTTCACCGGTTGCTGATCCAGCCATTATAGAACCGGTAGGGCGATACGATTGTCCAGTACGCGGTACTGGTTTACTCACATTCACCGGTTGCTGATTTCTCCATTACAGAACCGGTTGGGCGATACGGTTGTCCAGTACTCGGTACTGGTTTACTCCACATTCACCGGTTGCTGATTCCTCCATTATAGAACCGGTTGGGCATTCCTGTTGTCCAATACACGATACTGGTTTACTCCACATTCACCGGTTGCTGATCCATCTATTATAGAACCGGTTTGCTATACTGTAGTCCAGTGCATGGTACTGGTTAACCCTTCATTCACCGGTTGCTGCTGCCTCCATTATTGCACCGGTTTGGTCTCCCTGGTTGTGATATTGGTTTGCTCCACTGTTCCATCCTATGCTGCTGCTCCATCTATTCAGCATTTGTGGAGCTGTCCTTCTGTCCTCCTGGCTGCCTTGCCCGGTATATTGGCAAGGCTGGTACAGCCACATTCTGATTGTCGTGTTACCCTCCAGGCTGCCTTCCCCGGTACATTGGGCTAAATAAAGCTCTCTGGAGTAGATATGTACTACAGTGCACAGGATAAATAAAGCTCTCTGGAGTAGATATGTACTACAGTGCGCAGGATAAATAAAGCCTTCTGGATCTGATATATACTACAGTGCACAGGATAAATAAAGCCCTCTGGAGTTGATATGTACTACAATGCGCAGGATAAATAAAGCCCTCTGGAGTAGATATGTACTACAGTGCGCAGGATAAATAAAGCCCTCCGGAGTTGATATATACTACAGTGCGCAGGATAAATAAAGCCCTCTGGAGTAGATATGTACTACAGTGCGCAGGATAAATAAAGCCCTCCGGAGTAGATATGTACTACAGTGCGCAGGATAAATAAAGCCCTCTGTAGTAGATATGTTCTACAGTGCGCAGGATAAATACACCCTGTTCCAAATGATTATGCAAATGATATTTTTCTCATTTACCTAAATAATTGATGTAAATAACAGTCAGCATAATTCTCATGTTTTCAGCTATTAAGAGTACAATTCAAATTTTATTGAACAAACCTCCTAATGATAACAGTATTTTTTTTAAACATAAAAAACTTACAATGCACTGTTCCAAATTATTACGCACAGTAAGTTTCAAAACACTTTATAGGTTGTAAAGAACTGAAAATTGTCATTTGTTGTGTTTGCAGCATATTTACTGAAGTCAAAAGCTATTTCAATCAAACTTTTAACAACATTTTAACTTTTTAAACATTTTAACAGGTCATGTTACATTTCAACATAGGACCCCTTATTTGGTAGCAGCTTCACACTTCTTGCATCCATTGAACTTGTGAGTTTTTGGACAGTTTCTGCTTGAATTTGTTTGCAAGATGTCAGAATAGCCTCCCAGAGCTACTGTTTGGATGTAAACTGCCTCCCACCGTCATAGATCTTTTGCTTGAGGATGCTCCAAAGGTTCTCAATAGTATTGAGGTCAGGGGAGGATGGATGCCACACCATTACTTTCTCTCCTTTTATCCCCATAGCAGCCATTGATGCAGAGGTATTCTTTGCAGTATGAGATGGTGCATTGTCATTCATGAAGATGATTTTATTACAGAAAGCATAGTTCTTCCTTCTGTACCAGGGAAGAAAGTGGTCAGTCAGAAACTCCACATACTTTGCAGAGGTCATCTTTACACCTTGGGGGACCCTAAAGGGACCGACCAGCTCTCTTCCCATGATTCCGGCCCAAAACATGACTCCATCACCGCCTTGCTGACGTCGCAGCCTTGTTGGAACAGTGTGGCCGTCCACCAACCATCCACTACTCCATCCATCTGGACCATCCAGGGTTGCACGGCACTCATCAGTGAACAGGACTGTTTGAAAATTAGTCTTCATGTATTTTTCTGCCCAATGCAGCCGTTTCTGCTTGTGAGCATTGGTTAGTGGTGGCCGAATAGAAGGTTTATGCACAGTTGCAAGACTCTGGAGGACTCTACACCTTGATGTCTGTGGGACTCCAGAGGCACCAGCAGCTTCAAATATCTGTTTGCTGCTATGTAATGGTATTTTAGCAGCTGCTCTCTTGATCCGATGCATGGATCTGGCAGAAATCTTCCTCAATGTGCCTTTATCTGCATGAACCCGTCTGTGCTCTGAATCTGCCACAAATCTCTTAATAGTGCGATGATCACGCTTAAGTTTTCATGAAATATCTAATGTTTTCATACCTCGTCCAAGGCATTGAACTATTTCACTCTTTTCAGCAGCAGAGAGATCCTTTTTCTTCCCCATATTGCTTGAAAATGGTGCTCTGCTTAATAATGTGGAACACCCACCTTTTAGTAGTTTTTCCTTAAATTGGGCTCACCTGGCAATCTAATTATCACAGGTGTCCGAGATTGTTTTCAGTGATCAAAAGAGCCCTGAGACACAATGCCATCCATGAGTTAAACTGAAAAACAAAATATTTCATCTTTGTGACACTTAAATATCATTTGCATAATAATTTGGAACAGGGTGTAAAGCCCTCTGTAGTAGATATGTACTACAGTACACAGGATAAATAAAGCCCTCTGAATTTGATATGTACTACAGTGCGCAGGATAAATAAAGCCCTCCGGAGTAGATATGTACTACAGTTCGCAGGATAAATAAAGCCCTCTGGATTTGATATGTACTACAGTGCGCAGGATAAATAAAGCCCTCCGGAGTAGATATGTACTACAGTGCGCAGGATAAATAAACCCCTCTGGAGTAGATATGTACTACAGTACGCAGGATAAATAAAGCCCTCTGGATTTGATATGTACTACAGTGCACAGGATAAATAAAGCCCTCTGGAGTAGATATGTACTACAGTGCGCAGGATAAATAAAGCCCTCTGGAGTAGATATGTACTACAGTGTGCAGGATAAATAAAGCCCTCTGGAGTTGATATGTACTACAGTGCGCAGGATAAATAAAGCCCTCTGGAGTTGATATGTACTACAGTGCGCAGGATAAATAAAGCCCTCTGGAGTTGATATGTACTACAGTGCACAGGATAAATAAAGCCCTCTGGAGTAGATATGTACTACAGTGCGCAGGATAAATAAAGCCCTCCGGAGTAGATATGTACTACAGTGCGCAGGATAAATAAAGCCCTCCGGAGTAGATATGTACCACAGTGCGCAGGATAAATAAAGCCCTCCAGAGTAGATATGTAATACAGTGCGCAGGATAAATAAACCCCTCTGGAGTAGATATGTACTACAGTACGCAGGATAAATAAAGCCCTCTGGATTTGATATGTACTACAGTGCGCAGGATAAATAAAGCCCTCTGGATCTGATATGTACTACAGTGCGCAGGATAAATAAAGCCCTCTGGAGTTGATATGTACTACAGTGCACAGGATAAATAAAGCCCTCTGGAGTAGATATGTACTACAGTGCGCAGGATAAATAAAGACTTCTGGAGTAGATATGTACTACAGTGCGCAGGATAAATAAATCCCTCCGGAGTAGATATGTACTACAGTGCGCAGGATAAATAAATCCCTCTGGAGTTGATATGTACTACAGTGCGCAGGATAAATAAAGCCCTCTGGAGTTGATATGTACTACAGTGCGCAGGATAAATAAAGCCCTCTGGAGTTGATATGTACTACAGTGCGCAGGATAAATAAACCCCTCTGGAGTAGATATGTACTACAGTACGCAGGATAAATAAAGCCCTCTGGAGTTGATATGTACTACAGTGCGCAGGATAAATAAACCCCTCTGGAGTAGATATGTACTACAGTGCGCAGGATAAATAAAGCCCTCTGGAGTAGATATGTACTACAGTGCGCAGGATAAATAAATCCCTCTGGAGTTGATATGTACTACAGTGCGCAGGATAAATAAAGCCCTCTGGAGTAGATATGTACTACAGTGCGCAGGATAAATAAATCCCTCTGGAGTTGATATGTACTACAGTGCGCAGGATAAATAAAGCCCTCTGGAGTAGATATGTACTACAGTGCGCAGGATAAATAAAGCCCTCTGGAGTAGATATGTACTACAGTGCGCAGGATAAATAAAGCCCTCTGGAGTTGATATGTACTACAGTGCGCAGGATAAATAAAGCCCTCCGGAGTAGATATGTACTACAGTGCGCAGGATAAATAAAGCCCTCCGGAGTAGATATGTACCACAGTGCGCAGGATAAATAAAGCCCTCTGGAGTAGATATGTACTACAGTGCGCAGGATAAATAAAGACATCCGGAGTTGATATGTACTACAGTGCGCAGGATAAATAAAGCCCTCCGGAGCAGATATGTACTACAGTGCGCAGGATAAATAAAGCCCTCCGGAGTAGATATGTACCACAGTGCGCAGGATAAATAAAGCCCTCCGGAGTAGATATGTACTACAGTGCGCAGGATAAATAAAGCCCTCTGGAGTAGATATGTACTACAGTGCGCAGGATAAATAAACCCCTCTGGAGTAGATATGTACTACAGTGCGCAGGATAAATAAAGCCCTCTGGAGTAGATATGTACTACAGGGCTCAGGATAAATAAATCCTTCTGGATCTGATATGTACTACAGTGCGCAGGATAAATAAACCCCTCTGGAGTAGATATGTACTACAGTGCACAGGATAAATAAATCCCTCTGAAGTTGATATGTACTACAGTGCGCAGGATAAATAAAGCCCTCTGGAGTAGATATGTACTACAGTGCGCAGGATAAATAAAGCCTTCTGGATCTGATATGTACTACAGTGCGCAGGATAAATAAAGCCCTCTGGAGTTGATATGTACTACAGTGCGCAGGATAAATAAAGCCCTCTGGAGTTGATATGTACTACAGTGCGCAGGATAAATAAAGCCCTCTGGATCTGATATGTACTACAGTGCACAGGATAAATAAATCCCACCGGAGTAGATATGTACTACAGTGCGCAGGATAAATAAAGCCCTCTGCAGTAGATATGTACTACAGTACGCAGGATAAATAAAGCCCTCTGGATTAGATATGTACTACAGTGCGCAGGATAAATAAAGCCCTCCGGAGTTGATATGTACTACAGTGCGCAGGATAAATAAAGCCCTCTGGAGTAGATATGTACTACAGTGTGCAGGATAAATAAAGCCCTCTGGAGTAGATATGTACTACAGTGCGCAGGATAAATAAAGCCCTCTGGAATAGATATGTACTACAGTGCGCAGGATAAATAAAGCCCTCTGGAGTTGATATGTACTACAGTGCGCAGGATAAATAAAGCCCTCTGGAATTGATATGTACTACAGTGCGCAGGATAAATAAAGCCCTCTGGAGTTGATATGTACTACAGTGCGCAGGATAAATAAAGCCCTCCGGAGTTGATATGTACTACAGTGCACAGGATAAATAAAGCCCTCCGGAGTAGATATGTACTACAGTGTGCAGGATAAATAAAGCCCTCTGGAGTAGATATGTACTACAGTGCGCAGGATAAATAAAGCCGTCCGGAGTTGATATGTACTACAGTGCGCAGGATAAATAAATCCCTCTGGAGTAGATATGTACTACAGTGCGCAGGATAAATAAAGCCCTCTGGAGTTGATATGTACTACAGTGCGCAGGCTAAATAAAGCCCTCTGGAGTAGATATGTACTACAGTGCGCAGGATAAATAAAGCCCTCTGGAGTAGATATGTACTACAGTGCGCAGGATAAATAAATCCCTCTGGAGTAGATATGTACTACAGTGCGCAGGATAAATAAAGCCCTCTGGAGTAGATATGTACTACAGTGCGCAGGATAAATAAAGCCCTCCGGAGTTGATATGTACTACAGTGCGCAGGATAAATAAATCCCTCTGGAGTAGATATGTACTACAGTGCGCAGGATAAATAAAGACCTCTGGGTCTGATATGTACTACAGTGCGCAGGATAAATAAATCCCTCCGGAGTTGATATGTACTACAGTGCGCAGGATAAATAAAGCCCTCTGGAGTAGATATGTACTACAGTGCGCAGGATAAATAAATCCCTCCGGAGTAGATATGTACTACAGTGCGCAGGATAAATAAAGCCCTCTGAAGTAGATATGTACTACAGTGCACAGGATAAATAAAGCCCTCTGGAGTAGATATGTACTACAGTGCGCAGGATAAATAAAGCCTTCTGGATTAGATATGTACTACAGTGCGCAGAATAAATAAAGCCTCTGGAGTAGATATGTACTACAGTGCGCAGGATAAATAAAGCCCTCTGGATCTGATATTTACTACAGTGCGCAGGATAAATAAAGCCCTCTGGAGTAGATATGTACTACAGTGCGCAGGATAAATAAAGCCCTCTGGAGTTGATATGTACTACAGTGCGCAGGATAAATAAAGCCCTCTGGAGTTGATATGTACTACAGTGCGCAGGATAAATAAAGCTGTCTGGATCTGATATGTACTACAGTGCGCAGGATAAATAAAGCCCTCTGGAGTAGATATGTACTACAGTGCGCAGGATAAATAAATCCCTCCGGAGTAGATATGTACTACAGTGCGCAGGATAAATAAATCCCTCTGGAGTTGATATGTACTACAGTGCGCAGGATAAATAAAGCCCTCTGGAGTTGATATGTACTACAGTGCGCAGGATAAATAAACCCCTCTGGAGTAGATATGTACTACAGTGCGCAGGATAAATAAAGCCCTCTGGAGTAGATATGTACTACAGTGCGCAGGATAAATAAATCCCTCTGGAGTTGATATGTACTACAGTGCGCAGGATAAATAAAGCCCTCTGGAGTAGATATGTACTACAGTGCGCAGGATAAATAAATCCCTCTGGAGTTGATATGTACTACAGTGCGCAGGATAAATAAAGCCCTCCGGAGTAGATATGTACTACAGTGCGCAGGATAAATAAAGCCCTCTGGAGTAGATATGTACTACAGTGCGCAGGATAAATAAAGCCCTCTGGAGTTGATATGTACTACAGTGCGCAGGATAAATAAAGCCCTCCGGAGTAGATATGTACTACAGTGCGCAGGATAAATAAAGCCCTCCGGAGTAGATATGTACCACAGTGCGCAGGATAAATAAAGCCCTCTGGAGTAGATATGTACTACAGTGCGCAGGATAAATAAAGACATCCGGAGTTGATATGTACTACAGTGCGCAGGATAAATAAAGCCCTCCGGAGCAGATATGTACTACAGTGCGCAGGATAAATAAAGCCCTCCGGAGTAGATATGTACCACAGTGCGCAGGATAAATAAAGCCCTCCGGAGTAGATATGTACTACAGTGCGCAGGATAAATAAAGCCCTCTGGAGTAGATATGTACTACAGTGCGCAGGATAAATAAACCCCTCTGGAGTAGATATGTACTACAGTGCGCAGGATAAATAAAGCCCTCTGGAGTAGATATGTACTACAGGGCTCAGGATAAATAAATCCTTCTGGATCTGATATGTACTACAGTGCGCAGGATAAATAAACCCCTCTGGAGTAGATATGTACTACAGTGCACAGGATAAATAAATCCCTCTGGAGTTGATATGTACTACAGTGCGCAGGATAAATAAAGCCCTCTGGAGTAGATATGTACTACAGTGCGCAGGATAAATAAAGCCTTCTGGATCTGATATGTACTACAGTGCGCAGGATAAATAAAGCCCTCTGGAGTTGATATGTACTACAGTGCGCAGGATAAATAAAGCCCTCTGGAGTTGATATGTACTACAGTGCGCAGGATAAATAAAGCCCTCTGGATCTGATATGTACTACAGTGCACAGGATAAATAAATCCCACCGGAGTAGATATGTACTACAGTGCGCAGGATAAATAAAGCCCTCTGGAGTAGATATGTACTACAGTACGCAGGATAAATAAAGCCCTCTGGATTAGATATGTACTACAGTGTGCAGGATAAATAAAGCCCTCTGGAGTTGATATGTACTACAGTGCGCAGGATAAATAAAGCCCTCTGCAGTAGATATGTACTACAGTACGCAGGATAAATAAAGCCCTCTGGATTAGATATGTACTACAGTGCGCAGGATAAATAAAGCCCTCCGGAGTTGATATGTACTACAGTGCGCAGGATAAATAAAGCCCTCTGCAGTAGATATGTACTACAGTGTGCAGGATAAATAAAGCCCTCTGGAGTAGATATGTACTACAGTGCGCAGGATAAATAAAGCCCTCTGGAATAGATATGTACTACAGTGCGCAGGATAAATAAAGCCCTCTGGAGTTGATATGTACTACAGTGCGCAGGATAAATAAAGCCCTCTGGAATTGATATGTACTACAGTGCGCAGGATAAATAAAGCCCTCTGGAGTTGATATGTACTACAGTGCGCAGGATAAATAAAGCCCTCCGGAGTTGATATGTACTACAGTGCACAGGATAAATAAAGCCCTCCGGAGTAGATATGTACTACAGTGTGCAGGATAAATAAAGCCCTCTGGAGTAGATATGTACTACAGTGCGCAGGATAAATAAAGCCGTCCGGAGTTGATATGTACTACAGTGCGCAGGATAAATAAATCCCTCTGGAGTAGATATGTACTACAGTGCGCAGGATAAATAAAGCCCTCTGGAGTTGATATGTACTACAGTGCGCAGGCTAAATAAAGCCCTCTGGAGTAGATATGTACTACAGTGCGCAGGATAAATAAAGCCCTCTGGAGTAGATATGTACTACAGTGCGCAGGATAAATAAATCCCTCTGGAGTAGATATGTACTACAGTGCGCAGGATAAATAAAGCCCTCTGGAGTAGATATGTACTACAGTGCGCAGGATAAATAAAGCCCTCCGGAGTTGATATGTACTACAGTGCGCAGGATAAATAAATCCCTCTGGAGTAGATATGTACTACAGTGCGCAGGATAAATAAAGACCTCTGGGTCTGATATGTACTACAGTGCGCAGGATAAATAAATCCCTCCGGAGTTGATATGTACTACAGTGCGCAGGATAAATAAAGCCCTCTGGAGTAGATATGTACTACAGTGCGCAGGATAAATAAATCCCTCCGGAGTAGATATGTACTACAGTGCGCAGGATAAATAAAGCCCTCTGAAGTAGATATGTACTACAGTGCACAGGATAAATAAAGCCCTCTGGAGTAGATATGTACTACAGTGCGCAGGATAAATAAAGTCTTCTGGATTAGATATGTACTACAGTGCGCAGAATAAATAAAGCCTCTGGAGTAGATATGTACTACAGTGCGCAGGATAAATAAAGCCCTCTGGATCTGATATTTACTACAGTGCGCAGGATAAATAAAGCCCTCTGGAGTAGATATGTACTACAGTGCGCAGGATAAATAAAGCCCTCTGGAGTTGATATGTACTACAGTGCGCAGGATAAATAAAGCCCTCTGGAGTTGATATGTACTACAGTGCGCAGGATAAATAAAGCTGTCTGGATCTGATATGTACTACAGTGCGCAGGATAAATAAAGCCCTCTGGAGTAGATATGTACTACAGTGCGCAGGATAAATAAATCCCTCCGGAGTAGATATGTACTACAGTGCGCAGGATAAATAAATCCCTCTGGAGTTGATATGTACTACAGTGCGCAGGATAAATAAAGCCCTCTGGAGTTGATATGTACTACAGTGCGCAGGATAAATAAACCCCTCTGGAGTAGATATGTACTACAGTGCGCAGGATAAATAAAGCCCTCTGGAGTAGATATGTACTACAGTGCGCAGGATAAATAAATCCCTCTGGAGTTGATATGTACTACAGTGCGCAGGATAAATAAAGCCCTCTGGAGTAGATATGTACTACAGTGCGCAGGATAAATAAATCCCTCTGGAGTTGATATGTACTACAGTGCGCAGGATAAATAAAGCCCTCCGGAGTAGATATGTACTACAGTGCGCAGGATAAATAAAGCCCTCTGGAGTAGATATGTACTACAGTGCGCAGGATAAATAAAGCCCTCTGGAGTTGATATGTACTACAGTACGCAGGATAAATAAAGCCCTCCGGAGTAGATATGTACTACAGTGCGCAGGATAAATAAAGCCCTCCGGAGTAGATATGTACCACAGTGCGCAGGATAAATAAAGCCCTCTGGAGTAGATATGTACTACAGTGCGCAGGATAAATAAAGACATCCGGAGTTGATATGTACTACAGTGCGCAGGATAAATAAAGCCCTCCGGAGCAGATATGTACTACAGTGCGCAGGATAAATAAAGCCCTCCGGAGTAGATATGTACCACAGTGCGCAGGATAAATAAAGCCCTCCGGAGTAGATATGTACTACAGTGCGCAGGATAAATAAAGCCCTCTGGAGTAGATATGTACTACAGTGCGCAGGATAAATAAACCCCTCTGGAGTAGATATGTACTACAGTGCGCAGGATAAATAAAGCCCTCTGGAGTAGATATGTACTACAGGGCTCAGGATAAATAAATCCTTCTGGATCTGATATGTACTACAGTGCGCAGGATAAATAAACCCCTCTGGAGTAGATATGTACTACAGTGCACAGGATAAATAAATCCCTCTGGAGTTGATATGTACTACAGTGCGCAGGATAAATAAAGCCCTCTGGAGTAGATATGTACTACAGTGCGCAGGATAAATAAAGCCTTCTGGATCTGATATGTACTACAGTGCGCAGGATAAATAAAGCCCTCTGGAGTTGATATGTACTACAGTGCGCAGGATAAATAAAGCCCTCTGGATCTGATATGTACTACAGTGCGCAGGATAAATAAATCCCACCGGAGTAGATATGTACTACAGTGCGCAGGATAAATAAAGCCCTCTGGAGTAGATATGTACTACAGTACGCAGGATAAATAAAGCCCTCTGGATTAGATATGTACTACAGTGTGCAGGATAAATAAAGCCCTCTGGAGTTGATATGTACTACAGTGCGCAGGATAAATAAAGCCCTCTGCAGTAGATATGTACTACAGTACGCAGGATAAATAAAGCCCTCTGGATTAGATATGTACTACAGTGCGCAGGATAAATAAAGCCCTCCGGAGTAGATATGTACTACAGTGCGCAGGATAAATAAAGCCCTCCGGAGTTGATATGTACTACAGTGCGCAGGATAAATAAAGCCCTCTGGAGTAGATATGTACTACAGTGCGCAGGATAAATAAAGCCCTCTGGAGTAGATATGTACTACAGTGCGCAGGATAAATAAAGCCCTCTGGAGTAGATATGTACTACAGTGCGCAGGATAAATAAAGCCCTCTGGAGTTGATATGTACTACAGTGCGCAGGATAAATAAAGCCCTCTGGAATTGATATGTACTACAGTGCGCAGGATAAATAAAGCCCTCTGGAGTTGATATGTACTACAGTGCGCAGGATAAATAAAGCCCTCCGGAGTTGATATGTACTACAGTGCACAGGAAAAATAAAGCCCTCCGGAGTAGATATGTACTAGAGTGTGCAGGATAAATAAAGCCCTCTGGAGTAGATATGTACTACAGTGCGCAGGATAAATAAAGCCGTCCGGAGATGATATGTACTACAGTGCGCAGGATAAATAAATCCCTCTGGAGTAGATATGTACTACAGTGCGCAGGATAAATAAAGCCCTCTGGAGTTGATATGTACTACAGTGCGCAGGCTAAATAAAGCCCTCTGGAGTAGATATGTACTACAGTGCGCAGGATAAATAAAGCCCTCTGGAGTAGATATGTACTACAGTGCGCAGGATAAATAAATCCCTCTGGAGTAGATATGTACTACAGTGCGCAGGATAAATAAAGCCCTCTGGAGTAGATATGTACTACAGTGCGCAGGATAAATAAAGCCCTCCGGTGTTGATATGTACTACAGTGCGCAGGATAAATAAATCCCTCTGGAGTAGATATGTACTACAGTGCGCAGGATAAATAAAGACCTCTGGGTCTGATATGTACTACAGTGCGCAGGATAAATAAATCCCTCCGGAGTTGATATGTACTACAGTGCGCAGGATAAATAAAGCCCTCTGGAGTAGATATGTACTACAGTGCGCAGGATAAATAAAGCCTTCTGGATTAGATATATACTACAGTGCGCAGGATAAATAAAGCCCTTTGGAGTAGATATGTTCTACAGTGCGCAGGCTAAATAAAGCCCTCTGGAGTAGATATGTACTACAGTGCGCAGGATAAATAAAGCCCTCTGTATTAGATATGTACTACAGTGCGCAGGATAAATAAAGCCCTCTGGAGTAGATATGTACTACAGTGCGCAGGCTAAATAAAGCCCTCTGGAGTAGATATGTACTACAGTGCGCAGGCTAAATAAAGCCTTCTGGAGTAGATATGTACTACAGTGCGCAGGATAAGTAAAGCCCTCTGGATTAGATATGTACTACAGTGCGCAGGATAAATAAAGCCCTCTGGAGTAGATATGTACTACAGTGTGCAGGATAAATAAAGCCCTCTGGATCTGATATGTACTACAGTGCGCAGGATAAATAAAGCCCTCTGGATTAGATATGTACTACAGTGCGCAGGATAAATAAAGCCCTCTGGAGTAGATATGTACTACAGTGTGCAGGATAAATAAAGCCCTCTGGATCTGATATGTACTACAGTGCGCAGGATAAATAAAGCCCTCCGGAGTTGATATGTACTACAGTGCGCAGGATAAATAAAGCAATCTGGAGTTGATATGTACTACAGTGCGCAGGATAAATAAAGCCATCTGGAGTTGATATGTACTACAGTGTGCAGGATAAATAAAGCCCTCTGGAGTAGATATGTACTACAGTGCGCAGGATAAATAAAGCCCTCTGGAGTAGATATGTACTACAGTGCGCAGGATAAATAAAGCCCTCTGGAGTAGATATGTACTACAGTGCGCAGGATAAATAAAGCCATCTGGAGTTGATATGTACTACAGTGTGCAGGATAAATAAAGCCCTCTGGAGTAGATATGTACTACAGTGCGCAGGATAAATAAAGCCCTCTGGAGTAGATATGTACTACAGTGCGCAGGATAAATAAAGCCCTCTGGAGTAGATATGTACTACAGTGCGCAGGATAAATAAAGCCCTCTGGAGTAGATATGTACTACAGTGCGCAGGATAAATAAACCCCTCTGCAGTAGATATGTACTACAGTGCGCAGGATAAATAAAGCCCTCTGGAGTAGATATGTACTACAGTGCGCAGGATAAATAAAGCCCTCTGGAGTAGATATGTACTACAGTGCGCAGGATAAATAAAGCCATCTGGAGTTGATATGTACTACAGTGTGCAGGATAAATAAAGCCCTCTGGAGTAGATATGTACTACAGTGCGCAGGATAAATAAAGCCCTCTGGAGTAGATATGTACTACAGTGCGCAGGATAAATAAAGCCCTCTGGAGTAGATATGTACTACAGTGCGCAGGATAAATAAAGCCCTCTGGAGTAGATATGTACTACAGTGCGCAGGATAAATAAACCCCTCTGCAGTAGATATGTACTACAGTGCGCAGGATAAATAAAGCCCTCTGGAGTAGATATGTACTACAGTGCGCAGGATAAATAAAGCCCTCCGGAGTAGATATGTACTACAGTGCGCAGGATAAATAAAGCCCTCCGGAGTAGATATGTACTACAGTGCGCAGGATAAATAAAGCCCTCTGGAATTGATATGTACTACAGTGCGCAGGATAAATAAAGCCCTCCGGAGTAGATATGTACTACAGTGCGCAGGATAAATAAAGCCCTCCGGAGTAGATATGTACTACAGTGCGCAGGATAAATAAAGCCCTCTGGAGTAGATATGTACTACAGTGCGCAGGATAAATAAAGCCCTCTGGAGTAGACATGTACTACAGTGCGCAGGATAAATAAAGCCCTCTGGAGTTGATATGTACTACAGTGCGCAGGATAAATAAAGCCCTCTGGAGTTGATATGTACTACAGTGCGCAGGATAAATAAAGCCCTCTGGAGTAGATATGTACTACAGTGCGCAGGATAAATAAAGCCTTCTGGAGTAGATATGTACTACAGTGCGCAGGATAAATAAATCCCTCTGGAGTAGATATGTACTACAGTGCGCAGGATAAATAAAGCCCTCCGGAGTAGATATATACTACAGTGCGCAGGATAAATAAATCCCTCCGGAGTTGATATGTACTACAGTGCGCAGGATAAATAAAGCCCTCTGGAGTAGATATATACTACAGTGCGCAGGATAAATAAAGCCCTCCGGAGTAGATATATACTACAGTGCGCAGGATAAATAAATCCCTCCGGAGTTGATATGTACTACAGTGCGCAGGATAAATAAAGCCCTCTGGAGTAGATATGTACTACAGTGCACAGGATAAATAAAGCCCTCCGGAGTAGATATATACTACAGTGCGCAGGATAAATAAATCCCTCCGGAGTAGATATGTACTATAGTGCACATTTATGAGCTCAGAGGAGCAGTTAACGTTTTATTATGAAATAGTATGTTGGGCTTTTCCTTCTCAGCAAAACAAGGCTAATTTCACTGCTTTTTTCTGATTTATTCAAGCATTATTCTAGTTCATACTGTTTTTTTTATTTTTAAGGCTAGTAATACTTATATTAAACCTGAGCTCCGAGTCTTCTTTATGGTTTTCATAAAACATAGCTCTATATTTCTTCACTTACTTATTTGTAGTTTAAAGCGGATCTTTCACTTAGTATAAAGTCGCCTCCAACAATTTAGCAGATGGTGACTAGCTTCATGATACTTCTATTACCTCTCAGAAGTACCCCATTTTGAAGTCATCCTTAGTCTTCGGAGACTGATGGCCAGGTTAGTGCCGTCTGCGCGCCGTCGCCATCAGTCCCTTCCAGTTACCTTGTGGCGCACTGCAATACCTCTTAGAGGAGACCGGGACTAACAGAGCAGGTGCACAGATGTCTCTAAGACAAGATGTCTGTTCTGATGCCTGGCTTCCGGTCTCCTAAGATTAAGTATTACTTCAGAATCTGGCACTTCTGGGAGCTAATAGAAGTATTATGAAGCTAGTCACCATATGTTTAATTATTAGAGGACGACTTTATACTAAGTGAAAGTTCCGCTTTAAACTCTATTCAGGCCAAAAGGATCCCACTCCCACCCCTTCTGACCGCCTCCTATTAGATCTGCAATCCAGTCACGTGACTGGACGGATGCAGCAAGGGACAATCATCACACAGTAAGTATAAGAAAAACCCTGCCCCCCTTGACAAAGGAGTGCAGGATTTTCCTTTTGCTTACTGAAGATTGTCCCTTGCCGCTCTACATCTGGTCCAGACTGAGAGGCAGCGTGATGCAGGGGAAAGGGGCGGGAGGGTGATCCTTTCTGATAGGGTTGCACCGATACCGATACTGGTACCAGTATCGGTGCCGATACCAGCACCAATACCCTGTGTCAAGGTCGGTGCTGCAGTGAGGGAGCCCGGGGAGCTGCTCACAATGCTCCCCGGTTGCCTCTCTCCCTCCTGTAGCGTCGGAGAGTTGCCGCGGGTTACCATGGCAACGCTCTGACGCTGACTTCTGCCGGGGCTCGCGAGAGATCAGCGAGCACCTGGCACAGGAGGGTAAGGGAGGCAGGATGGGACATTGAGCGGGTGGTGAAAGAGGCAAAGAGGGAGAAAGAGGCAAAAGGGACTAAGAAAAAAAAAAAAGAGGCAAGAGGAGGAAAAATCAGGAGACAAAAGGAGGGGGACCAAGAAGAGGCAAAAAGAAGGGGGGATCAGGAGAGAGCGAGAGAGGCAAAAGAGTGGGATCAAGAGTCAAGGAGGGGGGACAAAGGGGGATCAAATGGGAGAGAAAAGGACAAGGCAAAAGGAGGGAGCTCAAGTGGGGGAGAATGAAGTAAAAGGGGACAGTCAAGTGGTGGTGTGTGTATGTGTATATATATTTCAAGTACTCACCAATACTTTTTTTTCGCGGTCATTTGCCAGTTTTCCAAGTACCCAAAGCATATATATATATATATATATATATATATATATATATATATATATATATATATATATATATATATGGAAAGATGGGCACTCCACAAGAATAATTACTGCCCCGGTGCTGCTGCCAAAAAATGAACAAATAATAGATTGTTGATTCGTGAAGATCACGATATCCAGAGCAGGCACACAACGGTCTTTTAAAAACGTATTTTATTACTGCATAAAAATAAAAAATTTCGACGTTTGAACCCACACACGGGTCTTTATCAAGACAACAGATAAAGTTACACAACTCTCCTTGCTTAAATACCAATCTAGAAAACACGTGCAGGAAAAACACGCCGGCTGATGGAAATCGCGTGTTAAAATGACGTCATCAAGACCTAATTTAAATTAATCAATACATCAAAAGAAGGAAAAGTGTTAATTGACTGAATCGCAACCCCCTAATTTGCAATACGAAAGTGTATCGCTCATAACTCTTACACTTTCTATTCAAATATATTGTTGCAGTCAAAAAACGCTCTAGTAATGATGCAAATATCCTGGCATTATGATATATCATCAATTGTATGTACATTACTAAGAAAAACCAGACTAAGGTGATGGAGCGGAGTGTGAGAGAGATACCCATGACGAACCTCTAGATCAGACTAAATCCATTCACAAAAGGATACCAAAAAATTAAGTAGTGGCAGGTACAGTGCCACGCCGACCGGAGTCTTAGGACGGCCCGACAGTCAATCCGCCAACTATAAATCCTATAAAACCAAGATTTAACGTATATATTAATTAATCGCTGGCAAACATCAGATTATTAGCAGATGGAACCTGAGTAAACAGATGCGATGTATCATAGAATTCTTATCATCCCCAATCACGGGATCAATGAATCTCTCCCTGGTCTCCATGGAGTCTATTGCTTGTAAGAACTCCGGATTCCTATAGATGGGGAGATTCTCCACTTGTCTTGTTATTGGTAGCACACCAATTACATAAGGCGTTCACATGTCGATTCCAGATATGTAAAGCATGGATGTTCAATGTATAATTCCCCTGGTTTCTACGGAGACTATTGCATATATATATATGTATCTTCCCTGTTATAGGAATCCGGAGTGTCTATATGCAATAGTCTCCGTAGAAACCAGGGGAATTATACATTGAACATCCATGCTTTACATATCTGGAATAGACATGTGAACGCCTTATGTAATTGGTGTGCTACCAATAACAAGACAAGTGGAGAATCTTAGTAATGTACATACAATTGATGATATATCATAATGCCAGGATATTTGCATCATTACTAGAGCGTTTTTTGACTGCAACAATATATTTGAATAGAAAGTGTAAGAGTTATGAGCGATACACTTTCGTATTGCAAATTAGGGGGTTGCGATTGAGTCAATTAACACTTTTCCTTCTTTTGATGTATTGATTAATTTAAATTAGGTCTTGATGACGTCATTTTAACACGCGATTTCCATCAGCTGGCGTGTTTTTCCTGCACGTGTTTTCTAGATTGGTATTTAAGCAAGGAGAGTTGTGTAACTTTATCTGTTGTCTTGATAAAGACCCGTGTGTGGGTCGAAACGCCGACATTTTTTATTCTTATGCAGTAATAAAATAAGTTTTTAAAAGACCGTTGTGTGCCTGCTCTGGATATCGCGATCTTCACGATACAACAATCTATTATATATGCGCTTTAAGTACTTGGAAAACTGGCAAATGACTGCAAAAAAAAAGTATCGGTAATTGGTATCGGTGAGTACTTGAAAATAGTATCGGTACTCGTACTCGGTCTTAAAAAAAGTGGTATCGGTGCATCTCTACTTTCTGATTGAATAGTGCTTGAACTACAGAACTGTGAGTATTCAAATATAGCACTAAGTTTAAAAAAACATAAAGAAGACTTTGAGCTCAAGTTTAATACAAATATGACTAACCCTTTAAGTTGGAAAAAAAAAAACTCGGAGCTAATTGCCAGTGAATTGAACACATTGGATGATTGAATTCTTCAGTGCATTGCAATGTGTTGGAGACCTCGCTGTCATCTAAGTGGTTAATATTATTTTACCCTGGATTTATACTAGTATACCTAGAAGGCATGAGGTACACTAAATGCAGAACTTACAAGTTCATATTTATAAAAGAACAAAAGCTTCAAATTCCTCTTGAATCACTTAACTTAATACTATTTTTTTCATAAATCTTTATTTGGAATAATAAGCATACAAGGAATGACAATGACAACAGCATAAATATCATATAAGAAACAAATAAGATATCGGAAACAGATAAAGTATCATATTAAATAAAGTGACAGGAAGCGACATCATAAGAGACAATGTGTATTATCCTGGAATAAACCGTGGCAGTTAGATGACCTATTGAGACAGGACAACATTCTGAGTACGTACACTTAATACTATTTTCACACATCCTTCTGAATCATTGTCTTGCCAGAAAAAAAAAATCAAGCAGATGCGGCTCACCTTCCTTATTCAGAAAATGCATATTTATTATGGAAAACCTAAACTTTTTCACTCTAACCTGATGAAAGGATAATACTGAAATGAGCAAGTTTGTACCTAAAGCTGATTAGGTTTTACGCAGACCTGGCAGAATAGCTTTCCAGTAAATTGATCAAAGATGTGAAACAGATATGTTTTAATTAGTTCAGCAAATTATATCAACAGGAAGCTTTGAAGTTACATTGTGAGTTGTATGCCATCCCAGTGTGTTTCATTGAAATGCTATGTGTAAAGCCAGATAAAATCCGGATTGGCTAATCAGTGCAATTGTTTCTCCATGTTAAGTCAGTGTTTAAAAATGTGGTGATTCTATGTTATACAAGGAATATCGTCATCATTGCTCAGGAATTATACAACTGTGTGAAGGGGTGGCTGACATAAAGAAGAATGAACACCTCCTGATAATAAACCACCCTCGTCTTTACCTTATTATGACCATAAAATCCTAATAGCCCTTTGAATTTTGCCTTTGTGCCTTTATTCACAAGATAACAATTGACATCACAGTTGCTGGCAGTTTTTAAGAACCAGAAGTGTGTGTCCTCAATCTCAATGGTCCTCAGTCTCAAGAAGTCCTCTCTAGTGCCTTCTCAGACTCTGGATTTCTGGGACATGAGATTCGACACCCTTCAAGGGAGAGTTTTTCTGCCAGAAGATAAGATCCATACACTGTTCCAAGATGTGTCTCAAGCTCTGTCCTGGCCTTCAGAGATGATAAGGAGCTACATGAGAATCCTGGGACGTCTAGTGTCCTCGCTGGATTTGGTCCTTTTTGCTCAAATCCACAGGAGTGAGCTTCAGCTGGATGTTTTCACAAGCTGGTCAAGACAGCATTCCCATCTGATCCATCCTATGTCTGTTTCCTTGGACAATGAAAAGATCTTCATTGGATTGATTCACAGCCCACATATGACATGGGGACACCCTTTTGTGATACCAGATTGGACTGTGGTCACTACAGACACCAGCCTAAGAGCCTAGGGAGCGACCCTGGGTCTTCTAACAGTTCAAGGTCACTGGACCGTGGAGGAGAGTTAGCTTTCGTTCAACATCCTGGAAATTTGAACAGTTTGCTTGGTGCTTCTTCACTGCTCCCAGGTACTGACACTTTAGTCAGGATCCAATCAGACAGTGCAATGGCAGTCACATACATAAGATGTCAGGGAGGAACTCAGAGAAAATAAACCTGTATGGAGGTTTCTGAACACCTTGAATGGGAGTCATCTCAGCAGTCCATATACCTGGCATGAAAAACATTGTTGCAGACTTTATAGGTCCTCAAGAGCTGAAACTAGTAAACTGGGAAATCAGCCAGGAGGTATTCAAACAGAAAGTCCACCACTGGGACCTTCCGTTAGTGGACCTTATTGCATCCTGCGAGAACAGGAAGGTTCTTTTGCTCTGCACCAAGACAAATGCTCTTCTAGCGTTTGTGACTGACACAATGTCCATCCCATGGAACTTTCATCTGGCCTGTGTGTTTCCTTCAATTCCCCTGATTCCCAGGGTCCTGCAGAAGATCAAGATGGAGAATTCTCAGGTCATCCTGATAGCACCTTTTTTGCCCCATTGGGACTGGTTTGCTGGTCTTCTCAACCGGCCCATCGAGGAGTAATTTTGCATTCCCCTGAGACAAGATCTTCTGACCCAGGTTTCTCTCTCTGCTGCCAGCAGGTGGAAAGATTGGCCTTGATGACCTGGCTCTTGAGACCCGCATCTTGAAGAGAAAGGGGTTCTCAGATGCTGTCGTCTCTGCTAGGAAGTTTGTATCTTCTAAAGCCTACCATAGGATCTTGTCCCTTTTTTTATGAGAGGTGTGCTGATAGGGACGTGTCTCCACAGTCCTTCAGCCTTCCTATGAACTTGGCTTTCCTTCAAGATTTAGTTAACAAAGGTCTCTGTCCCCAGAAAAACATGGGTGCACTTAATATGGTAACTTTGATTAAGAAACACATGCATAAAACCTGAGATTCAGCATCATCATTAAAGGGATAGTAATACTTCATTTTAACTTTATTTTATTTTGTAGGCATTAAAAAAACATGAAGAATGATATAAGTCTTATCTCTCAAACCTTTATGGTTTAAGAGATATTCACAAGCAAAGTATCCCCCCCCGTTCAACAAGATCAGAAGGGAGATGCCCAGGTAGACTGCAGAGAGGGACAATCTTGAATTAAGATAAGGGAAAAAGCTGAAAAACTTGTCAAGGGGGGAAGGGCTTTCATTGTTTTCATACAAAGAAAATTGTCCCCTTCTGTTATCTGACTGGTCATACAACCAGATTCACATCTGAGAAGAGATGGCTTACACTAGGTAAAAGGGGTGGGGAGGGGAAACTTTGCTTGTGAATATCTCATAAACCATAAAGGTTTGAGAGATAAGACTTATATCGTTCTTCATGTTTTTTTAATGCCTACAAAATAAAATAAAGTTAAAACGAAGTATTACTATCCCTTTAAAGTGGAACTTTCACCCGCTCTAAAGTCACCCTGCAATAATTAAGCAGGTAGGGACTAGCTTTATAATTTACTAGTTTAAAAGCCCGTGTACAAGGGCCACAGTGCCACCCAGCAGTCTCGGCTGGTGCCCGGAGCTTCTCTGCTCACTGCCCATGCTGCAGTCATGTTCAGTACAGACTGCCCGAATGCGCTACGGCTGATACGCAGAGGGGCGCTTCGAATTCGGACCGTAGTCCTCTCTGCACACCTTCCTGAGGACTACGGTCCGAATTCGGAGCGCACCTCTCCGTATCAGCCGCAGCGCATTCGGGCAGTCTGTACTGCCCAGGACTGCAGCACGCACAGTCTCTACTGCACATGGCGGCTTCTGACAAACATCCTAACGAATTGTTATATAGGAAAACATCCTAGCGAATTATTATACAGGATATGTTATGTTTGAAATGTAGCTGATTATACAGAAATCCTTTATTGTAGGAGGCTGGAAGCCAGGCATCAACGCAGACATCTTGTCATTCCCAGTCTCAACTGAGAAGCACTGCAGCGTGCCACATGGTAATCGGAAGGGTCTGACGGCGCAGGTGCGCGGACTGCACTAACCTGCCTGTCAGTCTACTACAATAAAGGATTTCTTTATAATCAACTACATTTCAGAGGTAATCTATCTATTATAAAGCTAGTCGCTACCTGCTTAATTATTGCAGGGCGACTTTATAGCGGGTGAAAGTTCTGCTTAAAGGTGCAAAATTTACTCAGTTAAACAGAATCACTAGGACACACAAACACTGGTGCACAAATATAAATAGACAGAATAACGGACATGCCAACATCATATATGCACAAAGAAATGTGGAAGAACTCTGGAGCAAACCATCTACACCATGGGACACAAATAAAAATCCCTGTTGAATGAATGGGGATTTGAACATGTTAACAAGGTCCCCAGTATATTGTGAAGCAATGTGTTTTAAATCTTTTTAGCATTTTTAAAGGGCTAAATCATTTTTAAATCAGTGGAGATTCTTTTTTATTCTCTATAGTGCAGTTGGTTTGTGCCCGAATTGCTCAGTTTTCTTTGTGCTGGTGCCCACTGTGTCTCCCATGAACTGTATGGTTCACACTTAAAGGACAAGAGAATTGTGCAACCCATTACAAAGCAATTTTTACACATCATTTTGGGCCTTAAATGGTTAAAAGTGCTATTGCCATTTCTAGCTGTGGTTTTCCCTTTAAGACCTAGCTAGTAATGCAATCTTTCATTATCTAGAGACCGTCTGCCAAAAATGACTGATCTCCTGTTGCCTTAAACATAGCCCAGTCTTAAAGATTGCTCCAGTGTTGCAACACAGTCCATTTCAAGCTGACACAAAGAGGCTGATATTTGTTGCATAAGTCTATTTCCAGTTGTGCAATTTGGCGCCTTATTTTTTTGCTGCGTGGGACAAATCTGCCCCATGATTTCCCTTCGATGAGCAAAAACAGTTTTGAATAATTAAAAAGTCAAAACAGATCTTTTCTTTGTGTAATTTTACAAAACCCCAGTGTGATGGCCCTGGTGTAAACAGCAGAGAGGAGTCAGTTCAGCCATTTAAAAATATGATAAGCCCAATACTCTGCCCCCTCTGCTGGCACAGCACATTATATACCCCATGTAACGCAATTCCCCCACGCAGACTGCACCATATCCCTGGGCACAGAGGCCCTCAATTCAACAACATGAACAGTGCCTGGACCAGAGCTAGCCAACGCTGGAGACCAGCAATGCATCCTAGCCTCAGAGTGCCTGGCAGTCTAAAACCACCACTCCAGCAGGGCATCAGGACTTAAGGAATTGTCTGGAAGTAAAAAAGGGGAGAAGTAATGACATAACAACATCACTGTTGAGGCTGACATAAGATGTGTTCATCAAGTTCAGCCTTTGCCTTATCCCTCTTGTTGATCCAGAGGACGAGAAAAATAAAGATTTTAATTAAGCCCCAAATGGGTAAAAAAAATTACTTTCTGACTCCAAAAGCCTAATGGATATCTTCTAGGAAAACCATCTTACCTGCGTTGAAACCGTCAGAACTCAATATTGTTCTGCATTGGAAAGGTATACATTTTTTAAAGTGGCACTTTCAGTTACTAATAAGTCCCCTTGAATTATTAAAGGGATAGTAATGTCAGAAAAAAGTATTACCTATAAGGTAGATACAATTAAAAGAGAGTACTTGCACTTATTCATATCTCTCAAACAGTTATGGTTTGAGAGATATAGGAAAATAAAGTTCTCCGCTCCCTCCCCTTTCTGCTTGATGACCTTTAAAGCTGTCAGAAGCACATTCTGGTTCCTGGATCAGACTGCGGCTCTTCAGCAGCACAGACATAACGCTACCAAAAAATAAATACTTCATCAGAACGGTCTACAAAGTGTGCTTACAAACCAGGCGCACGTTGTAGACCGTTCTGATGAAGTATTTATTTCCGATTAAGTATTTGTCTTTAGATATCGTTATATCAGCGCTGCAGAAGAGCCGCATCTGGTCAAGTGACCAGAATCTGCTTCTGACAGCTTTGTAGCTCGTCAAGCAGAAAGGGGAGGGACCAGAGAACTTTATTTTCCTATATCTCTCACACCATAACGGTTTGAGAGATACAAATAAGTGCAAGTACTCTCTTTTAATTGTATCTACCATATAGTTAATACTTTTTTTCTGACATTACTAATTCATATTTTTGGTACCTTAGATTTATTGATATGGGGCTTAGGGCACCATATCAATACATCCACATGTCACTAGTGTAGGAATCCCTAGTTGCGTATGCGTGCATTTATTTATTATTTTACCACTGTTCAATTGCATGTCGGTGGTTTTTAACAGACTTTAGGGACTCAACACCATGGTTTGCTAGGTGGTAATTTAACACAACAATAGAGAGCCCTTTAACACGTGTTTGTAGACACTGCTTGTAAAGTGATTAGCCAATTCATCTGCTTTTTCGCTGTTTTCAATGGGTGCTAATTTAGCACCCATTGGGGATTTTTCAGGTCGGTAGTTTATCAGAACAAGTCATAGAATACCAAACTGTGACTTAAAACTACAGATGGTTGTTTGTGTTAACTAACAGAGGTAATAGAATTGAGAAGCTAGTATCTGCAAACACAGCCTCCTGAAGCAAATAATTCTACAACTGTTTTGCCCTTACTGTAAAAAATCCCTACTTTTGTTTTAGTCAAAAGAGCCTTTAGTCTTACTGGATAACCCATTGTTTTTTTTTGTTTTGTTTTTTTACTAAGCTCTTTGATTAAATAGTTCCCCAGGTAATTATTTGTATTGGCCTCTAGTATATTTGTAAATAGTAATCATATGCCACTTAGGTGTCTCTTTTCTAATGTAAACAAATCCATTATGGCAAATCTCTCTTTATAACTAAATTTTCCATTCCCTTTATCAGTTTTTTTTTTTGCACATCTGTGGATATTTTTCAGTTCAGTATTGTATATTTTAAGAGCTGTCTCCTAAATCTGTACTCCATATTGTAGTTGAGGCCTTACCAAGAATTTATAAAGAGGTAGAATTGTATGGATATCTGTGTCCGTTATTTGCAAAGAAAAAAAGAAGAGCTCCCTTGTGCAGTGTCTTCATTTATAATCTGATCAATCACCTCACCACCACCAATGAAAACCTACTCACAAGATAGGTGGCTGGGGATGCATTTATGTACACACCAGCAAATAGGCTCAGGGGTTGGTAAAGCTGTCTCTCAAATAGCTGTCTTGTATCTTCTATAATAAACAGGCAACTCTCCCCAGGATTCCACTCTCGAAGTCAGACACATGCAACAAAAGGACAAAGAACAGGAGGCACCAATAATGCCTTATCACACTGGTACAACGTAATGATTTAATAAAATGTATCTCACTCACATTTGACAATGGCTGCATATATACATATGCACATCCACATATATAACAGCCTGCAGAGAGATTCCCGCCATCTCTGTTCGGTATACAGGATGTAGCCACTTGTTTGCAGATGTAGAATAAAAGGACCACTCCAAGTCCAGTGTTTAGTAGTACAAAATGGTTCAGTTATTAAAACTTAAATTAAAATCAAAATCCTACAATTCAACTCATTATTTACACAGAGATGATCTTCAGGGCTCTCATTAGGTAGTTCTGAACATTGAATCTTTGTGGCAATCCCCTCATTGTCATACTCTAATCTCCAGAGGTGTAACTGATCCCCTGATTGGTTTCTAGACCTCTATGGGGACGAGAGGGGGAAGCGCGAGCGTGTGGCCGAGTGGGGGTTCCAGGAGTGTGAGGGCATATATACCAGAGCATCTGATGTGTTGTTTGTTTGTCCATCTATGCTTGGCCTTGAAAATTATTATTCTGAATATGAATTCTAGGATTTTGAAAGGCAATGTGTGCTAAACGAGGTTCCTGCCATAGACTGGGTATACAGCAAAGGTATACAGTACTCCGGCCTCCAATCCAGTAGGCGAATGCACTTCTCGCCCATTATGAAGTAACCCCAGATAGTCACAGAAGTAAGTTCCAGGGCCTTCAGCTAGGAGAGGGGACACTTTCCATATATTTGCCCATCAACTGTAGATGACCTTGGAAATTTGCTGTTAGGGGAAGCATGTGTCAGTTCTGGCTTACACCGTGTAGTTGATACCTCTGGGACATTTTTATTGGGAGGCCTGCAGTAAGGAGATCTAGGAGTGGTAGGTAGGTGGAGTTATACCGTTTCACCTTGAGCCTTAATGGCAAAAGTCATTCAAATGAAGCCACGCTGGAATTGTATGGTGTGCAAAGACAGTGAGTACTCCCCAAAGCAGCTCCTGACCTGTGTGTCCCTCTAAGACCCCTAAGACCCGGATTCCTTTTCAGGGCAAAAGTACTACATCTGCCTGCAGACAGGGAACTTGCAGAATTGTTAATGCCCAGAATGGAGCCCAGACAGAATGTCCATTTCATAGTTGCCCCTATGGAGTCCTGCTATAAGGACCGAATTCAGTTGTCAGAGCACCGGCTCATCAAGCCATCTGAGGATTCTTGTCCTGACCTGCCTGACTTTTATGGAATTATCACTATGCCATGCACCCTGCCAGAGTCCCAGATGAGGCACCAGTGCATGGCCTGCTGTTATATTCTGAGACTTTTGCTCAGTGGTGAATCCCCAGTGGGTTTCAGCCCATGCTCACTTGCAAGATGAAGGCATGATTATTGAGCTGGTAGGGAGCGCCAGGCTTGGGATATCAGAGGTGCAGGTGCATTCAGGAGTGGGGCTATAGATAATCAGCCAGTAGATTTGATCCTTGGAAAGGTGAAAAACTGTAAATATTAAACTGTAAATATTTGAGTGTCATCAAATACCCACCAGCCAGCTGGGTTCCCAACCAAACTGGATTAGCTGGATCTGCACATCCGGCACCAGATGGAGTAAGTGCTTGCTTCTGCCAAAACATACATTCTGGACAGGGCCGAAGTCCCAAACCAATGCCTCAGCACAGTCAGTAGTTGGCCCAAGCCCTTGGATAAACTCTGAGGAAGTCCACTGGTTCCCTGTCCATGCCCCAGGTCCATCCCTACTTCCCAAATCCTGTTCCCTATGCCCTGTAATGGTCCTGGTGAAGCCAGTCCCCTTGCCCACTAAGACCCAGGCCTCATCACCTTTTCATTTTCCCTGGGCCCGCACTGCATATTAGCTGACCCTCCAGACACATTTGACCAGCAGACTACAAGGGTTGAGTTAGAAAACCTGATCCTATCAGCTTATAGGAGCTCCATGACTCCAAGTGACTGAGCTCTGAAACTTCAGTCCTTTCACTATCATGATTATGAAGACCTAGAATTTGACGGCAGATAAGAACCATTTGACTCATATAGTCTGACCTTTTTTCTGAATGCGTTGGACATCCTTCTTGTATCATGTTTACCTTCATGGACGTAACAGCCAGGACTGATTATAGATATTGTATCATGAACAAAGGGAGAAGTGCAAAATTCATAGGGGGGGCATTAGGATTTTCTGGCTATAGTACAATAAGTAGGGGATAGGTGGTTACTAGGAGGTGTTAGTGTTCCTTAAATATATAACAGATACTGATTAATATTAATTTAAATGGGTCTTTAAATCCTTTGGATACTGGAGAGGAAGGTGTCTTGTTTCACAGTGCATTGGTGGCCTTGTTTGTATCCAAGGAGTTAATGACTTCCAGGGGGGTCCTTTCTTCTATAGTAACTGATGTTACGT
Organism: Rhinophrynus dorsalis; assembly: GCA_037306005.1. Lineage (NCBI taxonomy): Eukaryota > Metazoa > Chordata > Amphibia > Anura > Rhinophrynidae > Rhinophrynus > Rhinophrynus dorsalis. The sequence goes on along the minus strand of CM074723.1, from coordinate 41,417,574 downwards.
ATGACTAATATGAAAGATCATGGATTGCACAACAGTTCAACAGAAGAGAATAAGAACAGCACAGCAAGAGCCAATATACACAAGGGACAGATTCCAATGGAAACTGCAGTTCCTACTAAAGAATGTTCACAGTGTTACAGGAAAATGAAACAAACAAATGTATGCATATCTCTGAGTTACAACATAACTGTAAATATGTGATCATTTTCTGCTGATATTGTCTGCATCGATGGGATCACAATTTCAGAAATAAAAAGTTACATAGAACGTAGCTCATATCTATCAGTTATCGTTGCCATCTAAGGCCTTGTTCACATGACTGCTCAGTATTTTTAGAGCATGCCAAGCTGCCCTTGTTAACTTACCTCCGATAGGCTACATTCACATAACAGTGGAGGGTGTCACAGTGCCAGCCCACGTGGGTCTTGGCAATATATTATTGACTGATGTAGGGGGGGTTGGCCAGTCATTAGCAAAACTGCTTGCCGGTGAGATAGCTCAGTGGTAAATTCCCTGACTACGGAGCCTGTTCAAACCTCAGGGTTGCAGGTTAGATTCCCGGCAGGGTCAACTCAGCCCTTCGTCCTTCCGAGGTCGATAAATGAGTACCATTGATTGGGTAATAATAACATCTATTATTCAGCTGCTGATTTGGTTAGTGCCAAGAGCATGTGTTGAAAGCACTTTGAGTCCCACTGGGAGAAAGGCGCTATATAAATACTAGTTATTATTATTATCTACAATGTTGCCCATTTGAAAGAATTACGGTGACCCATAAGATACTGTGTAGGTCAGGCATTAAAAATGTACCTCTATCTGTTTCGGAGAGCTGCACAGGGCTCTCTCTCCCCATCTCGGTGTGCTGATTGACAGGGAGAAAGCCCCACGCAGTGCTCCACAACAGACAGAGGTACATTTTTAAACAGTGCAATGAAAGAATAACTGATATAGGTGCAGTCATTTTATGAACAGGTAAAAGCATAAAACGAGGTATTGAACTCACATATGCTCATCTTTCCCTTAGATGCATAAATTAAATGTAGAAGATTTGGTGTCAAAGATAATAAAACGGTGTAAGTTCCTGTCCAGATAGGATAAAGGGTGTTGGTAGTAAAAGCATAACGCACGGTGCTTTGTAGAGAGGAAAACAAAATTCTGACTGCCGGTGGAATAGAGATGCTGAAGGGCACATCGGTGGAAACTCACTGGCCTGGAAAGGCAAGAGTGACAAACCTCTAGCCCGAACAACTTTTTATACAGTGACATGAGAATCTCACACTGAATAAAAAGTCTCCTTTTTCATCACGGTGACCGGGTTATTGTGCCTTTATGTTGCATGCTCTTTTGTTTGTGACATTTTCAAAGGATACCGGCATGGTAAAACCTGCATGTGCCTAACACATGAGTACATTCCAGTTACAGCATGCTGTGGTAGGTTGTGTTATTCGAGGGGGAATCTCACGTGTGAACAGCAGCTTTGGAAGTCATTGGTTCCACAAGGGTGATTGTAGAATAGTGTTAACCCTGTGCAAAGATTCCTGTGTGAACAAGGCGTAAAAGTGAATGACGTGGAGAGTATAGAAATCACAGGGACTGAATTGTACTAAGAAGAACTGGAGTATACCGACTGAACCCTAGAGGACAGATAGACTTTCTCAAATTTCCCATTGATTAAATGGTGCTTTTAAACCTTTGAATACTACAGAGGTTTCCAAAAGCATTGAGAAACAATGCACTGAAGACCTTTAGCATTCAAAGGGTTAAACCAATTTAAATTTTCACGTGTTCCCTTTGATGCCATTGACTTGTTCTGCAATTACATCAGTTCTCATTGGTTTATAACATTAAGATAAACTAACATTGTGGCACAGTGAAGTACAGTGACCATTAGTCCTCACATAATAATGTGCTGCTGAACAGACATTAAATACTCTTTACTGCAACAATGCTCAAACTTGGTTCTGTGAAACCCCAAGGATCCCATGAAGAAGTATAAAGGGTTCCATGGAACTCATAATGGCAGACAGTGTAACATGGCTGAGGTGTCACAGTGCAGAGATAAGCTCACATCTGTAGCTGGGATATGCCTGCAACTCAGGACCAGAAAGCAGCCCCATTTTAATTCCATCTTGCCCCTCTTCCCCCTGCAAACTCATCTCATGGGGGCGTATCAGAGACATAGCTGATTGGCAGTTCTAGCTGTGCTCAAAGCATGAATGCAGTTCATTTGCAGTATGCTACATTCTGCAGCATTCTTGGATGGGGAAATCACCAGTATGAACAGCCAGTGTAAGCTGTATCACTTCCCAAGAACTTGCATTTAGTGCATTATTAAAACAGCTGCACTAACCGTTCAAGTGTGACCCCAGTGTATGGGTGGTTCTATGTACACTGCCTTACAAAAGTATTCACCCACCTTGGCATTTTTCCTATTTTGTTGCATTACAACCTGGAATTAAAATGGATTTTTTGTGGGGTTTGTATCATTTGATTTCCACAACATGCCTACCACTTTGAAGATACAAAATAAGAAACTTGAAAACTTGAGCGTACATAACTATTCACCCCCCCCCCAAAAATCAATACTTTGTAGAGCCAGCTTTTGAATCAATTACAACTGCAGGTCTCTTGGGGTACGTATCTATAAGCTTGGCACATCTAGCCACTGGGATTTTTGCCCATTTTTCAAGGCAAAACTGCTTCTGCTCCTTCAAGTTGGATGGGTTCTGCTGGTGTACAGCAATTTTAAGTCATACCACAGATTCTCAGTTGGATTGAGGTCTGGGTTTGACTAGGCCATTCCAAGACATTTAAATGTTTACCATTAAATCACTCGAGTGTTTCTTTAATAGTATGCTTAGGGTCATTGTCCTGCTGGAAGGTGAACCTCCATCCCAGTCTTCAATCTCTGGAAGACTGAAACAGGTTAACCACTCCAAAATGTAACTGTATTTAGTGCCATCCATCATTCCTTCAATTCTGACCAGTTTCCCAGTCCCTGCTGATGAAAAACATCCCCACAGCATGATGCTGCCGCCACCATGCTTCACTGTGAGGATGGTGTTCTCAGGGTGATGAGGTGTTGAGTTTGTGCCAGACATAGCTTTTCCTTGGTGGCCAAAAAAGCTCAATTTTAGTCTCATCTGACCAGAGTACCTTCTTCCATACATTTGGGGAGTCACCCACATGCCTTTTGTCGAACATCAAACATGTTTTCTTATTTTTTCTTCTTTAAGCAATGGCTTTCGTCTGGCCACTCTTCATGGAAGAGTGGCCAGATGAAAGCCATTGCTTAAAGAAGAAAAAATAAGAAAACATGTTTGCTGTTTGCCAAAAGGCATGTGGGTGACTCCCTAGCTCTGTGGAGTGTAGGGCTTAAAGTGGTCCTATGGACAGATGCTCCAGTCCCGCTGTGGAGTTTTGCAGTTCCTTGAGGGTTATCTTTGATCTCTTTGCTGCCTCTCTGATTAATGCCCTCTTTGCCTGGTCCGTGAGTTTTGGTGGGTGGCCCTCTCTTGGCAGGTTTGTTGCGTGTAACTTCTGAAGGTAATTGGTTTAGGGGTTTCATAGCAAAGTGAGTGAATACATATGCACGCACCACTTTTCCAATTTTTCTTTTTTAGAATTTTTTAAAACAAGTTATTTTCTTCATTTCACTTAACCAGTTTAGACTATTTTGTGTATATCCTTTACATGAAATCCAAATTAAAATCCATTTTAATTCAGGGTTGTAATGCAACAAAATAGGAAAAATGCCAAGGGGGGTGAATACTTCTGCAAGACACTGTATACCAGTTGATATGTGGAAGATTGAACAGTGGAGCAAGCCATGGGTGTCAGATAGTGTATGAGGACCTCTGTGACTACCAGTGGATGTGCTGAATAGGTGGAACAAGCCAGGGGTATGAGATATTATATGAGGACCTCTGTGACTACCAGCGGATGTGTGCAAGATTAAACAGTTATACTTTCTGTGACTAGCAATAAATATATGCAAAACTGACCCTTGGTACAATATTGGAATGTAAGGAGTTCATGTTAGCAAGGAAACTGAAGATGTGAAGGTCAGGGTGGGGGAAAATCACATTTTTACTGATGTTTTTCAACAAAAACGTTTAAATATATATATTTTTCTCTGTCGTCCAATACAGGTTACTGGTAACTCTGGATAGGCAAGCCGACCCTTTAATTGTAGGCAGGAACAATTCTAAAATTGTATTCAGTGGGCGGAGCCTACATTCCCTCCTTGGCTGCATTTAGCCAACCAGCTCCAGAAAGATTTGTTCCTTGGTGAAGACAAAGGCAAGAGAACAGTTCTGCTATAGCTTTAGAAGTTTTTTATTTTTTTGTTAGAAATGGAATACCACCATTAGGCGGATTATCATAACTGACAATGCCCTTAGATGTGGCTAGCTCACTAACCAGGTTCTTTTTGTGGACCTTAAGCCCTGGGGGGAAAATCTTGGCTACAAGTTCTTTCCTCAGGAGTTGCCCACCGAGGCTTCTTCTTTAAACATGGTAATCTGAAGACAGAAGATCTGCAGGAAAGGTGAGCAACCCTTTGAGTGCTGCAGGTCCACATGTCCCACAGTGCCCCTCCGCACAGGGGTTTTTCATTTGGAGTTCCTATTGCACAGTCCTGGAGCAGGTTTATGTGGTATTTAACCCTTTAACTGCTGGTTTTGCATTCATTTGGAGGGTTTTCTAACACTTTTCCTACTGGTTCAGTGATTTTCGGGTAGTCTAACATGTTCTAGTGATGTTTCATGTCTTTTAGTTTTACACTTTCAATTTTGTAAAATTTGAGTTAAAGGCGCTCTTTACCACATAGGCGCCATTGCCCCATTCACTTCAATGGGACTGTACAGTTTGGGACATATCTCTGCAACGGTTTAACCTAGCGACTTCAAAGATGGCTCATTTTACTTGTCTGCCCTTGCTCTATCATCCGGTTCATGTTTCTAGTGTATTGGGGGGCTCAGGGGGCTTCGGGCACTGTTTGGAGCTTTGCGCACTCGTTTCTGATTGGCTCCCGCCGCGGCAGCCATTTTGTGCTATTTCCAGAAAGAGTATCCTATGCAGGGCTTGGACTCTCCTCCTCTCCTCTTCTGATTAACCCTTCGCCTGCCAGATAAGTCTATTTTAGCAATTTCTGAGGTGAAACTTTTATCCTACACACTGTAATTGGGTGATTTATTATACAGTAAGGTTATTGACACTGTGAGTGTGTATGCTGTTGGAGCTTGGGGCAAGACCTAAGACTAAGGAGGCTGGAGTCTCTGTATCCCCAATTGCGCATTGCTCTTCCTGTCATTCAGAGTTACATAGAGAATTCTCAGGTCCTTTATGCCCAGGCCTGTTCTGATGTCCGTGAGAGTCTCCCAGGGACCTCCAGCCATGCGTTAGAGCCAGTTTGGGTGGAAGAGTTCAAGGCTGCTACTAGGGACCGTAGGTCCACATTGCAACTCTTTCCACCCCAGTTACAGGGGGTCTTTCAGTCTTGGCAGACCCCCTCCTTCATCAAGTTTTCCCTGCCAAAGCCTCAGGGTGTACCTGATGTGTCAGATTCCTCTGAGGGGGAACTGCTGGTGGACTCAGATGTTGAGGAATGTTCTGCAGTGGGCTCCTCTCAGTTTTTTGGGGACCCTTTTGAGGCTGATTCTGAGCCCTTGGCTGTGGGCCTGATCAGGGCTGTTTTAAATACCCTAAACATTCCCTTAGTGCAGGAAATTCCTTCTGACCCTTCTGATGTATTTAAGGAGCCTAAAAAGCCACTTACTTGCTTTCCACCTAACCCAACTCTTGACCGCCTTGTGCCTGAAGAGTGGAAGTCTCCGGACAGGAAACCTTCTTCTGTCTCCAAGAAATGTGCCAAGCTTTATCCCTTTTCAGAGGCTGTGCTTGCTCAGTGGGTTCATCCTCCTAAAATGGATGCTCCTATCTCCAGGCTTTCCAAGTCTACTGCATTGCCAGTGTCTGATGCGTCTGCTCTAAAGGACTGGACTGACAAGAAACTTGAGGTCTCCCTGAAGTCCAACTTTGCCACTGCTGGTTCTGCCATGTGTCCAGCAATTGCAGCAGCATGGGTGAATCGGGCCATTGCGGTCTGGACTGAATAGCTCACTTTTGCTATCCGTCAGGGTGCATCCTTTCCAACATTTCTGAGGCACAGCATTATGTTTCTGCTGCCTTATTTGATGCCATCCATTTAGTGGCTAGGGTTTCTACCATGTCTGTGGTTGCCAGAAGGGCTCTTTGGCTCAAGATCTGGTCTGCTGATACTGCTTCTAAGAAAGCTTTGCTCTCCTTTTCTTTTCAAGGCACTTCTTTGTTTGGGCCAGATCTTAAGGATATGATCCTGGAGGCTAGAGGGGGTAAAAGTACACTTCTACCCTTAGTTCCTAGGAAGAAAACACCGCTTAAGCTTAACCAGTATTTTCGTTCCTTTCAGAATGAGACACGTCCTGCGAACCAGACGGTTCCCTCAGCTCCGTGTACCTCCTCCAAGCCCAAACAGAAATGGAAGCCCAAGGTCTCCAAACCTTCTTCGTCATGACTCTCCAAACCTGGGTCCACACTCTTCTGTGGGTGGTCGTCTGCGTCACTATCACAGCATTTGGGAGGATTCAGTGACGGTCCCATGGGTTTTACAGGTGGTGACGGAAGGGTACAGGATCCCTTTCATCTCTCTTCCTCCTTTTCACTTCCTTCCTTCTCATACGCCTCAGGACGCAGAGGAACACCGTCTGTTCGACGGCGCTGTTCAGGCTCTTCTGGACAAGGACGTTCTAGAGCCGGTTCCAGTTCCGGACAGAGGTATGGGTTTTTACTCAAACATCTTTGTGGTCTCCAAGAAGGACCGCGGTTGTCGTCCCATTTTGGATTTAAAGGATCTCAATTCCTTTTTGATCCGGACTCATTATCACCAGGAGTCTCTACGAATGGTGATTGCTGCCATGTCCCCGGGGGAAATCCTTGCATCTCTGGATCTTCAGTACGTGTACTTACACATTGCCATTCATCCAGAGAGCCGGCAGTACCTCCGATTTGCCTGCGACTGGGGACATTTTCAGTTTTCAGCTCTTCCATTTGGTCTAAAGACAGCTCCTCAAGTCTTCAACCGTGTCCTGGGAGCCTTAGTGTCCATCCTCCACCGAGACGGCATCAGAGTTACTCCATACATGGACGACCTGTTTCTGAAAGCCCCTTCTGCGGAACTTCTTCATCAGCAGGTTCAGCAATGCATTCATGCTCTCACCCATCACTGGTGGATCATCAACTTGGACAAATCAGATCTTGTCCCATCCCAGCGTCTGGTCTTCCTGGGCCTCCTCTTCGATACCCAGAAGAACATGGTGTTTCTCACGGACGAGGTGGCTCACCAGATCGCCCACAGGGTTTCTGTGATCCTGGCTCAAGATCCAGTTCCAGCCAAGAAGCTGTCATGTCTAGTGGGGAAATTCATTTCCACCATAGAAGCGGTACCGTTTGCCATGGCGCACACCAGGGAACTCCAGCGGTTTGTGATCCACATGTGCAAGGGTCAGACGGACCTTCTGAAGATGTCTGTGTCACTTCCTCTTCATGTGGAACTGAGTTTGTCCTGGTGGCTCGACCTCTCCAATCTGCTGAAGGGCAAGTCCTTCCTAGTTTCCTTCTGGACCACGGTGACCATGCCCTTCGTCATTGGACTCCCCAGCTGAAAGAATGCCCAGTCTGGGTAGAATCCGACAACGCTACGGCCGTGGCTTACATCAACAAGCAGGGCGGAGAAGTCGTCTCGTCGCTTGGTTAGAGGTCAAGGCTATTTTGTCCTGGTCAAAAGAACACTTCCTGCCATATCCGCAGTGCACATTCCTGGCGTAGACAACATCATGGTGGACTTCCTCAGTCGACACACAGTGGATAGCGGGAGTGGGAGCTGCACCCAGAGGTGTTCACCCTGATTGTTCAGAAATTGGGTCTTCCTTACATCAACCTGATGGCGACAAGACACAACAGGAAGGTTCCGAGGTTCTGCTCTCGATGGAGGGACCCTCTAGCTCTGGTGGTGAATGCAATGTCCATTCCTTGGTTATTCCCTCTGGCCTACATCTTTCCTCCCCTCCCAATGTTGCACAGGGTGTTACGGAAATTACGACTGGAGCGTTGTCCAGTCATTCTGATTGCTCCATACTGACCTCGCCAAGTTATGTTTCTGGAGCTTCTGGATCTGTCAGTGGCTGAGCCATTCCGGCTCCCTTGCCATCTGTATCTTCTTCTACAGGGTTACCCGTGGAAAGAGGATGGTCATCGTCTAGCCTTGACGGCTTGGAAATTGAATCCTCAATATTGAGGAAGAAAGGGTCTTCTTCTGGTGTGGTGGCTACTATGATCAGTGTCCGCAAACTTGTTTCTTCCAAGATCTACCATCGTGTCTGGTCGACCTTCCTATCCTGGTGTGCTGACAAGGACCTGTCTCAGGAATTTGATCTGCCTACGGTCCTGGCTTTTTTGCAGGACGGTGTGGATAAGGGCCTCAGTTTGAGTTCACTTGAAGTTCAGATGTCTTCTCTCTCTGTTTTCTTTCAGAAGAGCATTGCCATCCTTCCTGATGTCAAGGTTTTCTTCCAGGGCGTTGCTCATACTCGTCCTGCCTTCAAGATTCCTGCTCCTCCATGGGATCTTAACTTGGTTTTGGATGTTCTTCAGTGCCCACCATTTGATTCTTTGGCTACTATTCCTCTACGCTTGTTGACGTGGAAAATGTTTTTTCTCCTGGTGATTGTGTCTGTCCGTCGTGTTGCGGAGTTACATGCTCTGTACTGTAAACAACCCTATTTAGTGTTTCACAAGGGTAAGGCGGTGCTTCACACCTCTCAGGAGTTTCTCCCGATGGTGATTTCGGAGTTCCACATCAATCAGGAGATTGTGGTGCCCTCTTTCTGCCCTGACCCCACCTCTGACAAGGAGAGGGATCTCCACTTGTTAGTCATGGTGCGTTGTCTCAAGTTTTATGTACATCGCACTGAGTCTATCACACAATCAGACGCGTTGTTCGTCATTCCTGAAGGTCCTTGGACAGGACGACCTGCATCCAAGGTGACTATTGCTTCTTGGATGAAGTCCACTATTCGTAAGGCTTATGAGCTGAGGAAGAATCCTGTCCCTTTCAGGGTCACGGCTCATTCTACACGATCTATTGGGGCCTCTTGAGCTTACAAGAATCAGGCCTCTGCTGATCAGTTGTGCAAGGCTGCCACCTGGTCGTCTGTGCACATCTTTTCGAAGCATTACCGTGTTGATGTGCTGGCATCGGCTGATGCCAGCTTTGTGAGGAAAATCCTGGAGGCAGTCTTGCTTGTTTAGGATTTTCTTCGGTTCTTGGTGCTTCCTTCACTTTTGAGCCCCGTTGGCTCTAGTGCAGTGTGCTGTGTAACAGTTGGAGTGTTGTTATCCCTGTTCAGTGTCCGTTGACTCTTCATTGTTTGTTGGGCTATCTCTGATCCGATGGTTCATATTTGCTCTGGGGGTACTTGCGCTTGGTCTTTGCCTAACTTCCCGCCTCTGGGAAACTCAATGGTTGGACATCCCAGAGTTACCAGTAACCTGTATTGGACGACAGTGAAAAGAGGATTTTAGTCTTACCTGTTAAATCCTTTTCTCTTAGTCCATACAGGTTACTGGTCACCCACCCCGTCAAGGGACCATGCTTGGCTCTCCAGAGCTGGTTGGCTAGCTGCAGCCAAGGAGGGAAGGTAGGCTCCCCCCCCGCATACAATTCTAGAATTGTTCCTGCCTACAATTAAAGGGGTGGATCGCCTACCCAGAGTTACCAGTATCCTGTATGGACTAAGAGAAAAGGATTTAACAGGTAAGACTAAAATCCTCTTTTAACAAACAAGAAAAGTTGCACTAGCAGAGCACCCTTGTTTTGTACAGTACCGTTTTAGCCTACTGAAGGATTGCTTCATGTTTGGTGACATCAATAAATAGCTCAGTAATATAACACTAGTAGAGGGCTCATTGTGCAGTTGATTAAATGCCTTTGGGATTTTAGATTAACCCATTGGATGTTAAAGAAGTCTCCCATACATTGTATTGTATATTTTGAAAAAAGCATCATAGCCTAGTCCCTTTAAAATAAATGCATCAATAGTAATCCTCGGATACAATAACATAGTAACCTTTTCTTGATTAGTGTTACAATAATGATACTTTAGTTTTCCAGATAATACTACTACCTTATTAACCCCTTAGATGCTAGAAAGGCCTTGAGTCCATTGAGTAGCGATGCCTTGGACATCTTTTTAGCATTCAAGGGTGCAACACAATGTGTTGGATACCACCCTGGCACACAAAGAGTTAAATAATTCATTGTGTAATGACATGCGCCAGGCAATGGAGATAGCAGTCAAACTTCACCACTCCTTGTTCAGGGTGTAGAGTGCCAGAGGGGTGCATTGCTTCATAGTGCATTGTATAAGCCTCTGACATTGAAAGAGTTAAAAAAAACAAAAACAAATTCATAACGCCTGTCAACTCATACCCCAAAAAAACTTCATAAGCTTGGAATTATCCCACCAGAAAATGTCCTGCAGAAGCCAAATGCCAAGAGAAGGATGAAATGGTGAATCTGCTCTCCTCAGTGGCAAACTCAGGTGAGGACTCGTCCAACACATCTAATGAGCAGTAGCTCCATATACTGAGCAAAGTCTTTGACTATCTCTACATCAAGCTGCAAAAAATCATGACCACTGAGTTAAACAAAACCCTCACCACAACTTACATTGTGACTAAAATGGACAACTGGTTTGCCTCACCATACTCTTATTAGATAACATTGAAACCCCCAAGATGAGGCTGTACAGACCAAAATATGCAGTTGAGGACATAAATAGGGCCTACATAACCTGTACATCTGTCACGGACTCACAGAAGCAGGTGAAGAACTGCAGGGGAGGGAGTGCTAGGGTGCGAGGCTAGGGATTAGAGCTAGACAGCTGGGACTGTCGGCAGTAAAGCCATACTGCATCCGAGGCCATATATAGATGCTGGTTGCAAAGCCAGATATCTGATCCCAGTTGAGCCAGGACCCAGACCAGGATATCCAAACTGCAGACAGTACAAGCTCCCTTGCAGGGGGGAGCGAAAGCTAGAGAGCGAAGCCTAGGGATCGGAGCTTGGGAGCGAGGGTCACAAGGTAGCTAAAACTCCCCAAAGCTAAAGCCAGATACACAGAAAATGCACACCCCTGAGCAAGAGGGTACCGACCTGCAGGAGTTGATGAAGCGAGTACTCAAACTGGAATCCAGACTGGACAAGGGGACTAGGCAGATGGGAGGTCAGACGAGCCGGTCAGCAACAGGTAATCAGAACTAGACACTAGGACTGGGCAGATGGATAGTCAGACAAGCCTGTTGGTAACAGGTAATCAGAGCTGGACACAAGAACTGGGCAGATGGATAGTCAGAGGAGCCGGTCGGTAACAGGTAATCAGAACTGGACACAAGGACAGGGCAGATAGTCAGACGAGCCGGTTGGCAACAGATAATCAGAACTGGACACAAGGACTAGGCAGAAGGGTGGTCGGACGAGCCGGAACGGTACACAGAAGATCAGACTGCTAGGAACAAGACTAGGCAACAGAAGTGCTAGTACTGGGAACTGGAGGACACAGGAACACTAGTGAAAGTGCACCGAGTGTCTGGGAAAGACACCGTATATTGGCGCTGAAAGATGACGTCACTGACACGTGATGCAACCGAACCTGGAAGAGCACAGCCGCTCCGAAGAGGACTCTATCAAAGGAGAGAACCGGAGGCAGACAGGGGAAGGGCATACAGCAAGCCGCCGATAGAGGGGTAAGCCACAGCGGGTAATGTGGCAGGGGACATGACAACATCAGAGGTATCCTTGAGTCTGTCCTACCTGACCAGTTAGTCTAACAACAGAAACGGTCCCACACTTCTTTGCGGCTGAGAGCAAAGTCAAGAGGGCTCATAGAACTTTCAGGTTCCCATATATTACTCTTGCCGTCCCAAGGGATTTGATTGGTGGCATGTTTTATCCTATTAAGAATGCTCTCCTACTTAAAAGCAGACAAGAAGACCTTGCTTAAATGATCAAGCGTTCATCTGATATTTCTTTCCAGCATCGCATCTTCCACCTTGCAGAAAATAAATAAATAATAAACGAGATATTATGGGGATCCTCAGCAAACACAAAATTAGGTATGGTGGTTGTTCCCATATAAACTCCGGGCCTTTCACAGCAGAAGAGTTTGTACCATCACCACCATGTCCACCACAGCTACATTTCTCAAAAACGTGGGTATTGACAACTCCCCTGGAGAAACCAGCCAAGGTCCCATCATCCTCCACCCATGTCTCACCTCTTTGGCAGAACTGAGACAAAAAGATCTTCTTTCTCTGATGCACATGAATGATATGCTACCTTGACAAACTTGGATATATGTATTCTTGCAGTCTTCTTTGTTCCTCCATGGTGATTGACTGGGGCTATTTCTTCATGCTCCTCACCACAATTCTGATGATAGGCCACTCCCAAGTTTTCTTTTCTTAGGTCAGGTCCCATCTATGAACTTTCATACGGATGTAACCCATCCAGTTGGACTACAGTGCGGACAAAAGGCATGTAGTTAACTAGATGTGTGTTACTTTTATTATTTATTATCATGCTCTGACTCTCCCCACTGATGTATGTTCTTCCCCCTCTCCATCCAACACAATTCTCCCCCTCCCAAAAAGCACCCCACTGGTAGTGCTACTGCTTTGCTTCCAATCCCTTGTATCTGAGCTACATACTCCTTTGGGTTACTCTCTCTCTATAAACTTTACACTGTTAGCTCTTATTTTTTTATTTGTTCTCATGAGTTTCTGTTGCTCTTTATACCTTGATAGATTTCCTCATGAATTAATCATTTGGGTAAATTATCTCACATCTACAGAGTTTTTCATATTTTTAACATTGCTGTTAAGTATATAATTATTATTATTTCTGAACATAAATATAATAATGATGATGGCTCTTGACCTCTAAAAAAATAATAGCAAACTGTATTACATCAATGTAAATACACCCATATCCCTTACATAACTAATAAGTATCCATTCCCTATATAAATCCTCTACATATAACGCTGTATGCTCCAAAACTGGCCAAATACCATAATACCTGTTATCTTGGTGTAGTCCTTTTTCATCTCATGTCTGTCCTTCCCCCTTCTTGCCTTTCCCCTATTTTATTAATTAGATAAAGTTGAGATAAAAAAATGATTCATTAGGGTCCCATGGGAATTTTTTTAATACCATTGCTTTGAGCTCCATAGAAGCTTCCAGCACGTTGAGGTCATGTAATGATGATTGGGGGTGGGAGGGAGATGCACTGAGGTGTGATAAACAGGTGATAAGTGGCGATGACTTCTCCAGTAAGATCACTTCTCCAACTTCAGTGTTATTCTATGGAGCCTATTCACTAAGATCTCTCCCACTTGAGAAATCTTAGTGTAGTTGCTCTATAGAATAACTCAAGAATTGGAGAAATTATATCACTGGAGGCATCTACCCTTTATCACATCTTAGTGCATCTCCCCCTTTCTAGTGGGTAGAAGGGAACCAAAAACCAAGCTGTGCAAACCAGGCACACTTTGTAGACTATTCCAATGAAGTATTTGTTTCACGATCGCTTTATTTCGGCTCTGCTGAAGAGCCTCTGTCTGGTCCTGGGACCAGGATATCCTGCAACCGGCTTTACAGGTCACGTCACAGAAGGGGGAGGGAGAGGGGATCATTATCTTCCTATATCTCTATAACCATAAAGGTATATCTCTATAACCATAAAGGTTTGAGAGATAGGACATACATTGTTTAGTTTAGTATTTTAATAGCTAAAATATTAGCTTTTATTATCAATAGACTGTACTATCTCTTTAAACCATTTCTGTATGTAGGAACCGTTTACTGAGACAAAAGACCCGCATAGTGTGTTGCATTGAAAGTGCATTCTTTCGGAATTTTTTCTTAGAACAATTACTTTTTTTTGTGGGAAAAAAAGTACCTGTGAGAGGATTACTAGAATATGTGCTTTTCAGAAAGAAATCCACAAAACACAGGTGGCATTTTCTGAGATTCCAGCAGTGAACTTTAAGGGTCATGTGACTGAGTCCTGAATGCAGGAGGCTATTTAAGGGTCATGTGACTAAGAGTCCTGAATGCAGGAGGCTATTTAAGGGTCATGTGACTAAGAGTCCTGAATGCAGGAGGCTAGTGGAGTAAAAGTGACACCTTTATTGACTGACTGAGAGGCTCTAGGGTGCAAGCTTTCCAGATACTGTAGGTCTTTTCTTCTGGCATAATAAGAATGAAGGCTGAAGGCAAAATTCGTGACAGGTTATATACTCATACAGATTGTTTTTACATTTAAATTCAGATCTCCAATAAAGGTATCACTTTTACTGTTCCAGTCTCCTGCTTTTTCTATGGCTAACACAGTATCACCTTTTACCTATATACAAATATGGAAAGTGAAACAATTACAGGGCAGACCAACTACTACTCACTTAAATGGGACTTTTAAGCCCTTGAATACTAGAGATATTTCCAATCTCTCTTTAGCACTTTGAGTGTCAGAGTGGTATGCAACGCATTAGAAAGTAAAAGTTAATTTAGCTGAAACTCTCAAAATGATGAAGCTGTTACTATCACATTCTATGGAGAACAGTAGACAGTGGCTTACGTTTCTATGGAATGCAATAGATTAACAAGGAGAACCAGATGAACTGTCTGGCCACTGTGTGGCGTTGTTGCTAATAGTTTATACAATAACAGTTTGAATTGTATATAGGAAACAGCCTATACGTTTTTTTTCTTCATAATACATTTACTGCTCCTTTATTGCTACCTGCTTCCTACTTTTTAAAAATAGTACAGTTCTTTTCAGTCCCTTGAATGCAAGAAATGTCCCCATCTCATTCTTCACAATGTGTTAGACACATCTATAGAATCTGGATCTTGTCCATACATTTTAATGAAACCGTTTGTTTATTCCAGAAATGGTGATTTACTTTCCTCTGTTCGGTTTTGTTAGATATAGGAGAATGTGCGAGTCATTTGAAAAGAATGCAGAACATACCATTATTGTTTTGTCTTCTGAAACGAGCTCTGTAATCCTTTGGGCTGTGGCATATCTAAATAGTTAACACATTCACTGTAAGTAATTGAAGTACAATTCCCTTTGACATTGAAAAGGTGTTTTTAACCCCATCCCGACAATTGACTTACAGGTACGTCCCGCAAAAACTGTCACTTAGTGACAGAGGACGTACCTGGTAAGTCCTGGAAGTCTGGGTCTCCGTGTGGCTGCACGCCGTTCAGGGACTCCGGAATCATTTAGAGAGAGAAAAAAAAATGTTAGCCAGGCGTTAAGGTGACAGCCGCGTACGCACGTGGCTGTCGCTAAAGGGTTAAAGGAACATAGCTTATAGATATAGCTTATCTTTATATCCTATATAATAATTCGCCAAGTTGTGTGTAATGCCCGACATGCGCAGTAGACACTGCTGCGCGTGCAGCAGTCACGCGCAGTAGAGACTGCCCGCGCTGCGGCTGATACAGAGCTGGGCGCTCCGAAGGAGCGTCCAGCTCTGTATCAGCTGAGGCGCGGGCAGTCTCCACTGCGTGTGACTGCCCCGCGACCAGCTGCCAGAGGCACTGTGGCCCGTGTAACGGGCTGTTCAACTAGTTACCATATATTTCACTTATAAAAAGGATCGTGATCAAATATAAGAATATGTATATTGTTTTTCCAGCTGAGTAAAATGAGGGTGGTAATACAGGAGACTAGTAGAGTGAAAGGGATACCTTTATTGGCTATGTGGCTCTAAAGGTAATAAATCTTGTTTTTATTTTCTAGTCCGCTACAAAGAGACTCTACTAGAGTGTAGGGAATTACACAGGCCACAGTGCCACCCAGTGGCCTCGGCTGGTGCCCTGGAGCCAGGAGCGGAGACAGGCAGTGGGCCCTGGGAAGGAAGAGTCTGGCAGCAACGGAGTCTTGGGCGGCCTCCTCTGGTGGCCCCTCATCCTCCGGCTGGCGCCGGTTGTACCACTCTTCCCACTCACCGAGCAGTCCCAGGAAGGTGCGCAGAGAGGAGTCTGGTCCTCCTCTGTATCAGCTGCAGCGCCACCTTGTTTTCTCGGCTGGGTGTTCAGGCAGCCTCTACTGCGCATGATGGCTTTGGACAACATCCTAGCTTTTTATTATATAGGATACTGATAAGAATATTCTCTGCCGGTAGAATTTAAATGTTAAAATAATTTGCATGATTAACCTGTCATGTATTGTGTATTCAATCTTCTTTCTTATTATGCCTGTAAAAAAGACCTAGTTCTCCTGAAAGCTTATATCCTACAGCCTCTCAGCCAATAAAGGTATCACTCTGCTAGTCTCCTGCTCCCTCTGCTAAGAAACACTTTATTCAAAGAATACAAACTTCTATTTGGCATTTAAAGGGGCACTGCCTACTACGCAGAAATTTATTACACATGTTTCTTGCGTTCAATTTGATTAAAATATGCTCTCCAATAGCTCAGCAATTCCCTAATGCCATAATGAAAGCATTCTGCTACTCGCCTGAAATGCAGTTCCTTCGTTTTGACCGTGTATAATTAAGGGTCTTTATAATTACCAGCAACTTTAATTAATTAATTTATTTATTTACTAGTTGAAGAGCCCGTTACACGGGCCACAGTGCCACTGCCAGCTGGTCAAGGGGCAGTCATGCGCAGTAGAGACTGCCCGCGCCGCGGCTGATACAGTGCCAGCCGGTCGCGGGGCAGTCATATGCGCAGTAGAGACTGGTCACGCCGTGGCTGATACAGTGCCAGCCGGTCGCGGGGCAGTAATGCGCAGTAGAGACTGCCTGCGGAGCGGCTGATACAGTGCCAGATGGTTGCGGGGCAGTCATGCACAGTATGCACAGCCTGGACGCTCTGTATCAGCTGTGGCGCGGGCAGTCTCTACTGCGCATGACTACATTGTTACACACGTTTTAGCAAATTATTATATAAGATTTTTTTATACCTTCAAATTATGTTCTTAAGTGGTTTTGCATGCGTAGGACAATGTTCCTTTCCATGTTTTTGGCTCACACATAAGGACTTATAAAGAAATAATGTCATGTAAGAAGCTATGAGTTATAGCTCAGAAATTCCATGCTCTATGGGAAAACCGTGAGTTAAACTGACAAAGGTAGCAAAAGATATAAAATTTGACTCCTTGTACGTTATGTATCAAGGCAAACAGAAACAATCATGCACCGTGGGGGACAATGAAAATTCCTGTTGCTCTAAATGGGACTTTTAATCCCTTGAATAAATTAACATTCAAAGGGTTAAGAGCACTCAACAAAAATAATTGCTAATTTGGGGATTATTTTCTCCCTGATGGTGTGCAAATGGTTTCTACCAAAATTGCTCCAATTTACTCTGATACACAAGGACCCTTGTGCCTAATTCTGGCGAAAACCATCTTAAGAAAAGGGGGATAAAAGGAATTTCCCAAGGATTTAAATGGGGTTTTAACCCTTTGAGTGTCAGAGGCGTATGGAACGCATTGCTTTGCAAAGCTCTGCATTGGAGACCTCTCTGGCATTTGAGGGGTTAAATCGCCATTTAAATCAGTGGGAATTTTGGATGTATTTAATTTGCAGTTAATTTGTTGATGAAACTCTTGTCTTTATATTCCTGATTATGGCCTCAGGGCTGTGTTAGAATGACAGAGGAGAGTTCTGGAGCAAGCCCACTGTACCATAAGGGACAATGAGAATTCCCTTTGATTTAATTGGCGATGGGGGGACATCTCGCATTCAAGGAGTCAAAAGTCCCATTTAAATCAATGCTAATTCTCATTTGTTCCCTATGGAAGCAATGAGTCAATGACCTAGCATTTAGTTGGTTAAAAGCCTCATTTAAATCAACTTTTACTTATGCCTTTTTGTGCAATATTTTTTTTCACCAGAGTTTCTCCACATTTAACTTTGTACATATGGCCAGTAGCAGTATAGTATATGCCCTTCACCCCGCTCTCCTGTACCCACTTATCCTTCAGAAACCTGGCTCTGATGTTCAGGTCTGAAGCCAAAAAACACCTCTCACCTCTATAGTGGTTATTCTCTATGTAATTTTCCTATAGCGATAACATGTAATCTGTGTGGTTTTTTTTTTAACTAATGCAGGGTATGGCGAAATTTAACGTTTTAAAAATGAGCTGGTGATGTAACCTCAGGACAGGCTGTGGGTCAACTCTGCCCGCAGCCTGTCAACCTTTGTCTCCCCTTACCAGTGTACTGCCCTGTTCCAACCTTCAGTAACGACTGAGGCTTCCTCAGTGTGAGCTGGAGCAGTCTCATTGGCAAGATGCCTTGAACACAAGAGGAGCATTGCGAAGCAATGCGTTTGAGGCCTCTCTATTTAATTAGTGGGAAATAGTACAGTTGGTTTCCTGCTAAATTGCTTGAGTTCTTCTTAGTATTAGCTTCTTCAGCTTTTTGCATAAGGCCTACTGTGTGTAATTGTACATTTTAGAAGAATGCGCAATACACACAATCTCACCCCCATCCTACACTTGAATATTCACGTCCATCTGCGGGATAATGCTCTGCATCTCCTGTGTCCCCAGATCACCTCCTCAATATGCTGTGGGATGGTCCTGAGATCTCCTGATTCAGTTTTGAATTTTTAATGCAGGCTTTTATAGGCGGAATAATTAACCCCACTGCTACTGGTGTGAAGATTATGCAGGGAGTTGGCCCGTCCCCACTATTCCGGCCGCCCAACACTATACAAGTGAAAAAAAAAATGTCCGCCACTCGTTCCTACACCACAGACACACACACAAGCCCCACACATACACCATCTACACCACAGACACACACACAAGCCCCACACATACACCATCTACATCACAGACACACACACAAGCCCCACACATACACCATCTACACCACAGACACACACACAAGCCCCACACATACACCATCTACACCACAGACACACACACAAGCCCCACACATACACCATCTACATCACAGACACACACAGGCCCCACAAACAGACACAAGCCACACACATACACACAAGCCACCCAACTTTGCACTCAAAGCCAGACACAAGACACACACACACACTCACACACTGTCTCTCCATCCCTCCTCTCTCTCGAATGGAGCCCCAAGGATGCAAGCCATGTCGGGGAATCGTGAAGAAGAGCCTACAAAACTGCCCGACATCATTAACCCTTTCAGTGTCAGAGTGGTACAAAACACATTGCAAAGCAATGCGTTCCACTCTGGCACTCAAAGGGTTAACCACTGGAACGCAAACCGGCTCAACTCCCCACTGTCTGAACGAGGATCTGGGCGGCAGGTGGACTCCTGGGAGGAGGAAGGGTTCGGCTCATCGTGCCCAGTCAAACCCGGCCAATTACTGCATCAACGGCTCTCCCTCTCCCCTGTCCTGACAGGGCCTGGACTGCATTATGATGAATATCACCATTAAACATCACTATATCACACAATACATTGTGCTTCTCTCACAATCAGATTTGACTGCTGAGCGATGCTCCGGACTCTCTCGCTTGCCCCTCTCCATGTATGGCCCTTGCTGTTCATTTTAATGCCTGAAGAGCGGAGAGAGTCAGGAGCGGTGCTCACCAGGCAAATCTGATTGTGAGAGAAGCACAATGTATTGTCTCTTATAGCGATGTTTAATGCAGGCACTTCAGCACCACTGTGAGTAGGATCACAGTATCAGCACAGGGGACGACTCATCCTTCTAGGACACTGACTCCCCGCTGTCCAAATGAGGATCAGAGGCGGCAGGAGGACTCCTGGGAGGAGGAAGGGTTCGGCTCATCGTGCCCACTCAAACCCGGGCGATTACTGCATCAACAGCTCCTCCCTCACCGCTGTCCTGCCGGGCCCTGGACTGCATTTTGATTCATTATTTCAAGTAAGTAATAAAGTGTGACGTGTTTGAATTCTAATCTCTGTTCAGGATTCACATTTAACCCTTTGAGTGGCAGACTACTGTGCAGGACACTGCTTTGCAATATGATACATGCCCCTCAGACACTCAAACAGTTAATGTAGTGAAAATACAGCAATGTCCTCATGTCCACACACACATATTGTCACAAACACAGATCACAATACAAACACGTCACACTTTTATTACACTTACTCAAAATAATGTATCATAATGCTGTCCTCATTATAATGACGGGCAACGCCATCCCACTTTGCTAGTATATATGCTTCTTATATGCTTCCCCGACATGGCTTGCATCCTTGGGGCTCCATTCGAGAGAGAGGAGGGAGGGAGAGACAGTGTGTGTGTGTGTGTGTATGTGTGTCTTGTGTCTGGCTTTGAGTGCAAAGTTGGGTGGCTTGTGTGTATGTGTGTGGCTTGTGTCTGTTTATGGGGCTTGTGTGAGTGTCTGTGATGTAGGTGGTATATGTGTGGGGCTTGTGTGTGTTTCTGGGGCTTGTGTGTGTGTGTTTGTGGTGTAGGAATGAGTGGCAGCCATTTTTTTTTCAGTTGTATAGTGTTGGGCGGCCTGAATAGTGGGGGCGGGCCAACTCCCTGTATGATTTTCGCACCAGTAGCAGTGGCCTTCGGCCACTGCAACTGGTGTGAAAATCACAACCCCATTGAATCACCCAATGGGAGCAGTAACTCCTCCTTACTGCCGCCCCTGGGTGTGTTTTGCCAGGCACAAAGTCTTCTTTTATATATATAGATATCTCACATACATTTATATCTGTGTGTATTTATATAATATATAAATCTTCTGATTCACAACATAAATACTTGTTTAATTAGTAGGTGTTGGTAACTTAGAAACTAGCAAAAACTGTCAAGGAAGTAGAATTCAGAATAATTCATAAAGTTGCCCAATACACTATCATTGCAGAATGACTTGCATTTTGACAAACTTGGAAAACACCTAGAATTTATAGAGTGAATGAGTAATCTCAGATTTCATTCACAAAAAAAGATAACATTAGAAAGTGGATCTTCTTTGGTAGTGGATCAGTCTGCATCATTTTGTTCAGCAGTACATTTAAAGGGATGGTACCAATTCTAAAAAAAAAAAAATGTGTAGGACTATATTTTCTGACCTAATGCACAAGGGAATTTATGCACTAAAGTGTGATAAAGTGAAGATTATATGGGAATAACTTCTCCAGTGATATCACTTCTCCAGTTCCTATTTTATTCTATGGAGCCTGTTCACTAAGATCTCCAAAGTAAGGGAAATCTTAGTGCATAGGCTCCATAGAATAACATAGGAACTGGACAAGTGATATCACTGGAAAAGATATCTCTACTGTAACACCTCTTTATCACACCTTAGTGCATCTCCCCCAAGGCGTGAAAAGATCCCAGAAGAATGGAAACCCAGTCTCCTAAGGTGTTGGTGTAGTTTATAGAAATATATATTTATAGTTTTATTCTTCTTTCTTATGAACATAAGCGCTCACAGGACTTCACAAGAAAATTTGAAACAGATACTTTCTTTATTAAATCAATGCTTCGGCTGTAGCATGTCAGCC
This sequence comes from Rhinophrynus dorsalis, assembly GCA_037306005.1. NCBI lineage: Eukaryota > Metazoa > Chordata > Amphibia > Anura > Rhinophrynidae > Rhinophrynus > Rhinophrynus dorsalis. Next base: position 41,395,958 of record CM074723.1, on the reverse strand, counting down.
TTCCTCAGGACATGCTACAGCCAAAACGCTGACTTTAATAAAGAAAATATCTGTTTTAAATTTTCTTGTGAAGTCCTGTGGGTGCTTATGTTACCCCATTGAGTGCCAGAGGGGTACTTAACGCATTGCAAAGCAATGCGTTGCGTTCTACTCTGGCACTCAAAGGGTTAATAAGAAAGAAGAATTTAACCGCAACTCTACATCAGCACCCTGGCAGCTTTCTAATAGTAAGAGTGAATGATTCCTAATCTCTACATGCTGTTTATAGTTTTAGATATAACCTTTTAAATGTCTTCTAATATTTGGCCTGGATTCCAGTGCAGTTGATAACTTTATTAAGGGTTTTGCCGGCACATTTCTCCATAGATTTCCTTGAGCATCAGTTAAATAAAATTAGTGATAGAATTTAGCAACTGAAATATAATGTAGAGCACTCTTGGTTCACAATTAAAAATTCTGGCTCTGAAGTAAATCTGCAGTGTGAGCACACTCACTCTCACACTAACAAATCACGTAAAAAGAGAACTTTCAAATCGGGATGACCCTGAGATCTTAACCCTTTGAGTGCCAGAGGGTACGCAAAGCATTGCAATGCAATGCATTGCGTACCCCTCTGGCACTCAAATGGTTAACTCTTTAACTCACATGGTTAAATATGAACCAGTAATTTTTCCTTACAATATAGATTCTGGGCAGTATGTCCCTTCTTGCGCAAACCCAATGGAGCACCAATCAGTCCACAAGAAACCTTTAACCTTTTGAGTGTTGGATACCCCTCTAGCACTCAAAGGGTTAACATGCTGCAACCTAGAGATCTCACTTCTTGAACACACAACAGATAAGTGGGATGTCTTCTCCCGCTGCCTTTTTGGTTGAAATGGCATCATTTTAGAGACTAAAGAAGTAATTATTTGGTGCAGTTCAGAAGGTAAGTAACACTGCACTCTCCTCACCCTGAGATTTTGTCCCTTCATCCTGAGATTCGAGAGTTCTCCTGTACATAGATTCAGTACTTGTTTGATTACATCGCTGCAGAGCGTCACTACAGTTTTACTGCAATCATACAGCAAGGTTTTTCCCTCAGCACAGCCCTCTATATATGTGTGTAAGTTGGTTGAAAGCCACAGTGAAAAAAATGTTGGTTTATTAACCTTCAGAGTTCCAGAGGAGCTCGCAATGCATTGCAAATCAGTGCGTTTGGTACTCCACTGGAATTCAGAGGGTTAAAGCGGAACTTTCAGTACACTCGCATAGCACCGCAAATGATTATTACATTAGTGCTATGCACATACTTATTGTTATTTTCAAGTATAATTGCTGCTTTAACGAAAAATATAACCTTTTATGCAGTCTGGCACCGGGGAACAGCACAGACATCTTGCAGAGCCGGCATCTATGTGTCTGTACTGTCCGTCCCCTTCAACTTCACTATTGGTGAGTTGAATTCCTTTGTGCCGAAAGGCACCAGAAGGAACTGACAGCGCAGGCACAGAGAGCACTACTGCAAGATCCCTACCAGTGCCTGGCTGGGCAGCAATTATACTTGAAAAAACAATAAGTGTGTGCATAGCGCGAATGTAATAATCATTTGTGGCGCTATGTTAGTATAGTGAACGTTCCTCTTTAAAGAGGAACTACCACCTCCACTAAAGTCGCCCTGCAGTACTAAGGCAGGTGGCGACTAGCTTACTAATCATTATTTTACCTCTCAAGACTGCCCCCGAATAAAGTTATCCTTAAGCTTCCGAGACCAGAAGCCAGGCATCACCACAGGCATCTTGAATGCGCGCCTGCGCTGCCAGTCCTCTTCACCCTTCACAGGCATTGCACCGGCCCGAACAGCTCCGGAACAGACTGACGGCATAGGAGCACAGGCCGCAGTAACCTGTCCGTCAGTCTTGGAAGCTTAAGGATAACTTTATTCGGGGGCACTTTTGAAAGGTAAAATAATGATTATTAAGCTAGTTGCCACCTGTATAAGTATTGCAGAGTGAGGTGGTAGTTCCGCTTTAAGGCACTGTTGGTGGAAAGATGCAGCATGATGCATCTCCGTGCTATAGTCAACAGTATGACCAGTTTCAGTAATAACTAGTTAATTTTTTTGTGTGCTGCTATTGCCGCAACAGTCATGCCTGTGAATAAAGCCTTAAAGGGATAGTGACCTTTATTTTAACCTTATATCATCTGCATGTGCGTAATATATAAAATCAATCTGACTATACTTTTTATTTTTCATCTTCAACTATTTTTATTTATTTAATTTTTATGTTCCAGACAGTGAGCTGCCTGCATTTGTTAGCAGAGAGATTTGTGTCAGGGACTGTGAAAGCAGGTATAATAATACAATATAAAAAAATAGTATACAGAGCACCCAGTTCAGCAGGGATAGTTGTTCATTGTGTCACTTCTGTGCTGTGGAGGACGATTGACTAGAAAATCTTTATAGAACACATGTCTAGGGAGCTTACTGTCAGAGACATAAAAGGTGAAAATAAAATCTGTAGCATAGACTATTTAAATTTACTTATTCCTCACTTGCAACATGTGTAAAGTCAAACTAAAAGGTTACTACTATTCCTTTAACTGCTGCACAGGGAAAAATGCAAAACATGTCTGAGTGTTCCTGCGTTTGTCATCCCTTTGGGTACGTACACACAAGAGATTTATTATGTGACCGAATGCATGAGAAAAATGCAGCAGTTTGTTGTCATGCCGAGGCATGAATTGACCTTTCCAATTTGTTTATTTTGTATATGTATTTTATTGTAGCCTTTCAAAGTGTTAGCTAAATTGGATAAGTAGATAACATCACCATAGCTGTATATATGGTGTCATAAAATGTATTGGGACATCCACTGTGAGGTGGGTTATCCAGGGGACAGCCACATAATATGAAATAGGGAGAACATGCGTATATACTGTAAAAAGATTCAATACAAATATATATTTAGAATGCCCAGGTTTTATTCTTTTGGTGGGTACCAAACATGCACAGGGAGACGTGTTCCTGCTATGAGTTACAAGAATGGCCACTTTGCAAGCAGTTTGACCTGGTATATTTGGTGTCCAGATATTCACACAAATATGAGGAATGTGATTATGATAACATTATATGGGTGTGCTGTGGATTGCGTGTTTTTGGAAGCCTTATGTCTTTTCAGGTTAAACTCTACAGTAGTGTTCTGGACAGGTCTGATTGAGTGGGCCATAAACTGTCAGGCCACACCTCTGATCCTCCCAGGTAACACCTCTTAGAAACAACTGTGATACCTATTTAATATGGGTCTTGGATAAAAAACGAGGAATTTCTTTTTAAGAACTGGACAGAGAACTTTTACCATCTGAAGTTCCCACAAGGACTCTCATATATCGGTAATTGCATGTAGGGATATGAACTCACTGCTCTGAAGAAAGCTCAGTTAGAACATGTTACTAAAGGGTTAATTCTATATGTCTGATTATTAAGGTGTTTGCTTTTATACTGTAATTCTGTTGTGTTTGGGATAACCTAAGACACCCAGATATAAAGTCTTGGTGGTGGCAGAAAATTATAGTACTGGGGTGATAGTGGGGATTTCAGGGGTTCATTTGGTGGTTGCTAGGAATAGTATCAGGTAACCAGAGATCTGGTGGTGTTAACCCTTTCACTCCCACACAGGCCTATAGCCCTCGCCTGTGACAAACTGATTAGCAGCGTCTGGATATATTTAGAGATTTTTAGTACTTGCTTGATTCTACCTGTAAGGGGATCTTAGCACTAAAATAAATTGCATACATTTCTGTGTAATTTAGTGCTTGCTGGATTCTACCTGTAAGGGGATCTTAGCACTAAAAGAAATTGCATACATTTTTATGTAATTTCCAAAGACAGAGCTCAGTGCTATTTAAAAGACATAACAGATGCAAAACAGTTCTCTCCTCCCCATTCTTGTTTTTTCTTTCTCTATCTCGTTTCTGAATATGGAGGCTTATCGCAAAAAGCCCAAAGAGGCCCTGGAATTGATGTGCCAAGCAAGGGATTTACCAACTTTTGACAAAAACAAGGAACTACTTATTGCAGACCTTGTGGAGGCTGTAGCCAAACTGTCAGATCAGAGACTTACACGAAAAGGGTTACTGAGCACCTTACTACTGCAGGAGCACTATTTACTGCATAAAAAGAGGTGTAGAAGCAAGGGATGCTAATATTATCCTACCTCTGTATAAATCCTTGGTTAGGCCTCATCTAGAATATGGAGTACAATTTTGGGCGCCTGTTCTAAAAAAAGACATTACTGAACTGGAAAAGGTGCAGAGACGTGCAACAAAACTGATAAAGGGATTGGAGGATCTGAGTTACAAAGAGAGACTAGCCAAACTGGGTTTGTTTACATTAGAAAAGAGACATCTAAGGGGTGATATGATTACCATTTACAAATACATTCAAGGTCAATACAAAGAACTATCCAATGAATTATTTATGCAAAGAGCTGAGCTAAGAACAAGAGGTCATCCATTAAGACTTGAGGAAAGGCGCTTTCGACTAAAACACAGGCAGGGATTCTTTACAGTAAGAGCGGTAAGGCTATGGAATTCTTTGCCTCGGGATGCTGTGCTTGCAGATAATGTAACTGCATTCAAAAAAGCAATGGATGCCTATCTAGCACAGAACAATATTGACAGTTATGACAGATGGCTTCAAAGCAAATAGGATATTGAGCCGGGGAACTATTTGACACACTCACACACACACCTACATTGGAAATTGCTCCAGAGGGCTTTTTTGTTGCCTTCCTCTGGATCAACAGGGGTGTTATTGGCATGGGCTGGACTTGATGGACGCATGTCTTTTTTCAGCCTTATCTACTATGTTACTATGTTACTAGAATGCCTAGATTGTACCCCTCAAAGTGTCATAGACATTTGCTCAACAGATTTATGCAGGCAACTTATGGCTTCAAATCCTCAGGAGGCCATGCAAGTGATGACTGAACAGAAGGCTGCAGAAAGAGAGGCACAAAGGAGACATGAGCTGGAAATGGCCAAGCTGCAGTCCACAGTTCTGTCCTCACTGAACAACACTGCATCAGATCCCAGCACACTGTCACAGCTTACCTTGGTTTCAGCAACCGTTCATGCCGCACAGATGATGCAGGAAGATGGCAGCGGTTGGACGCATCAGAGCAAGATGTGTCATCTGCAGGCGTGAGGCTTCAAAGTGTAGCAGGCCTCTGTTTTATGCCATGATTCCTGTAGTCTCCTCCTACCTACTTCCTTCCTCTGAGCCTGCTCCTCCTACCTACTGCCAGAAGAGGGGTTTAAAGTCTGAGTCCTGACTCAGTTGCCCTTGCGTTGTTGTACAATACATTTCTGTTTCCCTTGGGCTCTGTGTATGACCTGGTTAGTTTGACCATCCATTCTGGTGCTGACCTGTGGCTCTGTCTGACTACTCTTTTGCCTGCTCCCATTGTGTAGTGGACACCCAGTCTGGTGCGAACCTGTGGCTCTGGGTGACTACCTGAACTATGTATGACCCGGCCTGTCTGTCCATCCATTCTGGTGTTGACCTGTGGCTCTGTCTGACCATTCTAATTGTGCGTTCCGATTTGGTTTAGACATCCTTTCTGGGTCAAACCTGTGGCTCTGGCTGACTACCCACTCCGTGTATGACCTGGCTTGTCAGACTACCCACTCTGGTGTTGTCCTGGGGCTCTGTCCACTGCGCCTCCAGCATACCAACGCTTCAGTGGATATCCTATCTGATGCAAACCTGTGGCTCTGGCTGACTACCCGCTCCGTATATGACTTGGCTTGTCTGACTATCCTTTCTGGTGCTGACTAGGGGGCTCTGTCTGTTTCCTCCTTGTGTTGGTCCCCTCTACACAGACACCCATCTTAGTGAGGACCTGGGGCTGTATCAGACTTCTAGCTTACTGACTGCAGGTTGAGTCAGTGTACTCTGGGAGTTCCGAATTAACTCAAGGCTCCAGTGGGCTGAGGCCTAGTCTTGGACAGTGTGGTGGATCTATTGGCGGACTGCTATTTCTGATACAGTGCTTGCCTCTTTGATCACCCTCTGTGTGTTATCTGTTTACGTGCATTACTGTGATTTTTCTAATAAAAGATTGTTTTACTTTACCGTACTGACTCCTGGTTTATTCCTGGGAACCGTGACACACACCTAGGCTCCGCAAGGAGGATTTTCACCTCCCTGGAAGAGGGGACTGATTTGGATGTATTCCTGAAAAGTTTTGAAAAGATGTCCAGGCAGAATCATCTACCCTCAGACCAGTGGGGGAGATATTTAACTCCACAATTGAAAGGAAAAGCCTTGGATGTGTTTGCGTCCCTTCCCCCAGAGACTGATAATGATTATGAGGCAATTAAATCTGCCTCGCTAAAAACTTTTAACCTTACTTCTTAGGCCTACAGGAAAATGTTTAGGAGCATGCAGCAGAGTGTGTCATCCTTTTGACTTCAATATGTTGGACAACTGGAAACCGCATACAGGCAATGGATTACAGGGTTACAAGCTACCACCTATGAAGCCGTTAATGACTTAATGGTCCTAGAACAGTTCTTTCATACACAGAGCCCTGATGTACGAGGGTGGATTTTAGAAAGAAAGCCAAAAACCACTAGGGATGCCGCAGAACTGGCAGATGACTACACAGACATCCATGCACCAGCATCCAGGCATGGAGTTATGTCAGCTGGTACTTCAACTTGGAGTGGAGCTACATTTCAGTCACCAACCACAAGATCTGCAGTGTGGACCTCAGCACCTTCTGCCAATAGTGCAAGGGCTATGTCTGGTGAGCTGCATACCTGCTGTTGTTTTCGATATAACCAGAATGGGCATCTGAAGGTTAATTGCCCCACTATGAATTCACCCCCACCTGATCTGATCTATTTTTCGGGGAGAAGGGGGTGGGCATCCACACCCTCATGGTACTCCCTTATGGTACCTCCAAAGTTATTGAGAGCCCAACCGATAAAGCTGGGCAAGTAGTAGGGGGTGACCGTGCTGGGGAGCATGGCTTTCCTTCCTCAAGGTAACCTTAAATTCCAGGTTGAGTGGATGGTATCAGAGATGCCGCCCATGTAATTGATGACATCACCAATGATATGGCTGGCTTCCCCAATCCCTTCCACTCAACCCAATGATTTGGATTGCGTGGAGGTGCGTAGTTACATTTTTCAGCACTGTCTCCTCTCTTGGTTGCTCAGCTCTATTGGCTGGGCGATCAGTAGCTGTGGTGGCATCAGGAGGGTCCTGATTCACTCCTTCTCCCTCATTGAGGCCTGAATACATTAAAAACAGTACCTGAGCATGAATGTCCACCGGAAGTTGCAGAAGCCCACGTATTCTGTCTCACATCCCAGCCTTGTACCACTGGTAGCCACAGAACCATACATTCACATTCTAACATCTCAGCCTTGCCCCACTTGTAGTTACAGATCCACACATACACTGCCTTGCACCCCACCCTTGTTCCACTATCCTGTTGGTAGCGACAGACCCAAACATACATTTTTTGACACCCCTCCATTGTTCCTTTCTCCACCGGTAGCCATAGAACCTAACATACACTGTTAGCTGCCCTAAACAGTCTAGTCTAGTTTTTGTAATATGTGGTTTGATATGGTTATTGAGCTGTTTTAGGTTACTTTTACCATGTAACCAATGGAATGTACATTTTAGCTCATAAAGCTGAAAGTACCTATTTGAGCTTCTGATAGTGGGGGGCTCTATTCATGTAGTTAAAACAATACATAATTGGAATGTGTGTTCTCGGGACAGTTTACATTTTCACAACCAAGATAAATATTTTAGGATATATAATGTATATTAGCAAAATAAGTCAAATTTTACTTTTTGTATTAAGACACTGTATTTTCTCAGATGATGCAAAATCTCCTTGAGAGGCAGCAAAGGTTTACGTCTATTACTTCCTCTCATTCTTACCTGCAAGACTTCTCCCATGCTACACTCGAGCTCTAGAATGCCTTCCCATGTCACACCAGACTCTCCCCCAGCCTTCAGATCTTTAGATGCTGTATGAAATCTCACCTCTTCAGGGAAGCCTTTCAACTGCCCCATAATTGTTTTTATCAGGATCAGATCAACATACCTTAAAATCTCAGGTCTAATACGCATATTTTTACAAAATTTCACCGTATGTGTATTATACATGAGGGAAAAAACAAATACCAAAAAAAAAAAATTAAAATGCCCCACTTGATCGCTCTTCCACTTCCCACCTCAGTAGTATTACATGTGTTGCCCCATTTCCATCCTCGAACCCACCTGAAATCTAGGATGCCCACTCTGGAAGAAGCCATGACATTGGGGCAGTGGCGGCATTCTTGCATTCCCTGTCCGCGTCCTCCGCTCCTGAAACTCCTCTGCAGTGTAAATTGGTAGTGTCCTGTCAGGACCTCCATAAATTCAGTGTGAAGGGAAAGGACGTCCAGGATTTCAGGTGGGTTTGAGGATGGAAAGGGGAGCACACGTAGTGGTGGAAGCAGGTGGTGAATGCAAGAGTGCTGCCTGCTGCCCCAGACTCACAGCTGCCTCCAGAAAGGGTGGTCCTGGTTATGCAGATAGGTACAGGGAAGGAAAGGGGGACACGTGTGCAGTGGTATAGGGGTGGGGGAGGGTGGGAAGAGGAAAGAGATTGAGGTGAAAATAGTTTTTTTGGGGGGGATGGGAGAGGCCCAAGGGGTGTGTATTATACACATAAATTAAATATTTTACCAAATACCTTGGGAATAATTTACGTATTATACACAGGTGTATATTATACCCAAGATTTTACGGTACTATACAACCATTCATCCTTATTCCCTTTCTGCATCACTCTGCCACCCACAACCCCATCAGTTTTTTTCTTCCAAACCTACCATCTACATGTTATGTGCTCTGCACTGAAAATAACTTCTGTCTCCCATCCACTGACCTGCAGCTGATGTGGCTGGAGGCACTTGCTCTCTGTAGCACTTATATCTTCTTTGTCCCAACCCACCTTACTCTAGACTATAAGCTGTAATGAGCTGGGCTCTCATCTTTTTCTATTTTAGGTTCTGTCTGTACTGTGTTATGCCTCAGTATGTCTGTTCCCTGTTGTACAGTGCTGCAGAGAAAGGTGGCTCTATGGGCCGTATGTTCAAAGTGAAATAGCATTTGTTGTTTGTAACGACTTTTCAAAGTACAGTGTCTTTGAGATCATAAATATTTTCAGAGAGTGTTGGTTATGATTGGAAATATGTTGTTTGTCCTGACTGAAACTGTCGTATAGAACGACAAAAATGCCTTAACTAACGACAAAAATGTCTTAACAACAAAAATTCTCGCATTCAGAACATTCCCTCCACTTTTTTCTTAACGTAAGAATTTTGGCTTTTGAAAGACTTTTTTTTTATGTTGTTAGTTACTACAAATTTTCTTTTCCTCTGTACGACACTGGAGAATAGTTTAGCCCCGCCACTTTGCCCGTCAGTTCTAGAGTTTTGTCGTTCACAACGGACATTACTAGTTTTTTGTCGTATACTTATTTTTGTCTTTCATACAACAATTTTTTGTCGTTATCCCTTTGAACATATGGCCCTATGTAGCTAGAGGACAATAATAATATATGTGTGTGTCCTGTTCAGAGAGCATTTCTTTATTGTTTGTATTAAAATATAAATATTATGTCAGTTAATTGATTGGGAAAGATTGTTATCTTATCTCAGCCCATTCACAGATAATCCTGGATAATCAAAGGGAGCCCTGGAACAGACAGAAATGTCAGCACATCTCAGCCCATTCACAGATAATCCTGGATAATCAATGGGAGCCCTGGAACAGACAGAAATGTCTGCCCCCTAAGAGCATATGTAAAACTAGATTTTAGGCCTCCGAAAACAAATGCAGATTTTTTATAGATGCTAGCATGAAGCACAGGATACATAATTGCATATAACCCTAGTTCATATTTAATACAATAATGTGCCTATAATTTTGTGGCCTGACTTTTTCTTTCTTGTCTGCTTTTACAGGTGATACGACTAATATTAGTGAAATGGAATCAGTGATGATGGAATATGCTTCACTGGACAGGGACTTAAATCAATATGTGAATGCCGCTGAAGAAATAATGTCTAAGGTAAGTAATATTTAGTGTACACAGTCAACGAGCTATTAGGTGAGTATAGGAAATCACAAAAACTTTATTGAAATAAATTGTACAAGACAAAAACCTTACCACATGTAGAAACCATATACTTTTCATGTTTCACCACTATAAGGTCCACATCATCAAAGGTACCGTAAAATCTCAGGTGTAATAGTCACAGTGGGGAGTGCATATTATACACAAAAAAAGCCCATATATGTTTCTGCTCCCCAAAAGTAAAATGGGCTCCCAGCTTGCCCTCCTTCCACTCACCCCCGCTGGAGTCATCTGCGATCTCTGTACAGTGGGCGGCATGCTTGCATTTGCCTCCCGCTTCCAGCGACGCCCTGTGAGGAACTTTTAATTTAAGCCAATGGTAATGCCCTTTGAGGACCTCAAGGTCCTCGCATGGCATTACCGTAGATCCATTGGACAGAGATCTTTGCCGAGATCACAGATGGCTCCGGGGAGGAGGGGATGGATTTTGAACTGCAAATATTATTTTTGATTAAAGCATTAGTACGCATGTAAGAAAACCTGCAACTTAATTTCATTAAAATCAGAGTTGGATTTCCCATTAGGCAGAGTAGGAAAACTGTGAAGGGCACCAAAGCTGTACTGGCCACTCCCACAGTCTGAGTTATGGGTGTGGCCAGAGGAAACCCAAAGCCCCTGCATCAGACACCGGCTCCTGTTTTATGGCAGCTGGTTTATTTACTGCTTTACATACCCCTTTACAGGCTATTTCTTAACTTATCAAAAGGGACCAGGAACATTTTTTTGGGGGGGCCTTAGATTTTTCAGGATGTGGATTTTCTGTATCGGGAGTTAGGGTTGGAGTCAAATGAAACGTAGGAGGGGATAAGGATATATTGCCTAAGGACACCTAACTTTCTTCTTATCCCCCCACCCATACACTAAGATAGCATTGCATAGAATTTTAAATATTGCATACATTTTGCATATAATAAAGTGGACAGATGATCACTACTTTCATATTAACCCCTTAAGGACCCTTGGCGGTCATGGGTTGGGGAGCTCTAAGGATCCATGACGTGTCAGGACTCTCATGGAATTCAGGGTTCCCCCACGCGGCTGAACGCTGTTCAGGGAGCTCTGAACTGGATGCTGACAAAAATAAAAAAAGGTCTGTGGTCCTTAAGTGCTGGCCAGGTACGCGATTGGCCGGTCCTTAAGGGGTTAAACATACACAGAAACAGCAGAAACATCTTAAAGGGGCAGTGCCTCCTAGAACAAATTTGAGAAAAATACAGATCTGCGTTTATGTGTTTGTCCTCACATATTTGATTCACATAAAATACTAAAAATAATGTTCGATTGTAACAGGCAGTAGAAAAAGTATGTACTCTCAATTTCTTCTACACTGGTGATGTCAGCAGTCCTCTCCCCCCAGGTTGCCCCTTCAAATTTACTTCAGTGGGGTTGGCATTTGATTATCAGTGGTTTTGACCGGTGATGTGTCAGGACCATCATTGGTTTCCTTGCCTAAAAGACAGATGACGGTCATGGAACGTCACGTATTTTGTGTTTTGTGTTCCTGAGGGAGAGCTTTAAGCACTAGCGGGCCTCTGAAATTGACAGCTCCAAGACCGGATCCATCTCTCTGAGCCCCATTTGGCACGCCGGTACATGTCATCAGTCATATGTACAGATGCGCCAAAGTCTTCTATACGTCCTTAACTACAACCCCTTCCTAGGATCTCTGGTCCTTAAGGGGTTAAATGAAGAAAAACTGTAGAAGTAAGAGAAAACCAGCTGAATATAGAGGCCCCATAGAAATTCAGATAATGGTAAAAATATATTAAAAATGCTGGTGTTTTTTTTACAGTTTCTAATGTCATTTGTTGTTTTAGGAATAGGCTCCCTAATGCTGTATTTACTATGAATAAAATGTATCTCATCTAAGAGGCATTGCCCCTTTTACTTGTCCAAGCAGAGCAGATTTTACATTCAGATAGCATTAAATAACATAACGTTGAGTTTATAAACTACAATCATGATTTTCACTGTTGAGGTACCCAAAATAATCAAGTTCGGCTCTTCAGTTTTATGACTTTTTAAATACTGGTCTGCTAAAAAATATTTCTTATTCTTTCAACAACACCTCACTTAGTAGTAAATGCTACTGCTTTTACAGTAAAGAACCCTTTTCTTTGCAGAATGTGAAATCTCCTTTCTTCTAATCGTAGTAGTTAGCCTCTTGTAATCTCTAATGCCCTGCAGATAGAAGATTCCCAAAGAGCTATTTGTAATTGTCTCTTGAGAATAGTTGTGAATAGTATACAGGCCCCATTTGGAAAGCCTTTCCTCATAACTAAAATTCCCTTTTGTGTAATGTGTTTGTCCCCCTGTTATACACAAATTTATACGCTTAAATGTTGGCAACATATAAGAACCAATAGACCCGTGTACTCTAGATAAATGCACAATCTGACATAGTTCTTTTGTTTGTCCCAGGCATTTTATTTTCATTTAGTGTATAAACCCCTACCATTTCCATGAATCTATCCCCCTTTCATGTGCCCCTACCATTTCCATGAATCTATCCCCGTTTCATGTGCCCCTACCATTTCCATGAATCTATCCCCCTTTCATGTGCCCCTACCATTGCCATGAATCTGTCCCCCTTTCATGTACCCCTACCATTTCCATGAATCTATCCCCCTTTCATGTGCCCCTACCATTTCCATGAATCTATCCCCCTTTCATGTGCCCCTACCATTTCCATGAATCTATCCCCCTTTCATGTGCCCCTACCATTTCTATGAATCTATCCCCCTTTCATGTGCCCCTACCATTTCCATGAATCTATCCCCCTTTCATGTGCCCCTACCGTTTCCATATATCTATCCCCCTTTCAAGTGCCCCTACCGTTTCCATATATCTATCCCCCTTTCATGTGCCCCTACCATTTCCATGAATGTATCCCCCTTTCATGTGCCCCTACCGTTTCCATATATCTATCCCCCTTTCATGTGCCCCTACCATTTCCATGAATCTATCCCCCTTTCATGTGCCCCTACCATTTCCATGTATCTGTCCCCCTTTCATGTGCCCCTACCATTTCCATGAATCTATCCCCCTTTCATGTGCCCCTACCATTTCCATGAATGTATCCCCCTTTCATGTGCCCCTACCATTTCCATGTATCTGTCCCCCTTTCATGTGCCCCTACCATTTCCATGAATCTATCCCCCTTTCATGTGCCCCTACCATTTCCATGTATCTATCCCCCTTTCATGTGCCCCTACCATTTCCATGTATCTATCCCCCTTTCTGTGTAGTATTTCAGAGTTAAGACAGTGTTTCCCACCCTCAGGTTGTAGTATTTTCAATTATTCCACTTTTTTTCTGAAAAATTCACCCCCCCAAACTATTGTAAATCCCTTAAGATATGTAAAATTGCGCTGTTGCCTCCTCTTGGCATATATTTATGCATGAATAAGCCATTGTACTGTTTATTGCATTACTCCATGAGAAGCACACATTTAGTACATTACTCCATGAGAAGCACACATTTAGTACAGTAAGTCCCATTGACTGTTAAAGCCTGTAATTAATATTGAGAAATATCAAACAGGTTGGTATGATAGGCCAATCTGGTTACAAAAGTAACCTGTGGATTTCAGTTGTCCTTGGAACAAGCAGATCAGGCTTCACAACAACATCTCCTGGCTAGGACAGCCTCACATTGCGTAAGAAAGTCAGTTTACAATGCCATTGCGCATAGCAGCTTCTGAGAAATCCTATGCCCTCTGGCATGCAGACACTCCTTTATGAAATGAACTTAAACCACCTCTTGCTGTAAGCTGTTTATTGTTTAAAATAAAAGTCCCATCTGTGAGGTGATGTTAACTATTTGAGAGCAGGGAGTTGTGAGAGACCTTTATATTATTTTGTAACATGTAGGCAGTTATCTCAAATTATGTACATATATATGTGATTTTACTTACAAGTTTCTCTTTAAGGAGAGAGTATCCAGATAATTGCTAGGCTTAAAATATTAGTTATGTTTAATTATCAAAAATAAATAAATAAATCCCGCCTAGCATTCAAGGTGCTAAAAGGTCTCTTTAAATCAATGTGCAGTTGGTTTGCCGCAGATTTGCAGTAGGTTTTCTAGTACATCAGCCCCACAGGGACAAAGAAACTCACTGTCATACACAGTCACACTTTTTTTTTTTTTTTTTTTTACACTGGTTGCCATAGAACCACACATACACGGTATGACAGCCCAGACTTGTTCTGCTGTCACACTAGTAGCCACAGAACCTAATATGCACTGTGTGACATAACAGCCTTTCTACACTATTCTACTGTCCGTTGGTAGATACGGAATCACACATACACAGTCTGCTTCCCTAGCCTTATTCTACTGGCATTGGTAGCCACAGAACCACATACACAGTCTGCTTCCCTAGCCTTATTCTGCTGGCATTGGTAGCCACAGAACCATACATACACAGTCTTCTTCCCTAGCCGTATTCTACTGTCCATTTGCCTGCTTCCCTAGCTGTATTCTACTGTCTAATGGTACACACAGAACCACACATGCACTGCCACCTTCCCTAGCCATATTCTACTGTCCATTGGTAGTCACAGAACCACACATACACTGTCTGCTTCCCTAGCCTTATTCTACTGTCCATTGGTAGTCACAGAACCACACATACACTGTCCGCTTCCCTAGCCTTATTCTACTGTCCATTGGTACCCACAGAACCACACATACACTGTCTGCTTCCCTAGCCTTATTCTACTGTCCATTGGTAGTCACAGAACCACACATACACTGTCCGCTTCCCTAGCCTTATTCTACTGTCCATTGGTACCCACAGAACCACACATACACTGTCTGCTTCCCTAGCCTTATTCTACTGTCCATTGGTACCCACAGAACCACACATACACTGTCTGCTTCCCTAGCCTTATTCTACTGTCCATTGGTAGTCACAGAACCACACATACACTGTCAGCTTCCCTAGCCTTATTCTACTGTCTATTGGTACCCACAGAACCACACATGCACTGCCTGCTTCCCTAGCCGTATTCTACTGTCCATTGGTACCCACAGAACCACACAGCCTTATTCTACTGTCCTTTGGTAGCCACAGCGCCACACATACAGTGGTTGCTTCCTCAGCCTTGTGTTAAAAACAAAAGTAGGAAAAATCAGTGTTTTAAGGGGAAGTAAGGAATTGCTGCATGTCCTTTAATTGGATTACTGTTCATATTTGTAACTCTTGACAACTCATTTAACCCCTTGGATTCTAGAGATATCTCTATCACATTGAGAAGCAATGTTTTGGAAATGTCACTAGACTGTATGGGTCTAAAAACACTACTTGATCTTTTTTCTTTTCTCTGTCGTCCAATACAGGTTACTGGTAACTTTAGGGTAGGCGATCAGCCCCTTTAAGTAGGCAGGAACAATTCTGAGAAGTGAATGCAGGGGTGGAGACTACCTTCCCTACTTGGCTGCAGCTAGCCAACCAGCTCCAGTAAGATTTGTTCCTTGGTGAAGACACAAGGAAAGTGAACAGTTCTGCTATAGTTTTAGCTTGTTTATTAATTTTCTGTGAGATATGGGATACCACCATTAGGCGGATTACCATCACTGACAATTCCCATCACCCAAATGTGGATAGCTCAGTTTACCAGGTGCTTTTGTGGACCTAAGCCCTGGGGGGAAAATCTTGGCTGCAAGTTCTTTCCCCAGGAGTTGCCCACTGAGGCTTCTTCTTGATACATGGTCATCTGAAGACAGAAGATCTGCAGTAAAGGTGAGCAACCCTTTGAGTGCTCCAGGTCCACATGTCCCACGTTGCCGCTCAGCACAGGGGTCTCCTTTGGAGTTCCTATTGCATACTCCCTCACTCATTGGGTTTATCTGTATGTCTGTTGGGTGTTTGGAGCAAGTTTCTGTGGTAAATTAACCCTTTAGTTGCTGGTCTAGCATCTTTTTGGGGGGTTTGGGCACTTTCCCTACTGGGTTCAGTGTTTATTGGGTCTTGTGACATGTTTTAGTGATGTTTGGTGCAAATTTACTTTATAACTTTGCAAAAATTGCGTTAAAGACGCATTTTTACTGCATAGTCGCAATTGCTCCATTCACTTCTATGGGACTTTGGGACATATCTCTGCAACCGCTCAACGTAGCGACTTCAGAGATGGCTCATTTTAATTGTCTGCCCTTTCTCTACTATCCGGTCAATGTTTAGTGCGTGTCGGGGGGCTCAGGGGAGCTTCGGGCACTGTTGGGTTACTTTTTCTGGGAAAACTAAATTTCCCATGAGCACTTGCCTCATGCGCTCGTTCCTGATTGGCTCCCCTCGTGGCAGCCATTTTGTGCTTTCCCTGAACGAGTACCCTACGCTGGGCCTGGGCTCTCCTTCTCTCCTCAGCAGACTAACCTTTTTGCCTGCCAGATAAATGTATTTTAGCGATTTCTGGGGTGTAATTTTAATCATACACATTGTATTTGTGTATTTCCTTATACCTTGAACGTTTTGACTCTGTGTGAATGTCTATTTCTTTGGAACTTCGGGCTAGCACTAGGACGCACTAAGGACGCTGGGGTCTCTGCATTCCCATTAGCACATTGATCCTCATGTCAATCAGGGTTTCCTAGAGAGTTCTCAGGTTCTTATGCCCAGCATGTTCAGTTGTCCCTGAACATTCCCCAGGGACCTCCAGCCATGCATTAGAGCCAGTTTGGGTGCAAGAGTTTAAGGCTTCTACTAGAGAACTTCAGTATACATCTCAACTCTTTCCATCCCAGTTGCAGGGGGTCTTCCTCTCCTGGCGGACCCCTACTTCTGTCAGATCTTCCCTACTGAAACCGCAGGGAGTACCTGACCTATCAGATTCCTCTGATGAGGAACTGTTGGTGGATTCTGATGCTGAGGAATGTTCTGCAGTGGTCTCCTCTCAGTTCTTTGGAGCCCCCCCCCTTGAGGCTGACCCTGATCCCTCTGCTGAGGGCCTGATCAGAGCCATATTAAACACCCTAAACGTTCCCTTGGTTCAAGAGGTTTCTTTGGACCCCCTCTGATGTATTTCAGGAGCCCAAACGGCCCCATACTTGTTTTCCAACTCTCCCCACTCTGCACTGGTTAGCGTCTGATGAGTGGTAGTCTCCCAACAGAAGGCCTTCTGTCTTTGAGAAGTTTGCAAGCTTTACCCCATTTTCTGATGTGGCGCTAGCTCAGTGGGTTCATCCCCCCCAAGGTGGATGCCCCTGTTTCTAGGACTTCTCTGTCCACTGCTTTGCCAGCTGCAGATGCCTCTGCTCTCACAGACTGGACTGACGAGAAACTTGAGGCCTCCCTCAAGTCCATTTTTGCCACCGCTGGTACTTCCCTACGTCCAGCATTTGCTGCGGTCTGGGTAATGGGGCCAGTGCAGTTTGGACTGAACAGCTCACACTTGCTGTTCGTCAGGGAGCTCCTACTCCTGATATGTTGCGGCTACTTTCCAACATTTTTGAAGCCCAGCATTAGGTCTCTGCTGCTTGGTTTGATGCCAACAGTTGGTGGCTAGGGCTTCCACCATGCCTGTGGTTGCCAGACGAGCTACTTGGCTCAAGATCTTGTCTGCTGACACTGCTTCTTAGGACGCATTGCTCTCCTTGCCCCTTCCAGGTACGTCTCTGTTTGGGCCAGATCTTAAGGATCTGATTAGTGAGGCCACAGGGGGTAAGAGTACCCTCCTGCCTATGGTTTCCAGGAAGCAGATGCTTATCAACGTAATCGTTTTTTTCCATACATGGATGACCTGCTTCTGAAAGCCCCTTCTGCGGAACTTCTTCATCAGCAGGTTCAGGACTGCATTCATGCTCTTACCCATCACGGGTGGATCATCAACATGGAAAAGTCAGATCTTGTTCCATCCCAGCGTCTTGTCTTCCTGGGCCTTCTCTTCGACACTCAGCAGAGCATGGTGTTTCTCACGGACGAGGTGGCTCACCAGATCGCCCACAGGGTTTCTGCTGTTCTGGCTCATGATCCAGTTCCAGCCAAGAAGCTGTCTACTCTAGTGGGGGAAGTTCATTTCCACCATAGTAGCGGTCCCATTTGTCATGTCTCACACCAGGGAGGTTTGTGCTCCAGGTGTTTAGGGGTCAGCCAGACCTTCTGAAGATGTCAGTGTCCGTCCCTCTTCATGTGGAACTGAGTTTGTTGTGGTGGCTCGACCTCTCCAATCTTCTGAAGTGCAAGTCCTTCCTGGTGTTCTTCTGGACCACGGTGACGACGGATACCAGCCTCTCCGGCTGGGGAGCAGTCCTGCTTCGCCAGAGTGCTCAAGGTCGGTGCTCTCCGGAGGAGTCTCTTCTTCCCATCAATTTGTTGGAGCTTCGGGCGATATTTCATGCCCTTCGCCATTGGACACCCCAGCTGGAAGAATGCCCAGTCGGGTCCAGTCCGACAACGCCATGGCCGTGGCTTACATCAACAAGCAGGGCAGAACAAGAAGTCTTGCCCCTTGGTTAGAGGTCAAGGCTGTTTTGTCCTGGGCAGAAGAACATATCCGCAGTTCACATTCCTGGCGTAGACGTCATGGCAGACTTCCTCAGTCGACACACACGGTGGACAGCGGAGAGTAGGAAATGCACCCAGCGGTGTTCACCCTCATTGTTCAGAAGTGGGGTCTTCCTTGCATTGTCATCTGATGGTGACAAGACAGAACCAAAAGGTTTCCGATGTTCTGCTCTCACTGGAGGGATCCTCTAGCTCTAGCGGTGGATGCCATGTCCATTCCTTGGTTATTTCCTCTGGCTTACATCTTTCCACCCATCCCCATGTTGCTCAGGGTGATAGGGAAACTGAGACTGGAGTGATGTCCAGTCATTCTGTTGCTTCCTACTGGCCTCGGCAGGCTTGTTTTCCGGAGCTTCTGGACCTATCAGTGGCGGAGCCTTCTGGATCTACTTCTACAGGGTTACCTGTGGAAGTAGGATCTCCATCATCTAGCCTTGACGGCTTGGAAATTGAATCCTCCCTACTGTGGAAGACATGTTTTTTTTCTGGTGTGTTGGCGACTATGCTTAGTGCATGCATTCTCTATTGGTGTACCGATAAGGATCTATCTCCAGATTTTGATTTTCCTACGGTCCTGGCCTTCCTACGGGAAGGTGTGGACAAGGGCCTCAGTTTGAGTTCCCTTAAGCTTCAGAATCTGCTCTCTGTTTTTCATTCAGTTGTCTAGGTTTTCTTCCAGGGCGTTGCTCATACTTGTCCTGTATTTCAGTCATCTGCTCCTTAGTGGGATCTTAACTTGGTTTAGGGTGTCCTTCAGCGCCCTCCCTTTGAGTCTTTGGCTACTTTTCCTCTACATCTGCTGACGTGGTACATGGCTTTTATCCTGGTGATTGTGTCTGTTCGCTGTGTCGCGGTGTTGCATGCTCTGTCCTGTAAACCACCCCTTTTTGGTGTTTCACTAGGACATGGCGGTGCTTCCGACTTCACGGGCATTTCTCCCGAAGGTGGTTTCTGTGTTCCTCCTTAATCAGGAGATTGTGGTTCCTTCTTTCTGCCCTGGCCCTTCCTCTGACAAGGGGAAGGATCGGCACTTGTTAGCTCTGGTGCATTGTCTCAGGTTTTGTGTGGATCACACTGAGTCCATTCGATGGTCTGACGCGCTGTTTGTCATTCCTGAGAGTGCCAGGGCAGGGAGACCTGAATCCAAGTGACCCTTGTGTCTTGGATTCAGTCCACTGTTCGTAAGGTTCACAAACTGAGGAAGAAGCCTGTTTCCTTTTGCATCATGGCTCCTTCCACTAGCTCTATTGGGGCATCTTGGGCTTCCAAGAATCAGCCCTTAGCTGATCGGTTGTGCAAAGCCACCACTTGGTCATCTGTGCACTCCTTTTTGAAGCACTATTGTGTTGCTGTGCTGGTGTCGGCTGATGTCAGTTTTGGGAGACAGATTCTGGGGGCAGTCTCACCTGTCTAGGATCTTCTTTTCGGTTCTCATGTGCTTCCTCACTTTTGAGCCCTGTTGGCTCTAGTTCAGTGTGCTGTGTAACAGTTGGGCTGTCTCTGATTTCAGGGTTTCCCGCGCGGCTGTACACTGTTCGGGGAGCCCTGTATCCGATCTCTAAAAAAAAAATAATAAAATAAACTCCATGGGCCTTACATGCCAGCCGCGAGTGTGCGCGGCCGGTTCTTAAGGGATTAAAGTGATAGTAAGGTTGTAAAGTAAATGCCTCGTTGAGTATTCTCCACAGTTTTTTTTTTGGTCCATGTGCAGCACCATTACAATACAGCCCTCTTGTACTTCAAGATAAATACGTTATAAGTCCCCCTCCATCCCCTTTTACCTAGTGTAAGCCACCTCCTCTCAGATGTGGAATCTGGTCTCTTGACCGGACAGTTCACAGCAAGGGACAATCTTCTGACTGTGATCATAAGGAAAACCCTGCCCCCATTGACAGTTTTTTTAGGTTTTCCATATGATCACTGAAGATTGTCCCTCTCTGCGATCCATCCGGACAGTTTTGCTGCCCTGAGTTGAGCAGTGTTATATTAGTGAAAGGGGCGGGAGTGGGATACTTTATAACTTATTTTTTCTTGAACTACAACTCTGACAGTATTCTAATAACTGCACATGGACAAAAAACAATCTAGAATACTCGAGGGGGCATTTATTTTACAACATTAAAATCCCTTTAAGGTGATATACTAAGAGGAACTGGAGTAATTTTGGAACAACCCAAGTGCACCACAGGGGACAAATAAAAATGTTGCATATCCTCATGGATTTAAATTAGACTTTTAAACATTGAATGCGTTAGAGACACCTCTAGTATTCAGTGATTTAAATGCCCCATTAATTCAATAGGAATTTGTATGTGTCCCCTATCGTGCAGCTGGTTTGCCCCATAATTTCTCCAGTTTTCTTTTTAACCCAGCAAAAGAAAATCAAAATTATTGACTCAAGCAAAGTCTTAATTCAAGAAATAATGCTCAGTTAATTGGTGACCATTCATTTACTACAGGCTACATGTGCTTCTAAAAGAATTTTAGACAATGTTAACCCCTTAAGGACCGGCCGCATGCAGCCCGGAATTCCATGATGGTCCTGGCACATCATGGGTCCTTAACGCAAAACAACCCATGACGTGCCATGACCGTCGAGGGTTGTTAAGGGGTTAAAATAAATTGAAGACAGCCTACATGTTGGGCTACTATAAATAGTTTTTGAGAAATAAACCTTTGTTGGTGGCACAGTCTGGCACTACATGCTAATTAGTGTCTGTGCTGGGACAGTATCACCACACACAGAGTTATTAATGAATCTGTAAATAGCCCTAACACTGAGGCATTTCTGATAGCACACAGTATGATGGGCATAGCTGGGAACTTTTGAAATACCATCACCTGGAGATCTGATATTAACCCTTGAAGCCCAGGGGAAAAAAAAGTAGATTGCATTAACCTTTTGAGTTCCAGAGGGGTACGTAATGCATTACAATGTGTACCACTCTAGCACTCAGAGTATTCAAATGAAAAAGAAGAATACACTTACCAGCCAATACTGGCTGGTGCGGAGGTTCTCCGCTCTACTCCTCCTGCTCCTCGTGAGATGCGGACAAGCAAAGTAATAACGCGGATGTCTTCACTCTTCCTACTGGTCTCTGCCCCTGTCTATCCAATCATCACGCTGCATTGGCTTTCTTTGGTCAGTTGCCTGTGGATGCAAAACCTCAGTCTCACGCCAGTGCAGGAGCTAGTCTGTTTGTTTTTCCTTACAATAATCTATAAACTGCGCAGAAGCAGCCAATGCTCATCTTACCCAGAAAACGTAATGTTTCATCCAGAGACAGTGCCCTAAATCTGAAGTCTCCGGTTGAAACCCGGCAAGTTCCCAGCTATGATGATAAGTTTAACCTTGAACATAACGAATTGGATTTTGTGCAGGGAATTAGTTAAAGTGCCACACTGTATCATCAAATCATACAGGTTAATTTTTATTAAAAAAAAACCCACGTATTTAACTGAAAAAATTGTTAATACATCATATAGGCAGATTATAATTCTTGGTAATATAAGCTATACATGATTTGGATAATCTACTTTAAATTATAGAGCTGGTAATGAAATATCTACTTTATAAAAAAAAAACATGTATCCCAGAAAAGCAGCCTGAACTTTGAATAGTGAGAGGGGAAGCCAGTCTTCATCATATTTGCCTAGGAAAAGGACTTTACACCCATATGACATCATATGCCTACTATAATTATTTACATTGCCTGATACTGCCGGGCCGGGTGTCATTCCTGTTGCAAAAAAATCTTGGCTTTAGGTAAAGTATCATTTGGGAGTTGGGAGACATTTGCCAGGAAATGCATGGTATATTTAGTGACTTTACGGTTTACTCACCCACGGACCTGCTAAATATAGATAAATCTGTTTGTAACACTTTCATTCTTTCATCAGTTCCAAAAGCACATTCATTTTCCACTTGTGCCCTGTTCCACTCATGTTTTTTTTTCTTTTCTATCTAGAGCAATTGAAGAGTGTTAGTAGTCAGCACAATACATATTAGGTATACCTCAAGTCACTTTGTCACGTTGCAATGCGTTGTGTACCCTTCTGGCACTCAGTTGAAAACTGTACATACAGAAAACTGGGAATGTGGACCGACTTGTTCAGTAGATGTTCCTTAAAATCAATACTATCCGGTGAAAATACAGATTGTTTTTACAGACCTGAGAGTCCTTTAGAGGCAAACCAACAGCATCTTAGGAGACAAATCAAAATTCCTTTTGATTTAACCTTTTGAGTGCCAGAGGGGTAGGCAATGCATTCTGTTGCATACCCCTCTGGCACTCAAAGGGTTAAAGGGGTTTTGAGATATGTATGTGACCTAAGATTGCCCAAAAGTGTGTGCTTATTATTACATCAGTGTGTTTATATAGTTACTAGCATTGAGTGCCAGTGCCAGAGATGGTATGCTGCATACCCCCTCTAGTACTGGTATGTGTTGCATACCCGTCTGCCACTCAGGATTAAAAAAAAATCAGCATGTATGAAACTAACAGAACAAAATATTCATCCTTCAAATACCGAAATGATTGAATAAAATGAACCCTTTGCTTGCACACCAGAGAGAGAGAGAGAGAGATCTGTGCACACTGTGCATCATGAACACATTGAGATTTGAGAAGCAAGCAAAAGTACACTATTTACACCCCTTGCGTATAAAGATAGTCGCTACCTGCTTAATTATTGCAGGGCAACTTTATAGCGGGTGAAAGTTCCACTTTAAACTATAATGAATTAATACAAGGCCACAAGACCATAAAGGTTAATTTCTCAAAAAGTAAATAAGTGACCACTGCAACATATATACTGATTTTAATACAAAATAAACTTGTCTTAGGGTAACAGGTGCAGTTTAAATGGATAATATTGTCTAATTTTAAAAAATTCAGTCTTGTAGCCATTAAAAAAATAAACTTAACGATAATAGTCCCAACTCTGAAACCTTTATGGTTTGAGAGATATTTGCAGCTAAAGTTTTCCCTTCCCTCCCCTTCTCCTGACATCGTCGCTACACTTTGTAGACTGTTCCAATGAAGTATTTGTGATCTCAGCTCTGCTGACAGTGGCGTAACTATAGGGGTCTCAGGGGTCGCACGTGCGACCGGGCACGTCACTCCAGGGGCCCGGCCTCCCCCTGCAACCACCTCGCCTGAGGCACGCAATTAAGTAATGCAGAGAGCTGGGGCTCTGCATTACGAGAGTGCTGGTCTGCCGCTCTGCATTACTGAAGAGGACCGCGCAGGAGAGGAGGTCTGTGCAGAAAGAGGCACAGACCTGTCCTCTACCACTGGACCACCAGGGAGGTAGGAGATTTAGGGGCAATGTGGAAGGGGCATTGTGGAGCTTGATGGGCATTGTGGAAGGGGCAGTGTAGAAATGGGGGCATTGTGGAAGGGGCAATGTGGAGATTGAGGGTCATTGTGGAAGGGGTGATGTGGAGGTTGAGGGGCAATGTGGAAGGGGCCATTGTGAACGATTACTTGGAAGGGCCAAAAACCTTTGAATTTCAGGATTTTATATTTTCGGTAAAGGATTTTGTAAAGGAAATTTCTTCAATACATTTATTTTCATTAGTTTTTGCTGCCAATTTAACATTTCTCCAGCTAGTTTTGAAGTCTGTAGTGGTACAATGAACATGTCATTACCGCTTAGAACACTGGTATTTAATCAGACGTGTCAAACTCCTCTTATTGTAAATAATAAATTCAGTCTGGGAAACTTGCCATTGCTGTAACATATTATTATCATCAGAATCATCATTTTCACTATTTATAAAGCACCAATATATTCCACAGCCACATACTAAGCTTGGGAGCGATTTGTCTAGATCAGTGATAGGCAGCCTGTGGAAAGAATCTGGTTGTCTGTGTAGCTGTTGAGTCTTCCAAATGACTACAGATTGTGCCATATGAATAAAAGCAAAGTGGAGCACATCACTGGAAAACAAAATGCATTATTGTGTCCTAAATGTGACTTTTTAACCCCTTGAATGCTAGTGATCAAACCTCCTTAGCACTCAAGGGGTTAAAACTCATTTAAAGGGGAACTTTCACCCCTTAATAACTAAATCTCCCCTTACTGCTGACCTGGCGACTAGCTGCTTAGTAGCGCTAGTCGCCAGAAAACTTACCCCGTTCTCAAGATTTCGCCGTTTGAAAGGATCAGGAAGCACGGACGTCTCTTCACAGTGACGTCCGTGCGCCTGCGCTGTCAGTCCCTTGTCAGTCCCTTGTGCACCGTACGGTGCATACGGTGCACAAGGGACTGACAGCGCAGGCGCACGGACGTCACTGTGAAGAGACGTCCGTGCTTCCTGATCCTTTCAAACGGCGAAATCTTGAGAACGGGGTAAGTTTTCTGGCGACTAGCGCTACTAAGCAGCTAGTCGCCAGGTCAGCAGTAAGGGGAGCTTTAGTTATTAAGGGGTGAAAGTTCCCCTTTAAAGGACTTGTTATTTAGGAAAATATAAATCATAGGATTTATCCTTCTGACCGAAACAAGGATACTCCCACTGCTGAGAGGTGTTTTATTCAACAATTTTGCAGCTCAAACGTGGACATTTTTAGTTGAAATATGTACGTCACCTAAAATTGTACAGTATTGTGGCTACACCATCCTATGGGCAGCTCTGGTCAGTTGACCATAAATCTCCATAGGCTGGTGTGTAACAACAGCACCACTGTAACATTTCAGGTCACTGAGATATTGCACCTAAAAATTTTAAGTTTGAGCTGCAATAACTTTTGAATAAAACACTTATGAACAGTGGGAGTACCCTTGTTTTACTTAGGAGGACAAAGCGTACAATTAATATGTTTCTACATATTAAGTAGTACTATCCCTTTAACCCTTTGAGTGCCACTCAAAGGGTTAAATAGGTGGAAAGTGTTATCTGTTCACTCTGGTTTGCCCCTAAGTAGCTCCACTTTGCTTTTTCATATAAATATATATTGCCTATTATGTTTAACCCTTGGAATGCCAGGGAGGAATCCAATGCATTGAAACGTTAACGTTGCAATGCATTAATGTTTTTCTTGGCCCACCAGCAGCTCACAGTTTAAAATTGTCATTGAGATTTTTTTGGGAAAAAAAAGAGATTAACCTCCTGGTTGCTTCAGAGGTCTCCATTGCAAAGCATTTGAGGAATTAAGGTGTGAGCGTGAAGGGCAGGTATAGTATAGTATGAAGCAAGAGATTAAAGGTATGTGGTGAAAACAGAATGAGGGTTGTTGATGATGATGGGAGGGGCATTATCTACATACCAAATTAAAATTAAAACTGGGGACTACAGCAGAAGCCTGTAAATGCCACATTCAGCCCCTGTGCGGCCTGTTGTCCGCCACTGATATATACAGAGGATGTAGTAGAACAAGTGATAAATATCCAGTGATGTCTATCATGGATCTCCCCACAGAGCAGTGTATCAGACAGTGAAGTGTATGAAGAATTGAGCAAACCAAATGCATCATAGGGAAGAATAAAAATGTCCACAATTCTAGGTGCTTTGGACAACACCCTAACATTCAACATGTTAAAAGCTCCAATTGATGGCTTGCTGCTATGTTTATAATGCTCTAACCAGTGGATCGAGTTATATCACATGTATGTAAAAGCTTTTGAATACATACTTATCTGTTATGTCTTTGTATTGTATGCGTATTATTCAAATAAAGCTTTTGAAAAAGAAAAAAAAAAAAAAAGAAGCTCCACTTGAATCAAGTTGGCGATGGTTTGCTTCAAAATGGCTCCAGCTCCTTTTAGTACATCAGCCTCAACAGAGTATTTTGTCGAGTATAAGACAAGATTTCTTTCAGTATCTTAGCCTGAAAAAACGACCTTCCCTCATTTTCAAGGTCATCTTTTTTTTTGTTGTTCTTCAGATCAGTAGAAGATCTAATTCAGTTGCAGCCTGGTAGAAAATCTAGCCCTCTACCTCCCTCTATTTCACATCTGGGAGGCAGCCTTATAGAAGATGTTTGGTGAGTATAATGTTTAAATTTGCCACCCAATTCTTTCTTTCCTTTCTTACATTTCTGTGGCCTTTCGGGTCCTCGGGTTGTAAGCCTATGCATTGAAAGACAAGTCCTGGCAGGATCTGAAAGGCCAAAGAGACATAAGAAAGGGAGGAAAAGCTCAACAAGTACCAGACACTTCTTCTGCAAGGCTAACTCTGGGATTTGAGGAAGATGGAGGTGTAAGAAAAAAAAAGATTGTGGGAGAGAAAGGTGCTGAAAGGATAAGGGCTGCCTAACATTAATGCTTTTTAATTTTTCTGCAGTTAAAAGTTGGGGGGTTCTCCTTAATTTTGTATCACCATATAGGTTGGAAATGACAGTATTTATAAAGAATATATATTGAATATGGAACACTGTAACATTGATTCCATTTCTCATTGAGGAAGGCTGGGGTTTCACAGGTGCAAAATTGATCACTTAGGGCTAAATTGTAATTGGCTTCAGGGTTTTTTTTTTTTTTTCCCTTTTTCAGGATCAACAGAGGTGCTTTGGCATGGGCTGCACTTGATGGACACATGTCTTTTTTCAGCCTTGCCAACTATGTATGTTACTATGTATGTTACAGACTACAAAATATTACAGAGCAGTCTATATGCTATGTTACAGGAGTACGAACATTTCCTAATAGCCACTCACTCACTTTTTTATAGACAGAAAATCCTAATGCCCCCTTGCTCCGTTGTTCATGTCCACCTCCATAGACATGACATTAAGGACTGATTGAAGTTAGCAATTGAACAAAAGGTCAAGGGCAAAATTCAGACAGGCCATTAGGAATTTTTGGTCACAGTAAGGAAACTATGTGTGGAGTAATATATGAAATATTTATTGTTTCTTTGAGTGGTGTAAATTAAGTAATCTACTTGCCATACAGGAGCAGATATAACTGATGATTCCAGTTCAGTATTTATTTAAAGGAGGGGAATTCTCAGTATTGCTTGTCCTGTCATTATATACTTATGTAATTTATGTAACTATCACTTACTTAGGCAACTATAATTAAGATACTGAAAGCATTAACAATGTTACAATGAAAAATCTATAACATATAAGCTGTATCTTTATTGTAAACTAGTATGACTTCCCCAAGATGTCTTTCCCGGCAGAGTAATTAAGGCTGATGTACTAAGTCAAACTGGAGCAAACCAACTGACCACAGGGAAAAATGGAAAATCGATTGATTTAAAGGGAGTGAGATAATGCTTTGGATACCTCTATTGCACTCAAAGGGTTAAATGGGGCTTTTAATCCCTTGCTAGTGAAGTCTCCAGTGGACTGTGAAGCAGTGAAGAACAGCGTTCAACTATCATCGCACTTATATTGAGCCCCAAATCCTAATTACAATAGCGATATGCATATACTTGTATTTTCAAGAATAATTGCGGCATTAGTGAAAAATAGACCTGCAAGGACCATGCAGTAGGCGCTCTCTGTACCTGTGCCGTCAGTCCCTTCTGGTGCCTTAAAGGGGATGTATCACCAAAAAAAAAATTTTGTTCATAGGTTTTGTTTGTAAAGTAGTATTAGGGAAGCTGTTTTTTTTTTTGTTTTTTTTTTTATGTAAATCCTTTTGCAGTCATTTAATTTTCTGTGCTGTGCACTTCCTCATATTGTGCCCAGCGCAGCTCTTCTGCACGTCCTCTTTCTCCTCCCAGCTGCCCCAGGGAGTGTGGTCACGCTTCCCTTCGGTGTGTTGTGAAGGCTCCTAGCGTTACAGTAAGCTCCGGTAAGCATTATACTGAGGTTGCAACCTCAGTATAATGCTTACCGGAACTTGCTGTAATGATAGCAGATATTGACAGCACATCGAAGGGAAGAGTGACCATGAGCGGTCCCTGGGGCAGCTGGGAGGGAGGAGGAATGAGCAGTCAGATAGAGTTGTGCTGGTCAGCATTATGCAGTACGCTGATTCTTCAGCACAGCTCTATCTGACATAAAGATTAAATATCTGCAAAAGGATTTACGCTAAAAAAACAAAACAAAACAAAACACAACTTCCCTAATAATACTTTACTAACAGAACCTATGGGCAAAACATTTTTTTAGGTGATACATCCCCTTTAAGGTAACCAGGCATTCAACTTACCAGCCATGGAGTTGAAGGGGAAGGACAGCACATACTCAGAGATGCCGTCTCTGCAAGATATCGGCGCTGTTTCCCGCTGCCTGTCTGTTTAAAAAGATCTATTTTTCACTAATGCTGCAATTATTCTTGAAAATACAAGTACGTATACGCATATTGCTGTTGTAATTATGATTTGGGGTTCAATATAAGTGTGATGATAGTTCCACTTTAATGGACTTCAGGACCTCAAACTACTCGCAATTAGTTCTTCTTAGGAAGGAAGGAAGATTTTAGTGGTAGGAATTTGTGTTCCCGGGTCCCGCCTCAGTAGACAGGGTATCGGGTACTAATGAAATGTTCATTTTGGAGAACCAGTACATTAGGAATTAATTCACAGTAGCCTCTAGGATTTTCGGCTTAGGTTAATGTCAGAGAAGGTTATTAACCCCTTCGCGTCCTGTGACGTACCAGGACTGCCACGCTGGTCCGGCACTTAAGGACCAGTGACGGTTCTAGTACGTCACATGCTTTTACTCACCACGCTCCTGCAGGAGCGTGGTGAGTAATACTGGGGACTGAAGTTGATCGCTTCAAGACCGGAGCAATCTCTTTCAGTCCTTTGTTCGATGTGCCGCCCCACGTGATCAGTCACGTGGTATGGCACGTCGAACTCGCCTATCTGGTCCTTAAAGGACCAGACACCCCGGGACTGCTGGTCCTTAAGGGATTAAAGGGGCAGTGCAGGGTGAGAAATAGTTCATTTTTGGTGGAAGGACAGCTTCTTGCAGGCAACAGCAAGGTCTTCATTACTTTAACAGCCCTTTCAAAGACACTCAGAGGGTTGAACCGGAGTGATATAACAGATGTTTTGGTGCTCTCATTTTTTAATTAGGGTATACTGCTGCTTTAAAGTGGATGTGTCATCTATGTTCAACCTAGCATAAATAGTTAGGCTACATATCAAATACTACTAAAACGGCATTCATTTTTTTTATGTTTTATTTTGTCAAAATTTAAGTTATAAACTCTGGACTGCAGCTACATCCGTATAGACTGTGATTACCAGCTCTGTACCGCAGTCTGTCACTCTGCCTCTACTTCCCTCCCTCTATCCAGTCTCCACCAATGACTGAGGCTTTTTTCTGTAAGCTGGAGTGGTCTTATTGGATAACTATTGATCTCTGCCAATTAGACAGCTCCAGCTTACAGACAAGCCTCCGTCATCGGAGGAGAGCAGAGGCAGAGCGACGGACTTCAGTCTATGCGGAAGTAGCTGCAGGACCGACTTTCTAAGTTAAATTTACACAAAATAAAACATAAAAAAAAAAAAAATAACGTTTTAGTAGTATTTGATATGTAGCCTAACTGTGCTAGGTTGAACATAGGTGACACATCCACTTTAAGAGGAGTCTGTGTTACTTTAGTCCATCCTGCTTTTTGCTCTCCAATAATTCTTTGCAATGCGTTGTTAAAGAACAGTATTTTTTAACCCTTTGAGTGCCAGAGGGGTATGCAACGCATTGCAAAGCAATGCGGTGCGTACCCCTCTGGCACCCAAAGGGTTAATGGAACCGGGTTATAAGGCTTCCCTGATTAGTACTCCCACTGTTGTGAAATTTTGAAATTTAAAGGTTTTTATAGCTCATTTTTTAAAAATAATTTTCTATCCTGTTCACCAGGTGGCGCTGTTCCTATCAAATACACACTTCTGTTCTTGTCACTAGGTGGTGCTGTTCCTGTCACATAATATGGAGAGGTGTACTCAAGCTCTCCCATAGAAGGGTGCATTATAAAAAGAAAAAATATGTTTTGATTTTGAAAAATGAAAAAGTTGTGCTGTAATAATGTTTGTGTGAAAGATCTCCCAGCAGAGAGTACCCTTGTTTTGCTCAGTAGGAAGACCACTATAAAATTTTCATAATAAAAGTTGCATAATTGTTCCTATTTCCCCCTCTCCCTTTCATACTGGACGAATGCAATGTGTGCTCTGGAATGTGTATTTTGTTATGAATGAATCAGCATGCACTCATTTAATTCTTATTTATTGCTGTTGAAATTGGAAAGGACCAGCATAGCAATCAGTGCTTCTTTGTGCTTCCTGGTGTTACATAGTATATGCGTTTGGCATGTCTCACTTTCTCAAGCTAAACTGTGCAAGTAATTGACTGTTCCATTCCATTTCATTATTCAGACAATTCATACTGAGGCTCATGAGCCAGAGTCATTCTGGAGTACACCAAGTGCACCACAGGGGAAAAATAAAATTGCCCATTCATTTAACCCTTTGAGTGCCCTCTGGCACTCAAAAGGTTAAAGGGATAGTAATACTTAAAGGGATAGTAATGATTCACAGTAAAAGCATCTCCAATTAATCTTCATAGTATTTCGCCATGGAGAATGTTATTTCAATACTGTCAGAGTTGTGGTACAAGAGTAATTGAATGATAAAGTATACCCCTCCCGTCCCTTTCACTGATGTAACACTGATCACCTCAGAGCAGCAAGACTGTCCGGATGGAGAGAGAGAGAGAGACAATCTTCAGTGAGCTTAAGGAAAAACCTGAAAATCCTGTCAAGGGGGGCAGGGTTTTCCTTATGAAGATTGCCCCTTACTCTGACCTGTCTGGTCAAGAGACCAGATTCCACATCTGAGGGGAGGTGGCTTACACTAGGTAAAAGGGGTGGGAGGGGGATACTTTATCATTCAATTACTCTTGAACTTCAACTCTGACAGTATTGAAATAACACTTTCTATGGCCCAAATACTATGAAGACTAACTGGAGCTGCTGTTTTTGTGAAACATTATTATCCCTTTAAAATATAAGAAAAAAATATGTTGTAGGTTTATCCTCCTGAGTAAAACACGGGTACAGCCAATGCTGAGAGGTGCTTTATTCAAAAGTTATTAAAAATTCAAGTTTGAGTTGTAGTAACCTTTGACTAAAACACCTCTCAGCAATAGGAGTGCCCTTGTTTTACTCACAGGGATAAACAACACCATATATTTTTTTTCATATTAAGTATTACCATTCCTTTAAATAAGGCTGTTTTCCCATTGAATCCTAGCGTTACCGCCAGTACATTGTAAAGTATTGCACTGGAGACTTCTTTCTAATATTCAAATAATAATAAAAAAATAATAATAATAACTTAACCCTTTGAGTGCCAGAGGGGTATTCTTTGGATAACTGGCACTAAGAGGTTTAATGGAAATGTTATTTTTTTCCCTTTCTTGCTCCCAGGTTATACCAATTTCTTAGTGCCTCAGACTCCTTATGGTGTGGTGTGACCATGCAGATTAATGTCATGACTCACACACTGATCAGTCTCTGTCACACATAACTCAGTAACTATGGGAAAGTGCTGTTCATTTAATGCTTTGAGTGACAGAGTGTGTCCATCTCCTTGCTTTTCAATGAATTGAATATGCCTCTGGCACTCAAAGGGTTAAGGACAACAAGTTTTCCATCGCAATGCCCTGGAGAGATTTCAAGCATTAAGCCTTTGAGTGCCAGAGGGGTACGCAACACATTGCTTTTTCTGAAAAGTAATTATGCACCTTTATCTGACCAAGTCAGAGAACAAACCTCTGCTGAGCTTAGTTTTCCCTAACTACTAAACCAAAAATCTCTAACACTTAATTTGTTTAGAAAACAAAAATGCCAGGTACAAACAGTTTTAATAGATACATTTAATGAGACAAAGCTGTATAGGTAACAAGTGAACTTTAACCGTGAAGAACATATTTATTTTTATGACAAAGCACAGGTTCAGCTACTAAATAATAAAATACCCTAACGTAGATGTCCCTGCTTGTAAAGTAAATTCCTGTAAGTTGCAGAATAACACCCATAACTGTTATGTAGACAGTGATGATTAACCCTTTGGGCCGGTATTGCCAAACAGTGCCAGCTGGAATTAAGCCAGGCACTGTAATACACAGGGAACTCCAGGATGATTAACAGATTATTTATTATATGATACATTGCGATGTATGTGGAAAAACAATAGTGGAGTAGTTTTGGCACAAACCAACAGATGTAACAAAAATTCCAGTTGATTTAACAGGGGAGTGAAGGGTCATTAAAAGACCCTTTCAACCAACTGACAGTGCCCTCAGAGCTATGGGAACAGTGTTCCCACAGCGTATAACTCATCAGTGTTTGCTGTGCACCGATACAGCTACAGCTGATGACATCAGAGCATTAATATTTGTAACTGAAAGTGCTTAGGTTTTTAATTGACTGGTGAACATTAACCCTTTGAGTATGTGTTGCTTACCCCTCTGGCACTCAAAGGGTTAAACTGAGAAATTCAGGTTTAACATTATGCAAAATTTTGGGACCAATGTAAGAATGACATTCTGAGCTAAATAGGCCGTTGGAATAGCTTCCCTAGAACTACACCTGGCTGTCGCCTATTTACTATGGTAATTGTGTCACAAACATTTCCCTTTGCTTCAAGGGGAGGGCAGTGGGGCAGTCTATGTGTGTTTCTGGGCATTTACACTGCACTTTGTTTGAACCCATTGATCACCAAAAGGGGGTGCAACACATTGCAAATACTCCTCAGCATTCAAAGGGTTAAGACCATGTACTAAAGATGTAGGGGATATAGTGTAACTTTATGCTATTTTCCTATGCATGCTATCGGACAAGCATATGTGCCTGTTGGCATCAGTGTCTTTACAACACTGTGGTGGTATCTCTGCCACTATGCACTACAGTGGTCATACACTGTAGCATATACACTGAAGAGCAGCAATGGTGGTGGAAGCAGATGCCATCGGAGCTGTGCTGGAGTATTCGTACAATCAACCCATTACATAGTAACATAGTAATTTAGGTTGAAAAAAGACTTGTGTCCATCCAGTTCAACCCTTTTCCTATTCCTGTGTACCATCGTTGATCCAAAGGAAGGCAAAAAACCCCCCCTCAATATAGCAATTTAAAATTCTGCCTTGAATGGGGGGGTGGGAATTCCTTCTTGATTCCAAACGGCAATCAGATTTCTCCCTGGATCAACAAGCCCTAACTAAATATTAATCCCAATACTAACATACATAGCCCTCTATATTATGCTCTTTTAAATAAGTATCCAGGCCCCTTTTAAAGGCATCAAATGTACTTGATAGCACCACCTCCTCAGGAAGTGAATTCCATTAAATCTGAGCATAATTTTTCACTTTAATGACGTGCATGAATGCAGTTTTATAACATATGTTTTATAGTCTGTTCTCAGAGCTGATTTAGCTTTTGAAAGCTTCTACTTAAATAAGCAGTAAACCTTTATTTTTATTTAAAAAAAAAAAATCTAAGACATTTCCTGCTGTGTAAAACCGATGTATTTCTGGGAGATTTTTTGTTCAAAAGATATTATAGCCCACTTGTATGTATGTAAAACCAAATAGTCAACAACCAACCAAAATATATTTCTCTGTTGCCCAATATAGGTTACTGGTAACTTTGGGTAGGTGACCGCCCCTTTAAGTAGGAAGGAACAATTGAAGAGAATGCGGGGTGGAGCCTACCGCCTCTACTGCATCTAGCCACTCCCCTCCAGTAAGATTTGTTCCTTGATACAGATACAAGGCAAGAGAACAGTTCTGCGGTAGTGTTAGCTTATTTTTTGTTTTCTGTTAGATATGGAATACCACCATTAGGCGGATTACCATTTCTGACATTGCCTAGTGGATAGCTCAGTTTCCAGGTGCTGTGGTGGACCTATCAGCCCTGGGGTGGGAAATCTTGTTTGGCAAGTTCTTTCCCTAGGAGTTGCCCACTGAGGCTTCCTCTTTATCCATGGTAATCTGAAGACAGAAAACCTGCTAAAAAGGTGAGCAGCCGTTCGAGTGCTGAGGTCCTCTTTTCTCCCACGTTTCCCCTCTGCACGGGGGTCTCCTTTGGAGTTCCTAATACATACTCCTGCACTCATTGGGTTTATCTGTATGTCTGTTGGGGTTGGAGTACTGGGTTTCTGTGGTAATGTAACCTTTTGTCTGCTAATTGGTCACCCTTTTTGGGTGTTTTGGCACTTTTCCCTACTGGGCACAGTGTTTATTGGTTTATTCTTGTGTAGTCTGATGTTTTTACCACTATTTACACTTCTTGTAAACCTTTGGTTTTGTACTGCATAGACGCCATGCTCCATTCAACCGCTCAATGTAGCGACTTCAGAGATGGCACATTTTGTTTGTCTGCTCTTGCTCTATCATCTGGTCAATGTTCTGTGTGTTTTGGGGGGCTCTGGGGGCTTTGGGCACTGTTGGGGTACATTTTAAGGGAAAAGTACATTTCCCATGAGCGCTTGCTTCGAGTGTTCGTTTCTGATTGGCTCCCGTTGCATAGGCCATTTTCTGCTTTCCCTTCACAAGTATCCTACGCAAGGCTTGGACTCTCCTTCTCTCCTCAGCAGATTAACCCTTCACCTGCCAGATAAGTGCAAATTAGCGATTTCTGGGGTGAAATTTTAATTATACACACTGTATTGGGTTGTTTCCTTATACTTGGGACGTTTTGACACTGTGAGGGTGTCAGCTCAGTTGGAACTTTGGGCTAGACCTAAGACCAAAGATACTGGGGTGTCTGTGTCCCCATTATGCACTGCTCCTAATGTCACTCAGGGTTACCTAGAGAATAATCAGGTCTTTTATACCCAGCATGCACTGCTGCCCTTGCGTCTCCCCCAGGGACCTCCAGCCATGCACTAGAGCCACTGTGGATGCAAGAGTTTAAAGGGGAACTACCACCCCACAGAAACTTTATCTGAATCCAGTCCCCATCTGGCGACTAGCTGCTTAGTAGCGCTAGTCGCCAGAATTATTACCTGGTTTAACAGATTTTAAACTTGTTCGGAGGCTGACAGTAGCAGGAAGCATGGACATCTTGCCATAGTGACGTCTGTGCGCTACTAAGCAGCTAGTCGCCAGATGGGGACTGGATTCAATAAAGTTTTTGTGGGGTGGTAGTTCCCCTTTAAAGGGGAACTTTCACCCCTTAATAACTAAATCTCCCCTTACTGCTGACCTGGCGACTAGCTGCTTAGTAGCGCTAGTCGCCAGAAATCTTACCCCGTTCTCAATATTTCGGCGTTTCAAAGGATCAGGAAGCACGGACGTCTCTTCACAGTGACGTCCGTGCGCCTGCGCTGTCAGTCCCTTGTGCACCGTACGGTGCACAAGGGACTGACAAGGGACTGACAGCGCAGGCAGAAGGGTTTCAAAAGACCCAATTCAAGAAAGAGTTCCCCTGAGGACCAGGGGATCCTGCTTCCAGTCCCAGTGGGGGGCCGGCTGGGACCATACCTATCAGCATGGAGAAAATTAACCAATCTAGACAACTGGACTTCTCGGATATTGGAAGCAGGGAGCCCGCTAGAATTTCAAAACAAGCCCCAAAGAAACTCATTTAAGAAATCAATAGTTCCAGAAAATAAGGAAAAAGCAAAGAATTTACAAAATGCCATCCAAGAACTATCAGTGAAAGACGTCATAGAAAGTGTACCAGTGAAGGAAAAAGAAAAAGCATGGTACTCTGTAAAATTTCATAGTCCCACAGACCACTGGAAGGTATCGCCCAATTCTGGACTTAAAAGCATTGAATGTAATGATAAAATATCGAACCTTCAAGATGGAGACAGTAGCCTTTATAATTCAGGCAATTCATCCACAAGATTATCTCCTGACAATAGATCTCCAGGACGCGTATTATCACATAATGGTAGCACAAGACCACAGGAAATACCTCAGATTTTGTTACAGGGATCAACATTGGCAATTCAAAGTGCTGCCATTTGGTCTCACCTCGGCGCCCAGAATTTTTTCAAAAACTCTAGCAGTAGCCTTGGAACCATTGAGAATAAGGTGAATATTTATTGTGCCCTATCTAGACGATCTTCTATTGATAGCGAGATAAAAGTCAGGCACAGAAGCACAAACTCATAGAGATCAATCACTTCCAACCCAACAGCTACGGTTTCTGGGACTGAGACTGGACACAGTCAGAAGCCTGATATCATTGTCACCCAGCAGAGTCAATCTGATTTCGACCAAAATGAAACAATTCAAAAGAAAGAGAAATCACACAGCCCAAAAATTCATGACTATCTTAGGATACATGGTATAAGCAGTCCAAGTAACCCCATGGACAAAACTTCACATGAGGCCTCTTCAAATATGGTTCCTGTCTCACTGGAACAAGAACCAAATGAAGTCAAAACATACCACGCCATCAAAAAATAAGAAAAGATCTAGAGTGGTGGACAAATCAGAAGAATCTCTCCAAGTGATCATCGATAACCTGAATTGGCAGAAAATTACTTCAAGTCTTCAAGGTTGCCTGGGAAACAGATCAGTCCAGGGGATCTGGAACAGCAACAAACAAATGCTACACATAAATGTTCTAGAATTGAGAGCAATATTTCTTTGCCTAAAAAAATTCAGAAGTTTGATCAAAGGCAAACCAGTTCAAGTAGTATCGGACAGCATGATAGCTGTCCTATACATAAAGAAGTCCAGTTCTGAATGCAGAGGCAAGAAAGATCCTGCTGTGGCCAGAAAAGAATCTAACAGCGTTATCCACATTCCACATTCCGGGGAACCAGAATTGTCAGGCAGACTATCTAAGCCTTGTACAACTGAATCCAGGGGAATGGGCCCTCATCGAGGAAGTATTCCAGCAGGTTGTTCAAAGATGGGGACAGCCTGTAATAGACCTGATGGCGTCATTAATCAACACAAAGTGTCAAACATTCTTCTCCAGAACAAGGAAACCCCAAGCATTGGCAGTAGATGCTATGTCACAAAAATGGCAGTTCAAACTGGCTTATGTGTTTCCACCGATTCCAATGATCCCAAGGATGCTCAAAAAAATCAAACAAGAAAGAATAAATATAATCCTCATAGCACTTTATTGGCTGAGGATGGTATGGTCAAGGAGGGAATATGTCCATAGACAAGCCATGGCCTCTGCCTCCTAGAGCAGACTTGCTGAATTAGGGTCCAGTCTAGCACCAGAATCCAGAATTTTTAAAATTAACAGCTTGGAGGCTGAAAGGAACTCCTTAAAGCTTAGAGATCTGACAGATCCTGTAATTAACACTATCGTATCTGCATGGAAGCCTTAAACATCTTCGGTTTATAATCGAATATGGAGAATTTTTCTGCATGGTGTTCTGCAAGTTCTCAATTTCCTCCAGAAAGGCTACAAGCAAGGCCTTAGACCATCATCTTTGAGAGTACAAGTGTTTGCCATCTCAGCCTGTATAGCTAAGCAATTTGCTGAAGATGAATTAGTAGAGAGATACTTAAGAGCAGTCGAAAAGATCAGGCTTAGAGTTAGGAACATTATCTCTCCCTGGGATCTTTACCTAGTTCTCAACCAGTTAACTATTTCCAAAAAATCTGAGCCATTAAATGAAATCTCAGTGAAATTCTTGACATTAAAAACAGCATTTCTAGTTGCCATCACTTCGGCGAGAAGAGTCAGAGAACTACAAGCCCTGTCATCAAAGGAGCCTTACATAATATTCCATCAAGATAAAATAGTCCTTAGAACAACAAAGGAATTCAAGTCAAAAGTTGTGTCCACTTTTCATATCAACCAGGAAATAGTGCTTTCGTCATTTTTTCCTAATCCAAAAAATGAAGAGGAAGAACGTCTTCATGAAATTTGATTTACTAAGATGCCTTTCAGAATATTTAAAAAGGACATCATTATTCAGAAAGTCACACACACTGTTTCTTCATTTCCAAGGGAAATTCAAAGGTTTTCCTGCATCAGAACCATCTATTGCATGTTGGATAACGGAATGCATCAGAGAAGCATATTTGGAGGCAGGCAAAGTTCCTCCAAAAGTAATAAAAGCCCATTCTACCAGAGCAATTTCAACATCCTGTGCAGCAAAACATTCAGCAACAGCTGAAGAACTTCAAGAACTGTTCCTGCCTACTTAAAGGGGCAGTCGCCTACTCAAAGTTACCAGTAATGTATATGGACTAAGAAAAAAGGATTTAACAGGTAAGACTAAAATCTTCTTTTTATCTTATGGTATACCTTATGGGATAACTTTAGTCATAGACCACTACTCACCATAGAGAGTGATAGGAACAGCACCAGCTGGTGAGCACTGTAGAAAATTGTACTGCAGTGTAAGAAAAAAAACATTCTGCTTTAATATCTTTTAAATGAAAAAAACATTCCCGCAGAGGGGATACCCTTGTTTTACTTAGCAAGAAAAGTCCTATAAGATTTTTTTATCGAACAAAACAAAAATGTTTATTGCTTATTATTGCGTTCCAGTCACATGTGGGGCATGGCCTTGGCCATGTGTGCTTGTACATCCAAGTCCATTCCCCACACGTGGCCGGAGTTGCTCCATGATTCCCTTTTTTTTATTATTATGACTTCATTGGGGGCATCAGCACCCCACCTGATGCCTCCACCAGCTATTGAACTCCCAAGCGATAGTGCTGGGAGATCAGTATAGGTGACATAAGAGAGTAACTTGTTCTCCTGTTCCCACCTGAACTCCAGAATGGGTGGGATTGGGGAAAGCCTTTCTACGTCACCAGTGAATTGATCACCAGTGATGTGGAGAGGATTTCGCCAAAACCTTCCACTCCTACTACACAGACGTTCAGGTAGGGAAGAAAGCAGAAGAGCTTGTTGTTCTCCTATGTCACCTGTATTGATTTCCCAGAGCGATCGGCTGGGAGGTTAATAGCAGGGGGGCATTGGGGGGGGGGGTCCTGATGCCCCCCTTTCAGGTCTGAAGAATAATAATTATAAAAAGTAATCCTTTGTGTGCAACATACTGCTTTGCAATTTTTTGGACACCCCGTATGGCATACACACTGCCATACTTCCTCTCCAGTGTCCCTCTGAGATCCAGATTCCTACCCTGGTGTTCCTTTTTTTTAGGAAATTAGACTTTGTGGTGCGTATAAAAGTGAGTTACATTATTAGGTGTAAACAAAATACTTAGAACTTGCTCTAAATCATTTATTCAGTTACAAAAGTGTGGTCAGTAGGTCATGAAATAACCTAAAAATTCTCAGTAATGCCCCACCTACAACGATTACACCCATCAAGCCCACATAAGACAAATCTATCCCCTTTGTCTATTTGAAATGATGGCAGGTTTGTCAGCCCCCTGATCCCTGATCCACTGTCCATGCATACTTCTAGTCCCCTCATGTACACCATCTGACTCGCCTTGCCTGGTTCCACTGCCCACTAATAGTCACAGACCCCTCACATATGCTGTCTTATCCCCCCCCCCCCCACCCGGCTTGGTTTCACAACCCACTAATAATTTTATATATATATATATATATATATATATATATATATATATATATATATATATATATATTTTTTTTTTTTTTTTTTTTTTTTTTTACAGAGGGTGGCTAGCTCTTCTTCCTCCTTCCATGACCCCACACCTCTATGAAATCTCAGTCTAGTCTTGAGCATTTTGCAGAGTCCTCCCTTTGAGCCTTTAGCATCCATCTCCTTACACCTGCTGACATTGAAGATGGCAGTTGTCTTTGCAGAGGGTAGCTGAGCTGCAAGCTCTGTCTTTCAAGCCGCCTTTCCCGGTGTTTCACCAGGATAAGGTGATCCTTCATACTTCTCAGGAGTTTCTTCATAAAGCTGTTTTCGAGTTCCACATCAGTCAGCAGATTGTTGTACTTTCCATTTGTCCTGACCCTTCGTCCCCTCAGAAGAGGGATCCATACCTGTTGGACATGGTATGTTGTCTTAAGTTTTATGTGTGTCACTTTTTTGTAAGGCTGACTCTCTTTTTGTTATCCCCGAGGGTCCTAGGGCAGCTCAAGCTGCAACCATTGCCTCTTGAATCAAGGCTACCAAACGCCAAGCATATGAGATTAAGAAGAAACCAGTTTCCTTCAAGATCACAGTGCCT
The DNA here is from genome assembly GCA_037306005.1 of Rhinophrynus dorsalis. Lineage (NCBI taxonomy): Eukaryota > Metazoa > Chordata > Amphibia > Anura > Rhinophrynidae > Rhinophrynus > Rhinophrynus dorsalis. The sequence goes on along the minus strand of CM074723.1, from coordinate 41,355,240 downwards.
TTCCTGAACAGCTGTGCAAAACTGCGACTTGTTCCTCCTTGCATACTTTCACCAAACTCTACCGTGTCAATGTCCTGGCCTCGGGTGAGGCCAGCTTTGGCCTGAAGGTCCTCCAGGCAGCCTATCTTCTAATTGCCTACTGCCAGTTATTGTTCAGTGTTTTTTTTTTATATAGCTCCATTGGCTTTTGTTTGGTGTGGTGTGCTGTGCTAGTTCTGTGTCTGTTGACACCTACTGTTATTCAGAGCCAGAATAGTCCTAGGAAACTCATACACATGGGAACGGTTTGATGGTCATTTCTCCTTGCCGCCCCCGGAATTTGGGATGCTTTGGTATATCCCCATGGTACCTGTGTTCCATACTGGACGTAAGAGAAAATAGGATTTTTGTGTTCTTACCTGTTAAATCATTTTCTCTTTTCTTCATATGGAAAACAGGTCTCCATTTTCTTGCATTGCTTCCTTGAGCAGAGGCGTTCCCTTCGGGTTTTAGTCCTGAGAGATTTTCTTTAATTCTTACCCGCTTAGTTCTTTATCTGTGGCTATTGTCACATGAATTCTGGGAAGCAGGCAGTGGGTTGAGCTGGAGGAAGAGGAGGGAGTTTCCACCACAAAAACCCTGTCTTTTGTAATGTGCCCTGCCCTCCAGGACTCAACCCAATGGTAACTGCGTTCCATATGGACTAAAGAGAAAAGTATTTAACAGTTAAGAGAACTAAAATCCTATTTTTTCACTCCTGTTAACTAGGGGTATGTGCAGGCCATACATGTTGGTAAAACTATGCATATTTGGTATTTTTTGTACTCTGAGACTTTGGGGCCTTTTAAAACTTTCACAACCAACATAAATGTTTTGGATATATTACGTGTGATTTCAGCAAAAATATTTAATTTAATTTTTCACTTATTGCAAAATTTGCTTCATGTGAGGCACCGTGTGATAGCTCGATTAGTTCTGAAAAGAGTGTCCATATGTAAGTAGAAAATTGCCTCGGCAAATCAGTATTAAACGGAGAGAAAAAAATGCCTTATATGTGTCAGGCCTACAGGGTCTAAGAAATGGCACAAGCCACCGGCACTCATTGGGTTAAACTCTTGAATGCTAGAGGGATGTGCAGGGCAATGATTTTCACACCTTTCTGGAGCTTAACCCTTTGAGTGCCAGAGAGATATCCAACACATTACCTCTCTGGCAATCAAAGGTTTAACCAGTTACTATAGATTTTCCAAATGTAAAGCTATTCTTACTGTCTGCACATCCCCCATGTTACAGCAGTGACATTCCTTCTGTGAGCAATTAAAGCAAGTGTTTAATCAGCTGTATCCTATTGTGTTTTACACTGAACCTCGTTCCCCCTCCTTCACCTGATTTCATCATACTTGGCTGGATCTGGTGGGACATACACATAAACGCTTATTGTGTTATTGTGCACCAGTGAAAATGCTGTTAGTTATTGTTTCCTTGTTTTTTACGACGATGAAGGAACGTCTCGCAACGCCCGTTGCTGACCTTTTGGTAGCTGCATTGGAACCATAGCGCAAGGTTATTGTTCCCCAAGGCATTTCACAATAATCCAAAACTTATTTTCCATCATCCTTCCTGGTTTTGCGGCTCTATTTTTATCCAAGAAAATTTCTTTAACCATTCAAGGCCCAGAGGGGTGCACAAATGCATTGCTCTCTCCTCTGGTCCGTAGACGGTTAACTGTTCTTTCAATTACCATTCCATCACAGTGGTCATCTTGACAATATCAGTTATTTTAATCCTAAAAAGTTTTATTTATTTTTTTCTTGTTGTGCATTATGTCATTTGACATGAAGTGTTATATTTGCAAAAAATAGATTGTTATATTGCTGTACCAGACCATTAGCCTTTTGAGATGTTTCCCAATGCATTGCTTTGGTAACCTGCAAGGGGTTAGTGGGGGAACTTTCCAGAGAGTGCAAACATATACTTGTAGCTATTTTCACATAAGAACTGACTGTGTATCTGTATAAAGGTTTTTACGCATTTTACTTCTCTGTGCCAAGTGCATTTTACAACATAATTTGTGGGTGTGGCTAAAATGTTGCCACAGTCAGTGTATAAAAATCACATGGTCATAAGGTAACATTTTGCCCCTAATTTGTCTGCGGTTATCTCCTTGGCATAGTCTCAATACTGTCATTCTCTGTATAAATATGTAGAAAATGTTACATTGCTGTAAAAAAGACCCACAGTGTCACAAAAACGCAATCAAGACTCTTTGAGTTCAGTATGCATGTGTTTAACCCCTTAACGACCGGGGAATCCGGGCCCGGACGCGACTGAATGACAACGGAGCATTTTTTTTTATTGCTCCGTTGCATTCCGGACTCCCCAAACAGCGCGCAGCTGCGGGGGGAGCCCGGAATTCGATGACGGTCATAGTACGTCATCGGTCGTTCAGTCAAATCGACCCTTGATGTACTATGACCGTCAAGGGTTGTTAAGGGGTTAAAGATCATGCAGATATTTTTTATACATATGATATAGCACAAACAGCACACAAGAACCCATTTTTATACCTCTCCCCCATAGTGACACTTTTGCAAGGAGCAGGGTTATTCAGCTCCTTTAGACACCTAAGCAGCTACATTTCAAGTAACTGTACAAACCCCCACCCAGCTGTCTCACAGACCAGATCAAGTCCAAGACAGCAATGGGCCCTTTTGAAGACCTCTCTTTCATTACAAGCCCCTCTTTTACTCAATGGGAATACCAATATAGAGCAGTTGTTTTGCTCTAGAATTACTCCAACTTTTCCTTTTTTTTCTTTGACCCTATATGTTTTGGTTCCTACATATGTTTCCTGACTTGTCCTGTTTTCAAGATAAGTACATTTTTTTTTTGGGGGGGGGGGTCATAGCATTGTGTTTGCTTCTTGATAAATTATGCAATTGCAGAGGTGTAACTAGAAGCCTCCGGGCCCTGGTTCAAGAAGTGCCATGGGCCCCTCCACCTCATTGGCCCCCCTCGACCACATTGACCCCCTCCACAATGCCCCTCAATCTTCACAATGCCCCCATCTCTTACAACCCTGGAGCTCCCACGTGGTCCTCTTAGTAATGCAGAGCGCTGGGAGATGATGTCATCTCCCAGCACTCTGCATTACTAGAGCACCGGAGGGAGATTGCAGGCACCAGCCCTCCACCAGGTGGAGGGGTCACAGGGGGCAGCCGGGCCCGATCGCAGGTGTGACCCCTATAGTTACTCCACTGTGCAATGCTTTAAGATACTCATGGATTTTTTTGTACTGAGGATTCTCGTGTGGATAACAAATACAGCAGTCTGCCACTACATTTCCATTGCTCATGTTCATTTACTCACACTCTCCTGTGAGAACGTGGCTGATGAAAATATAGAAGTAGGATCCTACATTTCTGTCATCCATGTGAGAAATCCTTAATGCAAAGTAATATCCCCCAACAGATACCCTTCAATTGAGGTGGCTGATGATCGGGACATACAAGAGTCAACCAAATATTTGCTGACACCCATGTGGATCGACAGTTCACTGGGGGCTACGATATACATCACAAGTAGCTTGTGTGAAGGAGATGCCTGTGGACCCTTTCAGCCACCATGAAATCTGCCTTGTTGCAACTTTGCTGTGTTTCTGCATGAAAGCAGTTTGCTGCTCTTTGGTGCATTTATACAAAGTGATAATCATCCGTGTGAAAGACACCACAGCCTGGCTGTATAGCTTTCACCACAGGCAATATCATTATTGCACCGTCATCACTTGGGTGTTGTCGTGTGAAGGGGCCTTTTTTATGAAGATGCACTGGGCTATTAAGACAAAACAGACAGTCAGAGTTATAGTTCAAGAGTAATTGAATGATAAAGTATCCCCCTCCCGCCCCTTTTACTGATATAACACTGCTCAGCTTAGAGCAGCAGGGAGATGCCCAGGGAGATTGCAGAGAGGGACAATCTACAATTAAGATAAGGGAAAAAGCTGAGAAACCTGTAATGGGGGGCAGGGTTTTCATTGTTCTCACATTAAGAATATTGACCCTTGATGTGAGCTGTCTGGTATATGGACTGGATTCCACATCTGAGGGGAGGAGGCTTACACTAGGTAAAAGGGGTGGGAGGATGATACTTTATCATTCAATTACTCTTGAACTACAACTCTGACAGTATTGAAATAACATACTCTATGGCTCAAATACTTTAAAGATTAATTAGAGCTGCTGTTTTTGTGAAGCATTACTATTCCTTTAAAAGGTTAGTAATGTCTTACATTAACTAACCCTAATATTGAAGGTATTAAAAGGATAATATTAATGGGCCAAGTCATATCTTTCAAACCTTTATGGTTTGAGAGATATAAGCGATGAAAGTTCCCCCTCCTGCTGACGAGCTGTAAAGCTGTCATCAGTGGATCTGTGTCGTCCGACTCGGCGGCTCTTCAGCAGAGCTGAATGAGCGCTACTGAAAAAACAGATACTTCACTGGAACACTTTGCAGACCATTCCACTGAAGTATTTGTTCTTCGATAGTGCTCATTCAGCTCTGCTGAAGAGCCGCCGGCTGGTGTGGGACCGGGATCTCCTGACGTCAGCTACATGCTGACGTCTGGAAAAGGGGAGGGAGGGAGGGAGGGGGAGACTTTCAGCGCTTATATCTCTCAAACCTTAAAGGTTTGAGAGATACGACTTGGCACATTAATATTATCTTTTTAATACCTTCAATATTAGGGTTAGTAAATGTTACACATTACTAACCCTTTAAAGGGGAACAGTTTTCTTCTTATAAGGAAATCTTGATCTGTTTAACAGCAGGACTTAACTAGGCATGTACCCTTCAGTTAGCAGTAAGGTATATTTACTTTTTTGTATTTGATTTTTGCTGTAGTTGGGATGATGCATTTTATTATGTATGTTAACATGATTCTGTGGGGCTGTGGGTGGGGCTTGTTCTCTATGGTGAAAGTAAACTCATTGTAACACAAGTCTAGTTAAATTTAACCCTTTGATTGCCAGAGGGGTAGGCAATGGATTGCGTAGCACTCTGGCACTCAAAAGGTTAATTTGTAGGGTAGAAGTTTGCAGATGGGTGTCCCTGTGATGGTTTGTTTTCTGCTCAGTTAGCATTTGTTTACCATTTTGCCCAACCCCTGTCTTTACACTCATGTAATTCCCAGGCTCAAGTAGCATTTCAATACCAGGGGTGGCTTAGAGAAATGGGGTATCAGATGTGTTTAGCAGAGTAAGGGTGGGAAATGTGTTTCTCTTTGGCTGGAATTGCTAAGGGGAGAGGGCCTGCTGGAAAGGAAAAGGCCTAACAACTCCTAGAATGCTGTATACTACACTGCTGGCTGAGTCTCCCCACAATAATGTACTGCCCAAATCTGCATATGTCAGTCTCTGAGTAGGGTCAAGCAAGGTAAAGGACTCAGGTTAACCAGTTCACAGTTCCTCTGAGTTCGAGACTGGATCAACAGGTACTAGGAGGCTCGGGAAGGTTCAAGACCGTAGTCAGACTGCAGGACAGAGTTCCCTTTAATCGAAGGCCTCGAGGTTAAGATAAGGTTCGAGGCAGGTTCGAGATCTTGGGGTATCAATAATGTTCGAGACAGGTTCGAGGTCTTGGGGTATCGATAAGGTTCGAGACAGGTTCGAGGTCTTGGGGTATCGATAAGGTTCGAGGTTTATGGACTACGAATCCTCTATTCTCTGCTGAATCGAGTTTGGACTCGAGGCCCAGGAAACTGGAAGCAGGTAAGGGGAATACGAGTTCCTACACCCTCGACTGGCCGGAGCAGTCACCGGAGCGGCCGGTGATGGCAACCCAAACCAGTCGGAGCCCCAGAGGTGAAGGAACGGTAGACTGGAACCAAACCTTGAGAGCAGCTGGAGGGACTCTCGTTGCGAGGCAGAAAGTTCCGAATGGAAAGCGTAGTCCGAGAATACTGGGTCTGGCCGGAATCGAATCAGTAACCAAAGGAGCAGACAGAGACGTGGTCAGGCAAAGCTGGGGTCAAGATCCACGGGCAGAAGACAAGACTAGGTCGGTATTCAAGCAGGGTTCGGTACACGGAATCAGCAAACACAGGAACTCAACGACAAAGGTTTCTCTCAGACTTTTGGCGCTAAAATCGAGCAAGAGTTGATGGAAGATCCAGGTACATAAAGCCTCCAGCCGCCAATAGGATTATAGGTAGGAGGAGCAGTCAGGAGCAGCATGACAGCATACTAACAGTCTGAGATCTGCCTGAATTACTATGTATATTTTCTTATGTTTCGCCAATGTGTATTCCTTAATTTAGAACCCCTTTTGGATTTTTCCATGGGTGTATATGTTTTATATTAATATATTAAATGTGTATATAAAATTGTAGCAGAACCTTTTGTAGAGCTGCTAAATGTTCCTTGACCCAGTTTAGAAGGTACCTCTAGGGGTCTTAGGGTTATAGGTGCCTCTCAGAGGTGTTGAATTGTTAGAGATACTCCTCTACCATGTTTCTCCCTGTCACACACATACACTCTGTCCCTCTCTTCTCTGCCCTTCCTCTACACCCTCATTCACAAACCCAAGGCACAGACATATTTTTATGGGAACACTTTAATATCTTCCCTGCTAAAGAAAAAAAAGGCAAAATCTTTAACTGAGAATTGAAGCTGGAGGGGTCCACCACATGCTGATCTAGCGTCCCTGTTCATTAGCGTCCCTTTGTGACATGTCACGTTGACCCCATCAGGGTTTTGATAAGACAATAGAAAAAAGGGAGAAACTGAATTTTTTTCCTCTGAAAGAGCCACAGCCTCGATCAGATTGGTAATGGGGTTGTAGTTTTCCCACCATTGTTAAATCACTTCTCATTTTCTCAATCTTTGTTGTTTTACACTGTTTGCCTGGGCCACATGGCAACTCCAAGAACTTACCCCTTCTGTATCAGTACCCCTCACTTCCTACAGACTGTAAGCAGTAGTGAGCAAGGCCCGCTCATCCTTCTGTTTCTAACAGGGTGACCACAGTTCCAATCTGCCATTCCGGGACATGTGGTCACCCTAGTGAGTTCCGTGGCTGAGGCTACATCCGGCCCTGACCATCTTTCTGAGGCTGACACAGAGTAAGATTTCCCCAGTGGAAACTCTTACACTGTGTCAGCCTCAAAAAGATGGTCAGCACCGGTGGGAGCCTTAGCCGCGAGACTGACTCACAACGCCAGCATACTTGCGCCATCCCAGCTGTCTTGCATATAGCAAATACATTTCATTGGCTGGCTGGACTGGTGCGTGCTTCGCTATGTAGGTAGGCTGTAGGTGCCAGCTTTGTTGCTCCATTCCGGGACTCTTTGTTGTCCTGGTGGGGGGTGACCCAGGACACGGGACACAGACCTACAACAAGGGAGAGTCCCGGGCATTCCAGGACGTGTGGTCACCCTAGTTTCTAATGCCTTTTACTGTTGACTGTAAGTATCCTTGTATCCATTGTACCCTCTTGTACATTGTTCTGTGTTTTGTTAAAGTATTGTACCTCACTGCAGATTCTGTTGTGCTTGATAAACAAACATGTTTAAACTAAATACAGACCTAACATGATGCACTCATCAAATGCAGGCAGCTGCAGTTCCTTGTAAAAAATAAACACATAAATGGAAATGCCAGACCACTGTTTAACCGTTTGAGTGTACAAAGCATTGCTCCGCAATACGATGCACAACCATCTGGCACTCAAAAGGTTAAAGGGCACCTAGCGTAAAATAATTTAAAGTTGATCTGGATAAGTGTGATTGATTTGGACTGAATAGAGCAGGTGGATATTGGGAACCCATTGTCAAGGAAAAAAGTGTTGTAGTCAGAACATTACAGTAAACCCCTATGTGTAATTATCTTGAGTCATGTATGAGGTGACTTTTTAGTATAGTGTCCCTTATGCCTTTGGGGAAGTCATGAATAAGTTGCATTCCTCTTGTGTTGCTATTACTATTACATATTATTTCAACATCAGTTCTTAGACTAATAGAATTCCCCTAGAACAGGGCTGGCCACGTTCAGTCCTCAAGGGCCACCAACAGGTCAGGATTTAGCCCCTAAATCCCTGATTTTAAGCACAGGTGAGTCAGTCACAATGAATGATCTACTGATAAACTAACAAGTAATGTCCCATAAACATTTTTTTGAGTTTTGTAGAGAAAAAATAAGCTAAATGCTACAAATCCTAACTCTCAAACAGTTAAAGTTCCCCTTCTCCTGATGCTGTAAAGCAGACAGAAGGAGATCTATGTCGGCCGACATGAGGAGGCTCTTCACCAGAGCCGCAATATCACGATTTAAAAATAATTACTTCTTTGAAACGGTCTAAAAAGTGAGCTTGCAAACCAGGTACAATTTGTAGACTGTTTCAAAGAAGTAATTCTTTCTAAATTGTGCTATTGTGGCTCTCCTGAAGAGCCGCTTGTCGGTCCTGGGACCAGGAACTGCTGCTGTCAGCTTACAGCTGATGTCAGGAGGAGGGAGAGGGGAACTTAAATGGATGATATATCTCAAACTATAGCGGTTTGAGAGATGAGATTTGTGGCATTTAGCTTATTTTTTTAATCTCTACAAAACGCTAAACATTTTGTATGGGACATTACTGTCCCTTCAATCAGGGAAATCCTTACATCTTGGCCTGTAGATGGCCCTTGGACAGCCCTGCCTTAGAATAACTGAACTTTTCATTATTAACCTAGACTCCTGGAGTGTTAAAGCAAAGAGTTGGGAGACCTCTCTGGCATCTTAGGGGTTAAAAAGGTGTTATAAAGCTGAGGTATGACTAAATACATTCTCCTAAGGCAAATTAAACGATGTGTCTTGTGTATGTGCAAGGAAACATGTATGTACGTGAATGAGTATGTCTACTTGCGTTTTATACGTTTATACTGGTAGCAATAAAATGTAAGCTGCCCATTTGGTGTGATTATGGGGTTTATGTATAGACGTAAAGTGAATCAATTATTAGCCGAACCAAACTCCCCACATTCTCATTTCTTTAATCAAAGATTTTTAACCCTTTGAGTGCCAAATGGGTATTCAGTGAATTGCAAAGCAATTCCTTGAGTACCTGTTTGTGAATGCTTGAGAGGTCTGACCTTTCTAGCATTCAAGGGGTTAAAATCCTCATTTATGTCGGTGTGATTGGGGACTTTTTTGTTCCCTATGGTGCAGTTGGTTTGCTCCAGAATTGCACCATTTTCTTTATATTGAACTCCCTTTCTTCCACTGCAATGCAAGACATGTTATACACATCTTTTTTTTTTTTTTTTTTTATAGGTTTGCAGTTATAATTAGAAGGTGATGGGCAAATGACGTATTACGTTGGTCTTAATATTATCATAGAATGCAACTTTTTTATGCATCTGTATACTTAATGTCAACCACTGATGATGTAATAATATGTACATGGCACAGGGATGTACTGTGATGTAATAATATGTACATGGCACAGGGATGTACTGTGATGTAATAATATGTACATGGCACAGGGATATACTGTGATATAATAATATGTACATGGCACAGGGATGTACTGTGATGTAATAATATGTACATGGCACAGGCATATACTGTGATATAATAATATGTACATGGCACAGGGATGTACTGTGATATAATAATATGTACATGGCACAGGGATGTACTGTGATGTAATAATATGTACATGGCACAGGGATATACTGTGATATAATAATATGTACATGGCACAGGGATGTACTGTGATGTAATAATATGTACATGGCACAGGCATATACTGTGATATAATAATATGTACATGGCACAGGGATGTACTGTGATGTAATAATATATACATGGCACAGGGGTGTACTGATGATGTAATAATATGTACATGGCACAGGGATGTACTGATGATGTAATAATATGTACATGGCACAGGAACATACTGTGATGTAATAATATATACATGGCACAGGGGTGTACTGATGATGTAATAATATTTACATGGCACAGGGATGTACTGTGATGTAATAATATGTACATGGCACAGGGATATACTGTGATGTAATAATATGTACATGGCACAGGGATGTACTGTGATGTAATAATATGTACATGGCACAGGGATATACTGTGATGTAATAATATGTACATGGCACAGGGATATACTGTGATGTAATAATATGTACATGGCACAGGGATGTACTGTGATGTAATAATATGTACATGGCACAGGGATATGCTGTGAGGTAATAATATGTACATGGCACAGGGGTGTACTGTGATGTAATAATATGTACATGGGACAGGGATATACTGTGATGTAATAATATGTACATGGCACAGGGATATACTGTGATGTAATAATATGTACATGGGACAGGGATATACTGTGATGTAATAATATGTACATGGCACAGGGATATACTGTGATGTAATAATATGTACATGGCACAGGGATATACTGTGATGTAATAATATGTACATGGCACAGGGATATACTGTGATGTAATAATATGTACATGGCACAGGGATATACTGTGATGTAATAATATGTACATGGCACAGGGATATACTGTGATGTAATAATATGTACATGGGACAGGGATATACTGTGATGTAATAATATGTACATGGCACAGGCATATACTGTGATGTAATAATATGTACATGGCACAGGGATGTGGGCACAGGGATGTACTGTGATGTAATAATATGTACATGGCACAGGGGTGTACGGTGTTGGAATGATATGTATGTGGCACAGGGATGTACTGTTCATGTACGAAGACTGTTATCATAGTGAGGTCTTCAATTAATTGGAAACCTCTTTAGCATTCAAGAGATGAAATGATCCTTTTAACCCTTTGAGTGCCAGAGGGGTATGCAACACATTCCATTGCGTACACCACTTGTACTCAAAGTGTTAACTCAAAAGGAATTTGGGGAATTTCCATTCACTCTGTATAGTACACATGCATCAATGCGTCACCCCCTGCACCATACACATTTTCCAGGCATAGTACAGTAGCTTATTGTACCCTTGTATAGTTTAGCACCCAAAAGTTAATAAACTGTGCTTGGTCTGATTCAGAGGTAAGCAACATAAGGACCTCCCATCATGGTGGAAGTTGTAGTCCAGCAGCAGCTAGCGAGCCTCATCTTGGCCACCCCTGGTCTGAAGTTAAAACTTTAAATTATCAAATGTATTTTTCTACTGTTTTCTGCCCACTTGCTTAGCAGAAATATAGACCGAGGGCCATATGTTCATAAGAAAAGTGGAGGAACTTTGTAACATAGTAACACAGTAACATAGCTTATGAGTACATCAAGTCCATCCCATGCCAGATCACCCCTGTTGATTCAGAGGAAGGCAGAAAAAAAAGCATTGAAGCCATGTCCAGTTTAGCCCCAAGTGGGTAAAAAAATCCTTCCTGACTCCAAATAGCAGTCAGTTCCCTGGATCAACATGCTATCTGCACTGAATCCATCTGTCATAATTCTCAATATTGTTCTATGATAGATAGGCATCCTTTGCGTTTTTTAAAGCAGTTGCAATATCTGCAAGCACAACATCCCGAAGCAAAGAATTCCATAGCTTTACTGCTCTTACTGCAAAAAATCCCTGCATTTGTTTTAGTCGAAAATGCCTTTCCTCTAGTCTTAAAGGGTTAGTAATGTCTAACATTAACTAACCCTAATATTGAAGGTATTAAAAATATAATATTAATATGCCAAGTCGTATCTCTCAAACCTTTATGGTTTGAGAGATATAAGCGCTGAAACTTCCCCCTCCTGCTGACGAGCTGTAAAGCTGTCAGCCATTGATCTGTGTCAGCCGACTCGGCGGCTCTTCAGCAGAGCTGAATGAGCGCTATCGAAAAAACCGATACTTCATTGTAACGGTCTACAAAGTGTGTTTGGTTAGCAAGAACACTTTGCAGACCATTCCACTGAAGTATTTGTTCTTCGATAGCGCTCATTCAGCTCTGCTGAAGAGCCGCCAGCTGGTGTGGGACCGGGCTACATGCTGACGTCTGGGAAAGGGGAGGGAGGGGGAGACTTTCAGTGCTTATATCTCTCAAACTGTAAAGGTTTGAGAGATACGACTTGGCACATTAATATTATCTTTTTAATACCTTCAATATTAGGGTTAGGAAATGTTAGACATTACTAACCCTTTAATGGATGACCTTTCTTAGCTCAGCTCATTGCAGAAATAATTCACTGGCGAGTTCTTTGTATTGACCTTGAATACATTTGTAAATGGTAATCATATCGCCCCTTACGCTTCTCCATTTATGCTATAGTGGAGAACTAAACATTTCCATTGATTTAAATAAGGATTTTAACCCCTTTGAATGCTAGAGCTGTCTCCAACACATTTCGAAGTGGAGAGGTGGAGTGGTGTAATTGGTTTGCCCCAGAACTGCACTTTTCTTTTCAACATACGGCTCTAAGTACTTTTTGTAACTGTAATTTTTTACTCCATTTATCTTTTGAACATAAGGCCTTAAACCAAAGCTATTGCCAAAGGATTCCTATACTTCCTGATCACTACATAGGACCGTATATGTTAACTCTTTGAGTACCATGGTTACAATGTCTCAGATACCTCTCTGGCACTCATAGGGTTAAGCCTTTGAGTGTCAGAGGGGTACACATTGCGTACCTCTCTTGCACTCAAAGGGTTAAGGCAAAGTGGAGCAATAAAGGAAGATTTCCTTGTAAGCGCATGGAATGTGAGTTCTGGAAATCCTTTATGCTTATGCAGAGCCAGAGTTTTTAAAGAAAGACCCCATAATCCTTCCCATGCATCCAGAAATAATTGTTGGCTCAGTCTGTCAATGTTCTGAGTGACCCGAGCGTTCACCCGCTGGAGTCTGACGATAACACATGAAAAGGTCCCTTCACATGATCACCATCAAATAGGAAACAAATGCTTCCTGCTTCCCTGCCAGTGCTGCTCCGAGAAAGCCTGACAAATGTGACCTTTTTTTACTGCCTTGTTCAGGATTTCTTGGTATCTCTAGAAATTAAGGGCCATATGTAAAAGAAAAGAGAACCAATTCTGATACAGTTCAGCTGCACCATCTGCAACAAAAATACCTAGTGATTTAAATTGGGCTTTTTTAATTTACATGAAAGGTAGATTTATACATACAGATCTGGTACTTTGCCACCATTAAACTACCTGGTTGACTGCTTTGCTATACTCTTTAATAATCAGACCACCTAGAAATGGCAGGAGAAAAATCAAACCATGCTGACACCATAAAATATAAAAAAAAATAGTGCATAAGTGTAATATTTTTATTACGTTCAACAAGGAATAATAAAGTTCTCCACACATTCACAAAGTCACAAAAGAAATATCTGCAAAACATACAATTATTTACTCCAATTGTACCTATGTACAGCTCTGTGTGTAAATTTGTATTGCTATATAACAAGATTATATCATAACTCCCATTTACTAAGGCCAGAAAATTCTAATGGCCACTGCAGGGCTGGAAATTTCCACTTGTCTGTGACTAGTGTAAAATCCAGTAGAGATTAGTAAAACAAATGATATTCTTTTCTACGTTTAGTAGGGTGAACAAACATTTCTCCTCCTGACTAGAAACCTTTTCTCTCTGTGGTTAACTGATATTTTTGCTGGGGAAACAGAAGTGAGGAGAAAGAAGGGCTATCTGCTGGGGAGAGAGAAAGATTGCTGCTGAGAAAAGAAAATGGTTATTGGCTTGATAAAGAGAATAATTAGCTTCCAGAGAGCATTAGAAGCTAGCTGCTGGGTGTCATGGGATGCTGGTCAGGAAGGGGTGCTGACCACAGCATCAAAGGTATATAAATAAAGTGCAACCCAGAGAGCAAGAAAACCAGCACACACAACAATTAAAGGGAACACAAATGTATTAAATATATATTCATACAAGGAACATACAATAGTAATGCACAAGAAAACATTCAATGAAACAGAAAAGAGCAGGGCCTCTGGGCTCGGGGAAACTGGGCCTCCAGGCACGGGGATAACTCTAGCTCAGAATCACAGGAGGGAGGCATTGGAATGCAAGGGGTTCAGCCAGCTCAGGAACAGGAGGGCAGCTGGCTCAGGAACACAGGGGTACATCCAGCTCAGGAACTCAGGGGTACATCCAGCTAAGGAACACAGGGGTACATCCAGCTCAGGAACACAGGGGTACATCCAGCTCAGGAACACAGGGGTACATCCAGCCCAGGAACACAGGGGTACATCCAGCTCAGGAACACAGGGGTACATCCAGCCCAGGAACACATTGGTACAGCCAGATCAGGAACACAGGGGTACAACCAGATCAGGAACACAGGGGTACAGCCAGATCAGGAACACAGGGGTACATCCAGCTCAGGAACACAGGGGTATAGCCGGCTCAGGAACTCAGGGTTACAGCCGGCTTATGGAACTCAGGGGTGCAGTTGGCTCATGGAACTCAGGGTGGCCCAAAAGAAACAATAAGGAATGAACTGAAACTCATCTGACTGATCAGTATAAACTGTATAATCTGGCCCAGAGGAAGGGGAGAGACCAGGGGCGTACCTAGAGTATTTGGCACCCGGAGCGGATCCTAGATTTGGCACCCTCCCCCCCCCCCAACTTTAAAATGTACAAAAACACTGCAGATATACATTTTATTTGTAACACACCAAGTACAGAGACTCTGCCAGAGCAATACTGGGACAGTTAGAGAGATTTGCAGGGTAAAGAACTGGAGGGGGAATAGGAAAGATACCTGCCATGGTATTAACCATTTGAGTGATGGCAGACAGGACACTGGGCAGTGACAGGGGTCTACAGATGATTTTCGCTTTTACGGAGTACCATTTCAACCAAAGTGAACATTGTACTGCCTGCCGGGGCAGAGAAGGGGAGAGAGAGCCGGGGCAGCGCTCAGCAAGACAGTCTCTCTCTCTCCCCTTCTCTGTGTAGAGCGAAACTTATCTGTAGAGCTCCAGCAGAGAGAGGGTATCCGCTTCATAAAACATAGAGATTCAGCCTCAGGCCCGCGTCACCAGAGCCAGCCCGGGGGAGCAAACAAGGAGAGGGCCAAAGCGCGCCGACACCCCCGAATCAAAATGAGATATACTACAAGTAATCAGTCTCTTGGTGTGGAACCCTATCAAGCATCCACGGGGTTAAAAATATCAGAGCAATCCTCTGTCTGAATTTAATTCTTATTCTTTACTGTAATAGATTATACTCTCCCCCAACATGAGCCCACTTCCCAAACCCACCACCAGAGGTCCTGTCCTTACTACACAACTCCATTTTTATCATGGCGACATAGTAAATGTGTCAAGTGAACCTCGGTGGCAGTGAAGCACTTGAAAAACAAACCTACACAAAATAAGAGCCAAGTACCTGGAAAAAAAAAATAGAGTCAAAGCGACAAGCAAGTGCGGTGTGCCGGTGGCTCAGACTGACTCTGAGGTAGCAGGCCACAGCCTCTCGCTCCTCTTGCTTGCAATGCGTCCACCAACTGCTCGCTCGCAATAGCGCGCTCTGCCTCCACAGCCTGCCGGCGGCGTCACTGCTCAATGTTCCCCATCCCCCGTGGCCAGGTCTTCTCCTCCTCCAATCATCACACGCACACAAGGCAGCACTTCCATCTTCTTTCCAGGCAGCAGCTGGTACTGCTGCTGCTTTGGAAGTTAAGGGCAAAATCGTGCCATAGTCTGGCACCCGGCAGCAACCCCCAATGAGTGGCACCTGGGGCGGACCGCTCCCCCCCTTAGTACGCCACTGGGAGAGACTGAACTAAATAGGGAGGAGGTGATTGCAAGGTGGGGTCAGCTGGAAACAGAATCAGGTCTCTTTAGTCTGAGTGCAGAAGCCTATAACGGCACCACAGACAGGTAGTGGCATTGTGAGGTACTGCACCAGGCTGAGGAGAGGACAGAATCGTGACACTGGGAAAGGAGAAGAGCCAGCTGTTGGGACAGAGCGAAAAAGCTACCTGAAGAGAAGAACTTGCTGCTGGGGTGAGAAGATCTAACTGCAAGGGACAGGGAGAAGAGCTAGCTGCTGGAGAGAAAGAATATGAAATTGGGTAGAAGAAATAGAAAGCTGCTGGGGAGAGGGAAGATCTCTAGATGTTTGTGAGAAGTCTTAGCTGCTGGGGAGAGGCATGAGCTAGCTTCTGGAGAGAGGATTGAGCTGCAGAGTAGAGAGAAGATCCACCTGCTGGAATGAGAGAAGAGTTAACTGCTTGTGTGAGAAAAGATCTAGCTGCTGGGGTCATAGAAGAATGAACTGCTGCTTGGGAAAGAAGAACTAAATGCAGTGGAGGGAGAAGAGCTAGTTGCTTATCGGAGAAGAGCTAACATATGGAGAGTGAGAGAAAATCTGGCTGCTGAGGAGAGAGAAGAACTTGCTGCTGGGCAAAGAGAAGATCTACTGTAGCTGCTGGCAGAGATAGAAGAGCTGTTTGCTGCAAGAGAGAGCAGTATCTACTAAAAAGGAAGCCATTTGATTCTGGTGGAGAGTGCTGCTGGGTTGAAGGTGATAAATACTTGAAAATGAAAGTCTCTGGCATGATGGACAGTTTGGTTCTAATGGGATATGAATGTGGTTCAGATGCATCAGGAAATTGGGAACCTCTCATCTTTGGCTTAAATTGGACCAGTCACCTTAGGGTGAATTTAAGATTTAAAATAACCTATATGTTGTACTAGCCATATAAAATAAGACTAGTTTTTGAGAAACTAACTTTATTTGTTGGTGGCACAGTTTGATGCTTTATGCTAATTAGTCTCTGTGCAGGGCTGTATTACCACACATTGTGTTATGAATCAATCTAGGCAGAACCCACACACTGGGTGACTATCTAATAACACAGCAAACCGTACGATCAGTCTCAAACAAAACTAATATTGTCATAATCGTCAGGTCTCTAGCTCGTTGCTTCTCAAGGATAAAAGGGTTAAAAGCTTCACTTATCGCTATATAGACACATAGGATTTGACGGCAGATAAGAACCATTCGGCCCATCTAATCTGCCCATTTTTCCTACTGTAAAAACCTCAAACCTTATTTGGTCCTTGGTCTTGTCGTATGTTCAAGACAGCCTTATGCCTGTCCCATGCGTACTTACGTTCCGTCACTGTATTAACCTCTACCGCTTCTGCTGGTAAGCTATTCCACTTATCTACCACCTTTGCTATGAAGTAAAACTTTCTTACATTACATCTAAACCTGTGTTGCTCTAGTTTTAGACTATGGCCTCTTGTCCTAACACTTTTACTCCTTTGAAATGTACTTCCCTCTTGCACTTTGTTGAACCTATTCATGTATTTGAATGTTTCTATCATATCACCTCTCTCTTCTCTCCTCCAAGCTATACATGTTCAGATCCTTTAGTCTATCCTGATGTTTCTTATCTTGTAAACCAGTCACCATTTTAATAGCCCTTCTCTGAATTTTCTCTAGAGTATCTATATCCTTCTGGAGATGAGGTCCCCAGTACTGTACACAATACTCTAGGTGAGGTCTAACCAGAGATCTGTAGAGTGGCATGACCACTTCCCTTTTTTCTGCTACTAATGCCCCTAGGTGTGCAACCCAGCACCCTGTATGAATTCTCCACTGCTTTGTTACATTGCCTGCTTTCTTTTAAGTCCTTAGAAATTAGCTATGGATGTTGAATTCAATTATAATCCATACTACAGTCTGAGAATTAAATTTACATTTCAAATGGATACTTGTGTGACATTTATTGCTTGTCATTTTTTATTATAATAAATTCAACATATTTAAGCAGTTTGCTTTAGTACCCAAGAGACCCAGTTTCCTGGTACATTCTCCATAGTCTACCAGTCCGTGCTTTTTTTACTGGAAGCCAGTTCTGAAGGACTTGTCACGAACTGAGTTCTGCCAGCACCATTCCCGGTTCCAGTCTGTGTAAGCACTGGGACTTTGCTTTGTTTATTTATTGAGCTGGCTTTCTTTTCTGTCCCCTGTCAGATAAGGGCAAAATGATTCAACTTCATGGACATGATATCCTGCTTTTGGCCCGTGGTACATAATCGTAGGATCTGAATTGTTTATCACTGGTATGAGTTAAGGTACAGCCCTCGTTACAGATGAAACCGTTTTTCAAAGAGAAATCTTTTCAAAAGAAAGATGGTTCTAGAGTTTATTTCCTGTTATCTCTTAAAGGAGTACTACATTTTATTATAAATCGTAGGCAATCATTGGCATTTCAGCTGTCAGGGTCTACAGCTGCCATTGAGATGATGGGAGTTGCAGTCCCCGACAGTGGAGTGCCAAATGTTTCCTACCCCTGTTGGATGTCTTTTTCTGCTTCGTACAGCAGTGGTACTGTTATTGATCGGAGCTGCTTCATTCAAGCCTTTATGCACTTCAGACTGTTTTATTAATCTGTTACGAATAGCACCACCTCATGTCCAGACAGTTACATTATTGCATGTTATGGGAAATGGAGTCACTGACTGCACTCAAAGGATTACTATTAAAGAAGTTTGAGTGGGGGTGTTAGTGTCACATTATCACAGTGCTAACCAACCAAAGGCCCTCCAGAGGGGAGATGCACTTAGGGGCAGTGCTATGATGGCGTATGTCTGGGGATGAGTGGTGATAGCTTCACTATGGAGAATAGGACACAACTCACCATATGAGATAAGAATAAGAATTTGCTATGGGGTGGGGTGGGGGGGAATTTAATCATTTGCATGTAGGGTTGTCATAATGTTTGCAGTGTGTTTGGGAGGGGGAGTTGGGCCTGGACAGACTGTGCTTAGACTTCGGCACCACAAATGCCACCATCATTTCCTAACTCTTTCAGTACCATAGTGATTTCACATCCATGTGGCACTGAAAGGGTTCTTACATTAAAAGCCATTGTCACCACTGATTTGCTGTGTGTAATAGTAGGGAAAAGGATACACAACCATAGTTAAAAAAAAATGAAAAAAGTAACAGAATGAGTCAGAATTATGAATCACAGACAATATGTACACACATTTTTATGGAATAAGCTGTGACAATTTGAATACATGGACTGGTAATGAAAGTCCATTGTGTCCCTAGATAAGTAGATGTATAAGACAAGATGTGAAAATTTGGGTAAATGGACTGTAAGGAAAGTCCAGTGTGTCCTTAGATAAGGTAGTGGCCTCTTACTAGAGGAAGCAACATCAAATGACACTCCGAATCAGTCACAATGTCATGTAGACATCTTGACATCTAGTAATGGATGTCCCCTTACTCGATGGCAATGGTGAACAGGAGACTTTGAAAGCAGGTTGAATATCTTTGCTACAGTGCAACCTAGGATCACCACTGCTACTGCTTCAGTGCTTGTTGTATGTCTTTCCAGGATAAGGTTTTGACCATTAAAAACCAGAGTGTATCCACCGCTCAAAAATCTTCATCAAAATGTTTTTAATTGACTCTGGTGTCTGACAGAGAAGGCAGATGTGGTCAAGAATTTAACCTAGTGGGACCTCTGACACACCCTGAAGCAAGAGCAGATGTGATCCCAGTTGGTGAGGTAGAAAGGACCATCTGACCTACTTTCAAAGACAGAAGTTCACCGTTGCTGTGAAGTAAGGGGACGTCCATTACTAGATGTCTGGACGTCTGCTTTACATTGCATGATTCTGAGTGTCGTCTTAGTAAGCGTCCACTGCCTTTTCTAATGACACATTGGACTTTTGTTACCAGTTCATTTATCCAAATAGTTACATTTTACTCCACACAAATTTGGTTACAGATTTATGTTACATTGTCCATAATTTATTATTGTGATTTTAGTCTTAGTTTTGTTTTTTTTTTTACCTGTGGTTACATATTTTACATGTATAGCCTTCCCCCCCCCCCCCCCATTATTGCATAACACAAATCAATGGTGGCAGTGGCTTTTAACCCTTTGAGTACCAGAGGGGTACACACCTCATTGTGAAGCAATGCGTTGCGTACCCCTCTGGCCCTCAAAGGCTTAATGTTGGAATCCTTTTAGTGCCACAGGGGTGTGTAATGCACATTCCTATGGCACTGAAAGGGTTAAGGGATGGCAGTTGCTGTGTCTACTTACCTGTAGAGATGACTGCCATCTCCAACAACATATGCAGCAATCGCAGCTTAATGCATGAAGTAAAGCTCCGTATTAAAGCAGAACTTTCATCAGATGAACATAGAGCCTTAAATCATAATTACAATAGCGACATGCATAGACACAGCTGTCTTTTCAAGAATAATTGCTGCATTAAAGAAAAATAGAACCTTTTCGGCATACAGGCAGCGGGAAACAGCGCAGACATATCGCAGAGCTGGCATCTCTGAGTCTCTGCTGTCCATCCCCTTCAAATCCACGATTGGTGAGTTGGAAGCCTTTGTGCCTTAAGGCACCGGAAGGGACTGACAGAGCAGAGAGCACCTACTGCAAGATTTAAGGCTCAATATTCTGATGATAAAACTTCCACTGTAATATGTAAGCACACAAACAGGAATGTGAAAGTGGCTCATTAAGCTGCAGGTCAGTGTGCAGATGAGCCATTGTCGAACTAGTCGCTGCAAAATCGTAAACCTGGGGAAGGCATGGTGGATTCATGGTGATGACGGTGTATTTGCTGCAGATTCATAGGGATGTAATGCTGAAGGCATCTTCGTGCATATGACAGAATGTAATCGAAGCAAATATGCCATCATTTCACCAACCTGACCCTTTATCAACCTTTAATGCATTTCCCCCGCCCCTAGCTGTTATTATCATTATTTATTTATATAGCGCCAAATTATTCCGCATAGCTGTACAATAGGGAATAGACATACAGAGGTATTTTTTTTTTTAATGAATGTTTTTATTGATAAGAAAGAAGGAATCACAGTTACAGCATGTTTCAGTAATTACATCAATAAGTCACAGAGTATACATTGAAGCAATGACACATCATAGTCATGACAAAAGAAGATCCGACTTTCCTATTTGTTTTAGTAGAATAAATCTTCCTAACTAAAGCAAATGAGAACAAAACAATAAAACCTACCAAACTATCCCCACCCCCAGATTGAGCTCCCCTCCCCCCAGTTAAGAGAATCAACTCCCAGGTACTTCAGGACTCTCTTTCCCTTTAATGCTC
Source organism: Rhinophrynus dorsalis (assembly GCA_037306005.1). NCBI lineage: Eukaryota > Metazoa > Chordata > Amphibia > Anura > Rhinophrynidae > Rhinophrynus > Rhinophrynus dorsalis. Next base: position 41,334,136 of record CM074723.1, on the reverse strand, counting down.
AGCATAAATAGATCAGGCGTTTGAGAGCCATGGTTCCCAAATTTTAGCAAATTGGTGAGGTGAGCCCCTATGAATGTGCACTAGGTGATAGTGAGGTATATTTTGGGTGACTAGTTGACTATAGCGCACAGAGACGGAGACTGGGTCACAGTATAGCAGTGCTGCCGTAGCAGTGCGAGTATGGAGGCAACAAGAGGACTGTCAGACAGACAGTAAGCAGGCATAGGAGGGGAGCCCTCCAGACAGGACACAGACTGGGGCTGTCAGCAATACAGGGGTCAGTACACAGAGCAGGAACATTAGCCAAGCCGGGTCGGTACACGGTACAGGAACGTCAGCCAAGCCGGGTCGGTACACAGAGCAGGAACGAAACAGGCAGAGTAGTCAGTCCGGGTCATACAAAGGATTCACACTGGAAGTCAGGAACAAGCGCTAGCGACTGGAACACCACGAAAGGGCGCCCATTAAATGACAGGGCTGAGTATTTAAGGGCTAGAACTGGGAGGAGATAAGACCCAGCAGCCAATAAAAGATAGGCAGGAAGTAAACCGGACTTAGCAATGTCGCCAGAGGAATCACGGCACTGTGATAAAGGGCTATGCCTCCATTCTGTGCCGATTGTTTAAGAGAAACCAATCTGATCCTCGCCCTACCCCCAGCCCATAGAAATGAAGTCATAATTTGGTCAATTTGTCTGAAATATTTCATAGGGATAAGGGCAGGGGTACCTTGAAATACGTATAGAAACTTAGGCAATAAGACCATTTTAATCAAGTTGGCTCTGCCCAGAACATTTAATGGTAGTTTCAACCAAGCGCGGACCTTCATCTGAAAGGCGGTAATCAGGGGATCTAGGCTGTCACTGAGAAAGGTACTAGCTTAAGTGGAGACAGTTATATCCAGGTATTTCATTGACTTAACAGTTTGTAATTGCCCCGCATCGACCTCCGAAACGTTAAAATCCGGATGTAGAGGCAAAATAGATGATTTAGCCCAGTTAATAGAGAGACCAGAGAAAGATCCAAATTTCTGTATCAGGTCAGATACCCTCCGCAGAAACTTCCCATCATCTCCCAAAAACAGTAGGACGTCATCTGCATAAAGAGCAGTTTTTTCCTCCTACAGTAAACCCCACAATATGGCTGTCTCCACGCAGTTTGGACACCAGAGGTTCCATAGCCAAAGCGAATAGACCGGGGAAAAAGGGACAACCCTGCCTGGTGCCCCTACCCAGTAGGAACAAATCAGAGTCTGTAGTTCCAATCAAAAGCTTAGCCTGGGGAGTATATAATAGTTAAATCCATTGAACAAAGCCGGGCCCGAATCCAAACTGAACCAGAGTGTGCCATAGGTAGTCCCACTCCACTGAATCAAATGCTTTTGTGGCATGAAGTGAGACACAGATCCCATTGCTGTCAGTAGGGTGATCCACATATACATGCCCTAGGAGGCGTCTAAGGTTGTGGAAAATGGATTTTCCTGGCATAAAGCCAGTTTGATCTGGATGAATAAGTTTCTATATAACCAAATTAAGTCTGGTGGCCAGGATTGTAGCTAATATTTTCGCATCAGTGTTTATCAGAGAGATGGGACGATATGAGTCACATTCTTGGGAATCCTTTCCTGGCTTTGGAAGGACAATAATATTAGTTACATTAAGGGAAGGAGGAAGCATCCGGGCCTCCAAGGCTGAATAAAATGTGTTTTGCAGATGAGGTGTAAGTATGTCCGTAAATTGTACATACCACTCCACCGGCAAGCCATCATCCCCAGGAGACTTCCCGGATGGAAGTTTCCTAATCACCTCCACCACCTCTCTCAGAAGTATGGGAGAATCTAGTCTCCTTCTGTCCTCTTCATCCAGTGTCGGTAAAGTGCATAATTGCAAAAATCGGTTCATCCTATCGTGATAATGTAAGGATCTGGAAGAATAGAGGGATTTATAAAAGTTAGTGAATTCCCCAGAGATAGCTTTATTGGTAGTTATTGGTGCCCCCTCCGACGAGGTCAACGACATGATTGTGCTAGTATTAGATTTAATCAACTGGGCCATTAGTTTGCTTGCTGTGTCACCCTGTTCAGACAGCTCCTGCTTTTTATAAAACATTTGATTCATATTAAGTGTGGACATTTTTTTTTTTTTTAAATATACTTTATTATCAGATCACTCCATACACATACAAAGAACAAAAGTACATGTAAAATCTTTCAAGTACAGCAAGAGTATGCAAACATTTATAACAGTAAAAAGAACAGATGCATATTAATAGGGCGTACAGAGTCGACCTGAGGTTTTTATAATAATTCAACCCAAACATCTAACCGAACTGAGCTAAAACTATCTCCCTTGATCCCAGTTCCTCTCTCCCCCGAGCACGCAGCACCCCCCAAACCCACCCACCAGCCAGTGATTTCACATAATCCCATTATATACTAGAGTCAGACATAAAGATACACAAAAAATATACATCACAACCTTCCACAGGGCAAGCAGACATGATCTCAGTCAACCAGCTCCAAAAAGTTACATATTGTCAGTAGTATTAGCCCTAGCGGTCCACCAGGTCTGCCACAGTCCCCAGATCTTATCAAACTTAGCTGGAGTACCTCGGTGTAAGTAAACCAGTTTATAATTTGGAAAACACTGTGAAACCAGGTTTATCTACGCCCTGCAATTGGGAGCTCTGTTTGACATCCAGTTCAAGGCCACCACCTTTCTCGCCATCACCAAGAGCTCCCGCAGAAGAGATCTGTCATTTGCATCCTCAATCTCATCAGGGAAGATAGACAGTAAACAAATCTTTGGAGTCACAGGAACAGGTCTTCCCAACACCAGGGTCACAATACGCATTATCTCTGACCAAAACCTCCCAACTTCAGGACACTCCCAAATCATATGCAAGTATGTGCCTCGAACATTGTCACATCGAAGACAATGGTCAGTGCCAGAATTCCCCATTTTAAACAGTCTGATTGGTGTATAATAAATTCTATGTAGAATATTCAACTGTATCATTTGATGTCTAGTCGATGTCACCACCAGAGCTGGCACCTCCTTAGCCATGTCCCATTCCCAATCTTCCAATGGACTCAAATCCAGTTCCCATTTATTCCGTGAAGGAAATTCCTGATACCTCATGTGAGATTTCAACCACTGGTAAATAAAAGAGAAAGGTCGCAGAGGCTCGAGGGTCATCAGTCTAGTAAGAAGCGGGAATGTAGTAATAATCAGTACTCGATCACCCCACTGAGCTCTAAGAGCATGTCTGATACATAAATAAGAATAAAAAAGATTGTGTGGCATACGGTACTCGTCATGTAGTTGTGCAAAGGATTTCAACTGGATATTGTGATACAATTGTCCAAGAGTATTAATCCCAAATCTAGCCCACAAAGGACCAAACTCACTACCAAGTAAATGATGTAACCCCGCGGCGCCCCACAAGGGGGTGTCCGGGTCCCTGGCTATGTATCCCAGCAACTTCTTCAACTCCCCCCACGCCTCATATAGGGTTACAGCTAATGGAGTTCGAATTTTAAAAACTGCGGGGCCGCCATGCAAGAATTGGGGTAGCTCATAAGCAGGCTGCAATAACAGTGCATCTATCTGGGTAGTTTGATAGCGAGGCTGGGGGGAAACAAAATCAAGCGCATATCGACATTGCGCTGCCAAATAATACGTATAAAAGTTGGGCAAGGCAATTCCCCCCTCACGTTTCAGTCTCATAAGAGTAGTCAACTTGAGTCTAGCCCGACGTCCCCGCCCTATGAAATGTGAAATAATCTTGTCTATTTGTCCGAAATATTTTTTAGGAATAGGGAAGTGTGGACATTTTAGCATTGTATTTCAGGGATGCACTCTGAAATGTATTGTAGGTTTCAGAAGTGTCCAATGCTACAAATTGAGCCTCTGTTATCTGGAGAGACTTCTCCAGTCCGCGAATCTCCTCCCTTCTACATTTTTTGTATGTTGCAATGTGTGCCATGAGAGACCCCCTAGCCACCGCCTTAGCCGCATCCCATAACATCGGGGGGGAGGCAGAATGGGAATTCTCCTCAAAGTAATACTGGAGATTGTGAGCATGGTGACTAACTAACAATATTCTCCCTATCCAGCCACATAGGATTGAGGCGCCACTTGCGTTGAGTAGTGGAATTACCCAATGAAACAGAGGTAATCAGAGGGTAATGGTCAGAGGCCATTCTAGGTAAAAATCGACATTCAGTCAGTCTACTCAGCCCTGTTGAAGAAAGAAAGGTATAATCTATATGGGAAAGGGATTTGTGGGTAGCAGAATGACAAGAGTATTCCAGGGTTTAGGGGTGTAAGGTCCTCCATGCATCCACCAATCCCATGTCATGTATGATAGCCTGGAATCTAGCCCTAGAGAGTTTGTTGTCCTCGCATGTTCCCCCTTTCTATCCAGTCTGTCACCAATAGTCATATTAATGTCACCTGAGCAAATTACCACATGGTCAGAGTGGGTAGATATGTATGTCAGTGCCTCATGCAGAACACTTGGATCAAGTGGAGGGGGTATATAAATGTTTATGAGTAAGAAAGGGTGACCTTGGATTTTACAAGATAAGAATATAAACCTCCCATTGGGGTCTGTATGTATGTCTATGAATTTGAAGAGAGTTGTCTTGTGTATTAGAATTGATACCCCTCTAGCGTGTGAGGACAATGTGGAATGGTAGTGGTAACTAACCCACGGCCGTTTTAATGCCATGATTTTGACAGCATATAGATGGGTTTCTTGAAGCATAATAATATTAGGGTGTTGTTTTTTGACATGGGTTAGGATCAGATTACGCTTAATGGGATCATTCAGGCCCCTAACATTCCAGGAGACTAGCTTGACCTTGCTGTCCATGGAAAATATTTAAATACACAGTGACAGCACCTTATTGTCTTCCCCGGGATATGAAGCGCCCGATCCAAAAAAAAACCTAAACAGACCAGCTACAACTAAAGCTCAAACGAAAACAAACCCTCCCACTCTGTCCCCATCCAACCCCAACTGGTTGAGGACCCAAGCCCAAAAAAAGAAAAACCCCAGGGGAATCCCAAGCCGGACCCAGGACACCCCCCACATTTGAGTATTAAAACTTACTTAGGAATAGCAAAAACAAATCACATAACATTTTTAAAGTCCCACAGCTGTCTATGGTGACTCGTAATGTCTACATTAGTGCATCACAAGGAGGACACAGAGAAAGTGAGACAGCAATGCAGTCAGAAAAAATCAGCAAAGGCAAACAGAGCGGAACCCTCTGTTATCTCAACTGGTTACCATAATTGTCCCACAGAAAAGACAAGATGATGCAAAATACAGTACCCCCCTTGCAACACAACCCAGCCTCAGAGCTCACCCCAGTCACCCCACTGAGGGGAAAACTAGCCTACAGGCCCCCAAATGCAATGAGGTGGAGGTGGCAGAACAGGTGTAAGTACTCCCAAAACAATAGAGGTGGCGAGAGACCATAGTCCACACGATGCCCCACCACCTGCGATGTCACCCCCTCTTTGAATAGGGAACCCTGAGCGTAACCACCATGGGGAGTCTCTCACATCCCCCTCAGCCCGCCACACAAGAGGATGAACTAGGCAGCATAGGTACAGGCAAGGGAATCAAGAGACATACCCCCACAAACATCTGATATAACATGCCCCATGGTCACAACGCATCACACAATAATGAGTTAACAACAAATATTCAGTGGGTTTAGAGTATTGTGTCCCACAATTCGCCTCCCCCCAACCCCAGAGGCCCCTGCAGAGAGTGTAGCTGCAGGGAAGTAGTAGCCACCAGAGTTCCAGATGGCAACGGGCAGAGGAGGTAGCCCCGGGGCAAGTATCTCTATTGGGACACAGCGTGCAGCAGAACACACTAGTAAAGTCAATGACATATGAAAGTGACTGACAGTACCAGATGAGCAGAGGCACAGGAGCACATCCTCACAAGGTCCGAACACTGAACACAGCAGATATCTTGTGTATCAATGTAACGGAAGCTGCGAAGGGACCGCGTCACCTTCCGCCGTCGTTCCTGGGTCTCTCCTTCTCGACGCAGATAAGCGCCGTCAGATGCACCAGTTGAAGGATGGACAGTCACTGGAAAAAGCCGCAGGATCGCTGGAAGCAGGGAAGAGTCCACGTCGCCGCCTGACAGTCCACGAAGTTAGGTTGCAGGAAACTGGCAGCAGGCGGTCGGCGATTCAGGATACTTGGCGCAGATGGGTATCAGAGTGGATACTTTAGACCATAAGCAATACAAGACTCCAGGACTCCTTGTTCACTCCAAAACAGAACTCTCTTTATTACAACAAACCACAGCATATTTATACAGTTTCAAACCACACTAACTTGGAGCACAGTACAGGAGACTTAATTCAATCACAGTTCCTCCAATGGGTACAGCAAATGGTAGGGCAGAATACAATGGAGTAGTCACAGGGATAATTCAGTCACCACAAAGGGTCAACGAACCAACAACAAATGATTCAGGGAAACATAATAGGGCAGACATGATTGGATTAGCACACAGCAGGGAGCCACAAGACAGTTCTCAATACAATTACTTGAGTGGCCAGAATATTAATTTCCTTAACAATGGCCAGGGGTTGAATAATTAAGCAAAAGGCTTGGGGGGCAGCAATACAGATTGAAAGTAAATATGTCCAAACTAAAATAATTAACCCTTTGCAGAGCAGAAGAGTTTGCAGCACACAAGCCTTGAATTGCTCTTTCCTCTGGCACAGCTGCCTATCCACATAAGGCTAGCCAACGTCTCTTAGTCCAGGATAAAGGCTTGAGAGATTGTACGCCCGGGCACAAAGGAGTGTCCAATATCCATAATCCTTGGGCCCAGGGGTGAATAAATGCCATGCCCAGACAAGGCTCTAGTAATGGGTGAGATCCGTTACATTTCTCCCCCTTTTTTGTACCAAGCCAGCAGTTGCGGTAATAAATGCTGGCTTGGAACTCTAGAAGAGCATTGCTCTTTTGACCCACTTGTCTGGACAGTTCATTAGTCCGGAGGCCTTGGTCCTAGGCCAGTCTTAAAGGAGGAGCCCCTTGTCCTGGGCCAGGGAAACAAGGATTCAGCCTGAGGTCCTAGGCCAGGAGAAAATGCAAGCCCCTTGTCCATGCCTGGAAATAGAAAACAGGTCCCCTGTCCTGGATCAGGGGTACAGTCTCGGTTCTTAATCCTGGGTCGGGGAAATTGGTGCCTGTTTGTCCTGGCAATCATCAAATTGGGTGGCCTACCCTGGGCCATGCTCCATGCAGAGTTGGGGTTCAATGTTCCTGGGTCTGGGACCAGTGGCTCAGGGGAAAACATGAGCCCTTTGTCCGGGCCTGGTAGGGGGAAACAAGGCCCTGGTCCTGGGCCAGGGAAGCAATTGCAAGCCCCTTGGTCCTTAATCCTGGGCCAGAGGTTGGAACAGTCTTTTTGTCCTGGGCCCGGAGAAAACATGAGCCCCTTGTCCGGGCCAGGGGAACAGCGCACAGTTCTTTTGTCCTTACTTCTGGGCCAGGGAAATTGTTGCTTGGTTGCCCTGACCAACATCAAATTAGGTGGCCTCTTCTGGGCCCCTCTCCAGGCAGTGCTGAGGACAAATCCTTCTGGGTCTGGGGCCAGTGGCTCCGGGTCAAGAGCCAGTCTATAAGGAGGATCTCCCTGGGGCAATTGTGACTTTGGCTTCTGGACATCAGAGTTTGGGGAGAGAGGCACATCTCCCCCTTTTAGTTGGGCCAGGGCCCCAGAGGCACAGGAGCGGATGCAGTTCCCATGCTCCTGAGTCAAATCAGGTATGGGCCTGATGGGGAATACATTCCCACCCATCAAGCTGGGGTCAACAGGGGACAGGGCAACACAAATATCTTTGGTGAGGATCGCGGTCTCACTCACCAAGGTGGGGATCTCCAGTGCAGGGGTACAAACAGGCTCCTTCAGGATGACCGTGGCCCTACTTACTAGGCCAGGGGTCTCAGGGAAAGGCAGAACAACTGCTGGGCTGGGGATGAGGACGGCTGTCCCACTCATCCCAGCCAGGCCTTCACATGACCTGGTGCGCTTGCTCCCACACACCAAGTCAGGGGTTACAGGGGGACTGATGGGGCACTCTTCCCCACCCATCAGATCATACAACATATCCAGGGAAGTTCCAGCAGCCCTACTTTCTTCCAGTCCGCTGGGGTCCTCCTCTGGTAGGCCATCACACCCAGGCCTTTCTTTTCCCTTGAGGGAGACCGCAGTCCCATCCCTCAAGGCTGCATTACTTGTAATCCTGGGGAGCACGCATGGCTCCGCTCCCAGGCCATCTTCCACCCCAACCAGGGGCAACATTTTGGGGCTGCTGCTGGGTTCTCTCACACCCATTACAGCAGGGGTCTCAGGGGAACTGATGGGCTCGCTCCCACCCATCAGTTCACAGTCCATATTTGTAGGAGGGCCAGCGGCACTATTTTCTCCCATCCCACTGGGTCCTCCTCCTGTAAGCCATTACACATAGGCTTTTCTTCTGCCTTGAGGGAGACCGCAGTCCCATCCCTCAAGGCGGCATTACTTGTAATCCTGGGGAGCACGCACGGCTCTGCTCCCAGGGCATCTTCCACCCCCACCAGGGGCAACATCTTGAGGCTGCTGCTGGGTTCTCTCCCACCCACTACAGCAGGGGCCTCAGGGGGACTGATGGGCTTGCTCCCACCCATCAGTTCACAGTCCATATCTTTAGGAGGGCCAGCGGCACTGTTTTCTCCCAGCCCACTGGAGTCCTCCTCTTGTAGGCCATTACACATAGGCCTTTCTTCCGCCTTGAGGGAGACCGCAGTCCCATCCCTCAAGGCGGCATTACTTGTGATCCTGGGGAGCACGCACGGCTCCGCTCCCAGGGCAACAGGGACACTGGTGAGGAGCGTATTCCCACTCACCAGTGTGGAGTGAACAGGGCAAGCTCCATCCAAGTCCTCAGCTTCACTGAGGTCCTCCTCAGATGAGGGTCCCCCCAAACATTCTTCCTCTTCTCCTGCACACAGTTCGCGCCAGTACCGGCCACGTACAATATCCATCAGCCTATCAATCTTGGCCACTGATGGCTTGTATCCCAGAAGCGGCATAAGGTTCACCACCCTCCGGTACACAGGGTCCTCACTTGGTCCGATTCCAATAATAGTCCACTTTTCCTTCACTAAAAAGTCAATGTACTTCCAGTCGGGCTCTACAGCTCCGAGGCGCTTGTGGAAGTCACTGAGACCCCATGCAGGTCCAACTGATTCGACTAGATACAAAAAGTCCAGGAAACCCCATTTGGGCAATACTGCTCCGCTGGATCCGTGTGTCGCCATTCCTCATTCGATACACTCGATGAAAGAAGGAGAAATCCCACCGCTGCCACCAATGTAGAGCGGAGCGGAAGGGCTACAGCTCTGCACCACGCTATGGGGTCCTTGATGGCTATGACTACTGCAGCTCTGGAAAAGTATGGGCGCTCTTGTGGAGCGACCACAACTTTGGCAGCAAGGCGGACGGTCGTTTTTGGGATATCCGGGATGCCCGGGAGAGGGTGCTGGGCCTCCATGACACCCCAGAGCTGGAGGGGGAACTTTGTGACCTGGCGGAGCAGGAGTGGCATCTTGAAAGAGCCTACCAGAGTCTTTTCCGGAAGATTGAAAGGCATGGTGCAAGAGAGGGACCAGGGACAGTCCACCTGTATCCTGCACCACTGGAAGAGATGACCCTGCTGACCAACCCGCCCTGCCATGGTGGCTCAGTTCCAGCAGATGAACACCCATTTGATGAGTTCTGTGATCCGGTATCGGAGGGGGTGCAGAAACTGTTGCCTCGCCTGGGACCCAACCCATTGGAAGAGACGGTGGCCCAACTTACAATGGCAGTAGAGCAGCTCTACTTTCAAGAACTCCGGCGCTCCAGTAATTACCCAGCCCTGGGGAGTGGGACCATGGTGCGCCCCAGTGGCGCTATTTCCTCTGGCCTGGGAGGCGAGACCGAGGTCTGCACCAAGCCCTGTGTTTGCCCTGCCCTGGAGAAGGAGAAACGTGTGCTCTCCAGGGGCATGGATGTTACTGGCCTGAGGAATGGGACTGCGGTCTTCCTCAGGGCAGAGAATGGCCCTGAAGTGGGTGGCCATGAAGAAGAGGATCCCAGCGGACCGACGGGAAACAGTGCTGCTGATCCTCTTGTTGTCCCTGTGGACTGTGAACTGGGGAGTGGGAGCGAGCCCACCAGTACCCCTATACCTTCTGATATGGTGAGTGGGACACAGGTACTCACCAGTATCCCTAGTGCTGGGCCCGACGGAGGTGGCCCCAACAGGCTGACTGACTACAGTGCGGCTGCATCTGGCAACCCTGAACTGGTGGGAGGGAGTGAGCCCACCAGCCTTTACATGACCCATGATCTGGTGAGTGGGAGCGAGCTCACCAGGTCCAGGGGAAACCCTGCTGTGGTGGACGGGAAGCAGGTCCCCAGCAGCCGGCCCTGTCCTTCCCCTATTGCTACTGCCCTGGAGAATGGGAAAGGTGTGCTCTCCAGGTGCATGGATACGTTTGTCAGGAAAATGGGGAATGTGTTCCTCCTCAAGAAGAGAAAAGTCCAGGAGGCTGATGACTTGGAAGAGGAGGAGCCCTGCAGACTACGCCAATGCAGTATTCGGGCTCCTAGTGACTTTAAACTGATAGGTGGGAGTGAGCCCACCAGCCCCTATGTGACCCCTGGCCTGGTGAGTGGGAGCAAGCCCACCAGGCCCGGTGAAAATTCAGCTGCAATAAGGGGGACAACAGTCCTCATCTCCATCCCACCGCTGCCACCAGTGTAACAGGATCCTAAGTCCTCAGATTGACTTAGCCTGCTATGCCGGGTCTCTCTCTTGCAGGGGCCGCCAGGGAAGGGTGATGTCTCTGGTGCTCCGCTCCAGCTATCCCAGGATGGGGGTCAAAAGAAGACCCTTGATACCACCCCAAACGAATGACACAGCACGCCAGTCAGGTTCCAAAACTGAACTCACTTTATTTTGGCTGAATTCAGCTCTTTTAAGCAGAGTTAATTGCATCAAGTCAAACAGTTAACAAAAGGGCACAAAACATTCTATAATTAAATTAACATGATTAAATTTAGCAACAATGGGCACACAATGTCACAAAGGGCTGAACTTCATGGATAAGGGGCAGGGGTAAACATGAGAACAATGGAAGCCCAGACCCTGTGGAGCCTCTGCACTTTGGCTGCTTCTTACAGCCAGCCAATGAGCTAACGAGCTACCAGTTCAATTGGCCAATCCCGTGGCCGCCGACATTTCTCCATGTTATGGCAATGGAGTCCCTTTAAGTTGGTTCTTAGTCATTCAGCCAATCAGAACCGGTAGGCGGGCAACCAATCGACCAATCATGAAGCCGCCTACTTTCCCATGTAAAGTATATGGGGTTTTTCTGACCAGGTTGCTCCGCATAGCAGCCAGCCTATGGCTCCGTTCTACCCGTGAGTGCAGTCTTTTTTTTTTTTTTTTTTTTTTTGGTGGAACAAGTGAACTTCCATAGTAACGGCCTAGGGTCCGTTACAATCAATATTGGTGGTTTCTCCATAAGTGCATCATGACATTGCACCAAAGAATAAGAGCCAGTGAACACATTTGTTAGCTGTATACGTACAGTAGAGAGGAGACACTATTAAGATCAACATCTCCCATTTACAAAGCCTCAACCCGTCGCATAGCCTCAATCTCAGACTTGAAGCGTGAAGTGGTTCCATTGTGAATTATGCAGAGTTTAGCTGGATAAAGCATGGCATATTGGATGTCTTTGTCACGCAACTTGCGCTTGACCTCTTGGAACTTCAATCTTTGACGCTGCACCTCCATCAAGAAATCTGGTTAAATGGAGATACGGACATTTTCGTGCACAATACGGTTGTTAAGTCGAGCTAGTCGCAAAATCGCATCTCTATCCTTGTAGTTGAGCAATTTAGCAATCATGGGCCTCGTGGTGGCCCCCGGCGGGGGAGCGAGCCGAGGGAATCCTGTGGGCCCTCTCAACCACAAATGAGCTGGAAAGGCCTTCCTCAACCAGTTTCTCCTTCACCCAGCGTTCCACAAACTGTTCCGGATAACGGTCCTCACAGTTCTCAGGCAGACCAACAATGTGGATATTACAGCTGCGAGACCTGTTTTCAAGATCATCAGCTTTTTTCTGTAGGCACTGAACCTGGTTCTTTAGAGTTTCAAGTGACACATTAATAGGAGGGATAGAGTCCTCAACCTCAGAGACCCTTCTTTGCGTGTCTAGCACTTTTTCTCTCATGTTTTGTTAATCAGCATGCAGCAGGTCCAGTTCCATTTGTACAGAATCAATTTTAATGGTAAAGACATTTTGACAATTGGAAATAGCTGCCATTAATTCCGTAAAGTGAGAGCCAGAAGTCTCCTCAGGGTTAGAGGAATGAGAAGGTGAAAGAGATGGTAAAGATGATGCTGATGGTTGCTCCATAATGGTATGAACCTCGCCCTCCTCCATCTGCCTCCTGGCAAAGTGACTGAGCCTATTTTTGTAATCGCCTGTTTTAGACCTTTTCCCCATGGTGCAACTGCAAAAAGGCGATGTGATAATGAAGAGTGTCACAAGAGGATCCGTGGTTATACAGTGGGAGATGAGACACCCTGGGACATCAGGAGAGTTCTCCTACATATTTAACAGAGGTAAGGAAGTAGAACCAGCCGACAGAGACACTAGGCCAGCATGCAGGTGAGAGATAAATGATATTACACGTGTGAGGGACTCCACCATACCCCAGTGGCAGGACGTTGGAGCAGAAGAGAGGCTGCAATCAGTTTCAGATATACATGGGAGAGGTGGGGTCATGTAAACAGGAGAAGATAACAGGGTATTAAGAGCGTGAGGGCCAGTGTACTCCAGACTGTGCCCTTTAGTGTAGTGGCAGATATATCAGGACAGGACCCTCACCCCTCCCCTCCAAATCAGACTGTCTAGAGAAAATCCATAATGGAGCAGTGGGCCAGTTAGAGAGGCCTGTGAATCAGGTGTTTCTGGGGGAAGCATGAGCGCCCAGAGGGTGTTGAAGAGTATTTGCACCCACCCAGTGCAGGGATCAGTAGCCAGCTCGCAAGGCTGATGACTGACAGTGATGGCAGTCCAGCGAAATGATCAGAGCAAGACCTCCAGGCCTTATATCCAGTGCAGTATAAGCCTAATGGGAGGGAGGGGGACTGGCAGCAGAAAGCAATAAATGGGATGGTGCGCTATGGAAGGGGGGGCAGGATCACATCTAGGGTATATGCACAGGTTGGTACATAGTGAGAGCAGGTGAAAGCAGTAGGGGGCCTATTGGGAGCAGTATACTCCACAATGATAAGGGCATTGAATAAACGGACACCCTCTTCCAGTATAGCTGCCAAGGATTATTACCCATATACTATTACTCAGAGCCAGCAATGCAGATTCCTAATGGAAGGGAGGGGAACTGGGAATAAAAAGCAATAAACAGGATGGGGCTCAAGGGTGAAGGGGGTGCGGCCCGAGCCCAAACAGTGAGTGTGATTTTGGTAGCAATGTCTCAATCAAGTCCAAAGGCAACTCACTGTGTCCGTGATGTGAACGGCAATGTGTGGGATGATCGCTGTGATCCGCTGTATGTCTTCCAGATTGGGCAGGATGTCACAGTATCCACCCTGCTCTAGATCCTCCGCAGGACCACCAGGGCAGTATAACCCCTCCGCTCTGAAGTGGTTAGGCAGAGCGTGCAATTGAGTGGTGATCCCTGTCCCAGATGGGACCATCAATGCATGGTCCCGATGCAAAGCTGCGGCCTACTAGGCTCACACAAACACCATTCAAGATCCTTGGCTTCCAGGGTTAATGGCGATATAAACTTGTGCCCCACACTCTAGAAATGCATCCAGCACAGATTATAACAGGATTTAAGCCCACTAGGTGCCCAAATGGAGTCCGATTGAGATTAGTCTCGCGGAGCTCAGCAGGGATGTGTCCGTGCGGTCCGGCTGCAAGCCACGCCCCCTACATACAGAGGTATTTAAACAGTACAAATAAAATCTGGAGATCAGAAGGATCAGAGGGCCCTGCTGGTGAGAGCTTACAGTCTAGAGGAAGGTAGGTGGGACACAGAAGGAGTAAGTGCTATTGGGGTCAGTGCCTGCCACATGAACATGGTCAGTGGGTGGGAGAGAGAAGTGCTATTGAGTGCAGTGGTCCAGGGAAGGGGTGGTTCTTGGTGATAACAGTTATGGAGGTCGTTGATAGGCTTCCCTGAAGAGGTGGGTTTTCAGGGAACAATGAAACTAGAGATAGCAGAAAAATCTCATTACAGCACCAAACCAACTCCTATATATCATACACAGTAGGTTAAGTTCGATGTGAGGTCACCGGGGAAAAGAATTAAAACAACAATTAAAAAATAACTTTTATTAGTTACCTTCTAAAATAAGCGAATTAAAAGAAAGAGCTGTCTCAGTGATCTTTATCTGTAATAGGACCATGAGTACTATAATCATTCTCAGATTATTCCTCTCTAGTGTGAGTATATAGTTCTCTCTACTTCTAATAAAGAAAATTAATAGAGCTAATTCTTATTAAATCATTGTTGTATTCTACACTAATTCTCAGTTCTAATTACGTTTATAATTAACGAAAAACTCGAGTTGTATCTATTATGGAATGTAAAAACAGCCTTTAGTATTCTAAAGACCTAAGATAATTTCAGATGTTTTTTCATCATTGAATAACTATAGACTGAGTTGTAGTCCAAACGCAAGGCATATATTTCAGTCCTGCGTTCCAAATAGCTCTATTGTGGGGCACATGTAATGTGTATCTAGACCCTATTTGATAACACTTACAAAGATTTGGTTATCACACACAAACAACCTCCAATCTATCCCTACCTGTCTAAATATAATTACCCCTAGGATAGAGAAGAGAGCGGCCTCCAAAGTTAATTACTTAAAAATTGAAGCTCACGCTTCCTGGACCCCAGCGGTTAAGTCTGCAAAAATCATTGGGTAATAGACCCGCTGGGCAAGTAATTAGTATAGGTCAAAAACGTTTGGTAATAGACCCGCTGGACAAGAAATTCGTATAGGCCAAAAGAGTTTTCAGGAAACGTCTGAAGGTTGGGGGAGAGTCTGATGGGACGATGGAGGAATTTTCAGAGCTCAGGTGCAGCACAGGAGAAATCCTGTAGGCAGGAGAATGGTTTAGGACTACAGTTCCTATCATCCCCAGCCTTTCAGGACTACAGTTCCTATCATCACCAGCCAACTGCTGGATGGGGTTGATGAGATTTGTAGTCCTGGACAGTGGCAGGACCTTAGGTTGACCACCTCTGCTTTAACTAGTGAATGACTGAGCATCAACGTATATATTTTTTTCATGTTAGTTGTCCTTCAAATCCCTACAGGGAAATACTGTATTATTCATGAGTACCAGAAGTCAAGTGGTATCAGGTACACAGTTCTCCATGCATTAGGATAAATCTCGCCTTAAAAGATTCTACTCTTGGTTATATTTTGGCTTTGTAAGAATCTGAAAAAGAGATTGTGTAACAAGTGACGCAAGAGTCCTACAGCAACCAAACCTAAACAAATAACCATTATGCATGACTGCAGTGTGGCTGCACTGAAATATTACAGCTTGATTGAGTTGTGGCGGTGACTCATTTACATTGTGTTTTTCAGAAGTTGGAAAGATGACAGGTTTCTCAACACCCAACGGATAGAATTCAATAGATTCTCCTCCAAATTAAATCACTCTTTCCCAAACAAAACAGGTAAAAAGCATGCAGCTTTGCAAAAAAAAAAAAAAAAAGCATAATCATTTTTTTTTCATCCCTTTCAGGCTGAATTGTGCTGCCTTTTCGAGGGAGCCATTCAGGCCCTTCTGGACAAGGCGGTCTTGGAACCAGTTCCTCCTCAGGAACGGGGGTTGGGGTTCTACTCCAAACTCTTTGTGGTTTCCAAGAAGGACGGCGGCTGTCGTCCCATTTTGGATTTGAAGGATCTCATCTCCTTCGTGGTCAGGTTCCAGTTTCGCCAGGAGTCACTACGCACGGTGATCACTGCCATGTCCCCTGGGGAATTTCTGGCTTCTCTGGATCTTCAGGATGCATATTTGCACACTACCATTCATTCAGAGAGTCGGCAATATCTCCTCTTTGCCTGAGACCGAGGGAATTTCCAGTTTTTTGCCCTCCCCTTTGGCCTTACCACGGCTCCACAAGTCTTCAACAGAGTCCTGGGAGCCTTGATTTCTGTCTTCCATTGGGACAGCATCATAGTTACCCCATACATGGACGACCTCCTTCTGAAGGCATCTTCTCCAAAACTCCTTCATCAGCAGGTGCAGGACTGCATTCATGCTCTGTCCTGTCACGGGTGGATCATCAATCTGAACAAGTTGGACCTTGTTCCGTCCCAGAGTATAGTTTTTCTGGGAATCCTCTTCGAGAGGGAAGGTGTTTCTCACGGACGAAGTGGCTCATCAGATAGCACTGAAGGTCCAGGCTGTCCTGAATCAGGATCCGGTTCCGGCCAGGAAGTTGTCATCCCTGGTGGGAAAGTTCATTTTCACCATAGAAGCGGTCCTGTTTGCCATGGCTCATACCAGGGAACTCCAGCGGTTTCTAATTCCGGCATGCAGGGGTTGACCAAATCTCCTGGAGAGGTCCCTATCTCTACCTCTTCACATGGAGCTGAGCCTCTCGTGGTGGTTCAACCTGGACAATCTGCTGAAAGGCAGGCCCTTCATGGTGCCATTCTGGACAACAGTGATGACGGATGCCAGCCTCTCCGGCTGGGGAGCTGTTCTAGGGCACTTGAATGCTCAGGGCTGGTGGTCCCAGGAAGAATCACTCCTTCCCATCAATGTCTTGGAGCTTTGGGCGATATTTCATGCCCTGCACCACTGGACGCTCCAACTGGAGGATTGCCTGGTCAGGGTCCAGTCGGATAACGCCACAGCAGTAGCCTACATCAACAAACAAGGTTACACAAGAAGTCTCGCAGCTTGCTTAGAGGTCAAGGCTATTTTGTCCTGGGCAGAGAAGCATGTCCCTGCCATTTCCGCAGTTCATATTCCTCGCGTAGACAACGTTCTGGCAGACTTCCTCAGTCAACAGACAGCGGAGAGTGGGAACTGCATCAATATGTGTTCGACCTCATTGTCCAGCGGTGGGGTCTTCCATGCATCGACCTGATGGCAACAAGACACAACAGGAAGGTTCCAACTTTCTGCTCTCACTGGGTGGACCCTCTGGCTCTAGCAGTGGATGCCTTGTTGATTCTGTGGGTTTTTCCTCTGGCATAACTTTTTCTTCCCATTCCCCTGTTGCACAGGGTGATCAGGAAGCTACAACTGGAGTGTTTCCCAGTCATTCTGATTGCTCCGTACTGGCCTTGACAGGCTTGGTTTCTGGAGCCTCTGGATCTCAGTGGTGGAACCTCTTCTGCTCCCCTTCCGTCTGGATCTTCTTCTACATTGTTACCTGTGGAAGGAGGATGTTCATTGTTTGGATTTGACGGCATGGAGATTGAAGAAGGGTTTTTCTTCTGGTGTGGTGACTTAGTGCCCCGTAAGCCTGTTTCTTCTAAGGCCTACTATTGAGTTTGGTCTACCTTTCTCTCTTGGTGCGCTGATAGGGACCTGTCTCAGGATTTTGATCTTCCTACAGTCCTTTCCTTCCTCCAGGATGGTGTTGATAAGGGTCTCAGTCTGAGTTCCCTTAAGGTTCAGACTTCTGCTCTCTTTGTTTTCTTTCAGAGGTGCCTTGCTAGTCTTCCTGATGTCAAGGTCTTCTTTCAGGGCGTTGCTCATTCCTGTCCTGTGTTTAAGGCTCCTTCTCCTCAGTGAGACCTTAACTTGGTTTTGTGCGTCCTTCGGCTCCCTCCCTTTGAGTCTTTGGCCACTATTCCGCTACGTCTGTTGACATGGAAGATGGCTTTTCTCCTGGTGATCATGTCTGTTTGCCATGTTGTGGAGCTGCATGCCCTGTCTTATCGGCCACCCTTTTTGGTGTTTCACAAGGACAAGGCTGTGCTTCGCACTTCGCAAGAATTTCTCCCAAAGGTGATGTTTGCGTTCCACATTAATCAGGAGATTGTGGTTCCTTCTTTCTGCCCTAACCCTACTTCTGACAAGAAGAAGGATCTTCACTTGTGTTGTCTCAAGATCTACGTGCACCACACTGAGTCCTTGCGACAGTCTGATGCTTTTTTTGTCATTCCTGAGGGTCCCAGGGCAGGGAAGCCTGCTTCCAAGGTAACCTGGTCCTTGCCTTCCTGTCCTGGGAAACTTAATGGTTGGACATTCCAAAGTTACCAGTACCACCCTGTCAAGGGACCATGCTTGACTCTCCTGTGGCAGAACGTGTGGGTCCTTTCGGGTTCATGCTCACAGGAGTCTTCCTTTACTTTTTTACTACCTAGTCAATAGTTAGTTTTCAAATCTTACTGGATGGGGATTGGCTAGCTGCAAGCTAAGGAGAGGAGGTAGGCTCCACCCAGCAGTCACTTCTCAGAATTGTTCCTGCCTACTTAAAGGGGCTGATCGCCTACCCAAAGTTACCAGTAACCTGTATGGACTAAGAGGTAAAACTAAAATCCTCTTTTATAAGCACTGTGTCGAGAATAGCAGGTAGTGAGCAGTGCAAGGAAAATTGGTCTCCCATCCTAGTGAGTATACATCTTGACAAGATTTGCAAGATTTTTCTACCATACTAATGTTTTGCCCCTTTTAGTGGAATCTGTACTGTTCTGTTATCCTCATAAACAATGAGAAGGGAGGTTATTTCAGAAGATGCACTCAATTATGCACTTGTTTTACACACCTCAGAGGACTCAGTTCTGCTCAGTTTATAGACCCTATCTACTAAACCGAAAATCTCTAAAACCATTACACAGACTGAAAAACAAAAAAGCAAAAAAGTATAGGCAGTTTAAATAAGTGCCTTTTTTTGGCTAAAAGCTGTATGGTGACTGAGCCACTTGAAAGAGCTAAATGTAAGAAGACTTGAGTCTGTGATCTCATGTAAGCAGCTATATTTTTTGTCTTGTATTTACTGTGTGTTTGCTTCTTCTAGAACAGTGATTCTCAACCAGGGTGCAGCGGCACTTTGGTGTGCCGCGGACATCAAATTAGGGTGCCCTTTTAAATGTAGACAAATGTAAATTGTTATGTACAATATGTTTATTATTATGATTGTGAGACCTAATATCTGTATATTTCCGATATATACCCTTTATTATGCCCTTGATAAATTACATTCAACATGTTACAGGTGCCCCCGAAAGATCAAAATTGCATGATAGGGGTGCCTTGAGCAAAGAAGGTTGAGAACCGCTGTTCTAGAACTTGTAAAATTGACATTTAAAAAAAAAATATATATATATATATTTACATTATGAGTGCCAAAATGGGGTTTATTGCATTTTGAAGTTTTGATAAACATTTTCCTCCTGAATGAATACTTCCCTCCATTTCTTTCCCCCTTTATAGTTCCAACAAGAAGAAGTGGACCAGGTCCCTGATCTAAGAGCCTTAGTGAAAGAGAGATATTTGTCCCTTCAGAGCAAGAATACAGATGATGATCTCAAAAAGTGTGACCGGGTTGTCCAATTTAAAGATCAGCTTAGAGAAATGAGAAAGCAAAGTAAGTGATGTTTTGTTAAGTATTAGAGCCACTCAGTGAATCTTATGTATAAAAGTGGAATCATTCAATTCTGGGGCAAACCAACTTCGCTGAAAGAGACAAATACAAATTCCAATGATTTAAAGCGGAACTACAAAGTGTGCTTACAAACCAGACACACTTTGTACACCATTCCAATGAAGTATTCCTTTCTAGATGCTGCTATTTCGGCTCTACTGAAGAGCAGCCGGGCAGTCCCAGAACCAGGATCTCCTTCTGTCAGCTAGAGCGCTGACGTCTGTGGAAGGGGAGGGAGTCTGGAACTTTAGATGCTTATATCTCTCATACTATATATGTTTGAGAGATGGGAGGTAGGTCACTCCATTTATATTTTTAATATCTACACTAATAAACTTTCTTAAAAGTAACCAATACTATCCCTTTAATAACATGGTGCTTATGCTGGATAATAGCACTATTTGTCAGCTTATTGCTATATATGCCTATGTATTGGTGTGGGGGGGACTTTATTTAGGGTGATAGTTCCTCTTTAAATGAAAATTGTAACCCTTTGAATGCTAGATACCTCTCTAGCATTCAAAGAGGTTAATAAGCCCCATTTAAATCAATGGGAATCTGGGGAGTTGGTTGTTACCGCAGTGCAGTTGGTTTGTCCCAGAATAGCACTGGGTCACTTTCCTACATAATGCCCAGTGTGTCTGTATGCAAAGTGCGTAATGGCCGAAGCTGAGTGGGTTAGCGGATTTTGAACAACTCCTCTCCCTCCCTCTTTTTTTCTCTCCTTCTTTCTCCCTTTATGTTTCATTTTTCTCCTATGACTGACTCCTCTCATCCTCCTCTTTATGCAGCCGGTCCCCGTACACTTCAGATTTGGTGTCATTCATTTCAGCAGTCTTTTCTACCTGCTCTTTCTTTCTCTACTTTTTCTGATCCCCCCCTTACATCATGGTCCTTTCCAATCTCTTGTCGTATTGTTGTAAGTAGTCATAAGTACTTAAAAAAGTATTAGGGGCTTGTCAAAACTGTGAGGTTCTGGATACAATCACATTTGACTGTACTTGTTAAATGTGACTATTCCAAGAAAGCCATCTGTCATTGATTGCCCTTTTATTGTATGCTTTCAACAAATCATCTCGCACGTTCTGTTAGTATGGAAACAAACAAGGTGAGTACATGGTGCCTGTTTGGTGATAAAGATATGTACTGCACACACTGGGAGAGGAGGGAGGAAGAATACACTAAGTCATCTTTATTTACAGTAACAGTACTTTTACACCAGGTGATGTAGCTTCCTTTGTAGGGGACAAAGTCACGTAGCAAGTAAAAACAAGCAAATTATTCTTGAGCAACTTAGCGTTTCATATGACAGTCACACATCAGTAACCGAAGCACAGAAATATTTTTGAGTACTCTAGCCCAGTGGCTCCCACACTGTGTTCTGTGGTTCCATGCAATGTGTTTCAGCAATGGCAATCAGTGAGCAGGGCTGCAGTGACAGACATTGTATGTGACTGCTAGTGGATTGGTGTGTATTTGAAACATTTCAGTTCTGTTACAAGCACCGTATCCTTTAAATAATCACACCCACATAGATTGATCTGTTAATTGAAGTATTTTAGCCTTATAATTTAATCTTAAAGGGATAGTAATGGCCAAAAAAAATGTTTTTTTGCATTCAGAAGAGCTTAAAAAGCTGAGCTAAATGCAAAATACCATATCTCTCAAACCGCAATGGTTTGAGAGATACAGGCATTTAACGTTCAATGTCTCCTACTGACAGCTGTAAAGCTGTCAGCAAGAGATCCGAGTCGACCGACACAGAGGTGCTTGAGCAGTGCCGCAATCTCGTTAGTTACAACGAATCCCTTCATTGGAATGGTCTAAAACTTGTGCCTGGTTTGCAAGCACACGTTTTAGACCATTCCAGTGAAGGGATTCTTTGTAACTAACGAGATTGCGGTTCTGCTGCAGAGCCTCCGTGTCGGCTGACACGGATCTCTTGCTGACAGCTTTACAGCTGTCAGTAGGAGACATTGAACGTTAAATGCCTGTATCTCTCAGACCATAGTGGTTTGAGACATACATTTTTTTTTCATTTAGCTCAGGTTTTTAAGCTCTTCTAAATGCAAAAAACTTTTTTTTGGACATTACTAACCCTTTAAAGGGAAATGATCTTTTACTAAGGCTACTGATAAGTAAAAGCTCAGGGCTGCACTGCACATCCCCTACATGGCTCCTATCGGTTCACTATCAAAATGTTGCACACTATTGTGCGAGCAACTAAACTGCGCATTAACCATGTCACCAGGATGAAAATATTTACTATTTCTCACATAGGCAGCCCTCTAATTCTTTCTCCTCGTCATTCATTCTCTGGGCAATTTACGCCCATGTTAAAATCCACACTTTATCCTAAATCCACGACTTCTCAGGAAGCCCCAAACACAAATATATATTTGTTCATCGATTAAACCCACAGCTACACCACAGGACACACACACACACACATTTTCACAATTCCTGTGGAGATAACCCTTCAGTGCCAGAAGAGTACCCAGCGCACTGGAAGAGTTAAATGGGGATTTTAAACCCTTAACCCTTTGAGTGCCAGAGGTACCCCTCTGGCACTCAAAGGGTTAAAATCTAGAGAGGTCTCCAACGCATTGCTTTTGCAATGCATTAGAGACCTCTCTCATCTTCATCGGGTTGCAGAGCTACATTTAGTTGAGTGGTAATTTGTGTGCTTTCTCTGTGGTGCAGCTGGGTTTCCCCAGGACTGTAGTACTAATCGGGAGCCCTTTGTACTCTATACTCTGCTTATGTCTATAGTGTGCTTGAATTGAGGTACGCGGATCGCTCTTGGCACTTTCCATGTGAAATTCAATCTCACAATGTTCATTTGCTCCCATCTAAGGGCCCTAATCAGTAAGCTAAAGGGGAGACATTCTGGCACATACAGACTGTACCACGAGGTTCATTTAAACATTCCCATTCGCTGAAATGTAGCTTCTAACCCTATTGCCAGGAGTGAGCATTGTGAGGCCCTCCAGATGTTGCCGGACTACAACTTCCATCATCCCCTCTCAGTAAATGGGAAGTGTAGTCCAGCAACAGATGAAGGGCCTCATGTTGCCCACCCCCCATACATGGGAACTCTCTGGATCTGCCCCCAGAGGCTCTGGTTTTCAGACTGAATTACTGGGTCTCCAGACATAAAAGGCTGATCCTCTGGCTTGGTTAGTTCTGCTATAACCCCACCCACTTTCCAGCCTACTCCTCTCATCCCGCCCATTGTTCTACTTCCCCTTTCAACCGCCCAGCCATGACTATCTGATTAATCCCAACCCACAATGATACAAAACACATAATTTGGAAAATGCCACCCTAGGCGCTACTGAAATTATCCCATTTATGCCCACCCCTGATTTATGTGCTGGAAAGGATTCTAACTATATGCTTCAAAATGCACTGGAAACCTTTTTGACATTCACAGGGTTAGAATTTGAGAATATGTAGGCCCCCCTGTGGTTTGCTCCAGAATTGTTCAACTTTTTCTTTGGTCATAATGCCCTCAGTGTGGAAGAAGGTGCACTAATGCTGCTACGTCAGTATGTAGAGGTGGATAAAAGCACCCCCAGACTTTACAAGACATAGGTAGCATTTTGGAATCAGTGCTATGAAACTGATGGGGCCATATTAAAAAATTAAATGGTTAGTAATGTCTGATTCTAGTAACATGCTATACTGTAGATATTTAAAAAATAAATTAACTGGAGCAAGTCCCGTCTCTCAGACATTTATAGTTTGAGAGATATACATTTTTAAAGTTCTTCCCTTTCACAGACGTCAGCACTTTAGCCGCCAGAAGGAGATCCTGATCCCGGGACTGACCGGCGGCTCTGCAGCAGAGCCAAAATACTCCTATCTAAAAAGAAATACTTCATTGGAATGGTCTACAAAGTGTACTTGCAAACGAGTAGCGCTGTTTCGGCTCTGCTGAAGAGCCGCCGTTGGGTTGCATGACTCAAATCTCCTTCTGTGAGCTATACAGCTAACGTCAGTGAAAGGGGAGGGAGGGGGGAACTTTAAAATCTTACATCTCTCAAACTATATATGTTTGAGAGACGGGGCATGTTCCAGTTAATTTATTTTTTTAACCCTTTGAGTGCCAGAGGGTTACTCAACTTGTATTACATGTATTACCTCTCAAAAGTGCCAGACTGAAGGCCAGGTTAGTGCAGTCTGCGTGCCTGCGCCGTCAGTCCCTTATGGTTACCATGTGGCACACTGCAGTGCTACTCAGTGGAGACCGGGACTGACAGCGCAGGCGCGCAGACAATGCCTGGCTTCCAATCTCCGAAGACTAAGGATTTCTTTGGAATCTGGCACTTTTGAGAGGTAATACACGTATTATCAAGCTAGTCGCCATATGTTTAATTATTGAAGGGCGACTTATTACTGTGTGAAAGTTCCACTTTAATATCTACAATATTTCATCCTATGTAATAATTCGTTAAGGTATGTTTGTCAGAAGCTGTCACACTCAGTACAGACTGCCCGCGCTGCAGATGATAACAGAGTGGGGCGCTCTGAATTCAGACCGTAGTCGTCTACTGTGCATGACTGCACCGCGGCCGTTGCTCCCTGGCACTGTGAACCGTGTACACGGGCTGTTCAACTAGTGTTATTATAATCAAACATTACTAACCCTTTAAGAGGAGCGTTTCTGTTGTAGCCCCCAGCCATACATAGGAGACAAACATTCTCAAAACGGCTATTGATTTAAATGAGGCTTTTAACCCTTCGAATGCTAGAGATGTCTGACACATTCAGAGGCCCTCTCTACCATTCAAGTAGTTAAAAGCCTCATTTAAATCAACTGGGATTTTAATTTATCCCTGCGGTACAACTGGTTTGCTCCAAAATTACTCTTCTTTTTTGCATCCAGAATATAGCAAGGGAAAAAGCAAAGACAAACATTTTATCTATCCGTCCTGTGATGTGTATCCGTTGGTGAGCCATGGAAATGTTCAAGGAACAATCATCTAAAAGGGGAAGCGTATAATATTCAACACAGGAAGGAAGAGATTTAAAAATAGTAACCACGCAGATTGCTTAGATTTCAAAGAAACACCTTTTATATACAAGTTGTCGTGACTGCACAGTACCTGCGATTATCATATCACTTATACCAACAAAGGAGAGGATCTGAGAGAGGTTTTCTCCCCGGCAAGAGCGTGCGTGTGGGTGGATGTCATATCCGCAGGACCTGCAACAAACATCACGCCTGTATGGCTTATTCTGCTAATGATGGATAAAGACATAAAATGCATTCATATTGATCACAGTAAAGGATAATGAGGTTTTCAGTATAACAAAGTAATAGTCTAAAATGGGCCTGATATGGTGTTTTAGTAAAAAATAAATATTTTTTTTTAAAAAAAAGGAGAGAGAAAAACATATCTTTATAGCCATCATAAGAGACTGGTTTCACATCATGATCTGCACACAATGTCGGATCTATTGGAAATAGATAGATTAACCCTTTGAATGCCTTTTGCACTGAAACGTTTACATTGATACAGGCATTTAACCTCCTTTTGAACTTTACGTATTCGTCAAGCACATAAAATGTAATTTCATCTTGCCTATAATTTATTTGAATATGAAAAAAATATATATTTTTTATGTCCCTAACAGTGAACTCGCTGAATGTCAGTGTTTAGAGAGTTTTCTGACAGAGACTGTGAAAGCAGGTATAGTAATACAATGTAACACTATCCCTGCAACACTATGTGAGTGCTTTGTATGCTGTAGTGGAGGCAGTCTCTTCTGCTGCAAGAATTGTGTCACATTACATCATTATGCCTGCTTTCACAGTTCCTGACAGAAAGCTGTCTGGAAGCAGAATCTCAGAAATCTCCCTAACTGACTTTAAAGGGATAGTAATGTTTCAAAATAAAAGCAGCTCCAATTAATCTTCATAGTATTTGGGCCATGGAGAGTGTTATTTCATTACTGTCAGAGTTGTAGTTCAAGAGTAACTGAATGATAAAGTATCCCCCTCCCGCCCCTTTTACCTAGTGTAAGCCGCCTCCCCTCAGATGTGGAATCTGGTCTTAATACTAGACAGTTCACAACAAGGGACAATCTTCTTACTGTGAGAACAATGAAGTCTCTGCCCCCTTGACAGGTTTTTCAAGTTTTTCCCTTATGCTAATTGAAGATTGTCCCTCTCTGTGATCCATCTGGACACCACCCTTCTGTTCTGAGATGATCAGTGTTACATTCGTAAAAAGGGCGAGAGGGGGATAATTTATCATTCAATTACTCTTGAAATACAACTCTGACAGTATTGAAATAACACTCTCCATGGCCCAAATACTGTGAATATTAATTGGAGCTGATTTTATTTTGAAACATTACTATCCCTTTAAGGGGAAAATATACTATAGAAACAAAAGAGGTGTGATGAGCACAGTGATAATAGAAAAAAATGTAACCCTTTGAGTGGCAGAGGGTTATCCAATGCAATGTGTTGGATACCTCCCTGGCAATTAGAGGGTTATAGGATGAGCAGACTTTTTTTTTTTTTTTTTTAACCCTTTGAGTGTCAGACAGATATGCAACACATTGCATACCTCTCTGGCACTCAGAGGGTTAATAAAAATAGTTATAGGGCTGAGATAGCTTCAAGTACAATATGGATGCCTCTACACTTCTGGTTTAAAGGGGCAATGCACTTTTTTTTATGAAAAAAGAAGTGTTACACGGCTTTTCCTGCCAAGCAAAAGAAGAGTATTCCTGCTGCGGGGATATGTTTCATTCAAAAGCTATTGCAGCAGTGGGAGTACTCTTGTGTTGCTTTGTAAGAACATACTATAATACATTTTTTTTTTATTTATTTATTTCTCATTTAAAGCAGCATTGCAGTGGGCATCCATTTTGTACTTGCAGCTCCCTCAGGGCTGGGTTTCCCATTAGGCAGGATAGACGTTTGCCAATTTTGAGCATCTCCTCATCTCATCTCCTTAGGATCTGTGAGTGTGACCAGATCACTCTCAGTCCCCTGCACCAGACACACTATTGATGTATGTGTCAGTTTTACTTCTTGATTTATCAGTGTATTGATCTGGTTGGGGTATTTACCAGTTTACATGCCCCTTCTCTGATCATTATTTAACCTTTCGGGTGTTTTAAAGCTCTTCTTGGAGATATCTCTAGCTAGCTTTTTTGTGTGTATGTTATAGGTTATAGGTACTTTCTTTGCCAGGGACCAGTGGATATGAATGGGGTTGTGGTCCTATAATGCACTGGAGACCTCTCCATCATCCAGAAAATTAAAAGCCCAATTTAAATCAATTAGAATGTTTTTCCCCCTCCCCTTCCCATTGTTCAGTTGCTTTGCTCCAAAATAGCCCCCGTTTTAACCATGGATTAAGGCGAAAGTTCACACTTGTGGCCTTGATAGAGCCGTGAACAGGCTTGTTTCACACCTCCAGTTTTTCTTGTTCATGATTTTCCCAAGTTTCCTCTGCAATCACATTGTGGGGGATGTGGTTGATGGACCTACACATTGTGGGGGATGTGGTTGATGGACCTACATCGGCAACAGCCTTATATTATTGGCTGATGCCCACATGTGTTGCCCATTCATTAGATGTTATAATGCTGATTACAAAGTCCAAGTCTCCGGTGTGAGCCACAGCCAATACGCCACCATGTAGATCTCCTCTACTCAACTCGTGAACACAGTAGAGTTGCAGCACACTCGCTGCATTCATGCATGGAGAAATGGCCAATGTGAACTACCTCTCATAGACAGCAATGCTCGCTATTTTCCTGCTGTTATTACAACTTTATACTAGCCCTATTGGGTCATTATTCAGTAAAGATAAAGAGGAGTAATTCTGACCTAAACCAACTTTACTATGGGGGCATTTAACCCCTTGAATGCAAGAGAGATCTCTAGCACATTGCAGACAAGTTTGTTGGAAATTTCCTTAGCATTCAAGGAATTATTAAAAAACAAAAAACAAAAAAAAACTAAGCCTTTGGTACCCCTTTGGCACACAAAGGGTTAATCTAATGGGTATTTATCAGTATAATTGCCCCAGAACTGACCTATTCTGTAGCATTCAAAAGGGGTTATGCACTAATGGGTGATAAAGCAGTGATAAAGTGGAGATGACTTCTCCAGTGATATCACTTCTCCAGTTCCCATGTTATTCTATGGAGCCTATTCACTAAGATTATCCAACTTTATGGAGATCTTAGTGCATTGGCTGTATAGAATAACATAGGAACTGGAGAAGTGATATCACTGGAGATCTTAGTGCATAGGCTGTATATAATAACATAGGAACTGGAGAAGTGATATCACTGGAGATCTTTGTGCACTGGATGTATAGAATAACATAGGAAATGGAGAAGTGATATCACTGGAGATCTTAGTGCGTAGGCTGTATAGAATAACATAGGTACTGGAGAAGTGATATCACTGGAGATCCTAGTGCATAGGTTCTATAGAATAACATAGGAACTGGAGGAGTGATATCGCTGGAGATCTTAGTGCATTGGCTGTATAGAATAACATAGGAACTGGAGGAGTGATATCACTGGAGATCTTAGTGCAATGGCTGTATATAATAACATAGGAACTGGAGGAGTGATATCACTGGAGATCTTAGTGCACTGGCTGTATATAATAACATAGGAACTGGAGGAGTGATATCACTGGAGATCTTAGTGCATTGGCTGTATAGAATAACATAGGAACTGGAGAAATGATATCACTGGAGATCTTAGTGCATTGTCTGTATAGAATAACATAGGAACTGGAGGAGTGATATCACTGGAGATCTTAGTGCACTGGCTGTATATAATAACATAGGAACTGGAGGAGTGATATCACTGGAGATCTTAGTGCATTGGCTGTATAGAATAACATAGGAACTGGAGAAATGATATCACTGGAGATCTTAGTGCATTGGATGTATAGAATAACATAGGAACTGGAGGAGTGATATCGCTGGAGATCTTAGTGCATTGGCTGTATAGAATAACATAGGAACTGGAGGAGTGATATCACTGGAGATCTTAGTGCAATGGCTGTATATAATAACATAGGAACTGGAGGAGTGATATCACTGGAGATCTTAGTGCACTGGCTGTATATAATAACATAGGAACTGGAGGAGTGATATCACTGGAGATCTTAGTGCATTGGCTGTATAGAATAACATAGGAACTGGAGAAATGATATCACTGGAGATCTTAGTGCATTGTCTGTATAGAATAACATAGGAACTGGAGGAGTGATATCACTGGAGATCTTAGTGCACTGGCTGTATATAATAACATAGGAACTGGAGGAGTGATATCACTGGAGATCTTAGTGCATTGGATGTATAGAATAACATAGGAACTGGAGGAGTGATATCGCTGGAGATCTTAGTGCATTGGCTGTATAGAATAACATAGGAACTGGAGGAGTGATATCACTGGAGATCTTAGTGCATTGGCTGTATAGAATAACATAGGAACTGGAGGAGTGATATCACTGGAGATCTTAGTGCATTGGCTGTATAGAATAACATAGGAACTGGAGAAGTGATATCACTGGAGATCTTAGTGCATTGGCTGTATAGAATAACATAGGAACTGGAGGAGTGATATCACTGGATAAGTCATCTCCACTCTATAACTTCATCACGTCAAAAGCACCATTTAAATCAATGAGAATTTGTGGACATTCTGCTCGTCCCCCCTGTAGTGCATTTGATTTGCTCGAGAATTGATCCATTTCTACTTGATACATCATCCTCATTGTCCTTTACCAGCAAGATGAGGCATTGCAGTAGGCAAGCAGCCAGGAAAAAAAAATAAAACAGTTAAAATCCTGACATGTATTTTATTTTTTCTTTTGGACGCTCTAGTGTTTAAACTAGCCACGAGTTCCTTCCTGACGTTGTTTAAGCTCAGATAAAGCAGTGTACACAGTCATCTCCCGTGAGGAGGGGCTTCTCACGCACATCGCTTCAGAGCCATTCAGAAGTGGAAGCTTCTGTGTACATTTCCACAACAAAAGGGAAAGGAGAGAAAGAACTGCAGAATCACAGCCCAAAACCCTATACATCATTCTGACGTCGGGATGCATACACAGAGACAAAAGGGGAGAAAATATTGGGCAAACCTACTGCAACCATAGGGAACAAATAAAGCAATACTATTCATTTAACCCTTTGATTGCCAGAGGGGTATGCAACGCATTGCATACCCCTCTGGCACTCAAAGGGTTAAATTACTTTTTTAATCACTTCAGTGCTAGAAATGTCTTCAAACACTTTCCTTTGCAATGAGTTGGAGACTTCTCTAACACTGAAGGGGTTGAAAGCCCGATTTAAATCAATTAATTTTGTATTTATTCTCTGTAGCGCAGTTTGTTTGCCCCGGAATTGCTCCACTTCTGAATTTTAGCATATGCCTCTTTTTATTTAAAGGAACAGTCATTTTGTTTTAACCCTTTAATGACCTTTGACAGTCCTGGCACATCAAGGGTTTTGGGTTCACACTCCTGCAGGATCACTATGGAAGTCTGACTGACTGCTTCAAGACTGCAGAGGTCAGTTTCAGACTGTCGTTTGGCGAGTTGGTACATGTGATCGGTCACGTGCTGGCTCGCCGAATTATGTCTATGCAGTCCATAAGGAGTGTCCAACCCCAGGACAGGTGGTCATTAAGGATTTAATGAAATAAACAAGTATATATATATATATATGTGTGTGCATAGCAAAACAATGGTTTTTTCATTGCTGGTAGAGTTTTCATTCAAAAAATATTACATCTCATCAAACATGTGCCCCAGTGCCATCTGGGGCCCGTTAGGATTTTTTTTATTTTATAATGCGCTCTATGGGAGTGCTTGAGTCTTAGACTATGGCCCTCCACAGTATGTAGTAGGAACAGCACCACCTGGTGACCAAAACAAAATGTTCCAGTTTTGTTAACCTTTTACGCAGAGGGGTCACACTGCAATGCAGAACAATGTGTTGTATATGTCCAATGCACTGAAAGGTTTAAGGATGCATGCATACCCCTCTCATCGTTAATGGGTTAAAAAAAGGTCTGAGTTGTAATAGCATATCAATGAAACATCTCCCAGGAGTTAGAGTATCTTTTATAGTAATAATAATAATGAGTGTGTATTTTGTTCTTAAAACACCCCTTGAGTGCTAGAGAGGTCTACAATGCTTTGCTTCACAATGCATTTGAGACCTGGCATTCAAGGAGTTAAAAGCCTGACAAATCAGTAGGAGTGTGCATTGTTCCATATGGTTCAGCTGGTTGTCCTATTATTGCTTCACTTCTGTTTTTGTGCATGTAACCCCTTGAGTGCCAAAGAGGTATCCAACCTGGATACCTCCTGGGACTCCAAGAGTTAATGCAATGTGAGATCAGTGTAAATTGACCTGGACGTACAAAATTGCTCTTGGAGACTTTATCTCCTTCAGACTCACTGCAACACAATCCTATAATAACCTTAATAATATTGTTCTCCTTTTTCTCCATTATTTGTATAGCACCAACTTATTTACAATAGGGAATGGACATACAGAGTTGTGAAATAGTACAGACAGGACATAGGGAAAAAATGACTAGAGTGCCCAGAGAGCTTACAGTCTAGAGGTAGGTCAGTGGGACACAGAAGTAGTAAGTGCTATGGCATGTAACTGCCTCCAACCACGTGAGCTATCAGTGGGTGGGAGAAAGAAGTGCTTTTTAGTACAGTGGTCCAGACATAGCAGATTTGTTTAGGAGAAGAAGGCTCGCTGGTCCCGTAGCGCTTTAGTTGGGGTATAGAAAGGGAACAAAACTGAATAGAGGTTGGACAGGTTGTCGATCTGACTCTGTTCATAAGGGTTATATTATTCATTTCATAGGTTTCCCTGAAGAGGTGAGTTTTCAGGGATCATCTGAAATCTGGGGGAGAATCTTAATGGTCAGAATGGGAATTCCAGAGCTCAGGTCTTGCATGGGAGAAGTCCTGTTAGTGGGGACGGGAGAATGTAATGAAAGATGCAGGGAGAATATCCTGTGCAGAGTGAAAATGGAGAGAATTAGTGTATTGGAAACAGGAGATGAAATGTAGGAGAATGCAGCGGTAGAAAGAACGCTATAAGTTAGCACCAATAGTTTGATTTTAATATTGCTCCTCTCTTCCAATCCAGGCACTGGTTCCCATTATCTATGGTTCCCATTATCTGAAAGATAATGGGAAGCACTGTATGGATTGGAAGAGAGGAGCAATATTAGAGCATCAAAGTGTGAGGTGGATTAGTCTAGCAGCAGAGTTCACTATGGACTGGTGTAGGGATAAGTGGTGAAAGGAGACTGATTAGGACTGTGGTGCAGTAGTCAGGATGGAACATAATGAGTGTTTGTATTAGAATTTTGGTAGCCTCTTAGGTGAGAATAAGTTAAATTCTAGAGATGTTTTGTCAATGAAGGAGGCATGAGTTGATTGATTGTGGGGAAGGAATGATAGGACAGTGTCTAATGTATAATTATTATTATTTTTTTTTTTCATTGCCAAATCCAGTAATGCTAACCGTTCAGAGCTTTGGGCTGTAGAAACTGCAGCCTGTCACATCACGCTTTGGGGATTTCCCTGCCAATAAAGCTCATCTTGATTTCTCACACACATATATATATATATATATATATATATATATATATATATATATATATATGGCACGTCATGAAATTCTGGGATCGCAAAGCAGCTGCACACAGATCTGCGATTCCAGAATGCATCTCTGAAAAAAAGAAAAAAAAAAAAAAAAAGGTCCTACCTTTTAAGGGGTTAAGGAATATTGGCAGTGATTATAATTGCAATGTCTTTATTTAAAAAGTTTCTTTTCTCCCTTTGAGTGAAAGGGGGCTCTCCTACGCATTGCAAAACAATGTGTTGGATACCTCTTTGCCGCTCAAATGGTTAACCCTTTGAGCCATCTTTTTTTTTGGGAGTAATTTTGAGGCAAACCGTCTGCACTCTAGCTGACAAATACAAATTCCCAAAATGTCCATTGATTCAACTCCCTTGAATGTGAGCGAGGTCTGCAAAACATTAAGCAATGCACTGCACACCTGTCAGTCATTCATGCTGTTAATCCTTTGAGTGCCAAAGCAATGCGTTGCATGCCCTATGGCACTTTAAGGGTTAATAGCCCAATTTAAATCTATGCCATTGAGTCCTTTGAGTGTCAGTGCGATATCCAGCACCTTGCAAAGGGTTAACACAGTATGCATTCAAGCCTTTGAATGCCAGAAGCGTACGCAACGCATTGGCACTCAAAGGGTTAAACACCTACGTAATCTACAGCACATTGCAAGAAATGTGTTTGAGACCTCCTTAGCATTTATGGTGTTAAAGGGGAACTTTCACTCAAATTAAAGTGTCCATCAAATCATTATACACATAGCGATACACATATTAGTATTATCCTGAATAAGTCCAGAGTTACTGAGAAATCTAACTTTTTTCCAAGACTCACAGGTAGGCATCAGTGCAGACATCTTGCCCAAGAGACATCTGTGCTCCTGTGCTGTCCGTCCCGGTCTCCTCTAGGAGGAGCTGCATTGTACCTTAAGGTACAGGAAGGAACTGACGGTTCAGGTGCACAGATGCCGCTACAGTAAGATGCCTGCCTGACCGTCCCAGTCTCCTCTAGGACTGGTGAAGAGGAGTTGCATTGTACCTTAAGGTACAGGAAGGGACTGATGGTGCAGGCACCACTACAGCAAGATGCCTACCTGTCCGTCCCAGTCTTCTCTAGGACTGGTGAGAGGGAGTTGCATTGTGCCTTAAGGTACAGGAAGGGACTGATGGTGCAGGCACCACTACAGCAAGATGCCTACCTGTCCGTCCCAGTCTCCTCTAGGATTGGTGAGGAGGAGTAAATTGTACCTTAAGGTACAGGAAGTGACTGACGGTGCAGGTGCACAGACGCCGCTACCGGAAGCTGTCTGTCTGTGAGTCTCCGAACAAGCTGGATTTCTCAATAATGCTGGACTTATTCAGGATAATACTATTATTGATATGTGTATCACTATGTGAATAAAGAATTGGGGAGCACTTTAATCTGAGTGAAAGTACTGCTTTAACCCTTTGAGTGCCAGTGGATAATGTGTTTCATACTCCTCTGGCACTCAAAGGGTTAAAAGCACCTCCCAAATCAATGATAACGTTTACTTCTTCCCCATGGTACAATTGCTTTGATTCCAAATTGTTCTTTTTTTTCTTTCCTGGATAACCCTTTGAATGCCAGAGGGGCACTCCGAATTCAGACAGGGTTCCTCTCTGCGCACCTTCAGTACTCCGGACTGACTTCGGAGCGCCCTGCTCTGTGTCCGCCTCGTCACGGGCAGTCTCTACTGCACATGACTGCAGCACACACAGCAGTGTCTACTGCACATGACTGCATCGTGACAAACTTTTTAGCGAGTTATAATATAGGATTGAATCTTCCTTCAGTTTTAGGTCATCACATTGATCAGTGGAAGTCATTTCAGTCGTGATTTAAATCAAGGTTATTTCAATTAAAACAGTCTGATGAAAAAAACCTGACGACTGCCTTTTTTTGCATTACTTTATACAGTGAGATCTGGGCTATAGGAACACAGCCGTTGATCTCCCCACTTTGGGGAATTCCTCTCCTCCTTTAGGTCTTGTTTTGATCTGTCAGACATGTCAGGACTGTGTAGGTTGTTACTTCTGATTTCCACACTTAGAGAGGAAACCCGTGTGGTTTATAAAGGTCTTTATCTGTTTGTAGAACTATTATGTGGGTGGTTAAAAGGTATAACTGACTACAGCCATCACTGAATACTAATCTGTATCATTAACCCCTAGACGACCAGAAGGGTAGGCAGCGCACTGCTAAGCAATGGTTTGCCCACCTCTCTGATCCTCAATGGGTTAAAGTGGAGCTGTCACCCTAATATAAGTTTAGTTAATTTTAATGAAAATTAAAAAGGACATGTGCGTCCTGACAACAGTTTGTAATATAAATACATTTTCAGAAATTAAAGGGATATTAATGCTTAGTATGAGAAAATAAATATATTGTAGGGTTTATCCCCCTGAGTAAAACAAGGGGACTTTCACTGCTGAAAGGTGTTTTGTTCAAAAGTTATTGCAGCTCAAACAGGAATTTTATTAGGTGCAATAACTCAATGGCCTGAAATGTTACAGTGGTGCTTTTGCTACAGCATCCTATGGATATTTATGGTCAACTGACCATAACATGGTAAAGCAACAGCACCACTGTAAAATGTCAGGCCGTTGAGGTATTGCACTTTATAAAATTCAAGTCTGAGCTTCAATAACTTTTGAATAAGACACCTTTCAGCATTGGGAGTTCCCTTGTTTTACTCAGGATATATATATATATATATATATATATATATATATATATATATAATATATGTATATACACATATCTATATATATATATGTAGAAAGAAAGTAACTGGGCAGCACCCGTGGGACTTTTTAAAAAAGATTTATTGTGTAATGTAGCAAACAGCTGGGTCAAAGTTTCTGTCCTGGAATGGGGCCTTTCTCAAGGCCTCATTCCAAGACGGAAACATTTTTAAAAAGTCCCACGGGTGCTGCCCAGTTTCTTTCTTTCTGCATCTTCATCATTAGGATGGTTCACCTTGGCATTATTTTACACCAGGTGTTAGTGCTTTCACACTTCTACACTATATATATATATACACTAGTTGAACAGCCCGTTACAGGGGCCACAGTGCCACTGCCACCCAGTCGCTGGGCAGTCATGTGCAGTAGAGACTGCCCACGCCGCGGCTGATACAGAGCTGGATGCTCCTTCGGACCGCCCAGCTCTGTATCAGTCGCGGCGCAGGCAGTCTCTGCTGCGCATGACTGCAGCACGCGCAGCAGTGTCTACTGCGCATGTCGCGGTGTTACACACGATTTAGCGAATTATTATATAGGATATATATATATTATTTATTTATTTTTTTTTTTACATATTGAAGTGGAACTTTCATCAGATTAACAGAGCGCTGCATAGCAATAT
Source organism: Rhinophrynus dorsalis (assembly GCA_037306005.1). Lineage (NCBI taxonomy): Eukaryota > Metazoa > Chordata > Amphibia > Anura > Rhinophrynidae > Rhinophrynus > Rhinophrynus dorsalis. Next base: position 41,298,333 of record CM074723.1, on the reverse strand, counting down.
GCACATACGTAGTTTTATTTTCAAGAATAATTGCTGCATTAGACAACAATAGAACCTTTTATGCAGGAAGGAACCGGCTGTGATCATGCTGTAGGTGCTCTCCACCCCTTCCGGTGCCTTTCGGCACAGAGGCATTCAACTCGCCAGTGGTTGAGTTGAAGGGGACGGACAGTGCAGAGACAGAGATGCCGGCTCTGCATGTGTCTGCGCTGTTCCCCGGTGCCTGCCTGCATAAAAGGTTCTATTTTTGTGTAATGCAGCAATTATTCTTGAAAATAAAGCTAGACATGTGCATATTGTTAATGTGCTATGTTAATGTGATGAAAGTTCCATTGAAAGTGTTGCTATGCCTTTACCCTCTGTTTTTTGGTGGTACAGTCTGGCATTTTATGTAAATTGTTTTTTTTCACTGGTCCAGTATTACTACACAATGTGCTATAAATGAGATAGACAGAGCACACACAGCGGGAGTAAGTCTAATAGCACTTTAAGCGATAGTTCTACTTTTAATCTAATAAACGAACTATACTATACTGTGCAGGGAATTGGGATAAAGTGCCACAATGTGACCCCAAAATATAAGGGTTAGTATCTTGGAAACTACGATTGCTTGTAGAGCATAGAAGCAGATTTTTTTTCTGCAAAACAAACTGATCTTAAAGTGATCTTAAGGTGACAAGTCGACTTTAACTCAAAATGTAAATGGGGTGGCTGAATGTTTTCAAGTGTGTTGGGGGTGCCTCTCTGAGGCTGGTGTAAAAAGAAGAACTGGAGCAATTCTGGAGCTAAACAACTGCACTTTAGGGGGTAAAAAATCCCATTGATTGAATTGAGACTATAATCCTTGAATGCTAGAGAGGGCTCCAACGCACTGTTTTGAAACCACTGTGGATGAGCTCAGGAGCTTAATAGGAGTCTGATAGGATACCGTGGTGTTCCCTTACTGGACCTTTGTCACAGACTGTACTGAGAAGCTTTGAAGTCTCTCAGGTTTAGTTTACTTGGACTATGTGCGCAGCTCCCATAGAAGATAGTGAAGCACTTCCAAGCCTGGCTGTAGCAGTCAACTTTGTGACCAGGTTGTGTTCCAGTCTGTTGCCAGCCAATCATGTCATTTTCTGATCTTTAAAGGGATAGTAATCTCAACATATAAAGTCATATTAGATTATTCATTATAATTTTATATAATGCACCGTCCTGTTTTCAGTGTCTATATCATTGAGTTTTCCTTGTAATTTGAGTTGAAAGTCCCCCCTCTCGCCACTTTTTTACTACGTCACTCATAGTTCCATCAGGTCTGAAAGCCAGTCACTTGACCTGACTGATAGCAACAAGGGTCAATATTGCGTCAGCATAAAGAAAATCCTGCTCCCTTTTGTTAAGGGGAGAAGAGTTTTCATTATACAGACATCATACCTCCCAACAGTTCAAATGGCCAAAGAGGGACACTTTTGTTTTAGGTGGTGTTTTATGGGGGTGTGGCTGGTGGGCGGTGCAATACCAAGAATTTTATGTTATTTCAAGACCTACTGACACCTCTTTGTGTAACTGAATAAACCATTTACAGCAAGACTAAAGTATTTTATCTACACAGACTCATTTTGAAACACATATACTGAAGATTAACTACACATTTATGAGTTTTATTGCTGTGGAGCAATGTGATACACACTATGCATTCTTCAGAAAAGAGGGACAAAACAATACAAAAGAGGACAGTGGGATTTGGATCTCAAAGATGGACACTTGGGAGGTATGCAGACACAGACATTGCGATTCGTCTGGTCAAGTGACCGGCTTTCAGATCTGAGGGAACTATGAGTGACGTAGGGAAAAGGGGCGGGAGGGGGAACTTTCAACTCAAATTACAAGGAGAATACAATGGTAAGCACATTGAAAACGTACAGCACATTAAATCCTATATTGTAATTCGCTAGGATGTTTGTCAGAAGCCATCATACGCAGTAGGGACAGCTGCACTTGCTGTAGTCATGTGCAGTACAGACTGCCCGCGCTACAGCTGATATGGAGTCGGTTGCTCTGAATTCAGACTGGAGACCTCTCTGTGCACCTTCCTGGGACCGCTTGGTCCCAGGAAGGTGCGCAGAGAGGACCCGTGTACATAGGCTTTAAAACTAGTAACATTATAATGAACAATCAAATATTACTTTATCTGTTGACATTACTATCCCTTTAAAATGACTGGCACAAGCTATTTAGGGACTGCACAAGGCAGTCCCAGACTATTTAATAAGGCTGCTTCCATAGGAGTAATTTTGGTAAACATTATTATTACCCTTTAAGGAATGTGAAGGTACCACATCATTTCTTTCATGATGACAGGCCATAAGTTACAGGCCTCGCCAGCATATTACACATTTAGCAAAGTCTGCTCTGTTACAGTTTTGTGAGAGCCTTTCTGATGTTACCAATTTCACAAAATCCATTTTCCATACACACTTGTCGTCAGGGTCTGGATCGTCTCTGAAGAGCTGCTGTGTATGTGGAGTGACTGTGCTGCTTCCATAAACACAGAGACTAGAATGGAATGAGTTTGCAGCAATATTATCATTGTCATAATTCTATTGAGCAACACGTCCTATGTGGAATCATTTCATTAATTCCCTTACTGCTGTAAAACTGAAAGACTCCACATTGTAACTACTTGCCTGCCAGGGGCATCTCCGAGGCATTGTGAAGAAACGCACTGAAGATGTTTCTAGCATCCAAGGGGTTAAACTGCTGCAGTAGATTTTGGTCTGTCTTCTAGGCCTGGTTTACACAGGTGATAATGACCTATATATATATAAACTGGGGTTATTCTAGAGTAAACCAACTGCACCATAGGGGGACAAATACAAATTCCTACATTCCCTTACACTTGAATAGAACCTTTAACCCCTACAATGCATTTGAGACCTATCTAGCATTCAAGGGGTTAAAGACCCAGTTTAATTCAACAGGAATATTTATTTGTCCTCTGTGGTGCAATTGGTTTACTCCAGAATCTCCTGTTTTTATGAATATTGGCTTTTGTTGTAACAAATTTGTTACACAAGTTTTACAGAATAGACATTGGGTTTTCTATGGGGCAATTTGCATGGTGTCTGTTTCACTTACAATAATTTTTAGCAGCAATTTTTGTGTTGCTGCAACATCTTGCTACAATGTTGTGAGTGTGAACTAGACCTTAAAGGGATAGTAATACTTAAAAATTACTTATCCTTATTTTGTAGCCCTTAAATAAAGAATAAAAATGACACCAGTGGCATCTCTCAGACCCTTATGGTTTGACAGATAACCGCTTACAAAGTTCTCCCCTGTCTGACATCAGCGTTCTAGCTGACAGCAGGGGAATCCTCTCCTGGGATCAGCCGACGGCTCTGCAGCAGAGCCGAGATCGCGTTAATAAAAAATAAATCCTTAACTAAAAAGGTCTTCTACGTGTACTTGGTTTGCAAGCACACGTAGAAGACCTTTTAGGTGAAAGATTTCTTTTTCATAAACACAATGTCGGCTCTGCTGGAGAGCCTTCGGCCGGTCTGCAGACTGGATTCCAAATCTGTCAGCTAGAACGCTGACATCAGGCAGGGGAGAACTTTGTAAGCGGTTATCTCTCAGACCATAAGGATTTGAGAGATGCCGCTGGTGGCATTTTTCTTCTTTATGTAAGGGCTACAAAATAGGCATAAGTCATTTTTAAGTATTACTATTCCTTTAAAGGGATAGTAATGCTTAGTTACTAAAGTACAATCAAGTCTGCTTTATACATTTTATAACAATGTGTAGCAGTGTAACCTTCTAAAACTTTACCGTTTTACCTTTATTCTATAATACAATTTCCCCCTCTCGCCCCTTTTACTACTTTAAGCAGCCTCAGCATACTGGTCTGGATGTATAGTGACGAGGTACAATCACCTTCGTCAAGGGGGCAGAGTTTTCCTTATACTGAAGGAAAGCAAATTGTCCCTCGATGCGATCTGTCTAGTCCCGGGGCCAGATTCCAGATCCGAGGGGAGGCTGCTTGAGGTAAGTAAAAGGGGAGTTATTGTGTAAATGTATAAAGAAGACTCGACCGTACTTTAGTAACTAAACATTACTATCCCTTTAAAAGCATGGTAACTACACAGTGATCAAAGCTCTAAAGACTGCGATATCAACAGTATCACCATAGCATAGACTGGCCACATCAATACTGCACTCATTCTCTGACAAATTTTATTTTGAGATGTAATTACTTTTAATGAGGCATCTTCCATCAGTGGGTGCACTCTTATTTTACTTAGCATAATACTTTGGATATTGTATGTTTTATATAATTTCTCTTGAGAAAGGTCACTGCCAGGCTGAAACCTCAAACTGAACCTGATAGATTTAGTTAATTTTAACTCTTTGAGTGCCAGTGGGGTACAGAACGCATTGCTCTGATATGCATTCCTTACTCCTTTGGCAGTCAGAGGGTTAAAGAGAAGTAAACCATGCCTATATGTTATGGTAGCCATTTGTTTGTAAGATAATTATTTTTATAAATTAACCTTTACGTGTTGGTGGCACAGTACGGCCCTTTATAAAGATGAATCTGTGTGCTGTGTCCGTATTGACAAGTATTTTGCTATGAATGAATTTAGGCGGAACCCACGCACTGGGGCCACGTCTGATAGCAGAGTGAGTGGTAAGTTTGGCCTCAAAAATATTGAATTAGCATACTGTGCAGGCAATTAGCATAAAATACAACACTGTGCCACTAGAGTGACCACATGTCCCTGATTGCCCAGGACAGTCCTGGATTTTATGTGTGTGTCCCTTGTTCCAGGCAACCCCCTTCTGGGACAATACAAAGTCCCGAAATGAAGACTCCAGAGCACAGAGTTCTGTACACCAAACGGAGAACTGTCCATTGTCTAGTTTGACAGTAAGTGATGCCTCTGCTGGGCTACAACAAAATGGCCTACAGGCAGAGCTCAAAACACTAGAGAGATAACTGAGCCTTGATCTGGGCATCATTGAGGAGTTGCAGTGTAATTTTGTTGTAGTGTGATATTAGTTTAAGGCTTTGGGCTTGATGTATATTTTCTTGTAGCCCACCACATACATCACTTTCTGACACAGCAATTAATGGGTAGTTCTCCCTCTAGTGTTCAGAAGAACTCTGTGGTGCACTCTTCTCCCTGCAGTGTCCCTGAATGGCAGAATTGAAATGTGGTCACCCTGTGTGCCACCAAAATATAAAGGTTAATTTTTCAAGAATGATTTTACCGAGAAATGAACAGTTCAATGTACAAACAGATTTACATTTTCTGTAGAATAAAAAATGATTTTTTTAAATTTTTTTTGGGGTGGGAGTTGAAAGGTCTGCTTTAAAGTAGAACTAACACATAGATTTATTGGATAGCTCTTTCAAAATCACCTATATTTTAGCTATCCATATTTATTTAAAATAGTTTGAGATATTTAGCTTTGTTTAGTTGTCAGTTTATGCAAATTAGACAGTACACACTGGCACAGCCGTTTGCCAGATATTAACATTCCACACTGTACTCACTCCTGCCTGCCACTATCTCTTGGTCATTCTTTCTTTCTCCTGTTAGTATCTGGAGAAATGGTGTTCATACGACACATCTCTGCAGGCAAAAAAGCAATATGACTAAGTATAGTTATTATCCTTAAAGTGTCATAGGGATGTCCAGGGATGCTACAGCAGTGCAGAACGTAATTATATCTGACACATGATTATGACAGCTAGTACTGTCTAAGCTGCATAAATTAACACACAAAACAAATATTTCATAAACTATTTTAAAAATAACACATCTCTAAAATAGCATACATTTTAGATTAGATTAGATTTAATTATGAAATGCTTTAAAAAGAATAGGGTGCACCGAAATGAAAATTCTGAGCCGAAACCGAAACTTCAGGATGCGAAAACCGAAACAGAAAATTACTTTTTCCAGTACCCCCATGACATCCAGTACCCTCCTCTTTGTGTAACTAAATACGTGATTTAGAGCAAGAAAATAGTACTTTATTTAAACAGCCTGATGTATAAGCACATTTACTAGAGTTTAAACAACCATTACTGTGAGTTTTATTGCTGTGGAACAATGATACATTAATACACCATACATTCTGATTTACTACAAAGAGGGATGGGGACATAGGTCTCAAAGAGTGACTGCCCCTCCAAAAGAGGGACCCCAAGGTAGTCAAGACAGACATGAATATGGTCCCAGAGGCACTGTGTCTCCTAAAAATTACACTTAGGATGTGTGATTTTATACATAAGGCCATTTTCCTTAGCTGCAAAATCGTTAACCTCTTGAGGCCCAGGGTTTGTGCATTGCTGAACACCCCTCTGCCTCTCAAAGGGTTAACTGACTGCAGCATGTCTGCTTTCCATCACATCAGGAGTGGGCAGCCAGCCTCTGCCTTTCCAGCACTTATACTTCATCAAACTTTCTGTGCCCAAACTACTGGTATCATTTAGCAATACTACATTGTACAGCCAGCCGGCAGTTCAGCTGCCTTGGCTGGCTAGCTTTCTGCTGTGGCAGTCATCGATAATACGTAATATTCTTAATATCATTGGCAGCTCTGAGACTGCTGAGAAGTCTGGTCTGTCAGGCAGCGGCGTGCACTCAGCAATGAACTAGAAATTACATTTTCAACTCACAGCTATCATCCTCGTCCTTCTGGCCTGCCACCTCCGTGGCTAGTTGGTGTAGTTTTGTTCTTGTGGCACCAACTAGCGCAGGCTAGTTGGTGTAGTTTTGTTCTTGTGGCACCTCCTACAGTGTGTCAACACATACAAACGGAATGGCATTTTTCTTGGAATGGGAGCAGCTAATGAATACAGTGGGAAATTTTATATTTTTCAAAGATTTCAGTACATTTGATGGCCTTTAAATGTAAAGATAAATGCCCTTTTTCTGCTTAACTCCACCTCCTGGAAACATTTGTGCACACCAGGCTAGGGATAGAAAGACAAGTGACCGCTCATTTGTTTCAGTGGGATATCCACTTTAACAAAATATATACTTTTATGGGGTTGTTTTGATATATGGTAATTATGCCTTCAAATTATGTATAGTGAGTTTTTGGTATGTCCATGAAAATGTAAATTGGAATTCTCATGTGCTGTTACCAAATTGAGGCCCAGGGAAGAACACACATTTGTTCACCTCTACATATTGGTTATCTTTGTACTCAGAAGATATGTGGCATTCGTCTGTTAAGCTAAGCTTGCTTGAGATGTTATACAGTAAATTGTGCCATGAGTGTACATTTCTGAAACCTTTATGTAAACCTCTATTTTTTAACAATTTTCTTGCTTCTTCATTTTGTGTAGAAAGAAACTTTAGACATTTTCTGATTCATAAATTAGCCAAATTTCAGGACGTATATTCTTTTATATTGTTATTGAGCTGTTTTAGAGTATTTCTCCATGTAACCAATGGAATGGACCTTTTTAGTTCATAATGGTGAAAACACCATTCTGTGCTTCTGTTATCCCCTTCAGTGCCAGAAGGTTAAGCAACGCATTGTTGTGTACCCCTCTGGCACTGAAAGGGTTAAGTAGGGGTCTAGTTATTAGGTAAAATTATACATTTTCTGTATTTTTGTACTTCACATAAGGCAGAGTGTAAAAGCTGAATTTGGTCTATTGGGGGAAGATATATCGTTTTCCATATATAAGTAGAAATGTGCCTACAGAAACGTACATAAACAGCGGATAGCAAAAATATTAAAAACTTATCCTGTGTCCTCAGTAGAAATAATTCCTCAATCCCCTGGCACTCAGACTGGGCTCAGTAGAATCCTGGTGTTCCCTGAAGAAGTGAAAGGGTTTCTTTGTAGAAAATATATGTGATGATGGATAGTGGAACAAGGCTGGAGTGTCAGACCATGTATATGTGGCTCTGTTACTAACAGTGGATGTGTGTAAGATTGAGAAGTAGAACAAGTTTGGGGTGTAAGACATTGTATATGTGGTTCTGTGACTAACAGTAGATGTATCAAAGACTGAAAGGTAGAATAAGACTGGGGTGTCATACAATGTATGTGCCATTCTGTGGCCACCAGTGTGAATGAAACATTCCATACAGTACAACTGTGTTTTCTGTTAGATTGCTCTTGTAATAAGCACCGTGACCTAGGCTTTTCTCAGAATACATTATTATCATATACAATTACGTGACATATCTTAGCCTGATACTTTAGTCTTAAGTTACTGATAGGAACTTGCATTGTAACATATTTAATACTGTTATACTTTTAACCCTTAGGATGATAGATTAGTCTGTAGTGGCAAGCATTAGCTAATTGCATACATTGACAAATAAAGCTAAATATCTCAAAATATTGTTTCAACTAATAATGTTCGTCATAAACATAGGTGATTTTGAAAGCTCTGTCAAAATTACTTGTTACCAAGTGACATTCCCACTTTAACCCCTTAAGGACCCGTGACGTACCAGGACCGTCACGGTCCTTGGTATACTCAAGGACCGATGACGGTCATAGTACGTCACGTACTTTTTACTTACAGCGCTCTACCGGGAGCGCTGTAAGTAAAAATAGGGCATGAAATAGACCGCTCCAAGATCAGAGCGATCTCTTTCAAGCCCCATAGTGACGCGCCGATACACGTGACAGGTCACGTGTACCGGCGCGTCAACGTGCCCCTATGCGGTCGTTATGGGACGGAAATGTCCCATAACCTCCGGTCCTTAAGGGGTTAAAGGGCAAATATCTTGTTTTGATAAGTCTGCTGTGATGGTAGCACTGTGACTCCCCAGACTGGCTTCTATCAGCAGTTTGAGGGGTCAGAAAGCTGACCTCATTGTCTAGAAGTCTGTAGCTCTCATCCACACACTCCTGGGCTGCATGCACTGTCCTGCTGTGTCGGATTTCCAAGCCCGTTACAAGGAGTCTATGGGACCTGTATTGCACAGGACAGGAAGCTCTGTGAGGTAGAGCTCAGTGTCTTCCAAGCAGAGTATCAGGAGTCTGTTTTTAGAGCCCCTTTCTGTTCAACTGTTGTTGTTCCAGGGCCCACAATGCAGCCCCAGCTTTATGTGAAAGTCTGCTCCTTGGGGAGCAGATCTGCCTCTGGAGCACTATCTAAGTGATAGCTTGTCTTTAATGTGATTTATTGTTACGGTTTTGCTGGTATTTCATTCGAAACAAAAGGCTCCACCAGTGCAAATGTTTTGAGAGCCACTGCTATAGTGCACTATTCTTTCCATGAGCTTTGCAGGCAGGCCATCTGTCTTGTTTCACACTGTGAATCATTTTATCCATATCAATAACAAATCCAAATGTTTACCAGAGAAGCCTTTCGTAAGCCATTACCTTGTGCAACAGTCAGTTACACAACCGGGTAACAGAGGTCCACAGATAATGCGACTTCTTTTACAAAAACATTTGCTTTGGTGATTTGGGTGCAGAACACTTCTGTTTCCACTTCTAAGGAAGAATAAATAAAAGGGTGAGATTGTGTGCTTTATTGGTTCAAATTAATATTGTGCCTTCCTGAGCTGAAGAGGAGCAATTATACTCCATAAGGAATGAACTAAAATGTCTATTAATTTAGCTGAAGGTGTTAACGCTTTTTATACTAGAACATTCAACTGGTTAAAGGGATAGTAACGTCTATATTAAAGTTCTGCTCTGAGTCGTCTTTAAGTAGCTGTATGTTTAAGTACTTACAGTTCTGTAGTTCAAAAGATATTCAAGTTGAAAGTATACCCCTCCCTCCCCTTCTGGCCGCCTTCCCTGAGATTTGCAGTCCGGTTGTGGGACTGGACAGATGGAGCGAGGGACAATCTTCAGTCAGTAAGTACAAGGAAAACCCCGCCCCCTTTGACAAAGGAGGACAGGATTTTCCTTTTGCTTACTGAAGATTGTCTCTCGCCGCTCTCCATCCGGACCAGACTGAGAGGATCAGTGACGTGACCAGAAGAGGCAGGAGGGGGATCTTTTCAGCTTAAATATACTTTGAACTACCGAACTGTAAATACTTAAACATACCACCTCATTTATAAAAAGCTTAAAGGGATAGTAATGCTTCATAATAAAAGCAGCTCCAATTAACCATCATAGTATTTGGACTTTGGAGAGTGTTATTTCAATTCTGTCAGAGTTGTAGTTCAAGAGTAATTCAATGACAAAGTATCCCCCTCCCTCCCCTTTTACTGATGTAACACTGCTCAGCCAGATCAGAAGGGAGGTGTCCAGGTAGACTGCAGAGAGGGACAATCTTAAGATAAGGGTAAAACCTGAAAAACTTGTCAAGGGGGGCAGGGCTTTCATTGTTCTCATAGGAAGAAGATTGTCTCCTGCTGTTATTTATCTGGTCTATGGACTGGATTCCACATCTGAGAAGAGATGGCTTACACTAGGTAAAAGGGGCGGGAGGGAAACATTTGGTTGTGAATATCTCTCAAACCATAAAGGTTTGAGAGATAAGACTTATATTGTTCTTCATGTTTTTTTTAATGCCTACAAAATAAAATAAAGATAAAATGAAGTATTACTATCCCTTTAAATAAGACTTGGAGCAGAATATTACTATCCCTTTAAGAGGTCATTTTTTCCCCTATGGTGGAGTTGGTTTGTCTAAATTTGCTCTTGTTTGCCTTATTGTATGCAGACAGTTGTCTGTCCATGAATAAAGCTGTTTATCCAAACGGCTTGGTGGTAGGCAAGGAGTTCAGTAAATCAGTGGGAAAACTAAGTAGACAGGGGTCTGTATAGAAAGAGGTATTAATGTCACTTTATAAATCACTGGTGTTCATTGTACAGTTCTGGAGAACACATCTCCACAAGGACATTAATACATTGGAGGCAATTCAAGGCAGTGCAAGGCATTTTAGAAACCTTACCAGGATAGCCTCAAAGCCCTTGATAAGTATACCTTGAAAGGGAGGATATAATAAAAACATTTAAATGTATTAAATGATTTAACAGAGTTCTGTAGGGAAGTAATGTGCTTAAGTACTGCTTTACAGAAAGGGTGGTACATTCATGGAACAGCCTCCAAGTGGAAGTGGTAGAGGCTAATACAATAAAGGAATTCAAAAAATTCTATGTGAGAACTATATAAGACTGCAGTGGGCAGACTGGAAGGGCCAATGGGGTCTTATCTGCCACCAAAATACATTTTTTGTTGGCGTTTATAAGCAGATTGTTGCTAGGTTCTCTCTGAAGTGGCTAAAGCTCAAAGTCTCAATCTTTAAGCCCCGGATTTTGTTGCCAGTTTGTGGCATTTAATGATGCTAATATCCCTTCTAGTAATGGCACAATTGGGCAGCACATTGAACTCCTAATGTATTAGGTTGGCTCAAGTCCCAGACCTCTTGGGAGCCCAGCAACTACTCTGTTTATATGGCTCTTTATGTCACTGCAATTATTTATTTAGACACATGAAGGCTGATAATTAACCCTGTGAGGACAAGGGATATGTGCAAAGCAATGCACTGCATAAGCTACTGAACTGGAACGTCAAACATTTATTGAGCTAAACAGTCTAATCTGTAAAATGGACAGGTCATAACTCAAACCTGTGCTGCTACGTACAAACTAACCAGATGTGAACCCTGTGTAAATCATATATCATACCAATGTATTAATTTACTTATTTTAAAGTAATGGTTTTGTTGCATAGTTTGGACAAAGTATGTTTAAGTTTGCTGACGTCTCCAAGGTATCCCATTTAATGTGAGTCCTAACCAATAGATATTGTCATGTTTATAACTTACAGAATATTCTAAATTGAAAACTTAAAATCTTAAACATGGTTCCTGAAGAAATTGCCTTTAAAGAAATGCGTCTAATACCTAGTTAAAAAAGGTAATGGAAGTACTGCACTCAGTAAATGCAGGCTTGCTCTTAAATAACTTTAGAATGAAGTATTTTCCATTAGAGGTTATACCATTGATTTACTCAGCAGGAAAAGTAGAACATTTATTTTTTCATAAGTGATACGTTCCCTTTAGTAGAAAGATGTGCCTGAACAGGAGTCCATCATACAAGAATCTGGACATATCGCTGTCTGAAAATACGTAAAGGTATTTTAAAGAACTCTCGTTCTGGCTTTTCTTTAAATTATTTCTTCTTCATACTTTGAAGACTGTTTCTAGTGAAAAAATGTACTTGCTTTTGTAGCGTACATAGTATTATTGTCTTTTATTTATTGCGCTTCAATATTTTCCTAAGCACTGTGCAAAATAGGATAGAAAAGAATGTACAATGGCATACAGAACTCGAGTGAAACAAATGGTAGTGAGCAGTGAAGTTTTAAGAATCTTTGAGGTCCCTGACAGAATTGTGAATAGAACCCCCCAAATATAGGAGTACACTTAGGATCATGTTAAGGTTCCTGCTTTTTCCTTTCATGCCTGTAGGAAAAGCTGAAACATTGGTGGGTAGTATGCGCATGACAGACTGTGCCCTTTACGGTTATAGATTTATTTGGTTTCTTCCTTGAAAATCTGGGAACTCGAGGAAAGGCCCCCATGAAACTGGAGGCCCGTGAACAACACTTGTGTACACTCATGCATTACCTGGTATTGAGGCCCCTGCTTGTAAGAGCATATAGTCTGTACTATTGCCATGTTAATAGGCTTTCATGATTTGAGCGTATAATTTTCTTGTAGAGGACAACTGACTTGGAAAAAAGGGTTAATTCTTGGGGACCAGGGATTTTAATTATGCATTGCAAAACAGCATTATAATTTTAGTTGTAGACATCGTAGTAGTAGCAGCAGTGTAAACATTGGCATAATAGGAGCGTTGTAAACATTGTAGGAGTAGCAGTGTAAACGTTGTAGGAATAGAACAGTATAAACACTGTAGGAATAGCAGTATTGTAAATGGTGTAGGAGTAGCATCAGTGTGAACACTGTAAGAGAAGCAATAGTGTAAAAGTTGTAGGAGTAGCTGACCTGTAAATGTTGTTGGAGTAGTGTAGATGCTGTAGGAGTAGTGTGTATGCTATGGGAGTAGGAGCAGTGAGGACGTTACAGGAGAAGGAGTAGTGTGGATGCTGTAATAATAGGAGCAGGTTGACGTTACAGGAGAAGGAGCAGTGTGGACATTGTGGGAGTAGGAGCATTGTGGACATTGTAGGAGGAGGAGCAGTGTGGACATTGTGGGAGTAGGAGCAGAGCAGATGCTATAGGAGAAGGAGCAGCGTGGATGCTGTAGTAATAGGAGCAGGTTGACGTTACAAGAGAAGGAGCATTGTGGACATTGTGAGAGTAGTAGGAACAGTGTAGACACTGTAGGAGAAGGTAAAGTGTGGACGTTAAGGGAGTAGGAGTAATGTAAATGCTGTAAGAGTGGGAGCAGTGTGGACATTGTGGGAGTAGGAGCTGTGTAACTCTACCTACAGGGTCCTCTCCCAGAAGCAAGTCTTAATCACTGCCTGACACAGCGCACAGGTGCAGATCACTAGCACATGATAGCAGAAGGTCTTTGCATGGCAGGCATAGATAGAGAGGAAAAGCACTTTATATGCATCACCAGGGTGGTGCTGCACTATAATTCATGTCACACGTGCTGACAGTTAACCCTTTTAAAGCATATATTCAAAAGAATATATGTTACATATTTTTGGAGCTTCAAAAATTAAAATAGAAATTAACCAAACAGCCATAGAACCCTTTTAATTCCCAAGGGGTGTCCAGCACATTATTTTGCTATGTACTGCACACCTTTCTGGTGCTCACGGGATTATGAAGAAAAAGGAAGGGGCTCCCCGAACATAGTCTTCTCTTACTGGCTGGCAGCAACTGTGTGTGAAGTTGTCATTGGCTGCCAGCAAAAGACAGAAAACTGATTGTAAAGGCGTTCAGAGACCCATCACAACTGCACCCCCTTTAGTTGTGTCCCTGTATGCTGCCTGCATTGCACTACAACTAGGCCCTTATTCAATAAGCTAAACAGGTGCGATTCTGTAACGAACCAGCTGCACTATAGTCGACAAATAAAAAAAAATTCTGCAAACAGCCGTCAAATTAAATGGGGCTTTTAACCCTTTGAATAAGACAGAGGTCTCCAGTCTATTGCAGAGCAATGCGTTGAAGACCTCTCTAGCATTCAGGGGGTTAAAAGCCCCATTTAATCTGACGGCTGTTTGCAGAATTTTTTTTATTTCTACAGCGCAGTTGGCTCGTTAGAGAATTTCCCCTTTTTAGCTTTCTGTATATGGCCGCTGGTGATACTACACAGTGACAACGCATCCCTGGATATTTTTTTGAAATGTTGGCAAGGATGTTGAAACCGCTCAGAGGCTTTTTTTTTTTTTTTTTTTCCTTTTGTTTCTAAGAAAGTCTTGTATTTGCTTGAAGCTCTTAAACAGTTCTGGGAGGTGTGTAATCTGAAAGGAGAAAAAAAACGTACCTGCAGAGGTATTCACTATTATCCCTTTCTTACCTTATGTTCTTTTGTCTAACGTGCTTCCTCTTTGCAAAACATCTTTGTTTGAACACCCAAGAACCTGTCTAGGACAGTCTTAGAATAGCTAGTTATGGTACAAGACATAACAGAAGGCAGTGACATTGACTGACGACCTTTAATAAGTTCACACAGTGAGGCTGACATTCTTAGAAGAACTGGTGCAAACGATTTACATGAAAAATACCCCCCAAACCCCAATGTTTAAATTGGACTCTTAACCCTTTGAATGCTAGAGGTCTCAAATACATTGCTTCACAACGCGTTGGAGACCTCCCTCACATTCAAGGGGGTTAAACCCCCCATTTAAAGCGGCAGTAAACCCTTATTATGACACATATGTATTGTAGGACCCTGCTGCCGAGTAAAACGAGGGTTCTTCCACTGCTGGGAAATGCTTCAGATAAATGTTATTGCAGAGTAAACTTACAAAAGTTCTAGATTTTATGCAGCCAGGTGGTGCTGTTGCTGTTACTACCTGCGTAGAGCTTAGTGTCACAGACACAAGCTTTCCATAGATGGCGGTGGCAATAGCGCCATCTGGCAGCAAAACATATTGAACTCAAGTTATTAACCCCTTAAGGACGCACGCGGCGGTCACTTAAGGACCACGGAGCATTTTTTTTTTTTTTAGCTGATTCCGGACTCCCCGAACGGCGTGCAGCTGCGCAGGGAGTCCGGAATTCCTCAACCTAATGACATACATGTACGTCCTTGGTCCTTTAGGGACCTCAACCTCATGACGTACATGTATGTCATGGGTCGTTAAGGGGTTAAAGAAAAAATACTAGTTGGTTTTGTACTAACTTTTAATGTAAGCATTTTCCAGCATCATGAAGTACCCTTGTTTTAATCAACAACACTACACGTGATATATTTTCATAATTAGGGTTTAGCGCAATGGGAATTTTTTATTTGTCTCCTATGGTACGGTTGTATTGCCCAGATTTGCTCCGCTTTTGACTTTATTTATATGCCCCATTGCATTGCATAGACGTTGTGTGTGTCCCTGATGAAGGTTCCAGTCAGGGACTGAAATAGTGGGCAGTTTTTGAAGTATTGAATAAAAGTGATTTTATATAAACGAGTATGCACAGCTGTTGACTGTGGGCTCTGCGCTCTAACGAAATGTAATTCTGGGGAAAGCCGACTGCGCCATAGGAGGCAAATACAATTTAACAAAATTTTCATCAATTTAAATAGGGATTTTAACTCCATGAATGTTAGGTCTCCAAGGCCTCCAGCATTCACTGCGTTTAAAAGCCCCATTTAAATCTGTGGGCGTTTTCAGTTGGATTGATTCAGAATCTCTATTCTTTCCCTAATTGATAAGCTCTGCCTTAAGCACTTCCATTTTAACAGATCAGTGTGTTCACCAGCCTTTTGGGACCTGTAAATAATTGCATAGACCTGCATAGCTCAGTAAAGCATTACTGACTTGCATGGTAACTCTGACAACATTTTAGGCACATGGCCAGGGTAGTGCAACAGCGCATACCAAAAGTCTTTGGACCCTGTGTTCAATAGAAAAGTGGCATTAAAATGTGTTTTAGCGCCACAATATGTTTTCCTGAAATTTTCAAAGGGATAACTCTACTTTATTTGTCTGGTTAAGACATGAACGACAGTTAGTATTATATGTTATATTTATTGTGCTTCAACAATAATTATATTTTATCACCAATTTCAACTCAAAATTACTTCCAAAAAAAGGTTAAGCAATTCAGAGACAAGCCAACAGCCCACATGGGAGCAATAAAACTTCCCCAATTTCCATTGATCTAAATGAGACTTTAACAACATGAAAGCTAGGCAGGTCTCCAGCAGGCCTATCTAGAGTTCAAGGAGGTTAGAAGCCCCAATTAAAGGGATAGTAATACTTCGTTTTATGTTTATTTTATTTTGTAGGCATTAAAAAATCATTAAGAACGATATTAGTCTTATCTCTCAAACCATAAAATAAAATAATAAAATATTCACAAGCAAACTTTCCCCCTCAGTGACGTCAGCGCTCTAGCTGTCAGATTTGGAATCCGGTCTGCAGTCCAGCCGGTAGCTCTTCAGCAGAGCCGAGATCGCAAAATATAAAAATATCTACTTCTTTGGAATGGCGTACAAAGTGTGCCTGGTTTGCAAGCACACTTTGTACACAATTCCAATTAAGTAGTTATTTTTATATCTTGCGATATCGGCTCTGCTGAAGAGCCGCCGGCTGGTCTGCGGACCAGATTCCTAGTCTGGCAGCTAGATGGCAGACTTGACTGTTTCGGTCAGTGAGGGGGAAACTTTACTTGCGAATATAAGACTAATATCGTTCTTAATGATTTTTTAATGCCTACAAAATAAACATAAAACGAAGTATTACTATCACTTTAAATACATAGACATGTTATCGTGACCTCTGTTGTTCAGTTGATTTATAACACAATTATTCCACTTTTTTTGGACATAAGGCCTAAAATAAAACTCTGCTTTCTGAAAATATTGCGCTAATATGGAATAGTTTGAAAAGCGATGTTCTTCTTTTGAACATTTCAGTGTAAAAATACGTGACACTAAAGTTTACATAACCCTTTGATTGCCATAGGGTTTTACACAGCAATGTGTTGGCCATGCCTATGGCAGTCAGATGGTTCCATTTAGATAAGAATTTCCAAATAGCAGTTTATTGGACACAGTGGGTGAAATGTATGTTTTTAAGAATTGTCGCTAAAATTCACAACGACAGGTCACATTATAAAGAAGTAAAGTCACGTTTATAAATATGTCTGTCTGAGAAAATTAGCAGAAAATTCTCACCTGTGAATATTTTTTTGCCCACATAGCTGTCACTATATACTTCCGTTAAGAACAGGTTATACCAATCAAGATTTAATCTCTAAAACCGCCTTTCTTTTTGGCGCAATAAGCAAATTTCTTTATAAATACGTTGCAATACAATTCTTATTTGAACAAGACCATATCTACTCCGCTTTTCAAAAAAGTCAACTGACCGGTGTTACTACTAGAGAAAATGTCGCTAAACGTTTATACATATCCAAAGGGGTGATATGATTACCATTTACAAATACATTCAAGGTCAATACAAAGAACTATCCAATGAATTATTTACACAAATTGCTGAGCTAAGAACGCAAGGTCATCCATTAAGACTAGAGGAAAAATGCTTTTGACTAAAAGAAAGGCAGGGATTTTTAAAGTAAGGGTGGTAAAGCTATGGAGTTCTTTGTCTTGGGATGTAGTTGCGGATACTGTAACTGCTTTCAAAAAAGCAATGGATGCCTATCTAGCACAGAACAGTATTGAGAATTATGATAGATGGCTTCAGTGCAGATAGGTTGTTGATGCAGGGAAATAGCCCACTGCCATTAGAAGTCAGGAAGGAATTTTTTTTACCCACTTGGGTCTAAATTGGAAATGGCTTCAGAGGTTTTCTCTTTTTTTGCCTTCCTGCAGATCAACAGGGGTGATTTGGAATGGGCTGGACGTGATGGACGCATATCTATTTTTCAGCCTCATCAACTATGTTCCTTTGATAAAATTTTACAGGCACTTTCTGTAAAACTCCAGTTTTATACACCCCCCCCCCCCATAGAGTCCTAAATTTAGATCAGGGGCGTTATGACAGCAAAATATTTTCTGGAATTTATTGGATAAAGGAAAGTCCACTAATTTGCAGACGTAACATAGTATCTTGGCAGCAATCATGTTAGGTAAAGTTTATCTGCTGCTTTGCCTGTGTGGTGCCCATTGACATAGCAGCAATGATCAGGACTCTTCATGGATAAAGAAGATAAGTAGAATGCTTTAGAATCTGTTGGACCACATGCAGAAAGACTAAGTGCGCCCATTTAGACAAAACAGCTGAACAATAGGAGAGAAATAAAAAATGATTCTTGATTTAAAATCACTGGGAAATTGTTTCTTCCCTATGGTGCAGTTGATTTGCCCTCAAATTTTTCTACGTCTGTCTTTGTGCATTGGGCCCAGGCTAGATATAAATTTAATCTGGCGACCTTGGAATGAAACAGGGTTGTTTTGTTTTTTAGCTTGTTGATAAATTTACATTTTTATCTGTTGGAATGTGTCCTACCCTCGTAAAAATCTAAAGTGTTATATAAAGATGACTTCCCATTTTTTCAGTTGCGTGACCTTATAGGAATTTGGTTTTTATGACTGCTGAAGTCTTGTTAACAGATAACTATAAATCAGACATTCATGCTGATTAAGGAGAATTAGATCAAAGGGAATGAATGAGACCTTGGTTTTAAAACTTTTTCATAATAGACTGGATTTGTGTTTTAATTGTCATATTATTTAGTCTTTTTTTTCTGACATTGAAGAAGTTAGGTAGGACAGTGCTCTTGAAACCATAACTGATTTTATATCCAACACAACAAGGAATGTTTGACATTGGTGACTCTCTACAAGGGTATCCAAGGTCGATCCTCTGTGCGAGCAGGGTGTAAGGATTTCCCTATTTGAGCACAAGTGGGCCAATCAAAATGAATGAGCCGCTTATTAACTCGCCTGTGCTTAATCTGGGAAATCCTTAACCCTTTGAGAGCTAGAGAGGTGCGCAGCGTATTGTTTTGCAATGTGTTGCATACCCCTATGACACTCAAAGGGTTAAATCCTGTCACAATGTTGGCCCTTGAGGAACACTCCTGGACACCCCTGATGTAGCATTCAAGGGTTTAAAGTCTCACTTAACCCTTTGAGTGCCAGAGGGGTACGCATCGCATTGCAAAGCAATGTGTTGCGTACCCATCTGACACTCAAAGGGTTAAATGGAACTACCACCGCAGTTAAAGTCGCCCTGCAGGCAGGTTGAGACTACCTTAATAATAGTTAGCTTACCTCTCAGAACGACACCATTCTACAGAAATCCTTAACCTTTCGAGAACGGAAGCCAGGCATCAGCGCAGACATCTTGTCTGAACAACTGCACAGTCAGTCACGGTCTCCATTAAAAAGCACTGCACTGTGCCGAAAGGCACTGGAAGGGACAGACAGCGCAGGTGTGCAGACTGCACTAACCTGGCCATCAGTCTCAGAAGATTAAGGATTACTGTAGAATGGTGTCATTCTGAGAGGTAATAGATAACTATTATTAAGCTAGTTGCCACCTGCCTAATTATTGCAGGGCGATTGTAACTGTGGTGGTAGTTCTGCTTTCTGGGAAATTAGGGAATTTTTGTCTCTTCCCTATGGTATTGTTGCTCTCCTGAGAAAACATAAGTAGTCAGAGTTCTAGTACATAAGTACTCTGAGAGAGTGCACGCAGTCTGAGGTTTCCATAGTTCATCACTGTATACACTAAACATTGACGTCACGGTGACTATTCAGAGCAATCTTCAGAATGTTATGATAACAGTGCTTTTATCGCAGAATCTTCCTACCCTTTGGGAATTGTTGATAAGCTGTTGTGTAAAACAGACATCAAATACATCACTTTCAATGCTCACCAGTCTTGACTGAATCGAATGGCTCTTTACTTCTCAGATTTGGTTTTGTGAGACCTATTTTCGTGTTTTTCCAGTATCCTAAGAGACTCTTTTCATTACATACGGTCATTTTTTTCATGATTAAGCACTAGGGTGACCAGATTTCCAATCTGCCATTCCAGGACATGTGGTCATTCTACCAGTAACACACTTGCAAAAGGAGGACCAACACTGACTATAGCAGCATTAGGAGCATGAGAAGCACTGGAGGCTGGAGGTACAATGGACTACTGCACAAAAGGATGCTAATGCTGATGTACATATTACAGGCTTCACGCTAAGTATCAATAACACTATTCCTCTGACACATTGCATTACTCTCTCAGAATCAGGAGCACCGGTGGGACTCAGTCTCACTTGCCTGGAGAGCACTGGAGGAGACGAGTTTGTTTGTGCTGCCAGTCTGCCATTGCTGCTGCACCAATCGCCTGTTCCGTTCTGTATCTCACTGCTGCACGGGCCGACACTCGCTCTCACAGTCACTCACAACAACTTGGTGGCATGCGCCAGCCAATTAGGAGACGACTACTGTAATACTCTCCACTGCTCTTCTATTCAGAAAGGGTGATATCTTATGTCAGCCCATTAACAGACAATAAAACACTTTCACTTCTCAGACACCCTATCAAGATTAGGAAAAGGCAGGAATGGAATCCCCCACAGACCATATGTAAGACTAGGCCTCAGAAAACAGACACAGTTTTTACAGAGGCTAGAATGTTGTACAAGGTGTATAAGATTGTATAAGCCCAGATCATTTTAAGTGTTAGTGCTCATATAAAGCTCCAGACATGTTGCCTGCTTGGAGCATGTAGTGATATAATATACTATTCATCTCCCTAATAATGATGATGGTGAAATGGGGTTGGGATGCGCATTAATAGAGGTGTTCAAGCCTTTGATCTTTTGGGAACTTAGCCAATCCCCAGACTTATAGTTTTATTTGTGCATTTCTTCATTAGACTTAATTTCGACTTCCTAAGGGGTGGGCAACCTGCATTCCACCATCTGTTGATTAACTACTATTACCAGCTGAGGCTGATTTGATAGCAGATGGCAGAATGCAGGTTGCCTATCCCTTGTGCTAACATATATACAAGAACAGGATACATTATACAATATCGTGCTGCTACAGCTCTGTCTTTCTGATTTGGTAAGTGGCAAAAGAGTGCAAGGAAGAAGGGCAACTGGAAACCCCTCTTGGTTTGCTTTTTCATTTAGTCTGACCATGCTCAGTCTTATAATCTACACACTAAACATGTCTGACGTGTGCAGACGACACTATGCAAAGATGTCTGCGCTGTTTCCTAACTGTCAGTCCCGGGAGCAGTAGGAATTCTCTATAACGAGGTAATAATTCTGGTGACTAGTACTATTGAGCAGCTAGTCGCCAGATGGGAAATTCTTTGGGGACTACTTTAGGCAGGGTGGTGGTTCTGCTTTAACTTTTTGACAAATTATAACGGAACTACCACCACTAAACAACTTGATGTCTAATAATTCCCCATCTGGATCTGTACTTGGGGGCAAAGAAGGTTCCGCAAGGCAAGCCTTAACCTCAAACTCAGCACTTTTTCTACTGATTGGGAGCTGTTTGTTTTTTCCGAAGCATAATCTGTCTATTGCCTCAGCATAAAAAGCAGCAGCTGCTCCACTGGTACAAGATGACGTGCTACTGGGCCTGCTACTGATAGGTCCTGGAAGACCACCACACTCCTCCAGCTCATCTGCAGAATCTTCTCCTGCCTCGTGTGACTGCATCCTGTTTTTGCTTTGCCTCTCACGCACCCTCGCTATCAATTGTTCCCTCCAGGCAGTGAGGAATTGGAAGTAAATGCCATCTTGCTTTTGATTCGTGGATCGCACATGTGGTCACTGCAGCTGGTACCAGGGAGAGGAACATCAAGTTGTTCACTAGGGCTCAAATGCATTACAGATAAGTAGGTAGTGTTCTATAATAATTTGACAATTTTACAAACTGGCCACACAACAACTGTTAGACTGGCTGTGTCACACTGCAAATTATTCAAACACACTCCTAAGATGAATTTTAAAATTTAACACTGGAACACTGAGGATTTTCCCTTGCGGTGGCAGTACGCTAGTAGGCCTCCCAGTCCCTACACAACTGTGAGATGGTCACTGCAACTTACTCAAACAAAATATTTAACAGTGAAACACTGAGGATTCTCCCTTGCGGTTGCAGTAAGGTAGTAGGCCTCCCAGTCTATTGTGTCACTCTGCAAATTATTCAAACAAACGCCTAAGTTGAATTTTAAAATTTAATACTGGAACACTGATGATTCTCCCTTGCGGTGGCAGTAAGATAGATGGCCTCCCAATCCCTACACAACTGTGATATTGTGTCACTCTGCAAACAAGAAATTTGAATTTTTAAATTTAACACTGAGGATTCTCTCTTGCTGTGGCAGTAAGATAGTAGGCCTCCCAGTCCCTAAACAGCTGTGAGATTGTGTTTGTCAGTCTGCAAATTATTTAAACAAACTCCTAATTTAAATTTTCATATTTTAGACAGGAACAAAGGTGACTCTCCCTTGCAGTGGCAATAACTGGCACTAGTGCTGGCTACCTGCCTATGCTTATCTGCCTGCCTATACAACAAGTGGACAGTTACTCTTTCTGCTTCTTCTCTCTCGCCCAGCTCCAACAATG
This sequence comes from Rhinophrynus dorsalis, assembly GCA_037306005.1. Classification (NCBI taxonomy): domain Eukaryota; kingdom Metazoa; phylum Chordata; class Amphibia; order Anura; family Rhinophrynidae; genus Rhinophrynus; species Rhinophrynus dorsalis. The sequence continues at coordinate 41,275,693 of CM074723.1, read as the reverse complement.
CAATAAGCACTAACAGGAAATGCAGGAGCTGTCTGGGTGGCTGTGATGTCATTAGTCCATCCCCCATCATGAAACGAAGAAGCTAATTGGTTGAACTAGAGACATCATGAAACAAAGAAGCTAATTGGACTAGAGAGGGAGGGAAAGCAGCGCGCGAGTGGGGAGAACGTCATCCGAATATTGAAAAGAAATTCTGCCCATTTATGTTTCGGATTCGGCTTCTGAAAACTAATGGCTCTAAGACTTTTGCCATGTCCGAATGGCTCCGAATCACCCTTATTCGTCCGAAATCCGAATGTGAACGAACCAAATCGCACATGCCTAGCTTTAACCCTTTGAGTGCCACTCAAAGGGTTAACATCTTAATATTGTAATGGGAAGGAGGTCTTATAAATATATCGAGGTGCTTACAGGGTATCCTATATAATAATTCGCTAAATTGTGTGTAACGCCGCGACATGCGCAGTACACACTGCTGCGCGTTCTGCAGTCATGCGCAGTGGAGACTGCCCGTGCCGCGGCTGATACAGAGCTGGGCTCTCCGAAGGAGCGTCCAGCTTTGTATCAGCCGCGGCGCAGGCAGTCTCCACTGCCCGTGACTGCCCCGCGACCGGGTGGCAGTGGAACTGTGGCCCGTGTAATGGGCTCTTCAACTAGTTAGGAATATAAATGAACAAGAAATCCTATTCCTGCAGTACTTAGAACACACCCTATATTAACTGAATGTCACTCCTCAATATATGAACACTTGTGGAGTATAGATTAAATCTTAACTTTTAATCTTATATTTGTAATATAATGATCAAATATAGACAAATTAGTTAATATCTGAATACTTAATATTGTGTCTGTCAGGCCAAAAGAACAACTGGCTTACCAAAAAACTCTATTCTAAAAGTGGTATAAGCAAAAAAAACATCTTGCCACCAGACGCGTATTCCAATACCAAGTCACTCCATGGCTAATTATTAATTGCCAAAATTGAAAAAAGAGAAAATGAGGTTAAAATTGCTGAATCTTTACCAGCCCTTAAGAGGGGTATTAGTTACCAGCTCTAGAAAGGGCTGATATATCATAAACAATAATTAAAAGGTAGACTATCTAGACTAGGGTGACCATGTGGGCAGACTATCTAGACTAGGGTGACCATGTGGGTAGACTATCTAGACTAGGGTGACCATGTGGGCAGACTATATAGACTAGGGTGACCATGTGGGCAGACTATCTAGGATGACCATGTGGGCAGACTATCTAGACTAGGGTGACCATGTGGGTAAACTATCTAGACTAGGGTGACCATGTGGGCAGACTATCTAGGGTGACCATGTGGACAGACTATCTAGGCTGACCATGTGGGCAGACTATCTAGACTAGGGTGACCATGTGGGCACACTATCTAGACTAGGGTGACCATGTGGGCAGACTATCTAGGGTGACCATGTGGGCAGACTATCTAGACTAGGGTGACCATGTGGATAGACTATCTAGACTAGGGTGACCATGTGGACAGACTATCTATGGTGACCATGTGGATAGACTATCTAGACTAGGGTGACCATGTGGACAGACTATCTAGGGTGACCATGTGGGCAGACTATCTAGACTAGGGTGACCATGTGGGTAGACTATCTAGACTAGGGTGACCATGTGGGCAGACTATCTAGACTAGGGTGACCATGTGGGCAGACTATCTAGGATGACTATGTGGGCAGACTATCTAGACTAGGGTGACCATGTGGGCAGACTATCTAGGATGACCATGTGGACAGACTATCTAGGCTGACCATGTGGGCAGACTATCTAGACTAGGGTGACCATGTGGGCAGACTATCTAGGATGACCATGTGGACAGACTATCTAGGCTGACCATGTGGGCAGACTATCTAGACTAGGGTGACCATGTGGGCAGACTGTCTAGACTAGGGTGACCATGTGGGCAGACTATCTAGGGTGACCATGTGGACAGACTATCTAGACTAGGGTGCCCATGTGGGTAGACTGTCTAGACTAGGGTGACGATGTGGGTAGACTATCTAGACTAGGGTGACCATGTGGGCAGACTATCTAGACTAGGGTGACCATGTGGACAGACTATCTAGGGTTAACATGTGGGCAGACTATCTAGACTAGGGTGACCATGTGGGCAGACTATCTAGACTAGGGTGACCAGGTGGGCAGACTGTGTAGACTAGGGTGACCATGTGGGCAGACTTCCTAGAGTGACCATGTGGGCAGACTATCTAGACTAGGGTGACCATGTGTCCTGGATTTTAATTGTGTGTCCTGTGTCCCAGGCAGCCCTCTTATGGGGCAATACAAAGTCCCTGAATGAAGACTCCTTAACACAGAGTTCTAAACACTAGAAGGAAAACTGCCCATTGCCTACTGTGGCAGAAAGAGATGCCTCTGCTGGGCTACAAGAAAATGGCTTCCAGACAGAGCTCTAAATACTAGAGAGAGAACTCAGCGTTGATCCTAACATCAAACAAGAGCTGCAGCGCAATTTAATTGTAGTGTAATTCTAGTCTAAGGCTTTGGGCTTTATGTACATTTTCTTGTAGCTCATAACAGGCATCGCTTTCAGTCACAGCAGTCAATGGGCAGTTCTCCCCCTAGTGTTTAGAACTATGGGGTGCACTGGAGGAATAGCAGGGTGTGCATGGATGTCCAGTGATGGAAAGTGACCCCCTCCCGCATAACTGCCTTAGAGCTGAGACGTAGTCTCCTACTTTCTTCTCCACAGTGTCCCAGAATGTAAATTTGGTGACCCTAGTCTAGGCATGCTGTAATCAAGCTGAAGCAAAATGCACATCAGAGACATATAGAAGCTGACCAGATGTAGTTGACGTTTTAATCAATTTTTGAGAAAACATAGCTTTTTTCCATGAGAGAAAGCTTAGGTATTTGTTCTATGATGATATCATTGCCCATACAATTCTAACCCAAGCCTGCAATACCCTTTTATTATTGTTTGAGCTATTGATGGTTCTAATATCCCCTGGTAACCAAGAGCCCTCTTAAGGGCTGGTAAAGTAATTGTAATTGTAACCGCCTTTTCTCTTTTTTTAATTTCAGAAATTATTTATCAGTCACAAATTGATTTTGTATTGAATACTCAGGTGGGGATTTTTTTTTGATTTTTTTTAACATATTCCACTTTTAAAATACAGTTTTTTGGCAAGCACATCCACTTATTACCTGCTAGTTGAAGAGCCCGTGTACACAGGCCACAGTGCCACCCATCAACGGCCGCGGTGCAGTCATGCACAGTAAAGACTGCTTGCACCTCGGCTGACACGGAGTGGGGCGCTCAGAATTCAGATCATAGTCCTCTCTGTGCACCGAGATGACTACAGTCTGAATTCGGAGCCCCGCTCCGTTATCAGCCGCGGCACGGGCAGTCTGTACTGCGCATGACTGCAGCGCTCACAGCTGTCTCTACTGCGCATGACAGCTTCTGACAAACATCCTAGCGAATTATTATATAGGATGGCACTAATGCGTAAACACAACAATATTATAAAAGAGGAATAAAAATTAATGGGTTACACCTAGTCTGGGCAATAAGAGTCCTTAAGTGTTCGCACTACCACGAACATCTGGTTTCATCTCCCCACCAATATATGTAATAAAATACAAAAAAGAGAGAAGGCGCATCACACAATCTAAATGCAGACTGCTTCTAATCCAACAAAATTAGTCCTCTACCATGCTGAATGGACAGTCGTCCCCTTCACCATGCTTGCAACACCTGACCTTTTTATGATGCAAGATCCCACCTCAAGGTGTAAATACCTGTACTGGATAAGTCCCAGTAATGGTTTCCTCGGCGACCTCTGCTCCACACGCTCTCCTTCTGGTCGTCTTGGCTCCTCCAATTGAATCTGCAATGACCTCCCTCTATCTAGGGACTGCAGGACCTTCCACAACTTATGGTACCTGTCTAGCATTGGAAGAACCTAGATTTTCAATGAGTTACACCAAACTAATGGGGGCAGTATACAAATATTTATTAAAAGATTCTATAAAAGCGATTTGTTGCTATATTTAAAAACAATATTTAGTGTACCACAGTTACAAAGAAAGCATACAGACAGTGTTGCAATATCTAGGGACTATATGCTTAATTGCCCAATGCGTTTCCCAGCCAAAATGCTGCTTTGTCAGTTTTTTGGCAAGCCAGCTGTTCTTTTGCCCAGCAGACACAATAATAAGTGTTCAGACATCTATATACACTACCGGTCAAAAAGGTTTGGGGACACTTAAAGTCCTTGTTTTTGAAAGAAATGCAAATTTTGTCCATTAAAATAACAAAAAATGAATCAGAAATACAGTGTAGACGTTGTCAATGTTATAAACGACTATTGTAGCTGGAAACAGCTGATTTTTAATGGAATATTTACGTTAGCTGAAAATGAATGACTCTTCGCCGAAAGCAAAGTTTGTAGGACACAATTATTATTTAAAATAAAAATCCTGACTGTATTTCCTATTCATTTCACAATTTATTTGATATATGTTTTCATGGAAAACAAGGGAATTTCTGAAGTGACACCAAACTTTTGAACAGTAGTGTGTGTGTGTGTATATATATATATATATATATATATATATAAATGTCCAAAGAATGGCACTCACGCTCAAAAATCTCTCAATACCGGGTGCAATAGAAACATATTGTATACAAAAGGAATGCTATGCACTCACGGATTTATAAAACATTTAAAGATTTAATATAGCAACGTTTCGGTTCCCTTTCGTAACCTTTGTCAAGGGTGCACATATATACATTTATATTTTTTTATACTAGCACTTTTTTAACCCCTTTGAGGACCAGAGTGGTGCAAAACACATTGGGGGTTATCAAATAAAAGTAAGCGCTTGAGTGTGTAGTTGGCATCACAGATATAGAGATAACCCTTGATAAATTTTATAAGAAATCACCACCATCCATAGATCCAAAGTTATCTATTTATTTGACCTATATGATCTAAATTCTTAAAAACAAATAAAATGTATAAAATATACACACTTATATTACTACTTTCCAAAGTTGCACTTACACGGCACCCAAAGAGGCTCGTTCGCAGAGATGCGCACCTTACACCAGCCAACATGTGTCCATCAACCACCGAAAATTCAGTCAGGTGTCAACCAATTCCTCAGACTGTGATGTGCACGTATCGAATGTCAGTGTGTGTATTGCACCTCTCTTCCAAAAGATAACAGTCTATCTGCCAGTTTACAACTAATGGAGAGTAGAAAATATAACCAATTGTAAACTTATTAAATATATCTCTACAGGATCATACCTCTGTCCACATTAAATGAAAATGGCCAAATTAATATTGTCTGGAAATGGGACTAAGCCCATACACGTACGTCATCAATTCAAATCTGAAAAATGCACAAAATTAAAATCTCATATATACAATAATAGTTGATAGATCCTAGACTACGACAAGATGGAGAAGCCTATGCAAATATATAACCCCTATAGTCTCTACAGACGACTTGTATGGGTATATGTTCTCACAGAGTTGTATGGATATATGGTAATCTGGTCTCATATGCAGTATTTCATGGACATATTATGATCTTGAACTGTCACTTTAAATCGATGTTCTAATCCTTCAGTTTTCTGTTGTATAGATAGTTTATATTATCTTGATGTTATCTTCCTCTTCTCAGATATACATATATTAGCAATATATATCCTTAATATATCCCACTTTGATGGTATACACGTTCTTTACGACCCACTTTTATCTTCAAGGCAATTATGGTATTGTGGTTCAGTTTTTATTCCTCCCACAATCATATGTATAAGAGACAATGGGATCTGCTTCTACTTACGTCCCATGGCTTTATAACCCGGTTATTACAGCTCATTCCGTGTTCTGAAACTTGTTTCTCTATTACTTTATTTTCAAGGTCCGTTTCGTGCGGCACTTTATTTTCTTTGAGCCGTTCACCACCTCAGCAACATCAGTGTTTCTGTAACGTCTCCAGTTGCCCCTCTGGAATCTCCTTTAGTGGGGAACCTGTTGTAATGATACCTTTTCTTCTTTTCAATTATGCCTTTTAAGATAATCTCATTTCTTCAGTGGGTCATCGCTCTCTGTGTGTGAAACATCCAACACGTTTCGAAATCCTCGCTGATTTCTTTTTGCATGTTAATGTATGTTTAACGATAAAATAATTTCCTGTACTATATGATATAACATTTTTTACAATTATCTTTATATCACAGCTTTTATAGCCTACATATTGTCCACATTTGAAGAATCCTTTTTGTCCTTCCAACCAAGTATCTTTATTTTTTTTATTTTGGTTTTTAATACTTGGTGCTACCTGTAGTCCTATATTTGGGGCCCTCGTGAATACTATCTTAGATTTTTCTGTCAATATCTCCGATAAAATCTTATCGCCTTTCAGTATCCCCCAATTCTTTCGAATGATATGAGTGAAAAAAACATGTCCTGCACTGTATGGGGTACTAATATATATATCTTAGTTAGATGGATTTTTCGCTATTTCTTTTTTCTTTAAATGAGTTTCCCTTTGCATTTCTACCACCTTTTTTATATCATTGTCGAACATTTCTGAATTATATTCCTTCTCAATAAATCTCTCCTTAAGAACCTCCACTTGTTCTATATATGTGTCTTTATCTGAACAATTTCTTCTCACTCTTTTAAATTCATTTTTTTTGTATATTATTCAGCCACGTGGATAAATGGCAACTATTTGTCGAGATAGAACTGTTAATATCTATAGTTTGAAAGTATGTTTTTATTTTCAACTGACCTTCTTCTACATATATTGTGAGGTCTAAAAAATGTATTTCTTTATCATTTCTCGCTGATGTAAATTTTAAATTATAATCATTAGTATTAATATAATTCAGAAATGCTGTTAATGTTCCATCATTCCCCTGCCATATAAAAAACATGTCATCAATATACCTACGCCATAGCACCAGGTTTGCTCCAAACAGGTTATTACGCCAAATATGATGTAACTCCCAATAACCCATATATAAATTGGCGTAGCTTGGAGCAAACCTGGTGCCCATGGCAGACCCTTGTAACTGTAGGTAATATTTGTCATAGTACCAAAAGTAGTTATGTTGTAGAATAAACATAATGGATTCTGTTATAAATTATATTTGAGATGTTTCCAATTGATTCATCTGTTGTAAAAAGAATCTTGAAGCATGACTTCCTTTCCTGTGATCTATAACAGTGTACAAAGATGACACGTCCACTGTCACTAATTTATATCTAACATTCCGTTCAGTATTTTCTAATATATTGATTATATGTGTTGGATCATTTAAATAGGCATCTAGTTGTTTTACTGGCTCCTGTAAAAAAAACCAATCAATATATCTACTTAAATTTGAAGTCAGGGAGTCAATACCAGAGACAATTGGTCATCCAGGGGGGTTTTCAACATCCATATGGATTTTAGGCAAAAAGTAGAACACAGGCAACCTCGGATGAGGAATATTGATGATATTAAACTCTTTTTCTGTTAAGATTCCTTTCTCTAATCCTAATTTTAATAACCTTTTTAGTTCTTTTTTAAATTCTATTATACAATGTCTTTTTAACTGTTTATATACTTCATTATCTGATAATAACAAGCACTAAGCAGTGATAAATAGGTGATAAAGTGGAGATGACTCCAGTGATATCACTTCTCCAGTTCCTATATTATTCTATAGAGCTTATGCACTTATGTACATAGAATAACATAGGAACTGGAGAAGTATTCTCTGCTTTATCGCCTCGTTATCACATCTTAAAGTGGATGTATCACCTATGCACAACATCCCCTAAATAGTTAGGTGACACATCCAATAGCATTAAAACCTTATTATTATTATTATTTTTAAGCTTCCGTTTGGTTTAAATGTAACTTACAAAAGTATCTGCTGCAGCCACTTCCGGGTGACTGCAGTTCTCTGCGGTTCTCTGTGGTTACAGAGCTCCGCCTCTGCTCTCCTCTCTCCTCCAATGACAGAGGCGTCTCTCAGTAAACAGGAGCAATCTAATTGGCAAAGATCAATATCGATCCAATGAGAGCGCTCCAGCTTACTGACCGAAGCCTCTGTCATTGGAGGAAGGAGGAGAGCTGAGTGTCGGGCTGCAGTCTATACGGAAGCGGCTGCAGTTCAGACTTTTATAAGTTACATTTAAACCAAACGGAAGCTTAAAAAAAATAATAATAAAGTTTTAATACTATTGGATGTGTCACCTAACTTTTTAGAGGATGTTGTGCATAGGTGATACATCCACTTTAATGCATCTCCCCCATTGTGAAGTAATGCTTTGCTGACCCCTTGGTCCTCAAGGGGTTGAGTTTTAATTTCAACTCTGGAGATCAGAGTTAAACTTGATCAAACCAAACACAATAAAAAAAAAATCAAATGTCAAGTAGACTTCCTCAGAAGAAATTGGATTAATGGAAATCAATAAAGTGGGCTAAATGAGGTTGTTCAATTAAAAAAAATTGAATTTAAATAAATTAAGAGTGCAATGCACACTTGATTTGAACCAAACAAAAGATAAATCTGCTTAACCTCTGTGTATGCGTGTGAGGGGGAATGAGTCAAACCAATTTTTGATTCTTTGAGCAAAAAAAAGAAAAAAAACGTGCAATCTCACTAATGGTATTTGATAAATGAAAAAAGGTATATTTTAAACGTGTGCCTCATCAAACAAAACAAAGAAAACATTGTTTTTTGCATATTTTAAAAATATTTTAAAAAATCAATTAAGCACGCACAGGGGGCAAGCTTGATAGAACCAAACAGAAATATCTGCCCTACTTGTGTGTGTGAGATTGTTCTTTAACATATCTATACATTGGATAAAAATAATTGTCTGTGGATGGTCTAAAATTATTTTTATCCAATGACCTATTGTTTTTGTGTGTGCAATTTTTGGAATTTCCATTTGACTGGTTGAGTTAATTTTGGGGGAACGCACCAGAATCGCTCATCCTTTCTTTCTGCATATAGGCCAGTGTCACTATATATTTCTTGCTTTCCCATGCAGCTTTTGTATGTTGAAATAAAATAACGAAAAAAAATAATACCTTTCTAGGTCTGTTTCCAGGAATGTAAATAGAGTAAACAATAATCACTGTGATAGGACACTCTGGTGATGAAACAGCTTTCACGTTCACAGCCATAATATTTGCTTGTTACAGAGCCTGTTTGTTTTACAGCAGACTAAATATTAGCAGCTAAAGCGTCGACTGAATATTTGTGTTTTTGTTGCAAGCTGTTTTCTATGTAAAAATTCCTAAAGCAAAATAGGAGTACCCCAAAATATTGAGTATGATACACACATGGTTGCCCCTTTTCACATTACGCTCAGTATTATGCACGGGGAAAAATATCCTATATAATAATTCACTAAAACTTGTGTAATGACGCAGTCATGCGCAGTAGAGACTGCCTGTGACAAGGCGGATACAGAGCGGGGCGCTCCAAAGAAGCATCCAGCTCTGTATCAGCCGCAGAGCGGGCAGTCTCTACTGTACATGACTGCACCGTGACCAACTGACACTGTATCAGCCGCGGCGTGGGCAGTCTCTACAGTGCATGACTGCACCGAGACTGGTTGTCACTGTATCAGCCGTGGTGTGGGCAGTCACTACTGTGCATGACTGCCACGTGACTGGCTGGCACTGTATCAGCTGAGGCATGGGCAGTCTCTACTGTGCATGACTGCACCGCGACCAGCTGGCACTGTATCAGCCGCAGCGTGGGTAGTCTCTACTGTGTATAAATGTCCCGTGACTGGCTGGCACTGTATCAGCCGCGGCGTGGGCAGTTTCTACTGTGCATGACTGCCCAGTGACCAGCTGGCAGTGGCACTGTGGCCTGTGTAACGGGCTCTTCAACTAGTATATAATATTCTACCACCTTCCCCTCCCTCTGCTCACCCCTTCCAGATGCTTCTGGGACATCATACTTGCATTTCCCGTCCACTTCCCACATCTCCTTGTGATGACCTGTGTTAATTTAAGGTCCTTGCAGGGCACAACTGTATCTTCAATAAACACAGGTCCTCACAGGGGGATACGGGAAATGGTCTGCAAATGCAAGAATGCCGTCTGCTGCACCTGTTCCACATACCTCCAGAGGGGGTGAGTGAAGGGTGGGGAAGATGGCAGCATATTGAGGTGGGTGGGTGGAGGGAAGCAGACAAGAAACTAATATTCTTTGGGGGGTAGAGGGAGGGACAACAAGGGTGCGTATTATACATAGGTACTTTTGTTTTCTCTCAAAATTGTGGATATAATTTACACCTGAGTATTATACACAGGTGCATGTTATTATGGAAAAAAACTCAATGCACCAACCAGAGTGTCTGAAAATAAATCTCCAGCAATGATCAAAGCAAATTTTCAAAATAAAGCACAAGGCAGCAATGGAATCTATACTAACACCACCACTTCATGTGTTATAGATTCTATCACAAAGAGACAATATGTTATTTTTACAATATTGTATTTATTTTTCAAGCATATGAGTTGCGAATTTGATGTGCTTTAGAAAGATATCATTTAAGATTCATTGAACATATGATTTTATTTGTGGATCAACCATTCATTTCTTTGAAACATCCGATCCCCTTAATAATGATATATAATTTTGGCCAATAGTAGCATAAGTTAGTAAGATTTGTCAATTTGTATATTTGTATTACATCTGGTTTATTCATTTCTCTCTCTTTTATGTGTATATTGTGGATTTTATATTAGTGATTTAATTAATTTAGGGCATGGGAATGTTTATGTTTTTGACAGGGGCATATCATACCTGAGATTTTACAATAAATCAGCTGCCCCATAGGTGCTCTCCAATTCCTTTAATGCTAGAGAAGCTCCCAACTCATTGCTTAACCCTTGTATGCCAAAGAGTACTCCAGCACATTGCTTTAGAATGTGTTGGGTGCTTCTCTAGCATTCAGAAAGTAAAGGGCAATTATCTCGCTGACTTGCTAAAAAGACTAGGGCTATACTGTGCAGCCCAAAACGTCTCCTATCAGAAAACTGACCCCCTCAGCTGGAATCCAGCCTGTAATTATTTGGCTCTTAGCCACAGACCTCATGGGTTGCATCTTCAGTTCCCATAAACCCCCTGTGTTGTAATTTCTAGCCTGAAGCAGATGTATGTGAACTGCATCATACAGACATTGACCAGAGAGACTTCAGTCTTGCAGTTAAGTCTTGTCAATGAGAGAGACCCAAGGTCACTTTTCAGGGCTCTGTGCTGCTCCCCCATTGGCCTGCTGGGGGCCTCAGTGTAACCCTAGCTTCATCGGCAGGGCTGCTTCCCAGTGGGATTCGATCTGAGAGCTAGCTGTCATTTAAGCAAAGGGAATTGCTGAGTTTGTCCCCGTGATGCTGTGGGTTTCCTCCATAATTGCTCTACTTCCTTTGTGAATATGGCCCTAAATGGGACCTCCTTCTGAGGTGCATGCATTTTACTGCACCAGAAAAACCAAAATATTGTACAGTATTGTATAGATGGAGAGCAATTTCTACTGCTAGTCCTGCTTTCAAGGAGGAGATATGATAATTCCCTAGTCACATCAAAAGGTGCAATTCAATAAGCTAAAGGAGCATTTCTGGAACTAACCAACTGCACCATAGGGGAGAAATAAAAATTCCCATTGAATTAAATGGGGCGTTACAATGCCTTGCGCACCCCACTGGCACTCAAAGTGTTAAGAAAATGAAGCCATGTGCCAATGTCAGGATTTGTGTGATGTCATTTACTGGCACAGTGAACTGCGCTGTATCATGTCAGCCAGCAGGTCAGCGCTTGATGAATCCCGGCCACATTCTTGGATATTTGTTGGGCCAATTTCTCCATAAACATTAATGCGGCGGTTACACAACTCGCAGAGCTAATAACGTCATGCTCATTTATGACCTTAGTAACTGATGTATCTTTGAATAAAATGTTATTTCAGATATTTACTTTGTTGCATTGTATGGGAGAGGTCAGTCACTGATAGCAGTTCTCCATAGAATTTGATAACAACTGCTGAGTCACTTCCTGCCATTTTGAACTTTCTAGAGAGTATGGCAGTTTTGGTATAACATTTGAATAAAACAGCCGCCAGTGGTGGGAGCAGGTGTGTTTCACTCAGAAGGATACACTCATTTAGAAAGGTTTAGTGTTTTTTTAAAGCTACTAATTAAACTATTTATAACATTGGAGTTGCTAGTTTTCCAAAAACAACAGTGCTTGGGCCAACCTAATACAGGGGTAAGCAACTTTTGGCTCTACATGTCTTGAGGACTACAACTCCCATATCCATATCCAGCCAGCTGTGGTTGGGCATACAGGTCAAGATGTTTGGGTATACACAGACAGAATACATGGTTTGAGCAGTACACTTTTCAGGGAGCTAAACACAACCCTGAAGATTATGGCTCTTAACGACCAAGTTCACTGAGTTCCATGCACAGACCTAATCCCTAGCAGTTTACTATTGAAACGTCGTCACCTATATCGTTGCTGTCAAAAGGGTAAGATCAGAATGTCGCCCGCATTGAAAGGGTGACAACAGAACGTTGGCCACATCAAAAGAGCGACATTCTGATGTCACTTGCTTAAGGGTCGCCCTGCCAGATAGACGCACAGCCTATGTATTCTATAGCCTTGTCCGCACTGCCCATCATCCACAAGAATAGCCCTGCATTATACAGGGACTTGGCACCTGCTGTCTTCCAGCTTTCCTTCACTTTGCTTTCTAATTCTGAAACTTCTTGATCTGAAATGAAGTGCAACTTTAAAATACCTGATCACCTGATCCCCACAGCTAGTCCAAAGTATCAGTCAAACTGTCTGCACAGTGCTCCTTGGAGGTCTTGTGCATGTTGTATTTATCCCGGTGGGTGAGCTCCGGAAGTAGCTGCACATTGTTTTTTTAATTTTGCAGAAAGGAGAGATTGAAATCTCTCCTTTTGTACAGACAGAGAATTCGGTAAATTCAAAAGTCCCTGTCCCTGTATTAAGCAGGGCTGGTCCTGTGGCTGATGGGCAGAGAGGACAAGTCTAGTGAATTCATGGCAGGACGACATCAGAATGTTGCCTTTTTGATGCAGGCTACATTATGATCTCTCCCTTTTGATGGTTGCCAAATAGGATACCATCCCTAGCAGTCTATGAGCATTGCAGGTCACGTCCCATGTGACTCTGAACTGTGAAGATTGGATGTCTTCAGTGGCTGTATCTTCGAACCACTGTTCTACTCTACTGCTGATCTGAAAGGGCTCACAATGCTGTCCCTGATTCCAGTGGGCATTATCCATATGATTGCTGCCCCTTAAGTAAGAACATGCTGGTGATCTACCTCAAAAACACAAAATCAAGAGGAGAAAGACATGGTAAACCTTACTTTTTACTTAATTTCTAGATTGTTTTCATCAAGACATCATGTCTCCCAGACTCCACACAATAATTGCATTGTATTAAAGCACGTAAAATGGACAAGGGAGGGAACACCGTGGGGGTCTCTTTTTCATACTCTTATTTGGCATCCCTGCTTGATCCTCCAGGGCTCACACTGCAGGCCCTGCTTCAGGTCTGCTGTGACTTACAGATAGGACACTATATGAGTTATAGCTGCCTTTCAAAATTAATTCAAAATCACAGTGAAAGGGGACATCATAACTTAACACACTGAATGATAGAGAGGTATCCAGGCCATTACTTCACATTGTGTTTGAGACCTCTGTATCTTCTTGGCGGGGAATTTTTATTCAACAAACTGTTTTCGTTAAGTCAGAAGCTCAAAATACCACACTAAAGCCAAAAATGCCTGTTGAGTCATTATATGAAAGCTGACCTTCTTTATGCCCATGAGTAGTTGTGCCACGTCCTGTCTTTAAACGCTGAATTCTCAAAGCACAGGTGCAGTCGGCTCTCACTGGGCTAACACCGTGCACATTTAACCCTTTGAGTGCCAGAGGGTAAGGAACACATCTGTACCCTTCTGGCACTCAAAGGGTTAACTCGAGTTCCAGAGGGGAGAGCAACCCTTTATGAAATCAAAATGTTAATATCATTCAGCGCCCGACTGATAGTACGAGCAAAGATTTACTCCTACAAGGAAATAGACAGTGACATCTTTATTTTCAGAAGATCTGTGTCAGTTTGTCATATAGGCGTGAGAATTAGATGTGAAAGAATGTAAATAATGTCGCAGGGAAGAAGCGTAGATTAGATGCTGCCTTCAACAAGATGTGAGATTGAAATGGAACACTGTCAGCTGGACTCCACCCTCTGTTATCCCATTGAGTTCCACAGGCCTCCGGCATTCAGAGAACTAACACACAAACAGGTTAATTTCATAAAATCTGGAGAAAACCAAGTGCGCCACTGGGGACAGCTGTTTTCTTTTCTTTTATCTAAATGGGGCCTTTAAACTTGAGTGCTAGACACGACTCGTAATGCGTTCAAGACAACTCCAGCTTTCAAGAAGTTAACATTTACATTTACATTGATGGGAACTTGGGTAGCACAAGGCCTTTAACCGTTGCTGTCAATAAAATAGGAGACAGAAATGGCTGGGCGTCACTCTCTTTTAAACCAATGAGTGCCAGAGAGGTATGAAACTTGCGGTGTTGCATATTCCTGTGGCATTTGAGGTTAAAGATATAGTAATATTTAGAGAAATATTCAAAAAAATTTATATTGCAGAGTTTATCCTGCTGAGTGAGGTACTCCCACTAATGAGAGATGTTTTATACAAACTTTATTGCAGCTCCAAACATGCATTTCTTGGGTGCAATAATTACATGGCCTGAAAATGTGTAGTGGTGCTGTTGCTACACCATCCTACGGACCTTAACTGTCAACTGAGCAACTCGGTAGACCAACTGCTTTAGCAACGGCACCACCATAATGTTTCAGTCCATGGAGGTACTGCACTCAACAAAAAGCAAGTTCGAGCTGCAATAAAATATCTCTCAGCAATGGGAATACACTTGTTTTTCTCAGTAGGATAAATCTTGCAATATGTTTTTTCATTCAATATTAAGCATTACTATCCCTTTAAAGGACAAAGCACTGTGTGTTTACTAACATGACCAAATTTGAACTAGGTTCAAATGATGTAATGTTAAGTAAATCCTCTGTTCTAGTGAACTGCTGCCATTCCGAGTACTAATGTACATGAAATTCCTTACATTTCCTAACAGTGAGAGTGAAATACTAAGAAAGTGGTGCAGTTCTAGAATGAATTTGAATCACTATAAGAGACCAAAACATTTCCCAGTGCTTCTGAGTCCTCTCTAGCATTCAAGTGGTTAAAAGCCCCCATTTAAATCAATGGGATATTTTATTTGGACCCTCTGGTTCAAATAAATTATTCCAAAACAGAGCTACTTCTCCTTTGTATTTCAAACCTGGTATTTACTATGTGGAGAAATATATGTAGAATACATAGCTTAAAGCACAAGTGTCACCAGACATGACCCCCTTCAAATCAATTACTTATGTGCTCAATATATCAAAGCAGCCCATTTCACCTACTAAGGAATTTCACTGTAGGTGAAACCATACCCCACATGTTCAGGAGACAAGGGAGAGTGCAGCCATCTTTGCTCCGTTAAAGATGACATCACTCTTCATCGTCAGTTCTTCCCCTCATCCTCCAGTAGTGTGTCTAAACGGCTTCCTGCAGGCAGTAGCAACATGAAGGAGCAAGCCGGGCAAAGAATAACAGTAAAAAGCAGCGTCCTGCACTTATCAGTGCAGGACATTGAGTTTACTGTGTATTCATTTCCCGGCTTGCTCCTTCACATCAGTGCTGTGTGTAGGCAGCTGTTTAGACACACTGCTGGAGGATAAGGGGATTGTGGTGGGCGAGCATATAATGCCACAGGCGGACTGCCGGCAGTACAGCTACATGCCTGCGACACCACTTGTGCCACAGGCAAGCTGAACAGCGGATTTTTGTAAGTGGCTTTTCTAAAAAACAGACCAAATTTTTTAAAAAAATTACATGACTTTTTATAGTTGTTTTTTTTTTGCATGCATTTTCATATGGGACATGACATAAAAAATATAAATATGAAAAATAGTATTTGTTAAAGCCCAGTATTTTGCTATTTGATCAATGTTACTCCCACCTCTGGCAATATCAGATTTATAAATTTACAGCCCTCAGTGTTTGGGTCTCTCCTGGCCATTTCCTCCACAGGCAGGTGATCGAGGCTGCTACTGTCATGTCCTTACATTGAGGGTTACAACAGATTATTTTGTAATGCATTAGAGACTAACCTAACTTTTAAGCCAGAGGTGGTCAAATCTGTCTGTACAAGGGACACATTTAGAGTCAGATTATGTGTATGGAGCCAGCACAGCACTTTCCTGCTTTCTCTCACACACCCACTCTATCTCTCTTTATAAATAAATATATATATATATATATATATATATATATATATATATATATATATATATACACACACGCACACCCTTTTTAGTATTTAAACAAAGACATAAAATGATAGGCAAATTAGTAACTTAACACTGAAGCTGACATGGTCCCCTGGATCCAGATCTGGCTACTGTCTTTAGCACTATGCCATCAAAATCTCGGTAGGGATTTGACAACGCAGTGATGTCATAGTACCAGCCTGACCATGCTGGCATCATGATGGTGCAATGCTAAAGAAATAACATGATTGCAATGTAGAAAACCCCTCTGGATTCAGTGTTAAAATGATTTTTGCATTCCTAAAACACCTGATGCCCAGGTGGTCAGAAAATGTTCCTGATTCCCAGGGTCAGTCCCTGGTACTGTTGATTGTATGTCCCAAGATCCATCCTTGGTTACAAAATTTTATGTAAACCCCATAGTTTTTGTGCCTATTCATTAAAGAGGAATACGTTATGAGCTTCCCCACAAGATAATATTGCTTATTTATATGATTTCATATAGTATTTAAGCCAGGGTATAGTCTGGTCTGCTGTATAGGTGCACTTGTAAGTCTATTATATAAGGTTTGTCATGGCATTGTGCTGGATAGAAGTACAATTTGTCAGTGACACCTGGTAACGTGACTGTCTGGGGGAAAGTATCCTTAGAAATTTTTTAGAAATGTTGGCAAGTGCATTTGCCTTAAGGAGAATTGACAGTTTCTAATAACATCCCCCTTTTGTTTATTATGGCCAAAAAATCATAATACCCTGTTTGAATTTTGACCTTGTACCTTTGTTCAGCATCTTCATTGAGTCCTGGATGTTATGTATGTGGTAGATTTATATATTACAGGAGCCTAGCGCAGTGGTTCCCAGTCTTTTTTTGCATGAGCACCACTAATACGCAATCTGGAACTTTCAGGGCACCCCTAACATATTTAAAGGGATAGTAATGTGTCACAAAAAAAGCAGCTCTGATTAATCTTCATAGTATTTGGGCCATGGAGAGTGTTATTTCAATTCTGTCAGAGTTGTAGTTCCAGAGTAATTGAATGATAAAGTATCCCCCTCCCTCCCCTTTTACCTAGTGTAAGCCGCCTCCCCTCAGATATGGAATCTGGTCCTGGGACCAGACAGCTCACAGCAAGGGACAATCTTCTTACTGTGAGAACAATGAAAACCCTGCCCAGCCTTGTCAGGTTTTTCCTTATGCTCACTGAAGATGGTTCCTCTCTGCGATCCATCCGGACAGTCTTGCTGCTCTGAGGTGAGGAGTGTTACATCAGCAAAAGGTGTGGGAGGGGGCTACTTTATCATTCAATTATTCTTGAACTACAGCTCTGACAGTATTGAAATAACACTCTCCAAAGCCCAAATACTATGAAGAATAATTGGAGCTGCTTTTATTGTGAAACATTACTATCCCATTAATGTAATTTATCAAAGGCATAACAAAAGGTACAATACATAAACAGGTATTATTAGGTCTCACGATCATAATAACAAAAATAAACATATTGTGCATAGCCATATCCATTTATGCATATATATTTAAAAGTCAATATTCACATTTTTTGTTTTCATCAAAAACATGGGGCACTCTAAGTTGATGTCTGTGGCTCACTAAAGTGCCATGGCACCCTGGTTGAGAATTACTGTGCTAGCAGGGCCACCAAATACAAACTCTGCTCACTGCACGTGGTAATCTTAGCTCGTTAAGGATTAGAAGGACGTGCAAAGCATTGCTTCGCAATTCATTGCACACTATTCTGGTCATATAAAGGTTCAGTAGGCTCGTGTTTCTGCTTGTATTAGTGTGAAAGAACTGCCAGCAGCTATCAATGGACGTGACATCCACAACTGAATAAAGATGTTATATCTTGAATGAAAGCAAAAGAGCTAACTTCATTAGGATTTTATGGCCATAGTAAGATATGTGGGGAGTTCTTAGAGGCATCAGATCTCATTTAACTCTGTGATGGTACTGTTTATTACTGCACTGTATTGTAGGAGTGATGTTTGAATGGTGATACCTGGGTACTGTGACAGGAGAACTGTATGTGATGTCATTCATTGTGTACACATTGTAATGCTCCTTGGGGAGCCCTGTATTTATGCAGTTTACTGGCGGTTTTGCCACATTTTTTTAACATATTTTTGCAGGTGTTTGAAGAGTGGCTTTAGATTAGGGGCATCCAAGAGAGATATCGAGATGGATACCTCCCTGTCACTCAAATGTGGGCCACATAATCAGACATCCATATGCGAAAGGGTCTCTTTAATTTGTTTATTGAAAATAATGCTGATATATGGACTGTTATCTATTCAGAAATATGTAGTTTTTTTAGCAGTAATACAAAAGCAGCATGAAGACAAAGTTGGGTGGGTTTTTTTGTTATATTTGTGCATGTACGCATGTATGTATATCTTTATTTATATGGCGTCACAAGTGTATGCAGCACCTTACAATAGACATATGTTACAATAAATAAGAAGGGATAGAATAAGTGCCACATTCATAGAAACAATAGGAGAGAGGTCCCTGCCCCAAGGAGCTTACAGTCTAAATGGGTAATAGGCGACAGAGAACAGGGTATGAGGGTGTCAGGTGCTGAGATTACAATTGCTGAGTTTGGCCAAAGGTAGTGCATGGTCCTAGTGCTCCAGAAGATAAGATTTCAGGGTGGACTTAAAAAGACAGAGGGGGATTGTGCAAGACGTAGGGAGAGGGGTATGGAGTTCCCTTAGGTAGTGAGCGGAAAGCGAGAAAGGTTTGAGATGGGAGAGGGTGTGGATGGCGCAACAAGAAGTGTGTTGTGTGCTGAGCAAAGATGCCTCATTCTTACCCTAAAAGATGCCTCATTCTTTGCGTTGGACACCCCTCTGGCACTCAGAAGATTAACCCTTTGAGTGCCAGAGGGGTACACAACGCATTGCAAAGCAATGCATTTTGTACCCCTCTGGCACTCAAAGGGTTAAAAGTTTGCTTTCTTCTTCTCTGTCTTTGTTTTTTTGTTCTTTTTCCGGTATTAAGTCAGGCACTGGAGAGCATTCTGAGAATGTGAACCTTTTTTTGAGTGCATATTGTCTTCTTCCTTAAGGGGTTAATCTAATAACTCCTTCTTTCACTCCGAAAGAATTTCACTTGTTTCCTTACTTCACACGCAACGAAATGAATAATATTACATAACGCGGTTTGATGGCTGCAGACAGCTGTATTTGTCTTTGTGGTTTTGTAAGTTTCAACAAACCTTAAGGGCAGAGCTGAATGTCAGAATTCCATCCAGGTAGTTCCACAGCGAAGCATTTACTGCACAGCTCACAGCCTGAATACTGGAAGATATTTTTATTTCAACAGATTACTTTTTACAAGGTTTTTATTTGTTTGTTAATATTTAACCCTTTGAGTGCAAGCAAGGAATCCATCGCATTGCAATGCAATGCGTTGGATACCTCTCTGGCACTCAGTGGGTTAAATACATTGATATTTCTTTTTGGGTTTCTTACATTAAGCCCACTAAAACACATGTGATAAAAAGCTGAATATTTAACCCTTTACATTCTAGATATGTGTGCAGTGCATTACTTTTCCATGTACTGCAAATGTCTTTAACCCCTTTCAGGGTTCCCCGCCCAGTTGCACGCCGTTCTCGGAGCCAGGAATCGGTTAGGCAAAGAAAAAAATGCCCTGTGGTCCTTAAGTGCCAGTCCGTAAGGAGTTAACATCCACATGGTTAACCCCTTAAGGACCGACCTCGCATGCACGCAGCCGGAACTTGAGGATCACAGACCTTTTCTTTTCTTTTAGAAATCTGACTCAGGGCTACCTGAGCGGTGTGCTCTGACATCCATGACGGTCCTGGCACTTCATGGGTCCGTATCGCACACCGACCCATGACGTTCCAGGACCATCATGGGTCCTTAAGGGGTTAAAACAGTAGTTCTCAATCTTTTTGCTCAAGGCATCTCTAACATGCTGTCTTCAAATTTCAGGACTTTCCTAATATGTTTTATTTCATTTTCACCCATTTTTTTGTACTCTCTCACGTCCCTGACAGAGAGCTTTCAGAATTTGTTTCCAGAGAGCTTTCTGTGTGGCACCAGAGACTTTACATGATAGGAGGACACGGTTTGTGGCAGATAGAGAAAGGGACCCTGAAATGATTAACCCCTTAATGACCGGTGATGTGCCAGGACCGTCTGTTTTTTTTTTTCCCTGAAGGACCGGTGACTGTCCTGTCACTTCAGGTACTAGGTCTGAAACCGACCTCTCCAAGACTGGAGCAGTCTCTCTCAGACTGGTATACCTCTCTGGCACTCAAAGGGTTAATGATGAGCATGTAAGTTTATAGAGCAAAATATAAGGTAGGTTGTTTATTTGGTTACTAGTGTAAAAGCCCGTGTACACTGGCCAAGGTCCGGGTAATGTTAACCCTTTGAGTGCCAAAGGAGTACCCCTCTGGCACTCAAAGGGTTAAGTGGCCACTACCACAATGGTCCACGCGATGCAGTCTTCCACAGTAGAGACCTCTCGAACGCGCGCAGTCTCTACTGCTCATGACGGCTTCTGACAAACATTGCTAGCGTTTTATTATATAGGATGGCAGTCATACAATAATCAGTATGTATTTCCATGTTTGGATGCTTGTATTCAATGCCATTCCAAATAACATTACTTAGTATACCCCGCCCTTCATTCATTGTTCTCTACTCCCTCTGGCCCTTATTGGAAAATGTGGACCTCTAAATAATAAACCTCCACTTATCCCAAAAATCCTAAATGGTCCTTATGAATTTTGCGCTTCTACCTTTATTCAAGAGAAAACATCTTCTATCAGTCATGAATGTTATGGATATGGAGGCAGACATGACAGTTACTGGAAGTTGTTTTGTTTTTTTCCTTCAAGGTGGACCGAGTGCATGGACATACTTAACCCTTTCAGTCTAGTATGCAATGTATTTGCAAAAGGACTACGATTACTGGTACAGTGAGAAGATTTTGAGGCCTGTGATTTTGTTAGCAGCAACTGTCATGTCCTTCTCCATGGACCTGACATCCAGCACTTATTGAAGGTGTTATCTCGTAAACCAAGGAGCAAGGGAAAATAAATCATAAGGGCCTTTAGGGTATTCTGACCACAGTAAGGCAAGTGGTGGTTTGCTATTATTAGGAGGTGTTATTTTATCCTTTTAAAAAAAAAAAGCTTCACACCCCTGGTGTAAATAGAATGATCTGAATGTGACACACTGTATAGAGAATTACTTTGCACTGGAAAAAAGTACCTCATTGCATGACCTATTTAGTAGCTCTGTATGCTATTATGGATGTTGTATGACTGACTGTGTTTAATATGGGAAGAAGTGTATAGAATTACAGTACTTACTTGTCTATGATTCAGACTCCGGAAAAGAGCTCCTTAGTGCATGACCTTTCTTGCTTTTATTTGTATAAGTAATGCGTTAGTCAGTTTCTCACATTTAGTGGTAATGGTGCATCAGATTTATACCTCTCCATTCCTGCAGAAATTAACACTGTACAGACTCATCTACACCAGCCTATTCCAATTAACGTCTTAGTGATGAGATATAGTGACATGGAAAGAATATATGACTGTGATTCATAGTCTTCTGTGAGTTACTGTTCTAGAATCCCACTTCGTGATCACTGACCTAATGGATATGTCTCTACAAGTCATTGTTTCGATTTGTGGCTGGGTGCAGGTCCGGACTGGGACAAAAAATAGGCCCGGGCATTTAAAGCGGAGCAGCCCATTTTTATTTTTTGAGCAGCCCGTGTGTGTGTGTGGGGGGGGGAACGCGTTCGCTCTTTTTTTTTTTTTTTTTTTTTTTTTTAAACGCCCGGACCCAGGGCCGGTGCAAGGATTTATGTATACACAGGGCGAAGGTGCATTTTGATGTCCCCACCCCCCTCCGACACAATCCCCTGCCCCCGCCCACATATTCACCTCCACACTCTGCCCACCCCATCCTCCTCCCCACACTGTTCACCTCCACAATGCCCCCTTCATCTCCACATTGCCCCTTCCACAATGCCCCCTTCATCTCCACAATGCCCCCTTCCACTCCACAATGCCCCCTTCATCTCCACAATGCCCCCTTCCACAATGCCCCTTCCACAATGCCCCCTTCCACTCCACAATGCATAGTAACATAGTAACATAGTAGATAAGGCTGAAAAAAGACATGCGTCCATCAAGTCCAGCCTATGCCAATAACACTCCTGTTGATGCCCCCTTCATCTCCACATTGCCCCTTCCACAATGCCCCCTTCATCTCCACAATGCCCCTTCCACAATGCCCCCTTCCACTCCACAATGCCCCCTTCATCTCCACAATGCCCCTTCCACAATGCCCCCTTCCACTCCACAATGCCCCCTTCATCTCCACATCGCCCCTTCCACAATGCCCCCTTCATCTCCACAATGCCCCTTCCACAATGCCCCCTTCCACTCCACAATGCCCCCTTCATCTCCACATCGCCCCTTCCACAATGCCCCCTTCATCTCCACAATGCACCTTCCACAATGCCCCCTTCATCTCCACAATGCACCTTCCACAATGCCCCCTTCATCTCCACATTGCCCCTTCCACAATGCCCCCTTCATCTCCACAATGCTCCCTTCTACAATCCCCCCTTCATCTCCACAATGCCCCTTCCACAAAGCCCCCTTCATCAACTGCCCCTTCATCTCTGCAATGCCCCTTGATCCCCTACCTTAAATCCCTGGTGATCTAGCGGCGACGCGGCGTTCCATTAGTGTGATCTGTGCCTCCTTCGGCACAGAGCTGCATCTCCCGCGCGCGGTTCGCAGTAATGCAGAGCGCTGGGAGATGATGTCATCTCCCAGCGCTCTGTATTACTACGGAGACTGGGTCACCGGACCGGCCCACCGGGCAAATGCCCGGTGTGCCCGATGGCCAGTCCGGGCCTGGCTGGGTGGGTCAGGAAATATTCATCTCCCTAGCTTGGTAAGGCTTTAAAGCAGGAGTGGGCAACCTGAGGCCCTCTAGATATCAATGGACTAGAACTTCCATCAATCATAGATGGCCAGAGGCCATGTGAGGTTGATAGGAGTTGCAGTCTAGCCACATTGAGATGGCTACACATTGACCATGTCAACATTAAAGGGATAGTAATACTTAAAATGTAAAAAAAAAAATTGTTGTAGGGTTTATCCCCCTGAGTAAAACAATGGTACTCCCACTGCTGAAAGGTGTTTTATTCAAAAGTTATTACAGCTCAAATTTGAATTTTTTAGGTGCAATATCACAGTGGCCTGAAATTGTACAGTGGTGCTGTTGCTACACCATCCTATGGAGATTTATGGTCCCGGGACCAGAGCTGTGTCCATAGGATAAACCCTACAATATATATTTTTTACATTTTAAGTATTACTATCCTTGTAAAGGAACTTTAACACCTCTTAATAATAATCCCCCAGTTACCTTACTCTGGCCAGATAATACAAATGGCCCCTGTGAATTCTTCTCTTGCTTTTTGGTTCAAGAGATAATATATTCAATTTATTGCTGGCAGGCATACTGGTTGCCAGACTCCACACATGTCAGTATTGACATCTTCAGTGGGCTAATGGTCCCTGCCTATTTCAGAGGGCTGAGGGGGATCCAGTGGGTCATGTATGGGGTCCAGGAGTCCTGCCAGAAAGTTAATTTGAAATTATTAAATATATATTTTTCAACCAAGATACAAGGACAACGTTCATTAGCATTTAATGACAGTAGTCACTTGAGAGATTATTCTTTGGGGGAAATTAGGGCTTCTTTTTACCCTTTGCATAACAGAAAGGTATGAATCACATTGTAATGCAGTGTGTTGCACACCCTCTGGTACTCAACGAATTGCAAAGTACCCCTCTGGCACTCATTAATTATCTGGCGTTCATTTAACTCTTTGAGTGTCACATTTGTGCCGCATACCCCTTTGGCACTCAGAGGGTTAATTATCTGGCCCACTACGGAAGTCAATTGTTTGACAAAGACCTGTGCAGTTGCTTATCCATAACCTTTTGTATGAGCCAACAAACGACATTCTTAGAATCTGGAAGGTGAATAATGAGTGAGAGCTGTAATTTTAGAAGTTGTGCAATCACCTAGTTTTGGCTGGATTTCATTTCAGTAACTTTATCACTGATTTTATCTATCCATTACACCAAAGTCTTCAAAAGGAATCGGAAAGATAAAACCAGTGATAGCATTTATCACCTTCAATGCAATATAGACCTTAGTGAGGTTCATGATATATCTTCAATTTCCAAGTGATACTTGGCTAAAGCCATTGGAATATTGCTCTTTGCCTCATTCTCAGTTTTTGAGGTGGAAAGATAAGATTTGCATCATGTGGAGGTAGAGATTAAATCAGAGAGAAGAGCATGAGTGATTCTCCGGGAACCTGGAAACTAGGCATGACTCATGGAGCCTTAGTAGTTATCAGTAAATATTGCAGTTTACTGATGCCGATCCTGCTTTACTAATCTAGTTTCCAACTCTGCCTGTTGATGCAGCGCAAGTGCGGTGGGATCATTGATTTATGTAGATGAGGTCACTTGCTCACTGCAGTTCTACATAAAATGTTGAACTGTGATGGTAACAGCTCCATCTCTATGTGACTGTTTGGACTGTTATACTGTTGAGTAAAGCAACTCTCGGTAGTGGACTGGCAGGGTAATTGCTTTACTCAGTAGGGAAACTTCCACAGTATGTTTTTTCACAATAAAACTTTACTAATCCTCTAAGCTGACACCAGTCTCGTTGAAGCTGATGTTCAAAGAGCTGGGACAATTCGGGAGTAACAACAAATCTCTCTGCATACTAATATAACAAGGTATGAATTAATTATGTAAGCGTTTCAGTGTTCTTCATTACAGCTTCATCAAGAAGGGTTCACTATTAAGATATCACCATCTATTTGGCGACCAACAACATGGCACATTAACAATGTCACCTTGTTTAAAAGGGCAACATTCTGATGTCGCAGGCTTAAGTGTTGAGACAGTTGAATGTCACCCACATAAGTGTTGAGTAGTTAAATAAAGAGGTGTCACGCTTAATTAACCCCTAGTTGGAATCCACATCCATACACTTTGTTGAATGAGAGCTGTGATGCCACATCAGTGTGATTGCAGGGGCTGTGATGTGGCACTCAAAGGACATCCATGCCTTAAACCTTTGAGCACCAGAGAAGTCTGCAGTTGTAACACTAAACATATTACCTATTTGTTTGCTGACAAGATATGCCACATCCAATTTGTTGGGCGTACTATCCGTCCACTAAAAATAATCTATGGGAACATCAAACGATTAAGGCATAACTCAGGAATAAGTACTGTACATGCATGTGTTATCAGACAAACATACAACACACCACTGAAGCCCACCTTTGGTGGGCTCTAACCACACACCACAGAATGTGACATCATGGTATGCTCCACCCAGTAGGTCACGGAATTCTAAGAAAACAGTAACACATCAGTTAAAATCAAGTAACCGAAAACTAATCTGATATGTTTAATGTAAGAAAATCAACATCATATGTTAACATTCAGAAGGAAAAACAGAATGTGTTTGATTTTAGTTTTCAGGGTTGTAAATGAGTAGGGTATTAGCAACACAGGTGCCAAAAAGGGACCAGCAACCACAAGTATTGCCATTGGTCACTGCCCTGACACCTATGATACCAAGTCACTGCTCAGGAATGAAACATAACAGAGACAGTTGAGATGACTGTTGTATAGTGAACGTCCGGTACACATGAAGTTATGAGAGATCTGTACTCTCGTCTCAGCATAGATAACACAAACTCAGTCACCTATGGCAGGCTTCATTAGTGTATAAAACTTTGGGAATCCTTCTGACACTTAACATGATATTAATAGGATACTTAATAGGTTAAATGTTTGTTTGTTAACACATTTGTATATTTTTTAGTGTTCATAATGCAAAAACCTGCAACAGTGACACAATTAATTCATACCTTTTTATAATATCAATGTGAGGTGCCATCTATTGTGCTGTATTCCTGGTAGTTGGCAGGGCCCTTCCTTACCAGCTTTCTACCCATTGAAGGCTAGAGAACTTTTCAGTGCATTGAAAAGCAGTGTGATGGAGATCCCTCTAGATTTCAAGGGGTTAAAGTCCCCATTTAATTTAATGGGAAGTCGGGGCATTTTTTTTTTTTTTTAATTATGGAATTTTAATGTTCCCTTGATGCAGTAGGTTGGCACAAGAATTCTTCTTAGTTCATCAATCTCATTGAGTCATATAAAGAAATATTCAGCTAAAGCTGGTACCAGGTTTGAGCTAGGTCAAGGTGTCTTCTAGATGAAGAGTGAAGGAAATTCCTAGAACATGTGATGCTTATAATGTACATTGGCAAGGTGATGTGCTTTCAAGTTGATTGAACGCCCAGTCACTGTCCTGAGATTTCTCAATACATCACTTATCTTTCAATCTGCCTGCTTTGTATCTGTGGACGTGACTGAACCTTTGTTAATTATTTATCTGAAGTAATGTGAATTACTAACAGAGCAGCACATGATGTGTTTGTTATGCTGTGTTCTCCTGCTCCAGTGTGCTTGGGAAAGAAATGTCATGTTGATCATTGTAATGCTCCATGGATTTAAAGTAACAGTAATGTCCCATAAAATGCTTCTTGTTTTGTAGAGTTTAAAAAAAAAAAAAATTACGTGGCACAAATCCTTTATGGTTTGAGAGATATTTGCTTCTAAAGTTCCCCTCTCCTGATGTCGGCTGTAAAGCTGACAGCTGGAGATTCGAGTCAGCCGACACGAGGGGGCTCTTCAGCAGAGCTGAAATCACGTTATTTAAAAAGAATTACTTCATTGGAACGATTTTCAAAGTTTGCTTGCAAACCAGGCACACTTTGTAGACCTTTCCAATTAAGTAATTATTTTCCAATAACGCCATTTCGGCTCTGCTGCAGTAAAGGTTTGAGAGATAGGATTTGTGCTACATGATTTATTTTTTTAAACTCTACAAAACAATAATTTTTTTTTTTATGGGGCATTAGTGTCCCTTTAAAGGCACACTGACATCTCCTTATAATGATTACCATTTATCTTAATCTTGGCACAGAATTCTAATTGTCCTTTTGACCATGCCAACAGGGGTATTTGTGTTTTGACATGGGCTGGATTTGATGGACGTATTTCTTTTTTCAGCCTCGGCAACTATGTCACTATGATAAAGGTGTTTGCAATGCCATGCGTTGCCCCCTCTGGCACTAAAAAGGGTTAATGCTACTGGATATCTTGTCTGTGGAGGTAGACGTGATTATTTGGCCCTTATGTACAAAGGCAAATAGGAACAATTCTGGAGTAAACCAAATGCACCATAGGGAACAAATAGAAAGCCTGAAAATTCCTATTGATTTTAATGTCTCTTTCTTCCACTGTGGAACGCAGGAACCATGGGGTAACGTATCCTCTCACAGAAGGACAGGTAACTTGCACACAAAGAGCTCTCTGAAGGTGGAGACTCCCTTCCTTCTCCACTTTACCCCCCACCAGACATACTCAGTTTTGAAAGAGACCTCAAAGGAGTCCATCCGGGTAAAGATTCTCTTAGCCTGCATCTTTTTTTATTTTCTTAACTTATATGGAGCTATTCAATCCCCCATTAGGCAGGTTCCTATTCTCTGTTCCTCCTCAATGGAAATGGACAAGAGAACAGACTTCTATAGGACCCGAGTTTACTAGAGGATGGCTTTTAGAAAGTTTCTATTTTTGTCTCTGTATTTTCTAAAGATTGAAGAGGCTTCCAGTTTTCTGAGTGCACAGGTCTTGTGAGTATGCCCACAATTTCAGCCACAGTTGGCACTCAAGGGATCCCCCCAAGGCACTGGGAGGCGAATGGACATGACAGCTAGAGAGCCACTGCACTATTCATGTTTTTTTTTTTCCATGGAGGGTGAATGTTCCCTATAGGACCATTTTTATCCCAGGCCTCGGGGATAGGATGGGGAGGAGCAGTACCTGCCCCCCTTCGCTTTCTCTGCAGCATAGCAACTGATGAGGCACCTATACTTCAGCTCTCTATTATGGTGGCTGAGTCTCCCTCCTGGCATCCTATCCTAACCCCCTTAAACCTTACAGGCAGATGATTATTTTCTTCTTATTCCTTGTAATGTATTTTTCTTTTGGGGGTTTCATGGATATGTCTGCGCACAGGGAAGAATCATGGGAAAGTCTAAGACCACAAAGAATTCAGGGGTTTCTCCAGTAACCCTTTGTTCCTCATATCAGACCAGTCTTGCTACGGACTTTATTGGTACAGCAAATGACTGGCCTCTCTTCAATTGAGCAGGAGTCTACATGAGTCAAGAGCCTTATTTCTGCTATGAATACTGTTTCTTCATCAGTTTGGGGGGTTATTGAGTCCTGGAACCAAGGCTTCCCTGTTCCCTCCAAAATACAATTTTGAAGAGGGGATTTTACCCAGGTAGTGGGGGATCCCTCAGTCAAGAAATGTGAAACTCCTGAGGACAATATTGGTTCCTCATACCCCCGAGAATTCATTTGAGGAAGACTCCCAATCATCTGTTGTGGGTCTTATTCACAGATTTGAGTTCCTCATCTCTGGACATTTTAAAGAGATGAAACACTTTTCCCTCCCTATTATTAACTTGGCAAAATGCTTCTTGAGGAATGGAAGTCACCTGATATGGATATGTGCCCTGGATTTCCACTCCTTCTGCATCCCTGGCAGGACCTTTCTCCAAAAACCAGGCAGACCTGGGCTGGCAAGAAGACTGCCCAAAAGCCCCGTGCTGACAAGTCTAGCTCTGCATGACTCACAGAGGTTGAGTCTGCCTCAGGCTGTTGGTTGTCATCTGCATCTCTTTCATGATACATGAACTGTTTCTGTGGTGGACCAGTGGGTGTTATGAGTGATTGTGGAAGCTTGTTGCATAGATCTAAAATCCCTTCCTCCTCATCTCTTTTATGACCAGGGTCCCTTGCAGTCTGGTTCAGGCCTGGTTATTCTTGGAAGTGGTCTGTTCCCTAGTGGCCATCCAGGCCATGGTATCTGTTCCTTCTCAAGAAAGGTTTATGGGATTATTTTCCAACCTTTTAACAGTTCTCAAAAAAGCATGATATCTCCTGTCCTATTCTAGATATAAAGCAACTTAATCACTTTGTTCATGCTCCCCATTCAAGATAGAGTATATGTGTTCCATCATCTCCTCCATCTGCTCAAGGTAGTTCTTAGCTTCCTTAGGCATAAAAGAGGATTATCTGCAGATCGTCAGCTTTTTCTTTCAAGACTGGCATTTCCAGTTCGCCACCTTTCCTTCTGGGTTGGCATCCACTTAGTGGGTTTTCACAATGGTTATGGCAACCTTGGCTGCCCACATTCATTCTCTGGGCATTTCTCATACTCGCTATTTGGATGACTTTTCACTAAAAGCTTCCTCAGAGGAAGTCCTGTGCCTTCAGCTTGAGACGTGTGTGTGTCCAAACTGCAGCAGCATAGATGGGTGATCAATTTCAGTAATTCCTCTCTGGTTCTGTCTCATGTTCTAGTCTTTCTTGGTTTGAGATTCGACACCCTTCAGGGGCTGGTCTTTCTGTTGGAGGACAAGATTAATCTGTTGTCTTGGCAGGTGTCACAGGCCTTAATTTGCCCAGTTGTTGTAGCTGGAGATTCTTAGATTCTTAGGAATTGGTTCAGACTGCAGGGTCTTCTCTCCTTTATTATGTCTCTTTTCAGACAGACACCTGTCACTCGGTCGACCACTGGTCATCCTGAATTGGGCTGTAGTTACAACAGATGCCAGCCTAAACATCTAGTTAGCCAAAAGCATAGCTTTCATAGCTACATTCTTCACAGATATAACTGGCAGTTATATGACAAAGTTTTCAAAAAGGAAGGAGGCAGACCAGACCTTTTAAAAGAACAAAATCATGAAGGAGGTAACTTGCGCCATTTCCGATGATCCCTTCTTTCCTAGCCCCCTCCAAGTTCCTTTCCTCTGACTTAATTTCTGCTCCAGTAGTCGCATTATTGCTGCTTTCACAGTCCCTGAGCAAAAGATCCATAGGAGCAGATATTCAGGGAACTCCCTGACAGTGCATCAAAGTGTAAAAATAAAATAAAAAATAGATAACAATGAAATGCTTTTTCCTATTAGCCTTCCCCTCCTTTATTGACCCACACTGCACTTTATTGCAATTAATGTTCCTATTCAATGCTACCTAATCTGGTGGATAAGTTATTGTTTTTATCTTGTGTCTCCTAATCCATGCAGAGGGTAAATTAGTGTATTTATCCTCATGTCACCAAATCCATGCAGGGGGTAAATTAATGATTTTATCCTGGTGTCACCTAATCCATGCATGAGGTAAATTAGTGTATTTATCCTCATGTCACCTATTCCATGCAGGGGGTAAATTAGTGTATTTATCCTCATGTCACCAAATCCATGCAGGGGGTAAATGAATGATTTTATCCTGGTGTCACCTAATCCATGCAACAGGTAAATTCGTGTCCTTAGTCTCGTGTGGTGCATTCACTCTGCAGGTAAATTAGTGTTCTTATCCTCGTGTTACCTAATCCGTACAGCAAATAAATTAGTGTTCTTATCCTGGTGTCAACTAATCCATGTGGTAGGTAAATTAGTGTTGTTATCTATGTGTTACCTAATCGATGTGGCAGGTAAATTACTGTTCTTATTCTCATGTCACCATATCCATGTGGCGGGTAAATTACTGTTCTTATCCTCGTGTCCCCTAATCCATGTGGTAGGTAAATTAGTGTTGTTATCCTCGTGTTACCTAATCAATGTGGCAGGTAAATTAGTGTTCTTATCCTTGTGTCGCCTATTCCATGTAGCAGGTAAATTACTGTTTGTATCATGGTGTCGCCTAATCCATGTGGCGGGTAAATTATTGTTCTTATCCTAGTATCACCTAATCCATGTGGCACATAAATTACTGTTCTAATCCTCGTGTCACCTAATCCATGTGGCACGTAAATTACTGTTCTTATCCTAGTGTCACCTAATCCATGGACGGGTAAATAAGTGTTCTTATCATCATGTCCCCTAATCCATGTGACGGGTAAATTACTGTTTTTATCTTCGTGTCCCCTAATCCACGTGGCGGGTAAATTACTGTTTTTATCCTCATGTCCCCTAATCCATGTGGCTGGTAAATTAATGTTTTTATCCTCGTGTCCCCTAATCCATGTGGCGGGTAAATTACTATTCTCATCCTCGTGTTGCCTAATCAATGTGGCAGGTAAATTATTCTGGTGTCACCCAATCCATGCAGCAGGTAAATTAATGTTCTTATCCTAGTGTCACCTATTCCATGCAGCAGGTAAATTAATGTTCTTATCCTCGTGTCCCTTAATCCATGTGGCGAGTAAATTACTGTTCTTATCCTAGTGTCATCTAATCCATGCAGCGGGTAAATTAACTCTTTGAGCATCAGAGGGGTACGTAACGCATTGCAGAACAATGTGTTGCGCACCTCTCTGGCACGCAATGGGTTAATGTTCTTATCCTAGTGTCATCTAATCCATGTGGCGGGTAAATTAATGTTCTTATCCTAGTGTCACCTAATCCATGCAGCGGGTAAATTAATGTTCTTATCCTAGTGTCACCTAATCCATGCAGCGGGTAAATTAATGTTCTTATCCTAGTGTCACCTAATCCATGCAGCAGGTAAGTTATTGTTCTTATCCTAGTGTCACCTAATCCATGCAGCGGATAAATTAATGTTCTTATCCTAGTGTCACCTAATCCATGCAGCGGATAAAAATTTTCTTATCCTCGTGTCCCCTAATCCATACAGCGGGTAAATTACTGTTCTTATCCTAGTGTCACCTAATCCATACAGCAGGTAAATTAATGTTCCTATCCTAGTGTCACCTAATCCATGCAGCGGGTAAATTAATGTTCTTTTCCTAGTATCACCTAATCCATGCTGCGGGAAAATTACTGTTCTTATCCTAGTGTTACCTAATCCATGCAGCAGGTAAATTAATGTTCTTATCGTAGTGTCACCTAATCCATACAGCGGGTAAATTAATGTTCTTATCCTAGTGTCACCTAATCCATACAGCGGGTAAATTAATGTTCTTATCCTAGTGTCACCTAATCCATGTGGCGGGTAAATTACTTTTATTATCCTAGTGTCACCTAATCCATGCAGCGGGTACCATAAAATCTCAGCTATAATACGCACCTGTGTATAATACTCAGGTGTACATTATACCCAAGATTTTAAGGGAAAACAAGAGTGCCAATGTATAATACACACCTTTGTTTTCCCCAGTCACACACACACACACACACACACAAAAAATGAAATTGCTGCACATTTTTCCTCCCTTCCCGCTTACCCATATCCTGCTCTCCTCTCTGCAGCCCAATTTCGTTATTCTAACAGGGTCCCAGCGGGCGGCATGCTTGCATCTGCCGCCCGCTTCCAGCATGGCCTTGTCAGGACCTCTTCTTTGTACCCAATGGTAATGTCTTGCGAGGACCACAAGGTCCTCGCAATGCAATACCATAGATTCAATGCGCATAGCTATGCACATTGGATCTATGGTATTGTCCTGTGAGGACCTTACGAGGACATTACCTTTGGCAAGGCAGAAGAGGGCCTGACAGGGCCATGCGGGAAGCGGGTGGCATGCTTGGGACCCTGTCAGGATAACAAAATTGGTCTTCAGAAGGGGAAGCAGGATATGGGTAAGCAAGGATGGAGGTAAAATGTGCGGCAATTTTAATTATATATATATATATATATATATATATATATATATATAATTGTTTTCACTCTTGTATACCAACCTCCCACTTCACGTAAGGTGAAGAGGGGCAAAATTGTGTGTATTATATGAGAGATTTTACGGTAAATTACTGTGCTTATGCCACCTATTGCATTCAGTTTCCACACATTCATGTTCTAATGTTATGCCACCTAGAGGATGCAACAGGCACGTTGTTATCCAGATGGTACATACTGCATGTAAAGCACAAATTCATGTTTTATCCTGGTTTCATTTATTTAATTGCAAAGCACACTCCTCTGGCACTCAAAGGGTTAAAGTTATAGTAATACTTAATGTGTAAAATAAAATATATATTTATATCGTAATGTTTATCCCCCTGAGTAAACCAAGGGTACTTCCACTGCTGAAAGGTGTTTTATTCAAAAGTTATTACAGCTCAAAATTGAATTTTTTAAATGCAATATCACAGTGACCTGAAATTGTACAGTTGTGCTATTACTACACCATCCTATGGACAGCTCTGATCAGTTGACCATAAATCTCCATAGGATGGTGTAGCAACACCGCCCCTGTACAGTTTCAGGCCACTGTGATACTGCCCCTAAAAAATTCAAATTTGATCTGTAATAACTTCAATAAAACACCTTTCAGCTGTGGGAGTAGCCTAGTTTTACTGAAGGGGATAAACCCTACAACTTATTTTATTTATTTTTTTTTGCTTACATCTTAAGTATTACTATGCCTTTAAGGACTTCATTTTTCAGGGATACTGACAGTCCCTTCATTTGCCCTGGTGTAAGAAATGAAAATTCCTATTGAGGGGCTTTTAACTCCTTGAATGCTACACGTTGTGAAGCAATGAGTTGGAAACCTGTGTGGCGTTCAGGCTGTTAACCCTTTGATTGCCAGAGAGGTACGCAACGCATTGCTTTGCAATGCGTTGCATACCCCTCTGGCACTCAAAGGGTTAAGGGTAAGGCCTCGCATTGCGCTACCAACTGGGCCACTTCAATAAAAGTGACAGCGTAATCTCTTCTGCATTGTTCCGCTGCGCTCAGTCTGGCTGCTGTCATGAACTGAAACTAAACTTTTATTGGCGTCCGATAATAACTGGGAGCTGTCCATTTTTTTTTCCCACCGTTTAAGCACTGTGAATTCCTCCTCCTTTTGATTATGGACTACAGCATAAATATTGTGTAGAAGCAGTCATGGAAACGGTTGTTTTCCTGGTTTGCTAAATTTACTGTGCAGTTGAATATTAACGTAGCGACTGGCAGTAGATGAAAAAGCGAAAAGAATAACTGGTGTGTGACTCACCATGACTCATTCACAGCGAGCGCTGCCTCAGGAGCCCAGCACTGCACCAGCTGGCAGCCAGTCTTGCTGCATTTTCTTCTAGGAAAATACTCTGGGCATATTTCATTTCATGGCTTTCATTGCCCCCTTTTTTTTAACACGCTAAGGGTATAAATAAATGTTCCCAAATTTCCTATTCTGGTAAATGGGTATTTTAACCCTTTGAATGCTAGAGAGGTTTCCAAGGCACTGCAAAACAACCCTTTGTAGTAGGCTGATCAGACCTCACCTTTAACCAGGGACACTCAGGAAACAGGCATTGTTCAGTACTTCACTGAAATCAATGCAGTCCTGCAGTATGCATTTCTCCTATGCGTCCCTGGTTAAAGGTGAGGTCCGGTCCCCCTGCCATACTATGGACATGTACACAGTGCACAGTAATACACACAGCTCCTCTTGCACCAGGCTGACCAGACCTCACCTTTAACCGGGGACATATAGGAAATAGGCATTGTTCAGTACTTCACTGAAATCAATGCAGCCCTGCAGTATGCATTTCTCCTATGTGTCCCTGGTTAAAGGTGAGGTCCGGTCCCCCTACCATACTATGCACATGTACACAGTGCACAGTAATACACACCAGGCTGACCAGATCTCACCTTTAACCAGGGACACTCAGGAAACAGGCATTGTTCAGTACTTCACTGAAATCAGTGCAGTCCTGCAGTATGCATTTCTCCTATGTGTCCCCGGTTAAAGGTGAGGTCCGGTCCCCCTACCATACTATGCACATGTACACAGTGCACAGTAATACACACAGCTCCTCTTGCACCAGGCTGACCAGATCTCACCTTTAACCGGGGACATATAGGAAACAGGCATATTTCAGTATTTCACTGAAATCAATGCAGTCCTGCAGTATGCATTTCTCCTATGCGTCCCTGGTTAAAGGTGAGGTCTGGTCAGCCTACTTTGTAGGCCTTTATTACAGTATTGGGATTAACCATCTGAGTGCCAGAGGGGTATGCAACGCTTTGCAGAGCAATGTGTTGCGTACCCCTCTGGCATTCAGAGGGTTAACATACAATTGTATCCCCTTAAGGACCAGTCACTGTCCCTATACCCTTAAGAACATGTGACGGTCATAGCACGTCATGTACATTTTACTTACAGCTCTCCACCGGCAGCACTGTAAGTAAAAACGACATCTGAAATTGAAACTTTATAATACATCTATTACCTGTCAGAAGTAACTGTTTGTAAAGTAATTCTTACTCTTCGTAAACTGACGGACGGGTCTGTGCAGTCTGCGCACCTGCGCCATCAGTCCCCTCCGGTTACCTTGCGACACAGTGTAATGCTTCTTAGAGGAGACCGGGACTGACAGTGCAGGAGCGCAGACAAGATGTTTGGGCTGATGCCTGGCTTCTGGTCTCCAAAGATTAAGGATTTCTTTACAGTCGGCTACTTCTGGGAGGTAAGAGACGTATTATAAAGTTATTCGCCGTCTGTTTAATTATTGCAGGGTGACTTTACATAAGGTGAAAGTTCCGCTATAAAGGAAGGTAGCTTCCCTGGACCGCTGGTCCTTAATGGGTTAAAAACAATAGGGACTTTTATTTGCTCCATGAGGTGCAGTTGGTTGTCACAGAATTGCTCCTCTTTTTTTGTACACTGGCCCTCAGGGAAGTTCTAGGCTTCCAAGAGACCAGGAGGGTTATGCACTAACGTGATAAAGATGTGATATCCTCTCCATTTCCTCTGTTATTCAATGGAGCCTATACATTAAGACAGTGGGTTCCAACCCTCTCCTTAAGGGAGTGTAAGAGGCCATGTCTTTATGATTTCCCTACTTGTGCACAGTCGAGTTAATCTGTGGGTCACTCATTTAAAGGGATAGGACTACCTTAAAAAAATGCGGCTCCGATTGATCCTCCTATAACCTGGGCCATGTAACGCTGTATTTCAATATTTTCTGTTTTGTAATTCAAGAGTAATTCAGATGCTAAAGGATCCCTCTCGCTCGCCTTTTCCCTACATCACACTGCCTCTCTGAGCCAGCCGGATGGAGCACAGCAAGGGACAATTTTCAGTGAGCATAAGGAAAATCCTGCAATCCTTCATACATGGAGTACAGTGTTTTCCTTATACTCAGTGCCTGAAAATTGTCCCTTGCTGTGAGCTGTCCGGTCAAGAGACCAGATTCCACATCTGAGGAGAGGTGGCTTACACTAGGTAAAAGGGACTGGAGGGGGCAACTTTATCATTCAATTACTCTTGAACTACAAAACTGAAAATATTGAAATACTGAGTTACATAGCCCAGGTTATAGGAGGATCAATCAAAGCTGCATTTTTTAAAGGTATTACTATCCCTTTAAGTAACTCACCTGGACACAAGCAGGGAAATCCTAAAGACATGGCCTGTTTGTGGTCCCTGAGGAGAGGGTTGGGAACCACAATATTAAGATTGCACCAGCATGAGCGATCATAGTGCATAGGATCCATGGAACAACACTG
The DNA here is from genome assembly GCA_037306005.1 of Rhinophrynus dorsalis. Lineage (NCBI taxonomy): Eukaryota > Metazoa > Chordata > Amphibia > Anura > Rhinophrynidae > Rhinophrynus > Rhinophrynus dorsalis. Next base: position 41,238,607 of record CM074723.1, on the reverse strand, counting down.
GAAATGGCTGGTTTATCTCACTGGAGTTACTCCACTTCATCACCTTTATCACAACCCTCTGCTGCTTTTTCCAGAAGCCCCCGGACTTGGGCCAACCTACTGCATTATCAGTGCACCATGCAAAGCAATTGCACCATCACTATTAGGGAGAGTAGCACGACTGCATGTCCCAAGCTGGTAATAAGACCCAGGGCTTTCCGCATGAAACAGTACCTAGAGACACCCCTGTTGACCCTAGAACTCCCTTCATTCCCAGCTAGACAACAGGAAGTTGTAATTTGCAATAGCTAGAGAGCCACATGTTCCACACACCTCCCTGTGACGTGCATTGTTCCTTATTACTGAAGGAGAGCAACAGTGTTTGTGAATCACCTCCTGAAATAAATCATTTATTTTGATGACAGATAAGAAGCAATCAAGTCCATCAGGGAGGAGTTGGTTAATTTAGTGTGAAGCCAAGTTACTGACTTTGAAGCAGGGAAAACCTATTTTAATTACCTTGTCAGCTCCTTGTGACTTTTAGGCACCTTAACCCCTTGAGGACCAGAGGAGTGCACAATCTCTGGAAAGCAGCGCATTGCATACCCCTATAGTTCGCGTGAGGTTAGTATTTTACTGATGCTCACATGGGCTGCCCATCGTCCATGTTTTGTCCCTCGTCCCCAGTGAAAGGATTTCAGGGGGGACAGAAAAGTAGGTTTAGAACACAGGCGATGGGAATGTAGAAGGAGGCTACAGCATTTCTGTTTACTGTGTGTAAAGGCCTTTACTGTCTGTCATCACTGAGGAATATTCCGCCACTCGATAAATAAACAATAATAAAATACAGAGGAAGGTTGGAATCCTGAAATCAAACAGGAATGTAAATCTAAATAATAGAAATCGGGTTTCTCCATCAAGTAGCTCTCAAGCTACTGGTAGCACTTCGGGTACCAGTGAGTAGCTCTCTCCACTCGAATCCGGTATCAAGCCAACTGGCCTGCCAGAACGGGTCCAGTGGTTGGAATCTGTTCCCCAGTTTAGTGCAGCCAATCTGGATACAGCTTTCATGTGTGGTACCCAGCAGTGGTTAATCAGAGAGCTGACAGTAATGCAGATAGATTGCCTCACAGCATTGTCATGGTTTTCCTGCCCCACTGCTATAATGGCTGATTACAGATTATTCTGCACGCTCTGCAAAGACGACATCTAGTACATTTTGATGACATCTAGTACATTTTGCAAGAAATATGTGCTGTCACAGTGTGACTCCATATTCACTGACCCATTGCACCAGTTGCCAGCTTTCTGGTATAGTCATTATTAAGCCACAATAACTTGACCCATGCATAGTAATAGGGGATAGTGTTATTAAAGCAATAGTAATGTCTGCAATAAAGCAGATCGCCAAGTCTTCTCTATTGTAAATTAAACACATTGTGCTATGTTTAACAATTTACTTTCATGTAGTTCAAAAGATATTAAATGTAGAAAGATACCCCTCCTGCCCCTTCTGGCCTCATCATGCAGGTTTGGATGGAGAGCGGTGAGGGACAAACTTCAGGTTTTCTTTAAACGTACTCACTGAAGTCTGTCCCTCTCTACATCCAAATCAGACTTCAGATTTAGTGGGAGGCGGCCAGAAGGAGCGGGAGGGGTATCTTTCTACATTTAATATATTATGAACTACATCAAAGTAAGTGGTTAAACATAGTGCAATGTGTTAGATTTACAATAGAGAAGACTCTGCAGTTTTCTTTATTGCAGACATTACTATCCCTTTAAGGATGGAAATGCACTATCAAACAGAAAATCCCTGGCTCACTGGAGAGCCACAGGGTTTGTCTTTATAGTGAATACGGATTTTCTCCACTCAGAATGATACATTATGTGGTAAAATTGTATGACGTTGAGCTGTTTAGAAGGTCACTTGTTTCCTGTGCAGCTCTCTGTTATTGGAAGGTTTGGGAAGGAAAGAGGAGTAAGTAAGAGCAGCTTATATGTAAAGTTATAAATTCATATATTTTCAACATGTGTTTTACAGTAGCTCAGTATGTATTTCATTGATTAAAAGTACTTCCCTTTAACCCTTTGAGTAAAGCACTGCTTTGCATACCCCTCTGGCACTCAGAGGGTTAAAGAAAAGATTGGCGACCCACACCCAATATAAAGAATATCCATGTCTATCCCAGGCATTCTGAGTTCCCTTACTATGGCTGTCACTTCCAATAGGAGGCTATTCCACAGATCTGTCTCCCTTTCAGTAAAGTAGTAGGTAACCCTTTAACCCCTTCAGTGCCAGAGGGGTACACAACTCATACTCAAAGGGTTAAGGGCTGGAGGGTTGTACAATGCATTAATTACGGGGTTACATACCCCTCTGATGCATTAAGGGTTAAGAACATTACTTCTGTGTCTTCTACCCTCTACCTTTGTATTATGTTGTCTTATTTTAGTATTCCCCTTTGCCTGAAAATTGCTTCTCCCTTGCGTGTTATTAAATCCAGGAAATCCTAATGGCCTGTGCATCTTTGTTTGGGATAACATTTTCCATCATTTCTGCATGTCCAGTCCATTGTGGTGGACATAACGATAGCTAGCAGGACCACGGGACCTTATTGCACACGGTAATCGTAACCCTATACGGACCAGAGGACTGTGCTGCAATGCATTTATTGTACACCCGTCTGGTCCTTAACCCTTTCAGTGCCAGAGGGGTACGGAATGCATTGGTTTGCAATGCATTCCTTACCCCTCTGGCACTGAAAGGGTTAAAAGGTTAAGTAAACTAATGTACTCTTATTTTCTGGCTATAGAAAGGTAAGTGGGGGTTATTATTAGATGCGTCCAATCTCCTTTAGAAATATCTGCAGCACATTGCTTCCTGCTTTGGACAAAAATCTATCACCCAAGACCTGATATATATATATATATATATATATATATATAAATTATGTGGCCGAAACGTTGACCAAATAATAAATTTTCTCTCATAATTTAGAAGTCCTGTGAGTGCTGCTTTATTCCTATTTGCACATATCTTTTGGCTAAGCATTGCACCCAGGCAGTTGACTAGTAAATGTGAGTGCCTCCTACACATATCTATAAATATATAAATATATATATATATATATATATATATAATAATTTGCTAGGATGTTTGTCAGAAGCCGTCATGCACAGTAGAGACTACCCGAATGCACGGAATGCTGGGAGGTGTAGGAATGCTGTGCTGGGAACATTCTGTGGTTTCGGGCACTCTCTAAAGTGCATGACTGCTTTGGCGGCAGGACGCAGAGCAGGACTGGCCTCTTAACCCTTTGAGTGCCAGAGGGGTATGCAACGCATTGCAAACCAATGCGTTGCGTACCCTCTGGCACTCAAAGGGTTAACATCACCCGGACCTTGGCCCGTGTACACGGGCTTTTACACTAGTGTATATATATATATATATATATATATATATATATATATATATATATATATATAATAGTTTCTCTCATATCACCACTCCTGTCCTCCAATCTGTACATATTAATGCCTCTAAGTGTATCTGATAAACTTTATTATATAGACCTTGCACCATATTCGTGGCTCTCCTTTGAACGATCTCTAATTTATTAATGTGCTTCTGGGGATAAGATCTCCTGAACAGTAAACAGTCATTCTCAACCCTTGTCCTCAAGACACACTAACAGGTCAGGATCTGAGGATTTCCCTGCTTCAGCTCAGATGAGCTAATCAAAATGACTGAACCTCTCGTTAACTCACCAGTATTCAAGCAGGGAAATCCTTAAGTCTTGGTCTGTTTGTAGAGCCTGTGACAAGGGTACCTCTGTTCTAGGTGAGTGATAAGTTAGCTTCTCTCTGCTATGCTTATTAATTTCTTTCTGGTATGTTTATCAATCACATAAAAATCACAAAAAGTCACTCATACCAGTTTGTATTATTTTTAGAAATGTCCACTCATAACCCAGCATAGTGGTGTAATGCAGATAGAGTTATCCTAAGAGAATATTTGGTATTTGGCACAATGCTCAGAAAAATGTAACAATAAAAACAACAATTTTCAACATGGTTCATGTCTCAAGTTGTGTGTGAAGCAACTACGGCTAGAACAAAGCTGTGCTGTGGCTGTCCATCACCCTCTGCCAGCCACTAGCCGACTGAGTATTACAGGAGTTGTTATACAACTAGCTCTAGAGGGTCACTGGTTGCCAACCCCTGCTGCACACACTTGTCACAGTTCATGAGGGTAGAGGACAATGAGAGAGAGAGAGAGAGAGAGAGGGAGGCTGATGAGAACCAAGCATGAATGGGCCTTTTGGGAAGATGGGTTTACTAATGAGTTGGTGGCAGAAAAATATGGCTCTGGGAGTCAGGGGCATTGTGATGACACTGGGGTAGACAGGGGTAATGGAAACAGTACATAGATGGGAAGACAGATAGTTAAAGAGGCTATATCACCTTTCCAAATTCTCATTTAGTGAGAGCACGCGTGATTAATTTATTTCACCTCTTTGATGAAAGCTGCTTCTGGCAGCCGCACAAGGAGGAGGAGTAAAGGGAGGGAACTGCTTTTCAGACTAGTGAGTAATTATGCTGTCTTAGCTCTGATGAACTTAAAGCATCCCTAACTACTAAATCTCTAAAAACAGTTGAAACATAAGAAGCACAAGGTATAAGCAATTTAAATTTACAAGTTTAAAAAGATTAAAAGCTGGTACGTGACAGTTCCACTTAGAGAAAATAATTTTTAGATAGGTGGAAGGATTTTGGAGGATACTTGAAAAGAAAGAGGAGATACTGATAGGGAAGGCTAGTGCCAATCCTTCTCTAAAGGTAAAGAATTTGCCACATCTGGGAGACAAGGCACTGCTGATACTGTAAGAAAACTTCTCACTTTCAGGATAACCTTTGTGACGTGTCAAATATGTGGAAGGGAAGAAATACACAGGTTGGTGTTAGATTGCAGAGCTTGACATGAACAGAGTTTGTTCAAAGTCAGCCACGGCATGATATCTCCACCTTGTAGCATAAACCTGAATTGTGTCAATGCTGTGATATTTACCAGGAAGTCAGTGAGCTAGCACAGTTCATTGTTTCACTGGATCACAGATAGTGTGAAATCAGTCCAAGTCTTAGAGCCTTATGTTAAAAAAACTGGATTAACTATGGGGCAAATCAGCCGCTCTATAGATGAGAAATAAAACATTCCATTGATTTAAATGTCAATAAAGAGAAGAAGAGGATACCTCCCAGGGTAGTATCAGCCAAATACCACACACACTTTATCATTTTAAAATAAATTACAGATTTGCCAGTAAGACAGTACATAGTTTCCCGTTTAAACACACATGCACCCAGACACACACAGTCTCTCGCTCAAACACACACACAAACACGCACTCTGTCTCTGTCCCCCAACATACAAACATAATCATACACACAGTCTTACATGTGCCACACACACACACACACTCAGAGTCTCACACGCACACATACACACTCTATCATATGCACTGCACACACACATAGTCTTTCACATGCACACACATGCTCGTGTACACAGTGTTTCATGCACACATACAATGTCTCTCACACAAGCACACAGTGTCTCTTACATAAGCGTGCACACACAGTGGGGCAGATTCACTAAAGGTTGATGCTGTGGTGATATGATTTTGTACATGTGTTCAAAGCACTTTTGACATTTCGATGTACACACACATATTGACATATTCACTAAAATGTAGGTATGGAAAGGGAGGAGAAGGTCCCCATTAGCATAGAAGTTTGTCGAACTGCTGTCGATTTTGAAGGGATGCCCTCCCTTACACATCACCAGCAGTACAACAATCCTGAAGTCTGACAATATTCTCTCTTTTTCCCCACTTGGCCAGTAGGGCAGTGGTGAGGATCCTTTCAGTACCACAAACAGAATCATTCCCTTAACCCTTTGAGTGCGTTAGGGATGTATATTACGCACCCCTATGGCATTCAAAAGGTTGTGGTTACCAGCTACCCAGCCTTGTTCCCTTTCACCACTGGTAGCCATAGAACCCCATATACACTACCTGGCCCCCAGATTTGTTCCCTTTCCCACTGGTAGCCACAAATCCCCATGGGCACGTTTTGGCAAGGAACATGGCTTGGGGGGTGTCAGTGATGTATATGGGGCTGACACACAATGATGATGTTCCCCCACAACTCTTCTATTCAACATGCTGCCCCACAATTGAAATTTGACATATGCTGCCTTCTCCCAGTAAAATTTCTTGTGATTAGTGTAATAACCAGTAAAAATATGTATGCAAATTATCACAATTATATGCATCTTAACAATTATATATGGCGCTTTAACCCCATAAATGCTAGAGAAGTCTTCAATGCACTGTGAAAAAATGTGTTTATCTGTCGTCCAATATAGGTTACTGGTAACTTTAGATAGGCGACCGCCCCTTTAAGTAGGCAGAAACAATTCTTGAAGAGATTGTGGGGTGGAGTCTACCTTCTCTCTTTAGCTGCATCTAGCCACCCCTCTCCAGTAAGATTTGTTCCTTGATGAAGATATAGGCAAGAGAACAGTTCTGCTATCGTTTTAGCTTACTTTTTGTTTTCTATTCGATATGAAATACCACCATTAGGCGGATTACCATTACTGACATTCCCTAGTGGATAGCTCAGTTTCCAGGCGCTATGGTGGACCTCTTAGCCCTGGGGGGGAAATCTTGTTTGGCAAGTTCTTTCCCTAGGAGTTGCCCACTGAGGCTTCTTCTTTATACATGGTAATCTGAAGCTATAAGACCTGCTGAAAAGGTGAGCAACCTTTTGAATGCTGAGGTCCACTTGTCCCACGTTTCCTCTCCGCACAGAAGTCTCCTTTGGAGTTCCTACTACATAGTTCCTACTACATAATCCTGCACTCATTAGGTTTGCCTGTATACCTGTTGGGGGTCTGGAGCAGTGTTTCCGTGGTAAAATTAACCCTTTGCCTGCTGTTCAGCACCTATTGGGTTGGTGTTTTTTTAGCACTTTTCCCTTCAGGGTATAGTGTTTATTTGTCTTTTAACATGTTTTCTGATGTTTTTACAACTTTTTTACCTAACTGTAAAATATTGAAAATTTGAGTTCTGGCACGCTTTACCGCATAGACGCCATGCTCCATTCACCTCTGTGGGACTTTACAGTTTAGGACATATCTCTGCAACCGCTCAACATAGTGACTCATTTTGTTTGTCTGCCTTGCTCTATCATCCAGTCAACGTTCTGTGTGTTTTGGGGGGTTCAGGGGGCTTTGGGCACTATTAGAGTACTTTTTTATGGAAAACTACATTTTCCATGAGCGCTTGCTTCTTGCGCTCATTTCTGATTGGCTCCCTTTGCAGCATCCATTTTCTGTATCCCCCTTCACGAGTATCCTACGCAGAACTTGGACTCTCCTTCTCTCCTCATCAGATTAACCCTTTGCCTGACAGATAAGTGCAGATTAGTGATTTCTGGGGTAAAATGTTAATCTTTAACACTGTATTGGGGTTGTTCCTCATACTTGGGGTGTTTTGACACTGTGAGGATGTCTAATCCTTTGGAGCTTGGGGCTAGGCCTACGACTAAGGATACTGGGGTGTCTGTGTCCCCCATTGCTCTTCTCCTCATGTCACTCAGGGTTGCCTAGAGAGTACTCAGGTCATTTATGCCCAGCATGCGCTGTTGCCCCTGTGTCTCCCCCAGGGACCTCCAGCCATGAGCAAGAGCCAGTTTGGATGCAAGAGTTTAAAGCCACTACCAGAGACTTAAGGTCTACCTTACAACTCCTTCTATCTCAATTGCAAGGGGTTTTCCAGGCAACCCCCTACTCCTATCAGGTTTTCCCTGCTTAAGCTGCAGGGTGTACCTGATGTCTCTGATTCCTCTGAAGAGGAACTTCTGGTGGATTCTGATGAGGGTGAATGTTCTGCAGTGGTCTTGGGGACCCCTGCATTTTTTTAGGGACCCCTTTGAGGCTGACCCTGATCCCTCTGCTGAGGGTTTGATCAGGGCGGTATTGAACACACTCAACATCCTCTTGGTTCCAGAGACTCCTATGGACCCATCCGATGTGTTTCAGGGGCCTAAGAAACAGTCTACCTGTTTTCTACCTAACTCCACTCTTGACCATCTGGTGTCTGATGAGTGGAAAACTCCTGACAGGTGACCTTCTGTTTCCAAGAAGTTTGCTAATTTGTACCCTTTTTCTGAAGTGGCTTTAGCTGAATGGGCTCTTCCACCCAAAGTGGACGCACCTGTCTCCAGACTTCTAAGTCCTCTGCTTTGCCTGTGGCAGGTGCTTCTGTCCTCAAAGAATGGACTGACAGGAAGCTTGAAACATCCCTAAAGAACATCTTTGCTATGACTGGTACTTCATTGTGCCAGGCATTCACTGCTGCTTTGGTGAACAGGGCCATTGCAGTTTGGACTGAACAGCTGACTGTGGCTGTCCGTCAGGGAGCTCCTACTGCTGATATGTTGCGACTTCTTGCCAACATTTCTGAAGCTCAGCATTATGTTTCTGCTGCTATTTTTGATGCCATCCGCTTGGTGGCTAGGATTTATACCATGTCTGTGGTAGCCAGATGGGCTCTTTGGCTCAAGATCTGGTCTGCAGACCCCCTCTAAGAAAGGCTTGCTTTCATTGCCTTTTCAGGGTACCTCTCTGTTTGGGCCGGAGCTTAAGGACCTCATCAGTGAGGCCACAGGGGGCAAAAGCACCTTGCTGCCTTTGGTTCCTAGGAAGAAGCCTCCAGTGAAGCAGAATCAGCTTTTTTGTTCTTTTCATGATGAAGCACGCACAGTGACCCAGGCAGTTCCCCAGGCTCCGCGCTCCTCCTCCAGGCCCAAACAACAATGGAGGGCCAAGCAGTCCTCCACCAAGTTTAAGGCTTCCAAACCTGCTTTGGCATCACTCACCGAACCCCGGTCCCCACACTTCAGTGGGTGGTCTTTTGCGCCTCTTCCTCAGTGTCTGGACGGACACCGTGAGGGATCCGTGAGTTTTGCAGGTTGTGTCAGAAGGGTACAGCATACCTTTTGTCTCTATTCCTCTGTTCAGTTTTTTTCTGTTCCACAGTGCTATCCAGACCCTTTTGGACAAGGAGGTTCTGGAACCATTCCCAGTTGCAGAAATGGGTTTGGGGTTTTACTCCAATCTGTTTGTGGTTTCAAAGAAAGAGGGCGGTTGCCATCCAATTTTGGACCTCAAGGACCTCAATTCCTTTGTGGTCAAGACTCATTACCACCAGGAGTCCCTGTGGACTGTGATCGTGGCCATGTCTCCTAGAAAATTCCTCTCTTCTCTGGACCTTCAAGATGCGTACCTGCATATTGCCATCCATCCAGGGAGCCGGCAGTACCTCTGGTTCGCTTGCGACCAAGGGCATTTTCAGTTTTCTGCTCTTCACTTTGGTCTGACTACAGCTCCCCAGGTCTTCAATCATGTCCTGGGTGCATTAGTGGCTGTCCTCCACCGGGATGGCATCAGAGTCACTCCTTAAATGGACAACTTGCTTCTGAAGGCTTCTTCTCTGGAGCTTCTTCATTGGCAGGTCAAGGACTGTATTCATGCACTGACCCATCACGGATGGATCCTCAACATGTACAAGTCGGACCTTGTACCATCTCAGAGACTTGTCTTCCTGGGTCTCCTCTTCCACACCAAACAGGGTATTGTCTTTCTCTCGGACAAGGTGGCTCACCAGTTCGTCCACAAGGTGTCTGCTGTTCTGGCTCACGACCCAGTTCCAGCCAAAAAGCTAACATCACTAGTGGGGAAGTTAATTTCCACCATATAAGTGGTTCCGTATGCTATGGCTCACACCAGGGAACTTCAGAGGTTTGTGATCCATGTGTACAGGGGTCAGCAGGATCTGTTGAAGATGGTGGTGTCTCTTCTTCTTCACGTGGAGCTGAACCTGTTGTGGTGGCTACGCCTCTCCAATCTGCTGAAGGGCCATCCCTTCATGGTAACCTTCTGGACTACTGTGACAATGTATGCCAGCCTCTCCGGCTGGGGAGCAGTCCTGGGTCACAGCAAAGCCCAGGGTCTGTGCTCTCCGGAGGAATCTCTCCTTCCCATCAATGTCTTGGAGCCACGGGCTATATTTCATGCTCTTCGTCATTGAACATCTCAGCTGGTAGACTGTCCAGTCTGGGTACAGTCTGACAACGCCACTGCCGTGGCTTACATCAACACGGAACAAGAAGTCTCGCCGCTTGGTTAGAGGTCAAGGCTATTTTGTCCTGGGCAGAACAATACGTTCCTGCCATATCCGCAGTGCACATTCCTGGCGTAGACAACGTCACGGCGGACTTCCTCAGTCAACACACAGTGGACAGCGAAGAGTGGGAACTGCACCCAGAGGCGTTCACCCTCATTGTTCACCCTGATCGACCTGATGGCAACAAGACATAACAGGAAGGTTCCGAGGTTTTGCTCTCGGTGGAAGGACCCTCTAGTTCTGGCGGTGGATGCAACGTCCATTCCTTGGTTGTTTCCTTTGACCTATATCTTTCCTCCCCTCCCAGTGTTGTACAGGGTGTTACGGAAATTGTGACTGCTGTCCAGTCATTCTGATTGCTCTGTACTGGCCTCGCCAAGCTTGGTTTCCGGAGTTGCTGGATCTGTCAGTGGCGAAGCCATTCCGGATCCCTCGCCATCCGGATCTTCTTCTACAGGGTTACCTGTGGAAGGAGAATGTTCATCAGCTATCTTTGACGGCTTGGAAACTGAATCCTCAATATTGAAGAAGAAAGGTTTTTCTTTTGGGGTGACGGCTGCTATGCCCAGTGCCCACAAACCTGTTTCTTCCAAGATCTACCATCATGTCTGGTCGACTTTTCTATCTTGGTGTGCTGACAAGGACCTGTCTCAGGAATTTGATCTGCCTGCAGTCCTGGCCTTTTTGCAGGATGGTGTGGATAAGTGCCTCAGTTTGAGTTCCCTTAAGGTTCAGACTTCTGCTCTCTCAGTTTTCTTTCAGAGGCGCATTGCCATCCTTCCTGGTGTCAAGGACCTGCCTTCAAGAATCCCGCTTCTCCATGGGATCTTAACTTGGTTTTGGGCGTTCTTCAGCGCCCTCCATTTGAGTCCTTGGCTACTATTCCTCTATGCCTGTTGACGTGGAAAATAGCCTTTCTCCTGGCGATCGTGTCCGTTCGCCGTGTCGCGGAGTTACATACTCTGTCCTGTAAACCACCTTTTTTGGTGTTTCACAAGGACAAGGCGGTGCTTCGCACTTCTCAGGAGTTTCTTCCGAAGGTGATTAGAGAATTCCACATCAATCATGATATTGTGGTGCCTTCTTTCTGCCCTGATCCCACCTCTGACAAGGAGAGGGATCTCCACTTGTTGGATGTGGTGCGTTGTCTCAAGTTTTATGTACATCGCACTGAGTCTATCAGGCAATCTGACACTCTGTTCGTCATTTCTGAGGGTCCCAGGGCAGGAAGACCTGCATCCAAAGTGACTATTGCTTCTTGGATCAAGTCCACTATTCGTAAGGCTTACAAGCTGAGGAAGAAGCCTGTCCCTTTTCGGGTCATGGCTAATTCTACAAGATCTATTGGGGCTTTTTGGGCTTACAAGAATCAGGCCTCTGCTGATCAGTTGTGCAAGGCTGCCACTTGGTTGTCTGTGCACACCTTTTCAAAGCACTACCGTGTTGATGTGCTGGCATCAGCTGTCGCCAACTTTGGGAGGAAGATCCTGGAGGCAGTCTTACCTGTCTAGGATCTTCTTCGGTTCTTGGTGCTTCCTTCACTTTTGAGCCCTGTTGGCTCTAGTTCATTGTGCTGTGTAACAGTTTGGGGTGTTGTTACCCCTGTTTAGTGTCGTTGGTACTTCATTGTTTTGTTGGGCTATCTCTGATCTGATGGTTCATATCTGCTGTGGTGACTTTGGGGGCTTTGCGCCTGGTCCTTGCCTTCCTTCCTGCCTCTGGGAAACTCAATGGTTGGACATCCCAAAGTTACCAGTAACCTGTGTTGGACGACAGAGATAATAGGATTTTAGTCTTACCTGTTAAATCCTTTTCTCTTAGTCTTACTGGTCTCCCACCCTGTCAAGGGACCATGCTTGGCTCTCCTGTGGCAGACCGTGGGGGTCCTTCGGGGTCATGCTCACAGGAGTCTTCTTTCCCTTCTACTATCTAGTCAATAGTTAGTGTCTCAAATCTTTCTGGAACTGGTTGGCTAGCTGCAGCCAAGGAGGAAAGGTAGGCTTCACCCTCTGCATACAATTCTAGAATTGTTCCTGCCTACAATTAAAGGGGTGGATCGCCTACCCAAAGTTACCATTAACCTCTATGGACTAAGAGAAAAGGTTTGAACAGGTAAGAATGAAATCCTCTCTTCCTGGGCAGATCTGGAGAGATCCCAGGTATGGTAATGGTACTGATGGACTTCACAGTACATTAATAATGCAATAGGTTGGCCCAAGCCGCACGGCATGTAATGGTGCTAATCTCATTATTAATAATGATGCAGCTGGACTACACAGTGCACTAATAATGCATTTGGGAGGGCAGAGCTCTGGATCTTTTTGGAGCCTAGCAACTCTCTTGCTTCATAAACATTATAACGATAAAAATATTCCTTCACCCATGAAATTGAAAAAGTATGTGTTGAAAGTTTTTCTTTTGGGTTAGGGGGTTTGTTATGGAAAAGTTCTCTAAAGTTGGTCTTCGGCCAATGTATTCCAGTTCTATTTTGCACGTTGTGGGATAAAGATTGTAGTGTAATGCCGAATTGCTGTAGGGTAAGTCACAAATAGACTTTTATTGCTCTTATCTTAAGACAGTTATGACATGTGGTGTGAAGTTTATCTGCCTACTGCGTCATTGCAGGAGTTATTTAATCTTTTAGAGCAGGACAGGGTCAAACAGAAAGCTGCTGGTATCGGTACATAAATCATTCTCTACCCAGACTTACTTGTACTCTTCTTATTCATGAGCTCTGTGAGTCTGCCAGCAACTCCTTCATTTCTAATTCCAGACCATCACTGTGTGCATTTATTTGCATGCTGCATGGAATTCTGGGAATGTAATAGAATAACTGCAAGCTTTGGACTGGATGCAGGAGATACGTTTTCTGACCTGTTTTGGCCATGTAAATGGAAGCACTACTAATTTGTAATGACACTATAATACTTATTCCATTTCAGGTCAGAGTGGTGTTCGATGCATTGCAAAGCTATGTGTTGTACATCGCTCTGATCCAGCTCTCTGGCACTCAAAGGGTTAAAAGCATATAGATGCATCTTATAATCAGGAAGGTCATTCAAAATACAATGAACTCCTTGGATGCCAATGCTGACCAAATCACTGCTCTGCAGTACACTGGATACCTCTGACATCCAGAGGATTAAATTAGCTTTCACTCTTTGATGTTGGCTCTGAAATACAGAATCCTGGTTTATTCACAATTCCGCATCTTATAGCCTTTAATGACAGAGGTGTCCCATGTACTGCACTGCAGACCTCTTGATCATTCAAGGTTTTAAAAGCCCCATTTAAATCTGTGGGGATTTAGGGAATTTTATTAATCCCATATGGTGGTGATGTAAGCACCCAAATGGTTCCTCTTTTTCTCTCATGCAGTCCTTTATCTCCCACATCTCAGGCTATTTAAATTAGATTTGCACAATAAAAGGGTTATCAGAGCTCAGAGTAGGTAAAGTACTGGTCTTTTGTGCTGTGCCCTGCCACATCTGGCATTCTTAGTCTCTCAAATATATATATATATATATATATATATATATATACAGTTTATGAAGTGTAGAAAAGGCACTCACAGGACTTTTTGAAGATTGGATTTCTACGTACGCAGTGTTTCAGTGAGTGTATCCAAAACACCTACAGACAGATATATATATATATATATATATATATATATATATATATATATATATATGAAAAGAAAGTTCACAGCGCTACCTCACCATACAATAAACATATAATTTATACATTTTGCAGGTAAATAGAATATAGATAGGTACAAGGAATGAGAGTGTTCTCCAGACCCACAGTACTAGGCCGAAACCTAAAGTGTAGACACAAAACAAAAAGCAACCCTGCTCTCCTCTATAGAGATTATTGAAATACGCTCCCTATATAATATATACCCAATACAGGGTGCACTTTCAGTAATCTTTATAGAGGAGAGCAGGTTTGCTTTTTGTTTTATATATATCTAATAGATATATTGCAACGGTTCTTGGTTCACTGTCTGCCATCCCTGAGGAGGGAGGGAGTGGAGTGCGCCCACACCAAGTGAATCGCCATGGGACAGGGATTTTGCGTGGAGCTGCTGGGGGCTGGGGTTTAGCTCCCATGGCCACTTCATGGCCATCATCGTCCAGTGTGTCCCCAATCTGCAAGCAGCGTTGAGTCCAACAGGCAATGCTGTGCAGCATTCGTTATATATAGATATAGATATATTGGCATATACGGTCTTCATTACTATTATTATTATTATAAATGTATTTTTAATCAAACTGTAACTTCTGATCACCCTGTGGCACTGTTGCTGTGATTGAAGAGTTATGACTGAGCTATAGTCGGGAACCAAAAGCTCTTCATACAACATAATAGAAAACAAAAGCATGCTGTGGTCTGGTTGAGATGTAAAAACCTTTGAGTGAAGCATCTCACAGTAACAGAGATCAGAGAGCTTCACAGTACCTACACAATTCACTGTTCAGTGCTGTGTTCATTCACTTTACCATATAAGAATGCAATAATTATCCTATATATTAATTCGCTAGGATGTTTGTCACGATGCAGACATGCGCAGTACCCGCATTCAGGCTGTCTATACCACGAATGATTGCATCGCGTGAGTGAGGCGACTCAAGACTGCATCGCGTGGAGCAGTGAGGTAGCTGCCCCTTAACCCTTTGAGTGCCAGAGGGGTATGCAACGCATTGCAAAGCAATGCGTTGCGCACCCCTCTGGTACTCAAAGGGTTAACATTACCCGGACCTTGGCCCATGTACATGGGCTTTTACACTAGTTATTATATAAAAGAGAGCAACAGGTTATGATTAGAGGCGCTCGGCCTTAGTAATACAGTCCTCTCATTTTAACACTTTAACGATCAGCAGGGTCCAGCTGAGCAGTACTATTTCCTGTATAAAATCTTATAAAGACTGGTTAAGCCTTTTGTACATTACAGACCAGTCAGGACTATAGAAGCCCATTGCTAGCTGGGAGAAGATGTGACAGACACAGACTTGTGTACAGGAAATTGCAGATATAATGCTAAGTATTTATAGTTATATCTGACAGCTTGCTGCATGAAAGGCACCTACCTAGCTAAATGATTGGTAATTAAGAGATTGTTATTCCTAGTATAAAGTCCTCCTTTATTTGGTACAGGTTGTCCAGTCCATGGATGTGCACAGTCTTATTTGTTGCTCCTGGGCCTCAGTCTCCTCCCACTGAACTCTTTCTGAGAAGACTTCACTGGGTGGGGTTTGGGGTCCTGTCATCCTTCAAAAAGAGTTATGTTCACCTCCACAGACCTGTTTTGCAGTATTAATTAAGGATTCATTTTGAGGACCAGGCCACACAGGATTGATTCATAGTGCTTATTAGGATTTTCTGTGCAGATTAACCTTTTGAGACCCATAGGTTTGTCCGTTGCAGAACAATGTGTAAGACACCACTATGGCACCCCAAAGGTTAAGGTAAGTGTGAATTTATCATTAGGAAGTGTTAATGGGGTTTAATCCGTTGATTGACAGAAGGGTATGCAGCACATTCCAAAGCCTTTGAGTGTTTAACCCTTTAAGTGCCAGAAGTGTAGCAATGCATTGCATACCCCTCAAAGGGTTAATATTTGGAGACATTCGTTTTCTGTAAACCCTTTGAGTGCCAGATGCCCAACGCATTGCTGAGCTCGGCGAATTAAGCTCAGGTGAATTAATCAGTGACTTACTCCTTCTGACTGACCCGCTGGTGCTCAAGCAGGGAAATCCATGAATCCTGGCCTTCTGATGGTTCTTGAAGACCAAACTTGGACACCCCTGTGCTGAAGGATCCCTATTTCTATAGGTTTGGAAACTAAAAAGTGACTGCACTGTGTAGTCTCAATCGCATGTTGTCACACAGAATACTGGGAATGCAATGGAAACATTGTAAACTTTAGCATCTTTCCTGGAATAAGAAAAGCTAATCTTTAAATGCCCCTCTGGGAACTGAAAATTGCACAAGTCCTGTTGTTTTGGTTAACTTGTATTCATATCTTTTCTTGGTGAAGTTAATGTTGCGCAATGTTAATTCCAAGGATATCACAGAGTGCAGAGGCAATGTGCTGAGTCATAACTGAATGTGCCACATTGCAATGAGACCTCTGCTACAGAGCAGCACATGTCTCCCAGTGTGTTGTGTTCCTGGACTTTTCATCGGCAGAGTCTCTAGGTGCCCAAAGGACCTGGGGCTTGGCCAGGGGGGTTGCCAGGTTCCTGAACAACCAGGGGCTTTTACCAAATGTCAGTGGCTTAGGCCAGCTCTACTGGGAATTAATAACCTCCACTTACCTTACTATATCCAGATAATCCTAATGATCCCTCTAATGTTTTCCTTCATTCAAGAGATAACATCATCAGGTCTGTCCTGGAGGTCATGCCCATTGCTAGTTCCATTGTTCATTTGCCCAGTAGGTTTTTTGTTGTCAGTTTATTTTTGTGAGACCTGTTGTGAGGTTTTTGTGAGACCCGTCAGATCTAAAGGTAACTCCTTAAAGGGATAGTAATTCTTAATATGTACAAAATATATATTGTAGTGTTTATCCCACTGAGTAAAAAAAGGGACCTCTCACTGCTGAAAGGTGTTTTATTCAATAGTTACTACAGCTCAAAGATGAATTTTTTAGGTGCAATATCACAGTGGCCTGAAATTGTACAGTGGCGCTGTTGTTACACCATCCTATGGACAGCTCTGGTACATAGACCATAATTCTCCATAGGATGGTGTAGCAACAGCGCCACTGTACAATTCAGGCCACTGTGATATTGCACCTAAAAAAATTCAACTTTGAGCTGTAATAAATTTTGAATAAAACGCCTTTCAGCAGTGGGAGAACTCTTGTTTTACTCAGGGGGATAAACCCTACAACATATTTTTTTACATTTTAAGTATTACTATAACCTTTTAAAGACCAGAGCAGTGTGCAATGCATTGCTTCACCGAGCAATACCCTAGTCCTTCCTAGCATTCAGGGTGTTAACCCTTTTAATGCAAGAGGGGTACGGAATGCATTGCTTTGCAATACATTCCACACCCCTCTGGCACTCAAAGGGTTAAAAGCTGTAGTGGGAAGTGCCATGTGTTCTCAATTTTATGGTCGACTCTAAAATTGCTCCTTTTTACCTTTAAACATATATAAAATACATACATGGCTGCTTTCACATTGCTTCATTCTGACTGGTGGCCCTCATGTGGCCTTCAGCTCAAAATAACTGCTGACCACTGCTCTGACCTTTTTATCTCTTTTAACCCTTTGAGCGCCATGTGTTGGATACCTCCCTGGCACGCAAAGGGTTAATAGAGGATTCATGCTTCCTGATAATAGCCCCCTTATGTCATATTGTTGTCAGAAAATCCTAAGAGCCCTGTGAAGTTTTCCCTCGTGCTTCTGCATACGAGATAACCTGTTCAGTCAGTCCTGGGTGTCCGGTGCGTGGCAGTATTTACAGACTGAAGCAGTCTGTATGCACGATCCTCTTTAACCCCTTAATGAACGAACGCTCATCTATACTGTGTCAGTTTCGTAAGAAGGGACGCCTTTCTTATTTTCTGTATTGGGAGCCTGCGCCATATTAAACACAATCTGTCCCTTCTCCAGCTGTCTCCTGGCTTTAGTCATCGAAAGCGTTACAGGTATTGCTTAACAGAAAACAATTCAGAGCTTTGCTAATGGTATCCAGTATGGCACCATTTTAAATGTCAATTTATAAATACAAAGCTTTTTTGGAAGAATAAGACCTGGTTTAGTGTCTCTATTTAGTCTAGGAAAAGACGTTAAGTCACGCCGGCTATTTTTGGATCCCTTGTGTTTACGGCCTGGTTTTATCTACAGAACGCAGCTCTCGTTCCTGCTCGGGAGATAACAGCTCAGCGCACCAAGTAGAATGATGTTAGTGGAATAGATTGCACAAGGGAATTCTGGTAACCTCAGAGAGTTTCGAGGTCATTTACTGCTTTGATGCTAGAGTTGTCAAACAGCGGCTCTTCAGCTGTTGGAGACTACAATTCCCATCATCCCCAGCAAGCCAACAGCTGCAGGTCCAATAATTGATTACCCTTGATTCAGAGGCTCGTTGGGTAATTTCTTTTGGTAAAGGAGAGCTATATCCTAGGAATAGGCTCTTGGTTTGTTTAACCCTTTGAGCGCCAGAGGGATATCCAGCATGTTGCGTTGGATACCCCTCTGGCGCTCAAAGGGTAAAAGTGACACTCAACATTTTTATGTGACATATTATGTAATTGCCTATACTTTTATTTTTTTTTATCTTTAACTATTTTTTTTTTTTTTTTCACAATTTTATGTGCCTGACAGTGAGCTACCCTGATTTTTCCAGAGAGTATTCTGTTAGGTACTGGAAAAGAGGGATATTGACCTAATGTAACATTATGGCTGTAGCAGAACTGCCTGCCTTCAATCCACTAAGTACAGCATACTGAGAACTCAGTGCTACAGGGAGTGTTGCATTATGGCAGTATTCTTGCTTTTGCAGTCCCTGTAAGAAAGCTCACTGGAAAACAATCCAGATGAAGATGGAAAAAAATAAATAAATAAAGGCAATGAACGCTTTCATATTATGTACTTGCATAATATGTAAATTCAGACAGTAAGTTTACCGTTACTTTAACCAAAGGACATATCTAGGTAGGTGCTCATAAAACACCATTCAGATTATCTATATGTTAATGCACCAGTTGTGGAGTCTGCCCATACCTCATGGCTGCAGGTTCTAGTCCCCGTCAGGTCAAATATCTGCTAACCCACAGTGGACCAGTGTGGCAGATTACAGTCCATACCCTCAGCTTAATGAGGAGGCCTTCATCCTGCAGTGAACGGACAGTGGCTGTGTATCTTGACAGGAGTGTTTGCTTGTGTGAATGAAGCCGAGAACTATGCCATCATTTCCTCAGCATGGTTTCACAACAAAAACAATGGCCCTCATTCCCAGAGGCTTGCGAGCTACTTCCTATGGCAGTGAGAAGACCAGCTCAATGGCAAAGGGTTACCAGGTTCTACCAGGCTGCCTTTGGCATTTGGAATGCTTAACATTCGATCTATGAGTACAGTTTTACTAGTACAAGAACTAAATAACATCAGTTGGGATATTATCGGCTTATTTGAGACTTGTAGAAAAGACGAAGATCTAGTCAAATTAGAAGAGGGGCACTGGCTGTAATATAAAGGAACAAATAATAGACAATGTGGACGAATCAGATTCTTGATTAAAAAAAGACTGACAAACTCAGTCATAAAATTAGAAAGTATTTCTTAGAGAATGGCTTCCTGTGCTATCACACTAAATGATATGTTCTTCATCTCACTGACGTCTATTCCCATACAAGTAGCCACAGTAATAATGAAGCTGAAGAATTTTATGATGATTTATTACACAGCTACAAACAGGGCAATTAGTACTACAAATTTATAATGGGAGATTTCAGTGCGAGAATTGGTAACACTCGAAATATTGAAAACTTAATCAGACCTCATGAAAATGGAAAAAGAGACAACAGAGGCAACCAACTGATCGAATTTGCAGAAGCACAAAGTTTGTACCTCATGAATTCATTCTACAAGAAAAAGGCCCAGAGAAAATAGACATGGAAAAGCCCTAATGGTTATATAAGTGAAATCAACTTTGTACTTCCAGATAGTAAAATGATATTTGCTGACTGCTCAGTCTTAAATATTTTTAATTTTGAAAGGGACCATCATCTAGTGAGAGCAAAAATCATAATTGACTACAAGAAAGAAAAAGAAAATGATCAAGTAAATAAGCGTGAAGGTCGACACTAGGCAGCTATTGAAAAATCATAAGAATTTTTAGTTAGCTCTGTCTGATCGCTTCAGAATATTGCAAGACTTTCCAGACACAGACATTTCAACCCACAATGGAAATGTTATTTAGGCTATCGTAGTGTTAAGGACCAGGAACCAGGAACAAAAATGTCAGGAGCTAGGAGGGACATCAGAGGAAGCTAGGTCATGCACAGATAATCAGCAACGTAGGAGAATGCACTTGCAGCCAGAATCAGACACAAGGGCAAGGAGGAATTGAACCTAGCTGCTTTATATACCTTGGAAGGGTTTGGCTGGTAACAGATGAGTAACCATGGAAATGGAGAGGTCAATGTAGCATCATCTGACTCAGCCTGACACAGTGAAGGAAGACAGCAGCAATCAACAGCCAAGTGTCAGACCAGATCAGTCAAACCATGACCCGTAGATACTGCCCATGCCCTTGCATATACTGTGAAACAAGAAAAAACAACTCAAATATCAAATGAAACAGTTGCCATGATGAATAAGCGACAAGAAATGAAGGAAATCGGTAATATTAGAAACAGGGTAGAATATGTAGAAATGTGTATCACCATAACGAGCACATAAAAGAAGAAATGTGTAAATTCAATGCTGAGATCATCAAAAGGACACTGGAAGAAAACCCATAGCTTAAGAAAGCAAAATGAAAGATGGCTACACATAGGACCCAAATGGTTACATTGAAGCTTAAAGGTGGTACAACAGCAAAAACTCAACAACAAATACTAAAAGAGTGGATTAATTTTATTCAAATATTTATAAGGATGAAGGACAGCAACTGAATGCAGTGCCCGTGGCTGACGTTGTGCCAGAAGTGTTTGTAGAAGACGTCAAATCTGTAATAAAATCAATGAAATATTGCAAAGCAGCTGGACCTCATAAAGTCACTATTGAAATGTTGAAAGCCAGATATGAACCCTTATTCAAAGCCTTAGCTAAACTATTTTCAAAATGCCTGCTAATTGACAAACTGGCTGAAACATGGAAAAATGCAGAAGTCAACCTACCACACAAAAAAGGTGATAAGGCGGATCTAAAAACCTACCGGCCAGTAAGCCTATTGGCAGTGGTCTGCAAGGTTTTCTCAAAGGTAATATCAAGGAAAATGAGCACTCTACTTAACATGGCACAACCATAAAAACAGCATTCTTCATGAGTGATTTCAGTACAATGTACCATATCCAGATAGTGCAACAAGTTATAGAGCGACATAATGAATAGAACCTTCCATAATGCATAGCCTTCATTGACTATGAGAAGGCCTTTGAGTTGGTGAAAAAACAAGCAATAATCAATGCCCTGATCAACCAATGAACAGAACGTACATAAATATGATTTCAGCTCTGCTGATGAGCCTCTGTCTGATCAAATGACTGGAATCTGCAGCTGTCAGCTAGATGGCAGACTTGAGTGAAGTTATATCTCTCAAACCACAAAGATTTGAGAGATAAGACTTACATAGATGTTAACCTTTTTTTAATATCTACAATATTAAATCAACTTAAAATTAACCATTACTATCCCTTTAAGCTCACTTACCCCATCAAGGTACCACATTTCAAGTGAGTCCAATCTAATACAAATAAATGTCAAATAACTGTTGAAAAAAAATGACTCTTGTTAAAGCTCTTTTGTGGAAACACATAACAAATGGCTAGTAAAAACCTGATTAAAAACCTAATTAAAATCATCCAACTGGCTTGCTTTCAAACAGGAAAGATTTGATGCAGGTGGGTGTTTATAGGTCTCACTTGAAATGAGGTACCCTGGTGGAGTAAGCAAGCTTAAACATTCCATGGCCAAATTATGCAACAAATTCCTCACTGGTTTGAAATAAATTAAAATATAGGTATAATATATACCTCTTTCCTTGCTGCTTCTCATATCTTATTCCCATGGTATCTTAAAGGGTTAGTAATGTCCAATAAAAGTTTTTTTTTGCATTTAGAAGAGCTTAAAAAGCTGAGCTAAATGCAAAAAATCGTATCTCTCAAACTGTTATGGTTTGAGAGATCCAGGCATTTAAACTTCAATGTCTCCTGCTGACATCTGTAAAGCTGTCAGCAGGAGATCCGTGTCGGCCAACACGGAGGCTTTGCAGCAGAGCCGCAATCGCGTTATTGACAACGAATCCCTTCATTGGAATGGTCTAGAACGTGTGCTTGCAACCCAGGCACACGTTTTAGACCATTCCAATGAAGCGATTGCGGCTCTCCTGCAGAGCTTCTATGTCGGTCGACACGGATCTCCTGCTGACAGCTTTACAGATGTCAGCAGGAGACATCGAACTTTAAATGCCTGTATCTCTCAAACCATAGTGGTTTGAGAGATACATTTTTTTTGCATTTAGCTCAGCTTTTTAAGCTCTTCTAAATGCAAAAAAATCATTTTTTGGACATTACTAACCTTTTAATTTCTTTTATATTATATATCTATGCTTATTTTGTGTTAGCTCTGTGAGGCGACAGTGCCACCTGGCTGCAAATAATTTCAAACTCTCAAAGCAGTGCAAGTTTACTCTCAGACAACTTTTGACTGAAGAATCATCCAGCAGAAGAACCCTTGTTTTACTTAGAAAAAAAAACTCTGCTCCTTTAATATGCATGGAATACAATATTGGCCACTATGAAACGATTCTGTGTTAACTGAAGATCGGGTACTTGAAGACAGACCTGATTCTTCATTGTAGGACCCCAAACTCCTTTCACTAAAGTATTCTTAACCCCTTAAGGACCAGCGAGGTGTGCAAATCATGGCTTCATTTTGGAGAACCAGTCAACATAGAACTGGTTCATAGTTGCCATAAGAATATTCCACCCAGATTAAGGTAAGTAGTGGTATATTATTGGGAGTGTAAGTGTTCCTTTATGATTGGTAGTGACGGGCATCCTTCTACTCACTGGTATTTGGTAGGGTGTTTCCTGTTTGTAGGCACTGAAGCTTGAAATCTGAAATATACTGATGGTTTTGGTGCATGAAGACCATAAAGTGGAACTAACACTTTATAAAGACTTGGTTGTTTTTGGAAGAGCTTTTTAGAATCATCTATATTTATGTTTGCCATTCATTGTTTAGATCTATAGTTGAGAACATATTCAGCTTTATATATTTCTCTGTTTATGTAATTGGCTAGTACTTGCTGGTACAGCCTGATGTCTCAGATACTAACATTCTGTTCTGCCTCCCAACTGCCACTTCGTACCGGGAAATACTTGTAATGTAAACCCAAGATGCTGAGTTGTCTTGGGCTGTCGTGTCGGGTCTCTCCCTCCTGAAGGAGGTGTCACAGTTTCCCAGGAACAGACCAGGAGTTAGTACGGTATAGTAAAACAGTCTTTATTGAATATATATAAAGTAAATCACAGGACAATGAGTAGAAGTCCTTCTAGTGGCCAACAATTGTATCAGAAATAGTAGTCTGCGAAAAGTTGGAATGCTCTTAAAGAGACCAGCAGAAGCCTCTGGAGTCTCTATATAATGAAGGCCCAGCAGGAATCCCAGTAAGAGACTAACTGACTCACACCTACAGTCAGCAAGTAGATCTAGGGATCTCCCTAAAGATGATATGGTAAGGGAGAAGTACTGAGAAGCCTGCAGTCAGTAAGGAGACGGTCGTCTCCTTTCTCAGAGGCACCAGAACGATCCTGACTCACACCTGCAGTCAGGGAGTAAGGTCTTAACCAGACCCGCAGGTCTGCACCAGATTGGATGTCTACTATACAATAGCAGCAAGCAAGTGAATAGTCAGACAGAGCCACAGGTCAGCACCAGATTGGATAGTCAGACAAGCCGGGTCATACACAGTTCAGGTAGTCAGCCAGAGCCACAGGTCTGCACCAGATTGGGTGTCCACTACACAATGGGAGCAGGCAAAAGTGTAGTCAGACAGAGCCACAGGTCAGCACTAGATTGAATGGTCAGACAAGCCAGGTCATACACAGAGCCCAAGGGAAACAGAACTGTATTGTACAACAACGCAAGGGCACCTGAGTCAGGACTCAGACTGCCCCTTAAACCCCTCCTCAGGAGGTAGGTAGGAGGAGCAGGCTCAAAGGAAGGAAGTAGGTAGGAGGAGACTAAAGGAAGCATGGCATAAAACAGAGGCCTGCTACACTCTGAAGCCTCGCGCCTGCAGATGACGCATAGAATGATGCTGAGCATCGCAGAAGTGGCAGCGCTGGAACAAAGGTAGCCAGACCGGTGAACCTGGATTGCTGCATGGAAGAATAAGGGTCAAAGGGGACCCTTTAGACCATTCAGAATGTCCAAAACAACTAACTCCTTTATTGAGGGGACAAGGGCCATTTTATAACAAAACTGGATACAGTGGGACAATGGTATACTAAACAGAGTGCACAATAGTACAGTACATGGAGACAGGTGTAGTAAACATAGTGAACATTGGCACAAAACAGACAGGACACTTAACATAATTAAATCCTGCTGCTCCAATCTCCATCCAGTAGAAACAGGAGCGACAAGGATTGGAGACCAATCCAGACCAGGTCTATTGTGTGCAACTATGATTGAATTACCCGGGCCCTACAGACTAATTCCATCTTGTGGCATGGGCTCTCCAGCCAATGGGAGCCAAAGAGACTAGAGGAGAAAAATGGCAACCAATCACTGAGTTGTCTACCTGTCGAAGCAACGCCAAGCTTGTCTTGGAATTGTTCGACAAGGGTGACCAATATGAACAACACCTACTTCCTATACCCCATACAATACCGTGGTTTACACGTAACGTTCTTCATCTGCCGGCTGAGCCAATCCGGGGCCAGACTACTTTTCAAAATGGAACCAGAAATACAAAAGAGAGGGTAGAGAATCATAGTGTAGAAAGCTTGACCATCGATTTCAGTACAAAGATTAGAAATATACTCACATTGGAACTTTGTCATGGATATTAATCACAATGACAAAAATTACTTGTGGAGGATATTTTGCTGCCTCCACAAAGATATCCAGATCCTTCTTGCTCAATCCCTTCAGGACCACCACCTCGCAGCAGGGCTTAGAGAGAAATACAGAAATACAGAAACAAGATACTAGGAGAGCTATACTGTTTCCCTTTAACAGCACATGGAACAGAGCTGATACTCACATGAGAGATTTTAACTGGCTACAATCTATAGCAACTGGTATTAAGGCAAGCGGGGATGTCTTAATATAGTATTAAGGGTACTGTGCTGTTAGAGACAACAGAGGAAAGGGATTTGGGAGTAATTATTTCTAATGACTTAAAGGTAGACAGGTAATGTAATAAAGCGATGGGGAATGCAAGCAGGGTACTTGGTTATATAGCTAGGGGCATTAGTAGAAGAAAAAGGGAAGTGGTCATGTCCCTCTGGAGATCTCTAGTTAAATCTCACCTAGAGTATTGTGCACAGTACTGGAGACCCCATCTCCAGAAGGATATAGATACTCTAGAGATAATTCAGATAAGGGCTACTAAAATGGTGACTGGTTTACAGGAAAAGAAATATCAGGATAGATTAAGGGATCTGAACATGTATAGCTTGGAGGAGAGAAGAGAGAGAGGGGATATGATAGAAACATTCAAATACATGAAGGGATTCAACAAAGTGCAGGACGAAAGTACATTTCAAAGGAGAAAAATGTTAGGACAAGAGGCCACAGTCTAAAACTAGAGGGACACAGGTTTATATGTGATGTAATAAAGTTTTACTTCACTGAGAGAGTAGTAGAGAAGTGGAATAGCCACCAGCAGAAGTGGTAGAGGTTAATACGGTGATGGAATGTAAGCATGCATGGGATAGGCATAAGCATACCTGGGAACTTCCAGTCGAGGGCTACCCGGAGGGTAGTCCTCTGTTCACCAGGGGGTGACAAAAATGACGCTAATCGCGTCAAAAAGGGGCGGGGCTTGCCGCGAGTGGGGGGGGCTTAACCCTTTGAGTGCCAGAGTGGTACGGAATGCATTGCAAAGCAATGCATTCCTTACTACTCTGGCACTCAGAGGGCTAGGGACTTAGTATCAGCAGGAGAAAAAGCGGATGTGGCAGAGTTTCAATAGAAACTCTCCACATCCGGAGGAATCAGCCTCTGCCCCGGAGACCCAGTAAAGCTCTGTCAGAACCGGAGTCTCCGGGGCAAATCCGGAGAGTTCCCAGGTATGGGCATAAGGCTGTCTTGGACATAAGACAAAACCAAGGACCAGATAAGGTTTGAGGCTTTTACAGTAGGAAAATGGTCAGACTAGATGGTTCTAATCTGACGTCACATTCTATGTTTCTATGATGCTGGTTCTCCCTGCAACAAAACCGCACAGACTTGCATCACAGGTCCATATCAGCAAGGCAGTCAGGATAAAGGCAATCCAAATACAGGAGACCAGATGAAAAATATTAAATTTATTTTAAAAAAGTAAAAAAAATCCTCAGCATGTTTCGTGGATAACATGCCACTTCATCAGGAGGAATACAGTGTGAAAAAATACAAACCTTTGAATTCCTCCTGATGAAGTGGCATGTTAACTGTGAAACATGTTGAGAATTCAATTACACTTAAAACTACAACTCTGACAGTATTGAAATAACACTCTTCATGGCCCAAATACTATGAAGATTAATTGGAGCTGATATTTTTGTGAAACATTACTATCCCTTTAAGACAGTGATTGTTGCTACAGCAACAGTCTTATCCCATTCACAAAAGCTTTTTCCGACTTTGACTTTTTTCCAAGCTCTTCTATTTCAGATGCATTTTACTCGCCTGGAAAATACTTTTGACTGCGCTGCTCATTCAACCAGCACTTACCCGTCATCTGTGTCTCAGTCTAATATTTCCATTGACTCCTGCTGTCTTTGTATGACTGCCAAGACAGCACTCTGCATACACCTATAACCCCTCGGGCCTCCTCTCCTTCCGCTGTTGACTTCCCATCTTCATTCATCCATTGCTGTATCAGATCTTTTCTCCCATGTATTTTTAATTGTCTGGTTGCTACACTAGGAATGACTGAGGACAAAAGAAAAGGCTACAGCTGCACCATGAACATTTACATTGATTTAAATCTCGGCTTTTAACCTTTTGAGTGCCAGAGTGGTACAGAACAATGCATTCAGAGGCACTCAGAGGGTTAACCCCTTGAATACTTAGCAATGTGTTAGAGACCTTATTAGCATTAGTAGTATTTTCATTTGTCCGCTACAGTGCAGTTTGTGTGCTGTAGAATTTCTCATCTTTTTCTTTCTGCGTAAGGCCCTTTACGTTTTTAACCCCTTATGGACGTCCGGCACTTAAAGGGATAGTAATGTTTCAAAATAAAAGCAACTCCAATTAATCTTCATAGTGTTTGGGCCATGGGGAGTGTCATTTCAATACTGTCAGAGTTGTAGTTCAAGAGTAATTGAATGATAAAGTATCCCCCTCCCTCCCCTTTTACCTAGTGTAAGCCGCCTCCCCTCAGATGTGGAATCTGGTCCCTTGACCGGACAGGTCACAGCAAGGGACAATCTTGCTCAAGATAATTAATGTTAGTGTTCCAAAACTAAAATTGCCTAAAGCATGAGTCTCAAACAGCATTGCTTGACGGCCATGGTAGTGCAGATTTTTGTGATATTCCTGCTTTTGCACAGATGTTGTTCATTTGCTCAGGGATTTTGAATGAACTGAATGTACAGGGTTAGTAATATCCTAAAACCCTGCGCTGCCTCAGCCCTCTAGGAATGCAGTTTGAGTCCCAAGGCCTATACATCATATTATAATTTTTTTAAACCTTTTAAGGACAGAGGGGTGCATGTAGCATTGCAAAGAGATTTTTTTAATTTTTTTAATGAGTAGCAAACTTTTTTGTGAAAAAAATATATTTTGTAGGGCTTTTACTGCTAAGTAAAATAAGGGTACTCCCACATGTGCATATTTCTAGAATTATTACAGTTTAAACCCATGTTTTTTTACATTATCCGTGCCCTCTAGTGGTCAGATTCCAATTAGTTATTATCCTGGTTGAGGGGAAAGTCCCTGACAAATAGTTCTCCATAGAATATGATAGAAACTGTTGAGTTACGTCCTGTCACTTAGAACTTTCAGGAAGTAATCCTGAAGTAAATTCTCTTCCTGATTATTTGCACTTTTATGACTTTTTGAATAAAACAACTGACATCAGTGAGCTTGCCTTTCTTTTAATCAGCAGAAAAGCTCTATAACATAGGTTTTTTATTAAAAAAGTACTACTCCTTTAAACATCCCTCTGGTCCTTAATGGGTTGATACTCTTTTTGAACACCCCTCTGGGCCTTAAGGGGTTAATATGCTCTTTTGTCCATGACAGAGAGCTCCCAGAAAACCTTCTGTTAGGTACTGTGGCAGTATAGATAGGAAAACAATGTAACACTATCTCTTCAACAGAAAAGACATGCTCCAGTCTATTAAATACAGTATACAGAGCATTTGGTGTTGCAGTGATAGTTCAACATTGTATCACTATCCCCGCTTTCAGAATCCCTGACAGAAAACTCTCTGAAAATAGAAATTCAGGGAGTTCACTGTCAGAAGATTAAAGGTGGGAAAAAAATGTGAAGATTGAAAAAAAATAGGTGAAACTCAAAAAGTATAGACAATTTGATATTACATATTTTGCAAGTGCATCATATTGTAAAGTCAAAAAGGAGGTTGACTATCTATGTTTTTTGTACACATTCTCAAGGTATGAGGAGCATCCATTTTGACAAAATATGCATGATTCAGTTTATTCAGGTTAACTAGCACTGCCCAGCAGGGAGTAGCAATGGGAGGAGAGAAAGCAACATGGAATGTTAGTACTGTGGCTGTCAGGGAGTGGGAGGGCAGAGTGGAATGTTAGTATCGGTCTGGAAGAGAGTGGCAGGTGAGAGGGATACAGTGTGGAATGTTAGTGTCTGTCTGGAAGAGTGACAGTTGAAGGGAGAGCAGTGTAGAATGTTAGTATCTGTCTGGAAGAGTGGCAGGTGAGTGGGAGTGTAGTGTGGAATGTTAGTATATGTCTGGAAGAGTGACAGTTGAAGGGAGAGCAGTGTGAAATGTTAGTATCTGTCTGGAAGAGTGGCAGTTGAGAGGGAGAGTAATGTGGAATGTTTCTGACCATTAAACCACCCACAGGGAAACCCATAGGTCTAGGAATTATCAATCCACTTTTCAAAGAACTTAATATCCCCATAGCTCAAGACGAGATGATAGGGCCAGTACACAACTTGTGTTTTTAGGAATACAGTTAGACACTAACAAGGTGGACGCATGTCTCCCAGAGGATAAACTCAAGCGCATTCAAGCTGAGATTCACCAGTTTTCAGGTTTACAGGAATGCGACAAAGTTACAATCCCTACTAGGTATGTTAGCACACTCAATGAAAATCATACCACAAGGGCGTTCATATCACATTTACTGCAAATATTAGTGGAAGGACACAGTGAAAAGGAAGATTCAGTTGGGAAAATCAGTACAGTCAGACTTAGTCATGTGGACCAGATTTTTAACATTTTGGAATGGACATTCCATGTTCATCTCTAGGGCCTCACACTTGTCACCTTTTGTCATCACCGATGCCACGGCTTCAAGTGGCTTCACTGCCATCTACCAGGACCATTGGTTGGCGGCAGAGTGGCCTCCGGAGGTAGGGGACATCGAGGATTTCTTCATCACGTCACCTTTAATGGAAATTTACCCCATGGTGGCAGCAGCTGTCTCATGGGGTCGTCAGTGGAAGGACCAAGCAGTGATCTTTTACACTGACAATCAGGCAGCTGCACACATAGTCCAGAAGGCTAGATCATCATCCTGCACTATCATGCATTTCATTAGGAAACTGACATGGACGGCTCTAATGAACAATTTCAACATAGAATATAGATTCATACCGGGACAGGGTAACACAAAAGCTGACTCACTTTCCTGACTTAAATTTCAGGAATTTCTCAAACTCCAGCCATCAGCAATCCTTTCCCTACTCCATCACTTCCCATGACAGAACTTATGATGCAGTAAAACAACACTTAGAAGCAGCAAGCATATTCATGGACAATGCATTATCTACCAATATGAAGAAAAGCTATATCAGAGCATGGGCTTTATACGCACGATATATCAGAATATACAAGCTATCTGAACCTTTGGCCATTAATAATATCATAGCTTTCATCGTTTATTGCCATTTATCTCTACATCTGGCATATTCCACCATAAAGTTATATACGGCAGGTATACAACACTTTTGTCAGATGATAGATCCAAAATATCAGTCTCCATTCTCTTATCACTCTATTAAGTCATTACTTAGAGGTATTGAGAAACCTACACCAGTAAAAAATCCCCCGAGACTTCCCATAGATGATCTATTTCTCAGACAACTTGCGCAGATCCTCCATACCAAACCTTTCGATTCTCAAGTAAATCACCATAACAGCAGCCATGTATCTGGCGTTTTACGGGTTTCTCAAACCAGGGAAACTCACGGTTACCTCTCATACACAAAGAGCGATACGAGTGTCAGATCTTATCAAAATAACTGACCCCTACACGCTACCATTGTATAGGACAAAGACAAATCAAGTTAGACCAGCCACTTCAATTTGTTTCTACCCGACTTTTAATGATTATTGCCCGGTTAAAGTATTGGACTGACCACACACACTTTCATGCACTACATCAAATCCATGATCACGAGGCTAGGGCTTAAGCCATCAAGTTTTTCCGGACATTCTTTCCGAACAGGGGCAGCTAAGGCTGCGTCCAGACAACAGACCCAGGTACACATCATTAAAAAAATGGGCAGATGGAAGTCTGCATGTTACAACAAATACATTCCACAACCTGATGTAGAAGTGTGTAAGGCTTATCAGGTAAATCAGTGTATATGCTGAGTTCAATAAATGTTCTCATATGAATCAAATTGTTTACTTTTGCCCTCTCATAGGCCTACTACTCTGTCAGAAAAGGGCACAATGCTTCTGACTTATTCATTCATACTGTATAGGCACAACCGCAAGTTAACAGCTATTGGTTAGCCTGCAATTGTGGGAGGGCCGGTTGATAGCTCAAATACTGTACTCCTCCAGACTGACGGCGCTGGTAGCACGGGGTGTCTCATACCCACCACACCCTCCCTCTCTTTTTAATATTCCTAGAGCATTATTACTAATGCATTTAATTACACAATAAGCCCTCTCATAGGCCTCCTACTCGGTCGGAAAAGGTCACAATGCTTCTGACTTATTCATTCATACTATATAGACACGACCATAAATAACAGCTACGTATAGTAGGGTGACCTGACGTCCCCAGGCACACTTTGTAAACCGTTCTAATGAAGTATTTCTTTGTAAACAGCTCTATTTCAACTCTGCTGAAGAGCTGTCCAGTCCCGGGGCCAGAATCTCTATCTGTCAGCTAGAGCGCTGACGTCTGTAAAACAGGGGGGTGACTTTATAAGCTTATAACTATAAAACTATACAACTTTAAGCAACGGGTCTTACATTATTTCATTTAATTTTTAATATGAACAATTTTAAACTTTCTGAAAATTAAGTATTTTTATCCCTTTAAATTTATATGTTTTCAGTATGTTTTTGTGTATGTCTGTACTTGTTTCATCAATTAAAAGTAGTTCCCTTTAAAGAAAAGTTTGGAGACCCCTGGCTTAAACTCTGAGGCAGCAAACTGAAATCTGCACGTGCATTATCCTAAACAGGGTTACACACAGTGCTTGACAGTTTACAACTTTATTTAAACAAAGGTACAGAACGAACACACTGTTTTTCAAGATGCAAAGGCAAACAATCAGGTATTGTGCCTGAAAAAAAAAATAGGTACACTTGGAAGGTATGTGTTTAACCTTAGGAGTAGCAGATGGGTTCAATGCATTGGACACCCCTGTGGCACTAAGAGGGTTAAGTGTACATAAACTCAGTTCACTTTTAGGTGTTCCTTTAATACAAGTAAATTTGTAGGGATAATATGGCTGGATAATTGTGCTGTAAGCTATTTTTTTGCTGATCAAATACAAAAAAATGCTACTGCCACACATAAAAGAGATGAAAAACAGAATTGTATGGTTTTTGTGCGACCCAGCCTATTAGCTGTGAGAACATGTTCTGCTCCTAGGTATCCAAGGTGACTGTGCCAGATAACAATCACCAATAGCTAGAAGGACTTTCACCAGAATGAGGACATGTTTTTCTAGGTCAGACTTCCCTTTTTTATGCAACAAAGGAACGTCACCTCGCTTACTCTGGTGAGATTTAGGCTGCTCCACATTTCAGTGTTGTTCCAGTTATTTCATAACACTTGTTTGGTGCAACTGGGCCAACCGTGTGTTAAGAAGAGCATTCACCTAGAATCAACTTTGTTATGAAATACATTGATGTACACAAACCAGAGCTGTTTCCAAAAAAGGGTAAAGGTTCAGGTGGCTCATAGCCATTATAGGGGAATTACTAAATGGCTCCGCAGCGCTTTGGACATTCCTCTGGGAATTAAAAGGCTAACAGCAGAAATACATAGTTAGGTGCCCTTCATACATCAGTGTGGTAGATCTTTATACATTTTTGAAAATTTCCATTGGATTGTGAGTAGTACATAGTAAGGGATAGTGCGGGGTTCAATGTGTAACACTGGGGAGACTAGTTTCCATCTCCTGACTAGAGCCTTTTACTAACTCGTGAGCATCATGGATGTTTTGTAGACCAATTTATTTTATTTTTGCACATTTGCTATTTTTTTTTTTCTTTCATTGGAGCCGTACTGTAATGTAGAGCTGGACATGCGGTTCTGCAGAATGTGGATGGGTATTTTTTTGTGGATGATATTCTGAATTGATGACTTGTGTAGGGCAATAGGTTCTCAATGTCACCTTTATGTATTTGCTTCCCCCTTGCGCCTTCAATGTGGTTTATTGGCTGCCCTCCTTGCACCTTCTATGTTTTGTCTTTTCCTCCACCTTCCATGTTGTGTTTTGGCCGCCATCCTCCACTTTCTCCATTCGCCTTAGCTGCCCTCCTTTCATTTGCAAAAAAAAAAAAAAAAAAAGTATTAACCCATTCAGTGCCAGAGGACTGAGAACACTTTATCACTGCTGTGTCGCATGCCTTCATGTTTAGATAATGCAGAGGGCCGGGATATGACATCATATCTCAGCACTCTGTATTAATAGGCCGCATAAGAACTGAGAGGGAGCAGCCATATATGTGTTATAGGAGCTCAGACCTCAGCTCCAAACACTGGAACACCAGGGTTGAGGCCCCCCCTGCTGTGCCAGGGAAGGCAAGCAATTGCCAGAGGTGGGGGAGAAGGGAGGACAAGTAGGGAGTGCGGAATCAAAACAACTAGAAGATAGGGTGAAGACTGGAAGAGAGAGACAGGGGGGCTGGAGAGAAAAGGGGAGCACTTCAACGTAGGTAAGATGGCTGCGCTCTCCCTTGTCTCTACTTAATGTTGAAGTTATTTTATAGGCTTCAGGTATGTTACATGGCTATTGAAAAGGGCCGTTTTGGATTGCTAACTATATTTTTTATTGACTCGGGGGTGGGTTATAGTTGGTGATAGTCTGCTTTAACCCTTCAAGAACCAGAGGGGGGTTCACTGCACTGTGAAACAATGCTTTGCACACCCCTTTCACAGTGGTGTAACTATAGGGGTCTCACCCGCGACCGGGCCTGTCACTCCAGGGGCCCGGCCGCCCCTGGGACCCTTCCGCCTGGTGCCCACAATCTCCCTCCAGCACTCTAGTAATGCAGAGCGCTGGGACATGACATCATCTCCCAGCTCTCTGCATTACAGAAGAGGACCGTGCAGGAGCTCAGCGCGCCAACCCGTCTCTCCTCCCAGGAGATTGGGAGGTAGGAGATGGGGACATTGTGGAGATTGGGGGGGCATTGTGGAGGGCCCTGGGCCAATGTGGTCGGGGGGTGGGGGGCCTATGGTACTTCTTTCACCTGGGCCTGGAGGGTTCTAGTTACGCCTCTGCCCTTTCACCTTAAACGATTCATCTCAGATCAAAATCCTAATGGCCACTATAAACCTTCCTAAAAATACTTCAGTGGGAGGAGTTCAAGGTCATAGTGTCAGGAGACAAAGAATGATGTCTGTCTCCATGGATATAATAACAGTACTAATTAAAGATTCATTTTGGAGAACCACTCCAAGGAGAACTGATTCATAGTGGCCATAAGGAATTTTTGCCCAGACTATGATAATTTTGGGGTTTATTATTAACCCCTTAACGACCGGCCAATCTGCGCGGTCAGTTAAGGACCACGGAGCATTTTTTTAAAAAAATCTTTTCCGCTTACGGACTCCCCAAACGGCGTGCAGCTGCAGGGGGAGCCCGGAATTCCATGACGGTCATAGTACGCCATGGGTCGTTCAGTCAGATTTACCCATGACGTACTATGACCGTCCAGGGTCGTTAAGGGGTTAAAAGACTAATTGAAAAGCCTGTTTATATGGGCCACAGTGCCACCGCTGCAGTGATGCACAGCAGAGACTGCCCGTGCCATGGCTTATAGGGAGCGGGGCGCTCCGAATTCAGATCGGCGTCCTCTCTGCGGGCCTTCCTAAAGGTGCGCAGAGAGGACTCCGGTCTGAATTCGGAGCTCCCTATCAGCCATGGCACGGGCAGTCTCTACAGTGCATGACTGCAGCACACGCAGCAGTCTCTACTGAGCATGACAGCTTCTGACAAACATCTTTAGCAAATTATTATATAGGATGTTTGTGTTTCTTTAAGGTAAGTGGGGTTATTATTGGGAGGTTACTTTAGATCACATTGATCCTCCAGCTGTTTGGGACTACAACTCCCATCAACCCCATCTAGTCAATGCTATTGACTGACTACCACTGCCTTAGTTGCATTATACATATGTTTCTGTTGGCTTCCACAGTTGGTGACACGAAATCCGATAGGCAACCAGAGAGCTGCTTCATTGTTTATCCAGAAAGATATCCTACATCGGCCAGGCAGGTTACACTGGAGCTTCTGACGTCAGCCAGCCAGCCAGTTATCTAATGAGTTTAATGTATGTTTATCCTGGCTCAAATTAAATACAGTTGTCAGCTTAGTTCCTACTTCAATAAAAGTTACCAGATGGAACCCCTTGTGTGGCAGAGAGCTATGCTGTGCATTGTAAAGCAGTGCAAGAGTTAACCCACCTGATCTTGCTTTGCCGTCTGTAATTAATGGAGCTTTGCCGTGCTGTAATTGTCTTTTAGGTTGGTTTATATACATTTGTTATGCAATTCTTCTTCAATGATAATATCCATCCTTTCCCTCTCTAGTAAGTAGGGAATGTTGACCTTCTGGTTCCACACTGTCTGCCTTCACTTATCTGTTTTCCTCTCATATTCATAGAAACCGTAGTGCAACACAGAAAAAATGGATAGTATCTATCGGACTCAAAATGTACCAACAGAAAAAAATACTTGGAACAATTAAAAAATAATACAATAAAGAGAAGAAAAAGTAATATTGTTGGTATAAAATATCAGGCAGGGGGAAGTGTTTTTTGATTGGATTAACCCATGTGATGCTAAAGAGGTCTCCAGTGTAGTGTGTGTGTGTAAGTGTGGCTCTTTGACTACTAGTGGTTATGTGGAAGACCGAACAGTGGAACAAATTTTGAGTGTCATACAGTATATGTGTGGTTCTGTTACTACTCACGGATATGTGGAAGACTGAACATTGGAACAAGGCTGGGATGTAAGGTAGTGTATGTGTGGTTCTGTGACTACTAGTGGGTATGTGGAAGACTGAACAGTGGAACAAGGCTGGGATGTAAGGTAGTGTATGTGCGGTTCTGTGACTACTAGTGGGTATGTGGAAGACTGAACAGTGGAACAAGGCTGGGATGTCAGATAGTGTATGTGTGGTTCTGTGACTACTAGTGGGTATGTGGAAGACTGAACAGTGGAACAAGGCTGGGATGTCAGATAGTGTATGTGTGGTTCTGTGACTACTAGTGGGTATGTGGAAGACTGAACAGTGGAACAAGGCTGGGATGTAAGGTAGTGTATGTGTGGTTCTGTGACTACTAGTGGGTATGTGGAAGACTGAACAGTGGAACAAGGCTGGGATGTAAGGTAGTGTATGTGTGGTTCTGTGACTACTAGTGGATATGTGGAAGACTGAACAGTGGAACAAGGCTGGGATGTAAGGTAGTGTATGTGTGGTTCTGTTACTACTCATGGATATGTGGAAGACTGAACAGTGGAACAAGGCTGGGATGTCAGATAGTGTATGTGTGGTTCTGTGACTACTAGTGGGTATGTGGAAGACTGAAGAGTGGAACAAGGCTGGGATGTAAGGTAGTGTATGTGCGGTTCTGTGACTACTAGTGGGTATGTGGAAGACTGAACAGTGGAACAAGGCTGGGATGTAAGGTAGTGTATGTGTGGTTCTGTGACTACTAGTGGGTATGTGGAAGACTGAACAGTGGAACAAGGCTGGGATGTCAGATAGTGTATGTGTGGTTCTGTGACTACTAGTGGGTATGTGGAAGACTGAACAGTGGAACAAGGCTGGGATGTAAGGTAGTGTATGTGCGGTTCTGTGACTACTAGTGGGTATGTGGAAGACTGAACAGTGGAACAAGGCTGGGATGTAAGGTAGTGTATGTGCGGTTCTGTGACTACTAGTGGGTATGTGGAAGACTGAACAGTGGAACAAGGCTGGGATGTAAGGTAGTGTATGTGTGGTTCTGTGACTACTAGTGGGTATGTGGAAGACTGAACAGTGGAACAAGGCTGGGATGTCAGATAGTGTATGTGTGGTTCTGTGACTACTAGTGGGTATGTGGAAGACTGAACAGTGGAACAAGGCTGGGATGTCAGATAGTGTATGTGTGGTTCTGTGACTACTAGTGGGTATGTGGAAGACTGAACAGTGGAACAAGGCTGGGATGTAAGGTAGTGTATGTGCGGTTCTGTGACTACTAGTGGGTATGTGGAAGACTGAACAGTGGAACAAGGCTGGGATGTAAGGTAGTGTATGTGTGGTTCTGTGACTACTAGTGGGTATGTGGAAGACTGAACAGTGGAACAAGGCTGGGATGTAAGGTAGTGTATGTGCGGTTCTGTGACTACTAGTGGATATGTGGAAGATTGAACAGTGGAACAAGGCTGGGATGTCAGATAGTATTTGTATGGTTCTACAGCTGCCAGTGGATGTGTGAAAGACTGACCAAGGCTTTTGTGGCAAACAGTGTATACATATGATTCTTTGACTAGATGTGTGGAAGATTAAACAGAGGAACAAGGCTGGGGTGACATACAGTGTATGTGTGGTTCTATGACTACAAGGGCACATGTGGAAGATTGAATGGCAGAGCAAGGCCAGAGTGTCAGACTCTGTATGTGTGGTTCTGTAAATACCAACTGAAATGTGGTAGACTGACGGTATAACAAGGCTGGGGTGTCAGTATATGTTTGGTTATGTGACTTCTAGTGGATGTGTGCAACATAGAACAGTGGAACAAGGCTGGGGTGTCAGACAGGTCATGTGTGTTTCTTTGACTTCCAGCGGTTGTTGTGTTGGGTTGAACAATAGAACAAGGCTGGGGTGTCAGACAGTGCATGTTCAATCTTCCACATATCCAATAACAGTCCACTGTTCAATCTTCCACATATCCACTAGTAGTCACAGAACCGCACATACAGTATCTGACATCCCAGCCTTGTTCCACTGTTCAATCTTCCACATATCCACTAGTAGTCACAGAACCGCACATACAGTATCTGACATCCCAGCCTTGTTCCAGTGTTCAGTCTTCCACATATCCATGAGTAGTAACAGAACCGCACATACACTGTATGACACTCAAACTTTGTTCCACTGTTCAGTCTTCCACATATCCACTAGTGACTAGCAGTAGAAATGTGCAAGACAGAACAGTGGAACAAGGTTCATGTGAGTTACTGTGACTACCAGTGGATGTGTGGTATATTGAACAGTGAAACAAGGTTGGGGTGTCAGACAGTGCATGTGTGGATCTGTGACTACCAGTGGACATGTGCGAGATGGAACAGTGGAACAAGGTTGGGGGGGTATCAGACAGTGCATGTGAGGTACTGTGACTACCAGTGGATGTATAGTAGAATGAACAGTGGAATAAGGCTGTGGTGTGAGACAGTTTATGCGTGGTTCTGTGACTACCAGTGAACATGGGCAAGATATAACACATCAAGGCTGTGGTGTCAGTGTATATATGTTTCTTTGTCTACCTGTGGATTTGTGAAATATTGAACAGAATAAGGCTGGAATGCTGCACTATGTATGTGCATGGATCTGTGATTACCAGGGGATGTGTGGTTGATTGAAACATTTCAAACAGTGCAACTCTGTTTTAGATTTCTCTTGTAATAAGACCTATAGCTTATGCCCTATGAAGATGAATACAGTCAGATGCAATTTCTTCATAACTGTTGCATGATCAGTGTCATCATAATAGTTTAGTCTTAGATTACTGGTGCCAACAAACATTTAAATGCATGTGATGTTGATATGTTAAACCCTTGATTGAAAGAGAGACTGTCCCTGCCAATCGCTAGCTGAGGATAATAGGAGCTGTATTTCAACAACAGCAAGAGAGCCACAGGTTGCCCATCAATGAGAAATAGTAAAGACTCTATAGTAGTAAAGTCACGTTATAAGGAAATTCAGAGGTTCCGAGTTAAGAAAGATACATTTTCTCAGATCGTATACAAAAAAAGTTTACTAAGCTGACTGCAGGAAAAACTACACTGTAATCTGTTGTAAGCTGAAATAGATAACATTTATTAATGCTGGCAGCATATTAATAATGCATTTATTGTTATATAGCACTGGTTATTTGCACAGAGCCATACACAGAATTTTTCAAGCACAGTGAGTCCCTACCCCATAGAACTTACTATCTAAATATTGTGTTTAAGGCACAGGAAGATGTAGTGATTTGCCAAAGGGCACCAGGAGCTGGCACAGGAATTGAACCACAATTTCCTGTTACAGTCAGTTATATTTAGAGGGTTAAATTCTCTTAAAGGGGCAGTATTGCATTACAATGTACAATGTGCATGCTTATAGTAACTACTTTATGGCATATGTACAATGTAAAAAAGAAGCTATTTTAATTTGTTCCCTACGGTGCAATTAGCTTGCCCCAGAATTTCTCCTCTTTTCTTCGGGTTCTACTCACTAAAAGTCAAAATGGCCAACAATATACGTTGTGTTATATGATAAAAAGTTCTGATCTGTTAGTGGCTGATTCTCATTTGTAGTTGATAATACATAATGCTGTATGAATCTTCAGTGAAACATGCTTAAATGGATAGTAATATTTCACATGTAAAAAACTATATATTGTAGTGTTCATTCCCCCTGAGTAAAATCAAGGTACTCCCACTGCTGAGAGGTGTTTTATTCAAAAGTTATTACAGCTCAAACTTGAAAATTTTAGGTGCAGTATCACATTGGCCTGAAATTGTACAGTGGTGCTGTTGCTACACCATCCTATGGTTGTCCTATATGGTCAACTGACCAGAACTGTCTATAGGATGGCGTAGCAACAGCGCCACTGTAACATTTCAGGCCATTGAGAAATTGAACCTAAAAAAATTCAAGTTTTACTTGTAATAACTTTTGAATAAAACACCTTTCAGCTGAGGGATAAACCTTACAACATTCTTTTTTTTTTTTTTTTTTTACATTTTACGTATCCCTTTAAGTCACAAATTGTACAAACAATTCATCATGTTATAATGCAGTTGTTTTAAAACACATTTCCATTGACTACTTGAGGCTGGCAAAGGCTATCACATTTTACCTGCATGATTTGTTGATTAACCCCTTAAGGACCACGAACGTGCCAGGACTGTCTCAACTTTCTGTCTGTTAATCATTTAAGGTCTGCTCATCCTGGGGTGCTCTTACCCTTAAGGATGGCATAGACCACATTTGGGGAGCTGGTTCATGTGAGCGATCACCAAAAGAGAGGCTGAAACTGGCTGCTTTGATCTTGGAGCAGTCAATTTCAGCCTTCCGTAGTACCCACAGTGTGCCCACAGGACAGCTGTGATCAAAAAAGAGTCACAATGTGCCAGAACCGTCACTGGTCCTTAATGCATGGACACACATGACAGCCCTGGCACGTCACTGGTCAATAACGAGTTAAGAACTGGGGACGGTCCTGGCACATCTTGTGGGTGCGCTGTGATCATACCGGGAGTGTAAAACTGACTGATCCAAGACCGGAGCAGTCAGTTCCAGCCTGTCTCTCGGAGAGAGTCGGTACGTGTGATCTCTCACACGTGCCTGATCTGCAAATAAAAATACCTTGGTCCTTAAAGGGATAGTATTGGATTATTTTAACAAAATTTAATCTTGTAGATATTAAAAAAATAAATCAAATGATGGCAGTCCGATCTCTCAAACCTTTATACTTTGAGAGATATTCTCAGCTAAAGTTCCCCCCTCCCTCCCCTTGCAATGATGTCAGAGCTCTAAGTGTGCTTTCAAACCAGGCACACTTTGTAGACCGTTCCAATGAAGTATTTCTTTTTAAATAGCGCTATTTTGGCTCTGCTGAAGAGCCGCCGGCTGGTCCCGGGACCAGAATTTCCTGCTGTCACCTACAGCTCTGACGTCAGTGCAAGGGCAAGGAGGGGGGAATTTTAGCTGCGAATATCTCTCAAACTATAAAGGTTTGAGAGATTGGACTGCCATCATTTGATTCAATTTTTTAATATCTACAAGATAACATTTTGTTAAAATGCTCCAATACTATCTCTTTAAGGACTTAATATCCCTCGTTTACATACATGGTAACATAGTTGATGAGGCTGAAAAAAGACATGTGTCCATCAAGTCCAGCCCATGCCAAAACACCCCTGTTGATCCAGAGTAAAAAAAAAAAAAAAACCTCTGGGGCAATTTCTCATTAAGCCCCAAGTGGGTAAATAAAATTCCTTTCTGACTCCAAATGGCATCTGCTAGCTGCTTTGAAGCCATCTGTCACAATTTTCAATATTGTTCTGTGCTAGATAGGCATCCATTGCTTTTTTGAAAGCAGTTGCATTATCTGCAAGTACAACATGCCGAGGCAAAGAATTCCATAGCTTTACCACCCTTACTGTAAAGAATCCTTTCCTTTGCTTTAGTTGAAATCACCTTTCCTCTAGTCTTAATGAATGACCTCTTGTTCTTAGCTCTACTCTTTGCATAAATAATTGGCTAGTTCTTTGTATTGACCTTGAATGTATGTGTAAATGGTAATCATATCACCCCTTAGACGTCTCTAATGTAAACAAACCCAGTTTGGCTAGTCTATCTTTATAACTCAGATCCTCCAATCCCTTTATCAGTTTTGTTGCACTTCTCTGCACCTTTTCCAGTTCAACAATGTCTTTTGTAAAAACTGGCACCCAAAATTGTACTCCATATTCTATATGAGGCCTAACCAAGGATTTATATAGAGGTAGGATAATATTTGCATCACTTGCATCTACACCTCTTTTTATGCAGGCTAGTACCCTATTTGCTCCTGCAGCAACTGAGTGACTCTGCACACTGCTGTGAAGTGTATCGTCTATCAGCACTCCTAAATCTTTCTCTAATGAGGATTCCGCAAGTTGTTTCCTATTTAGTATATATGTTTCAAGTTTGTTTCTACAGCCCAAATGCATAACCTTACATTTATCTACATTAAATGTCACCTGCCACTTTTCTGCCCATTCAGTCAGTTTATCTAAATCCTTCTGCAGAGAAAAAACATCCGGCTCTGTACGTATTTCCTTAAATAGCTTGGTGTCATCAGCAAAGATTAAGATGCTACTTTCAATTCCCACTTCTAGATCATTAATAAACAAATTAAAAAGCATTGGGCCCACTTATGACTTTAGAGCCATTTTTAAAAAGTTCCATTTACAACAACTCTCTGCCATCTATCATTTAACCAGTTCTCAATCCATGTACAGATAACACCACCCAAACCAAAGCCTTTTAATTTATGCAATAAATTACAACTTTTTTGTTATTAATATACTTGTGGAATTGTTTAGGGCTTTTCTTGCTCTCATTAGCAATATTTATCTCATTTTCAATTTTAGCTAGCTTAATTGCTTGTTTGCAGATTTTATTACATTCTTTATATTTTTAAATGATGCATCTGACCTATTTGACTTAAACAACTTAAAAGCCTGCTTTTTATTTCTCCTTTCTCTGCAAACCTCATTATTAAGCCACATTGGTTTCCCTTTACTCCTCTTGTGCTTATTCCCCAAAGGTATATATTGACGTGTGTATTTGTCTAAGAGCATTTTAAATACATTACATGATTCTTGTGCATTTTTATCTTTGAAAATTATATCCCACTGTATATCCTTTAATACTTCTTTTAGCTTTGAAAAATTAGCCTTTTTAAAATTGAATGTTTTAGTTAAACCCTTGCTATTGTTTACATTTCTACAATGCTTTAGATGTAAACTTTTTTCAGTCTTCTAATAACACTTTGTACATTTCTTTGAAACCGAATGCTATCATATCATGGCAAGTAGAATTTGCTATTGAAAATCACATTTTAGGAATATTACCACAAGGACAATCTCAGTGTATCCATCCTGGTAAAATACTTTAATAAAAAATAACATTTCTTTCTTAATGTTTTGGTAGTTGAATCATTCAGTAAATGGGAAAAAAATATATGTAGGAATATTGTTTCAACTGTCATTAACATTGGATAGAATGCCAAATAGTAAAGAAACAGTAGGGACCTTTCTAGCACCCAGGTGTTTAACCCTTTGAGTGCCAGAGGGGTATGGAACGCATTGCAAAGCAATGCGTTCCGTACCCCTCTGGCAATCAAAGGGTTAAAGTGTTAGTAATGTCTAAAAAAACGTATCTCTCAAACCGCTATGGTTTAAGAGATACAGGTGTTTAAAGTTTGATTTTTCCTACTGACAGCTGTAAAGCCGTCAGCAGGAGATCCGTGTCGGTCGACACGGAGGCGTTTGAGAAGTGCTGAGATCTCATTCCTTACACGGAATCCCTTCATTGGAATGGTCTAAAACGTGTACCTAGTGTTCAGGCACACGTTTTAGACCATTCCAATGAAGGGATTCCGTGTAAGAAACAAGATCTCGGCACTTCTCAAGCGCCTCCTCAGCTTTTTAACTCTTGTGGACATTACTAACACTTTAATAGCTATAAGATTTGGTGTTCTTAATCTCTGACAATACTACAGTACCTCTGGCACCACATTTACAACTTTACACCAACTTGAAAAGGATATATTTACAACAGGTCTTTGCAATCTATTATTTAATCAGTTCTCTATTGATGCATAGTTATCAACTACCTATTGTGAGGAACAGTATAAAAAGCTTTTGCAGAGCCCAAGTATACTGTAGCAACAGCAATACCCTTGTTCAGCTTACTATTCACCCTTATGTAGCATGTAAGTAAATTAGTCTGACATGATCTATTCTTCATAAAACCATGCTGGCTCTTAGTAATAATTTTGTTGGTTGTCACATAGTCCTGAATATCAGTTGGTAACCATTGCAAAAGTTTACCCACTTTAGAAGTGAAACTCGCGGATCTATAATTTCCTGATTTAAATCCTTCCCCTTTTTTGAATATGGTATTACATCTGCTTTCCTCCAGTCACAGGGCACTGTGTCTGATAAAACTGAATCAATAAATCATTCAGTAAAAGCAAGATCCTTATACGTAATAAGTTCCTTAAAGTGATAGTAATGTTTCACAGTAAAAGCAGCTCTAAATAATCTCCATAGTATTTGGGCGATGGAGAGTGTTATTTCAATACTGTCAGAGCTGTAGTTCAAGAGTAATTGAATGATAAAGTGTCCCCCTCCCGCCCCTTTTATTGATGTAACACAGCTCAACTCAGAGCAGCAAGACTGTCCGGATGGATCGCAGAGAGGGACAATCTTCAGTGAGCATAAGGAAAAACCTGTCAATGGGGGCAGGGTTTTCATTGTTCTCACATTAAGAAGATTGCTGTGAGCTCTCTGGTCCCAGGACCAGATTCCACATCTGAGGGGAGGTGGTTTACACCAGGTAAAAGGGACGGGAGGGTGATACTTTATCATTCAATTACTCTTGAACTACAACTCAGACAGTGTTGAAATTACACTCTCCATGGCCCAAATACTAGGAAGATTAATTGGATTTGCTATTATTGTGAGACATTACTATCCCTTTAAGTATCATTGGGAGTATGCCATCAGGTCCAGGTGCTTTATTCACCATAACCTTTTCCAGTCTCTTTTTTGACTTTGTACTCAGTAAGCCATGTACATAATGGAGGAAATTCTGTTATTGTGTCT
This sequence comes from Rhinophrynus dorsalis, assembly GCA_037306005.1. Classification (NCBI taxonomy): domain Eukaryota; kingdom Metazoa; phylum Chordata; class Amphibia; order Anura; family Rhinophrynidae; genus Rhinophrynus; species Rhinophrynus dorsalis. The sequence goes on along the minus strand of CM074723.1, from coordinate 41,194,213 downwards.
GTTTCCCCATAGTCTGTCATTGCTGCTTCCTTTGTATATACAGAAGAAAAAGAATGTTTAAGGTATGAGCCATAGTTTTATCCTCACTAATTAATTCACCTGTCTCTGTTTTAAGGGGATCAATATACACATTAATCTTTTAATCATTTATATAGTTGTAGAATTGCTTATGATTTCTCTTGCGCTCTTTTACAATACTTTCTCATTTTCATTTTTAGGTAGCCTAATTACTTGTTTGTAGATTCTATTACATTTTTTATATTTTTTAAATGATTCATCTGAACCTTCAGACATAATCCCTTAAGGAGCGACCGGCACTTAATGACAACGGAGCATGTAATTTTTTTTTTGTGGGGATCCGATTCATGGCTCCCCAAACGGTGTGCAGCCCTGAAATCCATGACGTTCATGTACATCATGGGTCCTTTAGGAACATTCACCCCATGACGTACATGTATGTCCTTGGTTGTTAAGGGGTTAAACAGTTTAAAAGCCTGCTTCTAATTTCCCTGCAGAACCTCTTCATTATGCCACTTTGGTCTTAATTTGCTCCTCTTGTATTTATTCTTCAGTTGCATCTATAGACATGTATATTTATCTAAGGGCATTTTAAACAAAATCCATCAGTATTTCTTCAGGATTTTAGTGTGGTAAAATCAATACGTGCCCTTGGCCCAAAGACTTTAATTCTGGTAAATCTACATAAGCCCTCTGTGTTTTGCTTAACAAACAAAAGTTTGCCTATATACATTTTTGTATCTTGGATTCATGACCTTGACAAGGTTATGATCTTTTTTTTTCTACATTTCCAGTATAGTCCTCTACACTGTACATAGGAGCATTGTAAACTTTTAAGAAATCATTTGAAGATAATGTAATTAGACTACAGAGATAATGGCTGATACAAAAGATGGCAGCGCTTGTAAAGTCTCACACCAGCAACACAACAATTTTGCTTGGGATTCAGAGCACATTCCAAGGAATGGCCGACCCATGTGATGATATTGGCTGGCGCTCATATGGGCTGACTGTCAGATAAACTCCTCCATATAGCCGGTGGAACACAGGCAAAGCTGAGTGAAAGAGCACGGTCGACAGAACTTAATTAGATTTTAGCGTCCAAAAAGAACCATCTGGCCCAACCAGTCTGCCCATTTTCCTGTCTAATAAAATATGCAGTGTAACATACTTCTCAGTATAGACTTATGTCTGTCCCAGGAATTTTTGATTTCCCTAACCGTATTTGTCCTAAACACCTCTCCTGGGAAGCTGTTCCATGAGTAGTTAACCCTTTCCGTAAAATAGTACTTTACACAAATTACTTCTGAATTTTAACTTTGGATCGTGACCTCTTGTTCCAGCATAACTGGAAAGTCTATACTGAGAAGTATGTTACACTGCATATTTTATTAGATGGGGAAATGGGCAGACTGGTTGGGCCAGATGGTTTTTTATGGACGTTAAAATCTAATTCGGTTCTGTTAACCATGCTCTTTCACTCAGCTTTTTTGAAAAATTCTTCCCTCCTGATCTATATTAAATCCCTTAATTTATTAAATGTTTCTATGATATCACCTCTATCCCTCCTTTCTTCCAAGCTATACAATTTAAGTTCCCTGCATCTTTTCTGGTACCCTGTATCATGGGGAGCCTGCACAATTTTAATGGCTCTTATTTTAATTGCCTCCAATTCATTAATGTCATTCTGGAGATGTCTCCAGGACTGTACACAGTAATCCAGATGAGGCTTAACAGCATTAGTACCTCTCGCTTCTTGCTGTGAATGACTCTTCATATACAACCTGGTTTGCTTTCCCACTGCTTTACTGCACTGCTTGCCTACCTTCATGTCATCTGAAATCAAAACACCCATTTCCCTTTCCTCTGGTGTTTTTGTGTGATGTTAAATTGGGTGCTATAGTTCTATTACCCATGTGAAAGATGTCTAAGAGAATGCAGTCTGATAAGGTAGACATTTGAAACACCAGAGCATATGTGCTCAATCATTGGAACTCCAGCTGTTGGAGATTCTGATTCCCATCATCACTAACCAGTCGTACTGGTGTGCAGCCATCTCCCCTGTGCTTCTACAGCTAACCCAGCTAACTGATCACCTCGTCCATTCTCACTGACATAAAAAATTGACTTACAAGTCATACCCAGCAGCACTATTTCTGTATGCATGGAGCCAGTGATTGGTTCCACAGAATTAGCTGTAAAAGCAGTAGGGAGACTTCTTCACACAACAGTAACTTATATTGGAGGAAAAGAAAGGTAAATCACCTTTTGGGGGATGGTAAATAAATAAGAGAACAGTATAGATGGTAGACCTCCCCAGGTGTCCGTTTTTGCAGCGGGATCCTGGGCACATGTTGTGTCTCCTTATATCTGTGTTCCCTTGATTTCCCCTCTCTGGTAACTGGATGCGGTGATCAGGGATATAAATATGTCATGGGTCATATTTCACATTTTCTTTTTTATATGTTTTTATTATAGCTATTTTTTTCTATGCTTTCTTGAAGAGTACAAAACATAAAGAAACAGTCAGTGACTGGATTTAGTTGTGGAATGAAAAATACACTTAAAACAGTTAAGAGAAATTTTATCTGCTTAATACGCTCAAGATAATTTAGTTCAAGGGTTCCCACCTGATGAAAACACTTAGTGGGGTCCCTTCAGAAGTGTACAGGGATGTAAGGAAGTGGTTCCCAAATTTTGTGGCACAACGCCCTCCATTTGGTTTCACAGACTCCTGATGCTACCACTCCCAATTTATCTATACATATATAAATATATGGTGAGCTATCTGGACCTCTCCCCCCAGACACTGATCTCCCAGGAAGCCTCCCACCTTGACAAGGAAGGGTTTCCCAATACCGCCCACTCCTACCCCATAGGATGGAAGCAGGGAGGCCATGTTGCTACCCTGTGTCTCCTCTATGGATCTCCCAGATGAATCGGCTGGGAGATTAGTAGCTGGGGGGGGGCATCAAGAGGGGTCCTGATGCCCCACACTGAGGCCTGAATTTTTTTTCAGTGAGAAGGTGTGTTTTATTATATTTGTTGTTTTTTTTTTGTTTGTTTGTTTGTTTGTTTGTTTTGACAGAAGCCTGTGAACTTGGGTAAGCAGTGGTTGGTTGAGCCTCTTGCCTCCTCCTAAACAAAGGGGGTAAGTGGGTGTTTGAGGCCTCCTCCTAAGCAAAATGACTAAGCAGCCCCCTGCCTCCTCTTTAGCCAATCAGTGTTGTGTGCCATGACCCCTGACAGAAAACCAGAAACACTTAGGTGGAGATTCACTAAGCGGTGATAAAGTGGAGATGACTTCTCCAGTCTATTACATCTCCAGTCCCTATGTAATTCTATGGAGCCTATTTACTATGATCTCCAAAAGTGAAGACATCTTAGTGCATAAGCTTCACAGAATAACATAATAGCTGGAATTATGATAAACTGGAGAAGCCTCTCCATTTTATCACCACTTCATCACCTCTTTATCACCTCTTTTTATGTATATACTTTGCACACATAATAATTGTATTATTCATTTGCATTTTATTTCTTTTGCAGTATATTTGAGAAAATAGGTTAGTTATGTGATTATTTCTTTGCTATCGATATATATATATATAGATACATACAAGCGTAGTATGATATTAGGAAAATAAGTAATTTTTTTTATAATTACAACATTTTAGCTTATAGTGCAATGCAAAATTTACTTCACATGAGACACCATGGGAAAAACTGAATTTGTTCTGAAAAAAACAAAATATGTTTTCCATATAGAAGTAGAAAATCACATAAATTAATCATATTTAAACAGTGGATAGCAAAGATGTTGAAAATGCGTCTGGCCTCCAGGTTATATAAAACACCCCAAGCCTCTGGCATTGCTAAACTGACCAGTGTGGGAGGATGAACTGGCCAAATTACAAAAGGGACCAGTTGATTATATAAGGTGGTGATTAAACTAGGGTGACCACATTTCCATTCTTCAATTCCTGGACATGTGGTCACCCTAGTGAGTCCAGCGGCTGAGACTCCCATCGGTGCTGACCATCTTTCTGAGGCTTCCCAGTGTGAACTCTTACTCTGTGTCAGCCTCAGAAAGATGGTCAGCACCGGCGGGAGCCCCAGCCGCGGGTCTCACATGCAGGGCCAGCATACCTGCTCGATCCCAGCTGTCTCGCACGCACGCCAATGAGGACCATACAGCAAATACATTTAATTGGCTGGCTGGACTGGAGCGTGTTGCTCTATTTTGGGACTCTCTGTTGTCCCAGTGGGGGTGACCCGGGATGCGGGACACAGACCCCCAATAAGGGACAGTCCCAGGCATTCTGGAATGTGTGGTCACCCTACATTAAACAGGACACCATAAAACAGTATCAGATGTCCGTAGGCAAATTGAATTTGCACTGGCCACATCCACAACTGAGCAAACTAGGTGTGTCCAGCCGAGGCACTCTCCATGCAAGTAGATGGCCTAATCTGCTATATCCAGTTTTGAGGGAGACGAATGTGGCAGGATCCATGGACGACTTTCACAGCTACAAGTCGTTCTTCTTGCTGGTACAGTAAGATTAAACATTACTTATCTGTTACACATGTACCTTTGCTTTGTCATTTAATCCATTGGGTGCTAAAGAGGAGCTTTCCAGTGCAGTGTTTAGCAATGCATTGGAGACCTTGGTAGCTTCCATGGGGTTAATTAACCTCTGTTTATTTTATAAAATGTCACAGTCATTACCTGTAATTATGAACTGCACTATAATATTACAGTGAAATCTTACCACATAGTCTAACCTACACTGTATAACATTTACAACGAAAGAAATCATTTCGAAAGCGTTGTAGTAAACGTTTTATTCCTTTTTGTCACGAAGATTTTATGGAAGAGATAAATATTGTTATGGAAAACATTTAGCAGTAACCATGGCAACAGTTATTTGATCTTGCAATAATTAGCTAAGTATTCCGTTGCACAATTCTTTTGCAATCGCTGTGCAATCGGGGCCCATTGCAGAGAATTAGCTTTTGTTTGAACAGTGATGTCACGCAATGCTTACTCAGTGACTCGGACTGGAAATAAAAAAAAAATCCCACTCCTTGTTTTGAAATGCTACTTTCTGTTTGACTCTTATATTTAGCAACACTTTCATGGTACAAGGCCTATATAATAAACCTTATGTGGGAACGGACAAAGGGATGAACTGGGGAGTAGAGAGAGGTTGTGATTGAAAATTTAAAATTAGGAACAGCATATATATGAAAAAACAAATGAAAGAACACATGATAACAGATTTCAAATGTCCTTCCTTTCATATACCTGAATTTCTTAAATGGAAACTTTCATCCCAAATAAAGTCTTCCCCCAAACAATTAGCCATCTAGAGATAAGCTTAACAATAGTGCTATTAGCCAGCAAAATTACCGTGTTATTGAGAAATCCTGCTTGTGCAGAGACCGACGGCCAAGCAAGAGAGCAGACATCTTTGCTTACAGACATCTGCGCACCTGCGTGGTCAGTCCCAGTCTCCTCTAGGAGGCTCTGCATGGTACCTATAGGTACCAGAAGGGACTGACGGTGCAGGAGCGCAGATCCCTCTAAAGCTGTCTTGCCTGGCTGTCAGTCTCTGCACAAGTAGGATTTCTGAGTAACGGTAATTTTTCTGGCTAATATTTTTATTCTTTATTTATAACATTATTATTTATATTGCTAATTGTTGGGGGTAGACTTTATTTGGGGTGATAGTTCCCCTTTAAATTGGATCCTATCCAGTAAGAAGCACCATTTTTATCTATTTGAAGATGTAATTTAGGTGTGGAAAACTTAACGCTACGGATGATGGGAGTTGTAGTTCACAACAGCCAGAGGGCCTCAGGTTGCCAACTGATTTAATGGGTGACTTAACCCCTTAACAATGGGATGATGAGGACCACTGCAATTTTTTACATTTTTTTTGGGGGAGACTGTAATTAATTCTGGGATCACAGATCAGCGTGCAGCCACGCTGCAATCCCAGAATTCCATGACATGCCAGGACCGTCACCGGTCCTTAACGGTTCTGGCACATCATTAGTCGTTAAGGGGTTAAGAGAAAACTCTTTATTTTAATTGGTGTTTTTACCTGCATCCCCCTTTTTCTCTTCCATAGCTCCTAGGGCCAGATTTACATCTCAATCTGCCCTAAGTAAGACACCCTAGGTGCTCTTAACCCTTTGAGCGTCAGGGAGGTATCCAACGCATTGTGTCGCAATGCGTTGCTTACCTCCCTGGCACTCAAAGGGTTAATGTCTCGTGTTGCTACCCGCAGCCCTATACATTGTTCCTTGGCCCATAAAATCTCTTATAACATACAAACAAAGAAACCTGCAAGCCCTCGGATGCCGAGACGTCTACAACATATTGGTTCAAAATGCATTGGAGATCTTTCTAGCATCCAATAGGTTAAAGTGAAGTGGTAAATACACACTGGGGGAGACCACTGGGTGATAACGCCACAGGCCGTCAAGGAAAATACAGGGATCTAAATCCACCCAGACAGCTATCAAAGGGAATCTGTCAAATAGAAAACCGGGAGTTCTGTGGAGGTGTGGAAGGTTTTACACCCAAACAATAGTTTTTCTTTTTATGTGTATTTTATTGGTCAGATTTTTTTCCTCTGTTATAAAAGAGTAAGAGATCATTACCGCTCCAATTACAGATTCAGTAGTACAGCCAGGAAACCTAGTAAAAGAAATAAAAGCACCAGCACAGGAAATAGCAATACAGGCTGTAAAAATAGTTCATTCAATTAAAGGGGCAGTGAACCGTAATTAGGAAAATATATATGTAATTAGGCTTTTCCTGCTGAGGAAAACACAGTTGCTCCCAGGGATGGAACATGATTATCGCAGAAGGTTATCAAAGCTAACTTGCATTTTTCTGATACCCTGGGGGAGGTTCACTAAGCGGTGATAAAGTGGAGATGTTCTATTCTATGGAGCCTATTCACTAAGATCTCCAAAGCTGGAGAAATTTTAGTGCATAGGCTCCATAGAATAACATAGGAATTGGAGAAGTGATATCTCTGGAGAAGTCATCTCCTCTTTATCACCGCTTAGTGAATCCCATCTCCCCCCCAAGATTGATGGTTTGGTGCCACGTGGTGTTGGTACTGTGATCTATGGAAAGCTTGTGTCTGCGATACTCAGCTCGTCTACGGCAGTAATAGAAACAGTGCCACCTGGATGACGCAGTTTTGCCTTAGAGTAGATACTGAATCTACCAGCAGTATGGAAGTACCCTTGTATTACTCAAAGCAAAAAAAATCTATAATGGAAATATTTAATATGATTATTTTGTCTTAAAGCCACGGTTTTCTTGATGCATGGATTCTCAGGCTAGCCTAGAAGCTGGGCATAGAGAGAGTCTAGAACAGTGATGGGGAACTGGATACCTTCCATCTGTTACTGGCCTACAATTCCCATTCCCAGCCAGCTAATGATAATGGAAGTTTTAGTCCAATAGCAGCTGGAATGCAGCAGGGTGTCCACCACTGGTCTATTCTGAAGACTATGGCATCAAAACAGTAAAAACTCATTGTCTGTCTGTATTTACGAATCTGTGGTGAAGATACTAGGAGAACTCAAGCTGCAGTTCTGGTTGACAAGTGAAATGGCTCAAAGCATGACATTATGTTAGGGATATCAGGAATAGTCATGGAAGTTCTACCTGATAACATGAGGGACACAATCCGGTGAGTAGTCTCTCTGCAGTCTGAAAACCCTAGTATAACTTAACCTTTTGGAGGCCAAGTAGGGTGTGTAACAGCAATACCTTGTCCACCCCTCTGGTCCTCAATGGGTTAAGAATATAATCCTATATAATAATTCGCTAGGATGTTTGTCAGAAGCCGTCATGCACAGTAGAGACTGCTCGAACACGCAGAATGCTTGGAGCACAGAATGCTGGGAGTTCTGTGCTGGGAGCACTGAATTTTGGGAGCACAGAATGCTGGGAGCACAGAATGCTGGGAGTTCTGTGCTGGGAGCATTCTGTGCTTTCCGGCAGTCTCTACAGTGCATGACTGCGTCGGCGGCAGGATGCAGAGCAGGACCGGCCTTGCAATGCGTTGCGTACCCTTCTGGCACACAAAGGGTTAACATCACCCGGACCTTGTCCCGTGTACACAGGCTATTACAATAGTTAGGTATATAGTTTGTTTACCCCTTTTTGGTGATTGACACTTTATGTAAACTCCTAGAATGCAAATGCACATCTCCAAAACAGAATTCATTTGAGATATTTTTTGTTAACCCTTTGAGTGCCAGAGGACTCAGGGGTACACAGCAGTTAATGAGATCGAAAATAGTAAAATTATTGCTGAAAACAAAGACTGAACAAGTAGCCCTAGTGCCAGAATAATACATGAACTGAAATGTGAGATCCCATTAACCTTTTGCGTGCCAGAGGGATATGCAGCCCATTGCAAAGCAATGCATTGCGTACCCCTTTGGCACTCAAAGGGTGAAAATGAGCAACAGTGCCATGTGGTTGAAGTAACTGAGTTCTTTAACTGATAACTTAAAAAACACAGTTTACGTCTCTTTACAATTCCAAGCTGCATAACTGAGCGAGGATTCTTTGAAATTGGGAAGGGGGGGTGCACGGTTGGGGGAAAAAGTGTCCCTCTCTGTCCATGTCAAATGTTGGGTGGTATGAAGTGGACCTGTCACCTTTAAGAGAGCTTTAGTTAGTTCTGAATAGGATTAAAACTGCTGTTATGTTGTATTACAGTATCTATTTGTTTGTATAATAATATAATACTTATGAGAAATACACCTTTATTTGTAATCCGTTTCCGTGCTGGGCCTCAATGACCTCACACAGTGCTATGAATGAATCTAGGCCAATCACACACACTGGGGTCATTCCTAATAGCACAGCAAGCCATACATTTGGCCTTGAAAATAATTAATTGGCAGACAATTAGCATAACGTGCCGCAGAAACAAAAGTTAATTTATCAAAGCTATTTATTTTATAGAAAAATGACTAGGCAGATTTTAATTGTCTGTACAACAAACTAAACTTGTCTTGGGTGACAGGTCCACGTTGATTTAACCCCTTAAGGACTACGTGACGTACTATGACCGTCACTGGGAGCGCTGGAAGTAAAAATATGGCCTAAAATTGACCGTTCCAAGACTGGAGAGATCTCTTTCAGGCCCCAAAGCGGCACGCCGATACACGCAACAGGTCATGTGTACCGGCACGCTGGCAAGGATCAAAGTGGTCCTTATGGGACGGAAACGTCCCAGGACCGCTGGTTCTTAAGGGGTTAATGAATGCCTTCTGCTGTGTATTACTGTTGTAAATAAACAATTTGAAAACTGGCATGATTTTGGCAAAGGCAGATTTTTATTAGAACGCTATATAAAAACGTGTTCTTTGCTCACTGTGTTTTCATTGTTTGGGTTACTGTTCTGATTTCTAAAGCTTGTCCTTTCCTGCCATCGCCTTTCTTACCATCTACTAAAAACCTAACCCATGAGAATAACTCAGGATGCGAAACTGAGAGCGTTTTGTCCTTTACTGTTCAACACTCTGGTTTCTACACCGTTCTTTGCACCAATTCTCTTTCAGTGCCTTGAAAGGTAACGTGTGTCAGGTTACACAGCTTCCTAGCCAAGGTATGGGAACCTGCAATTCTCCCAGGGTTGCCTTGAGCTATTTTCAGAAGTTGCCTACCTGCATCCTCCCAGGAGGGACAGCAAGCAGGAAGTCATCAAGATCAGGTGTGCGTCCTCCACCTCTGAACTGTATCCACAACAGCTGTGAATGTGCACACAATCAGCTATTCTTAACCTATTGTTTACTAGAGAGGTTTGCATTTAAAACATTATTACATTTTATCCAGGAGTCAAAAAACCTCTAGAGATAATGAGAAATCAGGTACCATGTATCATATATGGTAGGAGTGTAAAACACTTGATCCTATTAAAGCAGAACTTTCAGGTAATACCAAGTCGCCATGCATTCATTAAACACATGGCGATTAGGTTTAAAATAGATGTCTTACCATTAAATAATAGCTGTGTCTAAAGGAATCCTTCCCTTTTGGAGACCGGAACCCAGACTACAGCGCAGACATTTCGCCTGCACCATCAGTCCTGGTGTCCATTGAGTAGACTGCAGTGCACCATATAGTCACCAGAAGGGACTGACGGCGCAGGCGTGCAGACCACACTAACCTGCCCGTCAGTCCCGAAACAGGAAGGATTACTTTAGACACAGCTATTATTTAATGGTAAGACATCCATTTTCAAGCTCGTCGCCATGTGTTTAATGAATGCATGGCGACTTGGTATTACCTTAAAGTTCCTCTTTAAGATAGAGATAAATAAAATGTTTAAAAGTATATTTATATATTTGTTCTGGATCTGGAAAAAAGTATGTGGTTGTTTCATTTAGACATCCCAATTCGGGATAAAACTAAATCTTATTTGGTTATAAATTTGTTTGGCAAGGAAGTGGGGGGAATTGGAACCTCCGTTATGGTCCAATAATCAGATATCATATCAGAGTAGGATGGAGAAGTGTTTTTATTTTCAAATATCTAAACTGATGTTTTATAATGCTATTTGGTCCCCCCCCGGTTTACATATAAAGGGGAGGAAATATACGATAACCCCAATGGGATTTTGCTACTGTGCATTGGGCTCTTAAAATGAGGCAGTTTATACCTATACTAGTGTAAAAACCCATACACAGGCCAAGGTCTGGGTAATGTTAACCCTTTGAGTGCCAGGGTTAAGAGGCTGCTACCACTACCTCAATCCTCCACTTGATGCAGTGTTGCGTCGCCTCACTCACGAGATGCAATCATGCGTAGTAGAGACTGCCCGAACGCAGGCAGTCTGTACTGAATATGACTGCATCGTGACAAACATCCTAGTGAATTATTATATAGGATTGTTTCTCTGCGACATGCTACGTCTGAGAGTTGGTGAGAGTGTGAGATATTAATTGATTAATTATTAACGAAAGTAATAATATTGATTTGTATGTATGTACTATTCTTGTATTTAAAATTCTAATAAAAATATATTGGGAAAAAAACCTAGATAACTATATTTAGATAAATGTATTAACCCACTGAGTGCCAGAGGGGTAGGAAATGCATTGCTTTGCAATGCGTTGCCTGCCAGTCTGGCACTCAAAGGTTTATAAGCATCAGATGAAGGACTACTTGCCAGAAACATGTTGTGCTATTCTTTTCCATATAAAGAGTGATTTTCTTTAGGTCACATTAAGAATTCCTAAGTGCCTGTGTCCATTCTCTACTAATGTGGAACCTGATATAGTCTGTGCCATTTCAGTGAACTGTCGCTGGAAAATCCAGATCAGACGTTCATTGTTAGACTCACTGAATGATGCGCAGATCACATTTCCCTGTACACCAAAGTGTTGTCAGGGTATAGACAAAGAGGCAGAACTAACTATTCTTCTCCCTCTCTGAGCTAATCATCCTGTTACTTGGTGTCATTCACTGCCCAGTGGTGTGGGAAAGGCAGATCCAATAGATACGTTTAAGAGGGATGCAATGCGGATACAATTATTTTACTTTAATCAGGGCAGAAAAATCTTATGTCCGCTATGAGTCAATTCTATATGGACTGGCTCCCCAAAATGAGTCTTTGATTAGTATTGGGTATTGTGCTTATGGAGAGGGACATGATTCTTTGTTGCCTGTTTGGGGGCTTGGAGTCCAACTATAAAGAATCATGTGTACCCACATGGGCATGATATGTAGAACTGATTAACCCTTTGTGTATCAGAGGGGTGAGAATTCACTGTGGAGCAATGTGTTGTACACCCACCTGTCACACAAAGGACTAAAGATTTATTTTGGGGAACTAATCCACCAAGAAGTAATCATTGTCATCATTAAAGGGATAGTAATACCTGAAAATAAGTTTATTTTATATTGTAGCCCTTAAAAAACCATGAAAGATGGTATAAGTCTTATTTCCCAAACCTTTATGGGCAATGTGAGGGCAATATGGAACTGATGTGGGGCAAGTTGGAGCTGATTGGGGCAATGTGAGGGCAATATGGAGCTGATGGGGCAATATGGAGCTGATGGGACAATATGGAGCTGATTGGAGGCAATGTGTGGGCAATATGGAGATGATGGGGGCAATGTGAGGGCAATATGGAGCTGATGTGGGGCAAGTTGGAGCTGATGGGGGCAAGTTGGAGCTGATGGGGGCAATGTGAGGGCAATATGGAGATGATGGGGGCAAGGTGAGGGCAATATGGGGGGGCAGTGTGGAGATTAGGAGCATTGTGGAGGTGTCCAGTGGAGATGGCCAATGGGGGGGGGTGCTTCAGATTTCTGTGCCTACAGGCTCCTGAGATGTTAATCCGGCCCTGACCCTTTTGAGTGACAGAGGGATGAGCAATGCATTGTTAAGCAGTTTGTTTCCCCTCCATTAAGGCACTCAGAGGGTTGAGACTCCAGCAAGAGGCACTATGGCAAATATTGCATTTTTGTCACTGCCATCACAGATGTTGAGAGTGATGTACTAAAACCAGCTCTTGTCATAAGAGACAAATACATATTCAAGTTTAGCACAAGAATCACACTTCCATTTACAAGACCAAATCTAAAAGTAAAAACATTGAAACTTTATTGTAACAAACAAAGTAAAAAAAATCACATGGTACCTCCAGTGTTTTCTTGGCCATCATAACACTGTATGGAGAGACTTACAATCATGGAGCTGCAAACCAGTAGATATAAAAAAGTGGCTTCCCACTGATCAACGCATTTCACATTTACCACACTTAGGCTGGGATTCATCAAGCTGTGAATGGATTAGTACGCAGGAAAATCAGAGGATTTCTCTGTGAATTAACCATTCGCCCAATCAGTGACTTTCGGATTGTATCTGGTGATTGCTTATTCTTCAACTAGTTGAAGAGCCCGTTACACGGGCCATAGTGCCACTGCCAGCCTGTCGCGGGGCAGTCATGCGCAGTAGAGACTGCCCGCGCCTCGGCTGATACAGAGCGGAGTGTCCAGCTCTGTATCAGCTGCGGCGTGGGCAGTCTGTACTGCGTATGACTTTGTCGTTACACACGTTTTAGCGAATTATTATATAGGATAAGCGATAGCCAGATAGATCCTCATATGTGATCCGCTAGCTTCAAGTTGGCATATCCCATTTGAATTCATGGGGCGAACACACGCGTACACATTTTCTCTGATACGTATACGTGTGTTTTCCCCATGACTGACCAATTTATGCAAGTTTCCCACACAAAGTCAATTATGAATACCCGAAGGTTTCCATCAATGATCGCGGCGACGAGCAGCATATTTGATACACTGCTCTTCCCGCAGTTTGATGAATCCCGGCCTTAGTCCTGGTCAGAGACATGATTTGTCTTTGTGCTGCATTTGTATTCTATTGAGAGCCGACAGAGAAACTCTCTTACCGCACCCAGAGTACAACTCCATCCTGATATCAATAGAGATTATATCACACCTTGTAAGGACATTATATACAAGACTGCCACCTGCACCTAAACCTTATCCAATCAGTGTACAGTCCGATAACTATCAGAAGTCAGAGCAGCTGAATTTAGTATTCTATGCAATAAATACATATTCCCCAAATTCCTGTTCATTTAAATTGGGCTTTTATCCCATTAACCCTTTAAGGGTTGGATACCCCTCTGACACGCAAAGGGTTAAACTCAGTGAGGAGTGTTATTTCTCCCCTCTGGCGTTATGGTTTTTCCCCAGAATTGTTTCAGTTTGTCTCATGACTCCATGACTGATTAGCGAAAAAACAAGGGATCATAATTTGAAGAGCCATGTAACGCTTTGTGCACAAGAATGCTAGAATGTGTCACTGGCTTTGTGATCGATTGTAACAAGATGATAAAGATAGTCACTGTGTGCCACAAAGTATCAAGATGTGATAGTTGTCTAACTTGTGATTTGTAAGAAACGCACACAGATGGGTAGTGTAGATTGACAAGGAGGTCAAAATCGCTAAAGTATATCCAGTCCAATCAGGTTCTTTTGTTTGTTCTAGTCTGGGGATCTGCAACATTTCAAGGAAGCAATTTTGTTTTGTACTTTTTTTGAGTTGTAACTTTTACTGAAATAGCCTGAGAGCCACATAACTCATCCTCAATATTAATACATCTTATCAGTACTGACCTTCAAAGGACATCTAATGAGAATAACAACACAGCTTAGGTTAAAGGTGTATTAAAGGTTTAAGATAAGATTTTTCTGTTGCTTTCTATAGTAATAAATATTGTGACTGATGTTACTCGTGCACTTTATTGCTCACTTGTTTTAACCCTTTGAGTGCCAGAGGGGTACGCAACGCATAGAGAGTGTTATTTTAGTACTGTCAGAGTTGTAGTACAAGAGTAATTGAATGATAAAGTATCCCCCTCCCACCCCTTTTACCTAGTGTAAGCCACCTCCCCTCAGATGTGGAGTCTGGTCTCTTGATCAGACAAATCACAGCAAGGGACAATCTTCTTACTGTGAGCATAAGGAAAGCCCTGCCTCCCTTGACAGGTTTTTCAGGTTTTTTGTTATGCTCAGTGAACATCGTCCCTCTCTGTGATCCATCCGGACAGTCTTGCTGTTCTGAGGTGAGCAGTGTTACATCAGTAAAAGGGGGGGAGGGGGATACTTTATCATTCATTTGAACTACAACTCTGACAGTATTGAAATAACACTCTCCATGGCCCAAATACTATGAAGATTAATTGGAACTGCTTTTATTGTGAAACATTACTATCCCTTTAACCTGGAAATTATAGATATGTGAGTTTGGCTTCTATAGTGGGAATATTAGAAAATGCTACGCTTGTTAGTGTAACTTCTGTATGATGATAATGGGCAATGGTATGTAGAAGAGTTATTTCAGTCAGCAGCCAGTGTTTAAGCATACAATGTACATTTTGAGCAAGCAAATCACTGTCAGCTAGCATAGTACTTTAATTTGTGAATCATGCAGATGTTAACCCTTTGAGTGCCAGAGGGGTACAGAACGCAGTGCAAAGCAATGGGTT
Organism: Rhinophrynus dorsalis; assembly: GCA_037306005.1. Lineage (NCBI taxonomy): Eukaryota > Metazoa > Chordata > Amphibia > Anura > Rhinophrynidae > Rhinophrynus > Rhinophrynus dorsalis. Next base: position 41,179,117 of record CM074723.1, on the reverse strand, counting down.
CCGTACCCCTCAGGCACTCAAAGGGTTAATAGTCTCTTGTATCGCACACCCACTTTTACTGGGTGGACTCCCCAGGGTCTCATCTGTGTGTTTTCCATTTTTCTGCCTCTTTCCTTGTTGGCACTAGCATCCACAGACAAGGTCTTAACTCTATATAACACACCATGTGATCTTCACTGTCCAATCGGCAGATAGCTACAAGGTTTTCTAGGTTTAAAAGCTTCTGTAACAAAGTATTTAAACATGATCTGTAGGGAAATATCCCTACTACTCAGTGTGTTTTTTGATCCAAGTGTATTACTATTTCTGGCCTCAAGCCTGTATCAATGGTATTATTATTTCATTAGATTTCACCGTTTTCTGCCCTTTGGAGGTGGAGAGTGCTTAACTATCTTGGCTGTTATTGTGGGGGACTCCTGCCAGTGCAGCTGATTTTGTGTAAATTATTTTTTGTTTCTTTTTAAAGCCCCAGAGGAGTTGTCTGGTATCCAAGAGCCACAGGGCTTGGCCCATCCTAATGTATTATGAGCACGCTGTGTGGCCTAACTGAACCATTACATGTCTCAAACTGACAACAAAATCTGGGGTTATAATCTTGAGATCTCGGACTTCAGCCCCCACAGCCTATGCCTTGTAAGACCCTTCTAATGCACCAACATACTCCATAAGGTTCTAAAATAGAATGCAGATCAAACAAGTGTTTTTTTATATAGAGGGTACAAGTGGACATGTTGTAGATGGAGTATGTGCTTTGTGGCAGTGGTAGTCAATTGCTGGACTGTCATCATCCCCAGCCAGCCAACACCAATTTACTACCCTGGTATAATGTGTGTACAGAGGTTGATATATGGACATAGACTGAACACAAAGTGTGATGCAGACACAGAGACTGGTGGGCCGGAGCAGAAACTGGCACATGTTCAGAGACTGACAAATGGGTGCATAGAGAATTATGGGTGCACCTAGAGTCTCTATAATGCTTGCACACATTTCATATGTGCATTACTGCATGTTCACAGGAAGACTTGCCTCTGTAGCACAGGGAATGATGCATGCTCAGAGACGGACTTGTCTATAGCACAGGGAATGATGCATGCTCACAGACGGACTTGTCTATAGCACGGGGAATGGTGCATGCTCACAGACGGACTTGTCTACAGCACAGGGAATGATGCATGCTCACAGACGGACTTGTCTACAGCACAGGGAATGATGCATGCTCACAGATAGACTTGTCTATGGCTTAGAGAATGATATATGCTCACAGATGGACTTTAATTCAGCATATACATTAATTCATGCTCACAAATGGGTTTGCATGCAGCAATAGGATTGGTTCTTGCTTACAGGTGGGCTTGCTTTCAGCTCCAGGATTGCTGAGTGCTCACAGGTGAGCTTGCATTCAGAATCAGGAGTGTATTATGCTCCAAGATGGTCTTGCATGCAGCAGCAGGATTGGTGTATGCTCACAAGTGGGTTTGCATTCTGCACCAGGATTTGTGTATGTTCACAGATGGGCCTTCATGGAGTTGCTGGTATGATACATGTTCACAAATTGGCTTTGCTTTCAGCCAGGGAACTAACTGGTCCTAACAGACTTTTATGCATCTCAGGAAGTGATACAGGCTCATAAGTGATTTGCTCAGAAAGGAGTTGTGTGCACTGCAGAGATTGACTCATTCTCAGAAATTCCAAGAGACATACACCCAAGCAGAGACTAATCATTCTTAATAATCTTGGACTAGGAAATAAAAGGTAGCATATTGTAAGCTCTTCATGACAGGGAACTCTTTCTCTTGTTTTCTTTCTACTATTCTTATATATGGTAACTGTATTTTTATCCGTTAAACAATGTTAAGTTCTGCATAGCCAGTGGCGCTATATAAATAAAATATACATGCAAATCAGAATGATCAAATGCAATAGGAGCTTACATTTCTCAAGTGATAGAAGAGTTCTCTTGGCACTCGTTTTAGCAAGCTGTGGCTCTCTAGATGTTTCCGGACTTCAACTTTCATCATTCTCAGGTAGCCATCATTTTGACAAATGATTTAAGTAAATTAGAAGAATGGACAAGAACGTGGCAGATTAGTTTAATGTTGATAAATGTAAAATAATGCACTTGGGGCATAAAAATCCAAAGGAAAAATATACTATTAAGGGTACTGTGGTGTCAGAGACAACAGAGGAAATGGATTTGGGAGTAATTATGTCTAATGACTTAAAGGTAGGCAGGCAATGTAATAAAGCAGTGGGGAATGCACGCAGGGTACTGGGTTGTATATCTAGGGGCATTAGTAGCAGAAAAAGGGAAGTGGTCACACCACTCTACAGATCTCTAGTTAGACCTCACCTAGAGTATTGTGTACAGTACTGGAGACCACATCTCCAGAAGGATATAGATACTCTAGAGAAAATTCAGAGAAGGGCTACTAAAATGGTGACTGGTTTACAGGAAAAAACATATCAGGATAGACTAAAGGATCTGAATATGTATAGCTTGGAGGAGAGAAGAGAGAGAGGGGATATGATAGAAACATTCAAATACATGAAGGGATTACACAAAGTACAGGATGGAAGTATATTTCAAAAGAGTAAAAATGTGAGGACAAGAGGCCATAGTCTAAAACTAGAGGGTCACAGGTTTAGACGTAATGTAGGAAAGTTTTACTTCACTGAGTGGGTAGTAGATAAGTGGAATAGCCAACCAGCAGAAGTGGTAGAATTTAATCATGCATGGGGTAGGCATAAGGCTGTCCTTAACATAAGAAAAGGTTTGAGGTTTTTACAGTAGGAAAAAGGGCAGACTAGATGGGCCAAATGGTTCTTATCTGTAATCAAATTCTATGTTACTAACATTTGGCAGGGATGATGGGGGTAGACGTTCAGCAACAGATTGAGGTGGCTGCAGGATTCCCACCTGTGCTCTAAAGGCATCTAACCATTCTCCAGTTCCTATAGGATCTTACTGAGCCTTTTGTTAAGAGGAGATGTTCACTTTGATGAATAGGCTTTGTGGAATAACACAGATATCACACACATACTGGTCTTGCTCTCTCACTTCTGGTTGGTGCTTCTGTTAACCCTCAGAGCAATGCGTTGCGTACTCAGCTGGCACTCAAAGGGTTAAATGTTGTTGGGTTTTCTTAGAAATCCAAAGGATAGTTATGAAAATATCATCACTGATATTGTGGGCATTAAAGCATCAGTTGTTTAGAAGGTGAATATGTATGTGATTCCAGCTGTAGTGCAGTGGGGGAAACAAGTGAGGTGCAGCCAGCTCTTTACCTGCATCACAATTCTCCAATTTGCAACTGGAGTTTTGCACATATTCTGGACCAGCTTTCTGTGTGGTTGTAGAATATCCCATTGAATTCAATGAGCAGATTGTTCTGTCGACCTTATTTCATTATGAATTAAATAAATTGATGCCGCCATGTTTTTGTGAGTAGCGCCACAAAATCATCCATCATGGCTTACCTTTCAGATAGCAATTGTATGACTCACTTGGGAATGTATGAATATGTTAAAGGGATTGTAATGTTGTAAAAAAATCTAGATTGCAGAGTCTTCTTTATAATATAAGAAACCCATTGCGCTATTTCAGACCACTTATTTGTTTGTAGTTACCAATTGGAGAAGGATCCCCGCCCTCCCCTTCTGGCTATGTCACTCAGAAGCTCTCTCTGGTCCGGACGGATGTGGCAAGGGACAAACTTCAGTAAGCAAAAGGATAATCCTGCCCTCCTTCATCAAGTGAGACAGGGTTCTCCTTATACTTACTGACTGAAGATTGTCCCTCGCTGCACCCGTCAGGTCACACGACACCGTTAGAGATCCAGTGTGAGGTGGCCAAAAGGGGCTGGTGGGGGATCATTCTCCACTTCAAAACTTTTGAACTACGAACAAGTATGTGGTTTGAAATAGCGCAGTGGGCTTTTATATATTATAAAGAAGACTTGGCGATCTGTTTTTTTTTTTATGACATTACAATCCCTTTAACGCAGCCCATTTGCTGCACTTATTTGTAAGCCTGAAAATCCTGCCAGCTGTTCTGTTTATCTCCTAATGCTTTAGTGCATACTGGTGCACACAACCCACCTGTGACAAGTCTCTAATGTGGGTAAGCCTGAATGCCACCCCTATAGCATATAAAGGAAAAAGGATACATTTGACATTGAGTTCTTCTGCTCCTTGTTACTTCATAGCATTAAACAAAGTGTATAACAAGATCAAGTCCTGTAATGTTCATGCATTTGTGTAAAGAGAACAGTTTTTGGAGTAAATAGCTTAATATATTATTTCTAAAATGATATCCTGTGGAACACCAGGGTTCTCTGAAATGCAAGGGTTTCACAAAAAAAAAAAAAATTATAAGTAATAGTGGACTGTGGAACAAAGCTGAGGTGTAAGGACTGTCAGACAATGTACATGTAGTTCTGTAAGTACCAACTGACACACCTGTAAACTTCCTCTCTGTGAGTCCCCGGAGAGGGCTCAATTGCTGCAGACTAGGGGGTTGTAAATGACAAGTTTCATGTCATAAAGGGGTGGGGCTTAATTGGGTGGGCGAGACTTGCCGTCATTGTCATAAAGTAGGTGGGAAGTGGGCAGAACAGGGTTGGAAGGAGGAAAAGTGGGCAGGAAGTGGGAGGAACTGGGTGGGAAGGAGAAGTGGGCGGGAAGTAAGAAGAACAGGATGGGAAGAAGGAGAAGCGGGTGAGAAGTTTGAGGAACAGGGTGAGAAGAAGTGTGCAGTGTTCATACCTTTGAACTTTTTCTTATGGACTCCCCGGAGAGGGGAATACTGTGGTGCCCTGGGGGAGATCAGTGACGTGATTTACTTCAAAAAGGGACATGGCTTAATCGTGAGTGTGTGGGACTTACAAAACATGAAAATTGTTTAAGGAGTAGGCTGGGGAAGGAGGAGAAGAGGGTGAGAAGTCGGAGGAACAGGGTGGGAAGGAGGAGAAGTGGGAGGAACAGGGTGGGAAGGAGGAGAAGTGGGTGGGAAGTGGGAGGAACAGGGTGGGAAGGAGGAGAAGTGGGAGGAACAGGGTGGGAAGGAGGAGAAGTGGGAGGAATAGGGTGGAAAGGAGGAGAAGTGGGTGGGAAGTGGGAGGAACAGGGTGGGAAGGAGGAGAAATGGGCAGAGTGTAAGAAGAAACTCACCACCACAAGGGAATCAGCCTTTGTCCCCAGAGATCGGGTAATTAACAGTAAAAAAACGGAGTTTCCAGGACAGATCTAGAGAGTTCCTACATATGCCAATTGAGTTGTGGGAGACTGAACAGTGGAAGAAGTCTGGAGTGCCAGACAGTGTATGTGCGGTTCTGTGACTTGTGGAAGATTGAAGCTAATAAGCATTGTAACCTCACCTCCTTAAGAGAAAAAATAAATAGTTATCTGATACTATTATCTGGTAAGTATTGCTAGATACATTTTAAACTAATAATTGAGCATTAAGACATTACCATTATTCCATGCAAAGCATTGGGAACCAGAGGCGGTATAGAAAACAATGCATTGTGCTCTCCTCTGTCCACAAGGGTTTAACCTCTTAGATGCATTGGATTCAAGGGGTTAAAAGATGTGCTTGTAATATTTCCACAGGATTTCATTTTAAAACTAAAGGTTTCCACCACAGCCAAAAGTTTGAGGATCAGTGGTATAGTACATAGGCTTTAGACAGGTGTCCATTTTATTACAGGTTCCCAGCTATCCATTCCCCTGCATGTCTCCCTTGTATGATCTGGTAGACTGTTGGATGGGTGCAATAGATGTGACGATCAAAAGCATTTCAGTAACATCAGCATGGAGGCTTTATTAATTTAAACAGGGGAAGTGTAAAGTCATGCATTTGGGAGGAAACAATCCCAAGGCTACTTATGAACTTAATGGAATCATTTTAGGGGACTCATTGCAAGAGAAAGACCTGGGTATCCTTGTCAACTACAAACTTGGAAACAGTGACCAGTGTCAAACAGCAGTATCAAAGGCAAACAAAGTCCTGTCTTGCATAAAAAGAGGTATCGAAGCAAGAGTGGATAACATTATTTTACCATTATACAAATCATTGGTAAGACCTCACCTTGAGTATGCAGTGCAGTTTTGGGCACCAGTTCTGAAAAAGGATATACTAGAACTGAAGAGGGTACAGCGAAGAGCAACAAAATTAATTAAGGGAATGGAGGACTTGACGCATGAGGAACGACTAGACAAACTTGGTTTATTTACTCTAGAGAAAAGACGACTAAGAGGAGACCTTATCACATTGTACAAATATATGAGAGGTCAATACAAGGATCTCTGCGGTGAGCTATTTATTCCAAGGCCTGATCAGGTGACCAAGGTACACCCCTTGAGATTAGAGGAAAGGAGGTTTAAACTTCAGCAGAGGAAGGGTTTTTTTACGGTAAGGTATGTTAAATTGTGGAATTCATTGCCCAAGGAGGTGGTTATGGCAGATACATTTAAGAGAAGATTAGACACATTTCTTTCAAAAGGGAACATACAGAGTTATACTGTTTATCAGTAGGCTGATCAGGAAGGTCTGATAAATACTAATTTAATTGGTAGCAGGAAAGCTATAAAATTCTCAGTTACTGGGGTATGAGGAGAAGGTTGAACTTGATGGACTTGTGTCTTTATTCAGCCTGATTTACTATGTTACTATGTAGCAGAGTCCAGCTCAGCCTCTAATCTTCATTTGCACATTCAGGCAGGGGTATCCGCAGAAATTTTTCCCGGGGGGGCAAAGTCATAATATGACCCCTAGGTCAGCAAGCCCATACCCAAAATTTATATGGTGGGGCAAGTGCCTTCTGCCAGATCCCCATGACAACAGCCTGGTTCTTAAGTGCAGTGGGAGTTATTTAATTAACCTGTCCAGCTCAGTGCACGCATTCAGTTTACGTCTCACATGCGTTGTCGATAGGGTGACCACATTTCAATTCTGCCGTTCAGGGAAGATGCGGAGAGAAAAGTGCACCTCAGCGTTCTTAACACTAGAGGGGGAACTGCCCACTGACTGCTGTGACAGAAAGTGATGCCTGTTCTGGACTACAAGATAATGTACAAAGCCTTAAACTAATACTACACAATGATAAAATTACACTGCAGCTCCTGATTGATGTCTAGATCCAGGCTCAGTTCTCTCTCTAGTGTGCACAGCTCTGTCTGGAAGACATTTTCTTGTAGCCCAGCAGAGACATCACTTCCTGTGAAAGTAGGCAATGGCCAGTTCTTCTAGTGTTTAGATCTCTGTGCTCTGGGGTCTTCATTCAGGGACGTTATATTGTCCCAGAATGGGGCTGCCCGGGACACACTTTTAAAATCCGGGACTGTCGTGGGTAATCGGGGACACATGGTAACCCTAGTTATAAATGTTTCATAACACTCTGACCTCGCTGATCCTATCGTCAGTATTTTTATTTGCTGGTTTCACTCCAATTAATCTGAACATCCAGATTTTTTAATTAGTCCCTTCTCAAGGATGCTTTGTGGTTTCTGTGCCTTATGTTCAAATGAAAAGTGGAGGAGTTCTGGGGTAAAGCATCTGCACTATAGGGGAGCACTAAAAATGCTAGCATTCAATGGGTTAAAATCCCCATTTAAATCAATAGGAATTTTGCATTTTCCTTATGGTGCAAATGCTTTGCTCCAGAACTCCTACACTTTTGTTTTGGACATACTGTCCTTTGTGTGTGTTGCATTTTTACTTGACACTAATAATATTGTTTTGTTACACACAGGTAGTTGTCTTGTAATAAAGCATGGCAGAGGGAAGATAACTGTAAAGCAAAACAGTATTTAATGGCCAATAAGAAACAATTTGAACCACACAGCAATCAGCAGCTCTTTCTCCCATTTAAAGGGATAGTAATGTTTCATAATAAAAGAAGCTCTAATTAATCATCATAGAATTTGGACTTTGGAGAGTGTTATTTCAATTCTGTCAGAGTTGTAGTTCAGGAGTAATTCAATGACAAAGTATCCCCCTCCCGCCCCTTTTACTGATGTCACACTGCTCAGCCAGAGCAGAAGGAGGTGGCCAGGTAGATTGCAGAGAGGGACAATCTTCAATTAAGATAAGGGAAAAACCTGAAAAACTTGTCAAGAGGGACAGGGTTTTCATTGTTCTCATAGGAAGAAGATTGTCCCCTGCTGTTATCTGTCTGGTCTATGGACTGCATTGCACATCTGAGAAGAGATGGCTTACACTAGGTAAAAGGGGCAGGAGGGGAAACTTTGCTTGTGAATATCTCTCAAACCATAAATGTTTGAGAGATAAGACTTATATCGTTCTTCATGTTTTTTTAATGCCTACAAAATAAAATAAAGTTAAAACAAAGTATTACTATCCCTTTAACAGAACATGACACTGTAAACAAGGTCTCAACCCAAAACAACTGTCTTCATAGAGCGTTACTTCAACGTGTGTTGTAATCTGTAAAAACGGGATAATAATATGGGTGCGTTCAAAAGAGCTTTCCCTCTCAGCTCGAAATCACACACTTGCAGCACACCAAAAGAACCGCACATCCATAATCTAATCCACAGTTATAAAAACAACTTTTATTGTAATGCATAAATAAAACGTACAAAATACCTCCAAAGGAGATTGTCGTGTGTTCATTCACTATATGGAGAGACTTGTGTCATGGCGCCAAATACCAGTAAATGTAACTAGCATCTCGCAGATCATCATTTTATTTATGCATTACAATAACCGTTGTTTTTATAACTGTGGATTAGATTACGTGTGGTTCTTTTGGTGTGTTGCAATAAGAAACAATTGCATTACCATTTTCATATCTATTTAACCCTATAAGGACTATAGGGTTGCGCAGTGTGTTGCTTTGCAGTGTGTTACACACCCACTCTGGTCCTTACAGGTTTAAAAAACATATACTTTTCATCCTTACGTTATGTTCGCATGTGAGAGTCAGACATGCTGGTTTCCCAGTGCATAATAGATAAAGATCATGGACGTCCCAAGCGGCCCGTCTGACCCCACTGTGCGGCCCGCCTGAGATTTTATAAAAATATTTTTTTCCCTAACTAGCCCATATGAACTATTAGGTGGTTAAAACTTAATCCCTTTTCTGCCAGTACTATACAGTTCAGGATATCAGTAATTATCAGTATTGTCATTGACTTGATCCATAAATAAATAAATATTTTTGAGTGCTAGGCTATAATTCACCATCATTATCCATAATCACGACAAATAACTTGGACGTCCTTGCTGTGGACCTTTCTCTCTCACTTCTATTCATTACTTCTCCAGAATGCTTTTGGTTTCCTTCAAAATCCAAAGGATCATTTGGAAGATATCATCAATAGCAGTGTGAGAGCTGAACTTGTGTTGTGTAGAAGGAGAGTGGGCATGTGATTAGAGCATTGCTTTCTGTAGATAATGCACATTCATTTGGTGTATAGAACATTAATAGCATTCCCCTGCTATCTCACTGCTGGGGGAGGGGGTGGCTGTTCCATGTTTGCTTCAGTCAAAAATGATTGGATGATGCATGTGTCATTGCTGTTCGTCATCAGCATCATAACCGCCAATGTATCCAAACTGAAGAATGAGCGAGGCATTAGTCTATTTCTTCCATGGAACCCTTTCAAAGTTTGTAATGTTTTTTAATGCATAGCCTGGCAAATATCCACTTAATTTCAGTGGAAAATTTGGAATATAGACATAGCATGATTTTGTAAATTAGAAGTTAAAATTACCAATTATTTCCTCATATTCCAATGAAAGTTTACCAATAACATAATTTCACTCTGATGTTTTGGCTTCTAACAATTCAATATAAACCTCTTGTCTATAATTAAACTTAATTAAAGTGAAATTTAACCTAGGAATAAGTGTCTTAATTGTTTAACAGATTACTTTTCCTTGGTGTGCTTTATACAGCAGTCAGGTACACGTATGCCTGTAATTCTGGTCACGTCTGCCTGTATGTCCCGGGATCATTTTAAAATGTCACACTGAACAGTGCATGATACGAAACAGAGTATTCACTGGGTCGCATTAATGAAAAGTGCGACATGAGAATCTCGCCCTGCATGAAAAGCATGAGATTCTCATATCGCCAGCTTAAAAAGTCACTTTAACCCGCCATGTGTAATAGTAGTGGCCGCAACTCTTCTCTCAGCAGCAGTGATTTCTGGAGCTTCACTCTCTGTGTATTTGTTTGGTTTTTAACCCTTTATGCTTTGGAGAGGTTCTGCGTTGAACTCTGACAAATCCAGTAACTCCAGAACTGTAATGGGCTCCTCAAGCTCAATGCAGCTGCCACCGTTACTGGATTTGTTCAACGCAGTACCTCTCCGGCGCTGAAACGGTTAAAAAAACAAATCAAAACAATTACACAGAGAGTGAAGCGACTTTTAAGCCGGCGATATGAGAATCTCGCTCTTTTCATGCAGGGTGAGATTCTCATGTTGCCCTTTTCATCAATGCGACCTGGTGAATGCGCCGTTTCGTATCATGCACCTTTTTAGTGCTACATTTTAAAAGCGAGCCCTAGGTCCCATACCAACTCACCGCAAATATGCTTAAATAGATCTGAATAGATCATAAGGTTCACTAGTCTTTATCAGATTGGAAATGGAATCTGTTAGCACTGGGACTTCAAGAGAGGTCAAATGCATATCAATACACCTTATAGATGTGCCTGATTGTTGCATGAAGGAAGCTTACCTTGGAAAAATCATTTGACGAGTACCAGAGAGATATTCAACACATTTTGTTGCAATGTGATGGATACCACACCTTCCAACATTAAATGGATAAAGAAGGACATACATGTTTTACATGATGTTGCTGGGGGAGTGACTGATGGGCGGGGCATTTTCAAGAATTCTTAGATTATTTCATGATTTACTGACACCTCTTTGTGTAATTTAATAAATTAATGTGATTGTTCTATAAGAACTGAGTCCAAAGCTACAATTACAATCCCTTTAACTCAGCCATTTGCTGCACTTATTCGTAAGACTGAAAATCTTGCCAGCTGTTCTGTTTATGTCAAAGAGGTATCCAACGCATTTTGTTGCAATGTGTTGGATACTTTACATTCCAACGTTTCAAATGGCCTACTTGAGTAACTGAATAAAAGAATGAAATTATATTATTTACACACACTAATTCATAAATAAATATTCTGAGGTTTACACAAACATTAATGTGAGATTTATTGGTGTGAAGCAATGTGATACACTTAAATATACACCACACAGTCTGATCTCCTAAACACAAGGACACCAGGGCGATACACTTATATACACACCACACAGTCTGATCTCCTAAACACAGGGACACCAGGGTGATACACTTATATACACACCACACAGTCTGATCTCCTAAACACAGGGACACCAGGGTGATACACTTATATACACACCACACAGTCTGATCTCCTAAACATAGGGACACCAGGGTGATACACTTATATACACACCACACAGTCTGATCTCCTAAACACAGGGACATCAGGGTGATACGCTTATATACACACCGCACAGTCTGATCTCCTAAACACAAGGACAGCAGGGTGATACACTTATATACACACCACACAGTCTGATCTCCTAAACACAGGGACACCAGGGTGATACACTTATATACACACCGCACAGTCTGATCTCCTAAACACAGGGATACCAGGGTGATACACTTATATACAGACCACACAGTCTGATATCCTAAACACAGGGACACCAGGGAGATACACTTATATACACACCGCACAGTCTGATCTCCTAAACACAGGGATACCAGGGTGATACACTTATATACACACCACACAGTCTGATATCCTAAACACAGGGACACCAGGGAGATACACTTATATACACACCACACAGTCTGATCTCCTAAACACAGGGATACCAGGGTGATACACTTATATACACACGACACAGTCTGATCTTCTAAACACAGGGACACCAGGGTCATTCACTTATATACACACCACACAGTCTGATCTCCTAAACACAGGGACACCAGGGTGATACACTTATATACACACCACACAGTCTGATCTCCTAAACACAGGGACACCAGGGTGATACACTTATATACACACCACACAGTCTGATCCTCTAAACACTGGGACACCAGGGTGATACACTTATATACACACCGCACAGTCTGATCTCCTAAACACAGGGACACCAGGGTGATACGCTTATATACAAACCACACAGTCTGATCTCCTAAACACAGGGACACCAGGGTGATACGCTTATATACACACCACACAGTCTGATCTCCTAAACACAGGGATACCAGGGTGATACACTTATATACACACCACACAGTCTGATCTCCTAAACACAGGGGCACCAGGGTGATACACTTATATACACATCACACAGTCTGATCTCCTAAACACAGGACACCAGGGTGATACGCTTATATACACACCACACAGTCTGATCTCCTACACACAGGGACACCAGGGTGGAAAAGAGGGACAGAGGGATTTGGATCACAAAGTGGGACTGTCCCTCCTAAAGAGGGTTAAACATGGCTGGACCCTAAGGGGTTAAACAAAAGGTCAATGCTGAAATTGCTTGAAATGTAATGATATATTTTTGTTTAGGTTTCTGCAATAAAAAGCCATTTATGACTGCTCTAGCAGGTGACAAGTTGGTAGAACCTTAAGCAGAGTTCACATTTTATGGTCCCTTATAGATAGCAAGCGGAATCCATTGAGTGTTTCTGTGAAATTCTTGGGTAACAGTTGGCACTGTGTTAGTTGTGGAAACTCTACCAGTCTCCTGTGAAATTCTTCAGGTCAGTGATAAAGATTCTATTCACAATGAAGGGTCAAAGTTCAGGAACGTGATATGTCTCTGACCCTATTTTATCTCTGAACTCCAAATAAAAATGTTAACCCTTCGAGTGCCAGAGAGGTATCCAACGCATTGCGTTGGATACCTCTCTGGCACTCGAAGGGTTAAAAATAAAATGTGTTCATTTTTTTTAATTCGCTTGTGCATTGAAGAGCAAACCAACTGCACAACAGGATAATGTAAAGCGTACCATTGATTTAAGTGAGACGTTCAACCCCTTGATTGTTAGAGGTCTCCATCATATTGCGATCTAGCATTCAAAGAGTTGATAACCCCATTGAACTGAATGTAAATTTGAGGAATCTTTATTTTTCCTCTCTGGTGCAGTTGAAACGCTCCAGAATGACCCCCTTGAGGTGTGCAGTTATCCCCTCTCTGAAAATCAGAGGATTAAAGGGGAACATTCACATGAGCATGGGTTTTAATCAGTAAAACTAGAATAACGTTGTTTTTTTTTTTAATTTTATTTTTCTCACCTACTAGAGGAGATATGAAGACTTCAGATCGTGCACTTCCTCATTCAGCGGCACCATGTATGTGCTGCAAAACGCCACAGGACTTCCCACCTCCCTCCCAGCTGCCCCAGGGAGAGCATTCACGCTTCCCTTCGTGGGGGCATTTATGTGGGCTATCGTTACAGCAAGCTCCGTTTACCATGCTACTGAGCTTGCAATCTCAGTAGCATGGTAAGTCCTGCGGCGTTGTGTGGCACCGTGTCGCTGAAGTGCCCAATTAGAAGTCTTCATATCTCCACTAGTAGGTGAGTAAAATAAAATGTAAAAAAAAAACAACGCTAATCTAGTTAAGCTCAGTAGCATGGTAAGCGGAGCTTGCTGTAACGATAGCCCACATAAATACAACTACCAAGGCAAGCGTGAACGTGCTCCCTGGGGTAGCTGGGAGCGAGGTGGGAAGTCCTGAGGTGCTGTGCGGCACATACAGAACACGGAAGTGCCCGATTTGAACTCTTCGTATCTCCACTACTAGGTGAGTAAAAGAAAAAAAATCAACGTTAATCTAGTTTTATTGCTTAACCCCTTAAGGACCCTTGACGTACCAGGACCGTCACGGTCCTTGAAATACTCAAGGACCGTTGACAGTCATAGTACGTCACGTACTTTTTACTTACAGCGCTCTACCGGGAGCGCTGTAAGTAAAAATAGGGCCTGAAATTGACCGCTCCAAGATCGGAGCGATCTCTATCAGGCCCCATAGTGACGCGCCGATACACGCGACAGGTCACGTGTACCGGCGCGTCCAAGTGCTCCTATGCGGTCATTATGGGACAGAAATGTCCCAGGACCGCCGGTCCTTAAGGGGTTAAAACCCATGCTCAAAAGTTTTGTTTTTTTGTTGTGAATGTTCCCCTTTAAGGCCCATTATGTAATTAGGTAAGTCAGGGTTATGAGAGCGGTGCTTATACTATTTCTATAGATAAGAATAGGTCATTTCTATGCTTCCTTCCTCCCTCTCCACCCCCTTCCTTCCACTTTGATGCCTGAAGTCAAGTCCTATTCTCTCCCATTCCTGAGAGATTCTTTGCATTGCAGTGAACTCATTGCTTCCTCAGTCCCATGGAGATAGGAATAGCCGACCTTGAAATATTACCTTTCTTTTTTTGTGCATGGAAACAATGTGTAAAGGCTCTGAGGCCCCCAATAATTCACATAATGCTGTCACAGCAAAATAGTTTCCTAAGATAGGAGTCGAGCAGATTCATGTGTAGAGCCTGCACATTAATAACACCAGAAGTTTGGCTTCTATTCTTGACTTATAGAATTAATCAGGGGCATTACTAGATATTGTCTGAGGAGTATAAGCCCCTGATCTCATGTTTTAACCCTTTGAGAGCCAGAGGGGTACACAACGCATTGCAGAGCAATGAGTTGCATACCCCTCTGGCACTCAAACTCCTTAATGACCACCGCACTTTTTTTTTCCCTCAAATTTTTTTTGCATGCCACTGTGCCATCCCAGAATTCCATGACGTGCCAGGACCGTCACCGGTCTTTAACTTCTGGACCGGCGTGACGGTCCTGGCACATCATACGTCTTTAAAGGGATAGTAATGTTTCACAAAAACAGCCGCTCCAATTAATCTTCATAGTATTTAGGTCATGGAGAGTGTTATTTCAATACTGTCAGAGTTGTAGTTCAAGACTAATTGAATGATAAAATATCCCCCTCCCGACCCTTTTACCTAGTGTAACAATGCTCACCTCAGGAATTTGGTCTCTTGACCAGACAGCTAACAGCAAGGGACAATCTTCTTACTGTGAACATAAAAACCCTTCCCCCTTTGACTGTTTTTTCCCTTATTCTCAGTGAAGATTGTCCATCTCTGTGATCCATCAGGACAGTCTTGCTGCTCTGAGGTGAGCAGTGTTACATCAGTAAAAGGGGCGGGAGGGGAATACTTTATCATTCAATTACTCCTGAACTACAACTCTGACAGTACTGAAATAACACTCTCCATGGCCCAAATACTATGAAGATTAATTGAAGCTGCTTTTATTGTGAAATATTACTATCCCTTTAAGAGGGTAAAGGGGCAGTATACCCTTAGTATAAAATATATATATATTGTATGGTTTTCTCTGCTGATTAAAACAATGGACTTTTCACTGCTGGGAAAATATTTGTCAAAAGTTAGCACAGAGTAAACGTGCATTTTTTTGCTAGTTGGTGCTGTTGCTGCCTGTGAAAATGTACGTAACGCAGATACAAAACAGATACAAAACAGAGCAGAAAATGAGCTGCAATGGAGGATTCTTACCTTCCATTCCACTGACTGCTGCAGACGTTTTGTTCCTTTAACTCTGCGGGGTTAATTTGGGAAAGAGGTTTTTAATGTCTCTACAAATCACCACAATTATTTATAATCGATGAATCATATTCACAGTTTAATTCATTATATTACCAAACATGGCCAGTAGTACATGGAGGGGAAAGCATACAGTATTGTTTTATTATTAAAAAAACCACACACCTAAATATAACTCTTATTATGACTATTGTTCCACAATGCATTAGTGACCTCTAGCATCAAAGGGGTTAAATTAATATGACATAGAATTGAAAGTCTGGTAATAACAAACCAAATATGTACAGGGCTGATTTAACCAGTTTAGTGCCAGGGAGGTAGCCAATGCACTGGATACCTCTTGGGCACTCAGAGGGTTAATGGCGTCTTAGCCTGATCTGCTTGGTTTGTTTAGCCAATATACTTCCTGTACATTCCCAGGACCTACATGTAAGCAGCAGGATGCTATTGTGTCCGATCTGAACTAGTACAGTGATACAGGATAATAATGCTAAATCAGACCTCCCTATTGTTCTCTGTGTGAAGCAGAGCAGGGTTTTCTTGGGTTTTTTTCAGCTTTACCTGGGTATTCTGTGGTAAATCGTATTTCATCCAAATACTGTCAAAAATGAAAAGCAAGATGAAAAAAACAATACAACCGAAACAGAACAAGGAACTTCAATCTAGGACCAGTTTTAAGATAAAAATCATGTAATTCGAACTACTTTAAAGCTTGGGTAACTAGCAAAACAGGCTGCTACCTGCAAATTAGTTTTGTACTCAATCACCCATAAAGGTCTGCATACATGTAATTTACAGTAAAAGTATACTTACCATCATTTCAAATGACCAAAGACACTTGTGTTATAGTTGGTTTTGCTGGGGGGTGGGGCATTACCAAGACTTTTTAGGTTATTTCATGACCTATTGACACCACTTTGTATAAGTGAATAAATGATTTAGAGCAAGACCAAAGTATTTTATTTGTACAGACTAATTTGTGAACACACATACACTGACGTTTAATCACACATCGATGTGTTATTGCTGTGGATCAATATGATACACTTATGTACACACCACACAGTCTGATCTCCTAGAAAGAGGGACACCAGGGAGGGAAAGAGGGACTGAGGGATTTGGGTCCAAAAGAGGGAATGCTCCTCCTAAGGAGGGACAATTGGGAGGTATGGTAAAAGTTATCTGTACCTTGAACTCATTTAATTGTCACCAAATGCCTATTTTACAGATATTTGGTATTTTGGGGGTGATGTCGCTTCCCCCTCAGCTCAGCACAGTGTATAATTAAGCTACCTGGCACAGAGCAAAGTAACATCAATGCAAGCACTGCAACATAAACTAAGCGTTCACAAACATTTTTGGCTAGATAATAGACAAAATAGGCAAAATGTAATGCAGATTAAAAATATAAATACTTTTTTCGGGGGGGGGGGGGGTGAGAGATCCATTATTGTTTATATAAATAAGGTTTGTTATGTGTTAATTCCACAAATGTACAAACCAAGTTTTTCCTATTATTTTTCCTGTTGAGTGCCAGATGTTTGTACACAGCATTGCAAAGCAATGTGTTATGCAATCTCATAGGATTCAAGGGATTAAATGGGAAATTTGCCCTAGGAGTAAGTGACTCTTAACAAATTAACGCCTAGGTAGATGTCTTTTATACTACTTTCAGGTGTATCTATTTTGGTATATATTTTGCAGTATAACCACACGTTCCAGAATATAATGATCTCTATTTAAGCCATCCTATACATCACATCTCCTCACAGCAAACAGTGGTCTTCTATAGTCCTGAATGGATCATAAGTGACAAAGAGGGGTTATGCGCTAAGTGGTGATTTAAATGTGATAAAGTGGATATATCTCCAGTGATATCACCTCTCCAGTTCCTATGTAATACCATGGAGTCAATATACTAAGACTGCTTCAACTTTTGAGAGCTTAGTGCATAGTGTCTATAAAATAACATAGGAACTGGAGAAGTGATATCACAGGAGAAGTCATCTCTACTTTATCACCTCTTTATCACGCCTTAGTGCATAACCCCCAAGATGTTATCAGTTTCAAAACAAACAACTTGCAGTGGACTACAAGAGAGATCCAAAACAGCTACAATAGTATATAGATATAAATGACTGCTCTTTAAAGGGCATCTGCCTAGGTAAGTCCTTCACCTGGATTCAGGTTTGCATATTTGAAAACTGCATTAAAAACTACCTATGCGTCATGTTAACAAAAGACGTGCAGGTGTACAGTTAAGGAAATATTCATACTGTACTTACCGTATGCTTATGCATGCTGATTGGGTGTTCATGCAGTACCAGTGATGTTTCATTTAACAGACATTTCATATGCTAATGATGTATTTTCAGTGATGTCATTTCCTACAGAAGGTTTTCAGTGAGGTTTCATATGTTAATGAAGCTCTGTGCAGTACCAGGACATTTTCCCTTTATCTTTAAATAAAAGTGTGAATATCCTAAACTGGTGATGGCAAATGCTTTAGCTCCCCAGTGCCACATTTTCTGCAGGGAGATTAAGTTGGAGATATCAAAGTTCCAGTACTGGAAATTTGCCATGGAAACATTGTTTCTTTGGTGAATACAAATATGAAAATACAGCTATATACAATGCAATACAGTAATCCAATTATTAACTTTTAATTCTTTTTAATATACAACCTAATTATTTTTGATACACTGCCACATTTACTATTGAAATGGAGATTTAATAGTGATACCACAGACCTTACAATTGAAATGGAGCTACACTAGTGATAACAGATCTTACATCTGAGCGACATAATTGATACCACAGAACTTTAAAAATTTAAATTTAGCTACTCTGTTGACACCAAAGAGCGTACAATTAAATATAGGTGTACTAATAATATAACAGAGCTTACAGTTGAAATGGGGCTAAACTAGTGACAAAGCAGAGCTTATATTTGAAATGCTAGCAATACCATAGAGCTTGCAGTTGAAATGGAGCTGCACTAGGAATACCACAGAGCTTAAAGGGATAGTAATGTTTCATAATAAAAGCAGCTCGAATTAATCATCATAGTATTTGGACTTTGGAGAGTGTTATTTCAATTCTGTCAGAGTTGTAGTTCAAGAGTAATTGAATGACAAAGTATCGCCCTCCCGCCCCTTTTACTGATGTAACACTGTTCAGCCAGATCAGAAGGGAGGTGCCCAGGTAAACTGCAGAGAGGAACAATCTTCAGTTAAGATAAGGGAAAAACCTGAAAAACTTGTCAAGGGGGGCAGGGCTTTCATTGTTCTCATAGGAAGAAGATTGTCCCCTGCTGTTATCTGTCTGGTCTATGGACTGGATTCCACATCTGAGAAGAGATAGCTTACACTAGGTAAAAGGGGCGGGAGGGGAAACTTTGCTTGTGAATATCTCTCAAACCATAAAGGTTTGAGAGATCACACTTCTATCGTTCTTCATGTTTTTTTAATGCCTACAAAATAAAATAAAGATAAAACAAAGTATTACTATCCCTTTAAGGGGCTGTATAGCAAAGGGGGAGCGTATTTATAGAGGGTGAAGAAAGGCAAAGGGAGGAAGAAAGACAAAGGGGAAAGAGAGGCAGGGGGAGAAGAGAGAGAGGCAGTAATGGAGAAAGAGAGAAAAAAACACATAGGAGATGCTAATAGGGAGAAACAGGGGCAATGAGGAGAGAAGTGAGGTATACAGACATCGGGGGTTAGAGAGAGGCAGTAATGGAGAGAAAGAGACATGGAAGATGGAAATGGGGGAGAGACAATGGAGGTAGAGAGAGGAGTAATAGAGGAGAGAGAGTGCAAAGGGAAAGAAGACCTTCACACACATTATATTAACCATTTGGGTGCCAGGGGACTTTTCAATATGCTTGATATTTTGGCAATCAATGGGTTAAGTAAGAACAAGTAATACAATCAGGCTGCAATCCCCTCCTTCACTACAATTAACCCTTTGAGTTATAGCGGATTGTGCAAAGCTTTGCACACCCCTCTGTCACTTAAAATGTTAAACCAATATGCTTATTTTTAGAGATGCCTATCACAGAGTCCTTATTCCTTCTCCCCAATCAGATTCAGCCTTCTACCATAGCTCTCAGCTGCCTACCACCAAGACCCTGCTTCCAACAGAGCTTTTATCCCACTACCTGCTCCAGGTTCCCATCACAGTTAGCCCCCCACAGCTTTTATGCCCCTACTTCATCACAGCCCTCAGTACCCTATCACCAAATTTCTCAGCACACCAAACCTCAGCACCCCCCCCCATATTACCACTGGCCTCAGCCCCATATGTCCTTTTGCTCCCCATGACCATATTCCTAATCCCCCTCTATTAGGGCCCTCCCACCTCCCACCACCATCTCAGCCTTCAACCCCCCTCTTTGTTCCCAAACAGTCTATGTAACAATCCTGCAACTTTGTACCTGGCAATAAAGATACCAAAGCCTATCAGAAGTGCAAGAAATCTAAAAATCTCTCTTTCTCCATCGTCTCATTGAAGGACCCTGTGCTGTTAGAACTGGATAGCATCATTTGATTCAGTTCAAGAGGATGGGCCCAGTGAGAACACACTGTCTTGTTCCTCATGGGTAGGGCGGCTGAGAAATTCCGGGGCACTGTTTCAAGAAAATGCTGACATGTTCTAGGGAATCTTCAGCTCCAAGTTTTACAGGAGCAGTCTGTGAACTGCGCGCGTGCACCGAGCGGAAGTGTGTGACAACGGGAGGATCGGCCTGGTCCTCTAACAAATTCCAATGCTGCTAGCTGGCTGTGTGCCACCATAAACACCTTTCGCTCTTGTGGTGGCACACATGCCATAGGTTCGCCATCACTGTCCTATCCATCTGCTGGAATTTTGATTAACATGACACATAGACATTGAATTAAGTTATGTAAAAAATAAAATCAAGATGATAGGTCCACTTTAAGAGCCCCTTATCCCTAGGGTATAGCTGCTCTTTAAAGACACTTTATTACCTAAAGATGACTTGGCTCATGAGATAACATATGCTTATGTACATGTAGATGCTTGTTATAAATAATCAAAATTATTTACTTATTATTATATTATACACACATGTATTTGGCTTTGGGAAAGATGGTTCAGTTAATCTTAAGATGCACATAACCATGACCCTTAGCTCCAGCTGTCTGGGTCACAGTCCTGCCTTGGGGAATGAGATCCTTACTTCACTTCCCCAACCCCTATGTAACGGACTTAATGAGCTTTCTTTATTAAATATGTGGACCTTTGAAAAATCAACCAAAGCCTTGTATCATCATGTTTAAGCCACAATAAAATAAACCATTTAAAAATAAAAATCTAAAGAGCTTATTCAAGTAGAAAAACTAAGATAAAAAGAAAAAGCAGCCTTACCAGGCCGATTCCCTGCAATAGTGTGCAAAATGTAAACCTGTACAGGCTTTTGTCATCCCTGAAAATCTAAATCATGTCACTGTGCTGTGATTGGCTGAACTTAAAAGATAGGCCAATTACCATACCTGGGAACTTTGGCTTCTGGACTCCCGCTGGGGAGATAAATGAGGCAATTGGTTGCACAAAAATGGGTGGTGCTTAATCACAAGTGGAGGTGAGGTTTCATAAATGTGAAAAAAATGCTAGGAATAGGCTGGTGAAAGAGGAGAAGTGGGTGAGGAGTGGGAGGAACAGACAGGGAAGGAGTAGAAGTGGTCAATTTTTTTATTAAAAACTCCCCATATCCAGAGAATCAGCCTCTGCCCCGGAGACCTGGTAATCAACAGCAAAGACCAGAGTCTCCAGGGAAAATCCAGAGAGTTCCCAGCTATGCCAATCACAACACGTATGTTGCAAATTCACATTTCTCTTCAAGCTCCCCCTCCCTTCCTCTCTCAGTTTCACTCTGACTTTAATCATTGACATGTTTGGAGGTAGGAGGTATAGAACTTTCTTCATGAGTACCTGTCAGTCCTTTGAATTAAGACAACTCCTCTATTGCAGAGTGCACACTCTGATTTGCAAAGCATTAGTAATACATTCTTCCTCTATCATTAGGTGCAAGTTTTGCTAGAGTACTACATTCACTTGTTTAAACACGCAGGCTCTCAGCCGTAATAATACATTCTTAGACATTGTTGACATATTTTAGGCTGCTTTGCTTCCATCACCAGTAATAATCGTCTAGGCCTCAGGCACTTTGTATTCTCACTGTGTAGTGCGCTCTAACCAAGTGCTACAGACACTGTACTTGTAAAACGCCTGAAGAGGACATTCCCACAAGAACACAACATTACAACAAGAGATTATTAACATTAGATTCACTTGATAGTTTACAATAACCCTTAACATACTACACACACCTCTAGCATGCAAAGGGTTATTATTGTAGAACTGCACACATTCCAAATAATAACAGGTAATTTAACCCTTTGAGTGCCAGAGGGGTACACAACACAGTGTGTATGCCTGTGGCACTCAAAGGGTTAATAAGGACTGTAGCAAAGCAAGTGCATTGTACAACAGTGTGACCACATGTCCTGGATTTTAAATGTGTCCAGTGTCCCAGGCAGCCTCCTTCTGGGACCATACAAAGTCCTGGAATGAAGACTCCAGAGCACAGAGTTCTAAACACTAAAAGGGGAACTGTCCATTGCCTACCGTGACAGGAAGTGATGCCTCTGCTGGGCTACAACAAAATGGCTTCCAGACAAAGCTCTAAACACTAAAGAGAAAACTGAGCCTTGCTCCTAACATAAAACAGGAGATGCAGTGTAATTTAATTATATTGTAATTCTAGTCTAAGGCTTTGGGTGTGATGTACATTTTTTATACCCCCATCACAGGCATCTCTTTCTATCACAGCAGTCAATGGACAGTTCTCCGTCTAGTGCTTAAAACTCAATGGGGTGCCATAGAAAGGGCAGGCCATGCACTAATGTCCAGGATGTATAGTGACCCCTCCCACATAGCTGCACTAGAGCTGAGTACAAGTACCCCACTGCTCTCATCTCCACAGTGTCCCTGAATGGCAGAATGGAAATGTGGTCACCCTGTTGTACAACCCTTTGCCACTCAAAGGGTTAAACATGGTTCAGTGGACCTTACGTATAAAGGAGATCTGGGGCACAGCAGCTGCATTGTAGGGGACAAAGTTCCCCAGTGGGAATGTTTATCTTTAGTGGTTTACTTGCCCTAGAATGCCTCCACTTAGTTCATATGCATAGATAGACATTTTATAGGCTTTAGATATGTTTATGAGATATTTAAATGTATATAATCCCATATTATGATTAGGAGATGGTCCTCTTTTAAAGGAACAGCAGACGTTTTTATGAAAAAAAATATGTTGCCTGACATTTCCTGTAAAACAAGACTATTCCTACTGCTGGGAGGTTTTTTGTTCTTACAGCTCAAACTTATTCGTTAAAAACAGGCTGGTAAGAATGCTGCAAACTGGTTGCAGAAGGCAAAAACATTTTTATAATGCACTCTATGGGGGAGCTTGAGTCATAGACTGCGGCTCTCCATTCTAAAAAATAGCAACTGAACCACCTGGTGGCCAAAGTTAAAGAAATTTCAGTTTTATTTATATTTTTTTTTTAACATTAAACAAAGATTTTCTCCTCCTTCGTCACTCTTATCCACGTTCTTTTGGTGTTTCTATTATGAGTATACTATTTTTTGAAACAGAGAACAACAGGTCAGATGACAGTGAATTACAGTCTCAGTGACTCACTGTGTAGCCTCCCCTCAGTTTCTCGCACGTAAAGAAGATAATTTTCTACCGAGTGAAAAAGGTGACTGAATAGCTCAAATAACTGACATTGTTAGAAATTGATCAGGTGTCATAATAACATCTACGCTTCTTGGTTCTAAATCTATATTTCACAAGCCTGTTGACGTTGGTGAAGCTTTCAGCATGTCTAACAGCCAAGAAGGACCCACTTGGGTGCACTGACTTCTCTGTGGGTAGAGGACTAATGCAGTTAACCCCCTGAATGAAACAGAGACATGCAATGCATTCAGGAGGTAGATTAACTCCTTATATACTATAGTGGCCTCCAGTTCATTGATTTTTTTTTGCAGTGGGTTTACAGAAATGAACACAGTTAATTTAGAGGGTACCGATCATGTCTGTGTGTGTGTCTGTGTATGTGTGTGTGTATTCCCACCTGTGGAAGTATCCGCGTTATAAACTTTCAGCCATAACTGTACAAGTCCCCCCCAATGGGCTTCTTCTCCCCAGGGGTGGTGCTGAGAGTTCCACAGACACCATTGATGATTACTATTGGCTTCTGTAATGTCACACCCACTTGCATAGCCAGTAGGAACGAGGTTTCCATTGACTGCTTCATCTCTTAGAGGAGGTGGGACTAGAAGCTCAGTGCAGTACTGTACAATTAGGGATGACTGATAGTAGGAACAATTAAAGGTACAGTTTCACTTAAAAAGGAATAGGGTTTGTATTTTTTAAATATCATGGTTTTAATGCCAGAGACTGTAAAAATGATTTCATAGGTGCCTAACCCCAACATATAACTGTGCTTTTCCTGTTCATCTGGGGGCAGCTGTGCATGCCCATTTGACACCTCGTTGTTATACAAGTGATAAGGGCAATGAGTGGCAGGATTTAGATAAGCAAATAAATAAGAGATAAATGTTTCAATGAACTGAACTGGGTGGGTTCTTATCTCAAAACAATGATCGCTGCCCATTTTATCAGTTTTTAACAGGCTTGATCAAAAGTGGCCACATTTACCTAATATTTTTAAAGATTTTAGAACTTTCTCTCCAGAAAAAGATTTACAAAAAAATCATGTCTAAGATTACACGATATTTCTATGGATTTCATCCATTTTTATTTTTTGGCGATAATGCCCCTTTATCCAGTAAAATACAGAGCTTTAACATATGTTTGTTTTTTTTATAAGACCAAACGGAATTGGTGACTGTATTAAATTACTACCTCTGTCATTAAGCAGCATCTAATTGGTGTGAATGTTTAAAGGGGATTTATCACCCCAGTACAAATGTGTGTTAAACGTTGGATTACCTATGCATTAGGTGGAATTCATGAATTTTTTTTTTAATCGTCTGTTGGCAAAAATTAATGTTTAAAGACTGCTCTTCTGGATAGACTGCAGGTACAGCGCTATAGCCGCAGTCTGTAACTCTGCCTCCGCTCCCCTCCCTCTACCCTGCCTACTCCAATGATGGAGGCTTCTGTCTGTAAGCTGGAGCATTCTCAGTGGCTAGATATCGATATCTAGCCAATGAGAGCGCCCTAGCCTACAGAAAGAAGTCTCCGGAGGAGGCTGGATAGATTGAGGGGAGTGGAGGCAGAGTTACAGACTGCGGCTATAGCACTGTACCTGCAGTCTATCCAGAAGAACAGTCTTTAAACATTAATTTTTGCCAACAGACGATTAAAAAAAAAATTCAAGAATTCCACCTAATGCATAGGTAATCCAACGTTTAACACACATTTGTACTGGGGTGATAGATCCCCTTTAATATAAGACTAGACTTGTTATTTTTTTTCTCTTAAAGCAGAACTACCACCTCTTAAACAATTTAACTTCAATAACTCCCCATCTGGCGACTAGCAGCTTAGTAGCGCTAGTCGCCAGAATTATTACCTTATTCAAAAGAAATATGCATTCTTACCGAGCTGACAGCGGCACGGAGTGCAGACATCTTGCCATAGTGATGTCCGTGCGTTTGCGCTGTCAGTCCCAGCTGGGTGTAGGAGGCGTTGCTAGGAGCCATTCGGATCTGGAAGGGACTGACCGCTCAGGCGCGCAGACGTCACTATGGCAAGATGTCTCCGCTCCGTGACGCTGTCAGCCCGGGAAGAATGCATATTTCTTTTGAAAAAGGAAATAATTCTGGCAACTAGTGCTACTAAGCTGCTAGTCGCCAGATTGGGAGTTATTGAAGTTAAATTGTTTAAGAGGTGATAGTTCCTCTTTAATGTGTGTAATATAAGAGGTGCCCATTATAACGTTATTAGATTACCATTGATTTATGTTTTACTTACATTTGGGATTTTCAAGCCTCGTCATAACTAATGGTTGGTGTCCATTTCCATTGATGCCACGCTCTTCCTGTGTCTCTTTCTTTAACCCTCTGAGTGCCAGAAGGGTACACAAAGGGTTAAATAGTGGACATATTACTATTTCTATATGAAGCCTCTTTACTGTCATCTTTAAAAAAAAAAAAAAAAAAAAGCAACAGCAAGAAGGGGCACAATCCTCAGTATTAAAAAAAAGAAGTATCAAAATAATACTCACTCGGAGAGCTTAACTGGCCTATCACAATAGAACCGGTAATGATAGCATGCAGGGAATTGACTGTCCTCCCTGCTCGGAGTTCCACTTCCAGTACAATAAAAACAAATCCGCTTGTATAAAATGCAAATGTATTGCTTGAAAAAAATATTAAAAACAATGCAATAGAGCAATAGATAAGCAGCCAAAAACAATGCTCAACGCGTTTCAAAGCAATCAGCTTCTTTATCAAGAGCAATCTGGCTATATATGCAAAACATTTTTGATACTTCTTTTTTGAATACTGAGGATTGCGCCCCTTCTTGCTGCTGTTTCTTGTTGTGTTTAAGGATCTTGGAAGAGGTCTTTCTATTCACGTTGGAGAGCTGCATCCTGGTCCAACTGGAGTGAATGAGTGAGGGCAGTAGAGAATCCCCCATCTGTCCTATTGACCACTTGTAGTGGTGTTAGATATTGTAGGTACGGTGGTGATTTGGTAAAGGTGATTCTTATCAGACCATATTACACTAGGAGCGCCCCTCTTGTCTCTCTGTCTTTTGTCTTTAAAAAAAGGTACTGTAATTGCAAAATGTCTCTATAGCCCAAACTATGTATGATATTAAACATTTTATTTTCTGAACAAAGTTCCCATTGATTAACCCTTTGAGTGCCAGCGGGGGTATCCAACACATTGCTTTGCAATGCATGGATACCCTGCTGACACTCAAAGGGTTAAATTGAATTTTTAAAGGCATAATAACACAACTTTTTGAGTGCCGTAGGGGTATGCAAAGCATTGCAGAGCAATGCGTTGCGTGCCCCTCCAGCACTCACAGGGTTAACATTGAAACAAGTATATTGCAGGGTTGATCCTGCTGAGTAAAACAAGGGTACTTCCTCTGCTGAGAGATGTTTTATTCAAACGTTATTGCAGCACAAACCTGCATTTCTTGGGTGCAGTACCTCAGTGGCCTCAAATGTTATGGTGGTGCTGTTGCCACAGTAGTCTATGGAGTGCTATGGTTAGTTGACCATAAGCATACCTGGGAACTCTCCGGATTTGCCCCGGAGACTCCGGTTCTGACAGAGCTTTACCGGGTCTCCGGGGCAGAGGCAGATTCCTCCGGATGTGGAGAGTTTCTATTGAAACTCTGCCACATCTGTTTTTTCTCCCGTTGTGCCTCCGTCCCCAGCCTTCTGTGTGACACCTTTAACCCTCTGAGTGCCAGAGTGGTACGGAATGCATTGCTTTGCAATGCATTCCGTACCACTCTGGCACTCAAAGGGTTAAATCCCCCCAACACTCGAGTTAATCCCCGCCCCTTTTCGACGCGATTAGCGTCAATTTTGTTACCCCCTGCTGAACAGAGGACTACCCTCCGGGTAGCCCTCAACTGAAAGTTCCCAGGTATGACCATAAGCCTCTATAGGATTCTGTAACGGATCACAGTCCATTACTGGAAGCCCTCTCTGGGCATATGGATTTGAGACCATTATAACAGATTGTGGAGAACTGTGGGATATTATACTAGCAGACATCTCTGCCAAAGAGGCTAAAATTCCACACCATCCATGTGGAAAGGTGAGCAGCGTCCTGATCAGCTGCCTACCATTCTGTGTTAAAAGTTAGGAGCATGGTTAAATACTGTAATACGGGCTGGCCCCCTGTTTGCATTGCAGGCCTACAACCTTACCCTGAAGGGGTTAACCCGTTGGACATCTACGAAACCAGCCAAATAGTAGATGGGTCACCCCCTCTGGTCCAGAGTTGATTAAGGTTGCACTTGACTAATCTCATCACCTCTGATGTCTTCTGTGTGATGGGATTAGTCTAGGGTCCTACTTGCCTGTGCCACCTGTTTCTAGTGTTCTGTTTTGATGTGATGAGTCCTACTGTAGTGTCCCATTGTCTTGTGTTTACACTGTGTTGTTCTATTGTCTGGTCCAGAGTTTACAGTAAACATCACAATTGTTTACCATAGTCCCTTTGTATAGTTAAGTTAATCATGTCCACCCTCATTGTATCCTGTGTCCACCATATGTCACTGCCCTCCGTGTTCTCTGTCTTGTATTATATCCTGCTGTTAAACGTGTATAAAAACCCAGACATTGTTCAATAAAGAGAGTTAGTCGTCGGACCTAAGAAGGTTCCCTGTGTCCTTATTCCTGGGTGGTATAAAGTGTCTCTTAGGACACCCATCCAAGCCAGGTAAGAGCTCTCTGTTTCCAGCTTGTCTTTCCAGCAGTTGCAGTGGATGTTTCCAGATTGGGTTCCAATGTTACAGAGTTCCAACCAGTTATCCAGTTTCACCGGGAAGGCTACCAGCTTGTAGCCGCATCCAGGAGGGAGAGACCCAAAACGATGGCCCAAGTCATCCCAAGGACTTAGGCTCCCGTTACAGATTCCACAGCAACAGCACCAATGTGACATTTCAGGTCGTGGATGTGCTGCACTCAAACAGTGCAAGTTTGCTCAGCAATAACGTTTGAGTAACATTTCTCAGCGGTGGAGGTTCCCTTGTTATACTTACCAGGAAAATCCCTGCAGTCTATTTTTTTCCAATATTAACTGTTATTGTCTCTGTAACCTTGTGATCTCTCTACCATTCAAGGAGCTAACTCTGTCAACGCAATGAGTTGGATTCCTCCCTGGCACTCAAAGGGTTAAAAGCCCTAAAAAATTTTTAATTATTTCTTCCCTATAGAGCATTTGTTTTCCCCATAATTGTTCCTCTTTTCTTTGTGTGTATGGCTACATCAGCCTATGTTCACTCCTGTAGATGTGTATGGGGATATCCAGCCCAGTCCTGGAGTAGAGAGGAATGTGTGTAATTCAGCAGAGATCACCTTAGACTTGTTTATTTACGTGAGAATGTACTGTGTTTACAACTTGCCACCAATAAAGAAGCAAACTGCAAAAGTGCCACAAATTACAGGATTTTCTGGTCTAATTGCTAATAGCCATATAGTAAATAGACATCATAGCCTGATTAAATAATTGGCTTCTCAGGAAGTCGGGGGTAAGGTTAGTGAAACCATTCAGCTCTTGTGCTATTCTCATAACTGGTAACTATCTTGTCCCAGGTCCTGGAGAAACACCGTAGAGCCGAGGGTGGGGAAGAGGCCGAATTATGTTTTTCATCACATTGTGGGTGGGCATTAATTGGGAGGTGATTGTAACAAAGGGTTTGCCATGTAATGGGTGGGCAGAGTGGGGCAAGAGTGGACTGAACAGACTGGAAAGTGGGTGTGGTTATAGTTGAACTCACCAAATGGAGAAGAATCAGCTTCTGCCTATCACGGTGACCGTGATCCTTTCAGCAGGGCGACATTGTTACTTCCGGGTTTCTCCTTGCACGGTTCTTATTGGCCATTGGGTTCTGATTCCGCCCAGGGCTAGCCCTTTTATACCTGGTCCTGTCATTCTTTCAGCGCCCATTCGTGGTGTACCTGTACCTAGTTTTTGAGTTGCTGCATGTTCCTGTTCTGTGTATGACCCGGCTCGCCTGACTATGCTTTTGTTGCTCCAGAGTTATCGCTTTCCGTTGCTGACTATGACTGTCTGACTACCTCCGTGTGTACCGAACTGGCTTTGGCTGAGAACCCACTACCGTTGCTGACTAGGACTGGCTGACTACCTCCGTGTGTACAGAACTGGCTTTGGCTGAGAACCCGCTACCATTGCTGACTTGGACTGGCTAACTACCTCCCCGTTTACGTTACTGACTGGGCCTGGCTGACTCCTATGTGTGTACCGATCTGGCATTCTGGCTTCTGACCCTTCTGTGTGTGTACCTTGAGCTCTGTTACCCTCGCTTTCATTACTCAGCGACTTCCGCTACAGCGCCTGCTTGGCCTGTTACTCCCTAGGTTACCTGGGAGACTGAGTTGCGAGTAGCTACCGTTGCTGCTACTCCCTAGCGTGCTAGGGATCCGGTCACTTGACAGTATGCGGTCTGGGTGTTGCCTACTATCTCCCTAGCGTTCTAGGATTCCACTCTCTTCCCAGGGTCCTATCAGTGTGTTGCCTCCGATAGCCCTAGCATTCTAGGGATTCACTCTCTTCCCAGTGTCCTATCAGTGTGTTGCCTCCGATAGCCCTAGCGTTCTAGGGATTCACTCTCTTGCCAGTGTCCTATCAGTGTGTTGCCTCCGATAGCCCTAGCGTTCTAGGGATTCACTCTCTTGCCAGTGTCCTATCAGTGTGTTGCCTCCGATAGCCCTAGCATTCTAGGGATCTGTTCACTTGCCAGTGTCCTATCTGAGAGTTGCCTCTGCTATCCCTAGCATTCTAGGGATCCGGTCACTTGCCAGTGTCCTATCGGTGTGTTGCCATAACATACTCCCTAGCGTTTTAGGGATCTGGTCACTTGCCAGTGTCCTATCGGTGTGTTTCCTACCATTCTCCCTAGCGTAAAAGTATTCAAGATACATATCCAAAGTGTGAGAGGCTCTGAGGATGAACAGACTGCACAATGGCCTGTTCTACGGCTAGTCACCTCTTAGAAGCACCCTGTTTTAGCTCTCTAGTGCCAGTACAGAGGAGAAATGTCCATTATGGCATGCCGTCTTAAACCCTTTGAGTGCCAGGGGGTACGCAACGCATTGCTTCACAATGCATTGCATAACCTTCTGGCACTCAAAGGGTTAAAAAAAAAAAAAAGCAATGGGCTTTTATAAAAAAAGGAAACATTTTCGCTTTTCTGGGTCAAAGAAAAAGCACAATAGGGAACAGATACAAATATGACTGATTGAGATGAGGAGCATTCAAAGGGTTGAGAACCCTGGATTTTTCAGTATTTTTAATTCACCCTTAAGGTGCAGTTAGTTTACCCCGGAATTGCTCCAGTTGACTCATAAGGCTTAGTAATTCAGTGATAAAAATAGTAAGGTTTTTGACAGTGTTGGTTTTCTCTCTCAGGATATTTATGACACTTCTGGGTGTGTATTAGAACGGAGAGTAAATACAACATGTGAAAAAGTGTTCTCATACTTCTAATAAAAAAGGACCAAGAACTGCAACCAGTCATCTGCCCTAAGCCTTTGTATGACTCAGTGCTATTTCAGAGGACCATCCCTTTCTGTCTTTTATGATTAAATCAGCTATTTCACAAAGGTTCAGAAATAACTACCAATCATATCTCCTGGATGTGACAAACAAGTTATAGCCACTAGGTGTTTAGTAAGAGCCACTCATAAATGTTAAAGTGAATCGTCACCTAACATTTTCGTCTCTCTTTAACATTTTGAGTGCCAGATGGGTATGCAAAGCAATGGTTTGCATACCCCTCTGGCACTCAAAGGGTTCATGGTAACTGTTGAAACTGCCTGAACCTTGTGTTTTTGTTTTTCAGCCCGTGTAATGGTTTTAGGAATGTTTTTGTTTAGTAGTTAGGGACTCTCTAACTTAAGCAGAGCTGAGTTGTCTGACCTATGTCACACAGCCTGCATAATTAATTACTCGCCTGTCCTGAAACTACCTTGCTCATTTGCACACCATCAAACGGGTGGAACAGGGAGGCATAATCATGAAAATGCTGTCAGTGCCCCCGCTGAGGTGAGGACTTGGGGAGTATAGAGTGCTTCTTTAACCCCGCAAGGATCATTGACGTGCCAGGACAGTCAGGGATGAAATTGCCATAAGGACCATTGACGGTCCTGGCACATCAAGGAATTCAGGGCTCCCTGTGCGGCTGCACGCCGTTTGCGGAGCTCTGAATCAAATGGTGAAAAAAATACCCCATAGTCCTTAACTGCCGGCCGTGCCACCGGTCCTTAAGGGGTTGAGCAGACCTATGCAGGGTGGAATCCTATATTAATATATCACTCTTAGTTAATAAGTATGGTGATATAGACATACCAAGGGCACTCTGTATAGAATAGTGAATGTGGAACACACCCTTGGAAGAGAGACTAATTGAATAGCCCTGTAAAAGAGTCTGAAAAGGGACTATGAACCATATACATACAGAACAGTGGAGCAATTATCGAGCAAACCAACTTCTCTGTAGGAGAAAATTAAAAATTCCCGTTGATTTAAATCCGTTGTACCGCATAATAATAACCCCCCCACACACATTTACCATACTATGGCCAGAAAATACAAATGGCCTCTATGTATTTTGCCTTTGTTCAAGAGATAGCCCCTTCAATCAGTCATGGATATCATGCCCATGGAGGCAGACATGACAGTTGTTGGCAGTTTTTTGCAGATTGAAGCAGCCAGAGTGTTTGAGCCTATTTAACCCGTTAAGGACCAGTGGAGTGTGCAAAATATTACAAAGTAAAGTATTGCATACCCCTCTGGTCCTTAAAGAATTAAGATTAATAGGCGCAGTGAGCAGAGTTTGAGGTCCAGTTACCAACTGTCATTTCTGCCTCTAAGGTCACGGCATCCATGACTCATTGAAAATGTTATCTTTTGAACAAAAGGCGTAAGGGCAACATTCATAGTGTCCATTAGTATTTTCTGATCAAAGTAGGTTAAGTGGCGGAGGGGGGGATTATTACTAAGAGGTGCTAGTTCTTTAACCCCTTCAATGCGTTGGAGATCCCTCAAGCATTCAAGGTGTTAAATCTGTTTTACTAGAAATTATGCGGTTGATGACACAGACTTATGGGATTTAGAAGAATGTAACAAAACAAGAAAAATATTACAAAGACTTGAAACGCGGAAGCAAATAGCACCGTTCAGCATGAGATGGCACATCCAGTCATATCGCAGAGTTTGTTGACATATACAGAGCTTCCCATAATGACTTATTTTTTGCCAGCATGCAGAAATTGTCCCTGAGAAAGCCTTTGCGTGCATTGGGAGATAAACAGGTCTGATCTCGAGGAAGTGACAGAGAAGTGCAAGAACCTGTTCCAAAGTTCAGATATTGCCGTCAGTTCTAATAGAGATGTTGCACGCATACTTGTACCATCTGATGCAAAGCGATTCCCCAATAAACACATCAGACCACTCCATGTCAAAGTGCGTAAATGACACATCACCTTATCTGGGTGCAGGAGTAAACACTAGAATAATGTGCGTTAAGTCTCTATGATCTGAGGATTGGTTAGTATGTGCGTATTTTTAGTACTGTCACTACACGATAGGGAGGTGTACAAATAATTATCAAAGGCCAATTCATCCAGCTAAAAACGTACAATACCTGAGAAAGTCATCTGCACTGTTAAAGGGATAATAATACAAATAAACTTGGATTTCAACCACAATTGAATCAGAAAGGATCCCCCTCCCGCCACTTTCCCTGCATCACACTGCCTCACAGTCTGGTCTGGATGGAGTGAGGCGAGGGACAATCTTTAGTAAGCAAAAGGAAAATTCTGCCCTTCTTTGTCAAGGGTGGGGAGGGGGGCAGGGTTTTCCTTATACTCATACCTGGGAACTTTCAAAATGAGCTGACCCTGAGATTGTGTAAATATTAACCCTTAAATTTCCCACAATATAGATTATCCGCGATATATCCCTGATTGCTGTAATCGAGAGTCGCTCCATTCAGCATTCACGGAGACATTAATATACAACAACTTACAGATATCACTGCATGAACACACACAAATCAAGCAGGACTTCTCCCTCTGCCTTTCTGGTACAAGTGGTACCAATTTAGAGACTAAAGAAGCATTTAACTGGAGCAGAATATATAACAGGTAGCACTGGACTCTCTCACCCTGAGATTTTGGCCAAAACCCTGAGTCTACGTGCTACAAATAGCATAAAGAAGACTTGGAGCTGCACTTTATTACTATCCTTTTAAGGAAAATGAAAGTTCCAATTCATTTGAATGCTAGAGAGGTCTCCAACACTTTGCTTCGCTATGCGCTGGAGATCCATGTGGCATTCAAGGGATTAAAATTCCCATTTAAATCAACGAGAATGTTAATTTTAAACCTATGATTATTATTATTTAGTTATAAAGCTCAAGCAGTTTCCACAGCCCTGTACAATAGAAGGGGATTACAAACAAGTTAACGTACAGTTAATCACTACACATGATATATAACAGACGAAAACTAGGAGACAAAAGGGTCTGAGGGCCGTACACGTGCTAGCTTACAGTATAGAAGGTGTATGGGGTGGTAGACACACAAGGTAAAGTTAACACTTTTGCAATGCGTTGCTTACCCCTCTGGCACAGAAAGGGTTAATATCTTACGCTTGATAGACCTCCAATGTATGGCTTGCAAAAAAAAAAAAAAAGAATCACTATGAACCCAACGTTAGGTTCCACAGAGATTTCTTGTGAAACAAAAGGGTTCTGCCACCTCCAAAAGTTTGAGGACCACTGTTTTGGTAAATAAGAGAATGCTACATTGACATTTCAGCATCAGGGGTTACAGAACCAGACCTGGACCCCATCAACATCAGCTCAACTGACTGTGATATTTGATCCCAGCTCGACCACAGATCAGCTGATCCTCAGTCACTAGAGTCTGGACCGTCCATAAGGGAAGCACAAGAAAGTAAGAATAGTCATTCAGTCCTGTATACAACACAGGCTTAGGGTGACCAAATGTCTGCCATTGTGGGACACTGTGGAACAAAGAGCGCAACACAGAGTTCTAAATACCAGAACTGCCCATCGTCTGCTGTGACAGAAAGTGATGCCTGTAGTGGGCTACAAGATAATGTACATCATACCCAAAGCCTTAGCCTAGCATTACTCTACAACAAAATTATGCTGCACCTCCCAACTGATGTCAGGATCAAGGTTCAGTTCTCCCTCTAGTGTTTAGATCTCTGTCTGGAAGCCATTTTGTTGAAGCCCAGCAGAGACATCACTTCCTGTCACAGCAGGCAATGGGCAGTTCTTCTAGTGTTTAGAATTATGTGCTCTGCAGCCTTCATTCCAGGACTCTGTATTGTCCCAGAAGGAGCTTCCCAGGACAAGGGATAGACATTTAAAATCCGGGACTGTCCCGGGACATGTGACTTTGTTCAAGATGCTGGACAATGAGGTTTCTCGATGACCCCAGATCAAAGTAAACCACTCCAGGAGGATAACACAAATAAATAATGATTTAGGAAATTGGAGGAACAAATAGAGTATCTAAAGATGATTTAAAGTTTACCGCTTTTAAGTGACCCATTAACCGTTTCAGTGCCAGAGGGGTACGCAATGCATTGCTTTGCAATGTGTTGCATACCCCTCTGGCACTCAAAGGGTTAAAGGCATTATGCAGAAAACAATACATGAGCAAATCTAAGGCATACCAGCGTTGTGATAGGAATCAGATAAAAGAATTAAAAAATTCACATTGATGTACATTTGACTCTTAACCTTTTGAGTGCCAACGCATTGCAGAGCAATGCATTGCGTACCTCTCCGGCACTCAGAGGGTTAACTCGTTGAATACTAGAGCAGTATTGCTTTAGAAAGCATTGGAGATCTCATTATCATTCAATGAATTAAAAGCCTCATAAAGCAATGTGGATTTTTATATCTCCCCCTCCCCCCCCCCCCCATGGCACAGTTGGTTTTCTCCAGAACTAATCATATTTGCTTTCTGCTTAAGACCCATAGGACACAGAACCCAGAGGTGGAATACAGGATTAATTATACTTTGCTGACAATAGCAGCAAATAGCAGCAGAGGAATCGACTTGGGAGTTATTATTAGTGATGACTTCAAGTGGGGAAAGCAATGCAGTGTTCAGAGGTAAAAGGATACTGGTTTGTATAGGAGTAGGAAGTGAGAGGTACTAAAGCCACCCTATAGACCGCTGGTAAGACTTCACCTGGAGTAATGTATGCAGTTTTAGAGATCACTGGTGCAATGCAAGAAACGTTCTCATTGGATAAAGGAATTTTTGTGCGCAGATAGATTTTGCGCATGTTCTAATCCAGGACGCTAAATACCGAACGCTTCTTGAATTGCGCATAAAAAATTCCATTTTACAACAACAGTGCACAGACGTATAAATTAATTTGCAATAGCAGTTCCTGCATTAGGCGCATTCACTATTCCACTCACACAGATTGGTTAATCTTAGCCACGCCCACACAAAAAATAAATATACGCAGCCGTTCGCTAATCTTGAATTTTCATGCGCAATTCAACAAAATCATGCGCAAACCTAATCCCTAGTGGTTTTCACATGGGAAATAGAGATTGCACAGGTTTCCTGCATCGCGCCACACATCTCCAGAAGGACATCAATAAATTAGATGCAGTTCAAAGAAGATCCGCTAGTTTTTTAATATTCCTACCTTGCAAGAGACGTTACTGTTTGATGGTATTGGATATGCAGCTGTTGATCTTAGTACACAGTAACAGGGGTATTCCTAAGCATTATGGCTCCCACTGTGATACTATTACATTCTCCACCCCCCTTCCCTGATTAAGCATTTAACAAATATTTTTAGCACAGTGCTGCTTTTGCAAAGAGGTTCACCACACATCTTCACCTATATACACAGTGTCCTAACAAGATATCACACAATCACTGAACATAGCCCTCCCCCACCACCAACACAAAGGCATGCAGTTGCCCCAGGTACACTCAGCCAGAAACACAGCTCAGATTATGCTCAGTGACCCATCACCATACCTGGGAACTTTTGAGACAGGGCTACCCAGATGGTAACTCTGTCAGTGCCGACCTGGGGGAAAATTACGCGATTTGCGTCACAAAAGGGGTGTGGCTTAGTTGCGGAGGGGGCGGGACAAAAAAAACCGCAAAATGTATCTAAGAGGGCGGGGAGTGGGAGGAACCAGGCGGGACTGAGCACAAGTGGGCAGAGTTTCTATTTAAACTCTGCCCACCCGGTAATCCACACATTGCCCCGGAGACCCGGTAATTCAGTCTGAAATCCGGAGTCTCCGGGGCAAAACCGGAGAGTTCCCAGGTATGCCCATCACACATGCAAAGTCTCCCCACACAGTACAGCCACCTTTAAAACTTTGCACATATACTCGCCCACAGAGGCCAAACACACTCAACCACAACTGCCCTCTACTCAAACCATGAACACCCAACCACAGTCCCCCCCACACACACACATACACTTTCACACATGTGACAGAGACAGCATTCCTATAACCCCAGTATAGAGAGTGGAATATTCCTAAACCTCTCTTGTAACAGACAGCATATCCATCCAACTGCAATGGTGACAATTCTGCCTGGAGAAACGCAGAGAATTACATAAGACCAGCAAAGCATTAGACTTTTAGATCAGTTTATTAGATTATTACATGAAAGCAGCAGGCCAATACAGCATTACATGAGACAAGCAAGGTATTACATGAGACAAGCAGGGTAATGGAACATTGCGCAAAAACAGTAGAATACTGTATGAGATCAGCAGGGCAGTACAACAGAACACACACACCTGTGTAGTATGCATCTATGTGAATTGTACATGCCCCAGTGTAGCACAGCAAAACCCACGGAGATCACTGTACCCTAGCTTAAGCTGCTAAATAAAATAAAATAGCTGCTTGGGAAAGACTCATTGCTCTCTGGCTGTCACAGATCCCAACATACACTGTCTGCACTCCAGCCTGGTTCCACTGGTATTCACAGACCCCACATATACTTTCTGACTGTGTAGTCACAGATCTGCACATATGTAGTTTGCCCCCTTGCCTGGTTACACTGATAGTCTCAGATCACCACATACATTGTCTGCACCCTAGCCTGGATCCTCTGGTAGTCTCAGATCCCCACATGCGCTGTCTGCCCCCCTGCCTGATTCCACTGCTAGTCACAATCCCCACATATACTGTCTGACTCCCAGTCTGGTTCCAATGGTAGTCACAGATCTCCACATACATTGTCTGCCGCCCCAGCCTTGTTCAACTAGTAATCTCAGATACTCTGTCTGCCACCCAGCCTGGTTCCACAGGTAGTCACAGTCCCCGCATACACTGTCTGACTTCCTGTCTGGTAACTCTGATAGTGACAGATCTCCACATACATTGCCCCCCCCCCCCCCCCCGGTCTGGTTATACTGGTAGACTCATATCCCCATATAGATTCTGCATGATCCCCAGCCTGGGTCCACTAGTCTCAGATCCCCACATACTGTCTGGCCCCCAGCCTGGATCCACTGGTAAGCTCAGATCCTCACATACACAGTCTGCCCACAGCCTGGATGCTCTGGTAGTCTCAGATCCCATATACACTGTATGTCCCCCAGCCTGGATACACTAGTAGCCTCAGATCCCATATACACTGTATGAACCTCAGCCTGGATCCACTGGTAGTCTCAGATCCCCACAGTCTGCCCCTCAGCATGTTTCCACTACTAATCTCAGATCATCACATATACTGTCTTCCTCCAAGTCTGGATACACTGTTAGTCATAGTCCCCACATACATTAACTCTCCCCCCACCATACCTTTCGGCAGCACGTAGCAGCGATGCAGTGCACTCGACTTACACTTTACCTGATACTTCTGAGTTACATTGATGTCGCCTCAAGGAAACCTGGGTATATCGTGTATGAAACAAAGCAGAGCACAGTGGTGTATTACAACTCGCTGCACCTGAAGAAAATAATTAACCTTTTGAGTGCCAGAGGGATACTGCAATGCATTGCGTACCCCTCTGGCACTCAAAGGGTTAACACAGGGGCCAGCAAGAGAGTTCCCAGTATTCCAGGGGGCTACTTTGGGACACCCCGTTTGATGCGGGGGGCCCTACGTTGCTATTACACCTTTGCTAATTGCACATGATGCATGGTCCTACAAAGTAGCTTTTGGTTTCATTTTTACTGGGTTTTTTTTGTTTACAATTCAAGTACTATTGTACTGTATTGATTTTATTACCATTTCACCGATTACTAGATAAGCATACGTGGGTGAATGGCAAAGGGACTTTTGTTTTTGAAATCCAAATACTCAGTGCTTATGCCATATAGTTTTATTGCTTTCAATAAGTAACCACAAGGTTTAGAGACTGTTTAGTTTTTCACGTTCAAGCTGTTTCTACTCCGATATATATATATACTATATTTCCTACCACTCAGAATACCTTGAACAAGGAGCATTTACAGTATTATTATTTTAACTATAGAGGGTAGAGGTAGTCAGCTGTTGGACCCCCAGCTGTTAAGGACTACAACCCTTGGCTGGTGGTAGGATAATAGGAGTTGTAGTCTCTAACAGCTGGAGAGCCAATAGTTGACAGCCGTTGTTATAGGGTTTAATGTTCAAAAGAAAACTGGTCATTCTGGAGCAAAAATGGGAGACAAATAAAAATCCACATTGATTTAACTCTTTGATTGTCATTTGGGTGTGCTACTCATTGCTATGTGTTGCATATTCCTTTGGCATTCAAAGTGTTTTAAATGGGGCTCTTAACCCTTTGAATGCAAGACGTCTCCAGTACATTTTGGGAGATTCTCTAAGAGGTGATAAAGTGGAGATGACTTCTCCAGTGATATCACTTCTCCAGTTCCTATGTTATTCTATGGAGCCAATGCACTAAGATCTCTAAAGCTGAAAAAATCTTAGTACATAGGCTCCATAGAATAACATAGGAATTGGAGAAGTGATATCACAGGAGATCTTAGTGCATTGGATGTATAGAATAACATAGGAACTGGAGGAATGATATCACTGGAGATCTTAGTGCATTGGCGCTATATAATAACATAGGAACTGGAGGAGTGATATCACTGGAGATCTTAGTGCATTGGCTCTATATAATAACATAGGAACTGGAGGAGTGATATCACTGGAGATCTTAGTGCATTGGCGCTATATAATAACATAGGAACTGGAGGAGTGATATCACTGGAGATCTTAGTGCATTGGCGCTATATAATAACATAGGAACTGGAGGAGTGATATCACTGGAGATCTTAGTGCATTGGCGCTATATAATAACATAGGAACTGGAGGAGTGATATCACTGGAGATCTTAGTGCATTGGCTGTACAGAATAACATAGGAACTGGAGGAGTGATATCACTGGAGATCTTAGTGTATTGTCTGTATATAATAACATAGGAACTGGAGGAGTGATATCACTGGAGATCTTAGTGTATTGTCTGTATATAATAACATAGGAACTGGAGGAGTGATATCACTGGAGATCTTAGTGCATTGGCTGTATAGAATAACATAGGAATTGCAGAAGTGATATCATTGGAGATCTTAGTGCATTGGCTCCATAGAATAACATAGGAACTGGAGGAGTGATATCACTGGAGAAGTCAACACTACTTTATCACCATTTAATTAATCTCCCCCATTGTGTTACATTGATTGGAGACCACTAGCATTCAACAGGTTATAAAACTCCATTTAAAACTTTGCGTTCCAGATGACTATCCAATGCATTGCTTTGCAATGTGTTGTGTACCACTCTGGCACTGAAAGGGTGAAGGTGATGAGAATTTTGGTTATGCCTGTTCGTCCCATATGGTGCAGCTCGTTTGACGCAGCCTCCTTAGTGCATCAGCTCAGTGTGTTTTGCGGTAAATGAACAGTACTTGGCTGTGAGCCTGTAATAGTGTGAAGTGTACATGCAGGATTACTTTATGGTGAGCCAGTAAACCCAGTTCATGTAGCTCATTATTTTTAGTTTTACTGAATGTCAAGCTTGACATTTTAAGCCACATGTGGTAAGGCAGTGTCAGAGGTTAATTCTGTCATGATTGGATTCCCCATTAGTTACTTCCTTGCATCATGTCAAGTGACATTAAACCACACAAAAAATACAGCACGTGGGAACGCAACATATTCTTCGTTTCAACACAAATGTGATGAGTTAACCCCTTGAGTGCCAATGCGTTGGATACCCATCTGGCACTCAAAGGATTAAAGGAACAGTGTCACTGAAAACTGAAAAGCATTAAAACGGACCTGACACCTTAAGATAAGTGTACTTAATTTTGAAGTAAAAACATTTAATTTGTTAAAAAAAAAAAAAAATAATATATATATATATATATATATATATATATATATATATATATATGTTTTATATAACCCTTTGAGTGCCAGAGGGGTACAAAACGCATTGCTTTGCAATGCGCTCCGTACCCCTCTGGCACTCAAAGGGTTAATATATTAGTCTTCAACCTCCTGAGTAAAACAAGGGAACTCCCACTGCTAAGAGGTGTTTTATTCAAATGTTATTGCAGCTCAAACTTGAATATTTATAGGTGTAATATCTTAATGACCTGAAATGTTACAGTAGCGCTGTTGCTGTAAGGTCCTGTGGTGATTTCTCGTCAACTGACAACAGCAGCACTGTAGAATTTCAGTCCATTGAGGTATTGCACCTAAAACAATTCAGGTTTGATCTGTAATTACTTTTGATTAAAGCACCTCTTCTGCGTAAGTACCCTTGTTTTACTCAGGAGGATAAACCTAACGATATACATATATATTTTACATATTAAGTGTTAGTATCCCTAACAAATCCTAATAGTAACCCCCTCATGAACAGTAACCTTAACTCGGGCAGAAAATCCAAATAGCCGCTGAGAATGAATTATGTGTGGGATTGGTTTTCTAAATGTAAACTTTGGTGCTTGATATCGTGTCCACAGAAGCAGACATGATTCTTTGTTGCCAGACTCCAGGACCCCAAGCTCCTTCCTTTGGATTTTGTAGGAAGTAGGACCTCTGTGGGAGGCATTTGGGATCCTGGAATCCAGTTCACTTCCATGAACATGCTATCCAGTGCTAATGAAGGACTCGTTTTGGATAACCATTTCAAGCAGAACGGATTCATATTGGCAATTAGGATTTTCTGCCCACATTAAGGAAATGTGGGTTTGTTATTAGGACGTGTGACCCTCATAAGCTGTTCAGGTCTGTTGAAGCCTATTGTTTGCGGTGAGGAGGTGCAATCTGGAAGCAGACTTAGATAGAGATCACTATATACAGGAAGTGCAGATATAATACAAAATACATATAGAACTACATGACTGCTCTGTTAGGCTTTCCTAGGTAGGTGTCCTTATCTGTTAAATTAAAGGAACAGTAATGTCCCAGAATTTTTTTGCTTGTTTTGTAGAGTTTTAAAAAAGAAATCATGTAGCACAAATCCCATCTCTCAAACCTTTATGGTTTGACAGATACTCGTGTCTAAAGTTCTGCCTCTCCTGATGTCAGCTGTAAAGCTGACAGAAGGAGATCCGCATCGGCCGACATGAGGCGGCTCTGCAGCAGAGCCGCAATAGCAATACTGGAAAATAATTACTTCATTAGAACGGTCTTCAAAGTTTGCTTGCAAACCAGACACACTTTGTGGACCTTTCCAATGAAGTCGTTATTTTCCAGTATCGCGATTTCTGCTCTGCTGCAGAGCCACCGGCTGGTCCCAGGACCAGTATCTCCTGCTGTCAGTAGAGCGCTGACATCAGGAGAAGGAGAGGGGGAACTTTAGAAGCGAATATATCTCAAACCGTAAAGGTTAGAGAGATGGGATTTGTGCTACATAATTTATATATATATATATATATATATATATCTACAAAACCAGGAAAAAAAATTAGGGGACATTAGTGTCTTTTAAGGTAACTATGTTAACACTGGTGATTTTTTTACCATATTAAATCACATGAAAAAAACAGACAGTTTTGCTACGTTTTCCATATGTTTGACATGCAGTGTT
This sequence comes from Rhinophrynus dorsalis, assembly GCA_037306005.1. NCBI lineage: Eukaryota > Metazoa > Chordata > Amphibia > Anura > Rhinophrynidae > Rhinophrynus > Rhinophrynus dorsalis. Next base: position 41,136,570 of record CM074723.1, on the reverse strand, counting down.
GTAGTAAAAAATGATTTTAATAGATTCATGTTTAACATTTCACCTTTTCTGATCTGAAAGGAGCATTTCCTGTGACTTCACTTTGTGTTTCCTTTTGGAGGAAGTGACCACATAACATTCCTAAAATAATGCATGGGAATCACAAGATGCAATGTAATCCGCTCTGACCGTGACCTATGCCTCTTCTTTTTAATTTTCACCTCTCACTTATGTGTCCTGTGTATCTGCTCGTACCATATGGAATTGTCTCATTGTCTTCTCAAGCCTTCGCTGGAAATATCCATATTTATTTATTTATATTGTTGTATAGCACTACAGAATCTGTTTTTGCTTTATAAATAAATGATATGTTTGTGATTCCAATGAAAACCCATACTATAGACTTATAGGTGCAATGTAGCAGGCTATCAGGGGAAAGTTCCTAAGACACAGTCAAGAAGTTGAAAAGGCAACTCAGCATTCACTCACATAGACATTTATCTGTGTGTGAGTAGTATTGATGCTCCCTTTGCGTGACTGAGCTTTAGTCAGTGCTCAGGATGCATGAAAACTACTCACACAGTGACAAATGTCTCTGAATGAGTTAACGTCTGCAAAAGCTTACCATGGCAACTGGTTGGCTGACGTCAACAGCGGGGGGCAACTTAAAAATTAAATTAATCTGAAAATAGTGAGTATGCTATCACTTTAACGCTTTAATGACTAGAGAAATGTGCCGCTCTTTGTAGAGCAATGCACTCTGATTCTTAAAGCGTTAAACTAAGGGTACGAGAGGTTTAGGGAAAGAGAGGACAAGTATTATGAATGTTGTACATGTCCGTCATAAGGAAGCATTTTTATCACTACTACCCTGCAAAGTTTTTGTTACATGATCATATTTTGAAATTGCATACCTATCTAGAGATATTATTATACTACAGCTATAATTAATGGGAAATTATAATGGGGTGTAATTAAAGGGATAGTAATGTTTCATAATAAAAGCAGCTCTAATTAATCATAATAGTATTTGGACTTTGAAGAGTGTTATTTCAGTTCTATTAGAATTGTAGTTTAAGAGTAATTCAATGACAAAGTAGCCCCCTCCCGCCCCTTTTACTGATGTAACACTGCTCAGCCAGATCAGAAGGGAGGTGCCCAGGTAGACTGCAGAGAGGGACAATCTTCAATTAAGATAAGGGAAAACCTGAAAAACTTGTCAAGGGGGGCAGGGCTTTCATTGTTCTCATAGGAAGAAGACTGTCCCTGCTGTTATCTGTCTGGTCTAGCAACCAGATTTCATATCTGAGAAGAGATGGCTTACACTAGGTAAAAGGGGCAACTTTGCTTGTGAATATCTCTCAAATCATAAAGGTTCTTCATGTTTTTTTAATGCCTACAAAATAAAATAAAGATAAAATGAAGTATTACTATCGCTTTAAAACACAGTAGTCTTGCTGCAATTTTCATACAAATATATATAGCAGATTACCATCTGATAAAGAAATTGGTCAGGTTTTGGCAAAAACAATGATTATAGAACCCAGGTAGACAACGTAGCTCTCCAGCTGTTGCCGTACTACAATGCCTATCATACTTAGCCAGTCATTGGCCAGCTGAGGATGATGGGAATTGGATGTTAATAGCTGAAAGAGATAGTTGGCCTACCCTTTTCTAAAAAGAACATACAGTGCATAAAGTTTAACTAGGTGCTCCTCATATTAGCGTTTCTAACAAAGTGCCAGTTGTCTAAAAATCTAATTGTTGGCTGTTGATTCATTTGTTTAAAGGGATAGTAATACTTCGTTTTAACTTTATTTTATTTTGTAGGCATTAAAAAAACATGAAGAATGATATAAGTCTTATCTCTCAAACCTTTATGGTTTAAGAGATATTCATAAGCAAAGTTTCCCACTCCCACCCCTTTTTCCTAGTGTAAGCCATCTCTTCTCAGATGTGAATCTGGTTGTAAGACCAGACAGATAACAGCAGGGGACAATCTTCTTTGTATGAAAACAATGAAAGCCCTTCCCTCCTTGACAAGCTTTTCAGGTTTTTCCCTTATCTTAATTGAAGATTGTCCCTCTCTGCAGTCTACCTGGGCACCTCCCTTCTGATGTGGCTGAACGGGGGGGGAGATACTTTGCTTGTGAATATCTCTTAAACCATAAAGGTTTGAGAGATAAGACTTATATCGTTCTTCATATTTTTTTAATGCCTACAAAATAAAATAAAGATAAAACGAAGTATTACTATCCCTTTAAAGCGGAACTACCATGTCACAAAATGTTTAGCTTAACTAAGTCCACTTCTGGCGACTAACTTCTTAGTAGCGCTAGTCGCCAGAATTATTACCTGATTTAATAGATATATGCTTTATTCCCCAGCAGTAAGTAGCATGGAGCGCGGACATCTTGCCAGAATGATGTCCGCGCGCCTTCGCTGTCAGCCCCAGCCGGAGCCAAATTGCTCCTAGCAACACCTCCTAGTCCCAGCTGGGACTGACAGCACAGGCGTGCGGACGTCATTCTGGCAAGATGTCCAAGCTCCGTGCTACTGACAGCTGGGGAATAAAGCATACATCTATTAAATCAGGTAATAATTTTGGCGACTAGCGCTACTAAGAAGTTAGTTGCCAGAAGGGGACTTAGTTAAGCTAAACATTTTGTGAAATGGTTGTTCCACTTTAAATGGGCGACCTTCATGTGTTAGGACATAGCCCATTGGCATTCAGCCTGTGGCCCGCGGGCCAGTGCAGTCCACCTGATCCTAGGGTGTGGCCTTCTCGAGATTTTTAACAAACATCCTGCTCCTAATGAACCCTTTGAGTGGTAGAGTGGTATGCAATGCATTGATCAACACTAATCACCTTCCCACTGCTACTATTGTATAACTGACACCCTACAGTTCTCGAGAACAGTTCAGTTTGATAAATACCAGTATCCACATTGACATGATTACAACTGATCACTAAGCCGATAACTGTGCATTATTGTACAATTTAAACTTTTTTTTTTAATAACGAATGTTATATATAATACATTTTGTTAAAATGTAGCCATCACACAAATTAATCTCAAATCAGGTGGCCAGTGACTCAAAAAAACGTGGATGCCTTAACACAGCATGCTACATCTTTAGTTTGCTCAGTGCAAAACACAGTGAAGATCTGCATGGTGGCTTCTGAGGACGCTGTATAAGATATTCAAACAGATACTATAATTGTTGCAACAGTTCATTCAATTGAGGCCCAAGTAGACCTTGGACAATCATGTTTAGCTGATGCCAGCTTGGACTGTCATCACTCACATGTCCTCCTGTGACAGGGTTGCAAGGATAACCCAGGGGTGAGATGGTATTTTTTGGGCAGTTGGAACATGGTACCATCTCTCTGCATTCCAGTCACCCATGTCAAAGGGGCCTTTTGGTGTGTAAGTTAATTTAAGAACAGTGTACTTTTCTGTCCCTGATTAATTTATAACTGGTGACTCCATGCCAGAACCACCTGTCCTTTTTACACACTCCCAACCAAATTCCATTTATACCACCTATGACCCAACTCTTAAAGCAAGTCTTTATTTCTGTCATATGTGTAGCAGCAGTTGTATTTTGGCAGTGGTTTGGTATTCATCATCGTATTTCAATGTTAAACATGCCCATATTCTGTATAAATAGTGGAATCTTGTCACTTGTCAGGCTTTTTTTATTTTTAGCGTCCCTCTCACATTATTGATGTTCTGCCTTTAGATTGCCCTGTAGATTCCTTCCTGTCACCCTTTTGGGACACATTGTTAAGAAAGTTGTGGTAACTAAAATTGTCAGTAATAAGTCTGAAAAAAAATCTTACGGCCATGGTCCATATTACTATGGCACTGAAAATGCGTCATTTTAAAGACAAGTAAATATAATGTTAAAAATGCCTGTCTCGTGTGATCAACTACTGTAAAATAAGGACTGTGACAGTCTGGATTTTCATTTATTCTTCATTTTGAAGTTGTCTGTGTTGTATAAACAGAAATTCTGTTAGAGATGACAGCTAATTCATGTGACTAGAATTGACTCTTTCTTTCAGTCATCAGATCTGTTGTGATAAATTGTATATGTGGCATTTACCTATTCCCTGTCATACTCCATGTTTTATAGTGAGAACCTTAAAAGTGTATTGAAGGAAAAACATATTTAAAGGGATAGTAATACTTCGTTTTTTCTTTATTTCATTTTGTAGGCATTAAAAAAACATAAAGAAGTCTTATCTCTCAAACCTTTATGGTTTGAGAGATATTCACAAGCAAAGTTTCCCCTCCCGCCCCTTTTACCTAGTGTAAGCCATCTCTTCTCAGATGTGGAATACAGTCCATAGACCAGACAGATAACAGCAGGGGACAATCTTCTTCCTATGAGAACAATGAAAGCCCTGCCCCCCTTGACAAGCTTTTCAGGTTTTTCCCTTATCTTAATTGAAGATTGTTCCTCTCTGCAATCTACCTGGGCACCTCCCTTCTGATCTGGCTGAGCAGTGTTACATCAGTAAAAGGGGCGGGAGGGGGATACTTTGTCATTGAATTACTCATGAACTACAACTCTGACAGAATTGAAATAACACTCTCCAAAGTCCAAATACTATGATGATTAATTAGAGCTGATTTTATTATGAAACATTACTATCCCTTTAAAGAAATGTAATGATTAGATATTAGTGCATGCTCGATTCTTCAATACACATCTTTATAACGAAATGTACCTATCTAAATGCTCATAATATCATTTTCTTTTTATTAAAAGGGTCCCCTCACTCCCCTTTTCCATATGTCATGATTCCTCCCCTCACAGCAGCAAGCCGTTCCAGATAGATTGCAACGAGGGACATCTTCTGTCAGCATAAGGAAAACCTGCCCTACTTCGTCAAGGCGGGCAGGTCTTCCCTTATACTGATAAACAGAAGATTGTCCCTCTTTGTGATCTGTCGGGTCAAATGACCGGATTTCAGAAATTAGAGCAGGTAGAATGGAACAGGGGTGGGAGGGGGACACTTTTAATTGAAATAAAATGAAAACAACGTTATGAGCAATTAGAAAGGTACTTTTCATTCTAAAAATGTATATTGACGAATGGAGCTTGCAGTAATATCTAACCATTACTATCTCATTATAGACAGGATTTAATGTCATGTTTTTGCTTTTTGTAATTCTTTATGACATATATTCAAATTAATGGATTTGCTTCTTAACCCCTTAAGGACCAGCCGCGCACGCACACGGCCGTCACTTAAAGACCACGGACCATTTTTTTTGTGTGTGTTGAATCCAATTCCGGACTCCCTGGTCAGCGTGCAGCCGCGTCGGGAGCCTGGAATTCCATGACAGTCCGGGACCATCATGAGTCCTTACGGAAACAAGCCATATTGGTCCTGGACCGTCATGGATCCTTAAGGGGTTAACTCCTTAAGGAGCCATGACGTGCCAGGACTGTCATGGGAAAACTTCCCTAAAGGACCAGTGACGGTCCTGGCACGTCGTGGATTTCAGGGGTCCATTCGGGGAGCCCTGAATCAGATCCAATTAGAAAAAAAAAAAAATGCTCCATTGTCCTTATGTAGGGGTTAAAATACTGCCCATCTTTTACCACCAACCCATAATGTGACATTTTTCCGTTAAATGGCCTTTTTGAACATCGCACCCTAGAGTTCGGATACTTACTTACTAAGGAATAATAATTACATTCTAGAGTCAACCAGCTGTACTATTATGTCACTATATGTCACCCCTATCCATTGTTAGTATGCATGTAATAATGAAAATAGGCTAATAAAGTTTGCATCCTTTTAAATCTTAACTTCGTATTGGACCTACGTGAATAAGAGAGTGCGGCCATTTTGTCAAAATGGGATCTGTGCACCTGCACTGTACCACACTGTTACAATGCAAATCCCCCTTGTCAAATCCTTGTGAGTGACAGAGGAGTACAGACCCCACTTCCACAAGATGGCCGCACTTAACAAACTTTATTAGCCTGTTTTCAATACTACATGCATACTATCTATCGTATATTGACATGATAGTTCCGCTTTAAATAAACCCTTTGAATGCTAGAGTGTACTTTCCAACACATTGCTTTGCAATTCAATGGAGACCACACTCAAAGGGATAAGCCATGGTGCTCCATTGTACAGCCCAGCCACTGGGGTTGGTTTTCCACCACCAAAATAACTAACTGAAGCAAATTCATGGCAACACAGTTATTAGCCCTGGCACAAAATGGGTTAAATAATTAAGTAAAAGCTGAAAGTATATTAAGCACTAATATACAGCCTACCAAACTCACACTCACATTTCTCCGGCCAGGAAATCTTCTGCTTTTACCCTTGTTCATGAGATAACGTATTTGATCAGTGATGGAGGTCATGTCTTAGCTAGACATGAATCTTGATTGCAGGACTGATCGACTCCAGACTTCTCTGTGGGAGGAGACTGGGGCAAGAGTCATGTCCACCTCCATGTACATGACTTCCAAGACTGATTTAACCCTTTGAGTGCCAAAGAGGTATGCACTGGACACCTCTCTGGCACTCAAAGGGTTAAGTTATCCCTTGAACCAAAAAGACAGGAAAAAAATTCACTGTTTCCGTAAGGATTTTCTGCCCATCGTAAGCTAAGTGACACGGTATTATTAGATGGTGTTAGTGCTCCTGAAAGGAAACTGTTTATTACAGACATCAGAATGATTGGTCAGTGGCATCACATGGGATTGACAGTCCCGTAATGGCACATACATCAGTGCTGGCATTGTTAACCTTAAAGTTTTTCTTTGTTTTACAGTGGGACTCCCTCAGGATGAGGAAAGAGAAGAGGCCTTTGAAGATGTTGATGAAGATATAGCGGTTACCCAAAGCCAGTTGAATTTCACTTGTCCTATTACGCAGGTATAGTACTTAATGAGCCACATGTACAAAGTAAATATGGAGCAATTCTGGGGCAAACCAACTGCACCATAGGCGACCAACTGTCCCCCAAATTCCATTTTATTTCCTGTCCACATTATCATCTCAGTGGTAGCATCTATCTTGACAGATTTTGAGTGGTTGTTAGGGGTGTAGTGTGGATTGTTAGTATTTCACTGGCACGTGGGAGGGAGAGCAGTGTGGAATGTTACTATCTGACTGGCAGTTCGGAGGGAGAGCAGTGTGGTGTGTTAGTATCAGACTGGCATTTGAGAGGGAGAGCCGTGTGGAATGTTAGTATTTCACTGGCAGGTGAGAGGGAGAGCAGTGTGGAATGTTAGTATCTGACTGGCAATTCAGAGGGAGAGCAGTGTGGTATGTTAGTATCAGACTGGCAGGTGAGAGGGAGAGCAGTGTGGAATGTTAGTATTTCACTGGCAGGTGAGAGGGAGAGCAGTGTGGAATGTTAGTATTTCACTGGCAGGTGAGAGGGAGAGCAGTGTGGAATGTTAGTATCTGACTGGCAATTCGGAGGGAGAGCAGTGTGGTATGTTAGTATCAGACTGGCAGGTGAGAGGGAGAGCAGTGTGGAATGTTAGTATTTCACTGGCAGGTGAGAGGGAGAGCAGTGTGGAATGTTAGTATTTCACTGGCAGGTGAGAGGGAGAGCAGTGTGGAATGTTAGTATCTGACTGGCAATTCGGAGGGAGAGCAGTGTGGTATGTTAGTATCAGACTGGCAGGTGAGAGGGAGAGCAGTGTGGAATGTTAGTATTTCACTGGCATGTGAGAGGGAGAGCAGTGTGGAATGTTAGTATTTCACTGGCAGGTGAGAGGGAGAGCAGTGTGGAATGTTAGTATCTGACTGGCAGGTGAGAGGGAGAGCAGTGTGGAATGTTAGTATCTGACTGGCATTTGGGATGGAAAGCAGTGTGGTATGTTAGTATCTGACTGGCAATTCAGAGGGAGAGCAGTGTGGTATGTTAGTATCAGACTGGCATTTGGGATGGAAAGCAGTGTGGTATGTTAGTATCTGGCCTGTAGACGGGAGGCAGAGCAATGTGGAGTATTAGTATCTGCATGACATGCAAGCAAGAACTGTCTAATTTGCATAAACTGGCAAGGTAAAGCTTAATATTTCAAACAATTGTTTTCAATAAAAAAATGACTAACATAATATCTAGGTTTGAAAGTTTGTTAAATGGGGTTTTTAACACCCTGAATGCAGAGGTCTCCAACACATTCAAGAGGTAATAAATCCCATTTATTTAAATAGGGATTTTAATTTGTGCATTTGGCTTGTGCAATTGGCTTGCTCCAGAATCACACCGATTTTGCCTTTGAAAATATGGTTCATCGGTCATTAGTCACTGATTGCTCACTTCACTGCCTCTGAATGGGAGGATTCTGATGAAAACCCCAGTTTCAGAACTTGCTTCATCTCATTAGTTCTGTGTGTCCTTGTGGCTTTTTAATAAGCAAAACTTTCACTCTTGTGATGAAATAGTCATTTACACATCTTCTTGAAATAAACTGAGACTTATTTTAGCTATTGAGAAGAAATCAGTATGTAGTGTTATACATGTCTTCTCACGTATGGCTTTGGACCTGTCACTCTAAGACAGGTTATGTTTGTCTTACAGAAAACTAAAATCTGCCTATATGTTTTACCACCCATTTTTCTGTAAAATAAATCATTTTTTGAGAAACGGACCTTTGTTTTAAAGTGGAACTATCACCCCAAATAAAGCCCCACCCCCAATAATTAGTCATATAGTGATAAGCTTAGAAATAGTAGTATTATCCAGCATAAGTACAGTGTTATTAAGAAATCCTACTTCTTCTGAGACTGACGGCCAGGCTTCTTGCTTTAGAGACATCTGCGCGCCTGCGCCATCAGTCACTTAAGGTACCATACAACTCCTCCTAGAGGAGACCGGGATGGACATGGCAGGCAATGCAGATGTCTCTAAGACAAGATGTCTGCTCTGATGCCTGCCTGTTCGTCTCATAGTTACATAGTAGTTTAGGTTGAAAAAAGACTTGCGTCCATCAGGTACACCTCTTTTCCTATTCCTGTTTGCTGTTGTTGATCCAAAAGAAGGCAAAAAAACCCTCACTACAGCAATTTCACATTCTGGTTTGAATGGGGGTGGGGGGAATTCCTTCTTGATTCCAAATGGCAATCAGATTTCTACTAGGATCAACAAGCACTAACTAAATATTAATCCCAATACTAGCCCTCTATGTTCTGCCCTTTTAAAAATGTATCCAGGCCTTTTTAAAGGCATCTAATGTATTCGATAGCACCACCTCCTCAGGCAAGTAGGATTTCTTAATAACGCTGTATAATACTACTATTACTATGCTTATCGCTATGTATTAATATCTAGTGTAAAAGCCTGTGTACACGGGCCAAGGTCTGGGTGATGTTAACCCTTTGAGTGCCAGAGGGGTCCGCAACGCATTGCAAAGCAATGTCTGTGGCACTGAAAGGGTTAAGAGGCCGGTCCTGCTCTGCATCCTGCCACCGACGCAGTCATGCACTGTAGAGACTGCCCGAAAGCACAGAATGCTCCCAGCACAGAACTCCCAGCATTCCGTGCTCCCAGCATTCCATGTGTTCGGGCAGTCTCTACTGCGCATGATGACTTCTGGCAAACATCCTAGCTAATTATTATATAGAATTATTGGGGGGGGATATTTTCACTTTAAGAGTCACTAGTCTCTATCAGGTTGTAAACTGAAACAAGGCAGCCTACACAAGAGATCTAATGCAAATAGCAAGTCCTACTGTTAACTCTTTCAGTGCCAGAGGGGTACACAACGCATTGCTCTGCAATGCGTTGCGTACCTCTCTGGCATTGAAAGGGTTAAAGCAATTACTAGACACTCACTCCTAGGGTACAGCTCACCACTACCCTCACGAGGACCAGAGAGGTGTCCAATACATTTCACATGCTTTTGGTCTTCAGTTGGTTAAGATAGTAAAATAAAGTCTGTGTGTTTGTGTTCGTGCATGCAAAAACTGTATAGTGTGCAAATCGGTGATAGTGTTCAGGACATCAGGGAGTTTGTACAAAGAAAAAATGGAGAAATTACGGGTCAAACCAATCTCACCGAGGAGAACAAATATAAAACTCCATTGAGTTAAATGGGGGCTTCAGTCCATTTCTTCACAGTGCATGGAAGACCTCTTTAGCATCCAAGAGGTTCAAAGCCTCATTTAAAGCAGAACTTTCACTCAAAGTGCCGCCCACATAATTATACACATAGCGATACGCTTATCAATACTAGTATCAGGGCTAAAAATGTACACTCTCCACTAGCCAATGGCGAGTGAAAATTTAGCCCCGGCACGTAGAAATTCAGCCCTGGTGGGTATGCTATGGCTTGCAGTGGTGAGTAACTTTTCAAGTCTGGCTAGTAGCAAAGGACTTCAAAGTTTAAGCCCTGCTAGTATTACCCTGATTAAGTCTGGTGTTATAGAGAAATCCAACTTGTTCGGAGACTCACAGGCAGGCATGTTGCTGTAGTGGTGCCTGGGCCATCAGTCAATTCCTGTATCCTAAGGTACAGTGCAACTCCCCTCACCAATCCTAGATGAGACCGGGACGGACAGGCAGGCATCTTCCTGTAGAGACATCTGTGCACCTGCACCGTCAGTTCCTTCCTGTTACCTTAAGGTACAATGCAACTCCTCCTAGAAGATACCGGTACAGACAGCTTCTTCCTTTAGAGTCACCTGCGCTCTTGCACCATCAGTCGCTTCCTGTAACTTACAGTACAGTGCAGCTCCCACTCACCAATCCTAGAGGAGACCGGGACAGACAATGTTGGCGCACAGATGTCTCTTAGGCAAGATGTCTGCACTTATGCCTCCCCGTGAGTCTCGTAACAAGTTGGTTTTCTCAATAACTCTGGACTTATTCAGGGTAATAATAGTATTGATATGCATATCACTAGGTGTATAATGATTTGGGGAGCACTTTAATTTGAGTGAAAGTCCCGCTTTAACCCTTTGCATGCCAGAGGGGTTGCATACCCATCTGGCACGCAAAGGGTTAAATCAGGGTACGATTTATTTGTTATTTTTGTTTCCCACAGAAATGATGCAACGTTCCCTTTATTTCTTGTTCCTTATGTATGAAGACAGAGCAGAACTATTCTGGGGCAAACCAACTGCATTATTAGGGACAAAAAAAATTCCCGTCTCTCGTTGAAGACCTCTCTACCATAAAAGTGATTAATCCTTTTGAGTGCCAGAGGGGTACGCAACGCATTACTTTCCAATGTGTTGCTTACCCCTCTGGCACTCAAAGGGATAAAATCCCTGTGTAAATGAAAGGACAGTGGGGGAATTTCTGTATTTTTCCCGCTGGTGTCATTGGTTTGCTCTACTTGTCTTTGTACATAAGGCCCATTGTGTGTACTACTGCCCTGTGGCTTGTAGGCTGTCACTGTCATTTGTTCTGATAATGTCCTGTATACCAGTATACAGGATTCTCCTAGTCTGTACAGTGCTGTGCCTGCCTGATATAATACAGTGGTTCTCAACCATTTTTTTGTTCAGGGTACCCCTAATATGCCATTTAGATTCTTCAGGGCACCCCTAACATTTTATGTAATTTGACAAAGGAGTTACGAAAGAAACAAATTAGTATATAGCTATTCCTAGGTCTCACAATCAAAATAACAAAAAACAAACATATTGTGCATAAACTTTTCCATAAATATGCATTTAAGACTTAAAATTCACATTTTTATCAAAGTCTTTATAAAAAAAAACAAAAAACAAACAAACAAGGGGCACCCTAACTGGATGTCCGTGGCACAGCAAAGTGCCACTGCACCCTGGTTGAGAATCACTGGTATAATAAGATCCTCTGACTACTATGAGATGTGTCATTTAAAAGTCATTACTGTGTACATTTTTATGAGAAATGGGTTCAGTAGCTGCTGACCAAAGGTCTACATAAACAGCAAGATAAAATGGAAAGGACATAAAATACAATGGACACATCCTCACACGTAATGCAGTTACTGATGTGTTAAAGAGGAATTATCGCTAAATATAGGTGCCCCCAAATCATTATGCATATAGAGATAGGCATATCCATACTAGCATACCTGGGAACTTGACAGGCAAGGCTACCTAGAGGGTAGCCCTGCCAGCACCGATCTGGGAGGAAAATGACACGTTTCGCGTCATAAAAGGGGCAGGGCTTAGTCACGAACGGGGGCGGGACAAAAAAAGGGCAGAATATATGTTGAAGGAGGGTAAGAGGGCAGGGAGTGGGAGGAACCGGGATGGGATAGAGAACAAGTGGGCAGAGTTTCTACTGAAACTCTGCCCACCTGGAGATTGAGAGATTGCCCCAGAGACCCGGTAATTCATTGTGAAATCCGCAGTCTCCAGGGCAAAACCGGAGAGTTCCCAGGTATGCATACTAGTATAACCCTGAATAAGTCCGGTGTTATTGATAAATCCAACTCATTCCCAGATGGTCAGGCAGACATCAGCGCAGACATCTTGTGCTCCTGTTCTGTCCGTCCTGGTCTCCTCTAGGAGGAGCTGCATTGTACCTTAAGGTACAGGAAGGGACTGACGATGGAGGAGCGCAGATGCCTCTACAGCAAGATGTCTGCCTGTGCATCTGGGAACGAGTTGGATTTGTCAATAACGCCGGACTTATTTAGGATAATACTAGTATGGATATGTGTATCGCTATGTGCATAATGATTTGGGGGCACTTTATATTCTGTGATATTCAGCTTTACGGTTTGAACCGGTTTTCCCAGCAGTGGCAGCATCAGCAATGTCCATTTTACCCCACAATGCATTATTAAATGTATTTTTTCCTAATCCTGGACCAAACCAGCTGCACCAAACAAAATTCCAACTGATTGAAATGGGGCTTTTAACCTGTTGAATGTTAGAGGGGTCTCCAATACATTGTTTCACAGTGTGTTTGAGACATCAGTAGCATTCAAGGGGTTGAAGACCCCATTTAATTCTATGGGAATCTGCTGAATTTTGATTTGCCCCCTGTTCTACAGGTAGTATGGTCCAGAACTGCTTGTCTATTTCTTTCTGCATTTGATCCTAAGAGCATGTATAGTTAAAGTGGATGTGTCATCTATGTATAACATAGCATCAATATTTAGGCTACATAGCGAATATTATAAAACGTTATTATATTATTATTTTTTTTAAATTTGATTTTGTGTAAATTTAACTTAGAAACTCTGGGCTGCAGCTACTTCCACATAGACTGCGGTTACCTGCTCTGTAACAGCAGTCCGTCGCTCTGCCTCTGCTCTCCTCCCTCCTCCAATGACAGAAGCTTCCTGTCTGTAAGCTGGAGCAGTCTCATTGGCTGGATATTGATATCTAGCCAATGAGATCGCTTCAGCTTACAGACAGAAGCCTCCGTTATCAGAGGAGGGAGGAGAGCAGAGGCAGAATAGTCTAGGAGGAAGTAGCTGCAGCCCAGACTTTCTAAGTTACATTTACACAAAATAAAATATAAAAAATATAAAAACGTTTTAGTAGTATTCGCTATGTAGCCTAAATATTGATGCTATGTTATACACATACCTGGAAACTTCAAGTTGTGGGCTACCCGGTGGCGAATCCTCTGTTCAGCAGGGGGTGACAGTAATGACGCTAATTGCGTCAAAAGGGGGCGGGGCTTGACCCGAGTTGGGGGAGCAGGGCTTAAAGGTGTCATACAGAAGGCTGAGGACGGAGGAACAGCATGAGAAAAAGCAGATGTGGCAGAGTTTCAATAGAAACTCCCCACATCCGGAGGAATCAGCCTCTGCCCCGGAGATCCGGTAAAGTTCTGTCAGAACCGGAGTCTCCGGGGCAAATCCGGAGAGTTCCCAGGTATGGCACTGGCTACTGCAACATGCTGAGGAGGCAAACAGGACACTGACGATTTGCCACAGCTAGTCCATTATGCCTTCACCTCAGTGGTCACATGGCTCTAGCCCATCCTCAGGGTATCCTGAACGCCGAGTCAATGCTCCACCCCCACCAGAATCTTTCTGGCTAAGGCACACTGGCTGGGCCCAGGAGCGCCACATTCCCAGCCCTAGATGACTTGTAAATCCTAGATCAAAGCTGATTTCTGGCCTATGTGTGACCTCTTCTGTAGAGGACGCTACTCCAGCTGCAGACACTAGGGACTGAGGAGAAAAAGAGAACATGGGTTTGGGGGGGTGAAAACAGCACAGTAGAATATGGCCCCTTTCTATCTGCAGTTGGGGGGTGATCACCTTGTTTGTCTACAACTGGGGGGCGATCACCCTGTTTGTTTGCAGTAGGGGCTATCAACCTGCTAGATAGGATTATGGGCATTCTAGTACAACAACAGCTGAAAAACCCACTGCTACACCACACCCATTCTAAAGTCTGCATTAACATGTCTGTCTTCTATAACTAGTAATAAGTGTAATTCTGTGGTGTTACGAAGCCGAATAAGGAATACATGTACAATTTGTTTTTCATTGCAGCTGGAAATGACGAACCCAGTGAAAAACAAAGTGTGCGGTCACACGTATGAGAGGGAAGCCATTGAGAGGATGATTCAGAACAGACATCGGAAGAAGAAGGCAGCCAGGTGAGTTCCTCACATCTTGTTTTAGTTCTTCTTTATTATTTAGTCACAGTAACATTTTGTAATTAATTCCCTTTACATCATTTGTTGAGGTCAGGGGATTAATTTATCAAGAACCTTAAGAGAAGAACTACGCATAGCTCCGGTCATTAACCTTCTAATAATAATCCACTTTCCATACTACGGCCAGAAAATCCTAGTGGCCCCTATGAATTTTGCACTTGTGCCCCTGTTCCTATTCCTGGATGTCATGTCCATGGGGGCGGACATGACAGGTTCTGGCAGTTTTTTCAGACTAAACCAGACAAAATGCATGATCCTACTTAACTAACCCTTTTAGGCCCAGAGTGTTGTGCAACACAATGCAAAGTCGTCATACAATGTAGAAAAGCCTGCTGCTACAGCAGGCAAATCAAACATGGGGCCTGCAGTTTGCATTCACCCTCTTGCTCCTTCACTATAACCCTCACACAGGAAGGCGGTGGGGGAGCCTTGGCGGTCTGCAATGCATTAAAAAGTAACGTGTTTGAGACATATCTAGCATGTAAGGGATTGACACCCCACAGATCTCAAGTCTTCGCTTTCCCCAAGCATCTAGCATCACACATGTACCCCACTGGTGAGTCTCTCTCTCACCTGCATCTCACTACTGAGTCATGTCCAATGAAGACATGAGAAGTGATTCACTGGTGGGATGCAGGTGAGAGAGACTCACTGTCTGGGGCCTTGTGTGATGCTAGCTACCAGAGGAAGGCTTCGGATCTGCATCAGCCTCTTGTGTGCAACAGAGGTCTCCAACTCATTGCAATGCATAGCAGACTAATCTAGCATCCAAAGGGTTAAACCAGAATATACATATAATGTCTGTGACTACCAGTGGGGCAGTGGAATAAAGCAGGGGTATCAGCCAATGTATATGTGGTTCATTGACTGCCAGCTGACTGTGAAACTTGGCTTGGGAACAGACAGTGTAACTGTGCTTCTGTGGCTGTTTTGGGCAGTGGAACAAGAGTAGGGTGTCATGCAGTGTATGTGTGGTTTTGTGACCACCAGTGGAACATGACCGAGGAAGCAAATAGTGTATGTGTGTTTCTGTGACTGTCAGTGGACAGTGGAACAGGGCTGGGTGTCAGGCATTGTATGTGTGATTCTGTGACTAGCTGTGGACAGTGGAACAAGACTGCAGTGTCAGACAGTATATATAAATGGGTCTGTAACTACCAGTTGAGGCAGTGGAACAAGGCTTATGTTGTCCTGTGATTACCAGTGGGCAGCGCGACAAGGCCTGTGTTTCAGACAGTGTATGTGAGTGCCAGTGGGAGAGTGGAACAAGGCTGGGGTGTCAGTGTATGTGTGGTTCGGTGACTACCAGTGGACAGTAGAGCAAGGCTAGGGTGTTATTCAGTGTATCATAGATCCCAACATTCACTGATTCATGTACATAAATGCTAGCAGCCAATGGTGCCACCCTTTTTGGAGGAAAATGTTGAGTATGTGGCAGTATTTGAGTTTGACATGCCTTTTGTACAGCATACTAAGCACTCAGTGCTGCAGGAATATTGTTACATTGCAATGCATTGGAAATCTCTCTAGCATTCAAGGGGTTTAAAGCCCCATTTAAATCAGTAGGGCTTTTTATTTCCCCCTGAGGTGCAGTTGCCCTGTCCTAGAATTGCTCATCGTTTTCTTTCTGTTTCTTCCATTTTGGACCATGGACCAAGGGGCGAAGATGCAGCCTCAAGAAGGAAACATCTGTACCCCATGTTCCTGTGTTCCACAATAACTAAGAAAAAAGGACATATAACAGTCCCCTTTTCTGCATAAGGTCCTACATAGCTTTAAAATAAAGCATCTGATTATTTCTTGTATATGTAAAACAACAGGCCTTCCCTGTGAATTCACATTTCTTATCTTTACCTATTAGATGCCCAAAGATTGGCTGTGATCATTCTGACGTCCAGATATCAGATCTTGTGCCAGATACTTCTCTCAAAAGAGCCATTGAAAGTCATAACAAACAGAAAGGCCGTCACTGAGCCTATAAGTCGGCTGTCTGCGTTCCTTCCAAATGCGAGAGTGTAATTAAGAGTGCAGTGACATAAACTGCACATTGCAAACAGGTTGGATAATACTTTGTTGTTGGAATCAATATATTTTCAAGTTGAAAACGGATGACATAACATTTCTGCCAAAATTGCACTGCACACCTTTAAACGTTATATATATTTTCTTTTTCTACAAAAAAAGATACATTTTACTTAATAAAGTCTTAAAAACAGTATTGCATCAGCGTTTTTACTTCTTTGCTAATGTAATGTATGTTTGATCTATATTACGCTGGGTACTGTCAGTCTCAGGATTGTCTCTGTCTTTATTGATCTAGAGCCAACATAGATATTCAGTTACGAGAAAGAAAACTCTATATCTGAGGTGAGCAGTGTGCCTTTCTCTTGATGTTGCTTTGACTACGATACCAATCATATTTAGCCAGCTGTTGGACGGTTACAAATATTAGGAGTTGTAGTCCAACAACATTTGGTTACCCATCAGTGATCTACACAGAATGATGAGATCTTGCGTTGTAGGAATTAATTTTTCTGAGATATTGGAGTGGACTCAAGACAAGTTGAGTTCGTTTTACAGATAATTAGAATCTGCATATAGATTGTTTTAGACATTTTTCTCTACAGTTCTCAAGAACTTCACCTTATGATGGCACTTTGTGCTAATTCACAGCGCTCCACGTTAATTTGTTATGTTCAAGTCCAGAAAAAAATATGGTACCGTGTTAGCCAGTGGAGTAGATGGGATTCAGTGTAGCAAAAAACTCACAAGAGTGATATACAGGTGATACCTTTTACTGGCTAACTGAGGACATAACAAGTGATACCTTTTACTGGCTAACTGAGGACATAACAAGTGATACCTTTTACTGGCTAACTGAGGACATAACAAGTGATAACTTTTATATCACTCTTGTGAGTTTTTTGCTACACTGAATCCTATCTTATGTTCAAGTCCAAACTTTCTGCTTGTTTGCACCAGACCCCCTTCACCACACACACCCTTTCCCAACACTTAATATCATTGTATGTATCTATTTAAACTGTCTGTAGGTTGTTAAATAATTTTTTTAAATCACAATACTTTAAGAGATATAGCCTTTTAAAAATACCCAGTGATGTCTCCAGGTCCTTTTGCTGCAGTACAAGCTGTACTGCACTGCTCTGCAGGACGTCCCCTGTACTGAGACTTTCCACCCACCTCCCTTCCCAGCGTGCTCCCTTTATTATGTATATGTTACTTGTATGTTTGTTAAGTACGAATAGATGCTAAAAAGTTGCACTTATGTAACATGTTAAATTGTTGCATATTGCCCTCCTGGGACTGTTAACCTCAAGGTTGTGTTCACGCTCCTCCTTTATTGAACTGTCCTCCCTGGTCAGATTCTTCCCTTAGAATTTTTTTTTACTGTTCACAATACCTCATGGACTGACTGACACAGGAGTTAGACATCTGACTCTGCTGGAAACATCCACTGTTATTCCCACTTGTACTGCAGGTTCTTCTGCCCACTTTCTCAAGGGTACAGTAGTGCTCCATAACCCTTGAAAAAGTGGGCAGATGAACCCACGATATGTATGGGAATAACAGTGGATGTTTGCAGGCGAGATTGACTAGCGAAGCTAAGGTAGTGCAGGGTACAGTCCCAAAGCCACTTTCCAGGCAGATGCTGAAGCACTTTGCCTGGCTTTTCACATTACAGAGGGTGGAGGAGGATGACCGAGCACTGCTTTGGGGATCCTCAGCCGCTCATCCAGCTGCTCCCTGGCTTACCAGGAGCCATCTATAAACTGGAGGCAAAAGTCCCTTCCAGAGAAGCAGATTGTGGGTATGCAGGACACTGTCATATGGCAGCCACACACCTGGGTGGGACCTACAGGAGTATCCTCACACTGCAAATACCTGCTCCACAGGGTCACCTTGCCTCATTCTGCCCAGTAGCAGGAAGCCTCTGGTGTTGTGACAGAAAGGTGCTTCTGATATAAACAGGTATCTTCCTGAGGTCAAGGTCACCTGATGAGACTGACACCTCTTGGCATTTTACTGGGCATTCTCTTTTAAACAAAGAAAGATTTGTCCTTCCAACCATCCTGATAAAGGGAACAAGAACTAAAGTGTCGACTAATCAATAAACAACTAATGGCACAGTATCATAGAGAAGTGTAAGACCAGTAGGCAAGAAAACGATTATCGTGAGGGTCATGGAGCGCTATTGTACTGTTGAGAAAGTGGGCAGATGACTCTGCGATATGAGTGTGAATAACAGTGGATGACTGCAGATTTCTAACTCCTGTGTAAGTCAATCTGTGAGTTATTGTAAATATAAAAAGTGTGAAAAATCCGACAACGGTGGACAGTTCAATAAATGGAGAGTGCGGACACAGCTTCACAGCTAACAGGCCCAGGAAGGCAATATGCAACAATTTAACATACATCTATAAGGGCAACTTTTTATCTATTTATATGAACCAAACATATACAACTTTTGAATACTGATTTAGTCAGGGGCAATCACATATTTGTAGTGTGTTTCCCTTCTATTTGGCCCACCTCGCTGTGTACAGTGCACAGCCCTGATAAAGGAAATACAGTGGGCAGGCTTAGAGAGGAGGATTGGCAGCTGCTAAGAGGGAGACCACTGCCAATCATTGTAAATGTCATCAACATGGCAGCGCTCTCTCTATTGCTACCAAACACAAATCAGGTAGATTTTAATCAAAGAGGGATCAAAATTAAGATTACATGGGGGGTTTTAATCTTTTTGGGGGGTATGAACCAATTGGGGGGAGTTGGAATGTGACATTTCCACTTTAAGGTTAATTTATCAACAATGATTTATATTATAAACGGATAATACAACATTAAAACAACTTTTTTATTCTCTGCAAAATCCATTTACCCCTTAAGGACCCTTGATGGTCCCGGCATGTCATGGGTTGGCGAGCCATAAGGACATATGATGTGCCAGGACCATCATGGATTTCAGGGCTCCCTGTGCAACTGAACACCATTCGGGGAGACCTGAATCGGGATCGCAAATTTAAAAAAAATGGTCCCTGGTGCTTAAGTGCCGGCAGCATGTGTGCGCAGCCGGTCCTTAAGGAGTTAAACTTATCTAAGTTGACAGTTCCACTTTGCCTCAGTCTTAGATGTAATCAACAGGAACTTATATGGTGAACAAAATAGTTCCCAAGATATTGAACAGCAGAAGAATTAACAGGAGAAGCAGGCTTCAGTGGGACAACACATGTGAGAACTAGGTCTCCGTCTGTATTGCCTGCTGGGAAAGCTGGGTCATTGCGACCGCTAATCCCAGTTGCTAAAATTGTTTATGTGAATAACCAAAGCATGCACAACCTTTGAAGTGAGGACTATTCTGACTTTCTTCTAATCACTTACAGCAGGCCTTAATTGTATTCTTTTACCACAAATATATTTGTGAGAGGGGATTAGATGAGAGAAGAAAATAGGAGAATCGTGCTAGGCATGAAGTATCTGATAATATTGCTTATTTTACCATTCACCCGTTCCACAGAAAATAAGCCAGTTCAGTAATCTTATTGGAAGTGCCAGGTATGTATTTTGTTGTCACTTACTTTTAATATATAGCTTTTATTGTTTTTTTTTCTACAAAAATTAAGTGACATTAAAAACAATGTTATAAATTGCGTGTGTTGTATTTTATGAACAGTGCAAGGGAATCATGGGCCTTTATATAGAAACACGTTACCTTATTTTTACTCTTTAATGTAGTGTGTCTAGACTAGTGTAATAAGAGGAACTCTCTTGCTTGACTGATCCCAGTATAATTTAAGCATATTACTTTTGCATGATAGTCCTTTTTTTGGGGGCATTTTATTTTATTTTGTTATATAGTTCTTAAAGTGGATCTATCAAGAAAAACAATGCCCCCCCCCCATATCACTCTATCACTACAAGACATACTGTATTTTATAATTAATAGTTAATATAATTTCACCCACTACCGAAATGGCCACAATTCTCTTTGCTGATAAAAACAGGGAGAGTGCTGCCATGTTGATGATGCCACGTTTGACAGCCCCCCCTCCTAGTAGGCGTTAATCTTGGCTGGAAAGACCACCCCAATCCTCTGTGTGAACACATCCACATACTTGAAGAGTGGATTGGAAACCCAGGGGGAAGGTAATTACAAGGCGTACAGTACAACTTGTACCCCATGGAGGGACATTGAAGGGTTAGGAGGCACTTTTTAAAAATCCTATTTATACAAATCGCTAATAGAGAAATCGATTAAGATCAACTATGCAGGAGGTGAAAGTTCTACTTGAGTTACACCATTGAGACATGCTAGATTCAACTAGATTCACTCCTTATTTGGTGCCTAGTGATACTCGAACATAAGAAGTTTGTCTATTCTTTGAGTTAAAACAGCCTGCAATGACCATCGTCCATTCAAACGGTCATTATGTTACTTCGTGCTCACAACTACATAAGTGCTATATGTATGCCTTTTTTGCATATGGTAGTTATTTCTTTACAACAGAAATTAAATCCCTGGTATTCCCACAAGTGATGAAAGATATTTCTTTTCTTTTTTTCCAGAATTCCCTTTAGACCATTTCTCACGTAATATATTGCCTTTGTTTTCAATGTGTCATAAGTTAATTTATACTTTTTTTATATAACCTACTCTTGGATAATAGCATTCAGCAACATTTTTTATATCCATGAGATGCAATCACAGTACTCAGGCGTTCAATCACTAGCCCTTTGTACAGTTATTAGAAATGCGGCTTTATAGACTTTCCTTTTATAGATTTCCAGTTCCCATTTTCTCTTACACAACTTTAAAAATTGTCCTACATTTTTTCCTGAAGTAAGTCATCTTCCTCATGTGACCTCCAGTTTACATGTGTGTCTCATTTATAGCCAACAGTTCTGGTTTTACTTTGTAAATGTTTCTCCTTATCAGTTCTATAGTCACAGACCAACCAGTGGGCATGTACAGTGCTAATATTGTTCCAGGGATTTATAGATATTATGTATCATGTATATTTCAGAACTTCATCTCAGTTTTTATATACAAAGTGTCAATTTGAATAGTATTCATTAAAGGGATAGTAATATTTCACAAAAACAGCAGCTCCAATTAACCTTCATAGTATTTGGGCCATGGAGAGTGTTATTTTAATACTGTCAGAGTTGTAGTTCAAGTGTAATAGAATGATAAAGTATCCCCCTCCCGCCCCTTTTACCTAGTGTAAGCCACCTCCCCTCAGATGTGGAATCTGGTCTTGGGACCAGACAGGTCATAGCAAGGGACAATCTTTTTACTGTGAACATGAGGAAAACCCTGCCCCCCCCCGACAGGTTTTTCCTAATGCTCACTGAAGATTGTCCCTCTCTGTGATCCATCTGGGCAGTCTTGCTGCTCTGAGGTGAGCAGTGTTACATCAGTAAAAGGGGCGGGAGGGGGATACTTTATCATTCAATTACTCTTGAACTACAACTCTGACAGTATTGAAATAACACTCTCCATGGCCCACATACTATGAAGATTAATTGGAGATGCTTTTATTTTGAAACATTACTATCCCTTTAATTTTGTATTTGCATGGGTCTTAAAAGGTATCTTCATTCTTACTGTTTGTCTTAAGACAAGATTAGTAATAGTAATTCATTGGACCTTATTAAGCTTTCCTAATATTGCCTGGGATCTTCATATGCCCAGAATAATTATTTAAAAATGTACTTACTATACAATAAATAGTTCATATTTGTGTCAGTTTTAACAACATCTGTTTCCACTTCAGCATTCTAGTATGCGCACCACACTTCATTTAGGTAACTTTTACTTTCTTCAACACGTTTGTTAAACGTTATTCATTATACAAAACTAGTTGAAGAGCCCGTTACACAGGCCACAGTGCCACTGCCAGCCGGTTACAGGGCAGTCATGCGCAGTAGAGACTGCCCGCGCCGCGGCTGATACAGAGCTGGACGCATGATGCATGGACTGCGCATGACTGCGGCGTTACACACGTTTTAGCAAATTATTATATAGGATAAGTAAATGTAAATTTGTTATTCAGTTGATTAGGGACCTTGTTTTTAAAGTGGAACTACCACGTTAGCTAAAGTCGCCCTGCAATCTTAGGCAGGTGGCGACTAGCTTAATAATAGTTATTTTACCTCTCAAAAGTGCCCCCTTGTAAAGTAATCCTTAATCTTCCCAGATGACGGCCAGGTTAGGGCAGTCTGCATCAGTCCCTTCCGGTACTGTTTGGGCCAGTGCAATGCTGCTGCAGGGAGACCAGGATTGAAAGCGTAGCGCTGATGCCTGGCTTCCGGTCTTGGAAGCTTAAGGATTACTTTTCAAGGGGGTACTTTTGAGAGGTAATATAACTATTATTAAAGGGATAGTAATGTTTAATTTTTCAAGTAAAATCGAGTATTCTGTATTCTTTTTTATAACGATGTGTAGCAAGAAAACTTTATTAATCGCTGCCGTTTTTCATTTGCAGTGTAATAAAGTTTCCCCCTCCCGCCCCTTCCACTTACCTCAGCAGCCTCAGCAAGCCAGCCTGGACAGAATGCGATGAGTGACAATCTTCTTCCTTCATCAATGGGGCAGGCCTTCCCTTATACTGATAGTGGAAAGATTGTCCCTCGATGCAGCACGTCCGGTCCACGGACAGGATTCCAGATCTGAGGGGAGGCTGCGGAAGTAAGTGGAAGGGGCGGGAGGGGGAAACTTTATTAGACTGTAAATGAAAAACGGCAGTGTTTAATAACGTTTTCTTGCTACACATCGTTATAAAAAAGAATAGAGAATACTTGATGTTACTGGAAAAATTAAACATTACTATCCCTTTAAGCTAGTCACCACCTGCCTAAGTATTGCAGGGCAAATTTAGCTAACATGGTAGTTCCTCTTTAAGTAATATATGTACTCGGAATCCTTTCAGTTTTTAAGGTCTTTATATCTCAATACATCTACATTGTCTTCATGTTTTTGTGTTATGTATCTTTTCATCTGAGCGCCTCTTTTATTACTTACATCCCCAGGGGCATCCAAGTTTCTCCAATCATAGGCCACACGATCAAAAACCCATAAGTGTGAGGGATGCCTTATTTTTTTTTTATTATTGATAACGATGGTGAATTATAGCCCGTCAGCTATTCAAAAAATATGCATTTATTTGCTGATCAAGTCAATAATAATATTGAACTTTAAATGGCAGCTATGGTGCTGGCAAACCACGAATTAGGTCTCCAAGAACATGTGTGCTAATTAATTAGGTATTAAAAATAGTTTTTTAAAAATCTCAGGTGGGCCATACCCTGAGGTCAGGTGGGCCGAATTTGGCCTACAGTCCACACTTTGCATGCCCATGCCCTACATGTTTTAGGATGAGCCATCACATTTCTTTGTTTTTTCTACATAGACTCTTCCACATTCCCCAAGGAAGATAAGGCCCATTGCCTTAAAGTTGATAAAATCCTTAGTTCTACCTCTGTCTAGTTTAATTCTATCACCAGATGTTTATATTTTATTGACATGTTGACAAGCTAGACATTATCCACACTGGCTGATATAACCACCCTGTAATATTGGATTGTAACCATGTTGTTTAGGCTTGTGTTGACAATGGTTACATACAAAGGTGTCTTTAATATTTTGATTACCTCTATATGTGATTTTTGGTTGTCTCAGAAGCATTTCTGCCGGATCCAGATTTCTTTTGAGAATATCTCGGCATCTCTGCAAAATTTGTTCAGTAATGGCATGGCGTGAGTTGTATGTGCCAATTAAACTATTTTCATTGAATTGAGAGCTCTCTTGTGAGCCTTTTTCAGGCTTCTGTGCTTCATCCTTGTGCAAAATATCTAATCTGTAATTGTCTTGCCTCTATTGTGAAATCTTCTGTTGCACTGTATAGCCTATGAATTCCTAAATACTGGCCTTCCAGAATGATTTTGATAAGTGCTTTTGGATGTTAACTTTGTGCACACACAAGATTATTTGTTGCAATCTGTTTCCTACCATGGTATTGAATTCATTACACCCACCCCTTCCAGGTCTTTATTCTCAGACTTTATTATTCTGTTTGTTTGTATGGTTACTTTTAACCCTTTGAGTGGTATGAAGTATATTGCGGAGCACCACTACTTCTCTGGGACGCAAAGGGCTAAATTATTATTCTTAGTTTTGAGAATTCCTTTGAATTCTTCAAAAGTTACTTCGTCTCCCATCCACATCATCACCACTCCGTCAATAAAATGTAACAAAATTCTAATATGTTTGGGTATATATGAGTATATGTTTAAATACTTTCAGATAAAACCACCTTAATCTCCCACCACCTCAGATAGAAATTTGTGTATGATGGGGCTCACATTCTTCCCATCCTGATTCCCTGCTTTTGATAGTAATTTTTATTATTGCAAAATGAAAAATTATGGGTTAGTACAAACCTTAGCAGAGCAAGACCAAAGGAATTGTGATCCTTAGATGTTTGCCTCTAGTGTCTAGAAAGCTTTTGCTTGCTGCAATACCAACTTTGTTATTTAAAGGGATAGTAATGTTTCAGAAAAACTGGAGTGCCAATTAATCTTCATAGTATTTGAGCCATAGAGAGTGTTACTTCAATACTGTCAGAGTTGTAGTTCAAGAGTAATTGAATGATGTGTAAGACACCTCCCCTGAGATGTGGAATCTAGTCTTCAGACCAGACAGCTCACAGAAAGGGACAATCTTCTTACTGTGAGAACAATGAAAACCCTGCCCTCCTTGACAGGTTTTTCCCTTATACTAATTGAAGATTGTCCCTGTCTGCGATCCACCTGTACATCACCTTGCTGCTCTGAGCAGTGTTAAATCAGTAAAAGGGGTGGTAGGGGGATACTTTATCATTCAATTACTCTTGAACTAAATCTCTGACTATTGAAATAACACTCTCCATGGCCCAAATACTATGAAGATTAATTGGAGCTGCTTTTATTGTGAAATATTGCTATTCCTTTAAGCTGGTGTATAAAAATTGAAGATTATGCTAGCTTTAGTGTACTTATAATCTTAATTTTAATAATGACAGGAGGCGAGTATTTTGCTTTAAATCCTTCTTTACTCCTCTCATAGCAGCAAGTCTTTACAACCAATCATAAAACAGAAACTTTCCCCATAAAACCCTGTTTCCCTTAAGTCCCTCCCTCTTTCTTTGAGATCAACGCCAACAAACAGGAACAGTCTTCTCGGTGCCCCAATAACGACCGAACCGGCACCCCGACCTCTGCAGGCAAACCGGAATCCAATTACACTGAAAGAAAAGAAAGACAGTGAAAGGCAACAGCACCAAAGTATACGTCCACATACATATCATAACCGTAATCGGATATGAACAATAGTATTGAAATAGACAAATCGAAATACATAAAGTACAACCAAATAACATAAATACACAAATATGAATTGCACCCTCCCCTTGATCAAGAACCTGTGGGAGGGAAGGGAGGGAAAATACTCGCCTCCTGTCATTATTAAAATTAAGATTATAAGTACACTAAAGCTAGCATAATCTTCAATTTTAGTACATGACAGGAGGCTTCGTATTTTGCATTTTTAACGCTCTGAAAACAATGCCGATGACGCATGATCAACCTGACGAAAATAAAAAGTACGAAATGTAGTCTCTCGGGACCAATCAGCAGCTCTCAATATGTCCATCAAAGAAGCACCTGCCAAAAAAGCCGATGAAGCCGCCGCCCCTCTAACAGAGTGAGCACCAAAAGACTCGTCCACACCAGCCAACGATAAAATCCAGCGGATCCATCTGGCTAGAGTCGTGGTAGAAACCGCCTTATAGGGTTTCACGTAAGACACCAAAAGTTGTCCAGATGCCGCAAACCTAAGCGATTTCGTCCTATGGACATAAGAAGTAAGAACTGAGCATACACAGAGCTTAGGCTGGTCCCTAAAAAAGGGATAAAAAACAGAATCTGAGTCAGTCTTTGTTCGCCGAGAAATAACAAAAGTAACCCCAGCCGGGGAGAACGTAAAGCCGTCAACATCGAACGCACGAATGTCCGATACTCTCCGAAAAGACACCAAACAAAGCAACAATGCTAATTTGGCAGATAACTGACGTAAAGATAAACACTCATCCCCCGGCCAGTCCTGCAGAAAACGAAGAACCTGGCGTACATCCCATAACCTGGAATATTTGGGCCTCGGTGGCCGAGACAATTTCATGCCCCTTAAGAGGCGGCATACCAATTGATCCTGGCCCACCGGAACTCCCGCTATCGGAACATGAGCAGCCGAAATAGCGGAACGCATAACATTGATAGACCGCACAGACTTCCCAGAATGAAACAAAGATGAGAGAAAATTCAAAATGTCTGGTAAAGGTGCTGTAAAGGGATCAAAACCCCGTTCCACACACCAGCCAGTCCACTGACCCCAAGCCGAGACATAACATCGTCTGGTACCCGGAGCCCATGAGTCCCAAAGGAGAGACTTAGATTCCTCCGATAGGCCGTGGACAGCCCAACGTCCCCTGAAACCATCCAGGCCACCAAGTGCAGACGCCCTTGGTCCATTAGAGGGTGTGACCGACCTAGAGGATCACGAAGCAGAAATCGGTCCGACGGAAGTAGAAGCGGATCCTGAATCGATAGTTCCAACAGATCCGGGAACCAAGCCTGGCCCTGCCAAAAAGGAGTCAACAGAAGTAACGATACATCCTGACGCCTGACCTGATGAAGAACCCGCGCTATCATGGAGAACGGCGGAAAAGCGTAGGCCCCTTGACGTGGCCAGTCCTGAAGGAAGGCATCCACGGCTTCGCAGCCCGGATCCGGAAGCCAACTGTAGAACCGCTGTAACTGATGGTTCGTCCGTGATGCAAAGAGATCCAACACTAACGGACCTCTGAGTTGACGGAGATGATTGAATACTACCTTGTCCAGCATCCAATCGCTGACATCCCTCCAATGTCGAGAGAACCAGTCTGCCGTCAGATTGACCTCTCCTGGGAGATATTCCGCCATCAAGGTGATGTTCCTGTGAAGACAAAATCGGTAGATCTCCTTCGTCGTATCTGCCAAGATCCGCAACCTCGTGCCTCCAAGACGATTTATGTACTGAACAGCAGAGACATTGTCCATTCTCAGAAGGATACAACAGTCCGACAGATTCTTGGCGAAACTGCGAATGGCGAAGGAGCCCGCTATCAACTCCAAACAATTGATGTGGAGACCCGATTCCTCCACCGACCAAGGACCCCCTGTAGCGCCGTCCGCACAGGCCGCTCCCCAGCCCCAGAGACTGGCATCCGATTCCAGAATGAAATCCGGACTGAGCCCGAAAATGGCTCTGCCGTTCCATGCGCTCATGTGACGAATCCACCACCTCAGCTCCCCTTTGACCTCCTCGGTTAAAGGAATGACCTGGTCGTAAGACGGCTGTATTCTGAGGAAGGAGGCCTTCAACCTCTGCATTGCCCTGTAATGCAGAGGCCCCGGAAAGATCGCCTGGATGGAGGACGACAGTAGCCCCACTATCCTCGCCAACTGACGCAGAGAAACCGACTCCAGACGAACAACCTTCCGAAGTTCCTTCCGAATCGCCCTGACTTTCTGAGAAGGAAGATGAAGAGAACAAGTTTTTGAATTGATCTCGAAACCTAGAAATTGTACTATCTGGGAAGGCGTTAGCGCTGATTTCTCCACATTGACCAAGAATCCCAGGGATTCCAACAAGTGAATGGTAAATCTCGTTTGCGAGAGCAGACGAGAGCGGTCGCCGCAAAACAGCAGGATGTCGTCTAAGTATATCAAACAGCGAACACCCCGAGCCCTGAGATGTGCCACAACAGGTTTCATCACCTTGGTGAAACACCATGGAGCCGAGCTGAGGCCGAAAGGCAGACAAGTGAATTGAAGCACCCTGCCGTGCCAAAGAAAACGAAGAAATCGGCGACTGGCCGGAGCCATGGGAATCGACAGGTACGCGTCCATCAGATCTAGTCTGGTAAACCAATCGTCGGGACGTAACAGGTCCCTGAGCAGATGAATGCCTTCCATCTTGAAGTGTCGATAGAGGACAAAAGCGTTCAACTGACGAAGGTTGATGACCGGACGAAATCCGCCAGTCTTTTTGGGAACGAGAAAGATGTTGCTGAAGAAACCTCCGGTTTCCGACACCTCCTCCACGGCACCTTTCCGAAGTAAGGACTGAATCTCTCCATCGACTAACACCTTCTGATCGTCTGCGAACTGGATGGGATGCGGAGGAGCCAGCTGCACAGGATCTGCAAAAAACTCTATTACATACCCTTGAACTGTTTGCAAAACCCAAGCATCGGACGTCAGAAGAGCCCAAGCCTGCAACGAAAGGGCCAATCGACCCGCAGTTAAAGTTAGAGAAAGCGGATCTGACACAACACTCACCTTTAGCTTGCGTAGCTCTCCATCTGCCGCGGAACGAGGATCCTCGACCTTGGCCTCTGGACTGGAAGTTGACTCTACCAGACGTGGAGGGGAAGAATGGCAGTGTTCCGGATCGGGGACCTGACGGCCAAAAGCGGCTGGCGGCACGGCCCCTCTGCCGACCAGCCCGTCCAAAAACCCCTCGAGAGACCACTGGATGGAACACCTTCTTCATGGAGAGCTGAGCTTTGTTCAGGGTCGTAAACATGCTGACATGTTTTTGTAACTCCTTCAGAAAAGCATCACCGAAAAGGAGGCCATTAGCAGCCGGGCCCAATTCTTTGGCCGCAAGGTCAGACAGCTTGGCATCAATTCGAAGGAGAGCCGCCTTCCTACGCTCAGAGGACAGAGCTGTGTTTGCGTTCCCCAGTAGACAGAAGGCGCGAAGAGCCCATTCTCTGACACAGAGAGGATCCAGGGACACATTGTGAGCCACGGCTTCATCCGCCATATGTAAAATCTGAGCTAACGGGCCGGATATGTCAAGCAGCTTATCCTGAGCCGTCCGCAAACCCTTTTCCATTCCCTTCCGAGGGTCCCTTCCAGATCGGGACATGAAGACCACCATGGTATTATCAAAAATCGGGGTAAGGCCCACCTTATCCTGCAACAGGGGACGTGGACATTCAGCACGCAGGCGGTTGCGAACTTCTCGATCTAAAGGTCTGCGCAGCCAGAAATGGATGTAATTTGCAAGATGATCTGGTAGCTGCCACTCAGAAGAGCGCGGGTGCCGGATAGTGCGAGGATCAAACAGAGGGGCACCCAAAGAGTCTAAAAAGACACCTTCTGTATCACGGGAAGAAGAAGGATGAGAAGGTGAAGACTTATGTACCATCACAGACTCTTTAACATAAGGAGACAGGTCCTCTTCTTCCTCCCAACGAAGATCCTTGTCAGAACCTGAATCTGCCTCCGCGTGCCAAGCATCCACAACCGAAAGGGGGTCTAGAGCAGCCTCATCATCGGATGACCGAGCCTCCACAGAACCGGGGTCCACAGTCATCGCATCCCCCAAGGAAAGTCTGGGATGTTTCCCTTTTGCAGAGGAACCAGAGCCATCTAGGGTAGGCCTATTCTTTTTAGGAGGAGGCAGACCTTCGTCGTCAGATCTTATATCCCCGGCAGCGTCAGACCTGCTCCGCAACTCTGTTGGGTGATGAGACATCATTCTGGCCAGAACTTTCTCCACCGATACGGACACAGCAGCATTGATCATCGCCTGCATATCATCAGCCTGGGCCCTGGAAGGATCCATAGTGACCTGTGGAAAGAGGAAGCAGTAAACCAAAGCGCAGTGGTCGCTAGGAAGACCGTGCTGCGCAGAGGAGCCCCCCAAGAAACACGCCACAGAAACGTGGAGCAATCAAATAACAGCCAGACAAACCAAATGTACCGTTTGTGGTGTAATGCAATCAGGTAAAAATTTTTTTTTTTTTTTTTTGGCAATCTGTACCCACCAGATCAGACTATCATACGCCCAACCATTGCCCGGGGGCGCAAGAAGCAACAGGGCACAGGAAACACCATTCCCTGGATCAAAATTTAGACCCTGAGCTGAATAATAGTAAAGGGGGCTCACCCCTAAGCAGCAAGGACTCAGTCCTATGAAGTATACATACAGTAATATATGTGTGAAAAAATAAAACAACACTACTATCTGTGCTCTATACCGTAGAATGGCACATGGACAGGTTACAGGCACAGGATTCGAACCCAGAGCTACCGCATCCCAGGCAGATGCAGTACCTCTAGGCCACCAGGCTAGGCACTAAACTGCAACCCGCACTGAAATATAACTAGGGCAGCCGCCCAGAAATGAGCCAGACACACCGCAGTGAGCAGCGCGAGCCCTGACCCGGCAGAACACAGCCAGGGACGAGACGGCTCACGCTGCACAACCGCAGCTGTGAGGCAATGTGTTCGTGGTATGAGTGATCCTGAGCCGTACACTTTAAACACAGTGGAACTCAAAACAGTGAGCCACCATAAGGAGCCAGCCTCAATAGGAGGCCAAGAGGGAAACAAGGCACCATGTTATACTTTAATAAAGTATGTGTAAGCGGTGTTATAGTTTTTGAAGCAGACAAGCCACGCGATCACGCGGGCCGCCCATGACATGAACAGGGATAGGGATAGCAAGGAAGCGCAAAGAAAGACGCGGCGCAGGCCCGCTTGAACCACGGCCCCCTGCACCGCAAAGAATCAGAGACACAAAGGAAGCACAGGGAGATTACCTCCCCGCTCCACAGTAGGAGGACGAAAGTCAAGAAGAGAAGAAAGGAATCCGTGTAACAGGGTAAGATACCCAAAGGCCCACGGAGATGGAAGGCAACCTCCCCGCCGGCCAAGCCAATAAAGACAGCACCAACAGGGGAACACGCCAAACCACCCCCGCGGGAGCACCAGAGCAGAAGAATACAACAACCCCACAAGAATACAAAGGAAACCCAAGGTACCTTAACACATTACACAGCATAACCAGGCATACATAAACTGTTAAATCATCAGTAGAAATAAAGTACAAACACCAAGGGCAAAAAACGCTGACCTGAACTTGCGGAGAGCAGCAAAGAAAGAGGGAGGGACTTAAGGGAAACAGGGTTTTATGGGGAAAGTTTCTGTTTTATGATTGGTTGTAAAGACTTGCTGCTATGAGAGGAGTAAAGAAGGATTTAAAGCAAAATACGAAGCCTCCTGTCATGTACTAAAATTCAATGTCCAGTGCTAATAGAGAGTGATTGTCCACCAGTGTTATACCTATGTTTATTTTATCCCAGTTATATATTACATAGGAGGACAATGCTGTTACGAATCTACTTAAAATAGTATCCACATAAATACTGCAGTGTTCATTTAAATTGTCAGTGCCAGGCACTGTGGGTGGCATTCATCAAACACAATTGCCAGATGTAGTGCATTTAAAGGGATACTAATGTTTCATAATAAAAGCAGCTCTAATTAATCATCATAGTATTTGGACTTTGGAGAGTGTTATTTCTATTCTGTCAGAGTTGTAGTTAAAGAGTAATTCAATGACAAAGTATCCCCCTCCTGCCCCTTTTACTGATGTAACACTGCTCAGCAAGATCAGAAGGGAGGTGCCCAGGTAGATTGCAGAGAGGGACAATCTTCAATTAAGATAAGGGAAAAACCTGAAAAACTTATCAAGGGGGGCAGGGATTTCATTGTTCTCATAGGAAGAAGAGTATCCTCTTCTGTTAGCTGTCTGGTCTATGGACTGCATTCCACATCTGAGAAGAGATGGCTTACACTAGGTAAAAGGGACGGGAGGGGAAATTTTGCTTGTGAATATCTCTCAAACCATAAAGGTTTGAGAGATAAGACCTATATCGTTCTTCATGTTTTTTTAATGCCTACAAAATAAAATAAAGATACAATGAAGTATTACTATCCCTTTAAGAAAACAGGCACTAACACTGAATGAGGCTAAAGATATTAATCAGTGAGAAGCATGAAACTTTACATTATGCCAGGAAAAATATACCCTTGTTGACTTTGTACACCAACACTATCCAACATTAAACAAATAAAATGCTAATTTTAATAATAAATTAGGCACCTTTGTTTTCCTTAGGCACTAAACCTAGATCACACCCCCTTTTCTATGACCACGGAGAAAAATGGTACAATGGGTTACTAATTTGGGAAAAAAAGCAAAATTCATTATTAGTCAACGTGCATTTTAAGATTCCCATTATATTTTTATTGGAGATTTGGTTGCTCCCCTTTGATGACTGCCTCCCAAAAGGTACATGCAAATTTGTGTGTACTTTTGGAATGCAATAGATTGTAGCAGTTACTGATTCTTTTGGTTTTTAGATATTTCCTTTCTGTTTCTGTGATTACACCTATCTTCCTGCCCCAATTCAAAATTTCTTCAAGTTCTTTCATATAGATCTCTGTTGGATCTATTTTTGTAATTGCTGGTAGTAGTTGTTATAAGTACTTGAAAGTTGTACAGGAGAGGACAGCTGCAGCACAACCACCTAAAGTCAACAGACATGTAAACAAATAGGGAAGGAGGGAAAATGGGAGGGAAGAAATAAAAGAAGTTTTACACGTAGATGCATTTGTCTTTCAAAACAATCTCAATTAGATGTGACATTTCACCTGTTTTCTGAGTTCCTGTTCCATCCCCCTCCGATCTTTGTGACATACATACCAAAATGAACATATTAATTTTTTTAATGCTTCCACTTTAAATACAGTTTCCCTGTGTCCCCAGAATCATGTTGCTCACTTAAGCCATAACATATGAATCCACCATGGACTCCTGCACGCTTGTGCCCTATCCTCTGAGTGCTGGTGGAGAGTACTAAAAATCAAGCTCACCCAGCCACATTAAAGGGATAATAATACTTCGTTTTATCTTTATTTTATATTGTAGGCATTAAAAAAACATGAATAACAATATAAGCAAAGTTTCCCCCTCCCGCCCCTTTTACCTAGTGTAAGCCATCTCTTCTCATATGTGGAATCTAGTTGTAAGACCAGACAGATAACAGAAGGGGACAATCTTCTTCCTATGAGAACAATGAAAGCCCTGCCCCCCTTGACAAGTTTTTCAGGTTTTTCCCTTATCTTAATTGAAGATTGTCCCTCTCTGCAGTCTACTTGGGCGCCTCCCTTCTTATCTGGCTGAGCAGTGTTACATCAGTAAAAGGGGCGGGAGGGGGACACTTTGTCATTGAATTACTCTTGAACTACAACTCTGACAGTACTGAAATAACACTCTCCAAAGTCCAAATACTATGATGATTAATTAGAGCTGCTTTTATTATGAAATATTACTATCCCTTTAATCAAAGTAACCAAGGTACCCTTTCGCTATGTGTTCACCACAAAAAACTCACTACATTTTTATGCATTTTATTACTTATTTTGGCAAATGACACAGAAACTAACCTTGGCCCTCAAGCAGTAACAAAAAGCACCTTTAAAAAGGGGCTTTCTTGTTTCCATTGCAACAAATGCCATATACTGCCCAAAATGAATGAACTAAAAGCATGGTGTTATGTGTACAAACCAAAAATCCTTATTCTTACTGAATCCAGGCTGAGCCCTAAAATACCTGACTCTGCAATTGCCATTCAAGGATACTCATGCTTTAGGAAATACTGAGAAAAGCTAGGAGGGAGCATAATCATATACACACGAGTCTATAAATTTTACTCTTTTAAAGTGGAACTACCACCCAATAATAAGATAGCATCACATCATTGCCCATCTGGCGACTAGCTGCTCAGTAGTGCTAGTCACCAGAATTCTTACCGGATTAAAGAGAAATCTCTATTCTTCATGGATTGACAGCAAGACGGAGCACGGACATCTTGCCCTAGTGACGTCCACACGCCTGCTCTGTCAGTCCCAGCCGGGTCTAGGAGGAGTTGCTAGGAGCTATTTGACTCCGGCTGGGACTGACAGCGCAGGCGTGTGGACGTCACTAGGGCAAGATGTCCGTGCTCCGTCTTGCTGTCAATCCATGAAGAATAGAGATTTCTCTTTAATCCGGTAAGAATTCTGGCGACTAGCGCTACTGAGCAGCTGGTCGCCAGATGGGCAATGATGTGATACTGTCTTATTACTGGGTGGTAGTTCCGCTTTAAACCACTCTTCTACCTCTATATTGCCATCAAAATTGTTCTTCCCTCCTCAAAACAAATCGTAATTGCTGGCATCTATTGCCCACCTAATACCTCATCACCGTCCCTTTCAAACATAGCCCACCTCCACAATGAGACTGCCACTCAAAACAAGAAAAGCGAGTTAATGGTTTTTGGAGACTTTAATGTTAATTATCTAGTCCCAAGTAATTACAAATGGTGTTAATTATTTCAGACACTGAACGTATTGCAATTAATCTCCTCTCTAACACGTATAAATAAAAAAAATCCAACCATACTATGCTATGCTGGATCCTTTCATTTTCTCAAGCGAAATCCAAGATTCAGGCATACTAGCAAATGAGTTTGGCGATCACTCCATAGTCTACTGTGTTTGCAAAATTAAGGCAATCAAATCTTGTCACAATCTATTAAATTATTAAAGATAAATTAAGGCAATCGAATCTTGTCACTAGATCTATCAGAAAAGGTAATATCCAGTCTTCATAAAAGATGAAAGAACTTACCCATGGTATTGTATAAACTTAATACCTGACCTGGACTCAGTAACTGACTTTTTTCACTTAGAGTTTTTGCTAGTCTGTAAAACTCATGTCCCACTATGGAAGGTCAGGCTAAGGGGGGCCCATCTACCCTGGGCCTCTGCTAACCTACTTGAGTCACACAGTTTTAGAGATGCCTTATGAACAAAATTTACACAAAATGGCTCTACTTATGATCACACTGCTTACAGACAATAGTGGAATGCCTGCATAAAGCAAACAAAACTTGCCAAAACTCAATGTTTTACTGACAACTTGAACAGTAACATATCAAAACCATCCATCTTTTTGGAAGGTTTTTAAAATATCTACAACCCCCCTAACCATTCTCGGCCCAACTGTAAAAATAGGCAATTAAACCGTACAATGCACCATATCAATAGCTAATGCATTCAACAACTACATTGTTGGATGTGCTACCTCTCTGATTACACAAAAGTAATGCGGAAGACACATGCAGTCTCTGTCACCTTTCCTCTGGTCCAACAGCACTGCTGAGTTCAATCTCTTGCCAGTATCCGATACTGAAATAAATGACCACCTCCTCAACCTAAAAATGAAATCATAACCTGGGCCTGACCAGCTAAGGTTACTAAAGCTCAGTGCCTTGGTCAGTGCCCATCCTATTACATCCCTAATTAATGCCTTCATGTCATCTGGTTGTATGCCTAAAGCCTGGAAAGTGGCTAGAGTTGTGTCTGTCCACAAAACAGTGGATAAAAATGTGGTATTAAATTACAGGCCAGTATCCCTATTTCCCCGCATTATCTAAAGTCCTGGAAAAATGTGTCCACATGCAACTATATAGGTATTACCAACTGTCCAGAATTTTCTCCCCACTTCAATTAAGTTTTTGTCCAAATCATTCAAAATCATGCCCTTCCTAAAAGTATGCAATGATATTCAGACCGGCATGTTAAACTGTGAACTTACTGAAGTTATTTTCCTTGATTTTGCAAAGGCTTTTGATGCAGTAGACCATAATATTCTAATAAATAAGTTCAAAAGTTCAGGATTAGGTAATCATTCTCTAAATTGGTTCTGATCCTATTTATCAGACAGAACACAGCAGGTCTATTGCTGACAATATTTCCCTTCTGCTCAAACTATCAGGTGGGGTTCCCCAATGCTCCATTCTTATCCCTCTTCTATTTTCCCTATTTATAAATGATCAGCCCACAGTTTGCAAGACATCTTCTGTGCACGTTTGCAGATGACTGTAATCTACAATAAAAATCCAAAAATATTAAACTTGAGGTAGTGTTCCAGGATGATTTCTCTGAAGCTGAATGATCGATAGTTAAAAACAATCTGTTCTTAAAGGGATAGTAATACTTCATTTTAACTTTATTTTATTTTGTAGGCATTAAAAAAACATGAAGAATGATATAAGTCTTATCTCTCAAACCTTTATGGTTTAAGAGATATTCACAAGCAAAGTTTCCCCCTCCCGCCCCTTTTACCTACTGTAAACAATTTCTTCTCAGATATGGAATGCAGTCCATGGACTGGACAGATAACAGAAGGGGACACTCTTATTCCTTTGAAAACAATGAAATCCCTGCCCCCCTTGACAAGATTTTCAGGTTTTTCCCTTATCTTAATTGAAGATTGTCCCTCTCTGCAGTCTACCTGGGCACCTCCCTTCTGCCCTGGCTGAAAAGTGTTACATCAGTAAAAGGGGCGGGAGGGGGACACTTTGCTTGTGAATATCTCTTAAACCATAAAGGTTTGGGAGATAAGACTTATATCATTCTTCATGTTTTTTTAATGCCTACAAAATAAAATAAAGTTAAAACGAAGTATTACTATCCCTTTAAACACTGACAAAACAGTCACAATGGTATTTGGTACAAAGTACAAACTACTTAAACTCCGCAATACACATTTAACCATTGTAACAAATTCTAACAGTAACTTAGCCCTTGTTGACTACACAAATATCTTTTGGGCTTCATACTGAAAAAAATAAAATCCAGATTTTATCCTAAAATAGACGTTCTGATTAGAGACAAATGCTGTCTGAGTCCCCTGGTAAGAAAACATATTTTTCAACTGATGCTAATGCCAGTCATAAGCTATGGGAATGTGTACTTCTTCACCACAAATCCATCTTGGTAAACTCGACATTCTGTATAATTAATTTTGTCACTTTGTCCTCCAATATAATTACACTACCCATCATTGTGATATGTTTAAAGCACTAAATTAACACTTGAATCTAGACATACCCTTCACCTTTCTTGCCTAGTTTATGACCACCGCTCTAGAAAGCTACCAGACTACCTATGCAGTAGGTTCACTCCAGATCTCCATACTAACTATAACCTCCGCTCCACTGCTAATAACTCACTGAGTATTCCACACGACAAGGAGGTCGATCTGCCTTCTCCTTCAGAGCTCCAAAAGCCTGGAATAACTTACCCGATAAAATCAGATCTTCTCCCAGTCTAAAACTCCTAAGAATAACTGTTTCTTTGTAAATAAAAACAATAGGTAATTATATAATTTTTGTGTGTTTATATTGTTATTGTTTCTCTTATTTGTGTAAATATGAAAACTCTCCAGGACATACTTGAAAACAAGAGAAATCTCAACGTAAACATAGAAACATAGAATTTGACGGCAGGTAAGAACCATTTCTGCCCACTTTCCTACAGTAAAAAACTCAAACCTTTTTTGGTCCTTGGTCTTTTCTTAAGTTAAGGACAGCCTTATGCCTAGCCCATGTATGCTTAAATTCTGTCACTGAATTAACTTCTACCACTTCTGCTGGTAGGCTTTTCCACTTATCTACTACCCTCTCAGTGAAGTAAAACTTTCTTACATTACGTCTAAACCTATGTCCCTCTATTTTTAGACTATGGCCTCTTGTCCTCACATTTTTACTCCTTTGAAATATACTTCCATCCTGCACTTTGTTGAATCCCTTAATGTATTTGAATGTTTCAATCATATCCCCTCTATCTCTTCTCTCCTCCAAGCTATACATGTTCAGATCCTTTAGTCTATCCTGATATTTCTTTTCCTGTAAACCAGTCACCATTTTAGTAGCCCTTCTTTGAATGTTCTCTAGAGTATCAATATCCTTCTGGAGATGGGGTCTCCAGTAATGTACACAATACTCTAGGTGAGGTCTAACTAGAGATCTGTAGAGTGGCATGACCACTTCCCTTTTTCTGCTACTAATGCCCCTAGCTATACAACCCAGTACCCTGCTTGCATTCCCCACCGCTTTATTACATTGCCCGTCTACCTTTAAAGGGATAGTAATACTTCGTTTTAACTTCATTTTATTTTGTAGGCATTAAAAAAACATGAAGAATGATATAAGTCTTATCTCTCAAACCTTTATGGTTTATGAGATATTCACAAGCAAAGTTTCCCCCTCCCGCCCCTTTTACCTATTGTAAACAATCTCTTCTCAGATGTGGAATGCAGTCCATAGACTGGACAGATAACAGAAGGGGACACTCTTATTCCTATGAAAACAATGAAAGCCCTGCCCCCCTTGACAAGCTTTTCAGCTTTTTCCCTTATCTTAATTGAAGATTGTCCCTCTCTGCAGTCTACCTGGGCAACTCCCTTCTGCCCTGGCTGAAAAGTGTTACATCAGTAAAAGGGGCAGGAGGGGGACACTTTGCTTGTGAATATCTCTTAAACCATAAAGGTTTGAGAGATAAGACTTATATCATTCTTCATGTTTTTTTCATGCCTACAAAATAAAATAAAGTTAAAACAAAGTATTACTAAGTTAGAGATAATTACTCCCAAATCCCTTTCCTCTGTTGTCTCTGACAGCACAGTACCCTTAACAGTATATTTTTCCTTTTGGATTTTTATGTCCCAAGTGCATTATTTTACATTTATCAATGTTAAACTGCATCTGCCACACTCTTGACCATTCTTCTAATTTACCCACATCATTTGTTGTTTGGCTTGTTCCCCCTGGAATGTCTACCCTATTGCAGATCTTGGTATCATCTGTAAAAAGGCATACCTTTCCTTGAAGACCTTTTGCAATATCACTAATAAAAATATTAAAAAGAATGGGTCCCAGTACAGATCCCTGAGGTACCCCACTAGTAGCACTCCTTTCATCCGAATATTCTCCACTGACTACCACCACCTGTCACTCAGCCATTGCCTTATCCATTTAATTAACTAATTAACTAATTTTTCCTACAAGCCCCAAACACTGCTGTTTATTTATGAGTCTTCTATGTATTCTTGCTAGTAAAACATTTTCTAAATAAATTATAATTAATAGTCTTTTACATAGTCTGATGTATTTTGAATTATCAGGTTTTAAAATTATATTCATATTTTAAAGTTATTTTATTGTTTTCCTTTCTCTCAAGATTTTTCTCATAGACACTATCCGGGTTTGTAACATCTACGGAAATGTCTTCCAGTTCTCTTGTTACGGAGTTAATAAATATTTTGTTATATTCAGAGATATTAGTTGGTGTTGGGAATTTTGTATCAGTTTTTGAATCTGTGAATGGGCCTCGTTGTCTTCCAGGAGTGACATCAAATTAACATTCCTTCTTTTTCTTTACTAGTCATGATCTTTTTGTTATGCTTCTTTTTAAAATATTTATTTATATGCTGTTTTCTACCATATAAATGAAAAACGATGGTACCGTGTTAGCCAGTATAGTGTATAGGATTCAGTGTAGCAAGAAACTCACAAGAGGACCCATGCCTAAAGAAGGGGCCTTATTGTCCTGAAAGCTTGAACTTATGTTATGTCCTCAGTTAGCCATTAAAAGGTATCGCTTTTATATCACTCGTGTGAGTTTTTTGCTACACTGAATCCTACCAAATAAATGAATATCCTTTATCCTCTCATAGTTCATAGTTTTGTGCTGGTGAAAAATGTAAATGTTTTGACAGAACCAAAATATGATGACCATTTAATAACATTCGGGTACACTGACCACCTGTGAACTATCATTTTCTATTTCCATTTCCCATGATTCCCTGCCCTTGTTGATCTAGTAGTTCTGGGGGATTTTCTCTGTTGTCTCTACTCTCTATAACGCCTTTCTAAATAAATGGGGTTGACCTTAAATATTTGTTATTTCTGCCTTTATTACTGTTCTGGGATTCAGTATTGTCAGTCTCCTATATCAGACTCTGTGTCCTGTCCCTGAAGATCTGTTTTGAACTGATATGCAATATCTTCTGCAAAGTAATGTTTATCATGTTTTAATTTCCATTATTTCCTGTTTTCAGGTCATTTGCCAGTTTATCAATTGTTTCTTTCAGTTGTGATTCTTATTTTATGTTCTTTAAAAATGTGTAGTATTTTTTCAGTTTCTGTGTTTGTCACTGTTGCTGTAAAGAAATAACTAGCATTTGCAGGAAAGGCAAACTTATAACACACATAATGACAGGTATACAGTCTGAGCACTAAGTAACA
This sequence comes from Rhinophrynus dorsalis, assembly GCA_037306005.1. Taxonomy (NCBI): domain Eukaryota; kingdom Metazoa; phylum Chordata; class Amphibia; order Anura; family Rhinophrynidae; genus Rhinophrynus; species Rhinophrynus dorsalis. Next base: position 41,095,874 of record CM074723.1, on the reverse strand, counting down.
CAGCAGCCATTTTGTAGTGAAAACCATCCATTAAAGGGTATTATAAATAAAATAAGAGAAAAATTCCCGTGCTAAAGTATCTTTAGGAACCAAATAAGGAGTGAATATAGTCACTGGTTAGAAACCCCACAAACAACATTAACATTGCTTGTAATTAAATAAAAAATTAAGAATAAAAAAATACAAGCATAACACTAATAAACACACAGCAATAGTCATATGAAGCGAAAGTAATATGTTTAATATGGAACATGAATCAATCAAGCAAGATAGTCTACATTAAAGAGAGAGAAAAATAAGATAAAAGAAACATTTCTATGTACAACAAGCCCGAAATTACCTTGCACCCTTTATAAGATACAAAACACAATTATTTAAATTAGTTTTTAATCAGTCACTTTTCTGACATATATACAGGCAAAGCCAGGGCCTCTCTTGATAATTTCTGCCCTTAATTGTAGTAAGCAATTATAAAGGATATATATTGAATAAACGATATATATTGAATAAACGATATATATTGAATCTAAGTGATTACAAAGTATATACCTGGCACTTGCAATAAGTTTACTGCACTGGCCTGTTTTGTGTGGAAAGGGTGAATGGTAAAACATATGTGAAAAGACCACTATTCTCCCATCTTATCCCCACTCCTTAAAGGGATAGTAATACTTCATTTTATCTTTATTTTATTGTGCAGGCATTAAAAAAACATGAAGAACTATGTAAATGTTATCTCTCAAACCTTTATGGTTTGAGAGATATTCACAAGCAAAGTTTCCCCTCCCGCCCCTTTTACCTAGTGTAAGCCATCTCTTCTCAGATGTGGAATCTGGTTGTAAGACCAGACAGATAACAGAAGGGGACAATCTTCTTCCTATCAGAACAATGAAAGCCCTGCCCCCCTTTACAAGATTTTCAGGCTTTTCCCTTATCTTAATTGTAGATTGTCCCTCTCTGCACTCTACCTGGGCACCTCCCTTCTCCTCTGACTGAGCACTGTTACATCAGTTAAAGGGGTGGGAGGGGGGGATACTTTATCATTGAATTACTCTTGAACTACAACTCTGACAGTATTGAAATAACACTCTCCAAAGTCCAAATACTATGATGATTAATTAGAGCTGCTTTTATTATGAAACATTACTATCCCTATAATATCTCTGTGGTATAAGTAGGTAAGACATGGGCAGAAATTATCAAGAGAGGCCCTGGCTTTACCTATAAAGCATTTAGTAAATATAGGAGTGAATATGATATGATGATAGATACTGCCTGCGGCAGCTAAAACCCTTGGTCTCATGCATAAAGCCCAGGACCACCTTGCCAGCTTGGGTTATATATTGGTGCCAATCTCCCTAATAGTAATGGTTCAGTTGGACTCCCTGGTGTACTAATAATTAGTGTTGAGCGAGCATGCTCGGCCGATGCTCGGATCGGCTCGAGCATCGCTCTGCTCGGCACATGGCGGTACTCGTACGAGTACCGCATGTGCTCGCCCGCCATGTTCGGGTCTCCTCCCCGCACGTTTTGCGGCTGCTGCGCAGCCAATAAACGTGCAGGGAGGCTCTGACATCGGTGTAATGCCAGCAGCCATGTTGGCTGCTGGCATTACACTGATTGGCTGGCCAGAACCCGTGGTCGGGTGCTGTATAGCACCTGACCAGCGAGTTCGGCTCAGTCTTAGCCAGGGAGAGCTGAGGATAGGAAGGGAAAGTCAGTGTAGGGAGGAAAAAAAGCAAAATTGTTAAAAAAAAAGAACCAAAAGTCCTTTTTAGGACTACTGTGTGTGGGGGCAGCAGGTTATTTTGTGTGGGGGGAAAAAAAAAATATATATATATTCTGTTTAGTGTGCAAAGTTGCAGATTAGAGCACATTCTGTTTAGTGTGCACAGTTGCAGATCAGAGCACATTCTGTTTAGTGTGCAAAGTTGCAGATTAGAGCACATTCTGTTTAGTGTGCAAAGTTGCAGATTAGAGCACATTCTGTTAAGTCTTCAAACTAAAATATCAAAGTCACATATTCCATTCAGTGTGCGTCGCCGCAGTTTAGCAGCACATTCTGTGTACTGTGCAGAGTTGCAGAATAGGAAGAAATACTGTTAAGTCTTCAAACTAAAATATCAAAGTCACATATTCCATTCAGTTTGCTTCACCGCAGTTTAGAAGCACATTCTGTGTACTGTGCAGAGTTGCAGAATAGGAAGAAATACTGTTAAGTCTTCAAACTAAAATATCAAAGTCACATATTCCATTCAGTGTGCGTCGCCGCAGTTTAGCAGCACATTCTGTGTACTGTGCAGAGTTGCAGAATAGGAAGAAATACTGTTAAGTCTTCAAACTAAAATATCAAAGTCACATATTCCATTCAGTTTGCTTCGCCGCAGTTTAGCAGCACATTCTGTGTACTGTGCAGAGTTGCAGAATAGGAAGAAATACTGTTAAGTCTTCAAACTAAAATATCAAAGTCACATATTCCATTCAGTGTGCGTCGCCGCAGTTTAGCAGCACATTCTGTGTACTGTGCAGAGTTGCAGAATAGGAAGAAATACTGTTAAGTCTTCAAACTAAAATATCAAAGTCACATATTCCATTCAGTTTGCTTCGCCGCAGTTTAGCAGCACATTCTGTGTACTGTGCAGAGTTGCAGAATAGTAAGAAATACTGTTAAGTTTTCAAACTCAAATATTAAAGTCACATATTCCATTCAGTGTGTGTCACCGCCGTTTAGCAGCCTATTCTGTGTACTCTGCACAGTTGCAGAATAGGAAGAAATACTGTTAAGTTTTCAAACTCAAATATTAAAGTCACATATTCCATTCAGTGTGTGTCACCGCCGTTTAGCAGCCTATTCTGTGTACTCTGCACAGTTGCAGAATAGGAAGAAATACTGTTAAGTTTTCAAACTCAAATATTAAAGTCACATATTCCATTCTGTGTGTGTCACCGCCGTTTAGCAGCCTATTCTGTGTACTCTGCACAGTTGCAGAATAGGAAGAAATACTGTTAAGTTTTCAAACTCAAATATTAAAGTCACATATTCCATTCAGTGTGTGTCACCGCCGTTTAGCAGCCTATTCTGTGTACTCTGCACAGTTGCAGAATAGGAAGAAATACTGTTAAGTTTTCAAACTCAAATATTAAAGTCACATATTCCATTCTGTGTGTGTCACCGCCGTTTAGCAGCCTATTCTGTGTACTCTGCACAGTTGCAGAATAGGAAGAAATACTGTTAAGTTTTCAAACTCAAATATTAAAGTCACATATTCCATTCTGTGTGTGTCACCGCCGTTTAGCAGCCTATTCTGTGTACTCTGCACAGTTGCAGAATAGGAAGAAATACTGTTAAGTTTTCAAACTCAAATATTAAAGTCACATATTCCATTCAGTGTGTGTCACCGCCGTTTAGCAGCCTATTCTGTGTACTCTGCACAGTTGCAGAATAGGAAGAAATACTGTTAAGTTTTCAAACTCAAATATTAAAGTCACATATTCCATTCTGTGTGTGTCACCGCCGTTTAGCAGCCTATTCTGTGTACTCTGCACAGTTGCAGAATAGGAAGAAATACTGTTAAGTTTTCAAACTCAAATATTAAATTCACATATTCCATTCAGTGTGTGTCACCGCCGTTTAGCAGCCTATTCTGTGTACTCTGCACAGTTGCAGAATAGGAAGAAATACTGTTAAGTTTTCAAACTCAAATATTAAAGTCACATATTCCATTCTGTGTGTGTCACCGCCGTTTAGCAGCCTATTCTGTGTACTCTGCACAGTTGCAGAATAGGAAGAAATACTGTTAAGTTTTCAAACTCAAATATTAAAGTCACATATTCCATTCAGTGTGTGTCACCGCCGTTTAGCAGCCTATTCTGTGTACTCTGCACAGTTGCAGAATAGGAAGAAATACTGTTAAGTTTTCAAACTCAAATATTAAAGTCACATATTCCATTCTGTGTGTGTCACCGCCGTTTAGCAGCCTATTCTGTGTACTCTGCACAGTTGCAGAATAGGAAGAAATACTGTTAAGTTTTCAAACTCAAATATTAAAGTCACATATTCCATTCTGTGTGTGTCACCGCCGTTTAGCAGCCTATTCTGTGTACTCTGCACAGTTGCAGAATAGGAAGAAATACTGTTAAGTTTTCAAACTCAAATATTAAAGTCACATATTCCATTCTGTGTGTGTCACCGCCGTTTAGCAGCCTATTCTGTGTACTCTGCACAGTTGCAGAATAGGAAGAAATACTGTTAAGTTTTCAAACTCAAATATTAAAGTCACATATTCTGTGTAAGATGAAGAAGGCGGGTAAAAAGGGACGGGGAAGTGGACGTGATCCTGATAGTTCAGGGCGCGGGTCAGGACGCGGAGAAACTGTGCCTGGTGCCAGAGCACAAGAAAGAAAGACATCCACCATACCTAGCTTCATGTCTCATTTCACAGGGCATCGCAGGACATCACTCTCGAGGTCCGACCACTGCGAACAGGTGGTCGGTTGGATGTCAGCTGATACTGCTTCCAGTCGGTTAAGCACCACCCTGTCTTCCACCAAGTCCACTCTCAGTAGCCAAGAGTCTGGTCAACATAATCCTCACTCTGATCATCCTTCCTCCCACCATACACGGTCTGGTCAAAGAAGTGATCCCACACTGGGATATAGTGAGGAGCTCGTCTCATCACCAATCCTTCATTTGACCCTCTCTCCAAGCACGCTTGCAGAGGAACATGACATCTTGTGCCCTGATTCACAACCTCTAGAGGGTACCCAATCACAAGAAGATGACAGATGTGAACGGCATTTAAGGTCAAAGGAAGTAGTGGATGATGATGATGATGATGAGACACAGTTGCCATTAAATCAACCACTATTTCCGTCTCAAGACCTTGTTGAGGAGAATGTTATACAGTTGTCAATGACTGAGTATGTGGTGGGATCAAGACATGAGGAGGATGATCAGAGTGAGGAAGTGGAGGAGGACTTGGTGGACGATGAGGTGACTGACCCCACCTGGGAAGGTGTAGAGCCGAGCGATGACAGCAGTCCTGAGGGTGAGCCATCTGCAGCACCGCAACAGGCTGGAAGAGGCAGTGGTGTGGCTACAGAAAGAAGGCGGACCGCACCAAACCGGCCCGCAAATGTTCCACGGAGCACCCCCTTGCGTAAATCTACCTTGCCAAAGGGTAGGTGTTCCGCGGTATGGCGTTTTTTTGAGGAAAGTGCGGACGACAAAAGAATTGTAGTTTGCAACCTGTGCCACACCAGAATGAGCCGAGGCATGAACACTAGAAACCTCACCACCACCAGCATGATCCGACACATGGCATCCAAGCACCGTAGTAAGTGGGAGGAACGCCTGGATCGCCCATCTGTGTCTGCAGGCCACACCACTGCCTCCTCTTCCCCTGTTTTCGGTGCCGGCCAATCGCCTGTCGAAGGCGCAGGCCCGCATACCTCCCGCCCTGCACCTGTACCATCTGAAGCACCATCAGCGACCACATCCACTTCCCTGTCCCAGCACAGCGTCCAAATGTCGTTACCCCAGGCATTTGAGCGCAAGAGAAAATACCCAGCCACCCACCCACAGGCCATAGCACTAACCTCACACCTTTCCAAATTACTGGCCATCGAAATGCTGCCATTTAGGCTTGTGGACACTGAGTCCTTCCGCAGCCTGATGACAGCAGCTGTCCCTCGGTACGCGGTCCCCAGCCGCCACTACTTTTCCCGGTGTGCCATCCCCGCATTACACCACCATGTGTCCCGTAACATCACCCGTGCCCTGACCAACGCAGTTACTGGGAAGGTCCACTTAACGACTGACACATGGACAAGTGCTTGTGGCCAGGGACGCTACATTTCCCTGACGGCACACTGGGTGAATGTCGTGGAGGCTGGGAGCGACTCGGACCCTGGGATGGCACGGGTGCTACCCACGCCGAGGATTGCGGGCCCTACCTCCATCAGGGTTTCCGCCAGCACCTACGTTATTAGCTCCTCCTCCTCCGTTTCCACCTCCGAATTCTCTACACGCAGCGCCACTCCCCCATCAGCCAGTAGCTGGAAGCAGTGTAGCACTGCAGTGGGGAAACGTCAACAGGCCGTGCTGAAGCTGATCTGCCTTGGGGACAAACAGCACACGGCCTCAGAGCTGTTGCAGGGGATTAGTCACCAGACCGAGCAATGGCTCTCGCCACTCAACCTGCAACCAGGCATGGTTGTGTGTGATAATGGGCGTAACTTGGTGGCGGCTTTGGAGCTCGGCAAGCTCACACACGTACCATGCCTAGCGCATGTATTTAATTTAGTGGTTCAGCGATTTCTAAAAACCTACCCCAATGTGCATGATCTCTTGACCAAGGTGCGCCGCGTGTGTGCACATTTCCGTAAGTCATCTACAGCTTCGGCCGGCCTGTTGAAGCTGCAGCAGCGCTTACAATTGCCAGCTCACCGGCTGCTGTGTGACGTGAGCACGCGCTGGAACTCCACCTTCCACATGTTGGCCCGGCTTTGTGAGCAGCAGAGGGCAGTAGTGGAGTACCAGCTGTTACACGGTCGTCGCCTCTCCGTTCAACTTCCTGTAATCAGAAGTGAGGAGTGGGAATGGATGTCAGACCTCTGCGAGGTTTTACGCAATTTTGAGGAATCGACACAGATGGTGAGCGGCGATAACGCTATTATCAGTGTAACCATCCCACTTCTGTGTCTACTGAAACGCTCGCTGCTCACAATTAAAACCGACGCTTTGCATGTGGAAGAGGTGGAAATGGGGGAGGAAGAGCTTACACAAGGTGATAGCCAGAGCACCCTCACTTCGTCTTCTCAGCGACAATTGGAGGAGGCGGAGGAGGAGGAGGAAGACACGGTTGCCTCCGCTACAGAGGGTAGCCATGGAACTTTAGTTCCATCTCTTCAGCGTGGGTGGGCAGAAGAGGAGGAAGAGGATGAGGATATTGAGAGTCATCCTCCTGGTGAGGACAGCGAAATCTTGACTGTTGGTACTCTGGCACACATGGCTGACTTTATGTTAGGCTGCCTTTCCCGTGACCCACGCGTTGTACGCATTTTAGACAACACGGATTACTGGGTGTTCACCCTTCTGGACCCCCGCTACAAAGAGAATTTCTCATCTCTCATTCCTCCGGTGGAGAGGACAAGCAAAATGGTGCAATACCAGAAGGTTCTCGTTGAAAAATTGCTCCAAAATTTTCCATCTGACAACGCTGGCGGCAGAGTACGTGCTACCTTGGCCAACCGAGAAGGGGAGAAAAGGGGAGCACACAGCAGTTCCGACAAAGGCAGGGCAACACTCTCCAAGGCGTGGGACACCTTCATGACACCCCGCCAGCACCCTCACCCTGATGCGCAGCCTAGTGTCACAAGGAGGGAAAAGTTTTGGAAGATGGTGAAGGAGTACGTAGCAGACCGTGTCAGCGTCCTCAATGATCCCTCTGTGCCTTACAACTACTGGGTGTCCAAGCTGGACACGTGGTATGAACTGGCACTCTACGCCTTGGAGGTGCTGGCCTGCCCTGCCGCCAGCGTTCTGTCTGAGCGGGTATTTAGTGCTGCTGGTGGCATCATAACAGATAAGCGTATCCGCCTTTCCACCGACAATGCTGATAGGTTGACACTTATAAAAATGAACAAGGCCTGGATTTCCCCTGACTTCTCCACTCCACTGGAGGAAAGCCCCGGGGGAACATAAACTCACTTTACATATATTATTTACAATGATGGGAATACTCTGTATTCCCATTCACCCCTTCCACCCAAAAAACGGGTATATGGTTGACTCTTAATCTTCTCATCCTCCTCCTCCTCTTCCATATGCCCTGTGCTATAATTTTTATATAGGGCCAGCTAACCAGCGGGCCCTGTGATATAATTTTTATATAGGGCCAGCTCACCAGCGGGCCCTGTTTGACAATTTTTATATAGGTCAGCTCACCAGCGGGCCTTCTCATATAATGTTTTATTGGGTCAGCTCTCTAGCGGGCCCTCTCATATAATGTTTTATAGCGTCAGCTCACTAGCGGGCCTTCGCATATAATGTTTTATAGCGTCAGCTCACTAGCGGGCCTTCGCATATAATGTTTAGGATGGTCAGCTCTGCAGCAGACCCTCACCCATAATGTTTTAGATGGTCAGCTCAGCGCACGTTTCCCTCTTAATCATGGCCTCAGTTCAATAAAATCAAGGAAATTTTTGGGAGAATTTGCCTCTGCGCACGTTTCCCTCTTAATCATGGCCTCACTTCAGAAAATCAAGGAAATTTTTGGGATAATTTACCTCTGCGCACGTTTCCCTCTTAATCATGGCCTCACTTCAGAAAATCAAGGAAATTTTTGGGAGAATTTGCAGATGATATACAAGTAAATATACAGCAAATATTGTTTGGTAACAATTTTTCGCCTAAAGTCGTTTTTATTTTCCTTTTTGTGTGTTTTATGGTCAGTCTGTAAAAATGGCGTACTACGGGCGAAAGATCGTTCCCAGCAGCGATGTTGGAGTCCAAGATGCATCCAGACATCCTCCCTATGCTGTCCCTGAACCATTTCTGTGGTGTTTCCATCCTTTTCTGCCCTTTTCCTATGGACCAGGCACCCTCCCCTCATCAGAGCAGGGGGTGCCTGGTGTAATGCTCGAGTCCTCCCATTGACTTCAATGGGGCTCGGGTGCTCGGCCGAGCACTCGAGCCTCAGGGGGTGCTCGGTCAGAGCACCCGAACACCCGAGCATTGGGGTGCTCGCTCATCACTACTAATAATGTATATGGTTGATCCAAGGTCCAGGTCTTTTGCAAGCTTAGCAACTCTTCTGATATTGCCAGCCGTGCTGTGGTATTTACAAATCAGGGGAAATAACCATGGGCTATTGTTGCAGCTGTCAGCTCCTGTTAGGAATAGAAAAATTCATCTTTAAATATGGGCCAATGCACTACTTATCCTCCACAATCATCGTCCCTCTAAATAAATACATAGTATCAATAAACTTTCAAACTAATTCTGTTATAGTAGGAAACCACACTATGAATAGGATAGTACCTCTTCCATCATGTCTATAAGTTAACACCAACGTGTTAAATTACCATAAGTTATTTAGTGAAAATAAATTGTGCAAAAGTGTTCTATAGAATAGATGTGAGTAAAAAAACTAATAATCAGAAAGAAAACAAAGCATACATAAAAAATAAATACAAATGGAATAAACATAGAGAATTTGATTTAAATATCCATGTATTGCAATTCAGAACCATTTTTATGAAAAACTGTATCCAACAGAACCAGCTCCCAGCTAGGATAAGTCATGTTCCTTATCTTAAAATATTTAGTATGAAATTATAAGATATATAGAGGAATCAAGATCGGGTCCTGCTGCAATACTTTTTGCTTGATTGTTGTTATTAGAAATATTATTTCTATGCAATAATTTTCATAATTTTTGTCCCTATTGGCTCTTTTGTCAACAGGTTAAAGTGGAACTACCACCCAGTAATAAGATAGCATCACATCATTGCCTGTCTGGTGACTAGCTGCTCAGTAGCGCTGGTTGCCAGAATTCTTACCGGATTAAAGAGAAATCTCTATTCCTCATGGACTGACAGCAAGACGGAGCGCGGACATCTTACCCTAGTGACGTCCACGCGCCTGCGCTGTCAGTCCCTTTTGGAGCCGGCCGGCTCCTAGCAACGCTTCCTAGACCCGGCGCATGGACGTCACTAGGGCAAGATGTCCGTGTTCCGTTTTGCTGTCAGTCCATGAAGAATAGAGATTTCTCTTTAATTCGGTAAGAATTCTGGCGACTAGCGCTACTGAGCAGCTAGTCGCCAGATAGGCAATGATGTGATGCTATCTTATTATTGGGTGGTAGTTCTGCTTTAAAAAAACAGTGCTCTGTTATGCTGATCTCAAATTAACTGTCCGGCACTGTCAGTATTAGCCCTCCTGAATAAGCCATATTTCATATGCAATTTTAAGCGAACCTGTGGTGAAAAAATGTGGCCTATTATTTAACAGTAACTGTCCTTTTGCCTGAGGAAGCTGCAAACAAGACTTGATCTTGATTCCTCCATATAGCGTATTAGTCGATACTAAATATTTTCAGATAGGGAACAAATAATTTACTTTGGAATTACAGGGGAAATATGGACTTGAGTTTACTACAGAGAGAAACTCCCTGGCTATTTCTACTCAACTTGATTATTCCTAATGGATTGATCAAAGAGGTGACACTGTCTGTACAAATACAGTAGTGTGCAAAAGTTTTAGGCAGGTGTGAAAAAATGCTGTAACGTAAGAATGCTTTCAAAAATAAACATGTTAGTAGTTTATTTTTATCAGTTAACAAAATGCAAAGGGAGTGAACAGAAGAAAAATCTAAATCAAATCAATATTTGGTGTGAACTTTGCCTTCAAAACAGCATTAATTCTTCTAGGTACACTTCCACAAAGTCAGGGATTTTGTAGGCATATAGTCAGGTGTATGATTAAAGAATTATACCAAACAGGTGATAATGATCATTAATTTAATATGTAGATTGAAACACAATCATTAACTGTAACAGAAACAGCTGTGTAGGAGTAATAAAACTGGGTGAGGAACAGCTAAATTCAGCTAACAATGTGAGGTTGCTGAAGACAGTTTAATGTCAAAAGTCATACACCATGGCAAGACTGGGCACAGTAACAAGACACAAGGTAGTTATACTGCATCAGCAAGGTATGTCCCAAGCTCTTTTGAAGAAGCACAAGGAAACAGGCAATGTTGAGTACCGTAGACGCAGTGGTCGGCCAAGTAAACTTTTTACAGTAGATGAAAGACACATCATGCTTACTTCCCTTTGCAATCGAAAGATGTCCAGCAGTGCTATCAGCTCAGAATTGACAGAAAACAGTGGGACCCTGGTACACCCATCCTCTGTCCGGAGTAGTCTGGTCAGAAGTGCTCTTCATGGAAGACTTGCAGCCAAAACGCATACCTCCAATGTGGAAACAAGGCCAAGCGACTCAGCTATGCACACAAACCCTGGAACTGGGCTGTAGAAAAATGGCAGCAGGTGCTCTGGAATGATGAGTCAAAATTTGAAATATTTAGCTGTAGCAGAAGTCAGTTTGTTCGCCGAAGGGCTGGTGAGCAGTACAAGAATGAGTGTCTGCAGGCAACAGTGAAGTATGGTGGAGGTTCCTTGCAAGTTTGGGGCTGCATTTCTGCAATTGGAGTTGGGAATTTGGTCAGAATTTGGTCTCCTCAATGCAGAGAAGTACAGGCAGAAATGTATAGATCATGCAGTACCATCAGGGAGGCATCTGATTGGCCCCAAATTTATTCTGCAGCATGACAACAACCCCAAACATACAGCCAAAGTAACTAAGAACTATCTTCAGCGTAAAAAAGAACAAGGAGTCCTGGAAGTGAAGGTATGACCCCCTCAGAGCCCTGATCTCAACATCATTGAGTCTGTCTGGGATTCCATGAAGCAACTGTGGCTGCCTAAATCCACAGAAGCACTGCGGTTAGTTCTCCAAGATGTTTGGAACAACCTACCTGCTGTGTTTCTTAAAAAACTGTGTACAAATGTATGTAGAAGAATTGATGCTGTTTTGAAGGCAAAGGGTGGTCACACCAAATATTGATTTTATTTAGGTGTTTCTTCTGTTAACTCACTTTGCATAAAAAGAAACTATTAATATGTCTATTTTTGAAAGCATTCTTACTTTACAGCATTTTTTTTCACACCTGCCTAAAACTTTTGCACAGTACTGTATAACTCATATACTAATAGTTAAATGAGAGTTATTTACATATAATCATTGTGAGAGACAATTTTGGATTCATGCCCTATAATATGCCATAGAGTTAACATAAATAATGTGAAAACTGATCATTTGGCGAATATGAAAATGACTAATGCTTAATATTTTCTAAAAGATTGTGGCGGATATCCAAATAAAGCAATTTAAAATATATTTGGTTTGGAACAAATCCCCTTTGGTGAGATATCAAGCGGAGTTATCGTAGAGAGACAAGCATTATAGAGAGACCATTTTTAATCATCTGGATCACCCCTAGTGACAGAATGAAGAATGAAGTATGTTTGCTCATGCCATTACCAATATTACATTTTGAACTGTGGTTACTTTATATCAACAGTTATAGAAAGGTCAATGTATATATACTCATAACTAATCTGAGAGACACATTGGAATCATATAGTCATACTTAGAATCCTTATTTGGAATGAAACACTGTTACTGGATTCTGTTAACAGCAATGTGATACATAATCATTTAAGGGATTATTAATCTCTAATTACAACAGTAAAATTACTGTAGCGTTAAATCTTCAGATCAGAATTAATTATACATGTTACTGTTCACTACTATGTGGGTGTATATGTGCCTGTATTCTCTGATTTAGTTGCCTCTTTGTTCAGAAAAATGTGTGTCGATCACATCTGCAATGTTTTGAACAACCCTCTGGTTAATATATATATGTATTAATATATATATATATACACACCATTTGTTTAATGAGCATACCTGGGAACTTTTTCTTTTGGATCCCAGGAGGGGGAGTTCTGTGGTGGCCTTGGAGAAGGTAAATGAGGCTATTTGTATCTGAAGGGGGTGGGGCTTAATCGTGAGTGGGGGCAGGACTTAAGAAACTAGTAAAAGAAAATAGGCTGTGGAAGGAGGAGGGCTGGCAACTTGTGGCCCAGGGGCAAATACATTCAAGTGGCCCATTTCTATTATCGTTCGAGACCACTGTTCCAGCCCACCTCCTTTTGTTAATTTTAAAATTGGCATTAATGTTGTTTCGTAAGTCACGGGATACCACAGAGCTTACAGTTGAAATGGGGCTACACTAGTGCGCTACTACAAAGCTTACAATCTAAGTAAAGCTTACCTAGTGATACTATAGAGCTTACAAGGGAAATGGTTTATGCTAATAGTGTAGCTCCATTTGGATTGTAGCTCTGTGGTATCACTAGTGTAGCTCCATTTCAATTATAAGCTTTGTGGTATCACTAGTGTAGTTCCATTTACAGCAGCAATCAGGAGATTTAGTGAGGTGCATTGGCCTACCAGCCCAGATATATGACCAGCCTAGGGGGCAATTGCCCCCCTGCCCCCCAGGCCAGCCCTCCCCTGAGGGCGGGGAACGGGTGAAACAGACAGGGAGGGAGTGGAAGTGGGCAGAGTTTCATTAAACTCCCCACATCCACAGAATCAGCCTCCTCCCTGGAGACCCGGTAATTAGCAGCAAAAATGGAGTCTGTGGGACAAATCCGGAGAGTTCCTAGCTATGTTAATGAGGATGGAAATACATGATATCATCCATCTGTACTTTTAACAGTGGATAATTTATGGGTTTTTTTTCCATTTGTTAGTGTCCTGGGATCATATATAAAGTATATTAATGTCATTCGATTTAAATATGGTAGCGATTTACATTTTCTTCTGGATTCTTAAATGTGCACACACACCATATGGAAAGGTAATGTCAGATGATGATACAGACAGCAGAGATCAGCCAGAGTTCAACTTATTAAAATTAAAGAAAACGACAGTTTAGAAACAATGAAAAACATAATACTTTATATATTTAGACTTGTGTTATTAATTGACAGGCAAATGTTTTTGTGACAGATCCACATCAATGACAATCATCTCCAAATCTGGTACTAAAGGGATAGTAATGTTTCACCAAAAAACCAGCTCCAATTAATCTTCATAGTATTTGAGCCATGGAGAGTGTTATTTCATTACTGTCAGAGTTTTAGTTCAAGAGTAATTGAATGATAAAGTATCCCCCTCCCGCCCCTTTTACCTAGTGTAAGCCGACTCCCTTCAGATGTGGAATCTGGTCACTTGACCGGACAACTCGAAGCGAGGGACAATCTTCTTACTGTGATCATAAGAAAACCCTGCCCCCCTTGATAGGTTTTTCCTTATGCTCATGGAAGATTGTGCCTTTCTGCAACGCATCCAGACAGTCTTGCTGCTCTGAGGTGAGCAGTGTTACATCAGTAAAAGGGGCAGGAGGGGAATACTTTATCATTCAATTACTCTTGAACTACAACTCTGACAGTATTGAAATAACACTCTTCATGGCCTAAATACTATGCAGATTAATTGGAGCTGCTTTTATGGTGGAATAATACTAATCCTTTAATTTTACTGTTATATATTTTTGCATAGAAGCTTCAGTTGCCTGTGTTTGTTGTCGCACTGTTTTAGGTCTGTAGTTAGTTTTTGCATCTGCACAATAAACAAGAGACTTTACCCATAACGGTGAGATTTGCCACAGAAAGAGAGAGAACCGCACCTATAATTGTAATGGAACATGAGAATGGTTTCAAGGTATTCAGATGTCCCGGTTCAGTTATAGACTACAGTGGAGATCAAATACAGAAATCATTATATAGATATACCTGACAACTGCATGAAGGACAATCTCCCAAGTAATTCCTTCTATTAAATAATTAACCTTCGGGTGCTAGAGGGGTGTCCAGTGCATTGCTTTACTATGCAGTGTGGATGCCCCTATAGCACTCAAGAGGTTAACCCTGTGAGTGCCAGAGGGATATCCAAGCCATTGCATTTCATATGCCTCTGGCACTCAAAGGGTTAAGAGCATACCGGAGGGGACTCCTCTGATGCCGCTGGGGAGTATAATTGCCCAAAACGTGGCCAAAAGGGGTAGAGTTTACCCATGAGTGGGGGCGTGGTTTTCCAGGGCATCACGTAAGTGGGCGGGAAGTAGGAGGAACTGGGTGGGGAAGGAAAAAAGTGGGAGGAACTGGGTGGGAAGGAGCAGAAGTGGGCAGAGTTTTAAAGAAAACTCTCCACATCTGGAGAATCAGCCTCTGCTCCGGAGACCCGGTAATTCAATCCCAAAACCAGAGTCTCTGGGGCAATTGTGAAGAGTTCTCAGGTGTGGTTAAGAGCGACTTATTTCAAGAGCATAATTCTCTCTTAACCCACTGGATGACAGAGATCTGTCACACATTGCAAAGCTATGCTTTAGAAACCTGTCAGGCATCCAATGAGTTCACCTCATTCACAGCTTTTCTTGAATGAAAGAGTTAAACATGAACCACTAGTCAGCCTTCTCCAAAATGAATGACGGGTCCAAACTGTTTCTGTGGTTTGTCGATGTCAGTGATGAGGAAGTGTGTGTTGGGGGGGGGGAACCACAGCTGTCTTATAAAATACAGAGACGGGAGGCCAATAAAACGTACAACTGAAAAAGCTATTTGGGGAAAAAAGCCATACATCCTGTCAAAAAATAGAATACTGGAGAAAATATGTCAAGCTGCGTTTGCGAATGTAATTTGTTATAGAACGTAACAAAATCAGAGCAGAGGTATAAAGACCTACAAGTTTATCCCTTTGAGTGCCAGAGGGGTACGCAACGCATTGCAAGGCAATGCGTTGCGTACCCCTCTGGCACTCAAAGGGTTAAGTCTGGGTTGGGCAACCTGAGGCCTTCCAGATGTTCAGGACTACAATTTCCATCACCCTATGGCTGGGAATGATGGGAAGTTTAGTCCTGAAACATCTCCAGTCTCCAACTAATTTTCTGTGTAATTGAAAAAATCCTACAGTCCCATTAAGAGTAGTCTGATTACAGGGCTACAGAAATGGCACTTGTTAACCCCTTAAAGGGATAGCAATACTTCATTTTATCTTTATTTTATTTTGTAGGCATTATGGTTTGAGAGATATTCACAAACAAAGTTTCCCCTCCTGCCCCTTTTACCTAGTGTAAGCCATCTCTTCTCAGATGTGGAATGCAGTCCATAGATCAGACAGATAACAGCAGGGGACAATCTTCTTCCTATGAGAACAATGAAAGCCCTGCCCCCCTTGACAAGCTTTTCAGCTTTTTCCCTTATCTTAATTGAAGATTGTCCCTCTCTGCAGTCTACCTGGGCACCTCCCTTCTGATCTGGCTGAGCAGTGTCACATCAGTAAAAGGGGCGGAAGGGGGACACTTTGTCATTGAATTACTCTTGAACTACAACTCTGACAGAATTGAAATAACACTCTCCAAAGTCCAAATACTATGATGATTAATTAGAGCTGCTTTTATTATGAAACATTACTATCCCTTTAAAATAATTGTCTTTATTTTAATGTACATCAAATGTTTATTCATTAATCACACAAGTGCATGGATGATTTTCATTAGAAACAAGGAAAGACAGGCTTCACCACTGGAGTGAATATACACAATATAATCACCCGGAGAACATCTACAAAGTAGTCTCCGGAGATCACACAATAGAAGCGCCTCACTGAGTTACAATAACAAAAATATACCAAATATTTTAAGAGTCCTTAATGTTGAGTAAGGTTCTTCCACAGCTTGCAAGAAGTATGGATCTGGGTCCTTCATGGCACAACACTGTAAAAATGATACAACAGAAGCAGCGCAGGAAAAACCTTCTAAGCGTAGTATGTATTATATTCTTTTGATGCCAACACCATCACCTGGTGCTCAAAGACTATTACTCACATGTAAAGGAGGCTATTTTGGAACGCCTCTAAACCATAAACGCACTCCTGGTATAAACCCCAGGTCGGTTTCCTCCGTCAGTGATCTTCCAATACTCCAATTCCTCAGCTTACCCTGAAAAAGGAATCTAGGGCCAATATTTAACTTCCCGAAGAAGTTACAACCTTTACGAAATGCGTAGAGAGATCCTTTGAGATATATATATATATATAGCATTATTTTATATGGTTTTAATATTTTGTAAAAATAAATGTTGCCGTAGTGCCATATTACTCTATATATTCCCACTACTTCTACTCCCCCAGGAACCTGGGGCGTTCAGACATCCACATAGGTATGTACCTATTGTAAGATTAAAACTGGCCCTAAATTCCTTTTCCAGTGTAAGCTGAAGAATTGGAGTATTGGAAGAGTGGGTAACCGACCTGGGAGTATTATTACGATTTAGAGGCAGTCTACTGTAGCCTCCTTTACATGTGAGTAATATTCTTTGAGCAACGGGTAACGGTGTTGGCATCAAAAGACTATAATACCTACTATTATTATTCTTCTTTATTTATATAGCGCCAACTAATTCCGCAATGCTGTACAATAGGGAATAGACATACAGAGGTATTAAATAGTACAATCAGATGTGGAGAACAGGAGGATCAGAGGGCCCTGCTCGTGAGAGCTTACAGTCTAGAGGAAGGAAGGTTTGACACAGAAGGAGTAAGTGCTATTGCGTTTAAGTGCCTCCTGCCACATGAACTGCCGGTCAGTGGGTGGGAGTGAGAAGTGCCGTTGAGTGCAGTAGTCCGTGCAAGGGGTGAATCTTGGTGATGATGTTTATGGAGGCAGTTGATAGGCTTCCCTGAAGAGGTGAGTCTTCAGGGAGTGTCTGAAGATTTGAAGGCTGGGGGAGAGTCTGATGGGGCGGGGGAGGGAATTCCACAGCTCAGGTGAAGCACGGGAGAAGTCCTGTAGGCGGGAGTGGGAGGATGTGATAAGAGCTGTGGAGAGCAGAAGGTCATGTGCAGAGCGAAGATGGCGGGCGGGAGTATATTTGGAAATGAGAGATGAGATATAGGGGGGTGCAGTGTTAGTGAGGGCTCTATAAGTTAGCACCAGAGTTTTGAATTTTATTCTGTATGCTAATGGGAGCCAGTGTAGGGACTGACAGAGGGGTGTGGTGTTAGAGAAGCGATGAGTGAGGTAGATTAGTCTTGCAGCAGAGTTCATTATGGACTGTAGCGGGGTTAGTCGGGTGAGAGGCAGGCCAATTAGTAAAGAAGGTTTTTCATGCTGTGCTTCTTTTGTATCATTCCCTACTGGAGTGTGCTGTATGTACTGACAACCCATCCCTCTTCACTTTGTCACTGCTAACCCTGTTGAGATAATTTAGTAACAAAAGTAAAAAGAACTAATTTGATTGGCTCCCTTTACTGTGAGGAGACTGGGACTGGCAAAGACAGTCAATTTGAGTCTCATACCTCCCAAGTGTCCCTCTTTGAGCCCCAAACCCCCCGTCCCTCTTTTCTACCCTGGTATCCATCTTTTAGGACATCAGAGTGAGTGTTGTATATAGTAGTTTATCACATTGCTCCACGGCAATGAAACTCACGTAAATGCTTAGTTAATCTTCAGTATATGTGTTTGTAAATGAATCTGTGTAAATATAATACTTTGGTCTTGCTCTAAAGCCTTTATTCAGTTTCAAAAAGAGGTGTCAATAGGTCACACAGTAACCTAAAAATTCTCAGTAATGCCCCGTGCATAAGCCACGCCCCCAGAAACACCCCCTAAAACACAAGTGTCCCTCTTTGGCCATTTGAAATGTTGGGAGGCATGGAGTCTCCTGGTCATGAACTAGGAGAGCTGTCACTGCTGACAAAGCTCCTATTGAGTTTAAAGGGCTGCCACCATTTATAAATGACACCCTGGGCTAACATGCTTAAAAGGACACAGTTTATAAACATACAGTATATATATATGTTTTTTCTTCAAAGGCAAAAACTCACTTTAATGGCGATGTTATATTTCTCATTCATTTGATCAAAAGCATGGCAACTTGGGTTGTAGTGTATATCTAATTGATGAGAGCAAATCACAGACGTGTCATGGGATTACCATTCGCCTCTCTAAACTATAACATTAGCAATAACATGAGGTTTTTGTTTTTGACTTTGCACAGTTTTTTGCACGCCATTTTTCTGTTGTCTAAACTTTTGTTCAATCAAGCATGCTTCAGAGAATTTTTATCAATCTAAGCTAATATTTTGGTCAACCTGATTTTGTCATTTAATTCTTTACTTCGTCAAATATGCTTTACATGTATAATCAACTTTTTTCTGGAAAGATTTTTGTTTGATGGAATTTCTGTAAAATATTTTGTCCAATCAAATCAGCTTTTTTGCAAGATTGACAAATGCATAAATTTTTTTCACCCTTTCCTTTTATTGTTTTTTTATTGTAAAAAGCATAAAGGGAAATTATCATGTTTTAGTCGATCTGTTCCAATGGGAGAAGAATTTGTTAAACAGTGTAGTGCTACTCTGTGCAACCCCAAAACTCCAGAAATCTCTCAGCCACAAGCTTTAGGTTTGAATGTGCATTCCCCATAGACCTATTTTCTTGCCGTTTCAAGCAGGATTCAGTGGATCTATGGGGGACATATCTAAAAAAAAACGAATGCATGATGTGGTACAGATACACTGAGGAACCATCCTGTTCTTCTCCCCTGTTAGTGTGCAGTGGCTCCCAATGCAGCCACAGCTTAAGGGGATAGTAATGTTTCACAAAAACAGCAGCTCCAATTAATCTTCATAGTATATGAGACACAGAAAGTGTTATTTCAATACTGTCAGAGTTGTAGTTCAAGAGTAATCAAATGATAAAGTATCCCCATCCCTCCCTTTTACCTACTGTAACACTGCTCACCTCAGATGTGGAATCCAGTCCATAGACCAGACAGATAACAGCAAGGGACAGTCTTCTTACTATGAGAACAATGAAAGCCCTGCCCCTCTTGACAGGTTTTTCAGCTTTTTCCCTTATCTTAATTGAAGATTGTCCCTCTCTGCAGTCTACCTGGGCACCTCCCAGCTGTTCTGAGGTGAGCAGTGTTATATCAGTAAAAGGGGCGGGAGGGGAAACTTTATCATTCAATTACTCTTGAACTACAACTCTGACAGAATTGAAATAACACTCTCTATGGCCCAAATACTATGATGATTAATTAGAGCTGCTTTATTATGAAACATTACTATCCCTTTAATGAGCAGGTCTACTCCTAAGGGAGCAGATATGCCGATAGGGCAACCATGAACCACAGTTGCCCTTTAATTCAATTATTTTCACTTGGATCAGTGAAAGAAACGCTTTAAATTATTTTGAGTTGCACTAACTCAAGTCTCTACTGCCCATACCAACTAAACACATGCGTTTGTGCAAAAATGTACTGCACTTATACAAACCAGAAATTTCAGAGCATAATGTTTCGGAAATAGGACCACTGATCAACAAACAATAATTAAAAGCAACACATTCTCCATAAGGGGGGCAGTGCACTAACGTGTGATAAAGTAGAGATGACTTCTCCAGTGATATCACCTCTTTATCACACTTTAGTGCATGACTTGCAAAATCTATTGTGGCGTCAAATTTCAACTATGTCCTTACACTAGATCTTAACTCTTTGAGCACCAGAGGGGTATGTAACGCATTGCAAAGCAATGCGTTGCATACCCTCTGGCACTCAAAGGTTTAATGTGGTCTTGTCTAATGTTTTCTGATGGAAAAAATGTATAATAGGGAAGAAACGCTTTTTTCCTAATATTTGTTTGGATGCATTGTCAATGACAACTATTCTACCAAATGTCATCTTTATTCATCAAGTCACTCAGCTGTTACAAGCTTAGAAAATCGGTATTTAACATAGATGTGTCATTTGGACTATATCTATATATTTTTATTTTTTTCCTACTGAGTAAATAAGATGACTTTCCCCAATGCAAACTTTTTCATGCAAAGGTTATTACATTTTTTTTTTTTTTAATTAAGCTACAATTTTCTATCCTATCATTAACGAATGAGAGCTTTAGCTGCTGATATTTTCATTTGAAATAAATATATTTTATTGTAACAGCTATTGAATGTAAAGTCTCACAACCCAAAATGACATTTGTTTAATAAAAATAAGTGTACTGCTCCTTTAAACCCATGTCAAAAAATTCTGAGTGAATCCAAAGGGAATATAATCAATAGACACTGAAAAAAAAATAACAGATATCTGCTCTGCATTTCTAGAAACACGTTCAGCAACTGTCAGCACCATGTGCATTAAGGAAACTTTCCAGCAAATATTTCAGAGCTTTAAGGTAATTGTTGGAGACTTTCGTTTTCAAGTAGAGATTCAGAAATGACGAGCCCTGGGAATTCAATCTGATAAGGCCAGACTGCTGACGCGCTGCCAAAGTGCAGATATACATTTAAATTAGGATGTTGGCAGCAACGGTTATGTAGAATTCTGTGTTTTATCACAACATCAAAGAACATTTTTGTTCTTTAATGTAAGAATTGCGCAACATTCCAAACCCGATCTGAAGGCATAACTCAACAGCCAGTCATTTATTCACATTTCAACAGTCAAGAATTAAAACAATTAACCCCTTGGATGTTGGAGAGGTTTCCATCACACTGCAAGTAATGCGCTTGAGTCCTCCTTGGCAAAATGAAAAAACGTATTGCTGTTGATAACTTTATCTAGGTTTTTATGACTTTGTCTACAAATGTTTTCTTAGACTTTAATTAGAAGATGTTAGATAAATCCATTATTGTTATTACTGATATTATTATTGTTCTTTATTTATATAGCGCCAACTTATTCTGCAGCGCTGTACAATAGAGAATAGACATACAGATACATTAAACAGTACAAACAGGATATAGAAAACAAAAGGATGAGGGGGCCCTGCTCGTGAGAGCTTACAGTCTAGAGGAAGGTAGGGTGGACACAGAATGAGTAAGTGCTATGGGGTGCAAGTGCCTCCTGTCACATGAACTGCCGGTCAGTGGGTGGGAGAAAGGAGTGTTTTTCAGAACATTGGTTAAGACATGTAGCTGGTCTGTTCTGGAGAATAAAACTGTGTGAACAATGAGGTTGTAATGGGTTTGTAGGTGGTAGAGTAATTGTAGAAGGGAACAAGAATGAGTAGAGGTTGGACAGGCTGTTGATCTGACCTTACTCATAAGGGTTGTGGAGGTAATTGATAGACTCCCTGAAGAGGTGAGTTTTCTGGGAGCCTCTGAAGATCTGAAAGCTGAGGGAGAGTCTTTTGGGATGGGAGAGGGAATTCCAGAGCTTAGGTGCAGCACAGGAGAAGTCATTTAAGTGGTAATGGGAGGATATAATAAGAGCTGTAGATAGAACAAGATCCTGTACAGAGCGAAGGTGACTAGTGGGAGTGTATTTGGAAACAAGAGATGGTATTTAGAGGTGTGCAGCGTTACTAAGACCTCTGTAAGGTAGCACCAGTATTTTAATCTAATTCTAAATCCGAATGGGAGCCAGTGTAGGGATTGGCAGAGAACAGTGGTAATAGAGGAGTAATGAGGTAGATTAGTCTGGAGGAAGAGTTCTTTATGGAATATAGTGGGATTAGACGGTTGAGAGGAAGGCCTCTTTTATAAGTGAAGTACAGAGACAAGACATGATGATTGTTTGGTTTAGAAGTTTGGTAGGGTCTTCAGTGAGAAAAGGTCAAATTCTAGAGATGTTACGTAGATGGAGGAGGCATGAGTTGCCAGTTGAATGTGGGAATTGAAAGATAGGGCAGAGTCAAAGGTGGCCCCCAGTCTATGCTTTGGAGGTTGGTGTGATGGTGGTGGTATTAACAGTGAGGGAAATATCTGGGGTAAGTCTGGTTGGAGAAGGAGGGAAAATTAGAAGTTCAGTTTTGCTTAGGTTAAGTTTCCGAGGACGGGAGCACATTGAGGAAGACACAGCAGAGAGGCAAATTCACAGAACGACAGAAGGGGAGAGGTCTGGGGAGGAAAGATAGAGATGATGGTGAAACCAAAATGAGCTTATTAGTTTCCGAATGTAAGGAGCCCCAGAGTGAATACTGTGTACTTCTGTGTACAGTGGTAGGGGTGAAGAAGTGGAGCCTGCTGAAGGAATGGAGAGGTAGGATGTGTTTGAAGAGAGGTTGTCGTCACATCTGCCTAGAGAGTGACATGCTTGGAAGAGGAAAGGGTGATCCACTGCGTCATATTCAACTGACAGATCCAGGGGAATGAGTACAGAGTAGCGGCCTTTTGACTTAGATGAGAACAAGTCATTGGCCACTTTAGGGAGGGCGGTCTCAGTGTAGTGATGAGGGCAGTGAAGATGATCAAGGAAGTGACTCACTGTGTGTGGGAGAGTTTGTCCACTGTGATAGACCAAAGGCCAAAGGATGTTGTTAAGTAGAACAGTTTGAGGTCAGAGGGCAGGAAGCAAAGTGGTCAAGGAACTGTGCAGTAGGATGAGGTGTCTGTATATGACAGCAACATGCAAGCAATAGGGGGAAAGGTACTATCAAGAAGAATGGACACAATAATTGATGCAGCACAACCTAAAGAACAAGCAGGCTTCAGAAGTGTTTTCAGTACAATGGACCATATCCACACAGTGCAGCAGGATATAGAGTGACATAATGAATAGAACCTTCCATTATGCATAGCCTTCATTGACTATGAGAAGGCCTTTGACTCAGAGAAAAAGCAAACAACAATCAATGCCTTGATCGACCAAAGAATAGGTAGAGAGCTTACATCAATATCCTCCAATCAATATATGAAAATGCAACTGCATCAATATAGGTCAACAACGATAATGTTCAGATCAAAATAGAAAAATCAGACAAGGAGACATGGGAGGAGATTCACTAAGCAGTGATAAAGGAGTGATAAAGCAGAGATTACTTCTCCATTTTATCACTCCTCCAATTCCTATGTTATTCTATGGCGCCTATGCACTAAGATTTTGTCAACTTTGGAGATCTTAGTGCATTGGCTCTATAGAATAACATAGGAATGGAGAAGTGATATCACTGGAGATCTTAGTGCATTGGATGTATAGAATAACATAGGAACTGGATGAGTGATATCACTGGAGGTCTTAGTGCATTGGCTGTATAGAATAACATAGGAACTGGAGAAGTGATATCACTGGAGATCTTAGTGCATTGGCTGTATAGAATAACATAGGAACTGGTTACATAATAAACTAGAGAAGTCATCCCTACTTTATCACAGCGTAGTGAATCTCCCCCATAATCTCCGCAAAACTAGAAATTTGCAAACTAAATTGAGACAAGAAAGGATCAGTGGAGATTACTTACAGATGATACCCTTCTTTTTGGGCTGAAGATGAAATCAACGTAACTCAAATCATGTTTAACAAATTTATCATACTAAGAAAAATCACAGTAGCTGGATAAGAACTAGAAGTGGACAAGTATGTTTACCTTGGACAGAAAATGCTAACAGAGGGAACCACCATGACAGAAACTGAGCAACAAATAAAATCAGGATGGCAAGCATTTAGAAAAGTTAGAAGAACTATCTTTAAGACAAATTTGCCACTTTGCCATAAGCGCATAGTTTTTGACCAGTGTGTCCTCCCAGTTCTTACGTAGGGCTGAGAAACATGGAGACCTCATACCAAAAGCCATACAAAAACCAAGCTGACACAGAGAAGAGTAGAACATCTAATTTTTGAAAAGAACAAAAAGAGACTGGAAAACAGGTGCATGGATTCATCAACAAACAAAGGTTTACGACATTACTGGAGGAGTTAAAAATGGAAATGAGCAGGTCAGATAGCAAGAAGACCTGATGCTATGTATTCTACTTGATACTAAACGCCCAAGAAGAAGACCAAAGACAAGATGGGGAGATGAAATTACCAAATTTGTTGGTACACAATGACAACAAAAGGCAGAGGACTGAAGCTGTTGGAAGCTTTCTGAGGAGGCCTTCATCCTGCAGTGGATCAACAACGGCTGAAGATGATGATGACTGATATTATATATATATTTAATATAGTAAAAGGATGGGGCAGCCCCCGTGGGACTTATTCAAAGTTATTTATTAATCACAAAATCAACAATTTGGTCACCGTTTCGGTCCTAGTAGCGGACCTTTCTCAAGACGTCTTGAGAAAGGTCCACTACTAGGACCGAAATGTTGACCGAATTGTTGATTTTGTGATTAATAAATAACCTTGAATAAGTCCCACGGGTGCTGCCCCATCCTTTTACATATTGTACAAATCTTCAGGGATTGTGCACCTGGGCAAGTTGAACTTATGGAGAGAGTGCTTTCACATTGGACCTCTCTCTCTCTCTCTCTCTCTCTCTCTCTCTCTCTATATATATATATATATATATATATATATTTTATATATAAATATGTAGTGAAAATGTATTTTCAAATCTTCAACCAAAACCTAGTTAATATTAGGTGAAAGGGAACCTGACGGAACAAACACCACAACATTTTGATACTTATTTAATGTATTTATTAAAGAAGGATATGCGACATCCAATGCCCCTATGTGAAAAACAAATTGTACCCTGGTTATGCCACCTTTAGCAGAAATGACTGCAACTAGATGCTTCCTGTAGACATTGCTTTTTCACCCCGTTTCCGATAGGCTTTTGGTCAAATCACTCAACAGTCATGGCTCTCCTAAATGTTGTCAATGAGGAATTCCATTTTATCAGCATCCTGTTCTTAAAATGGATCTGATTCAGACACTGGTCAAGGCACTTCTGCCCACTCACTTTCTGAAGACATTGAGGAGGCTGCTCTCTTTTTAGTTGGATGAATAGTCTCAGCCATCTACTTATTTAAGTTCTTATCAACAGAGTCTAGTAGAGCACTAATAGATAGGGAAAGGCATTTATCCCATTCAGAGATAGATGGGAGAGGCTGAACTGTAAAGGGAGGTATTAGAATACCTGGAAAAGTAGCTTGTATTAATATACCCAGAACAGTAGCTGGATGGAGAAGGAATAAAAGATGCACAACATTGTTCTGGATTAACAGCCACTGCATGTTTGCACCTTTGGCAGACAGAACAAGTAACAGGAGTAGGGCTGCATTTGCTCCCTTAAGACTCAGAGTCTACCTCCCTGGATTCTGACATGGTGACTCAATCCCAAAAAAATTAGAAAACGAGCTCAGAGCTAGTGAGGAAGATACATACATATTTACGGAAGAGGAGGGCCTTATAAATGGTTACCCTTATGCAAGGTACCTGTTCAAAATATATGTTAAAGAAAAGAGTGTAGTTGGAGGGAGCCAGAAGTGAACCTACCATAGCTTACTTTGCGCATATGCAAGGGAAAAGTCCAGGGTAGAGATCCTAGCAGATCTCCCTTTGGTACAATATATTGCCAATATGCCCTTGCCTTGCTGCGCTATTACAGAGATCCAAAATCCTAGTGTGCTGAAGCACTGACTCTTTGACACATATCATGCCACAAGAAGAGCTCTTGGGATCTGCTCTCCATGAGGAGATGCTCTCTCCTTAGTGATAAAATATTGCTGCCACAAACTAGGGTGACCACACGTCCCGGAATGCCTGGGACTGTCCCTTATTGGGGGTCTGTGTCCCGGGTCACCCCCCCTCCGGGACAACAAAGAGTCCCGGAATTGAGCAACACTCGCCAGTCCAGCCAGCCAATGAAATGTATTTGCTATATGGTCCTCATTGGCTGGCTGAGCCAGCCAATGAAGACCATATAGCAAATACATTTCATTGACTGGCTGGACTGGTACGTGAGAGACAGCTGGGGTGGAGCAGGTATGCTGGCGCTGCAAGTGAGACCCACAGCTCAGGCTCCTGCCGGCGCTGACCATCTTTCTGAGGCTGACACAGTAAGAGTTCTGACACAGAGTAAGAGTTCCCAGGGAACTCTTACTATGTCAGCCTCAGAATGGAAATGTGGTCACCCTTCCACAAACTGATCTATTTTCATAGTATGATGGTTGATCCCTCTGCATGAAAGCAAATTGCTGAGTGCCAGTGCATTATCCCCTGACACAGGATTCCATAATAACACCAAAGTCTTTATTTTGTCTCTTCCTTTTTGCTTAAAGGACCTCATTTTAGGAAATCACGTGACTTCTATCTACTTCCTCTTGATCAAAAAACAGCAAACTGCTTATTCTGCAGGACAGAGCTTTTCCCATAAAAACCATTGCTGCTTGCAGTTAATGGATTTCTGTGGACGCAGTATGGCAATTCAAGTTATATAGACCAACGTAAATCATTTTTTGGGGATATTAAAAAGAGAACCTTTTCTTAATTTTGAGTAGATGTTATGAAAAGGTTTGTTTTGCTTTGTTTCTTAGCAAGAAGAGTTGCAAGAAGTATCTAGTCATGATAACACGTATGCTGTAACTATTTATTACCCTTTAAAGACAGTAACTCTTAATATGGAAAACATTTATATTGCTGGGTCTAACAAGGGAACTCTCACTGGTGAGAGATGTTTTACTCAAAAGTTATTGCAAAACAAACTTGCATTTGTGTGCAGTATCTGCATGCCCTGACAATTTATGGTGGCGCTGTTGCTAAATCATCCTATGGAGGTTTATGGTAAACCAGAGCTGTTCACAGACTGCTGGAGCAACAGCAGCACCATAAAATATCAGGCATAGTAGTACTGCACCCAAAAATTGCAAGTTTGAGCTGAAAAAATGTTTTCAATACAACATCTCTCTGTGCAGTCGAATTATTTTTCACTGTCGTCCAATACAGGTCACTGGTACTTCTGGGAGGCGATTCGCCCCTTTAATAGGCAGGAACAATTATGCAAATGATTGCAGGGGCGGAGCCTCCCCTCCTACTTAAGCCACCTTCAGGCCAGAGCCACTAGATTGATTTGTTCCTGGGTGCTGTGCACACCAGGTAGAGAATATCTATGCATTCAACTTAGTATTTTGTTATTTTTTTATTCAAATATGGAATACCACCATTAGGAGGGTGACCATGGCTGTGAATTGCCCTCTTTGAAATGTGGCTGGTGCAGTTTCCAGGGATTTTCTGTGGACCTTATGCCCTGAAGAGGGAACAGCTTGAGTTAAGCAGCTTCCCTACTGGGGAATTTACCTCTGGTCTATTCCCACTTCATCATGGTCACCTGAAGACAGAAGTCCTGCAGGAAAGGTGAGCCACCCATTGAGTGCTGAAGGTCCACTTGTCCCCACAGTGTCCCTTTACTGGGCTTGTATTTGGGAGTTTGCTTTGCACTCCAGCACTCATAGGGTGTTTTTTATTTGCATTCAATGTTTTAATGCAGTTTCTGTGGTATTCTCTGGGTTTGGAGCCTTGAATAGTGTTTATGTGTTTAATGTATGTTTTTAATGTTTTGTTAAACTTTATTAAAAATGGTGTTCCGCGCCTTTAAGCGCGGCTTTTCCCGCTTAGATGCTATGGCTCCTTTACTCTCTATGAGATTTCCCAGTCTGGGACATATCTCTGGAACCGCTTGTCACAGCAACTCCAGAGTGGGCTCATTTTAATGCTAAGCTCCTGCTCTATCATCCGGTGTGTGGGGTGTTCAGGGGGGCTTCGGGCACTGTTTGGGGTACTTGTATGGGGAAAACTACATTTCCCATGAGCGCCCGGTTCGCGCTCGTTTCTGATTGGCTATCCTGATGGCCGCCATTTTGTGGAGCTCTCCCTCAGCGAGTACACTACGCAGGGACCGAGCCTTTTCTCCCCTCAACAGATTAACCCTTCGCTGGCCAGATAAGTCCAAAATTAGGCATTTCTGGGGTGAAACTTTAATCTTCCACACTCTTACTGGGTGATAGAGTTTAAAGTGGGGTATATTGACGCTGTGAGCATGTCTACTTCACTGGAGCTAGGGGCTAGACCCAAGTCTAAGGAGGATGGGGGGTCTGCCCCCCCCATGGCGTTTTGCTCCTCTTGTCACACTGGGCTATCTAGTGATAATGTGGGGGATCTATGCCCTAAATGCACTGGTCAAGATAGCAACCCTGGGCTTCCCAGCAATGCTATTGAGCCATCTTGGGTGAGGGAGTTTAAAGCTGCCACTAGGGATCTCAGATCCACTCTTCAACTCTTTCCCTCTCAGGTACAGGGGGCTCTCCAGGTCTGGCAGACCCCCGCTACAATCAGGACCTCCCTGCCTAAGCCACAGGGTGCTCCTGATGTGTCTGATTCTTCTGAGGAAGAACTCTTGCAGGATTTTGATGCTGAGGAACTCACTGTTATTGAGTCTAACAGGTCCATTGGGGACCCTTATGAATGTGACCCTGAAGTCTCGGCTGAGGGTCTGATTAGAGCGGTACTGAATACGCTCAACCTTCCTCTGACTCAGGAATCCACTTATGATCCTACTGATGTTTTTCAAAAGAAACCATCTAAGCCTGTTGTTTGTTTTCCAACTAACCCTACTCTTGCCCGTCTAGTCTCTGAGGCATGGAAGAATCCTGATAGATCCTCCTCTGTCTCTAAAAAGTTTGCTAAACTGTACCCTTTTCCTGAGACTGAGCTGGCAAAATGGGTTCATCCCCCCAAGGTGGATGCTCCTGTTTCCAGACTATCCAAGTCTACCGCTTTGGCTGTCTCTGATGCCTCTGCCCTGCAGGATTGGACGGATAAAAAGCTAGAGCTTTCTCTTAAGTCTATTTGTGCCTCCATTGGCACTGCCATGCGTCCAACCTTTGCAGTGGCATGGGTTAATAGAGCCATTGCGGCCTGGACTGAACGACTGACTGACGCAGTTCGCCAGGATGCACCAGTATCTGAACAGTTGCAGCTTCTTGCTAATATCACTGAAGCTCAGAATTATGTTGCTGACGCTGCCTTTGATGCTGTGCGCATGATGGCGAGGGCCTCCACTGCTTCTGTGGTGGCTAGATGTGCCCTTTGGCTGAAAATTTTGTCTGCTGATACAGCCTCTAAGAAAGCCTTGCTTTCCTTGCCCTTTCAGGGGAATTTGCTATTTGGATCTGAGCTCAAAGAAATGATCAGTGAGGCTACTGGCAGTAAAAGTACTCTTCTACCCTCAGTCTTTAAGAAAAAGTTTCCAGCCAAACGCAATCGGTCCTTTCGTTCCTTTCAGACTGAGACACGCTCCTCGGCCCAAACGGGTCCTCCCGCTACGCGCTCCTCCTCCAAGCCCAAACAGTCCTGGAAGCCCAAAGTGGCCCCCAAGGCCAAGACCTCCAAGACTGCTTCGGCATGACTCGCCGAACCCGGGTCCGCATCCGGCTGTAGGTGGACGTCTCCGCATCTTTCGCCGGACTTGGGAGGAGTCAGTGGCGGACCCATGGGTTCTTCAGGTGGTGTCAGAGGGATACAGGATCCCTTTCTCCTCCCTTCCTCCTTTTCGGTTCCATTTTACTCGTCCTTCTCAGGAACCCACAAAAAGACGTCTGTTCGACGACGCTATTCAGGATCTCTTGGACAAAGAGGTTCTGGAAGTGGTTCCTCAGGAGGACACAGGTTCAGGATTTTATTCCAACCTGTTTGTGGTGGCCAAAAAGGACGGAGGGGCTCGTCCTATTTTGGATCTCAAAGATCTCAATGCCTATGTGGTGACTTCCCACTTTCGCCAGGAGTCCCTGCGCTCTGTGATTGCAGCAATGTCTCCAGGGGAGTTCCTTGCCTCCCTGGACCTTCAGGATGCTTATCTTCACATCCCTATTCATCCAGAGAGCAGGTGGTATCTCAGGATTGCCTGCCACAGGGGACACTTTTAGTTTTCTGCTCTTCCCTTTGGGCTGACTTCAGCTCCTCAGGTCTTCCAGAGAGTGTTGGGCTCCTTGATAGCGGTGCTTCATCAGGACGGGGTCAGGGTGACCCCCTACATGGACGATCTCCTCCTCAAAGCTTCCTCGGCGGAGCTTCTTCACCAGCAATTGCAGAAGTGTATCCACACTCTGACCCGCCATGGCTGGATCCTGAATCTGGACAAGTCGGACTTGGTCCCATCTCAGAGGCTTCTGTTCCTGGGTCTCCTGTTCGACACTCGCCAATGCATGGTGTTTCTGCCGGAGGATGTGGCTCATCAGATAGCCATCCGTGTGGCGGGGATTCTGGAACTGGACTTAGTGCCGGTAACGAAGTTGTCGTCCCTGGTGGGGAAGTTCATTTCCACGATCGAAGCGGTTCCTTTTGCCATGGCCCACTCCAGGGAACTTCCGAGATTTGTGATCCAGACGTGCAAGAATCATCCAGATCATCAGCATCTGTCAGTCTCTCTACCTCCTCATGTGGAATCGAGTCTGCACTGGTGGTTGGATCTCTCCCATCTCCTGAAAGGGAGATCCTTTCTAGTTCCTTGTTGGACCACGATCACAACGGATGCCAGCCTTCAGGGCTGGGGTGCTGTGTTGGGTCGCTTCAGTGCTCAGGGGAAATGGGGTCTGGAGGAATCTCTTCTCTCCATCAATGTTCTGGATCTACGTGCCATCCGGCTTGCCCTGAGACACTGGGAATCTCAACTGACCGGTCTTCCGATCAGAGTGGAATCCGACAACGCCACTGCGGTGGCTTACATCAACAGGCAAGGCAGCACAAGAAGCGGCACCGCCTGGTTGGAGGTCAAGGATATTTTGTCTTGGGCAGAAGATCACGTGCCTGTCATCTCTGCAGTTCATATTCCAGGCGTGGACAACGTCATGGCGGACTTCCTCAGTCGTCATACCGTCGACAGCGGAGAATGGGCTCTTCATCCAGAGGTGTTTCACTTGCTCACCCAGAGGTGGGGGATGCCGGAGGTGGACCTGATGGCCTCCAGGCACAACAGGAAGGTTCCGGTGTTTTGCTACCGGCAGAGGGACTCCCTTGCTCTAGCAGTGGATGCCTTGTCGATCCCTTGGGATTTTTCTCTGGCTTACATCTTTCCTCCTCTTCCTCTATTGATCAGAGTCATCCAGAAACTGAAGCGGGAGCGATGTCCTGTTATCCTGATCGCTCCAAACTGGCCTCGCCAGTCCTAGTATCCGGAGTTGATGGCCATGTCAGTGGCGGATCCGTTCCCACTTCCTGCCCGTCCGGACCTACTTCTTCAGGGATATCTGTGGAAGGAGGATGTTCACTCTCTCCATTTGATGGCATGGCGGTTGAATCCTCGATTCTAGCAAAGAAAGGATTTTCTCCTTCTGTGGTGTCGACTATGCTCAGTGCTCGTAAGACTGTGTCTTCCAAGATCTATCATCGCATATGGTCAACTTTCGTGGCATGGTGCTCTGATAAGAAATTATCCCTTGATTTTCATCTTCCCACTGTCCTGGCCTTCTTGCAGGACGGTGTTGATAAGGGGCTCAGTCTGAGTTCCCTCAAAGTTCAGACTTCTGCCTTGTCTGTGTTTTTCCAGGAAAGGATTGCTATCCTTCCTGATGTGAAAGTTTTCTTCCAAGGTGTGACTCATGTTCGACCTGCCTTCAAGAGTCCTGCTCCCCAGTGGGACCTCAATTTGGTGCTGGGAGTTCTCCAGCGACCCCCATTTGAATCCTTGGCTTCCATTCCATTACAGGCTCTGTCTTGTAAACCTCCTTACCTGGTTTTCCACAAGGATAAGGCTGTGCTTCGCACTACCAAGGAATTCTTACCCAAGGTTGTGTCCGAGTTTCACATCAATCAGGAGATTGTGGTTCCCTCTTTCTGCCCTAATCCTTCATCTGACAAGGAACAGGATCTCCATTTGTTGGATGTGGTGCGTGGCCTCAAGTTTTATGTTCATTGCACCGAGTCTATCAGGAAGTCTGACGCTCTATTCGTCATTCCTGAGGGGCCTAGGGCAGGGAGACTGGCCTCCAAAGTTACCATTGCCTCTTGGATCAAGGCTACTATCCGTGAAACCTACAAGTTGCGGAATAAGCATGTTCCCTTCCGGGTGACTGCCCATTCCACCAGATCTATTGGGGCCTCTTGGGCCTACAAGAATCAGGCTTCCGCTGATCAACTGTGCAGAGCGGCTACTTGGTCCTCTGTGCACACTTTTTCTAAGCACTACCGAGTTGATGTGCTGGCCTCGGCTGACGCCAGTTTTGGAAGGAAAGTCCTGGAGGCAGTTTTGCCTGTGTAGGTCTTCCGCTCTGTGATCCTTAGTGCTTCCTTACTGTTGAGCCCAGTTGGCTCTTGTTCCGTGTGCTGTGTTAGTTCAAGGATTGTTCCCTTGATTGGTGTCCGTTGACACTTACAGTTTGGGCTATGTAATTAACTGGTTCATAGCAGTTTTCATGACTTGGGCCTTGTTCTGGTCCTTGCCTTATTCCCACCTCTGGATCAGCTCAATGTTTGTACATCCCAGAAGTACCAGTGACCTGTATTGGACGACAGTGAAAATAGGATTTTAGTCTTACCTGTTAAATCCTTTTCACTTAGTCCATACAGGTCACTGGTCTCCCACCCTGTCAAGGGACCAGACCTGGCTCTCCTGTGGCATTCAGTGGGAGACCTTTGGGGCATGCTCACAGGAGTCTTTCTTCTTGCTTACCTGGGGTCAGTTTTAGGGTCTCAAATCAATCTAGTGGCTCTGGCCTGAAGGTGGCTTAAGTAGGAGGGGAGGCTCCGCCCCCTGCAATCATTTGCATAATTGTTCCTGCCTATTAAAGGGGCGAATTGCCTCCCAGAAGTACCAGTGACCTGTATGGACTAAGTGAAAAGGATTTAACAGGTAAGACTAAAATCCTATTTTCTCTTAATCAGAATAAACCCTGAAAAAAAAAATGTATTTATATATATTTCAGTATTAAATATTACTACACCAGATAACATCCCCACCCTACAAAACAAGGAATTTGGTGGCAGTACATTTTTCAGCATTTGGGAATCTGAACTATCACCCTATATAAAGTCATTCCCCAATAATTAGGTTTATAGTGATATGCTTCTTAAAGGGATAGTAATGTTTCACTAAAACAGCAGCTCCAATTAATCTTCATAGTATTTGGGCCATAGAGAGTCTTATTTCAATACTGTCAGAGTTGTAGTTCAAGAGTAATTGAATGATAAAGTATCCCCCTCCTGCCCCTTTTACCTAGTGTAAGCCACCTCCCCTCAGATGTGGAATCTGGTCACTAGACTGGACAGCTCACAGCAAGGGATAATCTTCTTACTGTGAGAACAATGAAAACCCTGCCCTCATTGACAGGTTTTTTAGGTTTTTCCCTTATGCTAATTGAAGATTGTCCCTCTCTGTGATCCATCCGGACAGTCTAGTTGCTCTGAGGTGAGCAGTGTTACATCAGTAAAAGGGGAGAGAGGGGGATACTTTATCATTCAATTCCTCTTGAACTACAACTCTGACAGTATTGAAATAACACTCTCCTCGCCCCAACTACTATGAAGATTAATTGGAGCTGCTTTTATTATAAAACATTACTCTCCCTTTAACAGTGCTATTATCGGGCACAAGTACCAAGTTCTGAAGTAATCTGTCTGTTTCTGAGACTGACAGGCAGACTTCTTCCTTTAGAAGCACCTGCGCTCCCCTGAAGTCAGTCCCTTCCTGTACCTTAAGGTACCATGGAGCACCTTCTAGAGGAGACCGGGGAGGACAGCGCAGGCACGCAGATGTCTCTAAGACAAGATGCCTGCATGCAAGCCTGGCCGCCGGTCTCAGAAGAAGAAGAATTACTTCAGAACTTGGTACTTGTACTCGATAATAGCACTGTTAAGAAGCATATCGCTATATACTAATTAGTGTAAAAGCCCGTGTACACGGGCCAACGTCCTGGTGATGTTAACCCTATGAGTGCCAGAGGGGTATGCAATGCATTGCTTTGCAGTGCGTTGCATACCCCTCTGGCATTCAAAGAGTTAAGAGGCCGGTCCTGCTCTGCATCCTGCCGCCGACGCAGGCATGCACTGCAGAGACTGGCCGAAAGCACAGAATGCTCCCAGCACAGAACTCCCAGCATTCTGTGCTCCCAGCATTCCGTGCTCCCAGCATTCTACACCTCCCAGCATTCCGTGCTCCCAGCATTCCATGCGTTTGGGCAGTCTCTACTGCGCATGATGGCTTTTGATAAACATCCTAACGAATTATTATATGGGATTATTGGGGAATGACTTTATATAGGTTGATAGTTCCATTTTAATACTCTCCCCCAAAATTAAAAATGTGGATTTTTGTACTGCATAAAAAGGGTTAAAGGGACACTCTTAATATGTCTCGCCACCTTGACAACCCAACAATTGGTGATTGTACCATGTAAAGAACAGATGGATGTGCACACCAGACCTTTAAATGGATGAGAATTCAGCTCTCTCCACTCCATTCCCTCCCCCATAACCCCTTATCACCCCTTTTTTTTTTTTATTTTGATTGTACTCTTATCTAGTTAGAATACCGCGCAATATTCCTTCTTACTACTACCACCACATACTGTAAACCTATCTTAAACCATTTACTGTCAACTCATTTAGTTACTTAATTATTTCTATACTAGTTGAAGAGCTCGTTACATGGGCCACAGTGCCACTGCCAGCTGGTCGCGGGGGCAGAGCGTCCAGCTCAGTATCAGTCTCGGTGCGTGCAGTCTCTACTACGCATGACTTCGTCGTTACACACGTTTTAGCGAATTATTATATAGGAAGGCAGAAAATGCTTTGCTGTCAAGATCTGCAATATACTGAATCATATTTAAGTTATGCATCTACTTTTTTATATATTTTCTTTTGGTATTTTATGTTTTTGAAATTTCTAATAAACAATTAAACAAAACACTTTACTTTGCCTTTATATATTATTTTGAACCCAAACTCTTTGTGAAGCAATGCATTGTATACCCCTCCAGTCTTTAAAGGGTTAACTTCATCATAACAAGAAGAAGAGGTTAGCCTTTTAAATAAACAAAACAAACAATAAACTACACAACCATAACTCATTAACGAATAGCATTTTTTTTTTTTTGCCCAATGGATTCAGGGGTTCTCGAACAGTGTTCAGCCGCAAGGGGACCACTGAATTCCATGAAGTGCCAGAACCATCATGGGTCCTTAAAGGGATAGTAATGCTGAAAATGTAAAAAAAAAATATGTTGTAGGGTTTATCCCTCTGAGTAAAACAAGAGTACTCCCACTGCTGAAAGGTGTTTTATTCAAAAGTTATTACAGCTCAAAGTTAAATTTTTTTAGGTGCAAAATCACAGTGGCGCTGTTGCTACACCATCCTATGGACATCTCTTGTCCCGGGACCATAAATCTCCATAGGATGGTATAGCAACAGCACCACTGTACAATTTCAGGCCACTGTGATTTTGCACCTAAAAAAATTAAATTTTGAGCTGTAATAACTTTTGAATAAAACACCTTTCAGCAGTGGGAGTACCTATGTTTTACTCAGGGGGATAAACCCTATAATATATATTTTTTACATTTTAAGTATTACTATCCCTTTTACACAAGTTTTCCCATGACAGTCATAGCCTTAAGGGGTTAAGATATTGGAAGCTGCTTGAGAAAGGGAAGTATTGCCTGAAATGCGTCACAACGAGCTTCCAGCTTCCCACTGCAATGAGCTTCCTGATTTGACATGTAGCGATATTTATCACTGTGGTTGCTATTTGCAACATCAACATTGGAACCATTAGGATTTCCCTTCTCTTTCTTTTGGACATAGCAAGTATTCTTGATGAAACTGTACCCTTATTTGGATGGGACTCTGTGTCTGTGCCATTATTGATTTATGGGACTTCCTAAAAGTGTTTAATCATTTACAGTCTGACTAGTGTGTGTATAAATAGATAATTCATGATGTAAGAGATGGGTCTGATAGGATATGATTTTATGGGGGTGGTTTGAGGAATTGTATATGTTTTGCTAATAAAGGTATATATATTTATTACAATAGTGGTCCAGGGTCATCAACTGTGATGTACTGTGGCGTAACAACACGGGTCACACCTGCGACCGGGCACATCACTCCAGGGGCCCCGCCGCCCCCTGCAAACCCCCCGCCCGGTGCCACGAACCTCTAGCATCTGAGCTTTCCTTAATTGGCACTCTAGTAATGCAGAGAGCTGGGAGATGACATCATCTCCTAGGACCGCGCGGGAGCTCCAGCTCTTAATAGAGGCCTGTGAATAAGGAGGAACAGACCTCTCCTGCCATGCCACTGGACCACCAGGGAGGCAGGAGATGAACAACGGGGGCAATGTGGGGAGGTGGACATTGGGGGCAATGTGGAGAATTGGTGGCAATGTGGAGAGGAGGATATTAGGGGCAATGTGGAGATACCCAATGGGGGCAATGTGGTCGAGGGGGGGCCCATGGCAATTTTTTTGCACCAGGGCCCAGTGACTTCTAGTTACACCTCTAGTGATATATTAACTTTTTAAATAAAACCCATCTTTAAAGGGATAGTAATACTTAATATGTATGTAAATATATATATATATATATATATATATATATATATATATATATATAATATATTTACATACATGTTAAGTATTGCTATCCCTTTAAAGATGGATTTTTATTTAAAAAGTTAATATATTATAGTGTATAACAAAGGTACTCTCACTGCTGAAATGTGTTCAAAAATTATTGCAGCTCAAACTTGAATTTTTTGTAGGTGCAGTATCATAGTGGCCTGAATCTGTACAATGGTGCTGTTGTTACACCATTCTATGGAGATTTATGTTCAACTGACCAGAGCTGTCCATAGGATGGTGTAGCAACAGCGCATATGTACAATTTCAGGCCACTGCGATACTGCACCTAAAAAATTCAAGGTTGATCTGTAATAACTTTTGAATAAAACACCTTTCCGTAGTGGGAGTACCCTTGTTTTACTCCGGGGAATAAACACTACAATATATATTTTTTACATATGAAGTATTACTATCCCTTTAATAATCAGAAGGGAAGTAATAACAATAATCAATGTATAGCAAAAAAGTATAAAACAGTGAAAACTATAGAATTCAGTTAAATCAGACTCTATGATACAAGAAAAGCAATATGTAGGGTCATCTCTAGAATTCAAAGGGTTAAAATCCCCACTTAAAGCGGAACTTTTATCAGATAACCATAGAGCCTCATATGATAATTACATTAGCGATATGCACATACGTAGCTTTAGTTTCAAGAATAATTGCGGCAGTAAACAAAAATAGAACCTTCTATGCAGGCAGGCACAGGGGAACAGCGCAGACATCTTGCAGAGCTGACATCTCTGTTTCTGTACTGTCTGTCCCCTTCAACTCCACCAGTGGTGAGTTGAATGCCTTTGTGCCTTAAGGCACCGGAAGGGACTGAGAGCGCCGGTGCAGAGTGTGCTACAGTAAGATCCCAGCTGGTACCTGTCTGCATAGAAGGTTCTATTTTTGCTGCAGTTATTCTTGAATATAAAGCTAGGTATGTGCGTATCACTAATGTAATTATCATGTGAGGCTCTGTGGTTATCTGATGAAAGTTCTGCTTTAAAGCAACAGGAATATGCATGTGGTTTGCTCTAGAATTTCTCCTAAATGGGCCTTATGTATAAAAGAAGAGATGTGCAATTCTGGATTAAACCAACCACAGGAGGACAAATAAAGTTTCGTAAAGATTTATTTGGCAGTTTTAACCCCTTGAATGCTAGCGAGCTCTCCAACAAATGCATTGGAAACTTCTCTAGCATTTAATGGGTTAAAAAGTGCAAATCAGTGTGCAATCTGGGAATTGTTGTATCTACCCTAAGGTGCAATAGGTTTACTCCTGCACTGCACCACTCTACTTTTAAAGGGATATTAATTCCTTGAAACAAGTATAGCACTGATTGATCCTCCTATAAAGAGGATCATGTAATGATTTATTTCAATATGTTCCGTGTTGTAGTTCAAAACAAAATCAGTGCTAAAGGATTCTCCTCCCTCCCCACATCACACTGCCTCTTTCAGCCGGCCAGATGGAGCGCAGTGAGGGACAGTCTTCACTAAGCATAAGGAAAACCCTGCCCTCCTTAAAGGGATAGTGATACTTAAAAATTACTAATCCCAATATTGTAGTACTAAAAAAAGAAATTAATTGCCCCCAGTGTCATCTCTCAAACCTTTATGGTTTAAGAGATATTCACTCGCAAAGTTCCCCCTCCCTCCCCTTTCCCTGCAGTCAGTGTTGTAGCTGACTGCAGGGGAAGCCTGTCATAAGACCGTCCGGCGGCTCTGCAGCAGAGCCGAGATTGTGTTAATAAAAAAGAAATCATTCACTTAAAAGGTCTTCTATGTGTGCTTGGGAGGAACAGGGTGGGAAGGAGGTGAAATGAGTGGGAAGTGGAACAGGGTGGGGAGGAGGTGAAATGAGTGGGAAGTGGAACAGGGTGAGAAGGAGGAGAAGTGGGTGGGAAGTGGGAAGAACAGGGTGGGAAGGAGGAGAAGTGGGCAGAGTTTCATAAGAAACCCACCACCACTGCAGAATCAGCCTCTGTCCCCAGATACCCAGTAACTCATTGCAAAAAATGGAGTATCCGGGGCAAATCTAGAGTTCCCAGCTATAATGTAGTTCTCTGTTTTTCTACTAAACATACCTGGTAATGCCCCAGATCTCACAT
The DNA here is from genome assembly GCA_037306005.1 of Rhinophrynus dorsalis. NCBI lineage: Eukaryota > Metazoa > Chordata > Amphibia > Anura > Rhinophrynidae > Rhinophrynus > Rhinophrynus dorsalis. The sequence goes on along the minus strand of CM074723.1, from coordinate 41,056,795 downwards.
TAATTACTGGTTCTCCGGGGATAGAGGCTCAGTGAGGCCCCTTGTAACTCCACCCACTTTACTGCCAGTTCCAATCACCCTCCACCCCTCTTCTTCCCACTCTCCGCCCATTTTCAAGGCAAACCCCACCTCCCCTCCTCTCAATCCCATCCACCCCAATCAAGCCCTGCCCACTTTATGACACAAATATCGTCATTCGGACACCCCTTACTCCCAGACCTTAGTGGACATCAGGAGGCTTGGGACAATCACGTTCCCAGGAATTCTAATAAATTACTTACAAAAAAAGTAGACTGACTAAACCAAAATCAGATCTACAGAGCTGAGATATAAGAAAGTATTTGTGCAACATTATAACATGGTTAATAAAGTGAAGTTAATGGTTAATAAATATTCTGAAAGAAGGAACACCCTGTTTTATTAAGAGTTTACTCACTTGGGTGACATTACACATTCTCCAGTCACTGGTTTACTGTATAAATAAATCAGATGTGTTTTGTTTGATATGTTTATCTATTTGTCACTGGAAGAAATGACACATACCCGATGAGAGGCTATTTTCTAATATACTGGCATTACGGAGGCAAAGTTACAGTCACGTCTCCCAATAACACACCCCTGCTTACCTTAACCCTCGGAGTGCCAGAGAGATATCCAATGCATTGCAGATACCTCTCTGACACTCAAATGGTTAAAGCGGAACTATCACTGAGATAAACGTGCCCCCCAATTAATTCTTAGTATAATGGTATGCATTGAAATCCTGTTATAATCTTATTAAAGTGTTAGTAATGTCTAAAAAAAACTTTTTTTGCATCTGCGATGTCATCTGGCGGCGAGTCTCATAAGAACTTTGACCTTTAAATAATGCCGGCATTTAAAGTGTTAGTAATGTCTAAAAAAAACTTTTTTGCATTTAGAAGAGCTTAAAAAGCTGATCTAAATGCAAAAAATCGTATCTCTCAAACCGCTATGGTTTAAGAGATACGGGCGTTTAAAGTTTGATTTCTCCTACTGACAGCTGTAAAGCTGTCAGCAGGAGATCTGTGTCGGTCGACACGGAGGCGCTTGAGAAGTGCCGGGATCTTGTTACTTACACGGAATCCCTTCATTGGAATGGTCTAAAACGTGTGCCTAGTGTTCAGGCCTAGTGTTCAGGCACACGTTTTAGACCATTCCAATGAAGGGATTCCGTGTAAATAACGAGATCCCGGCACTTCTCAAGCGCCACCGTGTCAACCGACATGGATCTCCAGCTGTCAGTAGGAGAAACCAAACTTCAAACGCCTGTATCACTTAAACCATAGCGGTTTGAGAGATACGTTTTTTTGCATTTAGATCAGCTTTTTAAGCTCTTCTAAATGCAAAAAAGTTTTTTTTAGACATTACTAACACTTTAAATGCCGGCATTATTTAAAGGTCAAAGTTCTTATGAGACTCGCCGCCAGATGACATCGCAGACATCTTGCCAAAGAGAGATCTGTGCTCCTATATGTCCCTGTCTGTACCATGCGGTACAATGTAACTCCTCCTTAGGTTATTTGCCAATCATTGAGGAGAAAGGGATGGACAGTGCAGGCGCACAGATCACTCTTCAGCAAGATGTCTTCACTTTCGCCTGGCAACGAGTCTCATAAGAACTTATATTTCTTAATAATGCCGCCACTTAATTTTTTCTTTATTTAGAAATGTTTTACCAGGAAGAATTCTCTCGTTTTTAAGTATGTTCTGGATAGTTTTCAGTAAAGGGTTCCATATTTACACAAATAGAGAATCATTATATATACATACATACATAAATATACATACATATTAAAAAATGATACAGAGTTTCATACTGTTTTTAGATATAAAGACTCATTTACTTTTAAAGTGTGTTTTAAAGGAATTTAAATTATTATTAATTATTAGAAAAGAATTGCTTCATTGGAAAGGTCTACAAAGTGTGCCTGGTTTGGAAGAACACTTTGTAGACCGTTCGCATGAAGTAGTTCTTTTCTAATAACAGGATTTCGCCTCTGCTGAAGAACGTCATCGTGTCAGCCGACACGTATCCCCTTCTGTCAGCTTTACAAGTGACATCAAGAGAAGGGGAGGGAGGGGGGACTTTGATTGCCAATATCTCTCAAACCATAGTGGTTTGAGAGATGGGATTTGTGGCAATGCAATACTTTTTTTAGCCTCTATAAATCTATTAAAATTGTTTTTGGGAAATTACTAACACTTTAAAAGTAAATGATTCTTAATATCTAAAAACAGTGTTATTATTATTCTTATTCTTATTATTCTTAATTTATATAGCACCAACTAATTCCGCAGCGCTGTACAATTGGGAATAGACATACAGAGGTATTAAATAGTACAATCAGATGTGTAGAACAGGAGGATCAGAGGGCCCTGCTTGTGAGAGCTTACACTATGTAATTGCATATCATTTTTTAATATGTATGTATGTATGTATGTATATTTATGTATGTATGAATATATAATGATTCTCTATTTGTGTAAATATTACTAAATTTTATTAAATGTTAATCGGGGGCACTTCTAAGTGATAGCTGAATGAGAACTAATATCTCCTAATTATAACCAACACTTAAAGGGATAGTAATACCTGCAGGACCCCGGGACACAAACTCCACAGACTGCACATGGTAATCTTAAGCCTTTAACCCTTTGAGTGCCAGAGGGGTATGCAACGTATTGCAGAGCAATGCGTTGCGCACTCCTCTGGCACTCAAAGGGTTAAGGACCAGGGGGTGTTCATGGACAGGCACATGCACTCTGTCTGCTTCAGGTTGAACAAAATTCCTCTGTCATTCAAGGGGTGGAAAGCCCCATTTATATCAGTGAGAATTCGGGGGATTTTGAATTGCTCCCCGTGGTTGATTTAATCAATTGTGTTTCATAATCAGCTTCACCATGTTTAACACTTTGTGCACTGCCAGCGTACAAGGGGTCATCTGATGTGATTCTTAGGATTCAAGGGGGATTTCATTTGAAACCAAAGTGATGAAACCACAGGAGAAAGATGGATAACCATTGTCTTATTGTCACCTTGTAAAGCTCAATAAATAGAATGATACGCTCCATGTACTTTTATATACGGTCTCTTGAACAACTGAATCACAGTTACATTTTCAACAGATACTGCATGATGACATCCTTAACCTTTCCATTATTAAAACAGAAAGTCCCCCCATTGAGTCTGCCATCTGTTCCTCCCTGTAGAGCATAAAATAGTAGCAGTTACACAGAAGTGGAACCCAAGGTGAGTACATGAAAGCAGCTTGGTTCAGTGCAGACAGTGATTCATTTGTACAGAGAAGTGGGTGCAGAACTGCAGGTTAGAGGAAGTCACCACAAAAAAACCTGATCTGAGAGTTCTAATAATAAACCTGTAAACTGTAATAGACCATTGGCTCTCAGGTATCTTATACACTGTTGAGACATGACATATATCTAAATCTCCCTAACCTCATCTCTGAAATAGAGACATGAAACCTGCCCCCTCAATCAATCACATGGTGTCACTTGGTCTACTTTGGTTATCAAACAATAACTAATATACAAACAAAAAAAAACTTTTCCTCTTTCTCAGTGTGTTGAAGATTTCTCTATATTCCAAGTCAAAAATCTGGGCAGAAACAAAAGGTCATCCATTAGAGGAAGGCACTTTTGACTAAACCAAAGGCAGAGACTTTTTTATAGTAAGGCCAGTAAAGTTTTGGAATACTTTGGTTCGGGATGCTGTGCTCTCAGATACTATAGCTGATTTCCAAAAAATATTTGATAACTTTCAAGCTTAGAACAATACTGAGAATTATAACTGTTGGTTTCATAGCAGATAGGATGCTGAATCAAGGAAATATCCGATTGCCATTTGAAATCAGGAAGGATTTTTTTTACTAATTCAAAATGGCTTCAAGAGTTTTTTTTTTTTTTTGCTTTCCTCTGTGTCAAGAGGGGTGATATGGTGTGGGTTAAACTGGATGGACGGATGTCTTTATTCAACCTCGTCAACTATGTCAGGGCTGTTCGAGTTCATTCCTCAAGGGCCGCCAACAGTCCAGGATTGAAGGATTTCCCTGTTTTGGACACAGTTGGGCCAATATAAATGAAAGAGCAACTGATTGACTCACCTGTGCTTAGTCAGGGAAATCCTTACATCCTAGTCTGTTGGTGGACCCTTGAGGAATCAATTTGGTTTGAGTCAAGAGAGGACAGAGGGTGTGGGTGGTGTAACAAGAAGGGTGTTGTGTGATGAGAAAGATGGAGAGCAGGAACATAAATGGAGATGAGGGAAGAGAAGCATGGAGAGCTTTAAGATATTTAGTCAAAGGGAAGGGAAAATAATATGCTGTCCATTCACTAAATATTATTTTAAAATTACTTTAGGGGGACAGAATAAATTAACATATTAATTTATCATGCACAAGTTTTATAAAATAAATTAATAAGGGAACCAAACCCAAATATTAAATACATAAATTAAGTCCCCCCACACTACCTTTAAATTGAGCAAAGGAAGTGGTCTTCAGAAGCTAAGGAAGAGGCGACACACTGCCTGGCTGAGATGAAGAGGTTAATCTGGGACAACTGATTGACTTACCAATGCTTAGTCAGGGAAATCCTTACATGCTGGCCTGTTGGTGGCCCCTTGAGGAATGAATTTGGACAGCCCTGAACTATGTTACTATATTGAACAGACAAAACATGTATCAATATGAGCAAATCACTAACAAGTTTCTAATGCTTTTTTTTTTAAATAATGACTCGTTCTTATTTATCAGGGAAAAAAATAGCAAAGGAGATATTTTTGTGATTGATGTAATCTTTTTCTTTTCATTTGCAGTTTTAAAGAGTTGCAAAAATTTGAAAGATAGGTATCAAAGATATAACTCTTCTCAACAATTTTATCAACAAAAGATGCTGTTAAATGTAATTTTAGAAATATAATTATGGGGACATTGACACCTCCTAATAATAACACCCCCTCCTTACCTTAAAGGTGACCTGTCCATTTTAAAGATAATTAAGAGTTGCCTATATGTATTACTAACAATTTATTTGTTATATAATTACATTTTTGAGAAATTAACCTTCATTGTTGGGGGCACAATGTGGCAATTTATGCTCGTTATTGTTAGATTGTGTGTTTCGTTATTATAATCCCATACTGGGGATGATGTACCAAGAACGGGTGATCTAAGCATGGGCGTCCACAGAAACGGGGGGAGGGGGTGAAAAGTAATTATATGCTTCCCAGGTCAACCTGCCCAAGACCTGTGTTTATCCTGGATGCTGCAAGTGTAGGGAGGGGTAAGTGCCCCCTCTTGCCCCCGCTCCTGCAGACTTCCATGGGATTGAGATTGGGTGCATATGAAGAGCATCAATTTGCCTGTTCCTTGGCCTGTATACCTCTCTACTCCTGTATACTGGGGCTTCCTTGAAGCCTTTGTACATAGATGAATTTCAATGTGCAAGGATGGCCGCACCTACCTGCTGGAGGCACAGCCAGCTCTGCTTTACTGAACAGGTGCAAAGGAAGCAGACAAACCATATACCTGCCCCCTTGTTCTTCGGATCAGGCAGCATTATCTGGGAAGACAGGAGCCCTGCCAGACCTCTATCTGATCATATAGTTGCCTCCTTTCCCTTAAACACGGTCACCACAAATAAAACCTCCATGAGTTAAACCCTCCATTGCCAGAGCTGATCGGAATTATGTGTTCTAATTGCAGCAAAATGGTTAAGAAACATTAAAAACACTATCCCCTTGCTACCCTATCCAGTGGCGTAACTACCATAGTCAGGGGTTGCCACTGAGACCGGGCCCATCACTCCAATGGCCCGGGCACCCAGTCAACCCCTGATAACACCATGGCAGGCATCCTTCCGCCCTGTGCCTTTGCCTTTGTTGTGCACACATGCGCAGGACATAGGAAACAGAAGAAGAGCATGCGAGGAGTACAGCGCTGCTGTGTCCGCCCCGCGGCCGTCGCCAAATTAGAATGGACACTGTGGAGGTAGACAATGGGGGCAATGTGGAGGTGGACAGTGGGGGCAATGTGGAAATGGACAGTGGGAGCAATGTGGAAATGGACAGTGGGGGCAATGTGGAGGTGGACAGTGTAAGTGGCATTTCTGGGGTGGAGTTGCATGGTGGGGTCAGGGGGCCACATGGCAATTTTCTCACCAGGGCCCAGTGGTTTGTAGTTACACCTCTGACCCTATCTCTCCTACATAGACCAGAGATTAACTCTTCCATTGCTGGACTAGTTTGTAATTAGTTCAGTAGGCAAAAGGGGTGGCTAACGAAAAAAAAAATTACCAGTACATTTTAGTTTTATAAATGGACAAATTGACCTTAAGTTAAAATATAGAGGATAACGTTACTATCCATCTCTGTATCCTCATGCAATCAGGATGGAGACTGTTTAAAGAAGTAATATGGGGTCCTCAGATCCCCTATTGTATGAATGTATGTATGGCTTTATTTATATAGCACCACACTGTACACAGCACCTTACAACAGTAGTATGTTACTATAAATACAATAAAAGTGGTTAACCCTTTTAGTGCCAGATGGGTACGCAACGCATTGCAAAGCAATGCGTTGCGTACCCCTCTGGCACTCAAAGGGTTAAAATAAGTTACAGTCATAGAAACAATAGCCCTGCCCCAAGGAGCTTACAGTCTAAACAGGTGATAGGAGACAGCAGGGTATGAGGGTGTCAAGTAGCTGCGAGTTACAGTGCTGTTTTCATCAGTAAGTGGTGCATGGTGCTAGTGTTACAGAAGATACGATTTCAGGGTAGACATAAAGACAGAGGGGGATTGTTCTAGACACAGGGAGAGAGGTAAGGATATCCATAGGTATGGAGCAGAAAGTGAAAAAGGTTTGAGTCAAGAGAGGACAGAGGGTGTGGGTGGTGTAGCAAGAAGGGTGTCGCGTGATGAGAAAGATGGAGAACAGGAACATAAATGGAGATGAGGGAAGAGAAGCATGGAGAGCTTTAAGATATTTAGTCAAAGGGAAGGGAAAATAATATGCTGTCCATTCACTAAATATTATATAAATTTAAGGAGGACACAATAAATTAACATGGGGTATAGACACTCCCATGTTAATTTATCATGCACAAGTTATATAAAATAAATTAATAAGGTAACCAAGCCCTAATATTAAATACATAAATTAAGTCCCCCTACACTAACTTTAAATTGAGCAAAGGAAGTGGTCTTCAGAAGCTAAGGAAAAGGCGACACACTGCCTGGCTGGGACGAAGAGGTTAATTTGGGGCACCTATGATGTGACTCTGTGTGTGCCCCTACCACCCAGCTGGGGAGGAGTTAGACAGGTTTATGTTTTCTGGGCACTGGACCAGAAGAATATAATATATATATGTATATATATATAAATATATATATATATATCAGGGATTATAATTGTAAGTTCTTTGCTACTAGCCAGACCTGAAAAGTTACTCGCCACTGCAATCCATAACATACCCACCAGGGCTGACTGTCTACTCGCCAGGGCTAAATTTTCACTCGCCATTGGCTAGTGGCGAGTGGAAATTTTGAGCCCTGTCTGACCCTGGACATCTCCATTCATGTAAGGGTGGATTCGCTTTAGCCTCCCTTCTTGGACAGTAGGGGACAGCAACCTTGGTCTTGTTCCTTGGCCAGTTTTCAGTTATTATAAGATCTCCAGACTTTATATTAAAATCACACTTCCGGGACATTGGCCCCATTCCTTGGGCTGCATTTAAATTAATATGGGAGAGAAGGAATGGGACCTTGATCCTGGTCTGTGGGCAATTTTCAATTAATATGAAGTCTCTGCATGGGCAGAGAATAATGAACCTGGGGACGACGAGTCTCTCCAAACCAAAATGCTTGTTTTCCAGTTTTTAAAGGGATAGTAATGTTTCATAATAAAAGCAGCTCTAATTAATAGTATAATTAATAGTATTTGGGCTTTGGAGAGTGTTATTTAAATTCTGTCAGAGTTGTAGTTCAAGAGTAATTCAATGACAAAGTATCCCCCTCCCGTCCCTTTTACTGATGTAACACTGCTCAGCCAGAGCAGAAGGGAGGTGCCCAGTAGACTGCAGAGAGGGACAATCTTCAATTAAGATAAGGGAAAAACCTGAAAAGCTTGTCAAGGAGGGCAGGGATTTCATTGTTCTCATAGAAAGAAGATTGTCCCCTGCTGTTATCTGTCTGGTCTTACAACCAGATTCACATCTGAGAAGAGATGGCTTACACTAGGTAAAAGGGGCGGGAGGGGAAACTTTGCTTGTGAATATCTCTCAAACCATAAAGGTTTGAGAGATAAGACTTATATCATTCTTCATATTTTTTTAATGCCTACAAAATAAAATAAAGTTAAAACGAAGTATTACTATCCCTTTAAGTCCATTTGAAATGAAGGCAGCATAATTAAAAAGCCTTGCGAGCCAGAAGGGTCTCAAGTCCACCGGATACTTCCCTGACCCTCAGATGGTTAATATAACTTAAGTGTAAAGGCAGAATGATATTTAATTCCCTATGTGTGAAAGATAACAGTGAAAGGCTCTTTGAAAGTATGTTCTCTCTGCTGCCTTCATAAATCAATGAGGAACTAACCGCCAGATAACAGAGTGAATTCATTCACAGTTCCTCTCGCTGTTATTTCTCTCATAATGAAATAAATACCATGCTACATTTACTCTTATGTTATATTAAAGGGATAGTAACATTTAATATGTAAAAAAAATGTATTGTAGGGTTAAGCCTCCTGAGTAAAACAAGTGTACTTCCACTGATGAGATGTGTTCTACTCAAAAGTTATTGTAGCTCAAATTTGTTAGGAGCAGTATCTCAACAGCCTGAAATTTTGCAGTGGCGCTGTTGCTACACCATCTTATGGACAGCTCTAGTCAAGTTGGAGCTTTTACTAGCCATACTAATTATAAGCAATTTTTCTCTCCCTCTGAAGGGGTAGGGGTTCGAGGACCCCTTCCTTGGTTCAGTTTAAGTTTACTGTGGAGCGAGGGGACCCCACTTATTTTTTTGGTTTGGGAAATATTAAATGAATATGGGACTTTACCCATATTAAATTATTTAGTTTTGAGCTGATGCATCATAAAATAACATGGGGCATATGTATCTCATATTAACCCATTAGTGACAGCCTTGTGCGTAAACGGCTGTCACCTTAACCCCCGGTCTAAATGATTCCGGAGTCCCCAAACGGCGTGCAGCCGCATGGAGACCCGGACTTCTGGGACTTACCAGATTCGTCCTCTGTCACTGACAGTTTTTGCAGGACGTACCTGGTAAGTCCATTGTCGGGAAGGGGTTAATTTACTTTGTTTTCTAAATTAATAAAGAATAACATGGCAGAGAATCGAACCAGCATTATTTTAACCCTTAGAGTTCCAGAGGGGTACGCAACGCATTGCTTTGCAATGCGTTGCGTACCCCTCTGGCACCCAAAGGGTTAAAGACTTCATTCTGATCATATCAGTATGGAGCAATGGGGAGGATAAAATTACCTCCCTACATTTTACTTTAGGACTTTTTTCCCCTTAAAGTGTTACTAATGTCCCAACATAATTTGTAATAGACTTGTAGAGTCTAAAAAAATCACATTGCCACAAACCCCATCTCTCAAACCGCAATGGTTTGAGAGATATTGGCAATGAAATTTCCCCCTTCCTTCATGTCAGCTGTAAAGCTAACAGAAGGGGATCCATGTCAGCTTACACGATAAGGCTCTGCAGCAGAGCTGAAATCCCTTTTTTGCAGAAGAGTTACTTCACTGGAAAGGTCTACAAAGTGCTTGCAAACCAGGCACACTTTGTAGACCTTTCCAATGAAGTAATTATTTTACAATAATGGGATTTCAGCTCTGCTGCAGAGCCGCAGCCTGATCCCCGGACCGGGATCTCCTGCTGTCAGCTAGACACTGACATCAAGAAAAGGGGAGGGAAGGGGGAAATTTCATTGCCAATATCTCTCAAACCATAGCAGTTTGAGAGATGGGGTTTGTGGCAATGTGATTTTTTTTAGACTCTTCAGATCTATTACAAATTATGTTGGGGCATTAAATAAAATAGAACATTTACTTTTTCAAAAGATTAACCCTTTATGTTGGTTTGCAGTGTATAGAAGACCTCTCGTATCTAAAATGTAACCTTTACTTATTTCTTTAAAAAGTAGACAGTACATTTTTCTTTCAAAGTTATTTGTAGTGAGGAGGTGCCCACCATTCTCACTACAAACCAAATTGATGGTCAGGGATCCAAAGCAGTGGCACTCTCTAAATACTTGATGTACACTTACTGCTATTATTTAAAAACTTTTTTTAGCAGTGTTATTGGATCATTTTTATATATCGTAAAAAGGATAGTAAATATCCTAGAGCTCAGTAAAAATTTTGAGCACTGGATTACCTCCTGGGCTAGATTTCCAGACTTGGATCATTTTTACCAAAGTCACATCATAAAAAGGAGAAAGTAATCCAGATTGGTTCTAGATGGTAAAGTAGAAGAATTAGACTCGTGTTCCAAAAGTTTTAATAGAGTTACGGTGCCAAGTAGTTACCATCAATATATTTCCCTATGCATTTAGCCACCAAAAATTGCTTCTTCAGGGGATAAAAAATGACCATACCAGCCCAGAACGCCTCTATGATGTAATAAGACTTGTCTTATTTTGTTTTCATTGGTTGTTTTAGTGGACTCATCTGGTAATGACTGCCACGCTTATAGCCAGCATTACTATTGGTTGCACACATGATTTTGGGGAATCAATCCAAGCAGAATTGAAATATAATTTATTTATACAGTATTATTAAACTTTTTATAACTCATAATAAATAGTTCAGAGAAAAGTTTCTAATATTTATTTTTTAAATAACATCTGCAATTTTTTCATCTACTTGAAACCTTCTTGGTAGTAATTGCTAACCCTTTGTGTGCCAGAGGAATAGCTAATGCATTGTTCCTCAATGCATTGGGCACCCCTCTGGCACACAAAGAATTAACTCTTTGAGTGGCAGAAATGGGAGCAACGCATTGCAGAGCAATGCATTGTTCACCTCTCCGGCACTTAAATAGTTTAACTCTGGTTATAAACAACATTCATCAGTTAGGCATTGGCAAGATATTGATAAATCTGTCTCCCAGTCTTTACGGGTTAACAGTTGCAGATCTTATAGGGTACTGATCACTTTTATTTAAAGTGTAGAAAAAACGTGAGCCTGTTAGGTTTAAAGTTTTACATGCACAATTCATCTTTACAAACTAATTCTTCACCCCTTAAGATACAAGGATGTGCATGTGCATCATGGGGTCAACGTGCCTAAAGGACCCATGATGTACATGTATGTCTTGGATTTCAGGGCTCCCCTGAGTTCCTCGCAGGACAATACCATAAATCCAATGGGTATAGCTATGTGTATTGGATCTATGGTATTGCCCTGCGAGGACCTTGCGGGACCCTGTCAGGCTGCCGCATTTGCAGTACAGAGGCGCAAGGGAGGAGGCTTTGAGTAAGCGGGGAGGGAAGCAGGGCAATGGGACTTTTTTTGTGTGTGACAGGGGAAAACAAGGGGGTGTATTATACATAGCCACTGTTGTTTTCCCCTAAAATCTTGGGTAAAATCATGTACACCTGCGTATTATGCACAGGTGTGTGTTATACCCAAGATTTTACGGTATCCTATATAATAATTCACTAAGGATGTTTGTCAGAAGCCGTCATGCACAGTAGAGACAGCTGTGCGTGCTGCAGTCGTGCTCAGTAGAGACTGCCCGCGCCGCGGCTGATATGGAGCGGGGTGCTCCTAATTCAGACCAGAGTCCTCTCTGCTCACCTTCCTGGGACCAAGCCCAGGACTCCGGTCTGAATTCGGAGCGACCCACTCCGTATCAGCCGTGGCGCGGGCAGTCTCTACTGCGCATGACTGCATCAGTGGCACTGTGGCCTGTGTAAATGGGCTTTTCAACTACTATATAGATGTTAAACAGAAAAAAATTATTAACCCCTTAGTGACAGACGACTTACCTGGTAAGTCCAGGAAGTCATTCGGTATAATGGAAAAAAAAAACCCTCTGTCATTAAGGGGTTAAATATCATTTTTAAGATTTCATTCATGTGAGCAAAAGAAGAAAAACCAAAATATTAAATCTCCTCCCCACAAAACATATAATAAATTACATGAGTAAAATTCCAACTTAGATGTTATTTGTCAAGAGTTGGAGATGTAAATTGTATTTCTATGGAACTATAACAGTGGAACCATATGCTTTGTTTCATACTGTTCATCCAATGTTCTATTGTTTGTTTGGCACCATTATTGTATTTCTTTTATTTATTTTACATTGAGGCAAATATTCTCACCAGTAAACACATATTGGGTGTTATACACTAAGGCGTGATAAAGAGGTGATAAAGCGGATGGCTTCTCCAATTATATAACTTCTCCATTTTCTATGTTGTTCTATAGAGTCTATGCACTAAGATCTCCAAAGTTGTAAAAATCATAGTCCATTGTCTCCATAGAATAACATAGGACTTGGAGAAATGGTATCACTGGAGAAGTCATCTCTACTTTATCACCTCTTTATTACGCCTTAGTGCATCTCCCGCCATTGGGCTAGATTCTATTGCAGGTGCTAAATGTTTATCAAACATTTTACTATTGAAGTCTATGGGAAAAACTGGAGATGAAAGCAGTGATAAAATTAGCACCTGTAATAGAATCCAGCCTATTGTGTTCTGTCTGAAAAATAGGATTGGAACCAATTTAGAAAATTATTACCCAATCCGGAACATTTGAGATTTTGTCATTGCATATTTTTAGAAAGGTCATGTTGAGGGATTTGGACGAAAGCCTAATTGAAACTAGGTGGAAAAGCTGGACAGTCTGGACTTTTTATCCCCACTTTTGTGGGTAGGTATAACTCTATCCATGATTTTACAGGATTTGGGCGTATGACAAGGAGGCATTAAATAGGGATGAAATAGGATGGCCAGTGTCTGAGCACTGATCTTTAGTAACATAGTGAGAGTTGGTCCGGTCTAGATTGTGATTTGATTTTTTGGTTGAGGAGGTGGCCAAATGTTTCACATCTGAAATTGGTATGAAATTGAATTAATTAACACTGCTCTAGTACGGGTAAGGGGTCTGAGACCATTTAATGCAGGTTCTGTTTTTTGTCTAATCAGGGAGGTAGTACATCCAACAAAGTAGTTGATGAATGCATTAGATGTTGATTCAGGGTACTGGGATTTTCTTTGCTTATTTTTAAAATTTAAGGGTGAGAATCATTAGCAGAGTTACTTTTAGTAACCTTCCAAAATTGGCTGGTTTTGATAAGTTACTGTTCAAGTTATCAGTTTTGGCTAGTTTTGTTTGCTTTGTGTAGGCATTTGCAATTGTCTGTAGACCGCATGATCATGAGTGATCAAGATCAGGAAGAGTTCTTTCTCAGCGTTATTGATTTTTATATTGTTTTGTATGGATTACTTGATTAATTCATTTATGTTTAGTTTGGCCAAGACAGTCACTTGCTAGACTGATGCACATTGATTAAAATACCCAAACTAATGTGGCTCTTGTTCTCCATTATTTGTTTAGGTTAGTGCGTGTTTTTTTTTTTTGCAATAAATATAGCTTCCTACAGTTGATCAATATTTTTCTTTTTAATTTAGATCAATCTCTTCATGTCAGTTTTTTCTTTATTTCATTTTGTTTGATCAAGTGTGTTTCTGCTTGATCAATGCTTGAACTTTTCTTTTGACTGATCAATCACACTTTACACTCTGTTTTTTTTTTTTTTTGCTTTTTTTTGATAAATGTTATTAAAATTAAAGCTTTGGATACCCCTCTAGCACTCAAAAAATTAAACATCCTTTCCATAGAGTCATGCAATGGCATCTGGGAATTAACAATGTATATTGAGTATTTGTGTTTGGAAATTGCCTGCATTCACATAATATTACCTTAGGGAAACAAGTCCACTGAAGGAATTTGACATGCCTTCAGCATTATTCTTCTTACTTGAGAGAGCAGATGTCATTGTTGGATGTTTCTGGTAATGTTTATCTTCCATTTCTATATAGTCAGCAGAAAGGAATTTGGGAGGATGAAAAGCGTGTAGTTGTCACGAGAGCATTTCTTTAGATTTCACCTTGTTTGATTTCTGCAGAAGGAGAAGGTCCCAAAGGAATGTTTTCTTGTGTTAGCCTTCCTGAGTGTTCCACCTGGGGACTTCTATCTTCTTCAGATGACTTATCTTCCTTTGTAACAGTAAATACACCAAACTAGTGATCTTGGGATCCTGTAGGTGGTTTAACATTCCTTATATCAGCCCATCTGGCAGCCAGATAAGACCTGCCATCCTATAATACATTTAGTTAATTGTAGAGATAATTAAATGTTACTATTATGTTATGCTAGCCCTTGATTTGTAATATAAATAGTGTCTGAGAAATTAACCTTTATTTGATGGTGGAACAGCCTGAAACTTTATGCTAATAAGTTGCTGTGCCACAATTTACACACACTGTGCTACGAATGAATCTAGGCAGGGCCCACACATTGGGGCATTTCTATTAGCAGAGTGAACGGTAAGTTTAGACACAAACAAAAATAATTAGCATACTGTGCAGGGAATTAACATAAAGTGCCCCAATATGCCACCAAAATGTAGATGTTAACCTTTCAAGAACTAGTTATTTTACAGACAAATGGCTAGTACAAAATATAGTTACATAGTAAATTAGGCTGAAAAAGACACAAATCCATCAAGTTCAATCTTTGCCTCATAATCCATTAAAGTGAGAATTATATAATCTTTCCTGCCACCAAAGTGAGTATTAGTCTATTTACCAGAATGTACTGTTATGCCCACTATTACACAGTATAACCCTGTAGGTTGCCTCTTGAAAGAAAGGCATTTAATCTTCTCTTAAATGTAACCATTGTATCTCCCATAACTATACCATTGGGCAAAGAGTTCCACAATTTTACAGATCTTACCAAAAAAAACCCCTTCCTCTGCTGCAGTCAAAACCTCCTCACCGCCAATCTTAAGGGGTGTCCCCTAGTTAGCTGTTCATGCCTTGGAATCAAAAGCTTACCAGGACATTGTTTTGACCTCACATATACTTAGAAATTATAACAAGATTTCCTCTTAGTCCTCTTTACTAGTGATGAGCGAGCACCCCAATGCTCGGGTGTTTGGGTGCTCTGACCGAGCACCCCCTGAGGCTCGAGTGCTCGGCCGAACACCCGAGCCCCATTGAAGTCAATGGGAGGACTCGAGCATTACACCAGGCACCCCCTGCTCTGATGAGGGGAGGGTGCCTGATCCATAGGAAAAGGACAGAAAAAGATGGAAACACTACAGAAATGGTTCAGGGACAGCATAGGGAGGATGTCTGGATGCACCTTGGACTCCAACATCGCTGCTGGGAACGATCTTTCGCCCGTAGTACGCCATTTTTACAGACTGACCATAAAACACACAAAAAGGAAAATAAAAACGACTTTAGGCGAAAAATTGTTACCAAACAATATTTGCTGTATATTTACTTGTATATCATCTGCAAATTCTCCCAAAAATTTCCTTGATTTTCAGAACTGAGGCCATGATTAAGAGGGAAACGTGCGCAGAGGCAAATTCTCCCAAAAATTTCCTTGATTTTCAGAACTGAGGCCATGATTAAGAGGGAAACGTGCGCAGAGGCAAATTCTCCCAAAAATTTCCTTGATTTTCAGAACTGAGGCCATGATTAAGAGGGAAACGTGCGCAGAGGCAAATTCTCCCAAAAATTTCCTTGATTTTCAGAACTGAGGCCATGATTAAGATGGAAACGTGCGCTGAGCTGACCATCTAAAACATTATGGGTGAGGGTCTGCTGCAGAGCTGACCATCCTAAACATTATATGCGAAGGCCCGCTAGTGAGCTGACGCTATAAAACATTATATGAGAGGGCCCGCTAGAGAGCTGACCCAATAAAACATTATATGAGAAGGCCCGCTGGTGAGCTGACCTATATAAAAATTGTCAAACAGGGCCCGCTGGTGAGCTGACCCTATATAAAAATTATATCACAGGGCCCGCTGGTGAGCTGGCCCTATATAAAAATTATATCCCAGGGCATATGGAAGAGGAGGAGGAGGATGAGAAGATTAAGAGTCAACCATATACCCGTTTTTTGGGTGGAAGGGGTGAATGGGAATACAGAGTATTCCCATCATTGTAAATAACATATATAAAGTGAGTTTATGTTCCCCCGGGGCTTTCCTCCAGTGGAGTGGAGAAGTCAGGGGAAATCCAGGCCTTGTTCATTTTTATAAGTGTCAACCTATCAGCATTGTCGGTGGAAAGGCGGATACGCTTATCTGTTATGATGCCACCAGCAGCACTAAATACCCGCTCAGACAGAACGCTGGCGGCAGGGCAGGCCAGCACCTCCAAGGCGTAGAGTGCCAGTTCATACCACGTGTCCAGCTTGGACACCCAGTAGTTGTAAGGCACAGAGGGATCATTGAGGACGCTGACACGGTCTGCTACGTACTCCTTCACCATCTTCCAAAACTTTTCCCTCCTTGTGACACTAGGCTGCGCATCAGGGTGAGGGTGCTGGCGGGGTGTCATGAAGGTGTCCCACGCCTTGGAGAGTGTTGCCCTGCCTTTCTCGGAACTGCTGTGTGCTCCCCTTTTCTCCCCTTCTCGGTTGGCCAAGGTAGCACGTACTCTGCCGCCAGCGTTGTCAGATGGAAAATTTTGGAGCAATTTTTCGGCAAGAACCTTCTGGTATTGCAACATTTTGCTTGTCCTCTCCACCGGAGGAATGAGAGATGAGAAATTCTCTTTGTAGCGGGGGTCCAGAAGGGTGAACACCCAGTAATCCGTGTTGTCTAAAATGCGTACAACGCGTGGGTCACGGGAAAGGCAGCCTAACATAAAGTCAGCCATGTGTGCCAGAGTACCAACAGTCAAGATTTCGCTGTCCTCACCAGGAGGATGACTCTCAATATCCTCATCCTCTTCCTCCTCTTCTGCCCACCCACGCTGAAGAGATGGAACTAAAGTTCCATGGCTACCCTCTGTAGCGGAGGCAACCGTGTCTTCCTCCTCCTCCTCCTCCTCCGCCTCCTCCAATTGTCGCTGAGAAGACGAAGTGAGGGTGCTCTGGCTATCACCTTGTGTAAGCTCTTCCTCCCCCATTTCCACCTCTTCCACATGCAAAGCGTCGGTTTTAATTGTGAGCAGCGAGCGTTTCAGTAGACACAGAAGTGGGATGGTTACACTGATAATAGCGTTATCGCCGCTCACCATCTGTGTCGATTCCTCAAAATTGCGTAAAACCTCGCAGAGGTCTGACATCCATTCCCACTCCTCACTTCTGATTACAGGAAGTTGAACGGAGAGGCGACGACCGTGTAACAGCTGGTACTCCACTACTGCCCTCTGCTGCTCACAAAGCCGGGCCAACATGTGGAAGGTGGAGTTCCAGCGCGTGCTCACGTCACACAGCAGCCGGTGAGCTGGCAATTGTAAGCGCTGCTGCAGCTTCAACAGGCCGGCTGAAGCTGTTGATGACTTACGGAAATGTGCACACACGCGGCGCACCTTGGTCAAGAGATCATGCACATTGGGGTAGGTTTTTAGAAATCGCTGCACCACTAAATTAAATACATGCGCTAGGCATGGTACGTGTGTGAGCTTGCCGAGCTCCAAAGCCGCCACCAAGTTACGCCCATTATCACACACAACCATGCCTGGTTGCAGGTTGAGTGGCGAGAGCCACTGCTCGGTCTGGTGACTAATCCCCTGCAACAGCTCTGAGGCCGTGTGCTGTTTGTCCCCAAGGCAGATCAGCTTCAGCACGGCCTGTTGACGCTTCCCCACTGCAGTGCTACACTGCTTCCAGCTACTGGCTGATGGGGGAGTGGCGGTGTGTGTAGAGAATTCGGAGGTGGAAACGGAGGAGGAGGAGCCAATAACGTAGGTGCTGGTGGAAACCCTGATGGAGGTAGGGCCCGCAATCCTCGGCGTGGGTAGCACCCGTGCCATCCCAGGGTCCGAGTCGCTCCCAGCCTCCACGACATTCACCCAGTGTGCCGTCAGGGAAATGTAGCGTCCCTGGCCACAAGCACTTGTCCATGTGTCAGTCGTTAAGTGGACCTTCCCAGTAACTGCGTTGGTCAGGGCACGGGTGATGTTACGGGACACATGGTGGTGTAATGCGGGGATGGCACACCGGGAAAAGTAGTGGCGGCTGGGGACCGCGTACCGAGGGACAGCTGCTGCCATCAGGCTGCGGAAGGACTCAGTGTCCACAAGCCTAAATGGCAGCATTTCGATGGCCAGTAATTTTGAAAGGTGTGAGGTTAGTGCTATGGCCTGTGGGTGGGTGGCTGGGTACTTTCTCTTGTGCTCAAATGCCTGGGGTAACGACATTTGGACGCTGTGCTGGGACAGGGAAGTGGATGTGGTCGCTGATGGTGCTTCAGATGCTACAGGTGCAGGGCGGGAGGTATGCGGGCCTGCGCCTTCGACAGGCGATTGGCCGGCACCGAAAACAGGGGAAGAGGAGGCAGTGGTGTGGCCTGCAGACACAGATTGGCGATCCGGGCGTTCCTCCCACTTATTACGGTGCTTGGATGCCATGTGTCGGATCATGCTGGTGGTGGTGAGGTTTCTAGTGTTCATGCCTCGGCTCATTCTGGTGTGGCACAGGTTGCAAACTACAATTCTTTTGTCGTCCGCACTTTCCTTAAAAAAACGCCATACCGCGGAACACCTACCCCTTGGCAAGGTAGATTTACGCAAGGGGGTGCTCCGTGGAACATTTGCGGGCCGGTTTGGTGCGGTCCGCCTTCTTTCTGTAGCCACACCACTGCCTCTTCCAGCCTGTTGCGGTGCTGCAGATGGCTCACCCTCAGGACTGCTGTCATCGCTCGGCTCTACACCTTCCCAGGTGGGGTCAGTCACCTCATCGTCCACCAAGTCCTCCTCCACTTCCTCACTCTGATCATCCTCCTCAAGTCTTGATCCCACCACATACTCAGTCATTGACAACTGTATAACATTCTCCTCAACAAGGTCTTGAGACGGAAATAGTGGTTGATTTAATGGCAACTGTGTCTCATCATCATCATCATCATCCACTACTTCCTTTGACCTTAAATGCCGTTCACATCTGTCATCTTCTTGTGATTGGGTAGCCTCTAGAGGTTGTGAATCAGGGCACAAGATGTCATGTTCCTCTGCAAGCGTGCTTGGAGAGAGGGTCAAATGAAGGATTGGTGATGAGACGAGCTCCTCACTATATCCCAGTGTGGGATCACTTCTTTGACCAGACCGTGTATGGTGGGAGGAAGGATGATCAGAGTGAGGATTATGTTGACCAGACTCTTGGCTACTGAGAGTGGACTTGGTGGAAGACAGGGTGGTGCTTAACCGACTGGAAGCAGTATCAGCTGTCATCCAACCGACCACCTGTTCGCAGTGGTCGGACCTCGAGAGTGATGTCCTGCGACGCCCTGTAAAATTACACATGAAGCTAGGTATGGTGGATGTCTTTCTTTCTTGTGCTCTGGCACCAGGCACAGTTTCTCCGCGTCCTGACCCGCGCCCTGAACTTTCAGGATCACGTCCACTTCCCCGTCCCTTTTTACCCGCCTTCTTCATCTTACACAGAATATGTGACTTTAATATTTGAGTTTGAAAACTTAACAGTATTTCTTATTATTCTGCAACTCTGCAGAGTACACAGAATAGGCTGCTAAACGGCGGTGAAACACACTGAATGGAATATGTGACTTTAATATTTGAGTTTGAAAACTTAACAGTATTTCTTATTATTCTGCAACTGTACAGAGTACACAGAATAGGCTGCTAAACTGCGGTGAAACACACTGAATGGAATATGTGACTTTAATATTTGAGTTTGAAAACTTAACAGTATTTCTTATTATTCTGCAACTGTACAGAGTACACAGAATAGGCTGCTAAACTGCGGTGAAACACACTGAATGGAATATGTGACTTTAATATTTGAGTTTGAAAACTTAACAGTATTTCTTATTATTCTGCAACTGTACAGAGTACACAGAATAGGCTGCTAAACGGCGGTGAAACACACTGAATAGAATATGTGACTTTAATATTTGAGTTTGAAAACTTAACAGTATTTCTTATTATTCTGCAACTGTACAGAGTACACAGAATAGGCTGCTAAACTGCGGTGAAACACACTGAATGGAATATGTGACTTTAATATTTGAGTTTGAAAACTTAACAGTATTTCTTATTATTCTGCAACTCTGCAGAGTACACAGAATAGGCTGCTAAACGGCGGTGAAACACACTGAATGGAATATGTGACTTTAATATTTGAGTTTGAAAACTTAACAGTATTTCTTATTATTCTGCAACTGTACAGAGTACACAGAATAGGCTGCTAAACGGCGGTGAAACACACTGAATGGAATATGTGACTTTAATATTTGAGTTTGAAAACTTAACAGTATTTCTTATTATTCTGCAACTCTGCAGAGTACACAGAATAGGCTGCTAAACGGCGGTGAAACACACTGAATGGAATATGTGACTTTAATATTTGAGTTTGAAAACTTAACAGTATTTCTTATTATTCTGCAACTGTACAGAGTACACAGAATAGGCTGCTAAACTGCGGTGAAACACACTGAATGGAATATGTGACTTTAATATTTGAGTTTGAAAACTTAACAGTATTTCTTATTATTCTGCAACTGTACAGAGTACACAGAATAGGCTGCTAAACTGCGGTGAAACACACTGAATGGAATATGTGACTTTAATATTTGAGTTTGAAAACTTAACAGTATTTCTTATTATTCTGCAACTGTACAGAGTACACAGAATAGGCTGCTAAACTGCGGTGAAACACACTGAATGGAATATGTGACTTTAATATTTGAGTTTGAAAACTTAACAGTATTTCTTATTATTCTGCAACTGTACAGAGTACACAGAATAGGCTGCTAAACGGCGGTGAAACACACTGAATGGAATATGTGACTTTAATATTTGAGTTTGAAAACTTAACAGTATTTCTTATTATTCTGCAACTCTGCAGAGTACACAGAATAGGCTGCTAAACGGCGGTGAAACACACTGAATGGAATATGTGACTTTAATATTTGAGTTTGAAAACTTAACAGTATTTCTTATTATTCTGCAACTGTACAGAGTACACAGAATAGGCTGCTAAACTGCGGTGAAACACACTGAATGGAATATGTGACTTTAATATTTGAGTTTGAAAACTTAACAGTATTTCTTATTATTCTGCAACTGTACAGAGTACACAGAATAGGCTGCTAAACTGCGGTGAAACACACTGAATGGAATATGTGACTTTAATATTTGAGTTTGAAAACTTAACAGTATTTCTTATTATTCTGCAACTGTACAGAGTACACAGAATAGGCTGCTAAACTGCGGTGAAACACACTGAATGGAATATGTGACTTTAATATTTGAGTTTGAAAACTTAACAGTATTTCTTATTATTCTGCAACTCTGCAGAGTACACAGAATAGGCTGCTAAACAGCGGTGAAACACACTGAATGGAATATGTGACTTTAATATTTGAGTTTGAAAACTTAACAGTATTTCTTATTATTCTGCAACTGTACAGAGTACACAGAATAGGCTGCTAAACTGCGGTGAAACACACTGAATGGAATATGTGACTTTAATATTTGAGTTTGAAAACTTAACAGTATTTCTTATTATTCTGCAACTGTACAGAGTACACAGAATAGGCTGCTAAACTGCGGTGAAACACACTGAATGGAATATGTGACTTTAATATTTGAGTTTGAAAACTTAACAGTATTTCTTATTATTCTGCAACTGTACAGAGTACACAGAATAGGCTGCTAAACGGCGGTGAAACACACTGAATAGAATATGTGACTTTAATATTTGAGTTTGAAAACTTAACAGTATTTCTTATT
The DNA here is from genome assembly GCA_037306005.1 of Rhinophrynus dorsalis. NCBI lineage: Eukaryota > Metazoa > Chordata > Amphibia > Anura > Rhinophrynidae > Rhinophrynus > Rhinophrynus dorsalis. The sequence goes on along the minus strand of CM074723.1, from coordinate 41,034,766 downwards.
ATTCTGCAACTGTACAGAGTACACAGAATAGGCTGCTAAACTGCGGTGAAACACACTGAATGGAATATGTGACTTTAATATTTGAGTTTGAAAACTTAACAGTATTTCTTATTATTCTGCAACTCTGCAGAGTACACAGAATAGGCTGCTAAACGGCGGTGAAACACACTGAATGGAATATGTGACTTTAATATTTGAGTTTGAAAACTTAACAGTATTTCTTATTATTCTGCAACTGTACAGAGTACACAGAATAGGCTGCTAAACGGCGGTGAAACACACTGAATGGAATATGTGACTTTAATATTTGAGTTTGAAAACTTAACAGTATTTCTTATTATTCTGCAACTCTGCAGAGTACACAGAATAGGCTGCTAAACGGCGGTGAAACACACTGAATGGAATATGTGACTTTAATATTTGAGTTTGAAAACTTAACAGTATTTCTTATTATTCTGCAACTGTACAGAGTACACAGAATAGGCTGCTAAACTGCGGTGAAACACACTGAATGGAATATGTGACTTTAATATTTGAGTTTGAAAACTTAACAGTATTTCTTATTATTCTGCAACTGTACAGAGTACACAGAATAGGCTGCTAAACTGCGGTGAAACACACTGAATGGAATATGTGACTTTAATATTTGAGTTTGAAAACTTAACAGTATTTCTTATTATTCTGCAACTGTACAGAGTACACAGAATAGGCTGCTAAACTGCGGTGAAACACACTGAATGGAATATGTGACTTTAATATTTGAGTTTGAAAACTTAACAGTATTTCTTATTATTCTGCAACTGTACAGAGTACACAGAATAGGCTGCTAAACGGCGGTGAAACACACTGAATGGAATATGTGACTTTAATATTTGAGTTTGAAAACTTAACAGTATTTCTTATTATTCTGCAACTCTGCAGAGTACACAGAATAGGCTGCTAAACGGCGGTGAAACACACTGAATGGAATATGTGACTTTAATATTTGAGTTTGAAAACTTAACAGTATTTCTTATTATTCTGCAACTGTACAGAGTACACAGAATAGGCTGCTAAACTGCGGTGAAACACACTGAATGGAATATGTGACTTTAATATTTGAGTTTGAAAACTTAACAGTATTTCTTATTATTCTGCAACTGTACAGAGTACACAGAATAGGCTGCTAAACTGCGGTGAAACACACTGAATGGAATATGTGACTTTAATATTTGAGTTTGAAAACTTAACAGTATTTCTTATTATTCTGCAACTGTACAGAGTACACAGAATAGGCTGCTAAACTGCAGTGAAACACACTGAATGGAATATGTGACTTTAATATTTGAGTTTGAAAACTTAACAGTATTTCTTATTATTCTGCAACTCTGCAGAGTACACAGAATAGGCTGCTAAACGGCGGTGAAACACACTGAATGGAATATGTGACTTTAATATTTGAGTTTGAAAACTTAACAGTATTTCTTATTATTCTGCAACTGTACAGAGTACACAGAATAGGCTGCTAAACTGCGGTGAAACACACTGAATGGAATATGTGACTTTAATATTTGAGTTTGAAAACTTAACAGTATTTCTTATTATTCTGCAACTCTGCAGAGTACACAGAATAGGCTGCTAAACGGCGGTGAAACACACTGAATGGAATATGTGACTTTGATATTTTAGTTTGAAGACTTAACAGTATTTCTTCCTATTCTGCAACTCTGCACAGTACACAGAATAGGCTGCTAAACTGCGGCGAAGCACACTGAATGGAATATGTGACTTTGATATTTTAGTTTGAAGACTTAACAGTATTTCTTCCTATTCTGCAACTCTGCACAGTACACAGAATAGGCTGCTAAACTGCGGCGAAGCACACTGAATGGAATATGTGACTTTGATATTTTAGTTTGAAGACTTAACAGTATTTCTTCCTATTCTGCAACTCTGCACAGTACACAGAATGTGCTGCTAAACTGCGGCGAAGCACACTGAATGGAATATGTGACTTTGATATTTTAGTTTGATGACTTAACAGTATTTCTTCCTATTCTGCAACTCTGCACAGTACTCAGAATGTGCTGCTAAACTGCGGCGACGCACACTGAATGGAATACGTGACTTTGATATTTTAGTTTGAAGACTTAACAGAATGTGCTCTAATCTGCAACTTTGCACACTAAACAGAATGTGCTCTAATCTGCAACTTTGCACACTAAACAGAATGTGCTCTAATCTGCAACTTTGCACACTAAACAGAATGTGCTCTAATCTGCAACTGTGCACACTAAACAGAATGTGCTCTAATCTGCAACTTTTCACACTAAACAGAATATTTCCCCCCCCCCCCCCCCCACACACACACACACACAAAATAACCTGCTGCCCCCACACACAGTAGTCCTAAAAAGGACTTTTGGTTCTTTTTTGTCACAATTTTTTTTTTTCCTCCCTACACTGCCTTTCCCTTCCTATCCTCAGCTCTCCCTGGCTCAGACTGAGCCGAACTCGATGGTCAGGTGCTATACAGCACCCGACCACGGGTTCTGGCCAGCCAATCAGTGTAATGCCAGCAGCCAACATGGCTGCTGGCATTACACCGATGTCAGAGCCTCCCTGCACGTTTATTGGCTGCGCAGCAGCCGCAAAACGTGCGGGGAGGAGACCCGAACATGGCGGGCGAGCACATGCGGTACTCGTACGAGTACCGCCATGTGCCGAGCAGAGCGATGCTCGAGCCGATCCGAGCATCGGCCGAGCATGCTCGCTCAACACTACTCTTTACGCTAGAGTAAATAAACTAAATTTGCTTAGACGTTCCTCATACCTCAAGTCCTCCATTCCTTTAGTTAATTTTGTTGCTCTTCTCTGTACTCTCTCCAGTTCTAGAAGCAGATTTTTATTTGCTTTCAAACAACTAAACTTTCGTACGTGATAGGTTCATTTTAAGAAAATTTCTAGATATCCACATTAGAAAATCTTGATCGAACATGACTTATTTTTATATTTTCTTTAATGAAATTAGTGGCAGAAGAGGTATGTTTCTTCCCTTTTCTGGGATTTTCCTGGACTAAAAGACGTTAGGCTTAAGGTGGACCTCACCTTAACCCTTTGAGTGCCAGAGGAGTATGCAACTTATTGCAAAGGGTTAAGATAAGTTTAATTGGCCGTATTACCTCCTCAGTTTTTAGTCTCATTAAGTATGTCTGTTTAACCCTTTAAAGACCGGGGGGGAATCCGCACTTAAAGCAGAACTACCACCGCTAAAAATCTTGATCTCCAATAATTTCCCCATCTGGCGACTAGCTGCTCAGTAGCGCTAGTCACCAGAATTATTACCTTGTAGAATTCTCCATTCTTCCCCGGCTGACAGACAGGACAGAGTGCAGACATCTTTCCATAGTGACGTCTGCGTTTCTGCACTGTCAGTCCCTTTTGGAGCCGAATGGCTCCTAGCAACGCCTCCTAGAGCCGGCTGGGACTGACAGCTCAGGGGTGCAGACGTCACTATGGAAAGATGTCTGCACTCCGTCCTGCCTGTCAGCCTGACAAGAATAGAGAATTCTATTTAACAAGGTAATCATTCTGGAGACTAGCGCTACTGAGCAGCTAGTCGCCAGATGGGGAATTAAAAGAGATCACGTTTTTTAGTGGTGGTAGTTCCGCTTTAAGGACCGGAGCAATCCTGACCTTTTTGACTATGTCTTTGTTCAACAGTTTTTTCCCTCTAAGTCTTTTATTCCAGCCACACAAATTATAAACCTTTTTTTTTGCATACAAGCAGGGATTTCTTTTGATACCACACTTATATGGATAACCCATCATTTATTGTATTGAAATTAAAGAAAACTGTTCAAAAAATATTAAAACTAAAAATACTAAAACTAAATTTTTTTTTTTTTCTTGTGATTAATTGGGAGCAATGGGTTACATTTTTATGGCGGCTGCATGAAAGGTATGACCGGTCATTCATACCTACAAAATGGGCAGTTTTAAGGGGGCACTGTGAAAATCATCATGTCCCTCTTTCCTTCCCTACTTTCCCACTTTTTGCTTGATCAAACTTTGTGGTGTGTATAAGTGTATTAAATTGCTCCACAAATAAAAGTGCATTAACTTTTATTTCAACTCCAGCATAAATGTTTATAAATTAAACTGTGTAAATAATATAGCTTGATCTTGCTCAGATTTATTTAAAAAATGTACAGACTGCTGTCAGTAGGATTTAAAGGACCTACATTTATCCAGGCCCCAGCTCCAGCACTGAAGGGGTTAATACTCCCAACTTTGGCCTCTTTCTTTTTCTGTTATTGTCTATTCTCTGTCTCTCTACCTTACTCTCATAGTAAAGAAGAGAGAGGCAGAGAAGTCACAATGGCAATGTGTAAAACACATTGCCTTTGTGAATGAAATAGCCGGTACATGTGATGCTCCTGGAGCGATCAAATGTACCGGCAGTACAGAGAAGGACTAAAACTGAGCGCTCAGTCTGGTTATACCCAAGATTTTAGAGAAAACAAGAGTGCCCATGTATAATACGCCCCCTTGTTTTCCCCTGTCACACACACAAAAAAAAGTCCCATTGCCACTGCTTCCCTCCCCGCTTACCTATAGCCTCCTCCTTTGAGCCTCTGTACTGCAAATGCGGCAGCCTGACAGGGTCCCGCAAGGTCCTCGCAGTGCAATACCATAGATCCGATACGCATAAGGGAGCGCTCAGTTTCAGCCTGTGCAGCATGATAGCAGCGTGCACTGAGGCGCACTGCTATCATTTAACCCATGACGTGCCAGGACCATCATGGGTCCTTATGGGAAGTTTACCCATGACGGTCCTGGCACGTCATGGGTCGTTAAGGGCTTGAACCCCTTGTATCTTTTGAAAACAGTATAATAGTTTTAGAATTTTTTATTTAGTAGTTGGGGAATTCATCAGAGCTTTGTTCTCTGACTTCGACAGATAAAGCTGCATAATGAATTACTCACATATCCAATAAGTCATCTCTCTTCCCCTTCTTAGGCAGCTACCAGACATGTGAAGGAATAATCAAGTAAATCATTTCAAGTTGAAAGCTCCCACTGATGGGAGGAATTAGAAAAGCGATTAGATTTCTTTGAAACGCAAAGAAACTGGTGCATCTTAGAAAAAAAATACACAATGTAATGTATACGCCTCATTTTTAATTACTAGGTGATGCTGTTTTTAAAGTGATAAGTCCTATTTTAGTTAATTAGTTTAGTGATAGCCATTTTTAGCGCCAAAGTGCCGCAATTAATACCGATTAGTTTCTGTGCTGGGTCAATATTATAAAAATTGCACTATGAATGAATCTAGGCAGAGACCACAAACAGGTGGCATCTCTAATAGCACAGTGACCAGTAGGTTTGGCCTTCAACATAGACATTTAGCCTACTGTGCTGGTTATTAGCTTAAAATGCTACACTTCTACCAAAATATAAAGGTTAATTTAATAAAAGACATTTATTTTACAGAAAAAGTATTAGCACAACACAGAGACAGAATGTAATTATTAGTAAAAACAAACTAAATGTGGTTTAAAGGGATAGTAATAGTTCGTTTTATCTTTATTTTATTTTGTAGGCATTAAAAAACATGAAGAATGATATAAGTCTTATCTATCAAACCTTTATGGTTTAAGAGATATTCACAAGCAAAGTATCCCCCCCTGTTCAGCCAGATCAGAAGGGAAGTGCCCAGGTAGACTGCAGAAAGGGGCAATCTTCAATTAAGATAAGGGAAAAAGCTGAAAAACGTGTCAAGGGGGGAAGGGCTTTCATTGTTCTCATATAAAGAAGATTGTCCCCTGTTGTTATCTGTCTGGTCTGTGGACTGGATTCCACATCAGAGAAGAGATGGCTTACACTAGGTAAAAGGGACGGGAGGGGAAACTTTGCTTGTGAATATCTCTTAAACCATAAAGGTTTGAGAGATAAGACTTATATCATTCTTCATGTTTTTTTAATGCTTACAAAATAAAATAAAGTTAAAACAAAGTATTACTATCCCTTTAATGTGACAGGTTTAGTTTAAAGGGCAGTTACCGTGCTTTCCTAAGCTTTCTCCTACGGAAGCAGTCCTAGAAAAAGCCATCCCCAAAAAGACTCATGTCAGATATTTGGGATTGGATGGAGGAGAAAACTGACCCACTTAACTGGTATGGGTGTTGGGGTGATTTTCTAAAAAGAAAGATACCAGGTCACTTTATTTTTATTAAGTGCCAAAAAAAACATCACTGATAAATAGTACAGGTCACCAGTAAAAGGTAATTAATTAACTGGTCTCTTTTTGAAGGGACCAATATCAACTTTAATCTTTTTCCACTTGTATACTTGTAGAATATTCTAGGATTTGTCTTACTCTCTATTGCAATTATTTTCAATTTAGCTAGCCTAATTGCTTGTTTGCAGATTTGGCTGTATTATTTATGTTTTTAAATGATGCATCTAACTTTTCTAGGTTAAATCATTTAAAAACGTGCTTCTTATTCCTAGTTTCCCTGTGAATCTCTTTGTTAAAGTGTTAGCAATGTCTAAAAAAAACTTTTTTGCATTTAGAAGAGCATAAAAAGCCGATCTGAATGCAAAAAAACGTATCTCTCAAACCGCTATGGTTTAAGAGATACGGGCATTTAAAGTTTGATTTCTCCTACTGACAGCTGTAAAGCTGTCAGCAGGAGACAGGGCTGGTACAAGGATTTTTGCCACCCTATGCAAAACCTAATTTTGCTGCCCCTTGGCTCCACCCCTTGTGCCCTACCCATTTATGCCCCGCCTCTGTATGTGTTTAAGTGTCAGTGTGTTCCCTATATGTGTCAGTTTGTGTGTGTGTTCTCTATATGTGTATGTGTTCCCTGTATGGATATAAGTGTGTCAGTGTGTGTTCCCTATATGTATATAAGTGTGTCAGTGTGTGTGTGAGTCTCTGTAAGGATATCAGTGTGTTAAGTATGTGTGTGTGCTTCTCTATATGTGTATCAGTGTGACAGAGTGTATGTTCTCTATATGTGACTCTCCCCCCCTTTGACTCTCTCCCCCTCTTGACTGTTGACCCTCCTTTGACTCTCTCTCCCCGTCTGACTCTTGCTCCCCCTCTTGACTCCTGATCCCCCCTTTGACACTCTCTCTCTCCCTGTCTGACTCTTGCTCCCCCTTTTGACTGCTGATCCCCCCTTTGACACTCTCTCCCCGTCTGACTCTTGATCCCCCTCTTGACTGCTGATCCCCCCTTTGACTCTCTCTCTCCCAGTCTGACTGTTTATTCTGACATTGTAAACAATGTGCAGGTAAGGGAACATTTGGGCAGCAGTGACCACAATATTGTATCCTTTGAAGTTTGTTATGAGAAACCAAATAGCAAGAGTTTAACCAAAACATTCAATTTCAAAAAGGCTAATTTTACAAAGTTAAAAGAAGCTTTAATGGATATCCAGTGGGATGTAATTTTCAAAGATAAAAATGCACAAGAATCATGGAATGTATTTAAAATGCTCTTGGGCAAATATACACGTCAATATATACCATTGGGGAATAAGTACAAGAGAAGTAAAGCAAAACCAATGTGGATTAATAATGTGGTTAGCAGGGAAATGAGAAATAAAAAGCAGGCTTTTAAGGTGTTTAAGTCAAACGGGTCAGATGCATCATTTAAAAAATATAAAGAATGTAATAATATCTGCAAACAAGCAATTAAGCTAGCTAAAATAGAAAATGAGCGAAACATTGCAAATGAGAGCAAGAAAAACCCTAAACAATTCTACAAGTATATTAACCACAAAAAAGTTAAGGTTGATATTGGTCGTCTTAGGACTGAAACAGGTGAATTGATTAGTGAGGATAAAGCTATGGCTGACACCCTAAATACGTTCTTTTCTTCAGTATATACAAAGGAAGCAGCAATGACAAGCTGTGGGCAAACAGACAAAACCATGGAATTTCCTTCAACATCTACATGGCTTACTGAGGACAAGGTCCAAAAGAGACTGGATAGGGTTATAGTGAATAAAGCGCCTGGACCGGACGGTATACACCCAAGGGTACTTAAGGAACTTAGTTCAGTAATAGCAAAACCATTATACTTAATATTTATTGATTCACTTTCATCAGGAATAGTGCCCTGTGATTGGAGGAAAGCTAATGTAGTTCCATTGTTTAAAAAGGGAGCAAGATCCAAACCAGGAAATTATAGACCTGTGAGCTTGACTTCCATAGTGGGTAAGATACTAGAAGGGTTATTAACTGACAGTATTCAGAACTATGTGAAGAGAAACAATATCATTAGTAGGAATCAGCATGGTTTCATGAAGAACAGATCTTGTCAGACTAATTTACTTGCATTTTATGAAAGAGTGAGTAGTAATTTGGACAGGGGAATTGCTGTTGATGTAGTATACTTGGATTTTGCAAAAGCCTTTGACACAGTGCCTCACAACAGGTTACTGCATAAATTAAAAGGCTTCGGTTTGGGTGGTGTTATATGTACATGGATTGAGAACTGGTTAAATGATAGATGGCAGAGAGTTGTTGTAAATGGAACTTTTTCAAATTGGTCTAGGGTTATAAGTGGTGTGCTGCAGGGTTCAGTCCTGGGCCCAATGCTTTTTAATTTGTTTATTAATGATCTAGAAGTGGGAATTGAAAGTAGCATCTCAATCTTTGCTGATGACACTAAGCTATGTTAGGAAATACATACAGAGCTCGATGTTTTTTCCCTACAGAAGGATTTAGATAAACTAAGTGAATGGGCAGAAAAGTGGCAGATGTCATTTAATGTAGATAAATGTAAGGTTATGCATTTGGGTTATAGAAACAAACTTGCTGCATATACTCTAAATGGGAAACAACTTGGGAAATCCTCATTAGAGAAAGATTTAGGTGTACTGATAGACAATAGACTTCACAGCAGTGTGCAGAGTCACTCAGCTGCTGCAAGAGCAAATAGAGTACTAGCCTGCATAAAAAGAGGTGTAGAAGCAAGGGATGCTAATATTATCCTACCTCTGTATAAATCCTTGGTTAGGCCTCATCTAGAATATGGAATACAATTTTGGGCACCTGTTCTAAAAAAAGACATTACTGAACTGGAAAAGGTACAGAGACGTGCAACAAAATGGATAAAGGGATTGGATGATCTGAGTTACAAAGAGAGACTAGCCAAACTGGGTTTGTTTACATTAGAAAAGAGACGTCTAAGGGGTGATATGATTACCATTTACAAATACATTCAAGGTCAATACAAAGAACTATCCAATGAATTATTTATGCAAAGAGCTGATCTAAGAACAAGAGGTCATCCATTAAGACTTGAGGAAAGGCGCTTTCGACTAAAACACAGGCAGGGATTCTTTACAGTATGGGCGGTAAGGCTATGGAATTCTTTGCCTCGGGATATTGTGCTTGCAGATAATGTAACTGCATTCAAAAAAGCAATGGATGCCTATCTAGCACAGAACAATATTGACAGTTATGACAGATGGCTTCAAAGCAAATAGGATATTGATCCGGGGAACTATTTGACACACACACACACACACACACACACACACACCTACACACCTACATTGGAAATTGCTCCAGAGGGCTTTTTTGTTGCCTTCCTCTGGATCAACAGGGGTGTTATTGGCATGGGCTGGACTTGATGGACACATGTCTTTTTTCAGCCTTAGCTACTATGTTACTATGTTATCCCCTCTTGACCCCTGTGCCACTTACTGTTCCCGGTGCACGTCTCTCTCTCCCCCAGTGAGACTGAATAGTTACGGTGCTCTCCCTTGGCTGGCTGTTTTTTTAACCTTTTCAGTGCCAGAGGGGTATACAACGCATTGAAAAGCTATACGTTGCGTACCCCTCTGGCACTGAAAGGGTTAATGTAGCACAGCGATGCCCGTTTCTCTCTCCCCCTCCGCTTCTTCAATCCTGGTCCAGGATTGAAGGAGCGGAGAGGGAGAGAGAAACAGGTATCACTGTGCTACATTAAAAAAAATAGCCAGCTGAGGGAGGGCACCGAAAGGTACATTGTTTTTTTTTTTGTTTTGTTTTTTTTTTCTTCCGTAGTGGTGAGCTAGCTGGGCGTTAAGGTGACAGCCGTGTACGCATGCGTCTGTCACTAAGGGGTTAAGGACCATAACAGTCCTGGCACGTCATGTATTTTTAACTCATAGCGCTCCTGCGGGAGCGCTGTGAGTAGTAGCGGGGACTGAAATTGACCGCTCGAAGACTGGAGCAATCACTATCAGTCCCCCGTTTGACGTGCCGGCACTTCAAACTTCACACACCCTGGGACCGCTCATCCTTAAGGGGTTAATGGCTAACTGAGGACATAGAAAGTGTAAGCTTTCAGGACACTAAGGCCCCTTCAGACGTGGGTTAACAAAACTAGAATGAAACTGCATATTTACAGAGCGTGACATACTTCTGAAACAACAGTGGGGGTTAATTAACTTAGCAAACATACAGTCTACATAGATATGAAATGAATCGCATTGGGTTAGATCAAAGCCCATTACAGTGATAAATACCCACAGATGATTGTCAGTTGGCTCCAGAATGATTGCAAAAATATATTTACTGATTAATATCAAACCCATATATTTTTCCAGAATGACTAACCCTTCAAGATAACACTGTGCTATGCTTCCTGCTAAAAGCTTATTCTCTAAACCGTTCACAAGGATCTCATTTATTTATACAGAGTTATCAGTGGTTTAGAAGGCTGGTGATTTGTTCATACCAGCGCTCAGTCAGGGATCTTCTCAGAGTTACATTAGATGAAGGTTACTAGGCTAGCAAACCAACACACTACTATTGTCTTGCCTTATAATTAAAGTGATAGTAATGTTTCACAAAAACAGCAGCTCCAAATAATCTTCATAGTATTTATGCCATGGAGAGTGTTATTTCAATACTGTCAAAGTTGTAGTTCAAGAGTAATTGAATGATAAAGTATCCCCCTCCCTCCCCTTTTAACTAGTATAACACTGCTCACCTCAGATGTGGAATCTGGTCCACAGACCAGACAGCTCACAGCAAGGGACAAGGTTCTTATTGTGAACATAAGGAAAACCCCCTTGACAGGTTTTTTCTTATGCTTACTGAAGATTGTCCCTCTCTGCGATCCATCTGGACAGTCTCGCTGCTCAGAGGTGAGCAGTGTTACATCAGTAAAAGGGGCAGGAGGGGGGTACTTTATCATTCAATTATTCTTGAACTACAACTCTGATAGTATTGAAATAACACTCTCTATGGCCCAAATACTATGAAGATTAATTGGAGCTGCTTTTATTGTGAAACATTACTATCCCTTTAAAAACATCTGTCTGCCTCTCTGCTGTGAACAAAGTAGCGGAAGAAGCAGGTTGTGTGACCAGGTCATGTAGTTATAACATTGGAACAGAATTAGGCAGCAGATAAGAACCTATTGGCCCAATAAGTCTGCCCATTTCCCTACCAGGTTAGCTCAGATCTGTCTTGTAAATATACCTATTCCAAGACTTCTTACATTTATTAATTGTTTTAACCTCCGCTGTCCCTGTTGGGAGGCTGTTCCATTTATCACCCTTTCTTCTTACATTTCTGCTTTTTTCCCCACCCTGCAATTTTAGGGAATTCCTTCTTGTACTATTATTTCTGGTATTCTGATGAATTGGTCCTTGTGAATCATATTAAGTCCCTTAATCTATTTGAAGGTTTCGTTCATATCACCCCTCTCCCTCCTGTCCTCCAAGCTATACATATTAAAGGGATAGTAATAGACAAACGGAGCTACGATTGCTCTGCTTACTTTGATGAGCATGTAGAGTGCTATAACAATAGTATGCGATGTGTAATTCAATAGTAGCTTAATTATAAAGGATCTCCCTCCTGCCCAGTGGAGTAACAATAGGGGTTGCAGGGGTAGCATCCGCGACCGGGTCCACCCCCTGTGACCCGCCGCCCAGTACCCGCAACTAACTGAGGTCTGGCCGAAGAAGCTGCAGCAGCTGAGCTCCCTCTTTGGCACTCTAGTAATGCAGAGCGCTGGGAGATGACATCATCACCCAGCGATCTGCATGACTTGAAAGAGGACCGAGCGGGACCGCCAGCTTCTAATAGAGGTCTGTGCAGAAGGAGGCATAGACCTCTCTTACCATGCCACTGGACCACCAGGGAGGTAGGAGAAGGACATAGGGGGCAATGTGGAGAGGTGGACATTGGGGGCAATGTGTGGAGAGGTGGACATTGGGGGCAATGTAGTCAGGGGGGCCCATGGCAATTTTTGCACCAGGGACTTCTAGTTACTCCTCTGCTCCTGCCCCTTTTACTGATCCTTAGCCGACCTCCCCTCAGTTGTGCAATCCAGTCAATGGTCTGGACAACTCGTAGAGATGGACAATCTTCATCCACTGAGTATAAGTAAAAGCCTGCCCCCCTGTGATGAAGGAGTCCAGAATTTTCCTTATGTTCACTGAAGATTGTCCAGATCAGCCTGGAGTGTAGTGTGATGTGGGTAAAAAGGGGGGATACTTTATAATTAAATTATTATTGAACCACACATCTCATACTATTGTCATAGAACTCTAAATGCTGAAAAAGGTCTTAGAGCAGTCGAAGCTTCGTTTTATTTAATCTATTACTAACTCTATAAAAGGACACTAACAGCTATATACAGAGGTGTCCATATTACTTGTATACAAGAAGAGAAGGTTCAGGCAGCTTCCTAAAGTTGTCTGGGGGGATCCTTGCATTAGATGGAGCCCCTCACTGGAATAGCCATTAAAGCTTAAAGCAGCAGTAGCAGTCATTTCCCTTGTTTGACAGTCTCGCCAGCTTCCCGATGAGGGAGGGCTTTTGCGTGACCTATTCAGCACAATGGACATGCTTCTGGAAGTAGACGTGAGTACAGAATCATGTGACATTCCAGCAGGAGGTTCCATCTAGCACACTGAGACTTTAGCAGACTGCATGATGCCTCAGCGCATTGAAACCATAGCAGGCTGTATGATGCCTCTCATTATATATAGGTAACAGGATACCCTTCTGTCTTGGTGTTAGTGTCCCTTTAAGGTCCTGGAGTCTTTCCACTTATATTTTGTTATTTAGCCCTACTAGCATTTTAGTATTCTTTCTTTGAATAGTCTCTAATTTATTGAAGTCCTCCTGAAAATATGGAGACAAATGTACCATGCTGTTCCCATGCAATAACATGTTTCTTTTCCTGCTTAACGTCATTTCGGATCCTCCTTTCCTCTGAGACTTGCTGAGATCAATGTACTAAACTAGGAGTAGAAAAAACTGCACGAGTGTTCTCCATTTCCTGTGCATTCTATGGGAGTTTGATGCGGCCCTTCTGGCACTACAGTCCTAAGGCTGACAGAGATTGTCCTCTGGTATGTAGTGAAGGGGCATCCTACCACATCATAAGAAATCCTCATGTGTGCAGGTCACAATCATTTTCTTTATATTATAATATATAGGTCAAATGAATGAGTATTCAGGTATGTAAAATTACTTTTTATTGGACTAACATTAAATGTTAGGCCAATAAAAAAGGTATTATTAAACACTGAAATATTCATTAACTTAGCTTCTACACCAATGGACTAACAAGGCTAACCCAAACTGTTTGTATATTTATGTGTGCGTATATAGATAGATAGATAGATAGATAGATAGATAGATAGATAGATAGACAAATAGATAGATAGATATAGATAGATTAATTTATTTTTGCAGTAAGACAAATGCAGAACAAAATAAAAATGTAATCACCTTCATTTGTACAAAAGTGCACAGTACAGGATTAGGGGATCCTTTAAAAGATCTCACTGAAAAGTGCATGATACAAAAGGGCGCATTCAGCATGTTGCATTGTTTAAAAGGGCGACAGGAGAATCTCCCCACGCATAAAAAGCACAAGGTTCTATGTCACCTCCTTATATGCCGCTGTATGTACCAGGAGGCGGATATCACTGGCCTCGATCCTTTTCTGCATCGCTGTCTCTCTCTCTGTAATAAGTGATATTGATGTGACAGCAGCAGTGGAGATTCACTATGTCCGTGTAATTATTATTTTTTTAACCCTTTCGGTGCTGGAGAGGCGTACCTGGGAACTTATTGGTTGGGGCTGCCCGGAGGAGAGCCTTCTGGTGCCGAGGAGGAGAGAGAAATTATGCGATTTGTGTCATATAAGGGACGGGGCTTAATCACGAGTGGGGACGGGACTTCTAAATTAAAAAAATAGCTTGAATAGGATGGGGAAGGAGGATAAGAGGGCGGGAGGTGGGAGGAACAGGGTGGGATGGAGCACAAGTGGACAGAGTTTCATGAGAAACTCCCACATCCGGAGAATTCAGCATCAAAGCAGGAGTCTCCGGGGCAAACTGTAGAGTTTCCAACTATGCGGAGAGGTATTGCGTTGAACTCTGACAAATCCGGTAACGGTGGAAAAGTTCAACTCAATACCTCTCTGGTGCCGAAAGGGTTAAAAAAAATTACATGGACAAAGTGAAGCTCCAGAAATCACTGCTGCTGTCACATCAATATCACTTATTACAGAGATAGAGACAGTTGTGGGCATTATTAGACATCCCGGCGACGCAGGAAAGGACATGAGAATTTTGAGCTTTTTATGCGTGGGGAGATTCTCATGTCGCCCTTTCAAACAATGCTACATGCTGAATGCGCCCTTTCGTATCAAGCACATTACAGTGCAACCTTTTAAAAGTGAAGTGCTTGATTCGTGTTTACCATGTCAGTGAGAATACTTAAAGGAGCAGTAAACTTTTTTTTATGAAAAAATATATATTGTAGGGATTTTCCTATTGAGTAAAATAAGGGTACTCCCACTGCGGAGAGATTTATATTTCCAGAGTTATTACAGTTTAAACCCATGTTTTTTTACATTAGCAGTGCCCTCTAGTGGTCAAATTCTAATTAGATTTCCTGTTAGATTCTAATGGAGAGGAAAGTCAGAAAAGTCAGAGACATAGAGTTCTCCATAGAATGTGATAGAAACTGCCTGTCACTTCCTGTCAGAACAATCAGGAAGTAACTACAGTAAATTCACTTCCTGGTTATTTGAACTGATATAATTTTTGAATAAAACATTTGACAGTGATGGGAGTGACCTTGTTTTATTCTGCAGGAAAAGCTCTATAAAATATGTGTTTTCATAAAAAACTCATATGTGCTAGCTAATTAGGTCAGGTGGGTCACAGGCCGCACATTGGATGCACATGCATACCCCCTCGTTCAGTAACTGGTGTTAGAGACAAATCCGTGTGTTAGCTCAATGATATCCAGAACTGTACACCAACTCTAGGGGGGTTATGCATTAAGAGTGATAAAAAGATGATTAAGAGGAGATGACTTCTCCAATGTTAACACTTCTTCAGTTCCTATGTTATTCTGTAGAGCCTATGCACTAAGATTTCCAAAGTTGGAGAACTCTTGGGGCTCAATACTATTACCACTGGTAAAATTGGAGGAAATAGTAAAAAAAAATACAGAGCGATAAATGCACATTTGTACCTCAGCTATTCTATAACTAGTGAGGTACATGGAACAAAGACCATTGGTGGCCAAAAACGATGTTCGTTGTTGGTTTTTGTTCCCAATCAAAAAAAGGAAAAAAGCCGACTCTCGTTGTGAGCTCAAAACATTACTTGGTCCTTGTTCTTGTCTTTGATCAGGATATCCTTATATCTATTACATTGTTTCACTGTTTTGCTTTGATGGTTACTGTCAGTGACATAAAAATGTAAATGAAAATAGGTGATGAAAGAAATTTACATGTATAGGCACTCTTGATTTTACATATTGAGAACTTGCAGAATATGTAAAGTCAAAATAAAAGGTTACTATCCATTTAAGAAGATACTTAAAGGGATAGTAACGTTTAATTTTTCAAGTAAAATTGAGTATTCTGTATTCTTTTTTATAACGATGTGTAGCAAGAAAACTTTATTAATCGCTGTGGTTTTTCATTTACAGTCTAATAAAGTTTCCCCCTCCCGCCCCTTCCACTTACCTCAGCAGCCTCAGCAAGCCAGCCTGGACAGAAGGCGATGAGTGACAATCTTCTTCCAGCATAAGGAAAAACCTGCCCTCCTTCATCAATGGGGCAGGCTTTCCCTTATACTGATAGGGGAAAGACTGTCCCTCAATGCAATACGTCCGGTCCACGGAAAGGATTCCAGATCTGAGGGGAGGCTGCGGAAGTAAGTAGAAGGGGCGGGAGGGGGAAACTTTATTAGACTATAAATGAAAAACAGCAGCGTTTAATAACGTTTTCTTGCTACACATCGTTATAAAAAAGAACACAGAATACTCAATGTTACTGGAAAAATTAAACATTACTATCCCTTTAACAGTGTCTCATGTACCTAGAACGATGCTCCACTAAGTCCAAATCTGATATTCACAGACCCAAACCCTGACTCAGCTGTTCATCCCTGCATCCAAGTTTCACACACCAGGATGAGCTTTGTATTTGATTGGGTAATGATCCGGTGTAACCTTGAGTTTGTGAAAGAAGCTATAAACATAATTATAATTATTACTCATAAAAATTAGAATCATAATGATTGTCATTTCCTTTCCCAGGAAGGATGTATGCTTAACTTGTTGGAGTAAAACTATTATTGTTATGACTTATAAGTAAAAGGAATTTTGAATATAACCAAAAGAAGCCTAGTAGCAGTTCTGTACTCACAGTAATAGTTGTAAGATAGAATGTCTAGACTACAGTGATCTGACCTGTTCAGCTACATGTAGGAGATGGCATGTACTCATTTCTCTAAAAGGAGAACAAACCCCACTATTACTTTGCTCATAGAAACCAAAACATTTTGTAAGAGTGATCACCTCTTCTTTGATCACAGTGCCCACCCCTGCTTTGAACTGGTGCAACCTAACCTCTTGTGTGCTAGGGAGGTGCCCAGTGTTTTCAGAAACAATTCTTTGGAGACTTCTTTGGTGTCCAGGTAGTTAAATTACTGTTTTTACTCTCCTGTTTAGAATTTGTAACCATAATTGCAGCCTGTTGGAGGCCCTAAGGACCACTAATGTGGCACTTGAGTTGATTCTGGTTACCTGACTCTCTGTCATGCGACTGTTCAGGGGAAACGTTTTTTTGGAATTTTGTTTGGAAATGTTGTCAAGTACAATGTTAATGGCTTGGGATGTCTGAAGAGGTGGCATCTCCAAATGATTGTAATAAGCTTAACCCCTTAAAGACCGGGGAATCCACGCCGCGACCCGACTGAACGACCACAGAGCAATTTTTTTTTATTGCTCCATTGCGTTCCAGACTCCCCGAACGGCGTGCAGCCGTGAGGGGAGCCTGGAATTCGATGACTGTCATAGTACGTCATCGGTCATTAAGTCAAATCGACCCTTGACGTACTATGACCGTCAAGGGTCGTTAAGGGGTTAAAGTGATAGTAATACTTGAAAACTTTTAAATTTAATTCAATAGATATTTGAAAAATACATTAATTGTGCCATTTTCGATCCCCCAAACCTTTATGGTTTGGGAGATATAAGTCTGCAAACTTCCCCCTTCCCTCCCCTTGTGCTGACGTCAGCTTTCAAACTCAGAGACGGTCTACAACATGTGCCTGGTTTGCAAGCACACGTTGTAAACCGTTCAAATGAAGTATTTCTTTGTAACTACCGTGATCACGGCTCTGCTGAAGAGCCGCAGGACAGTCTATGGACTGCGATCTCTGTCTCTGAGTTAGAAAGCTGACGTCAGCACAAGGGGAGGAAAGGGGGAATTTTGCAGACTTATATCTCCTAAATCATAAAGGTTTGGGAGATCGGAAATGCCTCAGCAACACGCAGATATATAACAAAAAAAAGTCACACTCATAAAAAAATTCAAACGAAACACGTTTTAAACACTAGCCTTAAATATCTGTTAGTTATAGAGTGAGGTAACCTTCAGATCTTGTAAATATCAATCCTTAAAGCGGAACTATCACTCCAGTTCAAATGCCCCCCCAAATAATTATTCATATAGCGATAAGCATACCAATAGTTGTATGATCCTGAATAAGTCCGGCTTGTAATGTGATGTTTTTTGAACTTAGTCGGGTTAACCCCATGAATGCCGGCGGGGTAATTATACCCCACTGGCACTCATAGGATTAATTCTACTAACGTCTGACACATTTTTCATCTTTGGATGTATTGATATGGGTCTTAGGGCTCCACATCAATACATCCACTGAGGACTTAGGGTTTTTTAACTTCAAGTGTCTGTGTCGGCTGTTTAAACAGGCAATAAGGGACTCAAATTGAAAAAAAAAAAAATAGGTGTTAACTTTCCTGAAATAACTCGAGTCCCTTATTGCCTGTTCTTGGCTAACTCAGACATTTGAATTGATATTTATGGTGTGTTCATCATTTTCAATGGATGAAAACACCTCTTGAATTTAACACACGAGGGCTCTTTTTTTTTGCCGGTATTTTTTAACAGCACAGACATTTGTATAGCTTACTGTGCTGGAAAGAATGCCGTCGGCAGAAAAAACAGCCGACTCCAACATTTGGATCGAGGCCTAAGTCCTTCTGTTAAACAAATTAAGGGCATCATCCCATAACCACACTCCACATCAACCAACACACCCATCTCACACAAACACAGTCATATCCCAACATTTGCCCATCATTCATCAACACAACTGCACCAACACAGCACCCTGAGGGTTCAAACAGGACGCAAGACAAGGACAAATGTCAAGGTTCATCAATGCCCAAACCTGTCCAACTCCCTGGTTAACCCTCATGTTGCTGTACTGATCACACACAATACACACAAACCACGTTCAGAAAAGTGTGGTATGTTAAACATCAGAACTGCTCCAACACAATGTCACCCATGTAACCACAGGGAAGCACATAACCCCTTGAGTGCTAGAGGGATTATCAATGCATCGATCAACAATGCTTTGGCAACCCCTCCAGTACTCAAAGGGATAACCAGACAACAAACACAAGTCAATAGGCTAACGATTACACGCCACACAGGGGACATTCACTAAGCGATGAAAATGATAATGGAGAGAAATTTACACTTACATACCCTCACTTTACCAATCCCAATGTCAGTCTATGGAGAATACTCAATAACATGAATCAAGTTGCTAAGGCATACCTCCCAAGTGTCCCTCTTTAGGAGGGACAGTCCCTCTTTTAGACCTAAATCCCTCTGTCCCTCTTTCCCACCCGGATGTCCCTCTTTTTAGGAGATCAAACTGTGTGGTGTATAAATAAGTGTATAATGTTGCTCTACAGCAATAAAACTCACATTATTGTTTGTTTAAATGTCAGTATATGTGTTTATAAATTAGTCTGTGTAAATAAAATGCTTTGGTCTTGTTCTAAATAATTTATTAGGTTACACAAGGAGGTGACAATAGGTCATGAAATAGCTTAAAAATTCCTGGTAATGCCCCGCCCACCAGCCCCGCCCCCTAAAACACAAGTGTTCCTCTTTGGCAATTTGAAATGTTGGGAGGTATGCTAAGATCCCATTGTATAGACTCCATAGAAAACATTGCAAATGGGGAAATGAGATCTCTGGAGAAGCCACCATCATGTTCAGTTCACCAGGTCCACTTCACTGCTTACTGAATCACAAAAAGGATGGAGCAGGTCACAAATCACAGTGCCACTGAGAATAACTGGCTGTATGTGCAACACACAGGCCTAAAACCGGTGTGAAGTTGTGAGGTGCAGGTTGCGTCTGGATCGTGTGGTGATGTTGCACAGGTGAGCTTGTTTTGTATTGGCAGGTGTCCGTGTTGTGTGATAACCCCAATTGTTCTGTGCCATGTTGTGTTGGTGTTTTTTTGGAGGTCCATGTCCCTGTGGTGTTGCTTGTTGTTGTGTGTGACAGTGATTTGTGGGTCATGGGCACATTTTTTGTGTTATTTTTGCATTGCACGGGTTAATTTTGCCATTTACATGCTTGTGCGGTATGCGAATTGTCTTTAACGGTGGTTTCTTTTTGACCGTTATGTGTCTAACGGCTAACAAAACTGGGTCTTAAGTTTTAGGCGTTAACTGTATCTTTTTTCAGCCGTTAGCAGTACCGCACTCCTTTAAAGGGATAGTAATGTTTAATAATAAAAGCAGCTCTAATTAATCATTATAGTATTTGGACTTTGGAGAGTGTTATTTAAATTCTGTCAGAGCTGTAGTTCAAGAGTAATTCAATGACAAAGTATCCCCCTCCCTCCCCTTTTAGTGATGTAACACTGCTTAGCCAGATCAGAAGGGAGGTGCCCAGGTAGATTGCAGAGAAGGACAATCTTCAACTAAGATAAGGGAAAACCCTGAAAAACTCGT
This sequence comes from Rhinophrynus dorsalis, assembly GCA_037306005.1. Taxonomy (NCBI): domain Eukaryota; kingdom Metazoa; phylum Chordata; class Amphibia; order Anura; family Rhinophrynidae; genus Rhinophrynus; species Rhinophrynus dorsalis. The sequence goes on along the minus strand of CM074723.1, from coordinate 41,014,432 downwards.
CAAGGGGGGCAGGGCTTTCATTGTTCTCATAGGAAGAATATTGTCCCCTGCTGTTATCTGTCTGGTCTATGGACTGCATTCCACATCTGAGAAGCGACGGCTTACACTAGGTAGAAAGGGGAGGGTGGGGAATCTTTGCTTGTGAATATCTTTCAAACCATAAAGGTTTGAGAGATAAGACTTATATCATTCTTTGTGTTTTTTTAATGCATACAAAATAAAATAAAGATAAAACGAAAGTATTACTATCCCTTTAAATGGCTCTGGGGAATCTTGTTCTATGCGTCTTAATGCACGTCAGTCTATCGGCCATAAGGATTTGTGAACTGCCGTTAGCTGTTCTTAAGACAGACCTTTAAATGGATTACAACACGTTAATGCACCTGTTAGTGCTTTTTTTGCTAACGTCTGCCTTTAAATCTACCTCTAAGAGTCCTGGAGTAATACATTTAGGAGAGGGGAAAACTGAGATCATTCAGTCAAGATTATCCGAGAGTTGGAGTGGAAGTAAATGATTGTAGGATGCGAATAAGTGTGTGTTAGCACCAAAATGTAGAGAGATCAGAGAATGACAAAATATTGAATGAATCTTATGAAAAAAAAAAAAAAAAGATTAGTTACTGGGGGGGTAAAAGGAGGGAAAGGGAGATTAGTGAGACATGCAACTGGACAGGAGCCAAACATCACTCTATTATAAATTATATACGTGTCTTTTAATGGTAGAACCCTGTTAACCATTATGTATTAGAAAATAGGACGTTTCTGATTAGGGGAAAATTCGATCCATTCTGACCAATTATCTAAGGGCGAGATGTTCAGAAAGTGGTGGTAACTGAAATTGTCTGTAATCAGAATAAAAAAGTTTTTACACCACGATCCGTCAGTTCTCAGACATGTTTCCGTCATTTTTTGCATCCAATTCCACCATCTCCGTCAAAGGGAAAAAGCCGTCTTAAAAGTGGGTGGTTTAATCTTCCGTCATAATGTAAGGTATTTTCAGAAAAAATATTCGTTTGAACGTCATTTTTTTGTCTGATTAACGTCATTTGTTACAGACATAATAAAGTCTTTGACTCTATGAAAGACAAAATTAAAGACAATTTTTAAGATCAGAATTTTTAACGGCAATGTTCAATGAGATCTTACCATCATTTTTAATTCTTTAGATGAATTTTCAAACTTGACGGATTTACTTCTGAAAACATTGTCCTTCTTTTACCACCAACTCATGATCTGAAATGTTTTTCATTATGATGACGTTATGAACATCTCTCCCTAAGACTTTGTTTAAGGAATGTCCAGAATAGCATGATAGTACTCCATAGTGACATATTAATTGACTTCGCAGCCCATTCTTGTTGGGACAGAGTGGATGCCTGTTTCCAATATAGTGGGATCAGTCCCTTCCCAGCATACGTGATGGCACATTTAACCCTTTGAGTGGCAGATTGGTATGCGTTCCATACCACCTCTGGCACTCAAAGGGTTAAGGCTTGCTTGACGACCAATAAGACCACCTCCCGGTTAGAGCAAGCAGGGACATATCTCCTGAAATGTACATTCTCTGGAACTTTACGGGTTAATGTTTGAAAGATCTTAGGGTTGTCTCATTTTGATTCTTCCCAGGTATGCCAAAAGATTTAAATTATTGGGAATTTTTATTTATCCCCCTATAATGCTGTTGGTTTGCCCCAGAATTGTTCCCCTTTTATTTTGCACATAGGGCCCCATGTGCACTATTTTTGGATTCGGGGAAAAGGTCAGCAATCTGATCTAATCTAGAAATATCTGTTTTTGTTGTTGCTAAACTCTCACTGAACATTTTCTTTCCGAGGCAGAACGCTCACACACCTGAAGTGAGGACTGGCATCTTCACAGGGTGACTGATTTAGAGGGGGATTATGTGATGTAACCTGAGTTGTCTCTTCTCTCAAGAGAGGGATCATTTCCTGTTAAATGGGAATTACCTGTTCATTTTGAAGGCATGGCAGCTCACAGGACTAATATTTCCACTGTCATATAGAGCAATCAGTCTTTGGACCTTTAGCTGTTGGGGACTACAGGGGACCAGATTTAGATCTCAGGCTCACCTAGGCAAAAGCACCCTAGGTGCCTTTAGCCCCTCCCACTCCTCACTGGACCCAACCATGCCTGGGAACTCTCTGCTCTGGTTTACTGAGCTAATTACTGAGTTATTGGGGACGGAGGTTAATTTTCCAGTTATTGTCTGATAACACGTTCCCTCTTACTTGCCGGTTCTGCAAGTTCCAAGCCCCATTCTGCCCATTTTTGGAGCAAATCCCACTGTTTCTTCTTCCAGTTCCACCCAATTACATAATAACATAGTTGATGAGGCTGAAAAAAGACCTGTGTCCATCAAGTTCAGCCCATGGCAAATCATCCCTGTTGCTCCAGAAGAAGGCAAAAACAAAACATAAAAACATTGAAGCTATTTCCAATTAAGCCCCAGGTAGGTAAAAATTTCCTTCCTGACTCCAAGGGCCTTATGTTCAAAGAAGCAGAGAAATTGCTTTTGTCGATTGTAATGACATTTCAATGGGGAATATGCCATTTTGTCGCTGAAGTAAGATTCCTGACTGAAATTGTCATATGTAATGACAAAAAATGTGGCGGAACTGCTAGTGTGCTGCTTCTGAAAAGTGTCAACAATATAGGAATGGTAATTGTGCTTGTGTTGGTGATAGTGATAAAGAATGTTAGCAATGGTAGTAGGTTATTAAAGAATGAAGGAAATGTTAAATATGGGTTTCATAAGGTGTCTGATAGCAAAGAAGGAATATTTGAGGATTATGAGTGATAGGAATATTGAAGTAATTAGTAATATAGAAGTGGACTGGAAATATATGCTAAAGAGAATTTCTGTTTGTGTATAAATATATATATCTCCTATATAATAATTTGCTAGAAAGTTTGTAACAACGCAGTCATGCGCAGTAGAGACTGCCCATGACGAGGCTGATACAGAGCAGGACGTCTCACTCTGTATCAGCTGTGGCGCGGGCAGTATCTACTGAGCATGACTGCACCACGACCGGCTGGCACTGTATCAGCCGCGGCGTGGGCAGTCTCTACTGTGCATGACTGCACCGCGACCGGCTGGCAGTAACACTGTGGCCCGTGTAACGGGCTCTTCAACTAGTGTATATATATATATATATATATATATATATATATATATATATATATATACACAGTACTGTGCAAAAGTCTTAGGCAGGTGTGAAAAATGCTGTAAAGTAAGAATGCTTTCAAAAATAGACATATATTTCTATCAATTAACACTAGAGAAATCTAAATCAAATCAATATGACCACCCTTTGCCTTCAAAACAGCATAAATTCTTCTAGGTACACTTGCACAAAGTCAGGGATTTTGTATGCATATTAAACAGTTATACCAAATAGGTGCTAATGATCACCAATTTAATATGTGGGTTGAAACACAATCATTAAGTGAAACAAAAACAGCTGTGTAGGAGGAATACAACTGGGTGAGAAACAGCCAAACTCAGCTAACATGGTGAGGTTGCTGAAGACATCTTAATGTCAAAAGTCATACACCATGGCAAGACTGAGCATAGCAACAAGACATAATGTAGTTATAATGCATCAGCAAGGTCTCTTTTAGGCAAAAATTTCAAGGCAGACAGAGATTTCCAGATGTGCTGTCCATTACACTTGTAACCTCTGTGGTATTACTAAAATAGCTCCTTTTCAGTTGTAACCTCAATGTTGTCACTACAGTAGTGCCATTTCAGTTGTAATCACCAGGATATCACTAGAAAAGCTACATTTCAGTTGTAATCTATGTGATATCATCAGTTGTAAGCTATGTGGTATCATAGTTTTAGCTCCATTTCATTTGCAATCTGTCTGATATCACCAGTGTAGCTCAATTACAGTGTAATTTCTGTAGTATCACTAGTGTAGCTCCATTTCACTTGTAAGCTCTGTGATATCACTATTGTAGATCCATTTCATTTGTAAGCTCTGTGGTATCACTATTGTAGCTACATTTCAATTGCAAGCTATGTGGTATCTTTTACTTACTTTCAAATATAAAATTAACAAAAGGGGGCGGGCTGAGACAGTGGGCTTGAGCAATAGCTGAAATGGGCCACTTGATTACACTTGCCCCTCCAGGCCAAATGTTACCAGCCCTCGCCTCCTCTCACCCTAGCCCTTCTCCCTTCTCAGGGGGACGGAATGGTTCCCAGGTATGGGCCACAGCCCTATGCCCATACCTGGAACTTTTAAACGAGCCGAGGCTGAGATCTTTGAAATATTAAGTCTTAAGCTTCCCTAGAACGTAGATTTCAGGTGATACATCCCTGCTTGCTCTAACAGGGGGTGTTCTTATCAGTCCTCAATGAGCACTTAACATGCTGTAACGTTCACTGTCTGAACATACAAAAGAGAAGCAAAACATCTCCCTCTGTCTTTCTTATAGAAATGGTAGTAAATTAGGGACTAAATAAGCAGTTAATTGGTGCAGATGAGATAGTAGTTAACACTTGGCTCACTCACCCTGAGAATGTGTTCCTTCACCCCGAAAAACACTGAGATCTGAGTCAAAACCCTGAGTCACAGGGTCAAACCCGAGGGTTCCCATGTATTCCTATACCCACCAGTACTGTCTGGTACAAAAAAATCCTCTTAGTCTACAACATAAATACACAAAAAAAGGTGTTAGTTAACTCTCTGGCTGCTAAAAAGGTATCAGTATATACAAGTGTTTCTTTTGCTAGTGCTCTCTCGTCTACCCATGACCTCTCAGTATGTGTGCCTCAGGGACCACTCCTGGGACCACTTTTCCATTTACACCCTCTCAGTTGGTGTCTTCCTCTCATCTCTTGGCTTTAATTATCATCTGTATCCAGATGACACACTGATCTATCTCTCTTTCCTTGACCTCACTCGTTCTGTACAATCTCGAGTCACTCAAGGTCTCATAGCTATTTCATCATGGATGGTGCATCGCCATCTTAAACTTAATATGGCTAAGACAGAATTGATTGTATTCCCTCCTAAAACCCACCTACCAATCCCTTTCTCCTTTACAATTGACAATTCTGCCATCCACTCAGTAACCAAAGCACGCTGCTTGATTCTACGTTAATATTCTCCCCCCATATCAAAGCTGTCACCAGAACATGTTGCTTCTTCCTGAAAAATATTGCCAAAACACATCCCTTCCTATGTATGTCAACTGCAAAAACTCTCACTCAGGCCCACGTTCTCTCTAGTCCTGACTACTGCAGTATTCTACTCTCTGGTCTTCCTGCCTCTCATCTTTCTCCACTCCCGTCTGTTCTCAGCTCAGCTGCAAGTATAACTGCCTTTGCTTCCAGATACCTTCCCTCTTATCTGCTCCTGAAGGCCCACTAGTAGCTATCTATAAAGTATTGTATTTCTTAAAGGATTCTCCTCCACTTCTGTAAGTCTCTGTTCTTCAGCACCCTCTTACATTTCTGCTCTTGATACAAGATGATACAAAGATCTGCAATAGGGTAGACATTCCAGTGGGAATAAGCCAAATGGCGAGTGATTTGGGTAGGTTGGAGGAATGAACGAAAGTGTGGCAGATGCAGTTTAACACTGATAAATGTAAAATAATGCACTTGGGACATAAAAATCCCAAGGAAAAATATACTATTAAGGGCACTGTGCTGTCAGAGACAACAGAGGAAAGGGATTTGGGAGTAATTATTTCTAATGACTTAATGGTAGGCAGGCAATGTAATAAAGCGATGGGGAATACAAGCAGAGCACTGGGTTGTATATCTAGGGGCATTAGTAGCAGAAAAAGGGTAGTGGTCCTGCCACTCTACAGATCCCTAGTTAGACCACATCTAGAGTATTGTGTACAGTACTGGAGACCCCATCTCCAGAAGGATATAGATACTCTAGAGAAAATTCAGATAAGGGCTACTAAAATGGTGACTGGTCTACAGGAAAAGAAATATCAGGATAGACTAAAGGATCTGAACATGTATAGCTTGGAGGAGAGAAGAGAGAGAGGGGATATGATAGACACATTCAAATACATGAAGGGATTCAACAAAGTACAGGATGGAAGTACATTTCAAAGGAGTAAAAATGTTAGGACAAGAGGCCATAGTCTAAAACTAGAGCAGTGGTTCTCAACCTGTGGGTCGGGACCCCTTTGGGGGTCGAATGACGATTTACCAGGGGTCGCCTAAAACCATCAGATATTTATATTTCGATTCATAACAGTAGCAAAATTACAGCGATGAAGGAGCAACGAAAATAATTTTACTGTTTGGGGTCGCCACAACTTGGGAAATTTTATCAAAGGGTCGCGGCACTAGAAAGGTTGAGAACCGCTGAACTAGAGGGACACAGGTTTAGACGTAATGTAAGAAAATTATACTTCACTGGGAGGGTAGTAGATAAGTGGAATAGTGTACCAGCAGAAGTGTTAGAAGTTAATACAGTGACAGAATTTAAGCATGCATGGGATAGGCATAAGGTGGTCCTGAACGTAAGAAAAGACTAAGGACCAAAAAAGGTTTGAGGTTGTTTTTTTTTTTTTTTTGTAGGAAAATGGGCAGACTACATGGGCTGAATGGTTCTTAACTGCCGTCAAATTCTATGTTTCTATGTTTCTCTTATTTCCTGCTACACCCCTTCCTGTCTCTTACGTTCTTCTCAAGGGCTCTTCCTGTCCTCTCCCTACATAACTTAAGCCATCTCTCAGCTACAATTTTTTTCACTGGCTGCCACTCGACTTTTGAACGCTCTCCCTATCACCATTCACCAATCATCCACACTCATCACTTTCAAGCATCTCCTCAAAACCCACCTGTTCAAGGAGGCATCTTAGTAACAATACCCTCCTTGTGCACACTGAAAGTCACATCAGAACCATTCTGTACTTCCTTCACTACACCTTGTAGTTGCACTTATAATCATCCTCCTATTGTCTCATTATGTGGTCATGATTTCTAATTAGATTGTAATGTAGACCTTGGGGCATGGTCCCTTTCCCAGTGAATGATTCCCTTTGCTGCAGTTTTCCCCCCGCAAATAATGCAATGATCGCACTTTAGCCTAGTGATCTTAACCCAGTTCTGTATCTTTGTATTGTACTATTACAACTTCTGTAAAGCTTGTACATGTTTGGCGCTATATAGTAAAGATACATACATGCAAATAATGGTCAGTAAATACACCTTTACCGATAACTAAACTGTCCACCATGAACTGGGCCATTGGCATTTACCTGGCTACGCCAACAAATCAGAAAGTTGGCACAGCTCGCTAGCACAGAACCTTCTTAACGTGGCATCCTACGCAGTTGCCTTCTTTTCCTAATGGAGAATCCAGCCCTGCAGAGGATGATGGGAATTGTAATCTGACTGCTCAGGAGCTGGAGGGCCTCATCTTACCTATCCTTGGTCTAGATTTTCATGTGGAAAACACTAACACCTCCTAAAAAAAAGCCCCTATTTACCGAAATCTGGTCTGAAAATCCTAACACACCCTGGTACTCAAAAGGTTAAATGAGACTTGTTAATGCCAACTGTAAAATGGCCTTCTTACACCTTGGTCTAAATAGATATCTTCATAACACATTACTTCTCTGGCACTCAAAGGGTTAATATAATTATTATTATTATTTTTTTTTTTTCCCCTGCAATTAACAAAAGCAGATGTACCAGTGTAGGTTCCCCATCTCTCAGCGTCCTATGAAATTCCAGGGCAAAACACCTTCATCAATAACCAATTCCACTAATTCCCACTGATTTAACACCTTAACGACCGCTGACATGCAAGAACAGTCCTACTTGTCTGGATGTTAAAGGACCGGTGATGATTCTGGCACGTCATGGAAGTTTGTGATCGCAGTGTGGCTGCCCGCCACGCTGTGATCACAGATCACGGGGAAAAAAAAGTACTCCAGATGGTACAGTCCTTAAGGAGTTAATTTTTTTTAACCCCTTGAATGCTGGAGAGATCTCCAACGCATTGCAAAGCAATCCATTGGAGTCCTCTCTAGCATTCAAGGGGTTAAAAGTCTCTTTTAAATGAATGAGAATTTGGATTTGTTCCCTACAGTAAAGAATTGTTCCACTTTACTGTGTGCATCTGACCCTATGTCTGCCAGAGTTCACACAGTGCTGTTGGCATTGGGCTGAGCAGTGAGAAGAGATGCATCCCCTTTGATTCACAGTCACAATACTGTTCTCTCGTTTTTTTTTTTTTTCCTGAACAGGAAAGGACTAAACGCTCTTTTAGACAGATATGTAGGATGACTTACATGTGTGATTCCAGGAGAAGGGGGCGTACGTGGGTGTTAAAAAAAATGGCTCGGAAACATTTATTTAAGAATGAACTAGATGACTGTGTGTGTCTATATATATATATATATATATATATATATATATATATATATACATACTGATGGCTTTACACTTACATCAAATATTACAGCGTTCTTAATCCTGTCTGTAAGTTATGTATAGTAGCAGCCCAGAGGTAGACTAGATTGTATGGGAGATCTTATACAGTAAAAGGGATAAAAATCCTATGCAACAAAGATATGAGACAATAGGAACTCTAGGGACTTGTGATTAAAATAATAAAAGATATGTACGACTATGAGTCTATGAGGCAGTGTGTATGTGTGTATATATGAGATAGTGTGTATGTATGAGACAGTGTGTGTGTGCATGAGATATAGTGAGTGTGTGTCTCTGTGTGTAGTTGTGCGTGTATGAGATATAGTATATGTGTGTGTATGAGATATGGTGTGTGTATTTGTGTATGTATGAGATATAGTGTGTGTGTATGAGTGTGTGCATGTGTGTGCAAAAGATAGTGTTTGTGTGAGTGTGTTGTGTGTGAGATATATGTGTGTGTGTGTGTATGAAAGTGTGTTTGTGTGTGTGCGTATGAGATATAGTGTGTGTCTGTGTGTGTGTGTGTACACAAGAGTGTGTGTGAATGTTTGAGATATTTTGCGGGTGAATCTGTGTGTACAAGGTAGTGTGTGAGTGAATGTATATAAATGTGTGTACAGAGCAGGATTTACATTCTAGGCACTACTAAGCATGGCACTCTAGGTGCTCTTACCTCCTCCCACAGCCACACCCCACACTCCTCACATGACCCCATCCTCTGCTCCATCCACTGTTTTATGGCACAGCAAATACCCTTGACCTATAACAAAAAAGGACAAAAAATGCTTTAATCCCTTGACTGCTAGAGAGAGATCACGATCTCTCTAGCATCCAAGAGGTTAAATAATAACCTGAAAGAGGTATAACACAGTGGTGCATGGACAGTGAGATCGCTCTGGCCACACACACAATTCAGAATGTGGGTGTGGCATGAACAGCTGAGGCACCGCCCCCTAAAAATGTAGAGCTCTAGGTAGTTGCCTACTCTGCCTGTTGGGAAATCCATCCTTGTGTGTTTGTATGTATAAGATAGTGCCTGTGAGTGTGTGTGAATGTGTACAAGATAAATAGTATGTGTCAGTGTGGATACAAGATTTTGTGTGTGTGTGTGTGTGTGTGCAAGACTGAGTATGTGTGTACAAGAGTGTGTATGATATTAAGTATGTGTGTGTGTGATTGTGTGTATGTGTGACATAGTGTGTGTGTGATTGTGTGTATTGAGTGTGTGTATGTATGAGATAGTGTTTGTGTGTTGAGTGTGTATGTATGAGATAGTGTGTGTGTGTGATTGTGTGTTGAGTGTGTATGTGTGAGATAGTGTGTGTGTGTGTGATTGTGTGTTGAGTGTGTGTATGTGTGAGATAGTGTGTTGAGTGTGTGTGTATGTGTGAGATAGTGTGTGTGTGTGTTGAGTGTGTGTGTATGTGTGAGATAGTGTGTGTGTGTGTGAGACACTGAGGCCAGTGTATTAGGAATAAGTGGTATAATCTAGAGGAAACCAACTGCTCCATAGGAAAACAAACAAACATTCCCCAAATTCCCATTCATTTAACTGGGGCTTTTAACTCCATGAATTCTTGAGATTTCCAGCATATTGTTTTGCAATGCACGGTAGACTTCTCTAGCAGTCAGGGGTTAAAAAGCCTATTTAAATCCATGTGACTCTTTATTTTTTCCTCATGGTGTTGTTGGTTTACTCTAGAATTGCACCACGTTTTTCTCAGTGCATTGGCCTCACTGAGTATGAGTGAGCCTGTGATAGTGTGTGCAGGTGACTGTGTGGCACTGTGGCATGAAACGTGGGGAAGCTCTGGGTCAGACCAACTGCACCATAGTGAAATAAAAGGGACTTTTATTGCTTTAAACTAGATTTATCATCTAAAATCATGTCCTCTCCTATTGATTTCACCCATCATGATATGCAAGTAAATCGCAATAAAATGGGTATAAGATGTGTGACTCTTTTGTAATCTTACTAAAAGTTCTGCCTGACAGGAAGAGGGAGAGGGCGGCCATGTTGTTGACATGTTCATGAGCGGCTGAGCTCTCCCTCCCTGAATGTGTCATTCACCGAGGAAATTACTGCTTCTTCTCTATTTAAGGAATAAGACAGAGTGCGCCAGGTCACGCCTCTAGGTTTACCAGGTTGAAGGAGGGATTACAAGGCAAAAGAAGACATGCGGTACAGTCTGTACCGCACAGAGCGTGATTGGGACATCAGTAAACTTATACTTTAATATGATTTGATACAATTATCTAAATGGAAAAAAACACCGTTTTAAAGATAACTTAATTAGAATTGATTTGGATTAACTTAACTTGGGGTGAAAGTTCCCCTTTAAATGTGATAGAATAGATGTGCTGGAGGCTTCTCTCATTCAAGGGCTTAATAATCACATTTAACCCCTTGAGTGCCAGAGGGTATCTAAATACAGATCGGATTGTTGTTCCCTTTAAAGGGACAGTTATGTCCCATAAAAAAGATTTCTTGTTTTGTATCGTTTAACTTTTTAAAGACTGGCGCGCGCACGCGTGGCCGGCACTTGAGGACCACAGGGCTTTTTTTTTTTTTAACTTCTGGTTCAGGGCTTCCGGAGTGGCGTGCAGCTGCACCAGGAGCCCTGAACTCCATGCCGTGCCAGGACCGTCACTGGTCCTTAAGGGGTTAAAAAAATAAATTATATGGCACAAATCCTATCTCTCAAGACATTTTTTGTCATTGCATACAATGCAATTTTGGGGAACATCAACTGCGCCACATAGTGAAGTAAAAATTACCCAAATTCCAAACGATTTAAGTGGGATTTTAACCCCTTGAATTTATTTGTTTTACCCCCATGATGCAGATAATTTGCTCCAGAATTGTTCCGGTTAATATTTTGAAGATCTCAGTGTCAATTCATCTTGAAGGTTCCCAGGTACGGCCACTGTACTACTGAATACATCTTGCAGGGCCTGCATACAGAGACTCTGCAGAGACTGTTGCGTGCAAAGATTTGGGACATTTTCTAGGAAAAGCTCTACTGTGCCTGCAGCCAAAACATCCAGTACATGGACCCAGAGGCATTGGCCGTGTCTTTATGTGCACGATAACCTGTTAACCCTTTCTTCATTAGAGGGTTCTGTAACTTGCAGGACCCTCCGGTAGCTATGAGGTTAATCTTTCTGCAATCCATTGTCTCATTTCAGGGCTCTCATCCAGGAAAGGAAGCTGATGCAATATTTACAATTTAATGCACAGTGAGGGGGTTTAGCTGTCTCTAAATAATTCTGCCTAACAACCGGAAACTGAATGATGCTGTACTGTTAACCCTTTGTGTGCCAGAGTGGTGTCTAATCCATTGCAATGCACTGGATACCTCCATGGCACTCAGAGGGTTAAAATGAAAGTATATCACCCCCTCCCCCCCCAAAAAAAAAATCACTTGGGTTTCCTTAACTATTTAGTGCTTACCAAACCCTGGCGCAATTCTGGGGCAAACCAATTGCACTATAGAGGCCCAATGAAACTTACCATTGATTTAAATGGGTCATTTAACCACTTATAAAAATAAAATACAATTCTAAGACTGTAATGCCACACTAATCAAATGGAATTTTCAATATCAGAGCTGAAAGGCAGAGACAGCACTCAAGGGAGCAAGCTGCACACATATAGACTTCAATAACTGGTAAGATTTGAGAATGTCAAGTATATGTGGTAACAGTCAAGTCTGGCATGAGATCTACCTTAATCCACCAGTTCATAGTGAGGGGGATATTGATGTATTTAAGCACCAAGTTACGTCACGGAATAGAGAACGTATTTTTCCTGAGAAATTTGGGAATTTGAAGGAGTCAGAATATAAAGCTTTGAAATTGTTAAAGGGATAGTAATACTTCATTATTACTATCCCTCATGTTGTAGCCCTTAAAATTCTGAATTCAACCATACCAACGGCATCTCTCAAACCTTTATGGTTTGAGAGATATCTGCTTTCAAAGTTCCGTCTCCTTCTCTCTCCCCTGACATCAGCATTCTATCTGACAGCAGGGGAATGCTGTCCTGGGATCTCGTTATAGAAACAGAAATCCTTCACTAATATGATCTTCTACGTGTGCTTGCAAACCAAGCACATGTAGAAGACCATTTTAGTGAAGGATTTCTGTTTCTATAACGTCATTAAACACATTTTTTAAAGGAGAGGTTTTATCAACTAGTTGGCACATTGTAGAAATAATAATAATAATTACTTTATTCCTTTTAATAATTTTGGGAAAAATATTAAGAGATAGATCTATTTTATAGATGAAATCCTCATCCTTTGGGATGGGGATGCCATCAGATTTGAGGAGTTTGGGAGTTACATTAATCATAATGATAAAAATATGAGTTTCTCGTCTGTTTTTGGTGGTTCTAGAGTGGAATGTCCTGATTTGCGTATATAATTTGAGGGTAATTGTTTAGACAGGGCTCAAAATTTCCACTCGCCACTAGCCAATGGCGAGTGAAAATTTAGCCCTGGCCAGTAGAAATTCAGCCCTGGTGGGTATGTTTTTCCTTGCAGAGGCGAATAACTTTTCAGATCTGGCTAGTAGCAAAGGACTTCAAATTTTAAGCCCTGGTTTATGCACTATGGGGCATCAGAAAAGTGCAGCAAAGAACTAAGAGGGAGATTTATAAAATACTTTCCTAGTACTTTTTAAGGAACGGTCCTTAAGTCCTCACAATTGGAGATAATGTGAAGGCTGATTAATAAATTAATTAAAGCAGAACTTTCACCCGCTATAAAGTTGCCGTGCAATAATTAAGCAGGACCAACTAGCTTTATAATAGATATGTTACCTCTGAGTGTATCCGATTATAAAGAAATCCTTTATTTTAGGAGATTGACGGAAAGTTTAGTGCAGTCTGAGTGCCTGCCCCGTCAGTCTCTTCCGGTTACCTTGTGGTAACTGCAATTAGGGTTGCCACCTTTTCTTCAAAAAAATACCGGCCATGGCATTCCCTCCATAGACTTAACATTGGACAGAAGCCATTTTTTTACCGACCTGCAGGTAAAATACCGGCTAGGTGGGAACCCTAACTGCAATGCTTCTCTGTGGAGATCGGGTCTGATGGCACAGATGTGCAGACAAAATGTCTGCTCTGATGCCTGGCTTCCGGTCTCCTAAAATAAAGGATTTCTTTATAATCAGCTATATTTGAGAGGTAATATATATTATAAAGCTAGTCGCTACCTGCTTAATTATTGCATGGTGACTATATAGCGGATGAAAGTCCCGGTTTAAGGCTTTTTTTTTTATAAATATGGCGTTATCAGGGCTTATAATTTTAAGTCCTTTGCTACTAGCCAGACCTGAAAAGTTACTCACCACTGCAAGCCATAACATACCCACCAGAGCTGAATTCCTACTCGCCAGGGCTAAATTTTCACTCACCATTGGCTAGTGGAGAGTGGAAATTTTGAGCCCTGGCGTTATTACTCTGATATTAACGCCGGGATGCTTAAGGACCGCATATACCTGGCGTTAAGATACTGGTGAAAATTCTGTCGCAAAATTGTCTCAACTAGTGTCATTTCTTTATAAATTCGCTGTGCAACTTTTTTACAAACATTGTTACTCAATTTTTAAAAAAAAATGTCGTACATGGCGTACAGCCCTCCGAAACTGGTGTTCTTAGTTTTATAACTATTGAAGACATTGTTACAGCCATTTTGCCGTGTCTTCTTGCTTAACTGCATGTCTATACATCACCATAGCTGGTAACTTTTTATTGTTGTCTCCCCGGAGGGGAGTCCTCTGCTGTTGTGGGTGGTGTGAAGAATGACACGTATTGTGTCAAAAAGGGGTGGGGCTTAACGTTAGTGCCGGGTGGAGGGCTTAAAAGAAGGCTGGGGGAAGGAGCAACATGGGGAGGAAGAGTGGAAGTGGGTAGAGTTTCAATAGAAACTCCCCACATCCGGAGGACTCAGCCTCTGCCCCGGAGACCTGGTAAAGCAGTGCCAAAACCGGAGTCTCTGGGGCAAATCCGGAGAGTTCCCAGGTATGTACATCTCCCTCTAAGTGCTGCATAGATTGTGCTTCCATTCTGATTACACCAAGAATCCATTCCGTATGGTCAGTTGTAATGGCTACACCATAATACTAAGAGTTATGAGTTTTTTTTTTTTTTTTTTTAAATCAAGCTAAGACTCACCAGTGCATATTAGAATGAGTTGCTGGATACAGTTAGTGCCTTAGACAGGAAACAGCTAACAAAATGCTATAAACAGGCACAGATTGATAAAGGAAGTACGTGCGTCTCTTTCCGAGGAAAGCCATAGGGGTCAATTGACCTATAATATAAAGAGATCTGTTATAAAGTGATATATTTAGTGAAAACACCATTATGAGCTTCAGAAAGATATGACAAGGATTACAAATTTAAAGTAACAGTAATGTCCCAGATTTTTTTTGTTTGTTTTGTAGAGTTTAAAAAAAGAAATTATGTAGCACAAATCCTATCTCTCAAATCTTTATGGTTTGAGAGATATTCATATCTAAAATTCTGCCTCTCCTGATGTCTGCTGTAAAGCTGACAGAAGGAGATCTGTGTCGGCCGACATGGGGCACACTTTGTAGACTGTTCCAATGAAGTAATTATTTTTAAATATCGCTATTTCGGCTCTGCTTAAGAGCAGCTGGCTGGTCCCAGGCCCGAGATCTCCTGTTATCAGCAAAGCGCTGACGTCAGGTGAAGGGGAGGGAAGGGCGAACTTTAGAAGTGAATATCTCTCAAAACTTTATGGAATTTGGGCTACATATTTTTTTTTTTAAGTCTACAAATACAGAACAAAAATTATGGGACATTAGTGTTCCTTTAAGGGACCATGTTCTACAGAGAGAAGAAGGTATTTATTTATTTACTGATTGATTTAGAAAATGTTTTACCAGGAAGAATACATAGAGATTTCGCTCGTTTTCAAGTATGTCCTGGTTGTGAACAATGATAAAAAACTATATACCCAAGTGAAATCATCATTGTGAAAATCGCTCTGCGTTTTTAAACATTATTATTGGTGATTATATAACCATTGGTGGCTATGCACATGATATCAAAGAGTTGATCACTAGTGTTGAGCGAGCACCCCGATGCTCGGGTGCTCGGGTGCTCTGACCGAGCACCCCCTGAGGCTCGAGTGCTCGGCCGAGCACCCGAGCCCCATTGAAATGAATGGGGCGACACCAGGCACCCCCTGCTCTGATGAGGGGAGGGTGCCTGGTCAATGCCCCCTTCATCTCCGCTATGCCCCCTTCATCTCCGAATGCCCCCTTCAGCTCCGCAATGTCCCCCTTCATCTCCGCAATGTGCCCCTTCATCTCCGCTATGCCCCTCTTCCACAATGTGCCCCTTCATCTCCGCTATGCCCCTCTTCCACAATGTGCCCCTTCATCTCCGCTATGCCCCTCTTCCACAATGTCCCCCTTCATCTCCTCTATGGCATAGAGGAGATGAAGGGGGACATTGTGGAAGAGGGGCATAGCGGAGATGAAGGGGCACATTGTGGAAGAGGGGCATAGCGGAGATGAAGGGGCACATTGTGGAAGAGGGGCATAGCGGAGATGAAGGGGCACATTGTGGAAGACGGGCATAGCGGAGATGAAGGGGGACATTGTGGAAGAGGGGCATAGAGTCTATGCCCCTCTTCCACAATGTCCCCCTTCATCTCCGCAATGCCCCCTTCATCTCCGCAATGCCCACGTACCTCCAGTCCCTGGTGGTCCAGCGGAGCGTCTTTGGATCTGTGCCTCTTCCGGCACAGATCCCCGCCACCCGAACATGGCGGGAGAGCACATGGCGGTACTCGACGAGTACCGCCATGTGCCGAGCAGAGCGATGCTCGAGCCGATCCGAGCATCGGCCGAGCACGCTCGCTCATCACTATTGATCACATGTCATATAATATGTTGTATAGGCATGGTTAAGCCCTTGCAACAGACTCTATATTGGGAAAACATAGCAGTATATGAAGAACTGGGTGATACAGCACATGAGCAATTAGGAAACACAAAACAAACAACAAACCTGCGCTCCTCCAGCTTAAGTGTGAATGGTGTGCCCTGTGTTAAGCATGTATGGTAACTGTTGATCAATTTGAGGTTTTAGTGCCCACATTTTTGGCCAAAAAAGAGGTGCAAGCTTGCCAACCTCGCCAAGGTACCTCAGTTAGGAAAGTTAACCTTCCGAGTGCCAGAGAGGTATCCAAGGCATTTATTGAAACTTGTGGTGTCACAAAGGGTATTTTTGAAAGTCAGAGACAGTAACAAAGACAATACCTTGTTGAGATCAGGGCCGGATTTACATCTCAGGAGCCTGTAGGCACAGAAATCTGAAGCGCCGCCCCCCCTTTCTGAGACCCAAATCCCTCTTTATCGGTTAATCTCAGTATATAACGCTGTCAGGCAAGAAATAAAAGTGCACACAAGAGAGAATATGTAACCGAAATGAACAGGGGAGAAGGATCTGCTTGAGAGAGATCTACAGAGGGGTGCAGATCGGAGCAGTCTCCAGCTCTTCTGGACTACAACCCTTTGAATGCCAGAGGGTTACACAACGCATTGCAAAGCAATGCATTGTATACCCCTCTGGAAGTCAAAGGGTTAATTTGTGATTTCCTCACCAGGCTGTCAGGTCAGCTGCAATTTCTGCAAAAAGAGAACACAGCCATCTACCCAGGCAGTGGGAGCACTCAGCACATAGAGAGAGAACCTTTTCCTTCCTCAAATTCAGTCTTCACTCACCTGAGCTAGCTGCTGGTGCACTCACCTGGGCTGGCTGCTGGTGCACTCACCTGGGCTGGCTGCTGGTGCACTCACCTGGACTGGCTGCTGGTGCACTCACCTGGACTGGCTGCTGGTGCACTCACCTGAGCTGGCCGCTGGTGCACTCACCTGGACCAGCTGTTGGTGCCCTCACCTGGGTTGGATGCTGGTGCACTCACCTGGGCTGGCTGCTGGTTCACTCACCTGGACTGGCTGCTGGTGCACTCACCTGGGCTGGCTGCTGGTTCACTCACCTGGACGGGCTGCTGGTGCACTCACCTGGACTGGCTGCTGGTGCACTCACTTGGACTGGCTGCTGGTGCACTCACTTGGACTGGCTGCTGGTGCACGCACCTGGACTGGATGCTGTTGCACGCACCTGGACTGGCTGGTGGTGCACTCACTTGGACTGGCTGCTGGTGCACTCACTTGGACTGGCTGCTGGTGCATGCACCTGGACTGGATGCTGTTGCACGCACCTGGACTGGCTGCTGGTGCACTCACTTGGACTGGCTGCTGGTGCACTCACTTGGACTGGCTGCTGGTGCATGCACCTGGACTGGATGCTGTTGCACGCACCTGGACTGGATGCTGGTGCACTCACTTGGACTGGCTGCTGGTGCACTCACCTGGACTGGCTGCTGGTGCATGCACCTGAACTGGATGCTGTTGCACGCACTTGCCACTATCTTTCCCAGGAATCCCCAAGCGCTACTGAAGTCTGACATTTTCCTGTCTGTCACGAACCGCGTGAGCAACGCTGTCATGCAGATAGACTGGAGTGAGGGGGTGGAAGATGCAAAATCTGTGCTAGCCATGCATCATAAGGCTGGCTTATTATAAATCTGGCCCTGGTTGAGATATTAATCAAGATTATCATTAGGCTAAATGCAACTGGGGCTTTAGAGGGATAGTAACACTTAAAGGGATAGTAATACTTAAAATGTAAAAAAAATATGTTGTAGGGTTTATCCCCCTGAGTAAAACAAGAGTACTCCCACTGCTGAGAGGTGTTTTATTAAAAAGTTATTAATTTTCAAAGTTGAATTTTTTAGGTGCAATATCACAGTGGCCTGAAATTGTAGAGTGGCGCTGTTGCTACACGATCCTATGGACAACTCTGGTCAGTTGACCATAAATCTCCATAGGATGGTGTAGCAACAGCGCCACTGTACAATTTCAGGCCACTGTGATATTGCACCTAAAAAATTCAACTTTGAAAATTAATAACTTTTGAATGAAAGACCTCTCAGCAGTGGGAGTACTCTTGTTTTACTCAGGGGGATAAACCCTACAACATATTTTTTTTTACATTTTAAGTATTACTATCCCTTTAACATGGAAATAAAAAATGAATATTATATTGTAGGGCTTATCCTCTTGAGTAAAACAAGGGCACTGTCACTGCTGAGAGGTGTTTAATTTAAAATTTGCTGCAGCTCAAACTTGAATTTTGTAGGTGCAGTATCTAAATGTCCTGAACAGGGGAGGGCTGGCCTGGGGGGCAGGGAGGCAATTGCCCCCTAGGCTGGTCATATATCTGGGCTGGTGGGCCACTGCATCTCACTAAATCTCCCGATTGCTGCTGTAAATGGAACTACACTAGTGATACCACAGAGCTTATAATTGAAATGGAGCTACACTAGTGATACCACAGAGCTACAATCCAAATGGAGCTAAACTATTAGCATAAACCATTTCCCTTGTAAGCTCTATAGTATCACTAGGTAAGCTTTACTTAGATTGTAAGATTTGTAGTAGCGCACTAGTGTAGCCCCATTTCAGCTGTAAGCTATGTGGTATCACGTGATTTACATCACAACATTAATGCCAATTTTAAAATTAACAAAAGGAGGTGGGCTGGAACAGTGGTCTCGAACGATAATAGAAATGGGCCACTTGAATGTATTTGCCCCTGGGCCACAAGTTGCCAGCCCTCCCCTGGTCCTGAAATTGTACAGTGGCGCTTTTGCTATCCATCCTATAGACAGATCTGGTCAGTTGACCATAAACCTCCATAGGATTGTGTAGCAACAGTGTCATTGAGATACTGCACCACAAAATAAATATTATTTATGTATTAAGTGTTACTATCCCTTTAAATCAGAATGATTTAAGTAATCTTGAAGTGATTTTGTAGGTTATGCTTTTATTCTGTTTTTAAAATTAAATTGCCCTGCCTTTGTGGTTGTGAGAGCCATTGGTTTCTGTTATTTGCCATGTATCTTTAAACCCGACATTATTGCCAGTGTTTCCATGAGAGGCTATGACTTCCACAGACTTGGTGTTTCATCTATACACTCCACACTGACCCCATTGTCCACCTCCACATTAGCCATCTCCACGTTGCCTCCATTATCCACCTCCTCATTGCCCTCATTGTCCACTTCCACATTGCCACCATTGTCCACCTCCTCAATGCCCCCCACTGTCCACCTCCACATTGCCCCCATTGTCTACCTCCACTTTGCCCACCTTAGCACTGTTCACTGGAGGGAGACGGCCAGAGAGCAGCGATGTACTTCTTGCGCGCCGTGCTTCTGTTTCACCTATATCCTGCGCATGGACGTGCGCAGTCAAGGAACTAGCTTCCCTTCATTGAGTTCCCTGGTGACTGTGTGGTCTATGCACCATGTGCAGAATAGGGGAACAGAGGCAGAGGGTGGAAGAGAGAGTTGGGTTAGCAGGTGGGTGGCCAGTGGCGGGCTCCCCCAAGTCACCGGGCCCAAGGCAGGTGCCTAGGTCACCTTGCCCATGATCTGGCTCTGAATGAGGTTGGAGCAAGTATGAAAATGCTGTCAGCCTGAGAGTCATTCTGTCCTTCTCTACACCACATTCATGTGTCTGAGCTGCAGCAAATGAATAAAAAATGCATCATTTTCATAACATGGTGAGTTCCGGCCTATTCTATTTTCCTGTTTATGGTTCCTAATTAGAAAGAATCATTTTAATGTTTTAACCATTTGGTTGCTAGAGACATCTCCAATGCATTGCTCTACAATGTATTGGAGACATTGCTACTATCTAAGGGGTTAACCCCTTAAGGACCAGTGACGATCCTGGCACTTCACGGAATTCAGGGCTGCCCGCGTATCTGCACGCCGTTAGGGGAGCCTTGAATCCATTAGTGGAAGAAAAAAAATGCCCTGTGGTCCTTAACTGCCGGCTGCGTGGTTCTTAAGGTGTTAAAAAAGACTGATTTCACTTTAGCACTCTGTAGACAAGCATACTAGTCTCTGTTTGACAAATAGCACACTGTTTGATTTATTAGTAACTGTTTGTTTTATTAGTAATATACATTTACATACCTGTAAATGATTGTAGCTTCAAAGCTGTACGTCAACTCTGGCTATCATAAGGTTGGCGCCTGAAAGAATGTAGGCCCTTAGATGCTAACTAGATACTTTTCCAGTGTGTTGGAGATGTCACTAGCATCCAGTGGACTAAAACAAATATTGATATTTAAAATAAAAATTATCTTGGTGAACCATTTAAAGACCAGATGGGTGAGCAATGCTTTGCTTTGCAATATGTAGCACACTGTTCATGTCCATAAACATTCACCTCTAACGTCACATAGACAACTTCAAGTGGTCTGTATTCTCCATTGTCTCTGAGGAAGTGTGGACGGGGAGTGACTGATGCTAAGGAAAGCTCTGGAGACAACATCAGATGTATTTGAAAGCTAGTGGATAGTTACAAGGAATTGTATATTATCTTGTTCCCCTAGAGAAATTTAACTGAAAACAGCTTGGAATATTCAGTCTTCCTCATTTCTACAGGTAGTTACAAAACCACACATAAATTGACTATAGTGTCTATAGCTTTCTTTTGCTTTTCAGTCTTCCACACATCCACTGATAGGTACAGAACGACATAAGCACTGCCTGACAGCACAGCCTTGTTCCACTGTTAAATCTTCCACAAATCCAATGGTGATCATGGAATCACATACACTGTCTGACACCTCAGCCTTGTTCCACTGTCCAGTCTTCCACACATCCACTGATAGGTACAGAACGACATAAGCACTGCCTGACAGCACAGCCTTGTTCCACTGTTAAATCTTCCACAAATCCATTGGTGATCATGGAATCACATACACTGACACCTCAGCCTTGTTCCACTGTCCAGTCTTCCACACATCCACTGGTACTAACAGAATCATGTGAAACAGAAGACATTGTCCCTGTGTATATCAATAGTATAAAAAGTCTGTGACCATCACCAGACACCCTTCAGATGCGTACTCACAAGAGGAATGATTGGCCAATAGCATATGCTAATGCCAACATCTATGTGTCTGGGTTTATATCTGCCCCCAGTAGCAATAATCAGATCTCTCCAATGTCTGGCCGCGCTCTCTGTTTTCTCAACAGCCATAGATACATAGAAAAAGGAAAAAGAGAAAGTGCCTGATATTGCACCACTGTATTCAGTCTTGTTGAGGAGAGATACAATAATAAAGGGACTCAAAATGTTCTTTGGTCAGAACAGTGCATATACAAAGTCTGACTTTTAAGTGTTCGGAGATAAGTCTCCTGTCTCCGCTTGGTGTCAGCAACATGTATCTGTTCCCTTCAGTCTTGGTGAATCATGGGTTAAGATAGCTTCAACAGTGAAATAATATAAAATAAAATCCAAAAAATATAAACAATAAAAGAGCAGGGCATCTCTTAAAAAATATACTCAATTTTTTCCATAAAAGGTACTCAATGTATCACAAAGACTCTACGCACTGTATACATTGCCTAACATCCCAGCCTCCAGACATCTACTAGTAGTAACAGAACATGTATACTCCACTAGCTTAAGAGTTACTACTAGTCATGTGGCTGATCCCAAGGCGCTCCCCTAAGACTACGGAGAAGGAGTCTCTAATTCCTGTCTGTGATTGGTGACTGGTGCTATGGCAGCTGGGACTGAAGTCTAAAGCCTGCATAGAGCCAGTGCACTCGCGTGGAGCTGAAATTTGGCTGGATTTAGGTTCTACAGAAGCGCTCTCACTTGTGGACTTGAGGCATCAGTCCCATCTCCCACAATGCCAGTCGCAGACCACAGATAGGAAGTGGACACTCCTTATTCCTAGTCTTAGGCATCTGGTAAGGGACCATGCGACTTGGTAAGTATTAACGCCTGAGCTGCTGGAGCAACTAAGCAGTAGTAAGGGAGGCACAGTCTTTGTATAATCTAGTTCAGGAAAGTTTACTTTTCTTTGAAGTATGTTCATGCGCTAATTGCTTCGGTTAAAAAAAAAACTGCAGGCAACCATTGTGTCTGCCTTCATGTACATGACATCCAGGACTGATTAACCTCTTAAAGTCATGGGTGGCCTGCATTTAAGGACCAGTGATGGTCCTGGCACATCATTGAATTCAGAGGTCCCTGCTTGGCTGCACTCTGCTCAGGGATCCCTGAATCAAATGCAAAAAACAAAATGCCCCATGGTCCTAAAGTTCTGGTCGTCCCACGCGCAACTGGTCCTTAACCCCTTAAGGACTACGTGACGTACTGTGACTGTCACGGTCCTTAAATACTTAAGGACCGATGACGGTCATAGTACATCACGTACTTTTTACTTACAGCGCTCCACCGGGATCGCCGTACGTTAAAAATGGGCCTAAAATTGACCGCTCCAAGACTGGAGGAATCTCTTTCAGGCCGAATAGCGGCGCACCGATACACGCAACAGGTCACGTGTACTAGCACGTCAGCAAAGATCAAAGCGGTCCTTATGGGATGGAAACGTCCCAGGACCGCTGGTCCTTAAGGGTTTAAGGGATTAAAGATGTTAGCTCTTGAACAAAGACATAGTGGCCATTGGTATTTTCTGATAAGTGGGATTATTATTATGAGCACTTAGTTCTGATTTAATTCAGGAGTAGGCAATCCTTTGACACTCCAGCTGTGGTGAACTACAACTCCCAACATAATTGTAGTCTCCAACAGCTAGTGTGAAAAAGGTTGCCTATCCACGCTTTCATTAATTTACCGGTGCTCAAGAATGGATATCCTGAAAAAGTGTAATATTGTGAGCTCTTAAATGACAAGAGCTGACTACCACTGAATCGCACAGTACTCATTACATTGTTCATCAGTGACTCTCACTTTTGTTTGGCTGTAATTTGTTCATTGGGAGAGGCCATTGCCACACTGTGATGTTAGATTTATCTGCACTACCTGATTCCTGTAATTCTAAGCATTTCCAATAGTGATGGTAGACATTGTTTTTCAGAATTACCAAACACCAGCATGACTTTCTGCCTTCAAGACAAAATGAATTTCTCAATGATTACAAAACCAGGAACAGATCACCTCTTTGTTGTAAGATCCAAAAGAAAGTATTGTAATCCACCCTACCAATTTCTGAAAAAAAAACTCTATTTTCATAAGAAATCTAATACAGCCCCAGGCATAAATGTGTCTTTTTTTTTTTTTTTTTTGACACATGACTATCTGAGTTGAAATGTGCTCGTGAAGCTGCAATGCAGTGAGTCACCCAGCACAAGCACCGCGTGTGGCTCTTAAAATACATGGGGGAATAGCTGAAGGCATGTGTGAAACAGCAAGGCAATTATCTGTTAAGAGGGTGAGGAAATGTGCACTTCAGTTCTATTCAAGCCTTGCTGACATTTAAAAATAAATGTCACCTTTATGGGAAAAAAAGTATATATTGGTTCATATACACAATGGAAAAGTGGGTTAATTCTGGGGCAAACCAATGGCATTTAATTCTATGAGTGCTAGAGGGGTACGCAATACATTGCAAAGCAATGCGTTGCATACCCTTCTGGCACTCAAAGGGTTAAGGGAATAAACAGAAATTCCTAAAATGACATTAACTTAAAGCGGAACTACCACCCCTTGCAAACTTTGCCCCAAATAATTACCTATCTGGTGACTAGCTGCTCAGTAGCGCTAGTCGCCAGAATTATTACTGTGTTCATGAGAATTATCCATTGTTCCCAGACTGACAGGAAGGAAGGAGCGCAGACATCTTTCCATTTTGACATCTGCGCGCCTGCACTGTCAGTCCCTTCTGGAGCCGAACAGCTCCTACCAACTCCTCCTAGAGCCGGCTGGGACTGACAGCGTAGGCGCGCAGACATCACTATGGAAAGATGTCTGCGCTGTTTCCTGCCTCTCAGTCCGAGAGCAGTGTATAATTCTCAATAACCAGGTAATAATTCTGGTGACTAGCTAGTCGCCAGATGGGTAAGTATTTGGGGCCATGATTGCAAGGGGTGGCAGTTCCACTTTAAAGGGGAACTACCACCCCGCAAAAACTTTACATTAATTAAATCTTCATCTGGCGACTAGCTGCTTAGTAGCGCTAGTCGCCAGAAATATTACCTGGTACCGTGTTCATGAGAATTAACCATTGTTCCCAGACTGACTGGCAGGAAGGAGCACAGACATCTTTCCATTTTGACGTCCGTGCGCCTGCGTTGTCAGTCCCTTTTGGAGCAGGCCGGCTCCAAAAGGGACTGACAGCGCAGTCGCACGGACGTCACTATTACAAGATGTCCGTACTTCCTGCTACTGTGAGCCTCCGAAAAACCCGAAAATCTTTGAAACCAGGTAATATTTCTGGCGTCTAGCGCTACTAAGCAGCTAGTCACCAGATGAAGACTTAATTAATGTAAAGTTTTTGCGGGGTGGTAGTTCCCCTTTAAAGGAACACTAAAACTTCCTATTAATAAATTTCCACAGGGGTATGCAATGCATTGCTTCTCCGTACTTTCTGCATCCATCTGGTTCTTATCCATTTGAGGGCCAGAGCAGTGTCCAACACATTGAAAAGCAATGCTTTGGACACCCCTCTGACACTCAAAGAGTCAAAGAGACAGTAATGTCCCATAAAAAATTCTTCTACTTTTGTAAATGTTAAAATAATAAACTACGTGCTACTACTCTTCCATGCAGATCATGTTTGTGCTGCAGAGTGGACTGGTGCGCCCCTACTCCTGTGAACGCTAAACATGTCTTGCAGTGATATGGGGGTTTTTTCATTGCATACTGACCAGTCTATGAGCAGTTCAATCAGATTTTTCTTGGTCTTCCAGAACTTGTCTTGACTTCAACAGTTCCCCTTAACTTCCATTTCTTAAAGGGATAGTAATACTTCGTTTTAACTTTATTTTATTTTGTAGGCATTAAAAAAACATGAAGAATGATATAAGTCTTATCTTTCAAACCTTTATGGTTTGAGAGATATTCACAAGCAAAGTTCCCCCTCCCGCCCCTTTTACCTAGTGTAAGCCATCTCTTCTCAGATGTGGAATGCAGTCTATAGACCAGAGAGATAACAGCAGGGGACAATCTTCTTCCTATGAGAACAATGAAAGCCCTTCCCCCCTTGACAAGTTTTTCAGCTTTTTCCCTTATCTTAATTGAAGATTGTCCCTCTCTGCAGTCTACCTGGCCACCTCCCTTCTGATCTGGTTGAACAGGGGGGGGATACTTTGTTTGTGAATATCTCTTAAACCATAAAGGTTTCAGAGATAAGACTTATATCATTCTTCATGTTTTTTTAATGCCTACAAAATAAAATAAAGTTAAAATGAACTATTACTATCCCTTTAATGACATTTTGGACAGTGGAAACTGCAAGAAGCAGGCGCTTAAATATCTTTTTATAGCCTTCCCCTGCATTGATATAATCAGTTATCGGCTTAGAGGAGACCATGGTTGTTAGTGTAAGCATGATATCCTGAGAGGTTCGAAAAGTCAGGGAATTTATTATATTCTGAAATTTTCATCACCAGACTTAGATTAAGGCCAAACAAGTCAATTTAGTTCTGAGACCTTACAAAAAAATAACACTAGTGGATCAACTGGAAGGGTGTCCAATTGTATGCACATGCCACCTTTTCTGTTTAGCTCAGCTAATAATTAACTGTGCATTACAATTTTCAGCAATATATCAAGTTGAAGT
The DNA here is from genome assembly GCA_037306005.1 of Rhinophrynus dorsalis. Lineage (NCBI taxonomy): Eukaryota > Metazoa > Chordata > Amphibia > Anura > Rhinophrynidae > Rhinophrynus > Rhinophrynus dorsalis. Next base: position 40,988,261 of record CM074723.1, on the reverse strand, counting down.
TTGTTCACTGCAGAGGTTACGTTAACTTCTCTTCACATAGCAAATCAATAAAACATGTAATTTGGCCTGGGGTACCCAAACTTTTACATACAACTGTACTTGAGAACTCTCCTGATCTGATGCAGAGATTGTGGTTTTTATACGTCATTACAAGGTCTCTGGAGATGGAGGCTGATTATCAGTGTTCAGTGAGTTCTCTCAACTCCATTCACTACACTGCTAGTTCCAGTCACTCTCCTCGTTAGTCTTCCCATTCTCTGCCCATTTTAAGGACAAACCCTGCCTCTCGTACTCCCAGTCCTCCCTACTACAATCAAGCCCCACCCACTTTATGCTGCAAATTGCATCATTTGGACAAACCCAGAACTAAATGCGCCTTCCAGAGGCTTGGAAAATGTTACCAGGTATGGTCCACGGAGGCTCTGCTCAGCACCCCCTAATCTCTCTAATCTAATGTACTCTAACTACCATAACCTGCCCTAAACCTATCCTAACCTAATGTACCCTAACTGCTCTAACCTGCCCTAACCCGATCTTAACCTAACTACCTTAAAAAACTAAACCCAAAGCAAAACCCTAAAAACTGTATCTCCAAACTACCCTAAGCTAACCTAAATTCTGCTCGGCAGCATAATGTTAGAAATTGTTTTAATAAGGTGACCTTTTAAACTGCAACAATTTAAGTGCTCCATATTGATGCCAGTGACAATTTAAACCTGCCGTTGTGATGCTTGGTACAATAGGATGCCCAGTATTAGTAGGTATCAGTGTTTTTCAGCTGGGAATGTTTTATCCTTGGAATGCTAGAGAGGTCAAAAACACTTAACACTAAATATAATGATGGCATATACATTTGTCTCCTAGTTTATATTAACCCTTTGAGTGCCAGAGAAGGTATCAACATACTACAATACAATGCGTTGGATACCTCACTGGCATTCAAAAGGTTAAAGAAACACTGACACCTTTTAACAATAAACCATTCACTGGATTCTAAAAAGTCATCTTGAGATCAGTGCCCATGTGATGACTAGCTAATAAAGTAGTCAGGGACTTAAAGTAACACTAACTAATTCATGGGTGTCTGCAGAAAATTTTCATAGGGGCAGAGGGAAAAGCCATTATATGCCCCTGTAGGCCAGCCTGAGCATCTCTTATGGTTATCCAAAGTGGGCAAGTGCAGGGGGGAGGGACAAGCTCCTGCCCCTCCCTGCGGACACCCATTAACACATTTTAATGATATACCCCCATTTACCTTAATCTAGGTAGAAAATCATAATGGACACAATGAATAGACTCTCCACTGATGGTTCGGCAAACTGAATCTTTAATTTGTTCCTGATATCATGCTCCCAGAAACAGACATTCTATATGCAGGACTCCTGGACTCAAAACCCCCTCCCACTCTAAAAGCTTCCTAGGAAGCCATTATTGAAAGGAGTTTGAGTCATGATGTCTGGCAACAAAGAATCATGTGCATACCTGGGAACTCTCAGGATCTGTCCCGGAGAGTCTGCTTTCCAGACTGAATTACCAGGTCTCCGGGGACAGAGGCTGATTCTCCGGCAGTAGTGAATTCTTCTCCTTTCTGCCCTGTTCCTCCCACTTCCTGCCCACTGCTCCTCCTTCCCACCCTGTTCCACTTACTTCCTGCCCTCTTCTCCTCCTTCCCTCCCTGTTCCTCCTACTTCCTGCCCACTTCTTCTCCTTCCCACCCTGTTCCACCTACTTCCTGCCCACTTCTCCTCCTTCCCACCCTGTTCCACCTACTTCCTGCACACTTCTTCTCCTTCCCACCCTGTTCCACTTACTTCCTACCCTCTTCTCCTCCTGCCCACCCTGTTCCGCCTACTTCCTGCCCACTTCTCCTCCTTCCCACCCTGTTCCACCTACTTCCTGCCCACTTATCCTCCTTCCCATCCAGTTCTTCCTACTTCCTGTCCACTTTTCCTCCTTCCCACCCTGTTCCTCTTACTTCCTGATCACTTTTCCTCCTTCCCACCCTGTTCCTCTTACTTCCTGATCACTTTTCCTCCTTCCCACCCTGTTCCTCCCACTTTCCACCCACATCCTCATTCCCACCCTGTTCTGCCCACTTCCCACCCACATCCCTCCAACTTCATGTCACAAACATGTTTAAACCCCACCCTCTTTATGACGTGAATCACGTGAATCGGCAGCACATGAGCCCTCTCAAGATGAACAAGTTCCCAGGTATGATCAAGTCCACCTTCGTGGACATAACCAAAGTTAAAGGAGGAAGTAGCAACTCCTAATAATAACCCCCCCCCCTTCTAATGGATAATGAATCCCTATGGCCACACTGATTTTTTTTCCTTGTTCCTTGATTCAAGAGATAACATCTTCAGTCAGTCCTCGATGTCATGTCAATGGAAGCGGACATGGCGGTTGTGAGCAGGACCACAGGAACTCAGGCTGTTCTCACTATACATGGCAATCTTAACCCTTTAAGGACCAGCGTGGTTTGAAAAAACTAACAACAACTGTTACATCTGCTCCCAAGGCCATGACAGAAGTGGACTGATTGAAGTGGTTATCTGTTCAACAAAGACACAAGTGCAAGATTCATAAAGGGCCATTAGGATTTTTCTGCCCACAGTAAGATAAGTGGAGAGTTATTATTAGGATGTTAGTGTTTCTTTAAGCCCTTATTTATCAGATCTTCATCACATATGCCCTGATCTCATGATGACAATCTAGAAACCAGTGACTCCATAAATAAAAGCTTTTCTTTGTGACGCTCTGTTCCGAGAGTTATTTACGTTAGGTGGCTTTCAATTAGTCACTTTTAATTGTAAAATGCAATTTCTCAAGCCAATTATGGTATGCTTAAAAACAGCTTTTGAATTGTGGACAAAACACAGATTTGTTAAAGGTCATGACTCATTTAAACAGAGCAACAAGAGAGTTATTTGCAGTTTAAATGGGAACTACGCATATAGGAACAAATGCCTCCGCATTTGATGAACCCTTTGAGTGCCAGAGAGGTAAGCAACTATTGCGTTGTGTACCCTATGGCACTCAAAGGGTTAACAGAAGGACATACCTAGGGAGGGGACCCTCATACAGCAGTCAGGCATTTCTGTATAATTCTCCTGCATTCGCATACCTGGGAACTTTCAAAATTAGCGGACCCTGAGTTCTTTGAATGGTTCCCCATAAAATAGATTCTGGGCGATATGTTCCTGCTTTCTCTAATCGGTCCTCAAGGATCCTTTAACAGGTTACAAATGAGAGGTACAGGGTGACCACATTTCAATTCTGCCATTCAGGGACACTGCAGAGAGAAGAGTGCACCACAGAGTTCTTAACACTAGAGGGAGAACTGGCTATTAATTGCTGTGTCAGAAAGGGATGTATGTGGTGGGCTACAAGAAAATATACATCCAGCCCAAAGCCTTAAAGCGGAACTTTCACTTAGTATAAAGTCACCCTCCATTAATTAAACATATGGAGACTAGCTTCATAATACTTCCATTTCCTCTCAGAAGTGCCAGATTCTGAAGTAATCCTTAATCTCCGGAGACCGGAAGCCAGGCATCAGCGCAGACATCTTGTCTTAGAGACGTCTGCGCACCTGTGCTGTCGGTCCTGGTGTCCTCTAGGAGGCATTACACTGTGCCATAAGGCACCGGAAGGGACTGACAGCACAGGCGCACAGACTGCACTAACCTGGCCATCAGTCTCCGAAGATTAAGGATTACTGTAGAATCTGGCATTTCTGAGAGGAAATAGAAGTATAATGAAGCTAGTCTCCATTTGTTTAATTATTGGAGGGTGACTTTATACTAAGTGAAAGATCTGCTTTAAACTAACATCACACTACACAAAATTACTCTGCAACTCCCAATTGATGCCCAGATCAAAGCTCAGTTATCTCTCTAGTGTTTTGAGCTCTGTCTGGAGGCCATTTTGTTGTAGCCCAGCAGAGGCATCACTTCCTGTCACAGCAGACAAGAATGGGCAGTTCTCCTCGTGTTTAGAACTCTGAGCTCTGGAGTCTTCATTCCAGGACTCTGCATTGTCCCAGAAGAAGGCTGCCTGGGACAAGGGACACACACATAAAATCCAGGACCGTCCCGGGCAATCAGGGACATGTTGTCACCCTAGAGAAATTCCACTATTTGATCCCACACAGACTAGCAGGTCTTCTCCCTCTGCCATCCTGGTACAAATGGCACTAACATATGGACTAAAAAAAATAAGTTAATTGGTGCAGGTTATGTACTAGTTAACACTGGACTCTCTCACCTTGAGATTTTGCTCCTTCAGCCTGAGACCCTAAGATTCAGATCAAAACTCTGAGTCCCAGGGTCAAACCCTGAGAGTTTTCAAGTATGTGCACTGGTGGTCTGTAGCAGCCTACAGCACTACACCTCCATTTTACAAACTGATCCTATTTTTGTATGGTTCCTCAAACAATATGGATAGGGTTGGAGACTGATTCCAGTGCTGTCTTTATCATAGCTGTACAAGCCTGCTCCATACATCTGCCTATTTAAAGGAGAGCTATCAATCCCTATTGCAGGAGGGAAGTACATTTCAAAGCAGTAAAACCGTTAGGACAAGAGGCCATAGTCTAAAACTAGAGGGACAGAGGATTAAATGTAATGTTTCTCTTCACTGAAGGAATAGCCTACTAGCAGAAGTGGCAGATAAGTGGAATAGCCTACCAGCAAGCGTGGTAGATAAGTGGAATAGCCTACCAGCAGAAGTGGTAGATAAGTGGAATAGCCTACCAGCAGAAGTGGTAGATAAGTGGTATAGTCTACCAGCACAAGTTAATACAGTGATGGAATGTAAGCATGCATGGGATGGGCATAAGGCTGTCCTGAAGACAAGACCAAGGACCAAATAAGGCTTGAGGTTTTTACAGTAGGAAAACAGGCAGACTAGATGGGCCGAATGGTTCTTATGTGCCATCAAATTCTATGTTTCTGTGTGTCCCACATACCTTACTATGACTAGAAAATCCTAATGGCCCTTTGTGCCATTGTCCAATGGATAACATTTTCGGTTAGTCCTGGATGTCATGTGTACGGAGGTGGACAGTTGCTAGCAGGACCGCTCACTATGCTTAATGTACATGGTAAGCTTAACTTTTTAAGCACCAGCAAAATCAATGAGCTGCACACCCTTCTGGTCCTTAAAGGGTTAAGATGACCATGTGCAGTGAGCAGAGTTTGAGGTCCTGTGGCCCTGCTAGCAACTTTCATGTCCACCCCATAGACATAAGATTTTCTGACCATTGTCTGGGGTTATTATTAGGAGGGGATGGTTTTCCGTTAAGGTCTTCCATTAATAAACAGCTACTTATTCATAGGATCGGCTTCCCTTTTAATCATAGACGTAACTAGAAGCCACCGGGGCCTGATGCAAAATTTGCCATGGGGCCCCCCCACCACATTGACCCCACTGTCCACCTCCACGTATCTGCCCCCTCTGTCCACCTCCACATGTGCCCCCACGGTCTATCTCCTACCTGGCTCAGGAGGAGGGGGCCTCATCATCCCTGGTGATCCGGCGGCATGACAAGAGAGGTCTGTGCCACCTTCTGCACAGACCTCTCTATATGTAGCTCCCAGCGCTCTGCATTACTAGACGACAGGGACGGCAATGAAGCTGCTCACAGCTTGCCGGTGGGGAGATCAGTGTGATCTTCCCACCGGCAAAGCTTTTTTAATGGTGGCAGTGGTAGCAGGGGGTGGCTTGGCCCCTGGAGTGACGGGCCTGGTCGCAGTTGTGACCCCTGCGACCACTATTGTTACGCCACTGCTTTTAACGTATATGTACCCTTTTAGCTGTCTGGTGATACTGTCTCTTTAAGTCTTGGTGGGGTTCTGTCACTGTGGCTGTGTGTTTCATTATGTCTCATTTGTGTGTGTGTCATTCAGTCACTGTGCGTGAGTCACCAAAGTCTTTTAATATAGGGATGGGTAACGTGAGGCCCTACACCTTTCATCACTGCCCAGCAGTCACGTGGGAAATGATGGGAGCCATAGTCTAGCAGATCATTGCTCGTCCTTTCTTTAATAGATAACCTGAATGTTCTTTGACACAGGTGTTACAGGGCATATGGTGAGAGGCCTCAGTTCCCGCATCACAAGACATGATGATTGATCTGTGTGTGAGTCTCTGAATGTGCACTGCTAACTCACATAGGCTAATGTACTTAGTCAAAGCGTTGACGTTGTGCAGCACACCATCTGCACCAATGGGATCAAAAACACATTCTACACATTCCCTTAACCCCTTAACGACCGGCTGCACAGGCACCCGGCAGTCACTAAAGGACCAAGGAGCTTTTTTTTTTTTTATTTTTCATTCCGGACTCCACGAACGGCGTGCAGCCGCGGGGGGAGCCTGGAATTCCATGATGGTCATAGTACGTCATGGGTCGTTAACTCTGATTGACCCATGATGTACTATGACCGCCAAGGGGTTAAAGGGATAGTAATAGTTAATATGTAAAAAATATATATTGTAGCATTTATTCCTCCTGAGTAAAACAAGGGTTCTTCCACTGCTTAAAGGTGTCTTATTCAAATGTTATTACAGCTCAGACTTGAATTATTTTAGGTGCACAGTGGCCTGAAATGTTATAGTGGCGCTGTTGCTACACCATCCTATGGAGATTTATGGTCAACTGACCAGAGCTGTCTATAGGATGGTGTATCAACAGCGCCACTGTACAATTTCAGGCCATTGTGATACTATACCTAAAAAATTAAAGTTTCTTCTGTAATAACTTTTCAGCAGTGGGAGTATACTTGTTTTCCTCAGGGTGATACACCCTATAACATTTATATTTTCATTTTAAGTACTAGTATCCCTTTAAATTCCAATGCGGATTTTAACCCCCTGCTCCTCAATACGTTGGAGACCTCTCCAGCATGCAACAGTTTAAAAGCCAACTTTAAATCAACAGGAATTTTAACTTGTCCCCTATATCAAAGTTGGTTTGCCCCAGAATTGCTCCATTTTTCTTAGATAGTATACCAGCATCACTGACTGACAGACCCATTAGCGCACTTGGGCCCTTATGCAAGGAGCTAAAGTTGTGCAGTTTGGGAGCAAACCAAATGAATCACAGGGAACACATAAAAGTGTTCCTAATTCTCATTGATGTAAATGGGGTATTTAACCCAATGAATGAGCGAGGTCTCCAACGCATTGCTTTGTAATTCATTGGCGACCACAATAACATACAAGGGGTTAAAAGCAGCTTTTAAATCAATGGGATTGGTTATTTCCCCTCTATAGTACAGCTGGTTTAATCCAGAATTTCATCTCTTTAGCTTTCTGTGCAGGGCCGGATTTACATCCCAGGTGCCCCTAGGAAAGGAATTCTAGATGTCCTTAGCTCCACCCATAGCCACACCCCCAATCCTTGCATGGCCCTACCCCCAATCCCACCACTGTTTCCTAGCACAGAAAATGCCTTTGGCCTATAATAAGCAAGGATAAAAAAGTTTTAACCCCATGGTTGCTAGAGATATCGCCAATGCATTGCTTTGCAATGTGCTGGAGATCTTTCTGGTATCCAAGGGGTTAAATAACATTCTGTAAAGGGGAATAAGACTGGATCAGGGAGATAGAGACTGTCCTGGCCACACCCATAAGTCAGAATATGGGAGTGGCCAGAACAGTTGAGGTGTCTCCTGAAAATGTGGAGCGCTAGGCAGTTGCCTACTCTGCCTATTAGAAAATCCAGCCCTGTTTCTGTGGGTTAGTGGGTCTCTTGAACAGTGATGCTTATTTACTAAGGTAAATGGTGCAATTCTGGGGCAAAACAACTAGGAACAAATAAACATTCACATTTATTTAAAAAGAACATTTGACATTTGGAGGCTATAGACATCTCCAGTGCATTGTACCAGTCCCTATGGTGTGACATATACCTGAGCCATCTCTAGTGGTACTGCTCCATAACGTGGCCTTCCAGCCTCAGTGTATGCCTTTTCTGCATATGTGTTTTCTGTGTTTTCATGTGCGTGCACAGATTTACTTCTACTGGTGTTTGTACCAGGCCAGTGGGTCTACATGCTCTGAACTTTGGTTATGATCTGAAATAATTCTGTGTTGCCTTGCCCTGACCTTTGGCTATGTAGGGTGACCACATGTCCCGGATTGCCTGGGACAGTCCTGGGTTTTTTATGTGTGTCCCTTGTCCTGGGCAGCCCCATTATGGGACAGTACAAAGTCCAGGAATGAAGACTCTAGAGCACAGAGTTCAAAACACTAGAAGAAATGCCCATTGACTTCTGTAACAGAAAGTGATGCCTTTTCTGGGCTACAGGAAAATGGTCTCCATACAGAAAGTCTAAACCTGACATCAAACAGGAGATGCAATGGAATTATGTTGTAGTGTAAAGATAGTCTAAGGATTTGGGTGTAATGTACATTATCTTGTAGCCCACCACAGGCATGGCTTTCGGTCTCAACACTCAATGGGTAGTTCTCCCTCTAGTGCCTAGTGTGGTGCAATCTTCTCTCCAGTGTCCCTGAATGGCAGAATTGAAATGTGGTCACCCTATGACTATGATCTTTCAGTGATCCTTTGTTGCCTGTCCTGTCCTTTGGCTACAACTGGAGTTCTTCTTGTTTCTTGCTTTAGATTTTGTCAGCCTACCATCTCTCACCTCTGCACTGTGGCTCAGTCTTCTGAATATAGTGATCTCTACGCTACTGCAGTGCCTTCAGGACCCTACTACTTTCTGACGTGTAGGTGTGGCTAGCAAGTCCTGGCTCAACAGATACTGGTCATTCGACTTGGTGGCAAAAACTTTATTAATGACCATGGCTGCAGCAAGGTTGCACTTGCCGTCAACACTGCACCCAAATATTGCTTACTAGAGTCGTCAATCCAGCTGTGCATGGTAGCATTAGGTCTTTCCTGTTATGCTAGTTCCATCTACGGATCACAGATAAATTACAAACTGCTAGAATTACTGCCATGGCCTAAGCAGTAGCCCAAACGATCTCTTGACAAGACCATCAAAAAGCAGGTTCTAAACATGTTTGTTCTCCTACAGACTCATGACTGTATGATTGACTCCATAGGCGTGCGCAGCCAATTGCATTAGGGTGTGCACCCAAAAGCACGTGTGTGTGTATATATATATATATATATATATATATATATATATATATATGTGTGTGTGTGTGCTAAATAAATGATTAGGTGTAAGTTATCTTTCACACACACACATTAACACACTCACTCATGCATCATACATACAAGACACTCACTATCTGTCTGTGTTTCAGCTGCCTCTGTCTGCAGTCTGCGCACAGTAACTAAGTTGCCAAGTTGCGGGTGTCTGTCTCACAGCCAAGTCAGTGCTAGTGCCTGCAGCCTCCTCACCCGCTGGTCGCACCCTGACACCTTCCCCCAACGTAACAAGCGCTGAAAGGAAGTGACATCACTTCCTCTCAGTGCTGCAATGAAGGAGGGAAGGCTCATGCAGGCTTTTGCAGCGTTTGAGCCCGAGTGCTTGTCCCTCCCCACTTGGTCTCCCCGAGCACAGCAGTCAGCAGCAGATAGCCGTGGCAAGCAGCTAAGGTATAAAGCCGGTGCCACAGCCACATTAATATGCGGAAATGGCCATTTAACTTCTGAAAAGCCGGTGCGTACGGGGCCGATTAGGGTGTGCCTAGGCACACCCGGCACACCCTGTGTGCACGCCTATGATTGACTCCCTGGTTGAGATGATATGAAATTTCACTACTGCCATGGCAGTGTCACCCTCAGCAGTTCCTAAGTTATCAGAGTTAGAGCTGGTTATTAAGACATGGGTAAATATGCCCATTCTTGGGAGGTACAATGGCAATTCTGCACAATGTAGAGACTTTTTTAACCAATATTTGCTATAGGTTAGAAGCCAAACAGCTGCCTCCTGATTCCGCTCTCATTTCTTCCCTCCTAAAAATGAGCAGTGCTTAGTTGGGCTTCTCCTCTAGTTGAACAAAATTCTCCCCTTCTTGAGATCACGGGTAAATTACATGGTGCAATTTATCTTCCCCAGAATTGTTCCATTTTTTATTGGGCATATAGTCCCTCAAATTCTAGAAAACACTTCACCAACAGCTTGAGAGTTCCAGACAGTGTTCCTCTAAGGTGTACAATGGTGAGCAACACAGGAATGTTTTTGCAAGGCTGCAATGGAAAACAAGTGCACCATGCAGCCCTTCCCAGTTTTAGTTGCTTTCACCTTAACCCTTTGTGCGCCAGAGGAGTATGAGGGTTAATCCACATTTCTGTATTTGAAAACTGCATTAAAAACTGCCTATATGTCATGTTGGCCAAAAGACCAGCAAATGTATAGTTAAAGAAATATTCGTACTTGTTCCCATATGATGTTTTCTAATTGCGTTACCACTGATGTTTCATATGCTAATTCAGCTCTTTAATTAGTTTTTATGTGTTAATGAAGCATTTTCAGTGGCGCGGTATATGCTAATAAACGTTTCTGTGACGTTTCATTTGCTAATGAAACTCTGTGCAGTACCAGGACATTTTCACTTTCACTTTTCCCAGAAATAAAAGTGTCAGCATTTCCTAAACTCTACATCTGCTGGGCTTTTGGTTACCATGACAAACATGCAGTTTTGAATGATGCTGTCAAAAAAGTAACGACATTCAAGGTAATAAGTCCACTTTAACTCTTTCAGTGCTGTGTTGCTCCCTCTGGTTTTGTTTAGAGGGAACACTAATCCCAGGCATCCCACCTTCAATTGAGGGGATGTCAATAACTACCCAGTAATGTTATATTCTGTCACAAGATGCAATAGTAATGGTTTTTCTTGGGCTGATTGCTTGCTTAGTGAATGTAAGTTTCCTGTTGACATGTTTTGCATGTAAAGCCATATACACAGAGCACAGATCAGTGGTGTATACATACATAGTTAATGAACAGTGGTCTCAAACCTTACATTGCCTGCTTCCTGCATCAGGTTCTTTACAAGTGAGTCATAATAATGAATAAATGATGATTTATTTTACAGGTCATTCTACTCTGTACAGTCCCATAAGGATGCTTCTCACTACTTAATTTAACCCTATGAGTGCCAGAGAGGCATCCACAGCATTGCGGTACAATGCGTTGGATACCTCTATGGCACTCAAAGGGAGCGTTTCACTAAGAAGTGATAAAGAGGTGATAAAGTAGTGATAAAGAGGTGATAAAGTGGAGATAACTTCTCCAGTGATATCACTTCACCAGTTCCTGTGTTATTCTTTGGTGCCAATTCACTAAGATTTCTTCATCTTTGGAGATCTTTTTGCAGTGGCTCTACAGAAACACAGTGAAACACTGGAGAAGTCATCTCCATTTTATCACCTGTTTATCACCGCTTAGTGACTCTCCCACCGAAGGGTTAAAGCCATTGGCCTTATTTATATAAGAAAAGTTGAGCAATTTTGTAGAAGACCAAGTGGGGAGATATCTTCTATGGGGGACATAAACACTAGCACTTTAACTGAAAATTTTGTCATTCACACCCCAGTGAGCCTGGCTGTTCCTTTTGCTACCTACACATATATGTGTTTCCCCATGACAGTAAACTTGTGCTGCCAGTGGCTAATCATTGTGGTATATACATACAGGCATCTTTGCAACTGACTCTGCATACCAGTAATTATCACACAGTCAGCTGAATATCAATGGTAGCAGGGTGGTCCGCCATTGCCCATGTCAAATGAGTGTGCCAGTGAGAGGCAACAGATAAGAGCAGAAACAGGTAAAGTATGTCTCCCAGCTGTTGTTAGGCTACAATTGTCCTCATCTTTAGCCAGGCAAAAGCTGGCTGAGAATGATAGGAGCTGTAGTCTAACAGTAGCGTTCATCTGCCTACATCTGTCTTAGATAGATTGTGAATACCCTGGCTATTAGTACATATCAGGGAAGAGAAAAATGTGGCTCTCCAGCTTCTGGAACACAAAGCCCTTAATTTTCAGCCAGACAAAGACTAGCTGAGGATGGTGGAAGCTGTAAATCCAGCAATTGCTGGTGAACCACATATTAATTATGCATGTTTAAAAGTAGATGTCATCGTGTAACTGAGGGTCCCCTGCAACTTCTTTCTCCTTTATTCTAAGACTAGCAGGTGTGTGGCATGGCTATGCCCATGCAGTGAACCTTTTTTTTTTTTAACCATTTGAGTGCCAAAGAGGTATGGAACTTATAGTGTTGCAATGCATTGAATATCTCTGTGGAACTCAAAGGATTCATTTATATTAAGGGCAGACCTCGTGGTGGGGAATCATTGATGTGAAAGGGTTTCTAGATCCCACCCACTCCTACCTGGTACTTCGGGTAGGTTGGAGGCAGGGGAGCCCTCTTGCTCCCCTGCTTTGCTCTGTTGATGTCCTGACTCAGCTGGGAGATCAGTAGCTGGAGGGCATCAAGAGGGGTCCTGATGTCCCACCATGAAATCTGATTTTTTGTTTTTTTTTTGTAAGCGGTTGGTTGAGGCTTTGCCCCTTGCTTCCACCTAAGCCACTGATTTTTTTTCTTTTTTTTTAAAGCAGAGTGGCAATGGTGATTGGTTGAGAAGGCAGGGGGCTACGGCCCTGTCGCCTCCTCAACCAATCAGCGGTTTCCTGCCATGCACACTGACAGCGAACCAGAATCACTTCGAATTTTAGTTTATTCTATGAAGAGTTACAAAGATGTGGTTGTTATTATTCTTCACATTTTTCTAATAAGGAAATAAACAAGTTTTACCGTAAATTTTTTTTAGCAATTGAAACATTTGTTTATACAACTTAAAACAAGTTCATATTATCTATCTATCTATCTATCTATCTATCTATCTATCTATCTATCTATCTATCTATCTCATATTGTTGTGGTGCTCTTCTAGTAAAGCACTTACAAAGGGTTAACTTATCTTGCTTCAGAATCAGGTGACTTAAAATGACCTATTAAACATGACTGTGCACACAGTACACAAACTGTGACAAGGAATCAGGTGCATTATACGCTGAGAAGTATTTGATAAATCAAATGGTGACGATGACTTTCTAACCTGCCTGACCGGTGCTTTCATCTGCGCACACCTAGTTTTCCTCAAAACAATCTGAAATGATCTAGACTAACCTGCAAAAAGTTGGTATTTTTCAGACACAGCACATGAGGCACGATGTTCAATAGAAAAGGGGAGGAATTCTGTGCCAAACCATTCTCACTATAGGGGAGAACTAAACATTCCATGAATTCCCATTGATTTAAAAGGGGATTTTTAACCCCTTCAATACTAGAGAGATCTCCAACGCAGATCTCTCTAGCATTGAAAGGGTTAAAAATCAATGGGCAATTCTTGTTCTTCCCTATAGTGCGAATGGATTGCCCCAAAAGTCCTCCACTTTTCTTTTGAACATTTAAACCATAGTTCTGAAAAACATATGTAAATATATCTGGATTAACTCCTTAACCCCTTAAGGACCGGTGCACCCACGCGCGGCCAGCTTTTTTTTTTTTTTTTTATAAGTTCCGGTTCAGGGCTTCGGGAGCGGCGTGCAGCCGCGCTGGGAGCCCTGAACTCCGTCTCTGGCACGTCCTGGCACGTCAATGATCCTTAAAGGGATAGTAATGTTTCATAATAAAAGCAGCTCTAATTAATCATCATAGTGTTTGGACTTTGGAGAGTGTTATTTCAATTCTGTCAGAGTTGTAGTTCAAGAGTAATTCAATGACAAAGTATCTCCTCCCGCCCCTTTTACTGATGTAACACTGCTCAGCCAGATCAGAAGGGAGGTGCCCTGGTAGACTGCAGAGAGGGACAATCTTCAATTAAGATAAGGGAAAAACCTGAAAAACTTGTCAAGGAGGGCAGGGATTTCATTGTTTTCATAGGAAGAAGATTGTCCCCTGCTGTTATCTGTCTGGTCTATGGACTGGATTCCACATCTGAGAAGAGATGGCTTACACTAGGTAAAAGGGGCGGGAGGGGAAACTTTGCTTGTGAATATCTCATAAACCATAAAGGTTTGAGAGATAAGACTTATATCGTTCTTCATGTTTTTTTAATGCTTACAAAATAAAATAAAGATAAAACGAAGTATTACTATCCCTTTAAGGGGTTAAAGATCAGAGAGTTGTGCAATGCATTGAGGAGCAATGCTTTGCACATGACTATGGTCCTTAACCCCATAACGACCGGCCAACACGGCGAGCAGACGGCCGTTAAGGTCATTGGTCGTTAAAGAGTTATCAATGCTAAAACTGTTCCCATCTCTAAATAGTCCTTTTGAAAGTTAATTTGTTTGACTGCTACACTTCCTCTGACCTTTCAATGTATGTTAATGCTTTGGGCAGCATACGCAGAATAGTAGAGCAGTTCTATGGAAAACCCACAGAACGGTGGTGAACAAAGGAAAACTTCCACTGATTTAAAGGGGACCTGTGATTTTAAAGGTATAGTAATACTTAAAATGTTAAAAAAGATGTTGTAGGTGTTATCCCACTGAATAAAACAAGGGCTCGCAGTGCCTAGAGAGATCAGCTGCACCTGACTGACGAGGCCCAACAAGGCCGAAACGTATGTCTGGGGTTGGCTGTTTCTCTTGTTCAGAGAGGAATTGCCTGGCACTTCATGGCTGGACTGCCTTTTGGTAGGATCAGTATGATGTGCTTTAGGGTATTTCCTCTCTGTGAAAGGCACTAGTGAGCTAAAAGAGACTGTACCCTGGGTAGGATATCATTCCTATAGAGCATCCTCACTTCGAGGGCAGGCTCGTTCCTAGTTTAGCATCTCTGATTAGCTCTTTGCATAAAACAAGGGTATCCCCCCACTGCTGAGAGGTGTTTTATACACAAGTAATTACAGCTCAAACTTGATTTTAAGGTGCAGTATCACAGTGGCCTGAAATTGTACAGTGGCGCTGTTGTTACCCCATACTATGGAGATTTATGGTCAACTGACCAGAACTGTCTATAGGACTGTGTAGCAACAGCGCCACTGTACAATTTCAGGCCACTGTGATACTGCACCTAAAAAATTAAATTTGGGCTGCAATAACATTTGAATAAATACCTTTCAGCAGTTGGAGTGCCCTGATTTTACTCAGGAGGATAAACCATACAATATATATGTTTTTTTACATTTTAAGTATTACTATCCCTTTAAGACTGAATTTTGGAGAATGAGAAAATGTCTATATTTTGTACCGATTATTCGTTTGTAATATAAATAGTATTAAAGGGATAATAACATTTAATATGTGAATATATATACATATATCAGGATTTATCCTCCTGATTAAAACAAGATACTCCCACTGATGAGAGGTGTTTTACTCAAAAAATATTGTACCTCACACTTGAATGGTTTTAGGTGCAGTATCTCAGTGGCCTGAAATTCTACAGTGGTGCTGTTGGTACACCATCCTGTGGAGGTTTATGGAGTAACAACAGTGCTTCTGTAAAATTTCAGGCCATTAAGATACTGCACCTTAAAAATTCAAGTTGTAGCTGCAATAACTTTTGAATAAAACATCTCTCAGCGGTTGGAACGCCCTTGTTTTACTCGGGATAAACCCTACAACATATATTTTTTCATGTATTAAGTATTATTATCCCTTTAACCTCTTAAGGACCCTTGATGTGCCAGGATCGTCAGAGGGGTACGCAATGCATTGCTTGGCAATCATGCACTGTGCTATAAATGAATCTAGGCAAAGCCCACACACCGGGGGTGTGTCTAGTAGCACAGCGAGTGGTACGTTTGGCTTCAAACATAACTAATTAGCATACAGTGCAGGAAATTAGCATACATTGCCTCATTGTGCCATGAAAATACAAAGGTTAATTTCTCAAAAAAGGTTAAGTAAAATGGCTTGTACAGCATACAGACACTAACACCTAAAAATGTGTTTGGGTTATATCATTCTAAAAATCATACATGTTCAGGCAACATCTGAAAAAAAAATGTATTTTATGTTAGATTATTGAAATCGATCCCTAAACTTGCAATTTTTTTTAATCCATGTGCAGACTGTCCTATTTAAAGGGATAGTAATAGCGCAATAAATCTTTATCTCAGATTATTACATACTATTTTTGGAACATGTTGCGCTATATATTGTTTATCAAACTTCTGTAGTTCAAGAGCTATTGAAGCTTAAAGGATCCCACGCACGCCCCTTCAGGCCTCCTCCTGTTGAATCTGACGGATGCAGTGAGTGACATTCTTCAGTCAGAAAGTATAAGGAAAACCCTGCCCCCTTGAAGAAGGAGGGCAGGATGTTCCTTATGCTTAAAGGGTTAGTAATGTCTATATATTAACAAAGGTCAGCTATCAGAAAATTTAATTAAACAACCCCAGGACTCATCTCTCAAACCTTTATGGTTTGAGATATATTTTAGGCTATAGTTCCCTGCTCCCTCAGCTTTTCCCTGATGTCAGCTGTAAAACTGACAGCAGGAGATTCGAGTTAGCCAACTCGAGGCGGCTCTTCAGCAGAGCAATCTAAAAAGAAATACTTCATCGTAATGGTCTACAAAGTGTGCCTAGTTTGCTGGCACACTTTGTAGACCATTCCGATTAAGTATTTATTTTTACATTGTGCTATTTCAGCTCTGCTGAAGAGCCGCTTGCTTCTCCCAGGACCAGGATATCCCACTGTCAGCTTACAGCTGACAGCAGGGAAAGCAGAGGGAGTGGGAGCTTTAGCCTTCTATATCTCTCACACCATAAAGGTTTGAGAGATGGGACTGGGGTCGTTAAGTTTCATTTTATAATAGCTGCAATGTGACCTTTATTAATGTATAGTCATTACTAACCCCTTTAATGAAGTTTGTCCCTCGCCACTCCCATCTGGACCAGATAGAGCTGCAGATTCAGCGTGACGTGGCCAGAAGGGGCGGGATGGGAAGAATTTCAGCTTCAGTAACGGTTGAACTACAGAAGTGTGAGTAACTATATATATATCTCAACATGTTCCAAAGATTGTATGTAATAATCAGAGATAAGGTTTTGTTGCGCTATTACTGTCCCTTTATACACCATTTAGTTCCTTGTGTGTGTACTGTTAGTAATGAGAGGTATAATACTATCAAAGTATTTTACCAGGAAGGATACATTGAGATTGTCTCTCGTTTTCAAGTATATCCTGGGGGTATAGATATTATTACCCAATTTAATGGTACTCATTTTATCTACCTCGGAAGGATGAAAGACTGAGTCAACTCTGCTGGGACTAGAACCTGTGACCTTGAGGTGTGAACAGATTCTACAGCTGTTGATGTACCAAGATTTGTACCCCCTGCTCTTGGGTTTTTAAAGGCTCTTACCTTATCTCAATGCTTTTAACCCTTTGAGTGCCAGAGCGGTACACAACGCATTGCGAAGCAATGTGTTGCATACCCCTCCGGCACTCAAAGGGTTAAAGATATTAAACCAATAGCACTTCTCAGGCACCTATAAAGATTGCTATGTTAACCCTTTGAGTGCCGAAGGGGTACGCGACGCATTGTAAACCCTCTGTTAATGGAAGCCCTTTAAAAGGACAGAGTGGGAGACCCCAGAGAGCACAAGTAAGTCTAAATTTTAGGTCTCAGAAAAGCTACATTTTTACAGATGCTATCATGGAGTGCATGTATTAAACCCTTTGAGTGCCAGAGGGATAGCCAACACGTTGCTTCGGAATGCGTAGGCTTCTATCTCTGTGTCACTCCAAGGGTTAAGTGTCAATTACCCCAGATCATTTTAGGTGTTATTGATTCTTTAATTCTATGTCAAACAAGATAAACTTGTCTAAGGGTGACATGTCCACAGGTCACCTCCCCCCCCCACACCCATCTCAAAATAGTTGTCCTTCTTTTGAAAGTGCATTTGTTTGACTTCTACACTTCCTGTGACCTTTGTAAGTGCGTTAACTCCTTAAGCCATATGCAATCCTAGGGTAATCCAAGTGCACAGTATAGAGTAAATTAACAGTCCCACTGATATAAAAATGATGCTTTTAACCCTTTGCGTGCCAGGCGGGTACACAACGCATTGCTTATGCACTGTGTATCCCCTCTGGCACTCAAAGGGTTAACCTGTTGAATGCTAGCAAAGTCTCCAAAGCATTGCTCTGTGTTGGAGACCTCCTTAGCATTTAAGGGCTCAAAAACCACATTTAAAGGAGCAACAGCCTTGCCGCGCACACAAGAGTATCAGAACTACCAACTAGTACTGAAAAGTTATTTATTTTTTTATAATACACTCTATGGAAGAGCTTGGAGGTTATGCAGTAAGGTGTGATAAAATAGTGATAAAGAGACGATAAGGTCTCCAATTCCTATGTTAATCTACTGAGTAAATGTACTAAGATCTCTTCCCCTTCAAATAGCTTAGTACATAGACTCCATTGAATAACATAGGAATTGGAGATTTCATTGGAGGTCATCTCCACTTTACAACCTTCCTATCACATGTTAGTATAACTTCCCCCTTGAGTCATTGACTACAGCTCTTTATTGTACATGATAGGAACAGCACCACCTGTTGACCGCAAGAGAAAATTGCTCTTTAATAAAAAAATAAATAGTTTAGCTGTATTAAAGCTTACAGAAAAATTATCCCAGCAGTGGGAATACCCTTTTTTACTCCACAGGAAAATAATTATAATATATATATATATTTTTAGTTTACTATTGTTTTAAATCAAGGGGAATTTGGGATTTTGTTTTCCATATGTTCCCTATTGTGCAGTTGGTTCCTGCTCCACTTTGAGCAGGGACGGACATAAACTCCAGTTTTCTCCTTGCAGGAATTTCCTTAAATTAATATTAAGGTGCAAAGAAGAAAGACTGCGAAATTGTAAGGTGCATCCTAGAAAAGCTTGCCACTCCCACTACGCTTACTTGTGGGTGTGTTTTCTTTAACCCCAGTTAACAGGGAAACAGTGGATGGGTCTGGGATCATGTAATGAGTGGGGGTGTGGCCATGAGCAGGGCTAAAAGGTCCATGGGCTCCTTGACTGGGTCCCCTGGCCAGAGGGGTGTGCTGCACGTCCTCTCTGGCTTTTCATAAAAAGCTGAGCCTCTTTGACGCAGAAGAACATAGCAACCGAAAGATCAATTCTCAATTCCTATTGTTTGTTTAGACTGCAAGCTCTCACACACTTTAAATACTTTTTATGTTTTTGTTTGGTTTGTATAAATTTACACTGTCAAAAGTCTAATCTAAGCATTGTTGTCTATTATGCAGTGCAATGGAATATGTTACCCTTTCTGCATGGAAGAGAATAATGATCTTTGTCTCCTGTTGGGAGTGGGAGCCAATTAAAAGCAAGGCAAAAGCAGGGGATTCTGGGACAGGAAGGTGCAACAATGTAAGTATTCTGAATACAGTAAGGCAGTGGTGTCAATTATGGAACCTCCAGGTTTTGGCGATTACAATTTCCATTATGGGTGATGGGTGTTGCAGTCACCAACAGGTAGAGGTCAATACTACCGGCAGTAAGAGCTCTTTTACATGGGTGACAGCCTTTGCTACTTTGGTCTGTAATCACCTTCTCTTGTGTTTAGGGTTGCCACCCAGCTGGTATTTTACCGGCAGGCCGGTAAAAAATTGGCTTCTGTCCAATGTTAAGTCTATGGAGGGAATGCCATAGCCGGTATTTTTTTTGAAGAAAAGGCGGCAACCCTACTTGTGTTCCCCCAATGAGCCCAAATCACAAACATCAGCTAATTATTATTGGCTGGTCAACCATTCATTGGAGGTTACAGTGAGCATCACAAACTCCAAAGTAGTTAGTGTGATACATCTGGTGGTGACCATATAGCCCTATAAATAAGGGATGCTTATAAAAACTTCATTCAAGAGCTCTATATTTCTTTGGTCACTCGTTTCACTTTGCTGTCTGTTTTGGCTCAGATTTCACATAATTTCACATGCCAAAAACCCATGACCCTTAGTACTGTTTTTATTTTTCTAGTAATGCTTCAGGGTCAAGAAATGTTCAGGATCACCGAATGTCTTCTGCATGAGACAAGAAATAGAAAGACGTGATCCTCGGGTGATCACAGACACTGTGTTTGATATTGGGAATCCCACAGATCTGTAAAGATTCCAACACTAAAAAGCAAACCATTCATACCATTAGCCTAGGACAGGAAAGAGCAACCGGGGTCTCTCCACTTATAGGAACACTAACATGTGCTAATAATATCCCATCACCTACCTTGCTATGATCAGAAAATCCTAATAACTACTGTGAATTTTCATTTTTGAAAAAACAAAAATGAAAAAAAACAACTCACAGATGTTTTAGTGGGCAGCGATTGGGGTCAAGATGTTTTAGTGGGCAGAGATTGGGGTCCAGAAGTTTTAGTGGACAGAGATTGGGGTCCAGATGTTTTAGTGGGCAGAGATTGGGGTCCCGAAGTTTTAGTGGACAGAGATTGGGGTCCAGATGTTTTAGTGGGCAGCGACTGGGGTCAAGATGTTTTAGTGGGCAGAGATTGGGGTCCAGAAGTTTTAGTGGACAGAGATTGGGGTCCAGATGTTTTAGTGGGCAGAGATTGGGGTCCAGAAGTTTTAGTGGGCAGAGATTGGGGTCCAAGAATATTGCCAGCAAAAGTTACTTTCACCAACATGCAAATAAAATACAGCACTGAATGAAGATGTTTTATGAATGAATGAATGAATGTTTGCTTATAATGCACCACAAGTGTACACCATGCTTTATATCTCTTGAACGCAGGCCTAAGGTCAGAATTCAGAATTCATATGGTCATAATAAGGTAAGTGGAAGGCGTGTTAGTGTTTCTTTGAATGCGGTGGATACCTCTCTGACACTCAAAGGGTTAAATAGTTTCTGGGCCTAGGAACTAACTCCCACTGCTGAAAGGTGTTTTATTCAAAAGTTATTACAAATCAAACTTGCATTTTTTTTAGGTGCAATATCACAGTGACCTGAAATTGTATAGTGGCGATGTTGCTAAACCATCCTATGGAGATTTATGGTCTACAGACCAGAGCTGTACATAGGATGGTGTAGCAACAGCACCAGTGTAACATTTCAGGCCACTGAGATACTGCACCTAAAAAATTCAAGTTTGAGCTTCAACAAAGTTTGAATAAAACATATTTGAGAAGTGAGAGTACTCTTGTACCACAGGGTCTCAGACTCTACTCAATGCACATGATAATTGTAAAACCCCAGCTGATATATTCCAAAACTGCAGTACCTTTTTGCCTCATACATCAGTCCTAGTGTCACGGGTCTGTTCCTGGCTATATAAAGCAGGTCCCCATGTCATTACTATGTATATATTTTAACTCTTTGCGTGTCCTAGAGATATTCAACTCTTTACAACGCAATGGATTGGGTACCATTCTGGCACTCAAAAGGGTTAACATTCTTGACATCAGTATGCAGAAGAGGCACGTCCCCTGCTCCTTACAGTAGTTTAATGTGAGCAGAGGACAGTGTCAAATACAAAACTAATAAATAATATATAGTGGAAAGACCATGCATAAAGTGGGAGGTGAGTCTGTCCTGCATTCATAGACAGATCTCAGTGCCTCCTAATTTGAGGGCAACATGGAGATGGTGGGTGCAATGTGCAGCTGATGGGGGCAATTTGGAGTGGAGATGGTGGGTGCAATGTGCAGCTGATGGGGGGCAATTTGGAGATAGTGGGGGCAATTTGGAGATGGTGGGGGCAATGTGGAGCTGATGGGAGGCAAGTTGGAGCTGATGGGGGCAATGTGAGGTTAACATGGAGCTGATGGGGGACAAGTTTGAGCTGATGGGGGGCAATGTGAGGACACTGGAGATGGTGGGGGAAATGTGGAGCTGATGGGGGGCAAGTTGGAGATGGTGGAGGCAATGTGAGGGCAATATGGAGATGATGGGGGCAATGTGGAGCTTATGGGGGGCAATGTGGAGCTGACGGGGCAATGTGACGTCAATATGGAGATGATGGGGGCAATGTGGAGATTAAGAGCATTGTGGAGGTGTCCAGTGGAGATGGCCAATGGGGGGGCGCTTCATATTTCTATGCCTACAGGCTCCTGAGATGTAAATCCGGCCCTGCCTCCACTACACCTCTGCATTCTCCTTTAAGCCTCTCATTGCCAGAGGGCTGCCAAATGCATTACAAAGCCCTGCTCCCCACATCCGGATAATCCAGACTCTGCCCTGGAGACCTGGTAATTCAGTGTCAAAACCGAAGTCTCCTGGGCAAAATCGGAGAGTTCCCGGCTATGCCAGTAATGCAGAGTCAAAATCGGAGAGTTCCTGGCTATGCCGGTAATGCAGAGTCAAAATCGGAGAGTTCCCAGCCGTGCACAGGTACAATACACACCAAATTATTATCGAAGCAAATAGTCATGTTATTTGCTTCAGGAATATCCTGGTCTGCTTGGGTTCCTGTATCTTGTATACATAGCAAGTAGTCAGATTCCATTGACTCTGCGTTTGCTATGACAGTTAACCCTTTGAGTGTCAGAAAGGCCTCCGATGCATTGAACTGCAATGCACTAGCTACCTCTCTGGCACTGAGAAGTTTAAAGTAAGATGTGCCGGGCGGGGTAATCCCTGCTGGGATAATCACACACAACAGTGAGGCTTGTATAGAAAGAAAAAAGTGGTTCAATTCTGGAGCACACTAACTTCACCATAAACAATATAATAGCATTCTCTAAATCCCCATTGATTTAACCCTTTGAGTGCAAGAGGGGTAAGGTGCACAACCTCTGGCACTCAAATGGTTAATATCAATCCATTTCATAATGAAATAGATTTATAACACGATCTTAAAGCGGATGTATCACCTTATAAAAAAAGGTGTTACCGTCCGCTTTGTGAATAAAAGTTATTATATGAAAGCTGAGTTTTTTTTTAAAAAATCTAAACACTTATAAAGATATTCCAGATTCTGTGCTGTGCACCTCCGCATTATGTGCACAGCACAGCTCTTATTTATGTCCTATTTCTCCTCCCAGCTGCCCCGGGGAGCGCGTTCACTCTTCCTTTCGGTGCGCTGTGAATGGCTTGTAGCGTTACAGCAAGCTGCGATTAGCAATATACTGAGGTTGCAATCCCAGTATAATGCTTACCGGAGCTTGCTGTAACGCTAGGAACCGCTTACAGCACACCGAAGGGAAGCGTGAACGTGCTCCCTGGGGCAACTGGGAGGGAGGAGGGTGGAGAAATAGGATGTGCAGAAGAGCTTTGCCGGTCAGCATAATGGGACACAAATTTTTTTTATTTTTTTTTTAAAAACTCAGCTTTCATATAATAACTTTTATTCACAAAGCGGATGGTAACACTTTTTTATAAGGAGATAAATCCTCTTCAAAGTAGGGAGTCCACAACATAAAACCCTCCTGCAGTTTAGGACTACATTTCCCATCATTCCTTGCTATTGCCTGGGGATAACAGGAATTGAAGTCCTAAACAGCGAGAGGGCCTCAGGCTCCCCCCACACACACACACACTCTGGCTTTCAGCCGTTATGTTCCTATTATTTATAAAGCGCCAACAGAGTCCATAGTGCTGGGCAATAGTTTAACCCTTTGAGTGCCAGAGGGGTATGCAACGCCTTGCTTTTGCAATGTTTTGTGTACCCCTCTGGCACTCAAAGGGTTATGAAATATAAAAACTCAACACTGATTTCCCAACACGAGTGTTAAGGCATATATTTATAAAAATATTAACTGATTTCTTTTGTCTTTCCTGCATAGATGTGTCCCCAGAATAATTTGCAGAGCACCAAGTTGTCCTGTAACTCGAAAACATCCAATCAATGGTAACCTGTGGCCGGAGAAAGCTTGTTGATACAGGCGGGTGCTGATAGGTAGCAAGAATTGTTCAGAGACCTACCACTGTCCAATCAGAGGCCACTGTAAGTTTTGCTGAGTCTGCATAGGTCAGAATCCATGTTGAAGACTTGCAGCTCTTGGAGACCACGTCCTGATGGCTAAAGGCCGTTCTGGGGGTCGAAGTAGGTTATACCCACTATTAAGTATGTTCAAAAGAAAAGTGGAGC
This sequence comes from Rhinophrynus dorsalis, assembly GCA_037306005.1. Classification (NCBI taxonomy): domain Eukaryota; kingdom Metazoa; phylum Chordata; class Amphibia; order Anura; family Rhinophrynidae; genus Rhinophrynus; species Rhinophrynus dorsalis. Next base: position 40,964,247 of record CM074723.1, on the reverse strand, counting down.
TATTCTGGGGCAAACCAACTGCATTATTTGGGAGAACTAAAAAGATACATTGAATTAAATGGGGATGTTGACCTCTTGAATACTAGACAGGTCTTCAACGCATTGCAAAGCAATGCGTTGGAGACCGGTCTAGCATTCAAAAGATTGAACTCCATATTAATTTATGGACATTTTTTATTTTTCCCCTCTGATGCCCCAGAATTCCTCAACCTCACTAGTGGACATAGAGCCCTTTAGTGTAATATGCTGCCAAAACAAAAATCACAGTTTCCACAGCTTCACAGAACTACATCTCATGTATACCCTGCAAATAATTTCTACCCCATTCCTGCTTCCATAAATGAATTTTTTAGTTTTTTAATTACCTTTGTATTCCTCACCCCAATACTGATTTTCTAAAAGAAACAATAATAGACCACTGCAAATGTGTGATTGTGTGAGTATATATATGTGTGCTAGTGTAAAAGCCCATGTACACGGGCCAAGGTCCAGGTGATGCTGGTTTGTAATGTGTTGCATACCCCTCTGGCACTCAAAGGTTAAGAGGCCGGTCCTGCTCTGCGTACTGCCACCACCTCATTGGCGGCGCACGCGATGCAGTCATGCGCTGTAGAGACTGCTCGAACGCACAGAATGCTCCCAGCACAGATCTCCCAGCATTCCGTGCGTTCGGGCAGTCTCTACTGTGCATGATGGCTTCTGACACACATTCTAGCATTTTATAATATAGGATGAGTGTGTGCATGTATATATGTCTGTTACGCATGTATGAAATTTTGGAGCTGGATTGTCTGTGAGCAGAAGCAGTCTGATGTGAATATCATACTTCCCAAGCTTCTCTTTTTAGGAGGGACAGTCCTCTTTGAGACCCAAATCCCTCTGTAGCTCTTTTTCCACCCTGGTGTACCTGTGTTTAGGAGATCAGACTGTGTGGTGTGTATATATGTGTATCACCCTGGTGTCCCTGTGTTTAGGAGATCAGACTGTGTGGTGTGTATATAAGTATATCACCCTGGTGTCCCTGTGTTTAGGAGATCAGACTGTGTGGTGTGTATAGATGTGTATCACCCTGGTGTCCCTGTGTTTAGGAGATCAGACTGTGTGGTGTGTATATAAGTGTAACACCCTGGTGTCCCTGTCTTTAGGAGATCAGACTGTGTGGTGTGTATATAAGTATATCACCCTGATGTTCCTCTTTTTAGGAAATCAGACTGTGTGGTGTGTATATAAGTGTATCACCCTGGTGTCCCTGTGTTTAGGAGATCAGACTGTGTGGTGTGTATAGAAGTGTATCACCCTGGTGTCCCTGTGTTTAGGAGATCAGACTGTGTGGTGTGTATAGAAGTGTATCACCCTGGTGTCCCTGTGTTTAGGAGATCAGACTGTGTGGTGTGTATATAAGTGTATCACCCTGGTGTCCCTGTGTTTAGGAGATCAGACTGTGTGGTGTGTATATAAGTGTATCACCCTGGTGCCCCTGTGTTTAGGAGATCAGACCGTGTGGTGTGTATATAAGTGTATCACCCTGGTGTCCCTGTGTTTAGGAGATCAGACTGTGTGGTGTGTATATAAGTGTATCACCCTGGTGTCCCTGTGTTTAGGAGATCAGACTGTGTGGTGTGTGTATATAAGTGTATCACCCTGGTGTCCCTGTGTTTAGGAGATCAGACTGTGTGGTGTGTGTATATAAGTGTATCACCCTGGTGTCCCTGTGTTTAGGAGATCAGACTGTGTGGTGTGTATAGAAGTGTATCACCCTGGTGTCCCTGTGTTTAGGAGATCAGACTGTGTGGTGTGTATAGAAGTGTATCACCCTGGTGTCCCTGTGTTTAGGAGATCAGACTGTGCGGTGTGTATATCAGTGTATCACCCTGGTGTCCCTGTGTTTAGGAGATCAGACTGTGTGGTGTGTATAGAAATGTATCACCCTAGTGTCCCTGTGTTTAGGAGATCAGACTGTGTGGTGTGTATATAAGTGTGTCACCCTGGTGTCCCTGTGTTTAGGAGATCAGACTGTGCAGTGTTTATATAAGTGTATCACCCTGGTGTCCCTGTGTTTAGGAGATCAGACTGTGTGGTGTGTATAGAAATGCATCACCCTGGTGTCCCTGTGTTTAGGAGATCAGACTGTGTGGTGTGTATATAAGTGTGTCACCCTGGTGTCCCTGTGTTTAGGAGATCAGACTGTGCAGTGTTTATATAAGTGTATCACCCTGGTGTCCCTGTGTTTAGGAGATCAGACTGTGTGGTGTGTATAGAAATGTATCACCCTGGTGTCCCTGTGTTTAGGAGATCAGACTGTGTGGTGTGTGTATATAAGTGTATCACCCTGGTGTCCCTGTGTTTAGGAGATCAGACTGTGTGGTGTGTATATAAGTGTATCACCCTGGTGTCCCTGTGTTTAGGAGATCAGACTGTGCGGTGTTTATATAAGTGTATCACATTGCTCCACAACAATAAAACTCACATTACTGTTTGTATAAACCTCAGTGTACGTGTTTATAAATAAAATACTTTGCTCTTGTTCTAAATCATTTAATTTAGTCAGCTGTCCATAGGCCATGAAATAACCTAACAATTCTCAGTAATGACCTGCTCGCTAGTCACCATACCTGGGTACTCTCGAGATCTGACAGGGAGACTCCATTTTTTATGGGGTAGAGACTGATTCACAAGACTCAGTGAGTCCCTTTGTAACTCCGTCCATTTCACTCATGGGTCAGTTCACTCTCCGTCTTGTTTTTTCCCATTATCCGCACATATTAAGGGCGAACCCCTCCTCACTCCTCCCAGTTTCACTCCTTCAATCAAGCACCACCCACTTTATGATAGAAATGACATCATTTGAACATTCCCATCTCCAAATCTTAGTGAACCCCTGGAGGCTTGGTATAAGGACGTTCACAGTTATTCCGTTTCCTTCCTTAGAGATACCACCTGAAACAAAAGTGTCCCTCTTTGGCAATTTGAAATGTTGGGAGGTATGGAATATGGAAGTTTCCTCTCTGCAATGACACATAGGGGCAAAAAATTTGAAAACAAAACACTTACTTTTGTTTGGTCTCTCTGTGTGTGGTCGTCAAACCCATTTGGGAAGATTCACTAAGAGATGATAAAGAGGTGATAAAGTGGAGATGACTTCTCCAGTGATATCACCTCCAGTTCCTGTGTTATACTATAGATCCTAGGCACTAAGATCTCTAGAGTTGAAGAAATCTTAGTGCATAGGCTCCATAGAATAACAGAGAAATTGGAGAAGTGATATCACTGGAGAATTTATCTACACTTTATCACCTCTTTATCACCACTTATTGAATCTCCCCCATTGTCTTCTGTTCTCTCTATGTAGAAGGATATCCCAGGTATTGGCCCTTGATATCCATGTGCCTGGAGGGAGTCAGCTACACCCAACTGATGATGTCTACATGTGCAGATACGTATGTCTGTGATTGTGCTGTTTCACTTGCGTGGAAAGGATTTGCCTAATATTTCAGAGCTGGACTGTCTGTAGTTTGGACAAGTCTGATATGGATATAGAAATTCCCTCTCTGCAATGGCACATAGGAGTTAAAGTAATTGTAATACTTCATTTTAGCTTTATTTAATATTGTAGCCATTAAAAAAACATTAAGAAAAATATAAGTCTTATCTCTCAAACCTTTATGGTTTGAGAGATTTTCGCAAGTAAAGTTTCCCTCTCACTGGCTGTTTTGGTCAAGTCTGCCATCTAGCTGACAGACTTGGAATCCGGTCCACAGACCAGCTGTCAGCTCTTCAGCAGAGCCAAGATCGCAAGATATAAAAATAACTAGTTCATTGGAACGATCTGCAAAGCATGCTTGCAAACCAGGCACACTTTGTAGACCATTCCAATTAAGTAGTTCTTTTTTTATCTTGCGATCTCGGCTCTGCTGAAGAGCCACCAGCTGGTCTGCTGACCAGATTTCAAATCTCTCAGCTAGAACTCCGACGTCAGTCAGGGGGAAAATTTAATTGAGAATATCTCTCAAACCGTAAAGGTTTGAGAGATAAGCCTTATATAGTTCTTAATGTTTTTTTAATGGCTACAATGTTAAATAAATCTAAAATGAAGTATTACTATCACTTTAAAAACAGCACCTGAGAGGCTACCATGTCTTAGGACAAAACATTTTATTTTGTTCAGTCTTGTGTGTGTTAGATACACGCTTTTTCCTGTGTGTGCATCTTTGCATATGTGCGTATGGGCTGGATTCTATTAAAGGTGATAAATGTTAACACCAGTTTTATCAAACATTTTCCTATGGAAGTCTATGGGGAAAACTGTAGATAAAAGCAGAGATAAAATTAGCACCTGCAATAGAATCCAGCCCTATATGTCTATGCAAGTGTTATAATGCACTTAAAGGGATAGTAATGTTTCACAAAAACAGCAGCTCCAATTAATCTTCATAGTATTTGGGACATGGGGAGTGTTATTTCAATACTGTCAGAGTTGTAGTTCAAGAGTAATTAAATGATAAAGTATCCCCCTCCCTCCCCTTTTACCTAGTATAATCCATCTCTTCTCAGATGTGGAATCTGGTTGTAAGACCAGACACATAACAGCAAGGGACAATATTCTTCCTATGAGAACAATGAAAGCCCTGCCCCACTTGACAGATTTTTCAGCTTTTTCCTTATCTTAATTGAAAATTGTCCCTCTCTGCAGTCTACCTGGGCACCTCCCTTCTGATCTGGCTGAGCAGTGTTACATCAGTAAAAGGGGTGGGAGGGGGATACTTTGTCATTGAATTACTCTTGAACTACAACTCTGACAGAATTGAAATAACACTCTCCATGGCCCTAATACTATGATGATTAATTAGACCTGCTTTTATTATTAAACATTACTGTCCCTTTAAAGCAGAATTTTCACTCCAATTAAAGTGCCTCCAAATCATTATGCACATAGCGATCAGTCCAGCATTATTGAGAAATCCAACTTGTTCCGAGACGCACAGGCAGACATCTTGCTGTACCAGCATCTGTGCTCTATGTGTATAATGATTTGGGGGGCACTTTAATATGAGTGTAAATTTCACTTTAAGATAAAGGCAAAGTAGAGATGCTGACTTAGTGAATCCCCCCCCTGGTTTCAGGTACGATTGCACCAGCCCTGGGGGAGTGGATGACAGTCAGGAAAAGTAAACCAGGAGCAGGTTTTTATCTGGCAATAATACATGTGTAATGTTACATATGCAAATTTTCCACATGGCTCATATGTATAAACAGGTGCAAGCGTAATTAGTTTTGGGAGAGCCTTGTGTTAACAGACAGTACGTGAAGCAGTCATGATGACTTGCTAGGTTTATGTTTACCTTACCTCACATCACAGATGTGTTTCCTTGCCACACAGCCAGCAACAAAAAAATAAAAACCCTGTTCCCTGGCTTCAGAACACTACTTAACCCTTTGAGTGCTAGAGGGGTACACAACACATTGCTCTGCAATGCGTTGCGTACCCTCTGGCACTCAAAGGGTTAATCTAACTTCCAATAACAGAGTCCTCCTGTGGTTAAACCCTTGGAAGCTATGTTATGAATTGGAGACTCCTTTAACCCCTCAAGGACCAGCGTTCCTGGGACGTTTCAGTCCCATAAGGACTGCTTTGATCCTTGCTGACGCACCGGTACACGTGACCTGTTGCGTGTATCGGCATGCCGCTTTGGGGCCTGAAAGAGATCGCTCCAGCCTTGGAGCGATAAAATTTACGCCTCATTTTTACTTACAGAGCTCCCAGTGGAGCTCTGTAAGTAAAAAGTACGTGATATACTATGACTGTCATCGGTCCCTAAGTGTTTAAGGACCATAACGGTCATAGTACATCATGTAGTTCTTAAGGGGTTAAGGACCCGGGACCATAAATCTCCATAGTATGGTGTAGCAACAGCTCCACTATACAAGTTCAGGCCACTGTGATATTGCACCTAAAAAATTCAACTTTGAGCAGTGGCGGAACTATAGGGGTCGCAGGGGTCACACCTGCGACCGGGCCCGTGCACTCCAGGGGCCCGGCCTCCCCCTGCGACCCCTCCGTCTGGCGCCCGCAATCTCTCTAGTAATGCAGAGTGCTGGGAGATGACATCATCTCCCAGCGCTTTGCATTACTAAGAGGACCGCGCGGGAGCTGCAAGTAGGAGATGGGGGAATTATGGAGGGGGTGAGGGCCCGTGGCACTTCTTGTACCAGGGCCTGGAGGCTTCTAGTTAGAGCTGTAATAACTTTTGAATAAAACACCTTTCAGCAGTTGGAGTACCCTTGTTTTACTCAGGGGGATAAACCCTACAACATATTTTTTTTTTACATTTTAACTATTACTATCCCTTTAACTCTAAACAAAGTCTTACATAGAAGCAGTCATCTTTCAAAATCCTCTGTTCAGTGATGGCATCCATCTTGAAGGGATTTGCGTCATTATTATTCTTCCATTTATTTATTGTACATTATTGTTTAAGGCCCCTTTCCTACAGGTTACACCAGCTCCCTGATGGTGCATTGATAAGGTTGCCCATAGCTAAAGTTAAAGGAAAATTGCTGGGCTAAGGTGCAGAAAAAAATTCTCTGTCTTCACAACATTATATAAATTGTGTCAAACTATCATTGTCCTCCTATGTTTAACTCCATGGATGCTAGAAAGGTATCCGATGCATTGCTTCAAAATGCACTGGAGACCTGTCCCGCACCCGAGGGGTTTAAGAATTGCCTGGAGATTCCCCATCCCACCTACAGAAAGCCTACAATACTTCCCATTATCTGCAAATTCCTGCATGACACAAAAATTATGCAGTTTGTGCTCATTTAGGAAGGCAGGCCTGCATGGCAGCCTATGGGTCCACTGGCAGACCTTTCACATTAGCAATCTCGGATGTTGGCCAATAATATTCAGCTGGAGCTCCCACTGGTGCCCATCAGCCACAACTCTCACCTGTGGTGGGATAGGTGGGAGGAATGCAGGAGAAAGGTGAGTTCAAAGCACAGATTATAGAACTGAAGATAGGGGCTAATATATTTCTATCACCCATGTGAAAGAGCCCATAAGATTACTTTTCCTGGCAGCCTTTGGAGGAGGAGGGAGTTGAACAAAAAGATTAGAGGCCCTAACTACTAAACCAACAATCTCTATATCCATTACACTCACTGTTCCCCCACTTCCACAAAGAACAAGGTAAACAGAGATACCCTTAAAGGGATAGTAATGTTTCATAATAAAAGCAGCTCTAATTAATCATCATAATATTTGGGCCATGGAGAGTGTTATTTCAACACTGTCAGAGTTGTAGCTCCAGAGTAATTGAATGACAAAGTATATCCCTCCCGCCCCTTTTACTGATGTAACACTGCTCAGCCAGAGCAGAAGGGAGGTGCCCAGGTAGACTGCAGAGAGGGACAATTTTCAATTAAGATAAGGGAAAAAGCTGAAAAGCTTGTCAAGGGGGGCAGGGCTTTCATTGTTCTCATAGGAAGAAGATTGTCCCCTGCTGTTATCTGTCTGGTCTGTGGACTGCATTCCACATATGAGAAGAGATGGCTTACACTAGGTAAAAGGGGCGGGAGGGGAAACTTTGCTTGTGAATATCTCTCAAACCATAAAGGTTTGAGAGATAAGACTTATATCCTTCTTCATGTTTTTTAATGCCTACAAAATAAAATAAAGATAAAACGAAGTATTACTATCCCTTTAATGGAATGAAGAGCTATGTTGTGAAAGGACCACTTTGAAGACTGTAATGTGCTCTTCGGTTTAATAACTGTTCCAGATTGCAAAATATTATATGGTTGTAACAGCTGTGATCTTACTTAATATTATGCTGTTTACTATTCTTATCTCTCGTATTCTATTAACCGTTTAAAGGGACAGAATTGAGTATATAAGACGTGACCTTGTAGCTAAACGAGTTTGTCTATGATCTATGGGAATCATAGATTTAAAATGCTCCCCCTTAACTCATGAATTGCCCTGCTGATCGCTATGATCTTCAGGGCTGGGTGATATCCACTCTTCAGTAGCTGCTTATAGGAGAGGAAGCAACATCTCTATCCTCTCCATGGAAGCCCCATGTTGGCAAATCTGCAAACAATGGACTTCTACAGTAAAGACAGAAATCTCACATAGTGAGGTGTTGACATCACCAAGTCCTGTAAGGACCAGAGAGGAATGCAATGCATTGTAAAGGAAGGTGTTGCACACAGCTCTGGTCTTTAGAGGGATAATAATGTTTCACAATAAAATCAGCTCCAATTAATCTTCATAGTATATGGGCCATGGAGAGTGTTATTTTAATACTGTCAGAGTTGTAGTTCAAGAGTAATTGAATGATAAAGTATCCCCCTCCTGCCCCTTTTACTGATATAACACTGCTCACCTCAGAGCAGCAAGACTGTCCGGATGGATCACAAAGAGGGACAATCTTCAGTAAGCATAAGGGAAAAACTTGTCAAGGGGGAAAGGCTTTTCATTGTTTTCACAGTAAGAAGATTGTCCCTTGCCGTGAGCTGCCTGGTCAGTGAACCAGATTCCACATCTGAGGTGAGCAGTGTTACATCAGTAAAAGGAGCGGGAAGGGGGATACTTTATCATTCAATTACTCTTGAACTACAATTCTGACAGTAATGAAATAACACTCTCTATGGCTCAAATACTATGAAGATTAATTGGAGCTGCTGTTTTTATGAAACATTACTATCCCTTTAAAGGCTTAAATAAAGCTTCAAATTATGTATATTACGATATTAAAGGCACATTATCACCCTCCCTCCCCCACAAAAAAAAAATAAAAAACTCAAATTCATTAAAATATTATGTACATAGCCGGGAACTTTTCATTTTGACTCCTTTGGTGCCGCTGCTTGCTAGATATATGAGGCGATTCATGTCAAAAGGGGGTGGGGCTTAATTGTGATTGGGGCGGGGCTTCATGGACCTGCAAGGAATATGCTGGGGAAGGAGAGGAAATGGGAGAGGAGGAGGAGAAATGGAAGAAACAGACAGGGAAGGAGCAGATGTGGACAGAGTTTCAGAAGAAAGTCTCCACATGCATAGAATCAGCCTCGGCCCCGGAGACCCAGTAATACAGGGGCAAATCTGGAGTCTCCGAGGCAAAACCGGACAGTTCCCAGCTATGATTATGTACTCATCTGTATTTTTAAAACCTGTGCTTTGGTGTGAAAGGACCAGGGCCGGATTTACATCTCAGGAGCCTGTAGACATAGAAATCTGAAGCGCCCCCCATTGGCCATCTCCACTGGACACCTCCACAATGCTCCAAATTTCCACATTATCCCCCCATATCCATATTGCCCTCATCATTTCCATGTTGCCCTCAAATTGCCCCCCATCAGCTCCATATTGCCCCCATCAGCTCCAACTTGCCCACTCAGCTCCAACTTGCCCTCACGTTGCCCCCATCAGCTCCAACTTGCACTCACATTGTCCCCATCATCTCCACATTGCCCCCATCATCTCTACATTGCCCTCACATTGCCCCCCTTATCCATTTCCTACCTCCCTGGTAGTCCAGTGGCAGGAGAGGTCTGTGCCTCCTTCTGCACAGTCCTGTAGCTGCTGTTGCTCCCGCGTGGTCTTCTCTTTAGGAATACAGAGCACTGGGAGATGATGTAATCTCCTTCCGCTCTGCATTACTAAAGAGCTGATGAGGGAGCAACAGCAGCTACAGGTCTGTGCCGAAGATGGCACAGACCTCACCATGCGATGGGCGGCGGGTTAATTTTGCCACTGCGCGCAGCGCTGTGAATGAAAATATTGAAAAAAAAAATTGATTACAATGACCCCTCTGTGGGGTACGCCTGTAGGCCGATGCCTACTCTGCCTTATGGCAAATCCGGCCCTGGAAAGGACTAAAATCTTTCAAAGTAATTTTGGAAAGTAGCTGTACATGTTATCAAGTAGTGGCATAACCAGTCGTTAACCGTTTGAGTGCCATCTGGCACTCGATGGGTTAAAGGGCCCCAGTGCAAAAATATTCTCCCAGGGACATAACAAGAACTTGTTGGGCCTTTGGGCCAGCGGCCCCACTTGGATGAGGGGCCTAGACACAGCTGCACCCCCTGTAGTTAGGTCCTGTTACCAAGCTTGTTAACCCGTGGAGTGCCAGAGAGGTACCAAACACATTTGCAATGAGTTGGATACTCTCTGGCACTCAAACACAAAAACCTTAAACAGAAGTCATTGTTTTGAAATTAGACCCCACCCAGCCCAGTTCATTGAAACGCTCACCTCTTGTTTGTTTATCTCAATCAACCCATACAGGGCCCTTAACAAATTTTTTAGGCGTTTGCATTAACAAACAGGAGTCAATTGGTCATGCACAGCTGCCTACATATGAATAAGAAAAGCACTTTACCATTTATTTGGGTGATTATGTACAAATAAATCATTTTTAACAAATGTTGGCTTGGGATACATAATATTTAAAAGGACATGAACTCTAGTCATTTTAGGTGATAATGGTCTATTAAATTACACAATAAACCCTGTTTAAAGGGGAACATTCACATTAGAAAAACATTTGTCCATTGGATTTAATCAACACAACTATATTAGTATTGTTTTTTGACGCTTCCGTTCGTGGCGGCATTTATGTGTGCTATCGTTATAGCAAGCTCCGTTTGCCATGCTACTGAGATTGCAAGCTGAGTAGCATGGCAAACGAAGCTTACTGTAACGTTAGCCCACATAAATACCACCATGAAGGGAAGCGTGAACGCTCTCCCTGGGGCAGCTGGAAGGGAGGTGGGAAGTCCTGCGCCATTGTGCCACACATATAGGGTGCTGCAGAACGCGGACGTGCCCTATTTTAAGTCTTCGTATATTCAATAGTAGGTAAGTAAAGTAAAAAAACAACAACAACGCTAATATAGTTGTGCTGATTAAACCCCATGGACAAAAGTTTTTCTAATGTGAATGTTCCCCTTTAAATCAATTAGCATTGCAATTTATCACCCTAAGACGTATGTATGTAGGTGTGTATCTTTATTTATATAGCTCCATATTTTACATAGTGCTTTACAGAAATAGTACTAGTACAATACAATAGTACAGGACTGGGTTAAGAGTATCAGGCTAAAGTGCGATCACTGCATTATTAGTGGGGGTGAAGCAAAAGGAATCATACATTGGGACCCTACCCCAAGGAGCTTACGATCGAATTAGAAAAAAGCTGCCCTGTGTGAGGAAGAAACTCACTACCTTCAGATTATGAGACTGACTCTCTTGCTACCTACAGAGGCGTAGGAACCCCCACAAATCTGGGTGAAATAGCATTTTTGCTCTTTGCCCCCCCCAGCCCCCCTGTGTGTCACTTTGCACCCCCCCATCCCCCTGTGTGTTTCTTTAACCCCCCCAGTCCCCATGTGTGTCACTTTGCCCCCCCAGCCTCTCTGTACCTTCTTTGTAGCATGGCCGAGCGGATCGCTTTAGAGAACTTTCTGATCCTCTACCCTGTCTGACAGGAAGCTGCTCGTTGCCCTCGGTGATCAGCTTCCTGTCAGACCAGGGTACGCTACAAGGAGGTGACTGGCAGGAGGGAAAGCTGTGCATCTCGCTCCCCTCCTGCCGGTCACCCAGAGCCTGTCCCCCCCAGGGCCGGTGCACCTAGCGCCTGGAGGGGATTTCTGCATTATCTGCCCCCCACATGATTTCCTGGGGGGATGCGTCCGCCCCATCCCCCTGGTTCCTACTCCCCTGGCTACCTACTGCGCTAACGAGGCCATTAGTTTGCTCCAGTACTGCACCTCTTTAACTTGATGAATAAGGAGCTAAATATTATAGAGACACACAGAATGCAAATGTGTTATTTTGATCCTCCATTACAAAACACCATCAAAAAGTATAAGAGAGTGAAAGTCAATAGAGAAGCAAGAGAGGGGATGATGTACTAAGAAGAACTGGAGCAAACCAACTGCATCATAGGGGTAATTTTTTTTTCCAAAATTCCCATTTTTTTAAATAGGGGTTTTAACCCACTGAGTAACAGAAAGGTCTCCAACTCATTGCTTTCCAGAAATCAAGCTGTTAAAAGCCCCATCTAAATCAATGGTAATGTTCATTTCTTCCCTATGGGGCACTTAGTTTGCCCCACAATTGCACCACTTTTACTTATTAAATAAGCTTGATGGTCACTTTTTGTACCAACACAATCTTTAATCACATTTCCAGTCTAACTGCTGCCCCTAGTGGAGATAAAGGAAACTAATTGCTGGGTTCCAGAATTGATGTTGCTTTCTTTCAGTGGGAATTCATTGCAGAGTGTCTGTCGTATGATTGGTAGAAAGTTAGAAATCAGCATGTGTATATTGTGTAAAAATACACTAATTTGACCAACAGCAAATAGCGCATGATCAGCTTCAGTATATTTATGAGTCTATAATCACGTCCAACAACTGTCATCATTTTATGCACTTTAAACTCTTTAAGTGCCAGAGGGGTGACCAATGCAACACACTGAAGAGTAAAGTGTTGAACAGCTCTTTGGCACTCAAATGGTTTACTGAATTTTCTTGCAAGGATAAAAAAAGAAATTGTTGGCACGATTGTTTTAATTACTAGCAAATATAGACAGGCCTGTGTCTTTCACCCCCTCCCACAACCCCCCCCCCCTGAAAAAAATGATTTATCTCTATTTGTCCACCTACATATTGTGTCCACTTCCTGCTTCTTTTTTTTTTTTCTCCCCAAACTGCTGAGGGTGAAAGAAGTTAATGTCCAACAACAGATGGAAGCCGCAAGTTGCACCGGACAGAAAACAGACAAGAGAGCTCCCAATAATGTCTTAAATGACAACTGGATTATATACAAAGCAATCTTCAACATTTATACTCACAATTGAGAATGATTGTAAGTGGCTTATACCCCCTAACAACACAAAAGCATACTGACAGGATATCCTGTCTCTGTTCAGGAGTCTCCATTAGGGTGACCACATTTCCATTCTGCCATTCTGGGACATATGGTCACCCTAGTCCCCCGGCTGAGGCTCCCGCTGGCTCCGACCATCTTTCTGAGGCTGACATAGTAAGAGTTCCCATTGGGAACTCTTACTGTGTGTCAGCCTCAGAAAGATGGTCAGCGCCAGCGGGAGCCTCAGCCGCGGGTCTCACTTTCAGCGCCAGCATACCTGCTCCATCCCAGCTGTCTCGTACGCACCAGTCCAGCCAGCCAATGAAATGTATTTGCTACATGGGGCTGGCTCAGCCAGCCAATGAGGACCATATAGCAAATACTTTTCATTGGCTGGCTGGACTGCTGCATTTTGCTTAATTCCGGGACTCTTTGTTGTCCCAGTGGGAGGGTGACCCGGGATGCGAGACACAGATCTCCAATAAGGGACAGTCCCGGGCATTCCTGGGATGTGTAGTCACCCTAGTCTCCAGCTCAATCCAGAAAGAAGAGAAGAAAAAGAAGGTGCTGCTCTAGGACTTCATATAAAATATATTTAATTCACACAAGTAACAAAAGTTAAAAATTAAAAGCAATATTAATCTTTGTGCGAATATGAATAGCTACTGCCAGCTAAACAATGTTTTGCAGATCAACTGCTTCCTCAGGTAAAAAGGCAGATGCACACTATACAAACCAAAGTATGCACCATCACTCTTGTGTATGATACACACCAGTGAGAGTGGAAGTTAAAACAAACAGGTACAAACAACAGTCCCGGCTGCACTGATCAAATGTCGAAAATCAAGTGCGCAGCAGGCAGCCGGGGCTATTTATAAACAAATGTCCCAGCATCCAGCTCACCAAAATCCCACTGACCACCCAGGCCCCAGAAGACCCAAAATATTATTAAAAGAGGGATCGGAGCCCCCAGCAGTCACGCCCTCCCTCTCCCTTAACAAACGAGGAAGGGTCCCTATCAGCTCAGGGTGATGGAAGTTACAATCCAACAACAGCTACAGTCCCACAGATTAACCATTAATGCTTTACGCTCTGATTACACAGGTGACATTTTTGTAATAGCAAAATTGCACGAAAAAAAAAATAGATGTGTTCTTACTCACCTGGAATATACCGTGCAAATGTGGACACCTGTTCTTAAAAAGGATATTCTAAAATTGGACAGATTGCAGAGAAGATTAACTACATTAATTAAGGGAAATGAGGAATTAACATATGAAGAACGTCTAGCCAAACTTGGTTTAATTAACCTAGAGAAAAAAGACATTTCAGTGGGGATTATAACACATTGTACAAGAATATGCAAGGTCAGTACAAACACCTCTCAGGTAAACGTTTCAGCTCCAAACCCTGATCAAATAATTAATGGCCAACCCTTAAAATTAGAGGAAAGGAGGTTTAAAGGGATAGTAATGTTTCATAATAAAAGCAGCTCTAATTAATCATCATAGTATCTGGACTTTGGAGAGTGTTATTTCAGTACTGTCAGAGTTGTAGTTCAAGAGTAATTCAATGACATAGTATCCCCCTCCCGCCCCTTTTACTGATGTAACACTGCTCAGCCAGAGCAGAAGGGAGGTGCCCAGGTAGACTGCAGAGAGGGACAATCTTCAATTAAGATAAGGGAAAAATCTGAAAAACTTGTCAAGGGGGGCAGGGCTTTCATTGTTCTTATAGGAAGAAGATTGTCCCCTGCTGTTATGTGTCTGGTCTATGGACTGCATTCCACATCTGAGAAGAGATGGCTTACACTAGGTAAAAGGGGCAGGAGGGGAAACTTTGCTTGTGAATATCTCATAAAGCATAAAGGTATGAGAGATAAGACTTATATCGTTCTTCATGTTTTTTTAATGCCTACAAAATAAAATAAAGATACAACGAAGCAGAGGAAGGGGTTCTTTAGAATAAGGTCTGTTACACTGTGAAATTATTTTTCTATGGATGTGGTAATGGCAGATACAATGGACACATTTAAAAGATTAGATACATTTCTAGCCACAGGGGACATGCAGGTTTATACAATGTGTCTATTTACAAGAACTTCTTGTTATTCCACTAAAACCCATCTTGGAGTCTGCAAGTACTGCATACTCCTCACGTCTGCGATATAATATGACAATGTTGAAAATAATGGACTAATATATTTTTTCATACTAATTTAATATGAAACTAAAGTATATGTAGCGTTTTACATGTGCTTCTGCAACACCCTTTTTTCCCTTGCTTTCAATACAAATATCAGAACAAAAAAAAAAAAAAGCAACCAGTGGTATTTGTGAAATTTCATTGAGATTTTAGTGCAATGGTATTGAAATGTATAAACCCTTTGAGTGCCAGAGGGGTTCATGCGTTGCATACCCCTCTGGCACTTAAAGGGTTAGTAATGTCTACATATTAAAAAAGGACATATTCCAGCTATTAGAATATTAAACTAAACAACCCCAGTACCATCTCTCAAACCTTTATGGTCTGAGAGATATAGAAGGCTAAAGTTCCACCCTCCTTCTGCTTTCCCTGACATCAGCTGTAAAGCCGACAGCAGGAGATTCGAGGCGGCTCTGCTGAAGAGCCTCTTGCTTGTCCCAGGACCAGGATATCCTGCCGTCAGCTTACAGCTGATATCAGGAAAAGCATAGGGAGGGGGGAACTTTAGGCTCCTATATCTCTCAAACCATAAGGGTTTGAGCGATGGACTGGGGTCATTTAGTTTAATTTTCTAATAGCCGCAATATGACCTTTTTTAATATATAGACATTACTAACCCTTTAACACAATTTGTCAGTGATATAATGCACTAACACAACAAAGGTAAAATGTGACAAATTTATACACTGACTCAACAAAAATCTTGCTTTAGTGATGCCCACAAATTTTGTCGGATTTGCAAATGTTTTGCGCACTTGGCAGAAAGAACCAATTTTTATGCACAAACACCTTTATACATATGTGCAGTCAATTTATATGTGAAATGGCGACATGAATGTTAGCACCACTTTCTCCTCCAATGAGGCTGAACCATTATGTAGAACTAGAGCAATTCTGGGGCATGTCAGCTGCATCATAGGGAATAAAAATCCCCATTGCTTTGCAATGCACTGGAGACTGCTACCATTCGAGGGTATAAATACCACATTTAAAGCAATAGAAATTCAAGAAATATTTATGTATCCCATGGAGCACTTGGTTTATCCCAGAATTAATACAGATTTTCTTAGAAAATTAGGATCAATGATGCAAAACTTATGTTTTTTGTTCATAAATAAAAAATGCATCAGTCTTGCCCACTTGACCAGGGACTTAGTGTACGTTCTAGTTGCAAATACTTTACTAACAGGCTAGGACCGCTAACAAGTTGAGTCTTTAGGTTTTATTGTTATAGTTTTCTGGGCTTTGTGCTAAGTTTTCCAAAATATATTTAAGCTGAACTTAAATTTCTTAGTACTAATTACAGGTCTAATGTCAGAAAACTGAGCTCTCCCTAGTAAAACAGGACTACAAACCCCAGTCTCCATCACTCCAGCCTCTTTCACACTGCATAATGAGTCTGACAAGATGCAGAACTTGCCACATAATTTTCCATTTTATATTGGGATATTTACATGCAGTTGTAGAAAGTCACAATTCATCTTTAAGCGGAACTTTCATTAAAATTAAAGTGTCCCCCAAATCCTAATTAACATAGGGATACATATATAAATAATTTTATTATGCTGAATAAGACCGGCATAAACCAAGTGCAAGAGATGTAGAACTGCACGTCTAGAACAGATTAACCCTCTAAGTGCCAGACACTGGCGTAAAAATAGGGGATGCAGGGGTTGCACCTGCGACCGGGTCTATTACTCCAGGATCGTGGCCGCCCCCTGCGACCCCACCACCTGGTGCCTGCAACAATCCGATATCTGATGTCCCTCCGACACTCTAGTAATGCAGAGCACTGGGAGATGATGTCATTTCCCACTGCTCTGCATTATGAGAGGAGCTCCATCTACATAGAGGTCTGTGCAGAAGGAGGCACAGACCTCTTCTGACTCCTGCCATGCCACTGGACCACCAGGGAGGTAGGAGATGGGCAATGTGGAGATGGGGGGCAGCATGGTGGCAATGTGGAGATGGGGGGCAATGTGGAGATGGGGGACAATGTGGAGGTGGCCAGTGGAGATGGCCAATGGGGGGGGGGCAATGTGGTTGAGGGGGGGAAATGTGGCAATGTCGTCGGGGGGGGGGCACATTGCAGTTCTTGCACCAGGGCCCGGTGGCTTCTACTTTTGCCTCTGGTGCCAGAGATGTAACCAACGCATTGCAACGCTAACAACATTGATAAACTATAAGACATGATTCAAATAAACAATAATAATATGGGGGGTGCTCATAACCCTTTGAATGCAAGAAGGGGTATCCAACGCAATTGCTTTGCAATGTGTTGGATACCCCTCTGGCACTCAAAGGGTTAAGTGTTAATGACAAGCAAATAGAATATAGGGTTGAGATTCAGTTTTAAAATTGGGGACCAAAACAGGGATGTCGGGAACCAGGGACTGTCGTTGAAAATCTCAGACAGTTGGCAGGTATACTGGTCACAGAAGGGTTAAATGCAAAACAGAAACATGGAGTGCGTTAACAGAGCTTTCCAAGAATCTCAAGGCCATTGTCTTCTATGTGGTGAGTGGGGGTGGGGCCACTGAGATGTAAATCTGGCCCTGAATGCAGGTCACCCTGTGTAATGGAAAATATATGTGTAAATGTATTAAACTAATTACCAAGTGAAAGGTAATTCACAGCAAATATTCTGTTAAAGGGACAATAACATTTTATTTTGAATTTATGTATTCTTTAAATGCATAATATCTACAGTCAATGTGCCTATACTTTTTATTGTTTTTTTTTTCATCTTGACTAAGTGCTCTGTGTGGTGTATGATCTGTAGATTGTATCTCTATGCCTGTACTCATACTCCCTGACAGAAAGCTTGCTGAAAAACAGATCCAGGGAACTGATTGTTAACCCTTTGAGTGCCAGAGGGGCTGGGGTACCCGTCTGGCACCCAAATGGTTAAGGACATAAACGTATAAAAAATAGGTTAGATGAGAAAAATACAACGTATAGGCAATCTGACTTTACACATGATACAATGCACTTGCAGACCGTGTAGAGTCAAAATAAAAGGTTACTATCCCTTTAACCATTTGAGTGCCAGAAGGGTATCCAACACATTAGATAGCCCTCTGGCACTCAAAATGTTAACCCAATGATTCTCAACTAGGGTGCCACATTAGTGTTCCACAGCCATCAACATAGGGTGCCCCATGCTTTCAATTAAGAGCTTGTCAAAAATGTGAATATTAACTTTTAAAGTGTTAGTAATGTCTGAAATTAACTTTTTTTGCATTTAGAAGAGCTTAAAAAGCTGATCTAAATGCAAGAAAACGTATCTCTCAAACCGCTATGGTTTAAGAGATACGGGCGTTTAAAGTTTGATTTCTCCTACTGACAGCTGTAAAGCCGTCAGCAGGAGATCCGTGTCAGTCGACACGCTGGCGCTTGAGAAGTGCCGGGATCTCGTTACTTACATGGAATCCCTTCATTATAATGGGCTAAAACGTGTGCCTAGTGTTCAGGCACACATTTTAGACCATTCCAATGAAGGGATTCCATGTAAGTAAAGAGAACTCGGCACTTCTCAAGCGCCACCGTGTCGACCGACACAGATCTCCTGCTGACAGCTTTACAGCTGTCAGTAGGAGAAATCAAACTTTAAACGCCCGTATCTCTTAAACCATAGCGGTTTGAGAGATACGGTTTTTTGCATTTAGATCAGCTTTTTAAGCTCTTCTAAATGCAAAAAAAGTTTTTTTCAGACATTACTAACACTTTAAAGCGAAACTACAACATTAAGTAAAGTCGCCCTGCAATAATTAGGCAGGTGGTGACTAGCTTAATAATCGTTATTTTACCTCTCAAAAGTAGCCGCTTGTAAACAAATCCTTAATCTTCCGAGACCGGAAGCCAGGCATCAGCATAGACATCTTGTCGGCTCGCCTGCACTGTCAGTCCCGGTCTTCCTTCAGAAGCATAGCACTGGCCTGAACGGCACTGAAGGGATTGACGCTGCAGGCGCGCAGACTGCACTAACCGGGCCGTCAGTCTCGGAAGATTAACGTGGTAGTTTCGCTTTAAATGTAGATTTATGGAAATAGTTATCCACAATAAATTGCATACCTCTCTGGCACTCCAAGGGTTAAATATGTTAGGATTAAGTGTTAGGGGTGCCCCAAAATTCTAGATTGCACGGTAGGATAGCCACCAAAAAAAAAAAAGATTGAGAACCACTGGGTCAACCCTTTAAGGACAGAGGAGTTTGCAACACAATGATCTGGTCCTTAAAGGGTTAAATGAAAGTTATGGATGAGTATCAGGCTTTATAAGAACTCAAATGTGGACTCTTATCTGACCCATATGATATTTTCTGGGGGGAGATATGGGCAATGCCATAATATGACCCCCCAAGGCCAGCCCCTCCAGCCCCTATGTTTATATGGAGGGGGCAAGTACCACCCCGTCTGGATGCCCATGTAGATGACATAACGATGACATTACAACAAGACAATTAATGGCATTGTTGAATGACCTCATTTATGACATCAAAGGATAAAGTCACTGATAATTTCAATGTACCCAATAATCCAGAAATAGCCATTCTTTATACATAAAGAAAATAAAGAACATGTTAACAATAGTTACATGTGTCATTGCTGATGGATGTCATGTATGAAAGTATGTGGTGAGCACAACTGTATTGCCCAACTTTTAATATATTGAATTCTCACCTACAAGTCATCTAACCCTTTAAAGGCATAGAAATGTTTCAGCGTTCTGCTGCCAGCAGGGGAATCCGGTCCCGGGACAGGCGGAGGCTCTTAAACAGAGCCGATACCTCGTTATGGAAGAAAAAATGATTAATTGAAACAGTCTTCTACGTGTACCAAGCACACGTAGAAGACTGTTTCAGTTAATCATTTTTCCATCCATAACGAGATATCGGCTCTGCTGAAGAGCCTCCTCTTGATTCAGAGACCGGATTCTCCTTCTGGCAGCAGAACGCTGACATCAGGGGAGAGGAAACTTTGAAAGTGGCTATCTCTTACACCATAAAGGTCTGAGAGATGCCGCTGGTGTCATTTAACTCAGTTTATTAAGGGCTACAATATGAGGGATAGTAATTTTGAAGTAATACTATCCCTTTAAACTGCAACATAACATGAGATAAATTGCAACATTTACTCAAGGACTCCATGAAAAGAACATGAGTTAAATTGCAACAAAACAGGAGTTAAAACAGGAGTTAAATTGCAACATTTACTAAGGGACTCCATAAAAGGAACAATACATGATGATATAGGTATTATTAGGTCACACAGTGGGAAGGAGAAAATCGTACATAATAAAACGTCTCTTAAAGGGGAACTACCACCTGACACAATCTTTAGCTTCACTAAGTCCTCATCTGGTGACTAGCTGCTTAGTAGCACTAGTTGCCAGAATAATTACCTTATTTAATAGATTTCTACTCTCTTCCCCGGCTGACAGGCAGGATGGAGCGCGGACATCTCGCCATTGTAACGTCCGTGCACCTGCACTGTCAGTCCTAGCTGGGTGTAGTAGGCGTTGCTAGGAGCCATTTGGCTCCGGCTGGGACTGACAGCGCAGGCGCGCAGACGTCACAATTGCAAGATGTCCTCGCTCCGTCCTGCCTGTCAGCCGGGGAAGAGAGCAGAAATCTATTAAATAAGGTAATTATTCTGGCGACTAGCGCTACTAAGCAGCTATAAGATGGGGACTTAGTGAAGCTAAAGATTGTGTCGGTGGTAGTTCTGCTTTACGTCTACATCATGAAACAAATATCCAAAAGGTGCATCGGTTATTTTGGGTTTTCTGACAGAACTCGATACTTTGCGGTGCTGTGATTGGCTGTGGTGCTAGGTAACATTTTTATCATGTGTTTTTAGGTAAGATTTTCTATGCGATGAAGGTTTAAGGTGAACGTGTATTTTGTTGGTCATTGC
Source organism: Rhinophrynus dorsalis (assembly GCA_037306005.1). Taxonomy (NCBI): domain Eukaryota; kingdom Metazoa; phylum Chordata; class Amphibia; order Anura; family Rhinophrynidae; genus Rhinophrynus; species Rhinophrynus dorsalis. Next base: position 40,943,247 of record CM074723.1, on the reverse strand, counting down.
TCATTAGACTTTCTAGGTAAGGAAGATTTTAATCTCACGTTACCCGGTCTTGGTTAACTCGCAAAGGCAGTTTTTTCTTCACATTGGTTTTACATTGTAACAAGACAATTAATGGCATTGTTGAATGACCTCATTTATGACATCAAAGGATAAAGTCACTGATAATTTCAATGTACCCAAGAATCCAGAAATAGCCATTCTTTATACATAAAGAAAATAAAGAACATGTTAACAATAGTTACGTGTGTCATTGCTGATGGATGTCATGTATGAATGTACGTGGTGAGCACAACTATATTGCCCAACTTTTAATATATTGAATTCTCACCTACAAGTCATCTAACCCTTTAAAGGCATAGAAATGTTTCAGTGTTCTGCTGCCAGCAGGGGAATCCGGTCCCGGGACAGGCAGAGGCTCTTAAACAGAGCCGATACCTCGTTATGGAAGGAAAAATGATTAATTGAAACAGTCTTCTACGTGTGCATGGTTACCAAGCACACGTAGAAGACTGTTTCAGTTAATCATTTTTCCATCCATAACGAGATATCGGCTCTGCTGAAGAGCCTCCTCTTGATTCAGAGACCGGATTCTCCTTCTGGCAGCAGAACGCTGACATCAGGGGAGAGGAAACTTTGAAAGCGGCTATCTCTTACACCATAAAGGTCTGAGAGATGTCGCTGGTGTCAAAGGCAGTCAAAGGCAGTTTTTTCTTCACGTTGGTTTTAACTCCAACATTTGGATCGAGCCCTTAATTCCGTGAGGAGTTGTTACTGTGTGTCCATCCTCTGGTATATCCGACCTATTTTTGGTCAAGATTTAAATCCAATATATAAAATCTTATACGTGTCAACAATATCTCTCTCGTCTTCTTGATCTCTGCAACTTTCCTCCACTGGACTTGAAATCCTTAGCTGTATAGCGGGCAGGGATTCTTAACCGTGTATTTGGTCTTCCGTCACTGAGATGTAGCCGCTGACAACAAGCAGTAGCAGATTCCAATATATAATATGATATTTAGATTGCTGGATCCTCTAGCTGATGTCGTAATACTGTGTCCTCAAATCATCTCTCAATATAGGGTCCCAATCCAACGCGTTTCGTGTCCTCTATACAGCTAAGGATTTCAAGTCCAGTGGAGGAAAGTTGCAGAGATCAAGAAGACAGATATACCAGAGGATGGACACACAGTAACAACTCCTCACGGAATTAAATCTGTCTACTAACCCTCTGCCCGCGATCCTGTTTCAGACACTGGGCCATTATCCCTATATCAACATCTATAGCTGTATTACAGACGGGAGGGAATCCATTCCATCTGTTTCCACATCTGTACTTATTCCAATTGATTTTTATTTATATTGATCTAGACATATACAATATCAAGCTAGATTCAATCTATGGATGACTGTGTCCATTATTTTTTAGCTCAATATATATATATATATATATATATATATATATATATATATAATTTTTTTATTATTTTTTATATATACATTTTTTAGACATATTTTTTATATATAATCTTTTTAGGTGATATCACTGATTGTATTTATATATTCTGATTGATATTTCTATTAGCAGTCTATGTATGTATAACATATTCTATATTTAATAAATTGTTATATTAGTATTAATAGTTTGGTACTTTTTGCCATACAGTGTTATTGATTTTATATAGGTTGTGATATACAATAGAGATACTAGCTCTCTCCCCAGGTCGGTATATATATATATATATATATATATATATATATATATATATATATATATATTTTAGTGTTAGAGTATACCCATTAAAATAAGAGTAACTTGTTTTTTATTTAAGCATAAGTACTCCTTTAACCCTTTAAGTGCAAAATAGGTATCCATTTCATTGTGTTGGATACCCCTCTGGCACTCAGTGGGTTAAAACTGTGTGACTGCCAGCGGTGAGTGCAACCCATTCAAAATGTCAACAGCCCTTGAACCAACCAGAGCGATATGGACATATTTTAAAAAATAGAACAATTTAAGAGCAAATAAACTGCACCTTTGCGGCAAAATAAAAATCCTCATGTATCTAAGTTGTGCATACAGCCCTTGAATGTTAAAGTAGTCCCTGACTCATTACAAATATAATGTGTGTTTGTCCATGTTGTTCCTCAGACCACAGCAACAGGTCAGCTTGGTTCCCATGTAATCACAATTGGGTAATCAGTGGCTCAGTCATTTTGATTGATTTCCCTGTGCTGAATTAAGGATATCCTGAAAACCTAACCTAACCTACTGCTGTACCCCTAGGACTCGAGCTGAGAATCACCGCTTTAAAGGCTTAACTCTTTGAGTGCCAGCGTGGTTGCAATGCGTTGAATGACTCTTTGGCACTGAAAGGGTTAAAGGTCCCATTTCAATCAGATAATTCGGTTCGTCCCTGGTTGCTTCAGAATTGCTCCAGATGTACTTTGTACATCAACCTTAGTGAATGATGAAAATGAAGGCAACCTGCTCCCAGTCAGTTCTCTGTGCAATGAATGATGCAAGAAGGAAGGAGTTGCTGCCTCCTGCAGCCCTGGGAAGAGGCCTGTGTGAGTCTGTCCCGGAGACTCCGCCCCTTTCCATGATACCTACTGGTTAGTATGTGACTCTCACTGTGTTGGGATGCTGATGTGATTATTATTGCACAAGCTCCGGTCTGGGGGCGGGGCCGGGCTCCATACACTGTGAGTGTGTCAGTGAATGACTCACAGGAGGAGGAGGGCTCATCCCGTGTGTGTAATACTGAGTGTGGTCACAGCGCTGGGGAAGCCAGAGGGAGAGTGGCGCTCGGTCTGGCTGCAGCTTTCTGGGCTCTCCCCTCTGTTCTGGGTCTCCTGCACACCACACTCACTTATCTGCAACAGGAGGACCCTAACGACCTTAAAGTCTGAGCAGACCCATCCAGCCGCCTGCAACCCGCAGCAGGAGAACCTAACTTCTCTGAAACTCCCGGCAAGAGATCTTCATTTGTTTGAAGCTGGAAAAAAAGGATATCCCCAAATTTCTGTATCTTTATAAAGGAGCTCCCTGTTTTGGAATCTAAGCTAATAGTATCCTCTGTTGTCTGAACCTGTAATCAGGAGCACCCCACTTGCCTGACTCTCCGGACAGGAGCGCCCCATTGTGTAACTGTCTGGATAAGGAAAGTTTTCCAGGTGCACGGGATTAAATCGCACCCCACCCCGGTTTCACCCCCCATTGCATGGTACTGACCATCGTAACATCTGCACCCCCCAGATCTGGAAGCCTGTGAGCGGGGGTCCGGTGCATTGTCCCGGTGGATGTCTGCTAAACCCTAGGGCTTTGTGTCTTTGCTTCTCAATGATCACCAACGTGCAGAGGCAGAATCGGCAGGGGCTCCCCCGACTGGCTCCCTGCAGAGCCCGCTCCAAGCGACTGGAGAGCGATGAGCCCCCAGCCAAATGCCCCCGGCTCATCGAGACCCCCTCGGACAGTGGCCTCCTGCCTTCTCCCGGCTCCCCGCAACCCCCCACCCCGCACAGCGCTTCCCCCCAGCACCAAGGACCTACCTGCATCGGGAACTACCTGCTGCTGCCTGCCGGGGACCGGGAGCATGTGTCCCGAGCCCTGAATCTGCACACCCGGGAGGAGCTGCAGTGCAAGGTGAGCCCGGGACAGGTGTGTGTGTCTGGGTACAGGCGGGCAATGTGTGCCATTAGGTTATTGTTACACAACAGATCCCATTATTCTCAGCCGCATGGTTCTGGGAGTTGTAGTTCACCAACAGCTGGATACTGCTCCCCTCTTGTCTCGGGTAGAGTAAGCAACATGGAACCCTCCAGCTGGTTTTGGACTACAATATCCATCATTCTCTGCTGGACAGGGGACGGTGGGACTTGTAGTCCAACAGCTGGTCACTGTTCACCTGTGATCTCTGTTATGGGAACGTGTGGGCAGTATGCAGCCCCCAGCTGTTTATGAACTACAGCTAAATCATGTTCAGCCGGGGGTAGTGGGAGTTGTAGTGTAACGACAGGACATTACCCCCACTAGGTTATGGGATATGTAGTCTGGCATGAGCTGGACATCTGCAACATTATGCATCTCTCCAGTTGTATATGGACTACAATGCCCATCATTCGGCTGAGGATGTTGGGAGTCTTAGTCCATCTATATAGGCTCTGTTCACCTCTAGTCTGTGATATGGGATCCTGTGCATCATGTGTGTAGGATGTGAGTCCAGTATAGGGAGTCTTCTCCCAGGACACCAACTGCTTCATTCACTGAGGGTGATGTACACAATGTGTGTGTGTGTGTGTGTGTGTGTGTGTGTGTGTGTGTGTAACATGTAAGTCATACAATACTCATTGATTCAAATCACTTTTCAATCCTCTTGCACGCCGCATAGTTTCTATTTTGCATTTGTTCCTTATGGTGTAGTTGGTTTTCTCCACTTCCTCTGAGTATTACCAAGTGGCAGCTGTGTGTCCCATTAATACATAATAAGGCTCCCATGAGCTTTCTCCAGTCCACTTCCCCATTCCTTACTATACTGTGACACTTGGATTCATCATCCTCTCTCCTCCCATTCCTTTTGCTTTGCTCAGCCACATACCTCTGTTACCTTAACTGCACTCTTTACAAGCCCTCTGCTAAAGAGGTGGAAAACCTGGATGTTGATGGACTACACATGACATCACCCCCAACCAGCTAAGGTTTTCCTTACTTGAGTCCAATTCAGCAAATTGGTATGCTGGATCCTCTGTTTAACTCCTTGAGGGCCGGTGGACTTTGCGATGCGCTGGTCACTACACTGGTTCTCATGGGATTAAAGCGGACCTGTCACCATGAGACAATTTTAGTTTGTTTTACAGCGGAATACAATCTGCCTATAACTTCTACTAGCCACTTTTCTGTAAAATAAATAGATTTTAGAAATTAAACTTTTTATATTTTGGACACACAGAGTGGCATTTTATGCTGATTCCATACAATATGGTAATTGTTTGGGGAAAACACCACTTGTGCTATAAGAATGTTCTCAGTGTGTGGGCTCTGCCTAGACTAATTCATAGCTCAGTGGGTGGTAGTATTGGCCCAGCACAGAAACCAATTGGCCTATTGTGCCACTATCATAAGTTAATTTCTTAAAAGCAATCAGTCTTACAAACACATGGCTTATTCAACATATGTAGTTTTTACCTTGGGGGGGGGGCAGTAACATTCCTGATTTATTTTAATTAGGAATATTGCCTTTTTTTTTTTTTTTTTTTCTTCTTCCTCTGGAGGTTTTCTGCACCTTGTAAAGCAATGTGTTGGGCGAACTCTAACATTGTAGGGGTTAAAAGGTCAATTTAACCCTTTCAGAGGCCTCTGGCACTGAAAGGGTTTATATCACTGGATGATGAGACTTGTAGTCTGCAATATCTGGAGGGCTAATAATTTTTTACCCTTATATACTGCTGTTTGCCAGGAAAGTCTGATCACTGATACCTTTGATTGTCAGGTATGTATACAACTCGTTGCAACACAATGTTTTGTATACACCTCTGGCAATGGAAAATGTTTTAAAATACAAATCCACTAAATTAATGCCATCAGTGCTACATTGTACCCAACACATTGCAAAGCAATGCATTAAACATGTCTCAAGCACCCAAAATGTACACAAAAAAAAACTTGCATTGAAAAAACTACACCCATCCCCTGGGAAGGGGGAACTTTGCGTGCGGTTCTCTCTCCAACCATAAAGGTTTGAGAGATGACACTGGGGACAATTTAAATTCTTTTTAACATGGCTACAATATGGGGATTAGTAATATTTTAAGTATTACTATCCCTTTAAATCTCTCTTGGATACAAACTACTGCCCTCTGCTGTTGACTGTGTTCAGAAGCAGGTGGCCTGAAAATTTTTTGCAGACTTGAGGGCACTGGATAACTATCTGGCACTCAAATGGTTAAGCTAAATAGGGTGGCAAAAATCTGTCCTAAATCTTTGTACAGTATAAAATGATGATGCTGTTTGGTTCGAGCTTATATAAAGTATGGAGCCCTTTTAGTATTATACCCTAAAAGGGGTCAGACATGCTGTTACCATTGTATACATGCATCTGTATAATATGGCAATGTTATTTAATAATCCCATTTGGCCAGTGCATCTCTGTTTTACATATTTTTATTTTTTTGTATGGGGAATTTAAAGAAATAATTTGTTTATTTTAACCTTTCTAATTTTACTAGTCTATGCAAATTTGACTTGGATGCTTTATTTATGTGTGTCTACTTTGCATCAGCTATTTAAATTCCTCTCTACCTTACAGTTTTAGTAATGGGAGTACTCTGTACAAAAAAAAAAAAGTCTGCAACTAGCTGTATGTGGTAGAGATCATAAGAACGCTGCATCTTACACTCTACTGCAGCGTTTCTCATAGTATCCTACATGGCATACCAACCAGCCAGGTTTTCATGATCTCACTACATGATTACAGGTTGGTAATAAGTGGCTCAGACTGTGATTCATCTCCCTGTCTTTAATCAGGGATAATGTTAAAACCCGACCTATTGGTGCCTTCTTCCTGGGGCTGGAATTGAGAATTGCTAATTTACATTCCTTAGCTTAACCCTTTGAGTGCCAGAGGGGCACGCAACACATTGCTTTGCAATGCATTGAGTACCCCTCTGGCACTCAGAGGGTTAACATCTGGCAGGAATTGATGAGTCTGGTGTAATAATAAACTGGAGTAATTTTGAGTCAAACTAACTGTCATTGGGGTAAAAAAAAATTCCTATTGATTTTGTAATTGGTCTTTAAACCCCAGGAATGCTAGCGATGCCTCCAAGGTGGTAACCTGTTGAGTGTCTTATAGGTATCAGTACAATGCGTTGTATACCTCTCTGCCACTCAAAGGGTTAATTAATGTGTTTTGTTGTCTATAACAGTTGGTTCACTCCAATTCTTATTACACCAGCTTCAGGTTCTATGATCCACTGCAGGCTATTTATCCAGTCTGCAGGTAGAGGGCAGACCACTGAAAATGGCAGGAAGAGATGGGCCATAATAGGAGATGCAAATCAAGTGCTCAGAAATAAGACTTATTCTCTTTAATGTGTAAAAGGTTTATTGTGATTTTTAAACTTCTTGTCAACAGAAGGGGCTGCTGGGTATTGGATCGACATTTTGCCAGCTCTTGCAGCATCCAGATTCTTGGCAGTAATTGTGGATGTTAAAATGTTTGCAAACAGCAGAATTTCTGTAGAAGCCAGAAAAAAGGGACTTGTTGTCATCTATACAGATCTAAGATGTCCAAACATGGGGAAGTAACACTTCCTAAACATAATAATTTATAGTCAGAAAAAACTAATGACCCCTATGAATTTTGTTAAAGAGAGAATATGTTCAATTTGCCCTGGCTATCATGCTCATGGAGGTGGACATAAGTTGTCAACCTCCACGACTCATCCGGGACTCACTGAATATATATTTTAAACAAGAGCGCGTTTCATAGGGGCCATTTGTAGTTTTATAATATGGTGTGGTGTGTGGGCTCTTATTAGGAGGTGTTTTTTAAAGGGATAGTAAAACTTACAATCTAAAATATAATATGGTGTGGGGTAAATCACCCTGAGTAAATCAAGGGTACTCCCACTGCTGAAAAGTGTTTTATTCAAAAGTTATTACAGATCAAACTAGAATTTTTTTTTAGGTTCGGTATCACAGTGGCCTTGAAATTGTACAGTGGCGCTGCTGCTACCCCAGCCTATGGAGATCTATGGTCAGTTGACCAGAGCTGTCCATAGAATGGTGTAGAAACAGCGCCACTGTGCAATTTCAGGCCACTGTGATACTACACCTGAAAAATCCGAGTTTGAGCTGTAATAACTTTTGAATAAAACACCTTTCAGCAGCAGGAGTGCCCTTGTTTTACTCAGGGGGATAAACCGTACAATATATATTTTTTACTTATTAAGTATAACTATTCTTTTAAATGTTTGAGTGCCAGAGGGGTACGTAATGCATTGCGTATCCCTCTGGCACTCAAAGGGTTAAAGGTTTGAAAATGTGTATTTTGATCATTAAAAAAATTGTTTGTAATTGAAATATCTTTTGCTTTTTGTTTTTTTTTCCAGGTCTTTCCCTTGAAGCACTACCAGAAGAAAATCGAGTCTTACGTTCACCTGCCTTATCACGACAACATTACAGGCATAGTGGAAGTCATACAAGGCGAGAGCAAGGCCTATGTGTTCTTTGAAAAAGACTTTGGTGACATGCACTCCTATGTGCGGAGCTGTAAGCATCTGGGTGAAGAGGAGGCCTCCAAGCTGTTCAGACAGATCATTTCTGCGGTCTCTCACTGTCATCGCTCTAACATCGTCTTGGGGGACCTTAAACTGAGGAAGTTTGTCTTCTCTGACAAGGAAAGGTGAGGACATACGATACACAGTAGAGAGATTTGTGTTATGCTATGGCATATAATGGGTTAATGTTTAGGTGATGGAAGTGTGTTGCAGATGGGAAACCTTACGACTGGCAGCATGTGGCCCTCCAGCTGTTTAACTAAAATCCGCATGTTCAGCTAGCCATGTGGCTTCAGCTGTTGTTGGACGACATTTTCCAGCATCCCCACACAACTGGCTAAGGATGCTGGGAATTGTAGCCCAGCAACATCTGGGGAACAACAGGCTGCCCTGCCCTGGGTTAACCCGCTGGTCACTGCGTTGGCAACATATACATTTGCGAGTTGTAGCAGCTATGGGCAAAAACAAACTATTGTACTCTCTTCTGTTTTATCTGCGATTTTCTATTGTGGTGCTGTTGCTATCTCTTTCTATGGAGAGCTTTGGGAGTATCATTACTCGTCAGCAAAATCCCAACAATATTTGTTAACCTTTTGAGTGCCAGAGGGGTACGCAACACATTGCTCTGCAATGCGTTACGTACCCCTCTGGCACTCAAAAGGTTAAACGTCTTTGTTCCATTTCAAAGCAATGCGTTGTATACCCCTTTTTCACTCAAAGCGGGTTAAGCCGTTTGCTCTCAATACGGCAGAACACCCCACTGCTGGGTTATATGCTACCGCCTGCTGTTGTCTTTCATTGCTTCCCCGCGCTGTCGCACTGATCCTTATTTTGCATCCAAATATTGATATTTCCAGCATGCCGTGTTTACCCTGCCTATTTACAGTAGCATTACTCACGTCACATAAGACAGGATTTGCAACCAAAACAGCGTTGTCCTCTGCTCATCCTATACTAAATGAGCTGTGCTGCCTGTGTACAATACCAATAACATATAGCATCATAACTTTTTATAATCTTCAAAGAAAAAGGACAATTTCCTGTCCCCAGAGCAATGGAAGCATATGTTTACCGGAACAGAGCAGTCTCTTTAATGGTTCATTCTGCATTGCCAGCTGGTGTTTATTTACATAGGAGAGGAAGTTAAAATGCTTTGTACTCTAGTAAAATGAATGGGATCACTTCAGTTTCAGTAGATTTGAGGGTAACATGAAGCCCTTGGGGTGATTCTGATCAGCTGCCATTGCTGCATTTAAAAAAAAACGTATCTCCTCTTTGTGGGTTGTGTTTTTTTTTTTTTTTTTCCTAGCGGAACAAAGTCTGAAAGTGTGGAAACCCTCAGACTAGTTACATTTTTGCAACACGATCCCTTTCAGCAACTGCTGACTCCACTTTCAGTAGGCGGCTCGGTCATTTTGAAACTGACATTGCCATGCTAATAATACCACGCTAAATGTGTCAGGTTTTGTAACCAGAAGGGTTAAGCAACTTTTTTTTCTTTCTGTTAAGCGTTCTGTGTATATCACACGCACAGGTGCAAGGGTCCTAGTGTGACAGCAGCCAGTTGCTGCCAGACAGTAGCATAGTTTGAGTCATATTTTCCGTTTGTCGAACTATGGGCACTTTGCATTACAAGAGAGGTCAGGCTGAGGACAGAGCGAGAGAACAAATCAAACCACTCAGGAGGTGCAAACAGAATACAAAAAAAATGTAACCACAAATAGTCTTCATCACATCTCACTTTTAACCCCTTATATTCTAGAAACCTCCCCAAATCATTTTTATACTGTCTTTCCCTCCTGAGTTATAAAACAACTTGAGATGCTTGATTCAAAAGTTATTAAAGAGCAACTGTACATTTTTGTGAGTCTGAGTGTAGCATTTTTCATGGCCGTTCCATTTTACTGTAGTGCTGTTGCTGATGTCAGCAATACAAACTCTCCCTAAACAGAAACAAAATGGCAGAACTAGCGACAGCACCATCCGAGAGAGAAATGTGGAAAGCAAATTCTTAAGCAAAAGAGTTTGGTCTGTAATCACTTTTGGTTGAAGCAACCCCTAGCTGTGGTAATACTCTTGTTTTACTCTGCAAAAAAGATACACCTTTTCATAGTGAGGTTTTATTTCCACATTCACACTGTAGGTGCCAAAGGTACCTTTGGAATTCTGATCAGGCATTCCAGCACAATATCATGTGAACATTAACAACTTAATGTGAATACTTTACATAGCCTACAGCTATGACTGAGGACTGCTTTTGATCTCATGCAGATGGGTATCCAAGCTGCCTAGTTGCTCTGTAGCTTGGTAGAACATCAAATATGTGTTATATCATTCTTCCTCTTGCATTTCCACATTTATGTAACTTGAAATAAGTGTTCACTTCTGGAATGCTGAAGAACAAGGAAATGATCCATGTATCTGTCTGTCCCTTTCAGGAAGTATTCAAAGGATCATTATGCAATGTAAAATGCTCTTATGCATTCTCCAAGAACTGACAAAATAGTGACTTATTTCATAAAGGTGTGAGTGTGTATTCATTGTGACCCCTTGGATGCTGGCATGGTCTTAAACGCAATGTGAATCAGTGCACTGGATACCTCTCAGCATCCAAAGGATGGTAAATCTGATTTTGTGAAATGTATAAAAATAAATAGGAGATTTTACATTTTTTTTTTTTTTTTTTTTAACCAATCCTTCTACTCTTCTATATTCCCCCCAGGACTCAACTGAGACTTGAAAGCTTGGAAGATGCCCACATTATGAAGGGAGAAGATGACGCATTGTCGGATAAACATGGCTGCCCGGCTTATGTCAGCCCAGAGATTCTAAACACCACCGGGACATACTCTGGTAGATGTGCTGATGTGTGGAGTCTAGGAGTGATGCTTTATACACTCTTGGTTGGACGTTATCCTTTCCACGACTCGGACCCCAGTGCCCTCTTTTCTAAAATCCGACGTGGACAGTACTGTATCCCAGACCACGTATCCCCCAAAGCCAGGTGCCTTATACGCAGTCTGTTGAGGAAGGAGCCCTCAGAAAGACTCACAGCAGAAGAGATCTTATTGCACCCTTGGTTTGAATCTGCCTCAAATCCCGGATGTGCCGATCAGGACACTAACAGTAGTGACCAGCTTGTCCCTGATGTTCCCCAGAACTGTGATGATATGGACTCCTTCTTCTGCTAGCCCTCACCCCAAACAGATTATATTTCAAGGACTTTATTTCCTTTTGTTAAGATACCCTACAGCAGTGGTGTAATTACAGTCAGAAACAGAAGACCGCTCTTACTGAATCATGGTGCATCGGTCTTGACTTGCATTATGCTTTAGCTACATACCCTACTGACTTTGCCAACAATTATCCTGTTGCAAGAGCTGTGCTTTAGGGTGTAGCATTTATTCATTTTTTTTTTTTTTACCTTAATGGTTTTAGAGCACTCAGACACAGGGAAGTATGTGGTTAGGTAAACCCTCACAATTGTGGGCTACATTCTTAAGAGTTCTCAGTGAATGGCTTTGTGTTAACATCATGCTTTCACTTTGAAGCTGACCTTATGATCTCAACACTAAGCTTATCATTTACCCAAGTATTTCCTTGTAATGCTGATTAGCCTGAGGGCTGAATTTACCAGGAAAGGGTTCCTGTAGTGATCCCAATTCAAAGGAATTTGGGACATGCTTGGGTATTCATAAAGATGACTTTTAGGAGACTGGAAACCACTAAGGTTTAATGCCTTTGAGTGCCAAATGGGTGTCCAGTGCAGTTCCAAGCCCCTCTGGCACACACAGGTGTTATCTATCCATCCAGTAGACATTATTTCCACTCCACATTTTATAACATGTACACCGTTTTTCATTAAATAAAAATAACTGACTTAAAGTGATTAGTAATGTTTCATAAAAACAGCAGCCCCAATTAATCTTCATAGTATTTGAGCCATAGAGAGTGTTATTTCATTACTGTGAGCATTGTAGTTCAAGAGTAATTGAATGATAAAGTTTCCTCCTCTCGCCTCTTTTACCTAGTGTAACACTGCTCACCTCAGATGTGGAATCCAGTCCATAGACCAGACAGCTCACATCAAGGGTCAATATTCTTACTGTGAGAACAATGAAAGCCCTGCCCCCCTTGACAGGCTTTTCAGCTTATTCCCTTATCTTAATTGAAGATTGTCCCTCTCTGCAATCTACCTGGACACTCCCTGCTGCTCTAAGCTGAGCAGTGTTACATCAGTAAAAGGGGCAGGAGGGGGACACTTTATCATTCAATTACTCTTGAACTACAACTCTAACAGCATTGAAATAACACTCCCCATGGCCCAAATACTATGAAGATTAATTGGAGCTGCTTTTATTATGAAACATTACTATCCCTTTAATTACAATGTTTCATAATGGTGCCATAAGCTAGGAGAAAGCATTGATTGACCTACGGACCTCTCAGATCCAAGTGTAAAATGGGTTTAATTTAGTAAACAGAAAAAAGGGGTCTTTGGTAAATCTTGGATGTAAGATGACTTCTTTTAAATCAGGGTGAGTATTAAGGATTATTGTATGTATGCTGAACTCCAATTAGATCAGGGATTTCTATATTTATTTTTGGTTATCTGCTCTGCCTTAAATCACATTGGTGCGCCTGATCAGTAATAAAAAAAAAAAAGAAAAAAATCTATAAAAGTTGGGGCACTGGATACTTTTCATTTGATCATTTTCCTCAGAGTCCTGTTTTAGTAGAATGCTCTTTAGCTCCAGTAACTATGAAGTAAAAGACAATTTTCATTACTTAAACGGGTATATGAATATATTTTCAGAAATTAACCCTTTGAGTGCCAGAGGTGAACGCAACGTGTTGCTTACCTCCTGGCACTCGAAGGGTTAAATATGGTCATAGTGTTTATAAAGGACTAGGCCTTGGCAAGCTACCACTGTTAAAGTGGCACGTATACCTCATGTAATTTTGTGTATTATTATTTTAATTTTTTATGTATATATTCTTTCTTTGCTGTCAGTGAGTCCTGTAGTGCTCTTCAGATACAGATACTTTTGTATTTAACCTTTAGAGTGCCCAAGGGGTATGCAACACAAAGGGTTAAGTAGCTCTACATACACCTAATGCATTCAGTTTTAATTACCAAAATGAATGCATTGACATAACTGCTTTGTACAAGGACGGGTATTATATTTTTGAGTGCTACTTCTTATTATATGACGAGGTTTCTTTAAAAGGTGACAAGTATTGTCGTATATTGGAAGTCAAGTATAGTCCTTTAACCCCTTAAGCCCCAAGGATTGTGTAATACATTGAGCTCCGCCCATAGACGCCAGAGACTTTTCCAGCGAAACTCCGCTGTAGTTATCAATGCAGTGAAGGGGTCGTTAGCATTCAAGGGTTTTAGAAACATTAAATTAGGGTTGGACAAAAGATCAAAACTTTGAAGGCATACAACTTTTTTTAGAGCAATGTGAGTGATAGGTCGGTCTCCCAGGGTCCTAGAATTTTTGTACCCCTGAGTTTATCTTCTTAATATAAAAGATTAGCAATCTGTTTATCTTTGTAGTTTACCATTGTCTGTGCAAGCGCTTGTACATATGGAGACAGATACTACTGAGGTGCTATTACTATCCTATTAAACAAAGAACATTTTAGAGCAGAGGTTCTTAGCACATGCCCTCAGTGGCCACTAACAGGCCAGGACGTAGGAATTTCCCTGCTAGAACACAAGTGTGTTGATCAGAGACTCAGTCGTATTGATTAACTCATCTGTGCTCTTAAAAGGAAATTCACAAATCCTGGCCTGTTAGTAGCCACTGAGGGCACGGGTTGAGAACCACTGTTTTAGAGTTCACTATCAGGTTAACTTTTTCTTTTGTATTCTGGACAAACCTCATTTGCAGATGTTAATTTGTGACAATGCTGGAAAAAAATTCAGTATACGGAATAGTAGAACCAAAAATGTAGGCACATCCAGTATTTTCTTGCAAATCCGTTAAAAAAAAAAAAAATTATGCAAAAGCTGGATTCCTGATGTGCTAAAATGCACTTCAAAGCAATTTTTGGAGACCCCTAAACATGCTCCATGATTTCCTATAGAAGGTTATATAAATTAGTAAGCACGTGGTAGGCCTTACTGGCAGCAAACAGCTTTTTTTTTTTTTTTTATTTAAAATCTGTACATTATCAGCATTGTAAAAAAAAATATATATAAAAGCAGCAATTGTATTGTGAATAACTGTTGGCAAAAATAACTACCTGTCGCAGAAAGAATCGCGAGAGAGAGAGGCGCTCGATGCTCTCTTGCACTAACAGCCTCGCGGTTTTTGATTTATTGTATCTGTGATACATTGTAAAGATAAGACTCCTGTAAATAGTGACAGTAAGCATTTGCTGAAAAAAACAAATACTGAAAACACTATGTCAAATGTCCTGTAAATATGTGGAAACCTAATTATGGTTTAATTTGTAAGTATGTTGTAATAAAATGTTTTTTTTATTAATACTTTTTTTGAATCCTTTCTTAAATGACCAGTGTTAAACAGTTTGAAAATGGTGTTCAGTTGTCACCAGCTTTGGTGCAATCTATTGTTCTTTGAAGAATGACATAATTCCTTAGCGCTTTGTGATTTTGCTCCTGTGTTTAACCCCTTAAGGACCGGTGGTCGTGGGACATTTCCGTCCCATAATGACCACATAGGCGCACTTGGACGCGCCGGTACACGTGACCTGTCACGTGTATCAGCACGTCATTATGGGGCCTGATAGAGATCGCTCCGATCTTGGAGCGGTCAATTTCAGGCCCTATTTTTACTTGCAGCGCTCCCGGTAGAGCGCTGTAAGTAAAAAGTACGTGACGTACTATGACCGTCATCGGTCCTTGAGTATTTCAAGGACCGTGACGGTCCTGGTACGTCAAGGGTCCTTAAGGGGTTAATAGAGGGCAGATCATCTGCAGATGCTCATTGGCATTAAAAAAACATGAACGATATAAGTCTTATCTCTCAAACCTTTATGGTTTGAGAGATATTCACAAGCAAAGTTTCCCCTCCCGCCCCTTTTACCTAGTGTAAGCCATCTCTTCTCAGATGTGGAATGCAGTCCATAGACCAGACAGATAACTGCAGGGGACAATCTTCTTCCTATGAAAACAATGAAAACCCTGCCCCCCTTGACAAGTATTTCAGGTTTTTCCCTTGTCTTAATTGAAGATTGTCCCTCCCTGCAATCTACCTGGGCACCTCCCTTCTGATCTGGCTGAGCAGTGTTACATCAGTAAAAGGGGCAGGAGGGGGAGACTTTGTCATTGAATTACTCTTGAACTACAACTCTGACAGAATTGAAATAACACTCTCCAAAGTCCAAATACTATGATGATTAATTAGAGCTGCTTTTATTATGGAACATTACTATCCCTTTAAGGATTACTGTAGAATCTGACACTTCTGAGAGGTAATAGAAGTATAATGAAGCTTGTCTCCATTTGTTTAATTATTGGAGGGCGACTTTATACTAAGTGAAAGTTCTGCTTTAATAGTTTATATTTAAAAAAAAAAAAAGTTATTGGACTGACATTCAGTCTCAAGACAAGCTTTCAGAAGTAACAACCTCCG
The DNA here is from genome assembly GCA_037306005.1 of Rhinophrynus dorsalis. Lineage (NCBI taxonomy): Eukaryota > Metazoa > Chordata > Amphibia > Anura > Rhinophrynidae > Rhinophrynus > Rhinophrynus dorsalis. The sequence goes on along the minus strand of CM074723.1, from coordinate 40,927,360 downwards.
TTTATCAAGTCAAAAGGAATATCAATCAAAATCAGATGGGTTAGGCAATGCTTGTGTCAAGAAATCACAACTGATAAACTACAGATCACACCAGTTTAAGGCTCCTAACATCCCGTGGTAATTGTAAAAAGAATGTGGAGAAGAGGGGGTGGATGACAGACAAAGATAGAAGGGGGGGAGGAGAAATCCATTACATATAAACAAATATATAATGTGTCGGAGGGGTACGCAACGGAATGCTTTGCATACCCCCTGGCACTCAGAGGGTTAAATAGCGTTGTAAATTCTTCTTTAAATAAGCTTTAGGCTTGTTTTACCATTCGGTGCACTACAATGTACAAGAAAGCAGCTTGCTGCAACTTGGATGCATTCGTCAATGGGAAACTTCATGTTGCACCATGCCTTATCTACACATGGTGGCCTATGGGTCTCTAGATTATTCACACAAGCAGGGCTGGATTTCCCAATAGGCAGAGTAGAGCTCCAGATTTTGAGGGGCACCTCAGCTGTGCTGGCCATACCCACAGGTTTCCGTCTGTCTCAGATTGCCTGGGACAGTCACGGATTTTAAATGTGTGTCCCTTGACCTGGGCAGCCCAATTCTGGGACATTGCAAAGTCCCAGATTGAAGATTCTAGGGCACAGAGTTCTAACAATAGAATGAGAAATGCCCCTTGCCTACTGTGACAGGAAGTGATGCTTCTGCTGGGCTACAAGAAAATGTCTTCCAGACTAGGGTGAGAACTGAGCCTTCTTCCTGACATCAGTCGGGAGCTGCAGTGCAATTTTGTGGTAGTGTAATGCTAGATTAAGACTTTGGCCTGATGTATGTTATCTTGTAGCCCACCACACGCATCGCTTTTAGGTCACAGCAGTTAGTGGACAGTTCTCCCTGCAGTGTTTGGAACTCTGTGGTTTTGCGCTTCTCTCTGCAGTATCCCTGAATGGCAGAACTGAACTGTGGTCACCCTAACCCACATTCTGAATTGTGGGTGTGGCTAGTGCAATTTCAGTGTTCTTGTGCCAGTTTTATACCCTTTTACTGGTTATTATTTAACCCATCAGATGCTAGAGATATCTCCAATGCACTATGGAGCAATGAGTTGGAAAGATCTCTTAGCAACCAAGGGGTTAAAGGTTTTTTGTTATTGTTATAGGGTATTTTCTGCTCCAGAAAACCATAAATGGCACTGGGGGTGGGGTCTTGGGTGTGGCTAAGGGCACCTAGAGTGTATTGCCTAGAGAGGTGGTTTGGGTGTAAATCCAGCCCTGCAGACAAGCTCTAGTGTAGGTTCCGACACTCATTGCCACCTACAATAACTGGCCAAATTGACTTGTGTTTCAGCCACTCCTATATATCTGATGCCCATGTAGATTGGTCATTTTGTCCCCCCACCATACTCACATCCCTGTAGAGTGATGGCTGGGGTAACTCTGGAGATTAGACATGAGCAATAGATTACGGATTTACCTGTGCCAGAAAACATATCAGTCAAGTTGCCCATGTGAACACAGTATTTGAGAAGGGACAGTGATTTTGCTCCCTCCTGCATAGGTTATGTTAAAGGGGAAGTAACAGCTATTTAAATGTCATGCCTATTAAATTTAGATATGAAAATGAAGGCTACTAGCCCCCCTCCCCTCTAAAAAAACAAAAAGATAAAGTTGCCGTTCACTATTTCTAGTAGTCTGCAGTACTGACTTACAGAGTGGATATACTGCACAATCTTTTTTTTTTTTTTTTTTTTCCTTCTGTTACAAGTTAATGCAAGAAAAAAATACACCATGGCTAATACAGACACAGGTGATTGATAGGCTTTTTATTTATATTTTTTGTCTCTGGAAATATTTGTATTTGTACAGTATTTACAGTACAGTACAAGTAAATGTAAGACAGTCCGTGAATTATAGCGTTACTTCTTCTTTAATTCACCTTAATAATAATGCGACTGTTGTGTAGCAGTGAAATTTTATGAGGGGGGGAAAAAGATATATCTTGTCTGTGTTTTTTCATGATCTGTTTTTTCTTTCTGCATATTACATAGTAACATAATTGATGAGGCTGAAAAAAGGCATGCGTCCATCAAGTTCATCCCATCTCACCCCTTTTGATCCAGAGAAAGTTAAAAAAAAAAAAAAAACAAACAAACATTGAAGCCATTTCCAATTAAGCCCCAAGTGGGTAAAACATTTCCTTCCTGACTCCAAATAGCAGTTAGGTTGTTGATCCAGGGAACTATTTGCATTGAAGCCAACTGTCATAATTCTCAATATTGTTCTGTGTTAGATAGTCATCCATTGCTTCTTTAAAAGCAGTTACAGTATCTGCAAGTACAACATTCCGAGACAAAGAATTCCATAGATACTGCCCTTATTGTAAAAAAAATCCCTGCATTTGTTTTAATCGAACGTGCCTTTTCTCTTGTCTTAATGTATGACCTCTCCTTCTTAGCTTAGCTCTTTGAGTAAATAATTCATTAGAGAGTTCTTTGTATTAATATATTTGTTGTAAGTTTTTCTCCATTGCTCTCAGTCTAAACGGCTGATTTAAAACACAGCTACCTGCATTATTCATGTGATTCCTTTGCAATCAATAATATAAATTTGACTGAGCCAAAGCTTACTGTCCGAACAAAGTTGTAGAACGCTGTATTGAATAGCTCTGGTGAATAGCCTCATAAGATACATTGGCCCATATTTATAACAACAAGCTGGAGTCATTCTGGAATAAACCTACTGTACAATAGGGGACAAATAAAAATTCCTCAATTCCCATGCACCGAATAGAGATTTAACCCTGTGAATGTTAGAGATGTCTCCAATTTAAAGAAGTTAAAGAGGAACTTTCACCCGCTATAAAGTCACCCTGCAATAATTAAGCAGGTAGCGACTAGCTTTATAATAGATATGTTACCTCTAAAATGTAGCTCATTATAAAGAAATCCTTTTTCTCTGTCATCCAATACATGTTCTAGAATTGTATGCAGGGGGTGGAGCCTACCTTCCCTCTTTGGCTGCAGCTAGCCAACCAGCTCCAGAAAGGTTTGTTCCGTGGTGAAGATAACACAGGCAAGAGAACAGTTCTGCTATAGCTTTAGAAGTTCATTTTTCTGTTAGAAATGGAATACCACCATTAAGCAGATTACCATCAGGGCCGGTGCCACCTATAGGCAAGGTAGGTGCCGGCCTAGAGTGCACATCTACTGGGGGCGCAACATTTCTGAGGCACAGCACTATGTTTCTGCTGCCCTATTTGATGCCATCTATTTGGTGGCTAGGGTTTCTACCATGTCTGTGGTTGACAGACAGGCTCTTTGGCTCAAGATCTGATCTGCTGATACTGCTTCTAAGAAAGCATTGCTCTCCTTGCCTTTTCAAGGCACTTCTTTGTTTGGGCCAGATCTCAAGGATCTGATCAGTGAGGCTACAGGGGGTAAGAGTACACTTCTACCCTTAGTTCCTAGGAAGAAAACACTGCTTAAGTGTAACCGGTATTTTCTGTCCTTTCAGAATGAGACACGTCCAGCGAACCAGATGGTTCCCTCAGCTCCGCATACCTCCTCCAAGGCCAAACAGTACCTCCAGTTTGCCTGCGACTGGGGAAATTATCAGTTCTCGGCTCTTTCGTTTGGTCTGATAACAGCTCCTCAGGTGTTCAACAGTGTCACTTTCCCTTCATGTGGAACTGAGTTTGTCCTGGTGGTTTGACCTCTCCAATCTGCTGAAGGGCAAGTCCTTCCTAGTTTCCTTCTGGACCACAGTGACAACGGATGCCAGCCTCTCCGGTTGGGGAGCGGTCCTGGGTCTTCTGAGTGCACAGGGTCGGTGGTCTCTGGAAGAATATCTCCTTCCCATCAACGTGTTGGAGCTTCTGGTGATATTTCATGCCCTTCGTCATTGGACATCTCAGCTGGAAGACTGCCCAGTCTGGGTAGAGTCCGACAATGCCACAGTAGTGGCTTACATCAACAAGCAGGGCGGAACAAGAAGTCTCGCTGCTTGGTTAGAGGTCAAGGCTATTTTGACCTGGGCAGAAGAACATGTTCCTGCCATATCCGCAGTGCACATTCTTGGCGTAGACAACGTCATGGAAGACTTCCTCAGTCGACACACAGTGGACAGCGGAGAGTGGGAGCTTCACCCAGAGGTGTTCACCCTCATTGTTCAGAAATGGGGTCTTCCTTACATCGACCTGATGGTGACAAGACACAACAGGAAGGTTATGAAGTTCTGCTCTCCATGGAGGGACCCTCTAGCTCTGGCAGTGGATGCAATGTCTATTCCTTGGTTATTCCCTCTGGCCTACATCTTTCCTCCCCTCCCCATGTTGCACATGGTGTTATGGAAATTATGACTGGAGCATTGTCCAGTCATTCTGATTGCTCCGTACTGGCCCCGCCAAGCTTGGTTTCCGGAGCTTTTGGACCTGTCAGTGGTGGAGCCATTCCGGCTCCCTTACCGTCCGGATCTTCTTCTACAGGGTTACCTGTGGAAGGAGGATGTTCATCATCTAGCCCTGACGGCTTGGAAATTGAATCCTCAATTTTGAGGAAGAAAGGGTTTTCTTCTGGTGTGGTGGCTACTATGCTCAGTTCCCACAAAACTGTTTCTTCCAAGATCTATCACTGTGTCTGTTCAACCTTTCTCTCATGGTGTACTGACAGGGACCTGTCTCAGGAATTTGATCTGAATACAGTCCTGGCCTTTTTGCAGGACGGTGTGGATAAGGGCCTCAGTTTGAGTTCCCTTAATGTTCAGACGTCAGCTCTCTCTGTTTTCTTTCAGAGGCGGATTGCCATCCTTCCTGATGTCAAGGTTTTCTTCCAGGGTGTTGCTCATACTCGTCCTGCCTTCAAGATTCCTGCTCCTCCGTGGGATCTTAACTTGGTTTTGGGCGTTCTTCAGCTCCCTCCATTTGAGTCTTTGGCTACTATTCCTCTATGCCTGTTGACACGGAAAATGGCATTTCTCCTGGCGATTGTGTCGGTCTGTTGTGTTGCGGAGTTACATGCTCCATCCTGTAAACCACCCTATTTGGTGTTTCACAAGGACAAGGTGGTGCTTCGCACCACTCAGGAGTTTCTCCTGAAGGTGGTTTCGGAGTTCCACATCAATCAGGAGATTGTGGTGCCCTCTTTCTGCCCTACCCCACCTCTGACAAGGAGAGTGATCTCCACTTGTTATACATGGTGCACTGTCTCAAGTTTTATGTACATCGCACTGAGTCTATCAGGCAATCAGACGCGTTGTTAGTCATTCCTGAGGGTCCTAGGGCAGGAAGACATGCATCCAAGGTGACTATTGCTTCTTTGATCAAGTCCACTATTCGTAAGGCTTACGAGCTGAGGAAGAAGCCTGTTCCTTTCAGGGTCACAACTCATTCTACACGATCTATTGGGGCCTCTTGGGCTTACAAGAATCAGGCCTCTGCTGATCAGTTGTGCAAGGCTGCCATCTGGTCGCCTGTGCACGCCTTTTTGAAGCATTACTGTTATGATGTGCTGGCATCGGCTGACGCCACCTTTGGGAGGAAAATCCTGGATGCAGTCTTGCTTGTCTAGGGTTTTCTTTGGTACATGGTGCTTCGTAAACATGTGCGAATTCATTCGGAGACATTCGGATTTCGTCGAAAATGGGGTCATTCGGAGACATTCGGCCAATCCGAAACTCAAGGGTCATTCGGAAAAAATGATCCGACTCCGAACAGCCCAGGTCCGAAATTCGTCGAAACTTTCGGAAGTTTTGGCAATCGACACATTTCCAAAAGTTTTGACTACTTTTGACCAGGACATTTTGTACTTCCTGTGCGCGCTCAATTACTTTCCCTCCATAATTTTCCCTCCATGTCTCTAGTCCAATTCCATTCTCCGTTTCATGCACTACTTCCCTCTTTTGTCTGTATTCGAATAGCCTTCTTCGTTTCATGATGGGGGTTGGACTAATGACACAGTCACACAGACAGACTGCCTGCATTTCCTCATTGGGTTGTTGGAGCTCAGAGAGAGAAGAGATTAGAGAGTGTCCAGTTGTTGTGTAGGCAGGCAGGTAGCATTAGGCTAGGCATAGGTAGGCAGCCAGCATTAGTTCCAGTTATTGCCACTGCAAGAGCAAGTAATATTTGTTCCTGTGCAAAATATAAAAAAATATTAGGTATTTGTTTGAATACAGGGCCGGCCCTTACATGGGTCCCAGTGGGTCCATGGACCCAGGCGGCACTTTGACAGGGGCGGCAATTTGCCGTCCCATAACATGTTTATTTTGTGCTCTTCCGCCATTTCTGTGTTGCAGGGTGTCCCATCAGTGTGACTGTCAGCAGCCGTGCAGCCCTATGCTCACTCAGTGGTGATGCCTGCTGGCTGCTTCAGTGACGTGAATTATGTGATAGTGAAACATTATGCCTATTTTGTATTGTTTATCGCCCACCTAAAGTCAAGACTTGAGTAAATAGGTCTACCATCCCAGATTTGCTAGAGAGGTTTTACAAATACAGGAGGGTGCCCCCTGTACAAAATGAGTCTAAACATTTGGGATCCCTAGTATGAGTGCACAACAGTGCATGATGTGTCCTGAACAGGATTCCTGTGAGGTGTCTCCACCCAGAAGGTGCTGGCCGGGCTGAGCTTCAACATTGCGACAAGTGACCAACTAAGAGCACCGTGCCGTGCAGCCATAGCATCACCCCCTCCTACTCTCCGGGTCCCGCTGACTGGCAATAACAGGTGAGTCACTAAGAGATCTGAAGCCTTTCTGGAAGTCCTTTCACTTGGAAAGGGGCTAGGTATTACTTGGGGGAGTTGCCTCGTGTGTAAATAATTTCTAGGTGGGAGATGAATGTGTTTCCTAACAGTAGTTAGAATACAACTCCCATCATCCCCTGATTATGACATTGGGAAATGCCCAGCAATTACCGTAGAGCCCTGTATTGCACACTCACGGAAAACGGTGATATTGCTATACTAAGACAATGCTGTGGACCCCTCTTCAGTATAGATGTCAAGCATTTTTTTTATTTCTCTCCTGTGTTGCAGTTTGTTCACAACAGAATGTCTCAATTTTTCTTTTTAACCCTTTGAATGCCAGAGTGGTATGCAACGTATTGCTTTGCAATGCATTGCGTACCACTCTGGCACTCAAAGGGTTAACACATGACATCTATCACATTACAATCATTGATGTTTATTCTTGATGTAGTATGAAACTCTACAATGTATATACACATAGAGTTATCTGATATGAGGGGAAATCAGGATAGGAAAACGAGAGAGAGGAATTTGGGTACTAAAGAGGGACAGTAGGGTAGGAGGCTGGTACCAGAAAATGAAACCTTAATCTTTACCCATGTACTAACATAGAATGTGACATGTAGTTTGTCCATATTCGAGTCGACCACTTATGTTGAGTAGGATGTGACAGGCATGGGTTTTCGATGTCGAGCATATGCTAAATTGAATGACAGGCATGAGGTTTCGATGTTCGAACATATGCTAGATTGAAGGACAGGCATGGGGTTTCGATGTTCGAACATGATAAATTGAATGACAGGCATGGGTTTTCGATGTTCGATGTTTGCATTGTGACTGGCATCCCATGCTAGAGTAGAGGTGACATGCACAGACTTTCAATGTATGACAATGTCCGTTTTTGGGATGGATCTTTTTCTAAATGCACACCCTGTCTGCAAATAATGATAGCAGCGTGCACGGAGGTGCACTGCTATAATTTAACCCATGTTAATTTCGGTCGAATAATTCGGAATGGATCAGAATTTCGTCCGAATCGAATAGGCCCGGTCCGAAATTAGGATCATCCGAATTAGAAAAAAAAAAATTTGTCCGAATTCGAATTTTACCGAAAATTTTGCCCGTGCACAAGTCTAGTGCTTTGTTCACTTTTGAGCCCCATTGGCTCTAGTTCAGTGTGCTATGTAACAGTTTGGGGTGTTGTTACCCCTGTTCAGTGTCCGTTGACACTTCATTGGTTGTTGGGCTGTCTCTGATCTGATGGTTCATATCTGCTCTGGTGACTCTGGGGGCCTTGTGCCTGGTCCTTGCCTTACTTCCCGCCTCTGGGAAACTCATTGTTTGGAGATCCCAAAGTTACCAGTAACCTATATTGGACGACAGAGAAAAGAGGATTTTAGTCTTGCCTGTTAAATCCTTTTCTCTTAGTCCATACAGGTTACTGGTCTCCTACCCTGTCAAGGTACCACGCTTGGCTCTCCTGTGGCAGACTTTGGGGGTCGTTCGGGGTCATGTTCTCAGGAGTCTTCTTTCCCTTCTACTATCTAGTCAATAGTTAGTGTCTCAAATCTTTCTGGAGCTGGTTGGCTAGCTGCAGCCAAGGAGGGAAGGTAGGCTCCATCCCCTGCATACAATTCTAGAACTGTTCTTGCCTACTTAAAAGGGCGGATCGCCAACCCAGAGTTACCAGTAACCTGTATGGACTTAGAGAAAAGGATTTAACAGGTAAGACTAAAATCCTCTTATTGTAGAAGACTGGAAGCCAGAAATCAGCACAGACATCTTGTCAGTCCCGGTCTTCACTGAGAAGCATTGCAGTGTGCCACATGGTAACCGGAAAGGACTGGCGGCACAGGCGTGCAGACTGCACTAACCTGCCTGTCTGTCTCCTACAATAAAGGATTTCTTTATAATGGGCTATATTTCAGAGGTAATACATCTATATACATAAAAGAGAAAGGCTCATTGCATAATTTATGTCTCCTCAGGAGACACACACACCCAGGGGTGGCAATAAGGAGGGGTTACTGTTCCCATTGGGTGATTCAATGGGGGCGTGATTTTCACACCAATTCGGCCACTGCCATTGGTGTGAAAATCATGCAGGGAGTTGGCCCGCCCCCACTATGCAGCCCGCCCACCACTATCAAAGTCAGAAAAAAACAATATGGCCGCCACTTGCTCCTACACCACAGACAAACACACACATGCCCCACTCACACAGCACCAAACTCACACACATGCCCCACTCACACAGCACCAGACACACACACACATGCTCCACTCACACACACAGCACTACACACACATGCCCCACTCACACACACAAATGCCCCACTCACACACACAGCACCACACACACAAAAGCCAGAAAGAAATATGGCTGACACACAGTCACTCACCCTGACTCCCAGTGGCCTCAGCAGGACCTGTACTACAGCCACTGAGGAACAAAATGGCACTCAAAGGGTTAAGGTAGGTCCTCATTGCTCAATTATTTCTTCACTGTCATCATTTGCCATGCAAGACACAGGACAGACAACCATCAGGTACACACTTAACCCACTGACTGCCACAGGGTTGTGTATCAAGTTTTACCCCTCAGGGAGTGTGTTCAAACCCCTCACAGTGTAAACTTGCATTTCCCTCACACTTCTCCTCCTTCCCCAGCCTATTACTAGCACTTTTCCACATTTCTCTTAAGCCCCGCCCCCTACTCACAATTAAGCCCGCCCCCTTTTAACCCAAATTGCCCCATTGCTCTCTCCACATCAGCACCACATGAGGGACTCCACAAGTAAAAGTTCCCAGGTATTACACACACCTGCCCCACTCACACAGCACCAAACACCCATACACACACACAAAGCCAGAAAGAAAGATGGCTGACATACAGTCACTCACCCTGACTCCCAGTGGCCTCAGCAGGACCTGTAGTACAGCCAATGAACGATGCTGCATCACCAGGGGAACAAAATGGCACTCAAAGGGTTAAGGTAGGCCCTCATTGCTGAATTACTTCTTCACTGTCATCATTTGCCATGCAAGACACATGACAGACAGCCATCAGGTACACACTTAACCCACTGACTGCCACAGGGTTGTGTATCAAGTTTTAGCCCTCAGGGAGTGTGTTCAAACCCCTCACACTGTAAAATTGCATTTCCCTCCCACTTCTCCTCCTTCCCTAGCCTATTACTAACACTTTTCCACATTTATGTTAAGCCCCGCCCCTACTCGTGATTAAGCCCCACCCACTTTTAACCCAAATTGCCCCATTTGTCTCTCCACATCAGCACCACATGACTCCCTTCCAGGGACTACACAACTGAAAGTTCCCAGGTATGAATACATTTCCCACTGCTATTTATCTCTGACATGCCTCTCTATACATTAACCCTTTGAGTGCCAGAGGGGTGCACAACTCATGCACGCATGTGTTTCTGCGCATATATGTTGCGCGTGTGTGTACATCTCTGTTATATATTTGTGTGCATGTGTGCATCTCCGGTGTGTGTGTGCATGTCTTTTGCATGTCTCTGACGCTCACTGTGTGTATGTGTCTGCCTGTGTGTTGCATATGTCTGTGTTTATCAGTGTGTCTACATTTCACACACGTGCGCCCAACACCGTCCCACATTGGTAGTGTATATCCTATACCATAAAGTATAAGAACGCGTCTCTCCCTGTGAGCGTAGCACGAAGCACTAACTCACAGAGAACCACGTGACTCGCTCCCCCTTGACCCGCGCCCTCTATGGTAACTAGGGACGCGAATTTGACAGGCACCCACTTCCTCCATGCTCGCGCTCGTGGGTACCTGTCAGTTATATGCGTCCACATGCACGGTGCGAGCTCAGAGGGCTGGCAGCTGGCCGCCTGTCAGTTATGCGCGTCCACAGGTATGGGGAGCAAGAGGGTGGTGAAAGAGCCATGGGGAAGCAAAAGGGTGGTGAAAGAGCCATGGGGGAGCAAAAGGGTGGTGAAAGAGCCAAGGGGGAGCAAGAGGGTGGTGAAAGAGCCATGGGGGGGCAAGAGGGTGGTGAAAGAGCCATGGGGGAGCAAGAGGGTGGTGAAAGAGCCATGGGGGGGCAAGAGGGTGGTGAAAGAGGCATGGGGGGGGCAAGAGGGTTGTGAAAGAGGCATGGGGGGGCAAAAGTGTGGTGAAAGAAACATGGGGGGGCAAAAGAGGTATGGGGAGCAAGAGGATGGTGAAAGAGCCATGGGGGGGGGGCAAAAGGGTTTTGAAAGAGGCATGGGGGTCAAAAGGTTGGCAAAAGAGGTATGGGGAGCAAGAGGGTGGTGAAAGAGCCATGGGGGAAAGAGGGTTGTGAAAGAGGCATTGGGGGAGGGGCAAAAGTGTGGTGAAAGAGGCATGAGGGGCAAAAGTGTGGCAAAAGAGGTAAGGGGAGCAAGAGGGTTGTGAAAGAGGCATTGGGGGGGCAAAAGCGTGGTGAAAGAGGCATGGGGGGCAAGAGAGGTGTGAGGAGCAAGAGGGTGGTGAAAGAGCCATGGGGGGCAAAAGAGGTATGGGGGCAAGAGGGTGATGGAAGGGGCAAAGGGGTGACGAAAGAGGCATGGGGGGGCAAGAGGGTTTGCCAGAGAGGCATGGGGCAAGAGGGTGGAGAAAAAGGCATGGGGGGCAAGAGGAGATAGAAAGGCATGGTAGGCAAGAGGGGGTAGAAAGAGGCAAGAGGAGAAAGCACTGCGTTGCATGGCACTCAAAGGGTTAACATTACGCGGACCTTGGCCCGTGTACACGGGCTTTAACACTAGTATATATATAAGAGACAAAACCTGCGTCCCCTGCCACACACACCCAGGGGCGGCTGTAAGGAACAGTTAGCCTGCCCCCCAACATCAGTCTTAACCTAGGCTGACCAGACCTCACCTTTAACCGGGGACGCATAGGAGAAATGCATACTGCAGGACTGCTTTCATTTCAGTGAAGTACTGCAAAATGGCTATTTCCTATGTGTCCCCGGTTAAAGGTGAGATCTGGTCAGCCTACCTTAACCCTTTGAGTGTCAGAGGGGTACGCATACATTGCAATGCCTTGCATACCTCTCTGGCAGTCAGAGGGTTAGCCCTCTCCTCCACAACTCACCTACTGCTACATCACTTCTCTCGACTTACAACTCCTACAGTAAACAACTCATGGCACAATACTATAACCCACCAACCAGCAGCTCCCATTTTGCTGGGGAGCCACACATTGATCACTTCTTTCAAAGACACACTGGGACACTCAGAGTCAGCTGGGGAATAGGTTAGAACACACAGATCTTCAGTTTCCATGCTAAGAAATGGGGCTGATGGACTCACTTTGTTTCAATTTAACCCTCTGAGTGCTGTTGCAATGCATTGGATACCTCTCTGGCACTCAGAGGGTTAAGCCCATTAACCCTTGGAGTACCAGAGATGATATGCAGCACATTGCTCTGCGTACCTCTGTCACTCAAAGGGTTAATATCTGTTTGGAAAGCTTCCACATTTGGGTATTGTGCAGCCCACTCTTTCCTCACAAGTGGCCCACAGGGTTAAACTGATTTCTTTGAAAATGTCCATTGATTTCAATGAGACTATTAATTCTATCAATGCTACAGACAATGCAAACACATTGCCAAAGCAACGCGTTGGGGACCATTGTAGCATTCAAGGGGTTAAAGCCCCATTTATGTCAACACGATTTTCCTGAATTTTCAATTCAACCCTATGGTGTCAGTTTTTTTGGAGTTGCACCCTTTATCTTGATACATAAGGCCCATACAGTTATACTCTTACCCCATTAATCTAAACCCATTTATACTTTTGGCTCTTGCAGCAGTTGACTGTGCACTGTGATCTGTAAGGCTGATGTACTAACACAAAGAGGAACAATTCATCTGTACCATACAGAACAAATACAATGCTTTGCTGACCTCTCTAGCGTTGAAGACGTTAAAACGCCCATTTAAATAAATGGGTATTGTTCCCTGTGCTGCTGTTACTTTTCCACAAAATTCCACCACTTACCTTAGTATATGAGCCTTCCTGTTTTGAAGCCTATTAGCTGTTAGGGGTCCCTGTATTGATCCCTTGCCTACGGCCCATGGACAAATAATCTGTTTCTGTCCCAGCTGACCACCACGGCCCACTAATGCAAGGAGCGCCCAACGTGTCACTTAACTCTTTCACTGCCAGAGGACTATACAACTCATTACACAGCAATGCGTTGCGTACCTCTCTCACACTCAGAGTTAAAGTGCTTCACTCCAACCAACTGCTACACTATGTCTGTATAATGCAGTAACCCTACAGCCCTGTATTTCATGTCTACTTCACTGTCTATGTATAGTCATTTCTCCCCCTCACCCATTACTTTACTGTAACACTTCACTGTCCCTCTTCTCCTCAATCTCTCATCTCCTCCTCCCTTGTCACCCCCACTCACCTATCCCCTTGCCATTCATCCATAGTCCCAATCTCGCCATTTTGCTCCCACATCACTATTACATTATCTATCACTGCATCTGTCACTTAACCCTCTGTCTGCCAACCTATTTCTTCAAATGTACTGCAGTATCCACTGCTGTAATCTAAATTATTCCTTTACTCACAAACATCTTCTCACTGTGACCTTCTACAAGTAACACAGCACACTGACTTCAACTGTAAGGATACAGGGTCTTATTCATCAAGTAACATAGCACACTCACTTCAACTGTAAGGATGCAGGGCCTTATTCATCAAGTAACAGAGCACACTGACTTCAACTTTAAGGATGCAGGGCCTTATTCATCAAGTAACACAGCACACTCACTTCAACTGTAAGGATGCAGGGCCTTATTCATTAAGTAACACAGCACACTCACTTCAACTGTAAGGATACAGGGCCTTATTCATCAAGTAACACAGCACACTGACTTCAACTGTAAGGACACAGGGCCTTATTCATCAAGTAACACAGCACACTCACTACAACTGTAAGGATACAGGGCCTTATTCACCAAGTAACATAGCACACTCACTTCAACTGTAAGGATACAGGGCCTTATTCACCAAGTAACACAGCACACTCACTTCAACTGTAAGGATACAGGGCCTTATTCATCAAGTAACACAGCATACTCACTTCAACTGTAAAGATACAGGGCCTTATTCATCAAGTAACACAGCACACTGACTTCAACTGTAAGGATACAGGGCCTTATTCATCAAGTAACACAGCACACTGACTTCAACTGTAAGGATACAGGGACTTATTCATCAAGTAACACAGCACACTCACTTCAACTGTAAGGATACAGGGCCTTATTCACCAAGTAACGCGGCACACTCACTACAACTGTAAGGATACAGGGCCTTATTCATCATGTAACACAGCACATTCACTTCAACTGTAAGGATACAGGGTCTTATTCATCAAGGAACACAGCACACTCACTTCAACTGTAAGGATACATGGTCTTATTCATCAAGCTGAAGAGCTGCAATTAAAACATTTTTTACAAATCTTATCAGCATATCTACATCCCCACTGCGTCTGTCACACACTGTCTACACATGTGACATCATATGCCTATGTGTGTGTGTCTCCGTATTTATGCGTTTCACAGTGTGTGTGACACGCTCTGTCTCTTTAAGTGCGTGTCTGTAACACTGCATATTTCTGTTTCACACAATGTCTCTCTGTGTAAATAATATGACGGGCAACGCCGTCCCACATTGCTAGTATATTATAAAGCTAGTTGCTATCTGCTTAATTATTGCAGGGCGACTTTATAGCGGGTGAAAGTTCCACTTTAAAAGACCAATTTAATTAACAAGCATTTGTATTTGTCCCCTATGGTGCAGTTGGTTTACTCCAGAATAACTCCAATGGGCCTTATTAATGAAGCTATTACCAGTATTGGGGCACATGACATAAACTAGCGCATAAGCAGGAACGTTTCCAACCTTGCCCTTCCTCCTCTCTGTTCTTAACACTTTGAGTGCCCAAGATGTATCCATTGCATTGCGTTATCACTTGAATGTTAATGGGACACATGTAGATGGGTATTCTTTACTACTGGTTAATGTTTGACTTTTTGTGTGCGTATTTGACAGTTATCTGACCGATATTTCGGATCCCGCTCCTCATATAAATCTCTCTATCAGCGACATGAGTTTGGCTAAGCTTGGGTGACTAACCATGCCTAACGGACCCCTCTACTATTCCTCCTTTTTTTATTACCTTAGATTTGTGGCGCTTTAATTCATATGTACTGCACGAAGCAGACACAACAAGAAATCATTTTAATTTTAAGTTGATAGTAATGTTTCACACAAAAAAGCAGCTCCAATTAATCCTCATAGTATTTGGGCCATGGAGATCGTTATTTCAGTACTGTCAGAGTTGTAGTACAAGAGTAATTGAATGATAAAGTATCCCCCTGCCGCCCCTTTCACTGATGTAACACTGCTCACCTCAGAGCAGCAAGACTGTTCAGAGGGATTGCAGCAAAGGACAATTTTCAGTGAACATAAGGAAAAACCTGTCAAGGGGGCAGGGTTTTACTTAAGCTCACAGTAAGAAGATTGTCCCTTGCTGTGACCTGTCTGTTCAAGAGACCAGATTCCACATCTGAGGGGTGGCGGAGTACACTAGTAAAAGGGGCGGGATGTTGTAGTTGCGGATAATGCAACTGCTTTCAAAAAAGTAATGGATGTCTATTTAGCACAGAACAATATTGAAAATGATAACAGTTGGCTTCAATACAGATAGACTGATGATCCAGGGAAATATCTGACTGCCATTTGGAGTCAGGAAGGAATTTTTTTACCCACTTGAGGCTAAATTGGAAATGGCTTCGAAGGGTTTTGCTTTGCTTTCCTCCGGATCAAAAGGGGTGTTTTTGGCATGGGCTGGACTTGATGGACGCATGTCTTTTTTAAGCCTCATCAGCTATGTTACTATGTAGTGGGATACTTTTTCATTCAATTACTCATGAATTGCAACTCTGACAGTACTGAAATAATACTCTACATGGCCCAAGATTAATCGGAGCTGCTTTTTTTTGTGAAACATTACTATCAGTTTAAGTGGTGTTTTTCACACGTTGCTTGGTAGTGTGCTGTCCAACATATTGCTATGCACTATCTAGTATTCAGTGGTCTAAACATCCTATTTAAACCAGTGGAAAGCTGCATAATTTTCATGTCATCCTAGTTTGTTTCAATATTGCTTCTATTTAGCTTACTGAATCCAGCCCTTAACCCTTTTGTTTTCTTGTTGGTTCCGCCTTCTGTCTATCCATGGGCATCCAGAAGGGGCGGCATTCACCCCCCCAAAAAAATAAAATAAAATAAACACACTCTTACCCCATCCATATAAACTGGTCTGGGGTGGGGGTTATATGACTTTGAAGCCCCCCTACCCCCACCAAAAACATTTCTGTGGATGTCCATGTGCCTGTTCCATGTGATTCTGATGTCTCGCTGTGTTCGGAAGTTTTTCTTTGGTCTGTTCTGTAAAGCAATGCTTCCCGAGATCTTTCACCTTTCGGATTCAGAATGTGACCTCTAATCCTTTTTTCCATTAATTATGTCCCCTCACCCCCTGTACTTTGTCTTTCCTGATAACAACTTCCTTTGTGAGTCTGTGGGAATTCACATCATTGTAAGGAAAAAATAAATAAATCTGACACTCAAATAATTTGCTTTATATTATTAAAAGCAAACACGAATAGTGTATGTCACAAGCTCATTCGTATTTTCTTGGGAGTGAGGCTGATATATTAAGAAAAATTGTTACAATTTTTGGAGGAAACCAAGTACACCATAGAAGCAGTACATGGAGACCTCTTTGGAATTCAAGGTGTTGCATTTAAATCAATGGGAATTTGGGAACTTTTTATCCCCCCTCTCATATTGTGCAGTTGTAGAATTGCTCATCTTCATACCTGTGAACTCTGAGGGTTTGACCTCAAATCTCAGGGTGAAAGGCCAAAATCTCAGGGTGAGGAGAGACCGGGGTTATCTACTACATGATGTGCAACATATAACTGCTTCTATAGTCTTTAAATTGGTGCTATTTCTACCAGAAAGGAAGAGAGAGAGGTCCTGGTTGTCTTATGTGTGATTAGGCAGTGATGTCTTTAAAGGGATACCAATGTTTAGAATATCGAGAAGCTCAGATAATTTCTTATACTAAACAGACCTGACGTCTGACTCTCAAAGATCATAATTTTATAGCTGTTCAGTAATCGTACAATGAATATTACCCCTCCTGTCCCTATTCCCTTTCTGAAGCCACCTCCCTTCACATCTGAAGTCTTGTCGCTTGACTACACAGATCACAACAAGGAGCAATCTTCCCTCTGTCAGTATAAGGAAAAACCTGCCCTCCTTGACGAAGGGGGACAGGTTTTTCCTAATATTGACAGTAGAATGTCCCTCGTCGTGATTCGCTGTTGGATCTGAGGGGCCTCTGTTGCTTCAGAAATGGAAAAGGGGCGGGAGGGGTAATATTCATCGTACGATTACTGCATAACTATTAAGTTATGATCTTTGAGACAGTCAGACACCAGGACTATCTAGTACAGTGGTTCTCAACCTGTGGGTCGGGATCCCTTTGGGGGTCAAATGACGATTTGCCAGGGGTCACCTAAAACCATCAGATATTTAAATTTCGATTCATAACAGTAGCAAAATTACAGCGATGAAGAAGCAACGAAAATAATTTTACTGTTAGGGGTCGCCACAACTTGGGAAATTTTATCAAAGGGTCACGGCACTAGAAAGGTTGAGAACCACTGATCTAGTATAAGAAACTGAGCTGCTCAATATTCTAAACATTACTATCCATTTAATTTGTAGCATGTTAACCCCTTAAGGACCAGCGGTCCAGGGAAGTTACCTTCCCTTAAAGGGCCGATTTGATCCTTGCTGGCGTGCCAGTACATGTATGTGCTCCGGCCCGCCAAGGGAACATGAAGGGTTGCTATTTCAATTATCTCATGGTCAGCCCATTTTGAAAGTTCCCTGGTGTGCTCATATTTTTAACCCTTCGAGTGCCAGCGGTGCACTGAAAGAGTTGATTTCTCCATAAGGCCCTAAGCCTTATTTTACTGTAACTGCAAACAGTGGTGGTGCTACAATATAAGCAGAATGAGCAGCTGCTTAGCTCCCCCATTAGGTCAGAGGGCCCCTCGGCACTTACATTGTAGTGTCTCTGCATGGGTGTCCTTCTAAAATGTTGCACGCATAAGAGCATGCAACACGAAGGCGCAATAACCAGGTTGCATAAGAATCTTGCCCTTTAGATTCGGGTGAAATCCTGTTGTGACGCTTTTCAAGCCAGTGACCTGGTTATTGCGCCTTCATGTAGTATGCACTTATGGGTGCCACATTTTGAAAGTGAACCCTCTGCATGTAACCAAAATCAGACAGCAATGTCGTATTAGAAATACCGGTACAGAAATCAAGGGGAGCCCCATATATAT
The DNA here is from genome assembly GCA_037306005.1 of Rhinophrynus dorsalis. Taxonomy (NCBI): domain Eukaryota; kingdom Metazoa; phylum Chordata; class Amphibia; order Anura; family Rhinophrynidae; genus Rhinophrynus; species Rhinophrynus dorsalis. The sequence goes on along the minus strand of CM074723.1, from coordinate 40,909,155 downwards.
TTTTCGATTAGGATCCCCAAAAACCTAGAGCAACCCTTGACTGCAAAATACCTTTGGTGTTAGAACTGGTCACTATAGAATGCATGAATTGTTTTAGGAATTTCCCCTTGATATTTACATGATAGTATATCACAATGTTTATTCTACTGAGTGAAACAGGAGTAGTCCTTCAACTGATAGATGTTTATTCGGTTATTGCAGGTTAATCTTGCATGCTTTTTGGGTGCAGTACCTCAATGTCCTGAAATCTTATGGCGGCACTGTTGCTATGGCAGTCTATTTTTAGTGTCAATTAACCCTTCATAGACTGCTGGCACAGTTCCCCCGTAAACATTTCAGGCCATGGAGATTCAGCACCAAAAAAGTATGTTTGTGCTGCAATAACCTTTGAATAAAACATCTCCCCAGTGGAGCACCCTCATTTTACTCAACAGAATAAACTCCACAGTATCTATTGTCCATATTGTGCAAAACTTCCCAACTTCTGCAATTTGGTTTGCTTCATACCTTTTCAATGGAAAATGCTATACAGATCAGTGGTAATTCAGTTTATTCACTGAAACTATAAAAGGACAGACAATCAAATGCTGAACACTGCTTGTTTTTACTTCCAAATTTGGGTCCAAGGTGCATCAGGGCAGGTATCCATTACATGTTGCAAGTGTTAAGAAATCTGGTCTGAGTAATGAACTAAGTACAGCAGCAGCAAGCGAACAGTGCAGATGATTTGGAATCCACAGAGATGACTGTTACATGTGCAATCTCTACAGGGTGATCCAAAAGCCCATTTCAGGTAAAGAGGTCTGTATTCTTTTCAAGGGATCAGAGCTGTAACTACAGAGGGTGCAGCTGTGACTGGGCCCAGTATCCAAGGGGCTTTGTTAGCTGTGCGTCATCCTGCAACCCCTTACATCCCTATCAGTTTACTGTATTGGTTGGACGCTTCTGATATCATCACACATGGCCAGCTGGTAAAATCAGAATGACTACAATTTCCCTGTGATTTGCTGCAGACCTTCACATTATGTCCAGTGATAAAATCCTAACATAAACAGTGACAGGGCACACTCCTCTCTAACCTAAGAATGTATTTAAAGGGATAGTAATACTTAAAATGTAAAAAAAATATGTTGTAGAGTTTATCCCCCTGAGTAAAACAAGAGTACTCCCACTGCTGAAAGGTGTTTCATTCCAAAGTTATTAATTTTCAAAGTTGAATTTTTTAGGTGCAATATCACAGTGGCCTGAAATTGTACAGTGGCGCTGTTGCTACACCATCCTCTGGAGATTTATGGTCCCGGGACCAGAGCTGTCCATAGGATCGTGTAGCAACAGCGCCACTGTACAATTTCAGGCCACTGTGATATTGCACCTAAAAAATTCAACTTTGAAAATTAATAACTTTTGAATGAAACACCTTTCAGCAGTAGGAGTACTCTTGTTTTACTCAGGGGGGGATAAACCCTACAACATATATTTTTTTACATTTTAAGTATTACTATCCCTTTAAAGGGACACTAATGTCCCATAAATTTTTTTTTATTTCCCATAAAAAATAAGTTATTTGGAACAAAACCTATTTCTCAACCTTTATGGTTTGAGAGATATTCCTATGTAAAGTTCCTCCCTCCCCTTTTCCTGACATCAGAGTCTAGCTGACGGAGATCCTGGTCCGGGGACCAGCCGGCGGCTCTGCAGCAGAGCCAAAATCACGTTATTTAAAAAGAATTACTTCATTGGAAAGGTCTACAAAGTGTGCCTGGTTTGCAAACACACTTTGTAGACCGTTTCCCATGAAGTAGTCCTTTCCCAATAATGAGATTTTGGCTCTGCTGAAGAGTCCTACGGGAAACTTTGCAAGCGAATATCTCTCATACCATAGAGGTTTGAGAGATAGGATTTGTGCCAAATAACTTATTTTTTAAAACTCGGCAAAACAAGCATAATTTTTTATGGGACATTACTGTTCCTTTAACTCACTGCAAAGCATAGCGTTGTGGATGTCTATAGAACCCAAAGGGTTAACCTTTTGAGTGACGGAGAATTATCCAACAAATGCGTTGGATGTTGCCCTGGCACTCAAATGGTTAAACCCTCATTTAAAATGATTAAACCCTCAGTAGAACTGCCCTCCTCTATAAAAAGGTTGCTTGCAAGTTAACCTTTTGAGTGCCAGAGGGGTATGCAACGCATTACATACCTCTTCATCACTAAAAAGGGTTAAAAAGCATCAGGGCAGGTACCCCCCTTTTAAATTGATGGAACGTTTTGACATTTTTATTTTCCCCTATGGTGCAATTGGTTTGCCACCAAACTCCTCCAATTTCTTTTGAACAAGTCCCCTAAAAAAACCCAAAACACAATAACAATATGTTCAACACCTCTTTGACATCTAAGGGGTTAACTTCCACTTCAGAAAATAATAGAACATAGAAATCTGAGATTTTATCCACTTGAAAGATTTATAACAAACAAGTTGAAAGGCCGTTTACACGGGCCACAGTCCCACCTCTGTAGGCATGAGCAGTAGAGAGTGGCCGCGCCACGGCTGATACAGAGTGAAGCGCTCCGAATTCAGACCGGAGTTCTGTCTGTGCGACTCCGGTCTGAATTCGGAGAGACCCACTCTGCAACAGCCACGACACGGGCAGTCTGTACTGTGCATGACTAAAGTGCGAGCAGCCATCTCTACTGGGCATGACGGCTTCTGACAAATCTTAGTGAATTATTATATAGGATGAGTGCATTTCACCCTGCCTTGTGATATATGGGCCATAAACACAAAGTCAGATGGGGAGCAATTCTGGCACAGTGCAGCAGCACCATAGGCGACAGAAATAAACATTCCACAAGTGTCCATCAAGTTAAATGGGGCATTTATAAATTTTGAACACAAGAGAAATATCCAATGCATGGCAAAGCAATTCTTTGAAGACTTTTCTTTTTTATTTTCATTCAAGGAATTAACCCTTTGAATGCCACAAGAGCGACACTTGGGAGGTATGTATCCCTAATATCTCCTAAAGAGCGACACTTGGGAGGTATGTACCCCTAATATCTCCTAAAGAAGGACACTTGGGAGGTATGTACCCCTAATATCTCCTAAAGAGCGACACTCGGGAGGTATGTACCCCTAATATCTCCTAAAGAGCGACACTTGGGAGGTACATACCCCTAATATCTCCTAAAGGGGGACATTGGGGAGGTATGTACCCCTAATATCTCCAAAAGAGGGACACTGGGAGGTATGTACCCCTAGTATCTCCTAAAGAGGGACACTTGGGAGGTATGTACCCCTAATATCTCCTAAAAAGTGACACTTGGGAGCTATGTATCCCTAATATCTCCTAAAGAGGGACACTTGGGAGGTATATACCCCTAATATATCCTAAAGAACGACATTTGGGAGGTATGTACCCCTAATATATCCTAAAGTGCGACAATTGGGAGGTATGTATCCCTAATATCTCCTAAAGAAGGACAATTGGGAGGTATGTACCCCTAATATCTCCTAAAGAGCGACACTCGGGAGGTATGTACCCCTAATATCTCCTAAAGAGGGACACTTGGGAGGTATGTACCCTAATATCTCCTAAAGAGCGACACTTGGGAGGTATATACCCCTAATATCTCCTAAAGGGGGACATTGGGGAGGTATGTACCCCTAATATCTCCTAAAGAGGGACACTTGGAAGGTATGTACCCCTAGTATCTCCTAAAGAGGGACACTTGGGAGGTATGTACCCCTAATATCTCCTAAAAAGTGACACTTGGGAGCTATGTATCCCTAATATCTCCTAAAGAGGGACACTTGGGAGGTATATACCCCTAATATCTCCTAAAGAGCAACACTTGGGAGAGGGACACTTGGGAGGTATGTACCCCTAATATCTCCTAAAGAGCGACACTTGGGAGCTATGTATCCGTAATATCTCCTAAAGAAGGACACTTTGGAGGTATATACCCTAATATCTCCTAAAGAGGGACACTTGGGAGGTATGTATCCTAATGTCTCCTAAAGAGCGACACTTGGGAGATATGTACCCCTGATATCTCCTAAAGAGCGACACTTGGGAGGTATGTACTCCTAATATCTCCTAAAGAGCGACATGTGGGAGATATGTACCCCTGATATCTCCTAAAGAGAGACACTTGGGAGGTATGTACCCTAATATCTCCTAAAGAGCGACACTTGGGAGGTATGTACCCCTAATATATCCTAAAAAGCGACACTTGGGAGCTATGTATCCCTAATATCTCCTAAAGAGTGACACTTGGGAGGTATATACCCCTAATATCTCCTAAAGAGGGACACTTGGGAGGTATGTACCCCTAATATCTCCTAAAGAGCAACACTTGGGAGAGGGACACTTCGGAGGTATGTACCCCTAATATCTCCTAAAGAGTGACACTTGGGAGCTATGTATCCCTAATATCTCCTAAAGACAGACACTTTGGAGGTATAGACCCCTAATATCTCCTAAAGAGGGACACTTGGGAGGTATGTACCCCTAATATCTCCTAAAGACGGACACTTTGGAGGTATAGACCCCTAATATCTCCTAAAGAGGGACACTTGGGAGGTATGTATCCCTAATATCTCCTAAAGAGCAATGCTTGGGAGGTATGTACCCTAAAATCTCCTAAAGAGCGATACTTGGGAGGTATGTACCCTAAAATTTCCTAAAGAGGGAAACTTGGGAGGTATGCACCCCTGATATCTCCTAAAGAGTGACATGTGGGAGATATGTATCCCTAATATATCCTAAAGAGCGACACTTGGGAGGTATGTACCCTTGATATCTCCTAAAGAGCGACACTTGGGAGGTATGTACCCTAATATCTCCTAAAGAGCGACACTTGGGAGGTATATATCTCTAATATCTCCTAAAGAGGGACACTTCGGAGGTATGTACCCCTAATATCTCCTAAAGAGGGACACTTGAGAGCTATGCTTTGAGTGCCAGAGGGGTGCAGAACATATTGCATACGCCTCTGGCTCTGAAAGGGTTAAAAGAATCTGTGGACCATATAAACAAAGTAAAGAGGAGAAGCTCTGGTCAAATCAGCTCCACCATACTAACTCAATGTGAATTTTAACCTTGTTAATGCTGGAAAGGTTTATGGAGAACTGCATTTGAGGGGTTAAAAGCCCATTTTATCTCATTAGGAATGTTTCTCTCTAATGGAGCAACTCCATTTCTGTCTTTGTATAATGTGACCAGATTGTCTTGTTAATGAGCAAGGCTAATGAAAACCGCACCCTACAGGGTTACACTGTATCCAGTGCAGTGCTGCGGAATGTCCTGCATTAGAATGGTGATCTGATCACATTACCGTAATATATATGGCCCTCTATATGTTACTAAAAATCTAACAATTCAAGGGTTGCGATTTTGTGAATGAGGGTTATCCCTTTTTGTGTCATAGGGGTAATGCATTGGATACCCCTATGGCACACAAAGGGTTAACAGTTTAGGAAACATCACACTGCCATTTTTGCTACTTTAACAATTCAAGGCATTTGAACTGAGCTTGCTTCCTGGTAGAGAAATGGGGGATTTGACCTTGGATGTCATTGAACTTGCACATTCATCTGATAGCACAGTGAAGTTGCTGTTGCTTCCTGCATGGTAACAGAAGAGATCCGGATGGTTGACCTCTCTGTTGCATATCGGATTCTGCTTTGCATGGGAATTGTCCTTCAGGAAATGGTTTATCCAAATGTAACGACCTCCTCGCTGCGCTTCCTGTTCATTAACCGCTTGGATGATAAATCTCCAACGCATTGTGAAGCAATGTTTTGGAGATCTCTAGCTTTCAATGGCTTTACTCATGTTTGCGGACTGCACGTGAAACCGACTTTCTCTCTGTTTTAATGTCATAAGTACATTTCATTGTGTAATGACCTTAGGTATCTTAATAAGGTGGACTTGTCACCCTTAGACAAGTTTAAATAAAGTTACAGACAGTTAAGTCATTTTACATATATATATATATATATATATATGAGAAATGTCCCAGTTTTTTCTAATATATATGTTGTACTAGCTATTTTTCAGAAAATTAACTTTTATAGTCTGCTAGCACTCTATTCTGATTCCCTGCACAGTATGCTAATATGTTCAGTTCAATGCCAAACTTCTCACTTGCTATGCTATTAGACATACTGCCAGTGTGTAGACTCCGCCTGGATTAATTCCTAGCACTGTGAATGATAATATTGACCCAGCTCAGAAACTAGTAACAGCATAAAGTATCAATCTGTGCTACCAAAATACAAATGAGTATATCTCCAAAACCTTTTATATTGCAAACATATGACTAGTACAACATATAAACTCATTCACTTTAAAATGAACTTAGCTTTAGGTGGCAGATCCACTTTTTTAGTGCCAGAGGAGTGCCCAACAGATTGCTTTGCAATGTGATTGAGCAGCCCTCTGGCATTCAAAGGCTTAAAGGAGAATGCAGAGGTGTAGGGGAGGCCCTCTTCACATAAGGTCCCCTATTCCATCCAGTAGTTTAAAGGGATAGTAATGTTTCACAATAAAAGCAGCTCCAATTAATCTGCATAGTATTTAGGCCATGGAGAGTGTTATTTCAATACTGTCAGAGCTGTTGTTCAAGAATAATTGAATGATAAAGTATCCCCCTCCCACCGCTTTTACTGATGTAACACTGCTCACCTCAGAGCAGCAAGACTGTCTGGATGGATCACAGAGTGGGACAATCTTCAGTGAGTATAGGGAAAAACCTGAAAAACCTCTCAAGGGAGGCAGGGTCATCCTTATGATCACAGTAAGAAGATTGTCCCTTGCTGTGATCTGTCTGGTCAAGCGACCAGATTCAACATATGAGGGGAGGTGGCTTACACTAGGTAAAAGGGGAAGAGGGGTCTGCTAATTTTGTTCCCAGGTATGACTATGAAGATTAATAAAAGCTGATTTTTTGTGAAACATTACTATCCCTTTAACTCTACTGAGTACCAGAGGGGTATACAATGCCTAGCAAGACAATTTGTTGGATACCTGTTTGATGCTCTTTTTTTTGGGGGGGTGGGGGTGGGTGGTGGTAGGAAGTCTGTTGCACAGGGGTTAGACTATGGTGTCTTACTGCCTACTTTTCCCATTCTTGTCTCTTCCCTTGCATTATGCAAAACAGTACCTCTTTCTTCTCCCCATAGTCTTTATACCCCCCTTATGTCTCTTAAATGTTTCCCTTTGTCTTTCGTATAAAATAAAATCAGAGCAGGGGCCGACTGACAGGACCCAGGGCCCCTGGTCAAAAAAGAGGTCTGGGCCCCCTGCCCAATGACATCATTGACCCCACCCCAAGGCATCATTGGTCGGGGGGGGTAATGGATAGCCTGGGGGGTACTGAATGGCCTGGGGGGTACTGAATGGCCATCCAGTACCCCCCAGGCCATTCAGTACTCCCCATGACAAACATTACTCCCCAGGCCATCCATTACTTTTCCCAAGCCATCCAGTACCCCCCCAGGCCAACCAATACCCCCAGGCCGTCACTACTGGCTTACTGGACTAGCTTACCTGTGCTGTGTCCTCTGAGTGGTGGGTCTTCTGTTCTGTGCTGTGGACGTACTGCTGTCACTCAGTGTCACTGACTTACTGTCACTACTGCGCTTGTCCTCCGGCTCCTGGTGAATCACTGAGTCCCCAGTAGTCCTTATCCTGTGTGTCCTCCTTGGCAGGCTAGATGTCATGAGATGTCCAGTCCCCTGTGGCGTGCTGGCTTTGCTGACTGAGTCCCACTCTCCCTCCCCATCATCACACCCCCCTGCGGGCCGTGATGACATCAATGCGCATGCTGCTATGCATGCGCAGAGCAGAGGAAGAGGCACAGGGAAGCTCTTCCTTCCAGCCAGACATTAACGAGTGAGTCTGGACTCTGGCAGCAAGCGGTGGACCTTGTTGTGTGGGTGGCAATGTGGCATCATCTGGCAGGCTATAATGTGAGGCCTCAAGGAGCGACAGGTGGCATGTTTTTATATCAGTGTGGCTGCGGGCCCCTTAACGAAAAGTAGGCAAGCAGATGGAACATTAAAATTATACTTGCTGGTGGCGGCGGCGGGCCCTCCTTGGTCGTGGGCCCTCGGTCCGTGACCGGATGCCCAAATGGTCAGCCTGCCCTTGAATCAGAGTAATTCTGCAGTAAACCAACTATATCAATAGGGGACAAATACAAAGTCCCATTGATTTAAATAGGTATTTTAATACTCTGAATGTCTATAACATTCAAAAGGATAAAAGCTTCATTTAAATCAAAGGTACCTTGGGGATTTTTTACTTGTCCACCTGTGGTGCAGTTTGTTTTCTCGCCTTTCAGTTTATATATTTCTAGCATCCAAGAGCTAATAGAGAAAGATGTAATATATATTTTGTATCTGTTAACCCCTTTTACTGCTATGGGTCACATTAATTTGATGCAATGGAAAACGTGGGAAGGGAGTATGGCTACTGAGCATGTGTAAGTGGATTCTAGGCCTCAGAAAACCAAAAGAGCCATTTGTCTGAGTTCAGCATGGAGCACAGAGATAGCTACACCTCCGAGTGCCAGAGGGCTGTGCAACACACCTCTTTCCAGTGCATTGATTTCCCTTCTGGTACCAGGCCCGGCCCAAGACATTGTGCTGCCTGGGTCCAAGGATGAAAAGCTGCCCCCCCCACAAACCAAATCCATGCCCACCAAAACACACCCACATCACAAATTTACATATTTGGGGCCCAAATTTCCTTTGAGTGCATACCCCTCTTGCACTAAAGGGTTAATGGACTGACAACCAGATTGTATTTCTTGATTTACAGAGCAAGGCGAAAATCCACGGGGGCTATTAGGATTTTATGACTATAATACTTTACCTTTAAAATCAATTTGAAATATTTATCCCTTATGTTACCGATGGTTGGCCTCAAAATTACTCTGCTTTCCTTTTAAATGTAAAGTCCACTGGGTGCAGGCTTTTGGGTTCTAGAGGAGCAGACAGGGTATTGGGGGTGCTTGGCATCACCTAGTGGGTGGATAATGCACCACACAGCCAAGCAACAAATGCTCCCACCCCACCTATCATCTGCCCTCCCCGATGACCAGATGCCTGCATCATCCCCTTCAGAGGCCCTGTGTAAAGAGTTGAGAGGTCTCCCGGTTTTCTCGTTAACTTCCTCCACGGTATATCTTTACCCTACTGCAGCTCATCAAATGTCGCGCTGCCTCTCCGGAACGATGGTACAAACTCTGTGGTGTGGATATTCGAGCCTCTATGTCTGCCTGCTCCAGAGAGTATGGGGCTAAGTCACTTGTAGTGCTTGCTGCGGGTTGTTCTGAAGTGGCACATTGCGGGCTGATTTAGGTTAGGAGAGCAGCTGGGAGATTCAGATCCTGTAATACTAGCCCAACTCAGCACTAACTCAGCTACTCCTCGTGTATTGCGCGATGTCACCGAAGTTAACCAGTGCACGCTTTCTTTGGCAATCAGTGAACCCCCAGCGACGCCCCAGTCTCCCTTTTTTTTTTTTTTTTTTTTTTTTTTTTTACTATTTTCCTTGTGTACCCGAAAGAACAGGCCTTGGGGCGCCAAATTGCCGCCACTGTCAAAGTGCAGCCTGGGTCCCATGGACCCACCAGGACCCATGTAAGGGTCAGACCTGTCTGGTACTCGAAGAGTTAAGCGTATGTGACCCCCCCATGTTTATGTTTAGATGCTGCTGCTCCTTTGACTCATTGGGGTTATGTACTAAAGTGTGATAAAGAGCAGATGTCTTCTCCAGTGAAATCACTTCTCCAGTGCCTATGTTATTCTATGGAATCTATGCATTAACATCTCTCTCTTTAGAAATCTTAGTGCATAAGGTCCATAGAACAGCATAGGAACTGTAGAAGTGATGTCACTGGTGAAGTTATCTCGAGTTTATCACCTCATTATCACACCTTTGTGCATCTCCACCCCCCCACACCGAGTGCTGCAGATGCCTTCAACTTGCTTGATACTCCACTATACAGGAAAGTGTTCTTGTGTTGAATTACAGTCTTTTGGTCTAGCACCTAGGAGATTAGAGCTGTCTCCTAGGGGGGGGGATCTTATGCACACAAGGTGTGATGTGAAGAGGAGATAACATGGAGATGAGTCTCCAGTGTTACAAGCTGTTCAGTTTCTACGTTATTCTATGGAACCTATGCACTAAGATCTCTCACGTTGGAGCAATCTTAGTGAATTGTCTTTATAGATTAGCATAGCTCTTGTAGAGTTTATCTCACTAGAAAAGTCATCTCCTCTTTATCACTTTTTTATCACACCTTAGTGTATCACTCAAAGAGGACAGCTCTAAAATCCAAGGGGTTAATAAAGAGAATAATAATAATTTTGGTATGTGGTTTATCTCTTGAGTACTGCTCTGTCCGAGCATATGTAAGACTGGACTTTGGACCACAGAGAACAAATGGAGAGTGTGTCAGTGTCTAGCACAGTGATTCTCAACTAGGGTGAGAGGGCACTTGGGTATGCCATGGGTGTCTGCTCATGGTGCCCCACTTTTTCTATGAAAACTTTGACAAAAATGTTAAAGTTGCATTCCTAATGTATATTTATGGATATTATTATGCACAGTATGCTCTTTGTTCTAATTCTAACTCTGAGACTTAAAAGAATAGTAATGTTTCATAATAAAAGCAGTTCTAATTAATCATCATAGTATTTGGACTTTGGAGAGTGTTATTTCAATTCTGTCAGAGTTGTAGTTCTAGAGTAATTCAATGACAAAGTGTCCCCCTCCCACCCCTTTTACTGATGTAACACTGCTCAGCCAGAGCAGAAGGGAGGTGCCCAGGTAGATTGCAGAGAGGGACAATCTTCAATTAAGATAAGGGAAAAACCTGAAAAACTTGTCAAGGGGGGCAGGGTTTTCATTGTTCTCATAGGAAGAAGATTGTCCCCTTCTGTTATCTGTCTGGTCTATGGACTGCATTCCACATCTGAGAAGAGATGGCTTACACTAGGTAAAAGGGGCGGGAGGGGAACTTTACTTGTGAATATCTCTCAAACCATAAATGTTTGAGAGATAAGACTTATATCGTTCTTCATGTTTTTTTAATGCCTACAAAATAAAATAATAATAATTCTTTATTTTATATAGCGCACACAGATTCCGCAGCTCTTTACACTCATATTGGTCACTGTCCCCATTGGGGCTCACAATCTAAATTCACCTATCAGTATGTTTTTGGAGTGTGGGAGGAAACCGGAGTACCCGGAGGAAACCCACGCAAGCACGGTGAGAACATACAAACTCATTGCAGATGTTGTCCTTGGTGGGATTTGAACTTAGGACCCCAGCGCTGCAAGGCAACAGTGCTAACCACTGAGATAAAACTAAGTATTACTATCCCTTTAAGAATGATTATGGCTGAATGTAATTAAGCAAGGTATCTCAAGCACAACTACTGCAGTTATTTGAAAATGAAAAAAAAAAACGTTGTTAAAAAAAAAAATAAAAAATGACTTACTAGTTCGGCATTGTGATTTCCAGCGGTAAAAGTTGTACCACAGACATGTGCTGGCCATCCCCACTAGCTATAGTCTGCCTGCACCCAGCTACAAAAAACCAGATGATGAAGCCAGCCCCTGAAAGAAGGGGCAGTCGCAGACAGGCATTAGGGCAGGGGAGCTCTGCCATCATGCTCTATCTAGTCAAGATAGCTACGCTGTCCCTCACCGGTTCTACAAACTTTTGAAGCTGATTGAAATAAGAGAAACATTTACCGATGGTAACTCAGTCTGTTTTGGACTCATACAGCTGTTTTAAAATATTGGGGGGGGGTCTTAAGATAGGCGATAGTTCTGCTTTAATGTTAAACAAAGGCTGCAGGCCTGTTAACTGAGGATGAAGTTGTATTTGTATTATCAAAACCGAGAGAAAATTGGTTTGTCCATAAAAAATTCATCCAGGATAATAAAAATGTTTCGGGCTGCGCTTGTTGTATCCTTAGCAGAGCTTTTTAACTAACCACTGTTGATTGGAGTGGTTTCACATGACCGGAAAAACTGTCACTGTAGTGCAATTGCACAAAAGGCGCAATAGAGAGGACTCTGGTAACTACAGGCCATTGAGTCTGATGTCAGCAGTTTGGAAAAAGATGGAAAAATAATTGAAAAGAAGAACTGTTGAACATTGGAAGTCTCTTGACTTTCAAGATCTGTGGCAGCACGGGTTGATGACAGGAAGATCTTTCCAAATAATCTTTATTTAATTTTTCTATTATGTTATTCAAATGATTAACAAGAGTGGATAAGACAATGTAGTTTATTTTCCTTGTAGTAAAGCTTTTTACCCTGTCCCACAGATGAGGCTAATTAATAGAATGCATAGTTAGGACTGGTCTCAAAATGTATTCATTGCATAAGAAATTGGATAAAGGACAGGTGATATATGTCATAGTTAACAAAATACATTCAAAGGACAGATTACTAGAGGAGTGGTATGTAATGTTTAATAAATTAAAACTTTATGCAATTTTAAACCACTTACATTTCTGTAGTTCATAAGATATTAACTGTAGAAGGATCCCCCTCCCACCCCTTCTGGCCACATCACTGCTGCAGCTCTGTCTGGTCCAGGTGGATGCAGTGAAGGACAAATTTCAGTAAGCAAAGGAAAATCCTGCCCTCCTTCCTCAAGGGGGCAGGGTTTTCCTTATACTAACTGACTGAAGATTGTCCCTTGTTGCATCCATCCGATCCCACGACTGGATTAGAGATTCAATGGGAGGTCGCCAGAAGGGGCGGGAGGGGGATCCTTCTACAGTTAATATCTTATGAACTACAAAATGTAAATTGATTAAAATAGCCCAGTGTATTACTTTTATTATAAAGAAGACTCTGTGATCTAGTTTTTTTCAAACATTACTATACCTTTAATGGAGACATTACTAGGGGAAATCAAGGTAACATATGTTTCTTATCCTATATTATAATTCGCTAAGGATGTTTGTCAGAAGCCGTCATGAGCAGTAGAGACTGCCCGAATGCACGGAATGCTGGGAGTTCTGTGCTGGACGCATTCTGAGCTTTCAGGCAGTCTCTACAGTGCATGACTGCATCGGTGGCAGGATGCAGAGCAGGACCGGCCTCTTAATCCTTTGAGTGCCAGAGGGGTACACATCGCATTGCAAAGTAATGCGTTGGGTACCCCTCTGGCACTCAGAGGGTTAACATCACCCAGACCTTGGCCCGTGAACACGGGCTTTTACACTAGTCTACTATAAAAAATATATATGTTTTTGCACCTCTATCTACAGTTGACTGTATTTAGTAACAGGGCCGGATTTACATGCCAAGCTCCCTTAGGAATGGAACGCTAGGTGTCATTAGCTCCTCCCATGGCCACACCCCAAGTTTAGATGGCCCTGCCCCCAGTCCCTGTTTCCTTGGCCTATGAAAAGTAAGGACCCAATACATTTTTCATTTCCCAACAGGAAGATTAGGCAACTGCCTACAGCTCTTTTGAGGGGAGGTGTCTCAGTTTTACTGGCCACACCCACATTCTGAATTGTGGGTGTGGTATGTGCAATCTCAATGTACTTGCACTAGTTTTGTACCCATTTACAGAAATTTATTTAACCCCTTGGAGGCTAGAGAGATCTTCAACACATTGCATTAACAACAAAGCATATGTATGAAGAAAACCGGAGCAATTCTGTAGCAAACCAACAGCCCCACCAGGGACAAAAAATATATTCCCAAAATTCCAAATGATTTAAATGTATTTCTCAGGTGACATAGCATTCAAAGAATTAAAAACCTAGTTTAAATCAATGGAATGTTTTCTTTGTTCCCTATGGTGCAGCTGGTATGCCCCAGGATTGCTCAAGCGGGTTATGCACTAAGGTGCAATGGTGGAGATAAAGTGGAGCTCACATCTCGAGTGTTACAACTCTCCAAGTCCTATGGAGCATGTGCATTAAGCTCTCTCATGTTGGAGGAATCTTTATGCATTGGCTCCATAGAATAGCATAAGAATTGGAGAGTTTATCACACAGAAGTTATCTCCACTTTATCACCTCTTTGCCACTCTTTAGTGCATTCCCCCAGGTCTTGTTTGTATATGAGCCTTGGTAAGCTTCTTCCGCCTGATTGAGAAATCACATTGAGGAAATCCCCACCCACGTTTTGCAGAATTCTGAAAGCATTGTCATTTATGGATTACAAAAAAATTCCCGTGTAAACAAATAGACAGATATACAGGACTGCTTTACGAAACCAAATACCCAGTTGCACCATAAGACCAATGGTACGTTCACCTGGAAATCATCCAATGTTATATACCTCATGATAATACCTGGGAACTTTTGCAAGAGGGCTACCCGGAGGGAAACCCTGTCAGTGCCGACCTGGGAGGAAAATGACGAGATTCGCGTCATAAAAGGGGCGGGTCTTAGTCACGGAGGGGGGGTGGGACAAACCCCCCCCCAAAAAAACCCTGCAAAATGTATCTAACAGGGCGGGGAGTGGGAGGAACCAGGCGGGACGGAGCATAAGTGGGCAGAGTTTCTACTTAATTTCTGCCCACCCGGTGATTCACACATTGCCCCGGAGACCCGGTAATTCAGTCTGAAATCCGGAGTCTCCGAGGCAAAACCGGAGAGTTCCCAGGTATGCTCATGATGTGTGCAAAATGTCCAACAGCTCTTTATGTGGGTGAAACTGGACAACCATTGCATAAAAGGTTTAATTCCCACAGATCCAATGTTAACAATAAAAAGACAGACCCCAGTGGGAGAACACTTTTGCCAAAATGGACACAGTGTCATGGGGACTCAGAGGGACAGAAAAATATGGGAGGTAAAATTAATACTATGGTTTGATGCATTGAATTATGGTTTGAATAGAGACAGAGAATTTCTGTCACATCTCATTGTGGATTAACTTTTATAACAGTCCCTCTGGGATTATAAATACCTTGGACTCCACAGAGGAAGACTGCAATTTACATCACATCCTCTATCTATTGAAATGTAAAAAGATATATGTTGGAGGGTTTATCTCCCTGAGTAAAACAAGGGTACTCCCACTGCTGAGAGATATTTTATTAAAAAATGATAACAGCTCAAACTTTAATTTTTTAGGTGCAATATCACAGTGGCCTGAAAATTTACAGTGGCGCTGTTGCTACACCATCCTATGGACTGCTCTGATCTGTAGACCATAAATCTCCACAGGATGGTGTAGCAACAGCACCACTGTAAATGTTCAGGCCACTGTGATATTGCACCTAAAAAATTCAAGTTTGAGCTGATACAATTATTTTTATAAAATATCTCTCAGCAGTGGGAGTACCCTTGTTTTATTTGGGGACATAAACCCTACAGCATATATTTTTTACATCTTAAGAATTACTATCTCTTTAAAGTCCCATTTAAATGAATGGGAATTAAGGGAATGTTTATTTTTTCCCTATGGTGCAGAAGTGTGCACTTTTGTCAGTACATTAGTCCCACTCTGTACCTCTCTCATCTTCTTCTTTAGTATAATATTAAGTTGTTAGCTTCTTGTAGTTGTAGTTTCCCCCACCTTGGCACAGACCTTCCTTGCTTGGTGCCAAGAGGCTGCCTCCGGTGTATACCTGGCTGCAGTTCGCTGCTGTGTGCCTTGAACTCCAGGCTTGGCGCTGCTTTCCTCCCAGCTCATGGAGCCACTGTGCACTGAGGTGAACTATATGCACGGATGGTGGAGCTGTGGGCTCTCTGGGAACCCTGTTCTAGCTGATGGTGATGGAGCTGCTGTTGCTGTGCAGCGGGGTACAGTCTGGTGTGTGTCACGTCCATATCTATGTTTACTTCTGGAATCACTGAGCCAGTTTGTGTTTATCTATCTGTCTCTCTATGATTATCCTGCTTCTATGGCACTCTGGTATCCAACCTCAGCCAGTCCTCGACTACCCTGACTCTTCAACTCTCCGTTTACTGACATCACCTCATCCTATCTCAGCCTGTTCTTGACTAACCCTGTCTCTTAGAATTCAAGGTTACTGACATCAGCTTGCCTATGTCAAACCCTGCTGCTATGACACTCCGACATCTGATCTCAGCCTGTCTATGACTATGACTCTCTCTATATCCCACTACAGCATCCAACCACAGTCAGTATTCAGTCACTCCCTTCTACAATTTCAGAATTTGCTCCTTCGACCCTGTATATCCTAAACTTAAAGGGCTTCAGCTGGATATTCATATCTCAGTCTATTGAGTGGTTTGCCTCCAGTGGTGTCTGGGTACTCATCCTGCTATCAGGCTATGCAGCCTGCACCTTTAAAGGGATATTAATACTTTGTTTTAACTTTATTTTATTTTGTAGGCATTAAAAAAACATGAAGAATGATATAATTCTTATCTCTCAAACCTTTATGGTTTATGAGATATTCACAAGCAAAGTTTCCCCTCCCGCCCCTTTTACCTAGTGTAAGCCATCTCTTCTCAGATGTGGAATCCAGTCCATAGACCAGACAGATAACAGCAGGGGACAATCTTCTTCCTATGAAAACAATGAAATCCCTGCCCCCCTTGACAAGCTTTTCAGGTTTTTCCCTTATCTTAATTGAAGATTGTCCCTCTCTGCAGTCTACCTGGGCACCTCCCTTCTGATCTGGCTGAACAGTGTTACATCAGTAAAAGGGGCAGGAGGGGGACACTTTGTCATTGAATTACTCTGGAAATACAACTCTGACAGAACTGAAATAACACTCTCCAAAGTCCAAATACTATGATGATTAATTAGAGCTGCTTTTATTATGAAACATTACTATCCCTTTAAATCTGGCTCTGCTGCAGCAAGGGTACATGCAGTACTACCAGCGCTCCCAAGCCAAGCTCCCAAGCCAGTGCTCCCTAGCTACTATCAGGCCACTCTGATTTATTCCAGCTGCCATCTAGCCCAGCATTACAGCGAGAAGCTCTAGGTGGCATTTCAGCTGGGGCTTCCTTATACTTTACTTCTTCTGCTGTAACCTCCTCTGCTGCTATATCTCATGGTGTGAGAGGGCACCGCATGCCAGGCTGCAGGTTAGCAAGTGACTGCCACGGATGGAATGAGGTGCCAGTCTCAGAAGCAGCACCAGGCACATCAAGGACCTCTTTCCCTGAACCCCCTCAATGATCCTGGTATGTTATCAACATTAGATGCCCAGGCTAGAGGCTGCATTTTGTGCTAGGCATAGAAGCCGAGGGCATTTTATTCTACAGTCTTGTTTGTGATGAGAATTCAGTTTTTTTTTCTACTTGGAATCACCATGCTGGATTGGCATCCCTTCCAGTTGTACCCGCTCCTACACAACTGTAGGTATGTGTTTGGGTGGGGGTTGTTTGCAGAGAGTGTGACGGTGTTCATTAGCTGTCCCATGATGCACAGAGGGAGAAGAGTTGGCATGTATGTATGTCTTCTCCTCTCTCTAGCATCTCCCTCCATCTTCTCCTTCCATTCCACCATCCTTTCTTCAACTCTTCTTCCATTTTCTTCCTTCTTCCAGCATCTTCCATCCTTTTCCCTCCAGCTTTTTCCTATATCTTCTTCCTTCCTCACTCCTTCTTCCACCCTATCCTCCTTCCAGCATCTTCTTCTATCCCTCCCACCCTCAGTTCAGCTTCTTCTTCCACATCTCCATCTTCCTTCCTCTACCCTTCAGTTTCTTCCCCCTCCATCTTCTTCCTCCATTATTTAATCTTCTTTTTTCCCTCCATCTTCTTCTTCCCAGTCCAGCTTCTTCCTCCAGGCTCTTCCTGCCCACATCCCTCTATTTTTTTCTTCCTCCCATTTTGTCCTCCCACTTTCCTTTCTTCTCCCCTTTGACCTTGCTGTCCCCACCAGTGGCCTTTCTCTCACCTTTCCACTTTCTCTCTCCCCTTTGTCCTTTTCATCGTCTCTTTTCCTCCATTTGAAATATAGCTGAACTAGTGATACCACAGAGCTTACAATTATATGGCAATCCGTTGGTAGTCATAATTGTAAGCTTTGCGGTATCAAAAGTGTAGCTATATTTCATTTATAAACTCTGTAGTATCACTATTTCAGTAGTAAGCCCTGTGTATCACTAGTGCAGCTCCAATTCAATCGTACATTCTCTGGTATCACTATTTAGCTAAATTTCAGTTAAAAGCTCTGTGATATCAGTAGTTTAGCACCATTTCAGCTGTAGCTCTGTGGTATCACTAGAGTGGCTCCATTTCAATTGTAAGCTCTGTGTATGACTATTACAACTCCATTTCTAGTGTAAGTACTGGTATCACTAACATAGCTCAGTTGCAATTGTATTATCTGTGGTATCACTAGTGTAGTTTAAAATAATTGTTTTCTCTATGGCACAAGTAATGTAGGTCCATTTCAACTATAAACTCTGTGGTATCAATAGCAGTGATCCATTTCAAATGATCTGTGGTATCAAAAATGTATCTCCATTTTAATTGCAAGCTGTGTGGTATCAATAGTGTAGTCCCATCCAATTGCAGTATCTGTGGTATCAGCAGTGTAGCTCCATTTAATTGTAAGCTCTGCAGTATCACTTGTGTAGAGTCATTTCAGTTTTAAGCAACCTCAGTGTAATGATAACCGGAGCTTGATATAACTATAGAAGACCTTCACAGCACACATCGAAGGGAAGTGTGAACGCGCTCCCTGGGGCAGCTGGGAGGGAGGTGGGAGGAGAATTAGGCAGTGAGCAAGAGCTTTGCCGGTGATTCAGTGTGCTGCATTATGCTGACCGGCACAGCTTGAAGATAGTATATTTTTTAAAGTACTTTCATTAAAAAAAAAAAAAAATTATAAGGTGATACATCCACTTTAATGAAGAAACGGGAAGGAGCCAACCAATGCTATGCTTATCTTAAAGTCTGGCAGTGGCTGTGAGCCAAGATGTTAGCATCTGGAAGTTAACCTTTTGAGTGCCTAAATGGGGTTCGCAATGCATTGCTTACCCCTCTGGAATTCAAAGGGTTAAGGTTAGAGAACGGGTCTGATTGTAATAAGTCACAGGGTAGTGTAGAGGCAATGTGCCCCCTTGGATGGCGAGTCACTTCTCATCTGTACCCTCTGCATGCCCTGTAGTTGTGGCCCTATCCATTGTGTCAACCCCGAGAACTGCTTTCTACCTATGAAGAGTGAGTTACTATAAAGTAGACAGATTTCTCACTTGTGAGAAACTCCGCTGTAGCAAATATTGAAAGTATTTATTGTATGATTCACCTACATCGGCACATGTGTGACGCTTAACCCTCTGCATACCAGAGGTGTACAACTCTTTGCGTTACCACATGGTCGTGTCAGACAGTACTGTTGAACTTGCATAAACTGACATTTAAATGAAGCTAAATATTTCATGAAGTAATATTTTAAATTAACCCTTTGAGTGCCAGAGAGGTATCCAATGCGTTGGATACCTCTCTGGCACTCAAAGGGTTAAAAAATGGTTACCATACCATATAGATGATACAAAAAGATCTTTCAAATGAAACTAAGTTTTCATAAGCTGTTACTTCCACTTTAAGAGAATGATGAGAGTTGTGGCTCAAAAACAGCTGGGGGATGCAGGTGTTCCATCTCTATCCTTGCTCATCCAGTTGTCCATGAAGTGAACCCTATTTGAGGATTATACACAGCTAAGGAAGAATCAGGGCTGGATTTCCCAAAAGGCAGACTGACAATTACCTAGAGCTCCAAGAATTCAGAAGAGCCTCAGCTGTGATGACCACTCCCACATTCTGAGTTGTAGGCGTGGCAAAGGAAAATCCAATGGCCCTGCCCAAGACACCAGTACCTGGTTTATGGCACCTGGTTTACATGTCAGTTCAAATAACACTTTACTGGCCATTATTTAACCCCATGGATGCTAGAGAAGTCTCCAACACATTGTGATGAAAGGTTTTGGAGACCTTTATAGTAGCCAAAGGGTTAAGAGCTGTTTTAACTTCCATGTCAGTGTTGGTAATCTGAGACCTTCCAGCTGTTCACTTCTACAATCCCCATCATCCCCAGCCTGTCAGTGGCCCGGTATGATGGGAATTGTCTTACTGGACATCTGAAGAGCCTCGTTTTTGCCACTCCTGGCCCATGTCATAAGCTAAGGTCAACAACTGATACAGCTGGGGTGGATCCAGGATACTTCTAGGTGCTGTCAGTGTGGGCTAAAGCCTAGGCCTCGTGCTTAAAGGGATAGTAATGTCTATATGTTGCGCTCCGAGTCTTCAATATTGGCTTTATAACATGCAGTGCTAAGTTTAATAAATTACTGTTCAGTAGTTCAAAATATATTGATGCCCCTTCTGGCTTCCTCCCACTGAATCTGGAATCTGGTCCCGGGACCGGATGGATGGCGTGAGGGACAATCTTCACTCAGTAAATATAAGGTAAACCCTGTCCCCCTTGACGACAGAGGGCAGGATTTTAATTTTACTTACTGAAGATTGTCCCTCGCCACGCTCCATCCAGACCATACTCACAGGCAGCGTGACACAGCCAGAGGGGGAGAGAGGGGGATAATTTAAGCTTCAATATTTTTGATGTTATTAAACTTAGCACTGCATTTTATAAAACCATTGTAGAAGACTTGGAGAGCAAATTAATTATAGACATCCCTTTAACCCTTTGAGTGTACCACTTTGGCACTTAAAGGGTAAAGTCCTGGGTCTTGTTGCCAGCATGGGGCATGTGACAGTTCTAATCTCCGTACTAGTAACGTTGTAGTTGATCTGCACAATATACTAATAATGCATTAAGTCAACCTAAACCCCTGGTATTTTGGAAATCTTGTGGCTCCCCTGGGTGGAGTCATGTGAGGAATGGAGGTAAGGTAATGGGAGTGGCTAAGGGAGCCTTGAGTGCTTTGCCTATTGGGCACCTGCAATGTAAGTATAGTCCTGCAAAGAGCCACTCTTAAAGCACGATTGTCACCAAACATAACCCCCCCCGAATCAATTACTTATGTATTCAATATTTCAGAGGGGCCCGTTTCACCTACTAAGGTATTACACTGTAGGTGAAACCATGAGCCAAACATTGAGCAGAGACGACAGAAAGTACAGCCATCTTTCCTCTGTTAAAGAGGACTGACAGCACTCTCCCCATCATTTGCCTTCCCATTCCCTCCAGGACTGTATCTAAACAATTGCCTGCTCTCAGCATAGATGTGAAGGAGCAAGCCGAGCAAAGTTTACACTGTAAAAAGCAATGTCCTTTACTTATCAGTGTGTTCTATTTATGGTGTATTTATTGCCTGGCTTGCTCCTTTATGGCAATGCTGCATGCAGGCAGTTGTTTAGACACAATAAGGGGAAGGTGGTAGTTGGGCATATAATGACTACAGGGGGGACTACTGGTGCCGCAGACAAGCTGATGACTGGATTTTGTCAGTGACTATTTTTAAAAAAAACTAGCAATTAAAAAAAATGGCTTGGCTTTTTATTGTTTTTTTTTTGCTTCCATTTTCATTGTAGACAGGTGATGGTTGCCCTTTAATGAAAAATTCATTATCTACTTGTCACAGTGTATCCTGTAAATGTTTATCACACATCTAACAGGATGGCAAGAGACGGAGTTTGATAAATTATTAGTGAAACATTTTGCATGCTTTATTCTTAGATTTTGCCCCAATTGCGTAAATCATCAGATTAGGAAAAGATTAAGTAGTAACAGGGCGGCTGAAATATTACACATAACATTGGCTGGGTACCAAGGAATGTTACATGCAAACGCTGACATTGCCTAACGAGTCAATAATAGCTCTGGGCTCTTCTCTGCTCTGAATGACGATCCCAGCCTACGACAGCAGCTCTGTGAGCAGACAAAGGTAGACTTGTTCCTAAGCGAAGCTCTGTTTTGCTGGGAATGCTGCATGCCAGCACCACGAGGACAGGAAAATACTTTAGAAAGTTGCTATAGCAAAGCAGGGGCAACTCGAGGCACACCAAATATTATTCATGACCTTTAAAGGGGCAGTGTCTCCTAAAATAAATTTGAGTATGGTAGCGTACTTGGAGGAGAAAATAAATCAGATTAGAGGTTTTTATTTTCTACTCTTGTCTTAAATAAAGTATTTAAAATCAAGCTTCTTGTGTTACTATGGCAATGGAAAAGTCTTTCTTCTATTCTATTGATGTCACCCAGTCCTTGCAGGTTTTACTGTGATTTGTCTCTGCATTTGCTAGTCCAGACAGGCACCAATCGAGGTAACCTTAAAGGGATAGTAATAGATCATTATTACAAATATGCATCTTGTAGCTATTAAAAAGAGAAATTAAATGATCCCAGTCCCATGAGATAATCGTAGTTAAAGTTCCCCCCTCCCTCCCCTTTCCCTGATGTCAGCTCTCTATGGCGAATCCAGTCCCGGGACAAGCGGAGGCTCTTCAGCAGAGCCAAGATAAATCCTTCACTGGAACGGTCTACAAAGTGTGCTTGCAAACCAAGCACACTTTGTAGACTGTCCAATATCTTTTTCAATAATGCAATCTCGGCTCTGCTGAAGAGCCTTCGCCAGTCCCGGGACCGGATTCCCCTGCAGTCAGATAGAGAGCTGACATCAGGGAAAGTGGAGGGAGGGGGAAACTTTCACAGCGAATATCTCTCAAACCATAACGGTTTGAGAAATGGGACTGGGGACATTTAATTTCTTTTTTTTTTTATAGCTACAAGATGCACATTTGTAAAAATGATCTATTACTATCCCTTTAACTTGCTAACATTTAAATATCTCACTGTTTGACCACATGCAAGATGAAAAGAACTTCTCCTTCTGCCTTTCCTAAAGAAACTGCACCAATTTAGAGTCTAAAGAACATGTCATTTGGTGCAGAACGTGCAGTAAGTACGCTGAACCATCATCCTAAGTATTTGGGTCTTTACTCTGAGGCCCTGAGATTTGGGTCAAAACCTTAAGTATTCCCAGGGATAATAATAATCTCTGTTGAATACTCAAGATCAGTGGTTCTCAACCCATGCACTCAGGGCTTGCTAACAGGCCAGAGGGGAAATGCACTAAGGTGTGATAGGAAGGTGATAAAGTGGAGATGATTTCTCCAGTGCTATCACTTCTCCAGTTCCTAAGTTAATCTGTGGAGGTAATGTACTAGGATTTCTCGAGTTGGAGAGATCTTAAAGGGATAGTAATGTTTCACAGAAAAAAAAGCAGCTCCAATTAATCTTCATAGTATTTGGGCAATGGAGAGTGTTGTTTCAGTACTGTCAGAGTTGTAGTTCAAGAGTAACTGAATGATAAAGTATCCCCCTTTCCTCCCCTTTTAGCTAGTGTAAGCCACGTCCCCTCAGACGTGGAATCTGGTCACTTGACTGGACAGATCACAGCAAGGGACAATCATCTTACTGTGAACATAAGGAAAACCCTGCCCCCTTGACAGTTTTGTCAGGGTTTTCCTTATGCTCACTGAAGATTGTCCCTCTCTGTGATCCATCCAGACAGTCTTGCTGCTCTGAGCGGAGCAGTGTTACATCAGTAAAAGGGGCGAGAGGGGGATACTTTATCATTCAATTACTCTTGAACTACAACTCTGACAGTATTGAAATAACACTCTCCACGGCCCAACTACTATGAAGATTAATTGGAGCTGCTTTTATTGTGAAACATTACTATCCCTTTAATGCATTGACTCCATAGAATAGAAAATTAGAGAGGTGATATCACTGGAGAAGTCATCACCACTTTATTACCTCTTTATCACACCTTAGTGCAGAATCCCCCAGGACTTGTGAGTTT
This sequence comes from Rhinophrynus dorsalis, assembly GCA_037306005.1. Lineage (NCBI taxonomy): Eukaryota > Metazoa > Chordata > Amphibia > Anura > Rhinophrynidae > Rhinophrynus > Rhinophrynus dorsalis. The sequence continues at coordinate 40,885,390 of CM074723.1, read as the reverse complement.
CCCTGCTAGGACACAGGTGTGTTAATCAGATGTTCACTCAATTTGATTAACTCACCTACTCTCTAAAAACTAAATCCTCAAATCCTGGCCTGTTAGTAGGCCCTGAGGGAACGGCTGTGAACCACTGCTCTAGATCATAAGTACCCACAACAGGTAATGGGCTTCAATAGACCTGGATGGCTAGGGCACTCAAATGTTTAAGGGACACTAGTCTTTATCAGCTCGTAAACACAAACAATTAGTAATACACTAAAAAAGAGATGAAATGCAAATAAAAACATTAAAGAGATACACCTGATGGCTGTATAAAGTACAGTAATTAGATCAGTCCTTTAATCAACAAATTCAGAGCCACTTATTTTAGGGCATTGTCTCCCTTTAAACAGTACAGTAAAGTAAAGTAAAGTCACCTGATAAGGAAGATTCCACTGACATGCTGATAATATCTTGAGTTCTAGCAATGTATGGGCACTAATATGTGCGTGAATGTTACAACATAATATTTCCTATAAGCTAGGGTGACCACATGTCCCTGATTGCCTGGGACAGTCCCAGATTTTCTGTACGTGTGTCCCTTGTTCCGGGCAGCCTCCTTCTGGGACAATACAAAGTCCTGGAATGAAGACTCCAGAGCACAGGGTTCAATACACCAGAAGGAGAACTGTCCCATTGTCTAGTGTGACAGGAAGTGATGCCTCTGCTGGGCTACAACAAAATGGCCTCCAGACAAAACTCAAAACACTAGAGAGATAACTGAGCCTTGATCTGGGCATCATTGAGGAGTCACAGTGTAATTTTGTTGTAGTGTGATGTTAGTTTAAGGCTTTGGGCTTGATATATATTTTCTTGTAGCCCATCACAGACATCACTTTCTGACACAGCAATTAATGAATGAAAGAATATGTTTATTTATATAGCGCCACAAGTGTACGCAGCACTTTACAATTTCGGGGTTTAAACAATACAGGGATATAGGTGCTTTGTACAGTGAAACATTGGGTGCGAGGTCCCTGCCCGAAAGCTTACAATCTAAAGTGGTAATAGGAGACATACAGATTACATTAGGGTCAAGTGCTGAATACAGTGCTAGTTTTCATGATAATAGAAGACATCAGTAATGTAAATAATTTATAAGAGCATGCATTGTACAACATCAGTGCCTTCTAGCATGTTGAGATTTTATCCATGAGGTTCATTTTCAAGTGAGATTTGAAGGTTATCAGAGAGGTGCAGTGGCGCAGGTTGGATGGTAGAGCATTCCATAGATACGGAGCAATGAGAGATAAAGGTTTGATACGTGACAGAGCTGTAGAGACAAAAGGAGCTGAGAGAAGACAGTCATTGGCTGAACGTAAGTGGCAGGATGGTGTATAACGGGAGATCAGAGTGGAAATGTAAGAAGGAGTAGAGGAGAGAAGTATCTTGAAAGAGAGAAGTAAGATTTTGTAAGATATTGAAATCCACGTTTTTGAAGAGAAACTGGAGCAATGTGCACAAATTGTGAGCAAAATGAAACAATCCATTGCTATGGTGATTGATTTTAAAGGGATAGTAATACTTTGTTTTATTTTTATTTTATTTTGTAGGCATTAAAAAAACATGAAGACTGATATAAGTCTTATCTCTCAAACCTTTATGGTTTGAGAGATATTCACAAGCAAAGTTTCCCCTCCTGCCCCTTTTACCTAGTGTAAGCCATCTCTTCTCAGATGTGGAATGCAGTCCATAGACCAGACAGATAACAGCAGGGGACAATCTTCTTCCTGTGAGAACAATGAAAGCCCTGCCCCCCTTGACAAGTTTTTCAGGTTTTTCCCTTATCTTAATTGAAGATTGTCCCTCTCTGCAATCTACCTGGGCACCTCCCTTCTGCTCTGGCTGAGCAGTGTTACATCAGTAAAAGGGGCGGGAGGGGGATACTTTGTCATTGAATTACTCTTGAACTACAACTCTGACAGAATTGAAATAACACTCTCCAAAGTCCAAATACTATGATGATTAATTAGAGCTGCTTTTATTATGAAACATTACTATCCCTTTAATGTTGCACTGTTCACCAATAATGGTTCTAGTTTGCCCTTGATAAATACAGGAATGTAAATATGACAAAAACACAACTTTGGACAAAAGAGGCTTTCAGTTCCAAAATCCTTTCCATCAACACCCCATAACGCCTCTACATTGTGTTGGGCAAAGTGATTGGCACGAGGCAAGGATTGTTTCTCTGGCTCTTGCTCCAAATTTGGAAAACACTGGAATACAGGAAACAGCGGTTAATACACAGAAACTGTCCCCCTCATTTAGCAGTAATGATGAGCTATTAATATTTGTATTTACATTAGCATAGTAGTGAACTTTAGACAATTGAGTTTTTGGTTTAGCTGGATAGGCAGAAAGGTTTCATGGCTATTTATACGAATAGGTTCTTGCACCAATTTTGACCAACATTTGAGTGTAGAAAACATGGGGATATAGGACTGTGGTGCAGGGACGTGCACAGACATTTTGGGGAGGCAGGGGCTCAAATGAAAAAAAAGGGCACTTCTCGATAAAATCGGACTGATTAATTTTTAATTTTTTTTTGTTAAAAGGGCACAAGGGCACTTTGGACAAAAAGGGCAGGTGCTCAAGCCCCCCTTGGTGCCTATGTGTGCACGTGCCTGCTGTGGTGTTGGCAATGTAGCAGTGAATACACAGAAGCTGTCTCCCTCATTTAGCAGTAATGATGAGCTATTATGTATTGAATTTACATTAGCTTAGAAGTGAAATTTAAATCACAATTGGGTACAAAGCACCACCCTGTGTGTATATATAAAGTATATACTAGTTGAAGAGCCCGTTACACGGGCCACAGTGCCACTGCCAGCCGGTCGCGGGGCAGTCATGCACAGTAGAGACTGCCTGTGCTGAAGGAGCGTCCAGCTCTGTATCAGCTGCAGCGAGGGCAGTCTCTATTGCACATGACTGTGTTGTTACACACGTTTTAGAGAATTATTATATAGGATATATATATATATAAATATGCAAAGGTGAAAACAGCACTCACAGGACTTTTTTAGTGAAGGTCAATAATTAAAAAGTTTATTCCATCGACGTTTCGGCCCTACTGCGGGCCTTCTTCAAGATGCTTACAGAACAAACCCAGAATCACCTACATTTATACCAAAATCGTGTAGTAAATGGCGCCAAAATGACATCATACCCAAGGGGGAAGGGGATATCAAAGTAAATAAATAAACAAACAAAAATAATAATCAAAAAATGTGAAAAATAAATAAACCAAACACCTTTCTGCACCAACCATAAAATGCAAACACCGTGTTATTGTAAAAATCTGAGATAATAACGTTATCATTAAGACCATGGATATCGCACTCTGTAATTAATCTAGAACTTATAAATCAATGTAGATTTATATAAAGAACATCATATATACCCAGTTCTATGATAATAATGTCATCTAATAATGTTATTATGAAAAACGGGACACCGAGAAAAGAAGTAATATATTGCAAAAGATAGTCAATCACATCGCAACGCTTTGCGAATCACTTCTCTGTTGTCTCGCTTATCAACGCTCATTTTGTTATGCCAGAATATGACTTAATTAACAATGTAAATAAAGATTAAAAATATCCTACCGATTATATCTATTAATTCTTGTGACATCTCGTTTGCGCATGCGTCCTGCTTCCTAATAATCAATCGTGACTATACTTGTATCTTTAATATGCAAGACTATTTGTTCGGAGCGCTCATCTAACTGCTGATAAATACAATGTAGCAAGACTGTTAAATACATAAAGAAATACAGAGACTCACCATACGTAATGAACATTCTGCCTTAGTGAAAGTTATCAGCGCTCCGTACAATGTACCCAGCTTACTAAAGTATGAGACTATATTGCTCCAAAATATGTTACACACAGATACATATCTGTTGCGTTGCGATGTGATTGACTATCTTTTGCAATATATTACTTCTTTTCTCGGTGTCCCGCTTTTCATAATAACATTATTAGATGACATTATTATCATAGAACTGGGTATATATGATGTTCTTTATATAAATCTACATTGATTTATAAGTTCTAGATTAATTTAAAGAGTGCGATATCCATGGTCTTAATGATAATGTTATTATCTCAGATTTTTACAATAACATGGTGTTTGCATTTTATGGTTGGTGCAGAAAGGTGTTTGGTTTATTTATTTTTCACATTTTTTGATTATTATTTTTGTTTGTTTATTTGTTTACTTTGATATCCCCTTCCCCCTTGGGTATGACGTCATTTTGGCGCCATTTACTACACGATTTTGGTATAAATGTAGGTGATTCTGGGTTTGTTCTGTAAGCATCTTGAGAAAGGCCCGCAGTAGGGCCGAAACGTAGATGGAATAAACTTTTGAATTATTGACCTTCACTAAAAAAGTCCTGTGAGTGCTGTTTTCACCTTTGCATATTTGGATACTTTTGAATTTAAACAATTGGCACCCAGGTAATAGAATCTTAAAAGGAGAGTGCACATCAAGGGTCTATGTATATATATATATGTCTTTTACTATTTTAGTTTCATCATCCAGTTTTACAGAAAAATGCACCTTTAAGAGTGAGAAGATGTTAACCCTTTGAGTGGCAAAGGAGTATACAACGCATTGCAAAGCAACGTACACCATAATGTTTGTCCAAAAAAGCACTGATCTTATTTCTTGGGTGTTGGAGCATATGACTCTTCCACTGACAGGGTTTCACCTTAACCCCTTCTGTGAGTAATAATGCAATAAAGATGTCTCTAAAATCCAAGGGGTTAAACTTCTTGTTTCAGCACATCTTTGGAACTATAATGTGCTGCCATTTGGGAAAGTTGAGGTCCCTTAGAGTGAATCTGTTTGATTATCAATGGCTTATCAGGAAGCAGCCTGTTGCAGCAACTTCTGTGTGTTCAATGCGAAATGTAGGGAAGTTGCAGAAAGAATAGAATCATGTATTTTCACATTAATAAATTGTCAGTATGCCCATCTTCCTATCAATTTAAAAACATTCCCTACCATTTCTGCTGGGAAGCTGTTCCATTAAACTTTCCTTAAAGAGTTGCTTAGCTTATTTCTTCTGCGTTTTCCACATTTTAAAATTCGATCATATCCTCTTTTTCTGGTATTCCTCCTTTTTGAAGACTGCTTCACACATGAAATGCATTAAATCCCTTAACCCTTTGAGTGCCAGAGCGGTACGGAACGCATTGCTGGCACTTAAAGGGTTAATATATTTGAAATAGTCTATCATATTAACCTCATCCCACCTCTCATTGTAGTCATATTAGAGGAGAATTAACACCGCCTAAAAATAACCCCCACTTACCTTACTAAGGCCAGGAAATACTAATGGCCCCTGTGAATTGTGGTTTTATTCAAGACTTTCTTTATGCTCTTGGATGACATGTGGGCGGACAATGGACATGACAGTTGTTAGAACAGAGGTGTAACTAGAAGCCTCCTGGCCCTGGTGCAATAAGTGACACGGGCCCCCCCACCACTACATTGGCCCCCCTCGACCACACTGACCCCCTCTACAATGCCCCTCAATCTTCACAATGCCCCCATCTCCCACCTCCCTGGAGCTCCCGCACAGTCCTATTAGTATTGCAGAGCGCTGGGAGATGATGTCATCTCCCAGCGCTCTGCATCACTAGAGCGCCAGAGGGAGATTGTGGGCGGCAGGCCCCTATAGTTACGCCACAGTGTTAGAAGCACCATAGGATACAAACTCAGGGTACAAACTCCACTGTACGTGCTAATGTTAAAGACCAGGATTTGTGCAACACATTGCTTCACCATGCATTGTGCTCCCCTCTGTTTCACAAGGGTTTAAGTAGGCTCTGCCTGCCTCAGGATTTACTGGCCATAGTAAGGCAATGGGGGGCATAAGTAGCTGTTAGTTCTCCTTTAAGGCTTCATACCTCCCAAATGTCCCTCTTTAAGAGGGACAGTCCCTCTTTTAGACCCAAATCCCTTTGACCCTCTTTCCCACCCTGGTGTCCCTGTGTTTAATAGATCAGACTGTGTGGTGTGTATATAAGTGTATCACCCTGGTGTCCCTGTGTTTAGGAGATCAGACTGTGTGATGTGTATATAACTGTATCACCCTGGTGTCCCTGTGTTTAGGAGATCAGACTGTGTGGTGTGTATAGAAGTGTATCACCCTGGTGTCCCTGTGTTTAGGAGATCAGACTGTGTGGTGTGTATAGAAGTGTATCACCCTGGTGTCCCTGTGTTTAGGAGATCAGACTGTGTGGTGTGTATATAAGTGTATCACTCTGGTGTCCCTGTGTTTAGGAGATCAGACTGTGTGGTGTGTATATAAGTGAATCACCCTGGTGTCCCTGTGTTTAGGAGATCAGACTGTGTGATGTGTATATAAGTGTATCATACAGCTCTACAGCAATAAAACTCACATTATTGTTCGTTTAAACATCAGTAGATGTGTAAATAGTGTAGTCTGTGTAAATAAAATACTGTGGTGTCATTAGGGTATGAAATAGCCTAAAAATTCTCTGTAGTGCCCCGCTTACCTGCCACGCACCCTGCAACACCCCCTAAAACACAACTGTCCCTCTTTGGCAATTTGAAATGTTGGGAGGTATGTTTAAGGCACCATTTTAGTGACTCTTCTTTGAACTATCTCAAGTTTAGAAACCCCTTGAGTGCCAGATGGGTACGCAACGCATTGTGTTACGTGCCCCTCTGGCACTCAAAGGGTTAATGACATTCAGCAAACTGCTTGTTTGTAAAACAAACAACCATATCTTTTCCCCTCTCCATGTTGAGAAACGCCTGTAATTTCGTCCATTCTGTCTATATCCTCGTTACTTCAGGAAGTGCAGAGATGTAGAAATATGCATTCAACTGATTTTCACTAATTGCTCTTAATTAGTCTTCACACTTGCAGCCCTGTAATACACAATTCCATAGTGTGCTCTGGGAAGTCTCTTTGATTTACAACCAAACTGTTTCCTGTTTATGTATTTCTAATAATTATTTAATAAAAACACAGTACCCAGACACGTTTTCACTTACAGACCTAGGTACAAAGAGAGCTGTGCTATTCTAGTGCAAACCAACTGCATAATGGTGAAAAATACAAATTCACCAGATTCCCTTTGATTGAAATGAGCCTTCTGTCCCCTTGAATGCCAGACATTCCTCTAATGTAGAGGTCAGCAATGTGAGGTGCTCTAACTGCAGCCAGACTACAGCTCCCATCATCCTCCACCATCCAACGCCAACTAATGCATTTCTTCTGAGAAACTGAAATGGTTGATTCAAAGGGAACGCATATAACTAAGGATGAAGAAAAGCAGATAGTTACTACACTACTGTTACTACTACTACTACTATTAGTACTATTACTACTTCTGCTGCTACTAGTATGTGCTATTGCTACTGCTGCTGCTACTACTACTACTACTACATATTATTACTACTGCTGCTGCTACTACTACTACTAGGTTCTATTACTACTAATACTACTAATACTACTTCTGCTACTACTGCTGCTGCTACTACTACTGCTACTTTTACTACTACTACTACTACTGCTATTGCTACTGCTGCCACTACCAGGGGCGGATTGTAGGAGAATACCAGCCCGGGCATTTTTATTTAAAGCAGCCCACTAACTGCACCACCGTCCCTATGGACGCCCCCTTGTGGTCCCTGTGCGGCATGGGAGAGCAGGCGTCAGGATATTATGTCATATCCCGGCTCTCAGCATTAACCCTTTGAGTGCCAGAGGGGCCTCTGGCACTCAAAGAGTTAACAAAGAATGCGAAGGCTGTCACAGAGAGTGCCGGTGGCAACACAGACCTCTCCTTTAAAATAGCGTGGGATGGTGAGATCCTCTGATCTCCCCCACCGGTCCACGATCTAGCGGCCCACCGGGGGATGTCCAATCCCCCGATAGGACAATCCGTCCATGGCCACTACTAACACTATTACTGCCGCTGATACTATTACTACTACTATTAATTTTATTACTTCTACTACAACAAATACTAGTTCTATTACTACTACTAATTCTATTACTACTACTACTACCACTATTACTATTGCTATTATTACAGCTACTACTACTTCTACTACTGCTATTGCTGCTACTAATAATAATCATAGTTAATTATTTATTTACTACCAATCTGTACGTAGCACTGTACACAGAACTTTTGAGGTACAGTGAATTCCTGCCCTACAGAGCTTACAATGCAACCGTTTGGCTTTTGAGGCACAGGGAGATAAAGAGGTGAATGTAGAAATATGCCAAATCAGCTTCATTAGCATTATCCTCCAGAGTCAGTAGTTGTTCTCTGGGGTATGCATTACAGTGTATGATCACTGTAGTGCATACCGACGCTGTTAGGACAACTTGCTAGCAATGCCTACATATTTCTGCACCATAGCATGTGCAGGAATATGGAGTAAAATCCACAGTTTCCACTACACATTGTGAGATACAAGGCATAGAGGAAAAGAGCACCACAAAACACCCATAAGCTGTCCCATCGCCATCCCATTTGCTCAGTGTGCTTGCAAACCAAGCACACGTAGAAGATCATTTCAGTGAAGGATTTCTGTTTCTATAACGAGATCTCAGCACTGCTGCAGAGCCGCCACTTGTTCAGGGACAGGATTCCCCTGTAGTCAGCTAGAACGCTGGGGTCGGGGGAGTGGGAACTTTGAAAGCGGCTATCTCTCAAACCATACAGGTTTGAGAGATGCCGCAGGGCTCATTGAATTTGTATTTTTAAGGGTTACAAGATTGATTAAAGTTTATTTAAAGTATTACTATCCCTTATTTAAATTATTATTATTATTATTCTTTATTTATATAGCGCTAACTAATTCCACAGACCTCTACAGTAAGGTACAACTCGTTCGGCAGGCATCAGTGGGCAACAGCACAGACATCTTGGAGCAAAGGCATCTGTGAGTCTGCACTGTCCGTCCCGTTCACCTCCAGGATTGGTGAGTGGAGTTCCTTGGTACCTTAAGGTACAGGAAGTGACTGACAGCACAGGTGCACAGAGTGTCTGCAACAAGATCTCTGCCGTTGATGCCTGCTGAACAAGTTGTATTTCTCACTAATGCCAAACTTATTCAGAATAATTAAAGTACGTATATGTGTATCGTTATGGTAATAAGGATTTGGGGGACTATTTAATTTTGATGATAGTTCCGCGATAACCTAGTACATCAGCCTCACTACGTTTCCTTCCTGGTAAATCCCACACATTTCCAATGTACTAAAAAAATATGATACATTTTGGTAAAAAACAATTGGACCATAGTGCATAAATATTCTCCAAATTCCCATTGATTTAAATGGTACTTTAAAGGGATAGTAATATTATTACTATCCCCCATATTGTAGATATTTGTAAAATAATTTAATAGCCCCCAGATTCATCTCTCAAACCTTTATAGTTTGAGAGATAACCGAAGGCAAAGTTCCCCCTTCCCTGAAGTCAGAGTTGTACTGACTGTAGGGGAAGTCTGTCGTACGACAGGCTTGCGGCTCTGCAGCAGAGCCAAGATCCCGTTAGAGAAGAAGAATTATTTCCCTGAAACAGTCTTCTACGTGTGCTTGGTTTGTGATTGGTTTGCAAGCACATGTAGAAGACCGTTTCAGTGAAATAATTATTTTTCACTAACGAGATCGTGGCTCTGCTGTAGAGCCGCATGATTAAAGTCAGACCGGATATCCCTGCAGTCAGTACAACGCTGACTTCAGTGAAGGGGGAGGGAGGGGGGAACTTTGCCTTCGGTTATCTCTCAAACCATAAAGGTCTGAGAGATGAACCTGGGGGCTATTAAATTATTTTGTAAATACCTACAATATGAGGGATAGTAATAATAAAGTATTACTATCCCTTTAAACCCCTTGAATGCTAGTGAGGTCTCCAAAGCATTGCAAAGCAATGCATTAGAGACCGCTCTCACATTCAAGGGGTTTAAAGCATCATTTAAATCAAGAGGGATTTGAATTTCTCCCCTGTGGTATGATGCAGTTGGTTTTGTTCATCCCGGTTCCTGGATCCTGTTCCATTTCTGTGTCTTTTCTGACTCTCATAGTTTCCTTTATTACTGTGCCGGCTCCTATCCTGACAGCCTGTTCTCACTACGCCCCCTCTTGCTCTCTTTCCTGAGGACTCCTGTCGTCTGTCAGCGTCTCTGTTTATTCCTTCTGCTCATCAGCCCACCTCTCCTAATTACATTTCCTCCCTTCACACTTCTGCCCTCTGGTATTTTCCTTTGGATGCTTTTTCTTATTTACATTCCCACCTTTCACTTTCTCCTTGCTTGTTTTTCTAGCACTATTCTTATTTTCTCACCTGGTTTCAGTAAATTGAACCTAGGACCCCCTGACCTGAGCGAATTGCAACAAAACACTACTATGCAGGAACGTTGTTGTTATATTCCCAAAAGACTAGGGGCTTGCATACAACTAATGCAGTATGTGGCCTAGTTCACATGGGCGAGTTTGTTGCAACAACATTTCATAGACTAAAGATAATTGTTTTCATTAGGGTAGTTTGCATGGATAACTTTAAGCCCCCTTTCAAACAGGCTACATAAATAGATCAATGATTTGTGAGTAATGTCACCCATGTAGAGATGTATGCCAGAGGTCTATGATGTCATTCTCACACACGGCTATCGCCTAACGTGAACACACCAGAATCCAGCAAGCTTTATCATTACTGTCGTTACACAGGAAAGCAGTAACATTGCAGCATAACTGATCTGCACAGTGGCCTATGGGGCTGCAATCAGGTCGTTTACAAAAACTACACTGGAGGTTGCAGTGCTCATCACAACCTCCAGCTAATGGCCAACCAACATGAGCATTAGCTAATAATGTTTGACTGATGGCCAACCATCAGCCATGCTCCAAGTAATGGGACTGACAGGGGAAGCATTCGTTCAAAACATGGATGGTAGAAATGTAGCAGGTGTACATCTGCAATTCTTTCTTCTGAATGACAGAGCAAGACAACTAGAATCAAATGTAGTATCAACTTTGTGTTGGTGCATCAGTCATCCTTGTGAACTAGGCCTGTGTGCAACAGCATAGCCCAGTTGCATACCTCCCAACTGTCCCTCTTTAGGTGTGGTAGCCCCTCTTTGAGACCCGAATCCCTCTGTCACTCTTTCTTATTCTCGTGTCCATCTTTTTAGGAGATCAGACTCTGTGGTGAGTATATAAGCATATCTAATTTATTCAGTTACACAAAGAGGTGTCAAGAGATCATGAAATAACCTAAAAATTATTGGTAATGCCCAAGCTACGCCCTCAGCAACACCACCTAAAACACAAGTGTCCCTCTTTGGCCATTTGAAATGTTGGGAGATATGGAATTGCATCACTATCATTAAGACCTAATTCACAACGTACCTCTCTAATATATTCTGTAAGATAATTGAAGTCCCTATTTATAAAAGCTGTTGTACAGATAAAAATGATATATCAGTGTAGAGAAAATACATTTTGTTGTATTTTCTGATACATTTTATAAAGGAGCTGCATTGTGAGAACTGGCAGATGAACACAGGTCTGAAAAGGTTCCCTGGTGCTTCTTCACCGATGTCATCATGGACACTGAACTTCCACACTTCCAGTCTGACAGGTCAGACTGATGTGATAAGCAATCCAACAGTCCCATAGACCTCTAAGGCAGGGCTGTGCAACCAGAGACCCTTTAGCTGTCCACGTCTGATGATGAGAAATATCTCTACCCCTCTTGATCCCCCTCCTTTTGCCTTTTTCTCCACTCCCCATTTTGCCCTCTCTTGATCCCCCTTTGCCTCTTTCTTCCCCTCATTGACTCTTGATCCCCCTTTTGCCTCTCTCCCTCCCCTTCTTGACTCAATCTGCCTTTTGCCTCTCTCTCTTTCCCCTTCTTGACTCTTGATCCCAACCTTTTGCCTCTTTCGCCCCCTCCTAATCCCCCTTCCTTTTGCCTCTTGGTCCCCCTTCCTTTTACCTCCTGATCCTTCCTCCTTTTGCCCCTTTTTTCCTACCTATTTCCTCTTTCTCCCCCTCCTGATCCCCCCTCCTTTTGCCTCTTGGTCCCCCTTCCTTTTGCCTCCTGATCCTTCCTCCTTTTGCCTCTTTTTCTCCCTCTTGGCTCCCCTCTGCCTCTTTCACCCGCTCTTGATCCCCCTTTTGCCTTTCTCCCCCTCTTACCTGTATATAACCCCTCTAGATCTTCCTTTGCCTTTCTCCCTGTCTTGATCTCCCCCTCTTGCCTTTGACCATGTCTGGCATCTGCTGACTCTGTCTCTGCTCCCAGCCTCCCGGTCAGCTCTCTCTGTCTCTGCAGACCACAACAGTGCTTAAGTTAGGAGCAGCCAGCCTACCCAGTGCGCAGACGCTGTGCTCTTCATGGTGCGTATGACGTCACTGAGTCTAGACCCAGCCTGCCTCCATTCACTAGATGCAGCCGACGGTTCTTCAAATCTTGCGGCCGTGGATAATTGGCTTGGCAAAGTTGGCACATTTATTTAAGCAGCCCCAGCCAAACCCCAGGGAAACCTAGTGCCGGTGGCATACCGGGAATCTTCCCGGTAGGCCAGTCCGGCCCTGCTGGTTCACATGGGAGACTTTGTTGGAAATGACTGCAGCTGTAAAAATCACTACGAGAAATAACTCAATGAAAACAATTATTTGTATTTTGTAAACCTTCTTGAAACAAAGTTGCTGCAACAAAGTCATCCACATGAAGAAGGACTTTCAGTAGTGTGAACAGTCTATACTTACAATCTGCAAGCAGGGTCTGTGATTAACCCCTTATAATAATAATAATCCTTTAGGATTAAGGATTAGCTCTTTCAGAGAAGCAACCTTCCCTTATTGACCACTTTTATGTATGCCGGCGCGCCAGCACATGTGACCGGTTACGTGTACTGGCGCTCCTTGAAGAAGTCAATTTCAGACCCTGTATTTACTTACAGAGCTCCTGCAGGAGAGCTATAAGTAAAAAGTATGTGATGAGCTAGGACTATCACCAGTCCTTAAGGAAAAAAACAGTAATGGTCCAGGCATGTCACAGGGCTGCTAAGGGGTTAAACTGCACTTGGAAAGAATCATAGTAACTCTTATCCTTGTGTGCATCTTTTTCTCTGTTCATCTAACCGTCTGGCACTCTTGTATAGGGAGTAAACCACACATACAGAGCTGGTGGCATAACAATAGGGGTTGCACCTGCGACCGAGCCCGTCACTCCAGGGGCCCGGCCACCCCTTGTGACCCCACCACCTGGCGCCCACAACATTCTGATACCTGATCTCCCTCTGGCACTCTAGTAATGCAGAGCGCTGGGAGATGACATCATCTCCTAGCGCTCTGCATTATAAGAGGACCGAGCGGGAGCTCCATCCGCATAGAGGTCTGCCACGCCACTGGACCACAAGGGAGGTAGAAGATGGGCAATGTGGAGATGGGGGGCAGCCTGGTGGCAATGTGGAGATGAGGGGCAATGTGGAGATTGGGGCAATGTGGAGATGGGGGTGAGTGTAGTGGCAATATGGAGATGGGGGCAATGTGGTGGCAATGTGGAGATTGGGAGCAATGTGGAGATTGCAATATGGAGATTGGGGGCAATGTTTAGCCAATGTGGAGATGGGGGACAATGTAGAGGTTGCCAGTGGAGATGGCCAATAGGGGAGGGCTAATGTGGTTGGGGGGGCAATGTTGTTGGGGGGGGGAGCCCATGACAATTCTTGCACCAGGGACTGGTGGCTTCTAGTTACGCCTCTGTACAGAGTTCTAATGATCCTTTGCAAGCACAACTGAGTCAAAGACACGTTTTTACAGACTGAAGCTAGGGGGTTCTAATATCACTTGAAATGGATGGCATAGCTGATTCACCATAAGATCACTGTAAGGTAAATAAATCAGTATAAGCTAGTAAAATAATACAATAATGAAAATAAATAATTACCATTGCTTTAATAGTCCTCTGTATAACACAGCTGTTTCAAAACCACAGTTTTTCATCATGAAACGCTGAAGTGTTAAGATGACCCAATAAGAAATGTATTACTATTTGTAATGAACTCGGATAGAAAGGAGACGGTGTTTTCCCTTTACCCATTATGCTCTCTGATACATAAGTAGACAATACAGGAATCCTCTTGGAAATGTTGTAGAGGTGAACCTGGTCAGGATGTATATACTGTGGACTATTTGAAAGTGAAGAAAATAAAGCTTTTTAAAGAATTTGGTATCATATACATATAGGCTGCATATAGTTATAGCCACAGAAAATGTATCCAATGAAAAAAGCGAGACATATAGCCAATAAAGTGCGGTTTGGCGAGCTGAAAAAGACAAAGAGAAATAGAAGATGCCTTTCAACCCCTTAAGGAGCAGAACATGCTCGTGGCCGGCACTTGAGGACCACTGAGCATTTTTTTTTCAGTATCCGGTTCAGGGCTCCCAGAACGGTGTGCAGACACTTTGGGGGACAACTGGGCCTACCGTGGGAGTATATTAGTCTGAGGTGGCTGGGTAAACGCAGCCTTCATTGGACAGGGATTGTGCAGAAATTGGTGCAGGCAGGGCCAGATGGGGTGAGCCGGGCATTATGGTCCTGCAAGTCTATGCAACTCATGCTGGATATCCATAAAGTGTGCCAGCACCTATGGTCTCTCTCTCCCCAGGCAGTAATTGCTTGGTCTGAAATCATTCAGAGGGCAGAGTGGAGGGGAGCAGTGTCTCCCAAGGTGATAGGAAAGTCCAGAAGGAAGGTTAACCACATGGTCAGGAAGTTTATGCAGGCCCACGTGGGTTATATAATTAGGCACAAGGACCGGGTGGCAGCAGACACCAGTCTTTATAGGACGGATGGTGTCCACTTATCCCCCAGGGGTCTAGATATGTTTAGTTCGGCTATATCCCTAGTGTTGTCCTAAATTATGGAGGCTCAGTTGGTGGGGTAAAGAGGTCCCTGTAATCAATCCCTCTTTTGGGGTGGCAAAATGTGGCTGTCCTGGACACTGTGTTGGCGCGGTATGCCTGAAGGTTCCAGTTAAGTCAGTACACCGGTTGTGCGGCAGGTGTGGCCTCAAGGGATGAGGTGTTGCCAAGTAACAACACCAAGGGCACGAAGTGTTGAGCTGCTTCGGAAGATAGGGAGGTTGGATTAAGAATGTCTGGTAAAAGGCCTCCCCATCTAGGTAGCTGACCTGGCTGGGGGTGTGGGTAGTGCTGTTCCCATGCCAGGACACCATGGCCTAGGTGCACCACATTATGAGGGTGGGTTCAAGTGTTTAAATCGTTAAATAGGCCTTCATAAACCATGACCTTCATTATTCCCACAAATTTACTGTGTTGTGTCATTATTTATTTAGTTGATTAATAAGTGTACAGTAGGCAGGTTATGTGTGCAGTTGTGTTGTACTGTGGGGGTCTGTTGGGTAAGGAAGGGGGTATTGCATGCACACCTCATAAAGTCTATTGTTGTGTTAAATAGACCAAAACAGATCAAGATGGTGCAACAGCGAATGCAGGAAACTGCAGCTACTATGTAAAAAATACATAAATAGATATACTTGCCAGTTGTATGAAGGACTCCAACCTATTAAATTTCTTCCGTTAACCCTTCGAGTGCAATGCTTTGGGCACTTCTCTGGCACTCTGAAGGTTAAACAAATTAACGGAACACTGTCTCCTAAAAACAACTTTGGTGGTTTTGAAAGAGCTTTCAATATCGTTAATATACGTTGTATTAGACATGTTTCTCTTGTTTTAGAATACTAGTTTTTGATTTATTTATACATTTAGACAGGAAGTGCCTGCACAGCAGGTCTTAAGAGCTTCAATATCCACTTATTCCTATAGGTACAGTTCCCCTTTTAATAAATAAAGTATTTTTCCCAATCTAGGGGGCACTGCCCCTTTACCTCCATAAGGAACTTAGTAGTGTGCAAGTGTTGCACACTCCTCTGATCATCAGTGGGTTAAGACTGCGTGGAATCTGTTTAGAAAATATCCCCTCAGCAAAGAGACACTTGAACTGGCCTGTCTTGCAACATCCATGGAGGTAACCGTGTGATTATAAGACACGCTCAGTTGCAATGGATACTTCTGTGACAAGTTATATCTTACGCACTTCACAACTGTGCCTTTTAAACAGCCCTGGAATTTGGGAATAAATAAATATACTGGGCTGGTTGCTAAGCAGGAATATCATGTTGCTTTGGTGACATCATGCAATGTTGGCTACTTAAATACTACTGAGCCGAGATTACAGATGTGAGGTATAAAAATAAACCGTTCCATGAATTTTATAGCTTGCTGAACTGACTAAATCTATCCTGAGTGACATTATTACCCTTTAGTCCGCTCGACCGGAAAAGTCATGTAATGATTACTCTGCAAATCCACGTCTTCCCTTCACAAACACACACACGCTTACCCTCTCCTGCAGACGCTACCAAGCGGAATAAATATGTATCCTATCATAAGCCTAACAGAGCATTACCTGGACTGGAGGAAAGGAATAGCAGTTCTTAAAGGAGAAGTAAGAACTCTTAAAGGGATAGTTATGTTTCATAATAAAAACAGCTCTAATTAATCATCATAGTATTTGGACTTTGGAGAGTGTTATTTCAATTCTGTCAGAGTTGTAGTTCAAGAGTAATTCAATGACAAAGTGTCCCCATCCCGCCCCTTTTACTGATGTAACACTGCTCAGCCAGATCAGAAGGGAGGTGCCCAGGCTGCAGAGAGGGACAATCTTCAATTAAGATAAGGGAAAAACCTGAAAAGCTTGTCAAGGGGGGCAGGGATTTCATTGTTCTCATAGGAAGAAGATTGTCCCCTGCTGTTATCTGTCTGGTCTATGGACTGGATTCCACATCTGAGAAGAGATGGCTTACACTAGGTAAAAGGGGCGGGAGGGGAAACTTTGCTTGTGACTATCTCTCAAACCATAAAGGTTTGAGAGATAAGACTTATATTATTCTTCATGTTTTTTTAACGCCTACAAAGTCAAATAAAGATAAAACGAAGTATTACTATCCCTTTAATGATAACCAGACCAGGGAACTTTGAAAATGTGCTGAAATTGTTGAAATAATAACCCTTAACATTCCGAAGAACACAGATTGTACTTGATATGACCCTGCTCGCTGTAACCTGATGGGTTCAGTCAGCCCACAAGATAACCTTCTCATACTACAACATCAATATACCACTGCCTGGACACATGCAAAACAAGCAGGACTTCTCCCTCTTCCTTTCTGATACAAATGGCACCAGTTTAGAAACTAAGGGCTCGATTCAAATGTTGGCGTCGGCAGAAAAAACTGGCAACGGTGGTTTTGTACGTCAAGTAAGCAATGCAAATATTCCCACTAGTAAGAAATAACGGCAGTTCTGAAACACGACGCAAAACATCAAAATATCGCCCATAGAGGACAATGTAGAAGCGAAGCCCAGAGCCATTCAAATGTTGGAGTTAGGGCTAAATTGCAACATTTTCCTCCAGAAATCTAACACCCATTTTTTTGGCGAACATCACACATCACAGTAGAAAACCACCGTCGAGGAAAATAAAACAGAGAAGCAGGTCATCCAAGGACATCAGCCAAGCATACAGAGGTCAGATATTAACCCCTGCAATGCCTAGCAAATACAACAACAAGGCCTACAACAGTGGTTCACAACCCCTCCACCTAAGACACCCCTAACATGCAATCATGATGTTCCAGTGCACCCCTTGAGGGCACAGGGGAATTCCCAAATAAAAATAACATATGCCCAGTATCAAGTCCCACTGTGTCAATGGCAATGAGGAGAATATAGTGCATCAAATGTCCCATAAACACATCTCCCCAAAAAATGTGTAAAATTAATAATACTAATCACTAATGCAGAACATAGCAATATGGGAAAAGTGACGCACCCTGAGCAGGTGCACATGGCGCACCAACATGACATGACACCCTGGTTGTGAACCACTGGCCTACACCATACAAACAAGTCACAGACAAACAATAAGAATCCAGCAACCTCACAGGGACAAGGGGAACGCAAAGCAGCAAAACATAAGCCATCCCAAAACACCTTTGACCAACAGGGGTTAACACACAACACGACATGCACACCTGTCCAACAACAAACTAAGCTCACCTATGTAACCTCAGCAGTCGATGGAGACAAAACACACACTACACCACACCACTAACCACAGACACACCAGAAAACAATTACCTGGATAACACACACCTCACCATTAGTCCATTATAATCACATAATACAGAAAAAGAGGGAAGAAAGGAAGGGGTCAACCAACCAGAGGAGAAACACCAGGCGTTGCCCCCCTCCCAAAAAAAAAACGAATAACTGATTCACACTACAGGAGTATACCAAACCAAACAAAAGCTTTATCAGACAATACAAAATTAATCAAGTGAATACATCAAATCAATTCAAAACCATCCAGCACAGGAATATGGAGTCATGAAGACATTCCAACATTGAATAATGCCTCTATAGACTGAGAGCAGGTATATGTAAAGCAAACATGCAATACCATGTATCCACAAACAATTCAAAGTGGCCCATTAGCAATGTGCAATATTGTCATACATATAAAGTACAACGTGATAATAATCAAAAAAGTATAAATACACATATGCTTATCTTGATGAATATAAATAAGAGCACAAGGGAAAGATCAAACTGTTTGATTCCTGGAGTCATAGAGATAAGTATATGATGTGTATTCATTTAGATCTGTGACTGACACACGACAGTGTGCATTGTTTTTGTGCTGTGCATGATGTTGTTATCAACAGCATGAAGGGGGTTCAACAGGGACTTGACCATTACCATTCAGGATGGGTTTGTCAAGTATTCTGTCCTTACATCCCTTTACATCCCTCCAAGCTGTGTTGCTGTATTGTGGTGTGGAATGCTGTCCATGCGTTCAGGTGTCACTGTGTTGGCCTCTGTCTGGTAGGTGTCAAGATTTGTGTGATGTGTGTGTGGGCCTTACCACTTACCAGTGGACTGGAGGCTACTTTCCTCCCCGGTGTCACTCCATCCAGGTTTCCCACTCACCACTACAGAGGAGATCGTCCTGTGCATGGCCTCCTCCCACTGGCTTTACTCCACACGCAGGAGTGGACCACCCCCTGTGCCAGCAGCATGCAAGGCCTGCTCTCCCATCTTCCTCTTCACCTTCACGATGGTAAACAGAAATAGGAAAAGGGTTGAACTAGATGGACGCAAGTCGTTTTTCAACCTAAATTACTTTGTTACTTTCTTACCTTGGCTTTGCAGTCTGTCCACCTTTTCTTGATGGACTCCAGCGACCGGCTGTGGTTGGTCACAGCATTCACCGCAGCCAGGACCTCCTTCCAGGCAGCTTTTCTCTTTGACCCCATCCCAACGACCTTCCCCTTGGGGAACAGGAGCCTCTCCCTGGCGATCACCGCCTCACAGAGGATGAGGTTCTCAGCTTCGGAGAACTTGGGGTCTCTTGCCCTATCCTCCTCCTCACCCCCGGAGGTTCTTTGAGAGCCTTGGCTCTCAGGCCCTGCCTGTGATGGCCCTGGCTCGGTGTAGTGCTCCCCATGCTATACCCCTCATCCCACTGCCATCTCTTGCCCTGCACTCTGTGTGCCTTTTCTACTGGTGGTACTCCCCATCCTTCTCAGGGCTCTCCCTCCCCCTCCACTGGGGATACACACCTGCACCTCTTCTTCCTCTCCTCCTACACTCCCCATCCCCCTCTCCTGTTCTCCTCTCCTCTCCATTTCACTCACTTACTCACACACAGGCACTCACTCAGGCCCTCATGCACACACTCACTCTCTGTTACTCACTTGCACTCACGGACTCACACTGTAAAAAAAAATATAAAAGTGTGATGTATTATCAAAATAAAAATAAGCTATGTGTGTGTATGTGTGTTTGTGTTTGGATGTGTGTGATGGATACAGTGGATATAAAAAGTCTACGCAGCCCTGTTAAAATACCAGGTTCTTGTGATGTTAAAGAATGAGACAAAGATAAATCATGTCAGAACTTTTTCTACCTTTAATGTGGCCTATAACGTGAACAATTCAATTGCAAAACAAACTGAAGTCATGCTGTTATTACTATCTCTGTGCTGGACATGTCTGCGGGTGTGAGAAGTGAGCAAAGGAAGTTCACCCTAAATAAGCCAACATTCTCTGATTTGATTTGAAAGACACAGGCAGCTGCGGTCCAAGCAATTTCCTTGCAGATCTTGCTGTTATTATCTCTGTGTTGGACATGTCTGGGAGTGTGAGAAGGTAGCAAAGGAGGTTGACTCCAAATACCCCAACATTCTGGATGACTGATTTGTGGACCAAGTTCCTTGCTGATCTTGCTGTTTTTATCTATGTACTGGAGAAGTCTGGCAAAAGAAGTTTTTATTAATTGACATTGATAGTGGTAGGGGGACAAACATGTATGCATAACTGAGGCAGACTTGATACCAGAGGAGATTGGGTATTTTGTTAAGGGCCAAGGCAAGACATCATACTCTATCAGTTGTATTGTGCACTTTAGTAAAAACACTCACAGTACTTGAGTAATATCCAGCAAATGCACAAGGGGGAGGGGGAAAGGTGGAGCAGGGCAGGGACGTGGGAGTAAAATGGTAGTTCAAACACTGACTGCAGCCATGGTTGCTGCAGCGTGTGCAATTAATTATGATTATCCTTCTCACAGGGCGGATTCAGTTAGTTAAAGTTCCCCAAATGTTCCACCACTACCACCACCAGCTCCAGTACTATAAAAAACATGTAAGAAGAACACAGAAGATGACTACGAGTCACACTCTAGAGTTCATGATGGCTGAACCAACTGCTGCATCTGACAGTGAGACAAACAAGCACCAAAACAGCTGTCCTCAAAGTAGTAGTGAACTTTGTGAAAGTAAAAATAAATAGTTCTGACACCTCTAAAAGCTTAGAAGAATATAAGGGTAGTGGGTAAGAAGCGGCGGTGATGCTGAGAATTGCCTAATTACTGATCCTCCTCTTCTTCATATACTGATGAAGCTGAGAGTGAGAAATGATGATGGCCAGAGAGTTAACTGAAAGACAAAGGCTCCACCACTGAAAAGGTGCACTGTGCCTGTCTATAAATTGTTTGAGTAAACCAGGGGAAAC
Organism: Rhinophrynus dorsalis; assembly: GCA_037306005.1. NCBI lineage: Eukaryota > Metazoa > Chordata > Amphibia > Anura > Rhinophrynidae > Rhinophrynus > Rhinophrynus dorsalis. Next base: position 40,864,180 of record CM074723.1, on the reverse strand, counting down.
ACTGACCCTGTACAAGCAAAGATGCCTAAAAATACACAGTCATCCTGTCGGTCATCATCAGAATTGCCACTGCTTCCAAGTCCAAGCCCCACTCAGCCACACACACTTGTGGTGACCGATCAGCAGCAACAACAGCATAGGTTATTAACCCCTTAACGGTCATAGTACATCATGGGTAGATCTGACTTAACAAACCATGACGTACTATGACTGCCATGGAATTCCGGGCTCCCCCCGTGGCTGCACGTCGTTCTGGGAGTCCCGAACCGGAAAAAAAAAAAAAAGCTCCGTTGTCCTTAAGTGACCGCCGCGTGCGTGAGAGGCTGGTCCTTAAGGGGTTAACATCCACAACCTTATGAATTATGAGTTTCCCATGCTGTTGCTGGAAGTGCTGCACCTTTGACACCTAATAGTGGTAGCAGTAGAATTGCATCAACAACTAGCCCCAGTAATAGTAACCCTGCAGTCCACGAAGTCCACAGTATGGAGATTCTTCACTCAGGATCCAAAATCTAAGCATGTTACTATCTGTTGTCTGTGCAAAAAGCAGGCTCACACCTAGGCACCTCCTCTATGAGATCCCACCTGAAGCACAACCACAGGTCTGACTGGGAGATACACTATCAACAGTTCAGAGGTGCCACAACTAACGTTTCCAGATAAGAGTAGTGAAGTTATTGATGTGTCAGAGATTGTGCCATTGCCAACCGTTAGTTCATACCAAATAATACCTATGGCTCCTGCTGCAGAGGACTATGATGACTCTGGTTTTGCTGTAGGAGATGACAAGAGTCATAGAGTGCCCACATTTACCACCCCCACCACCTCCACAAGTGATAGTGCTAAAGCAATACAGTTACACAGTTCTTCTACTATATGCTGCCATCCCACACTTACAAAGTTCTTAGAAAGAAGTAAAAACATGCACAAACATAATACAAAAGTACTCCTATGGAATAATAAACTTGACAAAATGTTGGTGATTGACATGCTGCTCTTTTCTTTTGTTGAAAACAGAGGATTTAAAGAACTGATGTCATGTGTTGCACCCTGCTGGAATATCTCTAGCCGCAGGTATTTTTCAAGGATGGTTGTGCTAATGTTACATAAGCAGCAAGTAAGCATTGTGGGCAAAGGACAAAGGCACTCAGCCTGCTAACAACCTTTTTAAAGGCATATGTTGTTGTAGGACTCACAACTTTGACTTTCAGCTATTTATTTCTCCACTACAGCCCTCAGAAGAAGTAATATTGTAGTGGGAAATGTTGCAGTCATAGGAAACATAGGTGGAAAATGTTTTGGCAGTGGTGAAAAAGATAAAAGTTGGTTTTGTTGATTTTTCGCAAAACGTCATGCAGGAAATGTTTTTGACTTTTCGTCCACCCCTACATGGGAGCTCAAAGTCTGCTCACTGCACATTGTGATCTTAACCCTTTAAGGACCAGAAGGATGTGCAATGCATTGTGTTGCACACCTCTCTGGTCCTTGAAGGGTTAAGTGTGAAATAAACTGCCTATAACTGTGATTTCCACCTTCATGGACATGACACCAGGACTGACTAAAGATGTCATGTCTTGACGAAAGGCACAAGGTCAATACTTGTAGGGTCCAATAGGATTTTCTTGAGATAGGAAGGTAATTGGAGAGTTATTAGTAGGCTGTGTTAGTTCTCCTTTAAAATTACTGATCAGTAATTACTAATTACTGATGAGGATGATGTAGATCTAGAATATATCCCTCTAGCATCCTCCACCTTCTTCGGATACTGATGAAATTAAGAGTGAGAGAGAGATGATTACTTGGCCAGAAAGTTAAAGGGATAGTAATGTTTCATAATAAAAGCAGCTCTAATTAATCATCACAGTATTTGGACTTTGGAGAGTGTTATTTCAATTCTGTCAGAGTTGTAGTACAAGAGTAATTCAATGACAAAGTATCCCCCTCCCGCCCCTTTTACTGATGTAACACTGCTCAGCCAGATCAGAAGGGAGGTGCCCAGGTAGACTGCAGAGAGGGACAATCTTCAATTAAGATAAGGGAAAAACCTGAAAAACTTGTCAAGGGGTGAAGGGTTTTCATTGTTTTCATAGGAAGAAGATTGTCCCCTTCTGTTATCTGTCTGGTCTATGGACTGGATTCCACATCTGAGAAGAGATGACTTACACTAGGTAAAAGGGGTGGGAGGGGAAACTTTGCTTGTGAATATCTCATAAACCATAAAGGTTTGAGAGATAAGACTTATATCATTCTTCATGTTTTTTTAATGCCTACAAAATGAAATAAAGTTAAATGAAGTTTAACTGAAAGACAAAGGCTCAATTTCCCACCAATGAAAAGTAGCACTGTGCCTGTCTATAAACTGTTTGAGAAAACCACTGGAAACTCTGACCCTGGAAAAGTCAAGATGCCTAAAATACACAGTCATTCTGTCAGTCATCATCAGCATTGTCACTGCTTCCAAGTCAAAGCCCCACTCAGCCACACACACTTGTGTTGAGAAACCAGCAGCAGCAACAACAACAACAACGCAGGTTAAAATAAGTTGTTCATGTATCTAACACCTTTATCCCCAGGGCAGTCCTGAAATGTTAATTCTTTAGGTGCCTCAACCATGTTCAGTCCCTACAGCTTCCTTGTGGGACAGTGATGTGTGCAATGCAGGAATAAACTAGGGTTTCTCAACAGGAACAGCAAACAAATCATTTTATTAAACAAGATTGCATCACAGTGAATCAATCAGCAATATCGCAGTAGAATTACAATTTCAGCATTGAGATCCATCTGATCCCGTCCCTGTTACTTGGATCTAAAATGCTGTTCTCTTCCTGAATTCAGAAGAATACTCTAAGGTTTGTATTCAGTAAGGTGTACATACCCAACCCTACCTTATTTCCCAAGCTTACACCCCATAATCACTAATACTTTCAGAGTATAAATACACAAGCATTTGTTACACTTGCCAAACAGGGAAGTTAAAAGCTGTAAAGGAACACTCACACCTACCCAGAAAATTACATAATTTTCAAGCACATAAAACATGCTTTAAAACTATGCATAGCCGAACTCTAGAATGCCTACCATTTCTAAACTAATATGGCTTTTGTTGGTGGGTTCAGCTGCACAAGCAGCAATTAGAGGGATACCTTAGTGTGGGTGGGCTTGGGAGGTAGGGACCAGGGAGCACCCTGTTTGTTTCTGCCCCCAAATCGAGGTGTCCACTGGTAGCCACAGAAACACATGCACATTGTCAACCAGCCTTGTTCCATTGTCCTACTGGTAGCCACAGAACCACACATACACTGTCTGATACACCAGCTGTGTTCCACTGTTCACTGGTAGCCTCAGAACCATATACACAATGTTTGCTTCCCCATACTTGTCCCACTTGAACAGGATTATGGAGCAGGTCTATGGTAGAAGACTAACTCCTTTTCATCACAGCAACATGGTGACTGTGCCATGTAGTTACACACTCTTTTTCATGAGATATTTCAAAAGTGAACCACTTTTCCTCATAATGAGGCAAGGCTCCATAAGCTGGTCTGCTAAATCCCCCCCGAGCTTTGCCATGGACTGAGACTGGTACAGTGCTGTTATCATGGATGGTGTTTACATGTACACATCTCTTTTGTCACTAAATTTGATTTCTAACAGCTACTCTTGGTGCAGAGCTGTGGACCCCCCCCCCTATTTAAGCCACGTAGCTGTAATATTTTTGGGGGAATCTTTGCAGTTTTTTTTCTGATTACACCACATAACACAGTGTTCAAAAAAATAAAAAAGTAAAATGAGTCTGGTGTGAAAATTATCAGTGTATAAATGACATCTTTTATTTAGTAAGGGGTTAATAAGCCCCATGCTATCTTTCCACTGGGTCCCAGAAAGATTGGGCAATCAGGTGGATCAAGGTGGCTGTCCTTGCCCTCATATACTTTCAAGCGTAAGAATATACAGTGGCACTCGCGCACAGTTTATAAAATTTAATTCCAAAACTAGAGGGCAGGGGCGGATTGTAGGGGAATACCAGCCCGGGCATTTCTTTTTAAAGCAGCCCACTAGCTGCACCTACATCCCTATCGACGCCCCCTTGTGGTTCCTGTGTGGCATGGGAGAGAAGGCGCTAGGATATCATGTCATATCCTGGCACTCTGCATTAACCCATTGAGTGCCAGAGGGGTAACCAACACATTGCAAAGCAAAGCAATGCGTTGCATACCCCTCTGGCGCTCAGTGCTTAACAAGGTACGAGAAGGCTGTCACAGAGAGTGCCTGTGCTGGTGGCAACACGGACCTCTCCTTCAAACTATCGTGGGACAGTGAGGTTAGATCCTCTGATCCCCCCCACCGGCCCATGATCTAGCGACCCACCGGGGGATGCCCGATCCCCTGATAGGACAATCCGCCCATGTTAGAGGGGATATACTGTTTGAATCCTAGTCTTCCCTTGTATTTCATGAGGGATGCATCAAAGCAGATATTTTTCTTGAGTGTGTATATATATATATACAGGGCCGGCGCTACCTATAGGCGAGGTAGGCGCCGGCCTAGGGCACACATTCTCTGAGGGCGCATCGGCCCCTGCTGCCGCTCACCACTTAAACCCCCCCCCCAAAAAAAAAACCCGTACGTTTCGGTGCCCTCCCTCAGGTGGCTATTTTTTTAATGTAGCATGGCGATACCTATTTCTCTCTCCTCCTCTGCTCCTTCAATCCTGGACCAGGATTGAAGAAGCGGAGGGGGAGGGAGAAATGGACATCGCTGTGCTACATTAAAAAAAAAATAGCCAGCCAAGGGAGAGCACCTTAACGTACTCACTGTGGGAGAGAGAGACGTGCACTGAAAAAACAGTAAGTGGAACAGGGGTCAAGTGAGGGGATAAACAGTCAGACTGGGAGAGAGAGAGGGAGAGAGAGTCAAAGGGGGTGAGAGTCACATATAGAGAACATACACTCTGTCACACTGATACACATATAGAGAAGCACACACTCATACTTACACACTGATATCCTTACAGAGACTCACACACTGACACACATATACATATAGGGAACACACACTGACACACTTATATCCATACAGGGAACACATACACATATAGAGAACACACACACAAACTGACACATATAGGGAACACACTGACACTTAAACACATACAGAGGCGGGGAATAAATGGGTAGGGCACAAGGGGTGGAGCCAAGGGGCGGCAAAATTAGGTTTTGCCTAGGGTGGCAAAAATCCTTGCACCAGCCCTGTATATATATATATATATATATATATGCAAATTTGGCCTGTAAATAAATTAGTAGGGGGTAAATTTTAAGCAGCCTGTCATACTGTGGATGTTATTTTGGCAGGCACTGGGTGTTGTCATTAAAATGCATGAATCTCAGGAGCATTTCTATCTCTGGTCATAGCTGGGGGGGGAAATAGGGGTAGCGCCAATGGGATTTGTGCTACAATATGACCTAATACTAAATTTTTTAAGTAGCCCATAGCCATTATTGGCCAACAATTTCTTAAACTCTTCTGTTTTTGTTGGTTGCCAGGAGCGCTGCTTGCAATATAGGATGAGGGATTGGCATCAAGATATTGGGCTGCATACATATTCGTTTTTGACACAAATTTCCCCAAAATACCCTCCCAACCCCACCCCCAATTAAATTAAAAAACTTGACAGGATAAATTCTGACTCATCCTCTTTAGTTCCTGTGTTGGCTGTGAATTCAGGAAATTTAGGACAAAAGCAAAGTGGTGGTACCCATTCCGTAGGGTTAGGATAAGGGGTAGTATTTGGGGTAGTACTTGGGGTGGTATGGCTCTTTTAACAGCGGGCCCAGAGCGATCGCTAGAAGTATCTGTAGAAGTGTCACTAAACTGGGCTGCATTACTATCGTATGCAGATTCAGGGGCCTCAGAATCTGATGCCACAATGGATTATGTCTCTTCGCTTCATTATTACATACGTAGGTAACTACCCTAAACAGCTTAATGCCTAATTTCTAATGAATTACTACCCTGCCACACTTACTAAACTGCTTCTACATATGTCATTTTTTGTTAATTGTGAATCTACCAAAAGCCTAATTCCACCTAATTCCCCACTGAATAACTACCCACTCAAGCTATAGAATTAACTAACAAATTAAAATTGCAGAAATATCCCAAAACGTTAAATATTCCCATATGGCTAAAATGTTTTATTAATAAATACATTCATTAATTTTTTCATTGATTTTAACACTAAGCCTAAACCTAACACTAACCCTAAACTTTCCCCTTACTCACGTCAAGCCTGATCCTAGCCATGTCGATCCATCCCAACTATATTTCTAATTATGTAAACATAAACCAAGTAGAAAAGCACTCTCAGGACTTTTTAATACTCTGACAATTAGGTTTATTCAGGCAGATCAATGTTTCTAGTTATATATATTTCTAATTATATATATATATATATATATATATATATATATATATATATATTTAATTAATTAAAGTGATAGTAATACTTCGTTTTATCTTTATTTTATTTTGTAGGCATTAAAAAAACATGAAGAACGATATAAGTCTTATCTCTCAAACCTTTATGGTTTGAGAGATATTCACAAGCAAAGTTTCCCCTCCTGCCTCTTTTACCTAGTGTAAGCCATCTCTTCTCAGATGTGGAATGCAGTCCATAGACCAGACAGATAACAGCAGGGGACAATCTTATTCCTATGAGAACAATGAAAGCCCTGTTTTTCAGCTTTTTCCCTTATCTTAATTGAAGACTGTCCCTCTCTGCAATCTACCTGGGCACCTCCCTTCTGATCTGGCTGAGCAGTGTTACATCAGTAAAAGGGGTGAGAGAGGGATACTTTGTCATTGAATTACTCTTGAACTACAACTCTGACAGTATTGAAATAACACTCTCCAAAGTCCAAATACAATGATGATTAATTAGAGCTGTTTTTATTATGAAACATTACTATCCCTTTAAAAATGTAGAAAAGGGATGGGGGACAAAAATGGACTACAGATCAGCAAAAGCTGATCTGCTATACCTGGTCACTGTAATTTACAGTGATTAGAGGGTGAAATGTATATTTTTGAATACAATAAACACAATGTTGCTCACAGTGCAACACTCTAACTCTGAAGAATGATCTCTGCCTCTCTCTTCCTCACAATCTGTATCAGGAGGGAGACAGAGAGAAGTGACAGAGACAATGTTTACAAACACTGCTTCTGTCACATGGGTCCTAGCACATGATTTGTTGTTTTGGCAAATCACATGTGCGGAAGCATAGGACTTTGGCTGAAACCAACTGCTATTGTCTTAGAGCACTTATCAACAGCCTTCCTGCTGTTTTATCTCATGATGGACAAAGTCCATAACCCGTCCTTAAAGCATGGAAATGTGTGATGGACCTGATCTGTCACTCGGCATGGAGGGGATAATCATTTAAAGCTTTGCAATCTTCGCTGTTGTGCTATAGTGTAGCTGCCCCCTTTGAGTGCCAGAAGGGTTTGTAGGAGTTCGCCCTTCAGGGTTCTACTTCCCTGGAAAAGAAGTAGTATGCGTTCCAGAAGAGGTTCTCTTAGAGCAATTCTCCATCCTGTAAGGTGTGGAAGAGCCCTTAGTTTTAGCCTGAACAGAAATGGAGAGAAGAAAGATTCTCATAAGTCAGGTGATAGCAAGAGATGAACAGGACCTCCATCCATCCATCTAGTGGATTGTGTGCAGAGGAATCTGATTATTATTTGGCTGGCTGGAATAATATATAAGCTCTGTCTGAAACCCCCTGGTACCTAAATGGTACAGCCCCCTTTACCTAGTGTAATTCACCTCCCCTTAGAAGTGGAATCTGTTCTCTTGACCGGACAGGTCACAGCAAGGGACAATCTTCTTACTGTGAGCATTAAGAAAACCTTGTCCCCCTTGACAGGTTTTTCATGTTTTCCTTATGATCACTGAAGATTGTCCCTCTCTGCGATCCATCCAGATAGTCTTGCTGCTCTAAGGTGAGCAGTGTTATATCAGTAAAAGGTGTGTGGGGGGATATTTTATCATTCAATTACTCTTGACAGTATTGAAATATCATTCTATACTATGAAGAATAATTGGAGGTGCTTTTATTTTGAAACTACTATCCTGTTAAGTTCCAACAAATCACAAAAGAAATTTCAAGTTTATCACACTGCACAATCAATCTCACCTTTATGTCACGTTATTGTATAAAACTACGGGTATCTATTCTGTAATATATCACTTAATTATCTTAGCTGTTGTGAGAAGGACTTTAATAGAGAGATGGGATTAGAAGAGGAGGGGATAATTTTAACAGTTTCTTGGCATTATTCACTAATGTATTCTAAAGCTCTGATAAAAAGGCAATAGCTTTCAGCTTACAGTAAATTCCATATACTTAACCTTTAAACTGGTAGCACCTATAGAAATCCGTTTTATAAAATTTTTTATTTATTTTCTTTTTTTTTATGACACTGAAGTGTACAGGTTGTCACTGCAGTTTTTGGACTCATTCAATAACAAAATGACATCTCCGGTGACATAGAGCTTATGCACTAACATGCCTACATCTTGATAGATCTTAGTACATTGGATCTATATAATAACAACGAAATTGAAAGTTTATCACACTGGAGAAGTCTTCTCTTCTTTATCACATCATTATCTTACCTTGTCCAACTACCCCGAGCTTTTGGGAACTACAATTACTATTATCCCAAACAGCAAGCGTGTTGAAGTTTGCCTAAACCTGCATTAGAGAACTGGCCAGAGACAAGAACATCGTTCCCTTGAAATACTGTATGCAAAGCATTCAATTAAACATTTTATTTAATTTATATGCACGGGGGTTGGTGTTTTTTGACCACTAATCATAAGATTTTAGGATGTTAGTATGTGACGAATTATGGAAAAAAGGTTTGATGTTCCATTAGCTAAATGGCTTTTGCAGTTGAGTTGTCCAATCTTAGAACCACAAATTCACTTAAAAATTTGAAAGCACACATCCTAATAGCTGTAAGACTTTCCATACCCGGCTCTTCCAGGAATAATCTAAGTATCCATATGTGGATGTAGCAATCACATGCTAATGGCAAGTCCATGCAATGTAAAATTTCTTGGTCCAATTGAACCACACCGTTAAACAATATTTGCTAATGTATGTGTAATGGTAATACTGCAACTTATGAGTATATCATTATTGTATAGTATTGCAAATATTTCAGGAATATATTCTGATTTCCTAAAAGTGAAATATATCTTAGAAATAGGTGTGTCTTAATTTCTTTAACAAATTAATTTGCCTTGGTAAGTGTTCTCCATATCATCATACAGCCCTCAGGTATATCAATGATTTTTTTTGCATTATATCTGGAATTTCCTGTTCATAATGATCTCTATTGAAGTCTGCCTCTAGGACACACCTCATGGACAATAACCTATAATGTGTTTTTGCTTTTTGCAATTGTGCACGAATATCATAATGAAGTCATTAAGTGTCTTGGTTTATAGCTTATATTTTCCTGTTTATTTTTTAAACATTATATCTAGCTTACGCACTGACAGTAGAGAACACTGAATGTAATACAGTTATATATCTATCCAGGCTATATGTCGGGTTATAACAGAGTGTGTAACGAGAACCCATGACACATGTTGTCATGAGCTGTCACTCTGGGTTTCTCCCTCCTGGATGTGGCTACAAATGGGTAGCCAGGCCGGTCTTCATGAATCACAGCTCCTGTGAATGGGGGTCAGAAGGGACCCTTTAAGCCATCCAGAAATAAAGACACCAGGGTCTGGATTCTGTTACAGGTGCTAATTTTATCGTTGCTTTTATCTCCAGTTTTTCCCCTAGACTTCAATAGGAAAATGTTTGATAAAACGGGTGTTAACATTTAGCACCTGCAATAGAATCTAGCCCCAGGACGATTCTTAGTTCCAGACGACTAACTCCGTTTATTAGGGAAGTACAGGGACATTTATACAGAGGTTACTGTATAACCTGAATGAAATAGGCGTGGGGCAAACGTCTGTGCATGGATTGGAAATTGGCTGAAAGATAGAATGCAAAGAGTGGTAGCAAATGGGAAGTTCTCCAATTGGACAAACGTGATAAGTGGAGTACCTCAGGGATCTGTCCTGGTTCCTCTTTTTTTTAATTTATTAATGATCTCCCAGAGGGCATAGGGAGCCATGTATCAGTGTTTGCCGATGACATGAAATTAAGTAGGGTAATAAAGTCTGAATTGGATGTGTCTTCATTACAAGAGGATTGGGACAAAGTGGGTAACTGGGCAGGCAAATGTCAAATGAGATTCAATATAGACAAGTGTAAAGTTATGCATTTTGGTTATAATAATAAAAATGCAACATATAGGATAAATGGTGTTTCACTGGGGAACTCTACTAATGAAAAGGATTTGGGAGCAATGGTAGACAATAGACTCAGCAGTAGAGTGCAGTGCCAGCTGGAAGCTGCAAAGGCTAATAAGATATTGGCATGTATTAACCCCTTAGTGACAGCCGTTAAAAGGGGTATTGACTCAAGGGAGGAAGATATTATCATTACAGGTCCATGGTAAGACCCCACCTAGAATATGCTGTTCAATTCTGGGCACCCTTTCTGAAAAAGGACATTATGGAACTAGAGAAAGTGCAGAGGAGGACTACAAAACTAGTAAGGGGAATGGAAAATTTTAGTTATGAAGAAAGGCTAGAAAAGTTAAACTTTACACACTAGAGAAATGCGTCTTAGAGGGGATATGATAACATTATATAAATATGTTCAGGGCCCATACAAAGGTCTCTCCAAAAACCTGTTCATTAATAGAACAGTACAAAGGACAAGAGGTCACCTGCTTAGACTTGAGGAAAGGAGATTTCATCTACAACAGCAGAAGGGATTCTTTACCGTAAGGACAATAAAGGTATGGCATTCACTGCCTGAGGAGGTGGTGCTATTGAATACAGTAGATGCCTTTAAAAAGGGTCTGGATACTTTTTTTAAAAGAGCAGAACATAGAGGTCTATGTACGTTAGTACTGGGATTATTATTTATTTAGTGCTTGTTGATCCAAGGAGAAATCTGATTGCCATTTGGAATCAAGAATGAATTTTTTCCCCCAATTCAAGTCATAATTTGAAATTGCTGTATTGAGGTGTTTTTTTGCCTTCTTTTGGATCAACAGTGGTAAAGAAGAATAGGAAAAGGGTTGAACTAGATGGACACAAGTCTTTTTTCAACCTAAATTACTATGTTACTATATAAAGAATACACAATATGTCAGATACAATATAGAATAGCCAATAGGAAATGGAGTGACAAGATACAGTAGCCAATCCGGGCCCACTAACGTCACGCCAATCCCCCAGCAAATGAGAGCAGGAGTGACGTCCTATGGGACAGGGCAGCCAATGGCTGAAGCACCTATCTGTCCCATACAAAAAAAAACAGCATCCTTTCTCATAGTCTACGTCATCAGGGGACATCAACCATTCCGAGGGGCCCCTACTTTTCAAATGTAGGGCGCCAGTCCCCTGGTGACTCAGCTTAGCGAGGCCGCCATAGTCTGTGTATTTCAGTCTTTTTTCCACATAAAGTTCCTTAGGCCTGAGAAGGCCTCCAAGTAACGGCCCATGGTCCGTTACAGAGTGAACCTACCAAATTGTAATAATTGAATAAAATCTCCATTGTGTATAAATTAATTATAATATGATTGAATGGAACTGGATCTATATAGTGCAAAATTTGTTAATAATTAGCATTTATTGAAAATCTCAAACCTATGAATTTTTAGATACTGCAACCTTACACCCAAGACTATCAAATACAAAATACTGAGAAATCTAGTGTCGGTCAGTTAGAATGTATGATTTCAACTCAATCCCACCTCCTGATATCTCAGATCAATGATCAGTAAAAGTGTCACACACTGTCCAGTAGAAATGGATCAATTAAATGATGAATGGTCTGATGATAAATAATGGATATGGAGTTCTCATGAGTGACACAGCATCGATGGTTTTATTTTCGGATATTCTCAGAGTTCGTATTGAAGGTTTATTTGTGTCTGTTGCTGGTTGCAATCCCTGAATCCCTCTAGGGTGAGTCAAGGCTCAAGAGACAAACAGATAACAAGGAACAGCACAAATAAAATCATAAAGTGTAGCATTATTACACATAGAAAACACTAATTATTACTTGTATAATACAATAAAAACAAGAAAGTAAAAAACAAAAGTATCTTGACCTTATTCATAAACAGCCTATTTTAACCCCTTAGTGACGGCCGCGTGCAGACGCGGCCGTCACTTAACGTCCGTCTAACATTTTTTTTTTTTTTTTAAACAGAATCCGGAGTCCCCGAACGGCGTGCAGCCGCGCGGGGATCCGGATTTCCTGGACGTACATGTACGTCCTCTGTCACTAAGTGACACCCACAGAGGACGTACATGTACGTCCATTGTCACTAAGGGGTTAAAAGGGATAGTCATGTTTCACAAAAATAGTAGCTCTGATTAATCTTCATAGTATTTGGGCCATGGAGAGTGTTATTTCAGTACTGTCAGAGTTGTAGTTCAAGAGTAATTGAATGATAAAGTATCCCCCTCCTGCCCCTTTTACTGATGTATCACTGCTTACCTCAGAGCAACAAGACTGTCCAGATGGATCGCAGAGAGGGACAATCTTCAGTGATCATAAGGGAAAACCTGAACAATGTGCCAAGGATTGCAGGAATTTCCTTAAACTCACAGTAAAAATATTGTCCCATGCTGCAACCTGTCCGGTCAAGAGACCAGATCACATATCTTACACTAAGTAATAGGGGTGGGAGGGGGATACTTTATCATTCAATTACTCTTAAACTACAACTCTGACAGTATTGAAATAACACTCTTCATGGCCCAAATACTATGAAGATTAATTGGAGCTGAATTTATTGTGAAGTAGATCCAGAGGCATAACTAGAAGCGTCCGGGCCCTGGTGCAAGAATTGCCATGGGCCCCCCAGCCAACCACGCTGGGCCCCCCTCAACCACATTGGCCCCTCCACAGTGCCCCCCATTCAACACAATGCCCCTCAATCTCCACAATGCTCCCATCTCCTACCTCCCCAAAATGAATCGCTGTCCTCTTCAGTAATGGAGTGTGCTGGGAGATGATGTCATCTCCCAGAGGTCTGCATTACTAGAGCGCTGGAGGGAGATTGTGAGCGGCAAGTGGAGGGGTCGCAGGAGGCAGCCGGGCCCTGGAGTGACGGGCCCGGTTGCAGGTGTGACCCCTATAGTTATGCCACTGAGTAGATCACTTTATGGCTTTTCTTCTGTTACAGCACTGTCCTCTCTGCCATAGGGTCACCCTTCCCTCCTTGCCAAATTTCCTTGTGGACAGATGTCAATGGATATGTATCTGAATGTGCGTGTCAATGGTTGTGTGGGTGAATGAATGTGTGTGTCTGAATGAGAGAGCATGTGCCCTTGAGCAAAAATTTGCACAATACACACACACAAATGTCTTTGCTGTCAAATGTGCATGAATTTAATCTATCTCATATCTATATGTCTATCTCACATCTATCTATCTATCTATCTATCTATCTATCTATCTATCTATCTATCTATCTATCTATCTATCTAATATCTGTCTCATATCTATATCTATCTATCTATCTATCTATCTATCTATCTATCTATCTATCTATCTATCTATCTATCTCCTTTCTATCTATCTATCTATCTATCTATCTATCTATCTATCTTCTATCTATCTCATATCTATCTATCTATCTATCTATCTATCCATCCATCTGGCCCTCGAGTCTTCAAAAGGGTTAACTTTTTTATGTGTAAAGGCGGGAGAGGTTTTATAGTAAGACAAATTATAAAGCAAGTTCTGCATTTCTCTGTGATGTAACCAGGCCTGAATGCTCCTGTGATGACAACTCCAGCGGTATTAATATAGCTAAAAGTCATGGCTGAAGAAAGATTGGCCTCCCACATCTCTTGTTTCATCTCACATGTGGTTGGCTTCAACTCTCTAGCATCCTGTTGTCAGTCATTACATAGATCTGAATATCCATAAGTGCAGCTGAAAAGAGCGTATGACTCAGATCCTTTATAGTGAGAGCTTCCAGATGTTCATAGATTTTCAATGTACATGTAGAACGGTCAGGGCCTTTAGTAACTGTAACTGTTTTACATTGTGGTGCTTCTTTTGCACCTATGAGGCATATGTAGTAAGGGAAATGTTTAAAGGAATAGTAACCCTTGATATATCAAATTATTGATACTGCAGACTGTATCTCCCCCTGAGTAAAACAATGGCACTTCCACTGCTGAGACGTGTTTTATTAAAAAGTTATTGCAGCTAAAACTGGAATTTTTTTAGATGCAGTAACACAATGGCCTGAAATTGTACAGTGGAGCTGTTGCTACACCATCCTATGGAGATTTATGGTCAACTGACCAGAGCTGTCCATAGGATGGTGTAGCAACAGTGCCAATGTACAATTTCAAACCATTGTGAAACTGCATCTAAAAATTTCCAGTTTTAGCTGCAATAACTTTTGAATAAAGCACCTCTCAGCAGTGGGAGTGGTCTTATTTTACTCTGGAGGCTAAACCTTATAATACATAATGTCCTGTATAGTAAATGTTACTATCCCTTTAACACCTTGAGGACCCGAGATGTGTGCAATGTATTGCTTCCCAATGTCTTTATACCTCAAAATGTAAGCCACTGGAGTTACTATACTCTCAAAGGACCAGGTGCTTTCTCCAAAAAATACAGGGCTTAAACAGTACATAGCAAACTGCATTCTACAGCCTATATATCATTAGAAATAGCCGAGACATAAGCATAAAGGGCAGGAGGGGAATACTTTATCATTCAATTACTCTTGAACTACAACTCTGACAGTACTGAAATAACACTCTCCATGGTCCAAATACTATGAAGATTAATTGGAGCTGCTTTTATTGTGAAGATATGTGAAGGAGACTGGTAGAGTACAGGTGATACCTTTATTGGATAACTAAGGAGCTTTACAGTACGAGACAATCTACTGTAAAATTTCAGGTATACTATGCACCTGTATAAAATACGCAGGTGTAAATTATGCCCGGTTTTACAAACAATATAAGTACCTATCTATAACATGCACCCCCCTTTCTGCACAAAACAAAAAATCCAAATGTGTACCTCCCCGCGATCCCTCTTATCCTTTCTTTCTTCCCCCACCTCAAAAACATGTATGTGAGCCCCCACTTTCCATCCTTCTACCCACCTCCATGCTGGCAGGAGACTGTCAGGGCACTCAGGCAGTTTGTAATGTGCAGAGGATCTTGAAGGGGAGAGCAGCTGTGGAGGAGGCTGGCGGCAAAGGTAAGCATGTTGCCTGCAGAACAGATCCCCAGGCTGCCTCTTTGGGGAGGTGGGTAGAGGGAAGGGAAGTGGGAGCTTAGATACACAGTTTTGAGGTGGGGAGGAAAGGAAGGGAAAGAGGGAATATGGGGAGGCAAACATTTGGGCTTTTTATGTGTTTTTGTTAATTTTAAAGCTGGAACTACCACCCTATAGAGAGTGCCTCCCCAATAATTAGGCATAGGGCGATTAGCTTCTTAATAGTGCTGTAAAAAAGTACCGTCTTCTGAACTAATCCTCCTTCTTCTGAGACCAGAAGCCAGACTCGCACGCAGACATCTTGGCTTAGAGACACCTGCACTGTCCTCCCCGGTCTCCTCTAGGAGGCGCAGCATGGTACCTGAAGGTACCGGAAGGAACTGATGGTGAAGGCACGCAGACGGCTCTAAAGCAAGAAGCCTGGCTGTCAGACTCAGGAAAAGAAGGATTGCTTCAGAACTGGGTACTTTTATCAGATAATAGCACTATTAAGAAGCCAGTCGCCTTTTCTATAGGGCGGTAGTTCCACTTTAACTGTTATATAATACACCCCCTCACTTCACATAAGGTGAAATGGGGTAAAAAAGTGCGTATTATACCCAAGATTTTACAGTATGCCTCTTAGTCCAGCATGTTACACATCTATTCCTGATGTAGAGACCTAAGTTGTCTTAAAAGCTTTTACTCTAAAGCTACTCAGGTAGGTTTCACTCTACCAGTCTAGTGCTTTTTGGACAGCTGAAATGGTGTAGTGTGGTGTAATTACTGAACTGGTATTAGGGGAGGGGTTTATACGGGAAGGGGTAGGTAGGGATTTTTTCGTTATTCCTTCTTCTAAGGGTACTTGCAGATAGGAACATGATTTTGTGCATGTTGAAGGCTTCACTGTTGGGCTTTGTACTTCACATAAATTATTGCTGTGGAAATAAGTCAATTTTTTATATTTTAATTATATAAACTGTAGAGTAACATTTTTTGTGTAATGTTTTTTATCCTGTTTTTATAATATTTATCTATTGTTGATTTAAATGGGGGTTTTAATCCTAAAGCCTATCATTCGTGTTTGTTAGAGAGCGAGAAAGCAGAACATTTTTGGGAACTAGAGAAGATAGGCAAATAACTAGGAGTTGGAGTTTAGTTTAGGGAGTCTATTAGGAAGTAAATTTGTTCTCTGTTAGGGGATTCTGGGGGAGTGAGAAAGGAGAAAGGAAATTTACCCAAAATACCTCAGAAGCATACTTGACTAAGATGAGACAGGCAGGTGACTCAAGTTCCTACTTTGGCTGGCTGAGCTTGTGTGGCTGACAGATATACTTTACAGACTGACACCCTAGGGCTAGAAAAGTACAACTGACACTGACTCCTACAACAACCAGAAGAAAAGGGACCAGCATATTATTAACTAAGGTCTATTC
The DNA here is from genome assembly GCA_037306005.1 of Rhinophrynus dorsalis. Taxonomy (NCBI): domain Eukaryota; kingdom Metazoa; phylum Chordata; class Amphibia; order Anura; family Rhinophrynidae; genus Rhinophrynus; species Rhinophrynus dorsalis. Next base: position 40,847,352 of record CM074723.1, on the reverse strand, counting down.
TCAACCTGTACTGCAAAAAAAGTGACAGTGGGAGATAGGGAAAGCAGCTGCTGAAATCTACTTGACATTAGATACAGACAAAGAGGGGTGGAAGCAGTTGATCTTGTAGGTAGTGTTATTTTTTTTAGACAGTGTCAGATGGGGACAGTTAATTAATATATATATATTTATATATATATATATATATATATATATATATATATATATATATATATATAAATAATATATATTTTGCCTTGTAGGTTACAGAATAAGGGACCCTGAGTTGAGACTGAGGCTGACCGTGACAGACACTAGCGGCTGAGTCTTATATGACACACTATTATATAAATAACAAGACATCATCATACACGAACATTTCTCTTGTGTACGTTACTGTTAAAATCCGCTCTACTTTGTTAATGTCCAGCAAACTAGGGGTAGGGCAAAAGGAGTACGAGCAGTGCAGAAACATGTTAGTAAAGTGCTAGTACAAAAACTCAATGCAGCTATAGATGCTGCAACGTGTCCAATAAACAATGATGATCCTTCTTTGGCAGACTGTTTGTGAAAGTGACAAAAAAGTTCCTCCATCTCCTGTAATATTTACAAACCATGAAAAAAACACTGAAGATGACAACAAGTTGCAATCTAGTTTGATGATAGATGACAAAGGAGTAACAGTTCAACCAGCTGCAGCTTCTGACAGTAAGATTAAGAAATACAACACCTCTCCTGAAAGTAGTAGTGAGCATTCTGAAAATCCTTCTAAGGGGAAAGTGAAAAGAAAAGGAGACTTCAAAAAGCCTAGAGGAATATAAAAGTAGTGTGGTAGAATCAGCTAACAATGGCATAACGATCAATAATGATGTGTATATATGTATATATATATATATATATATATATTTATATATATATATATATATCCAGCATCCTCCTCCTCTTCTGATACAGATACATTTGAAAGGGAGTCAGATGATGACGTGGCCAGAAAGTCAGCTGAAGGGTTAAGGCTCAGTTTTCCACCACTGAAAAGGAACACTGTGGTTGTTTGAGAAAACAATTTGAAAGTCTCACTCTGGACAAGTAAAGATGCCTAAAAATACACAATAATTGTGTCAGTCATCACAATTATCACTGTGTCCAAGTCCAACCTCCCAGCCACACAAGCTGAGTAATCAGTTACGCAGGTCATCAACATCCACAACCTTAGCTATGACGAGTGCTTCTGTTACTGTTGGAATTGCAGCGCCTTTGAAAACTTGTAGTACTTTGGCAACATCTAGCCCCAGAAGTAGCCCTTCAGGAACCCCTCAATCTATGAAGTCCACAGTATGGTCATACTTCAGTCATGGTCCACAAGCTTAACATGTTGTTATCTGTTGTCTGTGTAAGAAGCCTATGAGCAGGAGTAAGCAGGATCACAACTAGCCACATACTCATAGAGATCCCACCTGAAGCACATCAAAAGGTCTGACTGGGAGACACACATCAACATGTCAGTGGTGCCACAATTAGCAGTAGCAGATGTACTTCTAAAAGTTTCTGTGGTTCTGGGAAACATAATAGTACTGCTGTAGATATGTCATAGAGTGAGCGAAGATTTAATTCATTTACAGTAACACCCCTGGCTCCTGCTACTGTTCTGCAAAACTTAGAGGAGTATGATTCTGAGTTTGTTGGAGGAGATGACAAGAGTTATGGAGTGCCCACACCTGCAACCGCCACCACCACCTCCACTGCCACAAAGTCATGTTGTTAAAGCAATTAACATACACAGTTCTTCCACTATGTGCTGCCATCCCACATTTACTGAGTTCTTAGAAAAGATTCAAAACTTGCACAAAAATATTCCAAAAGTAGGACTGTGGAATAGTAAACTTGCCAAAATGTTGTCGGTTGCCATGCTGCCCTTTTTTTATTGAAAACAGAGGTTTAAAGAACTGATGTCATGCTCATAGCATATCCCAAGCTGCAGCTATTTTTCAATGATGCCTGCGCCAGAGTTCTACAAACAGAAGGTTAGTGTTGTGGGCAAAGGACAAAGGGACTCAGCTTGCTAACACGTTTTTCAAGTCCTGTGTTGCTGTAGGACTACCTTGCACACATTTTTTACTTTCAGCTACTGATTTCTCCACTTCAATCCACAGCAGCAGTAATTCTGAGGTGGGAAATTTTGCAGCCATAGAAAGAAAAATGACAATGATTTAGCTGGCATTTTATTGGCATTGGTGAAAAGGAGGAAATTATATGTATTTTCTATGGGTGGGAATTTTCCATGGAAATGCAGGAAATTGCAAATTTTCTGTGAAAATTCCTGCAGAATCTTTTTTTTTTTAATTTTCACCCATTCCTATTTCTTAGAATTTGTTCTGAGCTGATAGATAAAGTGGAGCAATTCTGGGGCAAACTAACTGCCCCACAGTGGGGAAATAAAAAATCCCCTTAGATTTAAATAGGTCCCTTAATGTTAGAGTGGTCCTCAGTGTATTGCTTTGCAATGCTTTGGAGACCTCTAGCATTTAAATGCCACATTTAAATCAATATGAATTTTGGGAATTTGCATTTATGCCATATGATGTTGTTAGTTTGCTCCAGGATTGCGCCAGTTCTGCTTAGTACATCACCCTGTGTGTTGTAATATCCAGAGTGGTGCAACATTTGCCCTGGGATGTTTGGATATCACAAGGTTGTGCAACCAACCAATTGATCATAATATGTTCTGTTCCTGGGAACGGACTTCCAGAGCCCATTTCCTTTCTTTTTCACATACAACACATACATGCAATATATTATTACATGCCACCAGCAGAGCAATACATCATTACATTCCAATATCAGCGCAATACACCATTACATGCCACTGGCAGTATAATACACCATGACATGCTACTAACAGTGCAATACACTATTACTTGCCACCTGCCAGGCAATAGACCATTACATTTCACCAGCAGAGCAATAAACCATTACATGTTTCCAGCAGAGCAATACACCATTACATGCTACCAGCCAGGCAATACATTACATGTCACTAGCAATGCAGATATCCAGTCCAAATGGCATTGTCTAAATGAGAAGCATCAAAAGGACAACATCAAAATGTTGCCTGCATCAAAAGGGTGACTTCAAAATGCTGCTGTTTAAAAGACAGAGTCAGCCTGAACAGCTGGGAGTCTCCTTTCTGTCCCACTGATGTCCGCAAATTGAAAATGTCACAATTTAAAATTGTTACTCACTGCCATTGATGGCGCTAGGAAGAAATTAATTTCCAGGGTCATCCACTACTGAATCTGGGGTTGTCTTGCACTACTCAGTCTGGTACCGGGTCAAGCTAGTATAAAGTTATAGGACTTGGCTTATCAACTAACCATGGGTTACACTGTTAACTAACCAGATTGTGTGGATAGACTGGACTCCTGTACTTTCCGTTAGCAAGTGGCAATGTGTTCTGCAGCTACAGGCTCTGAACAACTCCTGTGTTATGCTCACAACCAGGAGTGTGTTTCTGGGTTTGTTGTGGTTTTGTGTGAGGGTGGAGGCAGGTCAAGTGGAGCAGTGGAGGAGGCAGGACATAGCCAAGCAGCAGATATTTTAAATGGCAACATTTTGAAATCGCCATTTTGATGATGTGACATTTTACAATCGCCCCTTTTAACGATTGGTATTATAACCCGCAGTGCAATACACCATTACACACTGCAGAGCAATATGCCATTACATTTCATTAGCAGTGCAATACATCATTATATGTCACTGGCAGTGCAATAAACTACTGCATGTCACCAGCCAGGTAATACAACATTACATACCACCAGCAGAGCAATACGTGCAGGGCAGTACACCATTACATGTCCCTAGCAGTGCAATAACAGCCACACAATACACCATTACATACTACCAGCAGGGCAAAACATAATTACATGCTACCATAAGGGCAATGCACAATTATATGCCTCCAGATGAGTAAAATATCATTACAAATCACCACCTGAGAAATACAATTTCATTCCACCAGACGAGCAATACACCATTACATGTCACAAACAACGCAATACACCATTACATGTCATCAGCAAAAGCAATCCATCATTACATGCTACCATCAGGGAATATACCATTACATACCACATCAGAGATATACAGCAATACACTCCATTACATATCACCATTATATACTACCAGTACAGTAATAAACCTTTACATGAAACCAGCAGGGCAAAGCACTGTTACACACCAACAAAATTTATTTTTATATTTTATGATCTTTATTGGAAAATTGTCAAATACAGTAGTACAAGTTCAGAGCATAATAAAAAGTGACATATAAATTAACAGTATACATCAATCCCACCCATTGCAAACAGATGAGGATCATGTGAAAGCAAGTCAGGCATTGGAGTTACCACAGTATCATCTTCTGTAGTTTAATAGGAATCTAGCAAATCGAGAGAAGGGGACTTCCCCAGGCACGGAGAGAAGGAGAAGAAAAGGGTGAAGAGGACAGAAAAGGTATAAAGAAAAAGAAAGTGATTGAGCTACTGGGAAAAGAAAAAGGGCAAGGGAGGGTTGGGGGCATTAGGCGGCAGGAGAGTTGCCTGTACCCCTAGTGTAACTGGTGTCTGCCCCTAGCATTGTTGAGTAGGAGAGCCAAGGCATCCAGGTATGTTGACATGTCTCTCCACCTGCATGTAGACATTTAGACAGTTATACCAGGGTGTTTTAGTGAGTTTTTTTACCGATTTCCAGTTAGCTGGAACTTCTGCTCTAGCTCAGGGCTGTATGAATGAAAGAAGAGGGCCCCTGGTAAACTTATATGTATCCAATGGAAAATGGAGAAGACGAGAGAGGTGGTCAGCAGGTAGTGATATCTTTGGATGGTGGACAAAACTGAGGACCTGAAGAGTTTAATTTTTGGGCAGACCCACCACAGATGGAGCATATGTCCACATCTCCAACATTCGTCAGAGCCCCCTGATGCATTTTGGCCAGACCCGCTGTCATCAACCACTAGCATTGTTAAAGGTCAAACTAAACTAATTTAGACTTAGATTGTATTGCAGTTGATAACTTAATGATTCTATCTCAGATGTCACTTAGACTTAATAGGAGACAGTTAGATAAAAAACACATCATCTAGAATGTAATGTAAGCGTTAGTGGTGTAAACAAAGGCTCTGCTTTGGAGACCTCCCTAGAGTCCATCAATAATTAAAATACAATTGCCCCTATAGTGTTGTGTGCACCTTTAGCAATACTGAAAAATAAATAATCCTGTTCCTGAATGTAGACATAAAATGACAAATGTTCATCTGCACCGTGCACAAGGACTCGTGATAAGGACAGATGTCATGTACATAAGAAAGCTTCAATTAATTATTTTGCCTTTTATCTTCATCCAACAAAATATTCCACAAATGCTCTGGACAGGAGCCATATGTCTTGCTCATTTATTCATTTGGCTTAACTGAAATCCTGGTTATGAAAAGCCTGTACAAATAATAGCAGCTCTGTTCTCCTGTAGTACATATCACTTCCATGAGAATGTACACAAGTGTGTATAGGCTACTGATAGACTCTACAGCCTTTGGGGGAAGGATTATTTTAAATCATATTTTCTAGCAGGTTCAACTTCATAAGAACATTATCATCTCTACCTAGAACATGTATGGTGGACGCAGTGCACTAGAGGGGACCTTAGAAAACAGGTTGCAGTACCCATAATGCACAGCAAGCTCTTATCTGAACAGCAACAGACAGATCCCCATAGAATAAAAATGGACAAAAATTGACCACTCCTCTACAAGTTACTTTTAATTTTTGCTATCCTTCTCTACACAGGTTTCAGTTGGGGATTTTTATCACCTTTCTACACTGTGTAATATATTTGTGTTCCTGTTAGATAAAATTACACCATTTGATGATTCTCTACGCCTTAGTCAATATCCATGTTACAACATGAAGTAGTAATGGGAGACTGCAATTTAAAGATAGTTAATTCACATTTCCTATTACGTGTTCATGCAACACATTTGTAACAAACCACATCATTGTTACAGTTCCCTAGATTAAAAAAACAAAACATGGATGAAGTAATTTTGACTGTTACACTTATTATTTATTAAGCAAAATGTTCATTAACCCCATGAAGGATAGAAAGATCTCCTACGTATTGCAAAGCAAGGTGTTGTATACCTCTCTAGCATGTGAGGGGTTAACTGTACTTATTGAATAAAAAACAAAGGGCTGTACTCAGCGATCTAAAAAATGCATTTCTGGATCAAACTATCTACACCATAGACTACAAATGAAAACTCCCTTTGATTTTAATGGCGCATTTAAAGGGATAGTTTTTTCACAAAAACAGCAACTCCAATTAATCTTCATAGTATTTGAGCCATAGAGAGTGTTATTTTATTACTGTCAGAGCTGTAGTTCAAGAGTAATTGAATGATAAAATATCCCCCTCTCGCCCCTTTTACCTAGTGTAAGCTGTCTCCCCTCAGATGTGGAATCTGGTCTCTTGAGCGGTCAGATCACAGCAAGGGACAATCTTCTTACTGTGAAAACAACGAAAACCCTGCCCCTCTTGACTGTTTTTTTCAGGTTTTTCTCTTATGCTAATTGAAGATTGTCCCTCTCTGTGATCCACCTGGACACCATCTTGCTGCTCTGAGCTGAGCAGTGTTACATCAGTAAAAGGGACAGGAGGGGTATATTTTATCATTCAATTACTCTTGAAATACAACTCTGACGGTAATGAAATAACACTCTCCATGGCCCAAATACTATGAAGATTAATTGGAGCTGATTTTATTGTGAAACATTACTGTCCCTTTAACAACTTGGATACTAGAGATCTCCAAATCAGTTAGAATTTTAGGAATTATTATTATTATTATTTTTTTAATTATTCTGTATTTGTCTTTTCTTTTATAATACACATATACAAACATACATACAAATCAATTCGATAATCAATCTAAATTCAGAAAAACCACTTGTGTGAGCACTAAATCCCTCAAATAAGTCTCTGTTATCCTACCAGTCCCAATATGAATCTAAAGAAAGATTCCAAAAAGAACTTTAAATCTTCCTTGGCTGCAGTGCTGCTCTTCCAATGGAACCGCTGACACCTCGGCTCCCCACGCACATATGAAAGAAAACACAAAGAAAGGAAGAGCGCACACGCTCTAAGTGCAGACTGTGATAACTTATTGGAACCGTAACCGCTGGTAATCACCCTGTAAGTGCTCAACTATTCAACTCACATGTTCCAGAGGCATAGACTCACCTCTAAATATAAATGCATCCACTGGATTACCCCCAGTTCAGGTATCTGTGAGGCTGGATCCCCGTTTTCATCCTTTTTCCTCCTGGGTAAGGTCTTCCACTCTGCCGAATAGTTGAATAGTTGAGCACTTACAGGGTGATTACCAGCGGTGACAGTTCCAATAAGTTATCACAGTCTGCACTTAGAACGTGTGCGCTCTTCCTTTCTTTGTGTTTTTTTTCATATGTGCGTGGGGAGTCGAGGTGTCAGCGGTTCCATTGGAAGAGCAGCACCGCAGCCAAGGAAGATTTAAAGGGATAGTAATACTTCGTTTTAACTTTATTTTATTTTGTAGGCATTAAAAAAACATGAAGAATGATATAAGTCTTATCTCTGAAACCTTTATGGTTTAAGAGATATTCACAAACAAAGTATCCCTTCCCTGTTCAACCAGATCAGAAGGGAGGTGCCCAGGTAGACTGCAGAGAGGGACAATCTTCAATTAAGATAATGGAAAAAGCTGAAAAACTTGTCAAGGGGGGAAGGGCTTTCATTGTTTTCATACAAAGAAAATTGTCCCCTTCTGTTATCTGTCCTGTCATACAACCAGACTCACATCTGAGAAGAGATGGCTTACACTAGGTAAAATGGGCAGGAGGGGAACTTTGCTTGTGAATATCTCATAAACCATAAAGGTTTGAGAGATAAGACTTATATCATTCTTCATGTTTTTTAATGCCTACAAAATAAAATAAAGTTAAAACGAAGTATTACTATCCCTTTAAAGTTCTTTTTGGACTCTTTCTTTAGTTATCACAGTCTGCACTTAGAACGTGTGCGCTCTTCCTTTCTATGTGTTTTCTTTCAATTGATCTAAATTACATACCTTAATACTACACGTTTATATCACCCATCTAAAACAGATAACATCTGTGGACGTCACAAACAAATATTAACTGAAGATTTTGTCCCTCGTTGTGATCCGTTGTTGGATCTCAGCCCGAAATGCTGACATTGGGGAAAGGGGTGGGAGGGGTAAACTTCTGCATAAAATAACAGCGTAACTGTACAGTTATGGACAATAAGAGAAGCACCCGGCAGTACTGTTCCTTATGATGAACAAACTTCGCTGCTTTGGAAATTATCTATTACTATCCTTTTAAAGTGGAACTGCCACTCTGTAACAAATAGGTGACGTTGAGCTAGCTTTCAATATCCCCTATATTTACGTTAGTAATTTAAAGCTATAGTTTATGAGATATTTATCTTGATCTATTTGTCAGTTTATGTAAGGTAGATAGTACTGGTAGGCATGCCAGACAGATTCTAACATACTATACTTCTACCCATGCCAAATGCAACTTCCTGCAAGCCAATTATTAACATCCCACACTGTTCTCCATCCCAACTGTAACTCTGTGCCAGCCAATTACTAAAATTGCACACTGTTTCCCATCCCAGCTGCCACTTTCTGCCAGCCAGTTAGTAACAGTCCACACTTCTTCCCATCTCAGATGCCGCTTCCTGCCAGCCAGTTACTAACAATCCACACTACACCCATCCCAACTTCTATTTTTTGCCAGCGAGATTCTAGCATTCCACACTACTACCCATCCTGACTTCTACTTCCTGTCAGACAGATTCTAACATTCCACACTACTCCCCATCCTGACTTCTACTTCCTGCCAGACAGATTCTAACATTCCACACTACTCCCCATCCTGACTTCTACTTCCTGCCAGACAGATTCTAACATTCCACACTACTCCCCATCCTGACTTCTACTTCCTGCCAGACAGATTCTAACATTCCACACTACACCCCATCCTGACTTCTACTTCCTGCCAGACAGATTCTAGCATTCCACACTACACCCCATCCTGACTTCTGCTTCCTGCCAGACAGATTCTAACATTCCACACAACTCCCCATCCTGACTTCTACTTCCTGCCAGACAGATTCTAACATTCCACACTACACCCCATCCTGACTTCTACTTCCTCCAGACAGATTCTAGCATTCCACACTACACCCCATCCTGACTTCTATTTCCTGCCAGACAGATTCTAGCATTCCATACTACACCTCATCCTGACTTCTACTTCCTGCCAGACAGATTCTAACATTCCACACTAATCCCCATCCTGACTTCTACTTCCTGCCATACAGATTCTAACATTCCATACTACACCCCATCCTGACTTCTACTTCCTGCCAGACAGATTCTAGCATTCCACACTACACCCCATCCTGACTTCTACTTCCTGCCAGACAGATTCTAACATTCCACACTACTCCCCATCCTGACTTCTACTTCCTGCCAGACAGATTCTAGCATTCCACACTACTCCCCATCCTGACTTCTACTTCCTGTCAGACAGATTCTAACATTCCACACTACTCCCCATCCTGACTTCTACTTCCTGCCAGACAGATTCTAACATTCCACACTACTCCCCATCCTGACTTCTATTTCCTGCCAGACAGATTCTAACATTCCACACTACACCCCATCCTGACTTCTACTTCCTGCCAGACAGATTCTAACATTCCACACTACACCCCATCCTGACTTCTACTTCCTGCCAGACAGATTTTAGCATTCCACACAACTCCCCATCCTGACTTCTATTTCCTGCCAGACAGATTCTAGCATTCCATACTACACCTCATCCTGACTTCTACTTCCTGCCAGACAGATTCTAACATTCCACACTAATCCCCATCCTGACTTCTACTTCCTGCCATACAGATTCTAACATTCCATACTACACCCCATCCTGACTTCTACTTCCTGCCAGACAGATTCTAGCATTCCACACTACACCCCATCCTGACTTCTACTTCCTGCCAGACAGATTCTAACATTCCACACTACTCCCCATCCTGACTTCTACTTCCTGCCAGACAGATTCTAGCATTCCACACAACACCCCATCCTGACTTCTACTTCCTGCCAGACAGATTCTAACATTCCACACTACTCCCCATCCAGACTTCTACTTCCTGCCAGACAGATTCTAACATTCCACACAACACCCCATCCTGACTTCTACTTCCTGCCAGACAGATTCTAGCATTCCACACAACACCCCATCCTGACTTCTACTTCCTGCCAGACAGATTCTAATATTCCACACAACACCCCATCCTGACTTCTACTTCCTGCCAGACAGATTCTAACATTCCACACTACACCCCATCCTGACTTCTACTTCCTGCCAGACAGATTTTAGCATTCCACACAACTCCCCATCCTGACTTCTATTTCCTGCCAGACAGATTCTAGCATTCCACACAACTCCCCATCCCGACTTCTACTTCCTGCCAGACAGATTCTAGCATTCCACACAACTCCCCATCCCGACTTCTAATTCCTGCCAGACAGATTCTAGCATTCCACACAACTCCCCATCCTGACTTCTACTTCCTGCCAGACAGACTATAGCATTCCATACTACACCCCATCCTGGCTTCTACTTCCTGCCAGACAGATTCTAGCATTCCACACTACACCCCATCCTGACTTCTACTTCCTGCCAGACAGATTCTAGCATTCCACACTAATCCCCATCCTGACTTCTATTTCCTGCCAGACAGATTCTAGCATTCCACACAACTCCCCATCCCGACTTCTACTTCCTGCCAGACAGATTCTAGCATTCCACACAACTCCCCATCCCGACTTCTACTTCCTGCCAGACAGATTCTAGCATTCCACACTACACCCCATCCTGACTTCTACTTCCTGCCAGACAGATTCTAGCTTTCCACACTGCTCCCCATCCTGACTACTACTTCCTGCCAGACAGATTCTAGCATTCCACACTACTCCCCATCCTGACTACTACTTCCTGCCAGACAGATTCTAGTATTCCACACTGCTCCCCATCCTGACTTCTACTTCCTGCCAGACAGATTATAGCATTCCATACTACACCCCATCCTGACTTCTACTTCCTGCCAGACAGATTCTAGCATTCCACACTATACCCCATCCTGACTTCTACTTCCTGCCAGACAGATTCTAGCATTCCACACAACTCCCCATCCTGACTTCTACTTCCTGCCAGACAGATTCTAACATTCCACACTAATCCCCATCCTGACTTCTACTTCCTGCCAGACAGATTCTAACATTCCACACAACTCCCCATCCTGACTTCTACTTCCTGCCAGACAGATTCTAACATTCCACACTACACCCCATCCTGACTTCTACTTCCTGTCATACAGATTCTAACATTCCACACTACTCCCCATCCTGACTTCTACTTCCTGCCAGACAGATTCTAACATTCCACACTACACCCCATCCTGACTTCTACTTCCTGCCAGACAGATTCTAACATTCCACACTACACCCCATCCTGACTTCTACTTCCTGCCAGACAGATTTTAGCATTCCACACTACACCCCATCCTGACTTCTACTTCCTGCCAGACAGATTCTAGCATTCCACACTACACCCCATCCTGACTTCTACTTCCTGCCAGACAGATTCTAGCATTCCACACTACACCTCATCCTGACTTCTATTTCCTGCCAGACAGATTCTAGCATTCCACACTACACCCCATCCTGACTTCTACTTCCTGCCAGACAGATCCTAGCATTCCACACTACACCCCATCCTGACTTCTACTTCCTGCCAGACAGATTCTAGCATTCCACACTACACCCCATCCTGACTTCTACTTCCTGCCAGACAGATTCTAACATTCCACACTACACCCCATCCTGACTTCTACTTCCTGCCAGACAGATTCTAGCATTCCACACTACACCCCATCCTGACTTCTACTTCCTGCCAGATAGATTCTAACATTCCACACTACTCCCCATCCTGACTACTACTTCCTGCCAGACAGATTATAGCATTCCATACTACACCCCATCCTGACTTCTACTTCCTGCCAGACAGATTCTAGCATTCCACACTACACCCCATCCTGACTTCTACTTCCTGCCAGACAGATTCTAGCATTCCACACAACTCCCCATCCTGACTTCTACTTCTGCCAGACAGATTCTAACATTCCACACTACTCCCCATCCTGACTTCTACTTCCTGTCAGACAGATTCTAACATTCCACACTACTCCCCATCCTGACTTCTACTTCCTGCCAGACAGATTCTAACATTCCACACTACTCCCCATCCTGACTTCTACTTCCTGCCAGACAGATTCTAACATTCCACACTACACCCCATCCTGACTTCTACTTCCTGCCAGACAGATTCTAACATTCCACACTACACCCCATCCTGACTTCTACTTCCTGCCAGACAGATTTTAGCATTCCACACAACTCCCCATCCTGACTTCTATTTCCTGCCAGACAGATTCTAGCATTCCATACTACACCTCATCCTGACTTCTACTTCCTGCCAGACAGATTCTAACATTCCACACTAATCCCCATCCTGACTTCTACTTCCTGCCATACAGATTCTAACATTCCATACTACACCCCATCCTGACTTCTACTTCCTGCCAGACAGATTCTAGCATTCCACACTACACCCCATCCTGACTTCTACTTCCTGCCAGACAGATTCTAACATTCCACACTACTCCCCATCCTGACTTCTACTTCCTGCCAGACAGATTCTAGCATTCCACACAACACCCCATCCTGACTTCTACTTCCTGCCAGACAGATTCTAACATTCCACACTACTCCCCATCCAGACTTCTACTTCCTGCCAGACAGATTCTAACATTCCACACAACACCCCATCCTGACTTCTACTTCCTGCCAGACAGATTCTAGCATTCCACACAACACCCCATCCTGACTTCTACTTCCTGCCAGACAGATTCTAATATTCCACACAACACCCCATCCTGACTTCTACTTCCTGCCAGACAGATTCTAACATTCCACACTACACCCCATCCTGACTTCTACTTCCTGCCAGACAGATTTTAGCATTCCACACAACTCCCCATCCTGACTTCTATTTCCTGCCAGACAGATTCTAGCATTCCACACAACTCCCCATCCCGACTTCTACTTCCTGCCAGACAGATTCTAGCATTCCACACAACTCCCCATCCCGACTTCTAATTCCTGCCAGACAGATTCTAGCATTCCACACAACTCCCCATCCTGACTTCTACTTCCTGCCAGACAGACTATAGCATTCCATACTACACCCCATCCTGGCTTCTACTTCCTGCCAGACAGATTCTAGCATTCCACACTACACCCCATCCTGACTTCTACTTCCTGCCAGACAGATTCTAGCATTCCACACTAATCCCCATCCTGACTTCTATTTCCTGCCAGACAGATTCTAGCATTCCACACAACTCCCCATCCCGACTTCTACTTCCTGCCAGACAGATTCTAGCATTCCACACAACTCCCCATCCCGACTTCTACTTCCTGCCAGACAGATTCTAGCATTCCACACTACACCCCATCCTGACTTCTACTTCCTGCCAGACAGATTCTAGCTTTCCACACTGCTCCCCATCCTGACTACTACTTCCTGCCAGACAGATTCTAGCATTCCACACTACTCCCCATCCTGACTACTACTTCCTGCCAGACAGATTCTAGTATTCCACACTGCTCCCCATCCTGACTTCTACTTCCTGCCAGACAGATTATAGCATTCCATACTACACCCCATCCTGACTTCTACTTCCTGCCAGACAGATTCTAGCATTCCACACTATACCCCATCCTGACTTCTACTTCCTGCCAGACAGATTCTAGCATTCCACACAACTCCCCATCCTGACTTCTACTTCCTGCCAGACAGATTCTAACATTCCACACTAATCCCCATCCTGACTTCTACTTCCTGCCAGACAGATTCTAACATTCCACACAACTCCCCATCCTGACTTCTACTTCCTGCCAGACAGATTCTAACATTCCACACTACACCCCATCCTGACTTCTACTTCCTGTCATACAGATTCTAACATTCCACACTACTCCCCATCCTGACTTCTACTTCCTGCCAGACAGATTCTAACATTCCACACTACACCCCATCCTGACTTCTACTTCCTGCCAGACAGATTCTAACATTCCACACTACACCCCATCCTGACTTCTACTTCCTGCCAGACAGATTTTAGCATTCCACACTACACCCCATCCTGACTTCTACTTCCTGCCAGACAGATTCTAGCATTCCACACTACACCCCATCCTGACTTCTACTTCCTGCCAGACAGATTCTAGCATTCCACACTACACCTCATCCTGACTTCTATTTCCTGCCAGACAGATTCTAGCATTCCACACTACACCCCATCCTGACTTCTACTTCCTGCCAGACAGATCCTAGCATTCCACACTACACCCCATCCTGACTTCTACTTCCTGCCAGACAGATTCTAGCATTCCACACTACACCCCATCCTGACTTCTACTTCCTGCCAGACAGATTCTAACATTCCACACTACACCCCATCCTGACTTCTACTTCCTGCCAGACAGATTCTAGCATTCCACACTACACCCCATCCTGACTTCTACTTCCTGCCAGATAGATTCTAACATTCCACACTACTCCCCATCCTGACTACTACTTCCTGCCAGACAGATTATAGCATTCCATACTACACCCCATCCTGACTTCTACTTCCTGCCAGACAGATTCTAGCATTCCACACTACACCCCATCCTGACTTCTACTTCCTGCCAGACAGATTCTAGCATTCCACACAACTCCCCATCCTGACTTCTACTTCTGCCAGACAGATTCTAACATTCCACACTAATCCCCATCCTGACTTCTACTTCCTGCCATACAGATTCTAACATTCCACACTACTCCCCATCCTGACTTCTACTTCCTGCCAGACAGATTCTAACATTCCACACTACACCCCATCCTGACTTCTACTTCCTGCCAGACAGATTCTAACATTCCACACTACACCCCATCCTGACTTCTACTTCCTGCCAGACAGATTTTAGCATTCCACACTACACCCCATCCTGACTTCTACTTCCTGCCAGACAGATTCTAGCATTCCACACTACTCCCCATCCTGACTTCTACTTCCTGCCAGACAGATTCTAACATTCCACACTACACCTCATCCTGACTTCTATTTCCTGCCAGACAGATTCTAGCATTCCACACTACTCCCCATCCTGACTTCTACTTCCTGCCAGACAGATTCTCACATTCCACACTACTCCCCATCCTGACTTCTACTTCCTGCCATACAGATTCTAACATTCCACACTACTCCCCATCCTGACTTCTACTTCCTGCCAGACAGATTCTAACATTCCACACTACACCCCATCCTGACTTCTACTTCCTGCCAGACAGATTTTAGCATTCCACACTACACCCCATCCTGACTTCTACTTCCTGCCAGACAGATTCTAGCATTCCACACTACTCCCCATCCTGACTTCTACTTCCTGCCAGACAGATTCTAGCATTCCACACTACACCCCATCCTGACTTCTACTTCCTGCCAGACAGATTCTAACATTCCACACTACACCCCATCCTGACTTCTACTTCCTGCCAGACAGATTCTAGCATTCCACACTACACCCCATCCTGACTTCTACTTCCTGCCAGACAGATTCTAGCATTCCACACTACACCCCATCCTGACTTCTACTTCCTGCCAGACAGATTCTAGCATTCCACACTAATCCCCATCCTGACTTCTACTTCCTGCCAGGCAGATTCTAGCATTCCACACAACTCCCCATCCCGACTTCTACTTCCTGCCAGACAGATTCTAGCATTCCACACTACACCCCATCCTGACTTCTACTTCCTGCCAGACAGATTCTAACATTCCACACTACACCCCATCCTGACTTCTACTTCCTGCCAGACAGATTCTAGCATTCCACACTACACCCCATCCTGACTTCTACTTCCTGCCAGACAGATTCTAGCATTCCACACTAATCCCCATCCTGACTTCTACTTCCTGCCAGACAGATTCTAGCATTCCACACTAATCCCCATCCTGACTTCTACTTCCTGCCAGGCAGATTCTAGCATTCCACACAACTCCCCATCCCGACTTCTACTTCCTGCCAGACAGATTCTAGCATTCCACACTACACCCCATCCTGACTTCTACTTCCTGCCAGACAGATTCTAACATTCCACACTACACCCCATCCTGACTTCTACTTCCTGCCAGACAGATTCTAGCATTCCACACTACACCCCATCCTGACTTCTACTTCCTGCCAGACAGATTCTAGCATTCCACACTAATCCCCATCCTGACTTCTACTTCCTGCCAGACAGATTCTAGCATTCCACACAACTCCCCATCCTGACTTCTACTTCCTGCCAGACAGATTCTAGCATTCCACACAACTCCCCATCCTGACTTCTACTTCCTGCCAGACAGATTCTAGCATTCCACACAACTCCCCATCCTGACTTCTACTTCCTGCCAGACAGATTCTAACATTCCACACTACACCCCATCCTGACTTCTACTTCCTGCCAGACAGATTCTAGCATTCCACACTACACCCCATGCTGACTTCTACTTCCTGCCAGACAGATTCTAGCATTCCACACTACTCCCCATCCAGACTTCTACTTCCTGCCAGACAGATTCTAGCATTCCACACAACTCCCCATCCCGACTTCTACTTCCTGCCAGACAGATTCTAGCATTCCACACTACTCCCCATCCAGACTTCTACTTCCTGCCAGACAGATTCTAACATTCCACACTACTCCCCATCCTGACTAATACTTCCTGCCAGACAGATTCTAGCATTCCACACTACACCCCATCCTGACTTCTACTTCCTGCCAGACAGATTCTAGCATTCCACACTACACCCCATCCTGAGTTCTACTTCCTGCCAGACAGATTCTAACATTCCACACAACTCCCCATCCTGACTTCTACTTTCTGCCAGACAGATTCTAACATTCCACACTACTCCCCATCCTGACTACTACTTCCTGCCAGACAGATTCTAACATTCCACACTACTCCCCATCCTGACTACTACTTCCTACCAGACAGATTCTAACATTCCACACTACTCCCCATCCTGACTACTACTTCCTGCCAGACAGATTCTAGCATTCCACACTACTCCCCATCCAGACTTCTACTTCCTGCCAGACAGATTCTAACATTCCACACTACACCCCATCCTGACTACTACTTCCTGCCAGACAGATTCTAACATTCCACACTACACCCCATCCTGACTTCTACTTCCTGCCAGACAGATTCTAGCATTCCACACTACACCCCATCCTGACTTCTGCTTCCTGCCAGAAAGATTCTAACATTCCACACAACTCCCCATCCTGACTTCTACTTCCTGCCAGACAGATTCTAGCATTCCACACTACTCCCCATCCTGACTTCTACTTCCTGCCAGACAGATTCTAACATTCCACACTACACCCCATCCTGACTTCTACTTCCTGCCAGACAGATTTTAGCATTCCACACTACACCCCATCCTGACTTCTACTTCCTGCCAGACAGATTCTAGCATTCCACACTACTCCCCATCCTGACTTCTACTTCCTGCCAGACAGATTCTAGCATTCCACACTACACCCCATCCTGACTTCTACTTCCTGCCAGACAGATTCTAGCATTCCACACTACACCCCATCCTGACTTCTACTTCCTGCCAGACAGATTCTAGCATTCCACACTACACCCCATCCTGACTTCTACTTCCTGCCAGACAGATTCTAGCATTCCACACTACACCCCATCCTGACTTCTACTTCCTGCCAGACAGATTCTAGCATTCCACACTACACCCCATCCTGACTTCTACTTCCTGCCAGACAGATTCTAGCATTCCACACTAATCCCCATCCTGACTTCTACTTCCTGCCAGGCAGATTCTAGCATTCCACACAACTCCCCATCCCGACTTCTACTTCCTGCCAGACAGATTCTAGCATTCCACACTACACCCCATCCTGACTTCTACTTCCTGCCAGACAGATTCTAACATTCCACACTACACCCCATCCTGACTTCTACTTCCTGCCAGACAGATTCTAGCATTCCACACTACACCCCATCCTGACTTCTACTTCCTGCCAGACAGATTCTAGCATTCCACACTAATCCCCATCCTGACTTCTACTTCCTGCCAGACAGATTCTAGCATTCCACACTAATCCCCATCCTGACTTCTACTTCCTGCCAGGCAGATTCTAGCATTCCACACAACTCCCCATCCCGACTTCTACTTCCTGCCAGACAGATTCTAGCATTCCACACTACACCCCATCCTGACTTCTACTTCCTGCCAGACAGATTCTAACATTCCACACTACACCCCATCCTGACTTCTACTTCCTGCCAGACAGATTCTAGCATTCCACACTACACCCCATCCTGACTTCTACTTCCTGCCAGACAGATTCTAGCATTCCACACTAATCCCCATCCTGACTTCTACTTCCTGCCAGACAGATTCTAGCATTCCACACAACTCCCCATCCTGACTTCTACTTCCTGCCAGACAGATTCTAGCATTCCACACAACTCCCCATCCTGACTTCTACTTCCTGCCAGACAGATTCTAGCATTCCACACAACTCCCCATCCTGACTTCTACTTCCTGCCAGACAGATTCTAACATTCCACACTACACCCCATCCTGACTTCTACTTCCTGCCAGACAGATTCTAGCATTCCACACTACACCCCATGCTGACTTCTACTTCCTGCCAGACAGATTCTAGCATTCCACACTACTCCCCATCCAGACTTCTACTTCCTGCCAGACAGATTCTAGCATTCCACACAACTCCCCATCCCGACTTCTACTTCCTGCCAGACAGATTCTAGCATTCCACACTACTCCCCATCCAGACTTCTACTTCCTGCCAGACAGATTCTAACATTCCACACTACTCCCCATCCTGACTAATACTTCCTGCCAGACAGATTCTAGCATTCCACACTACACCCCATCCTGACTTCTACTTCCTGCCAGACAGATTCTAGCATTCCACACTACACCCCATCCTGAGTTCTACTTCCTGCCAGACAGATTCTAACATTCCACACAACTCCCCATCCTGACTTCTACTTTCTGCCAGACAGATTCTAACATTCCACACTACTCCCCATCCTGACTACTACTTCCTGCCAGACAGATTCTAACATTCCACACTACTCCCCATCCTGACTACTACTTCCTGCCAGACAGATTCTAACATTCCACACTACTCCCCATCCTGACTACTACTTCCTGCCAGACAGATTCTAGCATTCCACACTACTCCCCATCCAGACTTCTACTTCCTGCCAGACAGATTCTAACATTCCACACTACACCCCATCCTGACTACTACTTCCTGCCAGACAGATTCTAACATTCCACACTACACCCCATCCTGACTTCTACTTCCTGCCAGACAGATTCTAGCATTCCACACTACACCCCATCCTGACTTCTGCTTCCTGCCAGAAAGATTCTAACATTCCACACAACTCCCCATCCTGACTTCTACTTCCTGCCAGACAGATTCTAGCATTCCACACTACTCCCCATCCTGACTTCTACTTCCTGCCAGACAGATTCTAACATTCCACACTACACCCCATCCTGACTTCTACTTCCTGCCAGACAGATTCTAACATTCCACACTACACCCCATCCTGACTACTACTTCCTGCCAGACAGATTCTAACATTCCACACTACACCCCATCCTGACTTCTACTTCCTGCCAGACAGATTCTAACATTCCACACTACACCCCATCCTGACTTCTACTTCCTGCCAGACAGATTCTAGCATTCCACACTACACCCCATCCTGACTTCTGCTTCCTGCCAGACAGATTCTAACATTCCACACAACTCCCCATCCTGACTTCTACTTCCTGCCAGACAGATTCTAACATTCTACACTACTCCCCATCCTGACTACTACTTCCTGCCAGACAGATTCTAACATTCCACACTACACCCCATCCTGACTACTACTTCCTGCCAGACAGATTCTAACATTCCACACTACTCCCCATCCTGACTTCTACTTCCTGCCAGACAGATTCTAGCATTCCACACTGCTCCCCATCCTGACTACTACTTCCTGCCAGACAGATTCTAGCATTCCACACTACACCCCATCCTGACTACTACTTCCTGCCAGACAGATTCTAACATTCCACACTACACCCCATCCTGACTTCTACTTCCTGCCAGACAGATTCTAGCATTCCACACTACACCCCATCCCGACTTCTACTTCCTGCCAGACAGATTCTAGCATTCCACACTACTCCCCATCCTGACTTCTACTTCCTGCCAGACAGATTCTAACATTCCACACTACTCCCCATCCTGACTACTACTTCCTGCCAGACAGATTCTAACATTCCACACAACTCCCCATCCTGACTTCTACTTCCTGCCAGACAGATTCTAACATTCCACACTACTCCCCATCCTGACTACTACTTCCTGCCAGACAGATTCTAACATTCCACACAACTCCCCATCCTGACTTCTACTTCCTGCCAGACAGATTCTAACATTCCACACTACTCCCCATCCTGACTTCTATTTCCTGCCAGACAGATTCTAGCATTCCACACTACACCCCATCCTGACTACTACTTCCTGCCAGACAGATTCTAACATTCCACACTACACCCCATCCTGACTTCTACTTCCTGCCAGACAGATTCTAGCATTCCACACAACTCCCCATCCTGACTTCTACTTCCTGCCAGACAGACTATAGCATTCCATACTACACCCCATCCTGGCTTCTACTTCCTGCCAGACAGATTCTAGCATTCCACACTACACCCCATCCTGACTTCTACTTCCTGCCAGACAGATTCTAGCATTCCACACTAATCCCCATCCTGACTTCTATTTCCTGCCAGACAGATTCTAGCATTCCACACAACTCCCCATCCCGACTTCTACTTCCTGCCAGACAGATTCTAGCATTCCACACAACTCCCCATCCCGACTTCTACTTCCTGCCAGACAGATTCTAGCATTCCACACTACACCCCATCCTGACTTCTACTTCCTGCCAGACAGATTCTAGCTTTCCACACTGCTCCCCATCCTGACTACTACTTCCTGCCAGACAGATTCTAGCATTCCACACTACTCCCCATCCTGACTACTACTTCCTGCCAGACAGATTCTAGTATTCCACACTGCTCCCCATCCTGACTTCTACTTCCTGCCAGACAGATTATAGCATTCCATACTACACCCCATCCTGACTTCTACTTCCTGCCAGACAGATTCTAGCATTCCACACTATACCCCATCCTGACTTCTACTTCCTGCCAGACAGATTCTAGCATTCCACACAACTCCCCATCCTGACTTCTACTTCCTGCCAGACAGATTCTAACATTCCACACTAATCCCCATCCTGACTTCTACTTCCTGCCAGACAGATTCTAACATTCCACACAACTCCCCATCCTGACTTCTACTTCCTGCCAGACAGATTCTAACATTCCACACTACACCCCATCCTGACTTCTACTTCCTGTCATACAGATTCTAACATTCCACACTACTCCCCATCCTGACTTCTACTTCCTGCCAGACAGATTCTAACATTCCACACTACACCCCATCCTGACTTCTACTTCCTGCCAGACAGATTCTAACATTCCACACTACACCCCATCCTGACTTCTACTTCCTGCCAGACAGATTTTAGCATTCCACACTACACCCCATCCTGACTTCTACTTCCTGCCAGACAGATTCTAGCATTCCACACTACACCCCATCCTGACTTCTACTTCCTGCCAGACAGATTCTAGCATTCCACACTACACCTCATCCTGACTTCTATTTCCTGCCAGACAGATTCTAGCATTCCACACTACACCCCATCCTGACTTCTACTTCCTGCCAGACAGATCCTAGCATTCCACACTACACCCCATCCTGACTTCTACTTCCTGCCAGACAGATTCTAGCATTCCACACTACACCCCATCCTGACTTCTACTTCCTGCCAGACAGATTCTAACATTCCACACTACACCCCATCCTGACTTCTACTTCCTGCCAGACAGATTCTAGCATTCCACACTACACCCCATCCTGACTTCTACTTCCTGCCAGATAGATTCTAACATTCCACACTACTCCCCATCCTGACTACTACTTCCTGCCAGACAGATTATAGCATTCCATACTACACCCCATCCTGACTTCTACTTCCTGCCAGACAGATTCTAGCATTCCACACTACACCCCATCCTGACTTCTACTTCCTGCCAGACAGATTCTAGCATTCCACACAACTCCCCATCCTGACTTCTACTTCTGCCAGACAGATTCTAACATTCCACACTAATCCCCATCCTGACTTCTACTTCCTGCCATACAGATTCTAACATTCCACACTACTCCCCATCCTGACTTCTACTTCCTGCCAGACAGATTCTAACATTCCACACTACACCCCATCCTGACTTCTACTTCCTGCCAGACAGATTCTAACATTCCACACTACACCCCATCCTGACTTCTACTTCCTGCCAGACAGATTTTAGCATTCCACACTACACCCCATCCTGACTTCTACTTCCTGCCAGACAGATTCTAGCATTCCACACTACTCCCCATCCTGACTTCTACTTCCTGCCAGACAGATTCTAACATTCCACACTACACCTCATCCTGACTTCTATTTCCTGCCAGACAGATTCTAGCATTCCACACTACTCCCCATCCTGACTTCTACTTCCTGCCAGACAGATTCTCACATTCCACACTACTCCCCATCCTGACTTCTACTTCCTGCCATACAGATTCTAACATTCCACACTACTCCCCATCCTGACTTCTACTTCCTGCCAGACAGATTCTAACATTCCACACTACACCCCATCCTGACTTCTACTTCCTGCCAGACAGATTTTAGCATTCCACACTACACCCCATCCTGACTTCTACTTCCTGCCAGACAGATTCTAGCATTCCACACTACTCCCCATCCTGACTTCTACTTCCTGCCAGACAGATTCTAGCATTCCACACTACACCCCATCCTGACTTCTACTTCCTGCCAGACAGATTCTAACATTCCACACTACACCCCATCCTGACTTCTACTTCCTGCCAGACAGATTCTAGCATTCCACACTACACCCCATCCTGACTTCTACTTCCTGCCAGACAGATTCTAGCATTCCACACTACACCCCATCCTGACTTCTACTTCCTGCCAGACAGATTCTAGCATTCCACACTAATCCCCATCCTGACTTCTACTTCCTGCCAGGCAGATTCTAGCATTCCACACAACTCCCCATCCCGACTTCTACTTCCTGCCAGACAGATTCTAGCATTCCACACTACACCCCATCCTGACTTCTACTTCCTGCCAGACAGATTCTAACATTCCACACTACACCCCATCCTGACTTCTACTTCCTGCCAGACAGATTCTAGCATTCCACACTACACCCCATCCTGACTTCTACTTCCTGCCAGACAGATTCTAGCATTCCACACTAATCCCCATCCTGACTTCTACTTCCTGCCAGACAGATTCTAGCATTCCACACTAATCCCCATCCTGACTTCTACTTCCTGCCAGGCAGATTCTAGCATTCCACACAACTCCCCATCCCGACTTCTACTTCCTGCCAGACAGATTCTAGCATTCCACACTACACCCCATCCTGACTTCTACTTCCTGCCAGACAGATTCTAACATTCCACACTACACCCCATCCTGACTTCTACTTCCTGCCAGACAGATTCTAGCATTCCACACTACACCCCATCCTGACTTCTACTTCCTGCCAGACAGATTCTAGCATTCCACACTAATCCCCATCCTGACTTCTACTTCCTGCCAGACAGATTCTAGCATTCCACACAACTCCCCATCCTGACTTCTACTTCCTGCCAGACAGATTCTAGCATTCCACACAACTCCCCATCCTGACTTCTACTTCCTGCCAGACAGATTCTAGCATTCCACACAACTCCCCATCCTGACTTCTACTTCCTGCCAGACAGATTCTAACATTCCACACTACACCCCATCCTGACTTCTACTTCCTGCCAGACAGATTCTAGCATTCCACACTACACCCCATGCTGACTTCTACTTCCTGCCAGACAGATTCTAGCATTCCACACTACTCCCCATCCAGACTTCTACTTCCTGCCAGACAGATTCTAGCATTCCACACAACTCCCCATCCCGACTTCTACTTCCTGCCAGACAGATTCTAGCATTCCACACTACTCCCCATCCAGACTTCTACTTCCTGCCAGACAGATTCTAACATTCCACACTACTCCCCATCCTGACTAATACTTCCTGCCAGACAGATTCTAGCATTCCACACTACACCCCATCCTGACTTCTACTTCCTGCCAGACAGATTCTAGCATTCCACACTACACCCCATCCTGAGTTCTACTTCCTGCCAGACAGATTCTAACATTCCACACAACTCCCCATCCTGACTTCTACTTTCTGCCAGACAGATTCTAACATTCCACACTACTCCCCATCCTGACTACTACTTCCTGCCAGACAGATTCTAACATTCCACACTACTCCCCATCCTGACTACTACTTCCTACCAGACAGATTCTAACATTCCACACTACTCCCCATCCTGACTACTACTTCCTGCCAGACAGATTCTAGCATTCCACACTACTCCCCATCCAGACTTCTACTTCCTGCCAGACAGATTCTAACATTCCACACTACACCCCATCCTGACTACTACTTCCTGCCAGACAGATTCTAACATTCCACACTACACCCCATCCTGACTTCTACTTCCTGCCAGACAGATTCTAGCATTCCACACTACACCCCATCCTGACTTCTGCTTCCTGCCAGAAAGATTCTAACATTCCACACAACTCCCCATCCTGACTTCTACTTCCTGCCAGACAGATTCTAGCATTCCACACTACTCCCCATCCTGACTTCTACTTCCTGCCAGACAGATTCTAACATTCCACACTACACCCCATCCTGACTTCTACTTCCTGCCAGACAGATTTTAGCATTCCACACTACACCCCATCCTGACTTCTACTTCCTGCCAGACAGATTCTAGCATTCCACACTACTCCCCATCCTGACTTCTACTTCCTGCCAGACAGATTCTAGCATTCCACACTACACCCCATCCTGACTTCTACTTCCTGCCAGACAGATTCTAGCATTCCACACTACACCCCATCCTGACTTCTACTTCCTGCCAGACAGATTCTAGCATTCCACACTACACCCCATCCTGACTTCTACTTCCTGCCAGACAGATTCTAGCATTCCACACTACACCCCATCCTGACTTCTACTTCCTGCCAGACAGATTCTAGCATTCCACACTACACCCCATCCTGACTTCTACTTCCTGCCAGACAGATTCTAGCATTCCACACTAATCCCCATCCTGACTTCTACTTCCTGCCAGGCAGATTCTAGCATTCCACACAACTCCCCATCCCGACTTCTACTTCCTGCCAGACAGATTCTAGCATTCCACACTACACCCCATCCTGACTTCTACTTCCTGCCAGACAGATTCTAACATTCCACACTACACCCCATCCTGACTTCTACTTCCTGCCAGACAGATTCTAGCATTCCACACTACACCCCATCCTGACTTCTACTTCCTGCCAGACAGATTCTAGCATTCCACACTAATCCCCATCCTGACTTCTACTTCCTGCCAGACAGATTCTAGCATTCCACACTAATCCCCATCCTGACTTCTACTTCCTGCCAGGCAGATTCTAGCATTCCACACAACTCCCCATCCCGACTTCTACTTCCTGCCAGACAGATTCTAGCATTCCACACTACACCCCATCCTGACTTCTACTTCCTGCCAGACAGATTCTAACATTCCACACTACACCCCATCCTGACTTCTACTTCCTGCCAGACAGATTCTAGCATTCCACACTACACCCCATCCTGACTTCTACTTCCTGCCAGACAGATTCTAGCATTCCACACTAATCCCCATCCTGACTTCTACTTCCTGCCAGACAGATTCTAGCATTCCACACAACTCCCCATCCTGACTTCTACTTCCTGCCAGACAGATTCTAGCATTCCACACAACTCCCCATCCTGACTTCTACTTCCTGCCAGACAGATTCTAGCATTCCACACAACTCCCCATCCTGACTTCTACTTCCTGCCAGACAGATTCTAACATTCCACACTACACCCCATCCTGACTTCTACTTCCTGCCAGACAGATTCTAGCATTCCACACTACACCCCATGCTGACTTCTACTTCCTGCCAGACAGATTCTAGCATTCCACACTACTCCCCATCCAGACTTCTACTTCCTGCCAGACAGATTCTAGCATTCCACACAACTCCCCATCCCGACTTCTACTTCCTGCCAGACAGATTCTAGCATTCCACACTACTCCCCATCCAGACTTCTACTTCCTGCCAGACAGATTCTAACATTCCACACTACTCCCCATCCTGACTAATACTTCCTGCCAGACAGATTCTAGCATTCCACACTACACCCCATCCTGACTTCTACTTCCTGCCAGACAGATTCTAGCATTCCACACTACACCCCATCCTGAGTTCTACTTCCTGCCAGACAGATTCTAACATTCCACACAACTCCCCATCCTGACTTCTACTTTCTGCCAGACAGATTCTAACATTCCACACTACTCCCCATCCTGACTACTACTTCCTGCCAGACAGATTCTAACATTCCACACTACTCCCCATCCTGACTACTACTTCCTGCCAGACAGATTCTAACATTCCACACTACTCCCCATCCTGACTACTACTTCCTGCCAGACAGATTCTAGCATTCCACACTACTCCCCATCCAGACTTCTACTTCCTGCCAGACAGATTCTAACATTCCACACTACACCCCATCCTGACTACTACTTCCTGCCAGACAGATTCTAACATTCCACACTACACCCCATCCTGACTTCTACTTCCTGCCAGACAGATTCTAGCATTCCACACTACACCCCATCCTGACTTCTGCTTCCTGCCAGAAAGATTCTAACATTCCACACAACTCCCCATCCTGACTTCTACTTCCTGCCAGACAGATTCTAGCATTCCACACTACTCCCCATCCTGACTTCTACTTCCTGCCAGACAGATTCTAACATTCCACACTACACCCCATCCTGACTTCTACTTCCTGCCAGACAGATTCTAACATTCCACACTACACCCCATCCTGACTACTACTTCCTGCCAGACAGATTCTAACATTCCACACTACACCCCATCCTGACTTCTACTTCCTGCCAGACAGATTCTAACATTCCACACTACACCCCATCCTGACTTCTACTTCCTGCCAGACAGATTCTAGCATTCCACACTACACCCCATCCTGACTTCTGCTTCCTGCCAGACAGATTCTAACATTCCACACAACTCCCCATCCTGACTTCTACTTCCTGCCAGACAGATTCTAACATTCTACACTACTCCCCATCCTGACTACTACTTCCTGCCAGACAGATTCTAACATTCCACACTACACCCCATCCTGACTACTACTTCCTGCCAGACAGATTCTAACATTCCACACTACTCCCCATCCTGACTTCTACTTCCTGCCAGACAGATTCTAGCATTCCACACTGCTCCCCATCCTGACTACTACTTCCTGCCAGACAGATTCTAGCATTCCACACTACACCCCATCCTGACTACTACTTCCTGCCAGACAGATTCTAACATTCCACACTACACCCCATCCTGACTTCTACTTCCTGCCAGACAGATTCTAGCATTCCACACTACACCCCATCCCGACTTCTACTTCCTGCCAGACAGATTCTAGCATTCCACACTACTCCCCATCCTGACTTCTACTTCCTGCCAGACAGATTCTAACATTCCACACTACTCCCCATCCTGACTACTACTTCCTGCCAGACAGATTCTAACATTCCACACAACTCCCCATCCTGACTTCTACTTCCTGCCAGACAGATTCTAACATTCCACACTACTCCCCATCCTGACTACTACTTCCTGCCAGACAGATTCTAACATTCCACACAACTCCCCATCCTGACTTCTACTTCCTGCCAGACAGATTCTAACATTCCACACTACTCCCCATCCTGACTTCTATTTCCTGCCAGACAGATTCTAGCATTCCACACTACACCCCATCCTGACTACTACTTCCTGCCAGACAGATTCTAACATTCCACACTACACCCCATCCTGACTTCTACTTCCTGCCAGACAGATTCTAGCATTCCACACTACACCCCATCCCGACTTCTACTTCCTGCCAGACAGATTCTAGCATTCCACACTACTCCCCATCCTGACTTCTACTTCCTGCCAGACAGATTCTAACATTCCACACTACTCCCCATCCTGACTACTACTTCCTGCCAGACAGATTCTAACATTCCACACAACTCCCCATCCTGACTTCTACTTCCTGCCAGACAGATTCTAACATTCCACACTACTCCCCATCCTGACTTCTATTTCCTGCCAGACAGATTCTAACATTCCACACTACTCCCCATCCTGACTTCTACTTCCTGCCAGACAGATTCTAACATTCCACACAACTCCCCATCCTGACTTCTACTTCCTGCCAGACAGATTCTAACATTCCACACAACACCCCATCCTGACTTCTACTTCCTGCCAGACAGATTCTAACATTCCACACTACACCCCATCCTGACTTCTACTTCCTGCCAGACAGATTCTAACATTCCATACTACACCCCATCCTGACTTCTACTTCCTACCAGACAGAGTCTAGCATTCCACACTGCTATCCATCCCAAATGCCACTTCCTGATGACCAGTACTAACTCATATGCATAAATTGACATAAATATAGTTAAATATCTTTTAAACTAATGTATGGATAAAAAATGGCTATCATAACATACGGTTGATTTTGAAATCTCTTTCAAAATCACATAGCTGTTAGTAGTAATAGTTTTAATTTAACAAGAAGTGGAGCAGTTCTGGAACAAAACAACTACACAGCAGGAGACAAATAAAAATAAATAAAATAATAGACCGGGGTTAGCAGTAGACATAGCTTATCTAGAGTTCAGTAAGGCATTAACCCGACTAAGTAAAGAAACATTGCATTAACACTTACCATTAATCCTAATGTTCTGCTGGTCCTTCTCTTCTGTCTTCTCTTCTTTCTTCCTCCTTCTCTTCAGTCTTCCTTCTTCTCCCTGTAAAAGAAAAGAAACCAAGTATTACCAGCATGAACGAATACATTCCAGAACCCTTTGAGTGACAGTTGGGTACACAACGCATTCCAAAGTAATGCATTGCGTACGTCACTGGCACTCAAAGTGTTCAATAGTAGTGCGCCCCAAAGATACCCATATATGCCTCCATGTAATGCCCCAAAGCATACAAATGCCAAGAAATAATGCCAAGAAATAAAATGATCCACATAGACATAAATCAATGCTATTCCTTAATGCCCAGTATGACACTTAGCTTAGTGATTCGTGGCCACGAGGGCGGCGGCAGCGGAGACACAAATGTCCCACTATGCTCCCATTCAGTTGTGTACGGGCCGATGCCCGTAACACACTGAGGGCATTTGAAGTGAGCCTTCCTTTATATATGGGCAGGCTCACTTCAAGTGCCCTCACTGCCATTGGCTGGGATGTACTTCACATTCCAGCCAATCAGATTCGAGCGGCTGTTCTTTCACACTCATCCTTAAAGGGTTAGGTAGGTGCATGTACTCTGCCTGCTTGAGTTCGAAAAACTGCCAACTACTGTCATGTCTGCCTCTGTAAACATGACATCAAGGACTGATGGAAGAAGTTATCTACTGAACCATGCACTAGGGCAAAATTCATAGGGACTATTAGAATTTTCTGGTCATAGTAAAGTAAGTGGGAAGTTATTAAAGTGTTACTTCCCATTTATTGCTAGTGGAGTGTGTGCTCTTGTATGCTCTATAGTGTTCATACATTATAGTACATACCAGAAGGTACAAGTGCATCATTTTTCAGCTAATATATAACTGCAAAATATGAGCTGCATTGCTGTATTAGTACATTACCCCCATTACGCACTTATATTTGCATCTAAACTCATCATACCTGAGAAACTGATTTTCACAAGACCCCAGTGAAACACTATAGTGCAGAGGATGAGAGTAGCCAACCCTGGTCCTCAGGAGCTACCAACAGTGCATGTTTTCAGGATATCCCAGCTAACATACATAGTAACATAGTAACATAGCTGATGAGGCTGAAAAAAGACATGTGTCCATCAAGTCCAGCCCATGCCAAAAACACCCCTGTTGATCCACAGGAAGGCAAAAAAAAACCCTCATTTAGCCCCAAGTGGGTAAACAAAATTCCTTCCTGACTCCAAATGGCAGTCAGATATTTCCCTGGATCAACATCCTATCTGCATTGAAGCCAACTGTCATAATTTTCAATAGTGTTCTGTGCTAGATAGGCATCCATTGCTTTTTTGAAAGCAGTTGCATTATCTGCAAGTACAATATGCTGAGGCAAAGAATTCCATAGCTTTACCTCCCTTACTGTAAAGAATCCCTGCCTTTGCTTTAGTCGAAAGTGCTTTTCCTGTAGTCTTAATGGATGACCTCTTTCTTGTTCTTAGCTCCGCTCTAAGTGTAAATAATTAATTGGCTAGTTCTTTGTATTGACCTTGAATGTATTTGTAACTATTAATCATATCACCCCTTAGATGTCTCTTCTCTAATGTAAACAAACCCAGTTTGGCTAGTCTCTCTTTATAATTCCGATCCTCTGAACCCTTTATCAGTTTTGTTGCACGTCTCTGCACCTTTTCCAGGTCAACAATGTTTTTTTAAGAACTGGTGCCCAAAACTGTACTCCATATTCTAGATGAGGCCTAACCTCATACAGAGGTATGATAGGTAGGATAATATTAACATCCCTTGCATCCACACCTCTTTTTATGCAGGCTAGTACTCTATTTGCTCTTGCAGCAGCTGAGTGACTCTGTACACTGCTGTGAAGGTTATAGTCAATCAGCACTCCTAAACCTTTCTCTAATGAGGATTCCCCAAGTTGTTTTTCCCATTTAGTATATATGTAGCAAGTTTGTTTCTACAGCCCAAACGCATTAATCTACATTAAATGTCATCTTCCACTTTTCTGCCCACACAGAAGCACAGGTGGACCAATTAGTGGCACAGTCACTTTAATCAGTCCACCTGTACTAATTCAGGCATACGCCAAAAACATGCACTGTTGGTAGCTCTTGAGGAACAGGCTTGGCTACCCCTGATCTACATGATACATCTCTCATCTTGTTGTTGGCATGGTTTAATCAGGTGAGTGGGGGTTGGTGGTTGAAAAAAGGAGTTTGCCATTAAATGGGTGGGAAAGTGAGCAGAATGAGGTGAGAGTGGGCTGAATGGACTGGAAAGTAGATCGGGTTGTAATGGAACTCACCCAGCAGGAGAATCAGCCTTTGTCCTGGTAATTCAATCAGAAAACTTGAGTCTCTGGGCAGATCTGAAGAGTTCTCAGGTGTGATAATCACATAAGTGCAGATGCCCATTTCACATGCTATATATGTGTGTGTATACCATGCATTGTTTTCACATTCTATACATGTCCCTCACTGAGGCTAATGAGTATTCCATTGCACTGTCGATGCCTAAATTGTGAGTGCCAAAATGGCACACTCAAAACTTTGCAGGCTTCAAAATGGCACCTGCAAAATGTCACCATTTAAAGTGCCCCTGGCTCAATATGTCTGTTAGGTTAGTGTATTTAGGGTATGTTTTGTTAGGTTATAATGTCAAGTGTCACTTGTTCAATATGTCTGCAGGTTAGATTACTTAGGGTAGGTTCTGTTAAAGGGGTAGTAATACTTAAGTATTACTAATCCCTATAGGAAAGTACTACTAAAAAAACATATTGCCCCCAGTGTCATCTCTCAAACCTTTATGGTTTGAGAGATGAACGCTTTTAAAGTTGCCCTCTCCCTCCCCCTTCCCCGGAGTCAGCATTCTAGCTGACTGAAGGGAAATCCGGTCATAGATCATCAGGCGGCTCTACAGCAGAGCCGCGATCCTGTTAATTAAAAAAAAAACTTTCACTAAAACTGTCATCTGCGTGTGCTTGCAAACCAAGCACACGTAGAAGACCATTTCAGTGAAAGTTTTCTTTTTTTTTAGGAACGCGATCCGGCTGTGCTGGAGAGCCGCCTGAAAGTCGTACGACTTTCTTCCCTTCAGTCAGCTAGCATGCTGACAACGAGGAAGGGGGAGGGAGAGGGTAACTTTAAAAGCGATCATCTCTCAAACCATAAAGGTTTGAGAGATGACACTGGGGACAATATGGTTTTTTTTTAGTAGTACTTTGCTATAGGGATTAGTAATACTTAAGTATTACTATCCCTTTAAGTTATAATGTCAAAAAGACCAGGCTGGATTTTCTCTGGGATCTTACTGACATTGAAGAAAACATGCACCAGCAGACAGAAACACGTTCTGTAGAAATACACAAAGAGAGTGAGGTTCTTCCTGCTCAGATCAAGCAGCAGGCTCTAAATCATAAGTGGACAGCTAGCACAAAAGTAGTAGAAGTAAGCACCTCAGAGGCGTAACACCATGGGAGTAGCAGGGCAACGAGGTGGAATGGCAGTTCTGGGGCTAGGAACTGCATCTGATAGAACTTATTGGAGAACAACTCCAGGAGGATTAAAGGGATAGTAATGTTTCACAATAAAAGCAGCTCCAATTAATCTTCATAGTATTTGGGCCATGGAGAGTATTATTTCAATACTCTCAGAGTTGTAGTTCAAGAATAATTGAATGATTAATTTTCCGTTTCCTGCCCCTTTTACCTAGTATAAGCCGCCTCCCCTCACATGTGGAATATGATCTTACAGCAAGGGACAATCTTCTTACTGTGAAAATAAGGAAATCCCTGCCCCCCTTGACAGGTTTTTCCCTTTTGCTCACTGAAGATTGTCCCTCTCTGCAATCCATCCGGACAGTCATGCTGCTCTGAGGTGAGCAGTGTTACATCAGTAAAAGGGCGGGAGGGGGAAACTTTATCATTCAATTACTCTTGAACTACAACTCTGACAGCATTGAAATAACACTCTCCATGGCCCAAATACTATGAAGATTAATTGGAGCTGGTTTTATTGTGAAACATTACTATCCCTTTAAGTCCTGTTTGTTGACTGGAAGATGGAAGTCAGGCACTCCTAGGCAGTAAGGTGCTTACTATCTGTTAGGTTAAGAGTTAGCTGCTCACTATCCTGTAGTTTCAGGGTACAGTTGTTAGGGTTTGGGGGTGGTTATGGTAGGTTAGGTTAGGTTATGGGTGCATTTTTAACGGCAGTATTTTTAATGTGTTGTTTTGATGCCTGCAACGTTTTAACCCTTTGAGTGGCAGAGGGGTGCTCAACGCATTGAGAAGCAATGAGT
Source organism: Rhinophrynus dorsalis (assembly GCA_037306005.1). Taxonomy (NCBI): domain Eukaryota; kingdom Metazoa; phylum Chordata; class Amphibia; order Anura; family Rhinophrynidae; genus Rhinophrynus; species Rhinophrynus dorsalis. The sequence continues at coordinate 40,813,650 of CM074723.1, read as the reverse complement.
TGCGCACCCCTCTGGCATGCAAAGGGATAAACTCGCTATTTTCATGCGCACTCTTACGTCTCATCATTGTAAACCAGAAAAAGAGATACTGAATGGTCTGAAGATACCTAGAACTGGTTTTGATCAATTATTTACCCAGAATCCTCTACAGTTGTCTTTTTTTGGCCAGAAGTGAGGAGATATCATTCTTCCAGCTGTTTTGGGGCTACCATCGTCCTCAGATGGAAGAGGATTTTGGGAACTGCAGTGCAACAACAGCTGAAGGGAAGCATGTTGCCCTGCATCCCATTATAGTCAACACAAGAAAGCATTTTGCTTTACTGGCGTGCTAAAGTCTGATGTCTCTGTTATCTGATAGGGCAAAAGAACACAAGGGGAGTTTATGGGCAATCCTTTGCCACATGATTAGCTATGGGACTATGTGGCACACATTACAGATTGGGAGTTAGGTGTGGTCATCCTGTTTTTCTTTTGGGGCTTGTCCAGTTACACAATAACCACTTCACAATACCCTCCTGATTTGCTCATCGTTGTTGCTGCTTGTTTAGTCTGATTACTTCCTATTCACTTCTGTTCAAACACTGACAATGCATGGAGTGGCTGAGTAACCTTAAATATGTTGGGAATGAGGTCATCACTTTCTGAACTTGCACCCTATAGATAATATACAATTTGCTGCCCTTTACTGCTCAGTTCCTATCATTTTATACATGATATATGCCCTTTCTTGTGATTAGAGTTCTTCTTAAGATCACGCCATATGACTCATTTCTTCCAAATAAAAGATAAGATGGAAAAAAAGACGTTATATAGAATGGAAGCAAGACTCAGAACTGTTTTCAAATGGTTATATAAATGTTATCAATTTATGCTTCTTGTGCTATTACTCTCCTGGATGTCTCCGCTAAAAAATGAACCTTCATAAGCCTTTTGAATGGTACAGACGTCTCCAACGAAAGTCTTTAGCATCCAACGTGCTAATCTTTGTAAAATGATTTGATTAACAAATCAGTGCACTCCCTGTGCAAAATGATGACTTACTGGAACACATTAATCAATAAAAATTATATTCTGGCACAGAACCTACAAAATACAATTTTTTTAAACCCTGAATATTTGTCAAATAAAGTGTTGCTGCTTTAAAAATATTCGTTTACAGTTCAGCGATGTGAGTATGGGTGTGCGTGTATGTATTTGTGTAGGAGTGTGTTTGTGCATATACTATAATATTAAAGGCCAGAATGTTTGTCCGATGCAGTCATGCACAGCTGAGACTGCCCGATTGCACAGAATGCTGGGAGCACAGTATGCTGGGTGCACGGAATGCTGGGAGCGCAGAATGCTGGGTGCACAGAATGCTGGGAGCGCAGAATGCTGGGAGCGCAGAATGCTGGGAGAACAGAATGCTGGGAGCATTCTGTGTGTTCTGGCAGTCTCTACTGCGCATGACTGCATCATGTGTGCTGACAGTGAGTTGGTGGCAGTACGCAGAGCAGGACCGGCCTCTTTAATTCACTGGACCTTGGCCTGTGTACACTGGCTTTTACACTTGTATATATATATATTTGTGTGTATGCATGTGTTTTGTGTGGGTATATTTGTGTGTGTGTGTGTATGTGTGTATAAGTATATTTCTATATGTGTGAGTGTAGGTGTGTTTTGTGTGAGTGCTTTGTGTGTGTCTAAACTTGTACATGTTTTTTGTGTTAGTGTGTGAGTTTGTGTGTGAATGTGTTTTTGGTGAGTTTGTGTATGTGCATGAATATGTACACACCTGGGAACTTTTTCTTTGGAGTCCTGTGGTGCCGCTGGGGGTGAAAAATGACATGATTTGCATAAAAAGGGGTGGTGCTTAATCATGAGTGGGGGTGAGGCTTAAATATGTGACCAGAGTAGGAGGAATAGACTGGGGAAGGAGGAGAATTGGGTGTGGTGTGGGAGGAACAGACTGGTGAGACACAGAAGTGGGCAGAGTTTCATTAAAGCGGAACTGCCACCCAATATAAAGTGATTCCCCAATAATTAAGCATATGGTGGCATGCTTCTTAATTGTGTTATTATCTGCCACAAGTACCACGATCTGAAGTAATCCTGTATCTTCAGAGACTGACGGCCAGTCTTCTTGCTGTAGAGCCATCTGGCACCTGCTCCATCAGTCCCTTCCGGTGCCTTTCAGCTCCATGCAATGCCTCCTAGAGGAGACCGGGACAGACAGCGCAGGTGCGCAGACGTCTCTAAGCAAAGATGTCCGCGTGTAAGCATGACAGTCGGTCTCTGAAGAAACAGGATTACTTCAGATCATGGTACTTGCAGCAGATAATAACACTATTAAGAAGCAAATCGCCATAATCCTAACTATTGGGGGGCGACTTTATACTGGGTGGTAGTTCTGCTTTAAAAACTCCCCACATCCAGAGAATCAGCCTCTGCCCTGGAGACCCGGTAATTAGCAGCAGAAACCGGAGTCTATGTGGCAAATCCAGCGATTTGCCAGCTATGAATACGTATGTGTGTTAGAGTGTCAGTGAGTATGTGTGTGCTATGTGGGCTAGACTGATCTTGAGCCATATCCCCGGTAGTTTGGTTCTGTGTACAAGTGTCAGTGTTTGTACTATGAGGACTAGACCGTTCTAGAACAGTGTTTCTCAACATTTGTATTTAGTGCACAGAAACGGGCCATGTTTTCCAGATATCCCTTCTTCATCATAGTTGTGTAATCAGTGGATCAGTCATTCTGATTTATCCACCTGTGACTAAGCAGGGATATCTGTGTACAAACCCTGTATTATCTATTGCATGTATGATTTGTTTTTTTGCTATCAACTTTATTAATATTTAACATGTTTATTGTTTTTCAAAGGTGAACTCCCACTTTACATTAGTTATTGCCCAATACAGATCATCTCTGATGACTGATCTGAAATCAGTTTACTGCTTTGTTTAGCCCTTTAAGTTAATGCCTCCCGTATGTGGGATCTCATACCACGCAACATTTCAAATGGCCAAAGAGGCACACTTTTGTTTTAGGGGGTATGGCTGGGGGGTGGGCCATTACTGAGAATATTTAGGTTATTTTGTGACCTATCTACACCTCTTTTTGTAACTGAATAAATTATTTAGAACAAGACTAAATTATTTTATTTAATGTGAGTTTTATTGCTGTGGAGCAGTGTGAGTCACTTAAATAAACACTACACAGTCTGATTTCCTAAACACAGGGATATGAGGGGGATACACTTATATACACACCACACAGTCTGATTTCCTAAACACAGGGATATGAGGGGGATACACTTATATACACACCACACAGTCTGATCTCCTAAACACAGGGACACCAGGGTGATACACTTATATACACACCACACAGTCTGATGTCCTAAACACAGGGACACCAGGGTGATACACTCATATACACACCACACAGTCTGATCTCCTAAACACAGGGACACCAGGGTGATACACTTATATACACACCACACAGTCTGATGTCCTAAACACAGGGACACCAGGGTGATACACTTATATACACACCACACAGTCTGATCTCCTAAACACAGGGACACCAGGGTGATACACTTATATACACACCACACAGTCTGATCTCCTAAACACAGGGACACCAGGGTGACACACTTATATACACACCACACAGTCTGATCTCCTAAACACAGGGACACCAGGGTGATACACTTATATACACACCACACAGTCTGATCTCCTAAACACAGGGACATCAGGGTGATACACTTATATACACACCACACAGTCTGATCTCCTAAACACAGGGACACCAGGGTGATACACGTCGATACACACCACACAGTCTGATCTCCTAAACACAGGGACAACAGGGTGATACACTTATATACACACCACACAGTCTGATCTCCTAAACACAGGGACACCAGGGTGATACACTTACATACACACACCACACAGTCTGATCTCCTAAACACAGGGACACCAGAATGATACACTAATATACACACCCACAGTCTGATCTCCTGAACACAGGGACACCAGGGTGTTACACTTATATACACACCACACAGTCTGATCTCCTAAACACAGGGACACCAGGGTGATACACTTCTATACACACCGCACAGTCTGATCTCCTAAACACAGGGACACCAGGGTGATACACTTATATAGACACCACACAGTCTGATCTCCTAAACACAGGGACACCAGGGTGGGAAAGAGGGACAGAGGGATTTGGGTCTCAAAGTGGGACTGTCCTTCCTAAAGAGGAACGAGTGGGAGATATGGGAACTGCCTAGGTTAATTTAAAGCACAGTGTGTGCTAATATTGGTCCAGCACATAAACTAATTTGAATAAAGTGCAACACAAATAAAGGCTAACCCCTTCAGTGCCAGAAACAAAACAATGTGTTGTATACCCCCTGGCACTCAAAGGGTTCAATTGTAAAAAAAATATATATTTGTATTACAAACAAACTACTAGCAAAATAGCATAGAAATTCTCTTTAAAATTAAATGAACTAATTAGACTCTAGGGTATAGCTTACATAGCTTTTTGTTTCATGATTGCATGCAAAAACAAGAAAGGCATGCTTACCTTGCTCTGATATAATATTGCGTATTATTCTGTAAGAAAAGAAATGCATCTGTTGCCTTAAAGGGCAGGTGTGGGTTGTTGAAGTATTCCACAATACTCTACACACCTATTTTTAAATAAATATTTTAATCCCCATGGTAAAAATGTAGATTTTTTTTTTTTTTATGTTGGCGTGTTTCTTGAATTTGTAATAGCGAGGCTATGACTCAAAATTGAAGGTATTTATCATACAGAAAAACATATTCATTTTTTTTCTAAGGAATCAACCTACTTGATGAAAAGGAAGGTGGATGTTGATGAATTCAGTGATTGCAATGCACATTTTATTGACTACAAGATGGTGAGTCAAACCTATTAAATGTTCTCCTCTAAATATAGCATTCAAAGAAAGTGATGAATAGTGTATTAGCTGATTGTGCCATCGGCAGGTGATTGTGACACTTACTTGCATGTTAATTATATGTTGGAATGGGCTGATTTGTAATTAAAAGTAAAATAAATATTGCTTTTTCCTTCCGGAGAAACCCATGATTTTTTTTTTGTTTGTTTCTCTGAAAATCTGTCCAGGTTTTGTAGAATGGCAATTGCATACATTTCTATGGTCTTATATTCATAAGAAAGTAGAGCGATCCAAGTACGGCCTGGGGGAGAAATAAAAATCACCTTTGATTTAACCCTTTGAGTGCCAGAGGGGTACTCAACGCATTGCATTGCGTAGCCCTCTGGCACTCAAAGGGTTAAAATGGGATGTTAGTACCTTGAATTCTAGAGATGTGCCCAACCCTTTGTTTTATTTGCTTGCTTTCCTTTGTCCCCTGTGATGTTGGTATTGGGCTGGATGAGTAGGATTAAGCTGATCAGACTTCCCCTTTAAACGGGGACACACAGGAAATAGGCATATTTCAGGACTGCTCTGAAATCAAAGCAGCCCTGCAGTATTCATTTTTCATATGTGTCTCCATTTAAAGGTGAGGTCTGATCACCCTACTCGGTCTGTTTGGGCTACATAACTGTTAAAGCTGAAAAAACGACACACGACTATCACCAAACGGAATGTGGCACTCCACATAGTTCAGTGCTAAGGGAAGGGGTGAGCAACTATGTTCAAAATGCATTTGGAGGGCCACATGCACACTGTGTGTGTGTATACCTGGGAACTCTCCGGATTTGGCTTGGAGACTCCGGTTTTACCGGGTCTCCGGGGCAGAGGCTGATTCCTCTGGGTGTGGGGAGTTTACATTGTAACACTGCCCACTTCTGCTCTTTCCCCCCTGTGTTCCTCCTTCCCCAGCCTTCTTTTAATATCTGTATCACACTTTTAATCCCTATCTCCCCCAACTTGCGTCAAGCCATGCCCCTTTTTGACTCGATTTGTGTCATTTTTCTCACCCTCTACCGAACCAGAGGACTCCCCTCCGGGGAGACAACAATTGTATGTATGGGTGTGTATGTATGTGAAGTGGGGGTGCATATTATACACAAGAATTTTTTTGAAGTAATAAAAAAAAATAAAATAAAAAGAGGGCTGCCAGACACCTTCCCTCCCTCCCTCTTCCCGCTTCATTCAATGCTCTGTCAGGACCTTCCGCCTATGGTATCTCCCTGCGAGGACCTTGAGATCCTCACAGGGCATTACCATTGGCTGGCGATGGAAGATCCTGACAGGGCATTGAAGGAAGTGGGAGGCAAGCATGCCGCCTGCAGGGAAGATGTCAACTGAAATGTAAGCATTATTTTATGCGAGCGGATTGCGTTGGGGAGAGGGAGGGAAGGTATTTGGTTGCCCTCATATTTTTTTTGCTAAGGCAGAAAAAAGGGTTTGTATTATACATAGGCACTTTTGTTTTCCCCTATAATCTTGGGTATAATATACACCTGCGTATTATACCTGAGATTTTACGGTACTCACTCTCACACACACAATTGCACATTAACCCCTTAACAACTTCTCAATCTGGCACTTTTTAAAAACGTTTTTGTAATAAATTCTGGGATGGCAGAACGGCATGTAGCCACGCTGTCATCCCAGAAATCAGTTCTTAACGCACATCCACAGATGATGGTCCTGGCACGTCATCAGTCATTGAGGGGTTAAGGTCCAGGCTGGGATCAAAACGTTGACCAATAAATGAACATCCTATCTGCTTCAAAACCAGATGTCATAATTAGTACCTCTGCCCTATTAGATAGTAATCCCGCTGCCTGACTGAGATATGAGACTGGCCTTATACTGCTGATCAGACACTTACAGTTGCCTTTGTACCGACAATGCATCAGTTTGGGATCTTTCCCTCTCTCACTACTAGAAAGATGTGTTTTACAACAAACCACATGTTTCGTACAATGTTTGATTCTTCCTGTAGGGAAAGCCAGACTAGATATGTTCTCAGTATAACAGCACTGTTGTATGTGTACAACCAGCAAAACCTGTGGGCTGGCTCTGGCTCACAAGCTGTATTTTGGTCATTTCTGATTAAGTTAAACAAAACTGGTTAAGTTAAACAAAACTGATCAATGACTAGAATTAGGCCTATGGCTGTACACTTTTGTGTGAATAACGGTGATCACAGTTTTTTGTGTGCTGCATTTGTATCACTGGGTAAAAAAATATCTATATTTATAAACTGCTAATAGAGATCATTTATAGTGTTGAGCGAGCATGCTCGGCCGATGCTCGGATCGGCTCGAGCATCGCTCTGCTCGGCACATGGTGGTACTCGTACGAGTACCGCCATGTGCTCGCCCGGCATGTTCGGGTGGCGGGGATCTGTGCCGAAGGAGGCACAGATCTGAAGACGCTCCGCTGGACCACCAGGGACTGGAGGTAGGGGGCATTGCGGAGATGAAGGGGGCATAGCGGAGATGAAGGGGGCATAGCGGAGATGAAGGGGGACATTGCGGAGATGAAGGGGGCATTGCGGAGATGAAGGGGGCATAGCGGAGATGAAGGGGGACATTGCGGAGATGAAGGGGGACATTGTGGAAGGGGGGCATTGCGGAGATGAAGGGGGCATTGCAGAGATGAAGGGGGTATAGCGGAGATGAAGGGGGACATTGCGGAGATGAAGGGGGCATTGCGGAGATGAAGGGGGTATAGCGGAGATGAAGGGGGACATTGCGGAGATGAAGGGGGCATTGCGGAGATGAAGGGGGCATAGCGGAGATGAAGGGGGACATTGCGGAGATGAAGGGGGCATTGCGGAGATGAAGGGGGCATAGCGGAGATGAAGGGGGACATTGCGGAGATGAAGGGGGACATTGTGGAAGAGGGGCATTGTGGAGATGAAGGGGGGCATTGACCAGGCACCCTCCCCTCATCAGAGCAGGGGGTGCCTGGTGTAATGCTCGTGTCGCCCCATTCAATTCAATGGGGCTCGGGTGCTCGGCCGAGCACTCGAGCCTCCGGCGGTGCTCGGTCAGAGCACCCGAGCACCCGAGCATCGGGGTGCTCGCTCAACACTAATCATTTACCATTTTTATCATTAAAACATGTATTTGATCTAACACAAATGAAAAGACTTGGACAGGGGATGAGATATTTGTCAGTGTATACAGTACTAGCCATGTCAATTCGATACTACAATTCCACACTGCTCTCCCTCCCACCTTCACTTCTCTGCTAGCAAGATACCAACATTCCACAGTGCTCTCCCTCCCACCTTCACCTCTCTGCTAGCAAGTTACTAACATTCCACACTGCTCTCCCTCCCACCTTCACATCTCTGCTAGCAAGTTACTAACATTCCACAGTGCTCTCCCTCCCACCTTCACCTCTCTGCTAGCAAGATGCTAACATTCCACACTGCTCTCCCTCCCACCTTCACATCTCTGCTAGCAAGATGCTAACTTTCCACACTGCTCTCCCTCCCACCTTCACCTCTCTGCTAGCAAGATGCTAACATTCCACACTGCTCTCCCTCCCACCTTCACCTCTCTCCTAGCAAGATGCTAACATTACACACTGCTCTCCCTCCCACCTTCACCTCTCTGCTAGCAAGATGCTAACATTTCACACTGCTCACTGCTACCTTCCACTCCCTGACAGTCAGACACTAACATTCCACATTGCTATCACTCCCACATGCAACTGTCTGCTAGTGAGATACTAACATTCCACAGTGCTCTCCTTCTCCCCTGCACCTGGCTGCTAGTAAGATACTAATATTCCACACTGTTTTCCTTCCCACCTGCACCTGGCTGCCAGTAAGATAATGACATTCCACACTGCTCTCCTTAATACCTGCACCTGTCTGCTAGTAAGATACTAATATTCCACACTGCTCTCTGCCCCACCTGCAGCTGTCTGCTAGTAAGATACTAAAATTGCACACTGTTCTCCTTCCCATCTACACCTGTCTTCTAGTATGATACTAACATTCCACACTGCTCTCCTTCCCACCTGCGCTTGTCTGCTAGTAAGATACTAAAATTCCACACTGCTCTCCATCCCACTTTTCACTGTCTGCCAGTCAGACACTAACATTCCAAATTGCTCTCCCTCCCAACCAGGGGAGGGCTGGGAATGTGTGGCCTGGGGGGCAAATACAATCTACTGGCCCATTTCTTCAGTCGCTCCAGCCCAGTGTCCCAGCCCATCCCCTTTAGTTACTTTTAATATTGGCATTAATGAGATTAAGAAAGGCAAACGAGACCACATAGCCTACAGTTGAAATGTGGCTACTCTAGTGATACCATAAAGCTTACAATTTAAGTACAGTGACATGATTGATACCATAGATCTTACAAGAGAAATGGGTTATGCTGTTAGTGTAGCTCTATTTGGATTTTAGCTTCAACTGTAAGCTCTGTGGTATCACTAGTGTTGCTCCATTTACAGCAGCAATTGGGAGACTGAGTGAGGCAGTGGCCCATCGGCCATGACATGTGCCCCTCTGACCCCCAAGGCCAGCCCTCCCCTGCTGCCAACAACTTCTCCTTGCTAACATTCCACACTGCTCTCACTCTCCAACATGCTACTCCCTGCTGGCCAGTACTAACTCTTGCCTTAACTAACAAATTGGCAATAATGCAAATCATGTCAAGATGGATGTTCCCGATGAGGTAGGAATGTGGACAGGTGACAGTTCTAATTAATGTAATAGTGTGTCTTACAGACAGTCTTTGCACAATACATTTAAAGCATGAAATAGTAAACTACATTATTAACAACCACATGACAGCTTAGAGCAGGGATGAACAACCTGTAGGAATCCACCTGTTGTTGATCTACAACTCCGATCATCCTCAGCAAGAAATGCTTGTTTAGGTTGACAGGAACTGAAGTCCTTTTGATGATGGCTTGAGGATGGCAAAATTGCTCATCCCGGACTTAGAGTAAGTATTGGCTTTAACCCTTTGAGTGCCGGAGAGGTAGCCAATGAATTGCAATGCAATACTTTGGCTATCTCTCTCTCTGGAAATCAGAGGGTTAATTAAGAGGCTTCTGTCCAGGTCATTTTTTTGTACTCCTGAATCAGCTGTCTGACTGAACTGAGATTAACCCTTTGAGTGCCAGTGTGGTATCCTCTGGCACTCAAAGGGTTAACAGTTCTGATGCCACAGCAACAGATCTGCCGAGGGGGGAACGATAAGACCGATAGTTCCTCTTTAACTTATCTATGAAAACCAAGGTATTAAAATAGTAATTGCATTACTTAGCAACAATGTTTTACCTTTTAAAAAACAGATTTTATCTGTAATTGACCTTCTTTGCATGATTCAAGCCGACCATAAAGAGAAATGTAAACTCATTTGCTTTTGTGCTTAAAGACAAACCAGTTTCTATTTCCTTTGGGCTCATGTGGTTTCTGTGCTGTCTGCTAATGTCTGTTCATTGACACTAACCAGATAATTGTTACTTACAAAACTGATCAATCAGGCAGGAGTCACATGGGTCATCCACATCTAAACACAATCACCTACATAAAAGAGACAGTATGAGACAGTAAAGAGACAATCCCATGAATCTAGTTACTGTGAAAATGTTCATTGCCTACATTAAAGTTATAGTATTGTCTCTTTAAAATTCAATGCCCAAGTCTTCTGTATATTACATTAAACAGATTCCACTATAAGTGCTTACTTCTTTGTACTTCAGAAGTTATGAAGCACTAAAGATCTTCTCTAGGGTTGCCACCCAGCCGGTATTTTACCGTCAGGCCGGTAAAAAATTGGCTCCTGTCCAATGTTAAGTTTATGGAGGGAATGCCATGGCCGGTATTTTTTTGAAGAAAAGGTGGCAACCCTATCTACCGCCCGCCCCTTCTCCCCACGTCAAGCAGAATATGCAGGCTGGTCGGGACGGCTGCAGCGAGGGACAATCTTCAGTACCCAAAGGGAAATCAGGATTTCCCTTATACTTACTTACTGAAGTCTGTCCCTCGCTGCAGCCATAGAGTCTCACCGCCAGATCTCAGATTGTGTGGGAGGTGGCCATAAAGGGGCGGCAGGGGACCTTCAGTGCTTCATAACTTTTGAACTACAAAGAAGTAAGCAGTTAGACATAGCGCAATATGTTCCTTTTAATATACAGAAGGCTCAGGCAATGAATTTTAAAGAGACATTACTATTCCATTAAACACAATCTAATATTACTTTGTTTTGGTGTCACATTGAATTTTCATTTTAAAGAGACCCTATCACCTAAAAAATCTGTTACTTATTTTGAAAGAGCTATCAAAATCTCAGATATGCTGTGTGAGCAGGGCTGGATTTCTCATAAAGCAGAGTAGGCATCTGCCTACAGGCACACCCCTCAGAGGGGCTCCTGTCATTGGGACCATTTTTTTATATATAGTTTTTTTTATTGTTATTTTTTTTTTTTATTAGACTTGCCGCGGGCACTAACCCCCCAGCTGGTCAGGTCTGTGCCTCCTTCGGCACAGACCTGTAGCTGCTGAGCTCCCTTGTGAGCTCTATAGTAATTCAGGGCTCTGGGAGATGACATCATATCTCAGCGCACTGCATTACTGAACAGAAGACCGCGCGGGAGCTCCAGCAGCTACAGGTCTGTGCAGAAGGAGGCACAGACCTGCCCTGCCACTGGGCCACCAGGGAGGAGGTAGGAAGTGGACATTGGGGTGGGGGGGAGCACAATGTGAGGGTAATATGGAGCTGATGGGGGGCAAGTTGGAGCTGATGGGGGGCAGTATGAGGGCAAAGTGGAGATGATGGGAGCAATGTGAGGGCAATATGGAGTTGATGGGGGCAATGTGAGGGCAATATGGAGGTAATGGGGCAATATGGAGATGATGGGGGCAATGTGGAGATGATGGGGCAATATGGTCATGATGGGGGCAATGTGGAGATGAATGATGGGGGCAATGTGAGGGCAATATGGAGCTGATGGGGAGCAATGTGAGGGCTATATGAAGATGATGGGGGCGATGTGGAGATGACAGAGGCAATGTGAGGGCAATATGGAGCTAATGGGGGGCAATGTGGAGATGGTGGAGGCAATGTGAGGGCAATATGGAGCTGATGGAGGCAAGTTGGAGCTGATGGGGCAATATGGAGCTGATGGGGGCAATGTGGAGATGATGGAGGCAATGTGAGGGCAATATGGAGTTGATGGGGCAAGTTAGAGCTGATGGGGCAAAATGGAGCTGATGGGGGCAATGTGAGGGCAATATGGAGATGATGGGGCAATATGGAGCTGATGAGGGGCAATGTGAGGGCAATATGGAGATTGGGGCAATGTAGAGATGATGGGGCAATGTGGAGATGATGGGGGCAATATGGAGCTGATGGGTGCAAGGTGAGGGCAATATGAAGCTGATGGGGGGTAAGTTGGAGCTGATGGGGGGCAAGCTGGAGTTGATGGGGGCAATATGGAGCTGATGGAGTGCAATGTGAGGGCAATATGGAGGTGATGGGGGCAGTGTGGAGATTAGGAGTACTGTAGAGGTGTCCAGTGGAGATGGCCAAGGGGGAGCTGCTTCAGACTTCTGTGCCTACAGGCTCCTGAGATGTAAATCCGGCCCTGTGTGTGACACATTTATTATTTAGAAAACTAGTGTTTTGGGTTATTTACATTTATACAGTATACTAATAAAGGTATGTCATGCAGTTATTTCCAGTCTCATCCCTCCTAACATTTCAACTGGCCAATGAGTGAAAGTTTGGTTTAGGTGGTGTTCCTGGGGGTGTGGCTGGTGGGCGGGGCATTATTGAGAATTTTTAGGTTCTTTCATAACCTACTGTTCTGTCTTCGTGTAAGTGAATAAATGATTTATAGCAAGACCAAAGTATTTTATTCACACAGACTAATTTATAAACACATATACAGAAGATTAACCTCCTAACACCTGTGGACTTGCCAGAATCGCCGCACGTTTAGGTCCTTTAAGGACCAGTGACTGTCCTGACATGTTATGAGTTAAATGATCACAGTGTGCCTGGAGGCCGGAGCATTCAGTTCCAGTCCTTCCCTCACGAGCCAGTTCATGTGATCGCTCATATGTGCCGGCTTAGTGAATAAAATGGCTCTGTTCCTCAATTGTAAACCTCTGCCCCCCCCCCCCCGGTACTTAAGGTGGTTAAACAAACATTAATGTGAGTTTTATTGCTGAGGAGCAGTGTGATACACTTATATACACACTTGACACATTCTGATCTCCTGAACACAGGGACACCAGGGTTGGAAAGAGAGACAGAGGGATTTGGGTCTCAAAGAAGGACTGTGTCTCCTAAAGAGGAACTATTGGGATGTGTGTACTCCAATATCTCATAAAGAGGGACAAAGGGACAGTTGGGAGGTATGAACCCTAATATCCCCTACAGAGGGACACTTGGGAAGTATGGACCCCCAATATCTCCTAAAGAGGGACATTGGCAGGTATGGATCCATAATATGTCCTAAAGAGGGACACTTGGGAGATACAGACCCCTAATATCTCCTAAAGAGGGACACTTGGGAGGCATGCACCCCTAATATCTCCTAAAGAGGAACACTTGGGAGGCATTCACCCCTATCTCCTAAAGAGGAACACTTGGGAGGTATGCTCCCCTAATATCTCCTAAAGAGGAATACTTGGCAGGAATTGACCATTCATATCTCCTAAAGAAGGACACTTGGGATGCATGGACCCAAATATCTCCTAAAAAGTAACACTTGGGAGGTATTCATCCCTAATATCTCCTAAAGAGAGACACTTGGGAGGAAATTACCATTCTTATCTCCTAAAGAGAGACACTTGGGAGGTATGGACCATTCATATCTCCTATAAGAGGGACAATTGGGATGCATGGACCCCTAATATCGCCTAAAAAGGAACACTTGGGAGGTATGGACCCCTAATATCTCATAAAGAGGGACACATGGGAGGTATGGACCAATAGTTTCCCCTGAAGAGGGACACTTGGGAGGTATGGCCCATTCATATCCCCTAAAGAGGGACACTTGGGGGATGTGGCCCATTCATATCTCCTAAAGAGGGACACTTGGGAGATATGGACCGCTAATATCTCCTAAAGAGGGACACGTGGGAGGTATGGACCAATAATTTCCCCTGAAGAGGGACACTTGGGAGGTATGGCCCATTCATATCCCCTAAAGAGGGACACTTGGGGGGTATGGCCCATTCATATCTCCTAAAGCGGGACACTTGGGAGATATGGACCCCTAATATCTCCTAAATAGGAACACTTGGGAGATATGGATCCCTAATATATTCTAAAGAGGGACATATGGGAGGTATGGACCAATCATATCCCGTAAAGAGGGACACTTGGGAGGTATGGGCTGTTCATATCTCCTAAAAAGGAACACTTGGGAGGTATGCTGTTTTGGTCCTATATTATCTCCCCCACTTATTGACACTTAACCCTTTCAGTGTTTAGGGAGGAAGGAAACACATTTCTGATCAGTGTCAGTGAGTGGGGGAGGTAATGTAGGGAAAAGAAAGGAAGTCAGTGCTAGGGGAGGTGGGCAATGCATTGCTGAGCAGTGTCAGTGAGTAGGGAGGTAATGTAGGGATAAGACAGGAAGTCAGTGCTAGGGGAGGTGTGAAATGCATTGCTGAGCAGTGTCAGTGAGTGGGGGAGGTAATGTAGGGATAAGACAGGAAGTCAGTGCTAGGGGAGGTGTGAAATGCATTGCTAAGCAGTGTCAGTATGCAGGGATAAGATAGGAAGTGACAGTATGGCATTCCTTAATTAGCACCATCTGTAATCTACATAACTAAAACACTTGTTTTCTAAATTAAAATGACTAATACGGCATATAGGTGATTTTGAAAGGTTTTTCGAAATCACTAACATTGTTTTTTGGTGATAATGTCCCTTTAACCCCCTTTACTACCAGACAAGCCAACAATTGGTATCCTTTGAGGGCTAGTTGGTTTTCTTAATGTGCAACCATCAAAGCATTAAAGAAACTATCTGAACGATATTTCAAAAGTGTCAAAATCTAGGAGGGACAATAGCTATTGTTATTGTTTATCAGTACTGATAAGAACCCACTGATTGCCAGAGGGAACTTTGGGAACTATGTACAAAAGTAAAGTGGAGTCATTTTAGAGCGAAACAACTGCACCATGGAGATAAAAAATTAAACATAGAATTTTGCATTGCTGTACAAGGCTGATGTACTAAGTATAACAGGAGAAATTCCGGGGTTAAATCCACCTCACTAAAGCCTATCTTCAGCCCTCCCCAAACAGTCCAGGTTTCAGGATCCATTCAGTTAAACACAAGTGACTGTCATTAACTCAGTCTGATCCTTCAGAATAATGGAACCACTGATTGATTCACGTGTTCATTTAAGGAGATCCTAAAAGCCTTCACTGCTGGGGGTAGGGTGACCACATTTCCCTTCTGCCATTCCGGGACGTGGTCACCCTAGTTGCCCCGTCATACCTTAAGTCCCTGGTGGTCTAGCGGCGTAGAATGTGCTCTGTGCCTCCTCCGGCACAGAGCTGAAGCTCCCGCGCGGTATGGCCAGTAATGCAGAGCGCTGGGAGTGATGTCATCTCCCAGCGCTCTGTATTACTAGAGCGCTTGCCTCCAGGTAAGCTGCATTGCCGCCCTGGATGTCAGCCTGCAAGCGGTGTGTCATATCATGGATGCCGCGAGCGGCGTCCATGATGTGACACACCGCTTGCAGGCTGACATCCAGGGCGGCTTGCCTTCATTCCGGGACACTTCATTGTCCCGGTTGAAGGGGACCCGGGACGCGGGACATAGCCCTGAAATAAGGGACAGTCCCGGACGTTCCGGGACCCGTGGTCACCCTAGCTGGGGGCCTGAGACAGGTGTAAGCACCTCTAATGTAGGGGACCAATATCAACTCTCATTGATTTAAATGGGGCTTTCAACACCTTGATTTCTAGAGAGGTCTGCACTGCATTCCAAAACATTTGAAGGGTTAAAACTCTGCATGCCAGGGGTATACAACATATTGCTTGGCCATGCATAGCATATCCCTCTGGCGGGATTTTAATCAGTTTTTTATTGTTTGATACATTTATAAAACAGTTTTAAATACATTTTTGGAAAGATAAGAGCAGTAGTCGTGGGATTTCCTGTTTCATAAGCAAAGGATACCTGAGCAGAGACAGGGAAATATCTCTGCAGGCTTGCATTGTTGTTGTGGGGTATAAGCCCCTCTTCAACCACCACTCTTGTGAGTATATTTTGATATCCAGTTAATATATTTACCATTGAGATAACGGGCACTACTGGGCGCCCTCTGTTTGTTTCTTTTCACCATAAACATGTGATAACATGCCTGTGGCAGAGACCTAAGAGGTCTTGAAAGCTTACATCCTAAATCTGCTTAGTTAGTGTCATACTTCTGCTCCATCCACCCCTCTGGTGCTTGCCCGTGGTTCTTCCTGTTTCCGGCCAACGCTAACCACGTTCCTTTTAGTGGTGCTCTTCAGGCTGGCATCCACGCCTCGTTTTGAGCCCGGGTTCCAGATTGGTGCTATTTTAGGACCTCTCTGTGCTCAGTATGATGCGTTATTATAGCGTCTCCTGAGCATCAAGTTTTCTGTGTTGTTGCTTCCTGATCTAGTGTATAACCTGGACCATCTTACTTCTCCTTGCCTGCTGTTTCCTGGTGCTGTTATTCTGTGTATGACCCGGACCGCCCGACTTCTCCCAGCCTGCTGTAATCTAGTACTGTGACTTGTGTATGACCCAGAACGACTGACCACTCTCCTGCCTGCTGTATTGTACAAGTTTCCTGTGTGTTCCCTGTGTACCTCCGGATCCACCTCTCCAGCACTCCGGCCCTGTCTTCTGAGTCATCAGTCTCTCCTTGTTCCTGCTCGCCTGTTCTGTCTGCGGGACTCCCTGTCCTTGGCCTCTGTGAGTACCCTCTGCTTTCCTGTTTGGAGTATCTGTTTTTCTCCCTGGGGATAGTTTTGCATAGTTTCCCTTCAGCTCCTCTGTTGGGGGCCACTACATCTAGCTTTGAGGCTAGCACCTTTAGTTGGCCAAAGCCGCAGCACAACCCTCTCCTAGACAACCCTCGCTCCTGAGCTCCGTACCCCAGCTTCACTCCCTAGTGTCTTGCTCTACTACCCCTTGTTGGAGGAGCCTAACCCTCTTCTCTTCCTATACTCTAGGCCTCCTCCCATAGTAGAGCATGACAGTTAGCCAATAAAGGTATCAACAACTATATTTGTCTCCTGTATTTCTACGGCTAACACTGTACCAACTCTCATCTGTCATAAACAATGGCATTCAAAAAACCAAAATAGGCGTTTTTTTTTTCATTGGGAAACAGTGCAATAAACATAATGCAATCCATATCTAGAGAACCACCACCCATTTGTATAAAAGAAGTTTATTGAGTAAATTACCTGTTTGCTGTTGCAATCACTGAACCACATCTGTGTTTATTTCTAGTGCTCATGAAAACTTGGCAAGTAAGTGAAATTTGGTAATCTTGCGTAACTGTACCTGTGCTTAAATACACATATGTTATGTCTGAATCTCTTTTCAAACGTGAAAAAAAATAAGGGCCATGGTGGTTGCTTAACCCTGTGAGTGCCAGAGGGGTGAGCTGCTCAGTGGCTTTCCCTTTGAGTACCAGAGAGGTATTCAATGCGTTACCTCTCTGCATACATGGGAACTCTCCTGATTTGCCCTGGAGACTCAGGTTTTCAGACTGAATTACCAGGTCTCCAGGGAGACAGGCTGATTCTCTGGCTGTGGTGGGGTTTTTCTCCTTCCCACCCTGTTCCACCAACATTCCTCACTCTTCTCCTTCCCACCTTGTTCCTCCCACTTCCCACCCACTTCCCTCCCTCTTCTCCTACTTCCCACCCATTTCCCTTCCTCTTCTCCTCCTTCCCACCTTGTTCCACCAACATTCCTCACTCTTCTCCTTCCCACCTTGTTCCTCCCACTTCCCACCCACTTCCCTCCCTCTTCTCCTACTTCCCACCCGTTTCCCTTTCTCTCCTCCTCCTTCCCACCCCGTTCCACCAACATTCCTCACTCTTCTCCTTCCCACCTTGTTCCTCCCACTTCCCACCCACTTCCCTCCCTCCTCCTACTTCCCACCCATTTCCCTTCCTTGTCTCCTCCTTCCCACTCTGTTCTGCCCACTTCCCTCAGGTTTTCAGACTGAATTACCAGGTCTCTGGGAAAACAGTCTGATTCTCAGGCTGTGGTGGTTTTTTTTTCCTTCCCACCCTGTTCCACCAACATTCCTCACTCTTCTCCTTCCCACCTTGTTCCTCCCACTTCCCACCCACTTCCCTCCCTCTTCTCCTACTTCCCACCCATTTCCCTTCCTCTTCTCCTCCTTCACACCTTGTTCCACCAACATTCCTCACTCTTCTCCTTCCCACCTTGTTCCTCCCACTTCCCACCCACTTCCCTCCCTCCTCCTACTTCCCACCCATTTTCCTTCCTCTTCTCCTCCTTCCCACCCTGTTCCACCAACATTCCTCACTCTTCTCCTTCCCACCTTGTTCCTCCCACTTCCCACCCACTTCCCTCCCTCTTCTACTTCCCACTCATTTCCCTTCCTCTTCTCCTCCTTCCCACCCTGTTCCACCAACATTTCTCACTCTTCTCCTTCCCACCTTGTTCTTCCCACTTCCCATCCACTTCCCTACCTCTTCTCCTACTTCCCACCCGTTTCCCTTCCTCTTCTCCTCCTTCACACCCTGTTCCACCAACATTCCTCACTCTTCTCCTTCCCACTCTGTTCTGTCCACTTCCCTCAGGTTTTCAGACTGAATTATCAGGTCTCCGGGGAGACAGGCTGATTCTCTGGCTGTGGTGGGGTTTTTCTGCTTCCCACCCTGTTCCACCAACATTCCTCACTCTTCTCCTTCCCACCTTGTTCCTCCCACTTTCCACCCGCTTCCCTCCCTCCTCCTACTTCCCACCCATTTCCCTTCCTCTTATCCTCCTTCCCACCTTGTTCCACCAACATTCCACACTCTTCTCCTTCCCACCTTGTTCCTCCCACTTCCCACCCACTTCCCTCCCTCTTCTCCTACTTCCCACCCATTTCCCTTCCTCTTCTCCTCCTTCCCACCCCGTTCCACCAACATTCCTCACTCTTCTCCTTCCCTCCTTGTTCCTCCCACTTCCCACCCACTTCCCTCCCTCTTCTCCTACTTCCCACCCATTTTCCTTCCTCTTCTCCTCCTTCCCACCTTGTTCCACCAACATTCCTCACTCTTCTCCTTCCCACCTTGTTCCTCCCACTTCCCACCCACTTCCCTCCCTCCTCCTACTTCCCACCCATTTCCCTTCCTCTTCTCCTCCTTCCCACCCCGTTCCACCAACATTCCTCACTCTTCTCCTTCCCTCCTTGTTCCTCCCACTTCCCACCCACTTCCCTCCCTCTTCTCCTACTTCCCACCCATTTTCCTTCCTCTTCTCCTCCTTCCCACTCTGTTCTGCCTACTTCCCACATCCTTTATGACACATAAACAAGTAAACCCTGCCCACCTAATAAAGCCACACCCCTTTATGGTGCGAATCGAGTCATTGACATCCCCTGGTTGGCAGTATGTGAACCATCTCTGGGGCTCAAAGGAAAGAAGTTCCCAGGTATGTTTTTCTGGCACTCAAAAGTATAAAAACATGGTTACACGTGATTCTGTAGTAGTTTAGTGATTATGCTAGTTACATTAACAGTGGTGCAAAGTTAAGAAAACTGCACTTTAAAAGCTCAGAACAAAATAGAGATTATGATTTCATTTGACAGTAACAGTATCTGATGAAGGCTTGTATCCTTCTGAAACCCATAAGGAGTAGACTGGCATTATGATTGTATGTATGTCCTTCTGCTCTTAATTAAACTGCAGTGTCTATAATAAAAGTGTATTTTATCATCCCAGTGTGATTCATTATTATTATTAGAAGATGCTGGTTGTCCAAAAGCCAAGTAGTTGCATTGTTCTTTAATGTTCAGTTATTTATGTAGTCCAATTTCATACATTGTTTACAATTTTTTATAATTCTTTTTTTTTTTTTTACATTCTGGATTACAGATACAGAGAATATCTGGTCCTCCAGCAGATATAATGGTGCAATGTACCACTATTGCTTAGAGAGCCCTCTCCCTCAGGTTTATTATATGTACAGCATACAGAACATTCCTTTTGCTGTGTCCTGTAACCCCAATAGATTTCCCCAGATGTCATTCCTGACCAGTGATAGGCTCTAGTAATTCACTGATACAAGCAAGATCTCTAACAAGCTTCACTGTTGTTCCTGTATCCACACAGCTCTCATCTCACTGAGTCGATCTGTGGTTGCGCATGTGTGTGAATGAATGGGGCTATAGAACAGAGTAAAGCAGCTATCCCAGCTTCTAGCATAATGCCAGTAATAGCTCAGACACGAAAACTCTGAATGACACCGGCTTCCCCTCATATTTAGTCAGTTATGTAGTTTGAGATTACTGGGTGGTCATTCAGAGCATGTTTTGTCCTACTGAGCGTGTTTCACATACATTATCACCCTTTTTATTTATTTAAAGTGGATATATCATATGAATTAACATTTGGGATAAACTGATGTATATGTGTCTAATGTACACCTTAATAAAGCTCAAACATGTCTAACTTGTCTCACTTATAGCGTGACTTAGTATGAATGTGTCTTTACTGTTCATTGAGAGCGCTGCCATCTTGCTGACCTAATACGTGACCGTCAGTGTGTTTCCCATGAGTAAGCTTATGCACGTGCGTCACATGATCACTTATCTCAGTGGACTTGCTATACACCCTTTGGCACTCACAGGGTTAAAATTCAATTGGAGTGTAATGGTGAATAAAGTACCAGAGATGTATCCCAAACCAAATAATACAATGTGTGTGATGAAAAACTGTGGCACAAATATGGCTAATATTTGCATCATCATAAATTAAATATATTTTTTAATGACATACCTGGATATAAAAACAAGTACTGTAAGGACTGAAGACGCAATACAACTTTTTAACTGAGAATTTGTGATCAGTCCGCTTCACTACTGGAATAATGTTCACAATGTAAAGCGGAATGCAAGTACGCACTCTCATTCAAGCTCCATAACCTGGACACGCATGAGTATGAGCATGCACCAGGTCAGGAGAACGTTTGGGAGAAGAAAAGAATCAAGTGGGGCAACTTGCCCTGTAGCGATCAGAATCTGACATCGCAGGTAAATTTACAAAGACACATAACTCCTTGCTTGCATGATCCACCTTTGTTTATCATACAGTATTTAGTTTGAGTGTGCTTGCATGATTAACCTTTATTTTTTCATGTCAAAAGAGCTTTTCAGGCACAATAAAATCATTTTTGTCATATTTTCTTTAGTACAATTGAGCAGGGCTGGATTTACATCTCAGGTGCCCATAGGCAAGGCACTTTAGGTGCTCTTAGCTCCACCCAGGACCACACCTCCATTCCTCACATGACCCACCCCCAGTCCCATCAACTGTTTCCTGGAATGGAAAGTACCTTTGGCCTTTAAAAACAAGGACAATAAAGCTTTTAACCCTTTATTGCTAGAGGAATCTCCTAACATGGCATAAAAGTGGTTAAATAATAGCCTGTAAAGTGGTATATAAACTTGTGCCAGGATATTGAGATTGCTTTTAGCTACACCCATCATTAAGAACGTGTGTGTGGCCAGAACGGCTGAGGCACCTACTCTAGGTAGTTGCCTACTTTGTCTTTTGGGAAATCCAGCCCTGAAACTGAATGTGCTTGTGCATACTATCAGCCATTTGTAATAATAACTATCCTTTAATAGGAACTGAATGTTTTATCTGATTGAGTGTGGTTTACCTGCACAATTACATGTTCAATTTCTTTTTTGATTATGAAGGCAGCAGTAAATGTTCTAGTTTGCCCAATTCTTCTTGACTGCAAAACTTTTTTAATGGACAAGACTTTAGACTATCATGAAAACTGTCCCATAAAAAGCAAGGGTATTTTAGAGAATGGGCATGACTGGCATTCTGTTGAGGCCTCCTGTTTCAGGAGGGCCTCGCCCTGGTTCCCAATAGTCCTAATTTTACAGAAAGGAACCAATTTATTACTGTAGATAGATTGTAAGCATTGCTGGGAACTCTCTGGTTTTGCCCAGGAGACTCAGTTTATTGCTGCTGATCAGTGAGTCTCAGTGGCAGAGGCTGATTCTCCGGATGTGGGGAGTTTGTATTGAGACTCTGCTCACTGCTACTCCTTCCCAGTCTGTTCCCCCCACTCCTCACCCACATCTCCTCATTCCCCACCTTGTTCCTCCTTTTTTCCACATTTGATAAGCCCCACCCCTGATCATGGTTAAAGTGGAACTACCACCCTTAAAAAATGTTGTATCAAATAGTCCCCCATCTGGCGAGTAGCTACTCACCAGAATTCTTACCCATTCATAAGAATGAGCCACTGTTCCAGGACTGACAGGCAGGACGGAGCACGGACATCTTTCCTTAGTGACGTCCGTACTCCTGCGCTGTCATTCCCTTTAGGAGCTGAATGGCTCCTAGCAACGCCTCCTAGTGCCCTCTGGGACTGACAGAGCAGGCGCAAGGACGTCACTATGGAAAGATGTCCGCACTCTGTCCTGCCTGTCTGTCCTGGAGTAATGGCTCATTCTCATGAATGGGTAAGAATTCTGGAGACTAGCGCTATTGAGCAGCTAGTCGCCAGATGGGGGACTATTTGATACAACATTTTTTAAGGGTGGTAATTCCACTTTAAGCACTACCCATTTTTGATTCAAATCATGTCATTTATCTCCTCCCAGCAGCACCACTGGACTGCCAGAAGGCAATGTTCTCAGGTACGATTGTAAGCATACCTGGGAGCTTCTTACTTGGGGCTGCCCAGAGGACAGCCCTCTAGTGCCGAAGAGGGTAGAGAAATGACGCAATTTGCTTCATTATAAAGGGGTGGGGCTTAATTGAGAGGGGGCAGGACTACTAAACATAAAAAATATATGGAATACACTGGGGAAGGGGTAGAAGAGGGAGCGGAGTGGGAGGAACAGGGTGGGATTGAGCACAAGTGGGCAGGGTTTCTCCACATCTGGAGAATCTGACTTTTCCACGGAGACCCGGTAATTCATTGTTAAACCCGGAGTCTCCGAGGTAAAACCGGAGGGTTCGAATGTATGATTGTAAGGGAGGAATGAGGCTGTTTGCAGTGTAGAACACAGACATGTGGATGTTTTTCTTACAAACAAAAAGCAAAGAAAAGGAAGGTTACAACTTATCTTAAACACCTTAAAAGACAGAAGAGTGCACAATGCATTGCTCACACATACATGCCTATATCTGGGACAACCAGTCACAATCCCACCAGGGGCCTCAGGGGTTCTTAAAACTGCCCAGATAAAGACAAAGTAGAGACAAAATCAAGCAACTCTAGGCAAATCAACTGCACTCTAGGGGAGAAATAAACATTCCTTAAATTCCCATTGCAAAATAGGTCTCCAATTCACTATACAAGTAGAGGAAGAAACAGTGCTTGGCATCTACCTTTCTTTGGTGACAGCCGGATGTCGGAGTATGGTTATATGTAGATCGCTGTGGATATTTACTGGAGGCAAATATAGTCATTGATACTTTTAGTGGCTAACTAAGCAAATTTAGGATGCAAGCTTTCAAGACCTCTTAGGTCTCGTTCTCACACATTCTTAGTTAGCCAGTGAAGGTATCAACAAATTTATTCGCCTCCTGTATTTCTACGGCTAACACTGTACCAACTCTCACCTGTTATCAACATGGAAGATACTTACTTGAACACAGTAAACTTACATACAAAAAACCCACACTGACCCCTTCATCCATCTCACTATCTTTTGCTTGGAGGATACACAAACCGTATGACAATCATAGAAAGACTTATGAGTCCATAGTAGTCACTACAGGGAAAAAGAGGGCTAATCCTTAGCTTGACTCTTGGACTTTTGCAGTCCAAAAGTAAATGATCAGAGGTTGTACTTCTTCCAACTGAAATCCACCGCACGGAAAAGAGGGAAAGGGAAAGACAGTAGTATTGCCTTAATATGGCACACCACACATATAACATCTGTTCACGCTTTTCACCCTTGATAGTTGACACTTAATAATCACACGCTGAAGTATCTGCATTTTTATTGAAGCCCTACTGTATGTCTGGTATCCTTTTCCATTATTCACTGAGGTCTCTTATTCTAAGGCTAGAGGACTCCACATTGTGCACTCCGTTAAACAAATGGATTAAGGTCCTACTTACTTACAAAACACAAGTAGGTAAGCTCATAAAGGAACCAGTCCTTAAGATGGCAAGGTATCACATCCACCTTTTCCTTACCCATAACCCAAAAGCCCCAGCATGAAAATAAAAACTAAAACAATGCATAAACCTCCACATAAAAGCAAATAAAGACACTATACAGAGATTATGGTGGCAAAATAAAGGGATCACAGCTTTATTAATAGTGGGTTTAACCTATTTACCCTTGGAGACCCCTCCTCCTCTAATGTGGATCCCCCCAGGCCCAGAGCCAACCTGAACCCTGCACATTGGGCATCTGGCTGTGGAATCATGGGCCCTTGCCCAGCAGCATCCGAGGTATGTAGGGGAATCTCAGCATCAGAACCTACCCTGCATCTCCAAGATTGCACCCTTCCTTCTATGACCATGAGGGCCAGTGATTGCAGGTCCACACACATCTCCCCATGCCCTCCTTTTTACCTCAGCACCTCCACTGGAATTAGCCTGCCCTACTGTACAGGGCTTGCTGTGCAGCCAAGTCCCCCCTTGCACTCTGAGAAACGTAACCTTCACGGGCTGGACTCAGTTCCCTGTCAGCTGGGCCCGCCTGCATACCATAACCTGCTGAGGCGAAATCTCACTGAGGTGCCTGGTAGACCGACATTACAGGCCTAAGTTGACCTGGCCTTTGGGACTTACTTTTGACCTAACCTTGACATCTACTGTAGCAACCACTACACTGGTACCCCCTTCCACAGTAGCAGAGGAGACCGATCTTCCTGGGCCTGGGAGGGAGGGAAAAGAAAAAAGTAATTAAAATCAAGTTTCAACAGACTACTTTTATCACAAAACTTCCTCCCTCCCTTTCCATCCCCCTTCAACTTGGGATTGCATTCTTTTCTTCACGTGATTGGCTGCCCTCCCCAATTCACCACCAGGTGAGACTTGGGGGAGGGCGGCCCCCACATTTTTTGTATCACGTTGTGTTCTACAAGTACCACTCCAGTAACACCAATATGTTCCACCTCTTCTCAAGTACCAGACACCTTGTAGTGGTAATCCCACCACCATATAAAACACCAAAGTGGCAATTTTACACAATAAAATGCGATGGTGTGCAGGTTGTGAATGACGGGTCAGACTTCTTGTTTAAGGAAATTCCCTTTCAGTTTTCCCCTTGAGTGGTGGTCAGTTAGATCAAGTCACTTCTGTGGCATCAGATTATGGAAATATAGATCAAGATAGTGTAGTGTGTCTATACACCAGCTTTCTCACTCCAAGGTGTATACTTACACAATCTCCCAAAAAGAGTCACCAAAGTCTGCCTCCTTCTCTTTTCACTCTGTCCCTCTCTCTCAGTGCTAAAGCCCCCACCTCTTCACTGTCAAATGTTCTCATATAAAATCAGATAGAAATCATAGGTAATAACATTAAAAAACAACACATTAAAATATTACTCACACGTAAAAAATAATATCCTCTATAAGTGGTGAATAGTGAAGCAGTTCCCTGATCATCAATCACATTGTGGTTCTCATCAGTCCATGTACAAAAATAGACTATACCTGGTTGGCTATGGCGATACTACCTATAGAAAATTCAGAAAACTTTTTTAAGCTAATACTTGGTCAGAGCTTACAGAATTGCCACATTTATTTATTATCACATACCCTAGGTCTGTATCCTATTGCTTTCCCTACTCCATATACATCTACTTACTAAACTTCAATTAGTCAATTTCAAAGCTAGGTCTGATATGTGAATACATCATCTCCTACCACAGTGCTTCTCATCTCCTGCCCTCAGGACCCACTAACAGGCCAGGACTTAGGGATTTCTCTGCTAGAGCACAGGTGCGGTGATCAGAGGCTCATTGATTAACTCACCTGTCCTCTAACAAGGAGATCATCAAATCCTGGCCTGTTAGTGGGTCCTGAGGACAGGAGTTGAGAACCACTGTCCTACCACATTCAAATGTCTCTCAGATCTCTACAAAGATACAAAGCAATTGCACATGAACATGTAAGATCATAGTGAGGTTACATCTGTTAGAAATTTAAGTATAAATATGCAGGATACACATCTATATACTTGATAAAAGTTACACAATACACATATTAATAAATACTTAACCTATATTCACACCCATGGGGTTTGAAAGATTTGTCCAATAGGGTATTGGTGAAATTAATATTGTTAAGATAAGATATTGTTAAGATACTATTACTCCGCCCAAAAAAAAACAAAAATCAAGAGGTGTCTCCCAAGATCAGGGGATACCTATTCTTAGTATTATAGGGGGGACCCTTCATGAACATGAGGCTGAAAAAAGACATGTGTCCATCTAGTCCATCCCATGCCAAAAACACTCCTGTTGTGTGTCTTTTGATCCCCATTTATGGAAATATGGTGTGTTATATATATAGCTCTAGTCAGGCACTTAAAGGAGCAGTAAATTTTTTTTATGAAAACACATATTTTATAGAGCATTTCCTGCTGAATAAAACAAGGTCACTTCCATCGCTGTTGAATGTTTTATTCAAATATTATAGCAGTTTAGCAGTGAATTTACTGTGTTTACTTCCTGATAGTTCTAACTGACAGGAAGTGACAGGCAGTTTCTATCACATTCTATGGAGAACTGTAAGTTTCTGACTTTTCTGACTTTCCTCTCCATTAGAATGTAACAGGAAATCTAATTAGAATTTCACCACTAGAGGGCACTTCTAATGTAAAAAACCTTGGGGTTAAACTGTAATAACTCTGAAAATATAAATCTCTCAGCAGTGGGAGTACCCTTATTTTACTCAATAGGAAAATCCCTACAATATATATTTTTTCATAAAAATAGTTTTCTGCTCCTATAAATTATTTCTTTGGGTGGGGGGTAGTAATCAATGTAGCATTTTCTATTACCCCTATTTAAATCTCAAGTGGTTGTAGTGTTGGGGTGGCTCTCACTTGCTTATCCCCACCAGGGGTTAATGTCTATTAAAACAATTGAGCTCTGTCACTAAATTGAACCCCTTAATGAGCAGAGTGGTGTGCAATGCATTGCAAAGCTGGTGTGTTGTACACCCCTTTTGGTTCTTAAGGGTGAAAATCTTTGCTTGGTGTAATTATATTTCACATGTGCAAATATGTTCAACTATTTGAGTTTTAGAGGGGTGTGAAAAGCATTCCTCCCTCCTATGGGACTCAAAGGGTTAAGGTTGGGGTTCAAAGTGATATAAAGGTGTCCCTCAGAGGCCATTTAGTATGTATAATAATAACAGCTAGTATTTAAATAGCACCTTTCTCCCAGTGGGATTCAAAGCACTTGCTCTCTCTGATTAATAGATGTTATTATTACCCAATCAACAGTACTCATTTATCGACCTCGGAATGATGAAGGGCTGAGTTGACCTTACCTGGAATCGAACCAGCAGCCTTAAGATTTGTGGAGGCTCTGAACTGAGGGCATTTACCACTGAGCTCTCTCACCAGTATGCATATATATGGTACAGTTGGTTTAGCCTAAAACGGTTCCATTTTATCAGTGAATATGGTCCTTAATGTACATTTTTAGGGGGAGGACCTAAGCATTAATCTATGGTTCATTTAACCCTTTGAGTGCCAGAGTGGTACGAACACATTGCTTTGCAGTGCGCCGTGTAACCCTCTGGCACTCAAATGGTTAATAATCAAATAGAATATATATTTGTTCCCTAAGGTGAAGCTGTTTTGCCTCAGAATTGCTGTACTTTGTCTTTACGCATAAGGCCCAATGTGGTAGATATTATCCTTTCTTACTGCAGGATCCTATGCGTTTCCAGTTATGGTTACAAATGACTTACAAGTAATGAATTCCTTTTGCCCATAATCTCTGATGTTGGTTATTATCATCCTGGTCTTCCATGACCTATGAGTAAGCGCTCATATGTGTGAAATGTGTACATCCTTTTATCACGATACTGTGATTTGCTCGGATTTTTATGCACTTAACCCCTTAACGACCAGTGGTCAGGGGAGTGGATTCCCTTTAAGGACCGATTTGATCTTATTCGGAGAGACAGCAGACATCACTGACCATGTGCCGGCACCCCGAATAAGATCAAAGCGGTCAATTTCAGACCCCAGTAGTGGTCACAGTGATACTGCAGGAGCCCTGTGAGCACAAAATACGTCGCTTGTCAGGACCACCATTGGTCCATTAACCCTTTGCAATGCATTCCGTACCCCTGTGGCACTCAAGGGGTTAAGCAAAGACACCTGTGACAGTCCTGGCATGTCACCGGTCCTTAAGGGGTTAATTCAATACGTGTTATAGACTTTTATCGGTTTTTGCATGAGTGAGACAGGAGTTATTCCCTTGTGTTCAGTCAGGGCTCAGTTACATGTATGACACACCTAGGCAAAATAACCCCAGGTGCCCTTAGCCTTAGCTTCCTAGGCAAAATAACCCCAGGTGCCCTTAGCCTTAGCTTCCTAGGCAAAATAACCCCAGATGCCCTTAGCCTTAGCTATGAATAGGGGTTGGAGAAAAGTGAGAAAAATTTCCTGCATGACTTTTTGCTAAAAATGGATGATTTTTTGCTTTTTTCGTGAAAGTTTTCTCCTTTTCTGCAATGCAAAATGTTCCTCCTTTTTGCCTATTCCAGCAAACTTTTCGCCTATTCCAACACATTAGTTTCCTATTCTAACACATTTACTCCTATTCAAACACATTTACTCCTATTCAAACACATTTACTCCTATTCAAACACATTTTTTCCTATTCAAACACATTTTTTCCTATTACAACAAATTTCCTCCAATTCTAACACATTTTTCCTATTCCAACACATTTTTTCCTATGTTTAATATGGTGCAACATCCTCCAGCACAATATTAATTCTTCTGAGGACTGTAGTGGAGAAATAAGTAGCTGAAAGTCAAAGTTGTGAGTCCTACAGCAACATGTACCTTGAAAAATGTGTTAGCATGCAGAGTTCATTTGTCCTTTACCCTCAACACTTACTTCCTGCTTAAGTGACACTGGCACATATTCATGATGATGTCAAGTGATTAAAAATAAAGCACAACCTACAATATGGCAGATGTGTATGGTAGTGGGGGACTGGCATGGTGTGATTGGTGGGACCTTGACGAACTGCATCCACCCCGGAAGTAGAGGAATCATCATCATTTATTGCACATGCTGAAGCAACGATTGCTGCAGTCAGTTTTTGTGCTACCACTTTACTCCCATGTCGCTGTACTGCTCCACCTTTCCCCCTCCCGCTTGTGTATTTGCTGGACATTACTCACCTACTGTGTGTGTTTTTACTCTCTACAGTACACAACTGATGGAGTGTGATGTCTTGCCTTGGCCCTCAACAAAATTCTCAATGTCATCTGCTGTCTATCAAGTCTGCCTCAGTCACGGAGCTTCCAGTCAGCTGTCTGATATATTTATTTGTTTAATTGTTTGTGTATTTTTTTATTTATTTTTTTTAAGTTGTCCACTTATCACAGTTAGTCCTGTTAGTCCAAAAAAAAAATTATAACTAAAAAACAAAATCAACAACTTCTTTTTCAGACTTCCCCAGCACAGAGACATTAAAGTAAAATCAGCAAGCAATTTGGACCCCAGCTGCCTGTGTATTGCCAGTCAGTCACACCGAATTTTGGGGTATTTGAGGTTAACCTCCTTCCTCCCTTCTTATCCCCTAGAGTGCCCCCAGACTCCCCTAATACAGAGAACAAATGTCCTATCTAAATGACTCCCTAAAATTAGGGTTGCCACCTTTTCTTCAAAAAAATACCGGCCAAGACATTCCTTCCATAGACAACATTGGAAGGAAGCCAATTTTTTACCGGCTGGGTGGTAACCCTACCTAAAATAAGCCTCAGTTCCCCTTTATTTGCCTATTTCCTCTAGCTAAAAAATATGCTGCTCTCTCCTTCACAAACACATAATGGCTGCTGTGAGAGCCTGACAGCCTTCTATATGGCTGTAGAAAACTTTAGTGTGGTGGAGAAAAATTGTTCTACCCATTGATTTTAATGCAATGAACTAGGTGAAAAAGGCGGGAAAAAGAGGAAAAACTGCGCTTTTCATGGAAATTTTTTTGCAGATTTCAGTTTGAGGTGAAACTTTTCGCCCATTTCTAGCTATGACCACAGTCTCATGCCTCACATGACATCACCCTTAGCCCCACATACTGGTACAGAAAATCCAAATAGCGTATGACATAGAAGCACAAAAAAAATGTATTTGCCTCTTGTAATTCCAGAAAAAAGTGCTGTTTTTCCACTTATTTTACTGCACTGAAATCAATGCTAATAATGTACCCCCCCTCATGTGGATGGTTGTGTGTGTGTGGGTGTGTGTGAAAAATTTCTGGTGGCATTTATGCCTGTTTCACTTTTGAGGCAAAATGTTTCTATCCCTATGTAAGTGCTTAGCATTCTGTGAGCTCAGGTGGGATCTCAACATTCTCTGAAGTTGAAAATTGTATTGTCATCATATACTTGAGTATCATTTCCAGCAGAATGGGAAAACAGATGTAGTGACTGCCTAACCCCTTGAATTCTAGAGTGGTTTCCAACGCATTAAGAAGCAATGTGTTGGAGACATCTTAAGCATTCAAGGGGTTAAAGGGGATTGCTACTTAAAGGGATAGTAATACTTCGTTTTAACTTTATTTTATTTTGTAGGCATTAAAAAAACATGAAGAATGATATAAGTCTAATCCCTCAAACCTTTATGATTTATGAGATATTCACAAGCAAAGTTTCCCCCTCCCGCCCCTTTTCCCTACTGTAAACAATCTCTTCTCAGATGTGGAATGCAGTCCATAGACCAGACAAATAACAGAAGGGGACACTCTTATTCCTATGAAAACAATGAAATCCCTGCCCCCCTTAAGCTTTTCAGGTTTTTCCCTTATCTTAATTGAAGATTGTCCCTCTTTGCAGTCTACCTGGGCACCTCCCTTCTGATGTGGCTGAACAGTGTTACATCAGTAAAAGGGACGGGAGGGGGATATTTTGTCATTGAATTACTCTTGTACTACAACTCTGACAGAATTGAAATAACACTCTCCAAAGTCCAAATACTATGGTGATTAATTAGAGCTGTTTTTATTATGAAACATTACTATCCCTTTAAGACAATGCCCATCCTTGCAGACCTGTCTGGCATCGAAGTGTTTTAATAGGTATCACTAATATTATTATTTATTGCATGCCAATCATACTGTACAAAATAATGGCTATTAACCCCTTAATGACGAGTAGTCCTGGAAGTGAACTTCCTTTAAGGACCACTTTGATCTTGGTTGGTATGCTGGCACACGTGACTGATGATGTGTACTGGCATGGCGAACGGGGTCTGAGAGAGGCCACTCTGGTCCTGGAGTGGTTAATTTTAGACACTGCTAGTGCTTACAGTCAGTGGCTACCCCCCTACCTGGTACCTTCAACAAGCTGAGGTCTGTGCCTTTTTTTGACACAGACTTCTATTAGCAGCTGAGCTCCCTCTCTGTCTCTGGCACTTTAGTAATGCAGAGTGCTAGGAGATGACATCATCTCCCAGTGCTCTGCAATACTGGAGAGAGGACAACACGGGAGCTCCAGCTGCTAATAGAGGTCTGTGAAGAAGGAGGCACAGACCTCTCCTGCCACACCGCTGGGCCACCAGGGAGGTAGGAGACGGACAAAGGGGGTCAATGGGGGCATTGTGAAGGCGAACATTGGGGGTAATGTGGAGGTGGACATGAGGGAAATGTGGAGATGGACATTGGGGGCAATGTGGAGGTGGCCAATGGGGGCAATGTGGAGATGGCCAGTGGGAGGCAATGTGGTTGGGGGGGCCATGGCAATTTTTGCACCAGGGCCCGGTGGCTTTTAGTTGCTCCTCTGCTTACAGGGCTCCCGCAGGAGCTCAGTAAGCACAAAATACATGACATGCCAGGACCATCACTGGTCCTTTAGGCGAAAAAAAAAACAAAACAGTGACAGTCCTGACACGTAACCGGTTGTTAAGGGGGTTAGATGGGCATGTAAACTGATAAGTGTTGGACTTCATAAACTAAGAGCATTGGGACTGCACTGGTCACACCCATAACTCAGCATGAGGGCAGGGCTGGATTCCCCAATAGACAGAGTAGGAAACTGCCTAGAGTTCCATATTTGGAGAGGTGCCTCAGATATTCTGGCCACACCTACATTCTGAATTGTGGGTGTGGCCATAACAATCTCAATGTTATTGCACCAGTCTGTATATCCCATTACAGGATATTGTTTAACCATTTGGATGCTATAGATATCACCAACACATTGCTCTGTAATGAGCTGGAGATCTCTCTTGTAACCGGGAGGTTAAAGCTTTTTTGTACTTTCTTGCTGTAGGCAAAGGGTATTTTCTGTCCTGGGAAACAGTGGATGGGACTTGGGGCTGAGTCATGAGAGGAGTGGGGGTGTGGTCATGGGTGGAGCTAAGGGAGCCTAGAATTTAAATTCGGCTCTGCATGTGGGTGTGGAAAACACACCTTAGGCTCCATCCCTCAAAATCTGGTGCTTAAGGAAGTTGCTTACTTTCCCTTATGGGAAACACAGCCCTTCGTATAGTCTTCCTTTCCCATGTGGTCTCCAGTGCATTTTTCATGACACTAAAAGATAACATTTCCCAGCATCACTGAGTGACCCGTCATCCGACCCCAGTTCATTGAATAACAGTGAATGTACCCTCTCTTACTCTTTCAAACAAAAATGCTTTACTTAGTTTTCCCAGCGATTTCCTTTCTAAGCAATATTTCCTCCTCCTGAAAAAAAACACCATTTCTTTTAAGGAATTCAAGGCCTTAAAATCCCTAATGCAAAAAGTTTAAGATGAGCAATACTGGAGCATACCAACTGCACTGTAGATGACAAATAAAAAGCAATGGGAATGTTTATCTCTCTCCCTGTGTTGCAATTGGTTTGCTCTTGTGCTTATTTAGCTTTCTGTATAACGCCGTATGGTGGAAAAATTCTTATGTACATCAACTGCACAAAAGGGGAGAAATACAATTCCCTGAATTACCTTTGATTTACAGAGGGCTTCTAACAGTATATACAAAATAGCTGGCACAGTATGGCATTTTATGTTAATTCCCTACAATGTATGCTAGTTAGAAACCAAGCTCATGACTCAGTAATAGAAACGTTTGTTTGCTCTGCCTAGATTCATTCATTTATAGCACATGTGTGTGGTAATATTGACCCAGCACATAAATTAATTAGCATAATGTGCCACCCAAAAAACTATTTGAACTACAAATCAATGGCTAGTACGACAATTAGGCAATTTCCAATTATCTGTAAAAGGAAATAATTTTATAATAAGCATAGCTGGGAACTTGCTGGGTTTCACTCTGAGACTTTGGATTTAGAGCAGTGGCTCCAGGTCTCCAGATGAAACCTTCAAATCTCCAGGGAGACCCATCATTTGCTGAGATAAATTCATTCATGCGGCATTTGCCGCTTGTAATACTTAATAGTGTACTGCGTGACCAGATGTCCTTGCACAGTGCATCGGCCAAAAATCTCCCATTCTCTGGTACTGCCATCACGTGACACTCTACCCTGTCACCCCACCACCTGGCTGAGTGACAATGCGAGCCAGCCAATTGTTGTTGGCATTGCTGGGAGGAAGAGCGACTATAACCTCATGACTTTGGCGTCGCAGGGCAGCTGCACGAGGAGAGGGAGAAGCGCCAGTGAGTGGAGGGCTGGAGGTAATCCTGGCCTGTTCCACTTTACCATCCCAACCTCTGTATAGCCACATACATAGATCATGGGTATGTGCGCCAATACTCGTACCAGTGCATCTGGTTCATATTAACCCTTTGAGTGTATCCAATGCATTGCAAAGGGCACTCAAAGGGTTAAATGAGTTCCTGGTTAGCCCGTTCCAAAAGATCCCAGGTGTGATCATAAGGTTACAGCTTCAAATTAAATTGGGCTTTTAACCAGTTGAATGCTAAGGCAGCCCAGCATGAATGATGTATTAAAAGCCCATTGATTGCAAGAGAGGTATCCAAAGCATTGCGTTGCAATGCGCTGGATACCTCTCTGGCACTCAGTGGGTTAAAATATGAGTCTATCTGACATGGTTTCTAAAGGAAAATAATGTAGTGAAATGAGTCCGCGGCTTGTGCCAAGTCAAGACCTTTTCAAAACAAGTATGACCCAAGAGTTAATGCAACTCTTGGCCTCTTGAGAAAGTCAATAATTGAGGCTATTTACCCAAGTTTTTTTCTCATCAGAAAACAAGCCCGTTGCTTAATTAGGTTTGCAAAATTTCCAAGACTGCAGTGCAATGGTTCTGCCCTCATTAACGTAAGCACTTGACTTCAGCAGAAACGGGGTCTGTTACATTGTAACAACAAATAAAATGAGAGCTATTTATATTTTTTAAGCACTTTTTCCTCGTTAACCTTCCCCTCCCAATAAACATTTCAAACACATACTATATAAATATTTGGGGAAATAGATAAAATACGCAACAACTTCATTGGATTCTAGAAATGTTTCTTTCACATTTCAAAGCAATGCATTGGGGAGTGGTTTACCAACCAAGGGGTTAATGGAAAATAGGTTACATCAACAGAGAACTATTCTTTAGTAATGTGTCTCTTATATTATATCTCTTATATTATTTAACAGAATGATTTACCTAGGCTGACATCCTTCAGATTTACAACCCAGGCTCTCCTAGGCAAGGCACTGTGGGTGCCCTTAGCTCCACCCATAGCCGCACCCCCAGTCAGCGGTATCACAAGGGGGTGTGTGGCATGTGCGGACCACACTGGATGACACCCTCAATGGGGGTGACACCCATGCTGCCTTGCTCTAGGCCATTAGTTAAAAATGCAGCAGCAAGACACCGGAGTGAGACTGTCCAATGAGCCACTAGATCACTGCTCATTGGACAAGTCAACAATGTTCTGAGTGACTGGTGATCTCTCTGGGA
Source organism: Rhinophrynus dorsalis (assembly GCA_037306005.1). Classification (NCBI taxonomy): domain Eukaryota; kingdom Metazoa; phylum Chordata; class Amphibia; order Anura; family Rhinophrynidae; genus Rhinophrynus; species Rhinophrynus dorsalis. Next base: position 40,778,413 of record CM074723.1, on the reverse strand, counting down.
AGAGAGAGGAGGAAGAATGGCAACGTAATGTATCACTATGTTGCTGCGTCGCTTCATTAAGTCAATGAGATGAGGTCTGAGGAGCGGGAGCAGCAGTGGAGGTGGAGAGCAAGGTTGAGTGCATGTCAGTGCCAGACAGTAAGTGTGCAAATTTGTAATATAAGATGCACTGAGCTACTGAACATATGCTGTAGATGAAACATTCACATATTTGCCAAGGCAGGTGTGGGACAAAAAAGTAGGTTCACTGAGTCTGATGCTCTTCTTTCATACACTTTAGGTCCTAATCATGAAACTAAACAACATATTTTCTGGAGCAAATGAATTGCACCAAAAGGATAAATGAAAAATCACATTTACTTAAAGGGATAATAATGTTTCATAATAAAAGCAGCTCTAATTAATCCTCATAGTAGTTGGGCCATGGAGAGTGTTATTTCAATACTGTCAGAACTGTAGTTGAAGAATAATTGAATGATAAAGTATCCCCCTCCCGCCCCTTCTACTGATGTAACACTGCTCACCTCAGAGCAGTAGGGAGGTGCCCAGGTAGACTGCAGAGAGGGACAATCTTCAATGAAGATAAGGGAAAAAGCTGAAAAACCTATCAAGGGGGGCAGGGTTTTCAATGTTCTCACAGTAAGAAGACTGACTCTTGCTGTGACCTGTCTGATCTATGGACCAGAATCCAGATCTAGGTACCAGGTAAAAGAGGCGGGAGGGTGATACTTTGTCATTCAATTACTCTTGAACTACAACTCTGACAGTATTGAAATAACACTCTCCATGGCCCAAATGGAGTTTTAAACGGGACTAAGAGCTATAGTCCATTTTCTGTGACAGTCTAGCGTGGTGGGTGGGTAACCTTTCTTATTATTTTCTCTTATTTTCAGTCAGGGTGTAGTTTGCTACTATGCTACTTACAATGTTTTAATATATGTCAGGGAAGTATCCAGTACATACCTCCCTGTCAGTCAAAGGGTTAAAAAAATCTGGCATTATGACTTTGAAGCTGTACTTCTGAGTCAAACTGGAGCAATTCTCAGCAAACCATTGCCAACAATGCCCTGTCTGTACAGAGCAGTGTGTGTGTGTGAGTTGTGTGTGTCTGTGTGTCCAGAGCAGTGTGTGTGTCTGAGCTGTGTGTGTCTGTGTGTCCAGAGCAGTGTGTGTGTGTGAGTTGTGTGTGTCTGTGTGTCCAGAGCAGTGTGTGTGTGTGTGTGTGTGTGAATTGTGTGTCTGTGTGTCCACAGCAGTGTGTGTGTGTGAGTTGTGTGTGTCTGTTTGTCCAGAGTAGTGTGTGTGTGTGAGTTGTGTGTATCTGTTTGTCCAGAGTAGTGTGTGTGTGTGAGTTATGTGTGTCTGTCTGTCCAGAGCAGTGTGTGTGTGTGAGTTGCGTGTGTCTGTGTGTCCAGAGCAGTGTGTGTGTGAGTTGTGTGTGTTTGTGTGTCCAGAGCAGTGTGTGTGTGTGTGTGTGTGTGAGTTGTGTGTGTCTGTGTGTCCAGAGCAGTGTGTGTGTGTGTGTGAATTGTGTGTGTCTGTGTGTCCAGAGCAGTGTGTGTGTGAGTTATGTGTGTCTGTCTGTCCAGAGCCGTGTGTGTGTGTGTGTGAGTTATGTGTGTCTGTCTGTCCAGAATAGTGTGTGTGTGAGTTGTGTGTGTCTGTGTGTCCAGAGCAGTGTGTGTGTGTGTGTGAGAGCTGTGTGTGTCTGTGTCCAGAACAGTGTTTGTGTCAGAGTATTATGTGTCTGTACATGGAGAGTACTGAATGGGGTCAGAGTACTGTGTGTCTGTGGATGGAGAGTACTGAATGGGGTCAGAGTACTGTGTGTCTGTAGATGGAGAGTACTGAATGGGGTCAGAGTACTGTGTGTCTGTAGATGGAGAGTACTGAGTGAGGTCAGAGTACTGTGTGTCTGTGGATGGAGAGTACTGAATGGGGTCAGAGTATTGTGCGTCTGTACATGGAGAGTACTGAATGGGGTCAGAGTACTGTGTGTCTGTAGGTGGAGAGTACTGAATGTGGTCAGAGTACTGTGTGTCTGTACATGGAGAGTACTGAATGGGGTCAGAGTACTGTGTGTCTGTGGATGGAGAGTACTGAATGGGGTCAGAGTATTGTGTGTCTGTAGATGGAGAGTACTGAATGGGGTCAGAGTACTGTGTGTCTGTAGATGGAGAGTACTGAATGGGGTCAGAGTACTGTGTGTCTGTGGATGGAGAGTACTGAATGGGGTCAGAGTACTGTGTGTCTGTGGATGGAGAGTACTGAATGGGGTCAGAGTATTGTGTGTGTAGATGGAGAGTACTGAATGGGGTCAGAGTATTGTGTGTCTGTAGGTGGAGAGTACTGAATGGGGTCAGAGTACTGTGTGTCTGTAGATGGAGAGTACTGAATGGGGTCAGAGTACTGTGTGTCTGTAGATGGAGAGTACTGAATGTGGTCAGAGTACTGTGTGTCTGTAGATGGAGAGTACTGAATGGGGTCAGAGTACTGTGTGTCTGTAGATGGAGAGTACTGAATGGGGTCAGAGTACTGTGTGTCTGTAGATGGAGAGTACTGAATGGGGTCAGAGTACTGTGTGTCTATAGATGGAGAGTACTGAATGGGGTCAGAGTATTGTGTGTGTGGATGAAGAGCCTGTGTGGTGTCAGAGTACTGTGTCTCTATGGATGGAGAGTACTGAATGGGGTCAGAGTATTTTGTGTCTGTAGATGGAGAGTACTGAATGGAGTCAGAGTACTGTGTGTCTGTGGATGGAGAGTACTGAATGGGGTCAGAGTACTGTGTGTCTGTACATGGAGAGTACTGAATGGGGTCAGAGTACTGTGTGTCTGTGGATGGAGAGTACTGAATGGGGTCAGAGTATTGTGTGTCTGTACATGGAGAGTACTGAATGTGGTCAGAGTATTTTGTGTCTGTAGGTGGAGAGTACTGAATGGGGTCAGAGTATTGTGTGTCTGTAGATGGAGAGTACTGAATGGGGTCAGAGTACTGTGTGTCTGTACATGGAGAGTACTGAATGGGGTCAGAGTATTGTGTGTCTGTAGATGGAGAGTACTGAATGGGGTCAGAGTACTGTGTGTCTGTACATGGAGAGTACTGAATGTGGTCAGAGTACTGTGTGTCTGTAGATGGAGAGTACTGAATGGGGTCAGAGTACTGTGTGTCTGTAGATGGAGAGTACTGAATGGGGTCAGAGTATTTTGTGTCTGTAGGTGGAGAGTACTGAACGGGGTCAGAGTATTTTGTGTCTGTAGATGGAGAGTACTGAATGGGGTCAGAGTATTGTGTGTCTGTACATGGAGAGTACTGAATGGGGTCAGAGTACTGTGTGTCTGTAGATGGAGAGTACTGAATGGGGTCAGAGTACTGTGTGTCTATAGATGGAGAGTACTGAATGGGGTCAGAGTACTGTGTGTCTGTACATGGAGAGTACTGAATGGGGTCAGAGTACTGTGTGTCTGTAGATGGAGAGTACTGAATGGGGTCAGAGTACTGTGTGTCTATAGATGGAGAGTACTAAATGGGGTCAGAGTATTGTGTGTGTGGATGGAGAGTACTGAATGGGGTCAGAGTACTGTGTGTCTGTAGATGGAGAGTACTGAATGGGGTCAGAGTATTGTGTGTCTGTAGATGGAGAGTACTGAATGGGGTCAGAGTATTTTGTGTCTGTAGGTGGAGAGTACTGAATGGGGTCAGAGTACTGTGTGTCTGTACATGGAGAGTACTGAATGGGGTCAGAGTACTGTGTGTCTGTAGATGGAGAGTACTGAATGGGGTCAGAGTACTGTGTGTCTGTGGATGGAGAGTACTGAATGGGGTCAGAGTATTGTGCGTCTGTACATGGAGAGTACTGAATGGGGTCAGAGTACTGTGTGTCTGTACATGGAGAGTACTGAATGGGGTCAGAGTACTGTGTGTCTGTAGATGGAGAGTACTGAATGGGGTCAGAGTACTGTGTGTCTGTGGATGGAGAGTACTGAATGGGGTCAGAGTATTGTGTGTGTGGATGAAGAGCCTGTGTGGTGTCAGAGTATTGTGTCTCTATGGATGGAGAGTACTGGATGGGGTCAGAGTATTGTGTCTCTATGGATGGAGAGTACTGAATGGGGTCAGAGTATTGTGTCTCTATGGATGGAGAGTACTGAATGGGGTCAGAGTATTGTGTGTGTGGATGAAGAGCATGGTATGAGAGGAGACCCAGGGGGGTGACACCATGAGTTACTGCACCAGGTGACACCAACCCTAGTGACGCTCCAGTCCTCATATGATCCTTGCCCCTGTCTTATCCACTATATAATAGCACAGAAAATACCCTTGGCTTATAACAAGCAAACACACAAAAAAATCTATAACCCACTTGGTTGCTATAGAGATCTTCAACACATTGTGAGATCTCTTTAGAACCCAAGTGGTTCAATAATATCATTTAAAGGTGCAAGAGCACTGAGATTGCTCTGGCCACACCCACAATTTAGATTTTGGGTGTGGCCAGCACAGCTGAGGCGATCCTCAAAATTTGGCACCTTAGACAGTTGCCATATCTGCCTAATGGGAAATCCAGACCTGTGCATCTGTATAGTTTATTTTGTACACACTTTTCTACTATAGTCCATTGCAAGTTGTTTGCACTCTGATAAAGACTAATGCTTTTATTTTCATCTCCAGTCGTTATGGTACATCAGCAGGTCAGGTTTGCAGGATATGTCTAATTGAACACATGCAGCTCAACCTAACGAGATCAGATTTTTATAGTTAAATCCTTGGACTTTTTTTTAACAGGTAGATGGTAAAAATATTTATGAGCTTGTTTTCCAAACAGAATACATACATGGTATGTGCAGTGAATGTATAATATAAACAGTATTTCTCACACTCTAAAAACAGAGAAAAAATACTTATTGTATTTTTTGGGGGATATAAAACCACAAAACGTTTACAGTGAAAGATGAGTAAAAGACGTCCGGGTAGGAAGCGTAAGCAAAAGACAAACCAAGTAAATTGTAGTGCACTGTCAGTGCAGTTCCCTATTACAGGAGGTTACAGCATTACATGAGAACATTGGTACATTACCTCATTACATGAAATCACCAGGCCATTACCCCCATACCATGAGAAACACAGGAACATAGATTTTGATGACAGATAAGAACCAACTGTCCAATTTGTCTACCCATTTTCCTATCCAGATAAAATCCAGTATTTCATAGTTCTCCAGATAGACTTACAGTATCTCACATAAGTGAGTACACCCCGCACATTTTTTAAAATATTTTTATTTTATCTTTCATGTGACAACACTGAAGAAATGGCACTCTGCTACAATGCAAAGTATTGAGTGTACAGCCTGTATAACAGTGTAAATTTGCTGTCCCCCTCAAAATAACTCAACACACAGCCATTAATGTCTAAATCGTGGCAACAAAAGTGAGATACTGTTTGTCTTATGTCTGTATTAGCCGATGGGAGAATATTCCATGAATCGTTCACCCTTTCTATAAAAGTATTATTTATGTACATTTCTTCTAAATTTAGGTCATGTCCTCTTGTTCTAGTATTCCTCTTTTTTATGTTTTCCTCCAGCAGTTTATTAAATCCTTTATTATATTTAAATGTTTCTATCACATCCCCTCTTCTCTTCCAAACTATACACATTATGGTCTTTGAATCTGTCTTTAGTGGCTCTTCTTTCAAGAGCTCCATTAATGTCCTCCTTGAAATGTGGTCTCCAGAACTGTACAATATTTTATTATACAGCCAAGTATCTGGTTAGATTTGCCCTCTGCTTTACTGCATTACTTGCCTTCCTTTAGTTCATCTGAAATAATAACTCCCAAGTACCTTTCTTCTGCAGTTTTTGTCAGCAAAGTACCATTAAGCTTCTATTCTACCACTTGCACTTTGAATACTAAATGTATACCACTCTTGTATATTCCACCAATTTTCCTAAATCACTATGCATTTTTCTTATCCCTCTGTAGAGTCAAACCTGTTACAAATATTTGTGTCATCTGCAAAAAGGCACACAGTGCCTTGAATACCATTAGAATTATCATTAATGAAGACATTAAAGCACCAACCGCTGAGGCAGCCCAATAGTAACCAGTCCTTCTCTGAATGGGTATCCTTTGAAAATGTTGGACACAAAAGAGCGTGCAACTACATGGCGCATTAACCATGTCGCCATGATGAAAAGGGCGATATGATAATCTCGCTCTGCATCAAAGTGCGAGATTCTCATGTCGCTTCCTTAAATGTCGCTTCAAACTGCCTTCATTTTAGTATCCACAGCAAACATTTTAGTGCCGCATACCTTAGCATAGGTTTAACACTTTGTGTGTCTCTGACCTCCATTGATCCCCAGTCACTCTCTCCCGACTACCAGACCTTGCTTGTGCACATGTGTCTTTGCAGATATTGAAGCAGAATTTAAAGACACAGGTGCACAGCAAATGACGATGAACACAGACAGACCCCAGACACTCTAATAAATATATAACCCACATACGAATCAAGACTGATGATTTTTACGCCCCCCCCAACCTCTCTCTCTCTCTCCTCACCTTCCCTGATCCTGGCCTGGTACGCTCTTATGCAGTGATGCTTGCTGTGTACTATCCTTAGGACAGGATTACTATATATGTATATGGTAAGGTTAGTGGGAAAGGGGGGAGGGAGAGTGTAAAAATTATCAGGACAAGTCTTGATTCGTGAACCAAGGAGGCCATATAATGATCCAATATTGGGCTAGAGGGCTAAATGGCAGACTAGAAGGGTAATGGCGGAGAAGAAGGGTAATGAGTTGTGATATGTCCACTGAAAGGTAAACCTCGACTGATGCCCACCAGGTGCCAGTAGATGTAAGGTGAAGTGGGCATGGGCACCAAAACCAAGCTAGTATCATATAATCACAGTTGGTGTACGAATTATGTGGAGCCATGTTGGAGGGACATGCTCTCAAAGACAGAAAGGGGGTGTCAACTCAGGGTAAACTGAGTATAGCAACCACAGCCCCAGGACTTCCCCTGGGCCCCCCCATGGAAAGGGTTATGTCTTGGGGGTGCAGGATGGAAGAGCTGTACTATATTTTGGATAGGAGAGCATGTGTGTCCTGCAAAACTCAAAGACATAAAGCAATTAAACAGTTTTAGGCAGTACATAAGAATCTGACCAAGTACCACAAAAAAACACATAGCACCAAAGTTGTGCTGTCACACCAGAAGGATGTGCCCCTGCTGGTAAATTGAGTGTGGACCCTTATAAAATAAGGGGAGGGTAGAGTGACCAAAGATGCCCAAGTTGCATGTACCCCAGACCACAGCAATATCCTCAAGGGGGAAGAAAACACTGGGCAATAGTGGCGGGCAAGGGCCCTGGTTGATATAAGATTAAAGAGCACATCCACTCATGACACCCATCAACATAGAGCACCAAGACAATAGATTACAAGGCACACAAAGGATTAAAGCTGTGCTAAGGAATGCGGGCACTGAATTGGATGCTGCTGGCACTAAAATGAAAGCGGGTTGAAGCGAGATTTAAGAAAGCGACATGAGAATCTCACTCTTTGATGCAGGGTGAGATTCTCATGCCGCCTTTTTATCACGGCGACATAGTTAATGCACCATGTAGTGGCTCGCTCCTTTGTGTCTGGGGACTGAAGGAACCTGCTCGAAGCTGACTGGCTGGGAGGTGCGTAAGCACACATCCCAGCCAATGGCTGTGATTCATTTTAATTAGAAGCAGCCAATATAAAAAGGCTGTCTCTGTTCAAAATTCCCTTACACTGGAACAGGCGTCAGCCCGTGAGGTACTTAGAGGGGAGGTTCTGATGTCTATTTCTTCTGCCGCCACCACCGACGACATCGCCGGAGAACACAAAGGGGGCATTTACTTAATAACTATTTATGGGCACAAAAGATTGGTTTGCTATTAGAAATATACAGATAATATTAGTGGACAAATGGGGGAGTAATATTTATACTTTGGCATCTTCTACTATTATTAGACATATGTGCAATGCTTAAACTATGCACACATGTCGGAGTAAGGTTTGGGGCACATCATTAATATTTCTCCTTTTCTTTCTTTAACAGGTAGGTGATTGGAACGCGGAAGAAAGAAGATGGAACAGAGGGAGAAAAAAGATGGAGAGAAAGAAGAGAGAAGAAGAAAGAGAGAAGATAGACGAATAAGACGGACCGTAGCTGACTAGACACTGAAGACTCCAGTCCACTCAAATAGCACTGTTGTTTTCTACCTTAGTCTGATTAACCCTGTAATTATATCCCACTGGCACTCATAGGGTTAATTTTACTAACTTTTCACACATTTCTTCCATGCTTTGGATGTTTCGATATTGGGCTTAGGGACCCATATCAAAACATCCACTGGGGACCAGGGTTTTTTTTTTAGACTATTTTTCAACTTTCAATTGATGCGTCGGCTGTATTGAGATCCATTAAGGGACTCTGCGCCCAAAAAAACAGGGTGCAGATTTTCCCATGGTCCCTTAACTGATCTTAAAAGGGATCTCTCACATAGATATAAGTAATGCTCATTAGTTAGAGCATTTAGTGAAAACAGTTAAAACGTTTATTAAAAAAAAAAAACTTTATCTGCACAAAACTTAATGTTTAAAAAGTGCCTGGCAGCCTACTTCCTCCTTGCAGCACTCCCGCTGCTCCCGTCCCACTACCCAGCAACCTCCGATGACAGAAGCTTTCTTTCTCTAAGCTGGAGTGATCTCATTGGCAGAGATCGATATCTAGCCAATGAGATCGCTCCAGCTTAGAGACAGACAGCCTCCGTCATTGGAGGAGGGAGAGGAGCAGAGGCAGTGTGGCAAGCTTCGACAAGCGGGAAGTAGGCTGCTGGGCACTTTTCGAACATTCATTTTTGTGCAGATAAAGTTTTTTTTTTTTTAAATGAACATTTTAAATGTTTTCCCTAAATGCTCTAACTAATGAGCATTACTTATATCTATGTGAGAGATCCACTTTTAAGGGAGAGTAATATCTTTTATTAAGTAATTGGTATATTGTAGATATTAACAAAAGAAATTAATTGAGGTTAGTAGTGTTGCCACCCAGCCGGTATTTTACCGGCAGGCTGGTAAAAACTTGGCTTCTGTCCAATATTAAGTCAATGGAGAGAATGCCATGGCCAGTATTTTTTTAAGAAAAGGTGACAACCCTAGAGGTTAGTCTGATCTTTCAAACCGTTATAGTGTGATAGATATATATTGTTAAACATCCCTCCTCCCTCCCCTTTATCAGACGTGACTTGTAAAGCTATCAGCAGGAGATTCAGGTTGCACGACCAGACGGAGGCTCTTCAGCAGAGCAGAAAGAGTGATATCTAAAAATAAATACTTAATTGGAACGGTCTACAAAGTGTGCTTGCAAACCAGACACTTTGTAGACCATTCCAGTGAAGTATTTCTTTTTAGATATCGCTCTTTCAGCTCTGCTGAAGAGCCGCTGTCTGGTCGTGCGACCTGAATCTCCTGCTGATAGCTTTACAAGTCACGTCTGAGAAAGGGGAGGGAGGGGTGATGTTTAACGTATAATGGTTTGAGAGATCGGACTAACCACAATTAATCTTTTTTTTTAATATCTACAAGATACCAATTACTTAATAAACAACATTACTATCCCTTTAAGGCTAATGCAGTCAATTTAATTGCATCTTTCTGAATTTTTTTTTCCTTCAGTGGGTGAAAACTGCTCTACATTTATCACCCGACAGTTTTTTTTTTTACCAATATTTTTCATAGCACAGTTAATTGGATAGCTTACCGTACTTGAAAAAATGCTGTTGGCTGTTTTTTTTGGTGTCGGGGGGAATTGAATCAAGGCCTATGTATCCACACATTTCTGACTTTGATTGTATCATGCTGCCTTTAGTTTTTCTCTGGTCACCAATACACCTATTGAAAGAGTTGCCACCCTTCTTGGATATTTTCACTTCTGCCTGTGAAATTGCACATCTTATAATGCACTCAGCCTCCCTCTGTTTAACCTTGTAAATGTCTCTATCTTCCTCTGACTGAGTCTGCCTATATTTCCTGTATGTACATTTTTTAACCTTTACCATACCTGTCACTCTTCTAGAGAAACAAATTGTTTTTACTTCCTTTTGTTAACATGTTTAATATATAGTCCTGTAGCAGATAAAATTCAATGGGAGAGATTCACTAAGCGGTGATAAAGAGGTGATGATGTGGAGATGATTTCTCCAGTGATATCACTTCTCCATTTCCTAAGTTATTCTATGAAGCCTATGCACTAAGATTTCTACAGCTTTGGAGATCGTAGTGCATAGGCTGTATAGAATAACATAGAATTGGAGAAGTGATAAACTGGAGAAGTCATCTCCCCTTTATCACCTCTTTATCACCTCTTAGTGAATCTCCCCCAATGTGTTAAATGTTCCTGCACACCGTAAAACAATCTACTCTCTGTTAATAAATATCTCACATATTCACCCACGTGATAAAAATGTTTGATTTTTGACTTAGGACAAGTCCAAAGGAGACAGAAAAAGATTATGATGAATAAAGTCCCATATCTGATAATATACATCCAAGGGAACCTAAGTAGACTAGTGTGGTAATAACTGGAACACCATTACACTTAATATTTATTGATTTACTTTGATCGGGCTTAGTACCCTGGGATTGGAGAATTTATAGCCATTATTCAAAAAGGAGGCAAGATCTAAGCCAAGAAACCTCAGACCTGTGAGCTTGACATTCATAGTAGGTCTACTAACCAAAAGTATTAAGGATTATGGGATGACCATGTAATATCAATGTCATGTCAAACTAATATACTTGCTTTCTTTGAAAGGGTAAGTGGTAATTTGTAGAAAGATACTGATGTTGATGTAGAGTAGTTGGATTCTGCAAAAGCCTTTGATACTGTTCCTCTACAAGTTACTGCACAAATTAAAAGACTTTGGCTTAGAATGAGTACATAGATAGATAGAAAACAAACCATAGGAGGAGTGTCTCATGGTTCATCCATGAGCCAAGTGCTTTTTCATTTGTTTATAAATGATCTTGAAGTGGTAATTGAAAGATGAATCTCAATTTTTGCTTATGACACTAAACTGTGCAAGGAAATACGTACAGAGAGTGATGCTTTTCCTCTGCAGAAATATTTGGATAAACTATGTGAATGGGTAGAAAAGTGGCAGATGAGGTTGAATATGGATGACAGTGTGTGCATTTGGGTTGCAGGAATACGCATGCTATATCATGGACATTTTTCTTGTTTGGGTAACCTACCTAAACTCTTCCTTCATGTGATAAATATTTGATGTCCACTGCATCTATTGCCCCTCACACACACACACACCAACCATCTTCAACCAGAAAGTTAAAAAACCATTGACCCTGATTAACATATGGTGCCACCTATGTTGGGATGTTTAATTTATGCATGTGGTGGGGAGTTGGAAGCATGGGGGGAAGGGAACACACAGAAGGATGAAGTGAGGGGACCAGGTTTCAACAAAGGAAGAGGGGGTGTCTGAGATCAAAATATACAAAAGCTGGGGGATGAAGATAAAATAATCAGAGAAGGAAAGCTGGGACCTTGGGTAAAAAGCTAGAAGCAGGGTGGTAGAGAGAAGGGGGACATGTAAGGGGAGAAGCCACAGTCAATGCCATGCTTTTATTGTTTATGATTACATTTTGCAGATATATTCAAGACCAATACAAAGAACACTCTGGGGAACTATTTACTCAAATAGCTGATTCATTCATTAAGACCAGAGTTAAAGGGTTAGTAATGTTTCCTTCTACAAGCCAGTGGCTTAACAATAAGGGTCGCAGGGGTCGTACCTGCAACCAGGCCCATCACTCTCAGGGGCCTGGCCACCCCCTGCGACCCCCTCGCTATGTGCCCACAGCAACAAAACAGGGCAGCACAGCTGATCTCCCAGCAGCCGGCGCTCTAATAATGCAGAGCGCTGGGAGATGACATAATCTCCCAGCGTTCTGCATTACATTGAAGGGGCAATGTGGAGATTGAGGGGCAGTGTGGAAGGGGCAATGTGGAGATTGAGGGGCAGTGTGGAAGGGGCAATGTGGAGAATGAGGGACATTGTGATGGGGGCATTGTGGAAGGGGGCATTGTGGAAAATGCAGCTCAGAACGTGCATCATAGTTAATAATACTGATGCCTGATGCTTTTACAGTTCAAAACTTAATTGTTACACTGTAATTATGTGATGAAGTTTATTCCTCCCTCCCCTTTTCCCGATGTCAACGTTGCTGTCTCAGTTCAGAGAGTAGATCACAACGAGGAGCAATCTTCAGTCAGTATTAGGAAAAACCCTCCCTTCTTCATAAAGGAGGGCAGGGTGCTCCTTATATTGACAGAGGGAAGATTGTCTCTCATTGTGATCTGTCTCAGATCAATGGGAAATGGCTTACGATCAGGAAAATGAGGAGGAGGGATAAAATGTATCATATAATTACAGTGTAACTAGCACATTTTGAATTGTTAGAGCATCAGACATCAGTACTATTAACTATGATGTACTCTCTGAGATGCTTGGAGAACAAAACATTACTATCCCTTTAAAGGGCTTTGAACTAAAACAAAGAAAAGATTTTTTCACAGTAAGGGCATTAAGGTTGTGGAATTCTTTGCCTTAGGATGCTGTGTTTGTAAATACTGCAAAATAATACACAAAACAAAATCAACAGGGCTGTATGTATATGGTGGAAATATACCAGTACTGATATTGGTGAGTGCTACTACGCACTTAAAGGAACAGTAAACTTTTATTTATGAAATCACATATTTTATAAATCTTTTCCTGCTGAGTAAAACAAGGGTATTCCACTGCTGTCAGATGTTCTCTTCAAAATGTATATCAGTTCAAATAATCAGGAAGTGAATTTACTGTGTTTACTTCCTGGATGTTCTAACTGACAGAAAATGACAGGAAGTTGCTATCACATTCTATGGAGAACTGTATGTCTCTGACTTTTCTGACTTTCCTCTCCATTAGAACCTAACAAGAAATCTAATTACAATTAGACCACTAGAGGGCACTGCTAATGTAAAAAAACGTGTTTAAACCTTAATAACTCTGTAAATATAAATCTCTCAGCAGTTGGAGTACCCTTATCTTGCTCAATAGGGAAATCCCTACAATATATATTTTTTTATGAAAAAAGTTTACTGTTCCTTTAAATGGATTATAAGGCACAGGCAGATATACTTATACAGAGTACCACATTAAATGTAGTTCTTATTCATAGGTTCTTGTCCTCTAAGCTTTGCTTGCAGCTGCATTTTGGTCACTAGGCCCCAAGACCCATCAATGCGCTCTAAGAGACACGTTTGCAATTTTTCTGTTATCTTTTGTAAATACTGCAGATGCAGTGGGATTATGATAGGCATTCTCAAAGCAGATAGGATATTGAACCAGTGAGATATTTATACCACATGGGCATTTATTGGAAATGGCATCAATAGATTTTTTTTTCTTGATTTCCTCTGGAGGACCAAGAAGGGTGATAATGCCATGGCTGAACGCAAGTCTTTTTTTTACCAGCTATGTAACTATCATCAGTATTCACACAAAAACAGGCACTGGAATAGATTTTCTGGCTGTACGCCCTCCTAATACAAACTTACCGAGCAATTTATGATGACAATGCTCCTTTAATGCTGCTTATGCCAATGAGAGGACAGTGCAGCTGTCTATGGGCATTTTGGTTGAATTCTACTCCTCTGCATCTTGTATAAGATCATACATTAAACCTGTGCATACCACAGGGGAGCGATACATATTGCTTTGCAATGTGTAGGTATAAGGGAATGTTGGAATGAAAGTCTTCAGGATGGTGGAATTTGTTTGCTGTACAAACTATCATAAGTTCTAGGGCATACCCAGAAGGGCAGCCACTGGCATGAAGTCTAACGCTAGTGAGGCTGAGCTAGAGTAGTCTTATATTCACCCCAAGGTAACATGACCTGTGCTTTGCCAAACTGCAAACTAACTTCAGAGCTCGGTATGTGATCGTGTGTTCCAGAAATTAAGTGGAATTAAAAACAGCGTCGCTAAAGTACCCAGCAGCCTTAGTTTCTTTCCTTTGCTTTCAAGAAATTTCACAATCAGGGTTTGGTCTGTGAAAAGCTCAATCCAGATCACAGAGGCATTTCCAGGAAACCATCAAGTAGAGTTTTCCTGGCAAAGTCTCACAGTGTCAGTGCAGTTACATAACACTCAGGGAGATGTGGACTTAAGAGAACAGTTTTACTAGTAAGACACAAAATTAGAACCACTGAACCATTCCCTGGACAAATTAATGACTTTGTAAAGCTAAAAGCCATATTCTGAAAGGTAAGAGAAGCAATTAAAGGGATAGTAATACTTTGTTTCAACTTTATTTTATTTTGTAGGCATTAAAAAACATGAAGAATGATATAAGTCTTATATCTCAAACCTTTATAGTTTAAGAGATATTCACAAGCAAAGTTTCCCCCTCCCGCCCCTTTTACCTAGTGTAAGCCATCTCTTCTCAGATGTGGAATCCAGTCCATAGACCAGACAGATAACAGCAGGAGACAATCTTCTTCCTATGAAAACAATGAAAGCCCTGCCCCCCTTGGCAAGCTTTTCAGGTTTTTCCCTTATCTTAATTGAAGATTGTCCCTCTCTGCAGTCTACCTGGGAACCTCCCTTCTGCTTTGGCTGAACAGTGTGACATCAGTAAAAGAGGCAGGAGGGGGACACTTTGATTGTGAATATCTCTTAAACCATAAAGGTTTGAGAGATAAGACTTACATCGTTCTTCATGTTTTTTTAATGCCTATAAAATAAAATAAAGTTAAAACGAAGTATTACTATCCCTTTAAGGAGATAAAACAGACTGCACCATTGGAAGCAAATAAAACAATAATCCAAAATTAATTTTTATTTATTGGGATTTTTAACTCCTGGAATACTAAAGATGTATCTCATTGCAGTGGATACCTCTCTAAAATTCAAGAGTTAAAAGCAATTCTAGGGCAGTTGCTTGTGGACATAATTGGTCCAGTTTTTTGTGCATATGTCCCTAAAAGGTATTGCATAATATATTATTGAAAAAAAAACCCCAACACCCACCATGGCTGCTCCCAAATGGATTATTGAATCCTGGATTATGTTGTAGCTTCACCAAATCAATCACAGTGCAGAAATGAAGGTGGTCACTCATCTCGATTAAATAAGAGCTTTTCAATAGTGAATGATGAAATGGCAATTCCTTCTTGGTCCATAGAGTTTATGGTCAGATTTCCCATTAGGCAGGGTAGATAACCACCAATGATTGCCTAACAGTGTAAGGTGCCCCAGGAAAGACAGCTATGCTAATTTGTAGGTGTGACAAGTGAAATCCAGGTGTTCCTACATTGCTGGATTATGTACCTGGCTTATTTACCAGTTTACATATTGTTGTAATATCTGGTATAAAGTATCACAAGGATAGTGTCCTCTCAGCAGACCTCCCAGTGACCTTAGGGAGGTCTTTTAAACCCGACATAAGGGCCTTGATTCAATTGTGTACAATAAAACAGCCGGTAGAGCTAAATTGTCTGCCGAACGACAAAAATGTAGGTATTCAATTGCCCTACCAGCTGACAGCACAATGGACGTTAGCCCAGAGAAAAGGACTTTTGGCCAAGCGTCTGTTTTGTGCATTAAGTTCCCAAAACTCACACTAAGTAGCGTGAATAATGGGAACATCAAAGGAGAAAAGCTGATGATCTGTGCCTGAGATACTTTCAAGCACTGATCGTTACCTCAATAGGGTGACCACATTTCCATTCTGCCATTCCGGGATATGTGGTCACCCTAGTCCCGCGGCTGAGGCTCCCGCTGGCGCTAACCATCTTTCTGAGGCTGACACAGTAAGAGTTCCATGTGGGAACAGCCTCAGAAAGATGGTTGGCGCCAGCGAGAGCCTCAGCCGCAGGTCTCACTTGCAGCACCAGCATACCTGCTCCACCCCAGCTGTCTCGCACGTACCAGTCCAGCCAGCCAATGAAGACCATATAGCAAATACATTTAATTGGCTGGCTGGACTGGCACGTGTTGCTCAATTCCAGGACTCTTTGTTGTCCCGGTGGGGGGGTGACCTGGAACGCGGGATACAGACCCCCAATAAGGGACAGTCCCGGGCATTCCGGGACGTGTGGTCACCCTATACCTCAAATACAGTCACCCTCCTAAACACTAACCCTACACTATCCCTAACAGTAAAGTTCCACAATATTACCCCTAACACTACACCCACATCTGTGTTACACATACCTGTCATCCACTGTCCATCTTCTTCTACCTTCCCTCTTCTTTATCTGTAATCTTCTCTTTTATCTCTCTCTCCATCTTCTTCTGTTCCTTCCGTAATTCCTGTAAAATAAAAAAAAAAATACATTTTAAACGTGTGTCCCAAACATAACTCTGACATCTGTGCATAGTTTAACCCTTTGAGTGCCAGAGGGGTACAGAACGCATTGCTTTGCAATGCATTCCGTACCCCTCTGGCACTCAAAGTTTTCACCCCTTGAATGCCAGAGGGGTACGCAAGGCATTGCAGAGATATGCATTGCTTACCTCTCTGTCACTCAAAGGGTAAAGCATTGCACAGATGTCAGAGTTAAAATGTAGAGAATGCCAAAAGAATAAAATCATTGCACCATAAATCCATTGATATAGATATAGCAATACTTGTTATATATTACTATATATAGTAATATATAGTAAATATATAGTAATATATTTTGTCCAAAACAAAAGTGAACTTTAGTGCCAAGAACATGCCCCATTTGTTTTCTCTGCCGCGGTCTGAGGCAGTGGCGGCAGTGTAGAAAAGAAAAGTAGGCAGACCCCCCCCCCCTTAGTACCTTACGGGAATTTTGAACAGAGACTGCCTTTTTCTATGCACAGTCTATGTTTGAAAGGCTGTGTGCTTACATACATATTTGCCAAATCAATTAATAGCCCCCAGGTTCATCTCTCAAACCTTTATGGTTTGAGAGATAAACAAAGGCAAAGTTCCCCCTCCCTCCTCCTTCCCTGAAGTCAGCGTTGTACTGACTGCAGGGATATTCGGTCTGACTTTCATCATGCGGCTCTGCAGCAGAGCCTCGATCGCGTTGGTGACAAAGAATTATTTCACTGAAACGGTCTTCTACTTGTGCTTGCAAACCAATCACAAACCAAGCACATGTAGAAGACTGTTTCAGTGAAATAATTCTTCTTCTCTAATGGGATCTCGGCTCAGCTGCAGAGCCGCAAGCCTGTCGTACGACAGACTTCCCCTACAGTCAGTACAACTCTGACTTCAGGGAAGGGGGAGGGAGGGGGGAACTTTGCCTTCAGTTATCTCTCAATCCATAAAGGTTTGAGAGATGAACCTGGGGGCTATTAAATTATTTTACAAATAATTACAATATGGGGGATAGTAATAATAAAGTATTACTATCCCTTTAACTAATCTTAGGGCTAATGCAGTTAATTGAATTCCATGTTGCGGCGTTTTTTTTTTTTTTTTCCAATGGGTGAAAACACGGTTACATTTTATTTACTGGTATTTTTTCATAGCGCAGATAATTGAATAGCTTACTGAGCTTGAAAAATGTCATCGCCTGTTTTTTTTGGCATCGGACCGAACTGAATCGAGTCCAAGGTGTCTATGGAGGATGCTTGTACAATCAGTAAAATTTGTGGCTAATAGCCATAGACTTCCAGGCTGCATTCCAACCCATGGGAGCAGACTAGGTAACACATGGTAATCGCCCTTTACACTCTAATTTGATCCATTTGCTTACCAGTTTACATAACTCTTTACTGGTCAGCGTATTTAAGAGCATGGTGGGTAGGGGGAGGGGTCTTGTGAGGAGTCTGGGTGTTGTTATTGGCGGATCTAGAGGAACCTTGCCTTGGGGTATCTAAAATGCTAATCGCTCCTTGATAGGGGCATTAAGCTTTTCTATTACAATTGCCCACGTGGGCCCGTTTTGGATCTTAGAGCATGTGCCCCAGCTTGTTTTTTTTATCTAAATCAAATATCTCATTTGAATGTAGTTACAAATCTTAGTATTTATCAATGATGTTTCAACAAAACGTTACTGCTTTAGGCAAATGTGTATTAACCCTTTGAGTGCCATGGGTAGTGTGAAACGCATTGTTAAGCAATGTGTCTCATATCCCTCTGGCATTCAGAGATTGGTTAGTTAGCAAACCTGTAAACAATGGTATGGCCAACAAACCAGATATTTAACCCCTTGTATGCAATGCATTGATTCACAATACAATGGTGCTGTTTTTAGCATCCACAGGGTTAACACATGCCATAGGCCACCACTCAGATGCACCCACCTTTGTCCATAGCTTCTGGGTCCATCAGGGCTAGGAATCCCCACTGGTTTATCCACACTGGGTACTAGACTGTCACTGATATGATATCCCATTTCCCCATGTACTGCTGAATGGTGCTGGACTATGCAATGCATTTGATACCTCTCTGGCACTCAAAGGGTTAAGGGACTCAAATGGAAGGTTATTGAAAATACCCTGAAGAAGATAGGCAATGTATGTTTGAATAAAGAGGATAAGTAAGAATGGGAAATAAGGAATGTGGTACCTTGTTATATCTACTGATAGAATGGAAACTCAGCTTATAAGAATAAATGGGTCTTAAATAACAGAAACACTTACCTGGGTAGTAGTGTTCCATACAGCAGTCAGGTGTATCTATGTATACACTTACCTGGGTAGTAGTGTTCCATACAGCAGTCAGGTGTATATATGTATATACTTACCTGGGTAGCAGTGTTCCATACAGCAGTCAGGTGTATCTATGCATATACTAACCTGGATTCCATACAGCAGCCAGGTGTATCTATGTATATATTTCCCTGAGTAGTAGTGTTCCATACAGCAGTCAGGTGTATCTAAATACATTGTATATACTTTCCTGGGTACTAGTGTTCCTGGGTAGTAGTGTTCCATAAGGCAGTCAGGTGTATCTATGTATATACTTACCTGGGTACTAGTGTTCCATACAGCAGTCAGGTGTATCTAGATTCATTGTATATACTTACCTGGGTAGTAGCGTTCCATACAGCAGTCAGGTGTATCTGTTTATATACTTTCCTGGGTAGTAGCGTTCCATACAGCAGTCAGGTGTATCTATGTATATACTTACCTGGGTAGTAGTGTTCCATTCAGCAGTCAGGTGTATCTATTTGTATACTTACCTGGGTAGTAGTGTTCCATACAGCAGTCAGGTGTATCTATGTGTATACTTACCTGGGTAGTAGCGTTCCATACAGCAGTCAGGTGTATCTATGTATATACTTACCTGGGTCTTAGCATTCCATACAGCAGTCAGGTGTATCTATGTATATACTTTCCTGGGTAGTAGTGTTCCATACAGCAGTCAGGTGTATCTATTTGTATACTTACCTGGGTAGTAGTGTTCCATATAGCAGTCAGGTGTATCTATGTATATACTTACCTGGGTAGTAGAGTTCCATACAGCAGTCAGGTGTATCTATGTATATACTTACCTGGGTCTTAGCATTCCATACAGCAGTCAGGTGTATCTATGTATATACTTTCCTGGGTAGTAGTGTTCCATACAGCAGTCAGGTGTATCTATTTGTATACTTACCTGGGTAGTAGTGTTCCATATAGCAGTCAGGTGTATCTATGTATATACTTACCTGGGTAGTAGAGTTCCATACAGCAGTCAGGTGTACCTATTTATATACATTTTCATACTGTCTGCAGTTTCCTGTATTTGAGTTTCAGTTTAGACCAGTATTTAGGTTTGCCTCTGCGCAAAAAACAATAGACTGAATGGAATTAGCCATAGAGAGAGAGCCCCATCCATTATTCTAATGGGACATGAGATTGCTCTCAAGGTAATAACATGCATACCTGAGTTTGACCCCAAGGGCTAGATTTAAAGGAAGGCGTTAGCATAGCCGGTAGGACCAAAGTGAATACCGGCTGACAAAGTAAAATGTCTAACGTGGTATTCAAAGGCGCTACCTGCTGTGATCACAAAGGACGTTAAGTCTTGTGGCTAAACGTCCGTTTTGTGAGTTAACGTCCCAAAACGCCGCTAAGAGCAGCGATATTGGGAACTTAACATTAAAAAACAATTAACTATCGGTGCCTGACATATTGCCAAGCACCGATCGTTAACTGATCCATGTTACACTTACCTGTCATCCGCTGTCTGTCTCCTTCTGTTCTCTACCTTCGCTTCTTCTGTCGCTTCTTTCTTCTATCGTCTCTTCCTTCTTATGTTCTCTCTTCTTTCTTCTCTTGTTGTCCTGTAATAGAAAATAGAGTATAAGTACATTTTTGAAACAAGATATAGTTGAACCCCTTGAGTGCCAGAGGGGTATACAACGCATTGCAAAGCAATGTGTTGCGGACCTCTCTGGCCTCAACGGGTTAATTAAGTGCCACAAAATAAACATATACGGTGCCATATTAAATTACCAGATAAAATCTACCCCCCAGAGAACATGTGCGCACATATGGTCAATATCCCTGAAACAAAGTATGTTCACTTAGCTTTATTATGTCTCCACTGCTGTGCGTGGCCGCAGAGGCGGTGGCAGCGGAGACAGTGCCATGAGCCACTGGTTCCCTCCTTCCGGGGAGATGTCCGTTCCGCAATGAGGGAACCAGATCAGAGACTGCCCTATATATGGGCAGCCTCGGATCCAATTCCCTCACAGCCATTGGCTGAGATGTGCTGACACACACACATCCCAGCCAATCAGTTTGAAGCACAGTTGGTCGAATCTGATTGGCTGGGATGTGTGTGTGTGTCAGCACATCTCAGGCAATGGCTGTGAGGGAACTGGATCCGAGGCTGCCCATATATAGGGCAGTCTCTGTTCTGGCTCCCGCATTGTGGAACGGACATCGCCCCGGAAGGAGGGAACCAGTGGCTCATGGCACTGTCTCTGCTGCCACCGCCTCTGCGGCCACGCACAGCAGCGGAGACATAATAAAGCTTTGTTTCAGGGATATTGACCATATGTGCGCACATGTTCTCTGGGGGGTAGATTTTATCTGGTAATTTAATATGGCACCGTATATGTTTATTTTGTGGCACTTAATCCGTTGAGGCCAGAGAGGTCCGCAACACATTGCTTTGCAATGCGTTGTATACCCCTCTGGCACTCAAGGGGTTGAACTATATCTTGTTTCAAAGATGTACTTATACTCTATTTTCTCTTACAGGACAACAAGAGAGAAGAAAGAAGAGAGAACATAAGAAGGAAGAGAAGATAGAAGAAAGAAGCGACAGAAGAAGTGAAGGTAGAAGAAAGGAGAGAAGAGGAGCAGGGAGCTGAGGGCTCCGTTGGACATCAGGGTTAATGGTAAGTGTAACTTTTAATGTGATGATGTTTTTCACTTAGTCGGCTTAACCCCATGAATGCCACTGGGGTAATTATACCCCGCTGGCACTCATAGGGTTAATTCTACTAAGTTTTAACACAATTCAGGCACTTTGGATGTGTTGATGTGGGTCTTGGGGCCCCATATCAATACATCCACTGAGGACTTTGTTGTTTTTTTTCCCAGTTAACAGCTGCGTTAGCTGGCAAAAGATCTGATGAGGGACTCTACGGCCAAACAAACTGGGTCTTAAATTTTAGGCGGTAATGAGTCCCTCATCGGATCTTTTTCAGCTAACGCTAGCTATTAAATGGCATAGTGGAGAGTTTTTTTTGTTTCTGTGGGCCAAAACACACGTTAGTGTAGAGGCCGGTACACTAGATGAACTGCCGTTAGCAGTTCATTACATGGCCCTTTGAATGGCCTACTGCATGTTAAGACACCCGTTAGTCTTTTTTTTGGCTAACGGCTGCCTTTAAATCTAGCCCCAAGTCTCAGGATTTTGGACCAAATCTCATGGCTAAATTCTCAGTTTGAGAGAGTCCAGTGTTTTCTACTATAAAATTTGCACTAAATTACTGCTTAATTAATGTCCAAATTAGTTGTTGGTACCAGAAAGGCAGAGGGAGAAGTCCTGCTGGTCTTGTGAGTGCAAGCTCAGTACCATGGTAAATGATGCTTGCTGTAACGATAGCCCACATAAATGACACTACGAAGGCAAGCATGAACGCGCTCCCTGGGGCATCTGGAAGGGAGGTGGGAAGTCCTGCAGTGTTGTGCCGCACAACATGGAAGGGCCCGATTTTAACTCTTCACATCTAGGTAAGTAAGATTTTAAAAAAAGAAAAAAAAAAAAGCTAACTTAGTTTTCTAATTAAACCAAATGGACACAAGTTTGTCTAATGTGAATGTTCGCTTTAAGGGGTTAACAGAAGGTCGCCGCTGAAAATGACGGTAGCAGTAAAAGACACCCATGTGAATTACTCCATAGAAAGAATGACATCTATTCATGAAACATGTTGTTTCAACAAAGTTGCAGCAAGAAAGTTACCCATGTGAATTATGCCTCAGTCTTTATCCTATTCCATACGCACACTAAAGATTAATATCAGCACTTTCAGCATAATATAATATATCATGGACATCATCCTTGGGAAAAAATTGGTGGGAGACAGGCAGATGGAAAGTTTTGTATCTGAAGCTGTCAGACCATGATGTCATATGCACAGTAGGTTTTATTATCTTAAAAGTTCATATTCTCTGCGAAAACACATCTCTGCTGAATGTTTTCATTGCTTTAGAATTATCATGCTGGATTTCATGGGGCCTCTTTAAATATTCACAAGCAAGCACAGATTTTAATAAGATCTCTCGTATTCTTAGACTTGAATCATTATCCATGAGATGATTTGTATGACAGCTAGAGGTTGCTTATTTTGGATTCCAATTATGATCTCCCATGTTTGCTGCATTCCAACTGTTCAGCATGTTTCCGACAGCCCTATAACGGAACTATGGCATATTTGAGTATAGGGATCATGTCTATGGGCAGGGGGCCCTTCCCTAATGTAAATATGTCTGGTCTGCAGTCTTTCCCCCTGTGTTTATTTAACATACACCCTTTGCATTGTTTCATGTTTTAATACATTTTTACACTCTAAAATGCTTGTAGAAAGGCACAACGAGTTACAAAAAAAGATAGAGACGTATGCACAAAGAAATTATATCCACTGAATCCGACACTTAAAACTAGGGGCTATCTGCACAAAGGAAGGTAGAGCGTACTGAGGGAAACCATCTTCACCACAGTAAACATTCCCAAATATTCAATTGAGTAAAATGGGGTCTCTCCCCATTGCTCCAACACATTGCTTTTGTAATTCATTGTACACCTCTCTACCCCTGAAGGGGTTAAAAACCCAATTTAAATCCATGAAATTTTCAGCTAGTTTGGCCCGGATCTGCTCCACTTTTGACTTTATATATAGATCAATTTTTTATGAGCTTTTCTACCTGTGTTTTATATAAATACATAAACTAGCTAAAAAAGCATGGTGTTGCAAGAAGAGGTAGGGGGAAGGAAAAGATAGTGTACTGTCTACTGGTAGTCACAGAACACACACATACACTGTCTGACACGGTGACACCCCAGCCTTATTCTACTGTCTACTAGTAGTCACAGAACACACATACACTGTCTGACACGGTGACATCCCAGCCTTATTCTACTGTCTACTAGTAATCACAGAACACACATACACTGTCTGACATGGTGACATCCCAGCCTTGTTCTACTGTCTACTAGTAGTCACAGAACACACATACACTGTCTGACATGGTGACATCCCAGCCTTATTCTACTGTCTACTAGTAGTCACAGTACCACACATACACTGTCTGACATGGTGACACCCCAGCCTCTTCTACTGACCACTTGTAGTCAAAGAACCACACATGCACTGTCTGACACAGTGACAACCCAGCCTCCTCTACTGTCCACTTGTATTCACAGGACACACATACACTGTCTGACACGGTGACATCCCAGTCTTATTCTACTGTCTACTAGTGTTGAGCGAGCATGCTCGGCCGATGCTCGGATCGGCTCGAGCATCGCTCTGCTCGGCACATGGCGGTACTCGTACGAGTACCGCATGTGCTCGCCCGCCATGTTCGGGTCTCCTCCCCGCACGTTTTGCGGCTGCTGCGCAGCCAATAAACGTGCAGGGAGGCTCTGACATCGGTGTAATGCCAGCAGCCATGTTGGCTGCTGGCATTACACTGATTGGCTGGCCAGAACCCGTGGTCGGGTGCTGTATAGCACCTGACCATCGAGTTCGGCTCAGTCTGAGCCAGGGAGAGCTGAGGATAGGAAGGGAAAGGCAGTGTAGGGAGGAAAAAAAAAAATTGTGACAAAAAAGAACCAAAAGTCCTTTTTAGGACTACTGTGTGTGGGGGCAGCAGGTTATTTTGTGTGGGGGGAAAAAAACAAAAAAAAAAAAAAAAAAATATTCTGTTTAGTGTGAAAAGTTGCAGATTAGAGCACATTCTGTTTAGTGTGCACAGTTGCAGATTAGAGCACATTCTGTTTAGTGTGCAAAGTTGCAGATTAGAGCACATTCTGTTTAGTGTGCAAAGTTGCAGATTAGAGCACATTCTGTTTAGTGTGCAAAGTTGCAGATTAGAGCACATTCTGTTAAGTCTTCAAACTAAAATATCAAAGTCACGTATTCCATTCAGTGTGCGTCGCCGCAGTTTAGCAGCACATTCTGAGTACTGTGCAGAGTTGCAGAATAGGAAGAAATACTGTTAAGTCTTCAAACTAAAATATCAAAGTCACATATTCCATTCAGTGTGCTTCGCCGCAGTTTAGCAGCACATTCTGTGTACTGTGCAGAGTTGCAGAATAGGAAGAAATACTGTTAAGTCTTCAAACTAAAATATCAAAGTCACATATTCCATTCAGTGTGCTTCGCCGCAGTTTAGCAGCCTATTCTGTGTACTGTGCAGAGTTGCAGAATAGGAAGAAATACTGTTAAGTCTTCAAACTAAAATATCAAAGTCACATATTCCATTCAGTGTGTTTCACCGCCGTTTAGCAGCCTATTCTGTGTACTGTGCAGAGTTGCAGAATAATAAGAAATACTGTTAAGTTTTCAAACTCAAATATTAAAGTCACATATTCCATTCAGTGTGTTTCACCGCAGTTTAGCAGCCTATTCTGTGTACTCTGTACAGTTGCAGAATAATAAGAAATACTGTTAAGTTTTCAAACTCAAATATTAAAGTCACATATTCCATTCAGTGTGTTTCACCGCCGTTTAGCAGCCTATTCTGTGTACTCTGTACAGTTGCAGAATAATAAGAAATACTGTTAAGTTTTCAAACTCAAATATTAAAGTCACATATTCCATTCAGTGTGTTTCACCGCCGTTTAGCAGCCTATTCTGTGTACTCTGCAGAGTTGCAGAATAATAAGAAATACTGTTAAGTTTTCAAACTCAAATATTAAAGTCACATATTCCATTCAGTGTGTTTCACCGCAGTTTAGCAGCCTATTCTGTGTACTCTGTACAGTTGCAGAATAATAAGAAATACTGTTAAGTTTTCAAACTCAAATATTAAAGTCACATATTCCATTCAGTGTGTTTCACCGCAGTTTAGCAGCCTATTCTGTGTACTCTGTACAGTTGCAGAATAATAAGAAATACTGTTAAGTTTTCAAACTCAAATATTAAAGTCACATATTCCATTCAGTGTGTTTCACCGCCGTTTAGCAGCCTATTCTGTGTACTCTGCAGAGTTGCAGAATAATAAGAAATACTGTTAAGTTTTCAAACTCAAATATTAAAGTCACATATTCCATTCAGTGTGTTTCACCGCAGTTTAGCAGCCTATTCTGTGTACTCTGTACAGTTGCAGAATAATAAGAAATACTGTTAAGTTTTCAAACTCAAATATTAAAGTCACATATTCCATTCAGTGTGTTTCACCGCAGTTTAGCAGCCTATTCTGTGTACTCTGTACAGTTGCAGAATAATAAGAAATACTGTTAAGTTTTCAAACTCAAATATTAAAGTCACATATTCCATTCAGTGTGTTTCACCGCCGTTTAGCAGCCTATTCTGTGTACTCTGCAGAGTTGCAGAATAATAAGAAATACTGTTAAGTTTTCAAACTCAAATATTAAAGTCACATATTCCATTCAGTGTGTTTCACCGCAGTTTAGCAGCCTATTCTGTGTACTCTGTACAGTTGCAGAATAATAAGAAATACTGTTAAGTTTTCAAACTCAAATATTAAAGTCACATATTCCATTCAGTGTGTTTCACCGCCGTTTAGCAGCCTATTCTGTGTACTCTGCAGAGTTGCAGAATAATAAGAAATACTGTTAAGTTTTCAAACTCAAATATTAAAGTCACATATTCCATTCAGTGTGTTTCACCGCAGTTTAGCAGCCTATTCTGTGTACTCTGTACAGTTGCAGAATAATAAGAAATACTGTTAAGTTTTCAAACTCAAATATTAAAGTCACATATTCCATTCAGTGTGTTTCACCGCAGTTTAGCAGCCTATTCTGTGTACTCTGTACAGTTGCAGAATAATAAGAAATACTGTTAAGTTTTCAAACTCAAATATTAAAGTCACATATTCCATTCAGTGTGTTTCACCGCAGTTTAGCAGCCTATTCTGTGTACTCTGTACAGTTGCAGAATAATAAGAAATACTGTTAAGTTTTCAAACTCAAATATTAAAGTCACATATTCCATTCAGTGTGTTTCACCGCAGTTTAGCAGCCTATTCTGTGTACTCTGTACAGTTGCAGAATAATAAGAAATACTGTTAAGTTTTCAAACTCAAATATTAAAGTCACATATTCCATTCAGTGTGTTTCACCGCAGTTTAGCAGCCTATTCTGTGTACTCTGTACAGTTGCAGAATAATAAGAAATACTGTTAAGTTTTCAAACTCAAATATTAAAGTCACATATTCCATTCAGTGTGTTTCACCGCCGTTTAGCAGCCTATTCTGTGTACTCTGCAGAGTTGCAGAATAATAAGAAATACTGTTAAGTTTTCAAACTCAAATATTAAAGTCACATATTCCATTCAGTGTGTTTCACCGCAGTTTAGCAGCCTATTCTGTGTACTCTGTACAGTTGCAGAATAATAAGAAATACTGTTAAGTTTTCAAACTCAAATATTAAAGTCACATATTCCATTCAGTGTGTTTCACCGCAGTTTAGCAGCCTATTCTGTGTACTCTGTACAGTTGCAGAATAATAAGAAATACTGTTAAGTTTTCAAACTCAAATATTAAAGTCACATATTCCATTCAGTGTGTTTCACCGCAGTTTAGCAGCCTATTCTGTGTACTCTGTACAGTTGCAGAATAATAAGAAATACTGTTAAGTTTTCAAACTCAAATATTAAAGTCACATATTCCATTCAGTGTGTTTCACCGCAGTTTAGCAGCCTATTCTGTGTACTCTGTACAGTTGCAGAATAATAAGAAATACTGTTAAGTTTTCAAACTCAAATATTAAAGTCACATATTCCATTCAGTGTGTTTCACCGCCGTTTAGCAGCCTATTCTGTGTACTGTGCAGAGTTGCAGAATAGGAAGAAATACTGTTAAGTCTTCAAACTAAAATATCAAAGTCACATATTCCATTCAGTGTGTTTCACCGCCGTTTAGCAGCCTATTCTGTGTACTGTGCAGAGTTGCAGAATAATAAGAAATACTGTTAAGTTTTCAAACTCAAATATTAAAGTCACATATTCTGTGTAAGATGAAGAAGGCGGGTAAAAAGGGACGGGGAAGTGGACAGGATCCTGAAAGTTCAGGGCGCGGGTCAGGACGCGGAGAAACTGTGCCTGGTGCCAGAGCACAAGAAAGAAAGACATCCACCATACCTAGCTTCATGTGTAATTTTACAGGGCGTCGCAGGACATCACTCTCGAGGTCCGACCACTGCGAACAGGTGGTCGGTTGGATGACAGCTGATACTGCTTCCAGTCGGTTAAGCACCACCCTGTCTTCCACCAAGTCCACTCTCAGTAGCCAAGAGTCTGGTCAACATAATCCTCACTCTGATCATCCTTCCTCCCACCATACACGGTCTGGTCAAAGAAGTGATCCCACACTGGGATATAGTGAGGAGCTCGTCTCATCACCAATCCTTCATTTGACCCTCTCTCCAAGCACGCTTGCAGAGGAACATGACATCTTGTGCCCTGATTCACAACCTCTAGAGGCTACCCAATCACAAGAAGATGACAGATGTGAACGGCATTTAAGGTCAAAGGAAGTAGTGGATGATGATGATGATGATGAGACACAGTTGCCATTAAATCAACCACTATTTCCGTCTCAAGACCTTGTTGAGGAGAATGTTATACAGTTGTCAATGACTGAGTATGTGGTGGGATCAAGATTTGAGTAGGATGATCAGAGTGAGGAAGTGGAGGAGGACTTGGTGGACGATGAGGTGACTGACCCCACCTGGGAAGGTGTAGAGCCGAGCGATGACAGCAGTCCTGAGGGTGAGCCATCTGCAGCACCGCAACAGGCTGGAAGAGGCAGTGGTGTGGCTACAGAAAGAAGGCGGACCGCACCAAACCGGCCCGCAAATGTTCCACGGAGCACCCCCTTGCGTAAATCTACCATGCCAAGGGGTAGGTGTTCCGCGGTATGGCGTTTTTTTAAGGAAAGTGCGGACGACAAAAGAATTGTAGTTTGCAACCTGTGCCACACCAGAATGAGCCGAGGCATGAACACTAGAAACCTCACCACCACCAGCATGATCCGACACATGGCATCCAAGCACCGTAGTAAGTGGGAGGAACGCCTGGATCGCCCATCTGTGTCTGCAGGCCACACCACTGCCTCCTCTTCCCCTGTTTTCGGTGCCGGCCAATCGCCTGTCGAAGGCGCAGGCCCGCATACCTCCCGCCCTGCACCTGTAGCATCTGAAGCACCATC
Organism: Rhinophrynus dorsalis; assembly: GCA_037306005.1. Lineage (NCBI taxonomy): Eukaryota > Metazoa > Chordata > Amphibia > Anura > Rhinophrynidae > Rhinophrynus > Rhinophrynus dorsalis. Next base: position 40,749,484 of record CM074723.1, on the reverse strand, counting down.
AGCGACCACATCCACTTCCCTGTCCCAGCACAGCGTCCAAATGTCGTTACCCCAGGCATTTGAGCGCAAGAGAAAGTACCCAGCCACCCACCCACAGGCCATAGCACTAACCTCACACCTTTCAAAATTACTGGCCATCGAAATGCTGCCATTTAGGCTTGTGGACACTGAGTCCTTCCGCAGCCTGATGGCAGCAGCTGTCCCTCGGTACGCGGTCCCCAGCCGCCACTACTTTTCCCGGTGTGCCATCCCCGCATTACACCACCATGTGTCCCGTAACATCACCCGTGCCCTGACCAACGCAGTTACTGGGAAGGTCCACTTAACGACTGACACATGGACAAGTGCTTGTGGCCAGGGACGCTACATTTCCCTGACGGCACACTGGGTGAATGTCGTGGAGGCTGGGAGCGACTCGGACCCTGGGATGGCACGGGTGCTACCCACGCCGAGGATTGCGGGCCCTACCTCCATCAGGGTTTCCACCAGCACCTACGTTATTGGCTCCTCCTCCTCCGTTTCCACCTCCGAATTCTCTACACACACCGCCACTCCCCCATCAGCCAGTAGCTGGAAGCAGTGTAGCACTGCAGTGGGGAAGCGTCAACAGGCCGTGCTGAAGCTGATCTGCCTTGGGGACAAACAGCACACGGCCTCAGAGCTGTTGCAGGGGATTAGTCACCAGACCGAGCAGTGGCTCTCGCCACTCAACCTGCAACCAGGCATGGTTGTGTGTGATAATGGGCGTAACTTGGTGGCGGCTTTGGAGCTCGGCAAGCTCACACACGTACCATGCCTAGCGCATGTATTTAATTTAGTGGTGCAGCGATTTCTAAAAACCTACCCCAATGTGCATGATCTCTTGACCAAGGTGCGCCGCGTGTGTGCACATTTCCGTAAGTCATCAACAGCTTCAGCCGGCCTGTTGAAGCTGCAGCAGCGCTTACAATTGCCAGCTCACCGGCTGCTGTGTGACGTGAGCACGCGCTGGAACTCCACCTTCCACATGTTGGCCCGGCTTTGTGAGCAGCAGAGGGCAGTAGTGGAGTACCAGCTGTTACACGGTCGTCGCCTCTCCGTTCAACTTCCTGTAATCAGAAGTGAGGAGTGGGAATGGATGTCAGACCTCTGCGAGGTTTTACGCAATTTTGAGGAATCGACACAGATGGTGAGCGGCGATAACGCTATTATCAGTGTAACCATCCCACTTCTGTGTCTACTGAAACGCTCGCTGCTCACAATTAAAACCGACGCTTTGCATGTGGAAGAGGTGGAAATGGGGGAGGAAGAGCTTACACAAGGTGATAGCCAGAGCACCCTCACTTCGTCTTCTCAGCGACAATTGGAGGAGGCGGAGGAGGAGGAGGAGGAGGAGGAGGAAGACACGGTTGCCTCCGCTACAGAGGGTAGCCATGGAACTTTAGTTCCATCTCTTCAGCGTGGGTGGGCAGAAGAGGAGGAAGAGGATGAGGATATTGAGAGTCATCCTCCTGGTGAGGACAGCGAAATCTTGACTGTTGGTACTCTGGCACACATGGCTGACTTTATGTTAGGCTGCCTTTCCCGTGACCCACGCGTTGTACGCATTTTAGACAACACGGATTACTGGGTGTTCACCCTTCTGGACCCCCGCTACAAAGAGAATTTCTCATCTCTCATTCCTCCGGTGGAGAGGACAAGCAAAATGTTGCAATACCAGAAGGTTCTTGTCGAAAAATTGCTCCAAAATTTTCCATCTGACAACGCTGGCGGCAGAGTACGTGCTACCTTGGCCAACCGAGAAGGGGAGAAAAGGGGAGCACACAGCAGTTCCGAGAAAGGCAGGGCAACACTCTCCAAGGCGTGGGACACCTTCATGACACCCCGCCAGCACCCTCACCCTGATGCGCAGCCTAGTGTCACAAGGAGGGAAAAGTTTTGGAAGATGGTGAAGGAGTACGTAGCAGACCGTGTCAGCGTCCTCAATGATCCCTCTGTGCCTTACAACTACTGGGTGTCCAAGCTGGACACGTGGTATGAACTGGCACTCTACGCCTTGGAGGTGCTGGCCTGCCCTGCCGCCAGCGTTCTGTCTGAGCGGGTATTTAGTGCTGCTGGTGGCATCATAACAGATAAGCGTATCCGCCTTTCCACCGACAATGCTGATAGGTTGACACTTATAAAAATGAACAAGGCCTGGATTTCCCCTGACTTCTCCACTCCACTGGAGGAAAGCCCCGGGGGAACATAAACTCACTTTATATATGTTATTTACAATGATGTGAATACTCTGTATTCCCATTCACCCCTTCCACCCAAAAAACGGGTATATGGTTGACTCTTAATCTTCTCATCCTCCTCCTCCTCTTCCATATGCCCTGTGCTATAATTTTTATATAGGGCCAGCTCACCAGCGGGCCCTGTGATATAATTTTTATATAGGGCCAGCTCACCAGCGGGCCCTGTTTGCCAATTTTTATATAGGTCAGCTCACCAGCGGGCCTTCTCATATAATGTTTTATTGGGTCAGCTCTCTAGCGGGCCCTCTCATATAATGTTTTATAGCGTCAGCTCACTAGCGGGCCTTCGCATATAATGTTTAGGATGGTCAGCTCTGCAGCAGACCCTCACCCATAATGTTTTAGATGGTCGGCTCAGCGCACGTTTCCCTCTTAATCATGGCCTCAGTTCAATAAAATCAAGGAAATTTTTGGGAGAATTTGTCTCTGTGCACGTTTCCCTCTTAATCATGGCCTCAGTTCTGAAAATCAAGGAAATTTTTGGGAGAATTTGCCTCTGTGCACGTTTCCCTCTTAATCATGGCCTCAGTTCTGAAAATCAAGGAAATTTTTGGGAGAATTTGCCTCTGTGCACGTTTCCCTCTTAATCATGGCCTCAGTTCTGAAAATCAAGGAAATTTTTGGGAGAATTTGCCTCTGCGCACGTTTCCCTCTTAATCATGGCCTCACTTCCGAAAATCAAGGAAATTTTTGGGATAATTTGCAGATGATATACAAGTAAATATACAGCAAATATTGTTTGGTAACAATTTTTCGCCTAAAGTCGTTTTTATTTTCCTTTTTGTGTGTTTTATGGTCAGTCTGTAAAAATGGCGTACTACGGGCGAAAGATCGTTCCCAGCAGCGATGTTGGAGTCCAAGATGCATCCAGACATCCTCCCTATGCTGTCCCTGAACCATTTCTGTGGTGTTTCCATCATTTTCTGCCCTTTTCCTATGGACCAGGCACCCTCCCCTCATCAGAGCAGGGGGTGCCTGGTGTAATGCTCGAGTCCTCCCATTGACTTCAATGGGGCTCGGGTGTTCGGCCGAGCACTCGAGCCTCAGGGGGTGCTCGGTCAGAGCACCCGAACACCCGAGCATTGGGGTGCTCGCTCATCACTACTGTCTACTAGTAGTCACAGAACACACATACACTGTCTGACACGGTGACACCCCAGCCTCTTCTACTGACCACTTGTAGTCAAAGAACCACACATGCACTGTCTGACATGGTGACACCCCAGCCTTATTCTACTGTCCACTTATAGTCACAGAACCACACATACACTGTCTGACACGGTGACACCCCAGCCTTATTCTACTGTCTACTAGTAGTCACAGAACACACATACACTGTCTGACACAGTGACACCCCAGCCTTATTCTACTGTCCAGTGGTAGTCACAGTACCACACATAAACTGTCTGACATGGTGACACCCCAGCCTCTTCTACTGACCACTTGTAGTCAAAGAACCACACATGCACTGTCTGACATGGTGACACCCCAGCCTCTTCTACTGTCCACTTGTATTCACAGGACACACATACACTGTCTGACACGGTGACACCCCAGCCTTTTCTACTGTCCAGTTGTAGTCAAAGAACCACACATACACTGTCTGACACACCAACTTTTTCCCACTGTCCACTGGTAGACACAGACTCACACATACACTGTGACACTCATTACTTTGTTCCACTCTCCCACTGGTAGCCACTGATAGAACCACACATATTCTGACACCCCAGACTTGGTCCGCCGTCCCACTATTAGACACTGAACCCCAAATACATTCTCTGACACCCCAGCCTTGTTCCACTGTCCCCCTTGTAACCACAGAACCACACATGCATTATGTGAAACACCAGCCTTGTTCCAATGTTCCACTAGTAATCATAGAACCACAAACATACTGACACCCCAGACTTTGTTCACTGTCCCGCTGGCAAACATAGAACCAGAGATACATTGTCTGACACCCATGACTTGTTCCACTGGTGACCATATAATCACAGATACGCTATATGAAACCCAAGCCACCTTCTACTGTCCCACTGGGAACAATAGAACCACACATGCAATATGTGAAACACCAGTATTGTCCCATTGTCCATTAGTAGCCAAAGAATCCCACATGCAATGTCTGACACCCATTGGATCGAACCGTCGACCTACTTAGTGACCTATTACCTTTCAATAAATTTGGTTAACAAGTCCCACTGGTGCTGCCTCTTATTTTCACTATATATATATATATATATATATCTATATATATATATATATATATATATATATATATATATATATAAAATCATTATTTTCATGTATGGTAAAACAAGGGCATCCATGCTAGATGTTTCATTCAAAAGATATTACAGCTCAAACTTTTTAAAAAATAAACTGTAACTTTCTAATGTAAAGAGGTGGAATTATTCCTATAATTTACTATCGAGAGCCACAGTTAATGCTAAGAGTACACTCACAATATTGCATTATAAAAAAAAATTGGTGTTACAGCTAAAATAATGAAAAAAAAAGATAAATATGCTCTGCGATACCATTTGACTTAAAACTCTGCAAGCTGTGGGAATATTATTGTTTTAATATATATTTTTTCATGAGAAAGCATACTACTTATTTAACTTTTTGATAAACAACTGGGTTTAAGTAGGGATAATTGGGTTTTGTCCTAATCAGTGAGCTTAATGAATTTACATTTACATATGGCTTTATACAAGCCTATATCTAAACACACAGTGAGTGAGTTGTGTTAATAATATGACACTTGTACAATGGTGGGGCATTTGCGGTTGAGCCAAATGTCTATATGACATTGTTATGAAGTTATAAATATTATGCAATATTTAATCTATCTGGATGCAAGGTATGTTTCGTAATGTGCATTGTATAGCAAAGGAAAGAAAATTTGGAGTGTACATTTTCCAAGCAAAGTTTGATTTTTCACATGACCACATATTATACAGTGCAGCTGAGGATTCTGGGAACTTACATACAAGCATTCATAGTCACATTTTGAGTCACTGATAAACTATATTTATTTGTTGATGAATTGCATTCTAAGAACTATTAACACTTGTTACTCTTTTGATAATTATTGACTGTTTTCCCAGTATGTATACTATTCTAGTAGTTTAATCATTCAATCATTCTGATGAATCATCTTTTGTGTGAAAAGAAGAAGTATGGTACACATTCATTTTTACCTTTGTAGGCTTATTTCAAGATACTACTTAACTCTTTGAGTGCCAGGGTCTTGGGACATTTCTTAGACCCTGTAGGCCAGACACATTTTATAATATTTGCTATCCATCTTTTTAGATACTTGTCAAATTTATAAGCTAAAATGCACATTCCAGTGGTTACATGGTAAAACTACCTTAACTAAACAAAACCATATATTTCCATCAATCTGCATCAAATGTGGGGTCACTTGCCTTTATACCTCTATTCTGGTGTGCACAAATGTTTCCAGAAGGTGGCGATAAATAAAATGACAGTGAAATATTCCTTCCTAATTCACTGAAGAAGTGATGAGCACATCATGAAACGCGTAGGATCATTTATTAATGCTTTTATGTCCACTAAATATAGTTTTTACTGTCATACATTTCTTTGGATTTTTTATTGGTATATCGGTTGAAGTGGAGGTTAAGACACTGTCTAGAGAATTGCTAGCCTGGGGCAGAGCAAGTGCATGCTTTTATACAAAGAGGCAAGATCAAGCCTCTTCCTCTAGTAAGTACCACATTTGTAGTGGGGGAGTTTGCAGTTACTTCCAATATTATATTAGGTGTAGTGGAGGGACTATTAGGGTTAGTGTCTAGGATGGTGACTGCCTTACTAGCTCATGGTTGGTGTTTGACACTATGTCAAACATTGATCGTTGGCCAGTTTCCTTTGATGTTCCCAGTACTCATGCTATTTAGTGCAAGTTGTAGGAACAGAAAGCTGCCACGAGCTATAGGCTGCAACATGAGTTTTTCGACCAGCGCTTGTTGCGGTGGATGGTGGTCATGCAATAGAATTCCGATGGCACAACGATGTGTGTACCACCCGTAACTCATTTTGGCCCTAGCAACAGATTTAGCAGCACTAATAGAACTGAGCCCTATTTGAGGTCTTTCAAAGAATTTATGGAGGTAGAATTATATCCCTATCTTGTGTATCAATGTCTCTTTTTATACATGGCAATTCTTATAGGATATTACAGCTGAGTGACATTACACATTGTTGTGAAGTATGTTTCTTATCAAATCTTGCAGAGCAGTTTCCCATTTAGTGTATATGTAGTATGGCTGTTTCTGAAACCCAAATGTGCAACCTTACATTGAACTGTATTAAACCTCATTTGCCATTTTCTGCTCATTCACTAAGTTTATCCAAATCATTCTACAGAGAAAAGTATCCTGCTCTGTGTTTTTTTCCTTACATTGTTTAGTGTTATCAGTAAAGATTGAGACTACTTTCAATTCAAATAGCTTCCTCATCTGCCTCCTTTGTAAACTTTGTAAGTCTGCTTTTTATTAAAGAGGATCTGTCACCTTTTGATATCCACACCTCACTGCTGCTTTGCTCTTCAATTTGATTACATAGCCCATCAATGTGATTTGTTAAAGGGATAGTAATACTTCGTTTTATCTTTATTTTATTTTGTAGGCATTAAAAAAACATGAAGAACGATATAAGTCTTATCTATCAAACCTTTATGGTTTGAGAGATATTCACAAGCAAAGTTTCCCCTCCCGCCCCTTTTACCTAGTGTAAGCCATCTCTTCTCAGATGTGGAATGCAGTCCATAGACCAGACAGATAACAGCAGGGGACAATCTTCTTCCTATGAGAACAATGAAATCCCTGCCCCCCTTGACAAGTTTTTCAGGTTTTTTCCTTATCTTAATTGAAGATTGTCCCTCTCTGCAATCTACCTGGGCACCTCCCTTCTGATCTGGCTGAGCAGTGTTACATCAGTAAAAGGGGCGAGAGGGGGATACTTTGTCATTGAATTACTCTTGAACTACAACTCTGACAGAATTGAAATAACACTCTCCAAAGTCCAAATACGATGATGATTAATTAGAGCTGATTTTATTATGAAACATTACTATCCCTTTAAAAGAACTAAACTGGCTAACAACCAAATCCAGATGTACCCTTCACACGCCTATTTTTTTTATAAGCACTTCTCTGGAAAGCTTCCCTACTATCTGAGCAGTATGCTTACTCTGTGCAGCACGCCATACTACCTATAATCTCTGCTGTATTGTTAGCAATTCATTTATGATTCAACATTACAAGAAGGACATAGTTGATGTTCTTCTTCTACAGAGCTTTGCATGCCTGGAATAACCTTCCAAAAACATTAAATCTTCTTCCAGTTTAAAATCCATAAAATGAATGTATTTGTCTTTAAAAACATGCAACTCTATATAAAATCTAATGTGTAATTTTAATTTTCTTGTTCAAATACATACATTCATATATAAATACATATATACATTAAATCCATTTTGGCAGGATTTGCAGCTTTACTGAATTCATTAACTTATTCTGCTCCTTTGGTGGAAGCTTCAGAAGTAGTAGTGAAGAGGAGGGGGTTGATTTCAGGACAGGGGAGTAAATCATCTTACAGGCCATGCTACACAAACCCAAGAACTCTGCTCTGATTAAAGAGACCCTAACTACTAATCTATAAATCTCTAAACCCATTACACTGTTCAAATACCAAAATACTAGTTGAAGAACCCGTTACATGGGCCACAGTGCCATGCCAGCCGGTCGCGGGGCAGTCATGCGCAGTAGAGACTGCCCGCGCAGCAGCTGATACAGAGGAGCGTCCAGCTCTGTATCAGCCACGGTGTGGGCAGTCTCTACTGAGAATGACTGCAGCACGTGCAGCAGTGCCTACTGCACATAACTTTGTCATTACACACAAATTATTATATAGGATATAACGCATATACAGTTTTATGTGGACCTGTCACCTTTGATCAAGTTTGCATATTTCAAAACTTCATAAAAAACTGCCTGTCTGACATTTTAGCCAAAAGATGAGTAAACACACATTTAAGGAGATATTCATATTTGGTATTGCATGCTAATGTAGGCTGCTGTACAAGTGACATTACATATGCTAATTAAAGCGGAACTATCATGATAATATCATTGCCCCCCAATACATTACTAACCTAGCGATATGCAAAGCCATACTTTCATTAAGCTGACTTAGCAAGCATTATTCAGAAAAATAACTTCTTCAGCAGGAACCTGTCGGTCTCTGAGATGGATAAACACAGAAGTTGTTCAAGACAGGGCAGGATGGCCTAGTCGACAAACACTGAAGAAGTTCGAGACAGGGCAGGATTGCCTAGTCAAAGGCTTTAGTGACAGTTCAAAATTAAAGGGAAATTGCGAGTCAAGCCAGGAAGGATCAAAGACTCAGAAGTTCCAGTAGAATGATGTCGTAGGCTAGAGTCGAGATGCGGAGAGTAGGGGTCGTCAACATCGAGTCGCAAGTCGAGGAGACAGGTCTTCACTGGATTGGGTTGTCGACTTGGCGGGATGGTCGACGGACTACAACTACCACTGCTCTCAAGTAGTCGGAAGTTTAGGAGGGGTCGATCAGATGTCAGGTTCGACCCCATCGACTGGTTGGACAGGCGGGAGGCAGGGAATGTTGACTGCCCTCAACTAGTCGGAGGGGTCGACCAGATGTCGAGGATGACCCTGTCGACTAGTTGGACGGGTGGAATGCAGGAAGATGTCGAGTTCCTACACCCTCGACTGGCCAGGGCAGTCACCAGTGATGGCAACCCGACTCAACCGGAGAGCCTGAGGTGTAGGGTCGACCAGACTGGAGTCGGACAATAAGTTGAGAAGAGAGAGTCATATCTGGACGATAAGATCAGCCTGAGTCAGATTTTGGGAGCAGCTGAAGGGACTCCTGTTGCTCAGCAAGAAGGAGTTCATAGGGAAAAGCGTGGTCGAGGATAGCCAAGGTCAAGCCGATACAGAGACGAGAAGCCAGGGGATCAGACGGAGTCATAGTCAGGAGGGGAACCGGGTCGAGATTCAAGACAGAAGGCAGGAGACAAGGTCAAAAATCAAGACAAAGTTTCAGTACACGGATTCAGGAACTCTGGAATTCTGCGACAAACACTCTCAGAATTTTGGAGCTAAAATCGAGCAAGACTAGGAGGTTGACCCAGGTAGATAAAGCCTGCAGCAGCCAATAGGGATGATGGTAGGAGGAAAGATCTGAAGAAGCATGACAGGACCAGAGGACAACAGCACAGACATGTTGGAGGATTTGTGCCTCTGAGTCTACACTGTCTGTCTCGTTCATTGCCAGCATTGTGAGTGATGGTTGTTGTTGAACTTAAGGTAACAGAAGTTACTGACGGTGCAGATGCACAGAGTTTCTCTTGTAAGCTCTGTGCGGATGGTTCATGCCGAAGAAGTTGTTTTTCCTGCAATAACGCTTACTTATTCAGCCTAATGAAAGTATAGCTTTGCATATCGCTAGGTTAGTAATGTATTGGGGGCAATGTTATAATCATGATAGTTCCACTTTTCAGTGAAGTTTCATATGCTGGTGAAGGGTTTCAGGGATACCAGAAGACTTTCACTTTCACCAGAAATTAAAGTGTGAATATTTCCTAAACTATATATCTGCCGGAATTTTAGTTAACATGGGACATAGGCAGTTTTTAATGATGTTTTCAAATATGCACACTTGAATTAGCGACTAGGTCCATTTTAAATACAGTAAACACCTTTTTAAGATTAAAATCTTGTAGTTGATACAACATAATGGTTCTCATGAAAAGAGAATCATGGAGCTGTGTCTCTGATGCTGGAGGTGTATCTGTGTAAACTGATTTAAACTCTCGCTGAGAGAGACAGGAATTGTGTCATTAGCATGCTCTTTGCATACTGGCAAATTATGAAATCAGAGAAAACTTTCCAGTCATCAAGGTTTGTATAACCCTTTGAGTTGCACAGCCATTTGGCATTCGTAGGGATAATGCAGCTAATGTGCAACCCCCCCAGAATGATATGAGACGTACTGTAACATAATCAAGAGGAAGCAGCAAGAGGAAGATTCTTTGTGCTTTCCTGATGGGAAACCTCACCTTTCCTGCCCTTGCAGATGACTGAATATTATGACAATTAGGAATTAGATTTTAGAATTTCCATGAGGAAAATGGGGTGAGAGGCACAGATTTTCTCACGAATGAAAATGAACCCTTTAAGAACAAAGGAGTGTACAAAGGATTGTGAAACAGTGAGTTGCCCACCCATCTAGTCCTTAACCCTTTGAGTGCCAGGGAGCTATCCAATGCATTGTGTTGCAATGCATTGGATAGCTCTCTGTCACTCAAAGGGTTAAATATTTAAACAAAACATCACCCCACACGGAAATTATTAAAAAAAACAAAAAAAACAGGTCACCTTATTTTGTAATGGTGTATTGGTCTGCTGGTGACATTCATGGTGTAATGCACTGCTGGTGGTGTTTAATGCTGTACTGCTCTGTTGGTCTCATGTTGAAAACTGTTCTGGGTCATTGACCTAGGATAACACAGCTGAATATGAGCCTTTGTCCTATGGGTCCCTATTAATCTCTAGGCAATATTTAAAGGGGAACTATCACCTGCATACATGCTGCTACCATGTGAAAAGAAGCAAAGAAAATAATAAAAAGTCATGTCTTTTTTTTTTTTTTGCTCTGTATTTTTAAAAAACTGACTTAATACATCCTGCATACAGCATGCCTGTGGCACGGTGGCACAACTTGTGGCAATGTATGTCTGCCCACCACCTTCCCCTTTTCCTCCAGTCTAAACAGTTGCCTGCAGGCAGCATCAATGTGAATAAGCAAGACTGGCAATGAATACACAATAAACAGCAATGTCCTGCACTGTTAAAGCGGAACTACCACCTCCACTAAAGTCACCTTGCAATATTTAGGCATGTGGCGACTAGCTTAATAATCATTATTTTATCTCTCAAAAGTGCCCCTGAATAAAGTTATCCTTAAGCTTCCGAGACTGACGGCCAGGTTACTGCAGCCTGTGCGCCTGGGCCGTCAGTCTCTTCAGGAGCTGTCTGGGCCAGTGCAATGCCTGTGAAGGGTGAAGATGACTGGCAGTGCAGGCACGCATTCAAGATGTCTGTGGTGATGCCTGGCTTCTGGTCTTGGAAGGTTAAGGATAACATTATTTGTGGGCACTTTTGAGAGGTAAAATAATGATTAGTAAGCTAGTCGCCACCTGCCTAAGTACTGCAGGGTGACTTTAGTGGAGGTGGTAGTTCCACTTTAAGTGCGCTCATAAGTGCAGGGCATTGCTTTTTACGGTGTGTTCATTGCCTGACTTGATCCTTCACATCAATGCTGCCTGCAGGCAGTTGTTTAGACAGCCTACTGGAGAAAAAGGGGAAGGCAAATGATAGGGAGAGCCCTGCCCGTCATTTTAAATGGAGGAAATATGGCTGTTCTCTCTCTTGTCTCTGCACAACATTTGGCTTACAGTTTCACCTATAGTGAAATACCATAGTAGGTGAAACTGGCGTCTTTATTATATTTAATATGTAAGTAATTAATTCCAGAGGGGGATTGTATTTGGTGATAGTTCCTCTTTCAGCATTTTAGTTTGATGAAAATGATCATAGATTACTGTGTGTGAGCTTGTGATTAGCATGGCATGGGCATGAATATGATAGGCCTGATGTGTAAAGAAAAAGAGGGGAAATTCTGGCGCAGACCGACTGCATCACAGGGAACGTACCAAATTCTCAGTGATTTAATGTGGCAAATAATGAATGGGTGAGTCACTAAACAATAATTTGAGGCCACTTTATCATTCAAGGGTTAAAACCAAATTTAACTAAACTGAAAACTGTATTTGTTCCCTAGGGTGCTTATGGGTTGAACCAGAATTGCATCGCTCCCTTTAGTAGATCAGCATCTCGACTGGTGTTCCCTTTAAGGCGGGCAACTCAGCACTGAAAGAGTTAAAACGGTATTGAAAACTGAGCAGGGCAGCATGGTGCATCTGTAATTCTAATGCAGCCTTGCACAGTCACAACTCTCTAACTCTTTGAGTGCTGGGTCACCTTATAGGGAAAATTGCTCACAGTCTGATAGCTTTTAGAGTTAAAACATAGAACAGAAGAAAACGAGAAGAGAGAAAGAAAGGGGCGCCTCATAGAGCAGTATATCTCTGTAACTTCAAAATTCAAACCCACTTCTTCAAAATCCCCCAAAGAATGGGTACTCACAGATTTAGATGGTCTATCGAACACATATATGTAAGATAGACGTAATTCACAGGTGGAAGATATTGATTAAACCCACTTCCACTTGGATTGAATCCCAAGCTGATCAGCTGCTCTCACAGATTCGATCGGTGTTCCACTATGTGTCCATCCAACGAACCAAAAATAAAGAAACAAACAAAGTGCCAGTACAATCCTTACTGGATAAAAGAAAAAAGCGCTTGAATCAGCTATATAACGGGAACAATAATCATCTTATACTCACACAGTGTGTAGCACCGGTGTATCCTTCTCACCGGTGTTTAAAACAGCATGCAGGGAAATTTCAATTCCTTGTCTCTGCTCAAGTGATCCTCTGTTTTGATTCTTCAATAATACAGGGGTCGATATGGAAAATCTCCTTCTTTCCACTCAATTCATACGAAAATTATTTTTTAATATTATTCACATTTTCACTACTATCATCATCATCAGAGAGAAGATATATATGGGTTATATAACATATAATCAGGTTCCTTTAGTTAACTTTTTGTGTCAACATGTGTATAGATTATGGGTCATGTCGACCTAGGATTTGGTTGAGAAATGATAGATCCAACAAATTATCTATAGAGAGCATCATAAAAATGTATATGGATGGTTAAGGTTGGATATATAAATATATATAAAGGCAGATTGGGTGTCTGGGTGTCTGCGTGTGGCGTTGTATGTGTTGCGATGAAATGGCATCTGGGGAGATGATTGTGGGGGGATGTGGTGACGAGTCCCCCCTAGGTGTTGTTTCGCCGCGGTATGTGCAGTGTTGCATTCGGACATTCCGACATTCAGTCTCTCCTTTTTTTTATTTTTCAATGAAGGTGAACATTTAGTCCCCCGATATGTAATCCAGCCTTTGGGTGATCTTAAGGATTATTATTCCTCCTTTGAGTATATTTTTCTTTTTTAGGTATATGTATTTATTGGAGAGAATTGGGAACTTTCAAATAAGTGAAGGTCAAGTTTAAAGGGGTCAATGAGGTATAAGAAATCAAGTATACTGAGGATATTTTTTTGTGCCCTTTTAGGGATTGAAAGGGTTAATAGTAGGATTGGATGTGGAGCGGAAATCCAGTGCAAATTAGCTATATAAGTCAGTGTAGATGAGAGTGTTAGTAGTAGGTGATAGATCTCATTTTTATGTTTGAGAAAGTGGCGGGTGTTCGCCACGAAACGCATTACATGGAATAAAGTAGAGATCATTGTTTTTAAACATATAAATGTTTTGCAAAATATTTTTTAAGTATTACATTATATAAAAGGCTTTTAAGTGAAAAAAAAAATATTTTTTAATATTTTGAAGCAACACTCTCTTATTGCTACTTTTTGGCTTATTTAAGCCTCTACAATTATATTGAAGGGATTTATTTTTCGTATGAATTGAGTGGAAAGAAGGAGATTTTCCATATCGACCCCGGTATTATTGAAGAATCAACACAGAGGATCACTTGAGCAGGGACAAGGAATTGAAATTTCCCTGCATGCTGTTTTAAACACCCGTGAGAAGGATACACCGGTGCTACACACTGTGTGAGTATAAGATGATTATTGTTCCCGTTATATAGCTGATTCAAGCGCTTTTTTCTTTTATCCAGTAAGGATTGTACTGGCACTTTGTTTGTTTCTTTAAAACATAGAACAGGGCTGTCCAAGTTCAGTCCTCAAGGGCCACCAGCAGGCCAGGATGTAAGGATTTCCCTGATTAATCACAGGTGGGTCAGTCACTATGAATGATCCACTGATTAACTCACCTGTGCTTAATCAGGGAAATCCTTACATCCTGGTCTGTTGGTGGCCCTTGGACAGCCCTGACCTAGAACTTGATGGTCAGTTAGAACTAATTAGTCCATCTAGTCAGCTCTTTTTCATTTGACAACTTGGACGTTAGATAGATCTTCTGCAGTAAAGAGTCCTCTAGCATTCGAGAGACATTTAAATAAAATATAACAATTTGAGTGGTGCTTTTCTTTGCACACTGCGCTGGCAATCTTTCATCAAACACGGCTTCTCACTTCTGAATGATGATGATGGAATGTTAGACAATGCCCAGAGCAGTGTGATAAGCCAGTGAAATATTAGTTTGTATAGAAAAGGCATTAGCCACGAGAAATGAGAGTTTTTTTAATGCCAATTCAAAGATCTCAAGAAAAGGTGGGCCTGTGTTATCCAGCAGAGTAGAATGGAATCAAGCTACTTCCGTACTAATGGAAGGGCCTTCAACCCTTTGCAGAGCAATGAGTTGCATACCCCTCTGGCATTCAAAGGGTCAAACTTTCCCTCAGCTCCTTTCCCCCAGGTGAGTACTGGATTTATATCCCAGGCTCCCCTAGGCAAAGCATTCTAGGGGCCCCTAGTCGACCCATGTCCACACCTGTCACTGTAATTCAGGCAAATAAACACACGACACAGTACAAGTGAATTTAACCAGTTTTTTGACGCAAATAATAATAGTAATAATAATAACAGTAGAAGCGAGCACTTCCTCAACCTTGGGGAGACAGGCGTAAGGACAGTGTCTAGTCCACTACCCAAGAGCTGACACTGAACTGCAATCGGTACAGTGGATATAAAGGGTACAGAACCAGACTTGGCTCTAATTGAGAGATAGGAACCTGGAACGCCAGGAATCAAAAACGGAGTGTACCCGGACAACCTCCAGAGAGGGATGCCAGACAACAGCTTGGGCAGCTGGAGTACCTGAGTAGTACAGACTGAAGGCCACAAAGCGGAGGCTCACTAGCAGGCTACCAGAGATGTGGTTGCAATAGCACAGTGCGGAACTCAGGGCTAGTACAGGCAGAGACAGCAAGGAATGGTATATGGTAGTGTACCAAGAGACAATGGATCGAGAGATAACAGGCAACACTACCAGCCCGGAGGCAATGGGATCACACAGTGTGGAGGCAACTTTCAATGCTACCAGCAAGGTAGTAGTTGTACTGGATAGGTAGAGCGTGCCTACAGCTATACCTGGAGACAGTGGTAGTTAGACAGGAGCAGGAGTAGCACGGAGTGTAATTTGGACAAGCCACATTCAGGAACCGGATCGGGTAGTCAGCCACAGCTGAGGTCAGCACAGAGCAGGTAGTGAGACATGCCAGAGTCATACACGGATCAGATAGCCAGACAGTGCTAATGGTCAAAACCGGATCGGATAGTCAGACAAGCCAAGTATCAAGAACCAGGAGATATCGGAAGCCAAGCAACACTTCCGAGCAACACTGGAATACGCACAGAAACACCACGAAAGGGTGATTAAGCCCAGTTCATGGGCAGATTATAAGGCAGTCGTTGCTGGAAGGTGAAGCACTCAGCCACGTAGGAAGCTACAAAATAGCGAGATCAACATCAGAGATGAGTGCCCGCAGATAGCGGCAGACCAGAGGATGCAGTTCCAGTACCAAACCACCGGATAGGAATGCAGGCAAGCAAATCACTGGTGATAACACCTCCCAGTCCCCAGTGCCATCCACTCTTTCCTGGCACAGTAAATATAATTGACCTACAAGAAGGAAGAAAGCAAAAAGCTTTAACCCCTTGGTTACTAGAGAGATTGTGGAGCAGTGTGTTGAACACTTCTGTAGCATCTACAGGGTTACATAATAGTCTGTAAAGTGGCATATAAAAACTAGTGTAGGTACAATGACATTGCCACACCTGGGAACTTTCAGTTGTTCTCTCCTCAGAGGGGAGTCCTCGGGCACAGCAGGGGGTGTGAAAAATGATGCGAATCACATTAAAAAAGGTGCGGCTTAATGTGAATTGGTGGGGCAGGACTCAAAAGTGTGATAAAGCTATTCAAAGAAGGCTGGGGAAGGAGGAACACAGGGGAAAGAGCAGAAGTGGGCAGCGTTTCAATATAAACTCCCCACATCCAGAGGAATCAGCCTCTGCCCTGGAGACCCAGTAAAGCAGAATCAATACCAGAGTCTCCGGGGCAAATCCGGAGAGTTCCCAGATATGGACATTGCACTGGCCACACCTACAATTCAGAATGTGGGTGTGGCTAGCACAGCGAGGCTCCCTTCAAAATTTGGATCTCTAGACAGTTGCCTACTCTGTCTAATGGTAAATCCAGCTGAAGGACCAGCCTGAGTCAATGACATTCACTTGCGTTTAATTGGGGAGATCATGAGAACATGCACTGTTGGGGTGGGGGAGGACTTGAAAGCAGGTTCAGCTCTCTCTGTACTAAAGAACTCACAAAAGTGATGTCAAAGTGATACCTTTTAATGACTGAGTGCATAGAAAACACACAAGGATGGATTTCCCAATAGGCAAAGTAGGCCAACTAAATAGCGCTCAAAATTCTGAGGGGTGCCTCAGCTGTGCTGGCCACACCCACATTCTGAATTGTGGGTGTGGTCAGAACAATCTCAGTTACCTGCACCTGTTTTATACCCCTTTACAGGCTATACTTTAACCCCTTGAATGCTAGAGAGATCTCTAGTGCATGGCGAGGCAGTGCATTGGAGATCTCTCCAGCAACCAAGGGGTTAAAGCTTTTTTCATTTTTTTCTTGATGTAGGCCAAGGGTATTTTCTGTGCCAGGAAACAGTGGGTGGGGCTGGGGACAGGGGACCTATGAGGAGTGGGGCTGTGGCCATGGGTGGAGCTTAGAGCACCATCAGTGCCCTGTGCCCTGAAAGACTGAGATTGGATACTTGCTGGAATAATAGCATAAGAATATTGTGTGGTGTGGTAAGGGAGAGGTTAAAAACAAATCTCTCTGAGTTTTGTTTTCCCTCTCCTTGCTGTGATACAAGTAAATAATTGAAGTCTGGTGTGGTGGGAGTGACTAATTGCTGTGTTTGTAATTGGTGGATTCCTGGCTTAAATAGCAGATACATAGTGAATACTTGAACGTGTGAATCTTGCATCAGTGTGTAAGTGCAGAAGTGTGGTAAGTGTGGGAATTTAAAACAAGGGGAATTCAAATACAGCGGATTACACAGGGGAACACATTTATCAAACTTATTGTGCAGCTATTTTTGCCTGCCTGCCTTTTTATCTTGTGGTAACTGGCACATATGAGTGGTAGCATGATTGTGCATTTAACTCAGTGCACAAACTGCCATATGTTTCCACACCTGGAACAACCGTTCCAGGGTGCATACCTCTGTGGCAGATGTGAGCAAGTGGTCTCTCTGGAAGCTCGTATTAGAGATCTGGAGGGGCAGGTTGCAACATTGAGAAAGACGGACAATCTTGAGAGGGGTCTGCTGACTGAGCAGCAGGAAGCGGTGGTAGGTAGTTCTGGGGGTGGAGACTGCACAAAGAAAGAGCAGGTAGCCAAATGGGTTACAGTTAGACATAGCAAGGGGGGTGGACAGAGAAATAGGGAGGACACTCCTGTGTTTACTAATACTAACAGATTTGCTACATTAAGTAATGATGTTGGGGATGCTGACACAGGAATGTCTTTGCTGGAGAGGACTGTTCTCTCTAACAGCCGAGTGAACAGCCCTTCTAGCACGGATGGGATCCAGGACTCAGGCAGACCTAGACAGATGGTGGTGGTAGGGGATTCTATTATTAGGAAGACAGACAGGGTAATCTGTCTCCAAGATCGCCACAATCGTACAGTTTGCTGTCTCCCGGGAGATCGGGTTCGACATGTGGCTGATCGGGTTGATAGATTGTTGGGAGGGGCTGGGCATGACCCGGCTGTCATGGTACATGTTGGTACTAATGACAAAGTCAGTGGAAAATGGAGGTCCGTTAAGAAGGATTTCAGGGACCTAGGATATAAGCTTAAGCAGAGGACCTCTAAGGTAGTATTTTCTGAAATTCTACCTGTGCCACGCGCTACATTAGAAAGGCAACGGGAGATTAGGGAGTTAAATGCGTGGATAAAGACTTGGTGTAAGCAGGAGGGGTTTGGGTTCCTAGAGCACTGGTCAGTCTTTTCCCTTGGGCGCAATCTTTATAGTAGTGATGGATTGCACCTTAGTGGAAGGGGGGCCACGGTGCTGGGCGATAGGATGGTTAGAGGGCTGGAGGAGACTTTAAACTAGAAAGGGGGGGGAGGGAGCTGCAACACAGGCTGGGGAAGGTAGTATAATTGAGGAAATGGGATTAGAGAAGGGTCATGGGGGTGGAGAGGGGGAATGGGCTAGTTCATCTAATAGGGAGTTGCCATTGTTACAGCCTGATAAAAGACAAATACATCTGAAAAAGAACGAAATCTTTAAGAATGGCAAAAATATAAAATGTATGCATGCAAATGCTCGCAGTCTGGCTGGTAAGATGGGGGAACTAGATATGATTGCGGTACATGAGCAGTATGATCTGATTGGAGTGTCTGAAACCTGGTTAGATGATACGTATGACTTGGCAGTCAATCTAGAGGGTTATTCACTTTTTAGGAGGGACAGGGTTAATAAAAGGGGAGGAGGGGTATGCCTATATGTAAAGCGGGCCTTAAAACCTAGTTTAAGGGAAGATATAAATGAAGGGTCCAATGAAAAGGTAGAGGCCTTGTGGGTTGAAATACACACTGGGGGCACACATAATAAAAAGATATTGGTGGGGGTTTGCTACAAGCCACCTAATGTTGGGGAGTTGGAGGAAGCCCAACTTTTACTGCAAATGGAAAAGGCTGCTAGGTCAGCAAAGGTAATTATAATGGGAGATTTCAACTACCCTGAAATTGATTGGAGCAATATGACTTCAGGCACAACAAAGGGAAATATTTTTCTAAGTATGATAAATGATAATTTTATGTCCCGGCTAGTAGAGGAGCCAACTAGAAAAGAGGCCTTGCTTGACCTAGTGCTCTCAAACGATTCTGACATTGTAAACAATGTGCAGGTAAGGGAACATTTGGGCAGCAGTGACCACACTATTGCATCCTTTGAACTTTGTTATGAGAAACCCAATAGCAAGAGTTTAACCAAAACATTCAATTTCAAAAAGGCTAAATTTACAAAGTTAAAAGAAGCTTTAAAGGATATCCAGTGGGATGTAATTTTCAAAGATAAAAATGCACAAGAATCATGGAATGTATTTAAAATGCTCTTGGGCAAATATACACGTCAATATATACCATTGGGGAATAAGCACAAGAGAAGTAAAGCAAAACCAATGTGGATTAATAATGTGGTTAGCAGGGAAATGAGAAATAAAAAGCAGGCTTTTAAGGTGTTTAAGTCAAACGGGTCAAATGCATCATTTAAAAAATATAAAGAATGTAATAAAAGCTAGCTAAAATAGAAAATGAGTGAAACATTGCAAATGAGAGCAAAAAAAACTCTAAACAATTCTACAAGTATATTAACAACAAAAAAGTTAAGGTTGATATTGGTCCTCTTAGGACTGAAACAGGTGAATTGATTAGTGAGGATAAAGCTATGGCTGACACCCTAAATACGTTCTTTGCTTCTGTATATAGAAAGGAAGCAGAAATGACAAGCTGTGGGCAAACAGACAAAACCATGGAATTTCCTCCAACATCTACATGGCTTACTGAGGACAAGGTCCAAAAGAGACTGGAAAGGGTTATAGTGAATAAAGCGCCTGGACCAGACAGTATACACCCAAGGGTACTTAAGGAACTTAGTTCAGTAATAGCAAAACCATTATACTTAATATTTATTGATTCACTTTCATCAGGCATAGTGCCCTGTGATTGGAGGAAAGCTGATGTAGTTCCATTGTTTAAAAAGGGAGCAAGATCCAAACCAGGAAATTACAGACCTGTGAGCTTGACTTCCATAGTGGGTAAGATACTAGAAGGGTTATTAACTGACAGTATTCAGAACTATGTGAAGACAAGCAATATCATTAGTAGGAATCAGCATGGTTTCATGAAGAACAGATCATGTCAGACTAATTTACTTGCATTTTATGAAAGAGTGAGTAGTAATTTGGACAGGGGAATTGCTGTTGATGTAGTATACTTGGATTTTGCAAAAGCCTTTGACAAAGTGCCTCACAACAGGTTACTGCATAAATTAAAAGGCTTTGGTTTGGGTGGTGTTATCTGTACATGGATTGAGAACTGGTTAAATGATAGATGGCAGAGAGTTGTTGTAAATGGAACTTTTTCAAATTGGTCTAGGGTTATAAGTGGGGTGCCACAGGGTTCAGTCCTGGGCCCAATGCTTTTTAATTTGTTTATTAATGATCTAGAAGTGGGAATTGAAAGTAGCATCTCAATCTTTGCTGATGACACTAAGCTATGTAAGGAAATACATACAGAGCTTGATGTTTTTCCCTACAGAAGGATTTAGATAAACTAAGTGAATGGGCAGAAAAGTGGCAGATGTCATTTAATGTAGATAAATGTAAGGTTATGCATTTGGGTTATAGAAACAAACTTGCTACATATACTCTAAATGGGAAACAACTTGGGAAATCCTCATTAGAGAAAGATTTAGGTGTACTGACAGACAATAGACTTCACAGCAGTGTGCAGAGTCACTCAGCTGCTGCAAGAGCAAATAGAGTACTAGCCTGCATAAAAAGAGGTGTAGAAGCAAGGGATGCTAATATTATCCTACCTCTGTATAAATCCTTAGTTAGGCCTCATCTAGAATATGGAGTACAATTTTGGGCGCCTGTTCTAAAAAAAGACATTACTGAACTGGAAAAGGTGCAGAAACGTGCAACAAAACTGATAAAGGGATTGGAGGATCTGAGTTACAAAGAGAGACTAGCCAAACTGGGTTTGTTTACATTAGAAAAGAGACATCTAAGGGGTGATATGATTACCATTTACAAATACATTCAAGGTCAATACAAAGAACTATCTAATGAATTATTTATGCAAAGAGCTGAGCTAAGAACAAGAGGTCATCCATTAAGACTTGAGACAAGGCGCTTTCGACTAAAACACAGGCAGGGATGCTTTACAGTAAGGGCGGTAAGGCTATGGAATTCTTTGCCTCGGGATGTTGTGCTTGCAGATAATGTAACTGCATTCAAAAAAGCAATGGATGCCTATCTAGCACAGAACAATATTGACAGTTATGACAGATGGCTTCAAAGCAAATAGGATATTGATCCGGGGAACTATTTGACACACACACACAAACACACACATACACAAACACACACACACCTACATTGGAAATTGCTCCAGAGGGCTTTTTTGTTGCCTTCCTCTGGATCAACAGGGGTGTTATTGGCATGGGCTGGACTTGATGGACGCATGTCTTTTTTTCAGCCTTATCTACTATGTTACTATGTTCTATGTAGAGTACCTTGCCTAGGGGTGCCTTGGGTGTAAATTTAGCTCTGAAAATGCATGTTATCAGGACTCTAATGTCCCTTCTTCAGGCATGGGTTGACCCATGGGTAAAGAAGCTTAGTATTCTGAATGCTAGCATTTTCTTTGCTAAACAGTATCACCTTTACACCACTCTTTTAAGTTCTTTACTACATAAGTAATTTGATTTCAGTAGAACACAAGTGAGACCTCGCCCACAGATCCGACACAACATCACCATCCTGAGCACTCATCGAACTTTAGTGTATCTCCCCCCAGGTGTGTCTAGGCATGGAGGAGTGTTTCAAAGTCTTTTTAAACTCACGGCACCCCTAACATGTAATCTGGAATGTTCCAGTTATCCCTTTTATTTATACACATATATATTCAGGTATTCTTGGGTCTCACTCATAATGACATCATAATCATTTACACAAATCATTTCATTGGTTGGGATAGAGAGTAATGGATCCATTTAACCCTTTAAGTGCCAGAGGGGTATGCAACACTGTTTCGATTTGTGTTGCCTAACACGTTGACGCTCAACAGGTTAGACAGGGCATCCAATCCCTTGATCCACAATTCGATGGAGACCTCAATACAATCAAGTGGTTAAAAAGCACGATTTAAATCAAAGTGGACTTTTAGTTGTTCCATACAGTGCAGTTGGTTTGCCCTAGTTTCTCGGCTTTACCATTAAAGAGGAACTAAACCTACAGGAATTAAAAGGCTTTTAATGTGTTTAACGGAAACATTTACATAGGCAGAGTCCTTATAGCAGTCAGCTATAACTATTAAATACTTTTGTACAGTATCTGCAGTTGTCTGTGGTTGCTGTGCATCGTTTTAGCTCTGTATTTAGTCTTCACATCCACACAATAAACAGACTATCAGTTTCAATGAGATCAGCCATAGAGAGCCCCACCCATGATTCTCATGGGTCCTGAGATCGTTCTCAGTGTATTGAATGCTTCTGTTCAGTTATAGACTACAGCAGAGCGGAAATGTGAGAAACAGTGAATATGTGTAGCTTAAAGGGATAGTAATGTTTCACAAAAACAGCAGCTCCAATTAATCTTCATAGTATTTGGGACATGGAGAATGTTATTTAAATACTGTCAGAGTTGTATTTCAAGAGTAATTGGAAGATACCGAATCCCCCTCCCGCCCCTTTTACCTAGTGTAAGCCGCCTCCCCTCAGATGTGGAATCTGGTCCCTTGTCCAGACAGATCACAGCAAGGGACAATCTTCTTACTGTGAACAAAAGGAAAACCCTGCCCCCCTTGACAGGCTTTTCAGATTTTCCCTTATGCTCCCTGAAGATTGTCCCTCTCTGTGATCCATCCGGACAATCTTGCTGCTCTGAGTTGAGCAGTGTTACATGAGTAAAAGGGGTAGGAGGAGAATACTTTATCATTCATTATTCCCAAAATACAACTCTGACAGTATTGAAATAACACTCTCCACGGCTCAAATACTATGAAGATTAATTGGAGCTGCTTTTAACGTGAAGCTTTCCACTGTGTAAAGGACACATTCCTAAGCAAGTCCTTCTATAAACGAATCAAATATAGAGCCTTTAATTTTAATACAGATTGGCTCAGTTGAGTAGAAAGATGCTATTACATGCTTTATATTCTGACACCATTCTTATGGCATTTGAGTTGATTCAATGATATGTGGAATTCTTTCACATACGTGTATTCATAAAAAGAAACAATCTTATTTTTTACAGAGGTCATCCACTTTGAAAACCGACCTCTGTTCTGCACCTTTGGTGATGCAACTATTAAATAGTATTGCGTCATACATGTCACGTGTAATACATGTGGACTATCTAAAGAAGAATTAATTCAGTCCCATGTACTTGGGTGGATACAGCTCATTAAAGGATTAAAAAAGGGAACATAAGAGTTCTTCAAACTATACCCCTTCCTTATTGACATAATAAATGAATTGGGACCCAACAGCCAACACAGGGCATGAGCGAATTCTATTAACCCTTTGAGTGCCGGAGAGTTACTCAATGCATTGCAGAGCCACTCAAAGGGTTAATACAGTGGTTAGCAAACTTTTTTTTGTATTTTTGTTACTGTGGTAGAACCCTTTTGTTTGGAAAAGAAATCTGTTTGAAGCCATAAAAATCAAACCTTTTAAAACTACATCTAACAACTTAGTTGCTGTAATTATTAAGGTAAATATTTCAGCTATCAGTGACTAAGTAATTGCGAGCTGGATTCAAATGCAGGTGCTAATTTTATCACTGCTTTTATCTCCAGGTATCCCCATAGACTTCAATAGGAAAATGTTTTGTAAAACGGGAGGTAACATTTATCTCCTGCATTTGAATCCCGCCCTGCATCTGATAGATAGAAAATAGAATTGCATTGTGAGAAATGTTAACATCTTCCATATATCCGCAGGTACTCACAGGACCACACATAAACTCTCTAACCCCACAGATTTGTTCCACTGTTCAGTCTTCCACATGTCCACTGGTTGTCACAGAACCACAAATAAACCATCACACATCTGTTGGTAATCACAGAACCAAAAACATAAATTGTCTGACACCCCAAACTTGTTCTACTGTTCCATCTTCCATATATCCACTAGTGTACTGGTGGTAACAGAACCACAAACACACTGTCTGACACTCCATTCATATTATATTATTCTATCTTCTATACGTCAACTGGTAGTATTAGTCATAGAACCACATATACACTGTATGACACAACTATCTTGTTCCACTGCTCAATCTTCCATACATCAACTGGTAGTCACAGACTCAAACATGAACTGCATGACATGCCTTCCTTGTTCCAGCATCCAGTCGTCTACAAATTCACTGGTAGTCACAGAACCACACATACACTGTCTGATATCCCGGCCTTGTTCCACTGTTCAGTGTTCCACATGTCCACTGGTTGTCACGGAACTCCACATACACTGTGTGACACCCAGCCTTATTCCAGTGCTCCTTCTTCCACACATCCACTGGTAGGCATAGAACCACACACATACACCTTCTGACACCCCAGCCTTGTTCTGTGTTTATTCTCCCATATGTCCAATGGAAGTGACAGAATCATACGTGCACTGTCTGACACGCCAGCCTTGTCCCACTGTTCATTCTTCCACATATCCACTGGTAGTCACAGAACCATAGATACATTGTCTGACACCCCAGCCTTGTTCTGTGTTTATTCTCCCATACGTCCACTGGAAGTGACAGAATCATATGTGCATTGTCTGACACGCCGGCCTTGTCCCACTGTTCATTCTTACACACATTCACTGGTAGTCACGGAATCACACGTAGACGGTAACACGTAATCCTGGTTCCACTGTTCAATCTTTCACACATCCACCATTAGTCATACACTGTATGACAGCCTTTTCAAACAGACCTTTAACAAATCATGTACTAGATTTTACTGACACTGATTTGGTATAGAAAATAGAACATCAGTTTCTAAGATAATAGTTTCCATTTCCAAAATCTCTTTGGATGCAGAGAAACCCATTGGAGACCTCTCTGGCATCCAAGGGTTTAAACTAATATTGTACAGACGTAATGTGAAAACATTGCAGAATGTTTATTAAAATAAGTAACAGGCTGTACCACAGTGAAAGAAAAATACTTCAAACAGTACCAAGAATCAGTAGCTCACAGTGAACCTGTGCAGAAAGGACGAGAAGTGTGCAAATTAATCCATTTTAATATGTTGAGCAAACATTTATCCTTCCAGCTTTATTGATTTATGTAGGAAGCAGCATTTCATTTGGTTGGCATGCTAACCAGCTCTCACCCTGTTTCACCTTGGCAAACTGATTTCATCATTCCATCATGTGGTAACACAAACACTATTGTTCCCTTCAATTGCTCATTTATGAAAATGTTTCTGAAGTTGAAGAAGCAGAATACTGATTTATTTTGAGAAAACAACCCATTTCTTGGTATTTTTATATGAAATTTGATGTACACGGTCATGAAATTTAAGAGATTCACATTAAATGATGCACTCAGATGCACTAAACTCTGATGTTAGAATATCTGTCTAATTCCAGAATTACTTAATAAGAAGTACTGGGGCAATTTTGGAACAAACTATCTGCATGGTAGGACAAATAAGAGTTCCCAAAATAACCTTTACAATGATGAGGAACAATTATGGGGCAATTCTTTGAGAAAACCAACTGGGGACAAATAAAAATTCACATTAATTTATAAGTGGACCTATCACCTTAAATTTTCTTTGCATATTTAAAAACTTTATTCAAAACTGCCTATGTATCATGTTAACCAAAACCCAAGCAGATGTACAGTTTAGGAAGTATTCACAGTTTCTGGGAAAAGAGAAAGTGACATATCCTGGTACATAGTAGAGCTTCATTAGCATATGGTATGTCACTGAAACTTTAATTTGCATCTGACAAATCACTGAAAATGTTTAATTAGCATATGAAATTTCACCGGCACCACACAGGTATCAGAATAGCATACATAAGGATATGGTAACAAGTGTAAATATAGATTTGCTGGATAATAGGACATATAGGTAGTTTTAAAGCAGAACTAACACTCAAAATAAAGTGCCCCCCAAATAATTTTTCATATAGCGATATACATACCAATACTTGTATGATCCTGAGCATTACAGAGAAATCCATCTTGTTCGGAGACGAGCAGGCATGTGTGGGTCTGTGCTGTCAGTACCAGTCTCCTCTATGATTGGTGAGAGGGAGTTGCATTGTATCTTAAGGTACAGGAAGTGACTGACGGTGCAGGCGCACAGATGCCGCTACAGCAAGAAGCCTGCCCAACAGTCACTGAACAAGATGGATTTCTCAGTAATGCTGGACTTATTCAGGATCATACAAGTATTGATATTCATATAGCTGTATGAATAATTATTGGATGGGCACTTTAATTTGAGTGATAGATCTGCTTTAATGCAGTTTCCAAATATGCAAACTTTAATAGAGCTTTTAACTACATCAATGGTACTGAAGAATTCAAGAGCTATTAAGCCCCAAATTAGATCACTGGAAAGTTCTATTTGTCTTGTTTTTCTTAGCAGCTCAACCACACAATATCTTCCATTGTATCATACTATTCGCTGTAGTAGGGTGACCAGACCTCACCTTTAACCGGGGATACATATGAAAAATATATGCTGCAGGGCTGAGTTGATTTCCGTGCAGTCCTGAAATATGCCTATTTCCAATGTGTCCCTGGATAAAGGTGAGGTCTGGTCACCCTACTCTGTAGCCAGTTTATAACTGCAATGTTTTTGATAACTCAGATTGATATATAGAACAATATAGGATCTAGACTAGAGGTTGGCAAAATAAAGCTGATAGACTGATTTTTTCCTGACCCACAAGTCTATCTGTCAATACACATACAACAGTATTGCTAGACAGAGAAATTTAAGCTCCAACTTTCTCCGGAGGGGGGATACTTTCAACTATGAATATCTTGAACTACAGAACTGTAAGTAATTAAACATAGCGCTATGTGTTTTAAAAAGCTTAACCCCTTAATGACCCATGACGTACCAGGACCTTCATGGGTAGATTTACCTTAAGGACTCATGACGGTCCTGGCACATCATGGGTTAAATGATAGCAGCGCGCCTCCGTGCACTCTGCTATCAATAATTCCCAGCTGAGACTGAGCACTCTGGTACTGGAGCGTTCAGTCTCAGCAACTTTCACAAGTGCCGGGTAATGTGACCGCTGCAGCAGCGATCCCATGTACCGGCAATGTGAATGAATGAATGAGGCAGTGTTATACACTGCCTTTGTGTCTCCTCTATTCCTATCTGTCCCTTACGATCAAAGGAAAGGACAGAGAAGCAGAGAGAAGGCACCTAGTGGACAAATAAAATGCAGCAGCTGAGGGTATTAACCCCTCCACTGCTGTGCTGGAGGCTGGCTAAATGCAGGTCCATTTTTGACCTGCTAAAATCAACTCGTTTTTTCTTTTTTTTTTCTTTTTTTTTTAAAAGACACAATACTTTTTTTTTTTAACAAAAATTATATTTAAAAATACATACATAACATTTCAATAACCAAAATAAGAAGTGTGATTGTTGTGGAGCCATGTAACACAGTTATACACACCGCCAAATGTCATCAATAAGAAAATGTTAAAATTGGGTGGGAAAAAGGGACATGGGGTTTTTCACCCAGGGGGGACAGTGCCCACTTAAAACTGTCCATTTTGTAGGTATGACTGACCGGTCATACCTTCCATGCAGTCTCCATAAAAATGTAACCCATTGTGCCCAAATGATCCCAAGAGAAAAAAAAAAGACTTTTTTTTACATTTTTTACTGTTTTCTTTAATTCTACTAAAATAAATGGTGGGCTATACATATAAGTGTGGTATCAAAAGAAAGCCTTATTTGTGCGTAAAAAAACCGGTATATAATTTTCATAGGTAATATAAAGTACGTAGAGGAAAAACACTGTTGAACAAAGACATAGTCAAAAAGGTCAGAATTGCTCCAGTTCATAAATGAAATTGACATCAGATTTTCCCGGGTCTTAACCCGTTAAAGACCCATGACTGTCCAGGACAGTCATGAGTAGATTTCGCTTACGGACCCATGACGGTCCTGGACCGTCATGGGTTAAACTCTCCCATCGCCGCAGCGTTGTCATTCTGCTTCTGCAACATGTGATTCGCTAATCAAGCGAATCACATGTTGCACAATGTTGCTACTGGCTGTAACTAAGTGCCCCAGTACCAGAGCACACAAAAAAATACAATAATTATAGTTTAGATAGGTAGTTGACTTGAGTTAGGTAGGTTCAGGGTATACGTGGGTACAAAATAACAAAAAAAGAGTTTATTTTATTTAAATATACACTTTTGGAGGGAAATCTTAAAGTGGAGCACTGTTACATAGCCCCAATTGAGACATTGCACCAGTTAAGCAAGATGTGAAAATTCAATATTTATTTAAAATTGGGCCCCGTAGCTCCCCCAAACCATGAGAGCCTAGGCATATGGGGCATCGCTGTACTCAGAAGAAGGAGCCAAACACTAATCAATGCAGTTTATAAAATCTTCACCTATCCTGTGCTTTAAATTCACATCAACATTGCAGTCAAAGTGTAAAAAGTGCTGATTTTTTTACTTACATCAAGTTTTATGAGGGATTGGTTGTAAAATGGCTGTGTAAAAAATTTGAAAAAATACATAAAATGAAAGCCTGGGGTGTCTACTTTCCAAAAATATACACTTTTGTGGGGAAAATTTAAGGTGGAGCGCTGGTACACAGCCCCAATTGAGACATGGCACCAGTGACCCAAGCTGTGAAAATTCAAAATGTGAAACTGTAAACGCACATGTCCCAATTTGGGCCCCGTAGCTCCCCCAAAACTTGAGAAACCTATGCATATGGGGTATTGCCGTACTCAGAAGAAGGAGCTGAACACTAAAGAATGCATTTTTAAAAATCTTCACCTATGATGTGCTTGAAATTCACAAAATTTAAGTCAAAGTGTGAAAAACGCTAATTTTTTTACTTACGTCAAGATTTACAAGGGGTTGGTGGTAAAATGGCTGAGTAAAAAAATGTGAAAACATACATAAAATGAAAGCCTTGGATGTCTTCTTTCCAAAATTATACACTTTTGGGGGGGAAATTTTTAGGTGGAGCACTGGTACACAACCTCAATTGAACAAATAAGAACTGCACTCCAAATGCAGTAGATAAAACCAGTACAAATCTTTATTGCACGATATCAGGACACAGATGTTACACATACCGCAATAGTGCTTAATCATTGACTAATGCACCCAGATGCGAAATGCGTGAGACTATTGCGGTATGTGTAACGTCTGTGTCCTGATAGGCTGCAATAAAGATTTGTACTGGTTTTATCTACTACTATTGGAGTGCGGTTCTTCTTTGTTTGCTTGGAGATTGTGGGGGAAAGGGATCCCTCGAACTAGCACCACGAAGAAGAGGCCAGTACGCGGTGAGTGACTGTTCACTTGAAACATTGCATCTATATGGAAATTCTTTAGTAGCAGTGCCATCGCTTCTTTCTAACACAGCCTCAAATGAGACATGGCACCAGTGATGCAAGCTGTGAAAATTGAAAGTGTGAAACTGGAAAAGCGCATGTTCCAATTTAGGCCCCGTAGCTCCCCCAAACCTTGAGAAACCTATGCATATGAGGTTTTGTCGTACTCAGAAGAAGGAGCTGAATACTAATTAATGCATCTTTTTAAAATTTTCAACGATCCCGTGCTTGATATGAGCAGTAATATTGAAATGTAAGTGTGAAGACTGCAAAAAAACAAACTTTTACCACAATTTTGAAAAATATTTCTGGAAAAATAGCTGGATAAAAAACTCCAAAATTCACCTGATTATTTTCCTTATGTTGTCTAGTTTTCAGAAACCTATACCTTTGTTGGACATTTTTGGTTCTGGTACCGTCAACTAAGATATGATGCTCACGTGCCAATTGTTGAAAAATTACAGGTTGAAAATAATGACAGCCATCTTGTAATATTTACCTTGTAAATGTGCGAAAGGGATGAAATACTAGGCATATGGGGTATTCATATTCAGGAGAAGCAAATTAATTTATTTAGGTGTATTTTTTGTAATGAACTAATAGTATTCAAATCCTGACAGGAAAATATAAGCAAAATGTTGGTTTTTTTTATTTTTTTCCTCTTTTTTTCTATTTTAATCAAATTAAACGATGAGGTATTCATATAATTGTGGTATCAAAAGAAATCCCTACTTGTGCTTAAAAAAACAGTATATGATTTGTGTGGGTGTACAAAAGGAATTAAAGAGAAAATTTGGTTGAACAAAGACATAGTCAAGAAAGTCAAAATGGCTCCGGTCCTTAAGCGAAAACAACCTCAGATTTTCCCGGTCCTTAAGGGGTTAAGTGGTTAAAGAAGAATCGGAGCTGCAATTTAATAGAGACATTTCTAAAGGGATAGTAATACTTAAAATATATATAAAAAAATATGTTGTAGGGCTTATCCCCCTGAGTAAAACAAGGATACTCCCACTGCTGAAATGTGTTTTATTCAGAGGTTATTACAGCTCAAAGTTTATTTTTTTAGGTGCAATATCACAGTTGCCTGAAATTGTACAGTGGCGCTGTTGTACACCATCCTATGGAGATTTATGGTCCCGGGACCAGAGCTGTCTATAGGATCGTGTAGCAACAGAGACACTGTACAATTTTAGGTCACTGTGACATTGCACCTAAAAAATTCAACTTTGAGCTGTAATAACCCTTGAATAAAACACAGTTCAGTGGTGAGAGTTCCCTTTTTTACAATATATATTTTTTTACATATTAAGTATTACTATCCCTTTAGTTCCTACTAGCACTGCAGGAAATGTCAGCTGTTCCTCTGATTGGTGCCCAGATGTCCACTGTTACAGTTCCCAGAACTATATAATAGGTCCTTATGAAAAACCAACGACATAGCAGAGGATAAATAATGATTCCTAAAACACCTATTGATTTAAAATGGGCTTTCAGTGCATTGAAGACCTTTCTAGAATTCCATGGTTTAAGAACCCCATTCTAATCAATGGGAAGATGTATTTGTATGCTGTTGGTTTGCTCTAGAATTGCTCCAGTTTGCACTGATGCAGAAAATATGACTCTAGAGCGTGATTCTCAGGTCTCAGGTAGGAACCAGGGGGAATGGTGGGGGGGACGCATCCCCCCCAGGAAATCATGCAAAGGACAGATAATATAGAAATCCCACCCCCAGGCACTAGGCGCACTGGCCCAGGGGTGCAGGCTCTGAGTGACAGGCAGGAAGGAAGAGCACTGCACAGCGCTCCCTCCTGCTGGTCACCTCCTTGTAGCGTGGCTGAGTAGAGCGGACCGCGGGTAGAGGAGCTTCTGTATAATCTACCATGGTGTAACAGTAAGCTGCTTGCTTAGTGCAAAGAGCAGCTTCCTGTCAGACCGGGTAGAGGATCAGAAGCTCCTCTACACAGGAGGGTTGGAGGGGGACAGTAAAAATGCTATCCCCCCAGATTTGTGGGGGTTCCTATGCCTCTGGGTACACCAGCAGATCACCCTGAGACCCTATGATTTGGGTCAAAGCCCTGAGTCTCAAAGTCAAACCAGGAGAGTTCCCCATGTACGGAAATCCCTAGCCTCCTTGAAATTAATGAATATGGACTAACAAATCCACAGTGAGTTTTGATGCTGGCTTTTCCTTGTTAGTTTCCCCCCACTGTCTATAGACTATTTACAGCCATCAGGATCACCTGACCATAACATGATTAAAGATTCTTGGAAAGTTGGGTGCGTGACTCACTTTGTGCATTTTTTTCTCTTTAACCATAAATTGTACTTGTCAATATAAATTGTCATCCAAGCCTGGGGGGATTAGCAACACATCACTGGAAGAGGATAAATTCACTGCATATTGAATTCACTCAAAAGTTTACTGGGTGACTAACGTTTATGACAGAAATAAAGTTTGTGTACCACACCCCTTTTATTGCAATATTAAACCTTAACCCTAGTGGACCTATCGCCTTAAAGTGACGGTCAACCTTCTTTTTGAGTGCATAATATATCAAGTCAAATTACTTATGCTTTTTTTTTATTATTTTTTCTACACTTTTTTTTTCCGGTTTTATGCCCCTTACAGTGATTTCCCTGAATTTCTGTTTTCAGAGAGATTTCTGTCAGTAATGGTGAAAGCAGGGATAGCGACAAACTATAACACTATCCTGCAGTACCTAGTGCTCTGAATGCTGTAGTATAGGCAGTTTTTTTGTTGCAGGGTAATACAACATTGCTATTCGTACATTCATAGTCCCAAATGGAAAGCTCTCTGGTGACAAATATTCAGTGAGCTCTCTGTTAGGGACTTAAAAGTGTAAAAACAATTATAGAAAATCTAAGAAATTTGACTTTACATATTGTGCATGTAATGCCAAAATGGAGGTTGACTGTCACTTTAAGATGAGTATAGTAAACTTTGTACTGCACTGTGGATTATTATGGTGGTTTAGAAATAAAAGGAAATAATAATTATGTGGCAGTGGAGCATCATGTTGAGTAATCTTGCAAATGTCTTAGGTCTTTTGTTTTTTTGGAAGTACAGGCAATAGTAAAATATTATATAACAAGGAAACTGAGAGATCCTTGAAGGTTTGAGTACTGTGATTCATCATGTGAGTGTTCCCTGGTTCCTCTAGGGTTAAATAATTTGGCAATTGATTGATATGCTGCATAATACTGCCAGTGACATATAACACTTGAGGTTGTGATTTAAGATTGATTCCCAACCAAAATGAAACACACACACACAGACATAAATACACTTACAAACATACATAAATAAAAACGCACACATACACGTACACACTCGCACATGCATACATACATATGCACACGCAAAAATACATGCATACACACACACATACATATGCACGCACAAATATATACATATATATATATATATATATATATATATATATATACACACAAACATATACACACATACACACACAAAATATATATTCATACACACACATATATATACACACACAAAATATACATACACACACACACACAGACATATACATACACACACATACAAGCGAGCATTCACACAGACATACACACACGTATGTGCACAAACAGATATATATACACACATGCAAGAGCACACACATGGAGATATACACACATATATATATATATATATATATACACAAAAACGCATACACACATACACAGATATACAGAGACACTCATAGCTATCTATCTATCTATCTATCTGTCTGTCTGTCTATCTATCTATCTATCTATCTATCTATCTATCTATCTATCTATCTATTTATATATATATCCTATATAATAATTTGCTAGGATGTTTGTCAGAAGCCGTCATGTGCAGTAGAGACTGCCCGCTCTGCAGTCATGTGCAGTACAGTACAAATGCGCCGTGGCTGATACGGAGCAGAGCACTCCGAATTCTGACTGTAGTCCTCTCTGTGCACCTTCCTGGGACCAAGGGGTCCCAGGAAGGTGCGCAGAGGGGAGTACGGTCCGAATTCAGAGTGCCCTGCTCAGTATAAGCCACAGTGTGTCCAGGCACTCTGTACTGCACATGACTGCAGCGTGGGCAGAGAGTAGAAAGGCTCCGGGCACCAGCCGAGGCTGCTTGGTGGCACTGTGGCCTTTGTGCACGGGCTTTTAAAATAGTATATATATATATATATATATATATATATATATATATATATATATATATATATGTATATATATATATATATATATATGTATATATATACATACATACACACACAAAAACTTACACACAGACATACGTGCACACACACATGAAAACAGAGACATATATATCTCTATATATAAAAGAATAAGCCTCATTGCATAATTTATGGTACCTCACACACAGAATGTAATTTATGTCTCCTCAGAAAACAAACACACATTGAACAGAATGCCTCATTACATAATTTATGTCTCATTAGGAAACACAACTCCTATTGGGTGATTCAATGGGGACATTACTGCTCCCATTGGGTGATTCAATGGGGGCATGTTTATCATACAGGGAGTTGGCCCGCCCCCTCCAGCCTGCCCACCACTATCCAACTGACATAAAAAATGTAGCTTCCACTCGCTCCTGAAGTAGGGGATATCAATAACTTCTCCCGGTCCACGCACACTCTCACTCAGGATCATGACCCCACATACACACTGTTTCACCTCCCACAGATAATTGTAACCCTCCATACACTCTGTTTCAGTACGAGAGTGTAATGTTTCCATAAAATACAAACTCAGGGATAAACATAGCAACTCTTTTATTTAACTCTTTTCATCTCTTTAGTCAACCTCACTAACTGTCTGTTTTCAACTGTCACTCCTCCACTTCCTGCTTCCTGATTCCCGCCCTTTCTCCTTAAAGGGAGAGAGAGACGCTTTGCTGTATGTTACAGAGGCCAAGCCTCAAACACCACTTTCTATTTGTTCCCTCAGCATATTGCTACGCTGCCTCAACTGAAGAGCCACCATGTGTTATATTGCTATGTTACGATAACTTAACCCTCTGAGTGCCAGAGGGGTACGCAACACATTGCAAAGCACTCAAAGGGTTAAGTAAGGAGGAGTTACTGCTCCCATTGGGTGATTCAATGGGGGAGTGATTTAAATCATGCAGGGAGTTGGCCTGCCCCCACTATTCAGCCCGCCCACCACAATCCTAGTAACTCAAACAACAAAATGGCTGCCTCTCACTCCTACACCACAGACACAAACACATCAGACAAAAAACACACACACACTCACACACTCTCTCAGACACACTAAATCATACACACTCACAATAATTCACACACTCACACTCTCTAACTCACATTCACAATAATTCATACACTCACACTCTCACTCACACTCACTCAATCACACACACACTCACACACTCAATCACACACACTCATTGGCACACACACTCTCACACACTCTCACTCACACACTCAGTCACACACACTCCCACTCTCTCACTCACACTCTCATTCACACACTCTCATTCACACTCACACACTCAATCACACACACTCACACTCTCACTCGCACCCCTGGAGCCAGCACAATCCACCTTCCACCATAGTCTCACTCACTCACACCCCGGGAGCCAGCACGATCCACCTTCTACCATAGTATGTGCAATTACCACATGCATTTCAACTACATGAATGAATGCCACTCACACTCACACACACTCACACACACTCACTCACACTCACTCACACCCTGGGAGCCAGCACGATCCACCTTCCACCATAGTATGTGCAATTACCACATGCATTTCAACTACATGAATGAATGCCACTCACTCACACACACTCACTCACACCCCGGGAGCCAGCACGATCCACCTTCCACCATAGTATGTGCAATTACCACATGCATTTCAACTATATGAATGAATGCCACAGTGGAGGCATAAGTACAAACACAAACTCTTTACAATGACACATAAGTCACCCCCTTATGCCTCACTTTTGTGTGTGCCTGTGTGTTCCTCACTGTGTGTGTTGCATGTCTGTATCACACTCTATGTGTCCACATGTTGTGCATTGCATGTATGTATGTATGACTGTGTCAATCTTTATGCATCTCAGTGCATGCGTGTGAAATTGCGTGTGTGTCTCTGTGTGTGTTTGTCTTGCATCCGTGTGTGTGCATTAATTCCCTATATATCCTGACGGGCAACGCCGTCCCACATTGCTAGTATAGATATAAATATATAAAGTCAAAATAATGGGTAGCACCCGTGGGACTTGACTAATAAATTTATTGCAATGATAAAGTGGCAAAATAACAGGTCAACATCTTCAGAAAGGTCCTTCTGGGACTGAAACGTTGACCTGTTATTTTGTCACTTTATCTTTGCAATAAATTTATTAGTCAGGTCCCACGGGTGCTGCTCATTATATTGACTTTATCCAGTCACATATAGGTATTGTGCACCTGGGCATTTGCTTACAAGTTGGGAGTGAGTGCTTTCCAATTTCTTATATATATATATATATATATATATATATACACACAGTGTCAGGTATGCACTGGGGCAGTGGTTCTTAACCTTTTTTTTTTTTTGTCAAGGCACACCTAACATGCAGTCTGGAAGATTCAAGGCACACTTAACATTTTATAGGTCATTTGACCAGCAAGTAATGGAGGGTACAGATATATAAATATGCAGATCTTTTTATGTCTCACAATCAGAATAACAGAAACAAACATATTGTGTAGAAAAATGTCCAGAAATATACAACTGAAACTCGGCACTCATATTTTATCAAAATCTTTATGGAAAAGATGGGGCTCCCTAAATACAGCTGACATCAAGAGAAAGGGAGAGAGGGGCGAACTTTCATTGCCTATATCTCTCAGGCCATAGTGGTTTGAGAGATAGGATTTGCACCATTCTGCTTATTTTCTTCAGCTCTACAAAAGTAAAAAAACTTTTTATGGGACATTACTGTTCCTTTAAGATGCTGATTTACTAAAGAAGAGGAACAATACTATGCAAACCATCTGCGTTGTGGGTGACAGAAACATTTGCATCAGCTTAACCCTTTGAGTGCCAGAGGGAGTGTGCAACAAATTGCTCCACTAGAGTGATGTCTCCAACTTGCATGCCGCATAAATAAATGTGAATTTTTATTTGTCCCCTATGGTGGAGCTGGTTTGCTCTACTTTAGTTAACTAGATATATTGTGAAGAGTTTAACCCTTTGAGTGCCAAAGGGTTAAAAATTTCAGTAAAACTACATGCGATCTCATTTTTTTAGTAGATAATTTCTTAACCATCTCACCTTCAAATAGAAATAAAATTTTGTCTTAAAGGTCAAAATCATTTTTCCTATCATTTCCACTTTACGTTGCCTTTTTTTATGTTCATTCCTAACTTCTTCGTCACGCTGCTCATGACTCATCTGCAGATGTGCTTATACAGTCTTTTTTTCTGTGAAGCCGTGCAATCTATAAGCTTGGCCAACTTCATACTGGTCAGCATGTGCATTGCATTTTTTTCCCCGGAGAGATTGTGAAAAAAAGTCAAGCAATTGCATCATCTTTCCATGATGTACATTGCAAAGCCAAAATATGAGCGATGTCCTCTGAGAACGAAAAATTGGTCTACAGTCCATACCTCTCAAATGTCCCTCTTTAGGAGATATTAGGGGTCCATACCTCCCAAGTGTCCCTCTTTAGGAAGAACAGTGCATCTTTGACACCCAATTCCCTCTGTCCCTCGTTTCCACCCTGGTGTCTCTCTTTTTAGGAGATCAGACTGTACGACTGTATATAAGTGTATCACCCTGGTGTCCCTGTGTTCAGGAGATCAGATTGTGTGGTGTGTATATAAGTGTATCACCCTGGTGTCCCTGTGTTTAGGAGATCAGATTGTGTGGTGTGTATATAAATGTATCACCCTGGTGTCCCTGTGTTTAGGAGATCAGACCGTGTGGTGTGTGTCTATATAAATGTATCACCCTGGTGTCCCTGTGTTTAGGAGATCAGACTGTGTGGTGTGTATAGAAGTGTATCACCCTGGTGTCCCTGTGTTTAGGAGATCAGAGTGTGTAGTGTGTATATAAGTGTATCACCCTGGTGTCCCTGTGTTTAGGAGATCAGACTGTGTGGTGTGTATAGAAGTGTATCACCCTGGTGTCCCTGTGTTTAGGAGATTAGACTGAGTGGTGTGTATATAAGTGTATCACCCCTGTGTCCCTGTGTTTAGGAGATCAGAGTGTGTAGTGTGTAAATAAGTGTATCACCCTGGTGTCCCTGTGTTTAGGAGATCAGACTGTGTGGTGTGTATAGAAGTGTATCACTCTGGTGTCCCTGTGTTTAGGAGATCAGACTGTGCGGTGTGTATATAAGTGTATCACCCCGGTGTCCCTGTGTTTAGGAGATCAGACTGTGCGGTGTGTATAGAAGTGTATCACCCCGGTGTGTATAGAAGTGTATCACCCCGGTGTGTATAGAAGTGTATCACCCTGGTGTCCCTGTGTTTAGGAGATCAGATTGTGTGGTGTGTATATAAGTGTATCCTATGGCTCCACAGCAATATAACTCACATTAATGTTTGTTTAAACTTCAGTATTTGTATTTATAAATTAGCCTGTGTAAGTAAAATACTTTGGTCTTGCTCTAAATCATTTATTCAGTTCTATAAAAGGTGTCAATAGGTCAGGAAGTAACATAAAAATTCTTGGTAATAATGACCCACCCCCAGCCACGCCCCCAGCAACACCACCTAAAATGAATGTGTCCCTCTTTGACTAGTTTATGCAAGGAGTAAAATATTTAGTATCTCCTGATTCTTTCCCGCTGTATGTCCTTGACAGGCCATTTGAAATGTTGGAATGTATGCAACTCACCACTCAGAAACACTACATTCTAGCTCTCTAGTGCCATTACAAACAATACATTTCCATGTACAGATCACATTAATAACACCCAAAAGGGCATTCCCATTCCAAAATGACAGTCAAGTCCCTTCTGAATGGATGTTTCATCTTTGTTCGGGCATAGAGACCTCTCTATAATTCAAGAGGTAAAAAAAAAACCCACTTAAACCGAGGGGAAAATGGAGGATTTTTTCCAAATGTATCCCCTACGGTGCAGATGAATAGCTTCAGTTTTTAGTACATCACCCTCATTACCTCCTCGGAATTTAGCCTTGTTACTTATAACTACAGAATCCTTCTCTCCTCTCTGAGTCACAGGATGAGTTATTTGCTGAGGAGAGAATCATACATCCTCGGATAGCTGCAGGGTCCATAATCTGTTTGCTAGTCATCTATGGCCAGTTTCCTGCATCCAAATGTCCCTGTTATTCCTCATCTAATTGTAGCTAAGATACTAATTACCTGATTATTCCCAGCTCTATTTAAATCTTATGTTATTATTGTCAGCCCTTCCCAATTTTGCACTTAACTTTTTGAGTGCCAGAGGGGTACGGAATGTTTTGCTTTGCAATGCATTCCGTACACCTTCGGCACTCAGAGGGTTAATTTTTCTTGACCTGTCAGAGTATGTGTAATCCTGTCCCCAGTCTAGACTTGTATCTGTGTGCCAGGTCCATGCTTTCTGCTATCTGTGTTTGTGTTGGCCCTGTCCTTTCACCCTGCCTTCCATGCACTTGTCTCATCCTATCCTGTGTTCTGGGGATGTAGTCAGGAAACAAAAAGCTGAAATTATGAAGCACACCAACTTCATCGTGGGGAACAAGTGCAAATTCCCAACATTTCCGTTGATTTAAAGAAAGACTTTTAAGTTATTGAATGTAAGAGAAGTCTCTATTACACTGGATTAAAATGCATGGGAGAACTCTTTAGCACTCAAGGAGAAGACCCATTTAAATGAATCAGGATTTGTATTTCTCTACTATTGTGTATTAATTGGTTCTTGATTTTGTTACTCACATGTCTGCATTAAACTACAGTTTGTCACAGTTATTGTATCTGTTTAGCCTTCCTTGTCTTTGTTGTTGGTCTACTCCTTGTCCAGTATAAACTGCTGTTTATTCTGTTGGCAAGCCAATACTCTAACGGTCTTCAATGCGATCCATGAAAATGACTGTTTTTAGACTTATTTAACATTTTGTCATTTGGTGAAAAAATCACCTACAACTCGATTCCTCTACGCATTTCTTCTCATTATTGCATTTTCTTTCTACCAAACACCCACTATTAATTCTGCACCCCTCTTTGAGAACCTTCCCTCACACAGATCTTTCAAACGTCTCTTGAGATGTACATTATTTTTGGAATTCATCACTGTGAGGATTCAAACTTGGTGTTGTTGGCATGGGAGACAGCATCTCTGCTCATTGTGGTATCTCAGATGCTGTACTGTTACAGCTTACCTTGACTTCAGCATCACCTGCAGGTGTGAGGCTTCTAGCATGCTGCAGGCCTCTGTTTTATCTGTTTGCTTACTGTAGTCTCCTCCTACCTTCTTCCTACTTCCTCCCTCTGAGCTGCTCCTCCTACTTCCTGTGGAGGGGTTTAAAGGGCAGATTGAGGCCTGACTCAGATGCCCTTGTGTTTTTGTTCAAAGCAGATCTGTTGCATTGGGCTCCATGTATGACCTGGTTTGTCTGACTACCCCCTCTGGTGCTTACTGGTGGCTCTGTCTGACTATTCTTTTGTCTTTTCCCTTGGTGATCAGACACTCAAGTGCGGGCCTGGGGCTCTGGTAGACTCACATATTTGACTGCAAGCTGAGTCAGACCCTATTCCTCTTCGGATAAAGATCCTGGGTTCCTGTTCCAGTTCCTGTTCCTGGTACCAGCCGAGACTTCCAGTGGCTAAGGCCTAGTCTCCAGCAGAGTGGTTTAGCTTTGCAACCTATTATTTCTGATAGCAGGCTTGCTGGTTATTACCCTGTGCTTATTCTTATTGTAAATATTGTATATATCCGCTGTATGTCATTTGTTAATAAACTGCATTAACTAAACCGTACTGACTCCTGAACTTCTCTGGGTAACTGTGACATGTACAGAGTCTTTTGTCAGCGTAATGTTATGCTAATCAGTCATAAGATTTCTCACTTTCTAGCATCTTCAAGAACCTTCTGGTGTCACTATGATTTCCTTTATAAACCAGTCCTGGCACTTCCTGTTTATAAGATTATTGTGGTTAACTCCAATGACTTGGCATTCTTTGCCTTGTGCTTCTATGTACCGAACTTGGCTTGATCCCAACTACAAAAACTCTCTGCCTCCTGGTAATAAGACTCCTCATTTGACTACTCTTGCTCTTCAGTCCTGGTTATGACTACTGCTTGGTCTGATTATGTCTTAGTTTTGCTCCCTGGTAATAAAACCTCTATTATGTTTGAGAACACTTGCTCTCCGCTACCTGCTTATGTCACTTATTTTTGTCCTCATGGTGTTTCCAACACTAATGGGAGATTTGGTGTCTTGTTTAAGAACTGCCTTTCCACTACTTGACTGCCTTCCCGGACGCAGAGTCTGTGACAACCATGAACCATCAATTTTTACATCCTACAGACTTGCTCATTAAACTAATTTGATCTATTTAAAAAAAAAAACAAAAACGAAAAAAAAATTTTTCAACTTCCTACAACCAATCATAGATACTCCAAATGTCAAAGTGAAACAGACTGTGTGGTTGTCCCAGTTTTACTCCTCATAAACAACCTCATTCAAATTATGAGTCACGCATTCTGGTTGAACCCTTCTACTGTCTGCTCATAGCTTATTCTTCACATGTTCTCATAGACTCAGGAAAACAGTGGATCAGCAAGGGTTCATGGTCCCACCCACTTAATCACCTCCACAGAGCCAGTACTTTGTCTAGGCCAGGAATGGGCAGTCTGGAGCCCTCCAGGTCTTGTGTTTCACTATGATTCCCACCGTACTCAGCTGGCCATTTATTGGCTGAGTATAATGGGTGTTGTATTCTAGCAACAAATGGAAACCTATAAATATTATGCAGAGAATGTTAGTAGCATGCAATAAAATTATTTTTATACTTAAAGTAAGAAATGAGTGTTGGGAGCTATTGTTTAATTTGCCACCCTCACTCCAAACTTTAGCTTTAGCTGCCTTAGCCAGTGCATAGAATTACCCCTGTGCTAAACACCATTTGGAAGGGGTATAAGCCCCATTTAAATGAAAGAGAAGTATGGATATTTTTATTTGACCCTTAAGGTGCACTTGGTTTGCCCTAGAATTGCACCAGTTTAGCTTCCTGAAGACGACCTCAGAAGACAGGACATGATGAAACAGGAGGAACATGCAGGTAGTGTGTAATTCTCAAGGCTTAAAAAGGAGTTAAAGGGAATTTATCACATCTTTACAAGTAATGCTCATTAGTTAGAGCATTTAGCAAATAAGTTTAAAATGTTATTAATTTTTTTTAAAGAAAATGTTATTTGCACAAAAATTAAGGTTTAAAGAGTGCCCAGCATTCTACTTCCAGCTTGCCACTCTGCCTCTGCTCCCATCCCACTACTCAGCATTTTCCGATGACGGAGGCTGTCTGTCTCTAAGCTGGAGAGATCTCATTGGCAGAGATTGATATCTAGCCAATGAGACTGCTCCAGCTTAGAGACAGAAAGCCTCCATCATCGGAGGATGCTAGGTAGTGGGACGGGAGTAGAGGCAGAGCGGCAAACTGCGGCAAGCCGGAAGTAGGGTGCTGGGCACTCTTTAAACCTTAATTTTTGTGCAATTAATGTTTTCTTTAAAAAAATGTATAACATTTTAAACTTATTTGCTAAATGCTCTAAATAGTGAGCATTACTGTTAAAGATGTGAGATATCCACTTTAAGAGCTTAATTTAACTCAATTTGTCCCAGAATTGCCTGTCTGATGTCTGAATAGTCCCATAATGCTATGGATTATATAGAGGGTAATGTATTATAATTTGACTTTTTGCAACTTTTAATGTGAAATAAAGCACCTTGACACTTGCTACATCTGTGAATTGACATATACCTTCGGTAGGTAGACTGAACGGGTTGTGAACAGATTGTAAGGGCAAGCTGACACTAAGCCATCTCATTTGAATTGTGAGTGGAGATATTTTCTTTTTACCAGTATTTATTTGAAAAGGAATTTATGTTATTGCTCTTGAAGTAGATGAGTCTGTATGAACTAGGTCAATCTAAAGAATGAGGAACAAACGCACAAAAGGACAGAGATTATATAACCCCATTTGCTGGCGGCTCTAATACTTTTTCCTGGTGGGGATCTCCACAGGAAATCTGGCACTAGGCTGACATACGTCAAGTACAACACATTCCAATATACATACATATATAACATCACTATATTTATTCATTAAATCACTCTTCTTTGATTGATTACCCCCAAATTCCATGTAGTATTACTAGCTGGTGTTACACAATGTGCATATTTGAACAGCATACTTGAAATCTTTATGCATATAAAAAAAACAATTGATTTTATTTAGCATTATTCTTTGGTCCATATGGTGCAATAGGTTTTCTAAACATTTACATTGATACATGTGCTACAGCTTGTCACAGCCCATGGTGTAGCCTGGTTTGTGTGCCAAAACCTACACAGACATCAATAACACATGTATTGTATAGACTGATTAGGCATTTACCTTCCCTACTCAATGCAAATGTTTCACCTGTTACATAACACACA
This sequence comes from Rhinophrynus dorsalis, assembly GCA_037306005.1. Taxonomy (NCBI): domain Eukaryota; kingdom Metazoa; phylum Chordata; class Amphibia; order Anura; family Rhinophrynidae; genus Rhinophrynus; species Rhinophrynus dorsalis. The sequence continues at coordinate 40,705,941 of CM074723.1, read as the reverse complement.
GTTCCTAAGTCAGTAGCAACAGCAGTAAACACAATCAGAGCGGGCATCTCCCCTTCAGTGGGCAGTTGCTCACCCATGGCTTTGTCACTGGTCACAGCAGGTGTCAGCATTTATGCTGACAAGCTGGCTTAAGAACATCTACTTATAGTATCTGTGGGTGGGGCATGGATAGGGATCTCTGAGGGGATGAGCGAGACCCATCCCCATGACATTTTTTCCTCGAGGTTTAGTAGACATTGAGGTTTAGTAGACTCATGAATTCTGCCTGTTTCAAGGGATAGTAATACTTAAAATGTGAAAAAATGTATGTTGTAGGGTTTATCCCCCTGAATAAAACAAGGGTATTTCCACTGCTGAGAGATATATTAATAAAAAATTATAACAGCTCAAACTTGAATTTTTTAGGTGCAATATCACAGTGACCTGAAAATTTACAGTGGCGCTGTTGCTACACCGTCCTATGGACTACTGTAGTCTGTAGACCATAAATCTCCATAGGATGTTGTAGCAACAGAGCCACTGTAACTTTTCAGGCCACTTTGATATTGCACCTAAAAAATTCAAGTTTGAGCTGTTATAATTTTTTAATAAAATATCTCTCAGCAGTGGGATTCCCCTTGTTTTACTCAGGGGGATAAACCCTACAACATATATTTTTTTACATTTTAAGTATTACTATCCCTTTAAGGAACTGTCATGTCCGCCTCCATGGAAATGACATGATTGACTGACTGAAGACATCATCTCTTGAATAAAAACACAAGGACAAAATGCACACAGGCAATTAAGGTTTCCTGTTCATAGTAAATTAGGTTGAAAAAAGACACAAGACCATCAAGTTCAACCTTGCCTTGCAACATAGAGAAATAAGAATTTTATAAGCTTTCCTGCTACCAAATAAGTTAGTCTTTATCTGAACTTCCTGTTTTCCTACTAATAAACAGCATAACCCAGTATGTTCCCTCTTGAAGAAATGTATCTAATCTTCTCATAAATATATCCATTGTGTCTGTAATTACCACATCTTTGGGCAAGGGACCTTACTGTAAAAAACCCTTCCTCTGTTGAAATTGAAACCTCCTTTCCTCTAATCTCATCGGGAGGCCCCTGGTTATATGATGAAGCCTTGGAATAAAAGCTCACCAGAGAGATCCTTGTATTGACTAGTAATGTAAGTGAGTGATAAAATTAAGAGGTGTAACTTCTCCTTTAACGTTTTCTTACAGTACAGGGTGGAATTGCTCCACCATTTGTCTTTGTAGACATGGTCCTAAATTGTGACATTAACGCCTCCATTTCATTGCATTGAACTCAATGATAAGACTGAACTTCCACTCACGTGGCTCGTTTCCTTTCTAATCCTGCAAAGCTAATAAAAAGGGAGTCAGTGTCCTGCAGAATGTCTTTCTGTGATTGCGAGAGACAGAGAAAGCACCAAATTTTTTAGCTAGTTAGGACAGGCAAATAAAGCAAAGTTGGAGTGTAGTTTAACCCCTTAGTGACCGGCCGCGCATGCACGTGGCCGGCACTTAACACCCGCTGGACATGTACGTCCTCGGGCGACAAGGGGTCAAGGAGTTTGCAGACCGGAAATTTGTTCTGTGTGTCTGGGGAATCTGGGGGCACTCTGGGCAGGAGAATGTTAAAAGAAAAAGGAGGGTTACCCAAAATACACCTAAATCTTGGTCAACTGAGACAGGCAGCTGTGGTCCAAATTCCTTCCTGATCTGGCTGTTATCTCTGTGTTTGGGGAGTCTGGGTGTGTGTGAAGGGACATAACATGGAAAAAGGTAAGCGGCTCCAGTATATAGCGGGGTTACAAATGTCCAGAGTTGAATATTCTTATATATTTAGAGTAGCTTCTCTCATTTCAGAGTGTAATTGAGTCTTCAAAGTGTGATATTAAATGTGCTGGTTTTGACGGGACTCTCTAACCCTTCACATATACTTCAAGCAAAGGTGTGAACCCCACCGTCTTTAAATCACACTGATTCAGACCATATTAAAATCAAAAATATTGATAGATGATGGCGTGGATCAGTGAGTTAGAGGCCGCTTAACCCTTTGAGTGCCAGAGGGATACGCAACGCATTGCAAAGAAATGTGTTGCATACCCCTCTGGTACTCAAAGGGCTGATATTACCTGGACCTTGGCCTGTGTACACGGGCTTTTTCACTAGTAGTGAAGTAAATGTATAAATATCTCAAAAACTTTTCATCTACCTTTGGATAATGAACCATATGCTGTTTTTTTAAGTTTTTATTTTGCTTTATTGAACAAAAACAAAATATTACAATTTGAATTGAAAAGAATGAAAGAGAAGGAAACAAGGAAGAAAAAAATAGAACATTTTGAAAACATGTTATGGGAAGAAGGTTAGAGACATTTGATGTAGAATATACCCCTAGCAACTATATGACAATGGCAAGTTTTCATACAAGAGGTACAGGCTAATATGTTCAAGGTATATTCATGATACAAAGTTATCAGAACATAAAGAGGTGGCACAGACTTTAAAGCCCCTGAAGGACATTGGATGTTTAGCAGGTGTGGAAATCCTTCTGCAAGGCGGTTTGCCAGGTGGTGGTGATCTTTGAGGAACTATATGTACTTTTTCATGCACAAAGAAAGGAGAGTATCCTGATCCTGTTCTCAATGGCTCTTTAAGACTGATTCCAGGAAAAGCTCTGAATTTGATAATTCCAGTCTCTCAGAGAAGCCAAAAATGTGTATATTATTATGCAGGAGACAAGACGCGATATTTGGTACCATGGCCACTTGTATCTTTTAGGTCAGAGATTTGTTCTTTATCTTCACCAGTACATTCTCAGAACTTTGTTATGTTTTCCATCATGAAGGTCATGTCTGCGTGGAGAATGCCCACTTTTGTTGTCCGTGTCGTTTGGCAACCAATGATAACCCTCATTCATTTGTAGAAGCAGACATTCTCATCAGATAGCAAGACTACCGGTGGGGAAATAACAGATTAATCTTGAGATTGGTCTGCAATGGAAGGTGATAGTGATGAACTCGGCCTGGTGTATTTGTCAGTTTTACTGGCAGGTTCAGGGACATTTTTTGACGGCAATCTGCCTATAGAAGCATGAAACATCTAAGTAGAGAAAGCTGTAAGCTTTGCTTGGCATGTTCACTGAATATATGGGATACAGCTCCATATGCTTGTAGGAGTGACACACTTATGACATCTGAGGGGGGATAAAAGAGAAACAACAGAGAGAAAAAATGGTATATATACAATTCACAATAATGGCATGTATATCATGACAGTCAAGACAAACATCACAAATTACATAGCCAAAGTAAAAGAAATGAGAGAATAAGCTGTTAGAGCACTTAAAAGAAGACAATGCGGTTGAGACCAGAACCTAATAATGAAAACAAAGTTTCCCTCCATTCTAGTGCCCACCAGTTAGTCACTATGTTGAGGTGGATATTCTTATGCAGAGAGAGGCACAAAATGCAGATAAACGACAAACTGGAGAAATTGTTCAAGCGTGGCAGAGAATAGAGGTTGCCTCCACTGATGTTACAATTCACATATCCCAGAGAGTTGCGTTGAACTCCAGTTCAAAACAACTGCCCCACGAACAGCCCCACCAGCACCCATCAATGTGTTGCTAGCCCTCTAGAGTGGGAAGAGCAGATCTTGAATATGTAGCGGGAAGTGTCTGCACATTAAGGCTGGTGCTTCCACAAGAAGATGGTCACAGTTACTGAGGTCCTGTATCAGCACCCAAGAAATGTGATAGGGAGAAGGTGCCTATGCACAGCTGGTGTTTGATGGAGAGGAAACAATAACCATTGAATATTACACTGGGACTGGGTATCAGAGGCCACCAGGTCTGAACAATTAGAACAGGATACAAAATGGTTGTCACAGCTTACCTTGGTTTCAGCGGCCGTTCATGCCGCTTGGATGACGCAGGAAGATGGCAACGGTTGGATGCATCAGAGCAAGATGCGTCATCTGCAGGTGCAAGGCTTCAGAGTGTAGCAGGCCTCTGTTTTATGCCATGCTTCCTGTAGTTTCCTCCTACCTACTTCCTTCCTCTGAGCTTGCTCCTTCTAACTACTTCCTGAGGAGGGTTTTAAAGGGCAGTCTGAGTCCTGACTCAGTTGCCCTTGCGTTGTTGTACAAAGCAGTTCTGTGTCCTTGGGCTCTGTGTATGACCTGGCTTGTCTGACCATCCAATCTGGTGCTGACCTGTGGCTCTGTCTGACTATTCTCCTGCCTTATCCCTATAGTGGATACCCAATCTGGTGCAGACCAGTGGCTCTGGCTGACTACCTGAACTGTGTATGACCCGGCTTGTGTCAAAAAGTGTAAAGCTGTTTTACAGGATATTTGCATTTTTACTTGATATTTTTATTTTGACTATATAGTCATATTTTTAATAAATTGTTGAATTCTGTATGCTTTTTAGTATTCAAATGTGGGAGTCACTGCCTCTTGATAGCTCTGTGCTCATACCTAAATAGAGGCTTTTGAATAAAGTAGGTCTCTGCCATTATCAGTGCTGGGTATGGTGTAACCCATTATCTGGTTGGCGGATTCCACATATACCCATTAGTGAAGCTGGAAGAGCTTACATTCATCTGGTCGATTGTCAAGAAAGGACCCTATACTGGGCAATGAAAGCAGATACACTAAGAGGCAAGTTATAGCCTCTGAGAAATGTGAGTAGATCTCTTGCTTTTTGGTGTTGGTGAAGGATTGCACTGGATGTGATATGCTGCATTTAGAGAGATCCTCTGTGCCACTTTACTTTTCTCTCTCTCAAGGTGACAGGAACACTTTAAAGGAGCAGTAAACTTTTTTATGAAAAATATATATTGTAGGGATTTTCCTACTGAGTAAAATAAGGGTACTCCCACTGCCGAGAGATCCATACTTCCAGAGTTATTACAGTTTAAAGGGATAGTAATACTTCGTTTTATTTTTATTTTATTTTGTAGGCATTAAAAAAACATGAAGAATGATATAAGTCTTATCTCTCAAACCTTTATGGTTTTAGAGATATTCACAAGCAAAGTTTCCTCTCCCGCCCCTTTTACCTAGTGTAAGCCATCTCTTCTCAGATGTGAATCTGGTTGTAAGACCAGACAGATAACAGAAGGGGACAATCTTCTTCCTATGAGAACAATGAAAGCCCTACCCCCCTTGACAAGCTTTTCAGGTTTTTCCCTTATCTTAATTGAAGATTGTCCCTCTCTGGAGTCTACCTGGGCACCTCCCTTCTGCTTTGGCTGAGTAGTGTTACATCAGTAAAAGGGGCGGGAGGGGGAGACTTTGTCATTGAATTACTCCTGAACTACAAGTCTGACAGAACTTAAATAACACTCTCCAAAGTCCAAATACTATGATGATTAATTAGAGCTGTTTTTATTATGAAACATTACTATCCCTTTAAACCCATTTTTTTTACATTAGCAGTGCCCTCTAGTGGTCAAATTCTAATTAGATGCCCTGTTACATTCCAATGGAGAGGAAAGTCAAGAAAGTCAGTAACATTCAGTTCTCCATAGAAAGTGATAGAAACTACCTTTCGCTTCCTGTCAGGTAGAACTACCAGGAAGTAAACACAGTAAATTCACTTCCTGATTATTTGAACTGCTATAAATTTTGAATAACACATCTGACAACAGTGGGAGTGACCTTGTTTTATTCAGCAGGAAATGCTCTATAAAATATGTTTTTTTCATAAAAAAAAGTTTACTGCTCCTTTAAAAAGAAAGGCAGCGAGAGAGAGAGTGAGAGAGAGAAAGAGAGAGAGAGTGAGAGATGTGAGTTGTGAGTGAAAAATGACTGGAAGAACGAAACATTATATCAGTGTTCTTGGTGATACAATGTATCATTCTTCCTTTGTAGAGAAAGTTTGAAGTGATATTTTTGTATCTGGCATTGCCACAGTATGCAATGTAAGCAAATCAGCCCACGGGCCATACTTTGCCAGTCTCTGCCGTATTGGCATTGTAAAGACAATGGTAGTAGTTTTTTCTCTTGCCCTTCTGTCACTACATAGTAGTCACTCATTGTATATTCAGGTGTTAATCCTGACAAGAAAACAGGGGGAAGTCAGTTTTCTGTAAAACAGCTGTGCTTGCTAAGAGGAACTTCTCCGAAAGACATTCATATCCCTGTGACCAGGCAAGTGAATCACCCACGAATCCTCTTTTAATAAGTAGAAACAAACTAACCAGCAGATCTTGGAATGTTCTTGTACAGTATCAGTGGTGGTTGCTTTTTACTGGGATTATACTGTTTACAGGAAATAGTAACTAAGTACAATAAATGTCTTATACATTCCAGGAAAGCAATATAGCAAGGTCAGGCATTGGGAAGTTGCAGCTCAACAGCCCATCATCTACATGATCCAGCAGTGGTGTCCTGACAAAGGTGGGATTTTTTAAAAAGAAGTTACCAAGTCACCCTGTTTTTGTCTGTCAAAGTGTATTACTTCTCAATTTTCTGACAAATAAAATACTCAAAAAAATTTGAGATTGTGTTTGCATTACCAATGTGTGTGTGTATTACTAAGTTTGTATATGTGGCAAATAAACATTTATTGTCCTGCTGGTGGAATATAACAGTGTTTTGCCCCACTCCACTATATGATAGAAGGCTAGGATGTTTGTCAGAAGCCATCATGTGCAGTAGAGACTGCGTGCGCTGCAGTCATGCGCAGTACAGACTCCCTGAACGTGCCGCGGCTGATACGGAGCAAGGGGCGCTCCGAATTCGGACCAGAGTCCTCTCTGCGCACCTTCCTGGGACCGATTTGTGTGTAGACAGGCTCCAGGCACCAGCAAAGGCTGTTGGGTGACACTGTGGCCCGTGTACATGGGCTTTTAAACTAGTACCAGATAAAAAAGGTTCCAGATCATTGGCTTGACATGATCCTGGTCTTGATTCAAAGACCAAAGATGACCCACAATGAGGATTCCTGTGTATATAGCAAGTCTGAATTCCTCAGAACTGGGATACCAGTAAATCTAAATGGGAGAACTAAAATGCATAGAATAGGAGAGGATTTCCATAAGAGTAACAGGTTTATCCATAACTGTACCATACATAGGAATTCTGCTGTGAGAATTTTGGACTGAAGCTACGATTCACCTTGAAATTGCTAGGCCAAACATGGGCTAAGTCTGAAATACGTATATGAAAGATAAATTTACACACATGCACACACACACGAGTACACACACATGCACACACACACACAAGCACACACACACATGCACACACACAGACACTCAAATGCACACACAAGAGCACACACACACAAAATGCTAGGCCAAACATGGGCAAAGTGTGAAATACGTATATGAAAGATACATTTACACACATACACACACAAGTACACACACACACACAAACGCACACATACAATCTCTCTTTTTCTATTAGGATGGAAGATTTTAGCTTCAAATGCACTAAATGGCAAAATAATTTTCCTCTCCTGTGCTAGGCTCATAACAGGAAACTATTCCATGAGAATTAGCGGTTCATAATTTGCCCATCAGAAGGACTGACACAGATAGTTATCCTGCAAACAGTAGTCAGCTACTTCTTATTTCTGTTGTTTTCATTGCATGTAAGCTCTGTTTTTGTCTATTGCTAGTTATTTCAGGTCCAGTCTGATTAGGGTCCATTACATGTCATTCGGTTTTATTGGTTATTCATTCCACGCACCTGAGGAAGTGGTAATACCAAAACACTGCTCAGTATGAATGATTAAGTACAATTACTTCATTGGTTAGAACAGTGCTCTGCTCCACACTTACTCTACTACATGGCTATGTGAGAGACGTTAGCTGTCCAGCCTATTGAGGTGTGAGCATCATGGGACACTATCTCTATGTAGGTTTACAGAGGTTATTCTGCTTTTATAAGGTTTAGTGGAGCAATTCTTCTCCAGCACCTTTCTCCTCCCCCCTGAAGTCATGGGTGTGGCACTGCACAGTCACCAGTGACAGCACTGTGCATTATCTGTGATAAGTCAGGGAAGAGGGGAAAGGAGGGAACACAACTAGGCACAACTGCCTAACACGTGAATACAGACAACATGACATTTATGAGAAGCACGTTAAAGCCAAACCCCCACAAAGGATATCGGGAGCCACTGTCACTGTACCCCCGGTCTCTCCCCAAGGGCACCAAGAATCCAGGTAGAAATCGAAAAGGAGGAAGAATAGAGAAACCCAGCCTGAAAGATTGATGTCGAGTGAATCATCTGCCTTTTCATCAGCTTCTTGTGCTGAGTCTGGATGAAGGAAGACAGAGCTAAAGTTCCCGTCCCGCTGGCACCCTCAGGAGGGTCCTTTTCCTCTTCCTCAGAATATGCTAAGCTGGTGGCAGGGAGGATTCACCATTATTATTAAGTCTGCTAGTTGCCAGGTGTCTTTAGCGGAGGGGACAAGGGGCATTGTGACAGCAGTACTTGGTTTCTGGGGTGGGATAATTTGACATTACGGACCTAAGCATCATGGTGTTTGGTTACAGTGTTGCCAGCTCTCTGATGTGATAGTGAAGATGTTCCGATTGTTCCCAGTCCTTCCCCATTCCACAGCTTTCCTGCACACACTGTGCACATTGAAGTTGCTAATGAACTGTCAAGGGAAAAAAAGTCTTCCAACACATGATTTTGGAAGAGGGGCAGAAGGAGAATCATTATTGGCCAACTTCTTTTCTCCTCATATACCTGAAATTGTGGGCTAGTTCTGGTGCTGCTACTGCTTCAGGAGCATCATGGAGCTAGTGGCAAGTGGGCCATGATCCCACCATTGCCTGCCTCATATTACTGCTGTTGTTGATCCCATTCCCTTTGAGCTGCCTAATCATCCTCCTGCTTAAACAACTCAGCAGCAGCAAGAACAATAGTTGCAGCATTTACCGATGGCCAGTGGCCACCAGTGCCCAATAGAGCATATTTTGTGTCAGGGCTTTTTTCTTTCAAATAAGAGATTATGAAAGCCAATTTTTGGGAGCTTGTTTCTAACAAGCGTAAGTCCTACAAATCACTACTTTACTCAGTGCTTGTGCTTCTACCAAGTCTAAGTCCTACAAATCAATTTCTACTTGTTTACTACACAGTGCACAACACACACACAAATATATTTCAGCTTTTTCAAGCCTGCTGCAATGCTGCCTACTAGCCATTGATTATAAGAAGAAATAAAGAAATCATTAAAAAAGGGGTTACTAAAATCAAAATTGAATGTAGCACATGTGTACCCTTGTGTGTTTGCTATACAATAATCAACTACTCTGTGTGTTTTTACTGTAAAGTACTCAATAAAACTGATGGTGTGGGATGTCTTGCCTTTGCCCTATACAAAATACTCTATCTCAGCAAGTATCAATCTGCCCCAGTCACATCTTGTGTCAGGGTCCCTGTCTCTATCATGTTACATACACATTTTTACTTTATTTCTTTAATTTTATTTATTTATTTTAATAACTAACTGCCCCCCTATCCCAGTCAACAAAAAAAATCATGTTGCATGTTTAACTGGTTCTTTCCCCAGACTCCATCAACACAGATTAGAGATGGACTTGGATCATGGCTGCCAGTGTCTTCCCATTTAATCACACAAGATGTTGGCGTATTTGGGGTCAACTTCCTTTGTCCCTTCCAGGCCCCCAGAATGACTCCAGACACCTCTAATGCAGAGAACAAATGTCCTGCCTACAAGACACCCTAAACTAAGCTGCAATTCCTTGTTCTCAGCCTGTCTTCACTAGATAACAAATGTGCTGCTCTCTCGTCCTCTCTCTTCCTCTCACAAACACAGAAGGGCATGGTGTGGGACCTCAGACCCCTCAGATACTATGCCTACTGGAAAAGAATGGAAGTGGAAATTTGCCATGTGTTGGGTGTACATTCAGTCTTCCCATTGATTTCAATGCAATGGGCTAGGTGAAAAAAGCAGAACAACTGCACTTTTCATGGGAAATTTCCCTCTAGGCGGGAAGTGCCACTTTTTACCAATTTTGGTTTGAAGCAAAAGCATTTGCCGTACCTACTTCCAGGTTCATTACAAGAAATAAGTGTATGTCCAAAACCAGAGGTGTAAGCTATACCCACAGGTATGTATGTATCTCTCTGACCATTATCAAATGGAGAGATGAGAAGAGAAAGAAAGCTAGGAGGTGGAGTAGTAAAGTGCGTGAGTGAGTGAGTGAGTGAGTGAGTGATGGAGTGAGTGAGTGTGTGTGTTATAGTTGTGTGCGGGGGTTGACCATGCACCTCTCAAGCCACATGAATTTGGAGATCTGTAACTAAGCAGCGATGTGGCCATAGTTTACAGATGAGGGTAACTTTTCTGTTTGATCACTGGATAAGGGGCTCGATACAAATGTTGGAGATGGCTGTTTTTTCCGCCAATGGCATTTTTTCCAGCACAGTAAGCTATTCAAATGTCCGTGTTGTGAAAAAATACCGGCAAAAAAAAGAGACGTCATGAGATAAAGTTAAGAGGTGTTTTCACCCATAGAAAATTATGAAGACACCATAATGATCAATTCAAATGTCTGCGTTAGCCATGAAAATCCAATCAGGGACTCAAATTATCTCAAGAAAGACCAGTTTTTGTTTAACTTGAGTCCCTTATTGGCAAACAGCCAACGCAGAAACTTGAATTAAAATAAAAAAAAAAAACCAAAAAACCATAAGTTCTCAGTGGATGTATTGATATGGAGCCCTAAGCCACATATTAATACATCCAAAGTATGAAAAATGTGTCAAACGTTAGTTCCAGTGGGGTATAATTACCCCACCGACATTCATAGGGTTAACCAGACTAAGTTCAAAAAAACATCCCTTTAAAAGTAAACTATTAATCCTGATGTCCAGTGGAGTCCTCAGCTTCCTGGTCCTCTTCTGTCCTTCTTCATTCTTCTCTTCATTCTTCTCTTCTATCTTCTGCCTTCTCTTCAGTCTTCTTTCTTCTTTGCTGTAAATATAAAAAACATGTATTAATAGAAGGATACAACTATTACATCTTTTAACTCCTTGAGTGGCAGAGGGATATGCAACACATTGAAGAGCAATGTGTAATGGACCTCTCTGGGCTCAAAGGGTTAAACAATGTATTCAGTGCCCAGGAATAAATAAATATGCCGCCATTACGTGTCTGAAAATAAGCCATCATACTAAAAAACCTTCACCAATAAGATATGTAAAACAAAAAAATATATAATAATATTATGCTTAGCTTAGCTTTATTAACTGTCTTCGCTGCTGTGTGTGACGCAGAGGCAGCGACAGTGGAGACAGTGCCGTGTGCCACAAGTTCGGCTCCTCTCCTTCTCGGGCCAATGCCCGTTCCGCAGTGAGGGAATTTGAACAGAGACTGCTTTTATATATGGGCAGTCTCTGATCCAGTTCCCTCACAGCCATTGGTAGAGATGTGTTTATGCACATCCCAGCCAATCAGTTGAAAGCACAGTCGTTCAAATCTATATTTCTGCTAATATGGACAGCGTTCTGGTCATTGCAGAATGAAGTAGTAATATTTTAGGTTAGAAATTATCTACGGTGGTTCAGCTGAGATTTCTAGCACAAATGGGTGCTGGAAAGATTCAGACCCATGCTGAGTAGGGAAGATATCCCTAAACTCTCCTGAGTGATTCCACCTAATTGAAATTAGGCAACTCACACCATGTCCACCCATCAATACCAATACACAGGGCAGAATAAAGGCAAGGAAACATAAAACAACAAAGGAAGTGTAAGCACAGCCAGTAGACCTGAATATAAGGAGTGACGTAATTCTGCCACTGCAGCTATTTGGTGGGCGGGAACTTCAAACTGTATATAATGAGGGATGGGGGCCTGGTCTCATTGTCCTGATGAAAATGCTCTAAGATGAATTGAAACATTGACACTATTCAATTAAATCCCTTATTCACTACATTTTACTGCGAGTGCTAGTTGTTTCAACTTTTTATTATGTGTGTGTATATTTATATATATAAATTCTCTAATTTGCTTGACATTTGTGCACGACATGTGTGTTACTACATAGATCAAAAGGTCAAGGCCACTGGAGGTAGCAATAGTTTGGGTTTTGTTTTCCTATTTAATTCTGGGCTTTCCTTCAGAATTCCCCTAATAACAAAATGTAAAACCAATGTCTTGCACCTTTCTATAAACTATGATTGAACTTCAGTGAAATCAGAATTGTGCAAAAGCTCTTATTATAAAATCCAGAGTGATTTCTCAGCCTAACCACTCGTTCTATATCTCAATACAAAACATGGTTTAGTTTAGGAGAAAACAAAATGTTGCTCAATCAGCCATCATGCAATATTTATAAAAATAGCACTTCTTATAATTCCCTTAGACAAGGCAAATGGAATAATACCGCTAATTACTTACTGAACCACGCTTTATGCAATATACTGTCTCTTCCAATAAATCTACAGTCTGTAGAAGGGGATGATTTCATTTGTAAAATATGATGATCTAAAATGTTCTCTTTCTCAATTTCAGAGCTCTCAACATCCACCAGAAATTCTAGTTACTCCAGCTGTATGTCTGCAGCACATAATGGGCCAGATGGTCTTGCAGGAAATAATTTAATTGAGGTCTGGGTTTCAATCTCTTTTTTTTATGAATTTTGGCCCAGTTGTATTGCATACAAAGCCCAAATTGTCTCCAGGACTGGATTTCCCATTAGGTAAAGTATGCAACCACCTACAACAGGAGAGGGAGCCTGAGACCATCCTGCTATTGAGGACTGACGTTACCGTCATCCCTAGTCAGCCAGTTCCTCCCTGGGGATGAAAACAATCATAGTCCTCAAAAGTGGGAATGCCTCAAACTGCCCATTCATAGCACAGAGATATACATTTTGAAGAGACTCTCGGCTGTGGTGTTCACACCCATTATGAAGAGTGGTAGAAGAGGCCACCAAAATCACAGTGTGGGCAATGAATGAATCCACCAGCCCAGCTTATTTTTTGCATTCTCTTTGCTCTGCATTTGGCACTAACTCTTGATTAATGGCAACTATATAGATCAACCTTGTAACATCATCCCCCTGTCACTCTATACTGCTTTATGGCTGGACCTTCTTGCACCTATTGTAACCCAATCACACTCTTCTTCTATTACCCATATTTCCTATCTGCTGCTACTACATGAATGTTCCACCCTACAGTCCCTTATTTCACCTATTACTTTCCTCTCACTTGTATTTAATATTCTGTGGCTGAACCAGTCGGCAACTCCAAGCTCTTAGACCTTATACCTTTTGTATTAATTCCCCACACTTCATATAAAGCATAAGCTCTAGAGCGTCGGGCCCTCTAATTGCTCTATTTCCAGTGTATTTTAATGTTGATTGTAAATATCCTTGTTAGGGATGAGTAAAAGTGTTTGCCTGAAAAGCAAAACAGGACAAAAATTTAACTTTTTGCCAAATGGAAAATATTTAGCGAAAAGTTATGTTTTTTTTTTTTTTTTTTTTACTTTTTTTGCCTAGGATCTTGCATTGAAATTAATGAAAGGAAAAAATTTCTCCCTACCACACAGCATGTTTTTCTTCTTTTCATGCAGGCATATAAAAGGATGTCAGGTTCTAACACCATGCCATTCTGTCTTTGGGAGAGGAAGAGAAAGCAGCACATTTTGTGAGCTAGAGAAGACAGTCTAATAAAGCTGTTGAAGCTTAGTTTAGGGAGTCTTGTAGACAGGAAATCTGTTCTCTGTATTAAGGGATGGGAAAAGAAAAGAAAAGAAGTTTGCCTCAAAATACACCAAAATCCAGTGTGACTGAGTTTACGACCGGCTGTTCCTGGTTCTTCCTGTTTCAGTATTTCAACAGAGACAACTGTACTGTTGGTTGGTTCTGTATACTGATTCTGGCTCAGTGAGTAGCTGTCTGTGTCTAGGGTGTCATCCTGTTATCTGGCTTCACAGTCAGCACCCTTAACATGGACTAGGCTGCAACAAGGCTTCCCCAGAACAGCCCCTACCAGCTAGCCTCGTTCCCCAGCCAGCACACTCTAGCATCTGGTTCACTGAGGCCTACTAAGCAGTAAATCTTCTATTGTTATCTGTTGTCTTATTTTATTCATATTAATAGCAGTCTGTATACTCTTTGTGGGGATTCCACTCTGGAAAGCATAACTGAGGCAGCTTACATTGGGATCTCCTACTCTGATCATCACAATACCCCCAAATTTTGTGTGATAAAGTAGACACAGGCAGCTGTGATACAAGTTAATTCCTAATCTGGCTGTTATCTCTGTGCTAGTGGAGTCTAGCAGTGTGAAAAGGGAGCAAGGGAGAATTACCCCAATTACCCCCAAATTCTAGGTGGCTGGGAAGACACAGGCAACCGTTATCCAAGTCTCTTCCTGATCTGGCTGTTATCTGTATCCTGGGGAAAGATGTGACTCCTCTCCCCTCGAGAAAGATGTAGTTTGATAAAATCCCATCAAAAGTTCCACCACCATCAGCACCAGTACTATTAATTAACTATATAAAAGTGCTGAAGATGACAATAAGTTGCATTTCAGTGTTGATAGCATAGTGCAAGAAGGTGTAGCAGCTCAACCAACTGTTGCATCTGACAAAAACACCTGTCTTGAAAGTAGTAGCATAGATTGTGAAAATCCCTCAAAGGGGAAAAGTAAATTGTTTGAGATCTCTAAAAGCCTAGTGGGGAAGAAGTGGTGGTGATGCTGAGGATAACCTAATGACTGATTATGTAGATCTAGAATATATTCCTCCAACATCCTCCTCTTCTTCAGATGAAAATGAAGTTGAGAGTGAGAGAGATGATGACATGGCCAGAAAATAAAGTTGAAAGGCAAAGGCTCAAATTTTCACCACTGAAAAGGAGCACTATGCCTGTTTATACACTTTTTGAGAAAACAATTGGAATGTCTGATCCTGGACAAGCAAAGATGGCAAAAAAGACACTGTCATCCTATCAGTCATCATCAGCAACATCACAGCTTTCAAGTCCATGTCCTACTCAGTTACATAAACTAATAGTGTTGCGTACCCAGCAACAAAAATAGTTATCAGCATCAACAGCCTTAGCTTTGATGAGTGCCTCTGCTGCTCTTTGAAGTGCAGCACCTGAGACATTGAGTAGTAGCACAATTTCAGCAACATCTAGCCCCAGTAGTAGTAGCAGCCTCTCAGGAACCCCTCAGTATATGAAGTCCACAGTATGGTGATACATCACTCAGGATCCAAAAGCTAAGCATGTTCTTATCTGTTGTCTGTGTAAGAAGCAGGTGAGCAGGAGGGAAAGCAGGCTCACACCTAGACACCTCACTAATGAGTTCCCATCTGAAGCACAACCACGGGTCTGACTGGGAGACACTCCATCAACAGGTCAGAGGGGCCACAACTAGCAGCAGCACAAATACTCCTAAACATTCCCAGGGCACTGGAGTACATAATAAAAGTGCTGTTGATGTACCAGAGAGTGTGCCAAGATTTTCTGCTCCTGCTGCAGAGGAGTATTACTGTTTTTAGAGATGATAAGAGTCATAGACACATACTGCCACCACCCACATCACCTCCACAAGTCATGTCATTAAAGCAATAAAGTTACACACTTCTTTACAGTGTACTGCCATCCCACATCAAGTTCTTAAAAACAAGTCAAAACCTGCACAAAAAAATGCAATGGTACGCCTATGGAATAGTAAACTTGGCAAAATGTTGGTGGTTGACATGCTGCTCTTTTCTTTTGCTGAAAACAGAGGCTTTGATGAACTGATGTCATGTGTTGCACTCTGCTGGAATATCCCAGTTCAAAGATGGTTGTGCCAATGTTCCTTAAGCAGGAAGTTAGTGTTGTGGGAAAAGGACAAAGGTACTCAGCTGATAACAATTGTTTCAAGGTATATGTTGCTGTAGGACTCACATCTTTTACTTTCAGCTATTTATTTCTTTACTTCAGCCCTCAGAAGAAGTAATATTGTTGTGGAGAATCTTGCAGTCAAAGAAAACATAGGCGAAATATGGCACATTTCTGTATTGTTTTATGGGCTGAAATTTTGCAAAAATCCTTACAACAGTTATACACCTTTTTCATTATTATGTTGTCTTGTTAAACTATTGTACAGCACTGTGGAAACTGCTGGTGCTTCATAATTAAAGTGTTAATGACATTTAAGATGTAAATATATATTGTAGCTTTTACCCTCCTGAGTAAAACAAAAGTACATACTCACACTGCTGAGAGGTGTTTTATTCAAAAGCTATTGCAGCTCAAACCTGAATATTTTAGGTACAGTATCTCAATGAACTGAAATTGGTACAGTGGCACTGTTGATACACCATCCTATGGACTCCACCTGTCAGCTGACCATAAACCTCCACAGGATGGTGTATCAACAGTGCCACTATAAATGTTCAGGCCACTGAGATAATACATCGAAAAAAAATTCAAGTTAGAGCTGTGTTAACTTTTGACTAAGATAGAAAGAAAAAAAGAAATTGCTTTTCATGAAATTAATCCCAGTGTACCTAGACCTTTCTATGCTGATCCTGTTTTTGTGCAGAAACAGCAATTTTGTTTTGTTTAGAGAAAACATCTATCTCTGCAAAATGTTGATGCAGACTTTCTGTGGTGAGTCATGCAATGAACCTGAAAATCTTCATTATGCAATATGGAGAAGCTAATAAAGTCTTCCATTGATGGGTCTTCCCCTTAGTCACAATGACTAACACTAGATTCCATCAATAGCCTATGGAGCTTGATAAAGAACCTTGCATAAATCTTGAAAGCGGAACCCAAGGAATCAGGAAATAGAGCATCACAGGAGCAGAGTAATGCAATGAGGAAAGATTGCAGATGTGTTTCCCCTATAGAAGTGAAACATGCAAACTAAACTAAAATAATAAGCATATAGGTAGAACATCCAACCACTGGAAATCAGGTCTGGCAATTTCCCAGTGCGTAGGCAGATGAATATTGAGAAGAGGATCGATTTCTGGTAAATAGAAATTCTCTTAGCTTGGTTAAAGAAGACTAGAGAACAATACCATTTAACCCTTTGAGTGCCTGAGTGGTACGCAACGCATTGCATACCCCTCTGGAATTCAAAGGGTTAAGCTGGGTTTTATTGCAGATGATAACTTTATCACTGAGACTCATATACTAAGGAGTACTGGAGCGGTTCTGGTGAAGACCAACTACACCGCAGTGGACAAATGTAAATACCCCAAACTGCCATTAATTTAAATGGAGCTTTTAACATGTTGAATCCAAGAGAGATGTGCAATATGTTGGAGACCGTGCTAGCATTCAAGATGTTTAACCCTTTGAATGCCAGAGGGGTATGCAATGCATTGACACTCAAATGGTTTAAAAAACATGTTACAGTGGGACTCTCACCTCTAGTAAACTTGTCTTCATCTTAAAGTTCTCTTGTAGTGATGTTGTTATCCATTTTTCGTTTTTTTCAATGTAATTATTTATTGCCCAAGATATTGGCTTTTAAAGGGTTAGTAATGTCAGAAAAAAGTGTTAACTATAATGTAGATACAATTAAAAGAGAGTACTTGCACTTATTTGTATCTCTCAAACCATTATAGTTTGAGAGATATAGGAAAATATAGTTCTCCGCTCCCTCCCCTTTCTTCTTGACGAGCTGTCCTGGGGTGGATTGATACTTGAAATGATAGAGTATTTTGTAGAGGATGATTTGTTAGATTTGTTGTTAGAGGCCCAAGCCCTGAGAAAACATTGATTTGTAGGACTTAGGCTTGTTAGAAACTAACCCCCAAAAATTGATTTTTTTTGTAGGACTATGTTTTGTTTTTTTGTATTTTTTTAAAGTACAAGCCCTGAGAAAAATAATGCCCTACTGTCCTAGTGCCAGCAGGTCATGTTGGCCAGTGGCCACTGACCATTATCAAATGTCCTCCTCCTGAGTCTGAGTCCATAATTGTGAAATTTGCAACTGCTGTT
Source organism: Rhinophrynus dorsalis (assembly GCA_037306005.1). NCBI lineage: Eukaryota > Metazoa > Chordata > Amphibia > Anura > Rhinophrynidae > Rhinophrynus > Rhinophrynus dorsalis. The sequence goes on along the minus strand of CM074723.1, from coordinate 40,687,967 downwards.
CTTGCTGCTGCTGAGATGTTTAAGCAGCGTGATGATTAGGCAGCTCAAAGGGAATGAGATCAACAATAGCAGTAACATGGGTGATGAATGATGAAGGTTCCACTTGCCACGACTAGCTCCAGTGATGTGCCTGAGGCAGTAGCAGCACAATAAGTAGCCCCCAGTATATGTGAAGAACAGAAGTTGGCCAATAATTTTTCTCCACCAGCCCCTCCTCCAAAATCATTGGTGTGTTGTTATTATAATGTTTTCCCTTGAGAGCAGGAACTGTGGCTCTCATCAGCAACTGCAATGTGTACAGTGTGTGTGTGTGTGTGTGGTAAATAATATCTGGGGGCACAACTGTATCTAAACACCATGACAACAGAACCCAAGTACTGCCGCTGTCACTACACCCCTTGTCCAGACCCCTGTAAGGACACATGACAACTTGCTGACAATTTAATAGTAATGATGAACCCTCCCTGTCAGCATCTTAGCATATACTGTGGGATCTCCTCATATGCCGCTTGATGCCCTAGTATCGATTCTCCTCCATCACACTGGCATGTGTGGTCAGTGTACCACACAGTGTGCAATGGGTAGAAACGAACTGCCTAACATCAACAGAGTGGCTATCATTTGGTGGGGGAGGTAATGATGAACGAGATGGATTGGCAGGAGATGTACTTGTTACCCTAGAGGAAGAAGGTGATGTTGATGGCGAGCTAGTTGTTTCGCTCCTCATGGAACTTCCAGTGTCTGTCTGGGTTTCTTTATTCTTCATACTCTTTGATCTCCACCCCGACTCTTGGTGCCTTTCTGGAGAGTCAGGAGCAGGCACGTGCACACATAGACACCAAGGGGGGCTTGAGCACCTGCCCTTTTTGTCCAAAGTGCCCTCGTGCCCTTTTAACAAAATAAATAAATTAATATATAATTATGAGAAGGGCCCTTTTTTTCAATTGAGCCCCTGCCCCCCCAGAATGTCTGTGCACGTCCCTGGTCAGGGGGTACAGTAACAGCGGTGCTAGAGTTCTGTAATGGGTGTTTGGCTTTAACATTTTTGACATAATTGTCATGGTGTCTGTGTTTCAAGTGTGTTATCAGGGCGGTTGTGCCAAAGTGTGTTCCCTCCTTTCCCCTTATCACTAACTTGTTACAGATCTTGCACTGTACAGTTGTTGATGATGACTGGCTGCACTGTGCCTGCCGGAAGAGAAAAATAATCCCACATCCATAACTTCTGGGGGGAGGGATAGGAAACACGTGGAAAAGAATGGCCATCAATGTCTCTTCCACCTCAGCTTCTCCAACACCACCACCACCACTAGTCCCTATGTGCTACTGCTCTATTACAGACATCTCACTGCTGGTTGGAGGAGGTGACGAGCAATATGACAGAGGGTCCCCTAATGTCACACTTGACATCATCTTGTCCCTCCCCCCTCCTGAGTATTACAAGACACAGTAGCAGCTTCATCACTGGTGGCAGCAGCTTCAACACTGGTGTCAGAAGGTTCAGCACTGGCAGCAGGCACCACACTGGTTTCAACAGGTGAAGCAACAGTGTCAGCAGAGGCAGCACGTCTAGCAGTAGGCAGAGGCAGCTGACCCGTCCTGCTCTCACTAGTACTACCCTTTCCTCCCTCCCTTCCCATTCCCTTTTCTCCCTCCCTTCCCATTAAATTCTCCAAGATCCCTTGGGGTGATTTAAGGGGTCTGGGCAGCATTGGTTCAGTACAGGTCCCTTCCTCCTCCTCTGACTCAGTGGACACATATGGGTCCTTCCAGCTCCTCCAGTGATTATTTTATACCCTGCTCAGAGTGATAACAATCACTATGAGCCTCTCCTGCCTCAATTTTGCCAAAAAAATCACAGCAGAACAGCACAGCATGTCTACCTCGCTATGTAGCTGCTTCTATTGTGTTTGATTTCCGCAAATACGTCATGTTTTTATAGCGGAGAGGCAAAAACAATGTAAATCAATGGGCAGAAAATTTCTAGCCATTGAAAACATGGCAAAAAATTTTGGCAAATGGGCGAAAAATATGAACATTTTAATTGCTAGTTTCAAAGCAGATTTTCCTGTGAAAAAGCGGAGAACAACGTGGTTTTCGCAGGAATATGGCAAGAGATTTTGCCCATCCCTACCTATGATGTCAGAGTTCACAGTTCCAAATTCACCAACCTTAGGTTGGAATCATCCTATATATCTCTATAAAGAGCCACAGGGCACTTTGCTGTCTCTACTGGATAGCAGTGATAGCAACTCTTGTCCTTTACCCCTTCCAGTGCTATAGGAATGTGCATTGCACACCCCTGTGGTACTGAAAGGGTTACAACATTAACCCTTTAAAGACCCATGACAGCACTATCATGGGTACACTTCCCTTAAGGCATACCTCCCAAGTGTCCCTCTTTGAGACCCACATCTCTCTGTCCCTCCCTTCTACCCTTTTGTCCCTCTTTTTAGGTGATAAGAAAGATTAGTGTGTATTACATTGCTTCACAACAATAAAACTCATTACAATTATTTATCAGTTACATAAAGAGTTGTCAATCAGTAATAAAATAACTTAAAATATCCTTGGCAATGCCGAGTCACAAACCTTGAACCCTGAAACACCAACAAAAACAGATGTGTCCCTCTTTGGCCATTTGAAATGTTCGGAAGTATGCTTAAGGACCCATGATGGTCCTGGCACGTCATGGGTTAAATGATAGCAGCATGCCTCCATGCATGCTACTAGCATTTTGCAGAGGCTGAGATGGGATCAGAGCGCTCAGTTTCAGTCCTTGTCAGTTCTGCCAGTACACGTGATCTCTCCAGGAGCGATCACATGTACTGGCATTTTGTTTCAAAAAGGCAGTATGCTTGACACACTGCCTATGTGTCTGCTCTGTGCCTCTCCCTTCCTTACTATTAAAGTAAGGGAGAGAAAATCAGAGAGCAGACACATAGTGAAATAAAACAATGCAGTAGATAGGGGTATTAACCCTTTCAGTGCTGGTGCTGGGGGCTGGCTGGATGCAGGTCCATTTCTGACCCTCTATAAGCAACATTTTTGTTTATAAAACAGAAAATATTTTATTTAAACATTTTATTTATAAAATAAATATTTAAATTATTAAACAATAAATTATTAAACAATAAATAATGGGATTGTGATTGTTGTGGAGCCATGTAATACACTTATATACACTGCCAAATCTTATGAATAAAAAAGTGGGAAAATAGGGAGGCAAAGAGGGACATTGGGGATTTTCACTCAGGGGGGACAGTGCCCACTTAGAAACTGTCCATTTTGTAGGTATGACTGTCTCCATAAAAATTTAACCCATTGCACCCAATTGATTCCAAGAGAAAAAATAAAAATGGTGTTTTTTTACTTTTTTTAAAAGTTTTCTTTAATTTTAATAAAATAAATGGTGGACTATCCATATGTGTGGTATCAAAAGAAAGCCATAATTGTGTGTGAAAAAACAGTATATTATTTGTGTGAGTGAAGTAAAGGAATTAGAGGGAAAACACTGTTGAACAAAGACATAGTCAAAAAAGTCAGAATTGCAATCCACCCCAGATTCTCCCGGTCCTTAACCCCATAAGGACCCATGACGGTCCTGGACCATCATGGGTTGTTATACCCTTAAGGACCCATGACAGTCCTGGACCGTCATGGCTTAAATGATAGCAACATGCTTCCGTGCATGCTGCTATCATTAATTCCAGGCTGAGACTCAATGCTCCGAGACCAGGGCATTCAGTCTCAGCCCTTCTTGCTTGTGCCAGGTCATGTGATCGCCATAGCAGCGATCACATGTACCGGCATTCTGAGTGATAGAAGCAGTACGCAAAGCATACTGCCTCTATGTCTCTCCTCAGCCTCTGTCTCCCTTGCTATCAAAGTAAGGGAGAGAGAAGCAGAGAGGAGACAACTAGTGGAAAAAGAAAATACAGTAGCTGGGGGTATTAACCCCTTCACTGCTGGTGCTGGAGGCTGGCTAAATGCAGGTCAGTTTCTGACCTGCAATGATATATATATATATATATTTTTTTAAAAAAACACTTTTTTTTTTACAAAAAAATTTTTACTAAAAAAAAAAAAAATAAATAAATCTCATTGCTTTCCGTACCCCTCTGGCACTCAAAGGGTTAAACAAAACTGGGAGTGGGATTATTGTGAAGCCATGTAATACACACACCGCCAAATGTCATAGATAAAAAAGTGGGAAAATAGGATGGGAAAAAGGGACATGGGGATTTTCACCCAGGGGGGACAGTGGCCACTTTAAATTGCACATTTTGTAGTTATGACTTTCCGGTCATACCTTTCATGCAGTCTCCATAAAAATTGAACCCTTTGCGCCCAATTGATCCCAAGAGACAAAACAAAAATAGTGTTTTCTTTACCTTTTTTTTCATTTTAATAAAGTAAATGGTGGGTTATCCATATAAGAGGGGTATCAAAAGAAAGCCCTATTTATGCTTAAAAAAACAGTATATAATCAATGGGGGTGGAATAAAAGACTTAGAGGGAAAACACTGTTGAACAAAGACATAGTCAAAAAGGTCAGAATTGCTCCGGTCCTTAAGTGAAAATGACCTCAGATTTTCCCAGTCCTTAAAGGGTTAAGGGGTTAAAAGCAATTGCCAGCATTGACATCTGCCTCGAAAGAACCAGCATAGAAGCTATCACATATAATAGAAGATGCATTTTGGACATTGTAGTAATGTGAAATCCTTTTTGTTTTTGCTGAAGATGTGTGTTTGATTCATAATAAAAAATCATAAGAATACTTAGCTAGCCAATAAAAGGTATCAAAACTATATTTGCCTCCTGTATGTTTTATTAGCTAAGAGTGCACTGCTCTGGAATTCCCATTAGGCAGAATAGACAGTCATCTATGGTGAATAACTGTCACAGGTGTGTAAACGATTCTGGCCACTCCCATCATGGTAGACTGTACTTTTACACTAAACATCCAATATATCCACTGATTTATTTCTGTAATGTCTAGTATAAAAACAAAATTAAACTTGAATTAAATAGGGGCATAATTTGGTTTCAAACAGAGGGGTATTTTTTTCTGCTCTTAAAGTGAAAATAATATTGCATTATAACTTAGATTCATTTGAAACAGCTTTTAGGACCAAATATTTGTTTATATTTTGTATTTAAAATAATAGTTTGTAAGAGGTTTATCTTTATTTTTGTCAGTGTATGCAAATCGGACAGTAATGACTGGCACAGCTGCATGGCAGACAGTAACATTTCACATTGATCAGGCAATTGGGCACATGGTTGTGCCAGCCAGTATGGCCTAAATTACATAAAATAATTAAAGCTAAATATCTCATATCCCATTGCGTTAAATAAAAAACTGAAACAACTGAAAGTGATTTTGAAAGATCTTTGACATAAACTAAAGTTATATGGTGTCAGTTCCTTTTTAAAGCGGAACTATCTCCCCACATAAAGCCCCCCTCCAATAATTAGTCATATAGGGATAAGCTTAAAAATAGTAGTATTATCCAGCATACGTACCGCGTTATTAAGAAATCCTACTTCTTCAGAGACTGACCTTCCGTAAGATACCATAAAACGCAGGTATGCGCACACATAGACACCAAGGGGGTTTGAGAACCTGCCCTTTTTGTCCAAAGTGCCCTTGTGCCCTTTTAACAAAAAAAAAAGAAGTTTCCTCGTTGCCCGCACTAACCCCCCCACCGCCCAGTCAGGTCTGTACCTCCTTCAGGACAGACTTGTAGGTGCTGCGCTCACTCGTCGGCTCTTTAGTATTACAGAGCGCTGGGAGATGACATCATCTCCCAGAGCTCTGCATGAAAAGCTCCAGCAGCTACAGGTCTGTGCCAGAGGAGGCACATACAGACCTCTCCTGCCGCTGGACCACCAGGAAAGAGGTAGGAAACGGACACTTGGGGGCAATGTGGAAATGATGGGGCAATATGGATCTGATGGGAGCAAGATGGAGATGATGGCAATGTAGAGATGATGGGGCAATGTATGTGAGGGTAAGTTGGAGCTGATGGCAATATGGAGATGATGGGGGCAATATGGAGATGATGGGAGCAATGTGGAGCTGATGGGGGCAATATGGAGCTGACAGGGGACAATGTAAGGGCAATATGGAGATGATGGGGGCAATGTGGAGATTAGGAGCATTGTGGAGGTGTCCAGTGGAGATGGCCAATGGTGGCGGGGCGCTTCAGATTTCTGTGCCTACAGGCTCCTGAGATGTAAATTCTTTTCTTTTTTTTTAATATATATTTTGAATAAATAATTATGAGAAGTGCCCTTTTTTTCATTTGAGCCCCTGCCCCCCAAAATGTCTGTGCACATCCCTGATACAACGCCTCCTAGAGGAGACCAGGACGGACAGCACATTCATGCAGATGTCACTAAGTCAAGATGCCTGCTCTGATGCCTGCCCCTCACTCACAGAAGAAGTAGGATTTCTTAATAATGCCGTACTTACGCTGGATACTACTACTATTTCTAAGATTATTGCTATATGACTGACTAGTTGAACAGCCCGTGTACACAGGCCACAGAGCCAGGCAGCATTATCTTTTATATTTTGATCGCATAGAGTAGCAGTTTATGCTACGTTCCCTGCAGAGTATGCTAGTTACTTCTGTTTGAGGCCAAAAGTACTTTGTGGCTAATTTAGACCCATGTGCTATTCAGCATCAAGGCCGTTAGTCTGTTTCTTGCATCCAAATGTGAGCAATCACAAACAGCTAATGCTCCACTTTCTTGCATGCTGCCCAATGTGTGAAAATTATTGGCCCAGCACAGAAAATAATTAGCTTTACGTGCCACTCTGTGCCGCCAACAAAGGATCATTTATTAAAACGCTTTATATTACAAAAAATGGCTAGTAAAATGTATAGACAGTTTTCATTCTCCTTTAAAATTAAATTATAGTAGGGTGACAGGCCCATTTGGATACTAGCTAGGTATTAGCACATTGCTAAGCATACCCTCTAGCATTTAAAGCGACAGTAAACTTTGGTCATGAAAAACTATATATTGTAGTCTTTTCCTCCTGAGAGATGCATATTTTCAGAGTTATCACAGTTTAAACCTATTTTTTTTCATTAACCTGCCCCTCCAGTGGTCAAATTCCTATCAGTTATTCTGTTACATGTTATTTGGAGGAAAGTCAATGACAAAAGGTTCTCTACAGAATGTTATAGAAACTGCTGAGTCACTTCCTGTCAGAACTTTGGATTTATTAAGTCAGTGCCTTCTAGCCTGTTGAAACCTTGTTTCTGATTATTTAAACTGTTATAACATTTGCATAAAAGAACTAAGAGCTAAGAGAGTGCCCTTTTTTGACTCAGCAGCAGTTTACTGCCTCGTTAAGAGGGTAAAGAAGTCGCTGGCATAACAATAGGGGTCGCAGGGGTAGCATGGGCCCCGTCTTTGGCACAGATCTCTATTAGCAGCTGAGCTCCCTACGGCACTCTAGTAATGCACAGAGCTCTGGGAGATGACATAATCTCCCAGCGCTCTGCATTACTAGAGAGAGGACTGCACGGGAGCTCCGAGTTGCCTCCTACACAGACCTCTTCTGCCACTCCGCTGGTCCACCAGGGGGTAGGAGATGGACATTGGGGGGCAAAGAGGGGGTGGAGAGAGAACACTGGGGGAAAGTGGAGATGGAAAGAGGACACTGGGGGGCAAGGTGGAGAGAGGACACTGGGAGCCAGGTGGAGAGAGGACATTGGGGGCAAGGTGGAGAGAGGACACTGGGGGGCAAGGTGGAGAGAAGACACTGGGGGCAATGTGGAGGTGGAGAGAGGACACTGGGGAGGCAAGGTGGAGAGAGGACACTGGGAGCCAGGTGGAGAGAGGACATTGGGGGCAATGTGGAGAGAGGACACTGGGGGGCAAGGTGGAGAGAGGACACTGGGGGGCAAGGTGGAGAGAAGACACTGGGGGCAATGTGGAGGTGGAGAGAGGACACTGGGGGGGCAAGGTGGAGAGAGGACATTGGGAGGCAATGTGGTCGGAGGGGGGGGCCCATGGCAATTTTTGCACCAGGGCCCTGTGGCTTCTAGTTAAGCCTCTGCTTGAAGCGCCCCAAGTCAGTGTTGGAACCGCAGTTTCCAAGTATATTTAAAAAGTGATCTTCGTATCTGAATATGAGTCACTGAATATGATTACCTTGGATGTTCTACCCTGAATAAGGGAATGAGGAGAATGTAAAACTCTCATTACAGGATGTAGAATAGAACACCAAGAAATCTTTATAGTTAAGCTTTTGTGTGCCAGAGGGGTATGCAACGAGTTGCAAAGAAACAGAGATGAAACAAGTCTGTAATTAAGAAATCACAAGACAGGATGAGTTGGAAACATTAGCTGAAACATGAAACGAGTCTGGATTTCCTGGCCATGAAAACTGCTAAAAAAACGATTGCCCTGGAGTGACTTGAGTGACTTCACTGACCACAAGAGACAGGATTATGTAGTTGAAAATGTCACCACCGATGGTTTGAAATGGGAAAATTCCTCCTTTCATGATATTTTCTGAGGCTCATGTCTTAAAGTTGACCCGTCACCCTAAGATAAAAAACGTAATTCATTTTTATATATTGATATAATATATATTGTCAGAAATTGACCTTTTCTGGTTGGTGGAACAGTGTGGCAATTAATGGTAATTAGTTTATTTTGCTAGGCCAAAATTACCACATGAATTAATCCAAGAAGAGCCCATGTTATTTCTTCTTTTTTTTTTTTCCATATTTCTTTTATTATTTTTTTTCCATATTAAAAACAATAAACATATATATCGCATTCAAAGTTACACAGAGTTTTGTTCACCTATAAAATACAATAAACATATATAACGGGTCAGATGCATCATTTAAAAAATATAAAGAATGTAATAAAATCTGCAAACAAGCAATTAAGCTAGCTAAAATAGAAAATGAGCGAAACATTGCAAATGAGAGCAAGAAAAACCCTAAACAATTCTACAAGTATATTAACCACAAAAAAGTTAAGGTTGATATTGGTCCTCTTAGGACTGAAACAGGTGAATTTATTAGTGAGGATAAAGCTATGGCTGACACCCAACGACCGGCTGGCAGTGGCACTGTAGCCCATGTAACGGGCTCTTCAACTAGTATTCTTATAATTCGCTGCCGAAATCTATTTAAACCCACGTTATTCATTTCCCAACTTCTACTACTTAACTTTCATAATTTGCAGCCTTCATTATGGGAAATTCAATCCACGTCATTTCTAACAGAGGAGCAAGAGGTAAGTTTGGCCTCTAACAAAACTAATTAGCATGAAGTGCCACCACAATATATAGGTTAATTTCTAAACATTATTAAGTTTCTAGAAAAAAAAAGCGAGTACGCCATGTAAGCAGATTTTGATTAACTGTAAAATAAACTAAGGCCAAGATTACATTGCAGTTGAGAAGCCGAATCAGTTGGCCTTATCTAACAGATTCCAAATGAAATCTGTGGAGACATACCCTTTGATACATTTATCAGTTACAATGGAATCTAGATCTAAATTTGGCTTCAGGTGACTGGTAAATTTTATGAGAACTGAAGCAATTCTAAAGCAAACCTCTTGTACCATAGAGGACAAATACAAGTTCTCATTGATTTATTTGGGTTTTTATACTGTTGAATGCGAAGCAAGGTGCTGGAGACCTAGTATTCAGGGCATTAAAAGGTGATTAAAGTAAATGGGAATTTTATTTGTCCCTTATGGTCAAATCTGGGAACCTTTTCATCTTGGGTTCAAGCAGAGGGCTCATGAGGTTCGCCAGGGGTATATCAATGATGCAATTTGTGTCAAAAAGGTGCGGGGATTAACCAAGGGTGGGCCGGTGTTTAGCAGACTACATAAAGTGGGAAGAGCGGGGTGGGAAGTAGGAGAAGTGGGTGGGAAGTGGGCGGAACAGGGTGGGAAGGAGGAAAAGTGGGCAGGAAATGGAAGGAAGAGGGTAGGAAGGAGGAGAAGTGGGAGGGAAGTGGGAGAAACAGGGTGGGAAGGAGGAGAAGTGGGCAGAGTTTCATAAGAAACTCACCACCACTAAAGAATGTCTCCAGAGTACAAATAAAAGAAGAAAGTGCAATCTAAAGGACCCATCAGTCAGTGATGGAGCAAAAAGGAGATTGGCAGAGTGCATGTGAGGTAGAATACACTCATGAGAGCTAGGGCTCTGGTGAGTAATCTCTACCTCACATGCACTCTGCCAGCAACTGTCATGTATGCTTCCATAGACATGTTATCCAGGACCTACTGAGCCTGCTGACTGAATAAAGACACAAGGAAAGAAAATGAGATACCTCATGTGCCAGAATACTGTTCCAGAAGTTTTATTGAGACACGCATGTTATACACAATTGAAGTGTGAGTATAATGAGCAGGGAGGGAAGGCTTTCCAGCTTTCAAACTACTACACTGTTGTGGGATTTTTATTATTTTAAGGAACTTTGTCAGGTAGGTCCATTTTGGGTGTTTCCGTGTGGTTGACCAAGAAAATACTGATTTATCAATCCACAACCTACACACAGTTCTGATTGTCATCTAAGACTGGACACGTGGTACTGTTTGGAGGGTAGTGCGTACCCATTGTATGGACTTAGGGGAGCTCTTGAAGTGGTAGAGGTCTCCTCTACATTACATGTCACATTGATGTTATGCACTTTATCCTATAGCACGGACTGCGTTTATATTACCATCATTATATAGTATTTCAATCAATCTACCCAGATTAGGTGTTTAAAGGGATAGTAATGTTTCATAATAAAAGCAGCTCTAATTAATCATAGTATTTGGACTTTGGAGAGTGTTATATCAATTCTGTCAGAGTTGTAGTTCAAGAGTTATTCAATGACAAAATATCCCCCTCCTGCCCCTTTTACTGATGTAACACTGTTCAGCCAGATCAGAAGGGAGGTGCCCAGGTAGACTGCAGAGAGGGACAATCTTCAATTAAGATAAGGGAAAAACCTGAAAAATGTGTCAAGGGGGGAAGGGCTTTCATTGTTCTCATAGGAAGAAGATTGTCCCCTGCTGTTATCTGTCTGGTCTTACAACCAGATTCCACATCTGAGGTGAGCAGTAAAAGGGGAGGAAGGGGGATACTTTATCCTTCAATTACTCTTGAACTACAACTCTGACAGAATTGATATAACACTCTCCACGGCACAAATACTATGAAGCTTAATTGGAGCTGCTGTTTTTGTGAAACATTACTATCCCTTTAAGGATTTTGCTAGAAGGGTATGCAAGGGTTATTGTTTATATCCCCAGAGACCCAGTAATTTACTTAAAAAACAGAGTCTCTGGGGCAGATCCGTAGAGTTCCCAGGCATGCTATGGTGCAACTGGTTTCTCCCAGAGGTGACCCTGTTCTTTTTAGTACATCGCCCTTTCTGTGGTTAGCTAATATTGCCCTTGGTTTAGCTCTCACTGAAAAAAGCTCAGTGTTTCCCTGACTTCTCTTAGCAGCCCATGTTTCTCCTACACTTTGGAAGTCCCTTACCCACACAGTCTGAGAACTTATCCTGGAGACCTTTAAACACTTTCACAAAACCAGCCGAGTCACAGTCACACAACTCTTGATTTTATAATTTGGAGTTCCCCTTTGGCAGCTAGTAGACGGATCCACCACTGTTCACAAGTGTGCCTGTAAGGCTTCGTACACAAAGGGCATCTTGTACGGTGCTGCACTGCAGAGCTTCTCAACAGATTGCACTTCTGTTACTGTCCCTGCATTTCCTAGGCCAGCGGTTCTCAATATTTTGTTGCTCAGGGTACCCCTAATATGCCATAAGGAATTTCTGGGGAAACTCTAAAATAGCATATGTAATTTTTTAAGGGTGTAATGAAGATTACAAGTATATAATAATAGTTATCCCAGGTGCTCACAATCAGAACAATAAAAAAACAACTTATTATGAATATAAATGTATATAAATATAGATGTCAACAACATTTTTATCAAAGTATTTATGGAAAAATGGGGGTATCCTATATGGATATTTGTGGTGCACCTTAGTGCTACGGCACCCTGTTTGAGAATCATTTCCCTAGGCTATTCCATTTTTTTTGCCATGGCGGATGCATGACTAATAGCTGGCTCATAATTGGCTGATGCCCTTTTAGGTAGGTCATTGACTGGATCGTTGAGTTGAACACTGCAACAATAAAAGTGTCTATGTGAACAATTTGAATGGTGGTCCCATAGGCCACCATGCAGATTCAGTCTTCTGAAGCATTCCTCGTTTTAGATTTGATTGCAATATTTATCAAGAGGCATTTCTACTGGGAAATGCGAGGACATATTACTCATGTTATCAATGCAATGGAGGTAAATATACAAATATGATTTCACTCTCAATCAAATGTTGGAATCAATTTTCTAGCCCTACACCTTCCTATCACCATCTTACTTAGTGACTCTCCAGCATTCAATGGTTTAAAGCAAATCAAATGTTCATCAGTCACCACCTATCTTTCCATATGTTTTTTTATTTTCACATGTTGAAGCAAAGAGGTTGACTCAGCACACCTCAATAATGTATTCAAAATGCCATGGGCCAAACAATGGCTAGCAAAAGAGGTAATGTTACGTGCATCCGTGACCCCTCGAGCTAGATTGCTGGTAGGTGAGGTAACTGCATGGCATATTCTGTGCCCTATATAAACACACAGTCCCAGCCAATGGGAACAATAGGAATTTTTTTAGACGCCTATGGTGCGGAGGATTTGCCCTAGAAGTTCACCAGTTTGTCTTGTATGTATAAGGTCCTTAACTGAATAAACTATAATATTATTCATATTAACATTTTTCCTGACAAATACACACATATATCTGCTTTTTATATTTTTATTTACAGGGATAGTAACACTTAAAAATATAGAAAAAAATATGTTGTAGAGTTTATCTCCCTGAGTAAAACAAGGGCACCCACAGCTGGAAGGTGTTATTCAAAAGTTATTACAGCTCAAACTTGAATTTTTTAGGTGCAGTATCTCAGTGGCCTGAAATTGTACAGTGGTGCTGTTGCTACACCGTCCTATGGAGTTTTATGGTCAACTGACCAGAGCTGTCCATAGGATAGTATAACAACAGTGCCACTGTACAATTTCAGGCCACTAAGATACTACATCAAAAAAGTTCAAGTTTGAGCTGCAATAACTTTTGAATAAAATACCTTTCTGCAGTGGGAGTACCTTGTTTTATTCAGGGGGAAAAACATTACAACATATATTTTTTTACATATTAAGTATTACTATCGCTTTAAGTACTTTTGGCATTGCCACCTTGCTCAGAAAGACAAGTGTGGGTTTTTAATAGGATAGTAATACTTAAAATTTAAAAAAATATATATTGTAGTGTTTATCCCGCAGAGTAAAACAAAGGTACTCCCACTGCTGTAAAGGTGTTATATTCAAAAATTACTACAGCTCAAACTTGTATTTTGTTGGTGCAGCATCACAGTGGAGCTGTAGCTACACCATCCTATGGACAGCACTGGTAAGTTGACCATAAACCTCCATAGGATGGTGTAACAACAGCGCCACTGTACAGTTTCAGGCCACTGTGATATTACACCTAAAAAATTCAAGTTTGAGTTGTAATAACTTTTGAAAAAAACATCTTTCAGCAGTGGGAGTACTCTTGTTTTACTCAGGGGGATAACACTACAATATATTTTTTTTTACATATTAAGTATTACTATCACTTTAACCTCTTGGAAGCAAGAGATGTCTCCAATGCATTGTGGAACAAAGCTGGAATTGTCTCTAAGCCTCCAAGGAGACGACACTTGTAGCAGGAAGAAAAGTGCATCCTTCAAATGTCTTGCTTCCACCCTGTATTTCCTGCATTCCCCGACATGCTCAGTTCCTTCCCTCTTTCTTCCTGACATTTGTTCTCATCCTTTAACTATGCAGATATAACACTTATTCTTAAAACATCACATTAGTCCCCATTAGTCAGTTAAATACTGCACTTCCCTCCTGCTATTGTTTTCCAAAAAGTTCAATATAAGACCATGTTCCAAGTATTCATCATGTAAGATTCCAAAGAAAGTCTTCTTAGTAGCTGACTGGTCTTTTGTCAGTTCAGTCCTTTGACACTATTTTTGCCAATGTAGCGTATCACTTCTCCAAACTAAGGGACTTCTTTATCAGTCATAACTGAGTAATTATCCCACTTTCGGTTGCCTATTTGCATGTGACTCCTTTTGTGCAATTCATTAAAGGAATAGTCATGTTTTAATAATTGGTAGTATATCCTATATTGTAATTCGCTAAGGATGTTTGTCAGAAGCCATCATGCTCAGTAGAGACGGCTGCGCACTCTGCAGTCATGTGTAGTACAGACTGCCCGCACCGCAGCTGATACGGAGCGGGGCGCTCCGAATTCAGACCGGTGTCCTCCAGTCTGAATTCGGAGTGCCCTGCTCCTTACCAGCCACTGTGCGGGCTTTAAAACTAATATGAATATATTTATCCTGTTGGCTTTCTTTTTCTTTAATTCTGTGTACTTATCTTAAATTAAAAGAAACTCCTATACATGTATTAACAGAAAAGAGTGGCCATGTCTCTCTCCTGCTATTCATGTCTAGCAGTAGGGGTGGGCGAAAAGTGAGAAAAATTTCCTGCATGTTTTGCGAAAAACAGACGTTTTTCCTCTTTTTTCGTGAAAGTTTCTCCAGAGCAAAATTTTCCTCCTTTTCGCCCACCCCTATTCCAACAAATTTTTCTCCTATTCTAACACATTTTTGCCTATTCAACACATTTTCTCCTATTCCAAAACATTTTCCCCCAATTCTAACACATTTTTTTCCTATTTCAACACATTTTTCTTTTGGGGAAACATTTCCCAGCACAATATTACTCTACTGAGGGCTGTAGTGGAGAAATAATTAGCTGAAAGTCAAAGTTGTGAGTCCTGCAGCAACATGTACCTAAATGTGTTAGCATGCAGAGCGCTTTTATCCTTTACCCTCAACACTTACTTACTGCTTACGTGACACTGGTACATATTCATGATAATGTCAAGTGATAAAAAATAAAGTACAACATACATGTGGCAGATGTGTATGGTAGTGGTGGTGGGGGACTGGCGTGGTGTGATTGGTGGGACCTTGAAAGACTGCATCCACCCTGGGAGGAGAGGGATCACAATAATTTATTGCACATGCTGCAGTCAGTTTTTGTACTACCACTTTACTCACATGTTGTAACAGTTTGTTCGACACACAGACACAGTGGTTTAGGATAAAACACAGTTTTATTGAAATCACAATAGAATAATAACCCTTACAGGTCCTTTGGTATTTAAGCAGAATAATACAGACACACGACAGGTTACATATACATATGCCTACACAGGTCCAGTATAACCATAAAGTCCATAGCAGTCCATACTGACACAGGTCAGGCAGAATATGTTGGATTCCCAGGAGCAAGGTACTGCATGGGTTAATGGTCTTCAAGGAATGTAAACAGTCCCATGTGCGGAGAGTTGTGTGTTAGAGTTCTCTCCATATAGAGAGCTTAAGGATACGTAACGCCCAGAAACAGTTTAGCAGAACAAATGTGAACTGCCAAAGTAATATCAGGAATTGAATAACGGAGGACACTGCCATAGCAGTACGGAGGCAGACACTTACACTCTGCAGGAGCAGTAACAGAGACTAGGCCAATGGCACACTGCCGTAGCAGTAACGGAGGCAGACACTTGCACTCTGCAGGAGCAGTATCGGAGGACACTGCCGTAGAAGTAACGGAGACAGATACTTGCACTCTGCAGGAGCGATAACAGAGACTAGGCCAATGGCACACTGCCGTAGCAGTAACGGAGGCAGACACTTGCACTCTGCAGGAGCAGTAACAGAGACTAGGCCAATGGCACACTGCCGTAGCAGTAACGGAGGCAGACACTTGCACTCTGCAGGAGCATTAACGGAGGACACTGCCGTAGCAGTAACGGAGACAGATACTTGCACTCTGCAGGAGCGATAACAGAGACTAGGCCAATGGCACACTGCCGTAGCAGTAACGAAGGCAGACACTTGCACTCTGCAGAAGCAGTAACGGAGACTAGGCCAATGACACACTGCCACAGCAGTAACGGAAACTGACATTTGCACTCTGAAGAACCAGTACTGGAGACTGGATTGCCTGTAGGATCAGAATGTCGCCAAGGCGACACAGAGGCCGCCAGAGCAGGAACGCCAACCAAGCCAGATCGAATCACGGAGCAGGAACGTCAGCCAAGCCGGGTCGAATCACGGAGCAGGAACATCAGCCAAGCTGGGTCGAATCACGGTGCAGAAACGTTAGCCAAGCCGGGTCGGTACACAGGAGCAGGAACGTCAGCCAAGCCGGGTCAGTACACAGGAGCAGGCGCAGAAGAGTGGTCAGGCGATCCGGGTCAGTACACAAGCAGGAGACAAGATGCAGAATAGTCAGGCAGGCCAAGTCGGTACACTGGGAATCACTGAGCAGAGACAAGCACTGGTACAGGAACACCACGAAAGGGCACTGGATGGGTGCCAGAGCCCAGTATATAAAGGCCATACTGGGCGGAACAAACACAGGACAGCCAATGGGAGCAATCACAGTGTAGACTGACAGGAAAAATAACAAGGGGAGCACGGGCACCGTGATACATGTCCCTGCACTGCTCCCCCTTTCCTCCTCTCACTTGTGCATTTGCTGGACATTACTCACCTGCTGTGTGTGTTTTTACTATCTACAGTACACAACTGATGGAGTGTGATGTCTTGCCTTATCCCTCAACAAAATTCTCAATGTTGTCTGCTGTCTATCAAGTCTTCCTCAGTCACAGAGCTCACATCAGGCTCCCAGTCAGCTGTCTAATATATTTATTTGTTTAATTATGTATGTACTTTGTTTTATTTTTATTTTATTTTTATTTTTTAAGTTGTCCACACTATCTTATCACAGTTAGTCCAAAAAAAAAAAAAATAGCTAAAAAACAAAATCAAGTACTTCTTTCCCCAGACTTCCCTAGCACATGGACAAAAATAAGCAAAATCAGCAAGCAGTTTGGTCCTCAGTTGCCTGTGTGTTGCCAGTCAGTCACACCAAATTTTGGGGTATTTGGGGTCAACCACCTTCCTCCCTTCTTCTCCTCCAAAGTGCCCCCAGACTCCCCTAATACAGAGAACAAATGTACTACCTAAATGTCTCCCTAAACTAAGCTTCAATTCCCCTTTATTTGCCTGTCTCCTCTACCTCAAAAACATGCTGCTCTCTCCTCTCACAAACACAAAATGGCTGCTGTGAGAGCCTGACACCCTTTATATGGTGTAGAAAACTAGAGAAAACTTTTGTTTGGTGGAGAAAAAAAATTCTTTCTATTGATTTCAATGCAATGAGCTAGGTGAAAAAGCGGGAAAACAGATATTGCAGAGGAAATTTTTAGACAAGTAGAAAGTACCATTTTTCACCAATTTTGGTTTGAGTTGAAAGTTTTGGCCCATCTTAATCTGGCAGTTGAAAGGCTGGTATACTTACCGTGTTGCTCACATGATTTCTCACCAGCCCCTGCAGGGTCAGCCTGGGCAATACTTCCTCTTCTTTCTCTACTGTGATTTCAGCTCTGCACAACTTCAATAGAAACTTGTTTGGAAGTTTGTCCTTCTGAGTTACTATACTATCAGCTCTAGTAGAGGAGTTCTTCACCTAACACTTTATAATCAGTAAGGTTTAGGGTGAGACACTTACTAAGTATGAACTAACCCCTGAGCTACCAGACTAGAATAACGGTATTCTGGGTATATGGTCACTCTTTTCAGCTACTTTATATACAATGTCTACTGTTTCTTTAAATCAGCTTTTTCATATTTCTAACTTCTACTTTCAGTAACTCCTTCTATCTGTAGCCTGAGACCAATACAGGTAAAGGACTGTGCATGTCTCACCCTATTTTCTTTCTCTCTCTTCTACTAATCTCTGTTCAGTTAGGTATCCATCACAAGCGAATATATATATATATATATATATATATATATATATACTAGTTTTAAAGCCTGTGTACGTGGGCCAACACTGGCAGCTCTGCAGTCATGCAGAGTACAGACTGCCAGAATGCGTTGCGGCTGATAAGGAGCGGGGTGCTCCGAATTCAGACCGTGGTCCTGGGACCAAGCGGACTTCTGTGTGAATTCGGAGCACTCCGCTCTGTATCAGCAGCGGCGCGGGCAGGCTCTACTGTGCATGACTGCAGCGCGCAGTCTCTACTGCACATGACGGCTTCTGACAAACATCCTAGCCAACTATAATATAGGTTAGAGAGAGATACAGAGAGAGAGCGAGAGAGAATGAGAGCGAGAGATAGAGAGAGAGAAAGACGCACACACACTGGGGTGAATATACAAATGAACAATTCAGCCCCACTGACATTGGCCTATAACACTTGTGGTTGCACTCCAGGGTATGCTCTATAGTGCATGATCTTACCTCCCAGCAATTTCAAATGGCCAAAGAGGGACACTTTTGTTTTAGGTGGTGTTTCTGGGGGCGTGGCTGGTGGTTGTGTCATTACACAGGATTTTTAGGTTTTATCATAATGAACTGAAGCATCTTTGTGTAACTGAATAAATTATTTAACCCCTTCGCGTCCTGTGACGTACCTGGACCGTCATGCTGGTCTGGCACTTAAGGACCAGTGACGGTCCTGGTACGTCACGTACTTTTACTCACCACGCTCCTGCAGGAGCGCGGTGAGTAATAACGGGGACTGAAGTTGATCGCTCGAAGACCGGAGCGATCTCTTTCAGTCCTTCGTTCGACGTGCCGCCCCACGTGATCAGTCATGTGGGATGGCATGTCGAACTCTCCTATATGGTCCTTAAAGGACCAGACACCCCGGGACCGCTGGTCGTTAAGGGGTTAAAGCAAGATACAAGTATTTTATTTACACAGACTAATGTATAAACATATATACTGAAGTTTAAACAAATATAAATGTGAGTTGTATTGCTGTGGAGCAATGTCATACATTTACATTCACACCACACAGTCTGATCTATTAAATTGAGGGACACCAGGGTTGGAAAGAGGGACAGAGGGATTTAGGTCTCAAAGAGGGACTGTCCCTCCTAAAAATGGACACCTGGGAGGTGTGCATGATAGTTGTAGTGTATACAAGCAGATAATCTCCTCTGTGATTAGGACTTTAATGCCAGCAAGCCCTGAACCCCAGCCCAGACTATGAGCAGGGAAATGGCACACCCGCTATCTTCTCTATGCCTTGTTAGACTACCCCATCTCCCTTCTCTTGGCACAAACAACTTTAAGGGGAGGAAATCTGCCATACTTATCATCGTTAATTAACATTAGGCATGCATAGGGACTGAAGACTGATTCCTGTGTCTGTCCTTGCTTGGAATCTCTGCTGTACATTCGCCCAATAAGGCTGATATATTATGGATTAGGGGAGCAATTCTGGAGCAAACAAATTGCAACATAGCTGACAAATTAAAATCACCATTTCTATAAATGGATCTTTTAACCCCTTGAATGCTACAGAGCTCTTTTTTTCTTAATGTTGAAGATTGCTCCACCCTCCTTTTTTGATTGCTTGGGAGACGTAGAAGGCCACTCCCCTCCCCTTTTATTTTGATTGGTAGTGGGGGATTATACCTGTTTCCTATTGAAGGAGTGTCTGTGATTTAATGGTTGGATCAACTCCTTCACTTTTGATCGATGGGTGAAGGCTATGTTTGTTTCGTTTTGGGATTCTTTTCCACATATAATTCGGTTCGTACACAGACGTGCTTCTTTTATTTTGGTGAAAAACACATAGAATCTACCACACAGTCACATAATCCTGATAATTAGAAATAAGAAGTTTATTCAAAGATTAAAAACTTGGCCGGAAAGACACACAAACACATATCCAGAACACAGAACTCCACAGCACCTTATGCATTTTGGATCCACAGGTCCTTAATAGTAGGCTATGACTGTGATTCTGTTGTGGATTCTATGTGTTTTTCATTCAGTTGTTTGGAGGGGGAGTCTTCAGATTCCAGCACCAGTCTACCTGTGGTGGTTTTACTTAAAGGGATAGTAATACTTAGTTTTAACTTTATTTTATTTTGTAGGCATTAAAAAAAACATGAAGAATGATATAAGTCTTATCTCTCAAACCTTTATGGTTTGAGAGATATTCACAAGCAAAGTTTCCCCTCCCGTCCCTTTTACCTAGTGTAAGCCATCTATTCTCAGATGTGGAATGCAGTCCATAGACCAGACAGATAACAGAAGGGGACAATCTTCTTCCCATAAGAACAATGAAAGCCCGGCCCCCCTTGACAAGCTTTTCAGGTTTTTCCCTTATCTTAATTGAAGATTGTCCCTCTCTGCAGTCTACCTGGGCACCTCCATTCTGCTCTGGCTGAACAGTGTTACATCAGTAAAAGGGGTGGGAGGGGGATACTTTATCATTGAATTACTCTGGAACTACAACTCTGACAGAATTGAAATAACACTCTAAAGTGCAAATACTATGATGATTAATTAGAGCTGCTTTTATTATAAAACATTACTATCCCTTTAATTTTCATAGTATTTGGACCATGGAGAGTGTTATTTCAATAATAATAATCATATCCCCTTCCTGCACCTTTTACCTAGTCTAAGCCACCTCCCCTCAGTTGTGGAATCTGGTCTCTTGCCCAGACAGGTCGCAGCAAGGGACAATCTTCTTACTGTGAGTATAAGGAAAACCCTGCCCCCTTGAAGACTGTCCCTCTCTGCTATCCATCCGGACAGCCTTGCTGCTCTGAGGTGATACAGAGATGAGATACAGAGATACTACTACAGATAATGCTTAATGAGCTGGGAAGTGGTCACCTACCTGTCCTAGATATTACAGTATGAGATGTCCTCTTGCGATTTTGTTTTTCTTTAGGCATTTAGAGCAATGTTAGTTGCTTGTCTTTTATTTTGCTAATAAGGCCTCATGTTACTATGTTAATTATATCAAATCAAGAGTTCTGTGATTGTGGGAGGAGATGTACTCAGCTGGTTTTGTGAAAGTGTTTAAAGTTCCCCAGTGAGAAGTTCTCAGACTGTGTGGGTAAGGGACTTTCAAAGCGTAAGAGCAACGTGGGCCATTAAGGGAAGTCAGAAAACAACTGAGCACTTTTCAGTGAGCGCTAAACAAAGGGCATTATTAGCTAACTACAGAGAGGCTGATGTACTAAGAAGAATTGGTTCACCTCAGCGAGAAACCAATTCCCATTGAGTTGAATAACTTTTAATGCCCTGAATACTAGAGAGGTCCCCATTGTATCCTACTGAAATGTCGCCATCTATTGTGTGACCATCAAAATGGCACGTTAAAAAAGTCACCTGAATCAAAAGGGCAACATCAGAGTGCGAGAGAGGGATTTGGGGGAAATTTTTATTTGTTCTTCTGATACAGTTGGGTTGCTCCAGTTCTTACTAAATCAGTGGGGAAACTAATTTCACTAAAATGGAGAGGTAAACATTCCCCTTAATTCTCATTTGTTTAAAGGGGATGCATCACCCCTATACAAGTTAGCCTTAATAGTTAGATTATATAGCAAATATGTGTAAAAGTGTATTAAATTCTTTTTTTTTAAAGCTCTATTTGGTCGAAATTGAAGGAATAAACACTGCCCTGCGCCTACTTCAGGACAGAGTGTGGTTACCTGCTCGTAACTGCAGTCTGTCACTCTGCCTCTGCTCTCCCCCCCCTATCCAGCCTCCTCTGATGACGGAGACTTTCTGCCTGTAAGCTGGAGTGATCTCATTGGCAGTGATCGATATCTAGCCAATGAGAATGATCCAGCTTACAGACAGAAAGCCTTCATCATCAGAGGAGGCTGGATAGAGGGAGGGAATCAGAGGCAGAGTGACGGACTGCGGTTACAGAGCAGGTAACCAAAGTCTATCCGGTAGTAAGTGCAGGGCGGTGTTCATTCCTTCAATTTCGACCAAGCAGAGCTGTAAAAAAAGAAATGAATACTCTTTTACACATATTCGCTATATAATCTAACTATTAAGGCTAACTTGTATAGGTATGATACATCCCCTTTAAATGGAACTTTTAACTCCTCGAATGCTAAATAGATCTCCAAAGCATGCATTAACCCTAACTCAATGGGAAGTTTTATTTGTGGAGCAGTAGGTTTGCTTCAGAATGAATCATCTTATGTCTGTGGACAGGACCTGATTTACCTCCTAGTCTCATAGAGGCAAGGCACCCTAGTTGCCCTTAGCACCACCCATGGCCACACCCCCACTCATCACATGACCACACCCCAGTTCCATCCACTCTTTCCTGGCAGAGAAATCACCCTTGGTTTATAACAAGCAAGAAAAAAAAAAGAAGTTTTAACTTCTTGGTTGCTAGAGAGATCTCCAGTGCATTGCGAGATCTCTCTAGCATCCAAGGGGTTAAATTATAGCCTGTAATGGGGTATAAAATTGGTGCAGGGACACTGAAATTGCTGTGGCCCCACCAGAATATAGGTGTGACCAGCACAGCTGAGGCACCTCCCCTCAGAATTTGGAGCTGTAGACAGGTACCTACTCTGCCTATTGGTATATTTATAGATAAGACCCTGAGTATGTTAGGGTGATGTGAATGACCCTGTGAGTGTACAAGAGGTGATGACTGTGGTTGATGAGCAAGTTAGTTTATGTCAAGTGACAGTGAGAATTGGTCAGTGACTTTACACAGTGAGAGTCTGTGTCTGCCGTCTACAGTCCTGATCATCTGTGTGCTGAGATGGGGCTGTGCTGGGTCATTCACACACAATTTAATTTTATTCCCCATGTGTAACCCTTTGAATGCCAGAGAGGTATCCAATACATTGCAACGCAATATATTGGATATATCTCTGGCACTAAAAAAGGTTAATTTTATAATCCAGATGGAACCTTTTGAGTGCAAGAGAGGCATCCAACTCAATGTTCTCCTGCACCCAAAGCGTTAAAGATGCACCTGCACTCTAGTGTGAAATTAACTGCTTCACAAGTGATAAAGATTCAGCTATAGAGTAAAAATTCCGAGGTCCTTTCCCTTAAAGGGACAGTAATACGTAGTAAGAAATCCCATTGTCCCACGTAATGCTATATTTGAATACTATCAGGCTGGTAGTTCAACCGCAATAGAATGAGAAAGGATCCCCCTCCCGCCCCTTTCAGCCACCTCCCATCAGTTGTGGAATCCGGTCCCGGGAGGAACAATCTTCAACCTCCCGCTCCTTTCCCCTGCGTCACAAGTCGGTCCGGATGGAGAGCAGCAAGGCACAATCTTCAGTAAGCATAAGAAAAATCCTGCCCTTCTTCATCAAGGAAAACCCTGCCCCTCTTAATGAAGGAGGGCAGGATTTTCCTTATGCTTACTGAAGATTGTCCCTCGCTGCTCTCCATCTGGACCGGCTTGGGGAGGCTGAGGGAAGCAGGGGAAAGGGAAGGGAGTTTGATCCTTTCTCATTCAATTGCGGTTGAACTACAAGCATGATAGCATTGAAATACAGAGCTACCTGGGACAAATAGCATAAGGAAGAACTGGAGCTGCATTTTGTTACTAGTATTACTATCCCTTTAAGGACTTTTTGTCCCTGGCAACATTATTGCTGCTCTGATATGCCAAAAAAAGAAAACATTTTGCCCTATCTCACCGTTTATATGGGGAAGTATCACCTTGTGTGAACTCATCTTGCTGCAGTTTTCCAGCATTCAATACAGATCGATCACACAGGTGACAGGGAAGGTTATCATGCTCATTGCAATCTCCAAGAACTGACTCACTCAGTCATGCGGGGGGTTATGACTAAAGAGGTGATAAACTGGAGATGACTTCTTCAGTGATATCACTTCTCCAATTCCAAGGTTATTCTATGGAGCCAGTGCACTAAGATTTCTCTAGATTTGGAGATCTTAGTGCATAGGTTCTATAGAATAACATAGGAACTGGATCTCCACGTTATCACCTCTATATCTTAGTCCTCTGTTATTGATGTCAATAAGGCCGTTAGTCAAGCTACCCCTAGAGATGGGATTATAGCGTGAATGCAGAGAAGTCCCTGCAGAGCTAACACTCTTTTAGGGTAATACACCTCTGCTTTGGACAATATCAAAAGGGAAGTGATAAAATGTAACACTTATTCAATTATTAAAAAATTGGATTACTTTTTTGTTTTTAATTAATAATAAAATCTGAATCCTTATTACTGATGTCTGCACCCAGCCATAAATGTAATCAATACATAATGTAAAGGGAAAAAAGGATATTGAAAGGAATACTGAGATAAGGATATTGTAATGGATACATGTGAGAAATAAAGTAAAGGGTTAATAACAGCTTAAAGGGATAGTAATGTTTCATAATAAAAGCAGCTCTAATTAATCATCATAGTATTTGGACTTTGGAGAGTGTTATTTCAATTCTGTCAGAGTTGTAGTTCAAGAGTAATTCAATGACAAAGTATCCCCCTCCCGCCCCTTTTACTGATGTAACACTGCTCAGCCAGATCTGAAGGAAGGTGTCCAGGAAACAATCTTCAATTAAGATAAAGGAAAAACCTGAAAAACTTGTGAAGGGGGGCAGGGCCTTCATTGTTCTCATAGGAAGAAGATTGTCCCCTTCTGTTATCTGTCTGGTCTATGGACTGCATTCCATATCTGAGAAGAGATTGTTTACAGTAGGTAAAAGGGGCAGGAGGGGAAACTTTGCGGGTGAATATCTCCCAAACCATAAAGGTTTGAGAGATAAGACTTATATCGTTCTCCATGTTTTTTTAGTGCCTACAAAATAAAATAAAGATAAAACAAAGTATTACTATCCCTTTAAAATAATAAGTAGTATTGTAGATAAGGAAAAAAGAAATCCATTGGTGCAAGTCCTATGTCTCACACCTTTATGGTTTGAGACATAGAACGTTTTAAAGTTCTCCTCTCTCCCCCTTTCCATGACGTCAGCATCTAGCTGACTGCAGGAGATCCTGATCCGGGGACTGTCAGGCGGCTCTTCAGCAGAGTAGAGATACCAAAGTCTAAAAAGAACTACTTCATTGGAACGGTCCACTAAGTGTGCTTGCAAACCAGGCGCTCTTTGTAGACTGTTCCAACAAAGTATTTATTTTTAGATTTCAGTATCTCGGTTCTGCGGAGAGAGCAGATTCGAGGGGAACTTTAAAACTTTATATCTCACAAACCATAAAGGTTTGAGACATAGGACTTGCACAATGGATTTCTTTTTTCCTTATCTACAATGCTACTTGCTATTATTTTAAGCCATTACTATCCCTTTAAAAACTACCTAAGGTGTCTGATAAATAGATGGAATTGTACTCCACATCTCCCTCGGTGGTAGGGTGACCACATTTCCATTCTGCCATTCCGGGGGTCACCCTACTCCCACTGCTGAGGCTCCCGCCGGAGCCTACCATCTTTCTGAGGGTGACACAGAGTAAGAGTTTCCAGTGGGAATTCTTACTGTGTGTCAGCCTCAGAAAGATGGTCAGTGCCGGTGGAAGCCTCAGCCGCGGGTCTCACTTGCAGCTCCAGCATACCTGCTCCATCCCAGCTGTCTTGCATGCACCAGTCCAGCCAGCCAATGAAATGTATTTGCTATTTGGCTGGCTCAGCCCCCCAGTGAGGACCATACAGCAAATACGTTTCATTGGCTGGCTGGACTGGTGCGTGTTGCTCCATTCCGGGACTCTTTGTTGTCCCGGTGGAGGGTGACCCGGGACACGGGACACAGACACCTAATTAGGGACAGTACCGGGCATTCCGGGATGTGTGGTCACCCTACTTGGTGGTGAATGCCATGTGCAGGAGTCCGGGTCTCTGGAGCATTGCACAGCGCACCACATGGGCATTGGAGATCAACCTGATCAGATATCAATACAATGTTATTAAAAAAACCTGTATCTAAATGCCAAAATGGTTTGCTCTACGCCTCAGAGGATTTTTTGAAACTGTGTTATGTGTATTAATCACTTTTTTCATTGTTACCTTTCTTTATTTGTTTTTCACTTTTATTCTCATTTCACAATATATTTGGAAAATCCCGATAGTCCTGACGCTGTATTAGCTTCTCTTAATCTTGACTCTAACATGATTATGTCTCCATTAATACCGTTGAGTCTGCTGGCTATACAGTGGAAAGTGAAGGTAATCTGCACACTAACGCTATCCCAGTTCTGTCCTGTACAGCCTCGCTTGGTAATTATATGCTAGTATCCTCATACTACTCTTCATTCATCCTCTGAGGCACAGAGCTACCCATTTCGGCATTTAGATACAGGTTTATTAATAATGGTGTACTGATATTTGTTCAGGTTGATCTCCAATGTCCATGTGGTGCACTGTGCAATTTTGCTGGAGACCCGGACACCTGCACATGGCATTAACCACCAAGAGAGATGTGGAGCCCAACTCCATCTATTTATCAGACACCTTAGGTAGTTTTTAATCTACTTCTCTTCAAATGTGTCCTTTACAATATCCTTATCTCAGTATTCTTTTCAATACCCTTTTTTCCCTTTACATTATTTATTGATTAGATTTATGGCTGGGCTCTGACATCAGTTTCGGTGGTCACAATGTAGGCAGCAGAAGAGTGATTTCACCACTTACCCAGGAGCCACGTGGAGTCCCCACAGAGGCGTATTTAATTCTTCCACCATCTTGTACACACTGTCTTGATAAAGGACCGAAACGTTGACCATGAATTTGCTGTTCTTGCTTCATTAAAGTTATCTCAAAAAGTCCCACTGCTGCTGCCTTCCATTATTTTCTATATTACACCTATATTAAGGACAGTGCACCTGGGCCAAAATACAACTCATAGTGAGTGCTTCCATCCATCCTATTTTTGTGTGTATATATATATATATGGCTTCCCGAGATCGGCACTCACATCTCCATAGTAAACCGCCTGGGTGCTTGGACATATATTCTACAACTTCCACAAAAGACCAGCACTCACGGGATTTATATATATATATATATATATATATACACACAAGTATATTACTGAATATTAACCCTTTCAGTGCCAGAGAGTAACCCTTTATGTGCCAGAAAGGTATCCAACGTATTGCAACACAATTGCAACACGTTGCATACCCATCTGGCACTCAAAGGGTTAAAACCTAGAACAGCCAATGGATACAAATTAACCATATTGCTACTCGAAAAAGGACTTTTACTAAAAGATACAGATCCTGTCTGCTGGCCATAGATCCTTGTTTTTAACTCGTGAGTACGTGTTATGCATTCCCTTTTGATCTTATCCAGTACTTGTGATAGGACAAGTGTATTATACTAACAGACTACTAATGCTAGAGGGATACCTGTGTTCTCTTTGGTTTAAACTATTTAGTCCTGTAAGCACCACTAGAAAACATAATCCTATCACGGAAATACATGGTTTAGAATATGCACTGGGTTTAACCATTTGAGGGCCAGGGGTGTGTGCAAAGCATTGCTTCGCAATGCGTTGAGAACCCCTCTGGTATTCAAAGGGTTAATATGTTTTAAATGCGGAGCAGTGCAGAGTAATGACACAGGAGGTTTGTATGGAACTAGATCACAGCTCCTTCCAAATCATCCATGTGAATGCAGTCAAGGATTAATAAGGATTTGTCACTCATTAATCTAATACTCATGTGTATATTTTTAATGTATTTATTATAGAGAGAATTAAGGAAAGTTAGTTTTCATGCCGTTAAGTCAAGGCATCTGGCGATAGTGTCAGGTCTGAATCATAAATGAGGAAGGGCATCATTATAAGTTTGGCATTACTAAGGGGATGTTAAAGGGATAGTAATGTTTCACAAAAGCAGCAGCTCTGATTACTCTTCATAGTATTTGGGCCATGGAGAGCATTATTTCAATACTGTCAGACTTGTAGTTCAAGAGTAATTGAATGATAAAGTTTCCCCTCCCGCCCCTTTTACCTAGTGTAAGCTATCTCCCCTCAGATGTGGAATCTGGTCTTAATACCAGACAGATCACAGCAAGGGACAATTTTCTTACTGTGAACATAAGAAAAACCCTTCCCCACTTGACAGGCTTTTCAGGTTTTCCCTCATGATCACTGAAAATTGTCCCTCTCTGTGATCCATCCGGACAGTCTTGCTGTTCTGAGGGGAGCAGTGTTACATCAGTGAAAGGGGCGGGACGCTAGCATTCTGTCACTAAATTGTCGCAGTTACCCACATCCTATATAATAATTCGCTTAATTGTTTGTTAGAAGTCTTCATGCTCAGTAGAGATAGCTGCGCGCGCTGCAGTCATGCGCACTACAGACTGCCCGCGCCGCTGCTCTTCAACTACATTCTTTATAAATTCTCTGTTTTAGAATTTTCGCCAGCTATACCATCATTTTCCACAAAATATATAAACGTGCCGACCTTCATTTTAATGCCACTTTTACTGTACAGTTTTCTTAATGCCAGGTTTATAAATCTGCTCCACAGTACTTTGTCAAGGGATACTAATGGTTACTGGTAATATGATGTCTGTGAAGGGACAAACTGACTGATTTGTCAAACCCCCAAATGACTAATGCAATCATGCACAAGATGTTTGTTCTGCTCAGTTGCATAGTAATACTGGGCTTAAGAAGTCAGGGGTTTGTCACTGCTCAGACCCACACTAGGAGTTGTCAGTAAGAGAATCACTTCACCTGACTGCAGGAATCAGGGGTTTGTCACTGCCCAGACCCACATTAGGAGTTGTCAGTAAGAGGATGACTTCACCTGACTGCAGGAAGCAGCATGGGATCGGCTGAGCGACTCCCTAAACTACTGAAATAGAAGAGGTAGTCAGGCATGCATGTCTTTTCTCTTTAGGTAGTTTTTATTTAAGGATTATTGCCCTTTTAACCCCTTGGATGCTTCACAATAAGTTGGAGGACTCTTCAGCAACCTTGAGGTTAAAAGAAAGATTAGATTATCTGACAAAATCTAGATCCTGCTATTCTCAAAATAACTCTGGACTTATGATCTTGCTTTGAATACTGTTAGCATTTCATCAGTCCGGCAGTTTCTCCACCCCATTACTTCATGCTGGTTTTTTCGCTGTTGCTGAAGTATGATTACAGGGATATGTGCTCAGACCAGGTTGCTACAGTCCTTTGGTGTCCACATCTGAGCCTGTGTGTGTGTGTGTGTGTGTGTGTGAGTGTGTGTGAACAGGATCACAAATGGAGGCTGGAGCTCTCAGACTGGTCAAATATACAGATCATACTGGCATACCTCCCAACATTTCAAATGGCCAAAGAGGGACACTTTTGATTTGTGGGTGTTACTTGGGGTGTGGCTGGTGGGTGGGGCATTACCAAGAATTCTTAGGTTATTTTATGACCTACTGACACCTTTGTTTAAATTAACCCCTTAAGGACCATTGACGTGGCAGGACCGTCACGCTGGTCCGGCACTTAAGGACCAGTGATGGTCCTGACACGTCACGTACTTTTACTCACTGCGCTCCTGTAGGAGCGCAGTGAGTAATACCGGGCACTGAAGTTGATCGCTCCAAGACCGGAGCGATCTCTTCCAGTGCCCCGTTTGATGTGCCGCCCCACGTGATCAGTCACGTGGGACGGCACGTCAAAGATTCCTATGTGGTCCTTAAGGGACGGCACACCCCGGGACCGCTGGTCCTTAAGGGGTTAATAAATGCTCTAGAGCAACACCAAAGTATTTTATTTACACAAACTAATTTATAAACACACTAGTGTAAAAGCCGTTCTGGGTGATGTTAACCCTTTGAGTGCCAGTGGGGTACACAACGCATTGCTTTGCAACGCGTTGCGTTCCACTCTGGCACTCACAGGGTTAAGAGGCCGGTCCTGCTCTGCGTCCGTCCGCCGATGCAGTCATGCAGTGTAAAGACAGCCCAAAAGCACAGAATGCTCCCAGCACAGAACTCCCAGGATTCTGTGCTGTGCTCCCAGCATTCCGTGCGTTCGGGCAGTCTCTGCTGGGCATGATGGCTTCTGACAAACATCCTTAGCGAATTATTATATAGGATATACTGACTAAACAAACATCAATGTGAGATTTATTGCTGTGGAGCAATGTGATACAATTATATACACGCCACACAGTCTGATCTCCTAAACACAGGTACACCAGGGTGGGAAAGAGGGACAGAGGGATTTGGGTCTCAAAGAGGGACTGTCCCTCCTAAATAGAGACACTTGGGAGGTATGTACTGGGGAATATACAAATCTAGCAGCTTAGTTCTGCATTTCTGGGTATGAACTAGAGCAAGTTTGTACAAAGTGATACCTCCCAGGTGTTCAAGACTACAATTCCTATCATGCCCAGCCAGCCGCTGGCTGATGAGAATTGTAGTTCTGAACAGCTGAAGGGCCCCAGTTGCCTAACCTTTTACTAGAGCATATAATTGTTTTAGTACCTATTGATACATACACTCCATCTTCTCAGAGACATTAATACTAGCAAACCTCAAATGCCTCCCTTGTATTCTGCACAGAAAAATGGAGTTAAGTTATATTGCTTTCCCTACTTGCCAACGAATCAAAATAATTTCCTGGGACATTTTTTCCCCAAGACAGTCACATGACCATACCTGGGAACCCTGGTCTCAGAGGCTCCTCTCAAACTTGTTCCTCCCATGTCTCTCCCACTCCTCATCCTTCCCCAGTCTATTCCTCCCACTTTTTTACATCAATGAAGCCCCCCCACCCCACTCACAATTAACCCTTTGAGTGTCAGAGGGGTACGGAACGCATTGCAAAGCAATGCGTTCCGTACCCCTCTGGCACTCAGAGGGTTAAGAGACCAGTGAAAGTGTGCAACTTACTGCAAAACAATGGTATAATTTTCCTTTAACCCCTTAACGTCCAAGGACGTACATGTTCGCCATGGGTAAAAGTGCCTAAAGGACCCATGCCGCACATTTACGTCATGGGATTTCAGGGCTTCTCGCAAGGCTGCACGACGTTCAGGGAGCCCTAAATTGGATACCGAAAAAAAAAAAATGCTCCGTGGTCCTTAAAGCGGAACTGCCACCTATTTTAAAGTTTATGTCATCTAATTCCCCATCTGGCGACTAGCTGCTCATAGTGCTAGTCGCCAGAATAATTACCTGGTTAAATAGAACAATACCCTGCTCCGGGACTGACAGGCAGTAGAGTGCGCAGACATCTTTCCATAGTGATGTCTGTGCTGTCAGTCCCTTTTGGAGTCAAACAGCTCCTAGCAACGCTTACTAGAGCCGGCTGGGACTGACAGTACAGGTGCGCAGACATCACTATGGAAAGATGTCTGCGCTCTCTAACGCCTGTCATCCCCGGAGTAGGGTCTCACTCTATTTAACCAGGTAATTATTCTGGTGACTATCTCTACTGAGCAGCTAGTCGCCAGATGAGGAATTATTTGACATAAACTTTAAAATAGGTGGTAGTTCCACTTTAAGTGCCGGCCGCGTGCGTGTGCACAGGTCCTTAAGGATTTAAATAAAAGAATGAATTACTGTTGCTGTTGTTACTTTCTGTAACTACACTGTAAAGTAAATTGTTTCTGTGAGTGGGAAAGGCATTTTGTGGTTCGCATTCAAGGCGTAGGAAGGATAAAAGGAAAATTCTGATGTGCCCACTCACCAGAGCATTGTCTTTATGAGTACGGCTACAATAATTATTTCGCTGTCCTTGACACTCTCCTCCCTGCTGATTCATTTAACCCTCAGGGTGCCGGAGAGGTACCCAAATCATTGCAAAGCAAAGTGTTTTATACCTCTCCGGCACTCGAAGGGCTAAGGGAACAGTAACCCCAATCACTATACTAGTTTATAGCCTTGGCAATGTGTCCCTGACTACGGCTAAAAGGGGTTAAAGCCGTGGTAGTGCTACAATATAAGCAGAATAAGTAGCTATTCAGGCTCCACAGAGCATGTACAGCAGCACTGCCCCATGTAAACAATTTCAGACACCAGTGGGGGGTTAGGCACTAAGATGTGATAAAGAGTTCATAACTTCTCCAGTGATATCACTCCTCCAGTTCCTATGTTATTCTATACAGCCAATGCACTAAGATCTCCAGTGATATCACTCCTCCAGTTCCTATGTTATTCTGTACAGCCAGTGCACTAAGATCTCCAGTGATTTCACTCCTCCAGTTCCTATGTTATTCTATACAGCCAATGCACTAAGATCTCCAGTGATATCACTCCTCCAGTTCCTATGTTATTCTATACAGCCAATGCACTAAGATCTCCAGTGATATCACTCCTCCAGTTCCTATGTTATTCTATACATCCAATGCACTAAGATCTCCAGTGATATCACTCCTCCAGTTCCTATGTTATTCTATACAGCCAATGCACTAAGATCTCCAGTGATATCACTTCTCCAGTTCCTATGTTATTGTATACAGCCAATGCACTAAGATCTCCAGTGATATCACTCCTCAAGTTCCTATGTTATTCTATACAGCCAATGCACTAAGATCTCTAGTGATATCACTTATCCAGTTCCTATGGTATTCTATGGAGCAAATGCACTAAGATCTCCAGTGATATCACTCCTCCAGTTCCTATGTTATTCTATACTGACAATGCACTAAGATCTCCAGTGATATCACTTCTCTAGTTCCTATGTTATTATATACAGCCAGTGCACTAAGATCTCCAGTGATATCACTCCTCCAGTTCCTATGTTATTCTATACAGCCAATGCACTAAGATCTCCAGTGATATCACTCCTCCAGTTCCTATGTTATTCTATACAGCCAATGCACCAAGATCTCCAGTGATATCACTCCTCCAGTTCCTATGTTATTCTATACAGCCAATGCACTAAGATCTCTAGTGATATCACTCCTCCAGTTCCTATGTTATTATATACAGCCACTGCACTAAGATCTCCAGTGATATCACTCCTCCAGTTCCTATGTTATTCTATACAGCCAATGCACTAAGATCTCCAGTGATACCACTTTTCCAGTTCCTATGTTATTCTATAGAACCAATGCACTAAGATCTCCAGTGATATCACTCCTCCAGTTCCTATGTTATTCTATACAGCCAATGCACTAAGATCTCCAGTGATACCACTTTTCTAGTTCCTATGTTATTCTATAGAACCTATGCACTAAGATCTCCAGTGATACCACTTTTCCAGTTCCTATGTTATTCTATAGAACCAATGCACTAAGATCTCCAGTGATACCACTTTTCCAGTTCCTATGTTATTCTATAGAACCAATGCACTAAGATCTCCAGTGATATCACTTCTCCAGTTCCTATGTTATTCTATAGAACCAATGCACTAAGATCTCCAGTGATATCACTCCTCCAGTTCCTATGTTATTCTATAGAACCAATGCACTAAGATCTCCAAAGTTGGAGACATTTTAGTGAATTGGCTCCATTTAATAATATAGGAAATGGAGAAGTGGCATCGTCTCCACTTTATCACTTCTTTATCACGCCTTAATACATCCCCCCCACAAGGTCTTATTACAGATATCAATGCAGAAGTATAGGGGAGCATCATGTGATTTTTTAGGGAGCCAGAACACCTACGCAGCTGCTCACCCGATCCTGCACTGTTTCTTGAAGTATTACAGTGAAGTCTGCTCCATTTCCAGATTGATCAACAACTGTCTGCTGCGGGGGCCGGGGTTCACTATCAAAATGTTGCCCTGAATTTGGCGACCAACCCAGGGGCGCATTAAATATGTAACCAGGTTGAAAATGGCGACATAAGAATTTCTCCAGCATAACAAGAGCGACATGCACAACAAAGAAAATGGGTAAAAAGTGTACCAAACTGAGGCGAATTAGAGAATGAGTTTTACATGAAGCAGATGCACAGTAGCAAGCGTGACTCTGATGGTCCAATTGGCATGACTGCAGGCGCTGTGATGCGACACTCAAAGGGTTAATAAATGGAATGGAATGAACTCTTACTCACACAGTCCATCAAAAGGCATACAATCACACTGATTGGGCCCTCATAGTCACTCTTCTGCTCCATGTATATCTCATTCTCTAATTCGGCTCAGCTCAACTTTTTGCCCGCTTTCTTTGTTGCTCATGTGCCCTTGTCATGCGGGCAAGAATCTTATGTCACCATTTTCAACGTGACAACATATTTAATGAGTC
Organism: Rhinophrynus dorsalis; assembly: GCA_037306005.1. NCBI lineage: Eukaryota > Metazoa > Chordata > Amphibia > Anura > Rhinophrynidae > Rhinophrynus > Rhinophrynus dorsalis. Next base: position 40,653,800 of record CM074723.1, on the reverse strand, counting down.
CTTGGATGTTCGCCAAATTGAGGGCGACATTTTGATAGTATACCGTGGGCCGGGAAGGATAGACTTCATAATGAAATCCCTGCTTTGTGCAAGTGCACTGGTGCTGTAGGGTATTGAGAAGATAGGAAGTTTGTGCGTCTTAGTCTCTCTATAGTAGTCAGTCATCAATCAAGCCAAAAATAGAGCATCTTTCATCCTACACTTCAAGAAGTGGAGCAAGACTGGCAAGCTACTGGGTGAGTATTAACTCCTGAGCTAATGGAGCATTTTAGAGGTATTCAGGGACACATTGCCAAAGTTAGTTTAATGACTGGATTTACTGTTCCTTTAAAGGTAATGTTTCCTAACAGCTCAGATTGGTCATCATAGTTAACCCTTTGAATGTCAGAGAAGTATGGAATGCATTGCTCCATACCTCTTTGCCACTCAAAGGGTTAATAGTACTGATGTCTGATACATGCACTGTTCATAACTTACTAGTTTCTCTGTAATTATATGATGAAGTTTACCCCTCCCTCCCCTTTTTCCCGATGTCAGCATTTCTCGCTCAGGTCTGATGGCAGATCACTACGAGGGACAATCTTCAGTCAATATTAGGAAAAACCTTCCCCTCCTTTATTAAGGAGGTCAGGGTGCTCCTTATACTTTCAGAGTAAAGACTGTCCCTCGTTGTGATCTGTCCAGTCTGATGACCAGTTTTCAGATCTGAGGGGAGGTGGCTTACAATCAGGGAAAGGACAGGAGGGCTAAACTTCATCATATAATTACAGTGTAACTAGCAGGGTATGAACAGTGCACTCATCGGACATCAGTGCTATTAACTATGATGAACAATCTGAGCTGCTTGTGTTAGGAAACATTACTAACCCGTTTAAAGGAACAGTCACTGCTACAAATAAATATGGTTGACATACCTTCAAATGTAATTTCCAGCTAGCTCTGTAAAAATTAATAACTTTATTTAGTCCCTAAAATATGATCAAGTGTTTGCTTTTTTTTTTTAATGCTAGCGGAGTACTCAGTGCAACTTTATTTAGACCCTAAAATATTATCAAGCGTTTGTTAGACGTTGTTGTGCTTCGGTACCCTACCTCCCATTTCTCTGGGTTCTCTACATCTGGCTGACTCGTCTGCGTATGCGTCGGTCCTTACTTGCTACTTCCAGGTTTTGGAGTAATCCGAAGTAATAGCGTGTGACATCAGACGCTACTGGTATAAAAGACTGTGTCAGCCGGTCTTGGGTGCTCTTGCGTCAAGTCTCTATCCCACAGCGTTTGTGCTTCAGTGCCTTTCTTCAATTATTATGATTTTTGACCCCTTGCTTACGTTTTCATGGTTCTCCTCTTCTCTCAGCCGGCCTTTGACCTCGGTTCCACCCTTGACTATTCTATTTGCTGCCAGCCCTTGACCTCGGCCCGTTTATCGTCTTTGCTAGTTCTCAACCAGCCCCTGACCTTGGCTTGCCCCTCACTCATCTATTTGGATTCCCCTCTTCTGCTTTTTGACGCTTCGGTCTTCCTTTCATGACACTGGTCTGTTCCATCTTTAGAGTGTAACTTACATGCCACTTGCTAACTTCTGTGTAGCTACCTCTTCACAGAGTAAGTATACAAGAGGCAGACACAGGGCCAGTACTCAAATGGCTAACAGAGGTTTACTCAATGCTTTGCAAAGCAATGTGTAAAATACCTCGCTGGTACTCAAAAGGCTAACGTATATCTAGACTGTTCTGTTCAGGCAGCATTTGGTTAATCTGGTTAATGCTGTTTATGCTGTGTGTTATGCCTGAGAGACAAGAGATAATGCAGTAAATGTACTGAGATCAGTACCCATTGCTCTTGTAGCTCTTGAGATAAGTTACCTTATTTCTGGTAGTATACGGACAATCTTGTGCTTCTGAAACATTCTATAATGATTTCCATGGTAAAATGAACGAGGGAGTCCTGAAATGGAAACCCCCACAGAGCATCTGCAAGACAAGGTGTCATCAGGAAACAGGGTTGTAACAGATGCTGGCAAGAAATTAATGTTTTATTTCTTTCTCTCTTCATTTAGAAAATGTTTTACTAAGAAAACTACATTGAGATTAATCTCATTTTCAAGTATGCCCTGGAGAGCTTTTACAGTAAAAAGTTACATATTTAAACACATACAGAAACAATATCTACCTATGCACATATACACATAAACATACATACAAAAATTGTACACAGTTACATATTGCTTTTAGATGTAAGAAGCAATTTTAAGGGTTTTAGACTGAGATAAGATCTGATTTTTTCAGGCAGGTTATTCCAGACTTTTGGAGCTCCGAAGGAGAAGGCAGATAGACCGGCTTCTTTCTTGTAGTGTGGTATACTTAGTGAGTTGTTATCAATGGAGTGGAGGTTATAGTTAGTGTGGAGAGCTGGAGCGAGTATACTGCTAAGGTAGCCTGGTAGCTTTCAAAAGAAGTGGTTATAAATTAGGCAAGAAAGGTGAAGGGTGCATCTAGATTCGAGTGTTAGCCAATTTGTTCCTTAGCCCCTTAGTGACAGCAACGTCCGAATGCGGCTGTCACCTTAACGCCTGTCATAAAAAACAAAACAAACAAAAAAAAACTTGCCAAATGATTCTGGAGTCCCCGAATGGTGTGCAGCCGCACGGAGACCCGGACTTCTGGTACTACTTCCGGTGCTTACCAGGTACGTCCTCTGTCACTGACAGTTTTTGTGGGACGTACCTGGTAAGTCCATTGTCGGGAAGGGGTTAAACATATCACAATGATGGGTAGCTTAATTACATTGGAGAACAATGTGACATAATGAATTATACAGTGTCATGTTTACCAGGATGGTTTTGTGCACAGAAGAATCTACTACATCCCCATAGTCTATGACTAATTTAACAGCTGTTGAACAATACGTTTTCTTATCAGGGGACATAAACAGGATTTGTTTCTCAACAGAGCACCTATTTTAGGATAACATTTGCATGTTCATTTATCAATATGAAGACCAGAAGTGAGGTTGGGGTCAAGCAATATACCAAGATATTTGTAGGAGTTGACTGGGGCCAGATTACAATTAGATTTTGTTACAACGGTTAAATAGGTATTGCAGAGTTTAAGTACTTTGCACTGTGTAATGCAAATATTTTCCGAAGTATCTAAATCATGGTACATAATAGACCTACTTCCATCATGTTTCCACACATCTTCCTTTAGTCTTCAAATCCATTCTATAAGGATGGAACCAACAATCTCCAAAATGAACTCCTTGATTAGATGCGTAATATACTTATCTACAACAGTATGCTAAATGTCTATTTAGCAAGCTAACTATGTGAAGACGGCAGTGGTACATGTCTTATGTACAGTGATTTGGATACTTTGGAAAATGTTTGGATTATAAGGCTACACATTATGCTTTCCCATCTACTTATTATGTCTTAGTGCAAGACATGCAATAATCCTCCATACAGCACTGAAATATATATGTACCTTCATGTTGGAACAATAGGCTATAATCCTTATGATGGTGTGGTCAACAGATACAGAAATTTAATAACTTTCCACTTTCTCTTACCTATCATATTTTGGCATATTCTATCAATATACAGAATTTATCTTATCTCATATCATCAAATTTATTTTTCATCGTGTATAGTTTGGTTTATCCTATCAATATACGGAATTCATTTCACATAATTATACATTGAATTCATATATAATCTTCATATTGTGTTGGACAATATCTCATTATCACAAGATTTCATATTTCATACTCATCATCATATCGTCAAATTCATATTTCATCTCATATATTGTGGTTTATCCTATTGATATACTGATCTCATCTTACATCATCATATCATTAAATACAAATTTCATTTGAATTTCATGTTGGATAATATTACGCTACCACAAGATTTTATATTTTTTTCATCATTTCAGAGTGACTGGGATTAATTTCACCATTACAATATTTTATTTTTTTGATATGCAGATCAATTATACCATTTTTCAACTGAAATATACTTGGAACCATTACTATATCTCACACTGTCATCATTTATTCATTTATGGGTTCGTTTTTTATTATTTACATTTTGTTTCATTTTAATTTTATAGATTTTAGATATTTATCATATATGGTATCCTTCTAGAATTGTAGACATTTGGTTTTGATTCTATGGTGGATGGTGTGGTCTGTGTCTCCCTACATATCCCTGTGTGGTGTTCTAGATGGAATCTCATTCTGATTACATTTGTGTCTGTAATAGGGCTGGTGACTTGTTACATGGAGGTGTGGGGTGGCTCAGACCTCACTGTTCATGAATAGATAGGATATATTTCTATAGACTATATATTTGTGGCCATTTTTATATTGTAGGTTGTGTCACTGTGAGTGCTGCTGTGCTGTGTTCCTGGTTTCACCATGATTTGTTTACGGTCGGGTGGGGATGCATCCCGGTGGGGCATGAGTTGACACTTATCATATTCTACATTTGGATGATTCTGTCATGGCTAGTTTATGTATGTGTTTTTATGTTTTAATAAATTATTTTAAGCGATTATTCAGAGCCATTGCCTCCTTTATTAGTGGCAATAGGGCAGTGGTTCTCAACTCCGGTCCTCGGGACCCACTAACAGGCCAGGTGTGGTGATCAGAGGCTCATTCACATTGATTAACACACCTGTGCTGTAACAAGGAAATCATCAAATCCCGGCCTGTTAGTGGGTCCTGAGGACAGGAGTTGAGAACCACCGCACTAGGGTAATGTTCTTGGTTATATTATTTTATATTTACAATTAGGTGGAGGTGTATTCTTACCTTATAGCTGCCTAATATCACTTCAATATCATTAATTCACATTACATTGTATTACTCATATTTTTTGCACACCATGTTTTTATATGTTGAATAGTTTGTACTTTGTGCCAAATAAATACCATTGTGACAGTTTTGTCAGTGTGCTACAGCTTACCTTGGCTTCAGCATCATCTACAGGCGCGAGGCTTCAAGCATGCAGCAGGCCTCTGTTTTATGTGTTTGCTTGTAGTCTCCTCCTACCTACTTCCTCCCTATGAGCTGCTCCTCCTACTTCCTGTGGAGGGGTTTAAAAGTCAGACAGAGTCCTGACTCAGTTGCCCTTGCATGGTTGTTCATAGCAGTTCTATTACCTTGGGCTCTGTGTATGACCTGGCTAGTCTTCCATCCAACCTGGTCCTGACCTGTGGCTCTGTCTGACTAGTCTGACTATTCTTTTGCTTATCCCTATAGTGGACACCCAACCTAGTGAGGACCTGTGGCTCTAGTAGACTAGCTCTGATACTGACTGCAGGCGAGTCAGCTATCTATTTCCCATTCTGACTGCAGGCGTGAGTCAGAGTTCGCTCCATTCTGACTGGAGGCTTGAGTCACAGTTCGCTCCATGCTGACTGCAGGCATGAGTCAGATATCGCTCCCTACTGACTGCAGGCTTGAGTCCGTACGCCCACTACATCGGATCAAGATCCTGTGTTCCTGCTCCCGTTCCTGGTTCTTGCTGAGACTACCAGTGGCTAAGGCCTAGTCTGTAGCACTGTGGTTTAGCCTTGCATCCTATTATTCCTGATAGCAGGGTTGCTGGTTTTAACCCTTTGCCTATTCCTTTGTATGTATATATGTATATATTTTCTTTGTTCATTTTGCCAATAAAATTGCATTAACCATAACGTACTGACTCCTGAACTTTTCTGGGTGTCTGTGACACAGTGTTTAAGAGCAATTTGTTTTTAGCAATCCATCTTTCAACTTTACAGAAATCCTCCTGTAATACTGACTCATGTTGTGATACACATTTGTTTTTTTAGTGTAGATAATGGTGTTATCTGAATACATATGCACAGAAGAAGCTTTGCAAACAGTGGGCAGATCGTGTATAAATAGAAAAGATGAGTGTCAGGAATAAAGTCTTGGGGGAAGGTTCACTAAACGGTGATAAAGAGGTAATAAAGTAGAGATGACTCCTCCAGTTTATCACTTCTCCAATTCCTATGTTATTCTATGGAGCCTATGCTCTAAGATGTCTTCAGCTTTGGAGATCTTAGTAAATAGGGCCCATAGAATAACATAGGAACTGGAGAAGTGATAAACTGGTGAAGTAATTTCCACTTTATCACCTCTTTATCACCGCTTAGTGAATCTCCCCATTGGAGAACCCACACTTGTTACGTTCAGTAGAAGGGAAAATATTGTCACCAACAGACACATATTTTATTCATCTTGTCGAACCAATTATGTTGAAGGTATCCAAAGGGTTAAAACAAGGGAACCAATCAGGTTGGATATCTTCACACAAATAGATAAATGACAATATTAAATAATTTTGAGAACTTTACACAGTACTAGGTATTGACACGCTACTTCACGATAACAAATTGATTAAAATAATCAATTTCACATATCTGTGCAAAAATATATATAATTTAAGTACAATATATTATATATATATAACAAGTGTAAACGACAATTATATAAATGAGTGATCAGCAATTACAATAGATACATAGTAAACCAAACCACAATTATCACCATGAGGATTACCAGCAATTAAAGGGTTAACCACACACATAGGTATATTCAGAGGTATTAGATAACAATAATTGCACTCAGCAGCATAGAAAAGGATAATTGATTCTTACAATTAATAAAATACAGTTGGGAGCAGTGTATATGCATACCTCTGCCCCAGAAACTGTATAAACTATGCCAATTGAGGTTTAAGGTATGTTGTCAGGTGAATCAACTTTAATATGAAGCCAGGTCCTCTCAATTTTCCTTGTACCATATGCAATAGCAACATTTTAGAGAAACTAACTGGAATAAAATCCCAGATAGAGATCACTACAATTAAATAATGTACTGATTTCAAATATTGTATACCTTCTGAATAAAACATATAAATTGCATTTAATATAGTCAATAATAGATTATACCAAGAATAGACTTAGAATCAAATCTATTATTTATGCAACAGATATCATACACACGACTATAGCAATCCTATGTAAAACCTATAGGGTACTTCAAGGGTTAATCCATTAAAATAGGATGCCACACCCAAGATGGCAGCTTCTTGTATCTAGTGAGAGTTTAAAACATTTTCACTGTACAAAAGTTTAGACCCAAAACATACACAAAGAAATCCAAGAAACACCTCAAAGTAAATAGACAAACAGCAGTTAAAGGGTTAATAAATGCATTCAAAGAATTCCCCAGATCAAATATTAGATATTATAACCATTCAAGAAACACAATATATTATTCTAGAAATACCAAGAATTATATTAACTAATATATAAACCAAGCTATTTAACTATATTACACTTATCTGGCAAAATATAACAATTTACCAATAATAAATAAATTCTGCTTAATTTCAGAGTCTCTATAATTAATATAGCTTATTATAATTGATCCCAAATGGTTGGGCAGTCCAATTAAGACAAATTATAAGAAAATTAAGTTTCTTCAAATATAGAAGAAATAAATATTTGATTCTGAATTTTGCAGAATTTAAATAAGGAAAGATATATAGTTACCAGCCCAATAAGTGTGGATTTCTTAGGATTTTTTTAGCAGGCAGCCAGGTATATAGCAGGAATTGAAGAGCCAGGAACCAAGAGGAAAAAAAACAGCTAAGACTCAAGAGGAAAGAAGCCTTTTCTCTCTAAACTTGCATATTCATAATATGAAATTCCTGTTATCAACATCTGCTCTGATTGGTTAAAGATCCATCTCATTATGCAGTGACATCATCAGTAGTACCTGATTGGAAACTCCTAATCCCTACTTTCCATATGACATCACTAATAATATTATGGAAAAACTCCAAAGCCCCAGTAATGGCTCCATTACGCTACATTAAAATTCACACCTAAAATGATACCTGGTCTGGGTCAAAAATTTGGAATGTGAACCTTGACCCTACTTCACATAAATATATCACCCTCTCTGTTTGCCTGCACGCAGAGAAGGGGAGAGAGAGGTCGGAGTTAAACAAATCTATAGTACAAGTGAACATTACCTTACGAGAGTTGGTGGTACAGTGCATAAGGGATCCAGCTGTATGAAGATGGGGAAAAATGTGTCACCAGGATTGGACACAATAAAATCAATGTGGGCTGAAGTGCCCTTTAAGAAAGCAACATGAGAATCTCCCGTTTCATGCAGTGCAAGATTCTCATGTCGCCATTTTAATCAAAGCAACATGGTTAATGCGCCATGTAGTTGCACTCTCTTTTCTGTGTGACATTTTTAAAGGATGCCGTGACTGAGGCACTGAGCTTTAGTAACATTAGTCGTAGTTGGTCAGGTCCAGATTGTGATTTCATTTTTTGGTTGATGAGGTAGTCATATATTTTCTTATGGACACTGACAAGAAATTTAATTCAGCAGTGCTGTTGGATTAGGGAGAGGAGACAGTAATGCATTCTGCTTAATTCACATTTCTACTTCTGCATTACTTTAGTTTTGTATTATCAGTAAGGTGGCACATACAACAAAGTAGTTGTTGAATGCATTAGCTATTGAAATGGGGCATTGTATAGTTTCAATGCCTGTTTTTAGAGTTGAATGATTAGTGCGGTTGTAGATATTTTTAATAACCTTCCAAAAGTTGGCCAATTTTGATATGCTACTATTCATGTTGTTAGTAAAATACTGAGTTTTGGCTAGTTTTGTTTTCTTTGTGAAGATATTCAGCAATTGTCTGGAAGCAGTGTGATCATAAGTGGCGCTCGTTTTTTAAATCTTTTCCGAAAGGCATCTCTAAGACTGCATAAGTCAAGAAGGTCAGAGACCCAGGCTATACACCCCCACCTTACCTTGACCTTTCTTAATGGGGATTGGGTATTACAGACCTGAAAGAATTCAGAGTTAAAAAAGTCAGCTGAGGAGTCTTGGTCAGGTATTAAGTTTATTCGATACCAGGGGAAATTTTTTAGATAATTTAGAAAAGAGTGATGATTAAATTTGCTAAATGATCTAGTAACTATTACTTTGGGACAGGATTTTATTGGCTTTATTTTGTGAACACAATTCAATATAGAGTGATTGCTATGTATATTTGCCTGAATTTTGGATTCTGCATAAGCAAGATGAAAGGATCCAGTCTAGCAGAGTATGGTTGGAAGTTTTTTGATTCCTGCGAGTAGTGGAGAAGATTAGTTGTGATAAGTTCAATGTCTCAATCAATGAACAGAATATTTAATTACTCCTTATGTTGCAATGGACAAAACAAAGTCCTTTTTAAATGTAAAGTTGCCTTTTGTTGTGGTTTGAGGGCCAAGGTTAGTTTCTATGTCATTTGACAACTTATTTAAGAGTATAAAACTCCCAGATCATTTTAGATGTTAGTGTCCCTTTAACTCTTTAATGACAATGCAAAGCACACCCCTCTGGTCCTTAAAGGGTTAACAGTAATAATGTTTTCTTGTAAGAGAACTCACCAACTCCTATATAACTCTATTGAGCTCTTCTCTCGCTGAACAGAATAAAAATTCACCAGTTCATCTCCCATTAGACTCTAACACTGGTGGCTGCACTCCAGGGTATACACCAGGGCATATAATCATTGCAGTGAAAACCAGAGGGGACACTCTGCCATGCCGAGAACTTAAATGTCAGAAAGTCTTTTATACCAGCCTCAGGGAAGTGGAGTAAACTCCCGCTATTTTCTCTATGTCTTGTTTATTATATTGCATTAATGGAAGGAACAGCCTGAAACAGCCATAGACCGACCCACTGTTTTTAACTTGGAATAAGTATTGTTAAAGGGTAGAATTATGGCATACCTGTCATGTTTCCCCGTGTCTTCGCTGCCTTGTGGCTCCTCTGTATGGACCTCCTCGACTGCATGATTCCGGGAGCCGCTGATGTGGCTGGCAGCCTCGTTCTCAAGCCAAACTTCTGCCCGGGGCCTTTAAATAGGATGCGCTCGGGTCTCTACAGCTTGCTGTTATAGAATTTCAGACCTCTGTTGCCAGTTACTTTGCAGTGTGGTTCCAGAGCCTTGCCTAGCCCTTGTATATGCCGGTCTCCTTCCTTGCCTGGTTATCCCTGAGCTTCCAGCTGTTTTTGGACTTTGTTTGCTTGCCTATGCTGAACCTGCCAGCACCTGACCTCTCTTTGCCTGTAGTTTGAATACCTCTTTGCCAGCCTGTTACTGACCCTGCCTGTACCTGACCACTCTTCTATCTGTTGATGTTCACCATGCTGCCAGCCAGTTGCTGTCCTTGCCAGTTCCTGTATCTGTGCATCTATTTGGTGAGTCTTCTCATTACATTATTTGAATTTATTCTCTGTGGGGTTGGTAGCGTTACACCTTTCTGTACTGGGTTATCCTGGGCCTTCTTCAGCTCAGCCAGAGAGGGTCATATGGCTTTGTGGCCAGCAACTTTATACGGCCCAGTCCGCAGCACAACCCACTACAGGGGGCCCATGACAACAAGCTGTGACAGAACTGTGGCGACCATGGGAGATATTGGTGTGTTAGGGATATGGGATCTCATGTCTTCAGACTATTTCAATACATTGCTGGAATGCAGAGATGGGGGTTGGGCTTAGCTTCCACTATACTACAGTTCTGTGCTAAGGAATGTTAATTGATTCCTGCTGTGCTTCCTTGACCAATCAGAGGAGGTTATTGATGAGCCAGTTAAGAATGTATAAATTCAAGTCTTAATCTGCATTCTTATCATGATAAGGGTGCTGGTGACTGATTGGTCAAGCATAGAAACACTGTTCCAAGTCCTCATTTGCATGCTGATCTTGATAAGAGTCTCTGTAGTGTATATAAGCTGTGTGTTTGAGTCAATAAAAGAGAGTTCTTCCCTTCATCAAGTCTCGGCTGATGTTTGGAACAGGAGGGTCAGTTTACTATTGGATTGTTATTCGGAGGGGAGAAAGGAACTATAAAAGAGGTATCCAGCTTATGATACAAGGCGGCACGTTACACAAGCGCCAAACTCTAGTGCCACTCTCAAGCCCTCACCCTGCTGACCCTTGTTGGAGGAGCCTTACTTTACATTGTTACGTTACATTTGTTTTATGTGTAGGATTGCTTGTTCCAGCAAATTCTGTTTCATTTATACCGCCTGGGCACTGACAATACCTATGGCAGTAAATTGAAGTTTGGCAGGAGTAGAGATAAAGATTCAATCCCAGCTCCTGATTTAACTTAGAATTACCATCATATGTTTCACCACAATGTGTATGAGGACGTACTTGGAAAAGAAGTTCAGTAAACCTTCATGGCCCATTTCTTTTTGTGTGTGTGTGTGTTACATATAAGCAGTTTGTGTAGTGTCTTTGGGTTCCATTAAGATGAGTGGACACAGTTCTGCTGATTTGCTTACAATTTCAGGCCTGAGATGTACTACATCCAAAAACACAAGTCTGTGCAGCAATAGTTTTTGAATAAAATATTTCTCATCATTGGAAGTACCCTTGATTTACTCAGTAGGATAAACCGTGAAATACATATTTTTTTCAATATTATGCAATATTATCCCTTTAAAATTAACTGACCTTAAAATACGGTGACTTGTCCTCTTTAACAAGTTACATGTGTTTCTGTAGCTCAAACTCTCCAAACCCAGGATGAGGCCTGCTGGTGTAATGCATACTATCAGCTTTGGGACCGAATGTCTGTGAACAATTTTCTTTACATTCTCAGGCACAGGGATACATAAGAATTCAATTCCATATAGCCGAGCACACTTTATCAATAAAAATTATCTTTATTCAACTATTTAAAACCCGACGTTTCAGTCCTCCATCGGACTTTCATCTGGGGCATTCTCATCACAAGGAATGTTTCACACCTGGTTAAAATACCTTTTCAAACCTGGCGCCTGAATAGCGCATGTCAGGCTGCCTTAGCAACCATCAACGGTGTACACCCTTCGTACACGGGTGCCAAACGGCTTGAATGAGCAGTTTAGTTTAATACATTTTATTTAAGTGTTGATATGATGTTTTTTTATGATATGATAATGCAAGATTGAGATCACACCTGACGATGAGTGGCATTGATAGTTGCTAAGGCATCCTGACATGCGCTATTCAGGCACCAGGTTTGAAAAGGTATTTTAACCAGGTGTGAAACATTCCTTGTGATGTGAATGCCCCTGATGAAAGTCCGATGGAGGACTGAAACGTCGGGTTTTAAATGGTTGAATAAAGATAATTTTTATTGATAAAGTGTGCTCGACTATATGGAATTGAATTCTTATATTGATCTAAGCCAGAGCACCTAATTTTGAGAAACGAGTGCAGCAGCCTATTTGAGAATTGAGACAGGGATACATAAGTGCAAACATTTTAAGAGGGCAATAAGATACAAAGAAAAATAAAATACATTTTGCATACAAAACTCTACTGTTTGATAAGAGCCTTATCATGCAATTCACCAATGTCATTGCTGTATCAGTTTACCACAAATGTGTTTCATAATATCCTTTCCATCCTTTATCTGGAATAAAGTACACAACTATTTGCTTTACTGAAGAAGTCACTAGAATACACAGTGGCCAAAAAAAGGCATGGGTTTATTTTTTGTTTTTCAGCTTTTTCTTTGGGCTTTTGCCTAATATGGGGATTTGCTGCTATCCATTTCTTATTCACTTGATTCCTTATTTTGAAATTATATATTATATGTATATGCTATGGTGTGTTAGATCTGTGAGTAGCCACTTTTTCTTTTGGTTTTTCCATAAAAAAAAACAAAACCTATCTCCGCTATCACTCACATGGTAAAACTAGAAAATAAACAGAGCTCTCCCATTTTAAAGGGATAGTAATGCTAAAAATGTAAAAAATATATGTTGTAGGGTTTATCCCCCTGAGTAAAACAAGAGTACTCCCACTGCTGAAAGGTGTTTCGTTCAAAAGTTATTAATTTTCAAAGTTGTATTTTTTAGGTGTAATATCACAGTGGCCTGAAATTGTACAGTGGCGCTGTTGCTACACCATCCTATGGAGATTTATGGTCCTGAGACCAGAGCTGTCCATAGGATCGTGTAGCAACAGCGCCACTGTACAATTTCAGGCCACTGTGATATTGCACCTAAAAAAATCTACGTTGAAAATTAATAACTTTTGAATGAAACACCTTTCAGCAGTGGGAGTACTCTTGTTTTACTCAGGAGGATAAACCCTACAACAAAGTTTTTTTACATTTTAAGTATTACTATCCCTTTAAGAAAGAAATTCCAAAACACACACATGTAGAAAGTAGAAACACACGCATGTGAGTGCACACACACTAACACAAACACACACATTGTATTGTATTGGAAGGCGATGTGTACAGTGTGTGATGCCATATAAGATGTACACACACATCATAAACTAAGGGAGTAAATGCAAATGGCTAGTTTTTAAGTACATTGATCCTTTCATGCTGGGTTTCCCAATGATTTGTCTGTGCAATTATATATGTCTGTGTAAAATTTCTCTGGGGACAGTCCCCCGATTGAGACCTCTATCCCTAGACAATATGTGTGGAAAAGTGCCTTCAGTTCCATGACCAAGGCCATACCAAGTATTGCAGGGCTTTCAAGGTAATTAACCTCTCTCCCATAATTTAGAAAAATCTAAACAAAATCAGACCTTTTTTTGGGGCGGCATGACCCTCCTGATGCCCCCCCTCCCCATTATTGAGTGCCTATCTGAGCTTGATAGTCAATTAATACTGGTGACCTAGAAGACAATCACTGCCTTCCTTAAGTCCCTCCTCATCTTAGCATTCTCCGAACTTCTGGAATGAGTGGGAGGACCTTGAAGACCCACTCATGTCATTACAATTCTACAATTGGATCTTTAGGGTTCTCCAACTCCACCCAGAAGTTCATAGAATGCCAGGCCGAGGAGGAAGGGAGGGAAGACAGCTAGTTCCTTTGAGATTGCCATTATTGATGGGTTAGATGATTGTGTAGGTGATAAATGCCTGCAGGAGGCATATGGAGGCTCGCTATTTCTGATGTCCCCCAACAAGGTCTAAGTATATGCAAAAAATTCAACACACCATGTGTGCTAGGCGCATGTGTTAGAATGTCTTCTGACACAAATTCATTGTCTATTTCTCATGCCTTGTTACACTATCTACTGATAGTCCCCAATCACACATACACTGTCTGACATCCAAAGCTTGTACCTCTGCCCACTGGTAGCCTTTGGACTACACATACACTTTTTTGTTGCCCTGCTTTGTTCAGATGTCCCTTTGGTAGCCACAGAAGCACACCTATACTTTCTGACATACCAGCCTTTCACCATTATCTGCTGGTAGTTACAGAATTATATATACATTGTCTAAAGTCCCGGCCATCTTCCACTGCCCCACAGGCAGTCACAGAACTACACATGCATTGTCTGTTTACCTAGCCTTGTCCTACTGGTAGCCATATAACCACACATAGCCTGACATCTGAGTCTTCTTCCAGTGTCCACAACCACACATCCACTTTCTGACATCCCAGTCTTGTTCCACTAGTAACCATAGAACCGCACATGTAAAAAACAAAGTTTTACATACTGAACTTCTCAGAATAGACATGTCTATCCCAGGTATTTTTGAATTCCCTAATAGTATTTGTCCCTACCATCTCTATTAGGAGGATGTTACATGAGTCCATCACCCTTTCTGTAAAGTGTTATTTAGAACAATACTTTTGAATCTTCCACCCTCTAGGTTTAGCTCATGAGCTCTTGTTCTATTAATCTTCCCTTAAAGTTTGCTATCATACCATCCCTCTCCCTCTTTTTTTTTTCAAACTTTACATATTAAGTACTTTGAGTCTATCCTCGTACCCTGTGCCATGAAGACCATTTTAGTGGCTTTTATTGAATCATCTTCTTCTGGAAATGGGATCTCCAGAATGGTACATAGTATTCCTGTAAATATCTAGTGATCTATAGAGTGCATTATTACCTCTTCTACTAATGCCGCGTCATATATAAGCAAGAACCCACTTTGCTTTTCACATTGTTTTACTCCATTGCTTGCCTACATCCAATCATCAGAAATAATAACTGCCAGGTCCCTTTCCTCTGATGTTTCTTTTAGCACAGTGCAATTAAAGGGATAGTAATATTTCACAAAAACAGCAGCTCCAATTAATCTGCATAGTATTTGAGCTGTAGAGAGTGTTATTTCAATACTGTCAGAGTTGTAGTTCAAGAGTAACTGAATGATAAAGAATCCCCCTCCGGCCCCTTTTACCTAGTGTAAGCCACCTCCCCTCAGATATGGAATCTGGTTCACAGACCAGACATCTCACAGCAAGGGACAATCTTCTTACTGTGAGAACAATGAAAGCCCTGCCCCCCACTGACAGGTTTTTCCCTTATGTTAACTGAAGATTGTCCCTCTCTGCAATCCACTTGGACACCATCCTGATGCCCTGAGGTGAGCAGTGTTACATCAGTAAAAGGGGCGGGAGGGGGATATTTTATCATTCAATTACTCTTGAACTACAACTCTAACTATGCACTGTAGATGCAAAATTGTGGTACCACAACAACCAATTTCCTTGCTTGAAATAATATAGCCAATATCTATTGCCTTATTGCACTTTGCTTCATAGAATGCTGGAAAATATCTACACATTTTGGAAGACAACTGCTTCCTTCCTTCCTCTTGTCTTGAATAGCATATTTTGTACTTGCACAATTTTTATCAAGGATCCACCTGTATCATGGCCGGGACAGCTAAAGGAAGGAACCTTGTTGAGGGGATGGGTCGAGGAGCAACTATTGTTGCTGCCTCTGATTGGAGGGAGGTGCAATTGGGTGGAATCAAGCTACACGAAGAGCTGGTCAGAGATGGTCAACTAAGGATGAGACTGCTATAGAATTTAGCAGACTCTATAGGAAAAGTGTCCCACCTGAGTGAAATCTCTTTTAGCTCACCAGGGCCTTACACAGAGGAAATGTCCTAAATAAAATCAGAATGGTCCTTTCAGAATGGCAGTCCCTCCATTTTCTCCAACAAGAGAAACAGCCAACACCGACATACGTTTTGGCCTTGTTGGACCTCGTCAGTGAGGTGTTGGTACTGTGAGTAAGGGGTCTATGTCTGGATTCCCTTTTTACCCTAGAGTGACCAATTTGAAGAGTAATTTGCATACACAAAGAGCTATGGATGGAGAACTTGAGGCAGGTATTCGCTGGTTGGACGGATGGGAGGCCACCGCAGGGAAGTACTCTGCTTGTTGTACTCGATCCTCTCTGGCAAGGGCTGCATCTGCTTTCTCAATCAGGTCCAGCTCGCTCGCTCATCCGCCCGTTGCCTCTGTACTCTTGGACCTTGAGGACCAACCCGACGGCTCGGGATAGTGGTGAGATGGCTTCCGGTTGCGGCTTGGCCATGGTTCATTCCTTGACAGTGCTCTGGTGTGCATCACAGGGTCGTCTTAGGATCTGGGGGTCGCTGTAATGCAGGGTATCCCACAATGCTGCCACCAGTTTGTGACGATATGGCCCTGCCACAGAAGGTATAGCAGTTCAGGCATGTTATCGTCCGTGGGTTTCTTTCGCTAACCTGCACAGCTAACTGCTATACTAAGTACTAAGACCCGGTACTTGGAGTCGTGTATCCATCGACAATGCAGGATATACTGCACTGATAGCTCCAGTTCTTATAGGATAATCTATCTATATAGTCCCCTGGCACTTCTCTATGACTAACTGCTTTATAGTGGACGACAGAGAAACAAGCACACTCCTTCTTGTTAAATCATGAACTGCTTTATTTTTTTACCAACACAGCATTTTAAACAGTTGAGATAAAAAGAGGCGGTCACCACATTGACATCAAACAAAGATTACAAAAGGGGGATGGGAAGTAGACACTTTCAGCCTAGAAGCCACCCTGTATACATTCCCTGTGCATAGCTGTAACCATAAAACATCCTGTAGGAATCTCAGACAAAAGGACAGGGGAAGTGGACAATTTCAGCCTAGCAGCCCCCTTGTATATATTCCCAGAACTACAAAACACTCATGCTGGCTGTAATCTGCAGCTCTGAGCCTCTGAGTGGGGGAAGATATTCTCATTATAACAATCAGTATTAGTGTCCACGTGATCCCAGCCAGGGGGAGGAGAGGCTCCGCCTCTTGCGGCATGTCACATGTGACAGTCCTGTTCATCACAGTGTCAGTAGGTCATGAAATAGTAATGCCATGCCCACAATGAATTCTCGATAATGCCCTGCCCACAAGCCACACCCCCAACAACACCCCCTAAAACACAAGTGTCCCTCTTTGGCAATTTGAAAAGTTGGGAGGTGTGTCATAATACATCAGTGCTAGAATGTATCAAATAAGCAGTTGTGCTCACATTTGTTATCGGACAGGCTACTGCTATCATATAGTCTTACATATGCTCTTGTGAGGATCTTAACCCCGTGCTCACTTGGGTAACGTACCAATGTACATCACTCAACACGAAACATGGCAGCTTGTTCACATGAAGTGGAATATAAAAAAGTTTAATAAAATACTATAAAAATAATAGCTTAAATGCTACATTACTACGTTATTTTTTCATGTTAATTGCCCTTTAAAGAAATATATGATTAATGCTGAGTGTGATGTAAAACCACTTTTTGGCCCAGTTGCACTGGAATAGTGAACAGACCGTGACAAGTTATTGAGTAAGAGCAGAGAAAAAGAGCCAAGGGTTATATATTTGACAAATCACCCCTCTGCTATCACACCAAGCGTTCAGAGAAGCCTTATCTGGCAACAGGAAAACATGTTGCTCTTTGAATGAGATCTGTAATCAGTTTAAACGGTATCACATTTCACCCTCTCTAGCTGTTTCAAACTTTTTTGCATTACACCACTCCATCAGATTGCTATGACTTAACTCATCAGGATTGTTGTAACGCTGTGCAATGTATTACATCAGGAAAGCTATGCGAAAATGCGTTTCCTTGGTTTGGTCATTTTCAATCTAATCTTGTGTTTCTCTTTTTAATAAAAAGCACTTGAGCTTTTTAATCTGATAAACGGAATGCCCACTGCCCAGAACCACATGTAATGTTGACACAAGGCGTATCTGTAATCTATTTCTTTTTAGAGGTGTGCAATTAAAAAAGTAATGAAATCTAAATGAAGAAATGTTCTGTGAAGTAATGAAGGATTGTTGAAACTTTCGCTTCACAAGAAAATGCTGAAATTTCAGACCTCATGCAATTGTGAATGTTGTATTTCTAGACACTTCTGTATTATGCTGTAGAACTTTGGAAAGTGATGTCTGAATAGCTTTTTTGTGACTCATTGTGTAATGGAATTCTGAGTGTAACCCCTTGGTTGCCTGAGTGCTCTCCAATGAAGTGCGTCGCAGTGCATTAGAAACCTTTCTAGCATCCAAGGGGTTAACACTGGCACTCAAAGGGTAAAAAGTGCAGTTCACTTTTTATGAAATAAAATATAAGATACAAGGATTTTCTTGCTGGGTAAAAAAAAATGCTAATTACATCTCAAACCTGGTTTTTGTTACTTTAACCCCCCCCCCCCTTAAGGACAACAGGGGATGTGAAATGAGTTCACACCTCTGGTGTTCAAGGTGTTAAATAATAATAATAATAATAATCTTTATTTATATAGCGCCAACTTATTCCGCAGTGCTTTACAATAGGAGATAGACATACAGAGATATTAAATAGTACAAAACATTTGTGAAGAACAGAAGGATCAGAGGGCCCTGCTTGTGAGAGCTTACAGTCTAGAGGAAGGAAGGTTGGACACAGAAGGTGTAAGTGCTATTGGGTGTAAGTGCCTCCTGTCACATGAGCTGCCGGTCAGTGGGTGGGAGAGATTACAATGTTCTGTTGTGGCCACCAGGTGTCGCTGTTCATGTCACTTACTATGGTAGTCTATTACGAAAGTTCTCCAATAGTGCACATTATTAAATAAAAAAATAGCTTGCACTGTTATCTGATATAATAACTTTTGAATTAAAAATGTCCCTGCAGTGGGAGAATCAAAAACAAAACTTTAACTGATAAGGCAATTGATTATTTAAGAAGCGGCATAGAGCCACAAAACACGATGAGCTGCCAATTTTAAGCATAGTTTTGTAGCAATGTTATTTTTATTAATTACATTTTGGAATACATATTATACAATACACTGTTCTTTGGCAGATGCTGTTTTTTTCATCTGTGGAGTTTCCCTGAGCAAAGAAAGGGTTCTTTCTCTGAAAGCAACATTAACATGTGCTATATGCCCCCCGTTCATAGCGATAAGACTTTATTTGGGTTCCTTTCATATGTGTTTTTTTTTTCTATACATGTCACCACTCAGAAGCATTGCTTCCCAGCTCTATACTCCAGCTGCTATACGGGTTTGTGGAACAGTGTGACCGAGACAATTGGACCTGCTCCATGGACCCAGCAAACCTCACCCATCTGATTACTGACAGGAACAGTAGTATTAGATCCTATCCGTGCATGATTCCGAACTGCAGAACCTAGATAGGGAGTTTGACACAGCTCTTGAGATGCTGTGGTTCCCCACATTACCTTCCTAGCAGTCTCTGCCCTCATAAGTGGCACCTCCTCCTGCTGTGGTGTTTGTGCCACCTCAAGACATTAAAACTTCTAAGATCCCCTTACCTTAGCATTTTCCAAGTTACCCCCAGGATTGTTGTTTTTTTGTTTTTTCAAACCGGTGCTTACTTTACTTACATACACTGCCTAATACCACTAGCATTCATGCTTTCGTTATTTTCCTCCCCGAGGGAAGACCTTAGCTTGGGCTTTTTTTCCTTGTGGAGTAGAACTCCCCATTATTAGATGACTCCAATGCCTTTTTGACTGCCTTCCAGGCCATATTTGATGTCTCAGGTTGCAGTGCCTCTGCTGAAGCATCCACGTTAGAAATTCAGCACCCCACTCGCTGACCTTAGTGGACCTTCGAAGTTTTGTGAGAAGAAGGTTTCCAATTATGGTTCATATAGCTACAATACAACAGTGACGGATGACCCAAATGCAGCTTGCTGCGGGTCCAAGTGACTAGCAATACTTGATGGAGTTGCAGCAATGAAGGTTGTCATAACTGCCTATTGGGCCACCATGCATATCATTAATAGAGGAGATGTTCTACTCAGCAATCCAATCTCTGGCTGCCTGGTGTGGGCACAAGGAAATCAGATCATTCCGATGTCTATGTGGGGCAAATTTAAAATGTACGTCTCCAAGGGGCAAATTTGAGATGGATGCAAAACCGATGGAAGATCCCTGAGTATAGACCAGAAATGGGCAATCTGAGCTGCTCCAATATTGTTGGATTAGTATTCCCACCACCCTCATAAAGCCAACAGCAGCTGGAGAAGGGCTCATATTCACAACAGTAGGAAACATTTCTCATTACTGGTGTGCTGAAGTTCTACTTTCCCTCATCGGATGGGACAAAAGAGGCCAGTGGTGTTTCTGGAAACCCCATATTAGAGTGCCCTTGACTCCTCCTGCTTTCAGCTAACCGGTGAGGAGTGCAGTGCACAGGACATGAGTGATTCCTGTGTAGCAGTGGTGTCGCTACTTTATCATATGCGTGATTAAGGCCTTAAATGACAATTATCAGGTCTGATTAAGTCAGCTACTACAGGATTCCCTATGGCAGAGGACTTAGCAAATACACTGTGGTTGTGTAGCCCCAAAATGGCTCCTGTTAGCTGTATGGGGGAGGGGGTCAGACCACCCCCTGCTAGCAGTGGGCTGAAATGCAACCCAGAAGTAAGCAGCTCATGCTCAACCTCCACAGACTATCTGTGTTGGGATTTCAAGACATATAAAGAGGGTCAATTGGGACTCCAGTCTTCTAGTTCAGTCTCTATTTTTTGTGGAACCAACACGTGAGACAATAGTGTCTCTTTGCAGAACACCCATTCCTCTCCCCTGCTGGCCCACCAGAGCTCAGGACACGGCCCCAGCTTCATCAGCAGGTCTGATCCCAGGGGAGCTGATCTGTGAATAGGGTATCGTCTAAGTGATAGTTACCCTTTAAAACATGATCTGCAGTGGAGTTCAGCCCAAACACTGAGTTTATTTATTTATTTGGAGAGAAAGAGTCATCCTTCTTCACAATTTGCATATCTCCCACATGAAAACCCTAATTAATCCCAGCCTTTTATTCAAGGACTCCTTTCACTGATCATTAGTCATACTCCCATCCTCGGCTTCTGATCTTAAGCACGTTTCCAATCGCTTTGCCAACGTCTTCCTTCAGGGACCTCATCCTAGTTTAGCGATGGCTCACACAACCTCCTACATATCTCTCTGCACCCTCTCTCTGTTTGTTTGCATTGTTAGTTGACTGTGTTTTCTTTTTATCATAAGAGGGAGTGTGTAAATACATGGGTTCCTTATACACAAGAAGCAGATTTGTATGCCTCTTGTGTTAACCTTTTGAGTGCTAGCATGTTGTCCAAAGGACTGCGAAATAATGCAGCTGGAGACACCCAAAAAGCAGTGTGTGTACCATTGTTTTACTCAAGGTGAAAATACATATACATATGCAATATATATTATATATATAAATCCAGAATGTGGTACAATACTTTTAACCCCATGGCTGCTAAATATGTCAGCAACATCTTGCATGTAGATGTCTTTATCACCAAATGGTTAAATAAACCATGTAAATAGCGAGACACAACATAAAATGAGGACACCCAAGTAAGCAGAAATGTAGGCTACAGTTTAACCCTTTGAGTGCCAGAGGGGTGTCCAACCCATGCTTTGGATACCCCTCTGGCACCCAAGGGGTTAAAAACAAAACAAAATAACTTTACCCCTATTTTTTTTTTTTTTTACAATGCTTCCTGAATGAAATGTACATATTGAAGGGAATATGCTAATTCCGCAGTACAGCCCAGCTGCTGCACTTACTCCTGCTGTCTTCTTATGCACAAACACCAGCACACACAACCCTGCTAGTGTTAAAGGGAAAGTAACACCTAATAATAATACCCCCCTACTTACCTTAATATGGCCTTGTGACCTTGGGGGAGGGCGTAACAGTTACTGGCAGGACCACAGGACAAAAGTGTGCCCGCTGTTACATGGTAATCTTAACTCTTTAAGGTGCAATGCATTGTAATGCAATGAGTTGTACACCCCTTTTGCACTCATAGGGTTAGCCTTTTGAGTGCCAGAGGGGATGCGTTGCATACCCCTCTGGTACTCAAAGGTTTAAAGAGTTAAGTAGGCTCCTGCACTGCTTCATTATGAAAGGAACTGCCAGCAACTGTCATGTCCGCCTTCATGAACATAATATCCAGGAATGACTAAACATGTTACTTCTTAAAAAAAAAGGCAAAAGGGCAAAATTCATAAGGGACATTAGTTTTTTTTGGCCATACTGAAAGTGAACAGTGTAGGAGGTGCTACTTCCCCTTTAAGAATGTACTGAGTAGAAGTCCTGAATGCTTCTCCTAATGGGTGAAGGGAACATTTTTACACTCATTTCCTCTGTACCGTCTTAGTATCTGGTGTTAACCCTTTGAGTGCCAGAGGGGTAGGCAACGCATTACAGAGGGTTTCCTACCCCTTTGGCACTCAAAGGGTTACAAAAGGAACTGAGACTCCCATAAACTCCCACACTGTCAGTATAAAAAGGAGAATTTCACCCATAAGTAGTAAAGGGTGGTCAACCTCTGGCTCTCCAGCAGATGGAGACTGCAACTCCCATCAGCTGGTCTGGGATGTTAGGGGTTGTCATATAATATAGCTGGAGAGACAAACGGTGTCTACCTTTGGATTAGTACATAGATGTTAGGTAGGCAAACAAAAACCTGTCCCTTTTAGCACAGAATTACTATCTTACAGTTTACTCAATATTATTTGTTTTCATGATAGTTGCACTTAAAAAGACAGTAATGTCTCTAGATAAATTAAGCTTCTATCAATCATCATTGTTTTTCAACCATGTAGAGCGTTATTAAAATGCTGTAATCTGTCTAGTTATATCATAAAGTGTCCCCTTCCCTCTCCTTTCACATACGTAACACAGCCTCCCCTCAGATCTGAAATCTGGTCATCAGACTGGACAGATCGCACTGAGGGACAATCTTCCTTCTATCAGTATAAGGAAACCCGCCCCCCTTGATGAAGGAGGGCAGGTTTTTCCTTATGCTGACAGAAGATTGGCCCTCGTCTCAATCCAACCTGACTGACTTGCTGCTTTCAGGGGAGACCGCATTATATATGTAAAAGGCATTGGAGGGGGTCACTTTATATTATAATTACACATGAACTAGACAGATTACAGCATTGTAATAACACTCTGCATTGGTGAAAAACTATGAGGAAAGTATTCCGCACTAGAATCTAAAAAGGGGAAGCATGTCTGGGCTGAGTAAGGCCCCTTGGTATTGGTTGGCCAGGCAGGATATTGTTAGGGATAGAGAAGGGGAGGGATACTATATATATGTTTAATCTTACCTTGCACTTCCTGTTTGGATCATCGTGGGACACAGCCTCGACCTCTCTCCCTTGTGTGGTGTTGGTTGTTCTGTGATAGCTGGGTTGGGGGTCGCTGATGTTCAGGTCGTAAAATCACCCGTGGGCGGGTTTTGTCACAGCTTTTGGCACTTTGGGCCCTTCCCAAGGGGTACAATGGTTAAACAATTGTGTGGTATATACTGTAACAGGAAGAAAAACACCCGCACCACGGTCATGGGTTTTAGTCATTGACTCCCACTGAGCTGCACAGACCAGCTAATGGGGTGTGGTGGGGGTTGATTAAGAATTGGGCTGTGTTTTATGCTCATTAGGGGTGGGGCATAGAGTTATGCCCCATATTCTTGGCAAGGGTTTAAAAGCAGGATGTTGTATTGTAATAATTATTTCAATAAAGCTGTGGCCTGGTTCTCATCCATATGTGGTCTGTGTGTCTTACTTGGATCATTACCGCATGCCCAACACATGATCGAAGCTCAAGAGATATTACTCTCCCTTCAAGTTTGGAATATGCTTATCAGTTTGGTCTGTGATACTTAGCATTGGACATTAGTCAACCATATTAAAGTGTTCCTCTGAAACGGAGAGAGAATTGAAGCTTCTTCTCTAGCTCAGTCGATTGATATCAGCAGTATAATCAGATAAGGCATCACTGTGTGAGATGCAACTTTCATTTACTAGTATAGGACTTTTAAGAGTCTTATTCAATTTAAGACAAGTTGCAGATTACACCGTCATATTTTAACCCCTTAATAATCCATGACATGCCAGGACCGTCATGGCGGTCTAGTCAATGCCTGTATAACATATCTGTGGGTCACGACCTGACATATTGAGGATGATTTACTAAAAGAATTGGACCGATTATGAGACAAACTAACTTCATCAATAGAGAAAGATTCTGCAACCTCCTATTTAATTAAATGGGGCTTTTAACCTTTTAGTGTTAGGTCTCTGACTCTTTGTGAAGCAATGTGTTGGAGACCTCTTCAATATTCAAGAGGTTACTTTTTTTTAGCCCCTTTAACCCTTCATGCGCCAGAGGATTGTGCAACGCATCCCTCAGCAATGCGACGCATGCCACTTTGCCATACCAAGGGTTAAATACATGTGACATTTTTTATTTGTACTCCATGAGCCTTATGTTCAAAAGAAAAGTGGAGGAATTCTGGGGCAAACCAATTAGACTATAGGGGAGAACATAAAGAATAAAGATATACCTGCCAAAATAGCATTCAATGGAGTCTAAATATATCTATTTTGTACCTGTAGTGTCAGGACAAAAGGTAAATATAGTAAAACTGAACCTTTATTATAGTATAAATCTAAAAATCACACATATGTGCTTGGGCATATCCGGCTTGCACACAGGAAGATGACACAAAGAAAAATAAAACGGACTACTCAGTACCACTGTATGCATACCATACCTCCCAAGTGTCCCTCTTTAGGAGGGACAATCCCTCTTTGAGACCAAAATCCCTCTGTCCCTCTTTCCCACCCTGGTGTCCCTGTGTTTAGGAGATCAGACTGTATGGCGTGTGTATATATATAAGTGTATCACTCTGGTGTCCCTGTGTTTAGGAGATCAGACTGTGTGGTGTGTATATAAGTGTATCACTCTGGTGTCCCTGTGTTTAGGAGATCGGACTGTGTGGTGTGTATAGAAGTGTATCATCCTGGTGTCCCAGTGTTTAGATCAGACTGTGTGGTGTGTGTAAGTGTATCACCCTGGTGTCCATGTGTTTAGGAGATCAGACTGTGTGGTGTGTATATAAGTGTATCACCCTGGTCTCCCTGTGTTTAGGAGATCAGACTGTGTGGTGTGTGTATATGTGTATCACCCTGGTGTCCCTGTATGTAGGAGATCAGACTGTGTGGTGTGTATAGAAGTCTATCACCCTGGTCTCCCTGTGTTTAGGAGATTAGACTGTGTGGTGTGTATATAAGTGTATCACTCTGGTGTCCCTGTGTTTAGGAGATCAGACTGTGTGGTGTATATATAAGTGTATCACTCTGGTGTCCCTGTGTTTAGGAGATCAGACTGTGTGGTGTGTGTATATAAGTGTATCACCCTGGTGTCCCTGTGTTTAGGAGATCAGACTGTGTGGTGTGTATATAAGTGTATCACCCTGGTGTCCCTGTGTTTAGGAGATCAGACTGTGTGGTGTGTATATACGTGTATCACCCTGGTGTCCCTGTGTTTAGGAGATCAGACTGTGTGGTGTGAAAATAAGTGTATCACCCTGGTATCCCTGTGTTTAGGAGATCAGACTGTGTGGTGTGTATATAAGTGTATTACCCTGGTGTCCCTGTGTTAAGGAGATCAGACTGTGTGGTGTGTATATAAGTGTATCACCCCGGTGTCCCTGTGTTTAGGAGATCAGCCTGTGTGGTGTGTATATAAGTGTATCACATTGCTTCACAGCAATATAACAAACATTATTGTTTGTTTAAACATCACTATGTGTATTTATAAATTAGTCTTTCTAAATGAAATGCTTTGGTCTTATTCAAAATCACTTATCCATTTACAAAAGGAAGCGTCAATAGGTCACAAAATAAACTAAAAATGATCTGCAATGCCCAACCCACCAGCCACACCCCCAGAAACAGCCCCTAAAACTACAGTGTCCCTCTTTGGCCATTTGGAATGTTTGGAGGCAATGCAAACTAGATGCAAACAGCAATACAGATAAATCTTCCCCTGAAATTTCAGTACAATCATTTACTAGGTTATGCACTAAACAAAGTACTCAGCATCATGGAATCGAAATAAGGGTAAAATAGTTCCCTAAAATAATTTTCCAATTGATAGGAAAATTATATCAGGACGGAGTATGCAGTGTGCTAACTACTTGGTATTGGTATAGGATGTTACCTGGCAATACAAGGGGTTATATCCTGAACGTCAGAATGACAACATAAGATTGAATTGCTGCCAAACGTATGATTTAAACAGAAAGTCTTCTCCGCTGATGACATCCCAGTATAGCTGGTTATACAGCGATTGGCTTATGAAGTGTATAAACGCACAAGCAAAACTAATTGTTGGTCATAAGAACAGAAGAAAAGAAATGCCAGAAGCGTGCAAATCATCCTATATAATAATTCGCTAAAACGTCTGTAACAACGCAGTCATGCGCAGTAGAGACGTCTGAGTGTGCTGCATTCATGTGCAGTAGAGACTGCCCGCGCCGTGGCTGAGTTAATCGATTTGTGTCAATGTGGGTAATGTTAAGGGAGAGGATTTACCGAATCCAAATTGCATACCGAGGCTATCCTACACACTCATAGCATATCTGAAACATAGAGAACTAAAAATTCCAAAATGTTTTGCTCCAGAACGCTACTTTTCTTTTGAACATACGGCAGTATGTTACAGTTAATTTTCCCCTAATTTGCTCCAGTCACACATAAATCAGAATGTTACACGCAGTAGAACAGTTTGGGGATTGGTGGATCTTATAGTCGTCTCCCATAACTCGAATTTCAAAGATTGACTGCACCTTCAATAACCAACATGTGCGTCAAGTTAATGTCATCAAATAATGTGAAAATGACACCATTCAAAATGAAATAAAGAGAAGTCCATATACAGGTATAATTTATGATTTTTAGGGCATGTTACAGAATTTATATAAATAAGTTATTAGGAAACAGCTTCTCTTTAACTGGTTACAAAGTTTAGACAAGGGGAACTGACATGAAATCTGTATGTTGTCATTTTGTTGTCTTCAAAGTCAAAAGTTGAGATGGCAAAATATATTTAAGTAACATTTATCTGGTAATATGCCCACAAGAACAGGACATGATTTACATATTAAGAGCCACTCGACAAGATACCACAACATCATTATTCCCTTCTATGGCCACATCCCAACTACTGTAATAACCCCACCCCCACCCACTTCTCCTGGCATAGAAAACTCTTAGCATAGGCACCATAAATCCCTACCAGGGCCACACCCCAACTATTGTAATGAACCCACCCCCAGACACACCCATTGTTTCCTGGCATAGAAAACACTCGTAGCTTAGGCACCATAAATGCCTTCCATGGCCACACCCCAACTACTGTAATGACCCCGCCCCCAGCAACACCCACTGTTTCCTGTCATAGAAAACTTTCAGCCTAGGCACCATTAATTCCACATGGATACACACCAATTACTGTAATGGGAAAACTTGTGTTAAAGACCCATGACGGTCATGGCATGTCATGGAATTCATTGGTCCCAGCGCATCTGCATGCTATTTGGGGACCCCTAAATCCACTGGGCAAAAAAAATGCCCCGTGGTTCTTAACTGTCGGCCACGTGGGCAGTCATTAAGGCGTTAAATAATGGACAGAAGAGAGATATGCAGACTGGTAAATAAACCAGCTACCATAAACAAGGTGACATTGGGATTGCTTTGGCAATGCCCACAACTCAGAATACGGGAGTGGCCATCACAAATGAGGCACATATCAAAATGTGGCAATATAGGTAGCTGCCTGTAACGGAGCTTACTCCGTTACTGAAGCCCTTGTCTGAGCATGGAACTGGTATTCAAAGAACCCAGAGACTGTGGATATTTTGCCCTGCCTGGACTCTGCGTTGGTCCCGGCCGTAGGACATTACCAGCCCATACACGGGCCTAAAAGACTGTGTCGAACCCTAGTCGTACCCTAAAGAACTTGTGTATAGACTTTATGCGAATGGGCAATGGAGACACATAGAGTTGCCCTGTGTTACAAGTATTCACTGTGTTTAACTGTATGTGGTGTATTCGAGGGTTTATACATTCACCGACTGCGAGTCAAATGTTCCCGGCTTGGTGCTCTACATCGAGTTGAACACGAGGAGTCGAGGGCAGTGAGTAGACGTCAGATTGGGCGAATCCCTGAGCAGGAGGTTTAAAGGTCTCCCATAGACCTAACATGGGGAAAGGTAGGCGGCTTGGGGATTGGTTGACCAGCAGACTCACTGTACGCCTTGATTGGCCAGGGTTGAAGCCGAATATTCAAACTAGTCGAGGACATGCTTCAACCCCTGGCCATTGTCCCTCGAATGTGTATTCCCGCCCCTCAGGTCTTTTGTGTCTTTTGTCTAGAGTTAATCAACCCTTTTGTATTTGAGATGTAATCATGTCTGACCCACTGTATTTGTTAGACCATCTGCTATTGGTCTTTTGTCTCCTGTGTTGTGATTGGATTATGTCCCTATTGTATCTGGTTTGCCCATGTATTTCAATGTAAGATTCGTGTATAAATATGTGTGGTTTTGTGACAATAAAGAGTTAGCGTTCTGTGTGAACAAGGAGTCCTGATGTCTTTTGTTCCTATGGTATAAAGCGCCCATCTGAACTGAATATCCTGCATCGTCGACCGCCTGCTGCCAGCTTCCTGCGACTTAACTTCGTATGCTGTCAGACGGTGACGTGGACTCCGTCTTCCCCTTCTTCGAGTTCCTGAGATCGTCCGACTCGAGCTTACAGCGTGTTCGAACCTGCTCGACAACAGCTACCTTGTTCCTGCAACACTTTTCCTGCATCCGCTTGACTGGGAGTAGAGACCTCACTCTCTACTGCCTGGAGTTCCAGCCTGCGAATCTTCGACTGCTCCGGAGCCTTGTCGACCCCTCCGCGACTCACATCCTTCGACGCGGAGTGGACTACATCAGGGTTCGACGCCTCTGCGAGTCGACAGCAAGTCCGTCCATTTGCTTGACCGGTGAATCCGACGGCGACAGTCCGGCGTCAAGAGGGAGAAACCTGGGAACGACGGCGGAAGGCGAAGCGGTCCCTTCTAGCTTTTGTTACACTGCCTACTGGCCCTGCAGCAGCATTACTGGGAACTCTCTGCATCTATCCTGTTTCCTCTAGTTTTCAGACTTAATTAATGGGGCTCCTGGGGCAGAAGTGGAACCCCCAGCTTGTTGAGTTCTTCAGTAATGCTGCCCAATTCTAGCTCAATTCTATTCTCTCCCATGCTTGTTCCACCCACTTCTCTGTCCATTCCAGGTCAAACGTTGCCTTTCCACCTCCTAGTCCCACCCACATTGATTAAGCCACACCCATATTATGATGCAAATCATATAATTTGGACACTCCTATCCATTTCCCTCCTTGATGTTTGGGGGGTTTGGGCTTGAAGGTTCTCATGTGGTAAAAAGTATAGGGTACCTGCCAGGAACATTGCTAGCTAGTGGCTGGGGGTGGGGTATAAAGGTGCAGATCTCATGCTTAAAGCAATATAATGTTTTCTTTTAATGAAAAATATATACTGTAGAACTTCTCTTTTAGAGAAAAAGAAGGTTACAAAAATATAAATATCCCTCTAATATGTGCCCAATCCAAAAAAGGCCGCTGTAACAAACAATATTTCTACTACAAAATATAAAAAAATCAAAAAGATATACATAAACTAGTTCAAAGGGTTAAAATATAGATATAGAAGAGACCAACCTCTTTTAAAATTTGGTTAGATATTTATCCAACAAAGGCACTTCGAACTAGTTTATGTATTTCAAAAAGAAGGTTATGTCCACTGCTGGCAGATTCTTCATGCAAAAGTTATTAACAGCTGAAGATACTTTCTAGTTCAGAGTTTGGAGAAATTCTTCATAGGGACTATGGAAGCAGCACCACCTAATGGCCATCTTTTCTATCGTCACCTTTTTCAATTTTTTTTTATTAAAGGGAAAGTAATGTTTCCAAATAAATGCAGCTCCAATTATTCTTTATAGTTTTTTCGGCCATGTAGAGAGGTATTATATATTAAGCCGCCTCCCCTCAGATGTGGAATCTGATCGCTTGACCGGACAGCTCTCAGTGAGGGACAATCTTCTGTCTGTGAGCATAAGTAAAACCCGGCCCCCTTGGAGGAGGAGGACAACTGGAGGGAAGTGTGCACCGGCCCACCATATTGATTTCAGCCCAACCACAGTATAAAAATAGGGATTCTTTATTCTCAAGTATTAAAAACATCCAAAACTGAGTGAAACAAAGATCATATGGCACTGGATTACAAGACCCATCACCTTTGAAGGAGGAGGGAAGCTTTTTCCTTATGCTCACAGAAGATTGTCCCTTGCTGCGATCCATCCGGACGGTCTTGCTGTGCAGCTTTATATAGGTAAAAGGGACAGGAGGGGGACACTTTATGATTTATTTACTCTGGAACTACACATCGTAGAGAAGGATAATAACACTCTACATGGCCCAAAAACTATAAAGATTAATCAGAGTTGTCTTTATTTTGAAACATTACTATCCCTTTAAAGACCAAAAAAATGTCAAGAATTCATGTTTGAGCTGTTGTAACTTTTTAATGAATTATCCCCCAGCAGCGCTAATCTAGCAACTCCAATGGCATCTGTCAAGACTTTTCTCTGTGGGTTCACCTTGACCTTTATATAATCTTTAACTCCTTAAGGACAGGTGCCTCCATGCGCGGCTGGCACTTGCAGACCACGGGGCATTTTTTTAATTATTGCTTCTGGTTCAGGGCTTCTGGAGCAGCGTGCAGATGTGCCGGGAGCCCTGAACTCCATGCTGTGCCAGGACCGTCATTGGTCCTTAAGTGCCGGACTGCCGTGACGGTCCTGGCATGGCAATGGTCCTTAAGAGGTTAAAAGCATATTTATATTTGTGATTCATTTTATTACTGTATATATGGTGAGTATAAACCATCTCCATTTATGTCTTTCCAAATAGACATATTCAGAACTGAAGGTCAATGAGTTTCTATTCTTAGCTCTCCATCCCTCCAGCAAAGTTGTCAGGTCAGATTTGTGGTAGACACTGTCTATTTATATAGAACAAGGGTGTCCAAGTTTGGTCTTCAAGAGCTACCAATGTAGGGATGTAAGGATTTCCCTGTCTGAGCACAGGTGAGTCCGTCACAATGATTGATCCACTGATTAACTCACCTGTTCATAATCTGGGAAATCCTTACATCCTGACCTGGTGATGGCCCTTGAGGACTGAACCTGGACAGCCCTGATATGCTTCTATATCTGCAAGCACAGCTCAATTCTCACTCCCCCTCCAGCCTCTTCTCTCTCCTGACGTTTGCTTCTGGCTTCCTGAAATGACAAGCGGATCTGAATGTGTCATAGTGATAAGACACAGATGTCAGCTTTGCCAGAAAAAGATGGAATATCAGACTCTTTCTTCAATGTGGTTGTATTATCTGCAATTATATGCATGGCAAGGGGCTGTACACAGATTGCAAAAGTGGAGCAATTCTGGATCAAAACCAATGCACCATATGGGACAAATGAAAATTCACATTAGTTTAAAAGTGTTTTTTAACTCTTTGAATGTCATAGGTCACCAATTCATTGTTGTGCAGTGCTTTGGATATATGTATAGCATTTAACCTTTTGATTGCCAGAGGAGTATCCAATGCTTTGGATACCCCCCACCGGCACTCAAAAGGCAAAGGGCTTAAAGGGGATGTATCACATTATAAAAATGTGTTACCATGTGCTTTGTTAATAAAAGTAATAATAGGAATGCTGTTTGCTTTTTTTTTAAATTGAAGTACTTACAAATATATATCTTCTGTGCTGCGCACTTCCGCATTATGTGCACTGCACAGCTCTTCTGCACGTCCTATTTCTCCTCCCACCTCCATCCCATCTGCACCAGGGGCAGTGCGTTCCTGCTTCAGTTCGGTGCACTGTGAACGACGTCTACCATTACAACAAGCTCCGGTTAGCATTATAATGCTAACCAGAACTTCGGATGCTAACTGGAGCTTGCTGTAACGCTAGAAGCCGTTCACTGCGCACCGAAGTGAAGTGTGAACACTCTTCCTGGGGCAGCTGGGAGGGAGGTGGAAGGAGAAATAGGACGTGCAGAAGAGCTTTGCCGAAGAATCAGCGTGTCCTATTATGCTGAACGGCAAAACTTGAAGAGGAAATATCTTTGTAAGTACTTATACTTAAAAAAAAACAAAAACAAAAAAAAACCCAGCTTTCCTATTATTCCTTTTATTAACAAAGCATATGGTAACACATTTTTATAAGGTGGTACATCCCCTTTAAAATGCCTATTTAAATCAATGGGGAAATTGGGAAAAAAATATTTGTTCCATTTATTGCATTTGGCTTGATCCAGGTTCACTCCTTTTGTTTTCTGTATATGATCTCAGATCATACCATACTTATTGGAAAGGAATAATACTTAACCCTCAGTTTCCTAGGGAAGTCTTCATCACATTGGGTGAATATAAAAATTCACCAGTGCAGTGAAACTGGAAGTGGTCTCTAACACCAGTGGCTGCACTATAGGATATGAACATACAGTTCAGTACATAGCTATGTAGCACATACCAGAAGACTCCACCAGTATAGTAAATTAAAGAACAGTATGTAATTTGTATTTGTATGTTATAGGGCTTTTCCTAAAACAAGGGAAATGCCCACTGCTGTCAGTTGTTTAATTCAAATGATATAGCAGTTCAAATTGTGAGAAAGTGAATTACAGTGTGATTACTTCCTGAAAGTTCAAACTAACAGAATGATTCAGTAGTTTCTATCACATTCTAGGGAGAGCTGTCTATCAGTGACTCACCTCTCACGGAGAATACTGCAGAATAAGTAATTGGAATCTGGCCACTAAAGGGCACTGTTAACATAAAAAAACAACAGTTTAAACTGTAATAACTCTGGAAATATGCATTTATCAGCAGTGGGAGTGCAATATATGTTTTTTTTTCATAAAAAAGTTCACTGCTACTTTAATGCCAGCAAGCTACTCACACCAGCCCCATAGCAATAACAGGGAAACAGCTCACTCCATTTTCTCTTTGGCTTGATCAGTCCATTGACCTAATTAAGGAGAAGAGAATATATATATAATATATTATAATAATATATTATAATCTTTTGTGATGTCAAAACATAAACATACACATATGGATTAATGGTTCCATTGTTTGTACCATAAAATCTTGGGTATAATATGCACATGTGTATAATACGCAGGTGTACATTATACCCAATATTTTAGGGGAAAACAAGAGTGCCTATGTATATGCACCCTTGTTTTCCCCTGTCATACACAAAAAAAAATTCCATTGCCACATTGCTTCCCTCCCTCCTCATTTACCCATATCCTCCTCTTCCCCCTCTGTAGTCCAATTTCCCCAGCCTGACAAGGTCCCTGTCAGGACCTCTTCTGCCTAGCCAGTGGTAAAGTCTTGCGAGGACTGTAAGGTCCTCGCAGGGCAATACCATAGATCCAATGCATATAGCTATGCACATTGTATCTATGCGAGGACTAGCTTGTAGGGTATATTCTTTGAGATACAGGCAGCTTTTGTTGTATGCTAGGATTTGAGGACCTTTAGATATATGTTGCCTTTTTGTATATTCTCTGATTGGGCTTAGTTATTTAGCAGTATAAATAGTCAAGCATATTTTGTATGTAAATATAGCACATTTAAAATTACTGGAGGGCAACCATTTTTGACCAAAATAGCTAAAAGCAAATACACAAAATATTGGTGCACATCCAAATTTTCATCACCATTAACTCTTTACTCTGCGGCATTGTGCCTACATATCACTACTATATTAAAGATGAGGATTTAGTCACATTATATGGCCATAGAATGCTAAGCTTGCCACCGACGCCAAGGATGCTAAGCTTGCCACCAACGCCAAGGTACCTCATTTAGACAAGTACCTAACCTTTATATGCTTTGTCTTATGAGCTGAATCTCTCCTATTTTAGGCATTTACTAACCTTAATTTACTTTATCCTGAGAGCTGAGTCCTTATCAGCTTTATTCATTAAAGGAGAGAGACTCTCTGACAGGCATTATATTTTACACCAATATTTTGTGTATTTGCTTATATATATATATATATATATATATATATATATATATACATAAAACATTTATATATGCTTAATATGTGATCATTTCTGATACTTCTGTGGAGCTTTTTAGTATATAGCAGTGGCATCCAAGTTTTCTCAGTTGTGTGCCCCGTAGTCAGTAACCCATACGTGTGAGGACTGCATTATTTTTGTTTGCTAACAATAGTGAACTATAGCCTGTTTTATTGATAAAGTCAATGAGAATACTGATATTTAAAGGACATCTGTTCTTGAACTGTATGTTACTGGTCAACTAGTTCTAGTTACTTATGTAAAAATATTTTTAAAACAATCTCAGGCAGGCTACACCCTGGTGTCAGGTGGGCCACAACTGGCCCACGGGCCTCCCATGGTATATAGTATATTAATACTGATTTTTAATTAAGAAACTTATACTTATATATTTGGTGAACCTGCTGTATTTCAATCTGAAAGCGCTTAGACAAATTTTGATATAATTTTACCGAAGAGTATATACCTGCCCCAAATACACACAGACTGGCCCCTTTGTCCTCCCCTTGACTAAAGCGGTAGTAGCTCTTTGAGTGCCAGATGGCTATCCAACGCATTTTGAAGCAATGAGTTGGATACCCCTCTGTCACTCAAAGGGTTAAGGGGAAGATATGGACAGAGCATATGCAGCTTAGTAAATTGACATTAGGGAAGCATTGGGGGTCTGTATTGCTCGGAATTGTCATGCTCCATTTGCTTCATTGTTTTGCAGATCTATCATCTAAGGGGTCAATTGACTGAGCAATATGAAAACTAACTAACAAGAGGAAAACAAAATCAAATGACCCTCAGGCTGTTTCACTAAAAAAATAGAAGACTTCTGGAGAAAACCAATAGCACTATTGGGGGTGGGGGGGAATAAAACCTCCCATTGATTAAACTGGGGCTTTTAATTCCTTGACTGCTAGAGAGGTCTCTAATGCATTGAAAAGCAATGTGTTGGACACCTCTCCAGCATTAAGTGAGTTAAATTCCCCTTTTAAATAATTAAGGATTGTTACTTGTCCCCTGTGGTGCAAATGGTTCACTCCAGACTGCAGTTCTTCTTAGTACATTGGACCCCCTACATGTCAGTATCCTTCAGACTCTCCATCAGGTGGTTCTCTGATGTAATGCTCGTGTGGAACCCTTTAGCTGGGTAATTCTCTGTCATTCATAAGGTTCCACTGTCCATTGGCAGTCATATAACCACACATAAATTGTTTGAATATCCAACCTTGTTCCTCTATATGATCTTCCACACATCTACTGGTAGATACACTGTCCACTGATAGTCAAAGAACCACACACTCACTGGTAGTCATAACTTGGGATAGGCGAAAACTTTCACCTCAAACCAAAATTGGAGAAAAATGGCACT
The DNA here is from genome assembly GCA_037306005.1 of Rhinophrynus dorsalis. NCBI lineage: Eukaryota > Metazoa > Chordata > Amphibia > Anura > Rhinophrynidae > Rhinophrynus > Rhinophrynus dorsalis. Next base: position 40,618,047 of record CM074723.1, on the reverse strand, counting down.
TTCTGCTTGGCAAAACATTTTCCATGAAAGGGTAGTTTTCCTGCTTTTTTCACCTAGCTCATTGCATTGAAATCAATGGGTAGAAAAATGCTTCTGCACCACTCAAAAGTGTTCTCTAGTTTTCTATTGCCATATAAAATGCTGTCAGGCTCTCACAGCAGCCATTTTGTGTTTGTGAGAGGAGAGAGCAGCATGTTTTTGAGCTAGAGGAGATAGTCAAATAAAGGGGAATTGAAGCTTAGTTTAGGGAGTCATTTAGGCAGGTCATTTGTTCTCTGTAGTAGGGGAGACTGGGGGCACTCTAGGGGAGAGGAAGGGAGGAAGGTGGTCGACTCAAAATACCCCAAAATTTGGTGTGACTGACTGGCAAGACACAGGCAGCTGGGGTCCAAATTGCTTGCTGATTTTGCTTTTATTATCTCTGTGAGGGGGAAGTCTGGGGTAAGAAGCTGTTTATGTTGCTTTTAGATATATACAGTATATAATTTTTTGGACTAACTGTGATAAGATAGGGTAGACAACTTAAAAATAAAAAGTACGTAAATAATGAAACAAATAAATATATTAGACAGCTGACTGGGAGCATGATGTGAGCTCTGTGACTGAGGCAGACTTGATAGACACCAGACAACATTGAGAATTTTGTTGAGGGCCAAGGCAAGACATCACAGTCCATCAGTTGTGTACTGTAGAGAGAAAAAACACACACAGCAGTTGAGTAATGTCCAGCAAATGTACAAGGGGGAGGGGGAAAGGTGGAGCAGTGCAGGGACATGGGAGTACAGTGTTAATACATTAACTGACTGTAGCAATGGTTGCTGCAGCATGTGCAATAAATGATGATGATTCCTCTCCTTCCGGGGTGGATACAGTGTATAAAGGTCCCACCAATCACACCACACCAGTCCCCCACCACCACTGCCATACACATCTGCCACATTGTAGGTTGTACTTTATTTTTTTAATCACTTGACATCATCATGAATACATTCCAGTGTCACTTAAGCAGGAAATAAGTGTTGTGGGCAGTGGATAAAGGCACTCTGCATGCTAATACATTTCTCAAGGTATATGTTGCTGTAGGACTCACAAGTTTGACTTCCAAAGAAGTAATATTCGGCTGGGAGATGTTGCACCATATTAAACATAGGAGAAAATGTGTTGGAATAGGAGAAAAATGTGTTGGAATAGGAGAAAAAAATTCTGGAATAGGTGAAAAGGAGGAAAATTTTGCAATGGAGAAAAGGAGAAAACTTTCGCAAAAAAAGAGAAAAATGTTAATTTTTTTCATGAAAAGTCAAGCAGGGAATTGTTCTCACTTTTCACCCACCCCTAGTCATAACTACACAAACTGTCAGACCCCCCAGCCTTGTTCTACTGTTCACTGATAGTCACATAAACCTACGTATACTGTCTGACATCCCACTGGTAGTCACACGACCACACATAAATTATCTGAATCTCCAAACTTGTTTCTGTATATAATCTTCCTCACATCCCCTGGTAGACACAAAACCATAAATACACTGACACTCCAGCCTTGTTCCACTGTTCAGTCTGCCACACATCCACTGGTAATTACAGAAATATACATGCATTATCAGACACCCCATCTCTGTGCCCCTATATAATCATCCACTGGTAGTTTCAAAACCACAAATAAATACACCCTCTGACATCCACATCTTGTTCCACTGTTACATTATACACACATGTATTTGTAGTCACAGAACCACACATACCTGTCTGATACCCAGCCTTGCTCCACTGTTTAATCTTCTCCACATTCACTGGTAGTAACAGAAACATTCACAGTGACTGATATCACAGACTTGTTCCCCTGTTCAATTCTCCACATGTCCACTGGTAGACAAAGAACCAAACAAAGACTGTGTGACATCTCAACACTGTCTGTGGAACCCCTTGTACTAGTGGGCTTCCATGTAACTCAGTCTGAGAACCCTTAATCTAAAACTCTCTTTTGGTAATCTATCTCAGTTAATTGTTCTTAAGTCTATGGGCCATATGTTCAAAGGGATAACGATAAAAAATTGTCGAATGAAAAACAAACATAAGTCATTGAATGCATGAACAACATATTTTCTATAGAGTATACGACAAAAAAGTAGTAATGTCCGTTGTGTACGACACAAGTCCAGAACTGACGGGCAAAAGGGCATGGCTAGGGCGTGGCTAAACTATTCTCCAGTGTCTTATAGAGGAAAAGAAAATTTGTCGTAACCAACGACAAAAAAATGTCTTTCAAAAGACAAAATTTGTACGTTAAGAAAAAAAAAAAAAAGTGGAGGGAATGTGAAGTTCTGAATGTGAGAATGTTTGTCTTTAGTTAAGACATTATAAAGACATTTTTATCATTAGTTAAGACTTTTTTTGTCGTTCCATATGACAATTTCAGTCAGGACAAACAACATATTTCCAATCCCAACTGACACTCTCTGAAAATATTAATGATCTCAACGACAACGTACTTTGAAAAGTCATTACAAACGACAAAAGCTATTTCGCTACTCTTTGGGCCCTATGAGTGCCAGAAGGTTGTCCAACACATTGCAAAGTAATGCCTTGGTCATTCTATTGACACTCAGATGGTAAAGGTTTTATTCTATGTTCCTTAATTCTTCCTTTTTAAGCAAACCATTGTGTTTTAAGAGGTTTTGTTGTGTTGTGCATATAAACCAATTTACATGAGCATTAGATTAAATAATTAACCCCTTAAGGACCGGCGTCCACTGGGCTTTATTTATTTATTTTTTTTCCCGGTTCAGGGCTTCCGGAGCGGCGTGCAGCCATTTTTGTCATATTGTGGACTCATATTTCTTCAAGGGAACTCTTCAGTATTTGATGAACTGGAATTGCTACATCCCTGAAGAACACTTATGGGAGTTCCCTATTAAGCCACAGGGGGGAAGAGGGGTCCGTGTGTGTGTGTGTGGGGGGGTTAGTGTAAGAACCATGGATTCCATTTTATTACCTGCAGTTTTGTCTGCTTCTCTGACACACCAACTCTACTCTCTAGGGCTCAGAAATTACCTGGCCTTGTTGGTCACAACCTAAGGCCTTTATCTAACAGCCTCACTAGCATTGTGGTGCACATGTAAAGTGTTTACACTAAGTAGCATCCCATAGCTTTACTTTGTGCTTCCAGTATCTGACCTTGGCTTGTTGTTGACTTCTTGTTTGCTGTCTGTTCTGACCTTGGCTGCTTTCCTGACTAAGATTCTATCTGCTATAGGGCCATTCTTGCTGAGTAAAACCAACTGAACCCCGATTACTGGAAGATTTTTCATTCGAAGTTATGACTGCTCAAAATAAACTTTCAAAAGTCAAATTGTTAAGAGCATCACTAACTGGTGTTCAAAAATAATTTCTATGATGCATCTGGGGAAGACTTTGAGTCATAGACTGCAGGTCTCCATAGTAAGTGATAGGAACAGCACCATCTGATGACCACAATTCAATAAAACAAAGACATTTGAGATGTAATAACTTTTAAATGAAAAATCTTGATTTACAAAAATAATTAGATACTCACGCACATTGTAGAACATAAACCCTGAGCCAATAGTAGACTGACTGGAAACATAAAAGGTGCTACAGGGGGAATATTCAATAGACACAAAAGAAAAAAGATAACCCTGCAAAGCTAGCACTCTATTCAGGTTTCTTCCAAAGGGTCAGCCTGGCAAAAATAAATGTAGGAGCACCCTCTAATATCTATCTATTTTTCTCTATTTAAAATACAGTAGCAAAATACTAGGAGTGTCTGATGTGTTGCCGGGGCATATACCATCTCACACTATGCCTTTGAAAATGTGATTACGAAACATGCTTTGGCAGTTAGGGCTGTATTCAAATGCAGGTGCTAAGTTTATCGCTGCTTTTATCTCAAGTTGTCCCCATAGACTTCAATAGGAAACATTTTGATAAAAGAGGAGGTAACATTTACCTCCTGCATTTGAATCCAGCCCTTGGTGTTTTGTACTTATTTTTCATTTAATTGAATAAAGCCACAGAGCACTAGCTAAAAATATAAGACTCCAAACAGGGTACTTGATGAGTCTCTGATATCTTGTCACAAATTTAGTTAACTGATACATTAGGAGTTTTTCCTTACGTGATTAAGGGCATTAACCATATGTGATCTGAGTTCTGCTAACTGACTTTTGATATGTTAGCTCCTATGACATTATTTGAATTGAATACATGAATACAATATAACAAACAAATGATATTGTATTGAGCCAGACCAGAATCGTCAGTGAGTGAAAGGCTGGATTATTTGACGCTGGGCTATGTACCGGTATCCACAGACATGCTTCAGCTCATACTGAATTGATTTGAGCGAGGGTACATTATGCTACCCGGAGGCAGCAGTCTTGTTTGATTCTGCATTCAAGTACCCTTTTCTTGTCACACACTCTTAATACAAATGACCCTTAAAGTGATAGTAATGCTTCACAAAAAAAAAGCAGCTCTGATTTATCTTCATAGTATTTGGGCCAGGAAGAGTGTTATTTCAATACTGTTAGTGCTGTAGTTCAAGAGTAATTGAATGATAAAGTATCCCCCTCCCACCCCTTTTACTGATGTAACACTGCTCACCTCAGAGCAGCAAGACTGTTCGGATGGATCGCAGAGAGGGACAATCTTCAGTGAGTATAAGGAAAAACCTGTCAAGCGGGGAAGGGTTTTCCTTATGATCACTGTAAGATGATTATCCCTTGCTGTGACCTGTCCAATCAAGAGATCAGATTCCACATCTGAGGGGAGGCGGCTTAAACTAGGTAAAAGGGGAGGGAGGGGGTACTTTATCATTCAATTACTCTTGAACTACAACTCAACAGTATTGAAATAATACTCTCCATGGCCCAAATACTATGACGATTAACTGGAGCTGCTTTTATTTAGACACATTATTTTCCCTTTACAAGAAAAATCTCCCAACAGTGGGAGCATCAATGCTTTATTCTGCAGAAAAATAGTTAAAATACATACACCTATTTTATAAAAATTCATTCACTGCTCTGTTGTACCCTGTATATAATTTCCATATTACAAGGTAACCCCCCCCCCACACACACACACTCCTCAAAGAAACAAGAACTAAACACCTGACCCCTAAGGCTGTCTCACTGTCTCACTGCAGAACCGAAATCCAAGACTAGGAAGTCACATCTGCAGATCCTGCAAATTCAGCCTCCCACATGCAAACATACAGACTGTAGAACCTCAGCTGTTGCTATGTTAGCTCCTAGCTCTCTAGCATTCAAAGAGTTAAATGCCCAATTTTATATAAGCGGTAAAATTGGGGTTTTTTATTAGTCCCCTGTGCTACAGCTGATTTGCTCCAGAATTGCAGTAATATAATAAACTGGGCTGGTTAAAAATTATATACCTGTCAAGAATTTGTTCATTTCCTTTCAGGACAGCAGCAGCTTAACCCTTTGAGTGCCAGAGGGGTACGCAATGCATTGCATACCTCTCTGGTACTCAAAATGTTAAAGTATTTTTATATCCTCTTAAGGACCAAGGAAGTACATGTATGTCATGGGGAGAACGTGCATAAAAGGACCCCCCTGCACATACACGTATGTCTTGGAATTCAGGGGTCCCCACGAGGCTGCACGCTGTTCTGGGACCTCTGATTCCAGTAAGAGAAAAAAAATACTCCATGGTCCTTAAAGGGTTAGTAATGGCATATATAAATAAAAAGTATTATTGTAGATATTGAAAAAAATAAATCCATTGATACCAGTCGGATCTCTCAAACCTTTATGGTTTGAGAGATATAACGTTTTAAAGTTCCCCCCTCCCTCCACTTTTCCTGATGTCAACTGTAAAACGGACAGAAGGAAATTCATGTCGGCCTACTCATGGCGGCTCTTCAGCAGAGCCGAAATACTGCAATCTAAAAAGAAATATTTCACTGGAGCGGTCTGCAAAGTGTGCCTGGTTTGCAAGCACACTTTGTAGACCATTCCAATGAAGTATTTCTTTTTACATTGCGCTATTTCATGTCTGCTGAAGAGCCACCTGCCGGTCCAGGGACCATCTTCTTCTGTCAGCTAAAAGCTGACTTCAATGGAAGGGGAGGGAGGGGGAACTTTAAAATGTTATATCTCTCAAACCATAAAGGTCTGAGAGATAGGACTGGTATCAATGGATTTATTTTTTCAATATCTACAATAATACTTTTTAGTCATACATGCCATTACTAACCCTTTAAGTGCCGGCCGTGCAGCTGCGTGGCTGGTCCTTAAGGGGTTAAAGTCTTCTTTCTGAATGATCAGGGCTGGATTTCTCAATAGGCTGAGTAGCCAGATGCTTAGAGCTCCAAATTTTGAGTGGTGTCTCAGCTATTATGTTGGTCACTCCCACATTCTGAATTGTGGGTGTGGCCAGAGCAATCTGAACGCCCTGCACCAGTTATATAACCCTTTACAGGCTATTATTTAACACCCTTGGATACTAGAGAGGTCTCCAATGCATTTCTTAGCAAAAAAGAGGTTAAATCCTTTTTTTTTTTGTCTTTGCTTGTTATAGTCCTGTGGATTGGACTGGGGGAGTGACTATTTGAGGCATGGGGGTATGACCATGGGCAGAGCTAAGGGAACCTAGAGTGCCTTGCTTAGTGGCCCCTGGGATGTAAATGAAGCCCAATGAATGATACTTTACTGTTAAAGAAACTGCTTTCTCATTTTAACAGCTAGAAGAACAGAGCTTTTGCTTGTGCACAAGGGGTTAAAGGGACTTTGCTGATTTTGAAATAGCTTTCAGAATCACCTGCACTTTGTGTTGAGCATTTTCAATTTAGAAAACTAGTTTTATAGTTATTTAGATAATAGATTATTCTAATTAGCCCTATATTACCTCTCCCATTCACTGGCACTGGTTCAGGAATGTACTGCCTATCTCTCCGTAGCGCTGAAAGGGTTAAATGCCAGTGAGTTGCGGGGTAATGGAGGGCTAAGACCGAAGGTACCTGCATGGTATGCCTTAACCCTTTGAGTGCCAGAGGGGTATTTAGGGGTATTTGGATTTAGAAATTAGCATAATTTCTAAATCTAAATATCTCAAAAACTAGTTTTCTAAATTAAAAAAATGGCTACTATATAGGTGATTTTGAAATATTTTGCTTTTAGTAACTCGGGTCCCATTCATAGGTATGCGTTTGGTCAATATTAAAGAAAATAACATGTCTTGGGCTTTGCTGTAGATTTATGATACTTTCATAAATTATTTATTTTTTCAATTTCCATCATATCCTTTAGTTTAACACATTGATTAATGACATGTTCTTGGTCACATAATTATACTGTAAATCATTGTCCCTGAGCTGTATAACTCCAGTGATGTTAATCAAATGAGCTACCATCAATCCCTCAATAGAGCAGATTAGAATAGTCTCTGCTCCTGTCCTAATCATGTTGTCTTATAACATCTACAGAGAAATGGAGGTCATCCGTTGGAATAAACTGAAGGGCAATACAAATTTGAAGTTAAAGGGGCACATTCACCTCTTAAAAAGTTTTTACCATATGTTTAGTTATCAAAATAATATTAGGAAACGTGTTTATTTTTACATTTATGTACTTTTAAAGATATTTAATCTTCAAGCTGTGCACTTCCGCTTAATGCGGCACGCCAAATCTTTGGCACGGCTCTACTGACTTCCCAGTGCTACTTAATTCTTCAGCTGCCAAAGGGAGGCCGTTCCAGCTTCCCTTCGGTGTGGTGTGAATTGCTTCTGTCATTACAGCAAGCTCCAGATAACATTATACTGAATATCATGGTTACCGGAGCTTGCTGCAATGATAGAAGTGATTCCCACCACACTAAGGGAAGCGGTAACATGTTCCCTGGGGCAGCTGGGAGGGAGGTGGGAGGAGAATTAAGGAGCGCTGGGAAGTCTTGAAGAGCTGTGCCGAAGACTCAGCGTGTCATAGTATGTGGAAGTGCACAGCTTGAAGATTAAATATCTTTAAAAGTACATAAATAAAAAAAACCACGTATCCTACTACTTTAGTAACTAAACATATGGTAAAAATGTTTTAAGAGGTGAATGTTCCCCTTTATATAATGGGGGCAATTTCAACATCCAAGTAGTTAAAAGGAAATTTAGGCTATGTACACATTTGATATTTGTTTTTACCACTGAAATAAAAAAAACTTGTTCATTAAAAAGTGTTCATTTTTAAGCATTTGAGTGCCAGATGGCCATCCAATGCATTGGACACTCCTCTGGTATTCAAAACGTTAAAGGAGTAGTGAAGGGTAATAGAAAGTAACAGTTTAACTATAGATCATTGCCTCACAGCTATGGGGTTCCTATAGCTTAAAATGTACCCATTCACTTACCTGTTGCCCTGCTGTTCATGATCTGCAGGGCTGGGTGACATCAGTACCTAGAAGTAGAAGAAGCCAGAGATGCTCAACTAGGCTCATGAGCATGAAAGGGTATGCAAGAAGATCTATAGAACTGTGTCCTCACGCCCAGGGTGCAAGCTCTTTTAGCTCACAAATGCCATACACAGAGAAGAAATATTCTGAAGCATATCATACAGGTCCTGCCAAAATGATAGTCCAGCCATGAAATGCCAGACAATTCCTCTCTGAACAAGGGAAGCAGCTAACCCCAGACGTACGTTTTGGCCTTGTTGGGCCTCGTCGGTGAGGTGCAGCTGATCCCTCTAGACACTTGTGAGCAAGGGCTCCATGTCTGGATTCCCCCATTACCCTTAGTGTGACTAACAATAAGAGAAATTTGTATAGAAGTAGAAGAAGTCACATATGCTCAGCTAGGCTCATGAGCTTGCAAGGGTATGCATAAGCTCACTGGGACTGTGTCCTTGGCCCAGGGTGCAATCATCAGTGCGTCACATAGCTTATGGGAGAGGAAGCAACAATGCTATCCTCTTCACAGTATATATATATGTGTGTTACAACATGTTTTGTATATGATACAATATGATTAGAGTTCTTTTATTAGCACAGTAGTTAATCCTTTAAGAACAAGAAGGGCGATCAAGGCATAAATTGCTTAATCCTTTGGTGCTCATTGTTAATCTTTGGCAATAAGTAGACCTCAAACATCTTCCATTGAAGTCTTCTGAGTAGGGATGAGCGAGCACCCCGATGCTCGGGTGCTCGGGTGCTCTGACCGAGCACCCCCTGATGCTCGAGTGCTCGGCCGAGCACCCGAGCCCCATTCAAATGAATGGGAGCACTCGAGCATTAAACCAGGCACCCCGTGCTCTGATGAGCGGAGGGTGCCTGGTCAATGTCCCCCTTCATCTCCGCTATGCCCCTCTTCCACAATGTCCCCCTTCATCTCCTATGCCATAGCGGAGATGAAGGGGGACATTGTGGAAGAGGGGCATAGCGGAGATGAAGGGGGACATTGTGGAAGAGGGGCATAGAGTCTATGCCCCTCTTCCACAATGTCCCCCTTCATCTCCGCTATGCCCCTCTTCCACAATGTCCCCCTTCATCTCCTCTATGGCATAGGAGATGAAGGGGGACATTGTGGAAGAGGGGCATAGCGGATATGAAGGGGCACATTGTGGAAGACGGGCATAGCGGAGATGAAGGGGGACATTGTGGAAGAGGGGCATAGAGTCTATGCCCCTCTTCCACAATGTCCCCCTTCATCTCCGCAATGCCCCCTTCATCTCCGCAATGCCCCCGTACCTCCATTCCCTGGTGGTCCAGCGGAGCGTCTTCGGATCTGTGCCTCTTCCGGCACAGATCCTCTTCACCCGAACATGTCGGGCGAGCACATGGCGGTACTCGTACGAGTACCGCCATGTGCCGAGCAGAGCGATGCTCGAGCCGATCCGAGCATCGGCCGAGCACGCTCGCTCAACACTACTTCTGAGGAGTTTGGAGACATTTCAGATCTTGGATCAAGGCCACTTCAATGGGGCTTTTTCTATTGACTTCATCTGGCATTTTTGTGATAGCATGAGTTCAAGATGTTTTGCTGCCAGATGGCACTGTTGTTATATCTATCTATGGGAAGCTTGTGTCTGTGACACTCATCTTTTCACAGGCAGTACAGCACCGGCTGGCTGCAAAACACCTTGAATGCAAACAATAAAAACAATTAACCCCAAAAAATTCTGTGTTGGACAGATAAAAAATATTGCAAGAAGTGCACATACCATTATACTATTTTAAGCACAGTATCAATTCCAAGTAATAGCAATATACCAAAATAAAACAAAAATAATTCCAGATATTTTGGCATTCGCTTGGGTGGATCACTATAAAATCCTGTGTTTGGCTACCACCTCTGTAGGGGCTACCTGGTTTTTAGAGCATGTGCCATAGAATAACATAGGACTTAGAGAGTTTATCATCATGGACAAGTCATCTCCACTGTATCACCTCTTCATCTTATCTTAGTGCATCTTGCCCAAAGTCTACTTAAGAATTTTCAATCCAGAATAAGTTAAATGGAAGCTTATTAATATGATATAAATGTTCCTTTAAGAGATACTTGTTCATATGAGTATTGCTTCCCTTAAGACACTGTTATTAATACTTTGGTGAGGTATATCGAACTATTTTCTTTTTTCATTTTATCTGAAGTCTCTTGTATATAGTGATCTCTGTTGAAGTCTGCCCCAGGTTCACACCTCCTCACAGCAAACAGTGGGCTTCAATAGACCTGAATGCTACATTAGCAGAGTTGCAGATCATCTCTTTCACATTTAAGTAAAATACATGTTGCAGGGTTGCAGTGACTACTGGTCTGTCTTGGTTCCCATGCGGCAATGAAGCATATATTTCTCATATCAGTCCCTTTTTAAAAGGATAATCCATGCAACCCTATTCTTAAGGGGCACATGTTGTTCTCATGTTTAATACTGAAACACCTACTAGCAGTGGACAGAAACTGAGATCAAATGCAAATAAAAACACTAAACAGAAATAAATGACACTTATTTGAATGATAACTGCCTAGCTAAGTCCTTCTAATGAACCACTTATTCCTAGGATAAAGTTCCATTTTTAATGCAAGACACTTTCATTTTTCAGGGCTGCATATGAGACCGCTCTAGTATTCAGGGGATTAACCTTTGATTGCCAGAGAGATATGCAATGCTCTGGCACGCAAAGGGATAAAAACTTCATTTAAATCATTTTTTTCCCTTTTTTTTTAGTTTGGCTGAGAAGGTGCTGATTTCCCCTAATTTACTCCATTTCTTAGTGCACTAGCCTCACTGAAAGGCCACCTAAGGTCAGACGAGCTCTGTTTCTCCACGCGGACGCCTTAGCCAATTCGGGGAATGAGTCAGAGGCAGATAAACATGGGGTGCGGTATTGCAACATAACACAGCAAATGAAATGTCCCTCCCCTCTCCTGGAAGCATGACACATCATATTAATGGACGGCTTCCAAAATCAATCCACCTGAGAAAAAAAAAATACGATTTATTTATATCCAAGCCTTGTTCTTTTGTGCTTTACTTGTTTAAAGATGTTTCATAATCATATGTAATCAGCAAGAACTGCACAAACACAATTGCTTTCTGTGAAATGTTTTGTACATTTATAAAATGTTTAATATTATACACAAAGGACCTCGTGCACAAAAGGCAACAGGTGCAATTCTGGGACACACCATCTGCACCATAGGACGCTGGTTGAACCCTTTGAGTGCCAGTGGGGTATTCAACGCTGGCACTCAGAGGGTTAAAAGGAGCTTTTAACCCCCTTTGAATGTGGTTCACTTTTGAAATGTAGCATTCTTAAAGGGACAGTAATACTTACATTTTACAAGCTTGCACCTTGTAGCCCTTAAAAAAAGAAATTAAATGCCCCCCGTGCCATCTCTTAAACCTTTATGGTTTGAGAGCTATTCGCTTTCAAAGTTCCCCCTCCCTGACGTCAGCACTCTAGGGGAATCCGGTCCTGTGGAGGCTCTTCAGCAGAGCCAAGATCGCATTATTGCAAAATAAATCCTTCCCTGGAACAGTCTTGTATGTGTGCTTGGTTTGCAAGCACACATAGAAGACCACTTCAGTGATGGATTTCTTTTTCATTTACGCGATCTCAGCTCTGCTGCAGAGCCACCGGATGGTCCCAGGACCAGATTCCCCTGCAGTCAGCTAGAGCACTGACGTCAGGGAGGAGGAACTTTGAAAGTGAATAACTCTCAGACCATAAAGGTTTAAGAGATGGCACTGGGGGGGATTTCATTTCTTTTTTTTAAGGGCTACAAGGTGCAAGATTGCAAAATATAAGTATTAATGTCCCTTTAAGAGCGTGTGACATGTAAACGCAGTAGCTAGGTCTCTTGCTTCAAAAGCGCCGTGTTAGAATCTTGCCCTAATCAAAAGTGTGAGATTCTTATGGGGCCTCGTAAACGTCACCTCCATCCATTGCACTGCACTGCCCGGATCGGAGGTTGCACGATCTGTGCAGAAAGCTGTGTATTCTCTCCCAATTACGCCTCCTCCTGTAAAATATATCTGTATCATCCTTAACCCTTTTAGTGCCAGAGGGGTATGCAACGCATTGCAAAGCAATGCGTTGCGTACCCCTCTGCCACTGAAAGGGTTAACCTCTTGGCTGCTATAAACAATGCGGGATGGATGCGGCACTATGCGGGCAGTGCAGTGCAGTGGATGGAGGCGAGGTTTTACGAGGCCCCATAAGAATCTCAACCTTTTGATTCGGATGAGATTCTGATGTGGTGCTTTTGAAGCCGGTGACCTAGTTATATTGCTTACATGTTGCACACACTTAAGAGTGCGACATTTCAAAAGGATACCTTTGAATGCTAGAGACTTGTCAGAGACATTGCAAAGCAATGTGTTGGAGACCTCTGTAGAATTCAAGGGGAATTTTAATGTGTTCAACACAGTGCAGTTGCTTTGCTACCAAACCTAATCTACTTTTGCTTTTGTACATTAAGACCCACATTTTTATTCTCACCAGCTGCTCAGAAAAGCATTGTAGCAGCTATAGAAGGTGGAATTCATCGTCGTGGGAAAAGCAGCACTTCAAATACGCTGCTCACTGTCAAAATCATTGATTGATACTTTACGGAATTCATCAATGATCTACTGTGGGGCTGTCCAAGTTCAGTCCTCGACGGCCACCAACAGTCCAGGATTTCACTGTTTAAGCACAGGTGAGTCAGTCACAATGAATGATCCACTGATTAACTCACCTGTGATTAATCAGGGAAATTCTTACATCCTGAACTATTGGTGGCCCCTGAGGATTGAACTTGGACAGCCCTGCTCTACTGGATTCCCCTGTCTTTTGTACACAAAGAAGGAAAATATGAAAAAAAATGTAGCAAATGTTGTCTTTCTGGCTTTACACCCATACGCATACACATGACTGTGAACTTTTGCTTCATGAGCCCCAGAGAGGGCTCATCTGGTTAGTTCTGGAGATATAAGTGAGGCAATCTGCTTCACAAAATGTGTGTGGCTTAATCATGGCTGGGTGGGGCTTAGCAATCTGTCATAAAGTGGGCGGGAAGTGGCAGGAAGGGGGTGGGAATGACGAGAAGTAGGTGGGATAATGGGAGGAAAAAGGATGGGAAGGAGGAGGAGTGGGCAGAGTTTGATAATAAACTCCCCTCCACTACCTCTCTGGCACTCAAAGGGTTAAATGCAAAGGGATCTGCCACTCTGAAGCTGGCAGGTGGATTTGGCAGATCTTGGGTGAAAAAGAATGGCTCAAATCCTTGTAATGTAAGTACCCTTTTTACTATGGGGAACATTTTACTCTTCTGACCTTATGTTCATAGGGAACGGTAGTGATTTGGGGGCATACCAACCACAGAGGAGATATAACAATTCCCAAAAGAAAAGCAACTTGTTTAGTTCATTTTTATTATATTGAGGGTAAAAAGAAGAATACAAGGGGGAGATTCACTATGCAGTGATAAAGAGTTGATAAAGTAGAGATAACTTCTCCAGTGATATCACTTCTCCAAGTCCTATGTTATTCTATGGAGCCAATGCACTAAGATTTCTTCAACTTTGGAGATCTTAGTACATTGACTTCATAGAATAACAAAGGAACTGGAGAGGTGATATCACTGGAAAAGTCATCTCCACTTTATCACCGCTTATTGACTCTCCCCCATCATGTCCTTATAATATAAAAACCTTATTTTATATGGAGGAAACTTTATTCTACAAGCGTTATATTGAAAAGACCATCTGCATTGTAGGGTACAGATTAAATTTCCATAAATTCTCACTGAGTTAAAGGGGGCTTGTAACCCTTTGAGTGCCAGGTTGGTATCTAATGCATTTAAAGCAGGCCAGAGTTGGCCAGGAGTAGGACTTTACTATGGCTCAGTGCTGGATGGTAAAGGTGTTGGGAGGAATGCTGAATATCTGACCCCAGTTGAACTGAGACCAGAAAATGGTAGACACTCTTGCACCAAGTGATGTTGTGGAGATCACCACAGCAAAATGAGAATGCAAGAGACAAAGTCAGGGTCAGGCCAATGCTCAGGGCAGGTGGAGTACTTACTGAATCAGGAGTCAAGCCAAAGGACAGGGTAGGAGGAAATCAGAGTCAGAGAAGAAGCAGGAGCCATTGCATAATGAATCAGACAAGCATAAACCAGGACCAGGACCAAGTCTTCAACAACTAAGGGTTTGGGTAAAGCTGGAAGGTGCTTAAATAACTGCTGGAACTGAAGTTACAGTATGTATGCTACTGTGCATGGATATCCTCTGTGAATGTGTTTTAGTCCCTCATGTAACCTAGGATATACACCAGAAGAAACACACCTGCATTGTAACACTGAGGACGTGAAGGAGCAGACCTTCAAGCATGAGGGCGCTGACTGTTCGGTAGATCATGACACTAACTTGACCCAATTTCACTATATTTACCATTCCATACATGGGCACTGCATCTTCAGATGGCAAGAAACAAATCATTATTACCTGTTCAACCATGCTTGTTGCCTTCACTACCAGTGTGAGATCTTAACCCCTTAAGTACTAGCTGCACGCCCAGCACTTAAGGACCATGGAGCATTTTTTTTTTTGATACTGGAATCAGAGGTCCCCAAATGGCGTGCTGCCGCTCAGGGACCCCTGAATTCCAGGACATACATGTACATCATGGGCCTTTAACGCACGTTCTCCCCATGATGTACATGTACACCCTTGGTCCTTAAGAGGTTAAAGGGGCAATGTTATGCTATTTTATTTACTTATCATTTAAAACCAAATTCCCCAAAATGGTTGCAGTCAAAGCTACTAGGAGGTTACACACAAAAGAGGACACTTAAGGAACTTAGTTCAGTAATAGGAAGACCCATCTACCTAATATTTATTGATTCATTATCATCAGGCATAGTGCCCTGTGATTGGAGGAAAGCAGATATAGTACCATTATTTAAAAAAAGGGGCAAGATCTGAACCAATAAATTATAGACCTGTGAGCTTAACTTCAGTAAATGATAAGATATTATAAGGGTTTCTAACTGATAGTATTCAGGACTGTGTAACAACCAACAACAATATAAGTTGGAGCCTGCATGGCTTTATGAAGAATAGATCATGCCAAACTAATTTAGTTGCATTTTATGAAAGAGTAAGTAGTAAGTTGGACAAAGTTATTGCTGTTGATGTAGCAAAAAAGCCTTTGATGTTGTGCCTCACAACAGGTTACTGCATAAATTAAAAGGCTGCAGTTTAGGAGGAGTTGCCTGTGCATGGATAGAAAACTGGTTAAATGATAGATGTCAGAGAGCTGTTGTAAATGGAATCTTTTAAACTTGGCCTAAAGTTGTAAATAGAGTGTTGTGGGGTTCAGTCCTAGGCCCAATGCTTTTTAACATGTTTATTAATGATCTAGAAGTGGGTATTGAAAGTGGGTATTGCTGATGACACTAAACTGTATAAGGAAATACATTAGGACGAATGAAGTGAATGGGCAGATGAGGTTTAATATGGATAAATGTAAGGTTATGCATTTGGGCTGCAGAACAAACATGCTACATATACACTAAGTAGGAAACTGCTTATGGAATCCTCATTAGAGAAAGACTGAGGAGTACTGATAGAAAATAGACTTCACAGCAGTGTGCAGAGTCACTTAGCTGCTGCAGGAACAAATAGGGTACAATCCTGCATAAAAAGGGGTATAGATGCACGGGATGGGAACATAATTCTACCTCTATATAAATCCTTGGTAAGGCCTCACCTGTAATATGGAGTACAGTTTTGGGCACACAATCTAAAAAGAGAGATTATTGAACTGGAAAAAGTGCAGAGACGTGCAGCAAAACTGATAGAGGGTTTGGAGGAACTGAGTTATAAGGAGAGACTAGCCAAACTGGGTTTGTTTACATTTGAGAAGAGATGTGTAAGGGGTGATAGGATTACCATATACACATATATTTTTGGTCAAAGTAAAGAACTTTCTAAGCAATAGTTTACATAAAGCATTTGGCCCATCTAGTCTGCCCATTTTTTCAGCTGCACCATATCTGGTCATTGGTCTTGTCTTATATTTAGGACAGCCTAATGCCTATCCTTTGCATGCTTACATTCCCTGACTGCATTAACCTCTACCATTTTTGCTGGTAGGATATTCCACTTATCTACTACTCTCTCAGTGAAGTAAAACTTTCTGAAATCTAAACCTGTGTCCCTCTAGTTTTAGACTATAACATTTTTACTCCTTTGAAATGTGCTTCCCTCCTGCACTTTGTTGAATCCCTTCATGCATTTGAATGTGTCTATCATATCCCCTCTCTCTTCTCTCCTCCAAGCTATACATGTTCAGATCCTTTAGTCTATCCTGATATTTCAAAAAACAAGAGGTCATCCACTAAGACAAGAGGAAAATCAGGTTTGACTAAAGCAAGGGATTTTTTACAGTAATGTTATAGAATCCTTTGCCTTGGGATGTTGTGCTTGCAGATACTGTAGTTGATTTAAAATGAATGGATATCTCTCTCTATCTCACAGTACTGAGAATGATCAAAGCTGGTTTCACAGCAGGTAGGATCCAGATAAATATGTAATCGCCATTTGGAGTCAGGAAGGAAGGAATTTTTTACCCACTTGGGGCTTAATTCCAAATGGCTTCAGTGAGTTTTTTCTGGTATCCCCTGGATCAACAGGGTTATATGGCATAGGCTGAACCTGACGGGAACATTAACTATGTTACTGTGCAGCTAAGACAACCTCAGTATAAATACAATAAACATCAAATAATAAAATGTAAAAGTGTAAATAAATATAAATTATAATATGTCAAACCAAACTAGACCAGATGGAAAAATATCTATGCCTTTCCCCCAGCGGAGCCATATTAGGAGACACAATGTCTGAAATCTCCGGACTATGGATGGAATAATGGTCTCTCCCCGTCACTTTAAGTCCCTCTAAACCTTCCTCAGGGCAATTAATAAAATGGAGAGAAACACTATGTGAGACCTTCATGTGTATTTTTCCATCTGTGTTTCCCCAACCTATGACTCACGTGTTTTGTAATGTGTGCTACATATTGCACAATGACATGTAATCAAATATACTGTACATTGTGTGGTGCAGTTAGTAAAATATGAAACCTTTCTAATTTACTTCATAACTCATTCTTTTAAAATCTTTACTTCCATCAACATAAAGGGTCGATTTAGGCATCTGGACAATTGACATTTAAAATTGTCTTTGTAAAGTGTTGCCCACTCCCCTGATTCTTAACCCTGTGAGAGTCATAGGGGTGTCTAGTACCTTGTAAAGCAACTGGGCACCACTCTGGCACTCGTAGGGTTAACCATTTGCTCCGCAATTCATTGCCTACTCCACTGGCACTCAGATGGTTAATGCCCTAGCACATCATACAGTTCATCCAGTTACCCAAACATCCTTTCTTTTAGTAAGAAGAAAATGGGATAACAGCTGATTATAACCTGCATTACTCTACACTTAAATGGATAGCAATGTTTCACAATAAAAGCATCTCCGATTAATTTTCATAGTATTTGGGCCATGGAGTGTGTTATTTCAATACTGTCAGAGTTGTAGTTCAAGAGTAATTGAATTATAAAGTATCCCCCTCACGCCCCTGATGTAACACTCCTCACCTCAGAACAGCAAGACTGTCCAGATGGATCACAGAGAGGGACAATCTTCAGTGATCATAAGGGAAAAACCTGAAAAACATGTCAAGGGGCAGGGTTTTCCTTATGTTCACATTAAGAAGATTGTCCCTTGCTGTGAGCTGTCTGGCCCAGTTACCAGATTCCACATCTGACAGGAGGTGGCTTACACTAGGTAAAAGGGGTAGGAGGGGGATACTTTATCATTCAATTACTCTTGAAATACAACTCTGACAGTATTGAAATAACACTCTCCACAGCCCACATACTAAGAAGATTAATCAGAGCTGCTTTCTTTGTGAAACATTACTGTCCCTTTAACAACTGACCACTGAGAGGTTTGCCCAAACACCTTTGCAGTCTTAACTGCAACATATGAATGATAAGAGCATGTGTCTAAGTGTTAAATAGTTTGCAGGCCCAGATATCCCAATAGACAGAGTTAGCAATTACCTAGAGCTCCGGATTTTGAGGGGTGGTGCCTCAGCTGTGCTGGCCACACCCATATTCTGGGTTGTGGGTGTGGCCAATGCAATCTTAATGTCCCTGCATCAGTTTTATACTCCTTTTTCAGGCTTTTATTTTACCTCTCTGATGCTAGAGACATCTCTAATGCATTTTGAAACAAACAAGGGATTAAAGCTTTTTTTGTCCTTGTTTATTATAAGCCAAGGGTATTTTCTTTGCCATAAAAGAGTAGATGGGACTGGTAACTGAGCCATGTGAGGAATGGTGGTGTGGCCATGGGTGGGTCTATGGGAGCCTAGAGTGCCTTGCCTAAGGTATGTTAATCCAGCCTTGCTAGCTACACAACTAATAATTATGTTGCATAAATAAAAATACAGTGTAAGAAACATAAATCTATAACTCAGATTCCTTATAGGGAGATTAATGGTTACAGATGACAACAGTAATCAGTGTTCCTGCTTGGTTATGGATTGTGGAAACTTTGATAACTCACATGTCAATATTATTGCCTTTCTTGTTAGTCATACAGAGGTGTACTTGTAATTTCTAGGTTGCACTCAAATCACACCAGGTGTTTAACCCTTTAAAGCAGGAGTCATCAGTTGCTGCACGTTCAGCGGGAACTACAGACAGAAGTTAAAGAATTGACTACCTCTGTGCTAACCCTTTAAGTGCCAGTGGGGATGCCTAACAAATTGCAGTGCAATGTGTTAGATACTTCTTTGGCACTCAAAGTTAACCTTTTGAGTGCCAGAGGGGTAAGCACTCAAAGGGTTAAAGGATTAAACTTTTTCTGAATTAAAAAGATACAGTGATTTTCCTGAGTAAAACAAAGGCTGCTGGGGGATTTTTTTATTGAAAAGTTATTACATATCAAACATACTTTTTTTTAAGGAAAAGCACTAACTGATGTCTAAACAGCATCTTATTTATGCACTCTATGGGGGAGTTTGAGACACTGATTTCTGCTCTTCATAGTGATAGAAGTAGCACCATCTAGTGGCCATAATAGAAAACTTCAGTTTCATTTAAAAAATTGGGGGAGATTCACTAAGTGGTGATAAGGTATAGCTATCTTCTCAAGTGATATCACTTCCCCAGTTCCTATGTTATTCTATGGAACCTATGCACTAAGATTTCTTCAACTTTGGAGATGTTAGTGCATAGGCTCTATAGAATGACATAGGAACTGATACCTTGGAGAAATCATTTCCACTTTATCACCTCTTTATAACCACTTAGTGAATCTTCCCCATTTTGAGAGGTAATAATGTTTGGATGAAAAATGATCTAGAAGTTAGAGCTCTCTTGTTTTACTCAACAGAAAAATAATTAACCCTTTAAGCAATGTGTTGTGTACCCCTCTGGCACTCAAAGGGTTCAAAGTAGCTACTGATGCCCCACACCTGTAGACTACAATGGATAGCGCAAGAGGATTAAGCAATTTGCTAAAATACAGTTCAAATAGTTATCCACACCTTGTGAACTGGATGCTGTAACCCAGTTTGGCATTTATGAATATTAAGTAAAAGGCAAAACACCTTTTGTTAAAGCCAATATTAAGGTTCTCATTCAAGCACGCAAAAGCTGTGAAATGCAACAGTAAGGATCTCTGAATCATAGCTATCTCCATGTGCTTTGCTGATGAAATCAGATAATATACTTGACATCATCAATGACATCACCGATAACCAGCCTGACACATCACATATTTCATCATCAATTACATCATTGATCATATGATGACATAAATGACCTCATCAGTTACATTCTTCATAAACTCAATCAAATGAAACCAAATGGATAGTAAAGCTTGTATGTTATGAGGCCTCCCTTTATACAAATGACCCTTACTTCTAAAAACTATTCTCCTGCAGTCCATCATTAACCTTTCCATGACAGACAAGTGAGCAATGGATTGAACGTAACTCTTTAAGGACCATAGGGCTGCGCAATACATGCTTTGCAATGAGTTATACATGGCTCTGTTCTGAAAGTGTTAAAACAAGGTTAAAATGTGAGTGCCAGAAGGGGTGCAACTTCTAACACTGGGACATTTAATTTAAATTGTTGGTTACTCACAGCCCAATCAGTAATTAATAGAGTGATCTATAATATGTGAGGTACTTTCAGGCAAATGTGTAACATACATCATTATTTAATTCAATGTTCTAAATAACAGGATGATAACATATATTCAAGTACACAACATAATTATATACTGTGACTTTTAATCAAATCTGTCACACACACCAGGGTAAAAGTAGTTATTTAGATGGCATTTTTCAGTGATGTTAGTATAAACTTTAATTTAATTTACTATAAAATATATAACTACTTGTGTGACAGTTCAGATTTTATCAGTCTCATACTTATGAGAGAAGTAGTTGTTGAGGCCATTTGTGATGTTATATGTGATATCTTTGGTGATGTCATAGAATCAATGGTGTAATTAATAATGTCACATGGGATGTCATATATGATGTCATTACAAAGCATAGGGGGTGGAGTTAATATTCAGATAATTTTTCACTACATTTTCCAGCTTTTGTGCTCTTGAGAATTTTATAATTGTCTTTAATGAAAGTTTTCTGCATTTTAATTTCCACTGTTTTTGTTAGCAGTTTAACCCCTTAAGGACCGGACGTTATGGGACATTTCCGTCCCATAACGACCGCATAGGGGCACTTTGAGGCGCCGGTACACGTGACCTGTCACGTGTATCGGCACGTCAGTATGGGGCTTGAAACAGATCGCTCCGATCTTGGAGCGGTCTATTTCATGCCCTATTTTTACTTACAGCGCTCCCGGTAGAGCGCTGTAAGTAAAAAGTACGTGACGTACCAGGACCGTCAAGGGTCTTTCAAGCAAGTTTACCCTTGATGGTCCTGGTACGTCAAGGGTCCCTAAGGGGTTAAGGTATATAGTACATTTGAGTAAGAACCTTTAACAAAAGCTTTATTGCCTCTGAATATTAGATTCTCTCCAAATACTATCAATGTGACAAAATACAAAAGTAATTTAATGATAAAGTATCCCCCTCCCGTCCCCTCCCTGATGTAACACTGCTCACCTCAGATCAGAAGGGAGGTGCCCAGGTAGATTGCAGAGAGGGACAATCTTCAATTAAGATAAGGGAAAAAGCTGAAACATCTGTCAAGGAGGGCATGGTTTTCATTGTTTTCACAGAAAGAAGATTGTCCCTTGCTGTGAGCTGTTCGGTCAAGAAACCAGATTCCACATCTGAGGGGAGGCGGCTTACACTAGGTAAAAGGGGCGGCAGGGGGATACTTTATCATTCAATTACTCTTGAACTACAACTCTGATAGTATTGAAATAACATACTCTATGACTCAAATAATATGAAGATTAATTGGAGCTACTGTTTTTGTGAAACATTACTATCCCTTTAAAAGCCCTGTCCTTCTGCGTTTCACAAAACAGCTATACCTCATTTCAAACACTAAAATCATTAACCATCATATTGTTTTCAATTACAAACCCAATTCGATCACTTGTTTGCGCCAGCATTCAAGGGGTTAAAACTCAAATTTACCTCACTGGAAGATCTGATTTCCCTTCTCTGATGAAAAATTGCTCCACTTTTAATTTCTGTATAAGAGCAAATTCTGGAGCAAACCAACTGCACCACAGGGGAGGAATACAGCTTCCCATTCATAGACATGTTTTTTTAGTCCCTTGAATACTAGAAAGGTCTCGCAATGCGTTGGAAACCTCTCTAGTATTCAAGGGGTTAAAAGACTAATTTATGGGAGATTTGGGGATATTTGTTTCTCCCATACGGGGCAGTTGGTTTGCTCTATAATTGGTCCGCATTTATTTTGTTAATGAAGGTTTATGTTAACCAGACGGAACAGGCTGTTTTTTTGTTAAGCGTATTATAATCTGGGAAAAACACCCCTTATGAAAAGGAGATCGTGATGACTATTAAAATCACTGGAGAACATTTTTTCCAGATTCGTGACAAATGAGAAAGAAATGGCTCTTGAAAGTGCATGGCATTGAGTATTTCTGAGAAATTTGCAGGGTACAGCATGGTGCAGGAATTACTCATAGGACTAAAAGGACAAAGCAATATGTCGCAGCAGATGAAAGGAAGCAATTTAGTGTTGCTTTTTCAAGCCTTCAGAGTGTACAGTGGATAAACTTCTTATTTTTACATCAATCATTTTCCCTCGTATCAGTGATATGATGAAGAAGTCTGAGCAAAAGTATATAAGAGGATAATAAGTTTACTGCTATGACAAAGCTAAAGACTTGTAGTTCTGGAGTAAACCAACTGCACTATAGCCAGAGCCGGATTAAGACTCTCTTGTAAGGTGACCAGACCTCACCTTTAACCGGGGACACATAGAAAATAGGCATATTTCAGGACTGAAGAAAAAGAAAAATAGAATAGCGGCGCAAAGGAATCTCTCTGAGCGTAGTATATTGATCACAAGGGATTAGTCCTTCACCAAAACAACGTGGGGTAAATCATCAGAAAATTACTCACATTTCACAGAGGCACTCAACCTGCCTCTTGCTTTCCTCACTTTCACTGGCTTGCACCCCAGTATAGTGATAATATCCACCTAGGGTTGCCACCTTTTCTTCAAAAAAATACCGGCCAAGGCATTCCCTTCATATACTTAACATTGGACAGAAGCCAATTTTTTACCGGCCTGCCGGTAAAATACCGGCTGGGTGGCAACCCTATATCCACCCAGGGTCACACACAGATACAGTTCTTCTCAAGTTCTTCAATAGGAGTAATATATTTTATATGTGGAATGTGCCACCTTAAGCAGAGGATATTAACAAATCCAATGCTATAGTAGGCCAAACCTCGTTTGTTCTTATCATAAAAAATAAACTCCTTTTGCATTAAAGGAACTGCTACTTATTGTATAGCAAGCCAATGCCTCAAAAATATATATGAAAGAAACAGTTTTATTTTTAAAAAAAAAAAAGATAAAGAGAAAAAATACAAAATACAAAACAATATCAATGACTATATAGTCAAAAAAAACAAAAAAAATAAAATATAAATAAATTTTATGCGCATATAATTAAATAATAATATTAAAAACCAAATAAAATATTTATTTTCTAATATTTCAGGACTGCACTGAAATCAAAGCAGTCCTGCAGTATGCATTTTTCATATGTGTCCCCTGTTAAAGGTGAGGTCTGGTTACCCTACTCTGTTGGGCCCTAGACAGGATCTCAAATTGGACCCAGATCCCCCTTTTCTCCTCCCCCCCTACCGCAAACCTCTTAATTGGGCCAAGCAGGAGGTGAGGACCGGGGTGTGAGACCTCCGCTATGATGCACAGTACATGCTGGAGTTTTCCTTGCGCTGTTGAGCTCCATTTTCAAACTTGCTGTCCTGAGATAACAAGACTGAAACTGGAGCTCCAGCAGGGAAGGAAAGCCCGGGCACGTACTGTGTCTCATAGCGGAAGTCTCACATAGCTCTCCCCAGCTCTTGTCACTGGCTCTATGCGAGCAGGAGAATGCAGGCACGGTCGCACTTAACTCTTTGAGGGGATATCCCTCTGGCCTTCAAAGTGTTAAGGGATAAGCATACTCAAGGCAACATATCATCCATTGGTCTGCTCAAGTCAGATATGGGGAAATTTGATTCCACCAGTTTGGAATGGCAGGGCCCCCAGCTTCACTGGGCCTAGCCGAGTGCCTACTGTGCCTTGCCCATGATCTGGCTCTGACTATAGGGAAAAAATAAGAATTTCCCATATTTCAGCTGATTTAAATGGCAATGCCTTGGAAGAAAGGAGCTCAAACCTGTCCTCAGCCCACCCCACCAACAATGCAGGATGTAAGGAGATCCTCACGTAGTAACACTGGGGGAGATTTATAAAGTATTCTTGTTGGTTTTTGTAAACAGATCCTTAAAATGTCCTTTGGTATTTACAAAGCATTCTAGTTACATTTATAAATATGGTGTAAAGAATAAAAACAGGTCAGACATGGCCTTAAATATTTGGTGAAAATTCTATCCCTAAATTGTCACAAATACCGACATTTCTTTATAAATTTGCTGAGCCACTTTTTATGAATTCCCTTATGCCATTTTATAAAAAAAAACATACTACATGGCGTTGTGTCCTCCTAAACTGTCCTTAATACTTTTATAACTACCGGCAACAGTCTTACAGCCATATTAACACTTCTTTTCCATTAACTCCACGTTTATAAATCTCCCCCATAGTAACATAGTTGATGAGGCTGAAAAAAGACATGCATTCATCAAGTCCAGCCCATGCCATATCAACCCTGTCGATCCAGAGGAAGGCATAAAAAAAACCGAATTGAAGTAAATTCCAGTTAAGCCCCAAGTAGGTAAAAAGAATTCCTTCCTGACTACAAATAGTAGTCGGATATTTACATGGATTAACATCCTTTCTGCTGTGAAACCAGCTGCCATAATTTTCAATATTGTTCTGAGCTAGATAGGCATCCATTACTTTTTTTAAGCAACTACAGTGAATCAATCAGTGGTTCAGTCATTCTAAAGGATCTCCAGCTCAATGTGCTGGAGACCACTCTAGCATTCAAGATGTTCAAAAACCCAATTAAAAGTGTGCATTGGGGGAACTATAATTTGTCCCCTATGGTTCAGTTGTTTTGCAACAGAATTGTACTTCTTTTTTTTTTAATTAACAGAGGTAGCCTTAGGGTACAAATGGAAAATACATTGACAAACGTTACAAAAGGGAACAGTACACTGAATAAAAAAGAGGATCATAAACAATGCAGTAAGTTAGTTACGTAGCATGTAGACCGGAGATATATGCATCCCAAGGCAACCTCATCGGTCCTTCATATTAACTTGAAACAACACCTACAAAAGAGAAACAAAACAAAACAAACAAAAAACACATAATAGCCTCTCTCCTGCCCCAGAGGGACCGCCACCACCTCTAGAACCCTCAGTGATCGCCCACACTGCCATGCGGTCAGGATAAGTACAGACCCTCAAGAAGATGGGGAATGCGTAAAATATTGTAACCAAGCCCCCCAAACACCAAGGGACTTGGCAGAGCACCCCAATAATGTGGAATATTCTGATTAACTAGGTTAATTAGCCAGTACTCTGTATACGAAATCCTGGTACAATTTTCTTAATAATTTGGGAACAATTTTGGGGAATTATTCTACCCTTATTTTGATTCCATGACGTGGAGGGCTTTACTTAGTGCACAATCTAGTACGTGATTGCACTGGATCTTCAAGGAAAGATTTATCTGTATTGCTGTTTTCAACAAATATGCACACAGTGGTACTGATTAATCTTTTTGATTTCTGTTTATCATCTTCTTATGCCCTGTCAAATATGTGTGAATTTTAGATTTATACTACAATAAAGGTTAAGTTTTATTTTAACATATTTACCTTTTGTCCAGACACTACAGACAAAAATGAGATATTTAGCCTCAACTGAGTGCTATTTTGGCACTTATCTTTATTCTCTATCTTTTTAACTAGGTTAATCCAATGGTCATGGGACAACAGACATCCAAGCTATCGTGACCACCTTATGTGCCATGACCAGGGTCTCCTGTAGGAGAGACTTAAGAGGTCATGAGTCAAGACCATCAGGGAAAATAGAAAGGGCACTCAACTTCGGTGTAGGGGGAACCGGCCTTCCCAGAACATCTGACAAAGTAGTGACTGCCTCGTTCCAGAACCTAGAGACTGAACGACAAGACCAACAGCAGCCGAACATCTATTGCACAGGTCATTGTCACGCATCCCCATATGAAGCAGTCTCACCGATGTGAAATATGCTGTATGTAAGATTTTCAACTGGATCATATGATGTTTAGAGTGCAGCAAAGCTACTTTCGTGCTGAGCTTGGCTAGAGATCACTCCCAATCCTCCAACAGATCCCCCTCCCATTTCAATCTCAAAGAAGTATCTCCCTGTGGCACGTGTCCACCCAGCCATCCTTAAATAAAACTGAGAGGCCAGGTATGCCGCCGGGCCATGAAGGACAACAAGAGGCAGGACTGCTCAATAATCGGTGCAACATCACCCCACTGCGCCTGAAGTGCATGACGAAACCGAAGATAGGAGTAGAAGAGACCATGCGGGAAGCCGAATACCCCACTGAGCTGGTCAAATGTCTTAAGGATGTTATCAGCATAGCCATGCCCTAATTCTATAATACTGTATCCAGCCCAGACGGCCCCAAAGTCCAGACCGAGTAGGTGCCTAAGAGTACCCCCATAAGGGGGTATAGGGATTGTAGCCCCTCTATCCCACCAGTTTCTGCAGCTTTGTCCATGCCCCATAAACCACAACTGCCTTGGTCATTATCGTATTGCTCACCGCTGGGCCCAGAGTCAATAGCTGTGACAGGCACCGACCATCCTCCAAAACCAGCGCCTCCAAAGTAAGTAACCAATATGGAGAGTCAGGGTCAGCCCATGCCAGGGCAAGATGATCCTGTGCCGCCAAATAGTAACGATAGAAATCAAAGAACAAAGTAGGGCCTGACCTCTCCAGCTAAAGGCGGGGGAAGTTGGGGGTAGGTCTTTGGGTTTATAAAGAGGCCTATCAGTAGAATAACTGTTTTTATTTCAGTTATAGGTTTCAGTTTGGGTCAGAATGGCATACAAGAGGACAATACAGAAGCCCCAACATTACAGAGAGGAGGATGATCATTGCAATCACCACAACGCCAAGAAATCTTCTTCCAGGAAAAGGACAAAACACAGAGCAGTAACATCTTCTCCAGGGCCCCTTTCCTTGCCTTCCTTGCCTACGATGACCTATGAAACTCTGCATTATAAATGGGGAGGGGTGTCATGAGTATTCAAGTGGGAAACCATGACAATTTCTTTTGCCACCTTATTGGATCTGTGTCTTTTTTACAAAAAGATGTATATCCCCGCTTCCCAGGTTAAAGGTGAGATAATTGAGTGTGTTTAACATATTTGACCTGGTTCACCTGTGTAAGGTTAAGGTTTGGGGAAGAAAGGGAAGCTGGGCATGTGCACCTTATAACTTTTAAAAGTTGTACTTTGGATGTTCAGAGAGATCATCCAAAATACAGTTGTGCTCAGAAGGAACCTGCCGTACCTGATCCCTATTGTTAAGCATGCATACCCGCATGCACTATTTCAAAATAAGTCTTAACTGAAATAGTTTATGTAGTAAGTGTTCAACCATCTATCAATAGAGATGTAATCCATAAGTTGAAATGAAGGAATATGGTGACTCCTAGTAACAAAAAAAATAATGTATAATTAACAGGCAAACTTTGATTAAGAGACAGTTCCACTTTGCTCATAATTTTATGTTTTTAATGCATTTGTATCGTAATACATATGAACTATAGATTAGGTTAATATACTATTATTCAACAGCTAAGTGCAGAACTTCCTCCCAAGAGATATTTTCTAAAAAGGTACCAGGTTGCCGAATTCTGTAATGGTTTAATGCTCTGCTGGTCTAATTTAATACCAGATGAAGAGGTAACAGGTCATCAACCTGGAAATCTAGCAAAAAAACAGCATTGACTCCAACTCTTGTTGAACTCTTGGCTGGCCAAGAATGATGAAATGTGTAGCCCACCAACATCTTAAAGGGATAGTAATTAGTGATGAGCGAGCACCCCAATGCTCGGGTGTTCGGGTGCTCTGACCGAGCGCCCCCGGAGGCTCGAGTGCTCGGCCGAGCACCCGAGCCCCATTGAAGTCAATGGGAGGACTCGAGCATTACACCAGGCACCCC
Source organism: Rhinophrynus dorsalis (assembly GCA_037306005.1). NCBI lineage: Eukaryota > Metazoa > Chordata > Amphibia > Anura > Rhinophrynidae > Rhinophrynus > Rhinophrynus dorsalis. The sequence continues at coordinate 40,589,686 of CM074723.1, read as the reverse complement.
CTGCTCTGATGAGGGGAGGGTGCCTGGTCCATAGGAAAAGGGAAGAAAAGGATGGAAACACCACAGAAATGGTTCAGGGACAGCATAGGGAGGATGTCTGGATGCATCTTGGACTCCAACATCGCTGCTGGGAACGATCTTTCGCCCGTAGTACGCTATTTTTACAGACTGACCATAAAACACACAAAAAGGAAAATAAAAACGACTTTAGGCGAAAAATTGTTACCAAACAATATTTGCTGTATATTTACTTGTATATCATCTGCAAATTCTCCCAAAAATTTCCTTGATTTTCTGAAGTGAGGCCATGATTAAGAGGGAAACGTGCGCAGAGGCAAATTATCCCAAAAATTTCCTTGATTTTCTGAAGTGAGGCCATGATTAAGAGGGAAACGTGCGCAGAGGCAAATTATCCCAAAAATTTCCTTGATTTTCTGAAGTGAGGCCATGATTAAGAGGGAAACGTGCGCAGAGGCAAATTCTCCCAAAAATTTCCTTGATTTTCTGAAGTGAGGCCATGATTAAGAGGGAAACGTGCGCAGAGGCAAATTCTCCCAAAAATTTCCTTGATTTTATTGAACTGAGGCCATGATTAAGAGGGAAACGTGCGCTGAGCTGACCATCTAAAACATTATGGGTGAGGGTCTGCTGCAGAGCTGACCATCCTAAACATTATATGCGAAGGCCCGCTAGTGAGCTGACCCTATAAAACATTATATGAGAGGGCCCGCTAGAGAGCTGACCCAATAAAACATTATATGAGAAGGCCCGCTGGTGAGCTGACCTATATAAAAATTGTCAAACAGGGCCCGCTGGTGAGCTGGCCCTATATAAAAATTATATCACAGGGCCCGCTGGTGAGCTGGCCCTATATAAAAATTATAGCACAGGGCATATGGAAGAGGAGGAGGAGGATGAGAAGATTAAGAGTCAACCATATACCCGTTTTTTGGGTGGAAGGGGTGAATGGGAATACAGAGTATTCCCATCATTGTAAATAACATATATAAAGTGAGTTTATGTTCCCCCGGGGCTTTCCTCCAGTGGAGTGGAGAAGTCAGGGGAAATCCAGGCCTTGTTCATTTTTATAAGTGTCAACCTATCAGCATTGTCGGTGGAAAGGCGGATACGCTTATCTGTTATGATGCCACCAGCAGCACTAAATACCCGCTCAGACAGAACGCTGGCGGCAGGGCAGGCCAGCACCTCCAAGGCGTAGAGTGCCAGTTCATACCACGTGTCCAGCTTGGACACCCAGTAGTTGTAAGGCACAGAGGGATCATTGAGGACGCTGACACGGTCTGCTACGTACTCCTTCACCATCTTCCAAAACTTTTCCCTCCTTGTGACACTAGGCTGCGCATCAGGGTGAGGGTGCTGGCGGGGTGTCATGAAGGTGTCCCACGCCTTGGAGAGTGTTGCCCTGCCTTTGTCGGAACTGCTGTGTGCTCCCCTTTTCTCCCCTTCTCGGTTGGCCAAGGTAGCACGTACTCTGCCGCCAGCGTTGTCAGATGGAAAATTTTGGAGCAATTTTTCAACAAGAACCTTCTGGTATTGCACCATTTTGCTTGTCCTCTCCACCGGAGGAATGAGAGATGAGAAATTCTCTTTGTAGCGGGGGTCCAGAAGGGTGAACACCCAGTAATCCGTGTTGTCTAAAATGCGTACAACGCGTGGGTCACGGGAAAGGCAGCCTAACATAAAGTCAGCCATGTGTGCCAGAGTACCAACAGTCAAGATTTCGCTGTCCTCACCAGGAGGATGACTCTCAATCTCCTCATCCTCTTCCTCCTCTTCTGCCCACCCACGCTGAAGAGATGGAACGAAAGCTCCATGGCTACCCTCTGTAGCGGAGGCAACCGTGTCTTCCTCCTCCTCCTCCGCCTCCTCCAATTGTCGCTGAGAAGACGAAGTGAGGGTGCTCTGGCTATCACCTTGTGTAAGCTCTTCCTCCCCCATTTCCACCTCTTCCACATGCAAAGCGTCGGTTTTAATTGTGAGCAGCGAGCGTTTCAGCAGACACAGAAGTGGGATGGTTACACTGATAATAGCGTTATCGCCGCTCACCATCTGTGTCGATTCCTCAAAATTGCGTAAAACCTCGCAGAGGTCTGACATCCATTCCCACTCCTCACTTCTGATTACAGGAAGTTGAACGGAGAGGCGACGACCGTGTAACAGCTGGTACTCCACTACTGCCCTCTGCTGCTCACAAAGCCGGGCCAACATGTGGAAGGTGGAGTTCCAGCGCGTGCTCACGTCACACAGCAGCCGGAGAGCTGGCAATTGTAAGCGCTGCTGCAGCTTCAACAGGCCGGCCGAAGCTGTAGATGACTTACGGAAATGTGCACACACGCGGCGCACCTTGGTCAAGAGATCATGCACATTGGGGTAGGTTTTTAGAAATCGCTGAACCACTAAATTAAATACATGCGCTAGGCATGGTACGTGTGTGAGCTTGCCGAGCTCCAAAGCCGCCACCAAGTTACGCCCATTATCACACACAACCATGCCTGGTTGCAGGTTGAGTGGCGAGAGCCACTGCTCGGTCTGGTGACTAATCCCCTGCAACAGCTCTGAGGCCGTGTGCTGTTTGTCCCCAAGGCAGATCAGCTTCAGCACGGCCTGTTGACGCTTCCCCACTGCAGTGCTACACTGCTTCCAGCTACTGGCTGATGGGGGAGTGGCGCTGCGTGTAGAGAATTCGGAGGTGGAAACGGAGGAGGAGGAGCCAATAACGTAGGTGCTGGCGGAAACCCTGATGGAGGTAGGGCCCGCAATCCTCGGCGTGGGTAGCACCCGTGCCATCCCAGGGTCCGAGTCGCTCCCAGCCTCCACGACATTCACCCAGTGTGCCGTCAGGGAAATGTAGCGTCCCTGGCCACAAGCACTTGTCCATGTGTCAGTCGTTAAGTGGACCTTCCCAGTAACTGCGTTGGTCAGGGCACGGGTGATGTTACGGGACACATGGTGGTGTAATGCGGGGATGGCACACCGGGAAAAGTAGTGGCGGCTGGGGACCGCGTACCGAGGGACAGCTGCTGCCATCAGGCTGCGGAAGGACTCAGTGTCCACAAGCCTAAATGGCAGCATTTCGATGGCCAGTAATTTGGAAAGGTGTGAGGTTAGTGCTATGGCCTGTGGGTGGGTGGCTGGGTATTTTCTCTTGCGCTCAAATGCCTGGGGTAACGACATTTGGACGCTGTGCTGGGACAGGGAAGTGGATGTGGTCGCTGATGGTGCTTCAGATGGTACAGGTGCAGGGCGGGAGGTATGCGGGCCTGCGCCTTCGACAGGCGATTGGCCGGCACCGAAAACAGGGGAAGAGGAGGCAGTGGTGTGGCCTGCAGACACAGATGGGCGATCCAGGCGTTCCTCCCACTTATTACGGTGCTTGGATGCCATGTGTCGGATCATGCTGGTGGTGGTGAGGTTTCTAGTGTTCATGCCTCGGCTCATTCTGGTGTGGCACAGGTTGCAAACTACAATTCTTTTGTCGTCCGCACTTTCCTTAAAAAAACGCCATACCGCAGAACACCTACCCCTTGGCAAGGGAGATTTACGCAAGGGGGTGCTCCGTGGAACATTTGCGGGCCGGTTTGGTGCGGTCCGCCTTCTTTCTGTAGCCACACCACTGCCTCTTCCAGCCTGTTGCGGTGCTGCAGATGGCTCACCCTCAGGACTGCTGTCATCGCTCGGCTCTACACCTTCCCAGGTGGGGTCAGTCACCTCATCGTCCACCAAGTCCTCCTCCACTTCCTCACTCTGATCATCCTCCTCATGTCTTGATCCCACCACATACTCAGTCATTGACAACTGTATAACATTCTCCTCAACAAGGTCTTGAGACAGTAATAGTGGTTGATTTAATGGCAACTGTGTCTCATCATCATCATCATCATCCACTACTTCCTTTGACCTTAAATGCCGTTCACATCTGTCATCTTCTTGTGATTGGGTACCCTCTAGAGGTTGTGAATCAGGGCACAAGATGTCATGTTCCTCTGCAAGCGTGCTTGGAGAGAGGGTCAAATGAAGGATTGGTGATGAGACGAGCTCCTCACTATATCCCAGTGTGGGATCACTTCTTTGACCAGACCGTGTATGGTGGGAGGAAAGATGATCAGAGTGAGGATTATGTTGACCAGACACTTGGCTACTGAGAGTGGACTTGGTGGAAGACAGGGTGGTGCTTAACCGACTGGAAGCAGTATCAGCTGACATCCAACCGACCACCTGTTCACAGTGGTTGGACCTCGAGAGTGATGTCCTGCGACGCCCTGTAAAATGAGACATGAAGCTAGGTATGGTGGATGTCTTTCTTTCTTGTGTCTGGCACCAGGCACAGTTTCTCCGCGTCCTGACCCGCGCCCTGAACTATCAGGATCACGTCCACTTCCCCGTCCCTTTTTACCCGCCTTCTTCATCTTACACGGAATATGTGACTTTGATATTTTAGTTTGAAAACTTAACAGTATTTCTTCCTATTCTGCAACTGTGCAGAGTACACAGAATAGGCTGCTAAACTGCGGTGACGCACACTGAATATAATATGTGACTTTGATATTTTAGTTTGAAAACTTAACAGTATTTCTTCCTATTCTGCAACTGTGCACAGTACACAGAATAGGCTGCTAAACTGCGGTGACGCACACTGAATATAATATGTGACTTTGATATTTTAGTTTGAAAACTTAACAGTATTTCTTCCTATTCTGCAACTGTGCACAGTACACAGAATAGGCTGCTAAACTGCGGTGACGCACACTGAATATAATATGTGACTTTGATATTTTAGTTTGAAGACTTTACAGTATTTCTTCCTATTCTGCAACTGTGCAGAGTACACAGAATAGGCTGCTAAACTGCGGTGACGCACACTGAATGGAATATGTGACTTTGATATTTGAGTTTGAAAACTTAACAGTATTTCTTCCTATTCTGCAACTGTGCAGAGTACACAGAATAGGCTGCTAAACTGCGGTGACGCACACTGAATATAATATGTGACTTTGATATTTTAGTTTGAAAACTTAACAGTATTTCTTCCTATTCTGCAACTGTGCAGAGTACACAGAATAGGCTGCTAAACTGCGGTGACGCACACTGAATATAATATGTGACTTTGATATTTTAGTTTGAAAACTTAACAGTATTTCTTCCTATTCTGCAACTGTGCACAGTACACAGAATAGGCTGCTAAACTGCGGTGACGCACACTGAATATAATATGTGACTTTGATATTTTAGTTTGAAAACTTAACAGTATTTCTTCCTATTCTGCAACTGTGCACAGTACACAGAATAGGCTGCTAAACTGCGGTGACGCACACTGAATATAATATGTGACTTTGATATTTTAGTTTGAAAACTTAACAGTATTTCTTCCTATTCTGCAACTGTGCACAGTACACAGAATAGGCTGCTAAACTGCGGTGACGCACACTGAATGGAATATGTGACTTTGATATTTTAGTTTGAAAACTTAACAGTATTTCTTCCTATTCTGCAACTGTGCAGAGTACACAGAATAGGCTGCTAAACTGCGGTGACGCACACTGAATATAATATGTGACTTTGATATTTTAGTTTGAAGACTTTACAGTATTTCTTCCTATTCTGCAACTGTGCAGAGTACACAGAATAGGCTGCTAAACTGCGGTGACGCACACTGAATGGAATATGTGACTTTGATATTTGAGTTTGAAAACTTAACAGTATTTCTTCCTATTCTGCAACTGTGCAGAGTACACAGAATAGGCTGCTAAACTGCGGTGACGCACACTGAATATAATATGTGACTTTGATATTTTAGTTTGAAAACTTAACAGTATTTCTTCCTATTCTGCAACTGTGCAGAGTACACAGAATAGGCTGCTAAACTGCGGTGACGCACACTGAATATAATATGTGACTTTGATATTTTAGTTTGAAAACTTAACAGTATTTCTTCCTATTCTGCAACTGTGCAGAGTACACAGAATAGGCTGCTAAACTGCGGCGAAGCACACTGAATGGAATATGTGACTTTGATATTTTAGTTTGAAAACTTAACAGTATTTCTTCCTATTCTGCAACTGTGCACAGTACACAGAATGTGCTGCTAAACTGCGGCGACGCACACTGAATGGAATATGTGACTTTGATATTTTAGTTTGAAGACTTAACAGAATGTGCTCTAATCTGCAACTTTGCACACTAAACAGAATGTGCTCTAATCTGCAACTTTGCACACTAAACAGAATGTGCTCTAATCTGCAACTTTGCACACTAAACAGAATGTGCTCTAATCTGCAACTTTGCACACTAAACAGAATATATGTTTTTTTTTTTTTTTTTTTTTTCCCCCCACACAAAATAAACTGCTGCCCCCACACACAGTAGTCCTAAAAAGGACTTTTGGTTCTTTTTTTTTGTTCAACAAGACTTTTCTTCTCCCTACACTGACTTTCCCTTCCTATCCTCATCTCTCCCTGGCTAAGACTGAGCCGAACTCGCTGGTCAGGTGCTATACAGCACCCGACCACGGGTTCTGGCCAGCCAATCAGTGTAATGCCAGCAGCCAACATGGCTGCTGGCATTACACTGATGTCAGAGCCTCCCTGCACGTTTATTGGCTGCGCAGCAGCCGCGAAACGTGCGGGGAGGAGACCCGAACATGGCGGGCGAGCACATGCGGTACTCGTACGAGTACCGCCATGTGCCGAGCAGAGTGATGCTCGAGCCGATCCGAGCATCGGCCGAGCATGCTCGCTCAACACTAATAGTAATACTTCGTTTTATCTTTATTTTGTAAGCATTAAAAAAACATGAAGAACGATATAAGTCTCATCTCTCAAACCTTTATGGTTTGAGAGATATTCACAAGCAAAGTTTCCCCTCCCGCCCCTCTTACCTAGTGTAAGCCATCTCTTCTCAGATGTGGAATGCAGTCCATAGACCAGACAGATAACAGCAGGGGACAATCTTCTTCCTATGAGAACAATGAAAGCCCTGCCCCCCTTGACAAGTTTTTCAGGTTTTTCCCTTATCTTAATTGAAGATTGTCCCTCTCTGCAGTCTACCTGGGCACCTCCCTTCTGCTCTGGCTGAACAGTGTTACATCAGTAAAAGGGGCGGGAGGGGGATACTTTATTATTGAATTACTCTTGAACTACAACTCTGACAGAATTGAAATAACACTCTCCAAAGTCCAAATACTATGATGATTAATTAGAGCTGCTTTTATTATGAAACATTACTATCCCTTTAAGTGTTTTGGTGGACCACCTCTTTATTCTGTCAAAGTGAAAAAGGGAATATATATATGTTTCAGTGCAATACTGTGCCTGGACTTTTCACGATTATCAACGTCCATGACGTTATTTGTTTTGTAGTGATAAAGCTGAAATGAGAATCACAAGGCCACAGGGTAATAAAAGTCATTTTCCTGTGATTCGACCTTGTGATTGAGACCTGTAGATTTCTACTAAATGGTTGCTGCCATTATCATTGTGTGACATTTGTACAAGCTATAAAAGGTAGTGAAATATTTACAATGTATGTGAAAAGGAATCTACCAAAACACAGTAGAACAGTACTATGTGGGAAGAGAAATTACTCACGTGCAGAAGAAAGCATTCACTGCTTAACAGGCAGGTTTTCATTATATTTATTTTGCCTAGGACGCATAGATTACCATCAACCTACACACACACACGCTGTATGTATGTTAACACAGTCGTAATCAATTTAAAGGAGCAGTGACTTAGTAAAAAAAATCCAATTCTGGTAAATCCCCTGGTCTCTTCCTGTCTCTTTTGTCATTAACAGCTTTGATTGATGATCATAGACAAGCCCACTGAAGTAACTACCAGTATTTGGAGTGCCTGCCTGGCTGGAGTTCACTGAAAATTCCACACTACCTAAGCAATATACTCATGTTCCCTATAACATCATTTTAACTGTCAACAGTTCACTGACTATTCCACACGAACTGAGCCGAAAGCTCACTCCAGCTCTCCATGCGATACATATATTATATTATATAATATATATTATTATTATATTTATTTATTTATTTATTTATTTATTTATTTATTTAATGTTTCTGTATTTGTGCAAATATGCAACTCTTTGCTGTAAACACTCCAGGACATACTTGAAAACAAGAGAAATCCCAATATATTCTTCCTGGGAAAACAGTTTTATAAATAAATAAATACAAATAAATATTCCACACTACCTGAGCAGTATGTTCACTCCAGTTCTGGATACTATGCACCAATGCTCCATTGCCAGCAACACACTGATTTTAATACCTAAGCCGTATACTCCCTCCAGCTTTCCATCCTATAACCTCCTCTTCACCTGCAGAATTCCCCTGCCTATTCCACACTACCTGTGCAGTATGCTCACTCCAGCTCTCAATACTTCTTACAACCTCCTCTCCTTTGCCAGCCATTAAAGGGATAGTAATGTTTCACAAAAACAGCAGCTCCAATTAATCTTCATAGTATTTGGACCATAGAGAATGTTATATCAATACTGTCAGAGTTGTGGTTCAAGAGTAATTGAAGGATAAAGTATTCCCATCCCGCCCCTTTTACCTAGTGTAAGCCATCTCTTCTCAGATGTGGAATCCAGTTCATAGACCAGACAGATAACAGCAGGGGACAATCTTCTTCCTATGAGAACAATGAAAGCCCTGCCCCCCTTGACAATTTTTTCAGGTTTTTCCCTTATCTTAATTGAAGATTGTCCCTCTCTGCAATCTACCTGGACATCTCCCTTCTGATCTGGCTGAGCAGTGTTACATCAGTAAAAGGGGTGGAAAGGGGATACTTTGTCATTGAATTACTCTAGAACTACAACTCTGACAGAATTGAAATAACACTCTCCAAAGTCCAAATAGTATGGTGATTAATTTGAGCTGCTTTTATTATGAAACATTACTATCCCTTAACTGACTATACCACACTGAGTAGTATGTTCACTCCAGCTCTAAATACTTCCTATAACCTCTGCTCCACTGCCAGCAACTCACTGACTTTTCCAAACTACCTGACCCTGGGAAAGCTTCCTACTCTCATCGCAGATCATTAAATAGTGAAAGAGGTAAAATAAAGTTTACCTGCTCTTTCGTATATGAAATTCAGGATATTTATTGAAGACTTTAAAATTCCAGGGCCATAGACTCTTAAGACCCCCAAAATAGGACATGTCCTGGAACATTCAGACATATGGTAACCCTAAATGACAAATGGCAGGGGAGGTCAATTGCTGGACAAATGCTGGATATGCAGATGTCGGGGACTATAACTCACATCTTTGGCTTGTTGTGATGATGGGAGTTGTACTCCCCCAATTTTGCTTTCTTGGCATATGGCTTCTGTTCATTGTAAAAATACAATAAGAAAACAGACACAAGGGGTAGAGTCTTATAGTGTAGTATGTTATATATGAAGTAATGAATGCCGATAAATAAAAGGAACAGTGGCATAACAATAGGGGTCGCACCTGCGACCGGGCCCGTCACTCCAGGGTCCCAGCCGCCCACTGCGACCCCTTCGCCCGCAGCAGTCGCTTAGCTGATCTCCCACTCTGTGCGCCGCTCTAGTAATATAGAGCGCTGGGAGATGACATCATCTCCCAGCCTCTGCATTACTAGAGCGGCGCACGGGAGCTTCAGTTATAGAGATCTGTATCGAAGGAGGCACAGATCTGTCAAGCCACACCGCTAGACCACCAGGGACTGGAGGTAGGGGCAGGGGTATTGCGGAAGGGTCAATGTGGAGATGATGGGGCAATGTGAAGATGGGGGCATTGTGGAAGGGGAAATGTGGAGATGAAGGGCCAATGTGGAGATGGGGGTATTGTGGAAGGGGCAATGTGGAGATGAAGGGCCAATGTGGAGATGGGGGTATTGTGGAAGGGTCAATGTGGAGATGATGGGGCAATGTGAAGATGGGGGCATTGTGGAAGGGGAAATGTGGAGATGAAGGGCCAATGTGGAGATGGGGGTATTGTGGAAGGGGCAATGTGGAGATGAAGGGCCAATGTGGAGATGGGGGTATTGTGGAAGGGTCAATGTGGAGATGAAGGGCCAATGTGGAGATGGGGGTATTGTGGAAGGGGCAATGTGGAGATGAAGGGCCAATGTGGAGATGGGGGTATTGTGGAAGGGTCAATGTGGAGATGATGGGGCAATGTGAAGATGGGGGCATTGTGGAAGGGGAAATGTGGAGATGAAGGGCCAATGTGGAGATGGGGGTATTGTGGAAGGGGAAATGTGGAGATGAAGGGCCAATGTGAAGATGGGGGCATTGTGGAAGGGGAAATGTGGAGATGAAGGGCCAATGTGGAGATGGGGGTATTGTGGAAGGGGCAATGTGGAGATGAAGGGGGGCATTGTGGAGATGAAGGGGCAATGTGGAGATTGGGGGGCAGTGTGGAGGTGGCCAATGTGGATGAGGGGGCCAATGTGGTCGGGGGGGGCCCATGGCAATTGTTGCACCAGGGCCCAGTGGCTTCTAGTTACGCCTCTGAAGAGGAATATTACTCACATTCTAACCTTGCTACGTAGAAATATATGGCGCGATGCAGGAAACTTGCGCAATCGCTATTTCCCATGTGAAAACCACTAGGGAATAGGTTTGCGCATGATTTTGTTGAATTGCACATGAAAATTCAAGATTAGCGAACGGCTGCGTATATTTATTTTTTGTGGGCGTGGCTAAGATTACAGAATCTGTGTGAGCGGAATAGCGAATGCGCCTAATGCAGGAACTGCTATTGCAAATTAATTTATACGTCTGTGTACTGTTGTCGTAAAATGGAATTTTTCATGCGCAATTCAAGAAGCATTTGGTATTTAGCGTCCTGGATTAGAACATAAGCAAAATCTACCTGCGCACAAACATGCCTTTATCTGATGCGAACGTTTCTTGCATTGCGCCAATAGTAGCATGTAAAACTTGTGGGGGATATTAATACTGCCCCCACACAGATATCTGCGTGTCAGCTTCTCAATCATTCCAACCAAAAAACACCATACACAGGAGGAGAGCACCAACAGAAGTAGTATCAATAATATATATGGGCTGTACAAAATATAAAATGATACTCACAGTATAGTGTATAACCAGCTTATATATGGATCAGCTGGTTAGAAAGCCAGCTAGGAATTACAGTGCCTGTCCTCCCCGCAACAGGACCACACAGGGTAATGCACAGGAAGATCCGCGAGGTGAACAACAGGATAAAAATGCTTGGCAGACCGTTATAAAAACAGGGGTTGATTTATAAATACAACCGTTTTATTTTTTTCCTGTGCATATATAAGTCGGCTATACTCTATATCATGAGAATTGTTTTATATTTTGTATAGGCCATCTAAAAAATACAATTAACTTACAAATGTTGAAACAAAACTTTTAGAACTGAGACTTGTTATGCCTGTCATACAGATCCATTCGCCACTGTAATTTCATCTGTTTGGAAATATAACTTTCCCATGAAGCAGGAAGCTTGTGGTCTTTGCTTCTTCCTGATCTTTGGGTCTAAAGAGTGAAGTTCTTTAATGCCAGGATTCAAAGTTCTTCCAGACACTTAGCTCTCAAGATGTTATAAATCATAATGGCATGCGAAGAATTCTGGTTCCCAGGAGACCTCAGCAACGCATGACACAAGCAAATAGAAAGATGGAAAAATCTGGTGTAAGCCATGGCCTATTATAACAACAGATAAATGGAGAATGAGAATCATACACTATAAATGTCTTGGTTCTCCTAAGTGAACTGCAAAACAAAACAAAGTTTAAAGCTTCAAACAAGGACACAGTTGTTCTGGTAGCTGTGCATCTTTGGGAACTTGTGAATCAGTTTCATAGTTCGGTTTCTTGTAAGGTGTGATTCAGTGATCCAAAAGGGTGGTGGGTAGTGTTGAGCGAGCATGCTCGGCCGATGCTCGGATCGGCACGAGCATCGCTCTGCTCGGCACATGGCGGTACTCGTACGAGTACCGCATGTGCTCGCCCGCCATGTTCGTGTCTCCTCCCCGCACGTTTTGCGCCTGCTGCGCAGCCAATAAACGTGCAGGGAGGCTCTGACATCGGTGTAATGCCAGCAGCCATGTTGGCTGCTGGCATTACACTGATTGGCTGGCCAGAACCCGTGGTCAGGTGCTGTATAGCACCTGACCAGCGAGTTCGGCTCAGTCTGAGCCAGGGAGAGCTGAGGATAGGAAGGGAAAGGCAGTGTAGGGAGGAAAAAAACAAAAATTGTGAAAAAAAAAGAACCAAAAGTCCTTTTTAGGACTACTGTGTGTGGGGGCAGCAGGTTATTTGGTGTGGGGGGAAAAAAACAAAAAAAAAAAAAAAAAATATATATATTCTGTGTAGTGTGCAAAGTTGCAGATTAGAGCACATTCTGTTTAGTGTGCACAGTTGCAGATTAGAGCACATTCTGTTTAGTGTGCAAAGTTGCAGATTAGAGCACATTCTGTTTAGTGTGCAAAGTTGCAGATTAGAGCACATTCTGTTTAGTGTGCAAAGTTGCAGATTAGAGCACATTCTGTTAAGTCTTCAAACTAAAATATCAAAGTCACGTATTCCATTCAGTGTGCGTCGCCGCAGTTTAGCAGCACATTCTGAGTACTGTGCAGAGTTGCAGAATAGGAAGAAATACTGTTAAGTCTTCAAACTAAAATATCAAAGTCACATATTCCATTCAGTGTGCTTCGCCGCAGTTTAGCAGCACATTCTGTGTACTGTGCAGAGTTGCAGAATAGGAAGAAATACTGTTAAGTCTTCAAACTAAAATATCAAAGTCACATATTCCATTCAGTGTGCTTCGCCGCAGTGTAGCAGCACATTCTGTGTACTGTGCAGAGTTGCAGAATAGGAAGAAATACTGTTAAGTCTTCAAACTAAAATATCAAAGTCACATATTCCATTCAGTGTGCTTCGCCGCAGTGTAGCAGCACATTCTGTGTACTGTGCAGAGTTGCAGAATAGGAAGAAATACTGTTAAGTTTTTAAAACTAAAATGTAAAAGTCACATATTCCATTCAGTGTGCTTCGCCGCAGTGTAGCAGCACATTCTGAGTACTGTGCAGAGTTGCAGAATAGGAAGAAATACTGTTAAGTCTTCAAACTAAAATATCAAAGTCACATATTCCATTCAGTGTGCTTCGCCGCAGTTTAGCAGCACATTCTGTGTACTGTGCAGAGTTGCAGAATAGGAAGAAATACTGTTAAGTCTTCAAACTAAAATATCAAAGTCACATATTCCATTCAGTGTGCTTCGCCGCAGTGTAGCAGCACATTCTGTGTACTGTGCAGAGTTGCAGAATAGGAAGAAATACTGTTAAGTCTTCAAACTAAAATATCAAAGTCACATATTCCATTCAGTGTGCTTCGCCGCAGTGTAGCAGCACATTCTGTGTACTGTGCAGAGTTGCAGAATAGGAAGAAATACTGTTAAGTTTTTAAAACTAAAATTTAAAAGTCACATATTCCATTCAGTGTGCTTCGCCGCAGTGTAGCAGCACATTCTGTGTACTGTGCAGAGTTGCAGAATAGGAAGAAATACTGTTAAGTCTTCAAACTAAAATTTAAAAGTCACATATTCCATTCAGTGTGCTTCGCCGCAGTGTAGCAGCACATTCTGTGTACTGTGCACAGTTGCAGAATAGGAAGAAATACTGTTAAGTCTTCAAACTAAAATATCAAAGTCACATATTCCATTCAGTGTGCTTCGCCGCAGTTTAGCAGCACATTCTGTGTACTGTGCAGAGTTGCAGAATAGGAAGAAATACTGTTAAGTCTTCAAACTAAAATTTAAAAGTCACATATTCCATTCAGTGTGCTTCGCCGCAGTGTAGCAGCACATTCTGTGTACTGTGCACAGTTGCAGAATAGGAAGAAATACTGTTAAGTCTTCAAACTAAAATATCAAAGTCACATATTCCATTCAGTGTGTTTCAACGCCGTTTAACAGCCTATTCTGTGTACTCTGTACAGTTCCAGAATTATAAGAAATACTGTTAAGTTTTCAAACTCAAATATTAAAGTCACTTATTCCATTCAGTGTGTTTCAACGCCGTTTAACAGCCTATTCTGTGTACTCTGCAGAGTTGCAGAATAGTAAGAAATACTGTTAAGTTTTCAAACTCAAATATTAAAGTCACATATTCCATTCAGTGTGTTTCAACGCCGTTTAACAGCCTATTCTGTGTACTCTGCACAGTTGCAGAATAGGAAGAAATACTGTTAAGTTTTCAAACTCATATATATTAAAGTCATATATATCGTGTAAGATGAAGAAGGCGGGTAAAAAGGGACGGGGAAGTGGACGTGATCCTGAAAGTTCAGGGCGCGGGTCAGGACGCGGAGAAACTGTGCCTGGTGCCAGAGCACAAGAAAGAAAGACATCCACCATACCTAGCTTCATGTCTGATTTCACAGGGCGTCGCAGGACATCACTCTCGAGGTCCGACCAGTGCGAACAGGTGGTCGGTTGGATGACAGCTGATACTGCTTCCAGTCGGTTAAGCACCACCCTGTCTTCCACCAAGTCCACTCTCAGTAGCCAAGAGTCTGGTCAACATAATCCTCACTCTGATCATCCTTCCTCCCACCATACACGGTCTGGTCAAAGAAGTGATCCCACACTGGGATATAGTGATGAGCTCGTCTCATCACCAATCCTTCATTTGACCCTCTCTCCAAGCACGCTTGCAGAGGAACATGACATCTTGTGCCCTGATTCACAACCTCTAGAGGCTACCCAATCACAAGAAGATGACAGATGTGAACGGCATTTAAGGTCAAAGGAAGTAGTGGATGATGATGATGATGATGAGACACAGTTGCCATTAAATCAACCACTATTTCCGTCTCAAGACCTTGTTGAGGAGAATGTTATACAGTTGTCAATGACTGAGTATGTGGTGGGATCAAGACTTGAGGAGGATGATCAGAGTGAGGAAGTGGAGGAGGACTTGGTGGACGATGAGGTGACTGACCCCACCTGGGAAGGTGTAGAGCCGAGCGATGACAGCAGTCCTGAGGGTGAGCCATCTGCAGCACCGCAACAGGCTGGAAGAGGCAGTGGTGTGGCAACAGAAAGAAGGCGGACCGCACCAAACCGGCCCGCAAATGTTCCACGGAGCACCCCCTTGCGTAAATCTACCTTGCCAAAGGGTAGGTGTTCCGCGGTATGGCGTTTTTTTAAGGAAAGTGCGGACGACAAAAGAATTGTAGTTTGCAACCTGTGCCACACCAGAATGAGCCGAGGCATGAACACTAGAAACCTCACCACCACCAGCATGATCCGACACATGGCATCCAAGCACCGTAGTAAGTGGGAGGAACGCCTGGATCGCCCATCTGTGTCTGCAGGCCACACCACTGCCTCCTCTTCCCCTGTTTTCGGTGCCGGCCAATCGCCTGTCGAAGGCGCAGGCCCGCATACCTCCCGCCCTGCACCTGTAGCATCTGAAGCACCATCAGCGACCACATCCACTTCCCTGTCCCAGCACAGCGTCCAAATGTCGTTACCCCAGGCATTTGAGCGCAAGAGAAAGTACCCAGCCACCCACCCACAGGCCATAGCACTAACCTCACACCTTTCAAAATTACTGGCCATCGAAATGCTGCCATTTAGGCTTGTGGACACTGAGTCCTTCCGCAGCCTGATGGCAGCAGCTGTCCCTCGGTACGCGGTCCCCAGCCGCCACTACTTTTCCCGGTGTGCCATCCCCGCATTACACCACCATGTGTCCCGTAACATCACCCGTGCCCTGACCAACGCAGTTACTGGGAAGGTCCACTTAACGACTGACACATGGACAAGTGCTTGTGGCCAGGGACGCTACATTTCCCTGACGGCACACTGGGTGAATGTCGTGGAGGCTGGGAGCGACTCGGACCCTGGGATGGCACGGGTGCTACCCACGCCGAGGATTGCGGGCCCTACCTCCATCAGGGTTTCCACCAGCACCTATGTTATTGGCTCCTCCTCCTCCGTTTCCACCTCCGAATTCTCTACACACACCGCCACTCCCCCATCAGCCAGTAGCTGGAAGCAGTGTAGCACTGCAGTGGGGAAGCGTCAACAGGCCGTGCTGAAGCTGATCTGCCTTGGGGACAAACAGCACACGGCCTCAGAGCTGTTGCAGGGGATTAGTCACCAGACCGAGCAGTGGCTCTCGCCACTCAACCTGCAACCAGGCATGGTTGTGTGTGATAATGGGCGTAACTTGGTGGCGGCTTTGGAGCTCGGCAAGCTCACACACGTACCATGCCTAGCGCATGTATTTAATTTAGTGGTGCAGCGATTTCTAAAAACCTACCCCAATGTGCATGATCTCTTGACCAAGGTGCGCCGCGTGTGTGCACATTTCCGTAAGTCATCTACAGCTTCGGCCGGCCTGTTGAAGCTGCAGCAGCGCTTACAATTGCCAGCTCACCGGCTGCTGTGTGACGTGAGCACGCGCTGGAACTCCACCTTCCACATGTTGGCCCGGCTTTGTGAGCAGCAGAGGGCAGTAGTGGAGTACCAGCTGTTACACGGTCGTCGCCTCTCCATTCAACTTCCTGTAATCAGAAGTGAGGAGTGGGAATGGATGTCAGACCTCTGCGAGGTTTTACGCAATTTTGAGGAATCGACACAGATGGTGAGCGGCGATAACGCTATTATCAGTGTAACCATCCCACTTCTGTGTCTACTGAAACGCTCGCTGCTCACAATTAAAACCGACGCTTTGCATGTGGAAGAGGTGGAAATGGGGGAGGAAGAGCTTACACAAGGTGATAGCCAGAGCACGCTCACTTCGTCTTCTCAGCGACAATTGGAGGAGGCGGAGGAGGAGGAGGAGGAGGAGGAGGAGGAGGAAGACACGGTTGCCTCCGCTACAGAGGGTAGCCATGGAACTTTAGTTCCATCTCTTCAGCGTGGGTGGGCAGAAGAGGAGGAAGAGGATGAGGATATTGAGAGTCAGCCTCCTGGTGAGGACAGCGAAATCTTGACTGTTGGTACTCTGGCACACATGGCTGACTTTATGTTAGGCTGCCTTTCCCGTGACCCACGCGTTGTACGCATTTTAGACAACACGGATTACTGGGTGTTCACCCTTCTGGACCCCCGCTACAAAGAGAATTTCTCATCTCTCATTCCTCCGGTGGAGAGGACAAGCAAAATGGTGCAATACCAGAAGGTTCTTGTTGAAAAATTGCTCCAAAATTTTCCATCTGACAACGCTGGCGGCAGAGTACGTGCTACCTTGGCCAACCGAGAAGGGGAGAAAAGGGGAGCACACAGCAGTTCCGACAAAGGCAGGGCAACACTCTCCAAGGCGTGGGACACCTTCATGACACCCCGCCAGCACCCTCACCCTGATGCGCAGCCTAGTGTCACAAGGAGGGAAAAGTTTTGGAAGATGGTGAAGGAGTACGTAGCAGACCGTGTCAGCGTCCTCAATGATCCCTCTGTGCCTTACAACTACTGGGTGTCCAAGCTGGACACGTGGTATGAACTGGCACTCTACGCCTTGGAGGTGCTGGCCTGCCCTGCCGCCAGCGTTCTGTCTGAGCGGGTATTTAGTGCTGCTGGTGGCATCATAACAGATAAGCGTATCCGCCTTTCCACCGACAATGCTGATAGGTTGACACTTATAAAAATGAACAAGGCCTGGATTTCCCCTGACTTCTCCACTCCACTGGAGGAAAGCCCCGGGGGAACATAAACTCACTTTATATATGTTATTTACAATGATGGGAATACTCTGTATTCCCATTCACCCCTTCCACCCAAAAAACGGGTATATGGTTGACTCTTAATCTTCTCATCCTCCTCCTCCTCTTCCATATGCCCTGTGCTATAATTTTTATATAGGGCCAGCTCACCAGCGGGCCCTGTGATATAATTTTTATATAGGGCCAGCTCACCAGCGGGCCCTGTTTGCCAATTTTTATATAGGTCAGCTCACCAGCGGGCCTTCTCATATAATGTTTTATAGCGTCAGCTCACTAGCGGGCCTTCGCATATAATGTTTAGGATGGTCAGCTCTGCAGCAGACCCTCACCCATAATGTTTTAGATGGTCAGCTCAGCGCACGTTTCCATCTTAATCATGGCCTCAGTTCTGAAAATCAAGGAAATTTTTGGGATAATTTGCCTCTGCGCACGTTTCCCTCTTAATCATGGCCTCACTTCAGAAAATCGATGAAATTTTTGGGAGAATTTGCAGATGATATACAAGTAAATATACAGCAAATACTGTTTGGTAACAATTTTTCGCCTAAAGTCGTTTTTATTTTCCTTTTTGTGTGTTTTACGGTCAGTCTGTAAAAATGGCGTACTACGGGCGAAAGATCGTTCCCAGCAGCGATGTTGGAGTCCAAGGTGCATCCAGACATCCTCCCTATGCTGTCCCTGAACCATTTCTGTAGTGTTTCCATCTTTTTCTGCCCTTTTCCTATGGACCAGGCACCCTCCCCTCATCAGAGCAGGGGGTGCCTGGTGTAATGCTCGAGTCCTCCCATTGACTTCAATGGGGCTCGGATGCTCGGCCGAGCACTCGAGCCTCAGGGGGTGCTCGGTCAGAGCACCCGAACATCCGAGCATTGGGGTGCTCGCTCATCACTAGTGGTGGGCAACCTATGGCTCACCAGAAATTATTGGATTACAGCTCCCATCATCCTCAGTTGGCCAATGCATGATGGAAATTGTTGTACAAGAATAACTGGAAACAGAGACATAGATTTTGCCCGCAGATGAAAACCTATTTTCTGCCCAGTTTTCTATCTAAATAAAATACCTTTAGCTCTTGACACTTCTTCTAGTGTTCTTCTGTTTTTGAAAATGATTCCTCTTGGAATATATAAAATAGCTCAATATACTTAAAGGGATAGTAATGTTTCAAAATAAAAGCATCTCCAATTAATCTTCATAGTGTTTGGGCCATGAAGAGTGTTATTTCAGTACTGTCAGAATTGTAGATCTAGAGTAATTGAATGATAAAGTATCCCCCTCCCGCCCCTTTTACTGATGTAACACTGCTCACCTCAGAGCAGCAAGACTGTCCATATGGATCGCAGAGAGGGACAATCTTCAGTGAGAATAAGGAAAAACCTGAAAAACCTACCGGGGGGGGCAGGGTTTTCATTGTTCTCACAGTAAGAAGATTGTCGCTTGCTGTGAGCTGTCTGGTTTTAAGACCAGATTCCACATCTGAGGGGAGGTGGCTTACACTAGGTAAAAGGGGTGGAAGGGGGATACTTTATCATTCAATTACTCTTGAACTACAACTCTGAAAGTATTGAAATAATGCTCTCCACGCCCCAAATACTATGAAGACTATTTGGAGATGCTTTTATTTTGAAACATTACTATTCCTTTAACGTTTTCCATCATATCACCACTCTCCTTTTTCTCTTTCAAGCATTTTTTGATGTGAATGGAGGCCCATGGTGATGCAGGCAGATCTTTCTGACAAGCTAACTTGGAGGTTGTGATGCTAACTGTAATCAACAATGAATGGTGGAACCACATGGATTTCAGCCAATCAGATGTTGGGATTGCTATGGTTGTCCATGTGAAAGTCGCAACTCACCATCATGTTGGAGTAATGCATTGGAATAATGCTTTGGAAAACTCTTATTATTGGGGGATAAAAGCCCTGGTTAAAGCGATAATAATGCCTGCTCTGAGCAAACTTTAACACTGTAGATATTAAAAATATAAATTTAATGATGTACGTGTTGTCTCTCAAACATGTATCGTTTGAGAAATATAAGCTTTCGTACATCATTAAATTTAGATTTTTAATATCTACAATATTAAAGTTTGTTCAGAGCAGGCATTACTATGCCTTTAAGTCAAAGGGAATTTCTATTTGCCCCCTCTATGACCTATAGTGAGAATGTTGCAACATAAATAAAAGCATATTTCATTTTTTATCAAGTTATACAAACATGTTTCTTTTATCCCTTCTCTATCATGCTGTGCAGTTGGATTGTCCCAGACTTGCTCTGCCCACATGAAAGGGACCTAACAGGCTTTTACCTTGAAACACATGGTTCACTCTGGCATCACTATCCAAGATTAATGAGGAACTATCGTGTCAATAGAAGTCACGTCTGATTCATTGTTAGTATACAAGGAATAATGAAAATAGGGTAATAAACCCTGTAAAGTGTCAGCATCATTTAATATTATTATACCATCGCATCGGACCTACATGAATAGGAGAGTGTGGTCACCTGGGCAAAGTGTGATCTGTGCTCCTGCGCTGTCCGTCCTTCCAATGCAACTCCCCAGATGGCAAATCCATGTGAGTGAAAAGACAGGGACGGACATTGCAGGTGCACAGATCCCTCTTCATCTAGATGGCCACAGATTCCTATTCTTTTAGGTCCGATACGAAGGTATGATTCGAAATGATGCAGACACTTTACAGTCTTTATTACCCTATTTTCATTATTCCATTTATACTAACGATGAATCAGAGATGACTTCTATTGACATGATAGTTCCATTTTAAAGAAGGAGCTCTGGTGAAATTGTTTACCAAGTCTAATCAATACCTTTGCAATGTGTTGCACACAAGTTAAAGGGATAGTAATACTTCGTTTTAACTTTATTTTATTTTGTAGGCATTAAAAAAACATGAAGAATGATAGAAGTCTTATCTCTCAAACCTTTATGGTTTAAGAGATATACACAAGCAAAGTTTCCCCTCCCGCCCCTTTTACCTATTGTAAGCCATCTCTTCTCAGATGTGAATCTGGTTGTAAGACCAGACAGATAACAGAAGGGGACAGTTTTCTTTGTATGAAAAGAATGAAAGCCCTTCCCCCTTGACAAGTTTTTCAGGTTTTTCCCTTATCTTAATTGAAGATTGTCCCTCTCTGCAGTCTACCTGGGCACCTCCCTTCTGATGTGGCTGAACAGGAGGGGGAAACTTTGCTTGTGAATATCTCTCAAACCATAAAGGTTTGAGAGATAAGACTTATATCGTTCTTCATGTTTTTTTAATGCCTACAAAATAAAATAAAGATAAAACAAAGTATTACTACCCCTTTAAAGTATCTGAATGTTATTGAATGTTATAGCATGCCCCTTTACCAAGGGAGGGCTGGCCTGGGGGGCAGGGGGGCAATTGCCCCCTGGGCCAGTCATATGTTTGGGCCCGGTGGGCCACTCCTGCTTGTTGCTGCAAATGTTGCTACACTAGTGGTACCACAGAGCTTACAACTGAAATGGAGCTACAATCCAAGTGGAGTTACACTAGTAGCATAACCCATTTCTCTTGTAAGTTCTATGGTATCAATAGTGCAGCTTTACTTAAATTATAAGCTCTGTAGTTGCACCAGTGTAACCCCATTTTAAATGTAAGCTTTGTGGTATTGCTTGCCTTAATTCACAACACTAACCCTTTGAGTGCCAGAGCAGTATACCATGCATTGCAAAGCAATGCGTGGCATACCCCTCTGGCATTCAAAAGGTTGATGGCAATTTTAAAATTAACAAAAGGTGGTGGGCTGGGACAGTGGGCTGGAATGATAGTAAAACTGGGCCACTTGATTGTAATTGCCCTCCAGGCCACAAGTTGCCAGCCCTCCACTGCCCTTTAAAGGGCTGGATTTACATTTCAGGAAAAGGTTCCTTAGCACCCCACCATGCCCTGTCACTCCTTACATGACCCCACCAACAGACTTATCCCCATAGCATTATCATATAACATAAAAATGCAAAAACCATTAACCCTGAATTAACAATGAAGCAATCCATTGGGGACCTGTCTAGCATACACAAGGTTACATAATGAACAAGGAAATTATATGTATTGCAGAAGCAATGTAATTGTTCAGGTCATGCCCACAGCTTAAAGTGTGGGCATGGTCAGGACAGCTGAGTTTACTCCCCTCATTAGGTTGCATTCTGAGAACTTGTCTGCTCTGCCTAATGGGAAATCAGCCCCTACCCTTTCGTATCAGAAAAACTTGTTTTTAAGCAGCACTAGCCCTTTATTTCCTTCGTAGCTAGAAATGCAGTCATTGTCTTTGTGAAGCAATGCAATGTATAGGAGTAATCTCTACGGATAGTGATTGTAAATTTGTCCTTTATTGCCAAGCTCTGTAAAGCATTAACTCGAGTGTCAGAGTGCAATGCTTTGCGTACCCCTCTGGCACTCAAAGGGTTAAAGATTCTGACTGTCATTCACACTCTAATTCTCTATGGTTTTAGATTTATTCACTCCTTCCCCTTTCCCTAACATCAGCCGGTTCTACTGAGAAACGAATGAATGGTCAGTGAACCAGTTGCCAGGGCACCCCACTCAGTAGATCACTCACACAGAGACATGTGTCTATGTGTGAGTACTTTTATTGCATTCTGAACACTGACTAAAGAGTAAGCAGTGCAAAGAATGTATTAAAAATACTCATGCAGAGATAAACGAGCGAATAAAAGCTTGGCAACCACTCAATCACATGTAAAGACTGATGTCAAGGAAAGGGGAACGAGGGGGATCTTAAAAGCTAAATAATTCTAAAGTCACCCTCTTCAGTACTTGTCAGTGTATTGCAATAAAGGCAAAAATACCCATTGCTATCACTTTAAATGAAACATTAAGTCAGTGAATTAGAGAGGAGTATGACTACAGTAAAGGTTATTTCAGTTTCTTCAGAGAGAATGAAATCTCTCAGTGACTGAGAATGTGACTTCCAATCCACCAGTATATGATGCAAACGTTACAAATATCAGAACAATAATGGGCCTGTGGTTGTCTCTTAACCGAACATATTAAGATCATTGGGGGGGGGGACATGGAAAAGAGCAGCAACAGCAAAATTAATTTAGTGTACGTTTCACCTCTTGAGAGCCTTCACAACGCATTGGTTACCTTTTTGGCATTCCTAGGGTTAATTTTTAATGAGCTTTTTTTCTTTTGGATAAAGAACCAAGCCTATGCACTAAAAGGCTTATTTTATCCATTAACCCTTTGGCAGAGGGGTACGGAACGCAGTAACCTTTGGCACTGAAAGGGTTAATCCTTAGAGTGCCAGTGGGGTATTGAACTCATTGAAATGGTTCTTAAATGGTTCCTTTAAATCAGTGTTTCTCAACTCCTGTCCTCAGGATCCACTAACAGGCCAGGATGTGATGATTTCCTTGTTAGAGCACAGGTGAGTTAATCAATGTGAATGAGACTCTGATCACATGATTTCCTTGTTAGCGCACAGGTGAGTTAATCAATGTGAATGAGCCTCTGATCACATGATTTCCTTGTTAGCGCACAGGTGAGTTAATCAATGTGAATGAGCCTCTGATCACATGATTTCCTTGTTAGAGCACAGGTGAGTTAATCAATGTGAATGAGCCTCTGATCACATGATTTCCTTGTTAGAGCACAGGTGAGTTAATCAATGTGAATGAGCCTCTGATCACATGATTTCCTTGTTAGAGCACAGGTGAGTTAATCAATGTGACCGAGCCTCTGATCACATGATTTCCTTGTTAGAGCACAGGTGAGTTAATCAATGTCACTGAGCCTCTGATCACCTCCCCTGTGCTCTAGCAGAGAAATCCATAAGTCCTGGCCTGTTAGTGGGTCCTGAGGACAGGAGTTGAGAACCACTGCTTTAAGGAGTCCCTAACCTCAAAGGGTTAAATAGTTAACGGGAAGGACTAGGGCTAAGCAACTGCACTATACGGGACAAATCAAAGTTACAGAGAAGTCAGAGATGCTCAACCAGGCTCATGAGCTTGCAAGGGTATGCACAAGCTCACTGGGACTGTTCCTCGCACCCAGGGTGCAATCTCTGTTAGCTCACATACATACACAGAGAAGGACTAATCTGAAGCATATCATATCCTGCCAAAATGACAGTTCAGCCACAAAATGCCAGACAATTCCTCTCTGAACAAGGGAAGCAGCTAACCCCAGATGTTCGTTTCGGCCTTGTTGGGCCTCGTCGGTGAGGTGCAGCCAATCCCTCTAAGCACTTGTGAGCAAGAGGTCCACGTCTAGATTCCCCCATTACCCTTAGGATGACTAACCCTAAGATCAATTTGCATATAGGTAGAAGAAGTCAGAGATGTTCAACTAGACTCATGAACCTGCAAGGGTATGCACAAGCTCACTGGGACTGTGTCCTCGCACCCAGGGTGCAATCTCTTTTAGCTCACACATGCCATACACAAATCAAAGTTATCCAAACCGTCTTTGGGCTTTTAATCCCTTGAATGCAAACAAGTTCTCCAGAACAATTGCTTTACAATACACTGGTGACCTTGCTATCGTTCGAAGGGCAAAATACCCGATTTAATTTAAACTTTGAATGCCAGTGAGATAAACAACACAATTTTGGTGCAATGTGCTGGATACCACTGTCACTGAAAGGGTTAATATTAAGTTTTGCTACAAAATGCCTCCAGGGGGAAGATTCCCAAAGCGGCGATAAAGAGGTGATAAAGTAGAGATAACTTCTCCAGTTCCTATTTTATACTATAGAGCCTATACACAAAGATCTCCAGAGCTGAAGAAATATTAGTGCATTGGCTCCATAGAATAACATAGGAATTGGAGAAGTGATAAACTGGAGAAGTTATCTCCACTTTACCACCTCTTTATCACTGCTTAGTGATCCCCCCCCCCCCCGTTCTTATTACTAGGGGCTAGATTTCATTGCAGATTATGAATGTATCACTGTTTTATCTCACAGATTCCTACTTAAGTCTATGGGGGAATGACTAGTACATACCAATGAGTTAGTGCTAGTCTCTAACTCCAGCACCTATACTGTCTACAGTGTGTGATCTCTGTGGTGCATACGGATAAACACACTCTGCCTGTGTTAGACTGGAATGCTGCAAGCCCCTTATTCCTGACCCTTAGTATAAGCAGGGAAACACACAGTGACAGTGATCCAGTTGTCTACGTCATGCTAATACAGTAAATCCTGGCACTGACTAAAGGAATGCCCACAGCAGGGGCGTGCACAGAGATTTGGGGGGGCAGGGGCTCAAATGAAAAAAAGGGCACGTCTCAATAAAATCGGACTGATTAGATTTTTTTTTGGTTAAAAGGGCACAAGGGCACTTTGGACAAGAAGGGCAGGTGCTCAAGCCCCCCTTGGTGTCTATGTGTTCACGTGCCTGGCCCACAGTATGCTCATTGCTCACCCAGTGATACAAGTGGACAGGGCCGGCCCTTACATGGGTCCCAGTGGGTACATAGGACCCAGGCGGCACTTTGACAGGGGTGGCAATTTTCCACCCAGCCGGTATTTTACTGGCAGGCCGGTAAAAAATTGGCATCTGTCCAATGTTAAGTCTGTGGAGAGAATGCCATGGCCGGTATTTTTTTAAAGAAAAGGTGGCAACCCTAGCAGGTACAAATGCCCCCTGGGCCGGTCATAAGTCAGGGTTGTCGGGCCGCTGTCAAGCAGTGTGAGGTGTATCTGTGCAGAGCTGGTCTGGCACTGTCACATGTTCAGACCAATCAGCAGCCTCCATATCTACTCTATGGTAAAAGAATCCAATCAGTATGATAAGCTGTACTGAGGCCACTCACTGATTGAAGGGAGCAGTGGTGTCAGGACAATGCACTCAGACTGTAGTAAGCTGCCACTGCTACTGTACTGAGCTCAGACTGCAGCGGCGGCGTGTGTGTATACATATACACTAAGGCGGGACAAAGATACATCATTCACTGGGAATCCAATATAATTGGCTGGAGAGTCTGATACCACCAAACATGGAGGTAAGATAAGAGTTTTTCTTTTTGGGCTGCATCCCTTAGAGGACTAGAGCCATATTAGATTTTAATTCCAAAAGGATGAGCATGCCTGAACCAGCTCTATAAGCCTAGGTATGATGGGACTTATAGCTCCTGAACAGCTGGAGGGCCTCAGATTGCACACTTGCCTTAAAGGGTTAGTAATGTCAGAAAAATTTTTTTTGAATTCAGAAGAGCTTAAAAAGTTGAGCTAAATGCAAAAAACCATATCTATCAAACTGTTATGGTATGAGAGATACAGGCATTTGTATGTGCACACGTTTTAGACCATTCCAATGAAGGGATTCGTTGTCAATAACGTGATTGCGGCTCTGCTGCAGAGCCTCTGTGACGACCGACACGGATCTCCTGCTGACAGCTTTACAGATCTCAGCAGGAGACATCGAACTTTAAATGCCTGTATCTCTCAAACCATAGCAGTTTAAGAGATACGTTTTTTTGCATTTAGCTCAACTTTTTTAGCTCTTCCAAGTGCAAAAACTTTTTTTTGACATTACTAACCCTTTAAGGGTTCTTTCTGAATTTGTCAAGAACCAATCTTCTTTGCATTGCAATACAATCTTCTGAGGTTTAGACAGTTGAAGGGATGAGGAGTCCTTGGCCTTACTGCAGCAACTTAATGGACAGCAGAGCTGGTATCATAACCCCCTAGCACCAATACTTATCCGACTGTGTGGTGTGTATATAAGTGTATCATATTGCTCCACACCAATAAAACTCACATTAATGTTTGTTGGAACTTCACTATCTGTGTTTAGAAATAAAACGCATTGGTTTTGCTTAAAATCATTTATTCATTTACACCAAGAGGTATAAATAGGTGATGAAATAACCTACATTTTTTTGTAATGCCCCATCCACAAGCCATGCTTTGTGTGTGTGTGTGTGTGTGGGGGGCAGCATTTTATCCTTGGACCCAGGCAGCGCAGTGTCTTGGGCTGGCTCTGCAAGTGGAGATAAGGAATGGCTTTTTGATGAACATACATTAGGCATGCATAGGGACTTATCCTATTGAGGATACCTCCCAACATTTCAAATGGCCAAAGGCAGACACTTTTTAGGTGGTGTTGCTGGGGTTGTGACAGATGGGTGGAGCATTATCAAGAATGTTTAGGTTACGTCATGACCTAGTGAAATCTCTGTGTGTTACTAAATAAATTATTTAGCACAAGACCAAATGATTTTATTTACACAGACTAAGTTAAAAACAGATATACTGAAGTTTACACTAACATTAATGTGAATTTTATTGCCGTGAACCAATGTCACACATTATATACACCACACAGTCTGATCTCCTAAAAAGAGGGACATTAGGTTGGGAAAGAGGGATTTGGGTCTCAAAGAGGGACTGTCCCTCCTAAAGAGGGACACTTAGGAGGTATATAACTCTGATATTTCTTAAAGAGGGACACATGGGAGGTATTCTATGTGTGGACACCCCTCTGACACTGAAGCGTTAATGGCAATTCCATCCACTGTTGTAGTCTGGAATTGCCATCTTAAACCTCCCCTAATGTGTAGATAAAACCAGTGATAAAGCTATTAACTGCTATGGAATCTAGCTCTACATCAGCCTCATAGAAGTTGAGTGTGGTGTAGCAGATATTTGTTTGCTTAAGTGGGAATTGAGAACCACTAAACAAAAAGTCCCCTCTCCCTGGTAATAATGGAATTAAAAATACAGTTAGTTATTATTGTTGTATAACTATGTTACATTAAGTGCCTTTCACAGGTAACTGAGCATACTGCAATAAACAGAAGGTAGGAGGAGGGGTCCACGTCTATATGCTCTACTTCCCTTGCATCACTGATACAGCATGAGCCCAGCTGGATTTTCTATTAGGCAGAGCAAGTAACTGCCAAAGGTGCCAAATAGTAAGTGGTACCATAACCCTTTGAGTGCCAGAGGAGGTGCACAACTCATTGCTTAACAATGTGTTGCTATCCACCTAGAACGCAAATGGTTAAGGTCATGCCTACTCTGCTAACTGTAGTTTGTCCAACTTAGGCCTTATGGTAAAAATGTGGATTAATTCCAAGGTATACCATCTACACCGTGGGGAGAAATAAAATATCTCCTTGATTTAAAGATGCAGTAAACTTTTTTTATGAAAAAATATATATTGTAGGATGTTTCCTGCTGAGTGAAATAAGGGTACTCCCACTGCTAAGAGATGCTTATTTCCAGTATTATTACCATTGAAAACTGTCTTTTTTTTACATTAGCAGTGTCCTCTAGAGGTCAAATTCCAACTGGTTATTCTGTTACATTCTAATGGAGAGGAAAGTCAGTGACTTACAGTTCTTCATGGAATGTGACAGAAACTTCTGAGTCACTTCCTGACAAAACTATCAGGAAGTAAACACAGTAAATTCACTTCCTGGTTATTTGAACTGTTATATAATTTTAATAAAACAACTGACAGCAGTCGGAGGGCACTTGTTTTACTCAGCTGGAAAAGCTTTATAACACAGGTTTTCATAAAAAAAAGTTTACTGCTCCTTTAAATGAGGCTTTTAACCTTTTGAATGCTAAGGAGGTCTCTAACACATTTTACTATGAGAATTCAAGGGGCAAACAGCCCAACTTGCAAATGATTTCCCCAAAATTACTGCAGTTTTCTTTTGCATGTATAAGCAAAGTGGAACAATTCATGGGCAAGCTGACTGCACCACAACAGGCTAATGTTTTCTCAAAATGATCATTGATTTAGAACTTTTAGAATGATAGAGGTCTCCAATTACTTGCAAAGCTAACACTGAAGGGGTTAAAGTCAGTGCTGGATTTACATCCCAGGTGCCCCTAGAAAAGGCACTCTAGGCTCTTAGCTCCGTCCATGGCCACAACCCCCACTGCTCGCATGACTCCACATTCCTGGCACAGAAAATACCCTTTGGACTACAACAATTGGAGAAACAAAAAAAAGAGGTTTCATTCCTTGATGGTTGCTTAAAAGATCTCTAGCATCCAAGGAGTTAAACAATAACCTTTGCAGGGATATCAAAATTAAGAGCAGGATGTTTTTACTGCAGAAGGATTTAGATTAAATGATTGCATGGGCATAAAGTGGCAGATAAGGAATAATACATGTAGAGTTATACGTTTGGGCTGCAGAAACAAACATGAAAAATATACACTTCATAGTAAACTCCTGGAGGAATCCTCATTTGAGAAAGATTTGGGTACTAATAGACAATAACCTTCACAGCAGTGTCACTCAGCTGTTGCAAGAGCCAGTAGGGTACTAATTTGTATAAAAATGGGTATAAATGCATGGCATGCAAATACAATTCTACCTCTATATAAATCCTTGGTAAGGCCTCATCCAGAAAATGGAGTACAATTTTGGGCACCAATTCTTAAAAAAGACATTGTTGAACTGGAAAAGGTGCAGAGACGTGCAACAAAACGGATCAAGGGATTGGAGGATCAAACGTATAAAGAGAGACTAGCCAAACTGGAATTGTTTACATTAGAGAAGAGACGTCTAAGAGGTGATTATGATTGCCATTTACAAATATATTAAAGGTCAATACAGAGAACTATTTACTCAAAGAACTGAACAAAAAAAATAAAGGTCATACATTAAGACTAGAGGAAAAAGTGCTTTGACTAAAACAAAGGCAGGGATTTTTTGCAGATACTGTAATTGCTTTCAAAAAAGTAATGGATACAATTCTAGTACAGAACAATATTGAGAATTATGACACTTGGTTTCAAAGCAGACAGGATGCTGATACAGGGAAATATCTGACTGCCATATTAAGTCAGGAAGGAATTTATTTTACCAACTTAGATCTGAATTAGAAATAGCTTCAATGTTTTTTCTTGGTTTTTTTTTTGTTCTCCCCTGGATCAGTAGAGGTGATATGGCATGGGCTGAACTTGATGGATGCATGTCTTTTTTTCAGCCTTATCAACTATTACTATATTAAATTATTTTCTTTTTTTTTACAGGAACAATGTGTTATAGTAAATATATATTCCTTGATTGTATGAGGGCTAAAGCAGCATATCTTTCAGATATTGAGTCATTAATAGTGCATCAGGAACTGGCTCCACCTACTGATCTGTCAGGATCAATTGCATGAAAATAGATTTCTTATTATTCTCATTGTGTGTTGTTGAGCAGTTAGACTATAGTTAAATACGTCTAATAAACACAAGTGAACTGTTTGCATTGGCCAAACTTTTCTATAGCGCATTGACAATTGTAATGGTATTTTACTAAATTAAAAGTTAATCTCTTATTAGTATAGGATAACCATCCCTTGTGGCTATAATATGACACTCATTGAACTTAAATGTGCCACATATTATGTTATCCTATGTAATATTAGTTTAAGTAGTGGCAAATAGTACAATTATAGCTTGAATATTCGAACACAAGGCCATTAGTAAAGGATACATGTAAAATGTCTATTATTTCAAATAAAATGCTAACTTTTAAAGGCTGAGCAAAACAAAAATAGCACAGTAGCCATTATTGATGTTTAGATTAATGGGACTATTGTTGAAAGTTGCATGAGTGCATCACATGGTAAGAGTGATATAAACAAAATTATTTCTGAGCACCAATTGACTTCTATAATTTGATTCCCATACTACAGAGCATAATCTCTGATTCCCTTTAGAGCCCAATAATTTACTAATGTATAAAACTACAGAGAACATTTAAACCCGACTGGCTTCGCCTGTGAGCTTATTCACCTGGGATTTGCAGTTGCATGGCCTAAGTCCCACCTACAGAACATTATTACTGGATGATGTTGCAATTGAATATGTTTGAGGGAAAAATGGCCCATGATTGAGATTCAAGTTCATTGGGTAATTTGAGTCAAGAAAGCTTCCTATTGGCTAACCTCTATTTGTGTATTGCACTGAATCTATTATGACATTATAATCTTTTTTGTCAATTTTTATTATGTAAATTATGTATTATTTGAGATCAGTACTCACACAGAGACAATGGCAAGAATATATATATAATATATTATTTAAAATCTCCTGGAATTAAGTGGAAAATGTGTAGGAAGACAGATATTATACTTAGATAGTTCAAGCAGGGGTGTCCGTAGAATTTTTTACGGAGGGGGCGTAAGCCATAATATGACCTTCAGGCCAGCCCCTTTGTTTATATGGAGACAGTAATTGTAGGGGGAGGCAAGTGACCCCCTTGCCTCCCCCTCCAGACACCCATGAGTTCAAGAAAAGGAAAATAAATGATTTAATATGCATTAAGTTGCATCAATTAATTATGCACATACCTGGGAACTTTCAAAATGGGCTAACCCTGAGAACATTGAAATTGTAACCCTTTACGTTCCCCAGAAAGCAGATTCTTGGCAATAATTGCATATGTGCTGTAACCCAGAGGTGCTACAATCAGTCCACAAGGAACCTTTAACCTGCTGCAACTTAAAGACATCACTGCCTAATCACACATAAGGCAGCCAGTACTTCTCTCTCTTTCTTTCTGGTAGAAATAGCATCAATTAAAAGACTATAGAAGCAGTTATATGGTGTACATCATGTGGTAAATCACTGGACTCTCCTCACCCTGAGATTTTGGCTCTTCACCCTGAGACCCTGAGATTTGAGTCAAAACCCTGAGTCTCAAGGTCAAACCCTGAGAGTTCCCAGGTATGATTATGCAGTATACATTTTAATGTCATCATTTAATTGTCTTGTGTCATAGAATTCAAATTGAAAATCCAATGATTCTTTTAACTCAATACAGTTACAGTTACATTACTTTTCCTCAATCCTAAAGTCCCAAACATGTAAACCTCTAGAGATACACAAATGTTTCTCATAAAAATGCTTGCTCCCCAATGTTAATGCTTTCAGTTCTTTATTCTTAACTGTTTTTGGGACTTGTTTAATATTTCCTATCTCAGGGCTTATAATTTTAAATCCTGAAAAGTTACTCGCCACTGCAAGCCATAACATACCCACCAGGGCTCAATTTCTACTCGCCAGGGCTAAATTTTCACTCGCCATTGGCTAGTAGCAAGTGGAAATTTTGAGCCCTGCCTATATGTTCCAACATAGTTTGGATGCCCCCATATTATAGTTTAGGGTTAGGGCTGATTTACATTTTTAGAGGGTAGGGTTCATTTTTATGGTTGGGGAACTATTAAGTTATGGTTAGTATGTAGGGCTGAAACTAATATTAGACTTTAAAATTAGGGTCAGTAATATAGTTTGGGTAAGTATTTAGGGTATATGCTACTATTAAACTTTAGGGATGTGGCAGTAATAGAGATTGAGTTCCTGACAGAACACAGGCAGTGCTGAGTGCAGAGGCTGGAGACAGGCAGCAGACCTGCCGGTGGAGTTGGAAGATGCTCCAGGAAACAGGAGGAAGTCCACTGTGGGAATCAGACAAGGATGACAATCCAAAGGCAAGGTACGGGAAGGATGATCCGAAGCAGGGTAATACAAAGTCCAGGTCAATACATACGTAAGATACTAATACAGGAACCAAAAAGGCAACTACAGCAACTGAGAAAACTGTAACAAAACAGGCAAGGAGAGAGCTGCCTGAATTCCTTAAAAAGATACAAGATGATTGGGGTATTATAGGATGTAGTAGGACTTTATTGTACCATGGGTGGGGGGTGGCTGTTGCAGGATGTGGCGCTGTAACATATTAATACTGAAGTTGGAGATATAATGTAATGGAGCAGGGTATATTGCAATGGAGCACTTCCACAGCGCAACTTTAACCCTGCAATATAGGAATGTCGTCCTTTTCATAGGACAACATTCGGATCTTGTTGTTTGGAACCAGACGGCATTTTTAATGCGCCTTTTTGTTGGTTGCCCAATAAAGTGTGACATTTCAATAGGATACCGTTAGGGTGTGGAGACAGTATTAGACTTTAGGCTTGGGGTCGCTATTAGAGTTAGATTTAATATTTCGGGTTGGGGATAGTATTGGACTGTAGGGTTGTGATACAATTAAATTTATGTCTAGAATAAGACAGATTTAAGGGCAGAAACAGAGTTAGTGTTAGTTTTTAATGCTGGGGGAGCAGATGTATAGAGCTATTGCTTAGGTGGGGAGTTGGGATAGTCTTAGGGTTAAACCCTTAAGTACCAGAAGAGTGCATATTGCATTGCTTTCCAGTGGGTTTTACAAACTTCTGGCACTGAAAGGCTTAAGGCCTAATGCACATGGGCATTTCCAATGCAGTGTTTACTACAGAGGTTCACTATTGCTGCAAATTGGGCTGTTTACACTGCTGATTTCATCTGGCATCTAACAGCCCAAATGCAGCTTGAAACATTCCTGCTTTCAATGTAGGATTCAGGAGAGTTTTAGAGGAGACTATCTGAATGGTGACCAATGGGACCAGCTCTGCAAAGATTGCACACAGATGATTGGGTTGCTGCATTGCTCACCTCAGTGATCGAATAACATTTGGCAGACACCTCCATGATTTAGCCATGAGTGACATCTCCGTAACAGAAAGCAGGATCAATTCATAAAAGTTTGACAAGGGTGGTTTGATAGGGCACTGCAATGAGGAATTCAAATTGACCATGTGAATACAGTCTAACGTCAAGAAATGAATAGAGCTCATTATATGAATTCAGAGTTACAGCATGGGAGATTATGAAGATGGATTAAGCAAATTTGTTTTTTCCTGCTTTTACCAGGCACACCCAGCTAATGTACGTATTAGCTAGATCAGGGATTCTCAACTTTAGTCCTCTGGACACACAATGAATAGTTCAGGTTTTGTGAATATCACATGTGGTCAATCAGTGGCTCAATCACTGTGACTGATTTACCGGTAGCCAATTAAGGATGTCCTTCAAACCTGACCTTTTATTGTGTGCCAGGGACTTTATCTGAGACTCACGGAATTAAAATAACCTGCACACTGACCAGTGCTGACTTTCCTTTTATCATTTCTTTCTCACTTCGTTTCTTATCAAGGGACTTCATTCATTTTATGAATTTTCTTAATCACAGACTTTATTCTCATTTTACATTTTTAACCCTTTTAGTGCCAATAATATATATGTACTACTTGGGTCAGTATATAGATGGTGCTCGGGATAGATCAGCGATGCAAAGGAACCAGAAGACAAACTGATCTGTGGCTTTAAGCTAAAGAGGTGCAACCTGGGGACAAACCAACTGTTTATGAGGAAAAATGAAAATTCCCCAAATCCCTTTTGATTTAAAAGGTAATTTTAACACCAGGGGGGCGATTCACTAAGGCTGATACAGTGGTGATGAAGTGAAGATAACTTCTCCA
Source organism: Rhinophrynus dorsalis (assembly GCA_037306005.1). Lineage (NCBI taxonomy): Eukaryota > Metazoa > Chordata > Amphibia > Anura > Rhinophrynidae > Rhinophrynus > Rhinophrynus dorsalis. The sequence continues at coordinate 40,555,619 of CM074723.1, read as the reverse complement.
GCGATATGACTTCTCCAATTCCTATGTTATTCTATGCAGCCAATGCTAAGATTTTTAGAACTTTGGAGATCTTAGTGCATAGGTTCCATAGAATTACACAGGGACTGGAGACGTCATCTCCACTTTATCACCTCTTTATCACACTTTAGTGCATAACCCCCCTTCACAGTGGTGTAACAATAGGGGTTGCACCTAAGAGCGGACCCGTCACTCCTCTCTAGGAGCCACTGAACTCTAGCAGCAGAGCTTTCCCTCGTCGGCACTCTAGTATTGCAGAGCGCTGGGAGATGACATAATCTCCCATCACTCTGCATTACTGGAGAGAGGACCACGCGGGAGCTCCGAGCTGCTCATAGAGGTTTGTGCCGAAGGAGGCACAGACCTGTCCTGCCACACCGCTGGACCACCAGGGAGGTAGGAGATGGGCAATGGGGGCAATGTGGAGAGGTAGACATTGAGGGTAATGTGGAGAGTTGGGGGCAATGTGGAGAAGTGGACATTGGAGGCAATGTGGAGAGGTGGACATTGGGGGTAATTTGGAGATACCCAATGGGGCAAAGTGTTCGAGGGGGGCCCATGGCAATTTTTGCACCACGAGGTTGCCGAGACCTCTCGAGCAATCAAGGAATTAAAACATCAATTTAAATCAATGTGAATTTCCATCTTTTCCCCCTGCTTCTGTTGCTCTGACCCTTTGCATACCTCCCAACATTTCAAATGGCCAAAGAGGGACACTTTTGGTTTAGGTGGCATTGCTGGGGTGTGGCTGGTGGGCGGAGCATTACAAATAATTTTAGGTTATTTTATGACCTGTTGACACCTTATTGTGTAACTGAGCAAATGATTTAAAGCAAGACTAAAGTATTTTATTTACACAGACTAATTTGTAAACACCTATACTGAAGTTTAAAGAAGCATTAATATGAGTTTTATGGCTGTGGAACCATATGATACACTTATATACACATCACACAGTCTGATCTCCTAAAATGAGGGACACCAGGGTGGGAAAGAGGGACAGAGGGATTTAGGTCTCAAAGAGGGGCTGTCCCTCCTAAAGAGGGACACTTGGGTGGGAAAAACGGACAGAGGGACTTAGGTCTCAAAGAGGGGCTGTCCCTCCTAAAGAGGGACACTTGGGAAATATGCCTTCGTACTATTAGGCTTTTAGAGCAGCAGGCCCAGTTGGTGACCCTGGCTATCCTAACTCTTTGAGTACCAGAGGTGATACTTTCCCTTTAAATGACCAGTATTCCCTGCTGTTTTCCCTGGAACCTCCTGCCTGTAGGTGCTTACAATAGTGATGATTAATTTAATTTAATTATACTTGCTTATTCTGCACTGGAGTGATTTCTTAAATACTTTGCGGCAAGCCCATATGTCTGATAGAATAATTACAGACACAGGATGTGCAGTACCCATGCTGTTGGCTTTGAGCCGAAGTTTTTAAGTACCTCCTGAAGATTCTTGGAAGTAATCTTGACATTTAACCCTTTGAGTGCCAGAGGGGTACGCAATGCATTGAAAAGCAATACGTTGCGCACCCCCTGGCACTCAGAGGGTTAACCCTTTCCAAATGCATTGCTTCACAACATATTGGACAATCTTCTGGCACTCAACAGGTCAAAATAAGTGTTAAAAAAGTGTAACCCTTTGAGCTCCAGAGGAATATCTAATGCATTGCTAAGCAATGGGTTGCATACCCCGCTGGCACCCAAAAGGTTAATGTTCCTTTGACTGTTGCTTCATTGGTAATTTTTGGATAATAAATTGAGCATTTTAATAATTGCACCTCAGTTTCCAACATTTTAGATATGTTTTAATATCACTCACGGTTTTGTCAGATTACTTGAAAGGGACATTAACACCGTCTAATAACCCCCCCCCCACACACACACACCTTAATATCTGCAGACATTTTAATGACCGTTATAAATCATTTCTGAGCTGTTTTCTTGAAATTCAAGGAACAGTGAACAAACTAAAACTTTGAGAATGTACTTCTGACTATCTGTAACCTGCTCTGGTAGCTCATTGGTTAGCACTTATCAAGTCTAATGGCCGATCCCTCGGTGCTCCCTTAAAGGGATAGTAATACTTAATATGTAAAAAAAATATATATTGTAATGTTTATCCTCCTGAGTAAAAAAGGGTACTCTCACTGCTGAAAGGTGTTTTATTCAATAATTATTACAGCACAAAGCTGATTTTTTTTAGGTGCAATATCACAGTGGCCTGAAATTGTACAATGGCACTGTTGTTACACCATCCTTTGGACAGCTCTGGTCCGTAGACCATAAATCTCCATAGGATGATGTGGCAACAGCGCCACTGTACAGTTTCAGGCCACTGTGACATTGCACCTAAAAATTCAACTTTGAGCTGTAATACTCTTGTTTTACTCAGGGGAGATAAACCCTACAGAATATTTTTTTTACATTTTAAGTATTACTATCCCTTTAAGACTAGGGAGAGGTAACTTCTACTTCTAGTTTGTGATAGGTGACTGGCACTATGGGACCAGGGACTTACATCTCAAGCCCCCATAGAGCTATTGTGCTTGTGCATACCTCCCAAGTGCCCCTCTTTGAGACCCAAATTCTTCTGTCCCTCTTTCCCACCCTGTTGTCCCTGTGTTTAGGAGATCAGACTGTGTGGTGTGTATATAAGTGTATCACCCTGGTGTCCTTGTGTTTAGGAGATCAGACTGTGTGGTGTGTATAGAAGTGTATCACCCTGGTGTCCCTGTGTTTAGGAGATCAGACTGTGTGGTGTGTATATAAGTGTATCACCCTGGTGTCCCTGTGTTTAGGAGATCAGACTGTGTGGTGTGTATATAAGTGTATCACCCTGGTGTCCCTGTGTTTAGGAGATCAGACTGTGTGGTGTGTATGTAAGTGTATCACCCTGGTGTCCCTCTGTTTAGGAGATCAGACTGTGTGGTGTGTATATAAGTGTATCACCCTGGTGTCTCTGTGTTTAGGAGATCAGATTGTGTGATGTGTATATAAGCGTATCACCCTGGTGTCCCTGTGTTTAGGAGATCAGACTGTGTGTATAGAAGTGTATCACCCTGGTGTCCCTGTGTTTAGGAGATCAGACTGTGTGGTGTATATATAAGTGTATCACATTGCTCCACATCACAAATTCACGTTAATGTTTGTTTAACCCCTTAACGACCCTTGACGGTCAAAGTACGTCAAGGGTCGATTTGACTAAACGACCGATGATGTACTATGACCGTCATCGAATTCCGGGCTCCCCCCACGGGCGCACGCCGTTCGGGGAGTCTGGAATGCAACGGAGCAATAAAAAAAAAATGCTCCGTTGTCATTCAGTCGTGCCCGTGCGCCAATTCCCAGTCGTTAAGGGGTTAAAAGTCAGTATATGTGTAAATAAAACACTTTGGTCTTGTTCTAAGTAATTTATTCAGTTACATGAAGAGGTGCCAATAGGTCATAAAATAACCTACAAATTCACTGTAATCCCCTTCACATCAGCCATTCCCCCAGCAACACCACTTGAATCAAAAGTGTTCCTCTTTGGTCACTTAAAATGATGGGATATATGCTTGTGTAGAGCCAAATCTCATGGGATGGGGGATACATTGAAAGCAGAAAGAAACATCAACGTAGAATAATCTTCGTTGGTCTGTATGCAATAAAAAAAACACACACAAAAAAAACAAATCGACTACAGGAGGTGCTGCTTTTTCATTTTTAATGAGATTTTTTGGCCAATTTTGCACCACTGTTTACGTGTAGGGTTTTTGGAGATTATTAAATTTAATATTGATTTAGTGAAAACATGTTTGCATTTATAATAGTTTTTATGAGGCAAAGATTGAGCGGTTTATGGGTATATGATACAGTATCACCCAGAATTGATTCAGAGTGATTTTAAGGTAGTGGGGGGTTTTCATTGGGAAGTATTAGTGTAACTGTATAGCAGCAGTAATATCCGTGTGTGTTTGTCAGAAGCCATCATGCTGCAGTCATGTGCAGTACAGCCTACCCTTGCCACAGCTGATAACGGAGCAGGGCTTCGAATTCAGACCGTAGTTCTCGGTGTGCAGAGAGGACTACGGTCTGAATTCGGAGCGCCCCAGTCCGTATCAGCCGTGGCACGGGCAGTCTCTGCTGTGCATGACTGCACCATGGCCGTTGCTGGGTGGCACTGTGGCCCGTGTACACGGGCTCTTCAAATAGTAATTATAATATTATGTATTTCCATCTGACATCTGTAATGTGTTGGGCACCTTCCTGGCACTCGAAGAGTTCATTTTTATTAGATCCCAGAAATCCAGTCCTCAAATTGAATTTGTAACACATGTAGACACCATTTGATCAATTTTGTTTCTGCAGTTTGAAAGGAGATATAAACTCTGAGGCAGTTCATGTATTGAGATTAGATCACCCACTGGTCTTCTATTCAGAAAGCCTTTTAGTGTTATCCCAACCCATTTACCATACCTCCCTACATTTCAAATGGCCAAAAGAGGGATACTTTTGTTTTAGGGGGTGCTGCTAGGGGAGTTGCTGGCAGGCGGGGCATAGGGTTGCCACCTTTTCATCAAAAAAATACCGGCCATGGCATTCCCTCCATTGACTTAACATTGGACAGAAGCCAATTTTTTACCAGCCTGCCGGTAAAATACCGGCTGGGTGGCAACCTTAGCGGGGCATTACTAATAATTTTTTAGGTTATTTTATGATCTGTTGACACCTGTTTGTGTAACCGAACAAATGTTTTAGAGCAAGATCAAATTATTTTATTTACACAGACTAATTTATAAACACATATACTGAAGTTTAAATAAACCCTGATGCAAGTTTTATTGCTGTGGAGCAACAGGATATACCTACATACATATCACACAGTCTGAGCTCCCATATAAAGAGATACCTGGGTGGGAATGAGGGATAGAGGGCTGTGAGTCTCATATAGAGACATTTGGGAGGTATAGAGCCCTAATATCTCCTAACCAGGGACACTTGAGAGGTATGTATCCCTAAAACCTCCTAAAGAGGGACACTTGGGAGGTATGAATCCCTAATATCTCCTAAAGAGGGACACTTGGGAGGTATGTACCCTGATATTTTCTAAAGAGGGACACTTGGGAGGTATGTATCCCTAATATCTTCTAAAGAGGGACACTTGGGGGTTATGCATTTACAGATAATGTAGTAATCACTTCAGAGACGCCTATCAAGATTGTTATGATAATTAGAGTCAGGCAGCCATTGAAAGACAGGAACGGCTGCTCCCACACAGCATTTGAAAGACTGGATTTTAGGCCTCAGAAACCAAATAGAGAGGGAGCATGAGGTTGACAGAGGGGTACACAAGGCATTCAAAGGGTTAAGTGTACATAACTCCAGTTCACGTTAAATGTTAGTGTTCATTTAAGACTGTTGAATTTTCCATTCTAAATTTCACTCCACAAAGTTCTACATGTCTACATGAAGTCTCTTCTATGATTCATACGCTGACTGCTCAAGTTAAGGATTAGCAGACAACATGGAAAGAAGGACACACCTATATCTTATTTTCATTAATAAACCCTTTAGAGGATTTCATAACATTTTGTACTATATTCACACACACATCTAGAGAAGTATTTTGACAGCAAACATTCCACCAGAATTCGACTTAATCTGCACAAGGAGGTATTTGTAATGTTTTTTTGTTTAACAGATATCTGTTTCATAAAACAATGACGTTCCTTAGCGTCCTTGGAAAGTGTTTGACAGCTTGACCTCAGAGTAGACTAAATAAGTATCTCCTTAACACTTTGAGTGCCAGACGGGTATCCAATGATTTGCTTTGTGTTGGATAGCCCTCTGGCATGCAAAAGGTTAAAGTAACATTAACTCTTTGAGTGCCAGAGGGGTAAGCAACGCGTTGCGTACCCTTCTGGCATTCAAAGGGTTAAGCTAAAATGTGAGTGTGCTGTAACACTCATAGATATGTGTGCAAACGTTTCCAAACTTTGATGCATCTTTACATTATGGTGATATTAGGTGAAATTCTGGAAACGACAGAGATTCAAGTCTGGGCCAAACAATCTTCACCAAAGGGACAACTGAAAATCCCCATTGATTTAACACTTTCAGTGCCAGGATGGTATCTAACACATTGCAACACAATGCGATGGATACCTTTCAGGCATTCAAAACATTAAAAGGGACTTTTAAGTCCTTTGATGATAGAGAGGTTAAAGCGGAACTATCACACAAATTAAAGTTATCCCCAAATAATTATGCACATAACAATAATCATATCCATATCAATATTAACTTGAGTAATTCCAGAGTTATTTACAAATCCAACTTGTTCTGAGACGGTCAGGCAGGCATCTTGCTGTAGAAGCATTAGGGTTGCCACCCAGCCGGTATTTTACCGGCAGGCCGGTAAAAAATTGGCTTCTGTCCAATGTTAAGTCTATGGAGGGAATGCCATGGCCGGTATTTTTTTGAAGAAAAGGTGGCAACCCTAAGAGGCATTTGTGTGCCTGCACTCTCAGTCTCTTCCTGTACTTTAAGGTACAACACACTCTTCCTAGTGGAGGCCGGTATGGTCAGCGCAGGAGCACAGATGTCTCTTTGGAAAGATATTTGTGCTGATGCCTGCCTCCCCATCTCAGAACGAGTTGGATTTCTCAATAACGCTGGACTTATTCCAGATAATACTGGTATGAATATGGTTATCGTTATGTGCATAATTATTTGGGGGTAACTTTAATTTGTATGATAGTTCTGATTTAAGCAATGCTTTCTAACTTAATTACCTGTTAATCACCAGTTCTCTGAGGACAGAGGGGGATTTACTGGATAGGCAAGATTTGTGGTAACTCCACCCCAATACCACCCACTTCTAGAACCCCACCCATATTGTGTAGAAATTAGCATCATTTGGACACTTCCACCTTTAGTGTCAGTCTCAGGCAGTTGGGTTACTCCAGAATTGCACCTATTTATGTAACACCCATAGAAGGTTCTTGAAACCTCACTGTTTCAGTTGTCTCAGGTGGAGAGTTAGGCCCGGTCAACCCTGTTGTACATTTTTTTACATTTTTCTCCTCAGCTGGACTTTCTTTTCAGTAGTTGTGGTCCCTTGATATTCCACAAAAAAGCTGAGAACTGGAGCACAGACCGAGTGATGTCCTGACTCCTTAGATCTGCTTATTAATGCACTTTGGTTAAATCTTGTAGTCGTGTACCTATATCTAATATTACTGTAATTTTTTCCACTTAGATGAGAGTTGGTACTGTGTTAGCTGTAGAAATACAGGAGGCAATTATAGTCAAGTTGATACCTTTATTGGCTAACTAAGCAGATTTAGGATGCAAGAGTTCACATCCTAAATCTGCTTAGTTAGCCAATATATTTGCCTCCTGTTTTTCTACTTAGGGCAGAGGAGTCCAAGTTTTTATCAGTTTTGTGCCACATGATGAAAAATCTACGTTGTAAGGGTTACATTCATTTATGTATTGAAACAATGATGATTTATAGCCTGTCGGCTTATTCAAAATTGTGGATTCTGTTTATCCATATTACACAGGAGTATAAAAAAGTAATCAACTTTGGTCATAAAGAAGAGCACAGATATAGGCCTAGTACTATTCACTGATCAAGTCAGTGAGAATACTAATATTTAACTGGTTGAATTATTCTCAAGCTGTACAGTAGAAGCAAATGGGGGTTAGGCCTTACTGGCTTACTGGTTCTTGCGTGTTAGATAATTAGATACACATGCTGTGTAGGTGATTCCAGAGGGACCTGGAGGAGACCCTGTCCTTTGCCTCTCTGTGCAATCAATCCCTGAAGGACCTGCTTCAGTTCTCTTTAGGGAACTCTTTCTCATCTGTGTACTCCCAAGCCTACGGGGTAGATTTAAAGGCAGGAGTTAGCCAAAAAAATACACCAACAGGTGCTAATGGCAGTTCATAAAGTAATACAGCCGCTACACTAAAGTGTGTTTCGGCTCATGTAAAAAAAAACAACAAACGCTCCAATTTGCCATTTAAAGGACTGCGTTAGCTGAAAAACATCCGATAAGGGACTCACTTACCACATAAAACTTAAGACCCAGTTTGTTTGGCCATAAAGTGCCTTACTGGATCTTTTGCCAGCTAACACAGCTATTAACTGGCAAAAAAACAGCTGTTCTTTAAACTGATTGGCTGGGATGTGAGTAAGAACATCTCAGCCAATGGCTGTGAGGGAAATTAAAGTGAGCCTGCCCATATGTAAAGGCAGGCTCACTTCCAGTGCCCTCAGTGTGCTATGGGCATCGGCACGTACAGGGCTGAAGGAGGACCAGTGTTGGTCATCTGTGTCTCCGCTGCCATGAAGATTTTAGCTAAGTAGTTTTCCTTAGCATTTATGTATGACTTTTCTTTCGGTGTAAATGTATACTATTTATTCATGGCACTCTTATTTATTGAGGCATTTAATTTAAGGAATATACATGTCACAATAATATTTAACACTTTGCGCACCAGTGAGGTACGCAACACATTGCTTTGCAATGCATTACGTATCCCTCTGCCACTCAAATGGTTAAACCATGTCTTCATTTATGCTTGGTATTCATACTTTGATTTTATTTTACAGGCAGAAGAAAGAAGAATGAGAAGAAAGAAGAATGAGAGGAAAGAAGATTGAAGACAAGGCAGAATATAGAATAAAGAAGAGAAGACAGAAGGACAGTGGATGACAGGTAAGTGTAACATGTATTAGTTAACGATCGGTGCTTTGCCGTATGTCAAGCACCGATAGTTAATTGTTTTTTACTGTTAAGTTCCCAATATCGCTGCTCTTAGCGGCGTTTTGGGAACTTAACTCACAAAATGGACGTTTAGCCACAAGACCGTTTCTGTGGCTTAACGTCCTTTGTGGTTTTAGCTGGTAGGGCCTCGGAATACCACGTTAGACATGTTAGTTTTTCATCTGGTATTCACTTTGGCCCTACCGGCTATATTAACACCTGCCTTTAAATCTACCCCTAGGTATCTTCTCATCTGACTAAGGAACCCATCAGGGCTTCCAATAGGTGCCTCCTCTGAGGAATGCATACACCACTCTCAGGACCAGGGCCCACAGCCCTCTGTTATAGGCTAATATATACCCTATAACTAGGCATCTCCTCCTTAACCCCTTAAAGGGATAGTAATGTTTCAAAATAAAAGCATCTCCAATTAATCTTCATAGTATTTGGGCCATGGATAGTGTTATCTCAATTCTGTCATAGTTGTAGTTCAAGAGTAATTGAATGATAAAGTTTCCCCCTCCCGCCCCTTTTACCTAGTGTAAGCCACCTCCACCCAGATGTGGAATCTAGTCACGTGACCAGACAGATCACAGCAAGGGAGAATCTTCTTACTGTGGGCATAAGGAAATCCCTGCCCCTCTTGACATGTTTTTCAGGTTTTCCATTATGATCACTGAAGATTGTCCTTCTCTGTGATCCATCCAGACAGTCTTGCTGCTCTGAGGTGAGCAGTGTTACATCAGTAAAAGGGGTGGGAGGGGTATATTTTATCGTTCAAGTACTCTTGAACTACAACTCTGACAGTAATGAAATAACACTCTCCATGGTCCAAATACTTTGAAGATTAAGGACCCTTGATGTGCCAGGACTGTCACGCCTGGTCCGGCACTTAAGTACCAGTGACGGTCCTGGCACATCATGGAATTCCAGGGTCATCTCGTGGATGCATGTCTCCCTCTCAGAGACCCTGGATTCCATTGCAACAAAGAAGAAAAGCCCCGTGGTCCTTAATGGCCAGCCGCGTACACCATATTTTAACAAGAGTGATCAATCTGAGGCCCTCTAGCTGTCCAGAAGTACAATTACCATCATCACCAGCTACCTGTTTGCTGGCTGGGAATGATGGGAATTGTAGTCCTGAATAGCTGGCGGGAATCAAGTTTGCCATCCCTGCTTTCACACACATCAGTAATTTCAGATTATTATGCAGAAAATAAAAAATGAGCAACTTTTGAGCAAATTAACAGCACCATAGGGGACATATTTTTTGCTCAGATTCAGAAATGTGTGGGTTTATTATTTTGAGATGTTAGTGTTCCTTCAGTGTGCTCCTTTCTGCCATTCCCCTGTCTCACTGTTCACCTGCATTTCTACTCTACCTCTCTCTGGAAGGGATGGGCATAGAAAGTAATTTATGTGACAGAGGCCATCCACAGCCTGCCTCCAAATGGCTTGAATACCTCTCTGTTGACCAATAGCTGAAGAAGCAGTATGACCAACATTCTATTTTAGAACCCAGTTTTGCCAAAGTAAGCAAACTGGGCTCAAGATTACATAGTAACATAGTTGAAAAGGCTGAAAAAAATCATGTGTCCATCAAGTCCAGCCCATGCCAAAACATTTCCAAATTAACCCCAAGTGGGTAAAAAATTCCTTGCTGACTCAAAATAACAATCAGATAGTTCCCTGGATCAACAACCTATCTGCACTGAAGCCAACTGTCATAATTCTCAATATTGTTCTGTGCTAGACAGGTAGCCATTGCTTTTTTGAAAGCAGTTACAGTGTCTGCATGTATAATATCCATAGAATTTAGAATTTAAGGGATTATTTACTAAAATATTTTTAGGCAGAACTTGTACAAAACACTAAAATTGTACTAATTAAAAGGAAAATGAGAAATTGGTTCCTTTACTTCATAAATACAGTACAGTTTTTGTCTTAATTTTTATTTTTACTTTAGTAAATACCCCCTAAATATGTAAACAAATGTTTTCCTGTTGTTTAGCATGTCCGGTTTTATGCTACAAGCATTCACAACACTGAGAAGGGGGTAAGAAATAAAATAAAATAATATTTGGTGAAAAAAATCTTTATGTTGTTCAATGCATCAAATGTATAACCTTAGGGGTTTTAATACATTTGTCCTCGAAGATATCAGGAAATTACTAAAAAGCAATCTTGTAATCAGTGCCACAAACAAGTTTAACTATAAATCATGTTGGGTTTAAGAGAAATGTTCAATTGTGTTTTCTAATAATGAGGTCTGGAAAAAAAAGTTGCAAAAACTCCCATCCAAATGCCTTTGGCAAAGTATATTCTAGCAGAATGTTGGAAACAAAGGCTCGAATAGCCTATCAGACAGTTGCTGTTTGGGAGCTGCAGATGGGAGAACCTCAGGCTTTTCTTTCGCAATAATTAAGTACACGTGTAATTCAAGGGAAAATGAGGACACTGAAAACATGAGTAATACAGGAAGCCAGGCAACTCATGGTGCCAAGAACACAGAGAACACTGTAAAGACTGGAGACTGGCTTACTTTCTTTGGTGATCTGCCTAAGTATTGCTTTTAAGAAATAGTAAACTATTCATAGAGAAGTATCTATCTATCTATCTATCTATCTATCTATCTATCTATCTATCTATCTCATATCTATCTATCTATCTATCTATCTATCTATCTATCTATCTATGTATCTCATATCTATCTATCTATCTATCTATCTATCTATCTATCTACATTCGGTGATTTATCTAACATTCTATGTGTGTGTGCATGTGTGTCTGTGTGTGTCTTTCTGTCTGTATGTGAATGTGAGTGTGTGTGTATGTTTATGTATGTGTGTGTTTGTATATGTGTTGTACTCCCGGAAGATTCTTCAATCAAAAGTTATTCTTAAAGTGGATCTCTCACCTAACTACATGTAATGCTCATTAGTTAGAGCATTTATCTAAAACACTGAAAATATTGTTCATTATATTTATAAAGCAGTTACATGCGCAAGAATTAAACTTTAAAAAGTGTCCGGCAGCCTACTTCCGGCTTGCCGAACTTTGCGGACCAGAGACAGCTCCCGTCCCACTACCCATCATCCTCCGATGACGGAGGCTATCTGTCACTAAGGTGGAGTGATCGCATTGGCTAGATATCAATCTCTGCGAATGCGATCGCTCCACCTTAGTGACAGACAGCCTCCGTAATGGAAGGATGATGGGTAGTGGGATGGGAGCTGTCTCTGGTCGGCAAAGTTCGGCAATCCAGAAGTAGGCTGCCGGACACTTTTTAAACTTTAAGTTTTGCGCATGTAACTGCTTTTTTAATAAAATGAACAGTATTTTCAGTGTTTTAGATAAATGCTCTAACTAATGAGCATTACATGTATTTAGGTGAGAGATCCCCTTTGATATAACTTTTTATCTTAAAGTTATCCAAATATTACTTTTTTTTATCATACTGCAACAGCTGCTGTCCAAAAGTCAGTTTTTTAAATATAATGCAGTCTTTTGGAGAGCTTGTTTTATAGACTACATCTCTCCCTAGCAAATGATCATGCATGTGAATTCGCCGAATCTGCCTCTGAGACTCTGGTTTTTAGCGTTAATTACGGGGTCTCCGGGGAGAGAGGCTGATTCTCTGGCTGTGGTGTGTTTCCTTGGTAACTCTGCCCACTTCTCCTCCTTTCTTCCTACTTCCCATCCTGTTCCTCCCACTTCCTAGTCCAACCCGGATAAAGTCCCGCCCACCTGATTAAGCCATGCCCACTCTATAATGTGATTTGCAAGCCTAGTCACAGCCACTGAGCACTGTCCTGGGGCTCCACAGAAGAAGGTTCCTATGTAGGCACATGATTGGTACAGCACCATAAGTGACTACCATAGAAACTTAGTTTAATCTCTTAAAGGAATAGTAATGTCTATAATAAAGTTGAGCCCCGAGTCATCTATATGGGTTTTATAATATGCAGTGCTAACTAATATTCTATTGTTCAAAAATATTCAAGCTTATAGGATCCCCCTCCCTCCCCTTCTGGCTGCCTCCCACTGAATCTGGGATCCGGTCGTGGGACCGGACTGAAGGAGCGAGGGACAATCTTCAGTCAGTATTTGTTCATTATAAAAAAGTTTACTGTTCCTTTAAACTTTTTTGTCTACCTCGAGGAACCTAGATGAATTGTTAAAGAACAGTGATACTTAATAAGTAAAATAATATATATTACAGGGTTTATGCCAAGGGTTACTGCCACTGCTGAAAGGTGTTTTAGTCAAAAGTTATTACAGCACAAACCTGAATCTTTTTAGGTGCAGTATCACAGTAACCTGATATTGTACAGTGGTGCTGTTGCCAGGCCCGGTGCAAGGATTTTTCTATACACAGGCGAAGGTGCATTTTGATGCCCCCCCGACCCGGACACAATCCACCTGCCCCCCCTGATCTTGCCACAATCCCCCCACCTCCACATTGCCCCTTCCACAATGCTCCCTTCATCTCCACATTGCCCCTTCATTTTCACATTTCACTCAAGTGTGTTTGGCCAGGATTTCTCCAGGAAAACAGACAATCAGTACAACAGATAAACTGTGTTGGTTTGCATGCCTTGCAAAGAACATTGTAACACAAAGTATGCTTTCGCTTGCACAACATATCACACATTCAGTGTATACATAGAGTATTGCCAAATACAAGTATTTTAATTGTGACATTTCTTGGCATATGCCAGCTCCCTTTTTGAACTGTTTCATCAGCCCTTATAAAATAATGCTAATGTTTTGTTTTTGCAATCTTAATTTCATCATATAAATCACCCCATTAAATTACAATGTTTAGATTAATTATGTGTTGAACCATCCCTGCTTCATTTTAGAAGATTTGTCATACACCTCCAATTCCCAAGGTTCTACAAAGGCATTGCTATCAATAGCTAGCCTGGTATATGGGATGGTATCACAAGATTCACTCAGTATTGTACAACACATCTATTTTTGTAAAGGGACAGTAACCCTTTATTTTGATTACTTCATTTTCTAGTGCGTTATAAAGTCAGACTGTCTGCACTTCTGTTTTTTTCAACTTCTGATTTTTTTTATTTCACACCTTTATGTCCTTAACCCCTTAACAACCCTTGCCGGTCATAGTACATCATGGGTCGATCCGAGTTAACGACACATGACTTACTATGACCGTCATGGAATTCTGGGATCCCTTCGCGGCTGCACACCGTTTGGGGAGTTCGAAACCGGAATTAAAAAAAAAAAAGCTCCGTGGTCCTTAAGTGACCGTGACGCAGCCGGTCGTTAAGGGGTTAACACTGAGTTATATAGATATGTTTCTGAGCGCTTTCAAGGGATAGTCATGTCCTTTTAAAACATTATGAAATATTGTAGCTATTAAAAAAATAAACAAAATGTTCCCAGTCCCATCTCTCAAACCTTTATGGTTTGAGAGATAGAACGTTTTAAAGTTCCCCCATCACTGTTGTCAACTGTAAAGCTGACAGCAGGGGATGCGTGTTGGTCAACTCGAGGCAACTCTTCAGCAGAGCCAAGATACAGAAATCTAAAACGAAATACTTAATTGGAACGGTCTACAAAGTGTGCCTGGTTTGCAAGCACACTTTGTAGACTGTTCCAATGAAGCATTTCTTTTTAGATTCCATTATTTAGACTCTGCTGGAGAGCCATCTCCTGGTCCCCGAACCAGGATCTCCGGCTGTCAACTTACAGCTGACTTCAGGGAAAGGGGAGGGGGGGGCTTTAAAAATGTTCTATCTCTCAAACTATAAAGGTTTGAGAGATGGGACTGGGATAATTTAGTTTATTTAATAATAGCTACAATATTTTGTTATGTTTTAAAAAAAGATATTACTAACCCTTTCAGTCAGGGTCTATGAAAGAAGGTATACTGATAAGATAAAATGTGACAAAAATTAGCATCCAGTCTACCATAACTGGGTCGCTTTTTGTCCCAAGTCTATAGAGATCCACTAAGGTCTGGGGTGGGAGTGTCCAAATTATGCAATTAATTTCAGAAAGTGGGTGGGGACTGATTAGGGCGGGTGGGATTGGGAGAAGTAAAGGCGGGGTTTGCCCTAAAATGGGCAGAAAGTGGAAATAACAGGCTGAAGAGTAACTAGAAATGGCAGTGAAGTAGGCAGAGTTACAAAGGAACTTACTGAGCCCTGAAAATCTCTCCCTGGAGACCTGTTAACTTATGTCTAGAAACTGGAGTTTCCGGGATCATATCCGGAGAGTTCCTAGGTAAGCAGTAGGGATGGGTGAACATTTTTGCATCATACCAAAATAAGCAAAAAATGGCATTTCCCATGACAAGTGCCATTTTCCTGCTTTTTTCTCCATGCCCATTGCATTTTCCCCACCACATGGAAGTTTTCTCTTCCTGCAAGCATATACAGGCTGTCAGGCTCTCACAGCAGCCATTTTGTGTTTGTGAGAGGAGAGAGCAGCATGTTTTTGAGCTAGAGGAGATAGGCAAATAAAGGGAAATTGTCTTTTAGGTAGGAGATTTGTTCTCTGTATTAGGGGATCCTTGCTGATCTTGCTGTTATTATTATCTTTGTGTTGGACATGTCTGGGAGCAAAGAAGGATGATACCAAATATCCCAACATTTTGTCTGACTGATTTGATTTGAAAGACAAAGACAGCTGCAGTCCAATTTCCTTGCCTATCTTGCTGTTCATATCTCTGTTCTGAGGAACTCTGGTGGAATAAGTTGTTGATTTTTTAATTGTTTTTTTAGCTAGCATTTTTTTTGGACAGTGATAAGATAGGGTAGACAACTGTAAGTAAAAAATATATATAAAGAATATTAGGTGACAGACAGCTGAATGGGACCCTGTATCTGAGGTGAGTTGTAGGACTGAGGCAGACTTGATAGAGATAGAGGGTGAGATTGAGTGTGTTGTTGAGGGCCAAGGCAAGACATCACACTCCATCAGTTGTGTTCTGTACTTCAAAGTAAAAACAATCACAGTAATTGAGTAATGTTCAGCAAATGCACAAGGGGCAGGTTGAGGGGGAAAAGAGGAGCAGTACAGGGATGCGATAGTAAAGTGGTGACTGCAGCCATGGTTGCTGCAACAAGTGCAATAAATGATGAAGATCCCTCTCCACCCAGGGAGGATGCAGTGTGTCAAGGTCCCAAAAAAGTTCCATCTCCAGCAACAGGGCCAATAGTATAAAAAAACAGGTAAAAGAACACTGAAGATGACAATAAGTCACATTGTTTGATTATGGCATAATGGAGGAAGGTGTAGCAGCTCAACCAACTGCTGCATCTGACAGTGAGACAAACAAGCACCAAAACACTTGTCCTCAAAATAGTAGTGAACATTGTGAAAATAAAAGTAAAGAAATGATGACTGATAATGATGAGGTAGATCTAGAATATATACCTCCAGCATAATCCTCTTGTTCAGATACAAATGAAGATGAGAGTGAGAGTGATGACATGGCCAGGTAGTTAGCTGAGAAGCAAAGGCTCAATCTTCCACCACTGAAAAGGAGCGATGTGCCTGTCTATAAACTGTTTGAGAAAACAATTGGAAGGTCTGACCCTGGACAAGCAAATACACCTCATAATACACATTCATCCTGTCTGTCATCATCAGCATCATCAACACTTCCAAGTCCAAGCCCCACTCAGCCACAAACACACTTGTGTTGAGTAACCAGCAACAACAACACATGTTATTAACATCCACAAACTTAGCTATGATGAGTGCATCTGCTGCTGCTGTAAATGCTGCACCTTTGACACCTAGTAACAGTAGCAGTAGCATTGCATCAACATAACTCTAGTAGTAGTAGCAGATCCTCAGGAACTCTGCAGTCCATGAATTCAACAGTATGGAGATACTTCACTCATGATCCAAAAGCTAAGCATGTTGTTATCTGCTGTCTGTGCAAAAAGCATGTGAACAGGGGGAAAGCAGGCTCACACATAGGCACCTCCTCAATGAGATCCCACCTGATGCACAACCACAGGTCTGACTGGGAGACATACCATGAACATGTCACAGGTGCCACCACTAGCAGCAGCAGAAGCACTCCACAAAGTTCACAGGGCTCTGGAGCAGATAAGAGAAGTAGAGATATTACTGATGTGTCACAGAATGTGCCACTGCCAACAGCTCTTGCTACAGAGGAATTTGATGACTCTGAGTTTGCTGTAAGAGATGAAAAGAATCATAGAGTACCTACACATACTGCCACCACTCCCACCACCTCCACAAGTGGTGGTGTTAAAGCAATAAAGTTACATAGTTCTTCTGCTATGTACTGCCATCCCACACTTACTAAGTTCTTAGAAAGACGTAAAAACCTGCACAAACAGGATGCAAAAGTACTCCTATGGAATAGTGACCTTGCCAGAATGTTGGTGATTGACATGCTGCCCTTTTCTTTTGTTGAAAACAGAGGCTTTAAAGAACTGATGTCATGTGTTGTACCCTGCTGGAACATCCCAAGCTACAGTTATTTTTCAAGGATGGTTATGCCAAAATTACATAAGCAGGTTAGTGTTGTGGGCAAAAGACAAAGGCACTCATCCTGCTAACAATCCTTTCAAGGCATATATTGTTGTAGGACTCACAACTTTGACTTTCAGCTATTTCTCCACTTCAGCCTTCAGAAGAAGTAATATTATGGTGGGAAATGTTTCATAGGCGAAAAAATTATTGGCAGTGGCTAAAAAGGAGAAAATGTTTGCAGTGGCAAAAAGGAGAAAACTTTCATGAAAAAATCAAAAAATCATTGTTTTTTCTAGAAAAAGTCATGTGGGAAATTTTTCTGAATTTTCACCCACCCCTAGTAAGCAGAATGATCAGTGCTGCAGGGGCTGTTTTGCTGCCATGCTTTGATGATCAACTGAATGGAAAATTCTCTGGAAACAGAAAGAAAGAAATTAAGTGAGCTCACTGTCAGAGACTTAACCCTCTGAGTGTAAGAGAAGTAGATACACAGGTGAAGATTTAAAAATATAATAAAAAAAGTAGAGTCAATTCCTCACACTGGGTGTGTTTCTAAGAAAGAAACCAGGTCACCCCATTCTGTAATGGTGTAATGCCTTGCTACTGGTATGTAATGGTGCTTTACACAGCTACTATCATGTGAAAAGATAGAGGGGCATTGATCTAGCATGACTTGGCTAAAAATCAGCTAGGCTTCACTAAATTCGACCCTGAAAATAACTTGAGCAATTCTGGGGCAAACAACGGCATCACTCTGGGCACTTAAAAAATTCCATTGAATTAGATAGGAAATTTTACCAGTTGAATGCTAGCAAGATCTCCAACACATTGGCAAGCATAACATTGGAGACCTTTAAGGGGTGAAAATCCCCATTACATCAATTGAGAATTTGTGGAATGTTTGGTTTGCGCCAGATACATGCCAATTCTTTTTAGCACATCTGCCTTACTGGCTGTTCTTTTTCTCATTGCTCAGCAGGAGAAATATTATCTGTGCCAGTTACAGTACAGTAAACTTCTTGTCTACAATTACTTTATAACCCTTACCGTGTGCAGTAAAATCAATTTTCCCATAGGAAAATCCTATCTTCCTCTTTTAAAACTGAGAGCCCTATTTTGGACCTTTTTCCTCAGCGTGACCGGAAGAGATACTACACATAACTAAGAATTTTCCCTTTTTCTCACGACCTTAAGCAGATTAGTTGGGGTCATTATTAATATAGAATAAAAATTCAACTTAAGGGCAGAAAAAGGAAAGTGTCACTGACGCATTGTAATGTTATTTTGGTATTTGGAGAAGTTCAGCTATGTTTTTCTCAAAAGCACTATGTAAATATATGTGATCTCGCTACAAAGCGGGGAATTGAAGATTCTCATTTTGTGGTACAGTATACAGCAATATATTTTTGTCTAGTAAAAGTCTAAAAAAAGCTTCTCTTTGTTTTGAATCAGATCAGGCAAATACCGAGGGCCAGCAAGAATGCACTGAATGCATAAAACAAACAGAGTGAAAAAAGAAAAAAATACATGTTATAGTACTGCCATATATATTTAAATAATTATGATAGTGTACATGAATATACTCAAAGACAGCCACTTTTCAGCATTTAAAGGGGCAGTAAACTACAACAGAAAATTGGAGTTCATGTAAAAAATATCTTTGCTCTGTAATATGTTCTGAATGTAAAATCTCCCAGTAGTGACAGTTACCCTGTTTTACTCAGTAAAAAGAGTCATATAAGATATATGTTCTCATAAAAAACACTAAAACACTATAAAGGGCAGAGGCGTGCTCAATTGTGAAGCAATGTTTTTCATTACACCCTGGTTCTTAACCCCATAATGACCAGAGAGTTGCCCAAAGCATTGCTTCTTAGTGCATTGCGCACACCTCCAGTCCTTAAGGGGGGGTTAAATGATTCAGTCTATTTCCACATTCATATTACTCAAAGTGTATATACAGTATGACACGCAAACTGATAACTGCTTAAAGGGATAGTAATACTTTGTTTTAACTTTATTTTATTTTGTAGGCATTAAAAAAACATGAAGAATGATATAAGTCTTATCTCTCAAACCTTTATGGTTTAAGAGATATTCACAAACAAAGTATCCCTTCCCTGTTCAACCAGATCAGAAGGGAGGTGCCCAGGTAGACTGCAGAGAGGGACAATCTTCAATTAAGATAAGGGAAAAAGCTGAAAAACTTGTCAAGGGGGGAAGGGCTTTCATTGTTTTCATACAAAGAAAAGTGTCCCCTTCTGTTATCTGTCTGGTCATACAACCTGATCCACATCTGAGAAGAGATGGCTTACACTAGGTAAAAGGGGCAGGAGGGGAAACTTTGCTTGTGAATATCTCATAAACCATAAAGGTTTGAGAGATAAGACCTATATCATTCATCATGTTTTTTTAATGCCTACAAAATAAAGTAAAATTAAAACGAAGTATTACTATCCCTTTAACTGTATCATCCCCAGTTCCAACTAGGGGTGGGTGAAAAGTGAGAAAAATTTCCTGCGTCTTTTCACAAAAAACGGACGATTGTTCTCTTTTTTTTGCAAAATTTTCCTCCTTTTCGCCATTTCCAACAAATTTGTTGCCTATTCCAACATATTTTTCGTCTCTCTCTTTCCTACGGTGCCACATTTCCTACCACAATATTACTTTTTCTGAGGGCTGCAGTGGAGAAATACGTATCTGAAAGTGAAAACTGGGAGTTCTACAGCAACATATGATGTGTTCCTGCTTAAAGGGATAGAAATGTTTCATAATAAAAGCAGCTCTAATTAATCATCATAGTATTTGGACCTTGGAGAGTGTTATTTCAATTCTGTCAGAGTTGTAGTTCAAGAGTAATTCAATGACAAAGTATCCCCCTCCCACCCCTTTTACTGATGTAACACTGCTCAGCCAGATCAGAAGGTAGGTGCCCAGGTAGAGTGCAGAGAGGGACAATCTTCAATTACCATAAGGGAAAAACCTGAAAAACCTGTCAAGGGGGGCAGGGCTTTCATTGTTCTCATAGGAAGAAGATTGTCCCCTGCTGTTATTTGTCTGGTCTTACAACCAGATTCCACATCTGAGAAGAGATGGCTTACACTAGGAAAAAGGGGCAGGAGGGGAATCTTTATCCTTCAATTACTCATGAACCACAACTCTGACAGTATTGATATAACACTCTCCATGGCCCAAATACTATGATAATTAATTGGAGCTGCTGTTTTTGTGAAATATTACTATCCCTTTAAGAGACACTGGCACATATTCATGATGATTCCAAGAGATGAAAACAAAAGTACAACCTACAATGTGGCAGATGTGTATGGTAAAGGTGGTGGGGGACTGGCGTGATGTGTCTGTCTATCTATCTATCTATCTATCTATCTATCTATCTATCTATCTATCTATCTATCTATCTTCCTATCTTCCTACAGCAGTTTTTTACCATTATCATGTTTGCGTCAAACGAAAGCTATTCTTCTTCTCACATTACCGATACACATTACTTATTGGTTATAGCTGTGGTCCCAAATGTGGTAGATGGTGGCAACCCTTCATCACTTCCCTCCTCCTCCTCATCTGTACTGTTGTTAATATATTTGGCCTGACTTAGTCTGTAAAAGCTTTTGGATCCTGAGTTAAGTATCTCAGTACTGTGGACTTCATGGACTGAGGGGTTCCTGAGGGGCTGCTACTACTACATGGGTTAGATGTTGATGCAGTTCTACTGATACTACTACTAGGTGTCAAATGTGTGGCACTTCCAGCAGTCTGTCCAAAAAATATATTATAACTGAAAAAACAAAATCGATGACTTCTTAGACTTCCCCAGCACAGAGACAATAAAAGCAAGATCAGCAAGAAAGTTGGACATGTGTCTTGTCAGTCAGTTTGGGGTATTTGGGGTCAACCTTCTTCCTCCCTTCTTCTCCCCCAGAGGGCCCCCAGACTCCCCTAATACAGAGAACAAATGTCCTACCTAAAAGACTCTGTAAACTAAGCTTAATTTCCCCTTTATTTATCTTCTCTACCTCAAAATGTGCTGCTCTCTCCTCTCACAAAAACAAAATGGCTACTATGATAGCCTGACACCCTTGTATATGTCAGCAGGAAAAGTAGAGAAAACTTTCAAGTGGTGTAAACATTTTCTTACCATTGATTTCAATGCAATGAGGTAGGTGAAAAAAAGTGGGAAAACAGCACTTTTCACAGGAAATAATTCACCAAGTGGGAAGTGCCATTATTCTGGTTTGATGCTGACATTTTCACCCATCCCTAGTCCCAGCCAACCTTCGCCACTTCTAAACCCGTAATTCTAAAGAAGCTTTCAAAATGTCTTGGCTTTCATAATTTGTTACTGATTAGATTGTTAACTTATATATGTAATTTCCCAAAATAGTGTGTGTGATGTGTGCTAGGATTCAAAGCGGGGTAAGAAACTAACTCCAGTTCTCAAGTACCACTAACAGCGCAGGTTTTCACGATATCTGTGCTTGAGAACAGGTAGATCAGTCAGTGGCTCAGAAACCTGTAATTAAGCAGGAACACCCTTAAAACATTGCTGCCTACATTTGATATACAGTTTGTAGGAGAAGACAGGATAAAGATAGATTGTCCATCCTGAGATGTATGGAGTACAAGAGAGAGATAGAAGCATGAGCAGTTGACTGAGCAAATTATGCATAACACTGTAAAGCTATATACACATAGCTGGGAACTCTCTGGTATTGCCCTGGAGACTCCAGCTTTGACTCTGCATTTACAGGGTCTCCGGGGCAGATTATGATTCTTCAGATGAAACTCTGCCCACTTGTGCTCCATCCCACCCTGTTCCTCCCACCCCCACCTTCTTCTCCTCCTTCCATAGTCTATTCTCACTATTTTTTTTTTTATTTTGTTTTTTTGTCCCACCCCCACTTGCGATTAATCCCCTCCCCTTTTATGACACTAAGTGCATAATTTCTCTCCCCTCAGTGGCACCACACCAAGAAGTTTCCAGGACGGTATACACACAATATAAAAATACATAATTACATGAGAGTACAGGGGATCAACAACACAATAAGAATGGCAGAGTAGTACATGAGACCAGTAGCACAAGACAACATTATCGGAGAACAGCAGAGTATTACATGAGACCAGCAATACAATACAACATTACATGAGAGAAGCAAAGTAGTACATGAGACCAGCAGCACAATAATACATTATAGTATTACATGAGACCAACTGCTCAATACACAATTGCTTGAAAATAGTAGAGTATGACATGAGACCAGCTGTGCAATATACAATTGGATGGGAACAGCAGACAGTTACATGTGGCAAGCAGGCTATTACAAAAGATCATTAGTGTAATGCACCATTATGTTAAGCTGCTAGTGCATGTCACCATCCATTGGTCCTCAATGGTTTTATCAGATCAGGATTTAAGACAGTCCCTGCTTAAGCTCATATGGGTGATTCAAAATGATTAAGTCACTGATTAACTAACCTGAGCTTAATCAAGGATATCCTTAAGTCATGGCTTCTTTGCAGCCAATAACTACCCAAGATACACACACCTGCATTACTGTAGTGGAGTATTGTCCTCCAGGTGGCATGAAAAGGTGTAATTCTCTGCTGGTGGGCATGTAATGGGGTATTGCCCTACTGACCTGATGTAATACCAAGTGAAAAATGGACCTGATCATCAGCTTGGTATGACATCTATGAAACTCAGGCTTGGATCCTTGGGCCGCTACAATAAGCAGCATTTCTGGGGAAATCTATCTTTATCATAGAGAACATATGACTAGTGTTGAGCGAGCATGCTCGGCCAATGCTCGGATCGGATCGAGCATTGCTCTGCTCGGCACATGGCGGTACTCGTACGAGTACCGCCATGTGCTCGCCCGCCATGTTCGGGTGGCAGGGATCTGTGCCGGAGGAGGCACAGATCTTGCAGACGCTCCGCTGGACCACCAGGGACTGGAGGTAGGGGGCATTGCGGAGATGAAGGGGGCATTGCGGAGATGAAGGGGGACATTGTGGAGATGAAGGGGGACATTGTGGAAGGGGGACATTGTGGAAGGGGGGCATTGCGGAGATGAAGGGGACATTGCGGAGATGAAGGGGGACATTGCGGAGATGAAGGGGGACATTGCGGAAGGGGGACATTGTGGAAGGGGGACATTGTGGAAGGGGGGCATTGCGGAGATGAAGGGGGCATTGCGGAGATGAAGGGGGACATTGCGGAGATGAAGGGAGCATTGCGGAGATGAAGGGGGACATTGCGGAGATGAAGGGGGACATTGTGGAAGGGGGACATTGTGGAAGGGGGGCATTGCGGAGATGAAGGGGGCATTGCGGAGATGAAGGGGGACATTGCGGAGATGAAGGGAGCATTGCGGAGATGAAGGGGGACATTGCGGAGATGAAGGGGGACATTGCGGAGATGAAGGGGGACATTGTGGAAGGGGGACATTGTGGAAGGGGGGCATTGCGGAGATGAAGGGGGCATTGCGGAGATGAAGGGGGACATTGCGGAGATGAAGGGAGCATTGCAGAGATGAAGGGGGACATTGCGGAGATGAAGGGGGACATTGCGGAGATGAAGGGGGACATTGTGGAAGGGGGACATTGTGGAAGGGGGGCATTGCGGAGATGAAGGGGGCATTGCGGAGATGAAGGGGGACATTGCGGAGATGAAGGGAGCATTGCGGAGATGAAGGGGGACATTGCGGAGATGAAGGGGGACATTGTGGAAGGGGGACATTGTGGAAGGGGGGCATTGCGGAGATGAAGGGGGCATTGCGGAGATGAAGGGGGATATTGCGGAGATGAAGGGAGCATTGCGGAGATGAAGGGGGACATTGCGGAGATGAAGGGGGACATTGTGGAAGGGGGACATTGTGGAAGGGGGACATTGTGGAAGGGGGGCATTGCGGAGATGAAGGGGGCATTGCGGAGATGAAGGGGGACATTGCGGAGATGAAGGGAGCATTGCGGAGATGAAGGGGGACATTGCGGAGATGAAGGGGGACATTGTGGAAGGGGGACATTGTGGAAGAGGGGCATTGTGGAGATGAAGGGGGGCATTGACCAGGCACCCTCCCCTCATCAGAGCAGGGGGTGCCTGGTGTAATGCTCGTGTCGCCCCATTGAATTCAATGGGGCTCGGGTGCTCGGCCGAGCACTCGAGCCTCCGGCGGTGCTCGGTCAGAGCACCCGAGCACCCGAGCATCGGGGTGCTCGCTCAACACTACATATGACAATTCCCATTGCATGAAATTTACTTTTTATTCCCTTGAATCCTCTATATAGCACACTTTTTTTTTAAATCACTTAACCCATTGAATGCCAGAGAGGTAAAGAGCTAAGAAATGAAGTAGGTACATTAGTCCATCACATAAATATTAGGTTACAATGCCAGCTTGTGCCAGTTCCACAGAGCTTCGGCTAGTGCAGGTGAAGTTAGGCTAATTGGATGCTCTGTTTACAAGATGCACATTCATACTCAAATTAAGAACTCTTTCGTAATGTATGAATCATTATGCACATTGAAATCTGTGCAAGGGTAACATTATTTATAGATGCTTTTCTTGTCATCAGCAGTTTTAATTCCATAGGACACTTTGCTGTGTCATAGATGCTGATTTAAATTGAAGAACTGGAGCAGTCTTGGGGCAAATTAACTGAATCACTCTTTTCCTTGAGCATTAAACTTTAGGAGAGAATAAATCTAGGTACCTAGGAGTTCTGCTCTTAACAGAGTGGGGCATGGTAGTTGCGTTCTTGTAGCCCTGAACCCTTGGTTGGTTATTACAAGGCACGACTTACAGAGATAGACTTGTCTTTACCACCAAAATAGATCCCCCTTTGGTTTCACTTAGGGTTGAAGGACAATAAGGAAATAACCCACCTTGCAATCTCTCTATTGATACAGTTTTTCAGTAGACAAATGTGCCACACTAATTTATAAAGAAACTTCCTGTGACCCCCTGTTTCGCTGATTAGGTGAGATACCAATTGCATAGTGATCTATTAACCAGCAAACCCCATACTTTTAAAGGGGAACTACCAACCCACACAATGTTTACCTTTACTAAGTCCCCATCTGGTGACTAGCTGCTTAGTAGCGCTAGTCGCCAGAATAATTACCTTATTTAATAGACTTCCCCTCTCTTCCATGGGAGACAGGCAGGACGGAGCGCGGGCATCTTCCCATTGTGATGTCCGTGCACCTGCACTGTCAGTCCCAGCCGGAGCCAAATGGTTCCTAGCAACTCTTCCTAGACCCGGCTGGGACTGACAGCGCACGGATGTCACAATGGAAGAGAGGGGAAATCTATTAAATAAGGTAATTATTCTGGCGACTAGCGCTACTAGCTAGTGGCCAGATGGGGACTTAGTGAAGGTAAACATTGTGTGGGGTGGTAGTTCCCCTTTAAACTTCAAAAGTTTTATTTTTATTTAAGAATTGAAAAGACACAAACCCAGAAATACAGAAAAAATATTTAAAAAGATATTCAGGTAAAATGTATAAATATGTCTGTAATCAAGAAAAAGGTGTTGATAAAAATATAAAAAATGTAGATAATTCAGCTCGGAACAAATAAACAGCAAGAAAGAGAAGATTTGTTAGCCTAAACAGAGATGACGCTTTTAGTAATAAATTGCAAGAATGGCCGTAATTGCTTTTAATCCAGGGAGACCAAATAAGCACAAATATATCATGTTGGCCTAGTTCAATAGAGGAAAAATATTCGTTAACATAAGTTCAATTAATCTTGCCTAAAACAGAGCTCCAAGAAATTTCAAGATTTTTGAATTGCGAAGCTATACATAACCTAGGTCCAGAAGTTATCCTAAGAATGAGCTTATCCTCAGATTTCCTCACTCCATCAACCTTCGTGCCCAGTAATGCTTCACTCATCTTGAGGCTTATATTCTTATGCAAAATTTGAGTAAGAATTAAATTAACTTCCCCCCAGATCACTTTGTGTGACACTCAAGCGCCCACTGTAAGCTGCATGAGAACCTTGAGGGGGGTAATTCCCACAAGAGGTAGCAGGCTGCTAATTTAATATGTATAATGTATACACAGACAAGAGACAATACAATGATACTCACTAGGTAGACCCCAGTGAGCCAGGAGCTGGAGTTCACAGGCTTGAGAACGTTGCCAGCGATCGGTGTCTACTTCCAGGAGGCCTTGCTGCGGCCAAGGCCGGTGGGGTAGCAGGCAGGGAAGCCTGATGACAGGACAGCCACCTAGAACACAGACAGCTACACACCAGGACAGGAATCAGCATATATATAACCTACCAGTAGTATAGCTCTCACTGTTGAACATTGAATCAGCAGCACTGGGGGTCGTAAGGTTACAGTACGCCTGAGGGTTGAATATAGGGGAGTCGAAGGAGTCGAACCCGACGGGATAGTAGACAACGTCGAACACGACACACTGGGCACCGAGAACCTTTCGAGGTCGAAAGGAGGATGGTCAACAATCCAAGCGGGCAAAGATGGTACCTAGGATAAAGCAGAGGGATAGTCGAACAAGCCAGGGTCAGTCGAGCAGCATGGTACAAAATCAGCAGGCAGTTGTATAACAGGCCGAAGTCGAGGAAAGCTGGGTCAATACACAGGAAATACTGGAACAATAATCTTAAAGACTCGATATACTGAACGCTTTGATCGAGCACTGACACAAGTGTGTCAGTGTTTGATATAGGCCCAGAAAAGGGTGTAACCAACACAGGGCGGGGATAAGAAAGAACAGGTAAGAGAAATCAAATACCTGGAAAGGACAGAAAAACTCGGAGAAGCCCAAGAAACATGATACTTTGGCCTTTGCACACTCCCACCAAGTATGTAGGAAAGTGCCTTTTTCCTGGCAACCTCTAAAATATTTGTCCATTGCATCATCACACATTAGATCTAGTCTACTTGAAACTAAGTAGGATAAATGGAACATTTTAAACTGTTCAATCAAATTTATGTTCAAACTACTCTTAAATATTCTTTTAGATAAAACTAACCATTCTTCCTCATTAAAAGAATCACCCAACATACATTCCCATACATTGTGATATTCCACATAGACTGTTTAACCCTTTGAACAAAACTATGCATTGGATACCTCTCTGTGCCGCTCAGGGCGTTAAAGGTGACCTTACTTATATCATATATTATTGGCCATAACACCCGCATGTTAAGAATTTTTTTCAAGCTGAGGTTTTGATTGCATAGTTTGGCTAAAATATGTTAACACTTGTCTTCCAATCCAAGGCACACCAACTCAGGTGAGTCCTAGCTAACACATTTTATCATATTATATGTTTTTAATTTGCTTTATATTAGAAGTTCTGTGACTGGCCTGTCATAGGAAGAATGTTATCAGCCTGTGGGCAGGAACCTACAAATCTTGGAATGCAATCCATACCTGTAGAGGTATGGTAAATTGTATTTTTCAGATCTTGCCTAAATGTGAACCTTGGCAAGGCATACTTCTGTGTTAACGAAAGGTACCACTATGTTCAAAAACAATGGGAGTTATGCACTAAGTTGTGATAAAGTGGAGATGACTTCTCCAGTGATATCACTTCTCCAGTTCTCAGGTTATTCTATGGAGCCTATTCACTAAGATCTCCAAAGTTGGAGAAACCTTAATGCATTGGCTCCATAGAATAATAATATTAACGTATTATGCCAGGAAGGATATATTGAGATTGTCTGTCATTTTCAAGTATGTCCTGGGGGTATAGATATTATTATCCAATTTAATGGCACTCATTTTATCTACTTTGGAAGGATGAAAGACTGAGTCAACCCTGCTGGGACTAGAACCTGTGACCTTGTGGTTTGAACAGATTCTACAGCTGGTGATTTAACCAATGGAGCCATCTCCATAGAAACTGGATTAGTGATATCACTGGAGAAGTCATCTCCGCTTTATCACCTCTTAGTGCATGTCCCCCAATGTGTTCTAAATGGAGCTATTAAGATGGAAATAAAAGGACAAGCTCTTCTCCTACCTCACAAGTCATCTGGGATAATCACTGAAGAGCACAGGGAGGGGCAAGCCTCTCCATGTCCATCAAATATCACGCAGGTGCATGGAAAACATGTAACTTACAACCTAAAATCTGGGGTCACTTGGTAATGAATGGTTCATCCATAATTCATGGGATGAGAATGCAGACAGTATAAAAATATAGCAGTGCTTTATTATGAACAATATATATTATAAAGCCTTCCTGTTGTGTAAAGCAGGAATACGACCAAAGAAGGAGATGCATTGCTCAAATGTTACAATAGCTCAATCTGTAACAATGAGGTGAAGATGTACTGTCACTTTCTATGAAGACTGGATTAAGGCTTAAAGAGATAGTAATGCAAAGATATAAAGGTATATCTGATTATTCATTATACATTTTTATCATGCTCTGTACAATTGTAATTGTCCATATCGTGTAGTTAGATTGTAATTTTATTTCAAAGTTTCCCACTCCCTCCCCAAAGGACAATACTGTGTGTCTCTATAAGGAAAGTCTTGTCCCTCTTGACAAAGGGGAGCAGGGTTTTCCTTATGCTAACACAATATTGTCCCTCATTGCGATCCATCACTACCGGCTGTCAGATCTGATAGAAAGAAGACTGATGTAGGGAAAAGTGTGGGAGGGAGAAACTTAAAAATAAGATTACAATAAAACTACAACGATATGGACGATTGGAACATTACAGAGCATTATAAAAAGGTATAATGAATAATTGTATATTCCTTTATATTTTTACATTACTATCTCTTTAAATGCTCTCCAGTAGAACGCAACAGAAAAAAGTGACCCTCTGTACTAAGTTAAAAAAAAGTTTGAACTGTATTGCCTCTTGAATGAAGCATCCCATATCAGCGGAGTCATAGGAGCTGGATCACCAACTACTGTGGGTAAAATGTAGACACATTTCCAGCAACGTGGTACATTGCAGTTGATCTGCTGTATTTTGTGTGTTCTGTGTCTCATGGGACGAAAAGGTGATGTGACCCTGTAATGAAAATCTCAATTCAGTTACAGCTGTTTGCATAGGGGTGTATCGGGGAGAAATTCAGGCCTGGGAATATATGTTTGACATTTTAGCCCATATTTATCAAAGCCAACTGCGCAACTGGGAGAAATGAGATCTCCAACTGATTCAGAGGGGGATTTTAATCTCTTGAATGGTAGACAGGTCTCCAGTTGCAGTTGGTTTACTCCAGAATAACTCCAGTTTACTTCTATAAATATGGCCCTATATGTAAAAAAAATTATTTTGACCCTATCGTGTCTTTAGTTTGCTCCAGAATTGCTCCTCTTTTCTTTTGTACATTAACTGTTTCAGTGCCAGAGATGTATCCCATGCATTGGATCTGACTCACAATGGGTTAAACCCAAAAACATACAAAGGGCTCTCCAGACCTGCCCCAGAGTCAGACAGAATTATCGGCTCTTCGGGGACCGAGGCTGATTCTCTGGATTGGTGAGTTTAGCTGTAACCGCACCCACTTCCCAGTCTGTTCAGCCTACTCCCTCCTCACTTCTCTCACCAATTTAATGGCAAACGCCTCCTTTTAACCACCCACCACACTCCACCCACAATATGACACAAAACGCACTATTTGAACACTTTTACCCTCAGCTCTATGGTGTTTCTCCATGGACTTGGCACAAAGTGATAAAGTGATATCAATGTAATGTAACGTCTTCAAGTATAATTAAAAAAAAAACAACAGACAAATAAAAAAAACAGGCACATAAGCTGAAGCAACACATGTTTGTTTGTTAATATTTAAAATACCACATTGACAGGAAGGTCTGTTTACTATAGAAATGTTTATTACACAAAGATGTTTCCTAGAAGAATTTAATTTTCCTTTGAAGAGTTCCAATGCGTAACGTACACCAAGGGCCTTTATGGACCAAAGAAGAAAGGCAAACCATTTGCACTAAAGGGAAAAATACACATTTCCAAAATTCTCACTGACATTAAAGTGCAAGTACATATTTTACTTTGTATATATTCTATAGTCACTTAATGAGATATTAATGTGTGTATGAAGTTAAAGGGATAGTAATATTTCACAATAAAAGCAGCTCCAATTAATCTTTATAGTATTTGGGCCATGGAGAGTGTTATTTCAATACTGTCAGAGTTGTAGTTCAAGAGTAATTGAATGATAAAGTATCCCCCTCCCGCCCCTTTTACTGATGTAACACTGCTCACCTCAGAGCAGCAAGACTGTCCGGATGGATCACAGAGAGGGACAATCTTCAGTGATTATAAGGAAAAACCTGTCAATGGGGGCAGGGTTTTCATTGTTCTCACAGTAAAAAGATTGTCCCTTGCTGCAAGCTGTTTGGTCTTAAGACCAGATTCCACATCTGAGGGGAGGTGGCTTATACTAGGCAAAAAGGGCGAGAGGGGGATACTTTATCATTCAATTGAACTACAACTCTGACGGTATTGAAATGATACTCTCCATGGCCCAAATACTATGAAGATTAATTGGAGCTGCTTTTATATTTAAACATTACTATCCGTGTAAGCTCGATTATTCATTATATTTTTTATAACAAAGTGTACCTTTCTAAGTGTCTATAATGTTGTATTCTTTCTGTAATTTTACTTTAAAGGAGCAGTAAAGGTTTTATGTTATAGAGCTTTTTCCGTTGAGTAAAACAAGGGTACTTTAACTGCTCTCAGTTGTTTTATTCAACATTTATAAGGGTCCAAATGATCAGCAAGTGAATTTACTGTGAGTTTACTTCCTGGAAGTTCTGACAGGAAGTAACTCGGCAGTTTCTACCACATTCTGTGGAGAACTATAAGTCACTGACTTTCCTCCATTAGAATCTAACACAATAATTAATTGAAATTTGACCACTAGAGGTCATTGCTAAAGTAAAAAAAACCCACAGGTTTAAACTGTAATAGCGCTGGAAATATGCATCTCTTAGCAGAGGGAGTACCCTTATTTTACTCAACAGAAAAAGCCTTGCAATATATATTTTCATTACAAAAGTTTACTGCTCCTTTAAAGTTTCCCCTTACTGCCTCTTTTCCCAGGGTCACACTGATTTCCCTCAGAGCAGCAAGTTGGTCTGGACAGATCATGACGAGGGACAATCTTGTGTCTGCATAAGGAAAAACCTACCCTCCTTCTTCAAGGGGGCAGGGTTTTCTTTATACTGATAGACACAATATTGCCCCTTGTTGCGATCTGTCCAGACAAGCCACCGGCTTTCTGCCCGGAGGAGACTCTGCATGATGTAGGGTAAAGGGGCAGGAGGGGAGAAACTTTAAAATAAAATTAAACGAAGACTATGGACACTTAGAAAGGTACACTTAATTATAAAAAATGTAAACTGAGTAATCGACCGTAACGTCATATGCACAGATTACTGTCTCTTTAATGTGTAAAGTCATTCGACCGTTATGCTTTATTATTTATTTTTTTATCTTAATCTAGCTTTTATATCTCTGACAATAAACTCACCAGATCTCTCATTTCCAGGTAGCTCTCTGTCGGGAACAGTGAAAGCAAGGAGAACACTTTCCCCGCAGGCGAAGAGACTTAAAGGGATAGTAATACTTCGTTTTAACTTTATTTTATTTTGTAGGCATTAAAAAAACATGAAGAATGATATAAGTCTTATCTCTCAAACCTTTATGGTTTATGAGATATTCACAAGCAAAGTTCCCCTCCCCGCCCCTTTTTCCTAGTGTAAGCCATCTTTTCTCAGATGTGAGTCTGGTTGTATGACAGTACAGATAACAGAAGGGGACAATTTTCTTTGTATGAAAACAATGAAAGCCCTTCCCCCCTTGACACGTTTTTCAGCTTTTTCCAATATCTTAATTGAAGATTGTCCCTCTCTGCAGTCTACCTGGGCACCTCCCTTCTGATCTGGTTGAACAGGGGGGGGATACTTTGTTTGTGAATATCTCTTAAACCATAAAGGTTTCAGAGATAAGACTTATATCATTCTTCATGTTTTTTTAATGCCTACAAAATAAAATAAAGTTAAAATGAAGTATTACTATCCCTTTAAGGTGGAAAGGATTTGTTTTTAAGTATCTAGAATATAATACTATAATGTTTACAAATGATGGCCTGTAATACATGAGATTTAACCCTCTAAGCGCTTCGCAATGTGCTGCGTACCCCTCTGGCACTCAAAGGGTTAAATGTACGTAATCCAATTTAATTTTTAGGTGTCGCTATTCCTTTAAGGCTGTAATTAGAAGTATGTCTGAATATTTATATTTATACAGTGTTACCAGTGCAGGCAGATATTTACAATCAATTATACAGTAAAAGCAGAAGTGCATAAAAGGCAATAAGCATGCAGACATCAGGAAAGAAGTCACCTACACTTCTGTTATGGATTTTGCAAATATGAGGGAGGCCTAACGATCATCCAAGCAGTTAACCCCATCCCGACAATGGACGTACATGTACGTCCCGCAGAAACTGTCACTTAGTGACAGAAGACGTACATGTACGTCCAAGAAGTTGTTTAAAGCAATAGGGAAAAAAGTTCGGCGGGCGTTAAGTGCCGGCCGTGTGAACGTGCGGCCAGTCACTAAGGGGTTAAATGTAGTGAGACAGGGCCTGGTACCAACCGAGTCTATGGATATAGATAATGCTGGTACAGATGCAAAAAAAAAAACCAAACCAACTGCAACAATCACGTAAACATTAGTGATGAGCGAGCACCCCAATGCTCGGATGTTCGGGTGCTCTGACCGAGCACCCCCTGAGGCTCGAGTGCTCGGCCGAGCATCCGAGCCCCATTGAAGTCAATGGGAGGACTCGAGCATTACACCAGGCACCCCCTGCTCTGATGAGGGGAGGGTGCCTGGTCCATAGGAAAAGGGCAGAAAAAGATGGAAACACTACAGAAATGGTTCAGGGACAGCATAGGGAGGATGTCTGGATGCACCTTGGACTCCAACATCGCTGCTGGGAACGATCTTTCGCCCGTAGTACGCCATTTTTACAGACTGACCATAAAACACACAAAAAGGAAAATAAAAACGACTTTAGGCGAAAAATTGTTACCAAACAATATTTGCTGTATATTTACTTGTATATCATCTGCAAATTCTCCCAAAAATTTCCTTGATTTTCAGAACTGAGGCCATGATTAAGAGGGAAACGTGCGCAGAGGCAAATTCTCCCAAAAATTTCCTTGATTTTCAGAACTGAGGCCATGATTAAGAGGGAAACGAGCGCTGAGCTGACCATCTAAAACATTATGGGTGAGGGTCTGCTGCAGAGCTGACCATCCTAAACATTATATGCGAAGGCCCGC
This sequence comes from Rhinophrynus dorsalis, assembly GCA_037306005.1. NCBI lineage: Eukaryota > Metazoa > Chordata > Amphibia > Anura > Rhinophrynidae > Rhinophrynus > Rhinophrynus dorsalis. Next base: position 40,522,013 of record CM074723.1, on the reverse strand, counting down.
TAGTGAGCTGACGCTATAAAACATTATATGAGAGGGCCCGCTAGAGAGCTGACCCAATAAAACATTATATGAGAAGGCCCGCTGGTGAGCTGACCTATATAAAAATTGGCAAACAGGGCCCGCTGGTGAGCTGGCCCTATATAAAAATTATATCACAGGGCCCGCTGGTGAGCTGGCCCTATATAAAAATTATATCCCAGGGCACGCTGGTGAGCTGGCCCTATATAAAAATTATATCCCAGGGCATATGGAAGAGGAGGAGGAGGATGAGAAGATTAAGAGTCAACCATATACCCGTTTTTTGGGTGGAAGGGGTGAATGGGAATACAGAGTATTCCCATCATTGTAAATAACATATATAAAGTGAGTTTATGTTCCCCCGGGGCTTTCCTCCAGTGGAGTGGAGAAGTCAGGGGAAATCCAGGCCTTGTTCATTTTTATAAGTGTCAACCTATCAGCATTGTCGGTGGAAAGGCGGATACGCTTATCTGTTATGATGCCACCAGCAGCACTAAATACCCGCTCAGACAGAACGCTGGCGGCAGGGCAGGCCAGCACCTCCAAGGCGTAGAGTGCCAGTTCATACCACGTGTCCAGCTTGGACACCCAGTAGTTGTAAGGCACAGAGGGATCATTGAGGACGCTGACACGGTCTGCTACGTACTCCTTCACCATCTTCCAAAACTTTTCCCTCCTTGTGACACTAGGCTGCGCATCAGGGTGAGGGTGCTGCCGGGGTGTCATGAAGGTGTCCCACGCCTTGGAGAGTGTTGCCCTGCCTTTCTCGGAACTGCTGTGTGCTCCCCTTTTCTCCCCTTCTCGGTTGGCCAAGGTAGCACGTACTCTGCCGCCAGCGTTGTCAGATGGAAAATTTTGGAGCAATTTTTCAACAAGAACCTTCTGGTATTGCACCATTTTGCTTGTCCTCTCCACCGGAGGAATGAGAGATGAGAAATTCTCTTTGTAGCGGGGGTCCAGAAGGGTGAACACCCAGTAATCCGTGTTGTCTAAAATGCGTACAACGCGTGGGTCACGGGAAAGGCAGCCTAACATAAAGTCAGCCATGTGTGCCAGAGTACCAACAGTCAAGATTTCGCTGTCCTCACCAGGAGGCTGACTCTCAATATCCTCATCCTCTTCCTCCTCTTCTGCCCACCCACGCTGAAGAGATGGAACTAAAGTTCCATGGCTACCCTCTGTAGCGGAGGCAACCGTGTCTTCCTCCTCCTCCTCCTCCTCCTCCTCCGCCTCCTCCAATTGTCGCTGAGAAGACGAAGTGAGGGTGCTCTGGCTATCACCTTGTGTAAGCTCTTCCTCCCCCATTTCCACCTCTTCCACATGCAAAGCGTCGGTTTTAATTGTGAGCAGCGAGCGTTTCAGTAGACACAGAAGTGGGATGGTTACACTGATAATAGCGTTATCGCCGCTCACCATCTGTGTCGATTCCTCAAAATTGCGTAAAACCTCGCAGAGGTCTGACATCCATTCCCACTCCTCACTTCTGATTACAGGAAGTTGAACGGAGAGGCGACGACCGTGTAACAGCTGGTACTCCACTACTGCCCTCTGCTGCTCACAAAGCCGGGCCAACATGTGGAAGGTGGAGTTCCAGCGCGTGCTCACGTCACACAGCAGCCGGTGAGCTGGCAATTGTAAGCGCTGCTGCAGCTTCAACAGGCCGGCCGAAGCTGTTGATGACTTACGGAAATGTGCACACACGCGGCGCACCTTGGTCAAGAGATCATGCACATTGGGGTAGGTTTTTAGAAATCGCTGCACCACTAAATTAAATACATGCGCTAGGCATGGTACGTGTGTGAGCTTGCCGAGCTCCAAAGCCGCCACCAAGTTACGCCCATTATCACACACAACCATGCCTGCTTGCAGGTTGAGTGGCGAGAGCCACTGCTCGGTCTGGTGACTAATCCCCTGCAACAGCTCTGAGGCCGTGTGCTGTTTGTCCCCAAGGCAGATCAGCTTCAGCACGGCCTGTTGACGCTTCCCCACTGCAGTGCTACACTGCTTCCAGCTACTGGCTGATGGGGGAGTGGCGGTGTGTGTAGAGAATTCGGAGGTGGAAACGGAGGAGGAGGAGCCAATAACGTAGGTGCTGGTGGAAACCCTGATGGAGGTAGGGCCCGCAATCCTCGGCGTGGGTAGCACCCGTGCCATCCCAGGGTCCGAGTCGCTCCCAGCCTCCACGACATTCACCCAGTGTGCTGTCAGGGAAATGTAGCGTCCCTGGCCACAAGCACTTGTCCATGTGTCAGTCGTTAAGTGGACCTTCCCAGTAACTGCGTTGGTCAGGGCACGGGTGATGTTACGGGACACATGGTGGTGTAATGCGGGGATGGCACACCGGGAAAAGTAGTGGCGGCTGGGGACCGCGTACCGAGGGACAGCTGCTGCCATCAGGCTGCGGAAGGACTCAGTGTCCACAAGCCTAAATGGCAGCATTTCGATGGCCAGTAATTTTGAAAGGTGTGAGGTTAGTGCTATGGCCTGTGGGTGGGTGGCTGGGTACTTTCTCTTGCGCTCAAATGCCTGGGGTAACGACATTTGGACGCTGTGCTGGGACAGGGAAGTGGATGTGGTCGCTGATGGTGCTTCAGATGGTACAGGTGCAGGGCGGGAGGTATGCGGGCCTGCGCCTTCGACAGGCGATTGGCCGGCACCGAAAACAGGGGAAGAGGAGGCAGTGGTGTGGCCTGCAGACACAGGTGGGCGATCCAGGCGTTCCTCCCACTTACTACGGTGCTTGGATGCCATGTGTCGGATCATGCTGGTGGTGGTGAGGTTTCTAGTGTTCATGCCTCGGCTCATTCTGGTGTGGCACAGGTTGCAAACTACAATTCTTTTGTCGTCCGCACTTTCCTTAAAAAAACGCCATACCGCGGAACACCTACCCTTTGGCAAGGTAGATTTACGCAAGGGGGTGCTCCGTGGAACATTTGCGGGCCGGTTTGGTGCGGTCCGCCTTCTTTCTGTAGCCACACCACTGCCTCTTCCAGCCTGTTGCGGTGCTGCAGATGGCTCACCCTCAGGACTGCTGTCATCGCTCGGCTCTACACCTTCCCAGGTGGGGTCAGTCACCTCATCGTCCACCAAGTCCTCCTCCACTTCCTCACTCTGATCATCCTCCTCAAGTCTTGATCCCACCACATACTCAGTCATTGACAACTGTATAACATTCTCCTCAACAAGGTCTTGAGACGGAAATAGTGGTTGATTTAATGGCAACTGTGTCTCATCATCATCATCATCATCATCCACTACTTCCTTTGACCTTAAATGCCGTTCACATCTGTCATCTTCTTGTGATTGGGTAGCCTCTAGAGGTTGTGAATCAGGGCACAAGATGTCATGTTCCTCTGCAAGCGTGCTTGGAGAGAGGGTCAAATGAAGGATTGGTGATGAGACGAGCTCATCACTATATCCCAGTGTGGGATCACTTCTTTGACCAGACCGTGTATGGTGGGAGGAAGGATGATCAGAGTGAGGATTATGTTGACCAGACTCTTGGCTACTGAGAGTGGACTTGGTGGAAGACAGGGTGGTGCTTAACCGACTGGAAGCAGTATCAGCTGTCATCCAACCGACCACCTGTTCGCACTGGTCGGACCTCGAGAGTGATGTCCTGCGACGCCCTGTGAAATCAGACATGAAGCTAGGTATGGTGGATGTCTTTCTTTCTTGTGCTCTGGCACCAGGCACAGTTTCTCCGCGTCCTGACCCGCGCCCTGAACTTTCAGGATCACGTCCACTTCCCCGTCCCTTTTTACCCGCCTTCTTCATCTTACACAGAATATGTGACTTTAATATTTGAGTTTGAAAACTTAACAGTATTTCTTATAATTCTGCAACTGTACAGAGTACACAGAATAGGCTGTTAAACGGCGTTGAAACACACTGAATGGAATATGTGACTTTAATATTTGAGTTTGAAAACTTAACAGTATTTCTTATAATTCTGCAACTCTGCAGAGTACACAGAATAGGCTGTTAAACGGCGGTGAAAGACACTGAATGGAATATGTGACTTTAATATTTGAGTTTGAAAACTTAACAGTATTTCTTATAATTCTGCAACTGTACAGAGTACACAGAATAGGCTGTTAAACGGCGTTGAAACACACTGAATGGAATATGTGACTTTAATATTTGAGTTTGAAAACTTAACAGTATTTCTTATAATTCTGCAACTGTACAGAGTACACAGAATAGGCTGTTAAACGGCGTTGAAACACACTGAATGGAATATGTGACTTTGATATTTTAGTTTGAAGACTTAACAGTATTTCTTCCTATTCTGTAACTCTGCACAGTACACAGAATAGGCTGTTAAACGGCGTTGAAACACACTGAATGGAATATGTGACTTTAATATTTGAGTTTGAAAACTTAACAGTATTTCTTATAATTCTGCAACTGTACAGAGTACACAGAATAGGCTGTTAAACGGCGTTGAAACACACTGAATGGAATATGTGACTTTAATATTTGAGTTTGAAAACTTAACAGTATTTCTTATAATTCTGCAACTGTACAGAGTACACAGAATAGGCTGTTAAACGGCGTTGAAACACACTGAATGGAATATGTGACTTTAATATTTGAGTTTGAAAACTTAACAGTATTTCTTATAATTCTGCAACTCTGCAGAGTACACAGAATAGGCTGTTAAACGGCGGTGAAAGACACTGAATGGAATATGTGACTTTAATATTTGAGTTTGAAAACTTAACAGTATTTCTTATAATTCTGCAACTGTACAGAGTACACAGAATAGGCTGTTAAACGGCGTTGAAACACACTGAATGGAATATGTGACTTTAATATTTGAGTTTGAAAACTTAACAGTATTTCTTATAATTCTGCAACTGTACAGAGTACACAGAATAGGCTGTTAAACGGCGTTGAAACACACTGAATGGAATATGTGACTTTAATATTTGAGTTTGAAAACTTAACAGTATTTCTTATAATTCTGCAACTGTACAGAGTACACAGAATAGGCTGTTAAACGGCGTTGAAACACACTGAATGGAATATGTGACTTTAATATTTGAGTTTGAAAACTTAACAGTATTTCTTATAATTCTGCAACTCTGCAGAGTACACAGAATAGGCTGTTAAACGGCGGTGAAAGACACTGAATGGAATATGTGACTTTAATATTTGAGTTTGAAAACTTAACAGTATTTCTTTATTTCTTATAATTCTGCAACTCTGCAGAGTACACAGAATAGGCTGTTAAACGGCGGTGAAAGACACTGAATGGAATATGTGACTTTAATATTTGAGTTTGAAAACTTAACAGTATTTCTTATAATTCTGCAACTGTACAGAGTACACAGAATAGGCTGTTAAACGGCGGTGAAAGAAACTGAATGGAATATGTGACTTTAATATTTGAGTTTGAAAACTTAACAGTATTTCTTATAATTTTGCAACTCTGCAGAGTACACAGAATAGGCTGTTAAACGGCGGTGAAAGACACTGAATGGAATATGTGACTTTGATATTTTAGTTTGAAAACTTAACAGTATTTCTTATAATTCTGCAACTGTACAGAGTACACAGAATAGGCTGTTAAACGGCGGTGAAAGACACTGAATGGAATATGTGACTTTAATATTTGAGTTTGAAAACTTAACAGTATTTCTTATAATTTTGCAACTCTGCAGAGTACACAGAATAGGCTGTTAAACGGCGGTGAAAGACACTGAATGGAATATGTGACTTTGATATTTTAGTTTGAAGACTTAACAGTATTTCTTCCTATTCTGCAACTCTGCACAGTACACAGAATGTGCTGCTACACTGCGGCGAAGCACACTGAATGGAATATGTGACTTTGATATTTTAGTTTGAAGACTTAACAGTATTTCTTCCTATTCTGCAACTCTGCACAGTACACAGAATGTGCTGCTACACTGCGGCGAAGCACACTGAATGGAATATGTGACTTTGATATTTTAGTTTGAAGACTTAACAGTATTTCTTCCTATTCTGCAACTCTGCACAGTACACAGAATGTGCTGCTACACTGCGGCGAAGCACACTGAATGGAATATGTGACTTTGATATTTTAGTTTGAAGACTTAACAGTATTTCTTCCTATTCTGCAACTCTGCACAGTACACAGAATGTGCTGCTACACTGCGGCGAAGCACACTGAATGGAATATGTGACTTTGATATTTTAGTTTGAAGACTTAACAGTATTTCTTCCTATTCTGCAACTCTGCACAGTACACAGAATGTGCTGCTACACTGCGGCGAAGCACACTGAATGGAATATGTGACTTTGATATTTTAGTTTGAAGACTTAACAGTATTTCTTCCTATTCTGCAACTCTGCACAGTACTCAGAATGTGCTGCTAAACTGCGGCGACGCACACTGAATGGAATACGTGACTTTGATATTTTAGTTTGAAGACTAAACAGAATGTGCTCTAATCTGCAACTTTGCACACTAAACAGAATGTGCTCTAATCTGCAACTTTGCACACTAAACAGAATGTGCTCTAATCTGCAACTTTGCACACTAAACAGAATGTGCTCTAATCTGCAACTGTGCACACTAAACACAATGTGCTCTAATCTGCAACTTTGCACACTAAACAGAATATATATATTTTTTTTTTTTTTTTTTTGTTTTTTTCCCCCCACACCAAATAACCTGCTGCCCCCACACACAGTAGTCCTAAAAAGGACTTTTGGTTCTTTTTTTTTCACAATTTTTGTTTTTTTCCTCCCTACACTGCCTTTCCCTTCCTATCCTCAGCTCTCCCTGGCTCAGACTGAGCCGAACTCGCTATACAGCACCTGACCACGGGTTCTGGCCAGCCAATCAGTGTAATGCCAGCAGCCAACATGGCTGCTGGCATTACACCGATGTCAGAGCCTCCCTGCACGTTTATTGGCTGCGCAGCAGCCGCAAAACGTGCGGGGAGGAGACCCGAACATGGCGGGCGAGCACATGCGGTACTCGTACGAGTACCGACATGTGCCGAGCAGAGCGATGCTCGAGCCGATCCGAGCATCGGCCGAGCATGCTCGCTCAACACTAGTAAACATTCAACATTACCATTGATTTAACCCTTGCAGTGTCAGAGAGGATAACCAATGCATTGCAAAGCGTAGGTTACCCCTCTCTCACTGAAAGGGTTAAACTGGTCTTTTAACCCCTTAATTGCTAATGTGATCTCCAACACATTACATTCCAGGACTTATCCCTTTGAGTGCCAGAGGGGTACGCAACGCATTGCAGAGCAATGCGTTATGTACCCCTCTGGCACTCAAAGGGTTAAAAATCCCAGTTTAACCAAATGGGCATTTTGAGAAGTTGTCGTTGTTCCCAATGGTACTGTTGGTCTGCCCCAGAGTTGATCCGCTTTTAATGTGTGAAAATGGTCTAAAGAGGAGAAAAACATGATGAAAGCAGATCAATGTTTCCCAGCTACAGTCCTTGGGGTACATCAGTAATGGAGGCTTTCAGGATAATAATAATAATCCTTTATTTATATAGCGCACACAGATTCCGCAGCGCTTTACACTCATATTGGTTCCTGTCCCCACTGGGGCTCACAATCTAAATTCACCTATCAGTATGTTTTTGGAGTGTGGGAGGAAACCGGAGTACCCGGAGGAAACCCACGCAAACACGGTGAGAACATACAAACTCATTGCAGATGTTGTCCTTGGTGGGATTTGACCCCAGCGCTGCAAGGCAATAGTGCTAACCACTGAGCCACTGTGCTGCTCTTCTCACTTGGCCACAGGAGGATCAATACATCAGTTAGAAACTCACCTGTGCACAGAAAAGGAGACCCTGAAATTGTGGAACCACTGAGCCAGAATATGGCAGATTTGTCTCTGGCAAAAAAAAAAAAAAAGGTTGGGGTGCAAAGTGCTGATACAAAGAGAACCCTCAGGGCTTACAATCTGTAGGAGAACTGACCCTTAACCCTTTGAATGCCAAAGGAGTACTCAATGCATTGCAAATCTTGCAATCTATAGGAGAACTGCCCCATAGAATTTACAGTATAAACAATGTGAGTCAGATCTCCTATAGATAGCTTTAAAACTTGCCCCCTCTCCAGCCTGATTCTGACAGCCAGAGCCCTGCACTATGATTTGACTGGTCTTTAGTCAAGCTGCATGATTGGTCATTATCTGCAGCCTGTGCTTTGTTTGGCTTGTGGCCACCAGCTAAGTAGAGCCAATTGTTGCTTTTTGTCTGGCATCCACCAGCCAATCAGGATACAGTCTGTAGGCAGCCAATCATGTCATAGTTTAGAGATTCATCCCATTTATTCTGTCTTTTCCTCAATGAGTGAAGACAAGTGGAAGCAAACTATGATTAAAATGATAGTAATGTCCCAGATTATTTTATTTTGTATTGTAGATTAAATAAAAATAAATTACTTGCAGCAACCCCCATCTCTCAAACCTCTATGGATTCGAGACGTGCAACTCAAGGGGGGTCTTCCATACAGCCCAAATAGGGTTGCCACCCGGCCAGTATTTTACCGGCATAGCCGGTAATTAGCTCACTGGAGCCGGTGCCGGTATAACTAGTATACCGGCAATTTAAAAGCCGATATTTTTGTGTGTCTGCGGAGGGGAAAGAGGTGACTGAGCAGGGAGAGGCAGAGTAGATGATGCAGCAGTGTGCTCTATCTCCTCCCGACCTGTAGGGGGCAGGGCGCTGCAGTAAGAAGTGGTTAGGAGATATGGAAACGCAGGGGCAGCAAGAAGAGACGTCTTTCCCTTTCTAGCCGGCTCTCAACCTCCTGTTGCTCCTCCTCGAGTGGATTGTGTGGAGTGGTCAATGGGAGGACTTAACAAGTCACCAGCACCTGGCACAAGAGTATCCAAATAATCATGATGTAGGAATTTGATTCATGTTTATGTGCTGAAAATGTTTCACAGAGGGCAAAAAACTCAGTTCTGCCCCTAACACACAGCTGCCTTCTCTAATGGGGGACCGCGGGCTGCCACATTTGGCAGTTAAATGGTTAATAATGGGGTCAGGATCCTCTCTGCTCTCTTGTACCCATGGGATTAAATGTCTTACAGTCCTTCCCTTACTCCCCCATATGTGTCTGCCCACATAATGCCAACCCTTATTATCACCAGTCTATGTGTATCCCCTCCTCCCCATGGGTGTCTCCCCCCCAGTGTATGTGTACCCCTCTCCTCATCATGGGTGTCTCTCCCCCAGTCTATGTGTACCCCTTACTCCCACTGGGTCTCTGCCCCCCAGGCTATGAGTACCCCCTCCTCCCCATGGGTTTGTCTCCCCCCAGTCTATGGGTACCCCTCTCCTCACCATGGGTGACTCTCCCCCAGTCTATGTGTTCCCCCTCCTCCACTTGGGTGTCGCACCCCAGCCCATGTCTGCCCCCTCTCCTGGATGACGCCCTACCCACATTTCTCCCCTCTGGTCATGTGTGGCTTTTTGTTTGCAGTGGAAACAATGTATTGCTCTTTAGCTCCCCCCCATCTCTCCCCCCCAACTCTCTGTCCTCCCCGAGCCCCCCTCACTACCCCTCCAGCCCCAGCTCTTCTCCAGGCTGGCACAAGCCCACGTGTCCAGTGCCCGTGGGTGGGATCAGACAGGGAAAGAAACTTCATGACGGTGGCAAAGTGCTGAGTTTTCTGTGCCAGGTGAGTGAGATCTGGGGCACCAGGGGGCACTAGTGGGGTAGAACCATGTGGCCTGGATAATAAACACTTTAGTGGTTTGGACTGTGCTACGTACATCGTGGGCAGACTGGCAGCTTCTGGTCTGGGTTGCAAAATAACCCATCAGCGCCAGTGATTCCAAAATAATGCATTGGTCACCCATTTGACACTGAAGGGGTTCATTCTTCCAAACTGGCACCTGACACTGATATCAATCCGCATGCCCAGGGCCCCTTATAGCACTGAGCAACGTCAGCTGCTGCAGAAACTCCTAAAAAAACCAGACTGGCGATCACTGGGCTGCTTCTGGTACTGCAGCTAACCCTCTCCTGTACTTGCTAGGTCTGGGCTAGTCAAAGAGTGTATATAAATATATAATTTGTGTGTATAAACTACGGCCGTGGTACTTATCGTTTAGGTTTTACCCTAACCCGACCTGAACCCCTACATAGAATTCTTAACCCTCAGTATACCTGCCTTATTTGCTTTAGATTGTAAGCTATAGGGCAGCGGCCCCTGTCACATTGTTTCTCTCTGTAAAAGCACTTGTGTACGTCTGGATTGTCTGAACCTTTACCCCTTTGAAAGCCAGAAAGGTATGGATACATCTCTGGCAGTCAAAGTGTTAACCCTTTAAGGATCTATCTATATGTATAGAAATGCCATGCTATAACCATGCCAGTCAGGTTGGCAGAACTCTACCCCATATCCTACCAGGGGTTGTAGAAAGGAAGACCAAGTAGGTTTGAGGTATCCTATCAACAAGGGGATTGACTTCAGGCCCAGCCAATCACAGTAAGAGAGGAAGAATGTCCTAGTACAGTAAATAAGTGTGTTGCAATATGGCAGATCAGAGCCACTGTGCTGTCCTCAGGCTGGACAGATCCGGGTTACCATGAAAACTCCCATGGATAAGGAGAAGATTGTGATAGGAGAGTCGGCATGTGTGATGGAGGTGAGGGGGGCAGATACCAAACTGGTCCTGGCCTGTGAGAGCTTAGTCTGAGAGAGAGAGAGCGTAGTCAGAGAGAGAAAGAGAGAGAGTGCAGAGAGAGTGCTTAGTCAGAGAGAGAGAGAGAGTGCTGAGTCAGAGAGGGAGAAAGTGTGTGCTTAGTCTGAGAGCGAGAGAGAGTGTTTAAAGAGAGAGTCCTTCGTCAGAGAGAGAGAGAGTGTGTGCTTAGTCTGAGAGAGAGCGTGTGCTTAGTCTGAGAGAGAGTTATTGTGCTTAGTCTGAGAAAGTGTGCTTAGTCTGAGAGAGAGAGAGTGAGTGTGCTTAGTCTGAGAGAGAGAGAGTGAGTGTGCTTAGTCTGAGAGAGAGAGAGTGAGTGTGCTTAGTCTGAGAGAGAGAGAGAGAGTGCTTAGTCTGAGAGTGGTTCTGCCCCTTTTGTGGCTCCTCCCTTTTGTGGCTCCGCCCTCACCGACCGACAACTATGGCCGGTATTTTTTTGAGGAAAAGGTGGCAACCCTAAGCCCAAATCACGTTATTTAAAAAGAACTACTTCAATGGAACAGTCTATAAACTGTGCTTGCAAATCAGGCACACTTTGTAGACCATTCATTTGAAGTAATTATTTTTAAATAATGCGATTTCATCTCTGCTGCAGAGCTGACGGTTGGTCCCCAGACCTTGATCTCCTGCTGTCAGCTAGATGCTGAGGTCAGGAGAAGGGGAGAGAGGTGCGAACTTCTAATGCAAATATCTCTCAAACCATGCAGGTTTGAGAGATGGGGTTTGCTACAAATAATTTATTTTTATTTAATCTACAATACAAAATGAAATAATTTTGGGACATTACTATCACTTTAAGACAGTCTGACAGTAGTCAATACACTTAAGGGTTATTTGGCCATGAACGGACGTAACCTGTGTGTGTTTACATAGCCCAAGAATGTAAGAGCTAGTTTAACAATTTCTGAAGCCTGTTAACAGAGGCATCCATTTAGAAATATTCTATGAATTCCTTTAAATTCAGTGATTTACTTTTTACTGTCTTTAATGATCATGGCGAAAGCAGCTACAATGGCACCAAGGATAGCCATACCCCAACCTAAACTTCTGACCACATGATTAAATTAGTTCCTTGCTGAAAAACTGGGACCATTAAAAACCCAAGCATGCCACCTCCATCGATGTCCCAATCTAGAAAGTGCTTACCAAAAAGCCATGGCTGATACCGCATCAACTGCTCACCTTTCACATGAACCAATAAATTCCTCCCCTCAGGCCTTGACTGAACTGACAAACCAAATAAACTAGACATCCTACCATGGGAATATGAAAACACTAAAAATATCTGCCCACCTCTACATCATCACCAGCAAGACCCCCACTGTTTTACTTACTGGGGCCACTAGTTCCCAGATAAGCAAAAAACCACAAATCCACTTTTAGTCACTGTACAACATATTTACTAGTAGTCACAGAACCACATATCCACTGCTAGTCACAGAACCACACATCCCCTAATAGTCACAGATCAACACATACACTGGTTAGTGACAGAACCACACATCCACTGGTAGTCATAGAACCACACGTTCACTGGTAGACATAGAACCACACGTTCACTGGTAGTCATAGAGACACACATCCACTGGTAGTGACAGAACCACACATCTATTGCTAGTCATAGAACCACACATCCACTACTAGTCATAGAACCACACATTCACTTCTAATCACACAACCACACATCCACTAATAGTCAAAGAACCACACATCCTCTGCTAGTCACAGAACCACACATCCATTAGTAGTAATAGAGCCACACATATGCTGGTTAGTCACAGAACCACACATCCGCTGTTAGTCATAGAAACACTCGTTCACTGGTAGTCATAGAAACACATATCCACTGGTAGTGACAGAACCGCACATCCACTGTTAGTCATAGATCCACACATCCACTAGTAGAAATAGAGCCACACATACGCTGGTTAGTCACAGAACCACACATACACTGCTAGTCATAGAACCACACGTTCACTAGTAGTCATAGAACCACACGTTCAATGGTAGTCATTGAAACACACACCCACTGGTAGTGACAGAACCACACATCAACTGTTAGTCATAGAAACACACATCCGCTGTTAGTCACAGAACACCACATTCACTGGTAGCCATAGAACCACACAACCACTGGTAATCACAGGACTATACATTCTCTGGTAGTTATAGAACCACACATCCACTAATCACATATCCACTGGCAGTAGCCATAGAACCACACATCCACTAGTAGTCAAAGAACCACATATCCACTGGTAGTAGCCATAGAACCACACAACCACTAGTAGTCATAGAACCACACATCCACTGCTAGTCATAGAAACACATATCCACTAGTAGTAGCCATAGAACCACACATCCACTAGCAGTCATAAAATCACACATCCACTGCTAGTCATAGAACCACACTTCCACCGGTAGTAGTCATAGAACCACATATCCACTGATGGTAGCCATAGAACCACACATCCATTGGTAGCCATAGAACCACACATCCACTGGTAGTCATAGAACCACACATCCACTAGTAGTCAAAGAACCACATATCCACTGGTAGTAGCCATAGAACCACACAACCACTAGTAGTCATAGAACCACACATCCACTGCTAGTCATAGAAACACATATCCACTAGTAGTAGCCATAGAACCACACATCCACTAGCAGTCATAAAATCACACATCCACTGCTAGTCATAGAACCACACTTCCACCGGTAGTAGTCATAGAACCACATATCCACTGATGGTAGCCATAGAACCACACATCCATTGGTAGCCATAGAACCACACATCCACTGGTAGTCATAGAACCACACATCCACTAGTAGCCACAGAGCCACACATCCACTGGTAGTCACAAAACTACACAATATTAAGATGTCCCCAGTTAAAGGTGAGGTCTGCTTACCTTAATACACATCCACTGAAACTGCAGTTGATATAAATGGGGGTTTTAACACCCTGAATGCTATAAAGGCATCTCTAACATTCAAGGACTTAAAATCCCCATTTCAATAAATGAGAATATTTATTTGTGATGCAGTTAGTTTGTGCTAGAATTAATACACTTGTAGTTAATATATCAACCTCATTGTCTGACATAACCTTCTTGTTTCATTGTCCACCATTACACAATTTTGTTGCGTGGAACCCTGTTTCTTTAGGGAACACTGGGATTCCACGGACCAAAATCTGAAAACCACTGGTCTAGATCTTCTTGGTACATCAGTCAGTGTGTTGCAATTTCTTGGAATCTTGGAACATAAAGGGATGTTAACTCACATCTTGTTCTTTATAGATATCACAGTGACACCTACTGGCGGTACAGTAGTAAAACGTCTGATGTAATGATCACTGTTCTTTACAGTCTGTTTTACTCTTTTTCAGAGCTATTATTAATTGAAAAAATACAATTATAAAGGCTAACAGACAAAACATTGCTATTATAATAGGTTGCTGAAGTTTAAAGAGGAACTGCCATCTTAAAAAAACAGGCAATTTTAAAACAAAATTACATGTTGTGTTAGATTTACTTTATTTATTAAAATTGTTTTCAAGCTATTAGCATTTCTCTTTATATGTTATGCAATTCCCTGCTGATACAGTCAGCACAAGTGACTTCCCCTATCTCATTTGATACATCCATAGCTCAGAACTTTTAAAATGAGCTGACCCTGAGATATTTGCAGTATTAACCTTAAATGTTTCACAATAAAAGCAGCTCCGATTAACTGTCATAGTATTTGGGCCATGGAGAGTGTTATTTCAATACTGTCAGAGTTACACACATAGTTACATAGTAGTTTAGGTTGAAAAAAGACTTGCGTCCATCAAGTTCAACCCTTTTCCTATTCCTTTTTACCGTGGTTTATCCAAAAGAAGGCAACCCCCCCCCTCCCCTCAATATAACAATTTAAAATTCTTGCTTTGAATGAGGGGAATAAAATCCTTCTTGATTCCAAATGGCAATCAGATTTCTCCTTGGATCAACAAGCATGAAATAAATATTAATGCCAATACTAACATACATAGCCCTCTATGTTCTGCTCTTTTAAAAAAGTATCCAGACCCTTTTTAAAGACATCTACTGTATTTGATAGCACCACCTCCTCAGTCAGTGAATTTTATACCTTTATTGTCCTTACTGTAAAGAATCCCTTCTGCTCTTGTAGATGAAATCTCCTTTCCTCAAGTCTAAGCGGGTGACCTTTTGACCTTTGTACTGTTCTGTTAATAAACAGGTTTTTGGAGAGACCTTTGTATGGGCTCTGAACATATTTATATAATGTTATCATATCCCCTCTCAGACGCTGTTTTTCTAGTGTGTACAAGTTTAACTTTTCTAGCCTTTCTTCTAACTTCATAACTAAAACTTTCCATTCCCCTTACTAGTTCTGTAGCCCTCCTCTGTAATTTCTCTAGTTCCTTTGTCAGAAAAGGCGCCCAGAATTGAATAGCATATTCAAGGTGCTGTTATAGTTCAAGAGTAATTGAATGATAAAGTATCCCCCTACCGTCCCTTTTAATGATGTAACACTGCTCACCTCAGAGCAACAAGACTGTCCGGATGGATCACAAGAGGGACAATCTTAAATGAGCAATAGGAAAAAAAGAAAAACCTGTCAAGGGAAGGAAGCTCAGAGGTTTCCTTATGCTCACAGTAAGAAGATTGTCCCTTGCTATGATCTGTCCGGTCAAGGGACCAGATTCCACATCTGAGGGGAGGCGGCTTACACTAGGTAAAAGCTGCAGGAGGGGGATACTTTATCATTCAATTACTCCTGAACTACAAGTCTGACAGTATTGAAATAACACTCTCCATGACTCAAATATTATGAAGATTAACTGGAGCTGCTGTTTTTGTGAAACATTACTATCCCTTTAAATGAAATGTTAATGCGTAGGCTGGTTCCACGTTGCAGCTCTAGAACCCCGGGGCTATGTTGGGCCCAACTGGAGATGTACTGGAGATGCTTTTGGGAGACAATCCACTACCGGAGTGGGAAGAAAGTCTGGCCTGCTACATTGAAGAGGAGGTTTGTCTACAAGACCGGTACACAGCCTTTCACCAGAAAGCAGAGCAGAAGGGCTACAGCTCAGCACCACACTATGGTGTCCTTGATGGCTATGGCTACGACGGCTCCAGAATAGTATGGGAGGTCTTGTGGAGTGACCCCAACTTTGGCAGCAACGAGGACGCCCGCTTTTAGGATATCTAGGATGCCCGGGAGGGGATGATGGGCCTCCATGACACCCCAGAGCTGGAGGGAGAGCTTTGTGACCTTGCGGAGCAGGAGTGGCATCTTGAGAGAGCATACCAGGGTCTTTTCCGGAAGATCGAAAGGCATGATACGGGAGAGGGACCACAGACAGCCCACTTGTATCCTGCACCACTGAAAGAGATGACCCTGCTGACCAACCCGCCCTGCCATGGCGGCTCCGGACCAGCAGTTGAACACCCATTCAATGAGTCCTGTGATCTGGTGTTGTGAAGGGTGCAGAAACTGCTGCCTCACCTGGGATCCAACCCATCAGAAGATATGGTGGCCCAACTTACAATGGCAGTAGAGCAGCACTACTTTAAATAACTCCGGCTCTCCAGTGATAACCCTGCCCTGTGGAGTGGGGCCGAGGTCCTTCCCAGTGGCACTGCTTCCGTGGCCTGGGGAGTGAGACTGAGGTCTGCACCAGGCCCTGTAATGCCCCTGCCTGGTGAGCGAGGTGGAGATCCTCACCAGCCCGGTTGTTGCCCCTGCCCTGGGGAGGGGGACCGAGATCCCCCCCAGGGGCATTATTACCCCTGGCTCAACCCCTACTGTGAGTGGGACGAAGGTCCTCACTAGTAGCAGTATTTTTCCTGAACTGAGGAGTGGGAATACATTCCTCCTCAGTGCAAAGAATGGCCATGAGGTGGTTGGCCTTGAAGATGAGGGACCCAGCAGGCTGATGAAATGCAGTTCTGCTGGCCCTGTTGACCCTGAACTGGTGGGAGGGGATGCACTCCTCGCCAGCGACCCTTTGATTGACCCTTTCCCTGGTACTAGTGCCCTGGAGAATGGGAAGTGTGGCCTCTCCAGGGGCAGGGATGCTCCGGTCATGGGGAGTGGGACTGCAATTCTTCCCAGTGGATATGTGACCCCTGAACTGGTGGGTGGGAATACATTCCCCACCAGCCCCTGTAAGAACCCGGAACTGGTGAGTGGGAGTGAGCTTGCCAGCCTCTGTGAAACCCCTGCTGTGGTGAGCGAGATGCAGGTCCTCACCCACAACCCCAAGTTTGTTGGCCCTGGAAATATGGACTCCACCTGGTGGGTCGGAATCTGTTCCCCACCAGGGCAAGTGGGGCCCCTGGAACTGTTGTTTCCCCTTCCCCTACTACCCTGGTTGTGGTGAGTGGGTCCTCACCAGCAGCCCATGTGCTGTTACCCTTGAAGATGTGGAACCCAGCCTGATGAGTGGGAATTCGTTCCTCACCAGGCCTAGTGAGTGCCCTGAAACTGTTGTTGCCCCTTCTCCTACTACCCTTGCTGCGGTGAGTGGGACACAGGTGTCACGGGAACCACATTGACCATTGACATCCGGGACTATTGCCTGGGTGAGCACTACACGGCCAACCACGGAGGATCCGGGTGCAGGCAGAAAAGCCCTGAAACTTCCCCCCAAAAGGCTGTCATTCACTGGGCTGTCATTTACCATTAACAGGAGCACCGGGATTTTGAATGTCGGCCGGCCGCTGATTGGTCGGTCGGAGTTAAAGGGACGCCATTGACTTAACATGGGTAAATGTCGGCGGCCACTTGATTGGCCCGTCTGCTTCAGTCACTCACGCTCTCATTGGCTAAGGCTTGGAAGCGGTGGCTTCATCAAGTCTACCAGCTCTTTGTGTCCCTGATTACCCTGGTCCATTGTCCCACACATGAAGCCCAGCCCCGGCCCTTTGTTTTACTGTGTATCCCCAAACAGTCCCATTGTTCTGTCATTTCATCATGTCTGACCCTTTTGTCCACTGGCCCCAGCCCACCATTGTATCACCTCTCACCATTGTTTGCCTTTTGTTCTATAATGTATAAAAATGTGTGCCTGACTTGCAATAAACAGTTCTGGTTACCCTGACACTAGTTCTGCCTGGTGATTTGAGGTAAATTGCGGTACGCTATGGGAGTCCTTTCTGGCTGATTTTGGGAAGAAGTAATCCTTGACGGTGACACCAACGCTGGGTGTCTGCTGGTACCGTCACAACAGGTCCTCACCAGCAGCCCCAAGAATATTGCCTCTTCCACAGTTGCTACTGCCCTGGAGGCTGGAGAATGTGTTCCCTTCAGGGGCCCTGATGCTTCTGCCATGGGGAGTGGGACCATGGTCCTCCCAGTGGTTATGTGACCCCTGATGTGGTGAGTGGGGCCCAAGCCCTCACCTACAGCCCCAAGAGTGTGGCCCCTGAATCTGTTGACCTCAGCCTGGTGGGTGGGAATCCGTTCCCCACCAGGGCATAGGATGCCCCTGCATCAGGAAGTGGGATAGACTTCCTTCCTGATGGGCAGGAGGTCCCTCCTACTTCTACCCCTGCTGTGATGAGTGGGACGAAGGTCCTCAACAGCAGCCCCTTTAATGTTTGCTCCTGCCTTGCTACCCCGGCCATGGTGAGTGGGACTCAGGTCCTCACCAGCAGGCCCTTTTTTGCCTCTTTCCCTGGACTGGTGTGTGGGAGTGCTCTCCGCCCCAGTCATCTTGAGGTCCTTACTCTGGAAAGTAGGACCATCATACTTCCCAGTGATCCCCTGAAATGTGCCCCTGCACAGGAGGGTGGGAGCAACCTCCTCTCCTTCAAGAGTGGGGTACTGGCCAAAGCAGAAGGGGGAGATGCCTACATCTCCCCACTGTGGGGTCCCCAGCTGAACCCCTGCAAAACAAAGGGAGGCAGCCAGAATCAGCCTCTCCCCAGCACAAGGACGGTAAGGGAAACCCCTTTGCCCCATTCAGATCCACCCCACAGATTGGCACTGGACCCAGAACCAGTGGCCCCAGACCCAGGAAGATCTGACCCAAGCTCTTTCTTGATCATGGACCAGCAGAGACCCCCCAACCTAGGGCTAGCACAGACTAGGAGCTACTTTTTTCCCTGACCCAGGACAAGGGGCTCAACGTTTATTCCTGGCTCAGGACAAGGGGCTCAAGTGTTATTGCTCAGCCCAGGACAAGGGGCTAATGCCTTATTCCTGAGCCCAGACAAGGGGCTAATCATTTTATTGCTCATCCCAGGACCAGGGGCTAATACTTTCTTCCTAAGCCCGAACAAGTGGCTACCCTCATCCACTCAAGAACTTGTCAGACTTCCCAAGCCAGAGTTTGTCCAAACTGCCACTGGCTTGGATCTCGAAGGGGGGAGAGTGTAAAGGACCCTAGGCCGTTACTTGGAGGCTGTTGGCAAGACTATGGCAGCCCGCCGCCTAAGGGGAATTGTGGCGGGCCATGGATGAGTGTCTGGCAGTTTGGTTGAGGTTACATGAAGATCAGCTCCTCCAAAAAACTGAATACATGTGTATAGCGGGTCGTAGGCCGTTACATGGAACTTGGTGGAGTTGTAGAGAATCAACTCTTTCCAAAAGACTGAGATCCACAAACTATAATGGGCTGTAGGCTGGCTGCCGTGCAGGGCAACATGTTCAAAAAGCCTCATAGACTTTACATAGGAGAGTAGGCAGCTTCCTGATTGGCCAAAGCCCTGGGTGACAAGTTTAAAGGTCCCCCATAGAGTTAACATGGGGGAAAGTAGGCAGCCCAGAGACTGGTCAATTAGCTGTCCGCCCCAAGGTTCTGATAGGCCAAGACGGCCATGACACTCTTGACCAGGATTGGTCAGCTGAATCTAGGCTCTGGATTGGCCAGAATTTGAAGCGGAATAGTCAAAGATGCTTCAACCCTCTGGCCATTGTTTGAAATGTGTATTCGAGCCCCTCAGTCCTTTGTTCTAGTGTCTGCCCCTCATCAGTCCCTTTGTCTAAATAATGTAATCATGTCTGGCCCTTTGTATTATATTTACAACATATGTCACTGTCCTTTGTCTGGTATTATATCCTGATGTGGTTCACTGTGTATAAAAGAGCTGAAGTTTGTGAAATAAAGTGTGTCAGTTTGGAACTTCATCTGTGTCCTGTCTCTTTGTCACTGGGTGGTATCAAGGGTCTCCTTTTGACCCCCATCCTAGGTAGCAGCTCTGGGAGAATGACCGGCAAGGCTACCTGCTTGTATCCCACCTCAGGAAAGAGAGAGACTTGGCACAACGGCCTGAGTCCATCCGCAGACTTAGGTACCTGTTACAGGAGTCATTTCCTTTAACGCTACTCAGGCTTTGTTGATCATCCTTTAATCTCTCTCCAATTTTCATCAGGCAGATATCACAAACACTCACTATTTATTGATCAGCCTTTGATTTCTCTTCACTTGTCATCCATGAGATATTGTGATAAAATTGCATAATGGACTTGTGGTGTCTTTTGTTGCAGAGTTTCCGACCAAGCTCATTGTCTTTCTTGTATACTCCTTCTGCAACTTGTGCATATCTTCTGATTTTCCTAGCTGTAGGAACACTGTAGCCACAGCGGTTGCACTGTCTCGATTGAGTTAAGTATATGTAACATACATGCTGATATATCCATAGCTGCGAACTCTTCGGATTTGCTCTGGTTTTTTACTCTGCATTATGGGTCTCTGGGGCAGAGGCTGATTCTACAGTGGTGGGAGTTTCTACGGAAATGCTGCCCACTTCTGCTCCTTCCCAGCTTGTTCCTCCAACTCCCCGCCTACTTCTCCTCCTTCCCAAGCCTATACCTCCTAAGTTTCTTAAGCTCTGCCCCATTTGTGATTAAGCTCCACACCTTTTTTTTATACAAATTGCGTAATTTATCTCCATCTAGCAGCACCACAGGACTCCCCTCCAGGGAGTCAACAAGAAAAGATTCCCAGGTTTGGACATATTGGTTAAGACCATACTTGCAGATCCTCAAAGTTATCTCTGTTTTATCATCTCTTTATCAGTGCATCCCCCCAAAAAAAACTTCTTGGGAAGCAGATTCAGAAGTTCCTTTAGAGGACATTTGCAGAGCTAGCTGGATGTCAGGACAGCTAACAAAGCCATATTTTTCCGTGGAAAGTTCTAACTTCTGTAGTTAGGACTAATGTCTCTTATTTGACTCAATAAAGATGTTGCTGCATTTCCCCTTTGCTGTTGTGTTTCTGGTTGTTTACTATCTCTACCCATTATTACTGGGATAATGCTTTGGTACTACTCTATGGTGACTGCTACCATGCTGACCAGGGAAAAAGGAAAATTATATCAGTTATTTTCTTGCAGAAGGATAAGGGTATAAGGAAATAACCAAACACACACAATATATTTATTGGTAAGAACATGGCCATTTTATTATAAAATATAAAACCTTTAATAATTAACCAACATAGTTCTATTATTACACAATAAATAACATTTTAACAAACATGTTAACAACATCCTTGTCTCTTATTTAACCATTTCCTTCTTCATTCACCTCTTCCTCCGCATGGCCAAATAAAACGAACTCATGCTACACCAAACCATTATTAACCTTCCCAAATGTACAGTTTTTACCTGGTACCCCAATTGCGCCAGACCCAGCCAGCTGCAATTGGGTAACGTGACCACCCACGGCATATGCCCGGGGCAAACCTCCCTATGGTTCCATCCCTAAGAATCCACCATGAATTGTCTTGTTCTCACTCACCATACCCCCACAAGGCAAGGACACCACCACCGGTCCTGCCGCAACACAAATGTAGTACCCTGAAATGAAAGGGCCATGTGGGTGGGGCTCGTCTGGCCACAAAGACCCTCCCTTCCATTTCTCCTTGATTCTCTAACCTCATACCACCCTTCCTAACCCTCCCCTTCTGCATGTTCCCCCACCTCTAATCTCACGGGGGTATTTCTTTTCCTGGTCAGTAGCAATGGCAGAACTCACCAAACCCTCTCATCCTATTTCTTTCTTTCTTTCTTGTTTCAGACTATGGTAACAACTAGACTGACAGGAAAAGGAGGAATTGACCGATTTGTAAGCTTTGGGAGAGGTGTTTCCTGTCCTAAAGATGAGGGGAAGTTAACCCTTTGGTGAGTGCTGCTATGACTACTAACCAGGAAAGAAAAACATCAGTAAGCTGACATAATTTTCCTTTTTTGTTTAAACGTTGTGTAAAGTTGCAATAAGATATAGGTAAACGTGGATTTTTTTTTTTTTTGCAAGATGTTTTAAAATTGTCTAAGTTGTTATAAGGTGATCATTTCAATTCAAATGGAAAAAAGCAGCTTCTTCATAGTATTTGGGCCATGGAGAGCGTTATTTCAATACTGTCAGAGTTGTAGTTCAAGAGTAATTGAATGATAAAGTATCCCTCTTGTGCCCCCTTTTACCTAATGAAAGTCACCCTCCTCAGATGTGGAATCCGATTCACAGACCAGACAGATCAAAGCAAGAGACAATCTTCTTACTGTGAGAACAATTAAAACCCTGCCCCCCTTGACAGGTTTTTCCTTATGCTCACTGAAGTTTGTCCCTCTCTGTGATCCATCTGGACAGTCTCGCTGCTCTGAGGTGAGCAGTGTTACATCAGTAAAAGGGACAGGAGGGGGATACTTTATCATTCAATTTTTCTTGAACTACAACTCTGACAGTACTGAAATAACACTCTCCACGGCCCAAATACTATGAAGATTAATTGGAGCTGCTTTTATTGTGAAGCATTACTATCCATTTAATTTGTCCATGCAGTCTGTGTAAAGATTGGCAGAAAACAATGAAATGGACAACTAACCAGTGCCAAGTGGATTGAAAACTGTGGCAAAGTATGGCTGTCTAGCTGTTGTTGGGCTACAATTCCTATCAACATCAGACAGAGGTGGCAATAAATAGTAAAACATAGCAATACTACATAATAAATAATCTGAAATGGTAGCATCCGGAATTTTTATTCGATTACTTACCAATAAAAATGTTCAGGGGTATCTGACAATAATGCAATATCTCTCCCTGGTGGAGTTTTTGATAATTGCATGAACGGTGCAAAATGTGGTTTATCATTTTTCATAAAGTTTGGGGATTTTATTAAAAGTTTTAAGCTCTTTTCATGTTTAAAGGTGTAGTAAACTTTTTTATGAAAAAATATATTGTTGGGTGTTTCCTGTTGAGTAAAATAATGGTACTCTTACTGCTGAGAAATGCATATTTCCAGAATTATTACAGTTTAACCCTGTGTTTTTTACATAAGCAGTGCCCTCTTGTGTTAAAATTCTAGTTAGTTATTCTGTTAGATTCTAATGTAGAGGAAAGTCAGAGACATACCGTTCTCCATAGAATGTGATAGAAACTGCCTGTCACTTCCTGTCAGTTAGAACAATCAGGAAGTAAACACAGTAAATTCACTTCCTGATTATTTGAACTGTTATAACATTTGAATAAAACAACTGACAACAGTGGGAGTGGCCTTGTTTTACTCATCAGGAAAAGCTCTATAACATATACTTTTTCATAAAAAAAAGTTTACTGCTCCTTTAAGAAATAGCCAAGGTGATGTTTTCAAAGAGGCAGTAACGTGTTTCAAATCATGAACACATATTTGTCGTAACAAATTATTTTTCCTTTGAGAAACCTGTATGTAACCTATCTTATCCTCTGGTTTACCAGAAGGTTGTGTGTAAAGCATTACTTTGTTGAGCTGGACACACCCCCTCCGGTCCCCTCTTATGGTGGGTCAGTATGATGCATATTACATTTTTTTTCATACAATTCAAACAATGATTTGGTGTCTTGCTACAACCCTTCATCAGACATAGGAGTGTATGTAGCAAAACATTCAAATCTGTGTTATTTTTATTTTGTACAGTGCTGTAAGTATTTTTATTTTAACATCTGTGCATTGATTAAATGTCCTTATGCTCAATAGCAGGGGTAGTAAATGTTTGGGCCTCACGTTTTTGGACACTACAACTTCCATCATCCGCAGCCAGTCAACAGCTTGCTGGGAGAGGAGCTGTAGTCCCCAGCTGCTGGAAATCTAACAATTGGCTACTCCTGCTCTATGGTATGTTTTAGCATACACAGAATCGTAATATAATTTTTAGGATTCGCACACTATTTCATACTTCCCAAGTGTCCCTCTTTAGGAGGGACAGTCCCTCATTTAGACCCAAATCCCTCTGTCCCTCTTTCCCATCCTGGTGTCCCTGTGTTTAGGAGATCAGATTGTGTGGTGTGTGTATAAGCGTATCGCATTGCTCTTCAGTAATGAAACTCACATTAATGTTTGTATAAATGTCAGTATACTTGTTTATAAATTAGTCTGTGTCAATAAAATACTTTGGCCTTGTTATAAGTTATTTATTATGTAACACAAGGAGATGTCGATAGGTCATAAAATAGCCTAAGAATTCTCAGTAATGCCCCGCCCACCAGCCACACCCCCAGCAACACCCCCTGAAACACAAGTGTCCCTCTTTGGCAATCTGCAATGTTGGGAGGTATGCTACTTACTTAGGTGAGTGGTTGTTTATATTTTCTGATTGAGACACTCCTAACACACAGTCTGGAATTTTCAAGCTACCGGTATCTTTTTTATTAGTTTGTTAATTAAGAGTACAATGAAGGGTGCAAGTAAATAATTATATATACTTATTCCGGACATAAAACCAAGGATAAAATTCATAGGCACCATTAGGAGTTGC
Source organism: Rhinophrynus dorsalis (assembly GCA_037306005.1). Lineage (NCBI taxonomy): Eukaryota > Metazoa > Chordata > Amphibia > Anura > Rhinophrynidae > Rhinophrynus > Rhinophrynus dorsalis. The sequence goes on along the minus strand of CM074723.1, from coordinate 40,497,557 downwards.
TGCATATAGTAAGTTAAGTGGGGGTTATTATTGGAAGGTGTTAATATTAACATATTTAAGACCAGGACAGCAGATTTGGCAGGTTTGCTGCTTTGGACCAATAACTATTTTAATTCAATACTGGGAGAATCCAGTAAAATGGTCAGCTTTGCCTCTTTTAGCAGATCTATCAGTACTGTGACTCCGTGGCTGAGCACTGACACCCCCTGCCCCTTCATAGCATGACTATCCTGCCTGCTGCACATGACTGCCGATTTGGAGCATGCCCCTAGGGGGAAGGAAAGAGAGTGAGGTGCTGTGTCTAGAACCCTGCACTTACTTTTAGTTATGCAGCATTCTATGCTCATAATTAACCCTTTGAGTGCCAGAGAGGTATCCAATGCATTGCGTTGCAATGCGTTGTATACCTCTGCAGCACTGAAAGTGTTAACCCTTTGATGCCTTGCATACCCCTCTGGTCCTCAATGAGTCAATGCTCATTCATGCAGCCAGGTGCCTAATTTACTCTGAGGGTCGCTGACTATATTGCCTCTCTGCCTGTGACTTTCCACTGACTCATGTTCTATAGTCTCCTAGCGAATCCTTACTGATAACTATTATCTTGCACCGTGTGACTCAATACTACTGGTTATCTCCATTAAGTTAATTAATCAGCTTGTCTACTATGGTTTAACAAGTCATAGGTAGGTCCTGGTGCATATTCTTTAAAGGCATAATTAGAACCTATCAGACCCTGGAGCCGATGGCCCTTTAGAATCCCAGGTGCCATCACAACTGCACTCTGATCACCCCCCCACAGTTCTGCCCCTGCCTGTATAGCAGGTTTGGGCAACTGGAGGCCAGCTTCAGAGGACTGTAATTATAGCTCTCCACAGCTGGAAGGCCTCTTATTGCCCAACCCTGCTAATGAATGAAATGAAAGCAGATGGTTACTCAGCTGTACTGAGTCACATGGGGCTAGTAATTAATTGCCAGAGAAGAGTAGGAGGGTGAGTCATGCTGGAGTTAACCATATCCCTAGCATTCAAGGGGTTAAATCTCCAATTAAATCTATGAAACAAGACCACATTGTGCTGCTCCGTACAAATAAAATGTGAACCCTGTATAAAGCATATATCATACCAATGTGCCAATTTACTATTTTAAAAAATAATGAGGGATTTGTTGCATAGTTTGGTCAAAGTATGTTTAAGCTTGCTTACCTCGTCAAGGTACCCCATTCCAAGCGAGTCCTTACCATCCTATCCAAAATAATACCATGTGTATGACTTACATTTAACCCTTTGAGTTAGGCTAACCAGATCTCACCTTTAACCGGGGACACATAGGAAATAGATATATTTCAGTACTTCACTGAAATCAAAGCAGTCCGGCGGTATGAATTTCTCCTATGTGTCCCCGGTTAAAGGTGAGGTCTGGTCAGCTTACTTAGAGTGCCAGAGGGGTACGCAACGCATTGCTCTGAATTATTTATGATTCTCAGTGTTTGACTGAATGTGGTCAAATATCTACTGTGCCTCTGTTTGAGCCAGCTCCTAGTATGTCATTTGTGCATGTTGACACCTTAAAGGAGCAGTAAACTTTTTTTATGAAAAAATATATATTGTAGGGATTTTCCTATTAAGTAAAACAAGGGTACTCGCACTGCTGAGAGACTTATATTTCCAGAGTTATTATGTGTAACGGACCATAGGCTGTTACTGAGGACTTTAATATATGAACTGGCCACCCATTCCCTATGTTAAAGGATTTATGGTTTATGGACTGTTGAACGTCGTATGTTTAATGTATGTCGAATGTTTTGTATGTGATATGTTTGAGGGGTACACGGTCACCGAGTACAATCAGTGGTTCCCGGTTCGGTGTTCGGGGGCATCGATACTGCCTCGAGTGCGGGAAACCGGAGGCAGTGAGTCAACGCCGTATTGGTCGACGAACGAATCACTGTGCGCACTGATTGGCCAGGGCTGAAGCCACATATTCAAACCAGGGTGTATGTGCTTCAACCCCTGGCCTGGCCCTTGAATGTGTACCCCCACCCCCCCATGTCTTTTGTCCTTGCCCAGACTTAATTAAACATGTTAATTACAAATTTTATAACATCGTGAGCAGTATGTTTATTAGGTCAGCTGCCATTGGCCCTTTTCCCCCAGTTGCTATTGGCCCTTTTTCCTCACCTGCCATTGGCCCTGTTGTCCCCCGTGTCACATACTTACTGTGTTTGATTGGCCCCTGGGTCAAGTCCCTATTAGAATACTTGGCCCCTCCCATCCTATTGTGGCATTGTGTTATACTGTATAAAACATGTGCTGTTGTTCAATAAAAGTGTGTTCGTTTGGAAGCAAGCAGTCTCCGTGTGTCGTGTTTGCCTGGATGGTCTAAAGGATCCACTCTGATCCCCATCCTTCAAGGCGTTTCAGAGCTGTTCACTCTTTGTTCCTGTGAATCCCACCTTCGATCTTCGACCTCCCCGGCGCTTCGGTCTCCAGTATTCGGCGGAGTTTCGGTGTTCGAGTCTGGCCCTACGTTCGCCATGCTCGAGGGGGTCTCTGAGATCGCTGTTCGCACCGGAGGAGTAGAGCGTCGACCGCGAATGGTACTCTCCAACCAGGGTGATCGACGGAGGCTAGCCGCCCTCGAGAGCAGAGAATCCGGGAACGACGACCCAGGGCTTCCCGGCTACCTGGGTTACCGTTATATTATGGTTTAACCCTCTGAGTGCCAGAGGGGTATGTAATAGTTTTTACTTAGCAGTGCCCTCTAGTGGTCAAATTCTAATTAGTTTTCCTGTTAGATTCTAATGGAGAGGAAAGTCAGAGACTTACAATTCTCCACAGAATGTGATAGAAACTGCCTGTCACTTCTTGTCAGTTAGATCTATCAGGAAGTAAACACAGTAAATTCACTTCCTGATTATTTGAACTGCTATAAATTTTGAATAAAACATCTGACAGCGATGGGAGTGACCTTGTTTTACTCAGCAGGAAAAGCTCTGTAAAATATGTATTTTCATAAATAAAAGTTTACTGCTCCTTTAACTGATAAACAAGCAGAATGTTTTGGCTACACACAGCAACATCTATAGGAACTACTTAAAGTTACACCATCAGACTCCACACTTTTCTACAACAGAATGATGAAAAGTCAAACTTAAAGAGGCTGGAGAATTTGTCCATAAAGGTGACCAATTATACCCTACATAGGACTACATTATTGGATTATATTCGAGTTTACAGCATACTTAGGGTTTCCACCCTTTCTTCAAAAAAAAAAATACCGGCCATGGCACTACCTCCATAGATTTAACATTGGAAAGAAGCAAATTTTTTACCGGCCTGCCGGTAAAATACCGACTGGGTGGCAACCCTACGCATACCTAGACGATTGAGAGTGACTTTACAACCTTCATTGTGCAAAAATGATAAAGACCACACTAAAAGGTGAAATCAAATCCTTAACAAATGTACGATTGATCTAATGATCTTAATAGTTGAGAGCCTTACTAAAGAGATCAAAACATTACTGGACTCAGTAACTTTAATTAAAACACAATTAAGGATTAAAGAACAAGGAAGATCTTACAGAGGTGGATGTCTTAATAGAAAAGTACAGACTGGAAATGGAGGCCTTTAAGCTTAAAAAGTTTAAGAGGGATACACTGGATTACCAGTTTGACAGAGCATATACTTGGAGAAACTTGAAGAAGGAATGGAACATCCACAAACCCCAGCATCCACTAGTTTCTCTGACCCAGAAACCAGTGTACAACAAATTGATACCCCTTTTTTAGGGGGTATAAAAGCCCCCACAGGAGGAAAACCAGGAGGGGTCAAGGAACCAAAGGAACCAAGAACTCTCCTCTCACGGACCAAAACACAGAAGAAGTGGTATATAATCTGTTCTTAATAGCTCTAACAAACATCCAATTGAGGGTGTTAAGAAAGGGATTGGGATTTGTGCCTACACACAAGGGGTACTGTTTTTTTATGATTGTTGACCTACAGAATTTTTTTCATTCTGTTAATTTACACATTTTATTTGCAGGGAAGGCACCCCAGGAAAAGCCACAGGACAGCCAAACCTCTGTCCCTGAATTTCTGGGATCTCTAACACACCAATTATCAAGTATGTATAAATTCTCTGACTGTAAACCTAAAAGTACGTTCAATCCCATATGACTCATCCTGCTTTGATAGCCTACTCCAAGGTTGTCACCCGGGAATGGAGAATATCAAATGGGATGATCCAATGCAGAATTGTAAACTAAGCAGGAGTGAGGCAAAGGCCCTTAAGGAATTAGACGCCATCAAATGTATTGTTATTAAGCCAGCAGACAAGGGGGGTCTCTGTAGTGGTTTTGGATGAAGATACATATCACCAAGAGGTGATGCGCCAATTAAGTAATAAAGGCCACTATAGGGTCCTCTCTGCTGATCCTGTGCTTAATATCAAAATATAATGCAGATGGTACTCACCAGAGTTTTGGAAAGCTCAGTGATTGACCAAAAATTCTTTGAGTACTTATAGAATAATAATCCAGTGACACCAGTCGTCTATACTGTGTCCAAGGTCCATAAGAGCCTGATGGACCCACTGGACAGACCTGTAGTGGCTGGCACTGATTCAATTTTCCAACTTTTAGCAACTTTTGTGGAAAGAATATTACAGCCCTGTGACGATATGGCCCTGGCGTCTCTGCCACAGAAGGTATAGCAGTTCAGGCATGTTATCGGCCGTGGGTTTCTTTCTCTAACCTGCACAGCTAACCTCTATAATAAGCACTAAGACCCAGCACTTGGAGTCGTGTATCCACCGGCAATGCAGGATATACTGCACTGATAGATCCGCTTCTTATAGGATATTCTACCTATCTAGTCCCCTGGCACTTCTCTGTGAGTAACTGCTCTATAGTGGATGTCAGAGAGACAAGCATGCTCCTTCTTGTTAAATCATGAACTGCCTTTATTTCCAACCAACACAACATTTTTCTACAGTTCAGAGAAAAAGGGGTGGTCCCCACATTGACATTAAACAAAGGTTACAAAAGAGGGATGGGAAGTGGACACTTTCAGCCTAGCAGCCAACCTGTATACATTCCCAGTGCATAGCTGTAACCATAAAAGCTCCTGTAGGAATCTCAGACAAAGGGGGAGGGGAAGTGGACAATTTCCACCTAGCAGCCCCCTTCCAGAACCATAAAATACTCAAGCTGGCTGTAATCTGTAGCTCTGAGGCTCTGAGTGGGGGAAAGTATTCCTTCAATACCATTCAGTATTAGTGTCCACGTGATCCCAGCCAGGGGGAGGAGAGGCTCCACCTCTTGCGGCTTGTGACCTGTGACAGTCCTGTTCGTCACAAGCCCGATGTTACATCAACACCAGCTTATCTAGCCGATACCCAAGATTTTTTGAATAAATTACACACGTTGGGAGTACCGGAGGGGGGGGGGCTTGGCTATGTACTCTAGATATTCAATCCTTGTACACAACCATCCCTCATGAGCAAGGGATCAGGTGTGTGAAGGAGGTATTATTGTCAGCTAAACTACCTGAGGAACTTGTGATATTTATTGTGACACTCTTGCGTATTATCTTGAGTAAACATTATTTCAGATATAAGCATGTGTTTTATGAACAACTACAAGGGACAACCATGCGTGCCAATATGGCACCCTCTTATGCTAACCTCTTCATGTCGCAATTTGAGCCAATTTTGTGTTCAACAACAACCCTTTCTTAATGTGTCACCACTTGATGGAGATACGTTGATGATTGCTTTGTGATATGGAGGGGCAGCAGAAGTAACTTTGATGAATTTGTGACTTACCTGAATACTAGACATACAACAATTTCTTTTTACACACAGTGCTGACCCTAAAACCATTGATTTTCCAGATGTCAGGGTGACTAAAGATTCAGATGGTTTTGGCACCTTGCTGTATGGCAAACCTACGGATAGGAACACCTTGTTACATGTCTGTAGTTTTCATCCCAGGCATCTTAAGATGGGACAGCCGTATAGCCAGATGATCAGAGCCAAATGCATCACTAGTAGATCGGAGGAGGTAGAAGAGACTATTGATAAGATAGTGTTAAAGTTTGCAGCGCTAGGATATGACCAGAAGACTTTGACAAAGGCAAAAGAACACGTCAAAGCAATTCCTAGGGAAGACTTATTGATTAAAAGACCTAAAAAATCCAACGGCAGGATGAAATTTGTGCATACCTACACTACACATTCTAGAGGGGTCCAGAATGGCATGTATTGCAGTGTGATCCCACAATAGGACATCTTTTTAAAGAAAAAACATGTATGACGTATAATGGACCACGGAATATTCATGATCAAATTGTACATGCAGAAAGGGGAGGGGAGAAAAAACAAACTTTTCTCTCTAAACCAGTATTTGGAACATTCCCATGCCATTCATGCTTACATTGTAATGGCATAATTTAAGGGGATATATTCACACATCAAGGTAAAAGGGTATTACACATGTCTCATACTTGATAAAGTGTTCCTGTGGACTGGGATATGTGGGTAAAACCACACAGCCAATGAAGGACCGTATGCCCTTGAAGTGGGGGATAACAGGGACAAAGTGTTATTACAGAGGGAGGCTAGGTGGACATATAGGCTAAATATAGTGGAACCTGCAGGGTTAAATGAAAGAATTGAATATAGATGGTATCTATGAAATTCATATGCTGGTGTATCTAGTCTAGCACATTAGGTTGCCTCTTGCACATTTAGTTTATGTGTATAATGACTTATGTTGGTTAGGTATGTTATTTAAATATGTTTTTATTTCCGTGTAGATTGCCTTGATCAACCATTTCCTTGTGATTATTGTCAGGACTGTATAAGTGAAAGAGATTCTCTGCATTGTCACGCACAAATGTTTACCTTTATGATGTAGTTATTGTACTTTAAACCTATGTACATACACTGAGTACTGGGCAATCTTGTAGTAGCAATGTCTTATGCGGTGCTCGATTTGTGTTGTCCTGCTGTCAGTGGCGTCAGGAATGGAAGCGGAAGTGATGTATTGGGACTGGGACTCACGGACCGCCGCTACCATAGTGGATTGGGTATTTAGTGGTGGTTAGGATCAGGTAAAATTGTGTGTGGAGGGCTGAGCTGAGGAAGGGAGGCTACCCCAGAAATGTTCTCTATAACCCTGTAAGCATTCCGTCTTGTAAAGCAACTTTGTGCATTGAAAATTGTTAATATTAAAACACGTGTGGTGGATACCAGAATATTGCTGAGTGCCTCTTTCCTTCTTGTTCGTACTGACCCTTTAAAGGGATAGTAATGTTGTATGATAAATGCCCAGTCAATTTATCTTCATAGTTTTTTGTCCATGTGCAGCGTTGTTACAATATTGTCAGATTTGTAGTTCAAGAGTTATTAAATTAGAAAGTATCCCCCCTCCCGCCCCATTTTCCTAGAGTAAGCCGCCTCCCCTCAGATGTGGAATCTGGTCATTGTCCCGGACAGCTCTCAGCAAGGGACAATCTTCTTACTGTGAGCATAAGGAAAACCCAGCCCACCTTGACCAAGGAGGACAGATTTTTCCTAATGCTCACTGAAGATTGCCCCTCACTGCGCTCCATCTTGATGGTCTTGCTACTCTGAGGTGAGCAGTATTACGTAAATGAAAAGGGCGAGAGGGGGGCTGTTTATAACTTAATAACTCTTGAACTACAAATCAAACAATATTGTAAGAATGCTGCTCATGGACAAAAAACTATGAAGATTAATCGACTGGGCATTTATTTTACAGCATTCATATCTGTTTAACAGTTCCATTCCAGTATCCTGAATGAAATGTGCAGGATTGTTTAACGTGTAGAGAGATTCTGACAAAGGAACACACAGGACCAGTCTCACACTCTACATTCACATGCACATGATATTAACAGAACCACACAGCAGGATAAATGAGATCATCGTCTGGGCTGTAGGTGTGAGCAGGCATAATAACATATTGCTCAGCCCACGTTACACGAATTAATCCAGCAGTTATATTTACCAGATTACAACACCGGTACTGACCTTACCAGCCCCATGTCGTTAAAGTATCCATCTCCTTTGTTGTGGCCTCTCTTAGGGCCTTATTTGTCAAGCCAGTGTAGTGCAATACTTGAGATAACCAACTTCACCATGGAGAAAAGTAAATTCCCCACTGACTTAAAGGAGGCTTTTATACCACTGAATGTCAGAGAGGTCGCAATGCGTTGGAGATCTCTCCAAAATTCAAGGGTTTAAAAGCTACATGTTAATGGGAAGAACAACACAATTATGAAAATGTATATTGTACAGGGGAGGGCTGGCAACTTGTGGCCTGGGGGGCAGATGCAATCAAGTGGTCCGTTTCAACTATCGTTCCAGCCCACTGTCCCAGCCCATCCCCTTTTGTTCATTTTAAACTTGTTATTAATGCTGTGAAGTAAGACAAATGATACTACAGAGCTTACAATGGAATGGGGCTACACTAGTGATAATACAGAGCATACAGTTCAAATGGAGTTACACTGGAGATAACCTAGAATTACAATTGAATGGAAGCTACACTAGTGATACCATAGAGCTTATAATGGCAATGAGTTATGCTACTAGAGGTACCTCTAGCTCCGTGGTATCACTAGTGCAGCTCCGTTTAAGTTGTAAGCTTTGTGATATCACTAGTGCAGCTCCAGTTAAGTTGTAAGCTTTGTGATATCACTAGTGCATCTCCATTTCAGTTGTAAGCTCTGTGGTATCACTAATGTAGCTCCATTTACAGCAGCAAGAAGGAGATTGAGTAAGGCAGTGGCCCACCAGTCCAGACCTATGAGCGGTCCAGGGGGCAATTGCCCCTCTGCCCCCCAGGACAGCCCTCCCCTGATGTTGTAGGTTTTTATGTACACAATTTAACAGGAGGGCTTGAGTTGCAATGTGTTGGATACCTCCCTGGAACTCAAACGGTTAAAAAGTTATTAAAACAATAACTTGGAATTTTTCAGGTATTTTGGGTTTGAGATGCTTTGCAGCCAGGTAGTGCTGTTGCTGTTTCTATCTGGATTGGATCCTAGTAGCCCCGTTTTTACCTGAAGAGGTTTGGGAGTTTGAATTCTACTTTCCTGGGAACATAAGACCGGAGGTGCCTGAGTGGAGACAGGTTTACTTTTCTCCAAAAGCCTTTAGGCTGGTTTTGGTACAAGCCATCAACCAGCATATATCCTTGTGAGTATATTTATGCTTATTAGCTTTGGTGTCTTTTGAAGTTAACAGGCACTATTGGGCGCCATTTGTGTGTTTCTTTCTTTTACATTTGCTTCCATGTCTTGGATGCTGGAAAGGTGCAGCCCCTACTACATCTGCTAGCAAGATCTGGCTACTGTTGTTGGGACAGTTTAAATCCCTTCTGCATTGATCTCAGTGAACACTTATGTGTTACACTGAGCACCTGAATGTGTGAGTATATTCTGGTATATAATATTAACTGAAGTGACTAATATACTACACTAGGAGCACCTCCTGTTGTGTTCTTTCTACATGTTTCTATGGTATGATTGAGTCTGTTACACTTCAATTTTCATTGGTTGCTCATCAACAGTGCCACCTGGCTGCAAAACATCTTGAACTCATGCAAACATTTATTTTTTATATCTCCAAGCATTGGGAGCATTCTGAAACATATGTTTTCATAATCAGGGTACATTGCCCTTTTAAACCAGTGAGAAATTGCTGCATTTTCATTAAGGCATATTCAGTAAGCTAAGGCGTTGTAATTTTGGTGCAAACCAACTACTCCACAGAGGAGAAATGGATATTTTAACCCCTTGACTGTTAGAGAGGTCTCCAATGCATTGCTTTGGATTTAAAAAAACTCCTTTTAAATCAATGGTAATTTGGGGATTTTTTTCTTATGGTCATTCCTGGGATCTATCCCAAAGACTACAGTTTCTAGAGTTAAGTACCAGGTTTCTGGAGACAGAGGCTGATTCTCCAACATTGTGGTGTATCTTGGGTAGCTCTGCCCACTTCTTATATGAGCCGTTTATTACTGCCCAGTTCTGCTCACTTCCCTGCCCATTCTAAAATCAAATTTCACCTTTTCTCCTGTATTCCCACCCACCTTATTAAGCCCTACCCACTTTATGAAGTTATTGATATCTTTTAGACACTGATCGCAGCCAATGAGCTCTCTCCATGGGTTCCTAAGAAGAAAGGAGCGTTTTTATAAAAACTGGAGCTATTCGGTAATAAACCAACTGCAATAATACAAGTTCCTAAATTCTCAAATACTTGAATAGAACGTTTTAACCTCATAAAGATGCATCTGCCTGAGCCTGCTCTGTCTGTGGGTTTAACTCCAGGTGCACCACAAATGTCACCGCTAAGAGAGTAGAAGAATCTGGTGTTGATGATGATTTTGATGATGATGATGATAGTGAAATGAGAGTTTTCTTAGCAAGATCTTAGAGAGATCTTCAGATATGGGAATAGGTACCATCACCACCACCACCACCACTGACACAGTGTTTGAACAGTGTCTGAACATCAAATGTCACAGAATTGATCTTACCTTGCCATATGTCTCAGTCTGCTAACAATTTTTTCAACAGACGAGAAGAACACAGGAAGGGAGCGCTCATATGGATCCACTTGACGTCAGCAAGCCAGTTAAAGTAATACAATTAAAATCATCTTTTATTTCTTTCCATTAAAATTATGTCCTCACAAACAGATATGGACAATGGTCAAGACACAATACACGATCCACCTAACACGTTTTGTGAAAGATCACTTATTCATAGGCTAAGCGCTCCCTTCCTGTGTTCTTCTCATCTGTTGAAAACCTCTTGCAAAGGTTGTTGGTGGCAGCACCAGATCCACACGGGCCTACAAGCCGGTTGAGTGATTTGGATCAAAAGTTTGAATCTATGATGTTGAGCCGCTTTAAGCTATAAATTCCTATTTTGTATCTAACAATTTTTTCAAGACTTGTTAAGGTTTGCCTTAAAAATTGTTAGACTTAGAGCAGGCCTACTGCATGGTAAGCCTTAAAAAGATTTTTGTTCATGCTAGTGGGCTGGTTGACTGACAAAAAACAACAACACACAACTTTTGGTGGTGGAGGGTAACTGACTTCCCATGGATCAGACTCATTACAGTCAAGTAAAAAAAATAACTGCTCCCCTATAATGTGCCAGTCTATAGATGTTCCCTTGTACCCTGCATACTATTAGTCTCCACCACATTGCCTGTGTGGTCATTGTATACAAGGGGCTCAGTGATAGCACCTGATTTTCTGGGGGATATTTATTATTGTCATCATATACCTCATAGTTTTTATATTGGATGTGTTTAGTTATAGCAGGCATGATAATATGCCATCCCTCTTTTCCCTCTTCTTCATCTTCAACCTTTTCACACATTCTGCACACTGCACTTGTTGATAACTGCAAGTCCCTGCCCACAAGGAAAAATATTCCTATATCCACAATTTCAACAACTGTCTGCCACCAATACTTCTTAAATCCAGTAACTCCAGCTTTTGCTTTTCTCCACAGATCTGACACTTCCTTTTATACTCGCAAATGAGCACAATGGAAGTATATGAGGAAACTCTTCATGTAGGGGGAAATTCCATTATTATCATTGATTTCAATGCAATGAAAACAGCAGAAAAAAAAGCCAATTTTGCTTGAATTCCTACATTTGTTAAAAAGTACAGTTTTTATCATGTTTTGATTTGAGGTGAAAACTTTCACCCATCACTACTCTAAAGTGCAGGCAATGGCATTGAAGGCTAATGCCAGCAGAGATGCGCTAGCGAGTTTGTACCTTTGTGCTATTATCTTTTATTGCTCTTTTTGTATAATCAGTCATGTAAGGTGAGTAGGAGAAGAGGCTAAGAAGTGATGGAGATAATGCAGCTCAGACGTGTGTCCTTCTACTGTCCCTAGAAGCTGAAAGTGATATTACTGTTAGCGTGCATTTGTCAGTTGATGCGCCCATGTTTTCCTATATGATTTATACTGTATTTGCTTCATGAGTCATTCCAAAGACAAACATAATTTATCTTGGTTTCCACTGTTTTCAGATCCCTGTCATAGGATTTACAAGATAAATATACACTTATTGGGCCTGATTACCCAAGGAAAGTGGAGAAATTCTGGAGCCAAAAATTGCTAACAAATATAAGTGATTTTGAAAGATAGCTCTGTTGCTACACCATCCGATGGACATCTCTGGTTTTTAGACCATAAATCTTCATAGGATGGTGTAGCAACAGCATCACTGTAAATTTTCAGGCCACTGTGATATTGCACCTAAAAAATTCAAGTTTGAGTGGTTATAATTTTTTAATAAAATATCTCTCAGAAGTGGGAGTACCCTTGTTTTAGACAGGGGGATAAACCCTATAACATATATTTTTTTTTACATCTTAAGTATTACTATCCCTTTAAGGTACAAGATATATACACAACAATTGCCCTCCACTTACATCTTCTGACTGCACCATCTTATTTGCAGGACTATGGTTGGGAAGCAAAACAGGGTTTAAAATGGCCAGTCACTCTCTCATGCAAAACTATGGATGCCTACAGAACTTGCTCCAGGATGCTCAACCACAGCTGACTTAGGTGACATCCAATTGTGTACTTCTGTTTTCCAGTATGCACTCAAAAATGGACTACAAAGCACAAAAGCCGATGAAGGGGAGATTGGAGACACAGTAGGAAGATCATCTTCCAATCACCCATAATGTGTTGATAATAAGAGATATCTCCTGACACTGAAAGTACAGTAGTGCAGGGAAAGGACAATCTACTCCAGTTTGCCAAACTAATGCAGTGAATATGCCCCATGACAAAAGCAAGTGTGGATGTCACCAGCATAACTATGTGAGGTAGTACATTTCCACCTCAGTACCTGATCTGGTTCTCACTTCAGTCCTGGGACAGCAGTTCCCCCCTTGTCAAACCTTGAATACTGGCCTGGGGCAGACCCAGTTACATTGTACGTTGTTCCCTGGTGGAAGCAGTGAGATGTGGCTGTGTAAGTATCTTTGAACTGGCTGCACCACAACAAACTTGATTTATGCATCCAGAATTAATTGGGACAAGGCAGAGATGCACACCAAAATCTGTCTTCTTCTCTTAGTTGAAAGAAAAACAGCAACAATTTACAATTATCCTACAACAAAACATCCTGGTAGTAAAAATACTTCACTGACCGTGTTTTTGTTAAAAACAACAACAACCACATGGCTGGCCTGCCTGAGGGCTGGCCTGCATGAGAGTTTGGTGTATGGCCTGCCTGTGGGCTGGTTGGCTGGCCTGAGGTTTGGCTGGCTGGCTTGAGGGCAGGCAGAACAGGATCAAGGTCAAGTCCCTGGAGAAACCAGTAGTGCTGATAATGGAAGTCTCCAAATGATGTGTTTTTTGTCATATTGTGGGTGTGTCTTAATCGGGCAGCCATGGGTGTGTGGTCGAAAGGAGGAGTTTGCCATGAAATGTGTGGGAAAGTGGGCAAAATGGGGTGAGAGTGGTCTGAACAGACTGGAAAGCGGGTAGGTTATAGCTGAACTCTCCGTGTTGGAGGAAAATCAGCCCCTTTCCACGTATACTCAGCAATTCAATTTGAAACAGAGTCTGCCATGTTTATACTTGTGATAAATGTACAATTGGCAGGAACATATAAACATTGCTTTGTAGACATTTCTATAGCAGAGGAAATGATGCATAATGCATTAGTTTCTCTCAAATATATTACAAATATAAAAAATTCAGGGGGGTATAGTGTATGGACGATAAATTGTCAGGGACACTTTTACTCCTGGCAATTACATGACAGAGCATTACTAGTATGCAGCGTGACATCAACAGAAAACCTCATAAAAACATAATTAAAACTGTACTTGTACAGCAGTGCATAGATTAATCACACCAAAATACTATATAAAGTAATGTACATATTCAAGATTATCCCCTGGGAAGCTCAAAGCATGTTAAACCTTTAAAGGGGAACTTTCACCCCCAAGACACTGTATCTTATTTGATTCATCTACTATAATGGTCTATAGGGTGTACATACCTTATTAGAGATTATCTATACAATTTCCCTGTGACGTAACCAGTTCCACTTTCTGCAGCACAAGATCAGTTTGGCGCAGCTCTGCTGGACATCCCATGCCTTCAAATTCTCCTCCCACCCCCCTTCCAGCTCTCAACGGGAGCGCGTTCACGCACCAAATATAATGGAACCGCAAGCTCCTGTACAATTACATTTCAGTCTCTCATAATGATAAAAGAAAATGTATTTACTTTATTCCCAAGTGTGCAGGAATGAATAATGTGTGAAGCGGGAGGGAGGTGGGAGGAGAATTTGAGGACATGGGACGTCCAGCAGAGCTGCGCCGAACTGATCCTGTGCCGCAGAAAGTGGAACTGGTTACGTCACATGGAAATTTTATAGCTAATATCTAATAAGGTATGTACTTTAATAAAAAAAATTGCGAATCTATAGACCATTTTAGTAGATTAATCAAATAAGATACAGTGTCTCGTGGTGAAAGTTCCCCTTTAATTACAAGCAAACATAGAATATTAGGCTATAATTACATTTTAATATCAGGGACAAAGGCTGGAATATCAGACTCCATGAAATGGAGAGAGAAAACCAGGACTGGAACACTTAGCAGCTATTCAGTATTTGATTACTATTATAGGTACTAGAGTCTATAAATGTAGTTCAACAACAGTTGGTGAAGCACAGGTTGCCTGAACTACTTTAGATAGGAAGAGGGTGAAATGGGCACAACAGCATATGGAGAATCTCAGGTCACCAAACTCAAATGTGTGCAGTTCACCCAACCATAGTCCTGCAGAACACTTTGGGATCTTTACTGTGTACAAATTGTGTTGCTGCATGTATCAAGGATATACAGTGGTGTATGGTGTATGTATGGCGGTTGTTGTGCCTTATATATAAAAAACATTCAAGTAACCCCAATCAGTAAATATGACAGACATAAAAGTTTAGTCACTTGGCAGTTCATACAGTACACGCACACTATTAAACTAATATTCGCTGTGAGTGTACATGTATGTGTGTGACTGTGTAAATAATATGTCTCTCAGTTTAATCGTTTGAGTGCCCCTTTGACACACAAAGCATTAAGTACTATGGCAGACCCCATCTCCAGAAGGATATAGATATTCTGGAGACAATTCAGAGAAGGGCTACTAAAATGGTGACTGGTTTACAGGAAAAAACATATCAGGACAGACTAAAGGATCTGAACTTGTATAGCTTGGAGGAGAGAAGAGAGAGAGAGAGAGGATATGATAGAAACGTTCAAATACATGAAGGGATTCAACAAAGTGCAGGATGGAAGTACATTTAAAAGGAATAAAAATGTTAGTACAAGAGGCCACAGTCTAAAACTAGAGGGACACAGGTTTAGATGTAAGAAAGTTTACTTCACTGAGAGGGTAGTAGATAAGAGGAATAGCCTACCAGCAGAAGTGGTAGAAGATAATACAGTGCTGGAATGTAAGCATGCATGGGATAGGTATAAGGCTGTCCTGAACATAAGAAAAGACCAAGGACCAAAAAAGGTTTGAGGTTTTTACTGTAGGAAAATGGGCAGACTAGATGGGCCGAATGGTTCTTATCTGCCGTCACATTCTATGTTTTTGTGGCAGGGATGATAGAAGTTGTGGTCAAAGTGCATAATCAGAGTCTGTATACATATCTTCCAAGTGTCCCTTGTTAGGAAGGACAGTCCCTCTCTGAGACCCAAATCCCTCTGTCCCTCTTTCCTACCCTGATGTCCATCTTTTAAGGAGATCAGACTGTATGGCTGGTATATAAGTGTATCATAGTGCACCACAGCAATAAAATTCACATTAATGTTTATTTAAACATCCGTTTAAAAATTAGTCTGTGTAAATAAAATAATCTGGTCTTGTTCTAAATCATTTATTCATTTACACAAAGAGTTGTCAATAGGGTCATGAAATAACCTAAAAAGTCTTGTCAATGCCCCACCCACTAGCCATGCCCTAGCCACCCTCTCTTCTGAGCCTGCTACAAGCTATCAGTTTCCACGCAAAGGGTGCAATAAATTAATGAGGAGGAATAATCATGCAAATCCTTTCAATAGACTGCCACAGAGAGGAGGGTTTTGAAAAGTGTCAGGTCCTCTTTTAAACGCCATATTTTGCTTAGGTTCCTCCTGCAGATCTCAGTGACCTGCGGAGCTGGGTGACTGTGCACTTGGAGATCACTACACTATGCTCCCATTTAAAGGAATAGTAATATTTTACAATAAAAGCAGCTCCAATTAATCTTCATAGTATTGGGCTTTGGAGAGAGTTATTTCAATACTGTCCGAGATGTAGTTCAAGAGTAATTGAATGAAAAAGTATCCCCCTCCCACCCCTTTTACTGATGTAACACTGCTCACCTCAGAGCAGCAAGACTGTCAGATGGATCACAGAGAGGGACAATCTTCAATGAGCATAAGGAAAAACCTGTCAAGAGGGGCAGGGTTTTCCTTATGCTCACAACCAGAATATTGTCCCTTTCTGCAACCTGTCCGGTCAAGAGACCAGATTCCACATCTGAGGGGAGATGACTTACACTAGGTAAAAAGGCGAGAAGGGATACTTTATCATTCAATTACTCTTGTACTACAACTCAGGGCAGTACTGAAATAACACTCTCCATGGCCCAAATACTATGAAGATTAATTGGAGCTTCTTTTATTTTGAAACATTACTATCACTTTAAAGCTCAATTCCCATATATTTCTAGTGAAAAATAGAAACATAGAATTTGATGGCGGATAAGAACCAGTCGGCCCATCTAGTCTGCCCGTTGTAAGTGCCACTCATACGTTTAAAACAACTTCTCTAGACTTTTACTTTACATGATCCGCCTGACACCGCAAAGCTTGCAATCACCAAGAAGTAATCCACATGACACCATGGATCTCACAATTAACAAAAATGAAACAGTGTTTGCAATAAACAGGAAAACAAACTCACTACACCACAGAGCCTGTTTTACACTGCAAGATCTGTGGTGTCTAGGGTTCTCACCTCATCCCTTTAATAATTGCCAGTTAGGAATGATGCACATAGCAAGGCTTCCTAACAACTACTGAAGCCCTGCAGTATGAGAAGGGACTATAAGGGGTAAAAAGGGGGTATGAATGAAGGTTTTGCAAAGAAAGAGAGGAACTAGAAAAGGGGGAGATGGGGAGGGGGAAAAATAAAGGGAATAAAAAAGATGGAGGACAAGGAATGGGGAGATATTAAGGGTACAAAGAGGAGGAAGAAGACTAGTAACTGTGTATAATACTAATATTGAAAGGTAAATGAATTTCCAAGAGACATACGTACCTCTAGAGCGCTCACTGAAAGTGTCAACACCACCAAAGTATTGTTCGGTTTTCCTTATGTTGCCACTTTCAGTGAGCGCTCTAGAGGCACATATGTCTCTTGGAAATTCATTTACCTTTCAATATTAGTATTACATTACACCAACGCAGAAAGCTACTCCTTCACAAAATGCTATCAAGCTCTTGCCTTGTGATGTGAGTGTCTTCCTTCTCTACAGCCGTCTGTGGCAAGATAATTGGTTAGGCATGCACTCATCCTCCCTCAGAAGCTGTCTCCAGACTCTCTCAGATGTACAGAGAGAGGAATATCATACAGGGCTGACCCAGATAGGCTTTATTCAGGCCTCCTTGAGCTCATGGCTCTCACGTTGCACTGGTCCTCCTGCTGCCTGCAGTGACTTTGTTTTGTTATAGATCTGCTCCATGATCTTGTGCAGCAGCGCCAAAGGTATAACGTGATCAAAATACTACAATGTAATAACAAGTAAACAGCAGTCTTCAGGGAGCAGGTGTTCCCAGAAAGTTCCAAGGTACGGTCTTTGGTCCAAGTGCTTAAATACAAAATTGTGGAAAATCTACTGTCACGTAGGTAACAAATAAAAAATCCTATTGATATCATTGGGGGCTTTTAAGCCTTGGAATAAGTCAAAAAATGTGGAGGCCTCTCTAATATCCTAGTGTTTAAAATCTCCTTTAAATCAATGGGAATGTTTATTTGTTTCCTGTGGCACAGAAAGATGGCCCCTAAATGATTCACTTACTCTGTGCATCCTCTGTATGGATCAGCCTGACTGTGGTTTCACAGAAGAGGTTACTGCCGGTAGGTGCTGGAGCTGTTGAAATGCACACAGGTTCTAGCAGGGCAGAGCTGGTTCCTTGGGGACAGGCAAGAAACAGGAAACTGTAACTAGTAATAATTTCCTTGCAAGGGGCCCTTTCCTCTAGTTTATAAGTGTGCATATGGTTTATGTCATTGCATTATACTGGCTGTGCAGTCATCACACAGCACTGTTCTAATGTTTTTTCCTAATGGTTTATACTGCTATAGATAACTCCCATGTCTCCAGAAGAAGGTATTTTCACAGCTCTGGAGATGCCCTGGTCTATAACCTCTGCATCGGAGATCCAAGCAGAACACAGTCGAACACACTTGCAGTTATGTTATATGCTCTTGCAGCTGGGGAAACAACAGCTCCTCCTGCCAGGAGAAGAGAGAAGGATGGGTAGAGCTGGTGTTGTATACTATCTTCAGCAGCTGCCTTCACTAATGGGCATGTGCTAGGACAACAGGCAATTAAATGGAATGCAAAGAGTCCAACTTCTCCCTTCCAATCTTGGTGGAACATGTCCCTCCAATCCTTCCCAGGTCCTACACCCGTGGTTGGAAAGCAAAATGTTTCTAACGCTGTCTTTTCATTAATGACTAAATATAAGGAGCTGATATACTAATGTTTTATTGTCACCTATCAAGGCTGAACTTGTGTTTAGTGGGTTTGTCATTAATCTTATCACAGATGTGTCATTGTACAGCTTCAGTTATCAACGTGATTCATTCGCTATGAAAACCTGATATATACAGGAGCAGTAATGGATAATAGAGACTGAAGAAGATGTGACTGCCTACATCCTAAGGAGCACTTGGTAACTAGTCAGTTTATAGGCTCCTATAAAATGTCTTGGGACAGGGTTTTGCATAAATTATATTATGAAAACATATATATTGCTGGGCTTTTTTACTTTAGAATAAACAAGAGTATTCTTACTGCTGGGAAATGCTTTATTCAAAAGTTATCACAACTCAAACTGTCATGACAGGGTGCAGCTGTGATTGGCACATTCTACCGAAAGGTGTAAATTAAAGGGGAAGTAATACTTCATTTATGGAGGCTATAATATTGTAGGTATTCAACAAATTAACCAAAGCATCTATGTATTTTTGCAATAACTTTCATAGATTAAGAGGTATCTCGATCTAAAGTTTTCCTCTCCGGCCCCTTTTAGCTACGTCAGCTCTCTAGTCAGACTTGGATTCTGGTCTGAATGAGGACCGGACGAAGTGAATGAAGAGCCGAAATAAAAGTGGATACAAAGGAAATCTTCATGACAACCATCTAGTGCCTCAAACCTTGCCCACTTTGTAGACCGTTGTCATGAAGATTTCCTTTGTATGAACTGCTATTTTGTCTCTCCAGACGCTCAGCCTGGTCCACAGACCAGAATCCAAGTCTGACAGCTAGAGCGGTGACATAGCTAAAAGGGGAAGGAGGGGTAAACTTTAGATCGATATTACTCTTAAACTCTGAAAGTTATTGCAAAAATACATAGATGCTTTGGTTTATTTATTTAATACCTACAATACTATAGCCTTCATAAATAAAATATTACTATCTCTTTAAGGCTTATTCTCCCACAGTGCACCTATTGTAAAAAAGTGCTAGTCGGACACCTTGGGGGGAGATGCACTAAACGTCTATAAGGGACCAGGGTGGCAATATGGTGGTGAAGTGGTGTTGTTGGCATATCGACAACATGCATTAAGGTGTCTTTCAACAGGTTTATGATTTTGCACTTAACCCTTTGACTTCTAGAGGGGTACGCAACACAGTGCAATGCGTTACGTACCCCTCTGGCCTTCAAAGGGTTAACACTTCAATAACATCTCATTTGCATATGGAAATGCAGGTTAATGAACCATTGTTGTATTCATGTGGGCATGTTTAGTGAATGTGGTGATGTGCAACATTAACCTATAAACTCCAATAGCTGCCTCTCCTGTCAGAGTTCTCAGTCCCAAAATTGGGATATCCCTGTAGTTCTATGGAGCCAGAGAACAGCTTTCTGTCTCCATTTTGGAGAGCAAAGACAGCAGCTGTCCTCCCTTAACCCTTTAAGTGTCATAGGGATGTGGATTACACCCCCGTGTTGGCAGTGAAAGGGGCAGAACCAGACCTATGACAGAGCAAACAACAAAACCCAAACAACCACTGCAAAGTATCTCTCTGAATACTTTTCACCTGCTTATGACATATGCTACATCGTCTTGCTTTGCATTTACAATTACTCTGCTTTAGATTGCTTTTCTTTTGTTATCTCTTAGATCCGGTCCCAGTTAACCCTTTGGGTGCCAAAGAGGTATCCAGCAACGCAATATTGTGACACTAACATTTTAAACTTACTTGAACCAAAAATGATGAGATCTCCTACAGTCATGGCTTACACACAGAAAAGAGAGGAAATATATGCAGCTTTAACCCTTTGACTGCCAGAGGGGTACAGAATGCATTGCTTTGCTTTTGTTCCTAGTTCCAAATCTGAATTGTAAGCCCATATTCTGTGTGTACTATATAACTGTAAATAAAAGATGAATAGGCTATGAGCTTCTTCATCATAGATTCAGATACATCTTTTATGGTACCAGTTAGCATTTTAACCCTTTGAGTGCCAGAGGGATACAGAAAGCATTGTAAAGCAATGCTTTCTGTAACCCTCCGGCATTCAAAGGTTTAATGACTGTAACGTCTGTCCTGCAGTACAGTGAAAGGGCTGAGTCAGATACAGAGGGTTCTCTGCTGATGTTGTGCTACATGGTATCACCATACCTGGGAACTTTTCCATATGGATTCCCCGGAGAGGGGAGTCTTGTGCTGCCGCTGGGGAGGATAAATGACCCAATACAAGTCTGGAGAGTTCCCAGCTATGGGTATCACTGGTGTCACTGGAGCTGTTTTTTGAATTGCCATGGATTTAAAGCGTAACTTTCACCCCACCATGACCTTATCTGTGTGTGTGGCATTAATGTAGTTATAAAGCACTGTGTAATTTTAAAAATCAGAAAACTGATCGATAAAGCACAAAAGAAGATTAAAGTTTAACCTTGTGACGTGTAGAGCTTACAACCAATTTCACATCTGAGAAAAGATGGCTTACACTAGGTAAAAGGGGCTGGAGGGGAAACTTTGCTTGTGAATATCTCTCAAACCATAAAGGTTTGAGAGATAAGACTTATATCGTTCTTCATGTTTTTTTAATGCCTACAAAATAAAATAAAGTTAAAACGAAGTATTACTATCCCTTTAATCTTCTTTTGTGCCTTATCGATTTTTAAAATTATGCAGCGCTTTATAACTACATTAATGCTCCCCCCCTTGTGACAATGCACCTTATACATGCATCACCTGCCTAGAGTTGGTATCCTGTTGAAATGTCGCCCTCTATGTGGTGACCAGCAAAAGGACAACATCATAATGTCGCATGAATGAAAAGGGTGACATCAGAATCTCACCTGCATCAAAATGGCAAGATTCTGATGTTTCCAGCTGAATGGTCACTTCTCAATGCTGGTCGCCGCATAGTGAACCCCTAGAGTCAACAGTGTATGTTGCGTCCTATAGGGGACTGTGGAGACTGGCCTCTGAAACTCAATGGAACAATGTATTGGATATCTCTCTAGCATTTGAGCAGTTAAAATCCTAATTTCATCAATGGTAATAAAATTGTTCCACTTCTAAGTACATCAGCTTAGCTATTCAACTATAATCATGTTTTTCTGATAGGAAAATTAATTGTAACCTTATTTGCCCTTAACATATTGTGAATTACAACATTAAATAATAATACAAAAAGAATACAATAAAAAGTCTTATTCATTTGCGCTCACACATGGAGATGTGTGGTGTTCAGTCATTACAAACAGAACATTTAGTCCATTTGTCTACTGGCACTCTGAACAGAAACTGTCAGATACATACTGTACTATGACTTGGACATGAAAGCATTAAAGCTTTCATTATGTTATTGTAGATATTAACTTCTGTGACTAACCATTTGTGCCTTTGGCACCATGATAAAACAATGTGAAATGACTCACTCTCTCTTCCCTAGTCGTGTGATCCGATATGTTACATTCAAAACACAATACCTCATCAGATTTACCTCTTAACCCTTTTGAGTGACGGAGAAGGATGCAATGCATTGTGTGAAACAATACTATCAATCCCTCCGTGGCAATCAAAGGGTTAATTTGTACTCGAATACAAGTTTGTGTTGCAAAGAAATAAAATTTACCTATATGCATACCTGGGAACTCTCCAGATTTGCCACAGAGACTCTGGTTTTTGCAGTGAATTACCGGGTCTCCGGAGACAGAGGCTGATTCTCTGGTGGTGAAGAGTTTCCTGCTAACTCTGCCCACTTCTCCTCCTTTCCACCCTGTTCCTCACACTTCTCTCCCACTTCTCTTCCTTACCCACCCAGGTCCTCCCACTTCCTGCCCACTTCTCCTCCTTCCAACCCTGTTCCTCCCACTTCCTGCCCACTTCTCCTCCTTCCCAGCCTGTTCCTCCTACTTCCTGCCCACTTCTCCTCCTTCCCCACCCAGTCCCTCCCACTTCCTGCCCACGTCTTCTCCTTCTAACCTTCTTCCTCCCACTTCCAGCCCACTTTTCCTCCTTCCCAGCCTGTTCCTCCCACTTCCTGCCCATTTCTCCTCCCCCCCGTTCCTCCAAATTTCTGCCCACTTCTCTTTCCCAGCCTACTCCTCCTACTTCCTGCCCACTTAACCTCCTTCCCCACCCAATTACTCCCACTTCTTCTCCTTCCTCACCCTATTCTTCCCACTTTCCGCCACTTTATTTTACAGCGGTAAGCTGTTCTCCACCAGGGCTCTGTGGTGCATTGGGGTGCTGTGGGCACCAGCTCAGGGTGCCCTACTTTTTGCAAGAAGAGTTTTGGCAAAAATATTAAAGTTTGGTTTCTATTGTATATTTATGGAAATAATTATGCACAAAATGCACTTTGTCTTCATTCTGACGGTGAAACCTAAGAATAGCTGTACATTTTTATCTTATCCCCTAGATTAAGCCTTGAGAAATTATTTCTAAAATATGAGAGGTTCTGGATTGCTTATTAGGTATTAAAAATAAATCTAACTATAGTGCTAATGTTTAATTTAATTAAAAAGCAAAAGTGCATATTGTGTAATAATACAATTATTTAGAGTCAGTAGAGTGAAATTATAAATTGGAAGTGTTTTATATATATATACATATCCTATATAATAATTTGCTAAATGTTTGTTTGTCAGAAGCCGCCATGCCCAGTAGAGAAGGCTGCATGCACTGCAGTCATACGCACTACAGACTGCTAGCGCCGCAGCTGAAGTGTCCACACACTGTCCATTACCCTTCTCTTGGAGCAAGTGGTGTCAAGGGAAGAATTGTTGGTTAAAGTAACCAAAACTAACTAACGTAGATTCCAGTACCTGATTTACCATGGAATCACATTCATACATTCCCCAAGGATCTGCTAATATTGTCCCAGCACAGAAATGAATCAGCCATGCTGTTCTACCAATAAATAACGGTTAATTATCCCTATCAATTTATATAAACAGTGTTTATTTCCCTCTAAAACCAAGTAATTCCAGCACCAAACAAGATTTACCAAACCAAACCATATTTAGAAAGTAAAATCATTTACATGGAACTTTTATCACTTAGGATACAAATGTGGTCTCCAACACATTGCAAAGCATTAAGTTGGAGGCCTCTCTAGCATCCAAAAGGATTAAATTAATAAATGTAGTGCAGTTGCTTTGCTCCAGCTGCCTAACCCTTGAATATATACACCCAGTCCTCTAGAAGGGGAATGTATGGATATAATTCCGTGTTAAGAAGTGCCCAGACAACTGTTTTTGTGCTCTGTCTCTGCCCAACGCCTATGTACATACCCATGTAAGTGGAAAAGAACCAACTTTGCACCTTGTGGTTCACAGGGTGGGTAATATGGCAGCATATGGGTGTTCCAGTGTGTGCAGTTCCTCCGTACCAATGCACATACCACGTACAAAACTGATTTATAACATAACCCCTTAAAGGGATAGTAATGTTTCATAATAAAAGCAACTCCAATTAATCATCATAGTATTTGGACTTTGGAGAGTGTTATTTCAGTTCTGTCAGAGTTGTAGTTCAAGAGTAATTCAATGACAAAGTATCCCCCTCCCGCCCCTTTTACTGATGTAACACTGTTCAGCCAGATCAGAAGGGAGGTGCCCAGGTAGACTGCAGAGAGGGACAATTTTCAGTTAAGATAAGGGAAAAACCTGAAAAGCTTGTCAAGGGGGGCAGGGCTTTCATTGTTCTCATAGGAAGAAGATTGCCCCCTGCTGTTATCTCTCTGGTCTATGGACTGCATTCCACATCTGAGAAGAGATGGCTTACACTAGGTAAAAGGGACGGGAGGGGGAAACTTTTCTTGTGAATATCTCTCAAACCATAAAGGTTTGAGAGATAAGACTTATATCGTTCTTCATGTTTTTTTAATTCCTACAAAATAAAATAAAGGTAAAACAAAGTAATACTATCTCTTTAAAGGGATAGTAATGTTTCTATTGAAGTGCAGCTCTGAGTCGTCTTTATGTTTTTTATAACATGTAGGTCTATATTTCTTTACTTACATATTTGTAGGTTAAATGCTATTCAAGCTGAAAGGATGAGCCTTTCTCCCCATAGATTTGCAGTCTGGTCATGGGACCGGATGGATGCAGCGAGAGACAATCTTCAGTCAGTAAGTATAAGGAAAACTCCGCCCCCTTGACGAAGGAGGACAGGATCTTCCTTTTGCTTACTGAAGATTGTCCCTCACCACTCTCCATTTAGACCAGCATAACAGGATCAGTGACGTAGGTAAAGGGTAGGGAGGGGATCCTTTTGGGTTGAATAGCGTTTAAGCTGCAAATATGTAAGTAAATAAATATAGAGCTACGTGTTATAAAAAAACATAAAGAAGGTAGCTGCACTTTAATAGAAACATTACTATCCCTTTAAGACCAGCGACATGTGCAACACACACTGTAATGTTTGCAGTCAGTTTTGTATATGGTATGTGCATTGGCATGGAATAGACTTACTCTGCACTTGGCGCAATTGGAATTTTGGCATCTGTAGCTTTAAATTAAAAACAGTTTCAAAACGCCCCCCCCCAGAAAAAGCTCTCTTGTTGTTATGTCTGCAGACTATGCACATTGAAATATAATAAAATAATTATCTCATGCCTGTGGTGCTAAATATCTGTTTGAAACACTTGACAGATAAGAAGGGAATCTCCATGTGATCTAGCACAAAACTGTCTAATAGTGATTCATATTCTCCTTCTATTGAATCATTGGTTGATGAAAGGATATATGGAGAGTATGTTACATCACATGTCTACAGGGATTGTATATATTAAAAATAAACAGTAACCAAAAAAAAATGGTAATAGACAGGGGTGGACTGACAGGACCCAGGGCCCCTGGTCCAAAAAGAGGTCTGGGCCTCCTGCAGAAATCTCCACATTGCCCCTTCATCTCCACAATGCCCTTTCCACAATGCCCCCTTCATCTCCACAATGCCCCTTCCACAATGCCCCTTCATCTCCACAATGCCCCTTCCACAATGCCTCCTTCATCGCCACAATGCCCCCTTCATCGCCACAATGCCCCTTCCACAATGCCCCCTTCATCTCCACAATGCCCCTTCCACATTGCCCCCTTCTTCTCCACAATGCCCCCTTCATCTCCACATCACCCCTTCCACCATGCCCCTTCATCTCCATACTGCCCCTACCTCCAGTCCCTGGTGGTCTAGCAGCGTGGCTTAACACTGTGCGAAGTCCCGCGCGCCTCTAGTAATGCAGAGGCTGGGAGATGATGTCATCTCTCAGCGCTCTGTATTACTAGAACGGCACGCCGGCGGCCGTTGTTGGAGAGCTGCTGAGCAGCGCTGGAGGCGGCGGGCCCCCTTTGGTCACGGGCCCTCGGTCCGTGACCGAATGCCCGTATGGTCAGTCCGCCCCTGGTAATAGATATCAGTGAACTTACCACACAAGGCAACAGAAATACATTACAACTCCAGTTATTTTTTGACAATATAGCTGGTTATTGCAGATGTAGCGACTAACTTGGTGTTAGGCTCATAGGTGAAATATGATAAGATAAACCATCCAGTGTGAAAAACTCCTTAATTCGTGTGGTTTTCTATGGAGCCTATGTACTGACATCTCTCAAAGTTGGAGAGATGTTTAGGTCATAGTCTCCTCAGAATAACTTTGGAACCGGAGAGTTTATCACAATAGAGAGTTTATCTCATATTTATAACACCTTTATCTCTCTCTTAGTGTATAATGCCCGAGGAGTAATTCTCATGCCTGGGAACTTTATTGTTCCAAGCCTCTGGAGATCAACAAAGGTCAGGGGGTGGGAGTTCCCAAATGATTTGATTTGCTCATAAAGAGGGCAGGACTTAATATGGGTGGGTGAAACTGGAATGAGGGGAGGAGACTGAGAAGAACAGGGTGCAGAGTGATTGGAAGTGGCAGGAGATGGACGGAGTCAGGGCCGGCCCAAGACATTGTGCTGCCTGGGTCCAAGGATGAAATGCTGCCCCCCCTCCACACACCAAAACCACACCCACCAAAACACATCACATCCTTAATTATATTAACCCCTCTCCTGCCCCTAAAACCACATAGAACTGTCATGTTTTTTGTTTACACTCCTTCTACCTCTTTCTCCCCTTACCTTTTTACACCCCTTGCACCTCTTTCTCCCCCATGCCTCTTTTCCCCTCATTTCACCCCTTGTGCCTCTTTTTTCACCTCTTTTCACTCCTTGTGCCTCTTTTTTCATCCCTTGTGCCTCTTTTTTCCCCTCTTTTCACCCCTTGTGCCTTTTTCCCCTCTCTTTACCCCTTGTGTCTCCATTTTCCCCTTTTCACCCCTTGTGTCTTTTTTCCCCTCTTTGCACTCCTTGTGCCTCTTTTTCCCCTCTTTTCACCCCTTGTGCCTCTTTTTTCCCCCTTGCCTGTTTCTCTTCTCCTTCGCTCTCTCTCTTCTCCTTCTGTTTTTCTCTTCTCCTGCTTTTTATTCAGTCTCCCCACTGCTCCGCACTGATGACAGCCGGAACTGTGTCACATGTGGAGACACCGCGTGGTGCTTGCTGGGATTTTCTTCATCAGTCTGGGCGCCATTTTTAAAATTGCACTGGCCTCCGAACAGAGGAAGAAAACCCCGGCATGCTCTACACGGCGTCTCCGCGGTCCCAGCTGTCATCAGTGCGGGGCAGTGGGGAGACACCGTGCACGAAATAACATGCCTTGGGGCGGCAAATTGCCGCCACTGTCAGTGTACCGCCTGGGTCCACGGACCCACCAGGACCCATGTAAGGGCCGGCCCTGGGCGGAGTGACAAGGGAACTCAGAGAGCCCTGAGAATCAGCTTAAGAAACAGAGTCTCAGACCTGAACAGTTCCCAGGTATTGCAGTTTCTATGCAGGAACCAACTTCTACATTGGGGATAAATAAAATGTATCATTCATTTAAATGGGGCATTTAACCCCTTTTAATGCTAAAGAGGTCTTAAAAGGATTTAAAACCTCCATTTAAACCAAATTAAAATGTAAGGAATTCACATTTGTCCCCTACAGTGTAGTTGGTTTGCCCCAGAATCATTTCGGTTTTTCTTAGTAATTCAGAATAATTTTCACTCAATGAGCTGATGTACTAAGATGAACATTCGAAAGTGAGTGAGATGTTCTGCTCAGAAGCATCAAGTTTTAACTCTCAGTTGCTTGTGCCAGTGGTTGTTTTATTAACCAAGGGTTGGTTCAGGTTATGAAGATACATGGGTAATACAAACTACAACTGCTGAAGATTCAAATGGCGGATCAAAGCAGTCTCCAATCAGGACCCATTATCCTAGAGACACTTCCTTTATGTTTATTATGCTCCAAGGGTCACAAAGAAGACATACAATTCAATGTGATGCCATCCCTTTTGTTTCCTCTCATTCTGGGTTTACCCAGGCTCCATACTCATGACCCACTTACAGAGTGGTCCTCTGCCTCAATTACCTTTAGCTCACCGTATTGTATGAGATCCTGCCTACTTACCAGCAGCATTAGTTCTTTCCCCACTGGAGACTGAGTATTTACCAGTCCAAAACAGGGAGTTTCTGACATCTTTGATAAGAAGAGAGCCTCTTACCTGATTTTCATTATAAACAATGTAATGTGTACTTGTATTTAAAAGAGAAGTTTTCATATTTATCTGTATAACATGCCTGAGGAAGAGACCTTAGAAGTCTTGAAAGCTGGCATTTTTAATCTGTTTAGTTAGCCAATAAAGGTATCAAGTTTACAAAAAATTTTGCATCAATCCTGCTTCTGCATAGACCTTACAATTGCCTGATTGACCTCCTTCCTGGAGCTGCAATACCCTATGGACAAATATATCCGGTCCGTAGTCCTAACATCTCAAGGAGTATATCGAACAGAAAGCTTACAGCGAGGGTTTACCCAACCATCTACATCACCAGCTGGAGTGTACATATTTTTTGTTCCTATGGAAGATGGAGGTCTAAAAAAATGATATCCTCTTCGTCTAATCCCAGACCTCTTGAAACGGGTGTCTACAGCACAATTATTCATGAAAATTGATCTACGAGGAGCTTACAATTTGGTGCGCATTCACAAAGGGGATGAATGGAAGATTATGAGTACACGGTCATGCCTTTCTGGCTCTGTAATGCCCCTGCCACCTTTCAGCATTTTGTCAGAGATGTGTTCTGAGACCTCTTGGACCAATTGGTCATTACATATTTAGATGACATCCTTGTCTTCTCCCCCTCACACTTGGAACATCGTAATCATGTGAAGACAGTGTTGAGTGGGCATGGTTTATATGCCAAGATTGAAAAATGTGTATTCAAAACCCTAGAGATAGACTTTTTGGGTTCCCATATCTCTCCTGGATGCAATAAGATGGACTGACGGACGATCTCGGCTATTTTGGACTGGCCTAATCCCACAGACAAGCAATTAATTGGCTTTGCCAATTTTTACCAGTGTTCCATTCAAAGCTTTTTCCGTTTTATAGCCCCCCTAACTAAGCTCACAAAGAATGAAAACCACTTCAAATGGCCTTCCAAGGCACAGGCAGCATTCAGTACCTTGAAGTCAGCCTTTTACCCAGGCACCTGTCTTTAGGCAGCCTGATGTAACAAAGCCATTTTTCTTGGAAGTGGATGCCTCCAATATCTCCACTGGAGCAGTGTTATCATGATGGAGCTTTAAGGAACACTATCACCCTATACCTTAGTACTCCAAGCGACTCAGCAGTGCTAAACTTAATTATGCCATTGGAGAGAAAGAATTTTTAGCTACTAAGCGAGACTTGGAGGAGTGGAGTCATTTACTTGAGGGTGCCCTTAATCCGGTGACTATTTATACAGACTACCGTAATCTGGAATACCTCTGAATAGCTGAACGACTTTGTCCATGACAGGCCAGGTGGGCTCTTTTTTTTCTCCAGATTCCAAATGCACATCACCTACAGACCTGGGTCCAAAAACGGCAAGGCTGATGCCTTGTCCCATATCCATAGCCCATCTACCATGCCTTCTATCTGTCCAGATACTATACTCCTTCCACATCATTTCTTGATACTCAATAGCGATCTACTGACCAAGACAAGACTCAACACCATCACCCTATTTGGTTCAACATCACTCTTTAACCTTTACTGATGGCCTGTTGTCTTGTATACGAACCTACTTCTCTACGACAAGAGGTCATGCATTTCCATCATGAGTTACTGACAGCAGGACATGGTGGGGTCACACAAACCACTGAGAGCATCCAAAGACATTTTTTGTGGCTGGGTTTGAGGTCCGATATCTTGTCTTTTGTCTAGTCTTGTGACACATGCAACCAGTCTAAAAGACAACATATGAAACCCGCTGGTTTTCTTGGTCCTTTGTCAGTGTCAAATGGCCCTTGGAGAGAGGTCACAATAGATCTCCCATCTTCGAGACAACACAACACGATCTTCGTAGTCGTTGATCATTTCACCAAAATGGCCCATTTCATTGCTGTTTCTGAATTACCTTCTTC
Source organism: Rhinophrynus dorsalis (assembly GCA_037306005.1). NCBI lineage: Eukaryota > Metazoa > Chordata > Amphibia > Anura > Rhinophrynidae > Rhinophrynus > Rhinophrynus dorsalis. The sequence continues at coordinate 40,467,222 of CM074723.1, read as the reverse complement.
TGCTTTAACTGCAGAACTGTATTTACAACATGTGTTTTGCCTTCATTGTACACCCCACTCTATAACCACAGACCGTGGAACACAATTTACATCACAGGTCTGGAAAATTTTCTGTTCTGGACCATAGATCAAGGGTAACCTGTCTTCTGGTTACCATCCCCAGACTAATGGACAAACAGAATGCACAAATCAAACCTTAGAACAGTATCTGTATTGTTTTTTCACACACCTACAGGACAACCGGTCTTCTCTTCTACAAGAAGCCGAGTTTGCCTGTAACAGCCATTATCATAGCACCTTACACAACTCATCATTCTATCCCACATACGGGCATCATCCTGCAGTTTTGCCAGATCTGCCTCCCAACACACTCATTCCAGAGGCTAACCAAAGTATACAAGAACTACAGAAATGCCACAAGAAGCTTTACTGTATCCTCTGTCAAACTGAAGCAACATAAAATAGCAGGCAGACAAACATCACCTGGAGGGACCTACATATAAGGTAAGTGATAAGGTCTAGTTATCCACTGCTCATGTCCCCTTGTCCTGTCCATCAGGGAAACTGGGTCTGCACTTCCTAGGACCTTTCAGCATCTCACAGATCATAAATTCTGTGCCATTCCTGAGAAATACAAAATACATTTTACCTTCCACATATCTCAACTAAACCATGGGTTCCTAGCCCTTTCACTAATAGGAAACTGGCACGTCCTTCCCCACTTATAGTTGACAACTCAGAGGAGTACGAGGTTCAGAAGATCCTGGATTCCCAATATCGATGTTGTCGACTGGAGTACCTAGTGCAGTGGAAGGGCTGCAGTCCAGAAGATCATTCTTGGGGCCTTGTTCAAATCTCAATGCTCTGGTATGTCTACGCTCTTTCCATCAAAGTCATCCTGACCATCCTGGTCCCAAGGCAGTCTGGTGGGCATCTGTACGTGTGGTGGAATTAGTTGGGATCGGATTCTCCTACCTCCTCTATCTTGGTGCTCTTTGCACCTGTTCCCTATTACCACACATGCAAAGCTTTCCCTTTGCCGTAGCCATGGATGCTGTAGTTATGCATTTTGGCTATAATAATAAAAATGCAATATATAGTTTAAATGGTGTTTCTCTGGGGAAAGCTACTACTGAAAAGGATTTGAGAGTAATGGTAGACAATAGACTTAGCAGCAGCGTGCCAGCCAGCTGTATTAAAAGGGGTATTGACTCAAGGGAGGAAGATATTATTATGCCTCTTTACAGGTCCATGGTAAGACCCCACCTAGAATATGCTGTTTAATTCTGGGTGCCCTTTCTGAAAGAGGATATTATGGAACTAGAGAAAGTGCAGAGGAGGGCTACAAAACTAGTAAGGGGAATGGAAACTTTTAGTTATGAAGAAAGGCTAGAAAAGTTAAACCTGTACACACTAGAGAAACGGCGTCTTAGAGGGGATATGATAACATTATATAAATATGTTCAGAGCACATACAGAGGGCTCTCCAAAGACCTGTTCATTAACAGAACAGTACAAAGGTCAAGGGGTCACCCACTTAGACTCGAGGAAAGGAGATTTCATCTACAACAGCAGAAGGGATTCTTTACGGTAAGGATAATAAAGGTATGGCATTCACTGCCTGAGGAGGTGGTGCTATCGAATACAGTAGATGCCTTTAAAAAGGGTCTGGATACCTATGTAAAAGAACAGAACATAGTGGGCAATGTATGTTAGTATTGGGATTAATATTAGTTAGTGCTTGTTGATCCAAGGATAAATCTTATTGTCATTTGGAATCAAGAAGGAATTTTTCCCCCATTGAAGGCAAAATTTGAAATTGCTATATTGAAGGTTTTGTTTTGCCTTCGTTTGGATCAACGATGGTAAACAGGAATAAGAAATGGGTTGAACTAGATGGACGCAAGTCTTTTTTCAACCTATATTACTACGTTATGACATCACACGTAATGATATCCAGTGGAGCCACACTATGAAAACTCTTGCCGGATGATCTTGGGCGCTCTTTTGTCGAGTTCCCCAAGTGTGTCAGTGCTCTCCCTCACGTATTATCTCTTGCCTGCTGCCTGTCCCTGACCATTGGCTCTGTTTTTGACAACCCTCATTTTCTGCCAGCCCCTGCCCTTGGTGCATTTCTTTGTTTTCACCTTTAGAAGCCTACCCTGACCTTGCCTGTCCCCACCTTCGCTTTTGTCTCATCCTTTTTGGCATTGTCATACTTGGTTCTACTGTGCTTCGGTAGTCACCTCCTGACTACCTTCTGTGTATATTATTTTACACTAGTTGCTATTCTCTGTGTAGCTCACTCATCACAGAGTTAGTGTACAGGCAGTTAACACTCTCAGAATATGGGTTGGTAACTGATTCACATGACCACATCTTTCTCCAAGTAGTAGCCCCACATATGAGATGATTACAGCATACTTGTACTTAATCTGCTATAAAAACAGCTATTAAAATCTTTGTATTTTCGCCCACTGAAAAAATTATTTGTCATTTTTTTAATGGCTAGAAAGTTTCCGCCCATTGATTTATGTGTTTTTCACTTTTTCGATACAAAAAATGGGATATATTCAAAGAAGTGAAACACAACAGAAGCAGCTACAGAGCGGGGTAGATGTGCTGTGCTGCTCTGATGTGATCGGGACGCAAAATTGAGGCGAAAGAAGCTCATAGTGATTGCTATCACTATGACAAAGTTTCATAGTAATAAAAGGAGGACATGGAAGGACCCTTATCTGTCCACTGAGTCTGAGTCTGATGAAGACATGAGCACTACAGAAGCAATGCTGGCCAGTCCCCCTAAATCACCCCTAGGGATCTTGGGGAAATGAATGTCAAGGGAAGAAGAAGAGGGTAGTAGTAAGAGAATGACAGGTCAGCTGCCTGTGCCCGCTGCCAGACGTGTTGTGCTTGCTGTCAGCTATGCTGCCCCTGCTGTCACCAGTGCTGTGCCTGCTGCCAGTGCTGAACCTGCTGCCACCAGTGCTGAAGCTGCTGCTAGTATGTCTTGTAATACACAGGAAGGGGGGAAGAAGACTATGATGCCAAATGTGACAGCAGGGGACCCTAAGTCACACTTGCCCTCCCCAAGCAGTCCTGACAGTGCTAGTACTACTACTAAGAAGGTCCAGTTAATCACACTGATTAATCCCCAAAACACCATCCAGAATAATTATCTAGATATGTATTTGAAATAAGTCAAATAAAAAAAAACATTTGTTTAACCTTTAATATTTAATATATGTAGTTGAAGTATGTCTGCCCAAACATTGGAGGATCTGTGTTATAAAGAGAAATTGGTTAAACTCAGTTTGTTTACATTAGAAAAGAGACAGCGAAGTGTGATATGATTGCCATTTATACATGTATTCAAGGTCCATACAAAGAACTATTTAGTCAAAGAGCGGAATAAAAATAGAGAGGTCATATATAAAAACTAGAAGAAAGGTGCTTTTGTCAAAAACAAAGCAGGTTTTTTTTTCAAGGGCAGTAAATTATGGAATTATTTGTCTCGGAAAGCTGTGTTGGCAGATAATGTAGATGTTTTCTAAAATGTATTGGATACCTTTCTAGTTAAGAACAATATTGAAAATATTGAAATATCTGACTGCTTTTTGGAGTCAGGAAGGATTTTGCATTGGAAATGGCTCAAATAGGGTACCGTAAAATCTCGTGTATGATAAGCACAGTATTGCCCCTCTTCACCTTATGTGAAGTGGGGGTACTTATTATACATGAGAAAAAAATTATTTAAAAAAAAATGCCATTTTTGCACTTCTTGTCTGCCTCTCCGCTTAACTATGGCTGCCTCTCCCCATCCATAGTCCAATTTCAGCATTCTGACAGGGTCCCAGCGGGTGGCATGCTTGTATCCTTCTAGCATTGCCCGGTGGACCTACTCTGCCTAGCCAATGGTAGTGTCTTTCGTAAGATCCTCGCAGGGCAATACCATAGATCCAACGCACATAGCTATGCAAGCATGCCGCCAACTGGAACCCTGCCAGGATGCTGAAATTGGACTACTGAGAGTGAGAGGCAGCCATGGGTAAGTGGAGAGGGAGGGATGAAGTGCAAAAATGTTATTTTTTTGTGTGTGTGTGTGACAGGGGAAAACAAGGGTGCGTATTATACATAGGTACTCTTGTTTTCCCCTAAAATCTTGAGTATAATATACACTGCGTATTATACACAGGTGCGTATTATATCTGAGATTTCATGGTATTTTTTTAGCCTTCCTCTGGATGAACAGAGATGATATGACTTGGTCTAAACTTGATGGATGTCCTTTTTTGATTCCGCAATCAAGACAAAACAATCATGATCAATAGTAATATATCCTTATATACAGATATATCCTTATATACAAAGAAACCTTGTGGTAGGGTTCATCAGACAAAGAAAAGTCTATCAGACCGTGGTGTCATCACATGATATGTTAAGGTATCGAGCCATGAATAATGCAAATAATTTAGGACTAGAGAATGAAAGAAAATAAATAAGAACACAGAAAAAAGAAAATAAAAAAATTGAAACAATAATTACGTCTATAAGAGAGCATTGCAAGTACATGGCACCCTCTGCTAATTGAGACTAAAAATGCTGGCTACAAATCAATCATCAAATATAATACTAAGTATGCAAAAAGAGGACGACTGTAGCATCGGAACCACACAACAGTGTATCCAGGTCACTTACTGAAGCCCAAAATTTGTGTATGTTTTATACACACACACAGAGACTATCTCTCTTGTTCTCTCTTTCATAAGGCTTCTTAAAAGGGCTATATATAGTAACAGCAAAATAATAAATACTGATTGTAATTATTCTTGTTCGTTACCCTTTAAGGGCAAGACACTTTTGTAATATAAAATGTATCCCTCCCCCCCGGTATATTTGAATGTGCTCTTGATTGGAGGCTACCATCTGAAAAACATTAGGATCCTTTCCATGGAGGGAGCAATCTCCCTAGTCCAGGGTCTCTATAAGCAAGCTAAAAATAGGTCCCCACCTGTAGCCTGGGCACTCAGGGCTCGATTCTATTACCCGCGCTAAAACCGGCGTAACAAGAAAAACAAGTAGCGCAAATTTTGCAAACATGTGTTACATCGGTATTCTATTGCTGAACCACGGTAAAACAAAACTGGCGTAGGCAGCACTTTTCAGAAAACTAACAAAACTGTCGATGTCTGCTTTATTCAGACTACCGCCTACAAAAAACACTCAAAATGTCAGTCCAAGGAAATAGGCGTACATTTGATGACAGAAAGGTCAAGTTCAGTGTTAGATGTGTTCTACATATAACAAAATACGACAGAGTGCCCCCCCTCAACATATTAACCCCCCCTTCTAAAAGTCGACTTACAGTGCTTTCTTCCACCACATTAATCCGACAAATATTGTTCATAGTCGACAATTAACCCTTCCCCTTCCAAAGTCGACTTACAGTGCTTTCTTCCACCATATTAATTTGACGAATATTGTACATCTGACCTTTTAACCCCCAATCCCCACGCAATGCATTCCGTACCCCTCTGGCACTCAAAGGGTTAATAAAGGGGGCAATTGTCGCCCCCATATTAGGGGGGTGTCATGATGGGTCATGATACCCCTCTTGAGGTCTGAAGTACTTTTGTAATAAAAATTACATATATAATTTATAAAAGGAAATCATTGTTAAATATCAATAAAATATTTAATTAAATTTACACACAAATTACATCTATAATAAAAACAAACACCTTTTTTATACATATACAGGTTGCCTGTTAACCCTATGAGTACCAGAGGGGTGGCAAACACATTACAATACTTCTCTGTTACTCATAGGGTTAATCCTGCAATACAAAATATGAGGGCATGTCGAGTATAATAGGGGAAGAAAAATGTCGGATGAAAATGGTGAAAGAAAATCATGGGAGCGCTGTAGTCGACTTTTCAAAGGGGGGGGTTAAAATGTCGGATGTACAATATTCGTTGAATTAATATGGTGAAAGAAAGCACTGTAAGTCGGATTTGGAAGGAGAAGGGTTAATTGCTGACTATGAACAATATTTGTTGGATTAATGTGGTGGAAGAAAGCACCGTAAGTCGACATTTAAAAGAGGGGGGTTAATATGTCGAGGGGGGCACTTTATGTCGGATGTCTATGCTGGATACTGTATTATACACTGCTTTTGTTCAAACAACGATGGTTTTGGCTCGTTATGGCTTCTACACCTCAACCTCTGAGGCACAGAATTTCTGACTTAAATGTAAACACAAAACAGGAGGTAATACTGAGCGTGGCTAATAGGATACCAATTGCACATTGTTTTTAGTTGTTTCCTGTGGGCTGATGGTAAGTATAATTACCGCTGATTTTGCTTTCACAAGTCGGGTAATAGGATAGCAAAAACTGATTTAAAAAGAACAATGCCTGTTTTATTTTTAGTGCTGGTAATAGAATCGAGCCCCAAGTGAGGCAGAAGATGAGGATTCACACAAGGGACCTCTGTGGACTGCCTAGGGGACAGCAGGGCTATCTAAATTCACACCTCAAGGGCTGCCAACAGATGAGGTTTTCCCTGATAAAGCACAGGTGAGTTAATCAGTGGATTATTCATTGTGACTGACTCACCTGTACTTAATCAGAGAAATCCTTACATCCTGAACTGTTGGTGACCACTGAGGACTGATCATGGCCTGGAGCATTTAAGTACTACACAGTCTGAAGAAGAAAAGACTTCAGACAAAAATGAACCTGTATTTGTGGCACTCAACGGAGTATTCAAATAATGTACTTATTCACGAATGTATAAAATCGGGGAGACAGAAATACAGGGAACTGATGTTAATCAATAGTGATCATAAAGGGGTGTTTTAATACAATAAGAACTTGGCTTGTGCGTATTATGAAATCAAGTTGGTAAAAAAATCTGAGTATTTATTCAAAATCCCTATTATATATCTTTATTGTTACATCAGAGATATGGTTGCTTTGTAACAGATTTAATGCCATGTGAGGTTTCAGATGTTCATATTGCTGGTTTTGTGTGGCTAATTAAGACACAGTGTTGCTCTTTATTGTGATTAAAGATACATGCTTCCTCAATTTAGAGCAGGGTCCTCTGATCCTTCTGTTCTCCACATCTGATTGTACTATTTAATATCTCTTTATGTCTATTCCCTATTTACAGCACTGTGGAATTAGTTGGCGCTATATAAATAAAGAATAATAATAATTTCTTGATAATTGGGAAGAATTGTCGTTAGTTTTGAACATTTCTCTTTGAGAAGGTGGGAGGATGAGATAGTGTTTACGGATCAGCACCTACCATGTACTAACATATACTCTTATCAGGACTCAAAATTTCCACTCGCCACTAGCCAATGGTGAGTGAAAATTTAGCCCTGGCGAGTAGAAATTCAGCCCTGGTAGGTATGTCATGGCTTGCAGTGGCGAGTAACTTTTTAGGTCTGGCTAGTAGCAAAGGACTTAAAATTTTAAGCCCTGCTTTTATGGTATCGTTACACTGATGATTTGTTTATACTGTGGGCAGACACTTTATCAAAATTTGAGGAGTTCATAGGTATACTGAATATTAATACCTACAATTTTTTTCAGATCCAGTGCAAAACTTACCCAAGTGGAATTTCTTGACCTCAGGATATTTAAAGTTCAAAATAATGTATTGATATCTGATGTATATCGCAAAGACACAGCCACAAACTCAATTCTACATGGCTCCAGCCATCATTTACCATCATTGAAAAGGTCAGTACCCACTGGAAAATGTATCCGTATCAGGAGAAATTGCTCAATGATTGATCTGTTCAAACAAAGAGCGGTTGAACTAAGGACCAGATTTTTATCTAGAGGGTACTCTAAAACCTGTATTAAAAAACATATTATAATAATAAGGCACTTCATGTCAATGGAGACTCATTACTAACCCCCAAAACAAAAATTTCAAGACAATCAAGTACCCAGATTCATCTCAACTTATAACAATATGTGGGAAGAAATCATAAACATTATGCAAAAACACTGGCATGTCCTGAACATTGATGAAACTCTGAACTGGTGCTTGGAAAAAAGAATCCTGACCAATTGCAGAACCCTAAGGGATAAATTGATACATAGCCACTTTGACCCAAGTGCATGCAACTCCAAAATAAAAGGTTCATATAGGTGTGGAAACTGTGTCAATTGTCAATGCATGCTTAAAAAATCTGAGGTCATAGATCGATTTGGTTAAACAAGAAACATTAAACAGTATATTAACTGCAACTCAGAAGCAGTGCATTATATGTCCCTGCAACAAACTATGCAACAAGAGCGCTGAAAACTTGTGTTGGTGAACACATCAGCAGTATAAAGCACCTACACTAGCAAAGGACAAAGACTGAAACATCACTGACTTCTGTCAGTAGGCATTTTCTAGACAAACATCAAAATAATCCAAAAGGCCTACAAGCTTGGGGCCATGAAAACATCTCCATGGGTATAAGAAAAGGAAATATAACTGAAGCTTTATTAAAAAGAGAAAATTGATGGATTTTCAGTCTGAACACCTTGGTACCATTGGGTATAAACGAGGAACTCAAACGGGTCCTACATAAATAGAGATAGAGTAGTGACTGTCTAGTACTGCGTCTTTAAACCGCTCAAACACTGAATCCAATGTGAATTGTCAAAACCATCCTTGACGAATCTTCTTATAATTAATTTAATTTTAGTAGAATATCATATGTATTTCTTATAGGTCAATCCAGCCCACACAAGAAACTATGCAGGCAGGGGTTAACACGTATAGCCTCTGCATTGAATAAGACTGTGATGTCCAAGATGGGCGTATGTGGTAAGAGCGATTGACTTAAAAGTGAGCCGACTTGGTGGTGCGGCTCACTCTTAACAAAGCCAACGGCGAAACCAGTTGAGCGAGTCAAGGGGGAGAGATTGGAGCTCTCTCCCATGCAACTTTGTTAAAACTTGAGAATCATGTTAGTGATCATAGCGGTAGTGATGAGCGAGCATGCTCGGCCGAAGCTCGGTTCGGCTCGAGCATCGCTCTGCTCGGCACATGGCGGTACTCGTACGAGTACCGCATGTGCTCGCCCGCCATGTTCGGGTCTCCTCCCCGCACGTTTCGCGGCTGCTGCGCAGCCAATAAACGTGCGGGGAGGCTCTGACATCAGTGTAATGCCAGCAGCCATGTTGGCTGCTGGCATTACACTGATTGGCTGGCCAGAACCCGTGATCGGGTGCTGTATAGCACCCGACGCGCGAGTTCGGCTCATTCTTAGCCAGGGAGAGATGCGCTTAGGCAGGGAAAGTCAGTGTAGGGAGAATAAAATTGTTGAAACTCTTTCAAGACCCAAAAGTCCTTTTTAGGACTGTTGTGTGTGGGGGCAGCATTTATATTTTGTTTGGGGGGGCACAATTTCCTTTTTTTTGTGGGGGGGATATTTGAAAGGTGACATATAATACTAGATGCACAGGAAGTCAGTGTAGGGAGAATAAAATTGTTGAAACTCTTTCAAGAACCAAAAGTCCTTTTTAGGACTGTTGTGTGTGGGGGCAGCATTTAATTTTTTTTGGGGGTGGCAGAATTTCATTTTTTTGTGGGGGGGGACATGTTCTAAGGTGACATTGTACTAGGTGCACAGGGACAAATATTTCACAGTGCAGTGACAAGCTGACATATTCTGTTAGGTGCACAGGGCCAATGATTTTACAACGCAGCGACAAAAAGGGCCATTTTAAACGTGTGCCTAGCCATAGATTATTGTCACATTCTGTTTAGTGTGCAAATTCACAAATTAACGTCACATATTCCGTTCACTGTGCCTAGCTGCAGATTAGCGTCACATTCTGTTTCGTGTGCCTAGCCGCAGATTAACGTCACATATTGTTTAGTGTGCCTAGCCGCAGATTAGCGTCACATATTGTTTAGTGTGCCTAGCCGCAGATTAGCGTCACATATTGTTTAGTGTGCCTAGCCGCAGATTAACGGCACATATTGTTTAGTGTGCCTAGCCGCAGATTAGCGCCACATATTGTTTAGTGTGCCTAGCCGCAGATTAGTTTTTATCTTCCTTTTTGTGTGTTTTACGGTCAGTCTGTAAAAATGGCGTACTACGGGCGAAACATCGTTCCCAGCAGCGACGTTGGAGTCCAAGATGCATCCAGACATCCTCCCTATGCTGTCCCTGAACCATTTCTGTTGTGTTTCCATCATTTTCTGACCTTTTCCTATGAACCAGGCACCCTCCCCTCATCAGAGCAGGGGGTGCCTGGTGTAATGCTCGAGTCCTCCCATTGACTTCAATGGGGCTCGGGTGCTCGGCCAGAGCACCCGAACACCCGAGCATCGGGGTGCTCGATCATCACTACATAGCGGTTAAATAGGAATCAGAGGTCATGCTCTGTAGTGGGTCTTCTCAGATTAAGAGTAAGGTTTCTCTTTTCTAAATACTAGCTGGGAAGTCACTAAGCTAAAAATATAAATAGACAGTAGAATTATCACAAGATCCGCTAAAGGTGATATGATAATGCCAGGTGCCACAATTGTTACAAATGTGCACTTGTTACATCAATAGAAGGGAAGCGGCACCTGTGTGATTTAATGATATAAGTCAGACAATACTTTCTTGAATCCTGTTACACCAGGTGATGCAATTGTTGCAAATGTGCGCTGATTTAAAACTATACTTTGCAACATTGTGGTCACTCTAATAACCCTCCACATAGGGGAAAGAAGGGAAGCGGTACTTGTGTGATCTAATGACTTAAGTCTGACAAAACGTTTTTGAATCCTGCTGTCCACAATGTCTCTCTGTTAGTATACCAACACAGACTATAATTTACATGTAAGGCGATTATATAGTGTGAATTAACTTTCAATCAGCCCATCATAATCAATGCAACAGCAGCCTAAACCCCTTAACTACTCTGACAAAAGGGAAGGCATAATATAAAATCAACCCTGAGTGCAAGGCAAATGAACGCTGAGTGAGTCAAAGCTCCATGCTGATTGATGCTATCCATCAGCTACAATCAGGCTGATAATATATATATACAGGGCTCAAAATTTCCACTCGTCACTAGCCAATGGCGAGTAGAAATTCAGCCCTGGTGGGTATGTTTTGACTTGCAGTGGCGAGTAACTTTTCATGTCTAGCTAGTAGCAAAGGACTTCCAATTATAAGCCCTGTAAATATATATATATATATATATTTATATATATATATATATATATATATATATATATATATATATATATATATATAATATGCCTTAAACCTTTAAGTGCTACCAGTAAAGCATACTGATCAAAGGTTAGGCACCTTATGAGTGTGATACTGATAAACTAGCCAGTAAGAAATTTAAATATTCATAACTAACATCAATTCTTCCCAATTAACAAGAAATTGAGGAAGCATGTAAGCCAAGTTCTTATTATAAGTATATTAAAACACCCCTTTATGATCACTATTGATTTACATCAGTTCCCCACATATCTGTCTCCCCGATTTTATACATTTGTGAATAAATAAATTATTTTAATACCCGTTGAGTGTCACAAATACGTACATTGATACTTTTATTGGCTAACTAAGCAGATTTGGGATGCAAGCTTTCAAGACCTCTTATGTCTCTTTCTCAGGCATGTTGTGAGGAAGAGACCTAAGAGACCTTGAAAGCTTGCATCCTAAATCTGCTTAGTTAGCCAATAAAGGTATCATCAACTATATTTGCCTCCTGTATTTCTAAGGCTAACATGGTACCAACTCTCATCTGTTTTATTTTTCAGATTGTGTAGTATGTATCCTCCCCTGTAGGCATCAAAACTGAGCTAATCCTTGTTATCTAAGAGAGGATAACTGTTGGTGCGGTTGTCACTCTCTTCTTTCTGGAGCATTTAAGTGCCAATTGTCTGCCTGGAGAATGGTACTGTCCCAGAGAGGTTCTTGTGGGGCTAGTATTCATGAAAGTAATTTTGAACAAATGAAGGGGTACCCCTTTCTCCCTAGAATCATGGAAGAATAAGAGAAAAGAAAAGGAGATAAAAGGGAGATTACAGTGTATGTGTGCTGCTACTGGGAACTGCCTATTGCTGCTTTGCTGTTCCTGTTTAATAAAATTGCTCTTTCTGTTTGAGAACCCCTGGTGTCCCAGTTCTCCATCATACACATTGCTGTTCCATATGACACTCACTCTGGGGACAGAGTCAGTGGAGGAACGGTATTGTTTTGCATGTATGATTGAATATGGCAGGAACAACCAAAAGAGTAACAATTTAGGACACCCATGGGGAAAAAGGTGTAAGAAAAATGAGAACAATGAATAACTTTCCAACCGCAGACTGCTGTAAATACGGTCTTTTCATGAAATCTATTGTAAACCAGTGATGCAAATAAAAATACTGTGATTTTTAAATGATGAAGATATCTTGATAGAGTAATATGTCACAATGGCCAGAAGGGGGAGCTCAAGCTCTGTACCGATAATGTAACTTTTAAGGTTTTCAAAATCTGCTTTACTATATGGTGAAGATTACTTTTTCAATATATTATTATTACCTGGTAAATGTCTGCAACCAATAAGTGCCAGCTGGTTGGATGTAGCATTTCAAACAAACAATTAAATGCATTACAATTTCAATGTAAATAAATGAAACAGATGCACAGTTCTTGTACGTCTAATTAGCTACTAAAACAGTTGTCAGTGTTCAACCCTTTAACTGTTAACTGTTAATTGCTTTGCAATGAGTTGGATACCTTTCATTTCATAGTGAGTTGAACATCCCTCTGGTTCTTAAAGTGTTAAAATGCCAATTCTCATGAAAAATAAAAGCATTTAATCCCTTTAATATTAAAGGTGACCTCTTTAGTATCCAAGCGGAATATTAATACTGTAGTCCAAGTTGTTCCTATATGAAAGAGAATGTTTCAGCATTCACAAATCTTCAATATATATAAAAGAGGAAGAATCTTGTGACAAGTTATGTCTTCAACACACCCAGGGGTAGCAGTAAGGAGGAGTTATGCAAAACTCATCTATACTTCCTGTCTCATTAGTATAGCATGGGGAGTGATTTTCACAGGAGCGGCTAGGGTCCAGTCCCAGCACGTCAAACATAAGGATTGTGAGGCAGCATGTCTAACATACGCATCGTGAGGCAGCATGCGGTACATAACAACTTTGGGGCAAAATGCCTCACATACACCCCCTGCCCAAATTTTGTTCTCTTGCCCAGGCAGTGTCCATGGGAATTTGTGGCTACCTGTAGGCAAGAGAACAAGACGGGGGGGGGGGGGGGTGTCACACAGTGTAAATGGGGATCTATAGCTTCCAGTGCCCAATGGAACAAATCTGGCCCCCAGGCAGTGTACAAGGGGTACTATGATTACTAGTGGCCAATGGAACAAGGGCAGCTGCTTGCCACAAATTCCCATGGATGCTGTCTGACCCAACCTTATTCCCTTTCCCACTGGTAGCCACAGATCCCCATGTACACTGTTGCATACACATGCATTTCAATTACAAATAATACATTAAAAAATATGATGGCCAACGCTGTCACCACATTGCTAGTATTTATATAAAATTAGCAAAAGGGGAACAGCGTTGTCCGTGGGGATTAAGTCCTTTGGGTGCTGCAGGGGTTACATGTACATATAAAGGAATGAGATGAATAACCCTGAAGCATCCAAATGACTTAAACCCCGCGGGCAACACCGTGACCACTTTGGTAGTATATACATAAAATTAAATAAAAACCTATCAATTAGGAAAATCCATAAGGAAAAACATAGGTCTTACACTGGGTACTGAAGGATGGAAGACCCAGGGCACACCTGTGTGTCATGAGCATTTGAGACTATCCTGCTGCCTAAGGTGCAAAGGACAATGCTTGGCTCCACCAGCATGACACTCCCTGTGGACCACAGGTGGTAGTTACCTCCCACTGTGCTGTTCAAAGAAGACTTCATGTACTGAGGTCCAATGTTATCCAAAGCCTTGTAAGTCATAACAGGTAGCTGGTATTTGACAGAAAAGACCACAAGTAAACAGCACACGTCTCTCAGGATGGGTGCAATATGCTCAATTAAAAAGATACCTGTGAACATCACTGCAGCATTATTTTGTGCCATAAGGAGCATAGAAGTGAGGCAGAAGGGAAGGTCTGCATTAGTAGCATTCCCACAGTCCAAATGCATTGATATAAACGCCTGAACCAGTGATTCCAAGTCCCCGAAAGAGACCAAAGGAAAAAATCACCAAATAATTCTCATACAGGGAATCCAACATTCACTGTGGGTGCGACCTGAGCTGTCATGCAGAGGCTGCTGTGAGGAGAATCCTGAAGGTATTTATTAGAGGACTGGTAGAGGACTCAATCATTTATCAATGGGAAGATAATGTCCCCCAACTACCACCTCTGTGTACAGTTTGAGCACTCACTTTCCCTCCTCCTTCCAGCGGTTCTGTCACTCTCTCTGCTCACCTTTCCCTACTTGCTCTCATACTCCCCTCTCAGTAAACTCTCTCTGCTCACCTCTCCCTACTTACTCTCATACTTCCCGCTCAGTAAGCTCTCTCCGCTCACCTCTCCCTACTTGCTCTCATACTTCCCGCTCAGTAAGCTCTCTCTGCTCACCTCTCCCTACCTGCTCTCATACTCGCCGCTCAGTAAGCTCTCTGCTCACCTCTCCCTACCTGCTCTCATACTTGCCGCTCAGTAAGCTCTCTCTGCTCACCTCTCCCTACTTGCTCTCATACTCCCCTCTCAGTAAGCTTTCTCTGCTCACCTCTCCCTACCTGCTCTCATACTCCCTGCTCAGTAAGCTCTCTCTGCTCACCTCTCCCTACCTGCTCTCATACTCCCTGCTCAGTAAGCTCTCTCTGCTCACCTCTCCCTACCTGCTCTCATACTCCCTGCTCAGTAAGCTCTCTCTGCTCACCTCTCCCTACTTGCTCTCATACTCCCTGCTCAGTAAGCTCTCTCTGCTCACCTCTCCCCACTTGCTCTCATACTCCCCGCTCAGTAAGCTCTCTCTGCTCACCTCTCCCTACTTGCTCTCATACTCCCCGCTCAGTAAGCTCTCTCTGCTCACCTCTCCCTACCTGCTCTCATACTCCCTGCTCAGTAAGCTCTCTCTGCTCACGTCTACCTACTTGTTCTCATACTCCCTGCTCAGTAAGCTCTCTTTGCTCACCTCTCCCTACTTGCTCTTGTACTCCACGCTCAGTAAGCTCTCTCTGCTCACCTCTACCTACCTGCTCTCATACTCCCTGCTCAGTAAGCTCTCTCTGCTCACCTCTCCCTACCTGCTCTCATACTCCCTGCTCAGTAAGCTCTCTCTGCTCACCTCTCCCTACTTGCTCTCATACTCCCTGCTCAGTAAGCTCTCTCTGCTCACCTCTCCCCACTTGCTCTCATACTCCCCGCTCAGTAAGCTCTCTCTGCTCACCTCTCCCTACTTGCTCTCATACTCCCCGCTCAGTAAGCTCTCTCTGCTCACCTCTCCCTACCTGCTCTCATACTCCCTGCTCAGTAAGCTCTCTCTGCTCACGTCTACCTACTTGTTCTCATACTCCCTGCTCAGTAAGCTCTCTTTGCTCACCTCTCCCTACTTGCTCTTGTACTCCATGCTCAGTAAGCTCTCTCTGCTCACCTCTACCTACCTGCTCTCATACTCCCCGCTCAGTAAGCTCTCTCTGCTCACCTCTCCCTACTTGCTCTTGTACTCCCCGCTCAGTAAGCTCTCTCTGCTCACCTCTACCTACCTGCTCTCATACTCCCCGCTCAGTAAGCTCTCTCTGCTCACCTCTCCCTACTTGCTCTTGTACTCCCCGCTCAGTAAGCTCTCTCTGCTCACCTCTACCTACCTGCTCTCATACTCCCCGCTCAGTAAGCTCTCTCTGCTCACCTCTCCCTACTTGCTCTTGTACTCCCCGCTCAGTAAGCTCTCTCTGCTCACCTCTCCCTTCTTGCTCTCATACTCCCCGCTCAGTAAGCTCTCTCTCTGCTCACCTCTCCCTTCTTGCTCTCATACTCCCCGCTCAGTAAGCTCATGTCACGTGATCGTAGCAAGTGCGTGAATGGGTTTAGTGGCAGAATGGTATGTAACGCATTTCAAAGCAATGTGCTGTGTACCCCTGTGGCACTAAAAGGGTTAAAGTCGGTGCAGATCACAGGGATTTTATCCCCTTGAATGCAGAGCTTCCTTGGATCGCGCTGGAAATACGTTCATGACATCACAGTGATTTCTCCCGTTGTAATTAGTACTTTTGCTCCACTACATATTCAGGAGCCGACTCTCTTTCCCCCGTCTGCTCCTTCAATCCCAGTGAGAGCCAGCTCGTGAATATGTAGTGGAGCAAAAGTAGTAATGGCAACTGGAGAAACCACTCTGATGAAGGTATTTGAGCGAGATCCAAGGGAGCGTGGGTCCAGCAACACATAGTATCCCCAGTGACTTGAAGCCGCATACCTTAGCATACCGGTCTCTTTCCCCTTCTCTGTGAACTCCTTGGAGTTGCTGAGTGCTACATCGGACCCTTTCTCCATTTCCATGCACGCTTCGCGCTGTCATTGTGAATGCAGACAAGGAGAGAGAGAGCCCGGTGCAACGTCATGAGTTCACAGAGAAGGGGAGAGAGAGAGGTAGGCTAAGGTATGCAGCATGTTAGTTGTGACATAAAATTCTTACAATCAGTGAGAGGCCAGCTCAGTGTTATGCAGCTTCTTACATGAGAGGCCATGGTCTATGGAGTGTGTGTCCGCCTGCCCTGGTGCCACTTTCCGCCCCAATGCATTGAGGTACTCTGAACTCCTAGCTGGAGGGAGAAGGCGTGTGGGAGCTGTGTGTGTATGTGTGTTTGTGCTTTTTGTTTCCTGAATTGGCTATTGTGTGTGTGTGAGCGAGTGAGTGAGTGAGTGTGTGTGTGTGTGTGTGTCTCTCTCTCTCTCTCTCTGTAGTGTAGGACCAAGTGGAAGCCATTTTGTTTTTTTGGTAGATTGTATTGTTGTGGGCAGGCTGGATAGTGGCAGCAGGCCAACTCCCTGCATGATTTTCCCAGGAGTACCAGTGGCCTTACTCTTCCTTACTGCCGCCCCTGTGTGTGTGTGTGTGTCTCCTGAGGAGACATAAATTATGTAATGAGCATTTCTCTTTTATATATATATATAGATTGTAAATGTTTCCATAACTTGATCTATGAAATTGCACGTGCTGTTTTTCAGTAGTCTGGAGGACTTCATTTTCCTTGACACTCCTCATTTTCTGCTCAGGACATTACACTCTACTGCTTAAGACAAATTAAAAAAAATGGGAGGGGGTATAGGAAAAATGTATGTAAGTTTTGTGCAAACACACACAGAATGTTATGAAATAGTCTTTCAAATGAGAGCTATGTTTTTTAACAGTGTTCCTTTTACCCATGGTTAGTCACCTACTAGACCTCCAACTGTTGGGGACTACAACTAGTATCATCTATCACCAGTCAATGATTAGTGGGGGATGATGGGATTTGTAGTATCCAGAAGACAGGAGTCCAGCAAATGGCTACGGCTACTTTAAACATATACAACCTTGGCGCTCTTCATGAATAAAACGACAGCTTAAACTAAAAATCTTTATTCAACGATGCAGTAAAAAAGCAATCACACTGGAGAAAGAAGCACATACACTCTCTGGTGATGCTTACTCATAGTCTCATTACAAAAGTAACGGAAATTTAAAACCTCTCTCCAGAGCTACCGTAATTGGATAAAAACAATAATGGAACATGTACAGAGTACAACACTTTTATGTAAACCTAAACAGGTCAAGCTTGATCACATAAAACTCTCGATGAGACATACAGAAGTGGCTATATTATGTGACTAATGTCCCATTCAGAATTTAATCTCTTTGGAATTCTAGTGTCCAATTTAAATATCTAATATGCCTCTCTGCGGGAGAGCAAGTCCACAAAATTGTCACCACGAATTATAAAATTAAAGGGATAGTAATACTTCGTTTTAACTTTATTTTATTTTGTAGGCATTAAAAAGATATGAAGAATGATATAAGTCTTATCTCTCAAACCTTTATGGTTTATGAGATATTCACAAGCAAAGTTTCCCCTCCCGCCCCTTTTACCTAGTGTAAGCCATCTCTTCTCAGATGTGAATCTGGTTGTAAGACCAGACACATAACAGCAGGGGACAATCTTCTTACAATGAAAAAATGAAAGCCTTGCCCCCCTTGACAAGCTTTTCAGGCTTTTCCCTTATCTTAATTGAAGATTGTCCCTCTCTGCAGTCTACCTGGGCACCTCCCTTCTGATCTGGCTGAGCAGTGTTACATCAGTAAAAGGGGCGGGAGGGGGACACTTTGTCATTGAATTACTCTTGAACTACAACTCTGACAGAATTGAAATAACACTCTCCAAAGTCCAAATACTATGATGATTAATTAGAGCTGCGTTTATTATGAAGCATTACTATCCCTTTAACCCTTTCAATCCCGATACATTTGATCAATGATGTGTCCCCA
Organism: Rhinophrynus dorsalis; assembly: GCA_037306005.1. Lineage (NCBI taxonomy): Eukaryota > Metazoa > Chordata > Amphibia > Anura > Rhinophrynidae > Rhinophrynus > Rhinophrynus dorsalis. The sequence goes on along the minus strand of CM074723.1, from coordinate 40,448,688 downwards.
TTTTGTCTTTCCAAAATGTGTCTAGAGACAGCTAAATCCCTACTACCTATGCCCACTTTATGTTAGGCTGACCAGACCTCACCTTTAACCAGGGACACATAGGAAATAGGCATATTTCAGGACTGCATTGAAATCAAGCAGCCCTGCAGTATGCATTTTTCATATGTGTCCCCGGTTAAAGGGGAGGTCTGGTCACCCTACTTTATGTAGATGTGCACACAGTCGATCCTTAAGTGGTGGCACAAATATTGTATTTGGCAGTTACCACATGTAAACAAATACATTACTGCCTTAGTATTCAATGAACATCTCCCATCACAGTGGAACCAATGGTATTGGTTACAGTCAAATGTGAACAAACTCTAGAGATGTGGGCCCCACATTTCAAACAATTTAACTGGCTCAGCCAAGTCGGTTTTTGTTTGCTTGAGCCAAAATAACTATTAGAGACATGATTACCAATGGCAAATCCCCTCTTAGCTTCACATTGACAGCCCTTGGAAAATATCAACGAAAGTCTTTCATCAGTATGTAAAACAGGCAACAAAGATTCTATAATTTTACATATCTGTCAAAAGTTTTTGCCATATTAAGTAATAACTCTTTCTCTCTGATCCTCGTCTGTCCTTCGTCGTGATTTCTCGGATGCCTGAAACACCAAAGCATCTCTATCCCTGTCTCTGACAAAGTGATAAGCACTCTCGACCTCATGTATAGATTATCCCCTACACAAAAACCTCTCCCTCAGAGACTGAACGTCTGCGTCAAATAGATCAAGAGAAGAGCAATTACGATGCAAGTGAATGAACTGTCCCTTTAATACTCCCATGAGGTGCCATTGGCTTGGATGCAAGAAAAGTTGAACTTGAGAGGCTTCTGTATTTTTGTACCCTTGATTACGTATGTGTACGTGTGTAACTATATGTCATCCACTGAAAGTAGAGAAAAGAGTTTTCACCTTCTGAATAGGAAAGGGATTTGTTATTCTAAGAGTAGTAAAAATATGGAATCAACAAGTGAGAGAGGTGATGGTGGAGATTATAAAAGAAATATTCCTTTTCAACAACAGTAATTAATGTACGTACGTTTATGATACTGACCCAAAAGACAGGTTGAAAGGCACATTTAACCCTCTGAGTACAAGAAGGGTATTGTCACTGTAACCAGTAGAAAATGTAAGTCAGACACAGGTATATATATTAAAACCACCTTTATTAAAGATACACAATAATATTATTAAAGATACACAATAATAGTAATACAACAGCAATGACCCAGAATATATAATGGACAGGCCTAGGCCACCATCCAGACACTGAGTAGAGGCCTGTACTACTCAGAGACGAGCAGAAAAGAAGGTTATAGTTCCCTCTCCCAGGATATATATCAGGCGCCCAACGGAATCGGAGTACTACTGCACAGTACAGAATGGGGACAGTGGCAATCAGAGCAGAGGAAAGCACAGGCCACAGTACCGCTACAGCGAATAGCCCAATGGTCTAGGATACACTGAGTGAGTAGACAGCCAGAGCCTCAGTTCAGAACCGAGTGGTAGTCAGACAAGCCTGGGTCATACACAAAGCAAGAATGGAAGCCGAATCAGGGTCACAACGAGAGCCAAACGTAACTAGCAATAGCAGGAACACCACGTAAGTGCCCCTAAAATTGATACATGTCTTAGTTCCCCATACTTCTTTTTCACAAAAAAGAACCCTGCAGGAGAGGAAGACCTGCGAATTATACCCCTGGACAAGGCAAGTAATGTTTCATAAAAACAGCAGCCCCAATTAATCTTCATAGTATTTGGGTCATGGAGAGTGTTATTTCAGTTCTGTCAGAGTTGTAGTTCAAGAGTAATTGAATTATAAAGTATCCCCCTCCCTCCCCTTTTACTGATATAACACTGCTCACCTCAGAAGAGAAAGGTGGTGTCCAGATGGCTTGGAGAGAGGGACAATGTTCAATTAGCATAAGGGTAAAACTTGAAAAACCTGTCATGGGGGGCAGGCGTTTTTCATTGTTCTCACAGTAATGTTACGGTTCAGTACACTCAGACAAGGAGGTATAGGTAAAAACACAGCTTTATTGAAACACACAATGAACAAGGTAACCCTCACGGGTCCAGTACAGCACACTGACACAAGACAGGTTACAAATGGTTAACCCACACGGGTCCAGTATAGTGAACACAATACTGACACAGGTTAGGTATGTAATAGATACAATGTATGACGCCCACTTAACTAGTGAAGTGCTGGTCGCAACACTCTGCAGGCACAATGTCGCCTGAAATAACGGAGGCCACAGGTACGGACTGCCAACTCAGGCTCTGGACGCCTGTGAATGTGACCAATGGTGGACGCCCACCAACGACTAACGGAGAGGTCAGAACTCGTGCTTAATGGAGGCCCTACCGAAATAACCCAGCTCCGTGTGCACTCAGTAACTGACAGGGTTAATGGGCTATGCTATATATGGATGACCACAGGAAGCCCCTTACTCGACAGCGGAATACCAAGCCCAAACAATACTGCCCAACGGAACCCAATGGTAGTGATAACAAGGCCCTTCCCCCGAATGGGTTAATGCGCTGTGGTCTGTACAACGGAATGTAACGGAGGTGCCCTAATGAACCAACACAGACCAAGCGAGTGCAACACGGAGTGACAACAGATAAGAGTGTGCAGACAATGGGCAGAGCACTTTGACCAAACTCAGGATTGGTGTCCAACTGTGAGGCTGGCACAACACAAATCTCCAACTGGAACAGCAGAACGGGAACCTTGCCCAGATGGGCGATAGCGAGATCAGGAACGTCAGCCAGGCCAAGTCAAAACACGGAGCAGGATCCTCAGACGCGCCGGTTCGGTACACAGAGCAGGGTCGTCAATCACGCCGGGTCGGTACACGGAGCAGGAACGTCAGCTGGGCTGGGTCAGAACAGGAAGCAGGAACGTCAGCCAATATGAATCGGTGCACAGCAGCAGCAGGAACGAGACTAGAGAGTGGTCAGACAGTCCGGGGTCATACACTGGATCAGAACAACGATACTAGCGCCAGGCATCAGGTACACCACGAAAGGGCACTCGCAGAGTGACAGCGCAGGGTATAAAAAGGCTGTCACTAGGAGGAGCAGTACAGGCAGCCAATAGGAGAATAGCATCAGCCATGATGGACAGAATGTCGCCCAGATCACGGGCGCCATGATAAGTAAGAAGATAGTCCCTTGTTGTGAGCTGTCTGGTCTTAAGACCAGATTCCACATCTGAGGGGAGGTAAAAGGGGTGGAGGGGATACTTTATCATTCAATTACTCTTGAACAACAACTCTGACAGTATTGAAATAACACTCTTCATGGCCCAAATACTATGAAGATTAATTGGAGCTGCTTTTATTCTGAAACAATACTATCCCTTTAATGACTTACTTAGGTAAAAGTCCTTAAAGGGATAGTACTACTTCCAAATTACTAATCCCCATATTGTAGCTATGCTAAAAATACATTAATTACCTCCAGTGTCATCTCTCAAACCCTTATGGTTTGAGAGATAATAGTGCATAAAATTCCCCCCTCCCTCCCCTTTCCCTGAAGTCAGCATTCTAGCTGACTGCAAGGGAAGCTGTTGTACCACCATTTTATGTGCATCAGGCAGCTCTGTAGCAGAGCCGAGATCTTGTTTATAAAAAATAATTCTTTCACTGAAACGGTCTTCTACGTGTGCTTGCAAACCAAGAAGACCGTTTCAGTAAAAGATTTCTTTTTTATGAAAGCGATTTTGGCTCTGCTGCAGAGCCGCCTGATGAACATAAAACCGGATATCCCCGCAGTCAGCTAGAATGATGACTTCAGGGAAGGGGGAGGGAGGGGGGAACTTTGAGCGCTATTATCTTTCAACACAAGGGTTTGAGAGATGAAACTGGGGGTAATTAATGTATTTTTAGCATAGCTACAATATGGGGATTAGTAATTTGGAAGTATTACTATCCCTTTAATACATCAAATGGCTATATTAATTTATGTTTTGCATAGTATTTGCAGCTGCCTGTATTTGCTGAACCCCATTTTATGGGGATTTACAATAAACATTATCAATCTTTCCACAATTAGTCAGAGGGAAAGCTCCTACCATGGCTTTTTATAAAAATGTAAACATTCTCAAGACAGTAAAATGCACTTCCAACAGCAATGTTAAAGGAGCAGTAAACTTTTTTTTATGAAAAAATATATATTGTAGGGGTTTTCCTATTGAGTAAAATAAGGGTACTCCCACTGCCGAGGGATTTATATTTTCAGAGTTATTGCAGTTTAAACCCATGATTTTTTACAATAGAAGTGCCCTCTAGTGGTCAAATTCTAATTAGATTTCCTGTTAGATTGTAATGGAGAGGAAAGTCAGAATAGTCAGAGACATACAGTTCTCCATAGAATGTGATAGAAACCGCCTGTCACTTCCTGTCAGTTAGAACTATCAGGAAGTAAACACAGTAAATTCACTTCCTGATTATTTAAACTGCTATAATTTTTGAATAAAACATCTGACACCGATGGGAGTACCCTTGTTTTATTCAGCAGGAAAAGATCTATAAAATATGTGTTTTCATAAAAAAAAGTTTACTGCTCCTTTAAAATGCAACCCCCCCAACAAGTAGATATTCCAGGCTGCTATAAAATTTGCTAAACAAATTAGGAGTCACTTATGCAATGAACATAGTTCCCCTATGGGCTATATTTGCATTGCACTGCAATTCAAAACCGTCCAAGTTGTCATTTACTCACCTCCAATCTCTTGCAATTCCATGACAGTCTTTCTCCTTGGGGAAGGGGGGTGCAGCCGTTATGCCAACCGGCCCATAACAGGATAAGCCCTACTTGATTGCTGAATTTTGGTGTATCATGTAAGGCAATAAATACCACCATAAACAGCAAGACTAGTTATTAATGTACCAAAAGCATGAATTTTTAAAAAACAATGATGTTTTCACCCATGTGATCTTAAATGTGTGGATTAATCTCTTCACTGTTTAAAGTGATTTTGGTCAGATTGTTTAGACAGATGTCAGTAGCATTTGTAGGTATGAATTGAAACTATTTTATCAGAATTTATTTTTCTACAAAAAGTACCCAAGTTCTTCCTTTATCTGTTTAACTTCTATTCTTGAGAGAAATCTCTTAGGTATTTTTCATTCTCCCCACAATAATAACTGTCTGATACTTATGACAGTATCTAATGGCCTCTCACTAAGGCAGCCCATCAATTCTAATATCAGCATATAGATAGAGTCACGGTAAAAAGGGAATTTAGCAAACTGCTCTCTGAATATATCTCTTTTTTTATACAGGTGAGAGATGACTTTTAGATTAGTCACCTGGTAATATACTGTCAGTGATATAGTATACGGTCTTGATGAATTCACTAAAAATGATTTATCCTTACTTGCGTTATGAAAAGAACTAAGAAAACTTCCGAAATGACAAAATTCAGATAAATGTGTTGATATAATCTAGGATAAAACCTATTTTCTTTTCAAACAAAATTAAATGTGTCTTCTGAGCCATATAATATGCTGGTTTACCGTTATGCTGTTTTTTTAGATAGATTAGATGACTAGTGCTGTAATATTTACTGTGCATTTAATCAGCAAGTAAGAGATATAATTACATTTTTGAACTGAATAATTTTTCTTGCAAACAGTTTGGTCCCTGATGTAAGTCTCTATGTGGAACTGAAATTTCAGATTTTAGATGCACAAAGAATGGAATTGTTTTTTTAACCTTTTGAGTGCCAGAAATGTATCTAATTCATTTCAGCACAATGCATTGTCTGCTTTCCTGGCACTCAAAGGGTTAAGTCTATTGTGTCTGTCTAGTCCTCGGTGTTATCTGTCACAAATTGAACAGTGCTAATGCGTAGAGATGACTAACCCTTTTTGCAATGTGTTTTAGCACCTTTAGCACCTAGGCCTTGATTCAAATCATTCCGTTGACAAACAAAAAAAAACAAACTGTTTTTTCAAGCATGGTAATCAACTCAATTACCTGTGCTATGAAGAATTACTGGCAGAAACAAAATTGCACATCGGGCGCTACAGTGAGAGCCCATTTGAACCCATTAACCCCTTAAAGGGATAGTAATGGTTAATTTTATGTTTCTTTCATATTGTGGGCATTAAAAAAATATTAACAACTATATACTGCACTAAAGTTACCTCTTCCTGGCTGTTTGAGAGAAGACAGCTCTCTAGCTGACAGCTGCAGAATCCAGTCATTTGACCGGACGGAGGCTCTTCAGCAGAGCCAAAATCGCTCTATTTCGAAATACTGTAAACATCATTGGAACGGTCTACAAAGTGTGCTTGCAAACCGTATGACATGACATGCCAGGACCATCAAGGGTCCTTAAAGGGATAGTAATGTTTCATAATAAAAGCAACTCTAATTAATCATCATAGTATTTGGACTTGGAGAGTGTTATTTCAATTCTGTCAGAGTTGTAGTTCAAGAGTAATTCAATGACAAAGTGTCCCCCTCCCACCCCTTTTACTGATGTAACACTGCTCAGCCAGATCAGAAGGGAGGTGCCCAGGTAGATTGCAGAGAGGGACAATCTTCAATTAAGATAAGGGAAAAAGCTGATAAACTTGTCAAGGGGGCCAGGGCTTTCATTGTTCTCATAGGAAGAAGATTGTCCCCTTCTGTTATCTGTCTGGTCTATGGACTGGATTCCACATCTGAGAAGAGATGGCTTACACTAGGTAAAAGGGGTGAGAGGGGGAAACTTTACTTGTGAATATCTCTCAAACCATAAAGGTCTGACAGATAAGACTTATATCGTTCTTCATGTTTTGTTAACACCTACAAAATAAAATAAAGATAAAACGAAGTATTACTATCCCTTTAAGGGGATAACTACAGAGATGTCAGTAGGCAATAAAGTGATCTACACGTAATCCTTCCCCCAGCAACAGCAATTAAAGGGTTAGTGGTTAAAATACATAAAGACAACAAAATGAATTGCATGTTGGTGAATGCAAGAAGTATGATAGTTAAACTGGGAGAACTAGAATTGTTGGTGGTTAATGAGCATTTGGTATAAATGGTGGGATGATACACATGATTGGGCTGTAAATCTAAAGGGATGTTCCCTGTTCGTGAGAGACAGGATTAATAGAAAAGGGGAGGTGTGTGCTTATATTGCAAACCAGATCTCAAGCCAGTTTTAAGGGGAGATGGAATCCTTGTGGGTAGAAATTGATGTCAACTGTGTTGTGAAAGGTAAAAACATGGTGTTTTTGGGTATTTGCTACAAACCACCATATACTGATGAGAATGTTGAGTTTCAACTGCTATTACAAATGAGGAATGGGAGATTTTAATTATCCAGATATAAACTGTAAACATGAGACCTGTCAGAGTGCTAAGGGTAGCAGGTTTGTGAGCATGCTTCAGGAAAACTACATGTCACAAATGGTGGAAGTGCCGACAATAAATAACAATGTATTGGACCTAGTGATAACAAATAACAGAGACATGGTGTCTAATATTAACGCCTTAAAGACCAGCGGACCCGGGGTGTGTGGTCCTTTAAGAACCAGATAGAAAACTTTGACGTGCCTGCCCACATGACTGATCACGTGTGTCGGCACGCTGAATGGGGGACTGATAGAGATCGCTCTGGTCTTGGAGCAATCAACTTCAGTCCCCACTATTACTGCTCCTGCAGGAGCGCTGTGAGTAAAAAAGTACGAGACGTGCCAGGACCATCACTGGTCCTTAAAGAGACAGTAACGTCCCAAAAAAATGTCCAGTTTGTAGAGGTTAAAATATTAATCAATATGCTCCAAACCTTATCTCTCAAACCACTATGGGGATATAGGGATTCGAAGTTCCCCCCACACTCCACCTCATCTAGCTGACAGCAGGAAATCACAGTCCAGGCACCAGCAAGCTGCTCTGCAGCAGAGCCACAATTGTGTTATTGCTAAAGAATTAATTCATTGGAAAGGTCTAAAAGGTGTCCCTGGTTTGCAAGCACACTTTGTAGACCTTTCCAATTAATTAATTCTTTAGCAATAACACGATTGTGGCTCTTCTGCAGAACCTCCTCAAGTCGTACGGCTTGATTTTCCTGACAGCTGACATCAGGAGAAGGGGAGGGAGGGGGGAATTTTCAATCCCTATATCTCTCAAACCATAGAGGTTTGAGAGATAGGGTTTGGAGCATATTGATTAATATTTTAACCTCTACAAAACTGGACATTTTTTTTGAGGGGGACGTTACTGTCCCTTTAACGTAAAAATAGCAGTGAGGGTTCTGGCATGTCACTGGACGTTAAGGGGTTAAAGTAGGTGAACATTTGGGAAACAGTGATCACAACTAGGTTTCAATTGTGATTTTGTTGATGAAGGAAAACTGTATAGATTCAACCACAACTCTTAATTTTAAAAAGGCTAACTTCAAAATATTAACAGCATCAAAGGAACTCATGCACTGGGATAAATTATTTAACAAGAAAAAATACTGAAGGAAAATGGTCAGAATTTAAATTAGGTTGCAGAAATGTATTCAACAGTATATACCGTTGGGGAATAAATACCAAAGAATTAGATCCCATGCAAATGTAAATAAAGGAATGGCAAGGGGAAAAAGGCATTTAAACCATTAAAGTCTGAAGGAACATAAAATGATTTCTTGAAATAAAGCAAGTGCAACAAAGATTGCAAAAAGAGAATTAGGTTAGCAAAAATAGATACTGATAATGAATTGCAAAGGAGAGCAAGACTAATTGAAAAAATATTTTCAAATATGTAATAGAAAAAACCTAAAGGGTAAGTAATGTCTTTATATAACAAAACGTAATATTGTAGCTATTACAACAATAAAATAAACAATCCCAATTGCATCTCTCAGACGTTTATGGTTGCTAAAATCCTCCCTCCCCTTTTACTGGCGGCAGCTGTAAGCAGATGACAGGGGATCCTGGTCTCGGGATTGGCAGGTGGCTCTTCAGCAGAGCTGAAATAGCTCAATGTAAAAATAAATACTTCATTGGAACAGTCTACAAAGTGTGCTTGCAAACCAGGTGCACTTTGTAGACCGTTCCAATGAAATATTACTTACTAGTTGAAGAGCCCGTTCCACAGGCCACAGTGCCACTGCCAGCCGGTCACGGGGCAGTCATGTACAGTAGAGACTGCCCACGCCGCGGCTGATACAGTGACAGCTGGTCCCGGTGCAGTCATGCACAGTAGAGACTGCCTGCGCCGCGGCTGATACAGTGCCAGCTGGTCGCGGGGCAGTCATGTACAGTAGAGACTGCCCATGCCGCGGCTGATACAGTGCCAGCTGGTCCTGGTGCAGTCATGCACAGTAGAGACTGCCCGCGCCGTGGCTGATACAGTGCCAGCTGGTCCCGGTGCAGTCATGTACAGTAGAGACTGCCCGCGCCGTGGCTGATACAGTGCCAGCTGGTCCCGGTGCAGTCATGTACAGTAGAGACTGCCCATGCCGCGGCTGATACAGTGCCAGCTGGTCACGGGGCAGTCATGTACAGTAGAGACTGCCCATGCCGCGGCTGATACAGTGCCAGCTGGTCACGGGGCAGTCATGTACAGTAGAGACTGCCCATGCCGCGGCTGATACAGTGCCAGCTGGTCCCAGTGCAGTCATGCTCAGTAGAGACTGCCCACGCCGCGGCTGATACAGTGCCAGCTGGTCCCGGTGCAGTCATGCTCAGTAGAGACTGCCCACGCCGCGGCTGATACAGTGCCAGCCGGTCGCGGGGCAGTCATGTACAGTAGAGACTGCCCACTCCACGGCTGACACAGAGCTGGATGCTCCTTTGGAGAGTCCCGCTCTGTATCAGTCTCTACTGTGCATGACTGCAGCACGAGCAGCAATCTCTTCTGTGCATGAATGCGCCATTATACACGTTTTAGCTAATTATTATATAGGATAACATTGAGCTATTTCGGCTCTGCTGACATCAGGGAAAGGGGAGAGAGGGGGGAACTTTAGCACTGTATATCTCTCAAACCATAAATGTTTGAGAGATGGGACTGGGACCATTTAGTTTACTTTTGAAATAGCTGCAATATGACATTTTGATATATAAAGACATTGCTAACCCTTTATGAGGGAGTGCATTGGACCTTTCAAAATGAGATGGGTGAGTTGACTGGGGAGGGCTGACCTCAGTAGTGGGAAAACTACTAGAAGAGATAAAAAGGAATTATATTCAGGCTTACACAGCTGAAGATAAAATTATTAGCAGGAATCAAAATGGTTTTATAAGAAATAGATCTTGCCAAATAAATCTTTTGAACTTCTATGAAGTACTGTAAAACAGTAGATGTAGTATATCTAGATTTTTCAAAGGGATTTGTTACAGTGCCACACAGGAGCCTGTAATGAAACTGGGTCTAGGGAATAATCTTTGCAACTGGATAGAAAGCTGGCTGAAGGTTAGGAAACAGCATGTTGTTGTAAATGGAAAATTCTCCAATACAGTTAACATTCAGAGTGGAATTCCTTGGGGTTCAGTATTTGGTCCATTGATTTTTGACATTTGAAAGCAAAATTCCAATATCTGAAGATGACACTAAATTATACAGGATATTTGTTCTCCACAGAGGGATTTACATAAAATGGCAGGTTGGGCAAACCAATTGAATATGAAGTTGAATGTGGGAAAGTGCAAAGTTATGCATATGGAAAGCAAAAATCCCAAGGCTACTTACAAACTTAGTGGAATCATTTTAGGGGACTTGTTGCTAGAGAGACCTGGAAATCCTTGTAAACTACAATCATAAAAAGTGTGCCAAGTGTCAAAAAGCAGTAGCAAAAGCAAACAAAGTCCTGCCTTCCATAAAAAGGGATGGTAACCCTTTGATTTCTAGAGGGGTACTCGACCCATTGCTTTGCAATGCATTGTGTACCCCTCTGGCACTCAAAGGGTTAAAGCAAGAGTGGGTAATGCATTATTTGTTAAGACTTCATCTGGAATATGAAGTGAAGTTTTGGGCACCATTTCTGAAAAAAGATATTCCAGAACTGGAGAGAGTATACTGAAGAGCAACAAAATTAATCAAGGGAATGGAGGACTTGATGTATGGGGAACCTCCAGACAAACTTGGTTTATTTACACTAGAGAGAAGATGACTATGAGGAGATCTTGTTACACTGTATATGTGAGGTCAATACAAGGATCTCTCCGGTGAGCTTTTCATTCCAAGGCTTGAACAATCAACACAGATCCACCCTGTAATATTAGAGGAAAGAAGGTTTCAGATTCAGCAGAGAAAGCATTTTTTTTACAGTATGGTCTGTTAAATTCTTTGCTCAAGGATGTGGTAATGGTAGATATAATGGATACATTTAAGAGAGGGAATCTACAAGGTTATATTGATTATCAATGTGTAAAACAAAAAGTTCTGGTAAATATACTAATACACTTTCTGGTGGCAAGAAGGCTTAAATAATTCTAATTTTCCTGGGTTATAAGGCAAAGGTTGAACTTAATAGACTGTTGTCTTTATTTAAACCTAATTTACTATGTTACTGTGTTACATATCTGGCCCTTTAACACACATTCAATGCACACTATCTTTTGATGATATTATTTTACATAAATCTCTTATTATCAGTTTGAATGCCAGAGGAATGTGCGAGGATTCTCCCAGAGTATGGGTTGGTAAATGATACATACACGAACCCCATATAGCTTCTAGAAGAGGTCCCACTGCATGTGAGATGGTTTCAGCATCCTTGCAGGATAGCTATGTTTTCGGCAGAAACAATTAACCCATTGAGTACTGGCAATCAAGACTGTGTGTGTGTGTGTGTGTGTGGCCAGCACTGACGTGTACTGCCATGAACATAGTGTACGGCTATCAAGCAGCAGTGTAGGGAGACTTACATTTCTTAAAATTAACCAACATTTAATATCCTCTAAGTATAAGGTAGCAGACATGGACAAAACCACACATGATGGGAAACCCAGGGCACATGTACTATTAAAAGCATCACTGAGGATGAGGGTTGCTAGTAGTTGCTATCATCTACCACTGTTGGGACCACTGCTATGACCACTGATTAATGTTTGATAATAATCTGAGAATAATGTAAGCTTGGTCTGGCTTTCAGTCCTATGAATCATGATAATATATATACATCGATCACACCATACCAGTCCAACACCACCGTACACGTCTGCACACTTTCAGTGTAAGTCATATCCTTATTTTTTTGCTTGTTTTTTAATTATCTTATAAAAAAGTTTAGCAAGCTTAGCAGCAGGCTTACAGAGAAAAAAACATGAGAAATATCTCTTTTCCAAGCTTATATATTGTTAAACCTTCAAAATATTACAGCAAGGCTAAGCTTTAAAGAAAATATTGCAGGCTTCAAACAAGGCTAGGCCTGACAAAAATTTGTTTGTAGGCCCTTGGCTTGCCAAAAACAAGCCCTGAGAAAAAGTTGTTTGCAGGCCTCAGGCTTGCCAAAAAATAGCCCAGGAAAAAAGCAAACAGTTATGCCCTACTGGCCCAGTACCAGAAGAGCTAGGTGGTATGGTGGCAAATGCTACTTGTGAAATTGTGACATTTGCTACTGCTCTAATTGATGCCACTGAGTTGTCTAAGAAGCAAGTGGATTAGACTGCTACATGGGACTAGGATCATCAGCACTGATACGAGGCAGATGGTGGTGGTACAATGATGCATCTGCTTGTTACTAGCCCTAGTGTTGCTGAGGCAGAAGTAACACCACAACAATCCTCACCAACACTTCAAGTGCCTGTAGAGATATGTCTGCCATTTATGCTTCTCTTTCTGCAAATCAGTGTGAATTTTTATAAATTTTAGTTTTCCCCTATAGTGCAAATGGTTTGCCCCAAAACTCCTCCACTTTTCTTTTGAACATACGGTCCTTAGTGGGCTGTGGAGCTGGTCATGTCATGGTCGTAGTTTCCTATGACTAAACCTAATCTTTTATGAAACTGAATATTATGAATATCGGCAACAACTTGTACATAAATAACTTCACCTCCCAAAAAAGTGTAATTTTCTCTAGTGGATTACTTTCCTCCGACACAATTAATGTGAATGATGTTAGTAACTTCCCAACCACTCCTGCTGATTAGTACATGAGGTCATATTCTGCTGATGAGGTACGCGATCATACTGATTGCATTACCAAGCCAAAGTCATAAACTGAAGCATGGAAATGAGAATTAAGTGACGCATCACTGCAAAAGTCTGTTAAATGAAATGATTCACACAAATGAATAAGAATCAAAATATTTTCATTTTGCTAAATATACAGTACTACTGCCATCCTGGAGAATTAAAAGGAGCAGTGATACATAAGAGTTATCTGCAGGTACTGTAATCTCAACAGAGATATATTATTAGAGTTGTGGTGAGCAACATGTGGCCCTCCAGCTGCTGCCAAACTGTAGTCTAAAGGGCCTCACATTCAGGGCTGGATTTCCCAATAAGCAGAGTAGGCTGCTGCTTAGAGCTACACATTTTGAGGAGTTGTTCCTTAGCTGTGCTGGCCACGCCCACATTGTGAATTGTGGGTGTGGTGAAAGCCATTTCATTGTCCCTACATCAGTTTTATATCCCATGTACATTATTTAACCCCCTTAGATTGGGGGTTGGAGCTCTTTATCTACAAACCGAGGGGTAAAGCTACTTTTTGTTCTAGCTTGTTATAGACCAAGCGTATTTTCTGTGTCAGGAAATAGTGGATAAGACTGGGTGTGGGTTCATGTGAGGAATGAGGAGTGTGACCATGGGTGGAGCTAAAGGCACCTCAAGTGCTTCCCTAAGGGCACCTGGGATGTAAATCCAGTCCTGATCACATTACCAACCATTGTACTAGTGTGTCATTGCTAAACCAGTTTGCTGAAATGCTAAATTATAGAACAAATACTGCAGGTTTAAATGGAAGCATTTGCCATATAGCACAACTAATGAGTGTTGCAAAGCCCAGTAGTGTAGTTTGTCCTTCTACACATGCACTTCCTAATGAAGAATTATAGGGCTTTATTTTTAAGTAAATCAAGTGTATAGCCAATGCTGTGAGATTTTTTAAACATGCAAAAAAAAAAAATGCAGTTTTTTTTTTTTTTAATGTGCCCTGCGAGAGGGCTTGGAGGTCATGCACAAAGGTGTGAAAAGGAGGGGATAATGTGGAGATGACATCTCCAGTGATAGCACTTCTCCAATGTTATTCTATGGAACCTATACACTAAGATCTCTCCCATTTGAAAAATCTTACTACGTAGGCTCCATAGAATAAGACAGGAACTGGAGAAGTGATATCACTGGAGATGTTGGGGGAGATGCACAAAAGGTCGATGAGGGATTAGGATGGCGATGTTGTGTCTGATCTGTGTTGAAGGCACATAGCCAGTTTGCATTAATGTATCTTCAACATCATATCCCCTTCAATCCAACAATAATCTGCCTACATCGACATCCATCCATCATACCGTTGACTGGTTTACATATGGAAAGGCAGCATAATGAGCCATTTGCATATGGAAATGCAGGATAATGAGCGTCATTATCATATTCATGTGGGTGTGTTTACATGTTAATGAGGCTGTTTGTCATATGCACTAAGCTCTGATAGCTTCCTCTGATGTTGGAGTTCACAGTCCCAACATTGCCTACTTGAGGTTGGTGATGGTGGGATCACCCTATAATTTCCTATGCAGTAACAGCCCTCAATCAATCATAAACATGTAGGTTTGTCATACTGCTGGCCATTTGTGAGGAATGTCCTCCCTTACACATTGCCAAGCAGTAGACAACCCTGAAGTCTGAGAGCATTCTCTCTGCTTCCCCATTGGTCAGTGGGGGAGTGGAGAGGATCCTTTCAGCACCGCAAACAGCATCACTCTCTTAACACTTTGAGTGCCATAGGGATGTACATTGCATACCCATGTGGAACTCAAAGGGATGGAAAAGTAAACCAACCAGTACACAACCATCCCCTCAAATTTATGTAATTTTTTTATAGTTATATTTATAGTGCACTCCCATTATTAAAAAAAGGGAATTTAACCCCTTGCTGGTAGAGATGTCATATCTAAAATACAATTATCAGCTGTGTCATAGTAGAATGTATCAAGTGCTTTTTGGGAAACTTTATCATGATTTTAGGCACATTTAGAGCTAACTCCACCTTACACCAGGTGTATAAGTGATTGCAAGGCTTTATAGATAGCCTTACTCATCGGAAATACACAGACGTGTACAATGGCATAACAATAGGGGTCATTCCAGGGACCCAGCCGCCCCCCCGCCACCCGCAGCTAGGCAAGGTCTGTGCCTTCTTTGGCACAGACCTCTAGAAGCTGAGCTACCTCTTCCGCACTCTAGTAATGCAGAGCGCCAGGAGATGACATCATCACACAGCGCTCTGCATTACTGAAGAGACGATGCGCAGGAGCTCAAGGTGTAGAGAGTCCCTGCCATGCCGCTGGACCCCCAGGAAGGTAGGAGCTTGGAGGCAATGTGGGGATTGCAGTCAATGGGGGAGTAATGTGGAGATTGGGGGCAATGAGGGAGCAATGTGGAGATTGGGGCATTGGGGGAGCAATGTGGAGATTGGGGTCAATGGGGGAGCAATGTGGAGATTTGGGCATTGGGGAGCAATGTGGAGATTGGGGTCAATGGGGGAGTAATGTAGAGATTGGGGGCAATGGGGGAGCAATGTGGAGATTGGGGCAATGGGGGAGAAATGTGGAGATTGGGGGCAATGGGGAGTCAATGTGGAGATTGGGCGCAATGGGGGAAGTAATGTGGAGACTGGGGTAAATGGGGTAGCAATGTGGAGTTTGGGGCAATGGGGGGGTCAGTGTGGAAATTGGGGCAATGGGGAAAGTAATGTGGAGATTGGGGGCAATGGGGGAGCATTGTGGAGATTGGGGGCAATGGGGGAGTAGTGTGGAGTTTGGTGGCAATGGGGGGTCAATGTGTAGATGGGGGGCAATATGGTCGGGGGAGCAATTTCTGCATCAGGGCCCTCTGGCTTCTAGTTACACCTCTGGACATGTATTCTTCACATCACGGCAAAACTCTCCGGGTTTGTTCATTTTAAGGTTCCCAGCCACAATCTTATTTTTCAGCGAATAAGAGCAGTTTGAAAATTAGTACCCCTGTGTTCTAAGCTTCTATTACATACAGAACACTAATAACTAATAAAGAAAATAATAACCACCTCCTCGATATGAAAAGGGGCCTGCTACACCCTGTTATTTTAGTACGTCCCAAATCCCCTTTTACTCTTTACAAACCAGAGGGGTGTGTACAACATTCCAGAGGAAAATATTCACTGTTTGCTGTTGGAAAGGAAATCTAATATCTCCTATCACACAACTGATAATTACATTGCACGTATGACAGCCAAGGAGTACAGTCCTTTGTATTAATAACGTGAGTGCACTGCAGACATGACTGTAAACATGACACAGGGCTGAGGAGATGATTGTGAACTAGTTGGTGCAAATGTCTAACCCTTTGAGTGGCACATCCCTATGCACTCGAAGGGTTAAAGGGATAGCAATGGTTGTTTTTATCAAAGTTCAATTTTGTAGATATTAAAAATATTAATGAAATGAGGTACATCCCATCTCTCAAACATGTATAGTTTAAGAGATATAAGCACCTAAAGTCCCCCCCTCCCACCCCTTACATAGACGTCAGAGCTCTAGCTGACAGAAGGAGATGCTGATCCAGGGACTGGGCGGAGGCTCTTCAGCAGAGCCGAAATAGTGCTATATAGAAAAGAATACTTCATTGGAACGGTCTATAAAGTGTTCCTGGTTTGCAAGCACACTTTGTAGACAGTTCCAATGAAGTATTTATTTCTATAGAAAGCTATTTCGGCTCTGCTGAAGAGTCATTGGCTGGTCCCGGGACCAGGATCTCCTTCTGTCAGCTACAGTGCTGATGTCTGTGTAAGGGGCAGGAGGGAGGAACTTTAGATGCTTATATCTCTCAAACTATACATGTTTGAGAGATGGGATGTACCTCATTGCATTAATATTTTACTATCTACAATATTAAACTTTGATAAAAACAACCATTACTACCCCTTTAAGGGAGAGATGCTGTTCATGGTGCTGGAAGGATCCTCTCTACTTCTCCTACTGACCAAGTGTGGAACCAGAAAGAATGCTCTCAGAATTCGGGGTTGTCAGGAACACATCTGTTTCATAACGACAGCAGTTCGATATCCCTGTATGCTAATGGGAACCTTCTTCCCTTCCCCCTTGCATACCTAAATTTTAGTGCATTTGGCGACGTGTGGGTCCACATCAAACAGGCCAGACACAGATCTCCACAGCATCGAACGTTAGCGCATCTCCCTCCCATTATCTCCGCTTTATCACACCTTAGTGCACCTCCCTCCTGGAGTTATAGAGTACTGCTCTCCTCAGTGATCAAACAGGGCCACATGATGATGCAATGCAGTGGAGGCCTCTCTAGCATTCAAAGAGTTAAAGGGAGAGTAATACTTAATATGTAAAAAACATATGTTGTAGGGAATATCCCTCTGATTAAAACAAGGGTATTTCCACTGCTGAAAGGTGTTTCATTCAAATGTTATTACAGCTCAAACTTGAATTTTTTTACGTGCAGTATCACAGTGACCTGAAATTGTACAGTGGTTCTGTTGCTACACCATCCTCTGGACGTTTATGGTCAACTGACCAGAGCTGTCTATAGAATAGTGCTGCAACAGCGCCACTGTAACATTTCAGGCCACTGTGATACTGCACCTCAAAAAATTCAAGTCTGAGCTGTAATAACTTCTGAATTAAACACATTTCAGCAGTGGAAGTCCCCTTGTTTTACTCATGGTGATAAACCCTACAATAGATATATTTTTTACATATTAAGTATTGCTTTAAACCCTTTGAGTGCCAGAGGGGTATGCAACGCATTGCAAAGCAATGCATTGTGTAGCCCTCTGGCACGCAAAAGGTTAAAAGACCCATTTAAATAACTGTGCATTTTTATTGTTCCCCTATGTTCCATTTGGATTGCACTAGAATTGTATGGTTCTTTCTGGTGCTTCTGCCTCTCTGTCTCTGTCCAATAGATTACCCCTTCAGGAAACACCTCTCTTCACTGATGGGTAATATGAGTGCAGTATGCTAAACTGGAACTAAGTGTGAAACACTTGAGGCTGCATATATTTCATCTCTGTCAGTTGCAGCATTTCAGGAAAATGAACACGTTTCCTCTGGTACAGTAACAATATTATTTTTCTATAAATAACGAAACACAACAAAGCTTTCTGGGAATGAAAGCCCTTTTCACAAACCAGGTCAATCTGTCATATGTTTAGATTACTTCAGTCTATGCATAAATAATATTTTTGCTATGTTCTATGGGGAACATTTATAAAAAAACAGTGTCTGACATTGCAAGAGTAATTTTTTTTGGCACTGCCAACAGCTCCTTTCTGACGTGATTCCTTGTATTTCACACCTATGGCCCCGCTGTGACAAGTGGTTGGAGTTTAGATGGAAGTCTGACTGCTGATTCATTTATCCACGAGGTGCACATCAAATTCTGTAATCAATGGAGAGAACTTAATGAGTTCTTTAACCCCTTGAGTGCCAGAGAGGCATGCAACACATTGTTCTGCTCTGGGTCATGCAGCACATTGCTCAGCTACGCAGAGGACCATGGTTGCTTTCATAGATATCCATGACGATTAAAGGGATAGTAAAGTCCCAAAAAAGGTATCCTGTAAATGGTAGCTGCAATAAAAAAACACTTAATGCGCTTAATCTAACGGTTTGAGAGAAATAAGAAAATAAAGTCCTCCATTCCCTGCCCTTTCTGCCTGACGACCTGTAAAGCTGTCAGAGGCAGAATCTGGTCACCCGACTGTAGGCGGCTCTTCAGGAGCTCTGTTATCTAGATATTTAAGTATAATTACTTCATCGGTATGGTCTACAACGTATGCCTGGCTTGCACTCATTGTAGACCATTCCGATGAAGTAATTATACTTAGATATCTAGATGACGCTCCTGAAGAGCCGCCATCTGGTCCCAGAAGCAGGATTTCATGACGTTCGCTGTACAGCGGACGCATGAGAAGGGGGAGGGAGCAAAGGTCTTTATTTTATTACATCTCTCAGACCATAACAGTTTGAGAGAAAGGATTAAGCGCATTAAATGTTTTTTTATTGCAGCTACCATTTAGAAGATAATTTTTTGGGTACATTGCAATCCCTTTAAGTACTTTTTTGGAGGCTTTGTGCTATAAAAATTGTGTTTATTTTGATAAGTGTACCCCTTTATGTGTTTGCGTATTTAGAATTTGGTTTACACCACAGGTGATCATAAGCAAGTAATCTGTGGAGATCTTAACTCTGCCCATGGTCGCACCCATTATGGCTTGGCAGAGAAAATACCCTTAATCTATAAAATACAAAAAAAGTGATGTGTTGCAGAGCTTCCTATGATCCAAGAGGTTAAATTATTACCAGTCAATGAATATGCAAACTGAAAAATAAACGTAAGGTATACAGGGCCAGATTTACATCTCAGGAGCCTGTAGGCACAGAAATCTCAAGTGCCCCCCCCCATTGGCCATTTCCACAATGCTCCAAATCTCCACATTACCCCCCATCAACTCCACATTGCCCCCCATCAGCTCCACATCCACATTGCCCCCCGTGAGCTCCACATCCACATTGCCCCATCAGATCCACATTGCCCCCCATCAACTCCACATTGCCCTCATATTGCCCCATCATCTCAACATTGCCCCCCATCAGCTCCACATTGCTTGTCACCCATCATCCCCATATTGTCCTCACATTGTCCCTATCATCTCCACATTAAGCCTCACATTTCCTACCTCCCTGGTGGTCCAGCGGCAGGAAAAGTCTGTGTCTCCTTCTGCACAGACCTGTAGATGCTGGAGCTCCCGCACGGCCTTCTCTTTAGTAATGCAGAGAGCTGGGAGATGATGTCATCTCCCAGAGCCCTGTATTACTAAAGAGTGGGGGAGCTCAGCAGCTACAGGTCTGTGCCGAAGAAGGCACAGACCTTACATGCAGCAGGCGGCGCGGTGCAGGGCAGCGCATCACTTAAAAAAAAAATTGATTTCTATGGCAGGCACCCCTCTGTAGGGTGCGCCTGTAGGCAGATGCCTACTCTGCCTTATGGAAAATACGGCCCTGATGGTATGCATATCAGAATTGCGCTGGCCACAGAAAACGTACAATGCAGGTCTTGCCATCAAAGCTGAGGCACCCATCGAAATGTTGTCACTAAGTATTTGCCCTAAAATGTCGAATGTTTTTCTTAGTACAACAGCTTTGTTATCTCTTGAATCAAAGTGCTAGGGCAATATTCACAAAGTACATTTATGAACATAGTAAGATAAGAAAAGTATTATTATTAGAAGATTGTTAAAGGGTTAATCTCTTTTCAAGATCAGGGATGGGTGAAAAGTACAGTTTTCTTTTTTGCAGGAATTTTCTCAGAAACAATGATTTTGTTTTCTCTTTTGCATGTAGGGAAAGTTCATAAAAATGTCCTTTTCACTACACCAAGGACATTTCTGAGAGATCGTGACACTTTCTGCCTAGGGTTCCTATGCCTGTGAGATTTAAAACGGCAATAAAACCTGGAATTTCCCACCATTCTGTAAGGGTTAAGTACCCGTTATGCTGTCTATGTACATGCCATCTGTGTATAAAGCCTGCCCAGTAGTGATGATCGAGCACCCCAATGCTCGGGTGTTCGGGTGCTCTGACCAAGCGCCCCCGGAGGCTCGAGTGCTCGGCCGAGCACCCGAGCCCCATTGAAGTCAATGGGAGGACTCGAGCATTACACCAGGCACCCCCTGCTCTGATGAGGGGAGGGTGCCTGGTCCATAGGAAAAGGGCAGAAAATGATGGAAACACCACAGAAAT
Organism: Rhinophrynus dorsalis; assembly: GCA_037306005.1. Lineage (NCBI taxonomy): Eukaryota > Metazoa > Chordata > Amphibia > Anura > Rhinophrynidae > Rhinophrynus > Rhinophrynus dorsalis. The sequence continues at coordinate 40,427,727 of CM074723.1, read as the reverse complement.
GGTTCAGGGACAGCATAGGGAGGATGTCTGGATGCATCTTGGACTCCAATATCGCTGCTGGGAACGATGTTTTGCCCGTAGTACGCCATTTTTACAGACTGACCGTAAAACACACAAAAAGGAAGATAAAAACGACTTTAGGCGAAAAATTGTTACCAAACAGTATTTGCTGTATATTTACTTGTATATCATCTGCAAATTCTGCAAAAAATTTCCTCGATTTTTCTGAACTGGGGCCATGATTAAGAGGGAAACGTGCGCAGAGGCAAATTCTCCCAAAAATTTCCTCGATTTTTCTGAACTGGGGCCATGATTAAGAGGGAAACGTGCGCTGAGCCGACCATCTAAAACATTATGGGTGAGGGTCTGCTGCGGAGCTGACCATCCTAAACATTATATGCGAAGGCCCGCTAGTGAGCTGACGCTATAAAACATTATATGAGAGGGCCCGCTAGAGAGCTGACCCAATAAAACATTATATGAGAAGGCCCGCTGGTGAGCTGACCTATACAAAAATTGTCAAACAGCGCCCGCTGGTGAGCTGGCCCTATATAAAAATTATATCACAGGGCCCGCTGGTGAGCTGGCCCTATATAAAAATTATATCACAGGGCCCGCTGGTGAGCTGGCCCTATATAAAAATTATATCACAGGGTATATGGAATAGAGTCAACCATATACCCGTTTTTTGGGTGGAAGGGGTGAATGGGAATACAGAGTATTCCCATCATTGTAAATAACATATATAAAGTGACTTTATGTTCCCCCGGGGCTTTCCTCCAGTGGAGTGGAGAAGTCAGGGGAAATCCAGGCCTTGTTCATTTTTATAAGTGTCAACCTATCAGCATTTTCGGTGGAAAGGCGGATACGCTTATCTGTTATGATGCCACCAGCAGCACTAAATACCCGCTCAGACAGAACGCTGGCGGCAGGGCAGGCCAGCACCTCCAAGGCGTAGAGTGCCAGTTCATACCACGTGTCCAGCTTGGACACCCAGTAGTTGTAAGGCACAGAGGGATCATTGAGGACGCTGACACGGTCTGCTACGTACTCCTTCACCATCTTCCAAAACTTTTCCCTCCTTGTGACACTAGGCTGCGCATCAGGGTGAGGGTGCTGGCGGGGTGTCATGAAGGTGTCCCACGCCTTGGAGAGTGTTGCCCTGCCTTTGTCGGAACTGCTGTGTGCTCCCCTTTTCTCCCCTTCTCGGTTGGCCAAGGTAGCACGTACTCTGCCGCCAGCGTTGTCAGATGGAAAATTTTGGAGCAATTTTTCGACAAGAACCTTCTGGTATTGCACCATTTTGCTTGTCCTCTCCACCGGAGGAATGAGAGATGAGAAATTCTCTTTGTAGCGGGGGTCCAGAAGGGTGAACACCCAGTAATCCGTGTTGTCTAAAATGCGTATAACGCGTGGGTCACGGGAAAGGCAGCCTAACATAAAGTCAGCCATGTGTGCCAGAGTACCAACAGGCAAGATTTCGCTGTCCTCACCAGGAGGATGACTCTCAATCTCCTCATCCTCTTCCTCCTCTTCTGCCCACCCACGCTGAAGAGATGGAACTAAAGTTCCATGGCTACCCTCTGTAGCGGAGGCAACAGTGTCTTCCTCCTCCTCCTCCTCCTCCTCCGCCTCCTCCAATTGTCGCTGAGAAGACGAGGTGAGGGTGCTCTGGCTATCACCTTGTGTAAGCTCTTCCTCCCGCATTTCCACCTCTTCCACATGCAAAGCGTCGGTTTTAATTGTGAGCAGCGAGCGTTTCAGTAGACACAGAAGTGGGATGGTTACACTGATAATAGCGTTATCGCCGCTCACCATCTGTGTCGATTCCTCAAAATTGCGTAAAACCTCACAGAGGTCTGACATCCATTCCCACTCCTCACTTCTGATTAGAGGAAGTTGAACGGAGAGGCGACGACCGTGCAACAGCTGGTACTCCACTACTGCCCTCTGCTGCTCACAAAGCCGGGCCAACATGTGGAAGGTGGAGTTCCAGCGCGTGCTCACGTCACACAGCAGCCGGTGAGCTGGCAATTGTAAGCGCTGCTGCAGCTTCAACAGGCCGGCTGAAGCTGTTGATGACTTACGGAAATGTGCACACACGCGGCGCACCTTGGTCAAGAGATCATGCAAATTGGGGTAGGTTTTTAGAAATCGCTGAACCACTAAATTAAATACATGTGCTAGGCATGGTACGTGTGTGAGCTTGCCGAGCTCCAAAGCCGCCACCAAGTTACGCCCATTATCACACACAACCATGCCTGGTTGCAGGTTGAGTGGCGAGAGCCACTGCTCGGTCTGGTGACTAATCCCCTGCAACAGCTCTGAGGCCGTGTGCTGTTTGTCCCCAAGGCAGATCAGCTTCAGCACGGCCTGTTGACGCTTCCCCACTGCAGTGCTACACTGCTTCCAGCTACCGGCTGATGGGTGAGTGGCGCTGCGCGCAGAGAATTCGGAGGTGGAAACGGAGGAGGAGGAGCCAATAACGTAGGTGCTGGCGGAAACCCTGATGGAGGTAGGGCACGCAATCCTCGGCGTGGGTAGCACCTGTGCCATCCCAGGGTCCGAGTCGCTCCCAGCCTCCACGACATTCACCCAGTGTGCCTTCAGGGCAATGTAGCGTCCCTGGCCACAAGCACTTGTCCATGTGTCAGTTGTTAAGTGGACCTTCCCAGTAACTGCGTTGGTCAGGGCACGGGTGATGTTACGGGACACATGGTGGTGTAATGCGGGGACGGCACACCGGGAAAAGTAGTGGCGGCTGGGGACTGCGTACTGAGGGACAGCTGCTGCCATCAGGCTGCGGAAGGACTCAGTCTCCACAAGCCTAAATGGCAGCATTTCGATGGCCAGTAATTTGGAAAGGTGTGAGGTTAGTGCTATGGCCTGTGGGTGGGTGGCTGGGTATTTTCGCTTGCGCTCAAATGCCTGGGGTAACGACATTTGGACGCTGCGCTGGGACAGGGAAGTGGATGTGGTCGCTGATGGTGCTTCAGATGGTACAGGTGCAGGGCGGGAGGTATGCGGGCCTGCGCCTTCGACAGGCGATTGGCCGGCACCGAAAACAGGGGAAGAGGAGGCAGTGGTGTGGCCTGCAGACACAGATTGGCGATCCGGGCGTTCCTCCCACTTATTACGGTGCTTGGATGCCATGTGTCGGATCATGCTGGTGGTGGTGAGGTTTCTAGTGTTCATGCCTCGGCTCATTCTGGTGTGGCACAGGTTGCAAACTACAATTCTTTTGTCATCCGCACTTTCCTTAAAAAAACGCCATACCGCGGAACACCTAGCCCTTGGCAAGGTAGATTTACGCAAGGGGGTGCTCCGTGGAACATTTGCGGGCCGGTTTGTTGCGGTCCGCCTTCTTTCTGTAGCCACACCACTGCCTCTTCCAGCCTGTTGCGGTGCTGCAGATGGCTCACCCTCAGGACTGCTGTCATCGCTCGGCTCTCCACCTTCCCAGGTGGGGTCAGTCACCTCATCGTCCACCAAGTCCTCCTCCACTTCCTCACTCTGATCATCCTCCTCATTTCTTGATCCCACCACATACTCAGTCATTGACAACTGTATATCATCCTCCTCATCAAGGTCTTGAGACAGTAAAAGTGGTTGATTTGATGGTAACTGTGTCTCATCATCATCATCATCCACTTCCTTTGACCTTAAATGCCGTTCACCTCTGTCATCTTCTTGTGATTGGGTACCCTCTAGAGGTTGTGAATCAGGGCACAAGATTTCATATTCCTCTGCAAGCGTGCTTGGAGAGAGGTTCAAATGAAGGATTGGTGATGAGACGAGCTCCTCACTATATCCCAGTGTGGGATCACTTCTTTGACCAGACCCTCTATGGTGGGAGGAAGGATGATCAGGGTGAGGATTGTGTTGACCAGACTCTTGGCTACTGAGAGTGGACTTGGTGGAAGACAGGGTGGTGCTTAACCGACTGGAAGCAGTATCACCTGAAATCCAACCGACCACCTGTTCGCAGTGGTCTGACCTCGAGAGTGATGTCCTGCGACGCCCTGTAAACTGAGACATGAAGCTAGGTATGGTGGATGTCTTTCTTTCTTGTGCTCTGGCACCAGGCACAGTTTCTACGCGTCCTGACCCGCGCCCTGAACTATCAGGATCACGTCCACTTCCCCGTCCCTTTTTACCCGCCTTCTTCATATTACACGGAATATGTGCTGCAAATCTGCAACTTTGCACACTAAACAGAATGTGCTGCTTATCTGCGGCTAGGCACAGTGAACAGAATATGTGACTTTTATTTTTAACACTTTGCACACTAAACAGAATGTGCTGATAATCTGCAACTTTGCACACTAAAAAGAATATGCTGCTTATCTGCGGCTAGGCACAGTGAATGGAATATGTGACTTTTAGTTTTTACACTTTGCACACTAAACTGAATGTGCTGATAATCTGCAACTTTGCACACTAAACAGAATATGCTGCTTATCTGCGGCTAGGCACAGTGAATGGAATATGTGACTTTTAGTTTTTACACTTTGCACACTAAACAGAATGTTCTGCTAATCTGCAACTTTGCACACTAAACAGAATATGCTGCTTATCTGCGGCTAGGCACAGTGAATGGAATATGTGACTTTTAGTTTTTACACTTTGCACACTAAACAGAATGTTCTGCTAATCTGCAACTTTGCACACTAAACAGAATGTGCTGCTTATCTGCGGCTAGGATCAGTGAACGGAATAAGTGACTTTTATTTTTAACACTTTGCACACTAAACAGAATGTGCTGCTAATCTGCAACTTTGCACACTAAAAAGAATATGCTGCTTATCTGCGGCTAGGCACAGTGAATGGAATATGTGACTTTTAGTTTTTACACTTTGCACACTAAACTGAATGTGCTGATAATCTGCAACTTTGCACACTAAACAGAATATGCTGCTTATCTGCGGCTAGGCACAGTGAATGGAATATGTGACTTTTAGTTTTTACAATTTGCACACTAAACAGAATGTTCTGCTAATCTGCAACTTTGCACACTAAACAGAATATGCTGCTTATCTGCGGCTAGGCACAGTGAATGGAATATGTGACTTTTAGTTTTTACACTTTGCACACTAAACAGAATGTTCTGCTAATCTGCAACTTTGCACACTAAACAGAATGTGCTGCTTTTCTGCGGCTAGGATCAGTGAACGGAATAAGTGACTTTTATTTTTAACACTTTGCACACTAAACAGAATGTGCTGCTAATCTGCAACTTTGCACACTAAAAAGAATATGCTGCTTATCTGCGGCTAGGCACAGTGAATGGAATATGTGACTTTTAGTTTTTACACTTTGCACACTAAACTGAATGTGCTGATAATCTGCAACTTTGCACACTAAACAGAATATGCTGCTTATCTGCGGCTAGGCACAGTGAATGGAATATGTGACTTTTAGTTTTTACACTTTGCACACTAAACTGAATGTGCTGATAATCTGCAACTTTGCACACTAAAAAGAATGTGCTGCTAATCTCCAACTTTGCACACTAAACAGAATGTGCTGCTAATCTGAAACTTTGCACACTAAACAGAATGTGCTGCTAATCTGCGGCTAGGCACAGTGAACGGAATATGTGACGTTTTTTTTTTAAACTCTGTCCCCAAAACAAAATATATCTGCTGCCCCCACACACAGTAGTCCTAAAAAGGACTTTTGGGTCTTTTTTTTGTTCAAAAACACTTTTCTTCTCCCTACACTGACTTTCCCTTCTTATCCTCATCTCTCCCTGGCTAAGACTGAGCCGAACTCGCTGGTCAGGTGCTATACAGCACCCGATCACGGGTTCTGGCCAGCCAATCAGTGTAATGCCAGCAGCCAACATGGCTGCTGGCATTACACTGATGTCAGAGCCTCCCCGCACGTTTATTGGCTGTGCAGCAGCCGCGAAACGTGCGGGGAGGAGACCCGAACATGGCGGGCGAGCACATGCGGTACTCGTACGAGTACCGCCATGTGCCGAGCAGAGCGATGCTCGAGCCGAACCGAGCTTCGGCCGAGCATGCTCGCTCATCACTACTGCCCAGATTTCTGTGGTATTCCACATTTGGTGGACATGATGCTAGTAGTGTTGCTTTTCAATGTTAAAACATAACAGCGCTGTTAACTTCAGCAAGTCTGCAGCATGGCCAATCTTACAGGTGACCTATGCAGTTCCCTAGGCCTCTGAGAATGTATAGGAACAGAAAGCAAATAGTATACCTCAGTACTGCATACCTTAAAATAAGAGGGTATATTTTTGGGCATGGATATAGAGGTCTGATTAATAAAGGATTTTTTATTATTTGTAAGCGTGGAGTCACACGACCAGTGGAGTGATTTTATTCTGGATAATAGAAATGCTTCTGCTTTGGTTCCATGACTGACTGGCGGTGCTTCAATGCTGCTGGCTGACCCGGCTGATCATGTTCTTTGTGTCGACTGGCTGGGAACCACACTGAACAGTTCTAAACCATCAAACATATTTGAGCATTGACTAGAGTGATGTGATCACTTTTACAGATAATTACCTGTGCCCCAGCATCCCTGCATTTATGCTTAAAACTGGGACATGGGTGTGATTGTGGAGTAAGTCACCAGAGAGGTCATCCCAAATGCATAGATGGGACTGGAGGAGATACGTGTGGCATTTACCCTGTCTCCCCAGCACCACCATGACATTTATAGTCCCTTCCAATATTTCCACCATTACTAGGGAATCTCTCTCCCTTCACTCCACCACCATTGCATCTTTCCCACCCCTCTGCCACAATGACATTTCTCTCTACTGCTCTCCCCGCCGCCACCATGAAATCTCCCTCTGTGCCACCACTATGGTATATATCGCTCTCCCTATCACCCCCACTATATCATCCCTGTCTCTTTTCTCTCTCCCTCCACACCACCACCATGTTTTCTCAATACCTCCACCCCACCACAGAATCTCTCTCTCCCCACCATCACAATGAAATTGCTCCCTAAACACCACCACCACAGCGACATCTCCCTCCCTCCCCATACAATAAGATAGAGGAGTGATGTCTCGTCTGTTGATGTCTCTCTGAAATTAACATATGATATATTTCTATGTCTCTAGCATCTGCTACTCTCTCAGTCTCAGTCCATTCCTATCACCTATCAGTGAAAATTATTAATATTTTATTTTTTAAACTGCCTCTGTCATTACCAATAAATCACACCCACAATCCGTGCACCCCACCTGTCCAAGGAACAGACAGCTACCACCAATACTCCTTAAATGAAGCACTTGCTATTAGGCTTTTCAATAGCTAGTGTGGAGATGTCACCAACTATTGCTCTCTCACACTTAGCAGACTGCAATACTGGCAAGTTAACACAGCAAGGATGCAGGGGGAAGTCATCATGTGGGTCGAAACTACATTATTTCAATGAAAAGAAAAATGTGGAAAAATTGTACTTTTCACAGGAATTCCCGTGGAAGGCTGGAAGTGAATTTTTTTGCATGTTTCACTCTTGAGGCAAAAACTGCCATCCTTATTAAAAACATAGCAACTCAAATGAAATCTCTGATGACTCCTCTGACAGAAAACAGATTTCTTCTTTGCTGAGCTCAGGATGGACTGGACAAACTGAGCATATTTATATTTGATGTCTGAAGAAATTTTAGTGAAGCCAAAAATTAAAGGGATAGTAATACTTAAAATGTAAAAAAAATATATGTTGTAGGGTTTATCCCCCTGAGTAAAACAAGGGTACTCCCACTGTTGAAAGGTGCTTCATTCGAAAGTTATTAATTTTCAAAGTTGAATTTTTTAGGTGCAATATAACAGTGGCCTGAAATTGTACAGTGGCGCTGTTGCTACACGATCCTATGGACAGCTCTGTTCAGTTGACCATAAATCTCCATAGGATGGTGTAGCAACAGCGCCACTGTACAATTTCAGGCCACTGTGATATTGCACCTAAAAAAATTCAACTTTGAAAATTAATAACTTTTGAATGAAACACCTTTCAGCAGTGGGAGTGCCCTTGTTTTACTCAGGGGGATAAACTCTACAACATATTTTTTTTACATTTTAAGTATTACTATCCCTTTAAGGCTTAATGAGTATTATATAGAATATTCAGTGCAATCATCAGTTATGTTACTGTGTTACAGTGTATTGTCATGGAATGCATAAAATAAATCCATGCTGTGCGCACTATTCCTTCAGTTTCCACATACTGAGTGTACATTTACTGCAGAGGTATTGAATAGAAATACAATATCATGACTACTGCAAGCCAGCATTAGAGGGCAAGCATGAGCCTTCATCAGGACAGCTGTCATTGGTTCATTCATTTATTATTCATTATGTTTTGTTCAGTTATTTCTTAGAAGAATTGTCTTAAATGCAGTATGGTCTTCAAGCCAGCTCTACTTTCTGTATACAGTAAACAGAGAGCAGAAGAAGGACCTATGGTACTCAATTTCATTTTGAAATGACTTGCTGTATTGGAGACACAAAAAAGGATCAGGTTCAGCACAGCAAATATTATTATGACAACAATAAATTGGCTTAACTCTTTGAGTGCCCAATGGGTGTCCAAAGCACTGCTGTGCAATATCAGGGGCACCCCTCTGGCACATAAAAGTTAAATGATGAATTCTGCCCCCAAAGCAAGTTCCTTTTGAAGGGATAGTAATGTTTCATAGTAAAAGCAGCTCTAATTAATCTTAATAGTATTTGGACTTTGGAGAGTGTTATTTCAATTCTGTCAGAGTTGTAGTTCAAGAGTAATTCAATGATAAAGTATCCCCCTCACTCCCCTTTTACTGATGTAACACTGCTCAGCCAGATCAGAAGGGAGGTGCCCAGGTAGACTGCAGAGAGGGACAATCTTCAATTAAGATAAGGGAAAAACCTGAAAAACTTGTCAAGGGGGCAGGGCTTTCATTGTTCTCATAGGAAGAAGATTGTCCCCTTCTGTTATCTGTCTGGTCTATGGACTGGATTCCACACCTGAGAAGAGATGGCTTACACCAGGTAAAAGGGGCGGGAGGGGAAACTTTGCTTGTGAATATATAAGACTTATATCATTCTTCATGTTTTTTTTTAATGCCTACAAAATAAAATAAAGATAAAACAAAGTATTACTATCCCTTTAAACTCATTAAATGCAAAGCAATGTGTTGGACAGCAGACTATCATTCAAGGGGTAAGGTTATCAAATCAGGGAGAGATTTATGCCTTAGGTGCCTCTTGGCCAACCTCCCTTGGCTCCCCTTGCTTTGCCATTGGCCACTACTCTATTCATTAAATGATCAAATTCATACATGTTTCCTGCCAAAATGGATCCACGTAAGCATATAAAAGGCAAACAGAAAAAAAATGAACTGGCCAGTACAGGGGTATGTAAAGTTTTAAATTGATGTATAAAATGGAAGTTATAGCAATAAAACTAGTAGAACAAACTGGACTCCATTAACCATCAGTGGCTTTATGCTTCAGGGTCATTGAATTGGGCATGTCCACAACCTAGCATGGTGGGTGTGGTCAACATGGCTGAGGCTTCCCTCAAAATTAGAAATCTGACTAGTCTCCAGTACAAGTAGTTTTTAAATTCTCTCGGGTACTAGAGGTTCTTTGTATGCTTTTGGGTTATGTGCGATACAAAAAGCAATATATGATTTGTTTCATAATAAAACAGGGCAGGTAAAACCAGGATTATAAGAATTTTATAGTTTCTGCAAGAAAAGTTTTCCTTATGTTTTCTATAAATCAGTGTCATGAAAAACTTGTGCAGCAGGGTTCTGTTTTTGGCACCCATTTACCGTTAAGGGCTTCTTCAGTGGTGCCCCCGAAGAGATATGAAAATGTGGGAGCCTTCAGTAGGCCATTGGTACTGGGTACTGGTGGGTTGTGCCATTTTAGTTTGCTGTCTCATTGTGAGCAGTTGCATACTACATGGAGCTGCTATTGACTTCCAATTGGATGCTGCTGTTTTTTCAGACATAGAGAGTCTAACACTTGGAATTGAGGAGCATAGTGGTGTAAATAGGTTAGTATGAGTGAGCTACTAAGTATGATCTGCATTCCTGGGAACTTTTCCATATAGACTCCCCAGAAAGGGAAGTCCTGTGCTGCTTCTGGAGTAGATAAATGACACAATTTGTGTCAAAAGGGGTTGGGGCTTAATCATAAGTGGGGGCAGGACTTAAAAAAACATTAAAATCTTGGAGGAATAGGCTGGGGAAGAAGGTGAAGAGGGCGGGGAGTGAGAGGAGCTCAATGGGAAGGAGGAGAAGGGGGCAGGGTTTTAGTAAAAATCTCCCCACAACCGGAACATCAGCCTCTGCCCCGGAGACCCGGTAATTAACAGGTAAATCCGGAGTCTTCAGGGCGAAACCAGAGAGTTCCCAGCTATGATCATCTGTTAAAATGTAGTTTTCTGAATAGTACTAGATAACTGTTATTTATTCAGCTCCACTGTGATAGATTGCATAGCTTAGAAGCATAATATTCAGATAGAGACATACAAACATAGAATTTGACGGCAGATAAGAACCATTCGGGCCATCTAGTCGCCCATTTTCCTACTGTAAAAACTAGTGATGAGCGAGCACCCCAATGCTCGGGTGTTCGGGTGCTCTGACCGAGCACCCCCTGAGGCTCGAGTGCTCGGCCGAGCACCCGAGCCCCATTGAAGTCAATGGGAGGACTCGAGCATTACACCAGGCACCCCCTGCTCTGATGAGGGGAGGGTGCCTGGTCCATAGGAAAAGGGCAGAAAAAGATGGAAACACTACAGAAATGGTTCAGGGACAGCATAGGGAGGATGTCTGGATGCATCTTGGACTCCAACATCGCTGCTGGGAACGATCTTTCGCCCGTAGTACGCCATTTTTACAGACTGACCATAAAACACACAAAAAGGAAAATAAAAACGACTTTAGGCGAAAAATTGTTACCAAACAATATTTGCTGTATATTTACTTGTATATCATCTGCAAATTATCCCAAAAATTTCCTTGATTTTCGGAAGTGAGGCCATGATTAAGAGGGAAACGTGCGCAGAGGCAAATTCTCCCAAAAATTTCCTTGATTTTCAGAACTGAGGCCATGATTAAGAGGGAAACGTGCGCAGAGGCAAATTTTCCCAAAAATTTCCTTGATTTTCAGAACTGAGGCCATGATTAAGAGGGAAACGTGCGCAGAGGCAAATTCTCCCAAAAATGTCCTTGATTTTCAGAACTGAGACCATGATTAAGAGGGAAACGTGCACAGAGGCAAATTCTCCCAAAAATTTCCTTGATTTTCAGAACTGAGGCCATGATTAAGAGGGAAACGTGCACAGAGGCAAATTCTCCCAAAAATTTCCTTGATTTTATTGAACTGAGGCCATGATTAAGAGGGAAACGTGCGCTGAGCTGACCATCTAAAACATTATGGGTGAGGGTCTGCTGCAGAGCTGACCATCCTAAACATTATATGCGAAGGCCCGCTAGTGAGCTGACGCTATAAAACATTATATGAGAGGGCCCGCTAGAGAGCTGACCCAATAAAACATTATATGAGAAGGCCCGCTGGTGAGCTGACCTATATAAAAATTGGCAAACAGGGCCCGCTGGTGAGCTGACCCTATATAAAAATTATATCACAGGGCCCGCTGGTGAGCTGGCCCTATATAAAAATTATATCACAGGGCCCGCTGGTGAGCTGGCCCTATATAAAAATTATAGCACAGGGCATATGGAAGAGGAGGAGGAGGATGAGAAGATTAAGAGTCAACCATATACCCGTTTTTTGGGTGGAAGGGGTGAATGGGAATACAGAGTATTCCCATCATTGTAAATAACATATATAAAGTGAGTTTATGTTCCCCCGGGGCTTTCCTCCAGTGGAGTGGAGAAGTCAGGGGAAATCCAGGCCTTGTTCATTTTTATAAGTGTCAACCTATCAGCATTGTCGGTGGAAAGGCGGATACGCTTATCTGTTATGATGCCACCAGCAGCACTAAATACCCGCTCAGACAGAACGCTGGCGGCAGGGCAGGCCAGCACCTCCAAGGCGTAGAGTGCCAGTTCATACCACGTGTCCAGCTTGGACACCCAGTAGTTGTAAGGCACAGAGGGATCATTGAGGACGCTTACACGGTCTGCTACGTACTCCTTCACCATCTTCCAAAACTTTTCCCTCCTTGTGACACTAGGCTGCGCATCAGGGTGAGGGTGCTGGCGGGGTGTCATGAAGGTGTCCCACGCCTTGGAGAGTGTTGCCCTGCCTTTGTCGGAACTGCTGTGTGCTCCCCTTTTCTCCCCTTCTCGGTTGGCCAAGGTAGCACGTACTCTGCCGCCAGCGTTGTCAGATGGAAAATTTTGGAGCAATTTTTCGACAAGAACCTTCTGGTATTGCACCATTTTGCTTGTCCTCTCCACCGGAGGAATGAGAGATGAGAAATTCTCTTTGTAGCGGGGGTCCAGAAGGGTGAACACCCAGTAATCCGTGTTGTTTAAAATGCGTATAACGCGTGGGTCACGGGAAAGGCAGCCTAACATAAAGTCAGCCATGTGTGCCAGAGTACCAACAGTCAAGATTTCGCTGTCCTCACCAGGAGGATGACTCTCAATCTCCTCATCCTCTTCCTCCTCTTCTGCCCACCCACGCTGAAGAGATGGAACTAAAGTTCCATGGCTACCCTCTGTAGCGGAGGCAACCGTGTCTTCCTCCTCCTCCTCCTCCTCCTCCTCCTCCGCCTCCTCCAATTGTCGCTGAGAAGACGAAGTGAGGGTGCTCTGGCTATCACCTTGTGTAAGCTCTTCCTCCCCCATTTCCACCTCTTCCACATGCAAAGCGTCGGTTTTAATTGTGAGCAGCGAGCGTTTCAGTAGACACAGAAGTGGGATGGTTACACTGATAATAGCGTTATCGCCGCTCACCATGTGTGTCGATTCCTCAAAATTGCGTAAAACCTCGCAGAGGTCTGACATCCATTCCCACTCCTCACTTCTGATTACAGGAAGTTGAACGGAGAGGCGACGACCGTGTAACAGCTGGTACTCCACTACTGCCCTCTGCTGCTCACAAAGCCGGGCCAACATGTGGAAGGTGGAGTTCCAGCGCGTGCTCACGTCACACAGCAGCCGGTGAGCTGGCAATTGTAAGCGCTGCTGCAGCTTCAACAGGCCGGCTGAAGCTGTTGATGACTTACGGAAATGTGCACACACGCGGCGCACCTTGGTCAAGAGATCATGCACATTGGGGTAGGTTTTTAGAAATCGCTGCACCACTAAATTAAATACATGCGCTAGGCATGGTACGTGTGTGAGCTTGCCGAGCTCCAAAGCCGCCACCAAGTTACGCCCATTATCACACACAACCATGCCTGGTTGCAGGTTGAGTGGCGAGAGCCACTGCTCGGTCTGGTGACTAATCCCCTGCAACAGCTCTGAGGCCGTGTGTTGTTTGTCCCCAAGGCAGATCAGCTTCAGCACGGCCTGTTGACGCTTCCCCACTGCAGTGCTACACTGCTTCCAGCTACTGGCTGATGGGGGAGTGGCGCTGCGTGTAGAGAATTCGGAGGTGGAAACGGAGGAGGAGGAGCCAATAACGTAGGTGCTGGTGGAAACCCTGATGGAGGTAGGGCCCGCAATCCTCGGCGTGGGTAGCACCCGTGCCATCCCAGGGTCCGAGTCGCTCCCAGCCTCCACGACATTCACCCAGTGTGCCGTCAGGGAAATGTAGCGTCCCTGGCCACAAGCACTTGTTCATGTGTCAGTCGTTAAGTGGACCTTCCCAGTAACTGCGTTGGTCAGGGCACGGGTGATGTTACGGGACACATGGTGGTGTAATGCGGGGATGGCACACCGGGAAAAGTAGTGGCGGCTGGGGACCGCGTACCGAGGGACAGCTGCTGCCATCAGGCTGCGGAAGGACTCAGTGTCCACAAGCCTAAATGGCAGCATTTCGATGGCCAGTAATTTTGAAAGGTGTGAGGTTAGTGCTATGGCCTGTGGGTGGGTGGCTGGGTACTTTCTCTTGCGCTCAAATGCCTGGGGTAACGACATTTGGACGCTGTGCTGGGACAGGGAAGTGGATGTGGTCGCTGATGGTGCTTCAGATGGTACAGGTGCAGGGCGGGAGGTATGCGGGCCTGCGCCTTCGACAGGCGATTGGCCGGCACCGAAAACAGGGGAAGAGGAGGCAGTGGTGTGGCCTGCAGACACAGATGGGCGATCCAGGCGTTCCTCCCACTTACTACGGTGCTTGGATGCCATGTTTCGGATCATGCTGGTGGTGGTGAGGTTTCTAGTGTTCATGCCTCGGCTCATTCTGGTGTGGCACAGGTTGCAAACTACAATTCTTTTGTCGTCCGCACTTTCCTTAAAAAAACGCCATACCGCGGAACACCTACCCTTTGGCAAGGTAGATTTACGCAAGGGGGTGCTCCGTGGAACATTTGCGGGCCGGTTTGGTGCGGTCCGCCTTCTTTCTGTAGCCACACCACTGCCTCTTCCAGCCTGTTGCGGTGCTGCAGATGGCTCACCCTCAGGACTGCTGACATCGCTCGGCTCTACACCTTCCCAGGTGGGGTCAGTCACCTCATCGTCCACCAAGTCCTCCTCCACTTCCTCACTCTGATCATCCTCCTCAAGTCTTGATCCCACCACATACTTAGTCATTGACAACTGTATAACATTCTCCTCAACAAGGTCTTGAGACGGAAATAGTGGTTGATTTAATGGCAACTGTGTCTCATCATCATCATCATCATCCACTACTTCCTTTGACCTTAAATGCCGTTCACATCTGTCATCTTCTTGTGATTGGGTAGCCTCTAGAGGTTGTGAATCAGGGCACAAGATGTCATGTTCCTCTGCAAGCGTGCTTGGAGAGAGGGTCAAATGAAGGATTGGTGATGAGACGAGCTCCTCACTATATCCCAGTATGGGATCACTTCTTTGACCAGACCGTGTATGGTGGGAGGAAGGATGATCAGAGTGAGGATTATTTTGACCAGACTCTTGGCTACTGAGAGTGGACTTGGTGGAAGACAGGGTGGTGCTTAACCGACTGGAAGCAGTATCAGCTGTCATCCAACCGACCACCTGTTCGCAGTGGTCGGACCTCGAGAGTGATGTCCTGCGACGCCCTGTAAAATTACACATGAAGCTAGGTATGGTGGATGTCTTTCTTTCTTGTGCTCTGGCACCAGGCACAGTTTCTCCGCGTCCTGACCCGCGCCCTGAACTTTCAGGATCACGTCCACTTCCCCGTCCCTTTTTACCCGCCTTCTTCATCTTACACAGAATAAGTGACTTTAATATTTGAGTTTGAAAACTTAACAGTATTTCTTCCTATTCTGCAACTCTGCAGAGTACACAGAATAGGCTGCTAAACGGCGGTGATACACACTGAATGGAATATGTGACTTTAATATTTGAGTTTGAAAACTTAACAGTATTTCTTACTATTCTGCAACTGTGCAGAGTACACAGAATAGGCTGCTAAACGGCGGTGATACACACTGAATGGAATATGTGACTTTAATATTTGAGTTTGAAAACTTAACAGTATTTCTTACTATTCTGCAACTGTGCAGAGTACACAGAATAGGCTGCTAAACGGCGGTGAAACACACTGAATGGAATATGTGACTTTAATATTTGAGTTTGAAAACTTAACAGTATTTCTTACTATTCTGCAACTGTGCAGAGTACACAGAATAGGCTGCTAAACGGCGGTGAAACACACTGAATGGAATATGTGACTTTAATATTTGAGTTTGAAAACTTAACAGTATTTCTTACTATTCTGCAACTGTGCAGAGTACACAGAATAGGCTGCTAAACGGCGGTGAAACACACTGAATGGAATATGTGACTTTAATATTTGAGTTTGAAAACTTAACAGTATTTCTTACTATTCTGCAACTGTGCAGAGTACACAGAATAGGCTGCTAAACGGCGGTGATACACACTGAATGGAATATGTGACTTTGATATTTGAGTTTGAAAACTTAACACTATTTCTTACTATTCTGCAACTCTGCAGAGTACACAGAATAGGCTGCTAAACGGCGGTGATACACACTGAATGGAATATGTGACTTTAATATTTGAGTTTGAAAACTTAACAGTATTTCTTACTATTCTGCAACTGTGCAGAGTACACAGAATAGGCTGCTAAACGGCGGTGAAACACACTGAATGGAATATGTGACTTTAATATTTGAGTTTGAAAACTTAACAGTATTTCTTACTATTCTGCAACTGTGCAGAGTACACAGAATAGGCTGCTAAACGGCGGTGATACACACTGAATGGAATATGTGACTTTGATATTTGAGTTTGAAAACTTAACACTATTTCTTACTATTCTGCAACTCTGCAGAGTACACAGAATAGGCTGCTAAACGGCGGTGATACACACTGAATGGAATATGTGACTTTGATATTTGAGTTTGAAAACTTAACACTATTTCTTACTATTCTGCAACTGTGCAGAGTACACAGAATAGGCTGCTAAACGGCGGTGAAACACACTGAATGGAATATGTGACTTTAATATTTGAGTTTGAAAACTTAACAGTATTTCTTACTATTCTGCAACTGTGCAGAGTACACAGAATAGGCTGCTAAACGGCGGTGAAACACACTGAATGGAATATGTGACTTTAATATTTGAGTTTGAAAACTTAACAGTATTTCTTACTATTCTGCAACTGTGCAGAGTACACAGAATAGGCTGCTAAACGGCGGTGATGCACACTGAATGGAATATGTGACTTTGATATTTGAGTTTGAAAACTTAACACTATTTCTTACTATTCTGCAACTCTGCAGAGTACACAGAATGTGCTGCTAAACTGCGGCGAAGCACACTGAATGGAATATGTGACTTTAATATTTGAGTTTGAAAACTTAACAGTATTTCTTCCTATTCTGCAACTCTGCACAGTACACAGAATGTGCTGCTAAACTGCGGCGAAGCACACTGAATGGAATATGTGACTTTAATATTTGAGTTTGAAAACTTAACAGTATTTCTTCCTATTCTGCAACTCTGCACAGTACACAGAATGTGCTGCTAAACTGCGGCGAAGCACACTGAATGGAATATGTGACTTTGATATTTTAGTTTGAAGACTTAACAGTATTTCTTCCTATTCTGCAACTCTGCACAGTACACAGAATGTGCTGCTAAACTGCGGCGACGCACACTGAATGGAATATGTGACTTTGATATTTTAGTTTGAAGACTTAACAGAATGTGCTCTAATCTGCAACTTTGCACACTAAACAGAATGTGCTCTAATCTGCAACTTTGCACACTAAACAGAATGTGCTCTAATCTGCAACTTTGCACACTAAACAGAATGTGCTCTAATCTGCAACTGTGCACACTAAACAGAATGTGCTCTAATCTGCAACTTTTCACACTAAACAGAATATATATTTTTTTTTTTTTTTTTTTTTTTCCCCCACACAAAATAACCTGCTGCCCCCACACACAGTAGTCCTAAAAAGGACTTTTGGTTCTTTTTTTTCACAATTTTTGTTTTTTTCCTCCCTACACTGCCTTTCCCTTCCTATCCTCAGCTCTCCCTGGCTCAGACTGAGCCGAACTCGATGGTCAGGTGCTATACAGCACCCGACCACGGGTTCTGGCCAGCCAATCAGTGTAATGCCAGCAGCCAACATGGCTGCTGGCATTACACCGATGTCAGAGCCTCCCTGCACGTTTATTGGCTGCGCAGCAGCCGCAAAACGTGCGGGGAGGAGACCCGAACATGGCGGGCGAGCACATGCGGTACTCGTACGAGTACCGCCATGTGCCGAGCAGAGCGATGCTCGAGCCGATCCGAGCATCGGCCGAGCATGCTCGCTCAACACTAGTAAAAACCTCAAACCTTTTTTGGTCCTTGGTCTTGTCTTATGTTCAGGACAGCCTTATACCTATCCCATGCATGCTTACATTCTGACCAAGTTACTACAGGAGGTATGATAGTGAGTAGGGGTGGGTGAAAGTTGTCGCTGTGTTCCAGTGAAAATCCGCTTTTAAAACAGGGATTCAAATTTTTGCATTTTTCAGCCATTGGCCAAAATTTCCTACCAATTTGTCAGTGACTAGAAAGTTTCCACCTATTGATTTATATGGTTTTTGCCTTTTTGCTGTGAATTGTTTGTAAAATCGAGACAAGAGAGGCTCCTAGTGACTGCAATCACTATGAGCAGGCTTAGAACTAATAGGAGGAGGAACTGGAAGGACCCTTATGTGTTCACTGAGTCTGAGGAGGAGGAGGAAGTGAGCACAACTGAACCAATACTGTCCAAGGAAGGAAGAAAAAGGTAGTACTAGTGAGAGTAGGACAAGTCAGCTGACTGTGCCTGCTGCAAGAAGTGTTGCCCCTGCTTCCACCATTGCTGTACCTGCTGCCAGACATGCTCTCCCTGCTGCCACTAGTGCTGTATCTGCTGCCAGAAGTGCTGCTCCTACTGCCAGTAATGCTGTGCCTGCTGTCGGACATGCTGCCCATGCTACTGATATAACCATTGCTGTACCTGCTGTCAGATGTGCTGCCTTTCCACCAGTCCTGTCCCTTCTGTCAGTGCTGAACCTGCTGCCACCAGTACTGTGCCTGCTGTCAGACATGTTACCCCTGCTGCCACTAGTGCTGGGCCTGCTGTCAGATGTGCTGCCCCTGCTTCCACCAATGCTGAACCTGTTGCTAGTCTGTCTTGTAGTACTCGGGGGGGGGAAGGAGAAGATGATGCCAAGCGTGACAGCAAGGGACCCTAAGTCACACATGCCATCCCCAAGCAGTCCCGCCAGTGCTAGTACTAATACTACTAAGGTACAGCACCTTGTTAGTGTTAGGAGTGAAGGAGGGGTAATCAACAATATCCTCATATTACTAATGACTGTGAGGATGAAGATTCTGCTGCTGAAATTAATGTTGTTGGTGTTAGTAGTAGTAGTAATGGTGAATCAGCTGGAGTTGTAGGGGAAACATTTGAGAGCATCCAGACTAGCAGTCAAGGGAGCCCACACCATTCCTCTGACCCTAGAACAAATCCTCCCCTTCCCTTCACTAAAGTGTCCAAGTGGAACATGATCCTGAAGACTAAGAGGCCAGAACTGTTGTTGGGGGCGAGCAAGCGCACAATTAATACCACCACCAGCAGCAGGTGCACAGATCAGCCCTCTGTGCCTGCTGCTACTGCTGCCAATCTGACTTCTTCAGGTCAAAAAAATATTCCAAGTGTGAAGGAGAATCGCAAGCATGGTATCAGGTGGCATCTGAGGAGATTCAGTCCTTCAGAATATGCTATGATGCTGGCAGGGAGGGTTCATCATTACTATTAAACTGTCAGCAAGTTGTCATGTGTCCTTAGCGGGGTCTGGACAAGGGGTATAATGACAGTGACAGAACCTGGTTTTGGGTGTCATGGTGGTTTGGATATAGTTGTGCCCCCAGATGTTATTTGCTACACACACTGTGCACATTGCAGTTGCTGATGAGAGCCACAGTTCCTGCTCTCAAGGGAAACACTTCTATTCTAATAACAACACACCCATGATTTGGGAGGAGGGGCAGGTGGAGAAGAATTATTAGCCAACTTCTTTTTTCCACATAGACTATTGTGCTGCTACTGCCTCAGGAACATCACTGGAGCTAGTCGTGGCAAGTGGAACCTTCATCATCCATCACCCATGTAACTGCTGTTGTTGATCCCATTCCCTTTCAGCTGCCTAATCATCCTGCTGCTTAAACATCTCAGCAGCAGCAGCATGAACAGCAGTTGCAAATTCCACAATTATGGACTCAAACTCAGGAGGAGGACATTTGACAATGGCCAGTAGCCTCTGGCCAACATAAACTGCTGGCACTAGGCCAGAAGGGATTTTTTATTTCCTCAGGGCTTGTGCTTTGAAAAAAATAAAATAAATAAAAAAAATTAAAAACACAGTTCTACAAAACATATAAACAATTTTTGGAGGTTTGTTTCTAACTACAAATCAATGTTTCCTTAGGGCTTGTGCCAATCAAGCCTAAGTCCTACAAATCAATGTTTCTTCAGGACCTGGGCCTCTAACAACAAGTCTAACAAATCAACCTCTACAAAATACTATATCAAGTCAAGTATCAGTCCACCCCAGTGGCAGCTTATGTCAGGGGGTTCCTGTCTCCATCACTTTACATACAAATTTCTAATTTTTGGTTTATTGATTTTTTTTTTTTAACTGTCCCTCCAATACCAGTTAGGAACCCTCCCCAAACAAATTCCCTGTTCAAATGGTTCATTCCCCAGACTCCACCACACAGGCACCCTCCTCAGACTCCTTTTACACCATGTCTTATGGTGTTTTTTGAATTGTATTTAGGATTTATTTTTTATTAATTGCCCCCAATCCCAGTAAACAAACCCCCGCCCAAAAAAACATTCCCTGTTCAACTGATTCTTTCCACACACCCCACCAACACATGCACCCTCATGCCCCTTTTATACTATGCCTTTGGGAAATAAAATAATATTTGTTATGCGTTGTGTGTAAATGCAGTGTTCCCATTGATTTCAATGGAATGAGCTAGGTGAAAAAAGCAGAAAATTGCCACTTTTTGCAGGAAATGATTTCCAAAGTGGGAAGTGCCATTATTTGCTGATTTCAGTTTGAGGCAAAATTTTTCGCCCATCCCTAATAGTGAGAGCAGGCATTTAGTGGGGTTGAGCCTCATTAGGAGAGTGACTCCATTCCTGCTTGAGTAAGAGTAGGATGGGCCCTGTGCCTTTAAGAGAGTGTGGGTGTGTGCCTGAGATACAGGGTGGACTATAAGACCAGTATACTGCTGGGTGTGTGGGGGACCACAAAGAGAACTATGAGCAGAAACTTACTGACACCATCAGAGACATATAATATACAAGTTGTTTCTATAAGAGTCCCAAATGAACACATCACCCCACCCACAGGGAACTATATACTTGAGT
Source organism: Rhinophrynus dorsalis (assembly GCA_037306005.1). Classification (NCBI taxonomy): domain Eukaryota; kingdom Metazoa; phylum Chordata; class Amphibia; order Anura; family Rhinophrynidae; genus Rhinophrynus; species Rhinophrynus dorsalis. The sequence goes on along the minus strand of CM074723.1, from coordinate 40,406,771 downwards.
AAGGTATTGATTAATGAATCCCAGCTTTTTCTGATGAGAAAACATCACTGCTGGAATATTTTTGTTCAAAGCTTATTAGAGCTAAATATTATTATTATTTTTTTAATTAAATTTAAATTTTCTATTCTGTTAACCAAGTGGTACTTGTCTTATCACTTACTATCATGAGCCAACGTATATAGCTTAAAGGGATAGTAATACTTAAAGGGATAGTAATACTTCATTTTAACTTTATTTTATTTTGTAGGCATTAAAAAAACATGAAGAATGATATAAGTCTTATCTCTGAAACCTTTATGGTTTAAGAGATATTCACAAACAAAGTATCCCCCCCTGTTCAACCAGATCAGAAGGGAGATGCCCAGGTAGACTGCAGAGAGGGACAATCTTCAATTAAGATAATGGAAAAAGCTGAAAAACTTGTCAAGGGGGGAAGGGCTTTCATTGTTTTCATACAAAGAAAATTGTCCCCTTCTGTTATCTGTACTGTCATACAACCAGACTCACATCTGAGAAGAGATGGCTTACACTAGGTAAAAGGGGCAGGAGGGGAACTTTGCTTGTGAATATCTCATAAACCATAAAGGTTTGAGAGATAAGACTTATATCATTCTTCATGTTTTTTTAATGCCTACAAAATAAAATAAAGTTAAAACGAAGTATTACTATCCCTTTAAGTATTACTAATCCCTATAGTAAAGTCCTATTAAAAATAAACGTATTGTCCCCAGTTTTATCTCTCAAACCTTTATGATTTGAGAGATAATCGCTCCTGAAGTTGCCCTCTCCCTCCCCCTTCCCCGAAGTCAGTGTTGTAGCTGACTGAAGGGAAATCCGGACATAGATCATCAGGCGCCCCTGCAGCAGAGCCGCGATCACGTTAATAAAAAAAAAAATCTTTCACTAAAACTGTCTTCTACGTGTGCTTGCAAACCAGGCACACGTAGAAGACCATTTCAGTGAAAGTTTTCTTTTTTATTAATGCGATCACGGCTGTGCTGCAGAGCCGCCTAAAAGTCGTACGACTGGCTTCTCTGCAGTCAGCCAGAACGCTGACTACGGGGAAGGGGGAGGGAGGGGGGAACTTTAGGAGTGATCATCTCTCAAACCAGAAAGGTTTGAGAGATGACACTGGGGGCAATACATTTATTTTTAATAGGACTTTAATATAGGGATTGGTAATACTTAAGTATTACTATCCCTTTCAGCTTTCCCTTGGAGTATACTATAAACAATTGCCTTTTGAACATCAGCTGTTGCTAAACATTTGATATTGAAAAAATTGGGATGAAATAAGTTTGGAATGAAAAATTTCCCAGCAACACACACACAAGTATACATAAACACACACAAGTACACATACACACACACACACACACACACACACACACACACACACACACGTACACATACACACACACACATACACACAAGTACACATACACACATACATGCATGCACACACACTCACACACATACACACAAGTACACATACACACATACATGCATGCACACACACTCACACACATACACACAAGTACATATACACACATACATGCACGCACACACACTCACACACATACACACAAGTACATATACAAACATACATGCACGCACACACACTCACACACATACACACAAGTACACATACATACATACATGCATGCACACACACTCACACACATACACACAAGTACACATACACACACAGACACACAAAGACACACACAAAATATGCCCTTCAAAATCTTTTTAACCCTTTAAGGACCAGAAGTGTGTACTACACATACGTATATTTCCTTCATTCAGTAGACCGGTATTTGCTGCTGTAGTTTGCACTTGAATAACAGCATTTTACTAACTTCAGAAGTGTCCTGGGTAGAACTTCCTCACTGTGGTTACTCATTCAAACTGATACAGTCTATATTTTATTGTGTATAGACAGATAGATAGATAGATAGATAGATAGATAGATAGATAGATAGATAGATAGACAGACAGACAGACAGACAGACAGATAGATAGATAGATAGATAGATAGATAGATAGATAGCATAGACAGACAGACAGACAGACAGACCGACAGACAGATAGATAGCATAGATAGCCAGATTCCTTTAATATCAGTTGAGACATGCTCTTGTATATGTCATTGTATACAACTGGGACAAAAATATGCCCAATAATATATAATATATTATTTTTATTTATGAGCTGCGAATTTCTTTTACTCATTTCAACATTTCAGGTTGACTGTGTGATTTCCCAGGGATCACTGACGACAATATTGTTATATTACAGTTGTGACATCTTAATACTTCATGTTATTTTATTGTCCTTAATAGGATGTGTCACTGTACATTATTGCTTTCTTGTAAATGTTTACTCCCATAAGATTATCATTGGCCTTTTGATTTGTATGCAATATCTTGCTCTTTACACTACAAAGCTTCATATAAATATGAGTTATGCAGTGTACATTGAGAAATGAATACACTAGTTAACCCCATAGATGCTACAGATATCTGTCAGACTTCTCTAGCATCCAAGAGATAAGACATTGACTAAACCACCCACCCACTACCTGCTCCTTGGATCCCATGCCCTCTCACTCACATCCTTACTAATATCTTTAACTCCTCTCTTTTTACGAGAACTTTTCCATCCTCAGTCAAACATGCAATAGTCAGACCGATACTCAAACAACCCTCACTCGACCCCACCTGTCTCTCAACTTACCATCCAGTTTCACTTCTCCCCTTTGCAACTAAGATCTTGGAAAGCCTTGTATTCGCTTGCTTAATCTCTTTTCTCAATTCTATCTCTCTTCTTGACCCATTACAGTTAGGTTTCCGTTCCAATTATTCCACTGAGACAGCCCTAAAAAAAATTACTAATTACCTATACACAGCAAAGGACAAAGGACAATTCAGTATACTGATCCTACTAGATCTATCTGCTGCTTTTGACATTGTTGACCATGCACTCCTACTGGACACAGTGCACACCTTTGGCATCCAGGACACACCTCTAAAATGGATTTCCTCCTATCTCTCTAAACGTACTTTCAGTGTTTCTTTTGATAACACTTTCTCATCTCCCCACGAGCTCTCAGTAGAGGTACCTCTGGGGTCAGTCCTGGGACCACTTCTCTTTTCCCTCTACACCCTCTCAATCGCTGACTTCAATTACCATATGTATGAAGATGACACACTAATTTATCTCTCTTTCCCTGACCTCACTCCAGCTGTGCAGTTTCAAGCCACTCAATGTCTCTCTCCTCATATCCAAGCTCTCACTAGAACATGTCGTTTTTTCCTTAAAAATATTGCCAAAATATATCCCTTCCTCTGTGTGTCAACTGCAAAAACCCTATCCCAGGCACTCATTCTCTCTAGACTTGACTACTGCAACATTCTACACTCTGATCTTCCTGCTTCTCATCCTACTCCACTTCAACTTGTTATCAATTCATTCGCAGGTATCACCACATTTGCTCCCAGTTACCTTCCCTCTCATCTCCTCCTGAAATCCCTCAATTGGCTACCTGTAAAGTATCTTATTTCTTACAAGATCCTCCTCCTCTCCTGTAAGTCTTTTTGTTCTTCAGCACCCTCTTACATTTCTGCTCTTATTTCCCGCTACATCCCTTCCCGTCACCTGCAATCTTCTCAAGGGTTCTTCCTGTCTTCTCCCTGCACAACTTGCCCCATCTCTCAGTTACAGTCCTTTTTACTGGCTGTCCCTCGACTTTGGAATGCCCTCCCTATCACCATTCGCCAATCATCCACACTCATCACTTTCAAGCATCTCCTCAAAATCCACCTGCTCAAGGAGGCATCTCAGCAGCAATATCCTCCTTGTGCACACTGATAGTCACACTGGAATCCTTCTGCACTTCCTTCACTACACCTTGTACTCACACTTATGATCCTCCTCCTAGTGTCTCTGTATGTCTTCATGAATTCTAATTAGATTGTAAGCTCCTTGGGGCAGGGTCCCTTTCCCAGTGTATGATACCCTTGCTGAAATTTCCTCCACAAATAATGCAATGATCGCACTTTACCCTAATGCTTTTAACCCAGTTCTCTATTTGTGTATTGTACTAGTTCGACCTCTGTAAAGTGCTGCGTACATGTATGGCTCTATATAAATAAAGATACATACATACAAATAAAAACATACACACAAATGTAATTCCTGATATTGATTAAAGTACTGTTTCCTAGATTTTGTCCCATCCTAGCATTACAGAAAAGTCAAATAAAATCCTAAACATGAACAGCAATAGGTTGACATAGTCCCCCAAAGAAAAAGATGGAATGTAAAAGTGGTATTGCTGTGCTTCTCTGTTGTGCTGTGCTGTTCTGTTGTGCTATGCTGTTTTGACTGGTTGTAACCTTCTTCTCAGTGACAAATAGATACTCCTTAGAATGACTGTCAAGCTTCTTCTGTATTCATCTGTGGTCACGATTGTTCTGGAGCAGAAAGTGAGATGCAGAGAAAGAAAGATACAGATGTAGTCATTTAAATATAAATTCATTATTACGTATATATATATGTATATCCCCTCTAAGACGCCGTTTCTCTAGTGTGTACAAGTTTAACTTTTCTAGCCTCTCTTCATAACTAAAACTTTCCATTCCCCTTACTAGTTTTGTAGCCCTCCTCTGCACTTTCTCTAGTTCCATAATGTCCTTCTTCAGAAAGGGTGCCCAGAATTGAACAGCATATTCTAGGTGAGGTCTTACCATGGACCTGTAAAGAGGCATAATTATATCTTCCTCCCTTGAATCAATACACCTTTTAATACATGCCAATATCTTTTTGGCCTTTGCAGCTGCCAGCTGGCGCTGCGTGCTACTGCTGAGTCTATTGTCTACCATTACTCCCAAATCCTTTTCATTAGTAGAGTTCCCCAAAGAAAACACCATTTAAGCTATATGTTTCATTTTTATTATTATAACCAAAATGCATAACTTGAATCTCATTTGCCATTTGCCTGCCCAGTTAACCAATTTGTCCAAATCCTCTTGTAATGAAGACACATCCAGTTCAGACTTTATTACCCTACTTAATTTTGTGTCATCAGCAAACACTGATACACAGCTCCCTGTGCCATCTGGAGGTCATTAATAAACAAATTAAAAAGAAGAGAACCCAGGACAGATCCCTGAGATACTCCACTTATCACATTTGTCCAATAATCACTCGCCTTCTACTATTACCCCTGCCCAAATGTAAGGAGGACTGGCGTTTTACATTATTTTCTCATTCTACATTATTATGCATTTCTCTCTGTCCAGCTCTCCCACAGCCTAATCTCTCTTACCACCTCCGCCTCACCTCCTCCCGGTCAACAGTTCTGTGTCTACAGTGTGTACATTAACATGCATTATATATATATATACTACTGTGTGACTCAGCCTCACATTAACCCTTTGAGTGCACAAGGACTACACAATGTCTTGCATAGCCCTCTGTCACTCAAAGAGTTATGCATTGCTTAAAAAAACAAACAGATGGGCAACGCCATCCAACACTGCTAAATATATATATATATATATATATATATATATATATATATATATATATATATATAGGGTGGTAGATACAATGCTAAACAAAATTTGACATACCAGTCAAGCCATAAGACTTGCTTTTCCCAAAGAAATCACACTTTTGCAGTGGTGTTACTATTGCAAGGGATTCTGGGTAGGCATATGCAAATAAGCTTAGCAAGGAATCACCTTTTTACCTCAAATTCCACTTTATACATGGATTCCTCAGAGTATGTGCATGCTGAGTAACAGCTTTAAGACACAACTCAGGATGAGGTGCAAAGCCAGTGAACCACTCATGGACAGCTGTTTCGTTGTCTATGCAACTATTCAGCATGAGGTTGGTTCTACTGGCTTGCTATTGAGGCTTGGTGCACATGTGGAGCACAAACTGAAAAGGTTATGGTGGGGAAAAAAGTGAATGAAAACCCCTTCCACCTGAATTTGGTGGGTGGTAGATACAATGCTAAACAAAATTTGACATACCAGTCAAGCCATAAGACTTGCTTCTGGCTTCTGGATAGGAAAATGGTCCCTTGTTGTGCACCTCAGACAGGACAAGGGATCTCCAGATGGGTTGCAACATCTACCCCCAAGTTTCACCCTAGGCAACTCTGCAGGTATCCTCTTTTATCAGGACCAACCCCAAACATGCAGGAAGTGCAGCCAGACCGGTCATCAGGGGAAAGACTGCAAGGAGACTGAATGCAAAAACTGTAGAGTGGCAGGGCATGAAACAAAGGACTGTCCAAGGAAGATGACCTGCAACCTTTGTGGGGAGGCCAATCATACGTTTAAGGATTGCCCACAGAGAGCAAAAAGCTACGCAGCAGCGTCAGGAAAAGGCCTCCAAAAAGCTGTCCCCCCACCAAAACTGCCTGGTAGCAAAAAGAAGGAAACCCCAGCACCAGAGAAAACTTCAGTGGGTAAGACTGAAACTCCCCAGGCCCCCTCCCCTCTCTCTCAGGCAGCAGTGAAACGGGACCCCCCAGCTCACAATGTCACTAATCCTCACACCTCCACTAATCCTCACACCTCTTCTAAACCTCTCCCCTCCCAGCCCTCTTCTAAGCCTCTCTCCTCTGACACCTCTAACTAACACCTCCCCACAGCTCTCCACTAATCCCCCTGAAGCAGCTATAACAACCTCCCCAGCTGCCTCAGATTCCTTCCCTCCCTTGTCTTCTGTTTCTTCTGTTTCAGGCCCACCTTTGAAGGAGCAATTAAAGAAAAAATCTGGAAAAAGGAAAAAAGACAAGGAGGAGAGCCCTGATAAAGGCACCAGACAGAAAAGAGTGCCTCCAAAGGACAACACCCTCCCTGAGACAAAAGAGGACAGCAACATAGGGGACATGGAAAAAGCAATGAGCCCCCCTGGACACCCAGCCTTAGAGGGAAAAGGACAGTATTATGCTGACATCTTGGACTTCTTGGAGTCTGTCCTACAGACTGATGAACCTCCAGACCGGGGAGGAGGAGAGAACCCAACGGTGGAGAGTGGTAACTAGTGTCACTGTCTATATGTCCTATCTAACCTATTCTTCTCCCAACTAATGGCATCTCTTTCAGCATTTACCATTAATGTGAGGAGCATTAGGGACCAGTACAGGCGACAGGGAACACTAACTTTTCTCTCTTCCCAGGGAAGCGATATATATATATGTTGCAGGAATGTGCCTTACCTTTTTCTCAATCCTACAGGCATCTCATGCGGCAATGGCCCCATGGCCCCTCATACTGGTCGGGTGGGGGCAGCTCTAAGTCTGCAGGTGTAGCCATTTTGATCAGAGGGGGGCGTTTCACGTTTGATTCTGTCCAGGAGCTAGTCTGCGGCAGACTTCTTGTCGTGGATGGCTCCTGGGCAGGTGAGCCTGTGCGGCTCATCAGCGTGTATGCCTCCCCTGAGAGAAATGAGCGACTGGAACTTTTCCAGCGCCTGCGGACCCAGCTCGCTACCACCCGGGCAGTGGTGATGGGTGGGGATTTTAATTGCCCAATTGAGGAGGATGGGCGCAGCTCCTGCCATAATGCAAAGCTGGATAAAACATCCAGGTTACTGATAGAGATGGTCAGGGAGGCGTCCTTGCGGGACGCGGTGGGCTCCATTGGGGTGGGCTCCGTTAATTATACTTGGAGCCACCCCGATGGCTCAACGCGTTCCCGGATTGACTTCCTGTTCACCTCCAGAACAGTAGAGCACAAGCGGCATTCTATGGTCCCCTGCTACTTCTCTGACCACAGGGCCATTCACTTCCAGGGGGTCCTGGGCAAAGGGTTTCCTCCCGGTCCAGGCTCCTGGAAGTTGAACTGTGCCCTGCTGGAAAGGGAGGAGATTGTAGAGGAGCTGCGGGGTGCTTATAAAATGTGGAAACTAGATAAAGTGTACTTCCCCACTGTGGCCCAGTGGTGGTAGTTTATGAAAGTTAAATTCCGCAGTTTCTTTCAGGCGAAAGGCAGACGCCAGGAGTGTGAGAGGAGGAGTAAACTCAGGAGACTTCAAAAGAAACTGCACTCCCTGCAGGACCTCCAACTCTGTGGCTGGGATGTGAGGAAGGAGCTGGATGAGACCAAAGAGGGCCTGAAAAGGCACTTTGAGGAGGAGTCCAGACGCATTATCTTCCGTTCCAAGGTGGAGCACCTGGAGAAGGGTGAGAAATGTAACTCTTACTTTTTCAGGAAGCTCCACTCTGCACACACTCCCCTGATAGAACTGAGGGATAGAGATGGCAGAATCCAAGAGGGGAAGGAAGGTGTCATGAAAGTGGTCACAGACTTCTACAGAGACCTCTTCTCCCCCAAAGACACAGATACAGACCAAGCCGATAAGTTCCTGTCAGGTATCACTAACTCTGTTGATCCCGCAGGTAGAGCAGCTATGGACTCCCCCCTGGCATTGGAGGAGCTGTTCTCTGCTGCCAGATCCTTCAAGTTAGGCAGGACCCTGGGCTGTGATGGTCTCCCAGCTGAATTTTATATAAAGCTGTGGGACCTCATAGGCCCGGACCTGCTTGAACGATACGAGGAGATGGTGGCGGAGGGCAGAATGCCTCCGACGCTAAGGGAGGGGATGATCACGATCTTGTATAAACAGAAGGGAGAGAGATGCGACCTTAAAAATTGGCGGCCCATCTCTCTCCTGAATGTGGACTACAAAATCCTTGCCAAGGTACTAGCCAACAGGCTAAAGAGGGTCATTGGTCAGATTCACCCAGACCAAACCTGTGGCATTCCCGGTCGCAGAATAGCAGATAACCTTGCCCTAATCAGAGACGCGGTCCACTATATCAGAGACCACCATATAAAGGCAGCCCTGGTCAGCCTTGATCAGGAGAAGGCCTTTGACCGTGTCTCTCATGAATTCATGGGCAGGGCACTGCGCAGATTTGGGCTGGGAGAAATGTTCTGTTCATATGTTAACCTAATGTACCTTGACATTTTCAGTACGGTGCTGGTGAACGGCTGGAAGACTGACCCCTTTCCAGTGCTTTCTGGGGTCAGACAAGGTTGCCCTCTCTCACCTCTCCTTTTTGTCTGTTGTATAGAACTCTTCGCTGAATGCATCAGACGGAATCCAGAGATCAGGGGGATCACTGCACCAATACATGGCAGACAAGAGGCAAAGTGCTCGCTGTACATGGACGATGTAACCATCTTCTGCGCTGACCAGCAATCAGTGAAAGAGCTCGTCCAGACATGTGAGGACTTTGGCAAAGCTTCGGGTGCAAAGGTCAACTGCGGGAAGTCAGAGACCATGCTCTTCGGGGAGTGGCACCTGTCTTCTGACCCCTTCCCTTTCCCCATCAGGACAGGCCTCATCAAAATCCTGGGAGTCTGGTTCGGTGGAAAAGGCGCTGCCCTGAAGTGTTGGGATGAAAGACTAGCAAAAGTGAGACAGAAATTTGGACTATGGAGCCTCAGGGACCTCACCATAGAGGGAAACTACTGGTACTGCAGAATGAGATCCTTCCAGTTCTGCAATATATGGCCCAAGATTGGCCACCCTTGGCAACAATTTGCAGAGCCATCACAAGGGCAGTGTTTCACTTCATCAGGGGCTCCAAAATGGACAGAGTGAAGCGTGTAGTTATGTACAAGGAGCCCCACAAAGGAGGAAAGGGGGTGCCAGACATCCCCACCATGTTGCGGGCCTTCTTTGTGTGCAACTGTGTGCGGAGGACCTTAAGAGAGGGCGACCAGGGATCTGCCGGTAATGCCATGTCCCGTTTCTTCCTGCTTCCTCTTTGGAGGGGACTTGGTTGGGAGAGGTGGGACAGCTCCATCCCTTACAACTGGACTACCCCCTGGTTCTACCAGGATGTTGGTAGATTTGTGAGGGAGAACCAACTGGAAGGTGTTAAACCAGAACTGTGGACCCCAAAGGTCATATATAAGCTCATCAGAGCAAAAGACATTATAGAGACAATTTCAGGACTCCCAGCTGCCACTTCCAAGATGGTATGGCAGAACGTGTCATCAGGGAGACTCACCAACAGACACAAGGACACTGCATGGATGGCCATTCAGGGGGGTCTGTCTCTCAGATCATTCATGCATGCAAGGAACCTATGCAGGTATAGACATTGCCCCAGAGGATGCGTAGCAGAAGAAACTGCCCTGCATGTTTTTTGGCAGTGCCCCTTTGCCCAAGCTCTGTTGGATGACCTGGAAAATGAACTCAAAGACTCTGTTCCAAAGAGACACTTGTCGTACCACTCGGTACTGTATGGACTATTTCCAGGGACACACTCGTATGGTGCTATCCAGGAAGCCTGGTGATGTGCTGTGTCAAAGATGCTCTGTGGTTTGCAAGGAATCGTCTGGTGCTGAGGAGAGAACAGGTGACAACACAGGACTGCCGCAGACTGATCCACAGTCTGCTAAGAGACTATAACATCTTGGACAGCCCGGAAGAGGAGGACTAGCACCCCCTCTAATGGCTCAATATCACTGTCACCTCCCCTTGGCCCCTTGACCTATCCTGACCCATGCCCCATATCCCACACCCCCAGGCGAATGCCCACAGAGACTTTAATACAGTGAAATAAAGTACAAGTGTTGAGTTCAATAAGGTGATGTGCCTGTGTGCTGCCAAAGTGCACTGCGTTGCAGGTATTAAGAATGTTATTGTTTTAAATGTACGAATGCACTCTGTATTGGAAAGCATTACTGGACAAAGAAATGTTGTATTGTATTTTCCATGTCAAAATAAAGATTATTTTTTCAAAAAAAAAAAAAAAAAAAAAAAGCTGTCCATGAGTGGTTCACTGGCTTTGCACCTCATCCTGAGTTGTGTCTTAAAGCTGTTACTCAGCATGCAAATACTCTGAGGAATCCATGTATAAAGTGGAATTTGAGGCAAAAAGGTGATTCCTTGCTAAGCTTATTTGCATATGCCTACCCAGAATCCCTTGCAGTAGGAACACCACTGCAAAAGTGTGATTTCTTTGGGAAAAGCAAGTCTTATGGCTTGACTGGTATGTCAAATTTTGTTTAGCATTGTATCTACCACCCACCAAATTCAGGTGGAAGGGGTTTTCATTCACTTTTTTCCCCACCATAACCATATATATATATATATATATATATATACATAAAGTCAAAGTAAGAACGCACTCACGGGACTTCTATCGTGGGTAAAATAGTGAAAATATTTATTGATCAACATTTCGGCTGCATTCAGAAAGGCTGCTTGAACGCAGCCGAAACGTCGATCAATAAATATTTTCACTATTTGACCCACGATAAAAGTCCCGTGAGTGCGTTCTTACTTTGACTGTATAGTATGTATCTTGCTGTGAAGTTCAAGCACCCGGGCATATATCATCTTTGTGTGAGTGCTTCCAACCGTGGCTGTTAAGAATATATATATATATATATATATATATATATGAATCACTTAGACAAGGCACTCCATAAAAAAAAAATGTAATATTGCCTTGTTGCTACATAAAAAATGTATATAACTTGTGGGTTATTAGATAACAGTCCAAAAAAATGAGAACTCATAAGGACATGAAATTTGTATATAAAACATGAATTTATTGTCAATGTTTCAGACCCCTAAAGGGTCTTCCTCAAGACAACATGAGCACCATAAAATGGTGACCTTAAATACCCGCACTCAAGGAAAAGACACTAAGAATGCACGAGGATGAGGATGAGGGTACGTCTCTGGAGCTCAAGGGGTTAAAATCTGCCTGTAGTCCACGCCTCCTCACAATAAACGATAATCTATAAAAGGACTGAATGTATCTTTATGAGTTGTTATCAGATTTTAACCAATCCTTTAGCAGTTGACTGAGAGAGAGCTCAAAAACAACTAAAAAATAATACATAGAAATAATCGACTGCTTCTTGAAGGGTACCTAGCTAGGTAAGTCCTCCTGTTACTTATCCCTAGGGTAAAATTACTCTTTTAAAGCTCTTACTCACACAAAGAACAACATGGCAATTGATGGTTAAAGTTACATAAACACTGTCTCTATACCCCTTGCAGAGCAATGCATTGTGTACCTCTCTGGTGCTCAAAGGGTTAATTGTATTCATTGTCATTAAGTCTAGAACAATGCATTTAGGGGTCAGAGAGAGACAAAATTCTTAATTTCCATGCTCAAATTTGCAAGAAAAGAATTTTAACATTGGCAAATTCTCACTTACTAATATGGTTTTATATAATTAATAAGGAATGTTAAAGGGATAGTAATACTTAAAATGTAAAAAAAAAATGTTGTAGGGTTTATTCCCCCTGAGTAAAACAAGAGTACTCCCACTGCTGAAAGGTGTTTCATTCAAAAGTTATTAATTTTCAAAGCTGAATTTTTTAGGTGCAATATCACAGTGGCCTGAAATTGTACAGTGGCGCTGTTGCTACATGATCCTATGGACAGCTCTGGTCCCGGGACCATAAATCTCCATAGGATGGTGTAGCAACAGTGCCACTGTACAATTTCAGGCCACTGTGATATTGCACCTAAAAAATTCAGCTTTGAAAATTAATAACTTATGAATGAAACACCTTTCAGCAGTGGGAGTACTCTTGTTTTACTCAGGGGGATAAACCCTACAACATATTTTTTTTTACATTTTAAGCATTACTATCCCTTTAAATGTTGCAGTCCTTTGTCTATTCGCGCATATATGTGGTTTATTTGTGAAGCCCCTAGAACAGGTATGGGCAACGTAAGGCTGTCCACTGTTGCCTGACTACAACTCCCATCATTCTTTGCCAGGCAATAATGGGAGTTGCAGTCTGCCAGAAGCTGAAGGGCCACATGTTGCCCACCGCTGCCTTGGAATTACAGTGAGGCTGATGGGAGTTGCAGTTTGGAAGCAGCTGGAACGCATCTCATTGCCCGCTTTGCTTTGCAATACCTTGAAGATCTCTATAAGGGTTTAAAAGCCCCATTTAAATAAATGAGGATTTTTATTTGTTCCCTATGGTACAGCTTTCTTGCACAAGAGTTGTTTTTTCAGTACATCACACTGAATGATCCATAAAATGCATGCTGAAATGTAATCTTCAAAATGAAATACAAAAGCACAGTATGGGTCATACTCATTCAAAGATGGTAATGTAAAGGATTAATCAGAAGAGACAGCCCCCACACATTAGCTGTTCGGGCCAACAATTACTAAAAAGTAGCATAAATGGCACACTACAAATATCATAACCAATGTATTGTAATAAAGCAAGGCAAGATTTATTACTTATTAAGGGTATTTCTAATTATATGACTTTGCCTCATAAAATTGTATTTATATATCTCCTTTGATTTGTGAACAGCACTTTGCTGAATTAATAAATACTAAAATGTATAGGGCAGAACAATATATAAATAAGAAAAGCAATACATTGAGGAGGATATGTACATGAGGCAAACAATTAATGTGGAACAGCCACTGAGTTCTAGTTGGCACATTTAAAAACTCCCTTCTGAACTGTGTATGTATCATGTTAGTTGGGATGGGAGAAAATTTCCGCCTCAAACTGAAATCGGCAAAAAATGGCACTTTCCGCATGGTAAAAAATTTCCCGCGAAAAGTGCAGATTTTCAGCTTTTTTCCGCTTTTTTCGCCTAGCTCATTCCATTGAAATCAATGTGAACAATGAAGTTACACACAACATAAAAAAATATTATTTAATTTCACAAAGGCACAGTATAAAAGGGGCATGAGGGTGCCTGTGTTGGTGGGGTGTGGGGAAAGAATCAGTTGAACAGGGGATGATTTTTGAGGGGGTTGTTTACTGGGATTGGGGGGCACTTAATAAAAAAGAAATCCTAAATAAAATAAAAACCATAAGACATGGTATAAAGGGGTCTGAGGAGGGTGCCTGTGTTGGTGAATGAATGAATAATTTGAACAGGGAATTTGTTTTGGGGGGGTTTTGTGACTGCTATTGGGGGACAGTTAATAAAAAAAATAAATCAATAAAATAAAATAAGACATTTGTATTTAAAGTGACAGAGACAGGAACCCCCTGACATAAGCTGCCACTGGGGTAGCCTGATACTTGACTTCATAGAGTATATTGTAGAGGATGATTTGTTTGATTTGTTGTTAGGACTTTGACTTATTAGAGGCCCAAGCTCTGAAGAAACATTGATTTGTGGGACTTAGGCTTGTTAGGAACAAACCCCCCAGATATTGTTTATGTTTTTTGTAGGACTATGTTGTTTTTTTGTTTTGTTTTTTTTAAACACATGCCCTAAGAAAAAAATAAAAATGCCCTACTGGCCTAATGCCAGCAGGTCATGTTGGCCAGTGGCCACTGTCAAATGTCCTCCTGAGTCCTGAGTTGCAACTTCTGTTTCGTACTGCAGCTGCTGAGTTGTTTAAACAGCAGGATGATAAGGCAGCTGAAAGGTAATGGGATCAACAACAGCAGTAACATGGAAGATGGATGATGAAGGTTCCACTTGCCACTACTGGCTCCAGTATTTTGTAGCATTCGGCACAAATTGGCCGATTGTGTCCCGCCTCCTTTTGCGACCTTATTCACAGCCTGAGAACTGGACTTAATTGCCCTTTCGTTGTGTATCTCTCTGCTACTCTTGTGTTGCTCTCGTTTGACCCTAGCTTGGCTTCCGTGTATCCTCTGGTTCAATCCCAGGTTTCATCTGACCATCCCCTCCAGTATCTGACCAGTAGCTCTGTCTGAATACCTGATTCGTGTATGACCCTGCCTTGACTACTACATGTTCCGATCTGACCACGGTTGTGGCTGACTACCTGATCCAGAATTTGACTGTGGCTTTGTCTGACTACGCTCCGTGCTTACTCCTGATATTGTCTGACTGCCACATGTCATTATCGGCGTCTGAGACCTCTCACTCCATACAGCTTAGAGCAACATTTACCTCACTGGTATTGTTGCAAGTTGCCTTCTGCTTGACAGCCTATGCTCTGTGCTTACCCCGATACTGTCTAACTCTGTCACTATCGGCCTCCTAGGCCTCTCACTCCATACAGCCTAGTGCAACTTTTACCTCCCTGGTATTGTTGCCAGCTGCCTTAGGCTAGGCAGCGGTGGAGTTGTCTCATCTCAGGGACTGCCTGGCACTCTATGCTCCGAGCATTCCCAGGCTCAAAGTATCCCAAGGTTATTTCCTAGCTGTGACCCGGTTTCACTATTGTTGCCTGGATTCCTGGCTCTCCAGGTTTACGCTCATTCCACTTGATAGAATCAGAGGCTGGTTCTACATTCCATATTACCTTGGCAATCAGTGGTCACAGGTGTCAGCACTGTCCTTACGCTTGTACCTAACAAGGTTGGGGAAGTATTTTGCTCTTGCGTATTGATTTTAAAGGGATAGTAATACTTCGTTTTAACTTTATTTTATTTTGTAGGCATTAAAAAAACACGAAGAATGATATAAGTCTTATCTCTCAAACCTTTATGGTTTATGAGATATTCACAAGCAAAGTTCCCCTCCCCGCCCCTTTTACCTAGTGTAAGCCATCTCTTCTCAGATGTGAGTCTGGTTGTATGACAGGACAGATAACAGAAGGGGACAATTTTCTTTGTATGAAAACAATGAAAGCCCTTCCCCCCTTGACAAGTTTTTCAGCTTTTTCCATTATCTTAATTGAAGATTGTCCCTCTCTGCAGTCTACCTGGGCATCTCCCTTCTGATCTGGTTGAACAGGGGGGGGATACTTTGTTTGTGAATATCTCTTAAACCATAAAGGTTTCAGAGATAAGACTTATATCATTCTTCATGTTTTTTAATGCCTACAAAATAAAATAAAGTTAAAATGAAGTATTACTATCCCTTTAAATAAACTGGTTAAAATGTACCTGTACTTGTGTTGTGTGTTTCATTTACCTAAGTCTACCATGACAGATTTCAATTGCTGTTTTTAAAGTGGACAACAACGTGGTTTTCGTGGATTTTTTCACAGGAACACTCCGAGACCTTTCGCTCACCCCTACACCCACCACAGGAGTTTTTCACCACTGCATTCATGGGTCCTAGAACAGCATGCAGCTGCATGGGGACCCCTGAATTCCATGACGTGCCAGGACCGTCGCTGATCCTTAAGTGCAGGACAGCCATGATGGTCCTGGAATGTCATTGGTCCTTAAGGGGTTAAAATAATGCATGACATGTAGTAACATAGTAGTAACATAGTAAAATGTCTCTGTCTTTAGTTTCTGACACTATCAATCTCAATGGCAGCTCAGGTGCCTGTCTCTATCACCTATAAGACAACAGGAGTTTTTATTACCTGACACTGTCTTTCTACAAAGAAATCAAACCCCACGCTCCCTCCAACTGAAGGTAACTCCAGCTACCTAGTGTCAAACTTTCATAATCAGCTTCCTCATCCTCTTTTAACTTGACTGCAATGTACAATACAGGATGAGGATAGACTTTTTAACTTCACAATCAGCAGCTTGAAATGAAGGGTAAATCTTATGGTACAGCAGCTGGCAAAGTTTGCATACACAGCCTCAATGATGGTAACTCGCTGGACTTTAAAGGTCTCTCAAGCATCCAAAGTATTACATTATTATAGATTTTTATTCAACATTACAAGAGGCCCAATACATTCTAATAATAAACCCCACTTACCTTACAATGGTCAGAAAATCTTAGTGGCCCCTATGATCTTTGCCCTTGTGCCTTTGTTAAAATGATAACATCCTTAATTAAAGGGACAGTAATGTCCCATAAAAAATTATTATAGTTTTGTAGTGCTTCAAAAATTAAACTATATGCCACAAATCCTATCTCTCAAACCGCTATGGTTTGAGAGATATTCACATTAAAAGGTCCCCCCCCCTCCCCTTCTCCTGATGTCAGCACCGTACTGACAGTAGGAGATCCCGGTCCAGGGAGCAGCCGGCAGGGGTCAAATCCTGGAAAAAAAAGTGTGGGAACACACCCAAGATTTCCCCCCACCAAAATAAATATGTACCTCCCTGACCAAAATAAATATGTATGTATATGTGTCTGTGTGCATATACACCTTTCTCAGCAAATAAAGTGGTGCAACATCTCCAAAATTTACATGCATTAAACAAATAAATATAGAACACATGTAACAAAAAAATTAGTTAACCTGTTTGCCATACTAACAAAATAACCACCGCAGTGTGTGATGATCTTCCTCTCACATTGAATTTCTAAAACAAATAGTGTATAAAAAAACTTAACAGTCCACTAGAAAATTTCCCACAAACTAGAATAACATTGCCCTTGCTATTCAAGATGATCGACTTTGCGAGGTTTAGCATCATCTGCGCTGCAATGTGTGGTCAGCCATTTTGTGACGTATGGTAAAGGATCCCATAATTGCACAGGAGGGCCAACGAGATTGATAAACAAAAGAAAAGACAGGCGTTCAATACCAAGCCCATTCCTAATGGATGACCACCAAATTCATTGTACTGAAACCTCTTTCACAATCACCAGATGTCACTGG
Organism: Rhinophrynus dorsalis; assembly: GCA_037306005.1. Classification (NCBI taxonomy): domain Eukaryota; kingdom Metazoa; phylum Chordata; class Amphibia; order Anura; family Rhinophrynidae; genus Rhinophrynus; species Rhinophrynus dorsalis. The sequence goes on along the minus strand of CM074723.1, from coordinate 40,389,279 downwards.
AAGACTGTTAACTGCTGTCACAACTGGTTTTATCAAAGTAGTCTCTGAAACCTTCACAGACGGATGCATAGTTGATACGGAATCTCTTGCACAACTGCTCCAGTTTCACTTCACCTTCAAACCAGGGACTGTCTACATTGATTGGACAGTGTTGGCAATTCAGGATGTCAACTTCTGAGACAAGAGTTTCAAATTCATCTGACTGTGATGAAGCTGCAGGTCTGTTGCTTGCAGTTAAAGGGATAGTAATACTTAAAATGTAAAAAAAATATGTTGACCTGAAATTGTACAGTGGCGCTGTTGCTACACCATCCTACAATTTCAGGCCACTGTAATACTGCACCTAAAAATTAAACTTTGAAAATTAATAACTTTTGAATGAAACACCTTTCAGCAGTGGGAGTAATCTTGTTTTACTCAGGGGGATAAACCCTACAACATATGTTTTTTTTACATTTTAAGTATTACTATCCCTTTAAAGCACAGAGCCTAGAGAGTTGATTATCTACCAAATATTGATAAAATTGAGGGAGATTTATCCTCACTTGGCCTTTTGAACTCTCAGGATTGATGGTCACACTTTAGAAATTCCTTTCTCCAGAGATTTCATGACTTCTTTCAGACGTTTGCCAGGCATATCTCATTTTTTCAATTGCACGAGCTGACCGATTAATCAGCTGATAGGCGCATGGAAGTGTGATGTCATCTCTTTGTAAGGCTTCAGATAAAAGTCCCATTTTCAGAATAGCAATATCTGCAATCCCTGCAAGGTTTAACAAATAATCTTCTGATGTCAGGACCTTGTCAAGGCCACTAAACAAAGATGTTTGCTTAGTGTTATGAGCCGAACTTAAGCTTGCTTTCAAGAAATGACTGTGCAGTGCAGGTTATGACTCCCAAACTGCTCGTATAACTCTCTGGCTTGAAGCAACCCACCTAACTGAAAAACATTTTCCAATTTTAAGAATTTGTACTTCCAATTCTTTTGCACATTCAGAGAGATCTGACAGATTTTTTGGCGACTGATGATACACAGCAAACAACTTCGCAAAATATGATGTTACATGATGAAGACCAGACATAGAATCAATTTTATCTGAAATGCACAAGCCTATGACACAAGCAGTGTCATTTCACAAGCTGTGGATATTTTTCACTAAGTCTTTTCAAAACACCTGACTTCTCTTCCAAGCATTACACTTGCACCGTCACTACAAGCCCCAATCCAGTTTTTAGCAAGAAAATCATTACCGAACCCATGTTTAGAAAGACAAGCTAGAAGAATGACTTCAATAGACTGTGCATCTGCTTTAGGCAAATCAAGCAAATCAAGAAAGAAAGTGACTGGTCTTTTCCGTTAAAGGGATAGTAATGTTTCATAATAAAAGCAGCTATAATTAATAATCATAGTATTTGGACTTTGGAGAGTGTTATTTCAATTCTGTCAGAGTTGTAGTTCCAGAGTAATTCAATGACAAAGTATCCCCCTCCCGCCCCTTTTACTGATGTAACACTGCTCAGTCAGATCAGAAGGGTGGTGCCCAGGTAGATTGCAGAGAGGGACAATCTTCAATTAAGATAAGGGAAAAACCTGAAAAGCTTGTCAAGGGTGGCAGGGATTTCATTGTTCTCATAGGAAGAAGATTGTCCCCTTCTGTTATCCATCTGGTGTATGGACTGGATTACACATCTGAAAAGAGATGACTTACACTAGGTAAAAGGGGCGGGAGGGGAAACTTTGCTTGTGAATATCTCATAAACCATAAAGGTTTGAGAGATAAGACTTATATCATTTTTCATGTTTTTAATGCCTACAAAATAAAATAAAGTTAAAACGAAGTATTACTATCCCTTTAACAGAGGCACGAATATAAACAATTAACACTGAAAGTGAAGAAACTGTAGTAGACTTATCAATATATACAGAAATTTTTGGAGCCTGCTCAACAATTGCCTTGCAAAGATTTCTCCTCATTTCATTGATAATGCAATCTATTATCTGTGCAACTGTATACTCACTATGGAGAATACACCCTAAGGGCTAGATTCTATTGCAGGTGCTAAATGTTAACACCTGTTTTATCAAACATTTTCCAATTGGAGTCTATAGAGAAAACTGGAGATAAAAGCAGAGATAAAATTAGCACCTGTAATAGAATAAGCCTAATTCTGCACGATTTGCAACTTGCAAGCTGATAAGATCTCAGAAGTCTTTGAAAGGGAGATTTTTTTTTGCACAAAAGTAGGCAGTGCAAAACACTTTAGTGGTGGACTCAAACTTATGCTTCTGCTGTTCTGCAATGTTGGATTGCAATATCTTCTTTCTAGACACAACTTGGATATGTCCTGCTGTTACATGTGCTTCTGAAATCTTATGTACATGGATTTTTTTACGCAGTGAGGTCAACATATCTATTTTTGTTTTGCCATATGGAGTAATCATACCAGTGCCCCATTCTTTGGAAACAGATACACCCTGTGAAAATAATACTCCAAGATGTTTAAACTCACAACACACATTGCATCCTAAAAGGCCATTTTCTACGAACAGCCAAGGATTCTTTTTTTAAATTCTAGCCACTGATTCTGGTCCCAACATTCTGGTAGAAAAATTCTCTCACTGACATTGGCAACTGTATCTTCAGCCACATCAGTAACCAAGTCAGCTACAGCTGATTTACTGACTGATGTAGTTTCTGCAGTGGACACCAGGTCATCCTGCTGAAGCACAGGCTCACACTGAGATGAACAACTTGTGATTTCTTAGTGGATGCCTTTGAGAAGAAATCCATAATGCTGCCCTTTCATTTACTCATTTCTGTACAAATAAAAACAATAAAAAATAATTTCCTAGACAAATGGGTAGAACAATGTAAACACACATTGTGTTCTGCAGTACGTGTACATTTAAAAGATGCCAAAAAACTTTGAAGCCAAAATCGTAATCAAATATCTAATTGTATCAACACAATGCTACCTATATTATTTATTTATATCCTGTATTATTCTTGTTTTACCAAAAATATCCAGACCTTTTTTTTTTTTAAATAGCTACAGATTCTGATTAAATGACCTATTTAGACAAGTGCACTGCCTCGACTTTACATTCACTATTAAAATTGCCAGAAAGTACAATATCTATCAGTTGAAGGAGACAAACTCCTTGGTTAATTAACCCTTTGAGTGTTTAAAGTCTGATGCCCAGTATGACTGAAAATGGCCCACTCCTACAACATGTAACCTCCATTACACTTATAAAGACTTAAGTCAAGACCATGGGAGGGGGAAGGAGACAGTGAGGCATGTCACTAGAGAAGGAGAAGCAGCCCCTGGGGACTGGGATTAGAGAGGGGAGATGAGGGGACAGTAGGGACTGAGGGCTGGGACTACAGATGGAGAGCAGGGAGTGAGGGGCTGGGCCCTCAAAACACACAAGTTACCATATGGCTCGTGTCAAATATGTCTCTCTCTATACATGTATGTGTATCATTGCATGTATGAGTGTGTCTATCTCACTGTATGTATGTCAGTGCATGTGTGTGAGAGTCACATTGCCCCCCCATCATCTCCACATTGGTATGTGCCAGAGGTTCTAACAGCCATAAGAATCAGGCCAGACCACGGAGGCCCAAATGCGTATGGTCGGCTAGAGGAGTAAGGCATGGATAGAGTAGTCAGCCAAGGCCACAGGTCTGGACGGATGTGGGTAGTCAGACAAACCGAGGGCAACACTGAGCAAGTAGTAAACCATAGCCACAGGTCGGAACAGATGTGGGTGGTCAGATAAACCGGAGGCAACATGGAGTGAGTAGTCATCAAGAGCCACAGGTCTGAACCTATGTGGGTAGTCGGAGAAACCCGAGGCAACACGGAGTGAGTAGAAGTCAGGCCTATGGGTCAGGACCAATGTGGGTAGTCAGACAAGCCGGGGTCATACACAGAGCTCGTAGTCAGCCAGAGCCACAGGTAAGCACCGATGTGGGTAGTCCGACAAGCCTGGGTCATACACAGAGTGAGTAGTCAGCCAGAGCCATGGGTCAGAACCGATGTGGGTAGTCAGACAAGCTGGAAACAGATCTCCTGCCTACAAGACTCCCTAAACTAAGCTTCAACTTCACATTATTTACCTGCCTGCCTTATAGCAAACACAGAATGCTGTGAGAACCTGACACCTTATTATACTACGCCTGTGGGAAAATAAGGGAAACTTGTCACTTGGTGAGGAAAAATTCAGTCTTCCCTTTGATTTCAATGCAATGAGCTATGCAAAAAAAGTTAAAAAAATTGCACTTTTAGTGAAAAATGTCCCCGTCTACGAAAAGTAAAATTTTTCTCTTGTTTCTCTTATGAGATGAAATATTTCACCCATCCCCAATGACATCCAGGAGTGACTGAAAATGTTATTTGTATAATAAAGGCACAAGTGCAAAATTCATAAAGGTCTTTAGAATTTTCTGTCAATGGTAAGGCATGTGGGGGGTTATTACTGGAAATTGTAGGTTCTCTTTTAAACATTAAATATTCAATAGAAAAGTCTTCCATGGCAATTAATTGATGTGATGCTGTTAAAAAAAATCTCATCCAAAGTGCATCTTGAACAATTCATTCCTTTATCACAGACATACAAAATAGATAAAGGAATTACACATACAAGGAATATTTAATTATCATTTTAAAATCTGTAAGTGGTTATGCATTCCTTTTTCACAGTCACCTTTGCAAATGAAACCAGATTATTGAGCTGATCCTTTCAATATAATCTGTTATTATTCAATAACGTATTATTAAATATGGCTTTCTAAGAATAGTTTTAATCACGTTCACTTTAGAGTGAAGATAATTAGTTCTGCTAATTAGATGAATTGAAACTGTCCTTTGCCATATGGTTATTCAGGTGGCTTATAATCATCCTGTTGCCTGGTAATGTAAATAGCTTTCAAACACAATCAAACCTTTTGGTTGATGGAAATGTATTACACATGGAAGAGAAATAATGGACTGAATATAGTTTACTCTTATCTTGGTTTACAAATATCTACAGTTTGAAAGGGCAATAAACCACTAAAACACACACACACACACACACACACACACAAACATATATACATTAAATGCATACATACAATGTATGTACTTTTGCATGGAATGACACATTTTGAGCCTATACTACAAAACAAGATCTGTAACAAATGCACATTGAGAACAAATAACACTTAGTATTCTTGGGGATAGTGCGTGCTCAGATGCTGCTCAGTCATTAATAAAATTACTTTCCATATTTATATCAGTCCGGTCCCACCCACAGACAGTCCAACATCCTCAGGCAAATCTTCTCGGCACAAGAAAAACAGTAAAATCCCAAAAAATGTTGGATTTTAAGGGATCTCATCAGTAAGGTTCATCTGATTCCCTATAGGCACATGGAAATCAAACACTCTTGGTCGATTCACCAGTCCTTATAAACCCTACAAATTTCATACAAATCCATGGAGCATGTTTTGGTTACCAAAAACCAAAATAATTACTAGGTTTCCATGTTAAACTGTATGCTGTCAGTTTCTTTTGTCAGACATACAGAAAAATCTGCAGAATTTATTGACACCACATTTCACACAAAGATGGGCAGATCTTTTGGGGTATTATTTACTTTCTTTTAAAGTGGAAAAATGGGGGCTCGTGTTCTTTAGATATTTAGGTTTAATTTCATAATTCTACTTATACATATATTAATTTACATACTGAAAAGAGAGAGCCTAGTTTTGTACTCTCTAATGCAGTATGCTGTACCTTCCTTTGAATTTACAGTGATACAAGAGTGCAGTACAGCTCTCAGCCACTCATAAAAGGATAGCAATACTTCATTTTATCTTTATTTCATTTTGTAGGCATTAAAAAAACATGAAAAACGATATAAGTCTTATCTCTCAAACCTTTATTGTAAAATTTCCCCTCACTGACCAAAACTGTCAAGTCTGCCATCTAGCTGTCAGATTTGGAATCCGGTCCACAAGTCAACCGCTGGCTCTTCAGCAGAACCGAGATTGCAAGATATAAAAATAACTATTTCATTGGAAGGGTCTAAAAAGTGTGCTTGCAAACCAGGCACACTTTGTAGACTATTCGAATGAAGTAGTTCTTCTCATATCTCGCGATCTCGGCTCTGCTGTAGAGCCAAGGCCGGTCCATGGACCAGATTCCAAATCTGATAGCTAGATGGCAGACTTGACCGTTTCGGTCAGTGAGGGGAACTTTGCTTGTGAATATCTCTCAAACCATAAAGGTTTGAGAGGTAAGACTTATATCGTTCTTCATGTTTTTTTAATGCCTACAAAATAAAATAAAGATAAAAAAAGTATTAATATCCCTTTAACAGCATCAAATACAGTGTAATACAGAAAACATTATTTAGTCTGTGTAAAGTGACCCTCCAGCAGTCAGTGGGAAAATGTTAGAACTAAAAGAGTTTTTTTCAGGTTTTGATTGATCCCATGCTTGATCAATCATGTGATCAATCCATTCTGTTTGAAAGCTATTTGCATTAATAGGCAACGAGAGGATTATAAACTGTGAAAAGAGCCATAAGAGAAAATACTGCTTCATTTAATCAATTCAGGTGTTTTAACTGACTGCCATTGATCAATTGTATGACAAGTCAGAAACAAAGAATGATGAACTTCACTCATATGTTAAAGAATCAGCGGGTAGAGAAATATTGATTCGGAACAAGAGCTTCTTTGGTTTTGATCGATCAAGTAAACAATTGATCAAAAGCAAATAAGTATCCACTACTCACATTCCTCTGTCAAAAAAATAGAACGTGATTCCGCAATGTTAAAATAAAGTGCACAATACTGTTGTTGGAAATGGGAAAAAAGAATATTAAAAAATCCAAAGATAAGATGAAGCTAATGAAAGCTTGGAAATTCTGGGTTGTCTTTGATTATATTACCTGCATATCCCACCTGTGCTTTACAGGAGACACCTAATTTGTAATGTTATTTATCTTGTTAAGTAGGCAAATTGCCATTTCATCTAAAATCTCATGGACAAAGTAGAGGGGGGAGGGGCATGTATAATTAATGTTCATTACAGTGATAATGTTATTGTTGGATTTAATCTATCATCTATCTATCTATCTAAATATTTATCTCTATTTATCATCTGTCTATCTGGTGACAGCTAACCCCATTTTGATTTTTACAGATTCAGCAAGTACAAAACATATAAAATCAAATTGCTTATACTTTTTATTAATATTTTTTTTCAGTAGTGTAATGTGGAGCAATGTGTTCTTATATTCTCTGGTACTCTGATAATTAATGTATATTTCAATTCTCAGCCATATCATTATCATTTTTTGCATTCAATTCCACTGTCTTCATTACAGGGATAAAGAAGTTGTAAAAATTGGAGTGGTTTAATCTACCATTAATCTACCATTTAAACACTCTCAATTTTAAAGATCTTTTGAAAACAAAAAAATATTGCAAGGCATTAAAAAAGCATCATCTAGACTTATTTTTTTGTTTTCAAAAGATCTTTAAAAATTCATGGACTTTCCTAGCATTTGTGAAGGAAAGTCAGAATTTTATTAAAGACACGGAGGTGAATATTGTGCTTTATCCTTCCTTACTGCCACCCTCAGCAGCAAAGAAAACTTTATTGTTAACAAGAACAGAGAGAAAAAACTTCAGTAATATCATACTCCTCCCCTTAACCAATCATAGTTCATCATTCCCAAAAAACTGGGATTCAGCATAGAAATCCTCCTCTTTCTGCTAACATAGGGACCGAAGAACCTGGTCATCTCAGAACGGAAGATCAACAACTCCAAACTCATCCAACTCGAGTAGCCGGACTTCTGTGAACCATGGAATGTAGAATCCAAATTAAACAGTACCACTTGGGTAAATCAGGATACTTCAACCTGAAGAGACAAGAAAAAAAGTGAAATGGAGGGATAATATTTACCTCCGTGTCTTTAATAAAATTCTGACTTTCTTTCACAAATGCTAGGAAAATCCACAAATGTTATGGCAAGCACGGAGGTTTCATATTATGCTAGTTCAAAGCTGATATACAGCTAGCCACATCATCAACAGGTTTTACAATAAAAACCCCTAAAAGTGGACTCCCTAGACCAATTCTCTTCTCAGAGCACATCCTCCAACCAACCCCCAACCTGCAGGGCCATCGATGCCATAGTACCTCTGGAGGAATGCGCCTCAAACAAGGATATGTCAATACCAGTCAACTGCATAATCCAATGCACCCATCTCGTCAGAGTAGCAGATGACATCGGGAGATGGGGTCTGCAAAAAGAAACAAGCAACTGAGTCCAGCCCAGCCTCCTCAGAGGAGCTGAGCGGAGCTCATAGGCCTGCATACAATGAACCACACACAACTGTGGTCTCTTCAGGAAAGCGGGATAAACAACCGCTCGAATCCTAGTCTTGATACACCTATGAATGACAAACTAAACACCCTCCGGTGTGAAAGACCACAAATGTAAGTCCAAAGCATGAACATCGGGCACCCTCTTGAAGGAGATGAGGCACAACCGCATAGTTAGTTTTGCCGACATCAGCTTCAATGATAGCAACTCATTCAAAGGCAAAGCCTCGAAAAAATCAAGCACCAAGTTAACTTCCCACAGAGACTGGTAACGTGACTGTGGTGGCCTAGAAAACCGGATGCCGCACAAGAGGCGACAAATCAAAGTACACTGGCCAATGGGAGCACCATCCACGTAAACATGCCCTGCTGAAATGGCTGAGCTGTACTTATTAATCATCCGGTAGGCCTTCCCCTGATCAAAGAGGCATGATAGAAAGTTTGTCACTTCCACTGGAGATGCTTATACGTGATCCAATCCCTGTTCCACGCATCAACGAGACCAAGTGGACCAAGATGACTGGTACATGTATCTGGTACCAGGTGCCATGACTCCGCCAGAAGACCTTAAGCTGGTGCCGAAATTGAAGGGACAATGAGGTCACCCCTAAGAGAAGCCACTCCATCAACTGGAGGGTTCCTGATACTGTCATCTTGTGGGGGTTCCCAGCTGGATCCACCAGCAGATATCACTTCTCCAGTTACTGTGTTATTCTATGGAGCCAATGCACTAAGATCTCCAAGGTTGAAGATGTCTTAGTACATTGCTCCACAGGACTTGTACAAGTGATATCACTGGAGAAGTTATCTGCACTATATAACCTCTTTATCATGCTTTAGTGCATCTCCCCCAGTTCTCCTTTAAAGACGGAGAGCAGAGGAGGGAAAGAGAGTGAGAGAAGGATCAGTAGATCAAGACCAATATTCAGTAGTTCTGCCTTGTAGGTAGTGGTATCCATCTGAAGCCTTTCCTCTGCCTATCTTGTCAAGTAATGACATGGACAAAAACCTGCATTAAACAACGATGATAATATGCAGCCCTGATCTTCACATGATCGCTTTTCTTACTATAGGATTAGGACAAATGAAATGGTTTTGTGCATGTAAGTGTAATTCTATGGCTATTGTGTACTGGACAATTGGGGTGTCAGTATTTGTGGTTCCATGGGGTGCAAAACTTGGGAGTCAATTTGTGGTTTTTGTGGGGCAATGCTGGAGGACAGTGTGTTGTGTCATGGGTACTGTGAGGCAAGACTGGGTGGATAATGTGGTGTCCATGATTACTGTGGGGTAAGGATCAGGGACAATGTGTGATTCTATGGTTAATGTGGGCAAGGCTTGGGAGGCAATTAGTGGTTCTGTGGTTACTGTGAGACAAAGCTTGGGGGGACAGTGTGTGTTGGAAAAACTGCACTTTTTGCAGGAATTCCCATCAAAGGTAAAAAGTGCAGTGTTTTTTTGTTGTTTTCTCTTTTGGGGGTGAAATATTTCACCCAACCCTAGTCACGATCTCCATGTGCAATCATCAGCATCTGAGTTTCTGTGGTCCTGCTAGCAAATGTCGTGTCTGCTTCCATGGACATGAGGTCCAGAACGGAATCAAGATGTTATATCTTGAACAAAGGCAAAATAACAAAATTCATAGAGGCCATTGGGATTTTCTAGCCATAATAAGGTGTTCTTCCCGAAATACTATTTGCTTAAATTCATAACTACAGAAGCTTATATGTATCCATGACATTATTATAAAAGCATTCTATGTAGCATGTAAATCTTATCATCTTTTTCCCTTGTCAAAAGTCATTAACTTGAGAGGCTATTAGTGAGCCACTGCCGGTATTGTGCTGTCACAGATATGCACTTATGGATTTGAGACCAAGTGGATTAGCATCACTCAGAACTGAGAAGGAAAGGCATGTGTGGTTTTTAACCCTTTGAGTACCAGAGGTGTATGCAAAGCATTGTACACCTATCTGGCTCTCAAACACTTAATACTGTTGTTTATTTTCCAGATAAGGTGGAATTTGCACTGTATTGAAAGCCAAATGCCATTATAAAGCAAATATGTGTGTTTGAGCCAACAATAATGATTGTCTTGTGATATGGCCACAAAAGGGTGATAGCTAATTCAAGTAATCACACTGGGTTCCTGGAGTATTTGTTGTTTGAATGTTGAAATGGTGAAGCACAGAGAAAGGATAGTGCTGTGTTAACTGTAACGACAAAAAAATAACTTTTGTAATAAAAACATAAAATATGATTTTAGCACAGAAAAACGAAAGACAAAACACACAGAAGGCACCCCTGTGTGTATCAATCAAATGAATATTTGTCACAGAATCACCCCCAAAGGGATATACTCATAAGAACATTTGTTCTGTTATTTGACTTATGTCAGAACCAACATTCAGGCATCTGGGTAATCTACTGTTCCCAGTAACAGTTTCCACATGTATTTTCCCAAATTAGTCCAGGGCTGCTCTTTTTACACTCCTGCTCTCCTCAGCGGCATAGATACATAGAAGCAAAAAAAGAATGGAAAGCTTCCAACAGTGTAACATTGTAACACTAGATATTAAAGAGAAATCAATAATTCTCACATTTGTTTAATATCAGATCAGTGTTTATACACAGTCTGCCCATCAGGCATACAGAGATAATCAACCTATCTCCCTTTTGGGTCAATACAGTTGTATCCATAGTTGGATGATGATCTTTGTGCAGATAAATAAGTGGGGTGTTTTAATTCAGATTTGATCATGATAAGTTTATTACAAAACAAATGTAAAAACAATTATAAAAATATTTTTCAAATTCACGTAACGCTAGTGTTACAGTATTACACTATTGGGCGTTTTCCCTTCTTTTTTTCTTTCCATAAAACATGATTTAACCTTTTGAGTGCCAGAAGGCTGTCTAATGAATTGCTTCACAATGCATTAGCCAGCCCTCTGGCACTCAAAGGGTTAAATGTGATTGTATCTTCTTGGATTCTAGCGATTAAAGACAACTGAAGCAATTCTCAAAATTTGGATTTTGTAGAAAACAGGCTGTTTCATGTATCAATAAGCAAGTCTTGTGAAAACAGCTGTTTCATTTTTTTTATTTCCATTCCAACCTCAGAGGGTAGGAGACATCTATAGCACTCAAGGAATTAAAAGACTAGTTTAATCAATTGTAGTTCTGATCCATGCCCCCACCTTTTTGCAGTTGGTTTAAGCCAGAACTGTACAATTTATTCATAGTACATCAGCCTCTCCATGTGTGTGGGGACAGAGAGATGTACTAATATGATTCTGCATGAAAGGGGTAGTAATGGGAAAGTTTAATATTGTAGATATTAAATAAATTAATTGATTTAAGTCCGGACTCTCAAACATTTATAGTTTGAGAGATATAAGTTTATAAAGTTATCCCCTCCCTCACCTTTCACAGACATCAGAGCTCTAGCTGACAGCTTGAGTTCAAGAGTAACTGAATGATAAAGTATCCCCCTCCCACCCCTTTTACTGATGTAACTCTGCTCACCTCAGAACAGCAAGACTGTCTGGATGGATCACAGAGAGGGACAATCTTCAGTGAGCATAAGGAAAAACCTGAAAAACCTATCAAGGGGTAGGGTTTTCCTTATTCTCACAGTAAGAAGATTGTCCCTTGCTGTGACCTGTTCGGTCCCAGGACAAGATTCCACATCTAAAGGGAGGTGGCTTACACCAGGTGAAAGGGGTGGGAGGGGAATACTTTATCATTCAATCACTCTTGGACTACAACTCTGACAGTATTGAAATAACACTCTCCATGGCCCAAATACTTTGAAGTTTAATTGGAGCCGCTTTTATTTTGAAACATTATCCCTTTAACTTTACAACATTTTCTTGTACTTGCCATAGAGGAATTGTCTGTGTCTTCATGGCATTAAAGTCATGTTAGTGGTCATGTGTATGCACTGTGTGAACCAAAATAATCTCATACACTCTATTGCAGTGGTTCCATCCCAACTAATGCCCTCATGGCCCACTAACACGTCAGGATTCAAAGGGTTAAATATTTCCTTGCTAGAACACAGGTGAGTTAATTAGAAGCTAAGTGAGTTTGATTATCTTGCATGTGATCTTCAAAAGGAAAGCCTCAAATCCTGACCTGTTAGTGGCTCATGACAGCTGGGTTGGGTAACACACTGCTCTAGTGCATACCCTGAATTGCAGGTGTCAGAGGCTAATGTCAGTAGAATTGCACTGGTGGATTGGTACATTTCTCTACTACCTCTAAGCAGGAATACAGAACTCAGAATTATCTGAGCGACCATTCTTCTGTTTTTATATCTTCCATTCACACCTACTGTACAGCTGTTCCCATTTTTTTTGTTCTGCTGTTTGAGTGGAAATTGTTCCTATCAACACACCCACCAATGGAGCTGTAAATCAGCCAGCATAATCTTAGCAGTTTAATGAGCTTTAACTGTCTATTACTTCTTAATATCTGTTTACTGCTTTCTAAATGTTGCTGCACGTTACAAAAAAAAACACTCCATATTTTTCATGTATTATTAAAATCTGGCTGCGACACATAGGATATCGTGTGTCATTATCTATTTTTCAAAAGTGAATTGCTTCCAAGTAATGTATATTGACTATTTCTTAATTTCAAATTCTATATGAGTGTTAATTTATTGTTGTTCAGTTTTAATAAGCAGGCAAGTCTACTCGCTCTGCTCTCCCTAGTGGTGTGTCCCATTACTTAAAGTCCCTCTAGATATTAGTTGCTGTTAATGAGCTAAAACTTGTGAAGAATGATAGGATTAAAAAGGTTCAGTAACTACACATCCAGCCACACACACAACTTGATGTATCTCCCAAGACTATTTGCTTTTAATTATGATATATTTGCTTCACTTCTAACTGTAAATGAGTTTGCTTCCCCATTTTCCCATTCTGGAGGTAAAGATTACCTTGAAAGATGCATTAATAGTATAAAAAGGTATATATATATGTGTACTAGTATAAAAGCTCATGTACACGGGCCAAGGTCCAGGTGGTATTAACCCTTTGAGTGCCATAGGGGTACGCAATGTATTGCTTTGCAATGTGTTGCTTACCCCTCTGGCACTCAAAGGGTTAAGAGGCCGGTCCTGCTCTGCGTCCTGCTGTGACGCAGTCATGCACTGTAGAGACTGCCCGAAAGCACAGAATGCTCCCAGCACAGAACTCCCAGCATTCTGTGCTCCCAGCCCTCTGTGCTCCCAGCATTCTACACCTCCCAGCATTCCATGCTCCCAGCATTCTGTGCATTCGAGCAGTCTCTACAACGCATGACGGCTTCTGACAAACATCCTAGCAAATTATTATATAGGAATATATATATATATATATATATATATATATATATACACATCCTCAAAATCAGCACTCTCAGGTCTGCTCATCTAAAAAAAAATGCTTTAATTGAGATCATATATATATAGTTCGTAGAGAGAGACGACACTCACAGGGTCTTTTTTTGAAGATTCAAATGAAGTTACATTTTATTGAAATCAACGTTTCGGCTACCACTGCAACCTTTCTCAATATTGAGAAAGGCTGCATTAATCGCCGAAACGTCAACTTCATTTGAATCTTCAACAAAAGACCCTTCAAAAAAAGACCCTATGAGTGCCGTGTCTCTCTACGAACTGTATGTATCAATTTCTTTCTTTGATATGCACCCAGGTCATCTCGTTTCTTCTACAGTGTGTGCATCCCAACCCTTATGTTTATATATATATATATATATATATATATATATATATATATTATATTTATTTAAATGAATAGGCACTCACAGGACTTGTGAGATAAACTCAGGTAAAAATTATATTAGATCAACGTTTCGATTATTTACATAATCTTCATCCGATTCTAAACACCCTCAAAATGCGCCCTGAATGTGGCACCCAGGCATTTAACTCTTTAAGCGTGAATGCTTCCCTTTTGGTGTTTGTGTATATATATATATATATATATATATATATATATATATATATATATATATATATATATCAAAATCAAAAATCCGTGCACTCTCCTAAATTAAGAAAAACAACAACCTGGGTGCAAGTACACAGTTTTGTAGTTCAAGAACCGCACTTATCATATGATTGACAGTCTACCATATTCACAGATGATATGTATCTTCAGAAATAACAGTGAGGTGTTCAACTGTACTTTACAACTGGAGGATTTAATTAAGCGGTTTCTTGCTAGAGAATATTCTCGGGAGTCTCTTGATGAACAATTACAAAGAGCATTGCAATTTCAGCAAAAAGATCTGCTTACAGTTCCACAACAAAGAAGGGAGCAAATGGACAGACTGATTTTTCCAATTACATATACAACTGGCAGTGCGATTATTTGCAAGAAACTGCACCAATATTGGAATATTCTCTCCTGTGATGAAGCAACACAGGACTATTTTCGTAACAAACCTATCCAAAGTTATAGAAGGGGAAAAACCCCAAAGACATATTGGTTCAGAATGATCCGCGGTTGACAACTGGAAAGATGGGGTGTTATAAATGTCCCAATTGCACCACCTGCAGAAGTTTACTAACGGGCAATAAATTCAATAACCCACTCACAGGTGAAGAATTTTTTATTAAATATAGACTAACATGCACTAGTATGTACGTTATTTATTTCATCATTTGTCCCTGTAAGAAATTGTATGTGGGACTTACAACCTGTTCCTTCAGAGAAAGAATGGCAAACCATAGAGTCAGCATTACAAAGGCTCTTGCAGACAATAAAAGAGGCAAACCGGTCACCAGACATTGGATTGAGCAGAGACATACTCCATCAGACTTAAAATGTATGCTCATAGATCATATTCCTCCACTAAGACGTGGTGGCAATAGAGAAAATGTGTTAAATCAACTAGAGAGCAGATGGATATTCAAACTTCAGACCATGGCGCCGAAAGGCCTCAATGAAAAACGTTCGCTACACAGTTTCTTCTAAAGATTGTCTGCCAGAAAATAATGCATCCAGGATGAACCAGACACTTATGGAGTCTATACTTTGATCCCTATGAGCGATATCATATCTAGAGGCGGATCAGATCGGAAGAAATACTGGTGTAACATGGGGTTTAACACATGAATGGATATCTAGAGATAATATTCTCTATGTATTGTACACATTGTCTTTTGGCTGACTTCTATGGTTTGGTTTGCATTGACATCACTAGGATCATGAGCCTAGAATTATCAACTCAACAGAGGAGGGGCTATGTTCTTATATACATTCTTTGAATGAAATACTTGGAGGTCTCTCGGATTACAGTGCAATGATGAATCTAATACACCAGTGCTAGATATGACTTAGATGTACATATGGAGAATTGGATCTCCATTACATTTAGTAATATGTTGTTAGTGGTCTATTTTTATATGATTTGAATCTTAGGTTGTCCCATGATATTCTGAATTGTTATTATGTCAATGGTTCCACGGTGTGGTTGGTTGTGCCGGGTGCTTTTCGTTCTGGGCACATATATAACGACACTTTTTTGATTATTTGACTTCTAATATGTAATTTTGGGGCTTATGTTTATAGGGATGTGCACGGGTGGAGCAGTTTTCACACTAAATATATTGGATGATGATGCCCCATTTGCACATGTTTTGATTTATGATGGTTATATGGACACAGATCTTGGTGTTCAATTTATTTTTTGGTTTACGACTCCCTATTTTTCTGCTTATTGTTTACTTGGTGTGTATTATCTTGCCCTAATTTCGTCTGAATTTTGTTATGTTTATGGGGGACTTTTTTTCTATGTGCCACACACACGGATGAACTGATGACAGAGCTATACAGCGGCAGTCTTGCAGGAAATTGATGCTATGTTGTCCTGGTCTGATTGGATATACTGCACGAGCCGTTCGGATTACTTCGATCCAATTTATACTTTTGGTTTGCTCTATCCTCCATATCCTCCTCTTATTCAGTAAAGACTCTCTCCATATGCACAGGCACCAAGTACAGAGCTGCAATGTCATGGAATAACGGGACTCGGTCTGGAGCAATGACTGATAAGTACATTATTGAACTCCAGTCTCGATCGCCCCATTAGATCTTTGCAGACTGTTTCTTGAGGTTTTAGTGACATTGGTATGAGTGTTTAGCAATACTGATTTAATTATCCTGTGAGCCTCGTTTCCCGTTTTATGTCCGCTGCAGTTATTTTATGCAGCGTTTATTTATTTTTCATATGATTTTTCAGACCATACATCAGCCTAGGACACCTTTGATCTATTTTCAGATGGTTATAATATTCTGACTTTCTCAATTTTATTTTTATATTTTCCTATTTTCGTATTGGTTTTTTGTTTTTTTCTGTTTTTTTGACCTTTGCCCTTTATGTAGGGTTGTCCCTTTAGTTTTGAAACTTTTGCTATTTTTTATCTTTTATTGCTTATTTCTTATTTTTATTTTGTTTTGGATTTATATACATGTTTATACATCTATGTGTATTTATGTAAATTGGTAGAATATTCTGTTTTTTATTTTTGTTAATTAATTGTGACCTATGACATCATTCAGATGCCATTTTGCTGTACATTATGGGTATTTAAAGGCACTTTTCACTCTTTTCTGTAATTACAGTTGAAACCAGAAGTTTACATACACTATATAAAAAGACACATATGCATGTTTCTCTCACTATCTGACATGAAATCAGAATAAACCTTACCAGTTTTAGGTCAATTAGGATTACCAAAATTATTTATATTTGCCAAATGCCAGAATAATGAGAGAGAGAGAGAGAGAGAGAATTTTTTAAGGCATTTTTATTACTTTCTGCAAAGTCAAAAGTTTACATACACTAGGATTACTATGTCTTTAAACAGTTTGGGACAGCCCATATGATGATGTAATGTCTTTGGAAGCTTCTGATAGGTTTATTGGCAACATCTGAGTTAGAGACACACTTGTGGATGTATTTTAATGCACACCAGAAACACACTGCTTCTGTGTGTAACATCATGGGAAAGTCTAAAGAAATCAGCCAAGATATCAGGAAGAGAATTGTGGACTTGCACAAGTCTGGATCATCCTTGGGTGCAATTTCCAGATACCTGCAGGTGCCTCGTTCATCTGTACAAACAATTATACGCAAGTACAAACAAGATGGCAATGTCCAGCCATCATATCGTTCAGGAAGGAGACAGGTTCTGTGTCTCAGAGATGAACGTGCGTTGGTCTGACATGTGCATATCAACCCAAGAACAAAAGCAAAAGACCTTGTGAAGATGCTGGCAGAAGCTGGTAAGATTTTGTCATTATCCACAGTGAAACGAGTACTCTATCAACATGGGCTGAAAGGCCACTCTGCCAGGAACAAGCCATTACTCCAAAAGAAACATATAAAAGACAGATTAATGTTTGCGAAGGCACACAGGAACAAAGACCTACATTTTTGGAGACATGTCCTGTGGTCTGACGAAACTAAAATTGAACTGTTTGGCCATAATGACCATCATTACGTTTGGAGGAAAAAGGGAGAAGCTTGGAAACCTAAGAACACCATCCCAACTGTGAAACACGGGGGTGGCAGCATCATGTTGTGGGGTTGTTTTGCTGCAGGAGGGACTGGTGCAACATCTCAAGACATCAGCCAGGAAGTTAAAGCTTGGGCGGAAATGGGTCTTCCAAATGAACAATGACCCGAAGCATACTGCCAAACTGGTTACAAAGTGGCTTATGTTTTGGAGTGGCCATCACAAAGCCCTGATCTCAATCCTATTGAAAATTTATGGGCAAAGCTGAAAAGGCAGGTGCGAGCAAGGCGACCTACAAACATGGCTCAGTTACACCAGTTCTGTCAGGAGGAATGGGCCAAAATTCCTACCAACTATTGTGAGAAGCTTGTGGAAGGATATCCAAAATGTTTGACCCAAGTCATACAGTTTAAGGGCAATGCTACCAAATACTAATGAAATGTATGTAAACTTTTGACTTTGCAGAAAGTAATAAAAATGCCTTAAAAAATTCTCTCTCTCTCATTATTCTGGCATTTGGCAAATATAAATAATTTTGGTAATCCTAATTGACCTAAAACGGGTAAGGTTTATTCTGATTTTATGTCAGATAGTGAGAAAAACATGCATATGTGTCTTTTTATATAGTGTATGTAAACTTCTGGTTTCAACTGTATCTTGACAAAGGCCCAAGGTAGGGCCGAAACGTTAACTTTATATATATACTCTGTGTGTGTATGTATATATATATATTTATACTGTGTATATATATATATATATATATATATATATATATATATTTATTTATACTGTGATACTGTGTGTATATAGTATATATATATATATATATATTAGTGATGAGCGAGCACCCCAATGCTCGGGTGTTCGGGTGCTCTGACCGAGCACCCCCTGAGGCTCGAGTGCTCGGCCGAGCACCCGAGCCCCATTGAAGTCAATGGGAGGACTCGAGCATTACACCAGGCACCCCCTGCTCTGATGAGGGGAGGGTGCCTGGTCCATAGGAAAATGGCAGAAAAGGATGGAAACACCACAGAAATGGATCAGGGACAGCATAGGGAGGATGTCTGGATGCATCTTGGACTCCAACATCGCTGCTGGGAACGATCTTTCGCCCGTAGTACGCCATTTTTACAGACTGACCATAAAACACACAAAAAGGAAAATAAAAACGACTTTAGGCGAAAAATTGTTACCAAACAATATTTGCTGTATATTTACTTGTATATCATCTGCAAATTCTCCCAAAAATTTCCTTGATTTTCTGAAGTGAGGCCATGATTAAGAGGGAAACGTGCGCAGAGGCAAATTCTCCCAAAAATTTCCTTGATTTTTAGAACTGAGGCCATGATTAAGAGGGAAACGTGCGCAGAGGCAAATTCTCCCAAAAATTTCCTTGATTTTCAGAACTGAGGCCATGATTAAGAGGGAAATGTGCGCAGAGGCAAATTCTCCAAAAAATTTCCTTGATTTTCAGAACTGAGGCCATGATTAAGAGGGAAACGTGCGCTGAGCTGACCATCTAAAACATTATGGGTGAGGGTCTGCTGCAGAGCTGACCATCCTAAACATTATATGCGAAGGCCCGCTAGTGAGCTGACGCTATAAAACATTATATGAGAGGGCCCGCTAGAGAGCTGACCCAATAAAACATTATATGAGAAGGCCCGCTGGTGAGCTGACCTATATAAAAATTGTCAAACAGGGCCCGCTGGTGAGCTGGCCCTATATAAAAATTATATCACAGGGCCCGCTGGTGAGCTGGCCCTATATAAAAATTATATCACAGGGCCCGCTGGTGAGCTGGCCCTATATAAAAATTATAGCACAGGGCATATGGAAGAGGAGGAGGAGGATGAGAAGATTAAGAGTCAACCATATACCCGTTTTTTGGGTGGAAGGGGTGAATGGGAATACAGAGTATTCCCATCATTGTAAATAACATATATAAAGTGAGTTTATGTTCCCCCGGGGCTTTCCTCCAGTGGAGTGGAGAAGTCAGGGGAAATCCAGGCCTTGTTCATTTTTATAAGTGTCAACCTATCAGCATTGTCGGTGGAAAGGCGGATACGCTTATCTGTTATGATGCCACCAGCAGCACTAAATACCCGCTCAGACAGAACGCTGGCGGCAGGGCAGGCCAGCACCTCCAAGGCGTAGAGTGCCAGTTCATACCACGTGTCCAGCTTGGACACCCAGTAGTTGTAAGGCACAGAGGGATCATTGAGGACGCTGACACGGTCTGCTACGTACTCCTTCAACATTTTCCAAAACTTTTCCCTCCTTGTGACACTAGGCTGCGCATCAGGGTGAGGGTGCTGGCGGGGTGTCATGAAGGTGTCCCACGCCTTGGAGAGTGTTGCCCTGCCTTTCTCGGAACTGCTGTGTGCTCCCCTTTTCTCCCCTTCTCTGTTGGCCAAGGTAGCACGTACTCTGCCGCCAGCGTTGTCAGATGGAAAATTTTGGAGCAATTTTTCAACAAGAACCTTCTGGTATTGCACCATTTTGCTTGTCCTCTCCACCGGAGGAATGAGAGATGAGAAATTCTCTTTGTAGCGGGGGTCCAGAAGGGTGAACACCCAGTAATCCGTGTTGTTTAAAATGCGTATAACGCGTGGGTCACGGGAAAGGCAGCCTAACATAAAGTCAGCCATGTGTGCCAGAGTACCAACAGTCAAGATTTCGCTGTCCTCACCAGGAGGATGACTCTCAATATCCTCATCCTCTTCCTCCTCTTCTGCCCACCCACGCTGAAGAGATGGAACTAAAGTTCCATGGCTACCCTCTGTAGCGGAGGCAACCGTGTCTTCCTCCTCCTCCTCCTCCTCCTCCGCCTCCTCCAATTGTCGCTGAGAAGACGAAGTGAGGGTGCTCTGGCTATCACCTTGTGTAAGCTCTTCCTCCCCCATTTCCACCTCTTCCACATGCAAAGCGTCGGTTTTAATTGTGAGCAGCGAGCGTTTCAGTAGACACAGAAGTGGGATGGTGACACTGATAATAGCGTTATCGCCGCTCACCATCTGTGTCGATTCCTCAAAATTGCGTAAAACCTCGCAGAGGTCTGACATCCATTCCCACTCCTCACTTCTGATTACAGGAAGTTGAACGGAGAGGCGACGACCGTGTAACAGCTGGTACTCCACTACTGCCCTCTGCTGCTCACAAAGCCGGGCCAACATGTGGAAGGTGGAGTTCCAGCGCGTGCTCACGTCACACAGCAGCCGGTGAGCTGGCAATTGTAAGCGCTGCTGCAGCTTCAACAGGCCGGCCGAAGCTGTAGATGACTTACGGAAATGTGCACACACGCGGCGCACCTTGGTCAAGAGATCATGCACATTGGGGTAGGTTTTTAGAAATCGCTGCACCACTAAATTAAATACATGCGCTAGGCATGGTACGTGTGTGAGCTTGCCGAGCTCCAAAGCCGCCACCAAGTTACGCCCATTATCACACACAACCATGCCTGGTTGCAGGTTGAGTGGCGAGAGCCACTGCTCGGTCTGGTGACTAATCCCCTGCAACAGCTCTGAGGCCGTGTGCTGTTTGTCCCCAAGGCAGATCAGCTTCAGCACGGCCTGTTGACGCTTCCCCACTGCAGTGCTACACTGCTTCCAGCTACTGGCTGATGGGGGAGTGGCGCTGCGTTTAGAGAATTCGGAGGTGGAAACGGAGGAGGAGGAGCCAATAACGTAGGTGCTGGCGGAAACCCTGATGGAGGTAGGGCCCGCAATCCTCGGCGTGGGTAGCACCCGTGCCATCCCAGGGTCCGAGTCGCTCCCAGCCTCCACGACATTCACCCAGTGTGCCGTCAGGGAAATGTAGCGTCCCTGGCCACAAGCACTTGTCCATGTGTCAGTCGTTAAGTGGACCTTCCCAGTAACTGCGTTGGTCAGGGCACGGGTGATGTTACGGGACACATGGTGGTGTAATGCGGGGATGGCACACCGGGAAAAGTAGTGGCGGCTGGGGACTGCGTACCGAGGGACAGCTGCTGCCATCAGGCTGCGGAAGGACTCAGTGTCCACAAGCCTAAATGGCAGCATTTCGATGGCCAGTAATTTGGAAAGGTGTGAGGTTAGTGCTATGGCCTGTGGGTGGGTGGCTGGGTACTTTCTCTTGCGCTCAAATGCCTGGGGTAACGACATTTGGACGCTGCGCTGGGACAGGGAAGTGGATGTGGTCGCTGATGGTGCTTCAGATGGTACAGGTGCAGGGCGGGAGGTATGCGGGCCTGCGCCTTCGACAGGCGATTGGCCGGCACCGAAAACAGGGGAAGAGGAGGCAGTGGTGTGGCCTGCAGACACAGATGGGCGATCCAGGCGTTCCTCCCACTTACTACGGTGCTTGGATGCCATGTGTCGGATCATGCTGGTGGTGGTGAGGTTTCTAGTGTTCATGCCTCGGCTCATTCTGGTGTGGCACAGGTTGCAAACTACAATTCTTTTGTCGTCCGCACTTTCCTTAAAAAAACGCCATACCGCGGAACACCTACCCTTTGGCAAGGTAGATTTACGCAAGGGGGTGCTCCGTGGAACATTTGCGGGCCGGTTTGGTGCGGTCCGCCTTCTTTCTGTAGCCACACCACTGCCTCTTCCAGCCTGTTGCGGTGCTGCAGATGGCTCACCCTCAGGACTGCTGTCATCGCTCGGCTCTACACCTTCCCAGGTGGGGTCAGTCACCTCATCGTCCACCAAGTCCTCCTCCACTTCCTCACTCTGATCATCCTCCTCAAGTCTTGATCCCACCACATACTCAGTCATTGACAACTGTATAACATTCTCCTCAACAAGGTCTTGAGACGGAAATAGTGGTTGATTTAATGGCAACTGTGTCTCATCATCATCATCATCATCCACTACTTCCTTTGACCTTAAATGCCGTTCACATCTGTCATCTTCTTGTGATTGGGTAGCCTCTAGAGGTTGTGAATCAGGGCACAAGATGTCATGTTCCTCTGCAAGCGTGCTTGGAGAGAGGGTCAAATGAAGGATTGGTGATGAGACGAGCTCCTCACTATATCCCAGTGTGGGATCACTTCTTTGACCAGACCGTGTATGGTGGGAGGAAGGATGATCAGAGTGAGGATTATGTTGACCAGACTCTTGGCTACTGAGAGTGGACTTGGTGGAAGACAGGGTGGTGCTTAACCGACTGGAAGCAGTATCAGCTGTCATCCAACCGACCACCTGTTCGCAGTGGTCGGACCTCGAGAGTGATGTCCTGCGACGCCCTGTAAAATTAGACATGAAGCTAGGTATGGTGGATGTCTTTCTTTCTTGTGCTCTGGCACCAGGCACAGTTTCTCCGCGTCCTGACCCGCGCCCTGAACTATCAGGATCACGTCCACTTCCCCGTCCCTTTTTACCCGCCTTCTTCATCTTACACGGAATATGTGACTTTAATATTTGAGTTTGAAAACTTAACAGTATTTCTTACTATTCTGCAACTGTGCAGAGTACACAGAATAGGCTGCTAAACTGCGGTGACACACACTGAATGGAAAATGTGACTTTAATATTTGAGTTTGAAAACTTAACAGTATTTCTTCCTATTCTGCAACTGTGCAGAGTACACAGAATAGGCTGCTAAACTGCGGTGACACACACTGAATGGAATATGTGACTTTAATATTTGAGTTTGAAAACTTAACAGTATTTCTTCCCAGTCTGCAACTGTGCAGAGTACACAGAATAGGCTGCTAAACGGCGGTGACACACACTGAATGGAATATGTGACTTTAATATTTGAGTTTGAAAACTTAACAGTATTTCTTCCTATTCTGTAACTGTGCAGAGTACACAGAATAGGCTGCTAAACGGCGGTGACACACACTGAATGGAATATGTGACTTTAATATTTGAGTTTGAAAACTTAACAGTATTTCTTCCTAGTCTGCAACGGTGCAGAGTACACAGAATAGGCTGCTAAACGGCGGTGACACACACTGAATGGAATATGTGACTTTAATATTTGAGTTTGAAAACTTAACAGTATTTCTTCCTAGTCTGCAACGGTGCAGAGTACACAGAATAGGCTGCTAAACTGCGGTGACACACACTGAATGGAATATGTGACTTTAATATTTGAGTTTGAAAACTTAACAGTATTTCTTCCTATTCTGCAACTGTGCAGAGTACACAGAATAGGCTGCTAAACGGCGGTGACACACACTGAATGGAATATGTGACTTTAATATTTGAGTTTGAAAACTTAACAGTATTTCTTCCTAGTTTGCAACTGTGCAGAGTACACAGAATAGGCTGCTAAACGGCGGTGACACACACTGAATGGAATATGTGACTTTAATATTTGAGTTTGAAAACTTAACAGTATTTCTTCCTAGTCTTCAACGGTGCAGAGTACACAGAATAGGCTGCTAAACTGCGGTGACACACACTGAATGGAATATGTGACTTTAATATTTGAGTTTGAAAACTTAACAGTATTTCTTCCTATTCTGCAACTGTGCAGAGTACACAGAATAGGCTGCTAAACTGCGGTGACGAACACAGAATGGAATATGTGACTTTAATATTTGAGTTTGAAAACTTAACAGTATTTCTTCCTAGTCTGCAACTGTGCAGAGTACACAGAATAGGCTGCTAAACGGCGGTGACACACACTGAATGGAATATGTGACTTTAATATTTGAGTTTGAAAACTTAACAGTATTTCTTCCTAGTCTGCAACGGTGCAGAGTACACAGAATAGGCTGCTAAACGGCGGTGACACACACTGAATGGAATAAATGACTTTAATATTTGAGTTTGAAAACTTAACAGTATTTCTTCCTAGTCTGCAACGGTGCAGAGTACACAGAATAGGCTGCTAAACTGCGGTGACACACACTGAATGTAATATGTGACTTTAATATTTGAGTTTGAAAACTTAACAGTATTTCTTCCTATTCTGCAACTGTGCAGAGTACACAGAATAGGCTGCTAAACGGCGGTGACACACACTGAATGGAATATGTGACTTTAATGTTTGAGTTTGAAAACTTAACAGTATTTCTTCCTAGTCTGCAACTGTGCAGAGTACACAGAATAGGCTGCTAAACGGCGGTGACACACACTGAATGGAATATGTGACTTTAATATTTGAGTTTGAAAACTTAACAGTATTTCTTCCTAGTCTGCAACTGTGCAGAGTACACAGAATAGGCTGCTAAACTGCGGTGACGAACACAGAATGGAATATGTGACTTTAATATTTGAGTTTGAAAACTTAACAGTATTTCTTCCTAGTCTGCAACTGTGCAGAGTACACAGAATAGGCTGCTAAACGGCGGTGACACACACTGAATGGAATATGTGACTTTAATATTTGAGTTTGAAAACTTAACAGTATTTCTTCCTAGTCTGCAACGGTGCAGAGTACACAGAATAGGCTGCTAAACGGTGGTGACACACACTGAATGGAATAAATGACTTTAATATTTGAGTTTGAAAACTTAACAGTATTTCTTCCTAGTCTGCAACGGTGCAGAGTACACAGAATAGGCTGCTAAACTGCGGTGACACACACTGAATGTAATATGTGACTTTAATATTTGAGTTTGAAAACTTAACAGTATTTCTTCCTATTCTGCAACTGTGCAGAGTACACAGAATAGGCTGCTAAACGGCGGTGACACACACTGAATGGAATATGTGACTTTAATATTTGAGTTTGAAAACTTAACAGTATTTCTTCCTAGTCTGCAACTGTGCAGAGTACACAGAATAGGCTGCTAAACGGCGGTGACACACACTGAATGGAATATGTGACTTTAATATTTGAGTTTGAAAACTTAACAGTATTTCTTCCTAGTCTGCAACTGTGCAGAGTACACAGAATAGGCTGCTAAACTGCGGTGACACACACTGAATGGAATATGTGACTTTAATATTTTAGTTTGAAGACTTAACAGTATTTCTTCCTATTCTGCAACTCTGCACAGTACACAGAATGTGCTGCTACACTGCGGCGAAGCACACTGAATGGAATATGTGACTTTGATATTTTAGTTTGAAGACTTAACAGTATTTCTTCCTATTCTGCAACTCTGCACAGTACACAGAATGTGCTGCTAAACTGCGGCGAAGCACACTGAATGGAATATGTGACTTTGATATTTTAGTTTGAAGACTTAACAGTATTTCTTCCTATTCTGCAACTCTGCACAGTACACAGAATGTGCTGCTACACTGCGGCGAAGCACACTGAATGGAATATGTGACTTTGATATTTTAGTTTGAAGACTTAACAGTATTTCTTCCTAGTTTGCAACTGTGCAGAGTACACAGAATAGGCTGCTAAACGGCGGTGACACACACTGAATGGAATATGTGACTTTAATATTTGAGTTTGAAAACTTAACAGTATTTCTTCCTAGTCTGCAACGGTGCAGAGTACACAGAATAGGCTGCTAAACGGCGGTGACACACACTGAACGGAATATGTGACTTTAATATTTGAGTTTGAAAACTTAAAAGTATTTCTTCCTAGTTTGCAACTGTGCAGAGTACACAGAATAGGCTGCTAAACGGCGGTGACACACACTGAATGGAATATGTGACTTTAATATTTGAGTTTGAAAACTTAACAGTATTTCTTCCTAGTCTGCAACGGTGCAGAGTACACAGAATAGGCTGCTAAACTGCGGTGACACACACTGAATGGAATATGTGACTTTAATATTTGAGTTTGAAAACTTAACAGTATTTCTTCCTAGTCTGCAACTGTGCAGAGTACACAGAATAGGCTGCTAAACTGCGGTGACGAACACAGAATGGAATATGTGACTTTAATATTTGAGTTTGAAAACTTAACAGTATTTCTTCCTAGTCTGCAACTGTGCAGAGTACACAGAATAGGCTGCTAAACGGCGGTGACACACACTGAATGGAATATGTGACTTTAATATTTGAGTTTGAAAACTTAACAGTATTTCTTCCTAGTCTGCAACGGTGCAGAGTACACAGAATAGGCTGCTAAACGGTGGTGACACACACTGAATGGAATAAATGACTTTAATATTTGAGTTTGAAAACTTAACAGTATTTCTTCCTAGTCTGCAACGGTGCAGAGTACACAGAATAGGCTGCTAAACTGCGGTGACACACACTGAATGTAATATGTGACTTTAATATTTGAGTTTGAAAACTTAACAGTATTTCTTCCTATTCTGCAACTGTGCAGAGTACACAGAATAGGCTGCTAAACGGCGGTGACACACACTGAATGGAATATGTGACTTTAATATTTGAGTTTGAAAACTTAACAGTATTTCTTCCTAGTCTGCAACTGTGCAGAGTACACAGAATAGGCTGCTAAACGGCGGTGACACACACTGAATGGAATATGTGACTTTAATATTTGAGTTTGAAAACTTAACAGTATTTCTTCCTAGTCTGCAACGGTGCAGAGTACACAGAATAGGCTGCTAAACTGCGGTGACACACACTGAATGGAA
Source organism: Rhinophrynus dorsalis (assembly GCA_037306005.1). Taxonomy (NCBI): domain Eukaryota; kingdom Metazoa; phylum Chordata; class Amphibia; order Anura; family Rhinophrynidae; genus Rhinophrynus; species Rhinophrynus dorsalis. The sequence goes on along the minus strand of CM074723.1, from coordinate 40,361,893 downwards.
TATGTGACTTTAATATTTGAGTTTGAAAACTTAACAGTATTTCTTCCTAGTCTGCAACTGTGCAGAGTACACAGAATAGGCTGCTAAACTGCGGTGACGAACACAGAATGGAATATGTGACTTTAATATTTGAGTTTGAAAACTTAACAGTATTTCTTCCTAGTCTGCAACTGTGCAGAGTACACAGAATAGGCTGCTAAACGGCGGTGACACACACTGAATGGAATATGTGACTTTAATATTTGAGTTTGAAAACTTAACAGTATTTCTTCCTAGTCTGCAACGGTGCAGAGTACACAGAATAGGCTGCTAAACGGCGGTGACACACACTGAATGGAATATGTGACTTTAATATTTGAGTTTGAAAACTTAACAGTATTTCTTCCTAGTCTGCAACGGTGCAGAGTACACAGAATAGGCTGCTAAACGGCGGTGACACACACTGAATGGAATATGTGACTTTAATATTTGAGTTTGAAAACTTAACAGTATTTCTTCCTAGTCTGCAACTGTGCAGAGTACACAGAATAGGCTGCTAAACTGCGGTGACACACACTGAATGGAATATGTGACTTTAATATTTTAGTTTGAAGACTTAACAGTATTTCTTCCTATTCTGCAACTCTGCACAGTACACAGAATGTGCTGCTACACTGCGGCGAAGCACACTGAATGGAATATGTGACTTTGATATTTTAGTTTGAAGACTTAACAGTATTTCTTCCTATTCTGCAACTCTGCACAGTACACAGAATGTGCTGCTAAACTGCGGCGAAGCACACTGAATGGAATATGTGACTTTGATATTTTAGTTTGAAGACTTAACAGTATTTCTTCCTATTCTGCAACTCTGCACAGTACACAGAATGTGCTGCTACACTGCGGCGAAGCACACTGAATGGAATATGTGACTTTGATATTTTAGTTTGAAGACTTAACAGTATTTCTTCCTATTCTGCAACTCTGCACAGTACACAGAATGTGCTGCTAAACTGCGGCGAAGCACACTGAATGGAATATGTGACTTTGATATTTTAGTTTGAAGACTTAACAGTATTTCTTCCTATTCTGCAACTCTGCACAGTACACAGAATGTGCTGCTAAACTGCGGCGACGCACACTGAATGGAATATGTGACTTTGATATTTTAGTTTGAAGACTTAACAGTATTTCTTCCTATTCTGCAACTCTGCACAGTACACAGAATGTGCTGCTAAACTGCGGCGACGCACACTGAATGGAATATGTGACTTTGATATTTTAGTTTGAAGACTTAACAGAATGTGCTCTAATCTGCAACTTTGCACACTAAACAGAATGTGCTCTAATCTGCAACTTTGCACACTAAACAGAATGTGCTCTAATCTGCAACTTTGCACACTAAACAGAATGTGCTCTAATCTGCAACTGTGCACACTAAACAGAATGTGCTCTAATCTGCAACTTTGCACACTAAACAGAATATATATTTTTTTTTTTTTTTTTTTTCCCCCCACACAAAATAACCTGCTGCCCCCACCCACAGTAGTCCTAAAAAGGACTTTTGGTTCTTTTTTTTCACAATTTTGCTTGTTTTCCTCCCTACACTGCCTTTCCCTTCCTATCCTCAGCTCTCCCTGGCTAAGACTGAGCCGAACTCGATGGTCAGGTGCTATACAGCACCCGACCACGGGTTCTGGCCAGCCAATCAGTGTAATGCCAGCAGCCAACATGGCTGCTGGCATTACACCGATGTCAGAGCCTCCCTGAACGTTTATTGGCTGCGCAGCAGCCGCAAAACGTGCGGGGAGGAGACCCGAACATGGCGGGCGAGCACATGCGGTACTCGTACGAGTACCGCCATGTGCCGAGCAGAGCGATGCTCGAGCCGATCCGAGCATCGGCCGAGCATGCTCGCTCAACACTAATATATATTTATACTGTGTGTATATATTTATATTTATACTGTGATACTGTGTGTACATAGTATATATATATTTATACTGTGTGTATATATTTATATTTATACTGTGATACTGTATATATATATATATATATATATATATATATGTATATATAGCAAGTTCCTTTAATGTGAAATTTTGTATTTTAACACAAACATACTTCTTTCTACAGTGACAGTGTAGTCTGTTGGTTAACCCTTTGTCTGCCAGAGGGGTATCCACTGCAATGCACAACAATGCATTGGATACCCATCTGGCAATGAAAGGGTTAAACCCCTGTACAGCATGTAATATTTTGTAATAGTAACATTTTTATAGAGCACTTTTTCCCCACGTAGACTCAACGCACTTAGCACATGGACTTGGAAGTAACCAGCTGGCTGCAGCTGATAAACAGTTTATACTGTTACTAAATACAATGGTACCTATTTTATCAAACTCAGAAGGATGGAGGATGACTTCTCTCTGCCCGGGCTGGAACATGTGACGCTGAGGTTTGAACAGGTATGACAGCTCAAATATTAACCAACTAAGATATCTCTCCAGCATTCTGAAACAAAGGTCAATAGAATTATTATTATATGTAGTAAAGGTGATCAAACAACAGGGTGTGTGTCTATTAATTAGCAATAAAAATGTGTTTATAGTTTTTGTCCTAAAATGTACAGATTATTTTATTTTAATTTTTGACATTTGAACTTGTTATGACCACTCTGCTTAGTCTGATGTTTCTGAGCAATAACGTCCCTTTTTATCCCAAGGATATTGTGGTAGAAAACCAACAATGTGATGCATTTTCTGTGAAAATTCCCATCCCTAGAACCCCCCAAAATGTCCTCCTCTTCCCTAACCCCCAGACATTTCATGTGGGGACCTATGGCTGCTAGTGCTGAGGGACAAGGCTGGGAGGATCAGTATGTGTGGTTTATTGGCTGTTTTGGGACAAGGCTGGGAGGGTCAGTATGTGTGATTCATTGGGTGTTGTGGGACAAGACCAGGAGGGTCAGTTTATTGGCTGCTGTAGGAGAAGGCTGGGAGGGTGTCAAGGTTTGGCTGAGTTGCTCTAATTTTGTTATTTGATTCTGCTGTCTGAGCTAATCTAGAGCTCTGCTATCCATTGCTGCTGCCTTCCCTGTTCTGGGTCACGCTGAATCAGCTGACTTCAATGTGATTGCTCACCTGACTGTTATCAACCAACCATCCCAGGGTATTTAAAGCAGCTTGGCTCACTTCCTGATTGCCCTTGTGTCTGATTCTGGCTGCAAGTGTGTTCTCCTGAGCTGCTGATTATCTGTGCATGACCTGACTTCCTATGACATACCTTCTGCCTCCTGACTCCTGGCTTGTTCTTGACATCATTGATCTCCATATTCCTGACCCCGGCTTGGCTGAGTACCTGTTTCGGTTTCTGGCTCCAGCTTGTCTTTTGGTTTATGCTTCTGGATCACTATTTTGCTTTGTTTGCTTAGGTTATTTTGATAAAGGTGTTTTTTGTTTTACATTTTTGTGTCTGCCTGATTCCTGGTCTCTAACAAAGGGTCAGTATGTGTGGTTCATTAGCTGCTGTGGGAAAAGACTGGGAGGGTCAGTATGTGTGGTTCATTGGCTGCTGTGGGACAAGGCTGGGAGGGTCAGTATTTGCGGTTCATTGGCTACTGTGGGACAAGGCTGGGAGGGTCAGCATGTACTGTTCATTGTATGTTGCAGCACAAGGCTGGGAAGGTCAGTAAGTTTTGTCCATTGGCTGTTGTGGGACAAGGCTGGAAAGGTCAATATGTGTGGTTCATTGGCTGTTGTGCTAGGAGGATTAGTATCTGTAGTTTATTGGCTGCTGTGGGACAAGGTTGGGAGGGTCAGTATGTATGGTTCATTGGCTGTTATGCTAGGAGGATTAGTATCTGTAGTTCATTGGCTGCTGGGGGACAAGGCTGGGAGGGTCAGTATGTATGGTTCACTGACTGCTGTGGGACAAGCCTGGAAAAGTAATTATGTGTGGTTCATTGGCTGTTGTGGGACAAGGTTGGGAATATTAGTGTGCTTAGTTCATTGGCTGCTGTGGGACAAGGCTGGGAGAGTCAGAGCTGTCCATAGGATGGGCTAGCAACAGCCCAATGTACAATTTCAGGCCATTGTGATATTGCACCTAAGAAATTGTGCTAAATATGATGTGGAGGAACGGAATGTCCCAAATAAATGGGTTTAGAACATCTAAAGCATTCAAGGGGTTTAAACCTTCATTTAAATCTATTAGGTGCAGTTACTTTTTACAGAATTTGAAATCAAAATCAGACCAGGAACTCAGGGTGTACCAGTTAGTCAGCACATTGTGAAATAATGCGCTGGCTATCTCTCTGGAACTAAGAGGATTAAAATTATACAATAGACTAGAAAACATGAACATAGTGTTTCCGTGTATTTTGTTTTTTGGGAATGTTGGTGAAACAAATGTCAGGAAGGATTGCTTGTGAAAGTCCATTTGGTTTTATGCTTCAGGTCCTTTATTTTTTATGTTGTAGAGCTAAAAAAGGCACTGAACCCATTAAGAGGCAGACTGTAGTGGAAGACACGCCAACACATGTCAAACATGAAGCCCACAGGTGGGCAGGATCCTCCATAGAGGAAATATTTTCATTTGAACTCAGCTGATACTATAGGACTACGGGGGGGGGGGTTATCTAAATGGCTAATCTAACTGGTGCAGTATATTATCCGCCGAGATATACCTAAATGGGGATCAAAAATTAGGAATGGAGATATATACATTTCCATATCTGATTGATGAAGGAATTGTATGTAGAAGCTTTTTCCTGTAGGTGTTGTTTCCCTTTAGGACTTCATATACACCAGAAGAAAGAAACCTTTTTACACTTTACATGTTGGAGACTACAACTCCCATCATCTCCAAGCAGCCATTGGAGTTTGTCTAACAGTGACATAGACCTTAAGTTCTCTTTCACATGTGCAACATCTATACAGTGATGCCACCAGTGATGAAAGGTAACATGCTGTACCATAGAGCCTACAGCACAGTAAAGTTGCTGTCAGTCCACTTCCAGGGAGTGGAAGGAATTGAGAAAAAGAATGAGGCCATCAGAGAGAGGAGGGGACTGGAGGCAAGTGGGTGAAACCAGCAGTAGTAGTAGCAGAAAAGTCAAGAGAGTAAGGCCAACAGGGCCAGTAGGAAGTAAAGGCAAGATTCTAAGGTCAATAGGCATCAGAGGACCTGTAGGCAAGAGAAAGTGGTCAAAAGGGAGTGGAAAGAATAGAGGAAAATAATTAAGGATAACAGGGATTTGAATGATCAGAGAATGAGGCCAACAAGAAGTTCAGGAACTTCAAGAAAAATATTGAAACCAACTTGGAGCAGTGGACACAAGGGACTGAGTCCAAGAGGAGTTGATAGAGCTGAGGCAAGGCAGTGAGCTCAGAAAGCAGTGCAGGCAAAAGAGCACAGTGAGTGAGAACAACAGGAAGAGGAGACAAAGGAAGTGAGGTCAACAGGGATTTTCTGTACAGAAATTATTGCTTACAAGTCGAATACACTGTTAATTTTGCACACGGCACCACAATCTCCTGTGCTGAAAACCATAACCAAAATTTAGAAAATGGATTGAAGTGCGGGACACGAATTTAGGAGCCAAGACACAAGGGCCTGGCCATTGAGATCTGCATACATGGCCAGAACCACTTAGCATTTAATCAGAGATGAATGAACAAGTAAAAAACTTTTTTAACCCCTTAAGGACCAGGAAAATCTGAGGTCGTTTTCTCTTAAGGACCGGAGCAATTCTGACCTTTTTGACTATGTCTTTGTTCAACAGTGTTTTCCCTCTTAGGCTTTTATTCCACCCCCATAAATTATATACTGTTTTTTTAAGCATAAATAGGGCTTTCATTTGATACCCTATTTATATGGATAACCCACCATTCACTTTATTAAAATTTAAAAAAAGGTAAAAAAATGTAAAAAAAACACCATTTTTGATTTTTCTCTTAGGATCAATTGGCCACAAAGGGTTAAATTTTTATGGAGACTGCATGAAAGGTATGACCGGTCAGTCATACCTACAAAATGCGCAGTTTAAAGTGGCCACTGTCCCCCCTGGGTGAAAATCCCCATGTCCCTTTTTCCCACCCTATTTTGACACTTTTTTGTCCCTGGCATTTGGTGGTGTATATAAGTGTATTACATAGCTCCACAACAATCACACTTGTAATATTGTTTAATTATATATATTTTTTTTAAATAAAAATGTTTTTGTAAAAAAAAAAAGTGTGTTGTGTTTAAAAAAAAAAAAAAAAAGTGTAAAATTGCAGGTCAAAAATTGACCTGCATTTAGCCAGCCTCCTGCACCAGCAGTGAAGGGGTTAATACCCCCAACTGCTGTATTTTTTTAAACCACTAGGTGTATCCCGTCTACTTCTGTCTCCCTTACTTTGAGAGCAAGGGAGACAGAGGCAGACGAGACAGACACAGACAGCATGCTTTGCATGCTGCCTCTGTCTGTCACTATGCCGGTACATGTGATCGCTGATACGGCGATCTCATGAACCGGAGGAAGGAAGAAGGGCTGAGACTGAATGCCCAGGTCTCGGAGCGCTCAGTCTCAGCCTGGATTTAATGATAGCAGCGTGCACGGAGGCACGCTGCTATCATTTAAGCCATGACGGTCCTGGACCGTCATGGGTCGTTAAGGGTATAACAACCCATGACGGTGCAGGACCGTCATGGGTCCTTAAGGGGTTAAAGGAGAACAAACAATTACTAGTAATAACCTCCCTCATAAACTTACCTTACTATGATCAGAAGATCTTAATGAACCTATGAATTTTGCACTTGTGACATTGTTCAAGAGATAACAACTTCCATCAGTCCTAGATGTCGGGTCCATAGAGGTGAACAGGTCAATTGTTAGCAGGACCACAGGACTGCAAACTCTACTCTTAACCCATTAAGGACCAGTGGTCCAGGGAAGTTACATTCCGTTAAGGACCGATTTGATCCTTGCTGACGCGCAGGCACACATGAGCTGTTACATATATTGGCGCGCCAAGCAGGGGTCTGAGAGAGATCACTCCAGTCTTGAAGAGGTAAATTACAGACCCACTTTTACTTACAGAGCTCTGTATGTAAAAAATATGTGATGTGCTATGACCGTCACTGGTCCTTAAAATGTTAGTAATGTCTATATTTTATAAACACTAATATTGCAGCTATTATAAAATGAAACCCCAGTCCCATCTCTCAAACCTTTATGGTGTGAGAGATACAGAAGGCAAAAGTTCCCCCTCCCTCCACTTTCCCTGATGTCAGCTGTAAGCTGACGCCAGGAGATCTTGGTCCCGGGACAAGCAAGCGGCTCTTCAGCAAAGCCGAAATAGCAGAATATAAAAAGAAAATACTTCATTGAACAGTCTACAAAATGCGCCTGCAAACCAGGCACACTTTGTGGACCGTTCTAAGTATTTCTTTTTACATTTTACTTTTTCCGTTCTGTTGAAGAGCCGCCTCAAGTCGACCGACTCTAATCTCCTGCTGTCAGCTTTACAACTGACATCAGGGAAAGTGGAGAGAGCTGGGAACTTTAGTCTTCTATATCTCTCAAACTATAAAGGTTTGAGAGATGGGACTGAGATTGTTTAATTTCATTTTATAATAGCTGCAATATTAGCGTTTATAAAATATAGAGATTACTAACACTTTAAGGGTATAAAAACCATTGATGGTCCTGGCACGTTACCAGTCCTTAACAGGTTAACCTTAATCTTAACCCTTTGATGACCCGTGGGGGTTGCAATGCATTGTTGCACATCTATCTGGTCTTTAAAGGGTTACACAAGTTTGCAAACTCTGCCGGCTTCAGTTTGGAAAAAAAAAAAAAAAAACCCTGCCAGGAACTGTCATGTCTGTCTCCATGGACATGACATCCAGCACTGAGTGAAGGTACTATCCCATGAACAAAAGCACAAGGACAGAATCCACATCCCTATGATTTTTTGGCTTTAGTAAGGTAAGTGTGTGTGTGTGTGTGTGTGTGAGTGGGTGGCTATTGTTAAATTAGGAATATATCCCCATGTGTCTGCCATTTGCAGAAATAATTAAAACTTCACACCCTTTCAAATCCAGGATCCATTGCATTAGTGACTAGTGCAAAATGTTATTAAATATGTATGCTGTATTACAGTCACTATGTAGAATATGTCTATGAGTAAGCTTTGTGTGCAGTGCGAAATGCGTTAGACCTTTTGATTTCCTGTTTTATGTGCTTGTGCACCACTATCCGGTGATGTCTTGATGCTGTTTTATTCATCTTTGGAATAAAGTATTTCATTTTCATTCATACACCTTACTGCCTTTGATGTGCCACCCAGTCTTTCCTTGAATTCGTATCTACAAGAAGGTCTGGAGAGCCTGATGTGGCTGAGCACCCATATCACTATACAGGTGAGTCCACTTTAAGGAATTTTATCATGGAGGCCTGTTTTATGCTCCTTTTTTGCTTCTAGCGTTGTAGCACTGTAATGTACTATATCCACTATGTAGAATATACTGGAGAAAATAGTTGAGAGAATAAAAACAAACAAACAAAAAAATTGGGTTGGAACACATTAATAGCTTTAAAAACATAATTTGATACGTTTCCAATAATTAATGTCTTCATTATATTCTAAGGCATTTAAAGAGACATATGAATGTGATTCTTTTCACCTATCTTTCAAGGAGATTGAATTAGCTTGTCAAGAACCTATGTTGAAATAATGCCAATGAAATGATTAATGAATAGTAAGACAGGAATTCTAAAGTATGGGAAAAATATCCTCAGGACGTAACAAACTGAGTTAAAACCATTTTTTATAGGCAAGAATACTAGCATATACTATTTTTATTGTGTTCATTTATATGTAATGTTGGGTCCTGTGATTCTATAAATATATTCTTAGCTAATATGTATTTCATTTTATGGATTGGCATTAACACGTTGGGTTGGATAGATTTCTCCAGTGAATTACTTTACAATGTGTTGAAAATGTCTCTAGCATCCAGTGGTTTAATGTATATAAATGTATTTGTGTGACTGAGTGTGTATGTGTGTGTGCGTGTGTGTGGACAGAAAGTGAAAGTCCATGATGTGCTGGCAGTGGGTGGAGTTAGACATGCAGGTTGTTCTTTGAAGAAGCAACTGTCTATGTAAGGTGCTGTGACTAACAATGGACAGTGGAACAAGGCTGGGGAAGCAGACAGTTTATGTGTGTTTCTGTAACTAACAATGAACAGCGGAACAAGGCTGAGGAAACAAGCAGGGTATCTGTGGGTCTTTGCGTACCCCTGGACAGTGCAATTAGGCTAAGGTGTCAGAGTATACATGTAGTCTGTGGCCACCAGTGGACAGCTGAACAAGATGGTGTGGCAGACAGTGTATGTGTGTTTTAGTGGAAACCAGTGGACAGTGGCACATGTTTGAGGAGGCAGACACAGTATTTGTTGTTCTGTGGCTTCCAGTGGACAGTTGAACAAGGCTAGGGTCTCAGATAGTGTATGTGCGACATAAATACTGTGTAAATACTGTGTAAATGTGTGGCAGTGTGTGAGATTTTGTATGATGTGTATGTGTATGTGGCAGTGGGACCAATGTACTGACAATAAGAGGTACAATTCTGGGGCAACCCCTCTCCGCCTTAGGGAGCAAATTAATGTACACAGGGATTTTAGCACTTTAAGTGCAGTCGTTCACTATTGAAATCTCACCATATAATTTTCGACCATGAAAAGGGCGAGTTAAAAACTTTGTCTAAATAAAAAGGGCGATATCAGAATGTCGCATAATTCAAAAGTGCGACATTCTGATGTTGCATGCAAAAAAATGTAGCCAAACAAACATGTCTCCATTTGTGCCACAGAGGTCCACGACGCAATGGAATGTTGACCCCTCTGGCACTCAAAGGTTAAAATTTAAAGTTGTTCCTCTATGAATGGCCAGTTTTAAACCTCATCTTACCCCAGCTATTCCTGTTCTCCTTCCCCTCTCTGTTTGCCAGCATGAAGTAAAGCCCGTGACTATCCTTACCTGCTCCATATAGGCTCCCTGCTCCGCCGCACAGCTGTTGCAAGGGTACTCATATGACCAGCTTTGTTCCCCAGCTTTGCTCTCAATCTTAGATGCCCAGCATCTCTACATCAGGTCCTGTTCAGCTCTTATCTGTAGCTTTCTCATGCCACCATCAGGGATCCAGTAGTCCCATATGTCTTCTTGACTGGGGAATGAAGCTGATTACAGGAAGGAGCCAGGAGGTGGAGCAGGGAGCCTGTATGAAGCAGGTAATGATAGCCGTGGACTTCACTTCATGCCGCCTTACACTGGTAAAAAAAAAAAGTGACAGTGGTTTTTAGACATAGTTTGGTATTCTACTACCTGTGCTGTGACAAATTACTGTCAAATAAAAATGCACAACGGGAGCAAAATTTGTGCCCATTGTACACAGTGATAAAGTAGTTGAATTTGATATTCTATCACATGTGGTGGCTTGTAACACACATTAATGGATTTTCTATTTTTGCATAAAAATAGCTCCTAGCAAACCTAGGTGTTGAGTCACTAACCTGTGTTAAAAACCACTGACGTAGTAGAACAGTGTTTTCTAACATGCATGGCTTGTGATCCCTACCCTAGTGACAAGTTGGTACATTAATATGGGGTCCTAATCCCCATATCAATACATCCAACGAAGTAAAAACATGAGTCAAGAGAAAATCATATTAACCCTATGAGTGCCAGTGAAGCATGCAACTGGCACTCTCAGGGTTAATCCCCCTAAAGCTATCACCATCCCTTCACAATAAACACTTATCTATAAATCTGATGTGCAGGACCTCTCTGATGCTCAAAGTTTAAAAAATGGAGTACAGTTTTGGGCACCAGTTCTTAAAAAATACATTATTGAACTGGAAAAGGTGCAGAGACGTGCAACAAAACTGATAAGGGGATTGGGGGATCTGAGTTATAAAGAGAAACTAGCTAAATTGGGTTTGTTTATATTTTGAAAGAGATGTCTAAGGGGTGATATAATTACCATTTACATTTATGTTTGAGGTCAATACAAAGAACTCTCTGAGAAAACTATTTACTCAAATGGCTGAGCCAAGAATGAGAGGTCACTTATTAAAGGGACAGTAATGTCCCAGAAAAATATTTAGCATTTTGTAGGGTTTAAAAAGTTGAATTGAATTAAAAAAAACCTCTCTCTCAAACCGCTATGACTTCATTGGAATGGTCTACAATGTGTGCTTGCAAACCAGGCACACTTTGTAGACCATTCCAATGAAGTCATTCTTTAAAAAAAAAAAAAAAAAAAAAAAAAAGTGATTGCGGCTCTGTTGAAGAGCCTTCGTGTTGGCCGACAGGGATCTCCTGCTGTTAGCTTTACAGGAAACGTCAAACTTTGAATGCATGCATGTATCTCTCAAACCATAGCGGTTTGAGAGATATGGTTTTTTGCATTCAGTGTGACTTTTTAATCCCTACAGAATGCTAAATATTTTTTTCTGGGACATTACTGTCCCTTTAAGACTAGAAGAAAGATGTTTTCGCCTACAACAAAGGCAGGGCTTTTTTTTACAGTAAGACCAGTAAATTTATGGAATTCTTTGCTTTGGGATGCTGTGCTTGCATATCCTGTAACCTTTCTAAAAAGAAATGGATACCTATCTAGCATAGAATTTCATAGTAACATAGTAAATTAGATTCAATAAAGACACAAGTCCATAAAGTTCAACCTTCTCCTCATACCCGAGTAATTGTACAGCTTTCCTGCTACCAAATAAGTTAGTCTTTATCAGACCTTCCTGATCTGCCTACTAATAAACAGTATAACTCTGTATGTTCCCTTTGGAAAGAAATGTATCTAATCTTCTCTTGAATGTATCCATTGTATCTGCCATAACCACCTCCTTGGGCAAAGAATTCCACAATTTAACAGACCTCACTGTAAAACAACCCTTCCTCTGCTGAAGTCTAAACCTCCTTTCCTCTAATCTCAAGGGGTGTCCCCTGGTCATCTGATCAGGCCTTGGAATATATAGCTCACCGCAGAGATTCTTGTATTGACCTTTCATATATTTGTACAATGTGATAAGGTCTCCTCTTATTCGTCTTTTCTCTATAGTAAATAAACCAAGTTTGTCTAGTCGTTCCTTATGCGTCAAGTCCTCCATTCCCTTAATTAATTTTGTTGCTCTTCGCTGTACCCTCTCCAGTACTAGTATATCCTTTTTCAGAACTGGTGCCCAAAATTGCACTGCATACTCAAGGTGAGGTCTTACCAATGATTTGTATAATGGCAAAATAATGTTATCCACTCTTGCTTTGATACCTTTTTTTATGCAAGACAGGACTTTGTTTGCCTTTGCTACTGCTGTTTGACACTGGTCACTGTTTCCAAGTTTGTAGTTGACAAGGATACCGAGGTCTTTCTCTAGCAATGAGTCACCTAAAATTATTCCATTAAGTTTATAAGTAGCCTTGGGATTGTTACCTCCAAAATGCATGACTTTACACTTCCCCACACCCCAAACTTCATATTCCATATGTTTGCCCAATCTAACATTGTATATAAGTCCCTCTGTAAATAGAAAATATCCTGTTCTGAATTAATTACCCCGCATAATGTAGTGTCATCTGCAGATATTGATATTTTGCTTTCTATATCTATTTCCAGGTCATTTATAAACATGTTAAAAAGCAGCGGACCTAATACTGAACCCTGAGGTACTCCAATCTCCACTTTAACTATACTGGAGAATTTTCCATTTACAACCACATACTGTTCCCTAACCTTCAGCCAGTTTTGTATCCAATTGCAAAGGTCATATCCTAGCCCCAATTTCCTTATTTTATACACCAGCCTTCTGAGTGGCACTGTATCAAATGCCTTTGCAAAGTCTAGATATACTACACCAACTGCCTTGCCATTATTATTCAGTGCAGACATGATGTTAATCCAGGGAAATATCTCACTGCCATTTGGAGTCAGGAAGGATTTTTTTCCCACTTGGGACTTAATTGAAATGGCTTCAATTGTTTTTTTTTTTTCCTCTGGATCCACAGGGGTGATTTGGCATGGGCTGGACTTGAAGGACTCACATCTTTTTTCAGCCCCATCAACTATGTTACTATGTAAAAAAAATCACTTTGACATCTATTCCATGAGACACCTGCTGAAGTTGTAACCCCTTGGATGTCTGAGGGGTTTCGAAAACATTGCTTCTGCAAAACACTGGATATCTCTTTAGCATTCAAAAGCTTAAAACATCTATATTCCAGTAATCCAGTTGATGTCCCTTTCCTGTAATAAATGTCTGTCGTGGAGCAGACTTGTAAAAATGCTACTGAAAATCTCTGAAGAAACAAACAGCCATGAAACAAGCCTTACCCTAATCTCATAAAATCAGATTTACTTCAAGAATAAGCTGAGCCTTTCCTGACCTCCCACTTGCTCCAATAAAGTAGGCTTAGCATAACATACTGGGGACACAGTAGGTTATACAAGGCACAGTTTTTACAAGAAAATTCTTAAAATTTCCATCGACAGTGGGATAAAGTATGAATTAATTACATTCCTTTTTTTTAATAACAGTGCCAAATCCAGGGATAAATTGTCCTGGTAACAAATATGGCTTCCATTCTTTACATGCCTCAGTCTGTTCTGTAGTTAGTCTCTGTTGTATAAAGAACTTGCCAAGGAACTTTTGCTTTTTAATGTCAGCTGTTGTATATGCATGTGATAAATGGAAACATACCTATGGGAATAAGTGACTCTTAACCCTTTGAGTGCCAGAGGGGTATGCAAGGGAATCTTTGCAAGATCTTTGCAAGAGCCGTCAAATCACCTATATACTGGAAATAATAATAATAATAATTTTTTTAGCCATACTTGCCAATCTTTCTGTTTGGCTAAGTAACGAAAAATACCATGAAAGTCAAATCAATGGAAATTGCTTATCAGAACATGATAACACTGAAAATGTAAAGTTAAGTCTGACATCTACATTAGATATAGATAACTAGTGTAAAAGCCTGTGTATCCTATATTATATAGGGCCAGCACAGTAGAGACCAAATGCAGCACTACACCTCCCAGCATTCTGTGCATTGGGGCAGTGTCTACTACGCATGACTGCCTGCATTCGGGCAGTTTCTACTGCACATGACTGCATCGGACAAACATACATCTGGCCTTTTATATTATAGGATGCTAGTTAAGGCCTGACTTCATGTATTAGAACTACATTTCCTCTCACTATCTTTGCATAGAGAAAGTAACACATTGTCACGAAACGGGTCTAGCCGCATTGTATCAATATTTTTTTATTAATTTGTTTTAAGAGTCTGTTTTATCTATTTTTAGTCCTTATATAAGGATGTTTCTAAATGAATCCATTATGCACAACTAATGTTTTGGTAGTTTACCTTATACTACTGCATACGGAGTCACTGGCTTAGGTGGATATCCATATCTGACCATTGAAGGATGGCAATCATAAAAAATAATGGAATAGCCGGTGTTTAACATTGGAGGTGTCAGTCCCCTGAGTTAGCTGTTTTTTACTCTACAAGTTTGTTTAGTATTTGCAAGATCAGAAGGATCCACCAGATTGCACACCAAAATATGCCGTACTAGGGTGAGAGCCATACATTGAAAGCCTGTTTACAGAGAGGCAAGATGTAGCTTCTGAAGAATAGATTTCTGTGAGTCCCTTTTTTGTGTTGGTGAAGGATTATACAAGTATGATTTATTACACTTAGAGGAGATTGTTTGTGCCACTCTTTTTCATTGAGTAAGAAAGAGAATGTAGGGTTAAGACAGGAAGTGTCTGCATTGCATGCCTTAATTGGCATAATCTATAAATCTAATAACTAAATTGTCTAAATAAAATTAATAATACAACATTTTATGTGATTATGAAAGCTCTTTTAAACCTTTGAGTGTCAGTGGGGTAAGCAATGCATTGCAAAACAGTGCAATGCGTACAGCTCTGGCACTCAAAGTGTTAAAGTCACCAAAGTTGTTTTAGGTCATACTGTCCCTTTAAAGGGAAACCATATAGCAGGGGTAAACAGTTTACTTTTAAAAGGTCGCACACAAAAGAGCGTGCATCCACATGACACATTAACCATGTCGCCATAATAAAAATGACGACACAAGAATCTTGCACTGCAAGACTGTGTGAGATTCTCATGTCAGGTAGTGAAAGGTCGCACACCAGTCTTACTGAGCGATGCCCCGGCTCTGTCTATCTATCTATCTATCTATCTATCTATCTATCTATCTATCTATCTATCTATCTATTTAGCATTGTAGCTATAGTTCTTGCATTTCGGTGTTCTTCTCTTGCTAACCTTTAACTCCTTTCATCTTCAGACTGAGGTAGACACAGATAGAGGCAAACAGACACAGAAAGAGACAGAGAAAACAAAACTGAGGGAGAGGGAAAGAGAGAGGTAGCACACAGGACAAATGAGGATGTGAAGAGGGGAGAGAGGATGCAAGAAGGGACACACAAGTGAGATTAACCCTTTGTGTGTCAGAGGGGTACGCAATGCATTGCAAAGCAATGCTTTGCACACCCCTTTGGCACTCACAGGGTTATGAGGGAAAGGGAGAGAGAGTGCAGGAGAAAGATACAGTGAAATCAGTTTCAGAGCCTCAGCAAGACTGGAATGCGACCTTTCCCTACCCGACATGAGAATTTCATGTCTCATGCAGTGCGAGATTCTCATGTCACCTTTTTTATTATGGAGACATGGTTAATGTGTCATGTTGTTACACAATCTTTTGCGTGTGACCTTTTATAAGGATACTGGGGTAAACACAGGGTTTCCAGAGAGGGGTTTCCAAAGCTTAAAATAACCATGCAATAATAATATCTAGAATCTGCATGTGCATCCGAATCTCACAGCAGGTACCTGAGCATAGAGAAGGAGTGGGCAACCTGCAATGCTGTTTTTGGGCTACAATTTCTATCATCAGTTGAAGAAGGACAGCACAGCAGGAGCAAACCTGTCCTGTTATTGGACTGATAAAACTTTGACTTTCCTTAATTTTATAGAGCATAAATTTATTAAAGGAGGGAGTAGACCCATAATATTAAAGCCTAGTTCACATGGGCAGGAACTTTGTTGCCAGAGGCGTAACTAGAACCTTCTGGGCCCTGGTTCAGGAAGTACCATGGGCCCCCCCAACCCCCGACCACAATGGGCCCCCCCGACCACATTGGCCCCCAGGCCCGCCACATTGCCCCCCCAATCTCCACAATGCCCCCATGTCCTACCTCCCAATCCCTGGTGGTCCAGTGGAGTGGCAGGAGAGATGGGTTGGCACGCTGAGCTCACGCGCGGTCCTCTTCTGTAATGCACAATGCTGAGAGATGATGTCACGTCCCAGCGCTCTGCATTACTAGAGCACCGGAGGGAGATTGTGGGCACCGGGTGGAGGGGTCGCAGGGGTGGCCGGGCCCCTGGAGTGATGGGCCCAGTCCCGGGTGCGACCCCTACGACCCCTATAGTTACGCCACTGTTTGCTGCAAAATGTTGTAGCAACACAATGCTGCCACTGAATAGTAATGCATCTGTGATAGTTGTCTGTCTGAGCTAGTACATAGAAAACAATCTCTTCTGTGAAATTTGTTCTTGCAACAAAGTTGTTGCAAGAAATTTGCCCATTTGGACAAGGCCTTAGGGGTATATTATTTGTTTAACATTTTACAATGTATCTGCAATTGTCAGTATTTACTAGCAATGTATTTCATGAGGTCACAAAAAGCGCATTGCCGGTCTAAATATTAGCTTCAAAATATACAACAAATGAAGAAGACAGAAAAGGAATTGGCATAAAGCCAATAAAAGGGCAAGACCTGTTCAATGCTGCAACAAATGCCCAGTCATGAATACTGTGAAAAACTACAAACAGCCAAAAATTTGATAACTTTAACAAATATCAATAAATCAAAATATTAAAATCATTATGGACTATGAGTGATTATGCCCTATAGTCCTAAAACCGTCACTGGTCTACTGACCAAAACGCCGTCTGCAACTACCCTTGCAGTTACCATTCAAATGTAGGATGGAATATGGTTATATCAAGACATTACATATACTATTTTGCCAAACTAAATGGATTGGGATATTCGGTTCCTTCAGGTGCAGGTCTTTAATATTGTGAGTCGTTTACTCATAAACATATATCCGAGCTATCATAAAGGTTTTAAGCTCAAAATATAATTTCACCAATTGTGTTACGACCTATGGTCTATAATAAGTACAATGTTGTTAACTGAACTTGCCACTTTAGAAAGATTGTATTTCTCACAATCGGCTGACAGAAAATGGGGAAACTGTAACAAAAGTATCACCCAGATTAGTACCCAATCTAAATTGATACATACAATCTGGTATAGTACCAATAAAACCTTTTGTTTGGCTAAGTCAACATACTGGAATATGTAACAACTATAAATACTGTATTCTAAGGAGTTACTATACAAAGATGCCACAGACTTTTTTAGTTTTAACAATAAATCTGTCCTTTTGCTTACTTATGTATAACAGATTTATTTAAGTGATTTCATCTGTAACTTAAATGAAGTAATGGCCTAAGAGTGCTTAAAATTATGTATTTATAACTCAGCTCTTTCTATATTAACACTGATATTAAAGCTGACCCTCCTTTATTAGCTCTATTCGGATAGATAGGGCCACTTTAACCCCTCCATCGATCCGGAGCTAACAAAATATTCTGTTACTTATCCCTAACAAAGTATATATGAATAGTCTACCAAAACATCAAAACGATATGTACATTTATATCACCGTGACATCACTTTGTAGTTCATAAATCTCTAAATAATATTATTCTGATTTCTATCACTGTATGAATACCCAAAGTATTACAATGTTAATAATCCTCTGATGCCTGTTTGGTTTTTCAAAATAGACTCAACTTAGTGCCATAAAGATCTGTAGATGTCTGCCAATATAGAGAATGACCTGTACTGGTAGTAATGTAAGGCATACTGGTGCAATACCCAATCCGGGATCTTGTCAGATAGAACTTAAAAATCCTATTGCTACCTAATGGCTCTATTCAGCTGGATTGGGAATCAACGGTCCCACATCGAGCCAGAGTTGAATCATAATAAGCTATGTAACTACAGTAAACGGTACCGGGTGTTCAGACTCTGAGCATAAGAACTACATTATTGCCCTAAACGTTTCATCGGACAACGCCGATTTCAACAGGGGCACATTATGGGGGTGTCCTGTGCGTAGTGTCCTTTTAAGTATCCCCTTGATCATTTTGATTCATCAATTCAAATTGAGCATGTTAATTCATGATTGGATACCCAAATAATGTCTGTAGAAATGCCTCCCAAGTTGCGTCTTCCTCCAACTTAAAGGCAATGAATGCAGTGTAAATCTTGCTGACATGTTAAACACAAGTTTTGACTCTCAAAGAACCAAATCTGACAGCCTTTTACGGAAGGAAAAGGGACTAAGAAACCCAAAAATAGAAGCTGTTATATACAGACATATATACAACCCCTATGTATAAACGCCCATATGTTTGCTCCCAGACGCACAAGTACAAAAAAGACAAATCGATGAAGACAAGATAAATTTAGCATCTTGCTACCTATGATTATACTTATTGTTTCATATTATGGACCTCCTATTTGACCATCTTTTTATTCAATGAATGTCTTATAGATGAATCCCTCATTTAATCCATAGAGGCCCATTGCATCCAATTTGAAAATCCACTCTGCCTCCTTCTTGAGAAGTAACCTGTCAAAATCTCCTTTACGTAAAGGAGGAAAAATCTTCTGATTGACTTAGCCAAGCAAAAGGTTTTACTGGTATTTTACCAGTCTGTATGTATCAATTTAGATTGGGTACTAATCTGGGTGATACTTTTGTTCTCCCTCTTTTCTGTCAGCCGATTATGAAAAATACATTCCTTCTAAAGTGGCAAGTTCAGTTAACAACATTTTACTTATTATAAACCATAGGTCGCAACACAATTGGTGAAATTATATTTTGACCTTCATGGTAGCTCAGATATATATTTATGAGTAAACGAGTCATGATATTAAAGACCCACACCTGACGGAACTGCATATCCCAATCCATTTAGTTTGTGTCACGGTTTTCCAAGAATAATTCAGGAGTCAGAACTGTATAGTAAAAGTAACAGTTTATTAACGAAATACAATTAGAGTAATCACAGAAACAAGGAATAACAAATAGGCAATTATCACGGAGAAGCAGTAGAGGTCCCACTAGAGGTCAGCAACTCTATCAGGAATAGGAGTTTGCTTAAATGAGGTAGCCTCTACCAGAAAAAGGCACCTGCCCCTGTAGTCTCTGTATACGGGAGGGCAAGCAGGAAAGCAGCAAGAGACAACCTGACTCATGCCTGCAGTCAGTGGGTAGGCTGAGGAATCACCTGAAGGTGGTAGCTGATAGCGAGATAATACTGACGCAAGCCTGCCGTCAGGCGGACGAAGGAAAACTCCCCTAGGGAACACAACGTTGAGAAAACCCAGCCTCAATCTGTAAAACCAAAATGTAAGTCTTAACCAGAGCCACAGGTTCACACCAGACTTGGTGTCTACTATAAACAGTAAGGCAGGAGAATAGTCAGACAGAGCCACAGGTCAGCACCAGACTGGTTGTCTACTATATACAGAGAGTAGGCAGGAGAATAGTCAGACAGAGCCACAGGTCAGTATTGGATGGATGGTGAGACAAGTCGGGTCATACACAGTACAGGTAGTCAGACAGAGCCACAGGTCTGCACCAGGATGGATGGTGAGACAAGCCGGGTCATACACAGTACAGGTAGTCAGCCAGAGTCACAGGTATGCAATAGATTGGGAGTCCTCTATACACAAGAAGTAGGCAGGAGAATAGTCAGACAGAGCCAAAGGTCAGCACCAGGATGGATGGTCAGACAAGCCAGGTCATACACTGAGTCCAAGAGAAACAAACTGTGTTGAACAACAACACAAGGGCAACTGAGAATTGGTTCAGTTCCCCTTTAATGCCCAGCCCAGGAAGCAGATGGGAGGAGAAGCAGCTGTACAGCATAAAACAAGGGCCTGCGCCATTCTGCTACTTCACGCCCGTGAATAACTCATCTCGCCGCGATGCGTCAAACCAGCGGCCTGCACCAGCATCAAATTGAGCGCCAAGTGCAACCAAACCTGGCACCATCAGCGATGTCTGGGAGGAAGCGACAGTGACATATCGATGCCTCCTGCGTCATCTTCGCCAGCGATGCTGAAACTAGGTAACTGTAACAGTACCCCCCTCAAAGGCCCCTCTTTCGAGGAACCGGTCGGGGTCTGTCAGGAAAACGTGCATGAAATCTACATATCAAGACAGGAGCGTGAACATTCTCAGCTGTAATCCAGGAGCGTTCCTCTGGACTATAACCCTTCCAGTGAATCAAGTACTGTATGCGCCCTCAGACCCTACGGGAGTCCAGAATATTCTGTACTTTGTACTCCTCATGATCTGCAACTCTCACGGGAGCAGGATGAACATTATATTGGTTCAAGTGCAATATCAAAAATGTGTACAACAATGAAGTTACATCTACAGTCTTACCAGTAGAAATATGTTGAATTGGTACACTTACAGCAGTGGTTCTCAACTGCTGTCCTCAGGACCCACTAACAGGCCAGGACTTAGGGATTTCTCTGCTAAAGCACAGGTGTGGTGATCAGAGGTTCATTCACATTGATTAACTCACCTGTGCTCTTACAAGGAAATCATGTGATCAGAGGCTCATTCACATTGATTAACTCACCTGTGCTCTAACAAGGAAATCATCACATCCTGGCCTGTTAGTGGGTCCTGAG